>OY998241.1:65051469-67663969 GCA_963922005.1 Cornus suecica | reverse complement strand
TGCTCATGTACCAGTAAGTTGCTCTGCAACTCATCAATGGTTAAGGTGTCTAAGTTATTATACTCTTCAACCGAACACACAACATAGTCGAACCTTGAGGTCATTGATCTCAAGATCTTTTCAATGATCACCATTTGCTGCATGTTTTCACCATGAATCTTCATCTTGTTTGCTATGACGAGTGTTCGAGCGAAGTACGCATCAGCACGCTCACCCTCTTTCATCTGTAGAACCTCAAACTCCTTTCGAAGAGCTTGGAGTTGTGCTCTTTTGACTCTTGTGGAACCCTGGTACTTATGCTTCATAGAGTCCCAGATGTGCTTGGCAGTGTCTCTGTTGAGAATCGTCTCCATAATGATTCGATCAATGGCTTGGAACAAATAATTCTTGACCTTCAAATCTTCCAGCTTCTGGTCTGCAATTGATTTTTGTTATGCTTCAGTAAGCTCCACTCCTTCTGTTGTAGCAGGGATTCCAGTCTCCACCAAACTCCAATACTCCTTTGAACGAAGAAAATTTTCCATAAGCATGGACCAATGATCGTAATGGCCATCAAACTTAGGAATTGCAGGTTGAACGAAATTATTTTCAGCTGCCCTACTTCGATTCTCTCTTCTCACTCTTCCCCTTCTTAAGAAACTGCGGTTTCTTTTCTCTCACAATCAGGCCTCGTGAAGGAGCTTTGATACCATATTATTGTAAACTCTAAGCACAAAGCAATTCAGAAAAATATCTGAATGAATGTTATTAAATTCAAAATAAGTTGTTGGCTTATATAAGCCTTACAAAGAGATAAAATTGAAACCAACAACCCACGTTAAACAACCTAATAACGTGGTAAATGGCTAAGGAAATTGTCAGACTCTACCTACATGTCCTAAATAATAGGATTTATTAACTGAATGAACTTTTGACAACTTCAACTATGACTCTAACAACCCCAACAAAGGCTACCCAAAAAAAATTATTGAAAAATTGGCTCACCATCATCACTATTGATGCTTGATTTCCATGATACTCTTGACTTTGGGGGCGTAGAGTGAGTACACGACGGACTGTCTTCTGGCGATGTCGAGTTGAGTTTTTTCGTTGGCGAAGGCGGCGGAGATGGAAGGAGGGTCGGAGAGGGCTTAGTTGCGGCGAAAGGCGTCTATGGTCCGACGCTTTGAGTACTCTCTGATGTTGTAGTCTGAGAATTGGCGCGCTGTGCGGAGAAGGGACCGGAAGAGAAAGAGGATTTCAGAGGGAGATGGCGGTAGCATGGCAGACGCCATTTGTGTGTGTATATATATGTGTTTGTGTATGGGTTTGTTTTTAATTTTTTTTCTCTTTTATTTTTTTGTTTATCCGTGTGTTGGTTGAGTGTTGCTCCGACAATTAAAAAAACACCAATTTCCTATTTTTTTTATTTGTATTAAAAGGGGGCATGTGTTTATTTAGTGTAGATTCAAAACACAAACACAAAAAATCCAACCAAACATGTGTTTTAACCTAAAATCCACAAACAGAAAAAAAAAAAAAAAAAAATAGGTCAACCAAACAGAGCCTTAAGGTCATTAATGGTAATACCATATTCTGCCCAACAAATTTGTCCAAATTTGTTTTCTCCAACTATCATATTTTTTATATACACATAAATATATGTACGCGTTCACTCTCGCATACAATAGTGGTGATGGACTTTTCGCTGAGAGAAACTTGTGGTAGCAAAACCATCAAGAACCCCAAATCATCTCAAGCTATTCTTCAACAACGAGATTTTAACTTTTCGCGGGGGGAAGGTTGCGGTACCCCCAAATCATCTCAATCTATTTTTCGAAGGCAAGATTTAGGATTTAACTGTTTGGTTTATATTTTAGAAAACTAATTTTGAAAATTCTGAAAATTAAATCATATTTTATAAGAATAATAAAAAATAGTTATCTGCAAATATGCATTTTAATAACTCATTTTTTTGAAAATAATTTTTAAAAATTCCAACCAAGCAAAAAAAAATTTGTATAATTTTATGAAAACATGCATTTTCACAATTTGCATATTTTCAAGTGATAGAGAGTAATGTAATACGTGTATATATCTCATTACTTGATTCGCTATATCTCATTACTTGATTCGCTGCATGGTTGGAAAATGTAATACATGCATATATCTCATTATAAAGATATTTTTGTCATTATATCTAATTCAATGAGGGTGTATATGTAACTTCAAGCATCACAAATGCAAAACGAACTTTTTCTTAATTTTCTTTGGGTTGACGCGAAGCTTTAGGATGCTTAGGTAAAATATTTGTATACGATCTCTTTATTAATTAAGTTAAAAATAAGGGATATATCATGCAACAAATGCGAGTGAGTCCAAGAAAATATTAGGAATAGAGTCTCCTATTACAGTAATATGTTTGTCGTTATTAATTGAAATAGTGTTGAGATATTAACAAACACAAGGGGATCCTGATGAATTCAACCTTGAATGAAATGTAACAGCCACCCCTGCCACTACAATCATGGACGGATGCAGAAAATTATTGTAAAGGGATAAAAGAATATTTTTTTCATAATTATATGGGGGGCAAAGATAAATTTTCAGTATATATTCTCATTTTTTCTTTTAAAATTAACATATTTTTGTTATTTTATGGGGGGAACTGCCCCATGTGCATACCGTTGCTCCGGTGACTGACTACAACTGTCAACAGATGGATCTGATCCACCTTCCTTTAATTGACATCCAATAAATAAGCTCATTATGCAATGAATTTTTACTTAGGTAATCTATAATTGACATTTTTAATTATCATAATGCAATAAGATAATATCATGTAATTACAAACATACAAAATTAACAATTTTTTTAAAAAAAAATATATATTAAACACCAGTTTAATGTGTTTAATATACTATATAAAAAAAACAAATATATTTTATGGGTTAAATAGTAGTATTGTGTGTGTATATATATTTTATGGGTTTGGATTATTATCATATTTTATCATCCAATCCATATATGAGTTGGGTTTGGATTATTATCATGCATATTCCATCATCGAATCCATATATGAGTTGGTAATAAAATCCGAATGTTTAATTCCGATCATAATTGAGTGTCAGAAATTTTTATTAGGTTAATTTTCATAAAATTCCCTGTAATTTTATGATTTAATAAAAAAAACTCTCTATAGTTCCAAACACTCCCTTGATTTACATTCCAGTTATAATTACCCATTTGCTCCAAAAAAGATCCAATTTTCCGATCATGTGATTTGTAAATTCCCTGTTCCTGAATCACCTTATTTCATAAAAACCCCTGCAGTCTCGAAAATATATATATATATTTCAGAAAAAAATACATATTTATGAGAAATATATATTTTTTCAATATATATATATATTTTTTCGAAATATATATTTTTTTCTAAAATATATATATTTTTGGGAAAATATATTTCAAAAAAAATATGTACATCGGAAAAAATATTTATTTTGGGAAAAAATAATATATATTTATGAGAAATGTATTTTTTTCTGAAATATATATATATATATATATATATTTTTGGGAAATATTTATTTCGGAAGAAAATATATATTTCATAAAATATATTTATTTTGGGAAAATGTATATATATTTTGAAAATATATATTTTTTTCTGAAATATATATATTTTTTCCGAAATATATTTTGGGAAAAATATATATTTCGGAAAAATATAAATTTCTCATAAATATGTATTTTATTTCCGAAATATATATGTTTTTTTTTTTAAACTATAATTGTTTTTTAAATTATAGGGAGTTTATTGATTAAATAATAAAACTAGAGTGAATTTTATGAAAATTACCCTTTTTATTAATCCATATCTATCTGACTATTTGGATTGAGTCGGATTAAAATACAATTCATTAACAAATATACTAGCCACCTAATATCACTATAAAAAATATAAAAATAAATAAATAAAGTAACAATAATAAGGGAAAATATCACTTACCTCCCCTGAGGTTTGATATTATTATATGCAGTATCCCCTAATTTTCAAATATATTAGTTACCTCCCTCCAGGTTAGCTCGGCTATCACTTTCACCCCCTCTATCCAAAGTCAATGCTGGTCAACTCTGAATTCATGTATGATTTTACCAAACTGTCCTTCATATTATATTATAATTTTAAGGTTAATTTTAATAAACCCCCTAAACTATTGAATTTCACATTGCCCCCACCCTAATGGGTAAATTATAGTTTTACCCCCTAAAATTCAAAAAAAAATTAAAATTAAAAAATATATATAAAATTTGGAATATATATATAATTCAAAAATATATATATAATTTGAAAAAATATATAAAATTTTGAAAATATATTTAAATTTTGAAAAAAATATAAAAATTGAAAAAATATATATAAATTTCGAAAAACATATATATAATTTGAAATATATATATAAAATTCGAAAAAAAATGTATAAATTTTGAAAAATAAATATAAATTTTGAAATATATATATAAAATTTGAAACAAATATATAAAATTTAAAATATATATATAATTTGGGAAAAATTTATAAATTCGAAAAATATATATAAATTTCGCAAAACATATAAAATTTAGAATATATATATATATAATTCAAAAAATATATATATAATTTGAAATAGCAAATGTAAAGTATAAATTAGAAAATTTTGATGGTTCAAACTTCCAATCAAAAAGTTGCATAATAACTAGCAGAACCCACAAGATCTATTAGAAAAAGAAGTGTTTAGGATTTGATAGACTTCTCACATTCTGCACAACAAACATTGGAATTTGAATAAAGTATAAATCACCTTCTGTAATGTAACCTCTACAAACATATGCATGTTTGAACTTACAAAATCAATATTATTTTTTATCTTCAAAGTGAGTAAGTACACACACAACTGGGAAAAAAAAAACCATTTTAAGATTATGAAGAAAAGAATAAACCCATTTCGAATTTATATATTTTATCCGAATTTTATATATTTTTTCTATTGTTATATATTTTTTCGAATTTATATATTTGTTTTAAAAATTTTTATATATATACTTCAAAATTTATATATGTTTTTGAAATTTATATATTTTTTCCGAATTTTGCATATTTTTTCTAATTTTATATATTTTTTTAAATTTATATATATTTTTTGAATTTATACATTTTCCCCGAATTATATATATATTTTTTAATTTTATATATTTATTTTGAATTAGATATATATATTTCGAAATTTATATATGTTTTTTGAAATTTATACATTTTTTTTGAATTTTATATATTTTTTTCGAATTATATATATATATATTTTGAATTTTATATATGTTTTTCGAAATCTATATTTTTTTTCAATTTTTTTAAAAAAAAATTCCAAATTTTTTATAATTTTTTGAAATTTATATTTCGTACTATAAGTATATATATTCGAATTATATATATATATATATTTTTTTAAAATTTTAAATAGTTTTTAAAATTTTAGGGGGTGATCTGTAGTTTACCCATTAGTTTGGGGTAATGTGAAAATTCAAAATATTAAGGAGGTTTATTGAGGGTCATTTCCTAATTTTACATTCTAGATTCATTGAATGGAGTTAACTAATATATTGAAAAATGAAGGAGTAAACCTCAGGGAATGGAAGTGATATTTTCCCCAATAATAATAATGAAAAAAGTAATAAAATAAATATCTACCTCGTATACGTTGGTATATTTTTCCTACATTGCAAAAAAGCCAATCAATTCGGCGAAGATTCAGATTTTACGTACCAAACCCAGAGAGAGAAAACATATTATATGCATATACAAATATATAACATATATAAATACATAGATTGAGATCAGAGAGAGTTGGAAACCCATTGAAAATTCATACCAGACCAGAGTCGGTTTAGGGTCCTGGACACGTCCAGCTCTCCCAAATCATGTAAATCGCCATATCAAAATTCCACAAATTCCCCCAAATCTCGATCCATTTCATCCCCAAAACTCACCCAAATTGATGATTTTGTTGACGATTTACGAAATCCCCTTTCTCTTTTCTCTCTCTGAAAAAACCCAGAAGAAAAATATGAGTGTTGCCAAGTCTCAGGTTTGGCAGCCTTGCAAAAAGAAGAGGAATTGAATTTCTCCTTCAAATCTATAGATATAGGTATACATATATCGCCAAATAGCAACCATGGATGGTCTCTGTATCGATTTTGATTAAATACGTAGATACATATATATATATATATATATAGAGAGAGAGAGAGAGGAGGGATGGCTTCTCGATCAAGCGGACCGGGTCGAACGCGAGTGGGGAGGTACGAGCTGGGAAGGACATTAGGTGAAGGGACTTTTGCCAAGGTGAAGTTCGCGAGGAATGTAGAGACGGGTGAGAACGTTGCTATAAAGATTCTGGATAAAGAGAAAGTGCTCAAGAATAAGATGATCGCTCAGGTACTATATATATATATATATATATGTATATATTCACATATGTATGTATAATATATTTCTTATTTGATCTTCCTCAGATAGCAACTGGGTTATGTTTGTACGGAAGTTCCAATACCCATTTGACTTTTGATGCATTGACATGTGTTCTTCACTTTTCGGTAGTGTGTTTATTTAATTTTGTAGGCTATTAATTTAATAGTGGGTGCTTGGAGGGAGAGAAAATTGACTGAATGGATAAAAATTAATTTTTTCTAGTATAATTCATTTTCTGGGTTTCCTTATGGAGTGAAATTTTCTTTTTAGTGTTATTTTCCTCCAGTTTCTATGAGGGCAAACAGAGCTTAACAGTTGTTTAGCTTTTAGGTTTGCAGGTATTTCCTGGTAGACAAGTCCTGATACTTACTTAAGTTTAGAAGTTTTCTGGTTTGATAAAATGTTCTTCTTGTCTCTTAGGATACTTACATGTTCTAGTTACTACCTTAAGATGTTGAGTTATATTGGTAATATGCAATCACCAATATGTAAGCTAGTGTTTTTAGCAAATTGAAGGGTTTTTTTTTTTTTTTTGAATCTCAATTTCCTCATAAATATGCATATTGTAACAGTCTACTTAAGCTTCTTATTTTGATTTGCAGATTAAACGGGAGATCTCGACCATGAAAATAATTAGACACCCTAATGTCATCCGTTTACACGAGGTTAGAATGCATCCCCATAACATCTTCTCGATAGGGAAGTGTGTGGCGCTACTAGTTTGATTTATAATTTTTCATGAGAAATTCAAAGTAATTTTCCTGGGTGTAGGTGATGGCTAGCAAGACAAAAATATACATCGTCTTGGAATTTGTGACCGGCGGGGAACTCTTTGATAAAATTGTAAGATAGTGATTGTTTTAGTCTTGCATATGATTCCTATGATAATCCTGTTCTGTGCAGTAGCTAAAACATGTGCTTTGCGACATTATTCTGGGACAGGCTAGTAAGGGGAGGTTGAAGGAAGACGAAGCAAGGAAGTATTTTCAGCAGCTCATTGATGCAGTGGATTATTGTCACAGCAGAGGAGTTTACCATAGAGACCTGAAGGTGAGAGATAATTCTTTATTTTTTTATGACTCTTATCTTTCTTCTTAAGGCCTTTAATTAGACAAATAATAATAATAATCTGTACCTGTTTCAACTGTCATATGGTTTGTTATTCACAGCCCGAAAATCTTCTGTTGGATGCAAATGGAGCTCTTAAAGTTTCCGATTTTGGATTGAGTGCTCTACCTCAGCAAGTTCGAGTGAGTAATTAAGGTTGTGTTGGTTTGTATTTATCAAAAATCTTATTTGCCTTTAAGTGTTAAGAAATGAGCATTCTTCAAGGAGCGACACCTCATTCTCTTTTTGTCTCTACCCGCAGCATCTCATAAATTCAGTTGTTTCATGTGAGACTATTGCATTAAGTTATACATCTTCTTACATGTGTATGCATCATATGCAATTTAAAATAATTCATAAGTACAAACCTTTGATTTTTTACCATTTTTATTCAGGAGGATGGGTTACTACACACAACATGCGGAACTCCAAATTATGTAGCTCCTGAGGTATATTTGTAGCTTCTGGCACAATTAATTATAGCTTCTCTGTTGAGACCATAGTTTTTTCATATTGCTTTCACACTTGACGTGTTTAGGTGATCAATAATAAAGGCTATGATGGGGCTAAGGCAGACATGTGGTCATGCGGTGTAATCCTTTTTGTCCTTATGGCAGGCTATTTACCTTTTGAAGACTCAAATCTCATGGCATTATATAAAAAGGTTAATTTTATGCTGTTTTAAATCTCACTTCTTCTTGATATTTTAAAGCTTTGTGGATTATGGATCATGACATCTTCTTTTCTCCTGCACAATGTCTCTTTGAGGCAGATAAGTATTTCAAGTATTGGTCAATATTTTTTTCTGAGGACTCTTATAAAAGAAATTGATCAAAAGTCATTATCAGTACCGATTTTATTTACACCACTGTAATGCTAAGTTCCTCAAAGTTCCTGCAATATGCTTTAATCACTCAAACATTCATTCATGTTATTCGAGATTTTTAGTAGATAAAGAAAGGATCAGAATGAGGGAAATGAATTGTATATTGTGCTTATGAATAGGATTATTTGTGTTGTTGCTCATGTACCAAGTCTAACTGTTAGTGAGAAGAAGCAATTGATTTTCTTATTCAGTGACTAAGATCGAATGCTGATCAATGCTTTTTATTGCCTTAATATCACTTGGTTTAGTGAGCTACATAATGGTTTACTGATAATCTGATTCTCTCCTGGAATGCCAAATCATGCATGCTTTGTAATTAAATTAGGTTACCACTGAAACAGCAGAACATAAAAGATTACAGGGAAGATACTATACTAGCCATGTGCACTTGTCATTGTTTACATGTGTGAGCAACCTTTGTAGAATATATGTGCCGTTTACTCTGGGTTGGCATCCAATGTTTTTCATGCACATGTATGCTTTAGAAGCTTATGATGTCGTAAGTGGTTTACTTTTTTAAAAGTTGAAAGCTACATGAGGAATGTCGACAATTTCAGATATTCAAGGCAGACTTCACATGTCCTCCATGGTTTTCCACGAGCGCAAAGAAACTAATCAAAAGAATACTGGATCCGAATCCAGTGACAGTACGTTCAGTTCTCTCTTCCTCTCATTATTTTTAGATAATGGGTATCAACCTTCCTTTTATTTTTCATTCGAGTATGATGACTTCTTCGTTTAAAAAGATTTATGCGTCCAATGCCCCCTTTGAGTTGCACCACTTGTAGTTTCTCATATTCTTTATTATTCGTTGCTTTAAAATTTTATGTCTTGAATCAGCGCATTACAATTCCCGAAATCCTTGAGAATGAGTGGTTTAAGAAGGGATATAGACCTCCTAGTTTTGAGCAAGAAGATGTTAGTCTCGAAGACGTGGATGCTATTTTTAATGAATCTGGGGTAATTGGACTCTTGCTTTTGTCAATTTCACTTGGAAGCATTTCGACTCTTGGATGCTTTTGTTATATATATATATGAAGAGTGATAATCCTATTATTTTCCATTATTCCTTCTTCATGTACAGAACTCTCAGAACCTTGTTGTGGAGAGACAGGAAGAGCGACCTGCTGCACCTGTCGCTATGAATGCTTTTGAGCTTATCTCTACATCTCAGGGTCTCAACCTCGGTTCTCTTTTTGAAAAGCAAATGGTATGTTTAGTCTTGTAGTTTATGTAGCGTGCACATAATATTAGACTGGAATGTTTACATTCTGGTTATTAAATGCATTTATGAATTTAATAAGGGCTCCTTTCTATTTTTTTTTCACGAATGGATTAATATGCACTCCTTATCCCTGAATTAATAGCAAACCACTCTTTACTTATTATTGAACTTATAAAAATCATGTATAGGTACACTGCACTCATTGTTTCCCTGAATGTCTTGCTATTTCCAAATGTTATATTGGAGTACAGCTACTAAATTTACAGGAAATATTTGCTGAAAGAAAACTGCAATTATAATTTTTCATATTATATGATGCCCTCGATCTCATAATTAATTCAGCAATGGTTGTCTGTTTAAATCTGATCCAATCCCGAGCTTGTCATTCAGCCAAAAAGAAAGCAAAATTAAAGATAGAAATATCTTCTTTTTTTAATGATAATAAACTCACACACCACACTCAAAATGCCTCGTAAGAGGCTCGAACCCCTCACCTCCCCAATTGGGGGGTGAGGTTAAACCATTACAACACTTGTGCGCTGGTAAGATAGAAAGCTCTTTGTGCTTGTTTATATGTCTGATTGGTTGCATCTGTTTTGATGAGAAGGGGCTTGTTAAACGAGAAACAAGGTTTACATCGAAACGTCCAGCCAAAGAGATTATCACCAAAATTGAGGAAACTGCTGCACCGATGGGTTTTGATGTAAAGAAAAATAACTACAAGGTATCTCAACTTCTCTAACCTTATTTATGTTGTTCTCCTTTTTGTCCCCCCCCCCCCCCCCCCCCCCCTTCTTTTTGCTATTCTTTAAGTAGGTTTTTATTTTTATTTTTATTTTTTTTCATATACCAGTTTACCAGGTTTTACAGTTCTGTTACATTGTATCAATATAGAGTACTTGAACACAAAGTATATCCATATGTATGTATGTGTGCACGTGTGAAGCATTATGTTTCTGCTTACAAAAGAATCGGTACTGTAAACCTGAAGTGAACTTGGTTTTACTATTTTGCCTAGTCCTTTTGAACATGCTTGTAGTCACACGGGCTCGACTGGTGCTGAGTCGTTACACTGGAATTTAATTTTGATAATAAAGACTGAATTTTGTGAGGCTTATTTTATGGATGATGGTGATACATATGGAGTTATAGTGAGATGACACAAGATTTGTGAACTCCAAAATTGAAATAGTTTCCACATTGTTCTTCCTCTCCTAACAAACTTATGTTTATCCATCTCAGCTGAAGCTTCAGGGAGAAAAATCTGGGCGTAAGGGTCATCTATCTGTTGCAACAGAGGTACAGTTTTTTCCACGCACCTTCCTTGTTATTCGGTCACACATTGATGAAAAACCACTAGAGCAGTCTCAGAAAAGTTTCTTCCACAGATTTTTGAGGTGGCTCCATCGCTTCACATGGTTGAGGTTCGCAAGTCTGGAGGAGATACCTTAGAATTTCACAAGGTATGGTCTCAAAGTCTGTCACATGCATTTTCTATTCAGATGCACTATTTAGCATCCACGGAAAAAAAGTACATCATATGCTGTAGATGCTGGCTTACTCCTTGCTTCTGGGGACATTGATCCGAAGCTCGAGTACGGTCCATGCGCCGTTTTTCTTCTCTACCATATCTGTGTCATTATAAAATTCAACTGAACCTGCACAGCATGAATTGTTCCAAATTGGGTTCTAGGCACCAAATTAACATGGGATGAGGTTAGTAGTAATGACTTTAAAATTTTGAATATATTATGTAAAATAACATGTAATTTGGAAGACTGGAGAGAGAATATTATGTGTTGCCAACCCTACTCCTATGGGACTAAGGCAAGGATGACGATGGTTGTCTGGGCAATCCATGAAGAACCTGAAATGGCAATTTTTTCCTGTCACCGTTGTACCATGCTTTGTAGCCTTTTGTTTGCACGTTTGTGTGTGCGCGCGCCTGTGTGTGAGTTAAAGTGAATCTGCATGTACATGTTCTTTTATCCAAATTATATCTCAGTTTTGTACATAATTTTGAATGCACAGTTTTACAAGAACCTATCGGCTGGGTTGAAAGACATAGTCTGGGATACAGGAGATCAAGTAAAAGAAGAAGCAAATGAAGGTTAGTAAATAGCTCTATGCAATAACTTGATATTTTGAATAAACAATGAAATGATCAAGTCTCAGAGTATATTATTTAGCAAATATTCACTGCTTATGCTTTTAAAAAAGAGAAAAACTATTTCACTGGATGGACAAAATGTGTTGTGTAGAAATTATGTTAGCCAGATGATTATGTGATTTCAGTCACAATTTATTTTAGCATTAGAAATTCATCGCACCATTATTCAGGAGGGGTTGCTGCTCTCAAGCTCCTGCACACTCCAGCTTCCACGCTCCCGCTCCCACTCTGTATGAATAAGATTTTGCTACTTTCGCTCTCCCCTTGTGTAACTTGGGGTTAATCTTTTTCCGATTCAAATGTTCGGCACATGTATATACGCATGATATGCCAAATTATGGGTATTAGATCATGCTCACAAATATTCTTACAACAAATTTTGTCTTCACAATTTCGGCTGATTTCGCAGTATAACTTAGCAAGTTACCGTCCATAAGAGATTTTCCCTTTAAAGGGAATAATAGTTAACTGCATATAGTGTTGCTGCCTTCCAAATAACTACATTGAAGATGGTAGCATATAAAATATGAATTATGTTTGTTGTTAACTGTACACAGGTCCTGGTAATGTGCCTTCTTGATTTTGGCTTCTTTGCGGTCAAGGACAGCAGAGTTCCCTTTCGGTTATGAATGTTTGGGTTTGCATCATCAAGGCTTGTATGTACTTGTATTGTTTGTATGGTGCACCGATATTACCTGTGGTTTGTTCTTATATATGTTCCGATTCTTTGGGTTTTGATCTTGTGTAACAGTGATAATTATTTATGAAATACCACCTACGACATGGGATTGGATCGAGAATAGCTGTGTACCCTTAATTCTAGATATCAATATGGTTTCATAGGATAATTGGTTCTTTTCGGATTATATGAACTTGTTTCATACATTTTTAGAGTCGACCATTTCAGCTTGACAAAAATTAACCAGTGATGGCCAATCACAAGTTCAGAGTTAGTTTTTCCCCATTTTGATCGAGTTTTGGATTAGAGTAATGCGATTCAGAGTATCAAAATTGTCCTATTGCTTGTGCATTTCGGCCACCTAGATGGTTTCTTAATTTTTCATATTCAAGCCACTTCGATCTTGAGGTAACTACGTTTAGCAAGATTGCTTAAATTGAGTCGTGACAATGATATTGATTATAGTACTCGAGTCATTATGGTTTTAGCCTATTGATGATGAAACTACATTATCTTTTACCTATTCATTTTTCGGTTATGATTTATGAAGTACTTATGTTACTGTGACAATTCAGAGGTTTTACATGCCATTAGCTAAACCCAATTTAGAGAGAGATTATTTAACACTTCGTCTTTTGGAATGTATTTATACGATATTCCTTAAATACTCGTCTTTAAACTGATATTGTACACTTCGTCTTTTGGAAGGTATTTATATAATACTTCAATACTTGTCTTTAAACGATATTATTCGAGTTCATCACATCAATATCGCTTTGGTCAGACTTTCAAGTCAAGTGCGGGTCCATCTCACAGTAGACGATTTTTTTTTCCTCTTTGTTATGGTTTTGGTTTGTTAGTTCAACATATTGAGAAGGGAAGCAGATCCTCTACGTTGCCTCTCCCAACTTCGCTGCCATGTGGCGCCCCAAATGGCTAACATGTGGCATGTTAAAGCAAAAGGAGATTTAGGGCCTGTTTGGGAAGCGGTCTGCTTTGGTGTGATTGCTTATCTGAAATAGTGAGAAAACTGAAACTTTATATATATAACTTTGAAATTTATATATATATATATTTGAATTTTATATATTATTTTCGAAATTTATATATATATATATATATATATATATATTTTTTAATTTTATATATAACTTTGAATTTTATATATATATTGTTTTTGAATTTTATATATTTTTTCAAAATTTATATTATTTTCGAATTTTATATATTTTTTTTGAATTTTATATATTTTTTTTGAAATTTATATATATATTTCAAATTTTATATATTTTTTTCGAATTTTATATTTTATATATTTTTTTTGAATTTTATATATATATTTCAAATTTTATATATTTTTTTCGAATTTTATATTTTATATATATTTTTTTGAATTCTATATAATATTTTATTTTCCAATTTTAATGTGTATATTATTTTTATATTTTTTCAATGTTATTTTTTTCAATGCATGAATTATATATATATATATATACACAGTAGAGAGAGAGTAAAAAATGGCAGCTCATATATATATATATATATATAGTTGAGAGTGAGAGAAAAAAGTCAAAAATCACGGCTCAGAGACCTCAATAACCATGAATTAGATGGTCTAGGTTTTTGGTTATTTTGGGGTCGTTGGTTTTATTTGGTCCGGATGAATAATAGAAACCTATCCCACCAAACATAGTCTGCTCTGATAAATAAAGACAAGATCAGATTAAATGGACCAAAAATTATTAAGGCCCTGTTTGTTTATTGGTTATGGTTTCATTTTTTTGGTTTAGTCATTATTTTTTGAGACCAGACCATGTTTATTTTGCATTGGTCTCAAAAAATATAACCAGATCAAGTTAGATCAAATTGAACCAAAATGACATTTTTTTGGACCATAATTTTTAGTGGTTCTATTTGGTCTGGTTACAAAATTTATTCTAACCAAAATGTCATCCAGTAATTGAACTACATTTAACCAATATATAAACCAAAACACAAAAATAAAATAATAAATAAAATGAATTAAATAATACCAATAAAATAAAATAAATAAATGAATAAATAATAAATTAATAAAATATATTTAAAACTTAATATAAATAAAAATAAAAATAAAATAAAATATATTTATGCGTAATATAATAATATTATTGATAAATTAAATAAAATATATTTAAAAATTAATATAAATAAATGAATAATAAAATATATTTATAATAAATATATATAATAAAAAATAATAATATAAATAAAAAATTTATAAATTAATTAAACAAATAAATAAATAATAATAAACGATAAATTAATAATATAAATAATAAATTAAATAAAACATATTTATAAATAAAATAAAAATAATGAATAATAAACAAAATGAATTAAATAATACATAAAAAATAATAAATAAATAAATAATAAGCAAAATGAATTAAATAAAAAATAATAATAATAAATGAATAAATAATAATATAAATAATAAATAAATAAAATATATTAATAAATTAATTAAAATAAATGAATAAATAATAATATAAATAGTAAATTAAATAAATTATATTTATAAAAAAATGAATAATAAACAAAATGATTTAAATAATACATAATAATAATTAATGAATTAAATAATAAGCAAAATAAATGAAATAAAATGAATTAAATAATACATAAAAATATTAATAAAATCTATTTAGAGACAAATAAAAATAAATGAATAAATAGTAATAAATAATAAACAAAATGAATTAAATAATATATAAAAATAAGAATAAATAAATAAATAATAAGCAAAATGAATTAAATAATACATAAAAATAATAATAAATAATAAGCAAAATGAATTAAATAATACATAAATATAATAATAAATGAATAAATATAATAATAAAAAATAAATAAATGAATAAAATATATTTATATATTAATTAAAATAAACGAATAAATAATAAATTAAATGAATTATATTTATAAAAAATGAATAATAAACAAAATGAATTAAATAATAAACAAACTAAATGAAATAAAATGAATTAAATAATACATAATAATAATAAACAAATAAATTAATTAATTAATAAATAATAAATTAATAAAATATATTTGTAAACAAATAAAAATAAATGAATAAATAATAAACAAAATTAATTAAATAATATATAAAAATAATAATAAATAAATAGTAAATAATAAATAATAATTTTTTTTAAAAGACAAAATATCAGAGTGCATTATTTGCATGTTATCGATAGTTGAAGTTATTATGTAACATTAGTGTGTGACTTGTAAAATTTATGTAATCGTAATTTTTGTATAATAAAAAATGTGGCTTGTATAAAACCTATTTGTTATTATATTTGATAATTGGAGTGCAATAATTATATTCTTTGAAATTTTTACAAAATCAATATAACATTATTATGTAAGAAATACATAATAAAAATCAATGAAAAAGACTTTAACAAATGTTTATAAATTAAATGTGTGGGTTTTAAGATTATTACATCATATAAAGAATATTCAATATTTTCACAGTTTTCTACAAATTTAAGACTAGACCAGTTTGTCAAACATGGTTTGGTTCAAAAAAGTCTGGAACCAGACAGTTTGTCAAACATGGCCTGATTCCAGTTTTCTCAGACCAAGACCATTAGACCAGACCGCTTAGGCCCTGTTTGGTTCGCGGTCCGGTCCCATGTGGTCCGGTCTCATAATGACTTTTTTGGGACCGGACACTGTTTGGCAACACGGTTCCAAAAAAACGGTTCCAAAAAAAATAGGACCACTTGGGACCAAAAGGGGTAATTTGAGACAACCAAAAATGATGGTCTCAAGTGGTCTTATATACAATTATCTTAACACATGGGACCATAAAATTTGAAAAATCTATATAAAATTTAAAAATATATATAATTTGAAAATAATATATAAAATTAAAAAAATAATATAAATTTTTTGAAAATATGTATAAAATTTGGAATATATATATAAAATTCAAAATTAATATATAAAATGCAAAAAATATATTTAAAATTTGGGAAAATAAAAAAATTCCAAAATAATAGAAAAAATAAAAAATAATGTATAAAATTCGAAAATAATATATAAAATTTGAAAAATAATATAATTTTTTTAAAATAATGTATTAAATTCGAAAAAAATATATAAAAATCAAAATTAATATATAAAATTTTAAATATATATATATATATATAATTTAAAAAATAATATATAACTTTTGAAAAATAATATTAAAAATTTGAAATAATGTATAAAATTTGAAAAAAATATAAAATTCAAAAATAATATACAAAATTAAATATATATATATATATTTGAGAAAATATAAAAAATTTGAAAATAATATAAAAAATAAAAAATAATATAAAAATTCGAAATAATTTATAAAATTTGAAATATATATTATTTTTGAATTTATTATATTATTTTCAAATTTTTAATAATTTTATATATTTTTCATACTTAATATATTTTTTGAATTTTATATATTATTTTTTATTTTTTATATTTTTTTCCAAACATAAGACGAAACAGCTTGAATAAGACCATAAGACCAGATAGCTTTACCAAACAGACTTTCAGAACACCACCCAGATAAGACCAGACCAGACCGAAACGGACCGCCTACCAAACAGGCCCTTACCAAACAGAATTTCCGAACATCACCCAGACCAGACCGGTTACCAACCGGGGCCTAAACAAACAGGCCTAAGCACATGAGATGGATGGAAAAGATGAAAATATTTACGAAAAATGGCAAAAATGCCCTTATTACCATCTTTACTCTCTTTCTCTCTCTTTGTTCTCTTTCCAACTCTTATGTGTAATGTTTCAATTACTATGGAATTAAATTATGATTTAATTATTTTATATATTTTTATCTTTTTCTTTTATATTTTAACTCCAAATTTATTTTATTTATTTAATATTTTGGAATTTTATATTTTATATATTATATTTAAAATTTTACCTAACACTTGTATATTTAAAATTTTGAATACAATTAGGCTTATTAATTTTTTTGTATATAACAAAAAATTTATATATTATATTTAAAGTTTTGTTATATTTAAATTTTGGATTAATTTTATTTACACTCCTTCAGGTTTGCTTTTACTTCAATCACATCCCCCAAGTTTGAAATTTTTTATTTTTTCCCTTATTTTTATAAATTCACATCATTTACATCCCCTCAGGCATGACATCATCCTGATTTTTTTTTAATACCTAAACTACTCTCAATGTGTTAATTAGGTATGTTTGGAAACAATGATATAACTTTTATCAATTTGACTCATTTCATTTCTAAAAATACAAAAATAAAAATAAAAGGATATTTAAACATAATTCTATAATTTAATTTAATATAAATTTATGAAAAAAAATCAATCCTCTTTTTTATGAGTTTAAATCAATTAAATTTATTGTATGTAAAAATTATTCAATTACTTCACATCTTCAATTTTCACATATTCATAATAAAAATAATTGAATCTCATATATATATATATATATTTGAAAAGTTTGAATCTCATATAAAAAAATTAATATGTGTTTGGAAACTAGTTTATTCTTTTAATTTTTACAAACACACACATATATATATATATATATATTGAAAACTAATTTTTACAAACAAATATTTAACTTTTTTGGAAACTAAATTTTTGAATTTGTGAATAGAAATTAAATCCAAAAACCCCCAAACCCAATTCCAAATATTTAATTTTTACAAACACATATTTAATTTTTTTGAAAACTAATTTTTTGAATTAAATCCAAAAATCCAAACTCCAACCCCAACCTCTCCCACCACCCACAACCGCCGCCGCCACCCTCACCCTCACCCCCATCCCTACCATCACCATCACCAACTTCACACACACACACCGCTACACAGAGACGCATACACATATATATACACATGTAGACACACATATATATATATATACCCTCCCTCCCTCCGCCACCCCCTCCTCACCCACTCCACCATTTACACACACATATATAGATCTACACGCACGCACACATATACACACAAGGGCGGCGACTGGTGGTGGCGGTTGCTGCTGCTAGTGACGGGTGGTGGTAGTGGTAATAGGGGTGTTTGAGGATTAAATTGATTTAAAGGGGTTTGGTTTAAGAATTAAATTGATTTAATGGGTGTTTGGTTTAAGGGTGTTTTAAACATTTTATACCATAAGGGGGTGTAAACGAAGATTCTCAAATTTGGGGGGTGTGATTGAAGTAAAAGTAAATCTGAGGAGGTGTAAAAAATTAATCCTTAAATTTTTTTGTTATATAACAAAAAATTTATATGTTATTCAAAATTTACTTTAACACTTACACTAATTGTATCCAAAAGTTTAAATATTTAAGTGTTAGATAAAATTTTAAATATAAATTTTAAAATATTAAATAAATAAAATAAATTTGGAGTTAAAATATAAAATAAAAATATAAAAATATAAAAAATAATTAAATCATAATTTATTCCCACATGTGAGTTGGAAAGATAACAAAGAGAGAAAGTAAAGATAATAAAAGGGCATTTTCGTCATTTTCGTAAACTTTTTCTTTCTTCCCATCTTTCCCGCTTAAATATCTTTTTGCTTTAACATGCCACATGTCAGCTATTTGGTCACCAAATGGCAACGAAGGGAGGGGAGGCAACGAAGGGAGAGAGGCAACGTGTCCATCAGATCCAAGTCACACTGACAAAAATTATTGAATTGTACTAATATATGGTGTTCCATCAAAGATTTGCCTTTTCAAAAGTGGAGACAGTGAATGGACTGCCTCAATGGGGCACATCAACGGAAAAAAAACGCCCGTTCTCTCCAGCGGTGCGGTGGGGGCACACAGGATGAAAATTATAAACTTACCCACCCACCTGTATCCCATTCACATGTATTAATGTATACCATAATTTGTATATATATATATATAAGTTACTCACTAATTTTATCCAATTCACCTTTTTATTCAATTCATAACAATATCACTATTTGCATATATATATATATATATATAAAAGTTATCTACCAATTTTATCCAATTCACAACAATATCACTATTTGCACATATATATATATATATATATAAGAGCCCACCGATTAAAAAATTATAAAATTATAATTTTTGAAATTCACAACAATACCACTATTTTGAAAATTAAAAAATTATTCACCAAATTTTAAAAATTCACAACAATACATAATATGCACATATATATATATAAGGGCCCACCAATGTACGTTTCATACTACGTATTGTATTCGTTATTACATAAATGATGGAACTTTATTACACTGAATTGTATTTCTTATTACAAAAATGATAAAATTTTATTACAGTGAAGTTGAAATGATATATATATTTTTTAATATATTCATTTTGATGGTAAATTTAAAGCTTATATTTTTTTTTATTATATTCTTATTACAAAAATGAAGTTAGAGTCATGATATATGTGTGTTTTTATTATTGTAAGTTTCATACTATACATTTGGTTTCTAATAACGAAGTTAGAGTGATGATATATGTGTGTTTTTATTATTGTAAGTTTCATACTATACATTTGGTTTCTTATTAGAAAACTGGTGGAACTCTACTATAATTAATTATATTTCTTATTACAAAAATGATAAAATTATATTACAATGAATTTAAAGTGATATATGTATTTTCAATTATACTGATTTAATGACGTGTACCCTTATATATATATATATATATGCAAATAGTGGTATTGTTGTGAATTAGATAAAGTTGGTGGGTAACTTATATATATATGTGCAAATTGTGGTATACATGTGAATTGGATAAAGCTTGGTGAGTAAGTTTATAATTTTCAACCTGTGGGCCCACCGCTGGAGAGAACCGTTGCAGGAGACCATTTTTCCTCCACATCAACAGACGATTTTTGTTCCACATCAACACTATTGTCATATGACTCATGTCATATCTTGTAAAGATTATATATCTGCATTAGCTAAAGCCTAAAGACAGGTTCAGCTGAAATTTGGGATTTAAGGCAATTTCGCAAATATATATACTGAATAGAAAAGAAAAGAAAAAATTGTCATTTATAGTCTAGGAAATACAATCCAAAAACCATACATTACAAGTGAAATGTCATCTTCATCTCCAGTACTTGTTTTGCATTGGAATTGTCTAGGTGAACAACAATTTAAGATATACAAGCTGATTTGGCTGATACTATAGACATTGAGTGATACAGCAGAGTATGCTACAGAGCTTACATGAGTGTAACCCTTTGTTCTAGCTATAGCCCCTTTTGAATTTCCAAAAATGCCCCTTATTCAAGTTTGTTGTGATGTGAATTCAAGGGTTGAACACACTCTAGATAAAGCAGACATCTTGGGAGATAAAAGCAGACCATGCATTCTGTAACAACACACAAAAAAAAAAAAAAACATAATGTCACAAAGCATCACCCATAATAAATCCCAACTAGGTGTCACCCAAATCAGGTGATTTGTAACTATGAAAACAGTTATCGGAAAACTCAAAAACCATAAAGTTATTTTCATAAAACAATTCTCCGAAACTCAAAAAACATAAAATTATTTTCTGAAAACAATAAAAGACAGTTCTATAAAAGCAAGTCATTTTATAATTCGGGTTTTTCCCATAAAGTTCTTAGAAAACTGAACGAAACAGAAAATTGAATTTTTGCATAATTAAATAAAAAGTCGATTGGTATCTCCCTTACGTTCCCTATTTTGATCCTTTAAAAAATTTTCTCCGCACGTTTTTTAATAGGAATTTAGCACGGAAATTGTTCGAATAGTATGGTAGAAGAATCAAAAACTTACTTGGAGGATTGAAAAAGCGTTTTCCGCTACGTATTTTTGTGGAATTGTTGCACCTCTTTGCTGCAGTTTGTCAGGGTGCAAGCACAACCTCGCTTTCTGGTAAGCCTTCTTTACATGTGAGCTCTGTATGAGATTTGTTAGGGATATTGCATGCCAACCACTGTTGGGCCATAGAATCTGATTCAAATGTCAAACAAATAGTTATAAACATAGCCACTTAAATATCACTTTTATCTCTTAGAACATCTGAATGTATTGTTGTTTGGCTCTCATAAACAATCAAAGGGAATGGAAAGGAGAAGAAAAGAGAGGGAAATTACATTCTGTCCTCCAAGGGAAAATAAGAGTGAAGCAAAATGAGCTATCTAGGAAACAATTTACATTGTTTGGTTTCTAGGAAAAAGATGGAGAGAAAACAAAATACAAGTTTAACAAGACCAGGTTCATGAAAAACCCAAGTAGCTACCATAAAAATGTAAACAAAGTTAATAATAAAATCCCCATAAGTTTGTCAGTTTTATTTTGTCATCCAACTACTGTCACCAATTAAACAAGGTGAGAATAAAATTCATTTACATTCCTTTTTTTTTTTTTCTTCCCATCTCGTTCGGAATGTCACACTCGTATGTGTATAATTCGAATTTTCGAGTTCTTACATGATCCAGCGTCGAGAGCAGCAGCCGGATGTTTGCTTCCTTTCCAGATGACCACAATCTTATATCTTCATCCAGTAGCTCCATTCCCATCTGTTCTTTTCGCAAAGGAAGACGAACATTATTCAAGAAATCCATTTTAACATGCCTAAATAAGATGTAGAAAACACAAATTGAAATGTTGCCCATTTAAATTTATTTATGACTTTGCAGTAGATTGGAGAATCTGAAAATATAACTCACTCTTTGAAGTTCAATCTATCAAATAGAGGCTCTTCATTATTTATATATCTGTTTATATTACAACAAGAAGTAGCTTAGGGAAAAACTGAAATTCCAATTTTATGGATTTTCTTTTGACACAGATCAATTGTACTCATGGATACATGATTTATTTATTTATTAAGAAGCTTACATCTTTTTCCGGTTCTTGTTTTCCTTCTGTTGCATAGTTATCTAATTCTTTTTCCTGCAAGTGAAAGAAAACAGAAAAGGTTAATGCAGTGACTTTGCCATTAAAGTTACTCTAATTTGTCAAGAAATAAAATAAAAACAAAATTATTCAGTCTATATATGCATATATATATATACAAGTGCACACATGGCATGCAGGGATGACAAAAAAATTCACCCCGGTGGGGAATGGCCCCGCCCCGCCCCAATTTAAGCGGGTTTGAGGACCCAATTAAATAAATGGGAAATGGGGATGGGTATGGAGGTGGGGGAAAATCCCCGGTTGGTAATCGGGCCGTGTATGGGGAGGGGCCGACCCGCCCCGCCCCGCCCCGATTATACTACTTCTTTTACTAATATATCTACAATATTATTAATACATACTCTTTATATAAAATAACTCCTTCATTTTTTTATATTTCACTCAATACTAGTTCCCTTATCCTTTAACTCTTTTAGTCTTAATTTCATATCAATTATATTAAAAATTACATGATTTACTTTGTTTTTCGTATAATAATAATATATCCAAAGTATAAATTAAGAAATTACACATTACCTTCATTTGTATAATTTTTTTTGAGTGTGAAAAACCGTCCCGTCCCGCCCCGCTCCCCACCTAGCCTTACCTCGCCCCGCCCCATCTCGTTTAATAATCAGGTTTGAGACGGATATGGGAGTAGCAAAATCAAACGGGGATGGAAATGCGATCCCCGCCCCGACCCGCCCCATTGCCATCCCTAGGCATGTACAAATCCTTTAAAATGTTATCTCTGAAGCCACCTTTTATAGTCCCCCTATTGCAGAAATGCTAATCCCATTTCTGGAGCTTATATCAGAGACCAGATAAACTAAAAACTAGAAACAAGTGAATAGAAATACTTGTTCTGACTTGTAAGAAATATGCAGAAAATAGACTAAATAGCACAGTTTTCCTCTTGAATAAATTGGTGGTCAATATATTTGAATTCGATCTACATTTGCTTAGCTTGATTTTCAAAATTCAATTTATATTCAACTACTTGTGGAGCTAAAAGCTCTTAATTTTGTATTTTGTAATTTTTTCTCAACATGATGCAAAATTATTTGCTTTCGAAACACAAAATTTACCAGTAGAGATCGCATTGATCCATTTACATCCGTCTTTGCAGCCGAATATCCATATGCATCGGGCCTTCCTGCAGAATTTTCAAAATCCTAATCCTATAAGAACAAATCGCATTTTAATATCATTTAAAACTTAAATTTATTAGAAAAGTTAGCACACAACCTTGTGCTTCCTCACAATCCTCCTTCCTATGCTGCTCAATGCTCCAATTTTTATCGGAACTTTGCGTCCGAAACTTCTCTTTAGCCCATGCAATTGCTTCATCGACTGTAATCGCTTCTTCACTCGTCCTTTCCCCAAAGTCCAGATTGATTTCGATAACATACGAGCTCATCACTTCATCCTCCTCCTCTTCTTCTTCTTCTTCTTCTTCTTCTTCCACTTGGAATCCTTTCAACACCCTTTCTCGAAATTCACTTTCTTTGGCCTCCGAGTCTTGATAAATCGAAGAGACAGCAGAGGAAGGAGAATTGAGTTCGAGATCATCCACGGACACCTTGACACTTCTGTACGAGTCTGGTTCAATTGTGATTGTCTCAGGGGATGAAACTCGTCTCGAAAATCCAAATCGATTTTCGGAGTTTGAAGGAGTGGTGCAGGGGAAAGCTGCCTTCTTCTGGTGCCTGGGGCTCTCCTTGGGCATCATTGTTGATGAGTTCCATCTACATGGGACATTTATTGGCCTAAAAATAGAGTAAAACATGAGGAATGTTTTATGATTTATTTGATCTCCGTTGGAATCCATTTTGAAGCATAGTGATGATAAACAAAGAATTTGTAACTCATGTTCATATAATTAGGAGTGTCTGTGTTAGGGTTTTTACACCCGTCCAAGAACACTGTTAGAAAACATGTGTACTTGTAAATCAGAAAACGTACACAAACACACATCAAATAATGGACACAGATTTATAGTGGTTCGGCCAAAATAAGTAAGTCCACGAGCACCGTTTCACTATAATCAAAGAGAGAATTACAATGGGGTGTTCCTAACTCTCACTAAGAAGAATACTAACATGTATCTCTTCTATTCTCTATCTATTTGTGCACACAATATAATAGTAGAGACCTTATATTTAGGAAATAATATAGAGATGGTTTTGTTTTTTAGTCGATGTGGAACAACTTTCAATACAAAGTAATCACCATTTATATATAACATAACATGTAGAAGCTATCTAAAAGAACTAGAAAATGGAATTAATGTCTGTTATCATCAAATTAATGGGATTTTGTTTGTTTGAACCTAGATTAGCCCAGAGAATCTGTAACCAGTGTTATCAAAAGGCTCTAACACAACACTAGAAAATTATGCGAAAAAAAATTGGTTGCTTGAATTTTCTGAAAATTATTTTACAAAAATCAGTTATATTTCAGAAAATTTTATTTTTCTATTATTGTAAAACAGTTTTCTAATATCAAAATTCTCCATAACAATTTTCACAAAACGTGGTTACGAGGGGCTCGCTCTCTCTCTCTAGTCAACCCAACACAAAGCATTTTGCCACCCCAGTCATGACATTTCTTACAAATTATAAGGTTATACATAATAACAGATTACAAGCTTTCCCACCCGCGATTGCAGGGATTGAACCGACCCCGTATTTATCAGGACCAAATTACCACTACAGATATCTAAAAACATTCCCAACAATCCCGTAAATTAATTGAAACTCTAGGGGCAGATACGTCACATTAACTAAACTTCAACAGAATACAGTTGATATAACGGACATGAGTACCTGAGCTTTGAAGCATATACGGAGAAACCAACGTCTTCGGCGATCGCCGGCCGGAAAGGACTCAAATCCTCCGAGCTCAACACCGACGACGACGTCGACTTCGACCGTGACCGGGATCTCCGATAATCATCGTTCCACCCAAATATATCATCATAAAACCCTTCTTTTTTCCCATCACCAACTCCGTTAGCCGGAATTCTGAACTCCGGCAAGTTCCGGGAACTCCTCGCCGGAGAATCGTCCTCCGGCAGCCGGAAAATATCTTCGTAGAACAAAGTGGAGCTCGTGAATTCGCCGGAGTACCGGCTGCACATGACGGTCCGGGGAGGCCCGCCGAAGACGTCCTTGAAGTCGTCGGCAGCTAGGGTTTCCAAATAACCGAAAACCGGTCGCCTCAACGTTTCTTCCATTGATTTTCTCCGAGAGAGGCTCTGCTTCTCCGGCATTAATCCCATTCGCATCCTCCATGACTCGTCCATTTTCTGGCGACTTTTGCCGGTGAGTGCGCCGGAATTTGAGAGATAGGCAGTTGTATAAGTGTATGACTTTGTATATATATAGAGGCCAAAAAGTTACGCTTAGTGAAAAAGTTCATATTCACCTATCACAATATTGTGATAGTCAAACATAATTATAAATATTAATCCATTTATTCATGTTAATCACATACAATTATCATAACTAAGTATGAATTTCTTACTCAAGAAAACAAAGAAATCATTACTCTATATTCGTGTGTGTGTGTGTATATATATATTTCCCCTTACCGGTGATGATGATTACTTTACTTCTTCTTTTTTCTTGGGCAATGATGATTAGAATTTACAATAGAATGCTGATATATATGATTACATATGACACGCTTGCTTACCTGGAAAGATGTTTGAATTTACAATAGAATGCTAATATATATGTGGTTTTATGTACATATTCTTTAAAGTATTTGTTATTTAAAGAAAAATTAGAATAAAACAAATATAAACGTCCAATTAAGTTAGTTACAGTGACTTGTATCACATGCTTACTAGAAAAAGGTAGTTTAAAATTTTAATTGAATTATGAAATAGAATATCTTAATTTTCATCCTTCAAATTAAGATCCCAAGTAGTTAGGACAATGACTTCAACATTAAAAATTCAATGTTTAATCTTCAACTATAATTTTCATTCCTGCAGATTCATGTCCTTGGTAGTCAAGAAAATAAATTCAACATTAATATTTCAGTATTTAATTTTCATCTGTATCCAATAGCACCTTGATTATATATGTAGGACAGTAAGAGGCATCAAATACCGAAGATGGAGTGCAAATAATGCCTCCCGCAAAAAGACAACTTTTTTCTTATATATATATATATATATATATATATATATATATATATTTCCAGACTAATTTAGCTACTAGCATACAATATACACCGTGTACGAAAATTCTCACTAAACATTCATGGCTGAATGGTTAAAGTGAGAGCGAAGTTTTAATGCATGGAAGAGAAACATGCACTTAAAGATGTTAAAAAAGTTACTCTCTTTTAAACAAGGGTAAATTACAGTTATATCCCTCAAAATATAATATATTACACTTGCATTCTTTGTCGTTTGAATAATTACAGTTTCATCCTTCTATTTGTAAAATGACTTATCTGTTCATGACTATTTTTCATAGACTTAAATGTCTTTGCATCTAGTTAAAGGTATTATAGACATTTCACCTCTGAAAAAGTGATGACTATAAAGTATTTGTTACGACTTATAAATTTGAGGGAGTCCAATTATAATTATTCAAATAATAAAATACATATATAATATATCATATTTTGAGAGGATATAATTATAATTTACCCTTTAAACAAACCGTTATTGACGCCAGACAGAATAGAGATTATTCTGTAGGCTAGCGCAACGGGTAATTTGCAAGAAAGAAAAGGGAGAAATTCGACCCAAAATTCAGAGAACACTCTGGAATTTTATATAATTATGTATAATCAAGAATGAATAAAAACAACCCACAAGCCGGGTATAAATAGCTGAAAATCGACCCTTAATGGGATTTTTGCCAAAAATAGCAAAACCCTAAAAGTCCTACCAAAACAAAACATGGAAAAAAATAAAAAGATTGCCAAAAATCTGGCCCAAATCGGGTTCAGAATCATCTCCTAATTGACAAATAAAAAATTACCATAAGTAGCAAAAAATAACTAAAAATAAAGAATCGAAAAGGAAAACAGCGGATTTGGGGCTCGAAACGATGTGCACCGAGCGTAGCTGGGTGGCCACGACGTCCGCGCCGAGATTAGCTTTCCGAATTGGGGTCACGGGCGCGAATCCGACACTCGTAGCTCTAGTTATGGCCAAAAAACCGACACGTGCACGGAAACTGCCCCAATTAGGCTGGATTACGATTTCTTGCCATTCTTGCGCTGATCCTCCCGCTCCAGGTAATCCAGCGCCATCAATGAGCAATCTGACAGCTCGGCATCGTCTGACTCGGATCCCCCCGCATCAGTTATAATATACGTATAGTATATATATATTTTTTTCTTCCCTTAATTTAGAGCACGGACTACTAAATCCCAAGGAATAATTTTTTTTTTTTTTCCTCACATTCATGAATACCGTACAAAATGACCGACATAAATATATAAATATGCACTGTATATAAATTTATAATATACGTATAGTTGAATTGACCAGTTGAGAGAGAAAGATTTAAGTGGTTTGCATAATATCAAGGTACAATCTTACATTATGAATTATTGAATTGATCGTTCGGATTTATCTTGCTAAGTAAAGAAATAGAAGATGTTAACTGATATCTAGAAGAGAAATTTATTATTTCTAGGATGTTTTGCTTGTGCCGTTGCCGTTTAGCCGTTAGCAAGTGTGCGTTTAGGCGTTTAGGCGTTAGGCTTTATGCATGTTTATCCATACAGAAAATTATAAATATTCTAGAGCAAATTAGTTTTCAACTATTAGTTTTACTTAAAGGTATAATCTCTGAAAAATTCATTTTGATTCCGTTTAAGTAAATATACGCTATTAAGTAAATTTGGAAAATTATTTGAGAAATACATCTCTTTAATGTTATTTTTCATATGGACAAGGACTATGATTCTAGTTAAACAAGACAACATCGAGATCTCATGGATGCCCTTACCTTTAAGTATTGACATTCACTACACATAGTTTTACTATGATAGAAGTTAAGACTAACGTCCTATTCAGGACAAGTTATTTTGTGGGTTGTGTGGTTGTTTTCCCTCTTTTTCAGAAAAAGAGCAAAGGAGTATCGATCCGGAGACTCAGCCTCCGTTTTGGTATCAGAGCCAAAGGAAAAGAAGTTCTACGAACTTTTAAAGTTCAAGCAAGTAACTACTTTTATAGTATTTACAAGCATTTAATTCAATTTAGTTTAATTACGAAAGTAGCTAAAACTATTTTGAATAAAAACCTATTAGTAATGAAGAGTGTTACGGTGCATGACAGGCCGATAAGTCTCGCTCTGCTCAGACCACTTCATGGATAATAGAGATAGTAATTTTAATTATAAAGAAATAATTGAAATGTTAGAAACCGAAGAAGTAATCATTACTTATTCTGAAACTAACATAATAGAAGCAAAAATATATGCTAATGATATATGTGGTTTTAATGTTGATAAACCATTGCATTTGTTAGAAACAAAAGAAGCCAAAAAGTTTTGGAACAAGTTAGGTATAGGATGTAAAACTAAGAAAATACTTAGTTTCAGACCCTATAATCATGAATTATCAATCAGCTCTCAAGCAAAGATTGATGAAGCTTTAGGATGGTTATATAACAAAGGTTATATTACTAATGGTTCAATTAGATTGAGTCATATGCCTAAAGACGAAGCTTCGGGATCAGAAGCTCCAAAAGAAGTAGAAACTTCTAGAAATAAGTTCAAAGAGGAACTATTTCAGGCCTTAAATAAGGACAGTGATCTAAAGATTTTAAAGTCTAAATATGCTGAATTATATTCAAATATTTATTCTTTAGATAGATCCAACAATCTTGATTCAGATGATGATGAAATTCAATTTTATTAAATTGAATGAATTCTGAGGAGCAGAATCTTCATAAAACAATCAAGAAAATCCTTGAGAAGATTAAGGATTTAGAGAAAAGACAAATCGAGAATACAGAGATTTTCGAAAGTCTATCAAGGTGCCTCATTAATATTTCTATTGATAAAATAAGAGATGTAATTGAGGAATCAATCTATAATCAGAACAAAGAGATGAATTCTGAAAATAGAAAATTGTGTGGAAAGATAGAATGCTTTATTGATGATAAAAAGTATGATCCATACAAGACCAGACCTATTGAGATGAATATCGAAAAACAGATATTACATCTTAATAATAGGATAATACCCTTAGTTGAGTCTAGTACACAAATGCTAGAAAGAGTAGAAGTTATTCTTGAAGTAATCAAGAGAAGAGTTTCATAGAATGGAAGAATTTTATGAGAATTCATTGGAGATTAAGTTGAGGAATTTTCCAGATAGAATATCCTTAGTTAATCCAAGACAGAACACTGAAGAGTCATCTTTAACTGAGAATTTTAGTTATCTTGACAAGATTATTAGAACTAACCAAAGAATTTTGATAGAAATTCTAATAAATCAGGAAACTATGCAACAGCAAGTGCAAGATTTAAAAGATGATTATGATCAACGATCTAAGAATATGGAAGAGATATTCAATCAGGTGAAAATAATCAAAGAAGTCTTTGAAAAAGACAAGGAGGATTTCCATGAGAAAATAGAAAATCTTACTAAGAGATTAGGAGATTTAAAGATTTCAGGAAAATCAAGTAATCCAGAATTTGGAACAATTCGAGGATATAAGACAGACCTTTCTTGGTTATATACACCAAAATGAATCATTGGATTGATAAGATGAAAGGAAAGATTTCTATGAAAGAAGTCAAGAAACCAGCCTATCAGATTTATGATAAGATTACAGTTCAGGAAGTAGATAATGTGAGTAACTATGCTATGCCTCACTTACCTGAGAATATTCTCTATGAATCAAAGAAACTTAGAGAGAAGAAAATCCTTAGATTCTATAAAACTACTAGTCGAGACTATGCAGCCGATAGTATGATTAGAATCCATGCGTTACAGAAGGAAGATGTAACTCAAGAGGAAGGATATTATAACATAGCAGCCATACAAATAATGGCAAAGTGGTTAGGAAACACAGGTTTAGATATTCCTTTTTCCCTATCAGTTAGAGATCTAAGACAACTAGATCCTAAGCAACAGATCATAGGATTATGGTCAACCAATCTGTTTACAGGAAGTGTGTATACAGAGATTTTCTGTGATATCACAGCTTCAGCAGCAGATGAGAATTTAACAGATCTCATTGTTATTGATGCTAAAGCTAATATCAACCAGAAAGAAAGATCTAGAGCTTTATCTATATCCCTTAAGATGTACTATAGTTGGGTAGAAACACCTTTCCCCTATAGAGCAAGAGATAAGAAGATTAATGCTGATAACAGGCTTCGTGGAGAAACTGTTATAGTAAAATCAAGTCAGATTGATGGAACATTAATACCTCAGCCAATTCCCATAGATAAATTAAGATATGATCTTGAATTTAACTTTGAGAAAGATGAGAATAATGTAGAAGTTAAGCAATCAGTTGAACCTGAGTATATACTCAAGGGAAGAAATAGTGTTTCTATAAGATTAAAAGAACCACAAACTAGTATCAAACCATTAAGTAAATGGAAGAATGATATAGGAACCAGTAAAAGTAATGATGATGATTCAGAATGAATTATAGGACATTACTTGAAAAGGAGAATCTCCCTTCTAATATCGATCTTAGACACCTTAAGTCTAGACTCGAGAAAGAATGGGACAATGCTGAAATAATAGATCAGCAGATCACAAGACAATTGAGCCTTGTGACAAATATTCTTGCATATCCTTTACATTATAAATACAATGTAGAGAGTATACAGAATATTGAAGAAGCAAATGCTACCACGATGTTTGGTAAAAATCCACCAGGAAATCGTGATACATATGCAAAGAGAGAATTACCAAGTGAGTCTAGAAGAAAGTATAATAGACCCCAATCACAAGGTAATGCTAGAAATGAAAGACTATGGAAGTCAAGAATGGTAAAGAATGAAGAACCTATTTTAGGAGAAATAGACCGTGATATAAGACAGGAACCTGTCAAGACCAATCCCATAAATGATAAAGGAATAACCCTTTATTGTAATAATCTAAAGACTGCTGAAATAGAAATTTCAAATTGGGAAGCAGCAATGGATACTGCTATAGGCATTCATTTTGAGGAATGGAGTTTAGAGCAAAAGTTAAACTATCAAGAAAATAGTTTAATGGGTTTAGCCAGAAAAGTCTGGGAAGGTTTTAAGAAAACATCACGTTACCAAGACCTTAAGGTTAAGTTCATATCTCAAGGAGGAAAAGGCCCATTAATTGGAGCAGCCCTTAGGAAAGAGATATGTGGGATAACAAATACCCAAGATGTAGAAAACAAGCAAAAGGAAAAAGCTTGGAAAATGCTACAAAAGATTGAGATGTGCAAAATGTCTGAATTAGATGAGTACAATAGTGCATTCTCAAGACTTTTCTATATCTATCAAGATATAGAGAACAAGGAGTTACTTAGACTATATTTTGTCAAATTACCAGATCCCTGGAATGACAAAATGTTAGCAGAATTCAACGAAGCCAATGGAGATAGTATTGGAATAAGAATGGCTTTCGTTAAGGAGAAACTTGCCCAGTATTGCCTAGAGAAAAGAATGAGGCAACAAGTTAAGGAGAGTACAGAGAAACTCTGTAGAAATGTAGAGATACCAAAATTAAGTTTTGGATGCAATAGAAATATGTCTTTCCATAAAAGAAGACATAAAAGAGGTTTTAGAAGTTTTAAAAGATTTAAACCAAAGTTCAGAAAATGGACAAAGGAAAGATCTTTTAAGAAACCAAAATTCTTTAGAGCAAAGAAGAAGGAGTATAATAGAAAACCTAAGAAGGATTGTACTTGTTATGCATGTAATGAAAAAGGTCATTATGCAAACGAGTGTCCTAAAAAGAGAAAAGTAGCAGAGAAGGTAAAATCTTTGGAAGAGATAAATTACATATGCTACGATGAATTTGAACATTCAGATGAAGAAAGTATCTATGAGATGATAACTTCTGAATCATCTGGATCTGAATCAGAGAAAGACTATATGGATGATAGTCAAGAAAATGAGTCTGACTAGATTCATAGATGACCCTGAAGAGTTTGACACCAGAATTCTTAAGTATTATGAAGAATTGAAGTGGTGCAGACAAACCCCTTTTGGATATGTTCAATTCAAAGGAATGACAGATCAAGAGCTTTTGAATAAAGCAAGAGAGATGTCTCATTTCAAGGTAATAGCTCGCCCAGAGATAAAGATTGATGAAGAGGTGCAAGCTATAAATGATGAAGAATCTATTATGAAAGATTTACAGAAGAGAATTGATCAAGCTGAGAAGTTATTAAGAACTCTACAGCAAAAGCAAAGGAATAGGATACAAGTCCTACCATATCCAATAGAGAACCAGATTAGCTGGCCAACTAGAAGTTTTGATGATCCAACATCAGGATATAATACTGACAATAGTAGCAGTACTTATCAAGATGATCAGGATGATCAAGAGGATCATATTTCAGAAAGTGAAGATTCTTCTGAAAGTAGTAATCCTAGTATGGACAAAGTAAATAATCTAAATCCATATCTAGAGTCTAGTGAATGTACAGATAACATTTGCCAGAATGTACAGATAGCAACTCGCTATTGTACAATTAGCCTTATGTTCAATGGATATATGCCTTATGATATAGATTGTCTATATGATACAGGATGTACACTTATATTAGCCAAAGAACATATTTTCCCTCCAGAGTACTGGATTGAAGGCCCAAAGAAGACATTAACTTATGCAAATTCTGCAGTAAGTCAAACGTCTCTTTATGCCCCAGAAGTCCAATTTAAGCTTGGAGATAAGATTTATTCTGCCGAGTTTTGGCAACATAATCTTATGAGCTACGATATTATCATAGGTAATATCTTTTGGCTTCAGTTTAGCCCTTGTACAGTGCTAAGCAACATGATTCTTACTTCTGATTTGAATCATATTCCCCTTTCGTGTACCCACTCCACAACTAATCCTAGTTGTCATCCCTATCTGAGTTCCTCAGGTAAGCGTAGTGAGGTTATGCAAATCCAAATTGAGCAAACAAAAAACAACACTTCATTAGTTGATATTGAAGCATTGCTTAAGGATAATTTTAGTGAGAATCCTTTAGCTTTATGGAAAGAGGATCACCCTAAGTGTGAAATCAAGTTATTAGATCCCCAGGATTTAAAAAGTAAAGGTTTAAGAATTCCTATAAGAATTAAACCTATTTCAGCAACTCCTGAAGATATTGAAGACTTTAATCTTCATATCAAAGAATTGCTTCAGTTAGATTTAATTAGATCTAGCAAGTCACCATGGTCATTTCCAGCCTTTATGGTCCGGAATCACTCCGAGATTAAAAGAGGTAAAGCAAGAATGGTTATTAACTATATTCAGTTAAATAACTGTATTCAAGGAAATGCATATAGAATTCCTAACAAGGATGAGTTATTTCTTAAATTAAGAGATAGCAAGTATTACTCTAAGATAGATTGTAAAAGTGGATTCTACCAAGTAAAAATGGAAGAGTCAAGCATACCATATACAGCATTCAGTAGCCCCTTAGGAAGTTATGAATGGAAGGTTATGCCAATGGGATTAAAAACAGCCCCAAGTATTTTCCAAGAAAAGATGGATCTTGTTTTAGGAAAGTACAATGAGTTTTGTTCTGTGTATATTGATGATATACTTATCTTCAGTAAAACACAAGATGAGCATCTCAAGCATCTTAGGCAAATAGCACAAGAGCTTAGAGATAATGGAATAATTATTTCCAAGAAGAAAATCGAACTTAATAGAACTAGTATCGAATTCTTAGGAATAACTATTTCAGATTCTGAAGTTACACTTCAACCACATGTGTTAGAGAAAATAGAAAATTTTCCTAACTACATAAAAGACAAGAAAGATCTAACTAGATTTTTAGGATGTCTTTGCTATGCTACAAGTAGTTATCTTCCCAATATAGCTATTCTAAAGGAACCATTACAAAGAAAGCTAAGGAAGAAACATAATAAAGGAGAATGGAGTTGGACTCCAGAAGATTCTGAAACAGTTCAGAAAATTAAGGATATGTGTCATAACATACCGAAGTTAACATTACCCAAAAAGGGTGATAAGCTTTATGTCACTACAGATGCTAGTGATAAGGCTTGGGGAGCATCATTACAGTTTCAATCTAGAAACAAGGAAGGTAGTTATGATCATAATTTTAAGATTGCCAGATATGCAAATGGTGTCTGGTCTGAATCAGAATTAAAATGGTCTACATTTGATAAGGAACTTAGAGCAATTAGAAAGAGTTTAAAAAAGTTCAAAATGTTTGTTATAACAGAACCATTTACTCTTCAAACTGATAACAAATCAGTTATAGGATTTTTGAAATCAACAAATACTTCTACTAATGATTATTCTGCTAAAGTGTGCAGGGACAAGTGGAAGATTTTGTCAGTAGGCTCACATATGACTATCGAGCATATTGCAGGAGCTAAGAATTTCATAGCTGATTCTCTAACAAGAGAAATGGCAAATATAGAAATAGAAGAATGCACCACATCATGCATTTTATAGTCCTCACTGGACAAGATTAATTGTTTATTTCTGTTTTTCAGAGGATGGCATCTACAAGCAGATCAAGTACTGAGCTTTCTATTTTAGAGATGAAAAGAAAGTTAACCCAATTAGAAATAGAAATTGCACAAACCCAGCTTGACCAAGAAAGTGAAGCCTTAAAAACAAAAGTTTCATCTTTCCCTCCAAACACATATAAAGAGGCAGTAGCCTTAAATATTAATGAGGAGGATAGGACTTATATGTCCAAAGAGGCTAGTAAGCCCAAAAGTCCATATATGGACAAGAGAAACAAAGGTTTAGTCTCATTGGGACAATTGCCTCATAACAGTATTAAAACTGGAAAGCCTCAAGCAGGCCCAAACCTAGGTGGACCTCACGTTCACTTTAACCAAAGTCTAAAGCCCACTGCTGAAGACAAAAAGCCAGAGCCAAATATAGCCCTTGAAAAGTTTCGATCTAGATTGACAGGAAAACCCCCTTCTTTCGAAATACTTGACCAGCTATATAGCCATAATAGGAAGGTACAACACCACAATCCTTTGAGCCTTAGGCCCCATACAGTTGAGCCCAAATTCAAAGACGAACCTTCATTCCAGCCCAAAAGTTTGAGTTGGAAAAGAACCATGAAATTTCCTACTACAGAAGATCAGGCCCAGATCTTAGGAGAGTTATTTAGCCACATCCATGCAGGTACAAAAAGCCCAATACCTGTAAGAAAAGCAGAAAAGGAATTTGCTAGGTTAAATAAATTATCAGAAAGTTCTCTAAACTTATTAAAGAAAGAGACAAGAGAAGACCTTAGTTTAAAACCTTTAATTCAAAATATAGAGGTCAGTACTGAACACATTGATATAGAAGAACCCCTTAAGTTTGATCTATTTCAATACAGGTTTATACCTACTTTCTATTTTTGGAAAAAAGAATGGGAAGCTATGTACGATCTAGTTCAGAATGAGAAAATATTCACCCTAGGGATAGAACCAGAGGAGGGATTCATTAGATCAAGTTTGCCTGGAGGTAAACAAGTGGTTATTACTAGAGACATAGAACCTGATATTTTTCAGAAATTATTTAAGTTTGGATTCATTCAAGCTTTTTATATTAATGAGAAATCTTCAAGAATGGTTTCAAGATGTCCTAAACCAGTTCAAAGTTTTGTAGAATTTTTATACAAGACAAGACATAATAGGAGTTTTTATGAACCAACTGAGAAGTTTGGAGTAAGAGTCTATTCTGCCCCTCCATTATTCTATCAGTCATTTTGGAAAACTCTTAAGGATTATAATAAACAGCCTGCTGTTATTTATCCGGATCTACATATTCTGGAGGAACGACAAGATTTACTATGCCAAGAGACAGATATGTATATCAGAATTGATCCCAGTTCTCCAAACCAACATGAGAGATTGGTCAGAATTGAGCATATCAGTGAAAGGATTATCGACTTCAGCAATCATTTCACATGGGAGGATTCAGAAAGAATAGTGACTAGAGCACTTCAAGATCACAATCGTACCAGCCTTGCCATAGCCTTTGAGGATCAGAATGATATTCTGATACCATTGACGCAAGCACTGACGACTGAAGACCCATTGACGCATGCAATGACGAAGGACGCTCCAATGACGCATGCACTTACGTCTAAGGGTACAGCTGTCGAGACCATAGATCGACAAGATGAGATTCAGATTAATTCAGACAGAATATCTTTTCAAAAGAAAGATAAGATCAAAGTTAGAAAAGAGAAGACAAGTGGACATCAGTCTGCATAGCTTTGATAAAGCAGAGGTCCCCAGGACATAATGTTCGTCTCCAAGCGAAGACAAGAAGTTAGGGCATCCTTGTCCTATATGTCGGCAGAATTTTATATGTAATATTATACGTATTGTTTAAGTCTTTTTATTCATTATCGAGTCAATAATGTTTAGACTGGACCCTCCACTCACTACCCTTTTGGGAAAAGTTGTGGTCTCAGTAGTGTGTAGTGTGTCATAAAGAAGAGGAATCTTTAACTTACTTTTCCTGACGATGAGGCTAACGTGCACTCGAGGAAAACAAAAGAAAAAGGGACTCTTAGTCATCAGTCTTATCTTAAAAGACTGAAGGTCTATAAATAAGAGGGAGTATCTTCAGAGATAGGAATCGAAAGTTTGAAGGATAGTTTTTATTCAGAAACCTCTCTAGAAGATCATAAGGTATTTTATATTTCAGTATGTGTGAGTAGTCCAAAAGGGCTCCTAGAGAGCCTCGAGTCTGTTTATTAGAATAAGAGTCATGTCCATGTAATGAATAAATACAAGAGAAATGTTTTTCTGTAATTTATCTTCTTATTACTTAATGTTGATATATTTAAGTTTACATTATGAATTATTGAATTGATCGTTCGGATTTATCTTGCTAAGTAAAGAAATAGAAGATGTTAACTGATATCTAGAAGAGAAATTTATTATTTCTAGGATGTTTTGCTTGTGCCGTTGCCGTTTAGCCGTTAGCAAGTGTGCGTTTAGGCGTTTAGGCGTTAGGCTTTATGCATGTTTATCCATACAGAAAATTATAAATATTCTAGAGCAAATTAGTTTTCAACTATTAGTTTTACTTAAAGATATAATCTCTGAAAAATTCATTTTGATTCCGTTTAAGTAAATATACGCTATTAAGTAAATTTGGAAAATTATTTGAGAAATACATCTCTTTAATGTTATTTTTCATATGGACAAGGACTATGATTCTAGTTAAACAAGACAACATCGAGATCTCATGGATGCCCTTACCTTTAAGTATTGACATTCACTACACATAGTTTTACTATGATAGAAGTTAAGACTAACGTCCTATTCAGGACAAGTTATTTTGTGGGTTGTGTGGTTGTTTTCCCTCTTTTTCAGAAAAAGAGCAAAGGAGTATCGATCCTTCCTTGTTTCTAGATTGAAACTGTAATGATGCTCCCCAAGCCTTATCACTAGCATCTGTAGTGACATAAAAACGGAGGCTGAGTCTCCGGATCGATACTCCTTTGCTCTTTTTCTGAAAAAGAGGGAAAACAACCACACAACCCACAAAATAACTTGTCCTGAATAGGACGTTAGTCTTAACTTCTATCATAGTAAAACTATGTGTAGTGAATGTCAATACTTAAAGGTAAGGGCATCCATGAGATCTCGATGTTGTCTTGTTTAACTAGAATCATAGTCCTTGTCCATATGAAAAATAACATTAAAGAGATGTATTTCTCAAATAATTTTCCAAATTTACTTAATAGCGTATATTTACTTAAACGGAATCAAAATGAATTTTTCAGAGATTATATCTTTAAGTAAAACTAATAGTTGAAAACTAATTTGCTCTAGAATATTTATAATTTTCTGTATGGATAAACATGCATAAAGCCTAACGCCTAAACGCCTAAACGCACACTTGCTAACGGCTAAACGGCAACGGCACAAGCAAAACATCCTAGAAATAATAAATTTCTCTTCTAGATATCAGTTAACATCTTCTATTTCTTTACTTAGCAAGATAAATCCGAACGATCAATTCAATAATTCATAATGTAAACTTAAATATATCAACATTAAGTAATAAGAAGATAAATTACAGAAAAACATTTCTCTTGTATTTATTCATTACATGGACATGACTCTTATTCTAATAAACAGACTCGAGGCTCTCTAGGAGCCCTTTTGGACTACTCACACATACTGAAATATAAAATACCTTATGATCTTCTAGAGAGGTTTCTGAATAAAAACTATCCTTCAAACTTTCGATTCCTATCTCTGAAGATACTCCCTCTTATTTATAGACCTTCAGTCTTTTAAGATAAGACTGATGACTAAGAGTCCCTTTTTCTTTTGTTTTCCTCGAGTGCACGTTAGCCTCATCGTCAGGAAAAGTAAGTTAAAGATTCCTCTTCTTTATGACACACTACACACTACTGAGACCACAACTTTTCCCAAAAGGGTAGTGAGTGGAGGGTCCAGTCTAAACATTATTGACTCGATAATGAATAAAAAGACTTAAACAATACGTATAATATTACATATAAAATTCTGCCGACATATAGGACAAGGATGCCCTAACTTCTTGTCTTCGCTTGGAGACGAACATTATGTCCTGGGGACCTCTGCTTTATCAAAGCTATGCAGACTGATGTCCACTTGTCTTCTCTTTTCTAACTTTGATCTTATCTTTCTTTTGAAAAGATATTCTGTCTGAATTAATCTGAATCTCATCTTGTCGATCTATGGTCTCGACAGCTGTACCCTTAGACGTAAGTGCATGCGTCATTGGAGCGTCCTTCGTCATTGCATGCGTCAATGGGTCTTCAGTCGTCAGTGCTTGCGTCAATGGTATCAGAATATCATTCTGATCCTCAAAGGCTATGGCAAGGCTGGTACGATTGTGATCTTGAAGTGCTCTAGTCACTATTCTTTCTGAATCCTCCCATGTGAAATGATTGCTGAAGTCGATAATCCTTTCACTGATATGCTCAATTCTGACCAATCTCTCATGTTGGTTTGGAGAACTGGGATCAATTCTGATATACATATCTGTCTCTTGGCATAGTAAATCTTGTCGTTCCTCCAGAATATGTAGATCCGGATAAATAACAGCAGGCTGTTTATTATAATCCTTAAGAGTTTTCCAAAATGACTGATAGAATAATGGAGGGGCAGAATAGACTCTTACTCCAAACTTCTCAGTTGGTTCATAAAAACTCCTATTATGTCTTGTCTTGTATAAAAATTCTACAAAACTTTGAACTGGTTTAGGACATCTTGAAACCATTCTTGAAGATTTCTCATTAATATAAAAAGCTTGAATGAATCCAAACTTAAATAATTTCTGAAAAATATCAGGTTCTATGTCTCTAGTAATAACCACTTGTTTACCTCCAGGCAAACTTGATCTAATGAATCCCTCATCTGGTTCTATCCCTAGGGTGAATATTTTCTCATTCTGAACTAGATCGTACATAGCTTCCCATTCTTTTTTCCAAAAATAGAAAGTAGGTATAAACCTGTATTGAAATAGATCAAACTTAAGGGGTTCTTCTATATCAATGTGTTCAGTACTGACCTCTATATTTTGAATTAAAGGTTTTAAACTAAGGTCTTCTCTTGTCTCTTTCTTTAATAAGTTTAGAGAACTTTCTGATAATTTATTTAACCTAGCAAATTCCTTTTCTGCTTTTCTTACAGGTATTGGGCTTTTTGTACCTGCATGGATGTGGCTAAATAACTCTCCTAAGATCTGGGCCTGATCTTCTGTAGTAGGAAATTTCATGGTTCTTTTCCAACTCAAACTTTTGGGCTGGAATGAAGGTTCGTCTTTGAATTTGGGCTCAACTGTATGGGGCCTAAGGCTCAAAGGATTGTGGTGTTGTACCTTCCTATTATGGCTATATAGCTGGTCAAGTATTTCGAAAGAAGGGGGTTTTCCTGTCAATCTAGATCGAAACTTTTCAAGGGCTATATTTGGCTCTGGCTTTTTGTCTTCAGCAGTGGGCTTTAGACTTTGGTTAAAGTGAACGTGAGGTCCACCTAGGTTTGGGCCTGCTTGAGGCTTTCCAGTTTTAATACTGTTATGAGGCAATTGTCCCAATGAGACTAAACCTTTGTTTCTCTTGTCCATATATGGACTTTTGGGCTTACTAGCCTCTTTGGACATATAAGTCCTATCCTCCTCATTAATATTTAAGGCTACTGCCTCTTTATATGTGTTTGGAGGGAAAGATGAAACTTTTGTTTTTAAGGCTTCACTTTCTTGGTCAAGCTGGGTTTGTGCAATTTCTATTTCTAATTGGGTTAACTTTCTTTTCATCTCTAAAATAGAAAGCTCAGTACTTGATCTGCTTGTAGATGCCATCCTCTGAAAAACAGAAATAAACAATTAATCTTGTCTAGTGAGGACTATAAAATGCATGATGTGGTGCATTCTTCTATTTCTATATTTGCCATTTCTCTTGTTAGAGAATCAGCTATGAAATTCTTAGCTCCTGCAATATGCTCGATAGTCATATGTGAGCCTACTGACAAAATCTTCCACTTGTCCCTGCACACTTTAGCAGAATAATCATTAGTAGAAGTATTTGTTGATTTCAAAAATCCTATAACTGATTTGTTATCAGTTTGAAGAGTAAATGGTTCTGTTATAACAAACATTTTGAACTTTTTTAAACTCTTTCTAATTGCTCTAAGTTCCTTATCAAATGTAGACCATTTTAATTCTGATTCAGACCAGACACCATTTGCATATCTGGCAATCTTAAAATTATGATCATAACTACCTTCCTTGTTTCTAGATTGAAACTGTAATGATGCTCCCCAAGCCTTATCACTAGCATCTGTAGTGACATAAAGCTTATCACCCTTTTTGGGTAATGTTAACTTCGGTATGTTATGACACATATCCTTAATTTTCTGAACTGTTTCAGAATCTTCTGGAGTCCAACTCCATTCTCCTTTATTATGTTTCTTCCTTAGCTTTCTTTGTAATGGTTCCTTTAGAATAGCTATATTGGGAAGATAACTACTTGTAGCATAGCAAAGACATCCTAAAAATCTAGTTAGATCTTTCTTGTCTTTTATGTAGTTAGGAAAATTTTCTATTTTCTCTAACACATGTGGTTGAAGTGTAACTTCAGAATCTGAAATAGTTATTCCTAAGAATTCGATACTAGTTCTATTAAGTTCGATTTTCTTCTTGGAAATAATTATTCCATTATCTCTAAGCTCTTGTGCTATTTGCCTAAGATGCTTGAGATGCTCATCTTGTGTTTTACTGAAGATAAGTATATCATCAATATACACAGAACAAAACTCATTGTACTTTCCTAAAACAAGATCCATCTTTTCTTGGAAAATACTTGGGGCTGTTTTTAATCCCATTGGCATAACCTTCCATTCATAATTTCCTAAGGGGCTACTGAATGTTGTATATGGTATGCTTGACTCTTCCATTTTTACTTGGTAGAATCCACTTTTACAATCTATCTTAGAGTAATACTTGCTATCTCTTAATTTAAGAAATAACTCATCCTTGTTATGAATTCTATATGCATTTCCTTGAATACAGTTATTTAACTGAATATAGTTAATAACCATTCTTGCTTTACCTCTTTTAATCTCGGAGTGATTCCGGACCATAAAGGCTGGAAATGACCATGGTGACTTGCTAGATCTAATTAAATCTAACTGAAGCAATTCTTTGATATGAAGATTAAAGTCTTCAATATCTTCAGGAGTTGCTGAAATAGGTTTAATTCTTATAGGAATTCTTAAACCTTTACTTTTTAAATCCTGGGGATCTAATAACTTGATTTCACACTTAGGGTGATCCTCTTTCCATAAAGCTAAAGGATTCTCACTAAAATTATCCTTAAGCAATGCTTCAATATCAACTAATGAAGTGTTGTTTTTTGTTTGCTCAATTTGGATTTGCATAACCTCACTACGCTTACCTGAGGAACTCAGATAGGGATGACAACTAGGATTAGTTGTGGAGTGGGTACACGAAAGGGGAATATGATTCAAATCAGAAGTAAGAATCATGTTGCTTAGCACTGTACAAGGGCTAAACTGAAGCCAAAAGATATTACCTATGATAATATCGTAGCTCATAAGATTATGTTGCCAAAACTCGGCAGAATAAATCTTATCTCCAAGCTTAAATTGGACTTCTGGGGCATAAAGAGACGTTTGACTTACTGCAGAATTTGCATAAGTTAATGTCTTCTTTGGGCCTTCAATCCAGTACTCTGGAGGGAAAATATGTTCTTTGGCTAATATAAGTGTACATCCTGTATCATATAGACAATCTATATCATAAGGCATATATCCATTGAACATAAGGCTAATTGTACAATAGCGAGTTGCTATCTGTACATTCTGGCAAATGTTATCTGTACATTCACTAGACTCTAGATATGGATTTAGATTATTTACTTTGTCCATACTAGGATTACTACTTTCAGAAGAATCTTCACTTTCTGAAATATGATCCTCTTGATCATCCTGATCATCTTGATAAGTACTGCTACTATTGTCAGTATTATATCCTGATGTTGGATCATCAAAACTTCTAGTTGGCCAGCTAATCTGGTTCTCTATTGGATATGGTAGGACTTGTATCCTATTCCTTTGCTTTTGCTGTAGAGTTCTTAATAACTTCTCAGCTTGATCAATTCTCTTCTGTAAATCTTTCATAATAGATTCTTCATCATTTATAGCTTGCACCTCTTCATCAATCTTTATCTCTGGGCGAGCTATTACCTTGAAATGAGACATCTCTCTTGCTTTATTCAAAAGCTCTTGATCTGTCATTCCTTTGAATTGAACATATCCAAAAGGGGTTTGTCTGCACCACTTCAATTCTTCATAATACTTAAGAATTCTGGTGTCAAACTCTTCAGGGTCATCTATGAATCTAGTCAGACTCATTTTCTTGACTATCATCCATATAGTCTTTCTCTGATTCAGATCCAGATGATTCAGAAGTTATCATCTCATAGATACTTTCTTCATCTGAATGTTCAAATTCATCGTAGCATATGTAATTTATCTCTTCCAAAGATTTTACCTTCTCTGCTACTTTTCTCTTTTTAGGACACTCGTTTGCATAATGACCTTTTTCATTACATGCATAACAAGTACAATCCTTCTTAGGTTTTCTATTATACTCCTTCTTCTTTGCTCTAAAGAATTTTGGTTTCTTAAAAGATCTTTCCTTTGTCCATTTTCTGAACTTTGGTTTAAATCTTTTAAAACTTTTAAAACCTCTTTTATGTCTTCTTTTATGGAAAGACATATTCCTATTGCATCCAAAACTTAATTTTGGTATCTCTACATTTCTACAGAGTTTCTCTGTACTCTCCTTAACTTGTTGCCTCATTCTTTTCTCTAGGCAATACTGGGCAAGTTTCTCCTTAACGAAAGCCATTCTTATTCCAATACTATCTCCATTGGCTTCGTTGAATTCTGCTAACATTTTGTCATTCCAGGGATCTGGTAATTTGACAAAATATAGTCTAAGTAACTCCTTGTTCTCTATATCTTGATAGATATAGAAAAGTCTTGAGAATGCACTATTGTACTCATCTAATTCAGACATTTTGCACATCTCAATCTTTTGTAGCATTTTCCAAGCTTTTTCCTTTTGCTTGTTTTCTACATCTTGGGTATTTGTTATCCCACATATCTCTTTCCTAAGGGCTGCTCCAATTAATGGGCCTTTTCCTCCTTGAGATATGAACTTAACCTTAAGGTCTTGGTAACGTGATGTTTTCTTAAAACCTTCCCAGACTTTTCTGGCTAAACCCATTAAACTATTTTCTTGATAGTTTAACTTTTGCTCTAAACTCCATTCCTCAAAATGAATGCCTATAGCAGTATCCATTGCTGCTTCCCAATTTGAAATTTCTATTTCAGCAGTCTTTAGATTATTACAATAAAGGGTTATTCCTTTATCATTTATGGGATTGGTCTTGACAGGTTCCTGTCTTATATCACGGTCTATTTCTCCTAAAATAGGTTCTTCATTCTTTACCATTCTTGACTTCCATAGTCTTTCATTTCTAGCATTACCTTGTGATTGGGGTCTATTATACTTTCTTCTAGACTCACTTGGTAATTCTCTCTTTGCATATGTATCACGATTTCCTGGTGGATTTTTACCAAACATCGTGGTAGCATTTGCTTCTTCAATATTCTGTATACTCTCTACATTGTATTTATAATGTAAAGGATATGCAAGAATATTTGTCACAAGGCTCAATTGTCTTGTGATCTGCTGATCTATTATTTCAGCATTGTCCCATTCTTTCTCGAGTCTAGACTTAAGGTGTCTAAGATCGATATTAGAAGGGAGATTCTCCTTTTCAAGTAATGTCCTATAATTCATTCTGAATCATCATCATTACTTTTACTGGTTCCTATATCATTCTTCCATTTACTTAATGGTTTGATACTAGTTTGTGGTTCTTTTAATCTTATAGAAACACTATTTCTTCCCTTGAGTATATACTCAGGTTCAACTGATTGCTTAACTTCTACATTATTCTCATCTTTCTCAAAGTTAAATTCAAGATCATATCTTAATTTATCTATGGGAATTGGCTGAGGTATTAATGTTCCATCAATCTGACTTGATTTTACTATAACAGTTTCTCCACGAAGCCTGTTATCAGCATTAATCTTCTTATCTCTTGCTCTATAGGGGAAAGGTGTTTCTACCCAACTATAGTACATCTTAAGGGATATAGATAAAGCTCTAGATCTTTCTTTCTGGTTGATATTAGCTTTAGCATCAATAACAATGAGATCTGTTAAATTCTCATCTGCTGCTGAAGCTGTGATATCACAGAAAATCTCTGTATACACACTTCCTGTAAACAGATTGGTTGACCATAATCCTATGATCTGTTGCTTAGGATCTAGTTGTCTTAGATCTCTAACTGATAGGGAAAAAGGAATATCTAAACCTGTGTTTCCTAACCACTTTGCCATTATTTGTATGGCTGCTATGTTATAATATCCTTCCTCTTGAGTTACATCTTCCTTCTGTAACGCATGGATTCTAATCATACTATCGGCTGCATAGTCTCGACTAGTAGTTTTATAGAATCTAAGGATTTTCTTCTCTCTAAGTTTCTTTGATTCATAGAGAATATTCTCAGGTAAGTGAGGCATAGCATAGTTACTCACATTATCTACTTCCTGAACTGTAATCTTATCATAAATCTGATAGGCTGGTTTCTTGACTTCTTTCATAGAAATCTTTCCTTTCATCTTATCAATCCAATGATTCATTTTGGTGTATATAACCAAGAAAGGTCTGTCTTATATCCTCGAATTGTTCCAAATTCTGGATTACTTGATTTTCCTGAAATCTTTAAATCTCCTAATCTCTTAGTAAGATTTTCTATTTTCTCATGGAAATCCTCCTTGTCTTTTTCAAAGACTTCTTTGATTATTTTCACCTGATTGAATATCTCTTCCATATTCTTAGATCGTTGATCATAATCATCTTTTAAATCTTGCACTTGCTGTTGCATAGTTTCCTGATTTATTAGAATTTCTATCAAAATTCTTTGGTTAGTTCTAATAATCTTGTCAAGATAACTAAAATTCTCAGTTAAAGATGACTCTTCAGTGTTCTGTCTTGGATTAACTAAGGATATTCTATCTGGAAAATTCCTCAACTTAATCTCCAATGAATTCTCATAAAATTCTTCCATTCTATGAAACTCTTCTCTTGATTACTTCAAGAATAACTTCTACTCTTTCTAGCATTTGTGTACTAGACTCAACTAAGGGTATTATCCTATTATTAAGATGTAATATCTGTTTTTCGATATTCATCTCAATAGGTCTGGTCTTGTATGGATCATACTTTTTATCATCAATAAAGCATTCTATCTTTCCACACAATTTTCTATTTTCAGAATTCATCTCTTTGTTCTGATTATAGATTGATTCCTCAATTACATCTCTTATTTTATCAATAGAAATATTAATGAGGCACCTTGATAGACTTTCGAAAATCTCTGTATTCTCGATTTGTCTTTTCTCTAAATCCTTAATCTTCTCAAGGATTTTCTTGATTGTTTTATGAAGATTCTGCTCCTCAGAATTCATTCAATTTAATAAAATTGAATTTCATCATCATCTGAATCAAGATTGTTGGATCTATCTAAAGAATAAATATTTGAATATAATTCAGCATATTTAGACTTTAAAATCTTTAGATCACTGTCCTTATTTAAGGCCTGAAATAGTTCCTCTTTGAACTTATTTCTAGAAGTTTCTACTTCTTTTGGAGCTTCTGATCCCGAAGCTTCGTCTTTAGGCATATGACTCAATCTAATTGAACCATTAGTAATATAACCTTTGTTATATAACCATCCTAAAGCTTCATCAATCTTTGCTTGAGAGCTGATTGATAATTCATGATTATAGGGTCTGAAACTAAGTATTTTCTTAGTTTTACATCCTATACCTAACTTGTTCCAAAACTTTTTGGCTTCTTTTGTTTCTAACAAATGCAATGGTTTATCAACATTAAAACCACATATATCATTAGCATATATTTTTGCTTCTATTATGTTAGTTTCAGAATAAGTAATGATTACTTCTTCGGTTTCTAACATTTCAATTATTTCTTTATAATTAAAATTACTATCTCTATTATCCATGAAGTGGTCTGAGCAGAGCGAGACTTATCGGCCTGTCATGCACCGTAACACTCTTCATTACTAATAGGTTTTTATTCAAAATAGTTTTAGCTACTTTCGTAATTAAACTAAATTGAATTAAATGCTTGTAAATACTATAAAAGTAGTTACTTGCTTGAACTTTAAAAGTTCGTAGAACTTCTTTTCCTTTGGCTCTGATACCAATTGGTACCTCCTTTGGATGTGTCAATAGGTGGAAATGTTTAAAGTTGAAGGCATAAAGGAGTTGGAAGGAAAAAAATTCAGGTAGTTTCTTGTTATCAAATGAATGGCCTATCTATATTATTAAAAAAGCCTACCAAATTTACCTACACATATTCCTATGATTGATACCAAACTTTATATATGTACCAACATGATGAGCTATATATGTGACATAGAACCACTATTTTAAAGATTCCACTATGTTCTTCTAAAATATTCATCATCAGCTACCGGAAAACCCTAATTGATTTTTGCTAAACCCTTCCAAGCATGATTCAGGGTTGCGGTATGGATTACAATCGTCATAGCAGTAATCGTGTAACGGTCGGACAATAACAATCTTAAAAGTGAGTATCAATATTATGTAATAATATGAGTACGCATATTTCATAAGTATTACAAACTGAATGATACGAAATATATACGATGATACCGCTAACAGAAAAGAAAAAAATAATAGTCTTATATTAGGAAAGTGTTTCAAATTCTATTACAATTAGGTTTTCTATTTAAAATTGTATTATAAAAGGAATTTCTTATTAGAGAGTTTTATTCTCCAAGGAATTGTAATTTTTATCCAACAAGAAATTGAGTTTTTCTTGTTCAACAAGGAAATGAGTTTTTCTTGTTCAAAAAGAAAATGAGTTTAACTCTATAAATAGGGATCTAGGGTTTGTGTTGAGACTTAGAGAAGAGATGTGAGAAAAAGATGAGAGAAAAAGGGTGTGAAGGTGATGTGTGCATCAAGTAAGGGTGTTATGTTGTTCACCTATGTAATATATTTCTAATAAATATTCCTTCTATCCGTGGACGTAGGCCAAAGTTGGGGTTGAACCATGTTAAATATTGTGTATTATCTGTGTGATTTACGTGTGTGAGTAAAGACATGTGTCGATGATCTTGAGCGGGATTAATTCCCAAGTGTGAGATGAGAATTAATTCCTAATTAACAAGTGGTATCAGAATAAGGTTGAAGCATATCAGTATCAAAAAGTTCCCGGTTGAAGCAAATCAAAAACCAACCATACCAAGAGATTCGTATTGACGAGATGAAGCCGGGACAGTCAAGCGCATCGTCGAAAACAGTTGCACGCGCCACCTGAAGTTCCGGCCAATTTTTTTGGCTCCACACGCAACAGTTTTATTCCGGGCCTATTTCACGGAGCATCGTTGATTGAGACAAGGCTTATAATATATCAACGGAATGATATTTCGAAGATGAAAGTTTTGGAACAAAAATTAGCCCCATAGGAGGAAGAACGCGCCCCAAGAAGTTTCTGACGTCATTAGTATTTTTGTCTTTTGTGATGATTTGTTTTTTGGCTCGTTTGGAATCGTTTTTAACCCGTTTTGACGCGGTTAGAGATGTTCTAAAGGTTTTGGATCGCTCCGGACGCAACCATACAATCAGTTTTACGTGATTCGACTCCAAACATCTTGAATAGGCTCAGTGGGAGCTATGGGAGAAGAAAAGACAAAAAGGTCAGGTTGCAAAGCTTGGTTGAGGCTGTTTTTTATGTCGATGGTAGAGATTGTGTTCTGGTTGACGCATGGAGGCATATGGCGCACAACGGCGCAGTGGAGAGCGCGTAGCAGTGGTGACTTGCATGTGCTAACGAAATTGTTGGGTTTCAAGTTGATGATGATGCCGAGTCATTGAGTGATTTGAGTGAGACGGCGAAGAGACAGGTGGTCAGGACGAGGTTGAAGACGCTGGTGGAACGATATGTGAGGAAATAATTCGAGGGTACGTAATGGTGTTTTTCTTGGGAAGATTGTGTAGAGTTGATTATGAAGATGGGAACTGTGAGGATTTGGGACTTGGCGAAGTGAAGGAGTTTCTGATCAGTGATGATGATTCTAATAGTGATTGGATAGTATAAAAAAAATTGAGATAATGAAGATTTGATGAAGGTGGAGATTGCGGCTTGGTATAGAGGTGAGTGAACTTAAAGAAGATAAAGATGATGATGTAGATGAATAAGATGAAGTGATCGCGGAGAAAGCGCAGTCATGAAGATAGTGTTGAAGATGATGTTGATGTTGAAGAAGCGCACATAGTCACGGTGGAGGTGAAGCATGATGAAAAAGAAAAAATTGAAAAAGAAGAGTGTTGATGAAAAAGAAGAAAATAATGAGTAGAATAGTGTTGATGCTTGAAGCAATGTGGAGCTTTGAGAATATGATAGAATTCGAGCCAAGGTGGAGATTGTTAGGAAAGTGTCTCAAATTCTATTATAATTAGGTTTCCTATTTAAAGTTGTATTGTAAAAAAAATTTCTTGTTAGAGAGTTTTATTCTCCAAGGAATTGTAATCCTTGTCCAACAAGAAATTGAGTTTTTCTTGTTCAACAAGGAAATGAGTTTAACTCTATAAATAGGAACCTAAGGTTTGTGTTGAGATTTAGAGAAGAGATGTGAGGAAAAGAGAAGAAGAAGAGGGTGTGAGGGTGATGTGTGCACCGGATGAGGGTGTTATGTTGTTCACCTATATAATATCTTCCTAATAAATATTCTTTAGGGTTGAACTACGTTAAATATTGTGTATTATTTGTGTGATTTATGTATGTGAGTAAAGATATGTGTCGATGATCTTGGGCGGGATTAATTTTCAAGTGTGAGATGATAATTAATTCCTAACATCTCACTAGTAAATTAAATTGAATAATTGACTTTTTTTAACTTATAATTATTGAAATAGTGAGAAAAAAGTGAATTAGCTGTATTGAATAAAGGTGTTTATTCAACAAAAGGAAAAGGGTCACTCAAGGGAAAGATGCTTGATACCTCAAAGGGAGACAATACGTGATGGCCTTAGCTCTCTACTTTTTACCATCTTATCTTTGCTTCAAAAACAAAGTTCATCATTAATCCTCCCATCAAAGATCGCTATCAACAAAAGGGAAATTCTCTTTTCCTTCATGGAGGACCCAACACATTTTCCTCCACTTATATATATTATATAGAGAGAGAAAGGTACCATTTTTTGCTATTTACTAGTGTAAAATAGAGGAATTTGAATATAATGATGATATGCACATTTTTTATCCAGAATTTTTTTTTCTTGGTCTGCTTCATGGTCCACAAATAAAAACCAAAGGAACAGTGCAAGCACTCTGTTGTATGATGCTGTGGGGAAGTGGGGGCAAAGTAATTATGGTGTTGGTTAAATTTTAATTAACATGATCGCAGATGATAAAATATATAAAATGGACCTTGAAAATATAAGTATAAATGAGGACTGAAATTGTACAATTAAAGTGAAATAATTTTTCTTTGATTCTCTTATACTAGTTTGAGCATGATGTCAACTACCTCCACAGATAAAAGCACAGAGATATCAAGGGCAACTGTATGATATGATATCTAGTATCATATGATTTTTATTTTTTTTGTGTGTGCTTTCAATTCGAAGCCCAAAGACATCTTAGATTCCACATCCAACTGCAGGGTCCTTCACTTCTTTTTCTTGTTAACGTATCTGCGAAAGAAACTTGTTCAGAGTTCATTACATACCGTTACTGTACGTGAAAGAAACTATAATACCACAACAACAAATCATAATTATATCACTAAAGCTCCGTTCGGTTGCACTGTTTTGGAATTGAATTGGAGTTTTCACCAATGCAATTTCAAATATATTGTACGGATAAATCTTGGAATTCAAGTGTAATTGAATTTCAATTACAAACTCAATTTGAATGTAAATTTCAATCCTAAATCCAATTCGAATATAAAATATCATAAATTTTGAATTAAATTAGACAATATATATTGATTTAAATATGTAAATATAGGTGTGAAACTATGAATATATATATATATATGCATGTGTATATGTGTATGTATATGTATGTGCATGTAATATACATGTATGTATGTGAATATGTGTGAGTTTGTGTGTATGCATGTGTATTCATAATTTTATATATATACATGAGTGTATATATATTTGTATATATAGGCATGTCTGTATATATATATATAGGCATATGTATATATAGGTCTTTGTAAATATATATGTAAGTTTGTAGTTGTGAAAAATTAATTGTTATAGTGAGAGAATTTAATGGATTGAAGATTTGGAGAATATTTGGAATTGAAAATTACAATTTCTCATGTGGAATTCAAATTGTAGAATTGGTAGATTTGGAATTGGAATTATTCCAATTCCAAATCCAAATCACTTTTTAGCAAACGGACAATGAAATATTTAAAATTACAATGCAATCTCAAATTCAATACCCAAAATGACAGTACAGCCGAACAGGCAGTGTTTCTAATTACACACTACATTAAATATGATAAGAAGTCATATCGATCGAGTTAAATTATAACACCAGTGGTCAAGTTAAGACATGGATTTATAAGCACAAGCATTAGAAGATATACGCATGCATAGGCGGACCTAAGAGTAGTTGAATAGGGATGGCAACGAGACGGGTTTGGCTAATATTATTACCACCCCATTTAAAAATTACTAATACCAAATCCGTTCCAAACCCGCGACGGGTTGTAATAGGTAATACCATTACCAACCCGTCGTTATAAACGGGTTTCATCGGGTTACCATCGGTTGTACTAAATTATTTCTAATAAATTAGAAGCACAGTTGATTTACTAAATTATTTGATGACAAATTAAGTTATAATGCATTTGATAACAAATTAAGTTATAAACCAAAAATCTCTCTCTTATTCTAATCATATATTCTGCTTTACGTTATAAATCAAATATCCCACATATTTAAACAAACAAATGTATATATACGCATATTGACTGAAATTCTTCAAAAATATATATATATATAGATGTAAACACCAAGAATTAGATTAATGAGTTATATATAGACAAAGAGACACACATATATATATATATATATATATATATATATATATAATTAAAATTAAAATCGTAAACGGGTTACCAACGGGTTTTCCAGAAAACCCAAACCCGACCCAAACCTGCTTCGGGTTTTAATTTTGAATACCAAACCCGTCTCAAACCCGTTTATAAATTTACCAAACCCGCCCCAATCGGGTTGGGACGGGTCGGAACCTGGCGGGTTGGACCATTTTGCCATCCCTATAGTTGAATGGAGGGTAACTGCCTCACCTACTCGTTCTTTTAAAAATTGCATCATACATTATGCCCTTGTTTGATTTGTGGTTTTGTCTTGAATTTTCTAATCTTATTTTGCATTTTTTATATTAGATCATGTTTGGTAAGGTTAGCCTAAAAAATACAAGAAAAGATCACCAAGACCAAAAATCTCTTTCTCAAAATAAATAAAATATTATTTTTTTGTTGGTCTTATCTTTGCTTACATCACCATCACCCATATGATATTTTTACTCCAATAGAACACTGCTATTTTCTCTCATAGCCATATTCTCACCTTTTGAGCAATCATTTCTTCGTTTCTCCCGGCAGTCATACCCATAGCTTTAGGGTTTGTAAAGGGTGGAGCAGACAATCCAAGATCTGCTATTTGTAAAGTATGATATGATCTATTTAATATTCTTTCATTTTGTTATTGTTGAAATATATATAAATATATATATATATATATATATATGTATTGAAAAAAATTGGAATCAAACCATCTACTAAACAAAGTTTCAAATCAGCGTTCAGACCAGACCGCTTTTCAAACAGACTCATAAAATTTACCAATTTCCCTTTCGTAAATTACACAATATATATATACACATATATCTTTGTTGTCCTCTACAAAATATCTTACCTGTTTATGTTAAAATTCATGGCTTCATGGGAAGACAATAGTTGCTTGATTTTTCCCACGAGAAGAAGTGGTCAAATAATGGAGTTGCACAAAGCCATGAACACTGCATTAAAGATGGTACGTACATATATCCCACTATTTACGGAACATTGATGCAAAGATTTTTCTAAACACAGTCATCAATGATAGTTTTATTTGAGCATCAATTCTAAGTGCAAAAAGATAACTATTCAAGTTGTCAACATCTTAAAATTAAATTGTTGTCCTTAAATATGGTTAAGGAAAACTAAGAACGCACACTAGAGTTTATAGATGTGATCATATGTCTAATACTCTCTAGAGTATAGGTTTCGGTTTCTGTTGGTAATAATATAATAGTATAAAAGGATTTGGATAATATTAATTTTAAAAATAAATATAAAATGAATAAAAATGTTATATACCTTCCAAATGCTCTAGACTAGATATGCATGAGGAACTAGTTCAAGTGCATGGAAAAAAATTATATATTTCAATCCTCATCAAGTTCTTAGGCTGTAAAAGCTCTGTAGCTAGTTGAGGGCATCCGGTATGGCAATAGTTATATGGCTATGTCATATATTGTGCTGCCATTTCAGCATTTGAGTTGATGTGACTCAGCTACTAGCGGAGGTGAGTTAAATTGTAATTTTTAAAATATATTTATTGAATTATTTATTTATTTATACTTTTTTCAACAAGTGCTTTTAATTCACTTTTTTGAGTTTTTTTATATATAAAAAAATTAAAATAAATTGATACACATTTTTTTCATCATTAATTAAAATATATAAATAAATTAGTATACATCAAATAGTTTTCGATTGGGTTGAGTTATATAAAATGAAAAGAAAAAACCAAAAATAAAAAATCACTAATTTTTATAAGTAATTATTATTAATTTATGATATTTATGTATATCCAAACTAGTATCAAAGCCAGCAGCTAAACCTTTTTCATACTCTAATCAAGTTATATTTTAGCCTTAGTCTCCATACTTACGAAGCACGGACTAAAGGTTATCCTTTTTTTTATTTGAGAGACAAAAAATAACAATAAATTTTAATTAAAGGTTACGTTAGCCTAATTTTTTTTCAATTTTAGGTGCCGATTATAGTCTAACCTTATGTACTAACGGGAAAAGTACAACCTGTAAATCCAATTGTGGAAGGTTTTGATCTTTTGTTCCGAGAGGAATTACTTCTCATCACATTGCAGCTGGGACACGGGGCATATTAGGGGGTTTATTCCATTTTTGCATCCCCGTTTCAATGTCTATACAAATGATTATGTATGAGCAATATTGAAACTGTCCTTCCACGAAGTCTTTTTTGCAGCTTTTGCCACTAAATAACTTCTTACCTCTTGTTTTAGTAACGGTTGCGATCGCACCTTATTTCTTGTAGGGCATGTTTAGTTGAAGGGTTTCTGTTTCTGTTTGTGTGTTTTAGTTTAAAACACATGTTTGGTTGGATTTTTATGTTTGTATTTCCAAACCACATTAAACAAACACTTGCCTCTTTTAGTACAAAATGAAAAAACCAAAATTTGGTGTTTTTTCACTCGACTATTTATAAAAATGAATTTGGTCTTACTATTTATTTATTCTTTATTATAATATTTATTTATGTATTATTATTTCTTCATTTTATAATATATTTTATTATTTTATTATTTATATTATTTATATTATTGTTTATTAATTTATATATTAATTTATAAATATATTCTATTTATTTATTTATTATTATTTCATTATTTAATTCATTTTATTTATAAATTATTTATTCATTTTTAATTATTTAAAAATATATTTTTATTAATTTAATATTAATTTATTATTATTATACTCATTTTTTATTATTATTATGAAGTATTTATTTGTTATTATATTTACTTATTATTTATTATTATATTTATTTATTATTTATTATTATTATATTTATTTATTATTATTATTTATTTCATTTTGTTTATTATTTATTATTTTTATTATATTTTTAAATATGTTTTATGTAATTTATTATTTATTTTATTAATTTATTATTATTATTTATTATTTAGTCCATTTATTATTATTATATATATATATTTATTATTGTATTTATTTATTTTTTATTATTATTTATTTCATTTTGTTTATTATTTATTATTTTTATTATATTTTTAAATATGTTTTATGTAATTTATTATTTATTTTATTAATTTATTATTATTATTTATTATTTAGTCCATTTTTATTATTATATTTATTTATTTATTATTGTATTTATTTATTTTTTATTATTATTTATTTCATTTTGTTTATTATTTATTATTTTTATTATATTTTTAAATATGTTTTATGTAATTTATTATTTATTTTATTATTATTATTTATTGTTTAGTCCATTTTTTTATTATTATTGTATTCATTTATTATTATTATTATATTATATTTTATTTATTATTTATATTATTAATTATTGATTTTTAATTTTTTAATTTCAACCCAAAAAACATCCCTACCAAACATACTTATGTTTTTGGATGAATAAACAAAAAAACCAAAAACCTGTTTTTTGTTTATTTCAATACAAACACAAACACAAATACAGCTCTACCAAACAGGCTCGTAGTGTTCATCAAAATTGACATCGACAAAGATGAATAATATATTATCTATATATATCTACATACTTGCAAGTAATAAAATACAATAGAAATGCCAAATGATTAAAATGAGGATTCGAATCTCTTCACGTTTTTAGTCCATGACCCACATTGCAAAAGCCAACATGATATCATAGTGTATATCCTAGTCATGCAGATTGAAATGTTGATTCAGGTTTGGTGATAGATATATATTATATTATATTTGTAGAGCCAATTAGTGAGTTTGTTTTTTAGGTGAACACAGCCTGAATATAAACAACAAAATAACAGCCTGAATCTAAACAACAAAATAACAGCCTTATAGGGTCAGTCCCTCTTCTGGTGGAGGACATTGATGGAGTGCCTTAAAGAAAGAAAGAAACCTCATCACATTCTCTTACAATATGATTAGTATCTTGTGGGTTGGTTTGGAAAGCGTGTTTTTTGTATTTTTTTTTGTTTTTAAATATAAAAATTATTTTTGTATTTGTATTTGTTTTTTTTAGCAAAAAATTAAAAACAAAAAAGTGTTTGGATCAAAATTTGTATTGAAAAATAAAATGGTATTGGTGGGCGGCGGTGGTGGCCAGCTGTGACCGGCGGAGGCGGCGGCGGTGGGGCCCGGCGGCGACCGGAGGTGGTGGGGGCCGGCGGCGGCGACCGGTGACGGGGGGTGGTGGTGGTTGGTGGCGGTGGCGATGGGGTGGTGGCGGAGGTGGTACCCTAAACAGTGAAAAAATTCAAAAAACAACTAAAAGTTATATTTGGTGTTTTCACCACTTTTATCCACCATTCACAGAAAACAGTTTTCTTGGGAAAAAAAAATGTGAACAGTAAACGCGTTTGCCAAACGTGTTTTCATTTTTGAAATGGGTGAACAGTAAAAAAACAAAACTGTTTTCGCGTTTGTCAAACGGAACTTGTGTCTCCAATTGCTGGAACAGGAGGATACGATTTATAATTTTACATTGCGCTATTATCAGTAAACATCCTAATGTTTTCAAAATAGATCAAATAACCCTCATTCATTTCAGAAAACCCCCCCTATCATTATCAATTTGTATCAACTTGCCCTCTTCCCTAAAATTTCGGATAAAACTGCCCCTGAAACTATAGGGGGTTTAGTGATAAACAATTTTTTTTTATGCCCAAAAAAAAACATTAATACCAAAATAAAATTTTTTGGGGAACTACCAATTAGGGTCAAATATAAAAAATATTTGGATTTACAAATGAGGTTTTTTTTTTTTGTTTTGTTTTAAACTTTGTTCTTTATATTTTACTATAAACGAAAAAAAATTAATTTATGCCGAAATAAAAAATTAATGCATCAATATTTTTAACCAAACTACCAATTAGGGTAAGATATAAAAAAAAGTAGGTCCGAAATATAAAAAAATATTTCAAACTATAAATGAGATTTTTTTTTCGTTTTTAATTTTATATATATATATTTTACTATAAACGAAAAAAATATTGATTTACGCTGAAATAAAAAAATAATGCCAAAATAATTTATTTTTGAACTACCAATTAGGGTAAAATATAAAATAATTTAAGTATGAAATATAAAAAATTATTTTTAACTTACCAATTAAATATTGTTTTGGTATAAATCAATATTTTATTCATTTATAGTAAAATATAGAAAACAAAATTTAAAAAAAAAACCTAATTGGTAGTAGGGAATATTTTTTTATATATTTCGGACTTAATATTTTTTATATTTATCTTAATTGGTAGTTCAAAAAAAAATATTGATGCATTAATTTTTTATTTTGGCATAAATCAAAAAACATTTTCGTTTATAGTAAAATATAAAAAACAAAGTTAAAAATGAAAAACAAAATCTCATTTGTCGTTCGAAATATTTTTTATACTTCAGACTTAATTTTCTTATATTTTACCCTAATTGGTAATTTCAATTTTTTATTTTATTTTGGCATTAATGTTTTTTTTCGGCATAAAAAAAATCTTTTATCAGTAAACTCCCCTCTAGTTTCGGGGGCAGTTTTGTTCAAAATTATAGGAAAGGGAACAAGTTAATATAATTTGATAATGATATGGGAGTTTCTGAAATGGAGGTTAGTTGATCCATTTTGAAGCTATAGGGGGTTTTACTGATAATACCCCTTTTACGTTCAAGTATTACTTACATGGGCCTAGTCAAATTGGTGTGGATTGTGGACTCGGGTCTAGTCCAGTCCAAGTTGGTAAAGTTGGATTGAATATTTAAGAGTCCAGTATCACTTACTTGGGTCAGTCCACTAATTCAATCAGCTCCAGCCCAAACCAAGAACCAAAATATGTATAGACTAGGTCCTATAAGGATATTCTTGTCACACCCAATCATGAAACATTTATTTATGTGTCAAACTGTAATTGTTGATTACTACGTGATTAAGGGACAATACTTGCGTCATGTCCTATGAGGACCAAGTTTATCATTCCCGATAATATGGTCCAATACAATTTAAACATGTGGTTAAATTTTTTTTCAAAAGAAAATTAGACATAAAATTCATAAATACACAAATCAAGGTTAATTTCTTTTGAAAAAAATTTTAGTCATATATCCAACTTGTATTAGACCACATCAATAAGGAGGACGAACTTAATTATCATGAGGCAGGATCTAAGTATTGTCGGCCACTAAGTATTACTTATAGAATCAAGTATTGCTTTTACATAAATACGGAAGTCCGTGTAATAGCTATGTAAAACCGTCTTATATACTTCTATTTTTATTTTTCATCTGAATTTTTTTAATGGGTATTCTGAAATTGTAATGCTAAACTCAATTGATCATGTGCGGTTGAGTTTATAAACTAATTTAACCTTGAGTTTGATTCCAATTTAGTCGTGCCTCGTGATTCATGTGAGAAGTGGACCAATCAAGTGTGTTAGTATAGATTAATCAATGTAATACTAAGGCCCGTTTGGTAACCGGTCTGGTCCGATTACTTTTGGTCTAGTCTGGTCTTGTTCGGGTGATATTCTGAAATTCTGTTTGGTAAGCGATCTGGTCAGATGGTCTTGGTCTGAGAAAACTGGAACTAGACCATGTTTGACAAACTGTCTGCTTCCAAACTTCTTTGAACCAGACCATATTTGGCAAACTAATCTGGTCTTAAATTTCTAGTAAAATGTAAAAATATTGAATATACTTTATATGATGTAATAACCTTAAAACCCACACATTTTAATTTGTAAACATTTGTTAAAGTCTTTTTTATTGATTTTTATTATGTATTTCTTACATAATTATGTTATATTGGTTTTGTAAAAATTTCTTAGAGTATGATTATTGCACTCCAATTATCAAATATAACAACAAATAGGTTTTATACAAGCCACATTTTTTATTATACAAAAATTACTATTACACAAATTTTACAAGTCACACACTAATATTATATAACAACTTCAACTGTCAATAACATGCAAATAATGCACTATGTGTCACCCCATTACTACAATAAGTACTACAATACAAAATATAAACACCATAAACATGAACAGACATCCAATGCAACAACAACCACCATATAACATGTACTTTTGTTTCCTTTGAATGTCTGCAACAACACTATGAACAGGATATGGCTCATCCTCGAATCTTCCTTGCATAGCATGAACATAGTCTTCATGCCACATAAATGAATCACGGTGATCCTACATTTTCAAACAAAATCATCAAATTAATATTTGCAACCGAAATTGAATTCAACATGGTAAAAAAAATGATAAACAAATTGTACCTGCCATAGTGGACATCTTTAAAACAACTTTCCGAAATTCTTTTCGGTTTTAGCTTGATACAATTTTATTTCGCCTACACCACAAGCAGAAATAGGCCCCTCACCAGTAATCTGATGCATTGCTACAGAAAAATAAATAAATGGATATTAATATCATGCTATAATAACACAATGTACATATTATACACAAATTTATAATACAACCATGAAGTACATATTATACACAAATTTATAATACAACCGTGGAGTATATATTATACACAGATTTATAACATAATGTACATACAAACAAATTGATTACAAATGGAATTACACATTCATTTCAACTACAAGCCGTGTTAGAATATATGTCGTTTGCAATACTAGCACGTAATCTGTCCATTGGATTGTCCCTCACACGCGGTGTACTGCTCTCCGGTGGAGGATCCACTTCAACATCTACATCTGGTTCTGGATGATCATTATCAAATATAGGATCTTGTAGAAATTGCATCTTAATGAAATTATGTAACGTACAACACGCAGTCACTATTGACACTTGGGCTTCGAACTTGTATTGATGCATTTGGTTCAGTATACCAAATCTCATCTTCAAGAGCCCGAAACATCTTTCAATCACATTTCGCAGACTCGAATGCCTATAATTAAAGGCTTCTTCGCGGTTACGTGGAGTCCCACTGCTCCGACGAATGCCTGGCAAGTGGTATCGGTGGCCCTGATATGGCGCCAGAAAACCTTCACGTTAGTATAACCGGAGTCGACCATATAGTACTTCCCTGTTTTGATTAGACGGGAAAAAATTTAATTGTAATAAATTAAAATATTTCTCATATTAAAACTTATTTTAGGCATACTATATTGTTATTTCCATAATACCTGGTGATGGCTTTGGGAATCGTAGAGAATCATTGTCCAAACACTCATTCAAAATGCGAGAATCGTTCGTCGATCCTTCCCAACCTGCCAGGACATATGTGAATTTCATATCCAATGAGCAAACCGCCATGACATTTTGGGTCGTAATGCCCTTTCTTCCACGAAATCATTGTTGTTAGTCCAAAGGTACCTCTGTCACGATGTGGGTGCCATCTATTGCACCAACACAGTCTCTAAAGTAAGGATAAAATCTATCGCTACATAAAATTTTTTGGGGGGGGGGGAGACAATAATTTGCGTTCCCAGCTGGAGAACCTTCCCTAACACAGAGTTGAAATGTCTTGCAATTGTCTCTGTGGAGTGCTGAAACCTTTCTGTCGTCACACGATTTCTTGTATTATGAGAAATTGTCCACAGAAAAATACTTACTTGTTATTGTATTGTTAAACTTCTCGAATGTTCAAGATCTAGTAATTTCAGTACCTCACACAATTGGTCAAAAATGGGTGGACTCATTCGAAAGTTTTCATAGCAACGTATTTGGTTTGAAAGGATCTCGATTATGTAATCTCGACCACGTAGTGCAGAAGTCCTAACAGGATGCATGTGATAATGTTTACTATGATGCTCTTCCCATACGGTTTCCATTATAATGCAAGATAATTCCAAGATCTCATTTTGTTGAAGGAAGTAATTCACCATCAATAGAGGCAAATTATCATCCATGTTTGAACACTTACAAAATTCAGCATAATAACACTTGTAAATTTCAAGAACCAAGAATCATAGTTTGCAGGAAAAAAACATAGTCTATTAGGTGAATTTCAAAAAGGTCTTCCAAATACTACATAATCAAATAATAATCACAAATAAAACATAGTTTGCTGGAAAAAAAACATCCAGCAGTCGAAAATAAAATATAGTCCATCAGAAAAAAACACACAACAATAAAGCATAGTCTAAAGATGATCAATTCATTCGCGCCTCTTCTCATCAGTCATCTTTATAAACCATCCCCTCCACTCCACATCCACCTTAAGGGCCTCCAGAACCTTGAAGTAAGTCTCGTTATCCAAGTCCATTGCATCCAAGATATCGGTACACTCCATGAACAGGGTGCCAGGAGATTTGGTTATACGAGATTCCCTAACTTGTTATTTCATCTACGGGTGCGTGGTTGCAACTTCTGAATGTTGCGGCTTTAAAGCTTCTAGAAAATAGTTATTGTTTTCGGTGTTAGTGGAACTCAACTTTTCAATAACAACCTCAATAGCAAAAGCAATAGTGCCACCACTCTTTTCTTTTCTGGATTTCTTATTTGCACTTGTCATCGAAGAAGGACTGAATTCAATAAAGTCATCACCATCGAAATCCAAGTCGATCACAACTGGCACAGGACGGGAGGATGAATCAAATGATGAGGGTACCCTAGTAGATGACTGAACATATGACCCAGTGGCTACGGTTTCTTTGAATATTCCATCCAACAACAAGTAAATTGGAAAACCTTTATCCTTGAACTTGCCAAAAGCCGCCTACAAATTATATTTTTCAAACATATATTAAGTATTTATTCAAAATAATTAAATTTATTTGACACAAAATTTGATACTACTAACCTTAAAAGCGGGATCATCCCAATGCTCCTTATCACATATGACGATACTCGTAGTATTGTCATAGCCAATTCCAGTAGTCTTGTCCAAGAGTTTGTAAAAGATTTGATAATCGCCCCTCAACCGTTTCATTTTGTTTCTAAGTTGTTCCTTATTCCAGTCTTTATTTTGGTATTCTCCTTCATGTATTTTACTAAATTATCCCAGCCCACGGTATTAAACCCGGATCCAGTTTTATTCCCCGCTTTCACCTCCTCATCCATTTTGGTGACGAGCGGCAACGTTTTCGCTTCAGTCCATAAATCTTTTTTACCCTTCCCATTTTGCGGCACTTCCACCCCAGCAAAATTCTCCACGTTCATTTCATTGGTGTCCATCTATTAACACCTACCGTCACAACATTGAAATATGGTGGAAAAAACAACACACAAAACAAAACAGTCCACAAAATCTTTGAATATTAATTACTCCATTTCACTTCTACTTTTAATTGAAGTTGATAGAATGACAAACCTGGCAAGCGAGTTGTACACTTCTTCTCTGGTTCAATAACATAAATTTTGATGTCATGACAATGGCAAATACATATTTACATACCTGCCCATTTCACGAGTTCTACACCAAAAAATTCTCTCATCATGCAGAGCCTCAAAAATGGGATATCCCAACTAGATTATCACTATATATGAACAAAAACAAATCATATAATTAACTTCAGCAAATACTAACCACAACTGTGCACTATTTGTACAAAACTTTTTACAGGAAGAAACGCATCCCACAACTGAAGACTTGAGGATATGTTACTCATAGAATTCAACTACCAACTAAAGTTATAAGCATTAACATAATTAATCGTAATAAGCAATTTAATTAAACGTCACTTATACTTCGCATTCACAAAACTTATAAAAGCTTGAGCCACCATAATAAACTTTCTTTGAGCACACAATATGAAAAAGGAAGGATAAGTTTTTCGAAGAAGGGGTTAATTATACTAGCTATACGTCAACCTAACCCTAAAAACCATGGCTTAACCAACTGTAATATATTTATGAAGCATTTAAACTAGGTCTCAATCACAGACTCTCATAGATATGAGATTGTAGCCACCAAATAAAGTTATAACCATTTACACATTTAATGGTTTAGGTCAATATAATCATATAAGATGTAATGCTATTACTGGATACATTTGAACAACATGTAATACTTTTCAGTAATATGCTTGATTATGTATAAAACATTACAAGCAATTGAACTAAAGAAAGACATACCCTAATTCGCTCCTCAATAACATTCCTCAGACTCTTCATCCATATCTCTGCTTAAAGCTTGAATATCATCACATATTTTCTCTGAGCCCCAATATGATTTATAACCTAACAACCTACAACTCATAACAGTAAAATTATAGCACCAAAAATACTTAAGTATACCTGAACCTGACCCTCAAAGCCATCTCTTAATTTGTCATTCTTCAGCTCCCAAAAAAACAACCCACTCGAATCTTCGAACCAATGCTAACTGCAAGTGTGCACTATAACAAAAGAAATAGTGACCTAAGCTACCTCGATGATGGGCTTCGCATAGAATGAAACCTTTAACTAAAATTACAAACATTAACACATTTATAATTGCTCAAGTCAATAGAACCATATTAGGATGCACTGAATCGACATCATTATCTTCGAATCAGTTCTCTCACTTTATGCTAACCACAAGTGTGCACCATAACAAAAGAAATGGTTACCAAAGCTACCTCGATAAGCAATTAAAGAAATCACAAATGCTTGTCCTAGTACTCTTTGAAGTGGACTTCATAATTTTGAATATCAAGCAGTTTTAAAACTGTCCTTTGTTTGCTAGGAGTTGAATCCTTCAATCTTGTTTGTTCCAATGTGACGTTATGAGAAGTTATCAAGCGTACGAGAAAAACAGATATGAGAAGTTGGAGCATATAATCTTTGCATCAACCAATATCGGATTTAGTGTGGACGAGAGGATTTATGTGTGAATCTTCTATTGTATAGACCAGTGCACAAGTGTGTTTATGTAAAATAAATTTCAGCATATAATCTTAGCTGAAGGTTATAATTTTCAGCAAAAAACAAATCAGCATAGAAGTTGGAGCATATAATCTTTGCATCAAATTTTGTTAAGTATTTTTGTATGCTATATACCCTTTTGCCTAAGTATGATAAGGTGAAATTTAGCTGAAGGTTTGGATTCGGTCTTTTTGATAGTGATAACAATGGGAACTTGATTCAATCCCTTTGTTTCTGGATATCAAATAGCACTAACCAAAAATATTTACTTGATGGCAACGAGAATTTTCTTTCATAGTGCCTCCGACTGTGGGATACAATTTCCTTTTAATAACATTTATCGTCTCCTTAAATTCTTTATTATTTCCCTAGCAAGAAATTTTTAGTGGCAAATTTTCAGTGAAATTTCTTGATATGTACTTCATTTCTCCCATTTTTAGACTGATAATGCAATCGCCTACAATTATTTCGAATACCAAAATTTGAATCCCTAATTTCGAATCAAGTCAGGCCAAGTTTCTTGTGTACAAGTAAACCGTAATTTGAATTCCTAATTTCTAAGACCACAGTTTCTATTAACAAAATCCCTAATGTTTCAACAAGAATACCCTAAAAATTCAAACCCAAAATTGAAACATATATACATATATACCTTTACATTTCCATACCCTAGATCTATCACATAGCTATACATATACACACATATACATATATATGTCCACTCAAAACCTGAAAACAAGACTGTTGAGAGAGGAAATAGAGAAATCGCAGAGAGAGATCGAACCTTTAAGGTTTCAAGGAGTGGAATCGAGGTACAGTTTGTGGAGAGGCAACAAGCTTCCTGTAAATCGATGGGTTTATGGATCTTGTAGAATATGGGTTTGTGAGAGAGAAGCGAGAGTGTTCTTCAAAGCTCTAGGGTTTCGTCTTCGATTTGTTCACCAAAGAATTGAGAGAGAAGAAGATAGAGACGACCAACAACTGAGAGAGAAAAACGTGAAGGAGAGAGGCGACGACTCTTGGCTGGGTTCGTCGAGAGAGGAGTAGAGGCAAGGGTTTGTAGTGAGCAGGCTGTGGATAGGGTCGTGAATGATGAGGCGACGAATGGATATGATAGATGACGAATGGATATTTTTGGGATTTTGGTTATTGATTTGGTTAGATGTGGTTGAATTATTGGAGAACATTTTGGTTATATTTGTGATAGATTTTAGGGTAAATACCACTGACACCCCCTCAAAGATACCCTAATCCTACATAGACCCCCTCGATATTCACTATTCCCAATCAGACCCCTTCAAAATTGAATTTTGTCCCACAAAGACCCCCTCCGTCTCCACGCCGTTAAATTCTGCCGTTAACCACCCTGTGAATTGTCTATTTTGCCCTCAAAATGATATAAAATGACCTACATATCCTTCTTCTTCTTCAATTTGGGTATCTCAAAACCCTAACCCTAATTTATATATATAGAGAGATTGGAAGTGAGAAATTGGGAGAGAGAATGAAGATTGGAATTATATATATTGCATACCCACATATACATATATATATATATATATATATATATATATATATATATATTCTGCTATATATACTCGTATATATATATATATATATCTGTTATATATATACCCGTATATATATATATATAGCTGTTATATATATACCCGTATATATATATATATATCCGTATATACATATATATATCCGTATATATATGTGTGTATATATATATATGTATAGATCTATATATATATGTGTGTGTATATATATATATGTGTGTGTGCGCTGTGTGCAGAGAAAGGGAGGGAGGGGTGTGTGTGTGTGTCTGTGTCTGTGTGTGTGTGAGAGAGAGAGAGAGAGAAAGAGAGAGAGAGAGAGAGAGAGAGAAAGAATTAAATAAAATTTAAATATTTTTTTTATTTTATATTTATTTTCGAATTTAGTTTTTTTTTTTTGAAATTTAATATATATATATTTTGAATTTTATATTTATTTTCAAATTTTATAATTTTTTATGTTTTTTTCGAATTTTATAATTATTTTCGAAATTTAATATATATTATTTGAATTCTATATGGTTTTTTTTTTAATTTTATATATTTGTCTTGAATTTAATATGTTTTTTTAAAAAAATTCAAAATTTATATATATTTTTTATTTTATATTTATTTTCGATTTTATAATTTTTTTCAAAATTTAATATATAGTTTTAAATTTTTATGTTTTTTGCGATTTTTATATTTATTTTCAAAATTTAATATGTTTTTTTGAAAAAAAAAATAATTTCGAAATTTATATATATTTTTAATATTATATTTATTTTCGAATTTATAATATTTTTCAAATTTTAAAATATATTTTGAAAATTTAATACAATTTGTTTTGAATTTTAAATATTTCTTTCAAATTTTATATATTATTTTTGAACTTTATAATTTAGGTATGTTTTTTGAAATTTAAATATTTTTTTGAATCTATATATTTTTCCCCTTTTTATATATTTTTTTCTAAATTTTTATATATTTTCAGATTTTAATATAATTTTTCAAAATTTTATATATATTTTTTAATTTTATATTTTTTTTGCATTTTCAGATTTTATATAATTTTTTTGAATTTTAAATATTTCTTTCAAATTTTATATATTATTTTTGAATTTTATAATTTATATATTTTTTCAAATTTGATATATATTTTTTCTAATATATATATATTTTCGTAATATATATATATTTTGGGCATATGGGTAATTTCATATTTTATATATTATCCTAATGTAATAAGTGAAACTTTAGGGGGTGCTACTGCAATTTACCCTTTTTTTAAATATATATCGAAGGGCAAATTAGTAATTTCACAATAAAAACGTCAATCACCCTAACGGCCGTCTGTCAGAGGGGATCCATGTGGGAATACTCAATATCAAGGGGGTCCGTGTGGGATTATGGTCTCTTTGAGGGGGTGTCGGTGGGAATAACCCTAGATTTTATAACCAGACCAAATATAACCACCAAAAATTATGGTCCTAAAAAATATCATTTTGGTATAATTTGATTCAATTTGGTCTGATTATATTTTTTGAGACCAATGCAAAACAAATATAATCTGATTTAAAAAAATCATAACCAAACTAGAAAATTAGACCATAACTAGTAAACAGACATGGCCTAAATGTACAGATAATCAATGTAATAATAATAATTAGTATAGATTTGTGCCTATTATTTTTGAGACAGCAGAATCCATTAAATTATTCAGAATGATGGACCAAGAACTCTGCGTGAAGTAGTTGGATACCTTTCATTAGTCAATATTTTATTAGAGGACTGCTATTTTTGTATAAACTAACCTCATTAATATTTTTGGAATGTGTGGGCTTTATTTGGATTTGTTACGCTTTTATGACAAATCTTCTCGTACTTTTATCTGTGATAATGAACTCTACGTACTTATCAGTTTAGATCATTAAGGACTCTATATACTTATCAATTTATTAAATATATAATTGAATACATTTTTATTAATTTTTATGAATAAATAATGCATTACTAATAGTATATTATATATATATATTTAGAATAAATTAATATTTTTATTTTTTTATTTTAATTCAAAAAAACTTAACATTTTTATCTTTCAAAAATAAAATATTTATGATATATTCGGATACTTAAATATACAAGTATAATGATTATAGATATAAAAGAATATAAATCATGATTGAATTGGTATATTTTTTATTTTTTTTATAGAAGGTAGGGATTTTGTAATTGAGAAAGACTTAGCAGACCAATTTGTTGTGTGTATATATATATATATATTATATCCTTGGGCAAAAAAGAGTATATGCATTACTGATTTATCCGGTTCATAATAATATACGTGAGGATATAACAAAATACTATCAATAATGCATATACTTACTATTCATAAAATTTGATAGATTGTTTTTTTGAGTTATACGTGAGGATATAGTTGCATAATAAAAATAAAATTCTATCAATGGATATAATTATTATTCATAAAAATTAATAGTAAAATTTTGATTTACACATCTAATCTAACTGATAAGTACCTATATTTCATTATGATAACAAAAATATATTAATCCCTCGTCCCAATTTAATTGTCCACATTTGACTTTTCAACAATTTTTTTAATATTTTGTGTTTCCTATTTTGCCATAATGTAGTATAGTTGTAGTTTTTAGTATGACCCATTCTTTTTTAAAGTTAATGAATAGGAATAATTTGGGAAAATATATGATAATATTGTATTGAGATTCGAAACTGGACAACTAATTTGGACAAGTAAAGTAGACAAAGTGGACAAATAAATTGGGACAGAAGAAGTATAAAAATTAATAAAATTTATTGAGTTAGACATCTAAGCTGATAAGTACATAGAATCCATTATCATGACAAAAATGGGAATATTTGTCATAAAACCATAATAATTTCATTATCAGAATAAAAATATATTATAAAAATTAGGCAAAAGAGCATAAAACCCCCCTATGCGTTTTTTGCCCCATTTCACTACCCTCATCTTTCTAAAACAAGCAAACTACCCCATTTACACCATTATATGCCCAAATTACCCCCAATATTTCATTTTATCATTATCATTTGTATTAAAATTTAAACAAAATATATAAATTTCAAAAATATATATATTAAATTTTGATTTTTTTTTATAAAATTTGAAAATAATATATAAATTTCAAAAAAACATATAAAATTTGAAACAAATATATAAATTGCGTAAAAATATATAAAATTCTAAAAATAGATAAAATTCTAAAAATAGATAAAATTAGAAAATATATATTAAATTTCAAAAAAATTATAAAATTCGAAAATAAATATAAAATTTGAAAAAAGCATATAAAATTCGGCGAACAAATTTTTCGAATTTATACCTTTTTTTGAATTTTATATATATATTTGAATTTTATATTTTTTTCGAATTTGTTTTTGAATTTTATATTTTTTTGAAATTTAATATATATTTTTTGAAATTTATATGTCATTGAGGGTGCTTTGTGATCCCAATATGACAATCAAAATAGATTGTTTTATTGGATATACAGATTCATTCAGAATCATTGGGGGAACTGTTAATCATGAGCCATTAGATAAAAGAGAAAATTAATATTAAAACATGATTTTTATGGGTTTGTTCTTCACATTTTTTGTCTCTTCAAAGTAGAATCAACATGACAACCTACATCATTTTTAGGTACAATATGCAGCAATACAGTTTCTTATATTTGTAGGTACATCATTTTTATTTCGAATTTTATATGTTTTTTTTTTAATTTTATATTTATTTTCGAATTTTATAAAAAAAATTAATATATATATATATTTGAAATTTATATATAATTTTAAATTTAATATATATTTTTTTACGAATTTTATATATTTGTTTCAAATTTTATATGTTTTTTCAAAATTTATATATTATTTTCGATTTTTTTTAATAAAATTCGAAATTTAATATATATATTTTTTAATTTTATATATTTTGTTTAAATTTTAATACAAATGATAATAATAAAATAAAATATTGGGGATAATTTGGGCATATAGTGGTGTAAATAGGGTAGTTTGCTTATTTTAGAAAGGTGAGGATAGTGAAATGGGAAAAAAAAATATAGAGAGTATTTTGTAACCCTTAAAAAAGACCTTTTTATGCTCTTTTGCCTAAAAATTAATAAAACTTATTTAATATACATCTAAACCGATAAGTATATAGAACCATTATCAGAACAAAAATGAAAAGATTTGTGATAAAATTATACCAAATGCAAACAAAGCGCACACATTCCAAAAATATTAATTAGGTTATTTAATACAGAAAGAAAGTCAAATTATGATTCTGATTAGATTAACAATAGGTGCCAGAAACGGATTTGGACTATATATATTAGGGAAAATATCATTGACCTCCCTTGAGGTAAGGCCTCATGCATTATCCTTTAGTTTTGAAATCTATTAGTTATCTCCCTCAGGTTAACTTTTTCTATTATTTTCACCCCCTCAATCCAAAGTCAACGCGGTCAAAGGGGTAAAATACTCTAAATACCCCTCAAATTCATATTACAGTTTACCCTTAAATTATTGAATTTCACAATCCCCCACCCCAATGGGTAAATTACAATTTCACCCCCTAAAATTTGAAAAAATATTTAAAATTTTAAAATATATATAAAATTTGAATCTTTATATTTTGAAAAAATATATAAAATTTGGAAAGTATATACAAATTCTGCACGAGCACCCTTAAGTTTTCAAATATAAAAAATTGAAAAAATATATAAATTTTGAAAAACATAAATAACATTTGAAATATATATATATAATTTGAAATAAATATATAAAATTCTGAAAAAATGTATAAATTTTGAAAAACATATATAAATTTCAAAACATATATATAAAATTCGAAATATATATATAAAGTTAATATATATATTCGAAAAATATATAAAATTTCGAAAATATATATAAAATTTCGAAAAACATAAATAAACTTTGAAATATATATAAAATTTGAAATGAATATATAAAATTAGAAATAAATATATAAAATAAGAAAAAATAAACAAAATTCGGAAAAAATATATAAAATTCTGAAAAAATGAATAAATTTCGAAAAAAATATATAAATTTCAAAATATATATATATAATTCGAAACAAATATATAAAATTCGAAATATATATATAATTAAAATATATTTATTCAAAAAATATATATAAATTTTGCAAAACATATAAAATTTAGAAAAGTATTTATATAATTTGAAATTTTGATGGTTCAATTTTCCAAGCAAAAAATTGCATAATAGCTAGCTTATCCCATCAGATTTATTAGATTTATATATCTAATAAATAGTTTTGATGGAATTTTATATATATATTTAGGAATTTATATATTTCAAAATTTATATATGTTTTTCAAAATTTATATGTTTTTTCGGAATTTTATATATATATTTCAAAATTTATATATCTTTTTCGAATTTTATATATTTATTTCGAATTAGATATATATTTCAAAATTTATATATGTTTTTCAAAATTTATATATCTTTTTCGAATTTTATATATTTATTTCGAATTAGATATATATATTTCGAAATTTATATATGTTTTTTCGGAATTTTATATATATATTTCAAAATTTATATATCTTTTTCGAATTTTATATATTTATTTCGAATTAGATATATATTTCGAAATTTATATGTTTTTCGGAATTTTATATATATATTTCAAATTTTATATATGTTTTCGAATTTTATTTCGAAATTTATATATATTTCAAAATTTATATATGTGTTTCAAAATTTATATATATTTTTTTATTTTTATGTTTTTTTTTCAAAATTTATATATTTTTTCCAAATTTTATATATATATTTGAATTATATATATATTTTTTGAATTATATATATATTTAAATTATATATTTTTTAGAATTTTAGGGGGTGAGACTGTAATTTATCTATTAGGGTGGGGCAACGTGAAAATTCAATAGTCTAGGGGGTTTATTGAGGGTAATTTTGTAATTTTACATCTCCAAGGAAGGTAACTAATATATTTAAAAATTTAAGGGTGCTCGTGCAATTAGGCCTTACCTCAAGGGAGGTCAGTGATATTTTCCCTATATAATATGCATATAGGGAATTTTATAATACCATTGACATCCCTCAAAGATACCCTAATCCCACATAGACCCCCTCGATATTCACTATTCCCAATCAGATCCCTTCAAAATTGAATTTTGTCCCACAAAGACCCCCTCCGTCTCCACGCCGTTAACCACCCTGTGAATTGTCTATTTTGCCCTCAAAATGATATAAAATGACCTACATATCCTTCTTCTTCTTCAATTTGGGTATCTCAAAACCCTAACCCTAATTTTTATATATAGAGAGATTGGAAGTGGGAAATTGGGAGAGAGAATGAAGATTGAAATTATATATATTGCATACCCACATATACATATATATATATGTATATATATGTATATATGTATATACATATATATACATATATATATATATATATATAGCTGTTATATATATACCCGTATATATATATATATCCGTATATATATGTGTGTATATATATATGTATAGATCTATATATATATATGTGTGTGTGCGCTGTGTGTAGAGAAAGGGAGGGAGGGGTGTGTGTGTGTGTCTGTGTCTGTGTGTGTGTGAGAGAGAGAGAGAGAGAGAGAGAGAAAGAAAGAGAAAGAGAGAGAGAGAGAGAAAGAGAGAATTAAATAAAATTTAAATATTTTTTTAATTTTATATTTATTTTCGAATTTAGTTTTTTTTTTTTAAAATTAATATATATATATTTTGAATTTTATATTTATTTTCAAATTTTATAATTTTTTATGTTTTTTTCGAATTTTATAATTATTTTCAAAATTTAATATATATTATTTGAATTTTATATCGTTTTTTTTTAATTTTATATATTTGTCTTGAATTTAATATGTTTTTTTAAAAAAATTCAAAATTTATATATATTTTTTATTTTATATTTATTTTCGATTTTATAATTTTTTTCGAAATTTAATATATAGTTTTAAATTTTTATGTTTTTTGCGATTTTTATATTTATTTTCAAAATTTAATATGTTTTTTTGAAAAAAATAATAATTTCGAAATTTATATATTTTTTTAATATTATATTTATTTTCGAATTTATAATATTTTTCAAATTTTAAAATATATTTTGAAAATTTAATACAATTTGTTTTGAATTTTAAATATTTCTTTCAAATTTTATATATTATTTTTGAACTTTATAATTTAGGTATGTTTTTTGAAATTTAAATATTTTTTTGAATCTATATATTTTTCCCCTTTTTATATATTTTTTTCTAAATTTTTATATATTTTCAGATTTTAATATAATTTTTCAAAATTTTATATATATTTTTTAATTTTATATTTTTTTTGCATTTTCAGATTTTATATAAATTTTTTGAATTTTAAATATTTCTTTCAAATTTTATATATTATTTTTGAATTTTATAATTTATATATTTTTTCAAATTTGATATATATTTTTTCTAATATATATATATTTTCGTAATATATATATATTTTGGGCATATGGGTAATTGCATATTTTATATATTATCCTAATGTAATAAGTGAAACTTTAGGGGGTGCTACTGCAATTTACCCTTTTTTTAAATATATATCGAAGGGCAAATTAGTAATTCACAATAAAAACGTCAATAACCCTAACGGCCGTCTGTCTGAGGGGATCCATGTGGGAATACTCAATATCGAGGGGGTCCGTGTGGGATTATGGTCTCTTTGAGGGGGTGTCGGTGGGAATAATCCTATTCTTAATGTGTTTATTTTGATCAAATTATACCTTTGTCCTTTGAAGTTTGTCAATATAACACTTGCATCCCCTTCGGGATTGGAAGTTCCACTTACGTCCCTTGAAGTTGTCAAGTATGCAATGGACTCCATCTAATGTTAAAGCACATGAGAAACCAAATTTGATGAACCTCAGTTTCTAAAAATAAATGTAACACTTCAATTCTCTAGTAATACAGATGACATGGTATCACCGCCATTCTAAATATTGATAATAGTGATATGATCCATTAAAGTAAATAATAATTTTCGCTGTAACAAGATATAATTGATAAATATACAAAAAAATTAAAAAAAATCTCTTACCTTAGAATCTCATTCTTTGTATATTCTCTCATTTCAACCCTACTCTCTCTTTCTTTCTTTTTGTTTGCACACTATTAGAGTATGAATCGTGTATCATGAATATTGTTTGTTAGAAAATAAGTGAGTAGTTTAATAGTTGTCTAAAAGAAAATGAAATAATCGGTCTTCACACACTTTTGTATTAAGATGTTCCAATATGTGGCCATAAGGAAACAACAAAAACGAAAAAAAAGAAGAAAAAGTGTTGGCTCATTAGCTGTAATATATTTATGTAGTACACTCAATTTAAGTTATCAAAATTAACATTTAGGTGGATGTAAATGGTAAACGTACAAGTAATTATATGTGCTTTTGAAATTGATAAAAAAAAGGTAAAATAAAAAATATAGAATATAGTATAAGATATTAGGAAAGCCACAATTAATTTGCATAAGGTGTGCACGCATGTATAGGGTCCGTTTGGGAACTTGGTTTTGGTTTTGGTTTTGGTTTTGGTTTTGGTCTTGGGTGGTTTTAGGTAAATCTAAAACCAATATATAGTGTTTGGTAAGGAGTTGATTTTGCTTTTGGTCTTGGTCTTGGTATAATTATATATATATATACTAATATGTATTAAAAATATATAAATATGAAAAATATATATATATAAAATTGGAAAAAAAGTAATTTTCGGGAAAAAAATATTTTTCCCAAAAATATAAAAAATAATTTTTTCAAAAATAATTAATTTTCGGAAAAAAAATAATTAATTTTTTCAGAAAAATTAATTTTTTCGAAAAAATATTTTTTTCCGAAAATTAATTTTTTTCCAAAAATATGATTTTTTTCCAAAAATTATTTTTGTCGAAAAAATATTTTTTTTCCGAAAAAATAAATATTTTCCGGAAAATAATTATTTTCGAAAAAATAATTTTTTGGAGAAAATTAATTTTTTCCCAAAAATATGATTTTTTTCCAAAAATTTATTTTTTGACGAAAAAATAAATATTTTCCGGAAAATAATTATTTTCGAAAAATAATTTTTTTCCGAAAATTTATTTTTTCCCAAAAATATGATTTTTTTCCAAAAATTTATTTTTTGACGAAAAAATAAATTTTTCCGAAAAAATAAATATTTTCCGGAAAATAAATATTTTCCGGAAAATAAATATTTTCCGGAAAATAATTATTTTCGAAAAATAATTTTTTTCCAAAAATTAATTTTTTCCCAAAAATATGATTTTTTTCCAAAAATTTATTTTTCCGAAAAAATAAATATTTTCCGGAAAATAATTATTTTCGAAAAATAATTTTTTTCCGAAAAAATAAATATTTTCGGAAAAATATTTTTTTCCCGAATTAATAATTATTTTCCGGAAAAGAATTTTTTCCCAAAAATTAATTTATTTTCGAAAAATTAATTTTTTGGAGAAAATTAATTTTTGTCCGAAAATATGATTTTTTCCGAAAAAATAATTTTTTTCCGAAAATTTATTTTTTCCCGAAAAATTTATTTTTTTCCGAAAAAGATAATTATTTTCGAAAAAATAATTTTTTCCCGAAAAATATAAATTTTTTTTAAAAATAATTCATATTTTCGGCCATATATATATATATATATAGAGAGAGAAAAGTCAAAAATGGTGGGCCAAAACCAGGTTTTAGTGGTTGGTTTTAGGGTGTCCAAAACCGGCCAACCAAACATGGTCTCGGTCTTGAAATCAAAGACCAAGACCAAGACCGGGTTGCCAAACGGACCCATAGTCTTAGATGTGCACGCATTAATATTCTGTGTTTAGGATACCAGCATATAATTTATGACCCAAATACCAAAATCACACCATGGGAGATGAGTGCGGTTATGAAACTTTTGATGTAAGTCAGCGTGATATTGAAAAACCTCAGGAGAAATGTGTAAATTTCCTTTTTATTTTCACGTGCTGCTCTACACATACGCGAGCGCGACATATTTCCCTCTACAGCTTTATCTCTCTACCTATATATATCTATACTATTCTAAAATTGTAGGTCATTGGATTATTTCTCTCACTTTAATATAATATTTTAAATTAAAAAAAATATTTATTTTATTATTTATCAAATTTATTTCATTAAAAAAATGTATTAAATTTGTTTCATTAAAAAAATGTAATTTTTGGATTATTTCTCATCACTTTAATATAATATTTTAAATTAAAAAAAAATATTTGTTTTATAGAAATTTACATGCATGTATAGAAAGGTTAAAAGTTTTTCAAACCCAACATTTGTTTTATTATTTATTAAATATATTTCATTAAAGAAGTGTATTAAATTTGTTTCATTAAAGAAGTGTGACCCTTAGATTATTTATTCTCACTTTAATATAATATTTTAAATAAAAAAATTTATTTGTTTTATAGAAATTTATATGCATGTATAGAAAAATCAAAAGTTTTTCATCTCCATTGATTCTGGATTAAATACATTATTTTCTCTATATAAATTTTAAATCAAATTAAGATACACGTAAGATATATATAATCTTTCATTATAAGGGGATTAATGCAACATATTTAACCTCTTATCATTCTTGAGAGTTACAATTAATTAAACAATTTTAACAGTTACACTTCTTTACATTCCTCATAGGGTTATAACTCACAATCATTAACAATCTTTTTATATAAATAGAACTCTTAAGCAACAATATTGTTTCCTGATTTGTTTTTGGTGGTCTTCTCAAAGTTTATACTTACCGTATAAAATTCTCGTTTTTCTTAAGTAAGAATATTGTTTCTTGATTTTTAAAATTTCAAAATTTATACAAAGAATATTTTTGAGAGTTACAATTATTCGTTTTTTATTGAAAATTAATAGATTTTTTTTAGGCTTATTTGTCGTGGATTAAAAGACAATGTCATCAAAACAGAGATTAGTTATGGACAACATGCTAGGAAAGAAGTGTTTGTTCCAAGAATACCACTCTCACTCGCAGAAAATGAAGGTTTTCCTTTTCGTTTCATCTGGAAGCAATTTCCGATACGGTTAAGTTTTGCAATGACGATAAATAAAACACAAGGCCGAACAATCTCCCATACAGGAATTTATCTTCCTCAACATGTTTTCTCACACGAACAATTATATGTGGCATTATCAAGAGGAACATCAATGGCAACAACAAATTTTTGGGTCAAATACGATGAAAGAATCATTCACCAATGTGTATATACAAAAAATATAGTCTACGAAGAAGTCTTGTAACTTGTTACAAAAAGGTAAAAAACAAAAAAATATTCACACTTTTAACATGAAATATCATATTTATAATATAATTTTTTTCTACTTTCATTCCCTAATCACCTCGAAAATGTAGAATATAAAATATTTATTCATTTTTCTTAACTTAAGTTTTCACCCATGCTTAAACAATGTAGAGAATGCGCACCTTTAGGAGTATTGATACGATAAATTTATTGAAGATTTTGCAAAGCAATTGGACAATAAATATGATTGTTCTCCATAGATGAATCATCCAAGAATTTAACAACAACAAAACATGAGGGAACACTCTAAAAGTCATACCGATGGATTTGCACGTGCTCTAAACTAGTATATATATATATATATATATGGTAAATTGCTTAAAATTCCTCTGAAGTTTACTCTCTTTCCCACAGATACCCCCTCAACTATGAAATGAGCTTAGAACCCCCTAAAGTTTCATAAAATGTTGCACCATGGGCTTGCTCTCAATTTTTTTTACCCTTTTACCCTCCAAACTTTTTGTATTTCCACCTTACCTTTAATCCTCTTATAGGGCAAAAAAACACATAAAATACTATCCTTACTATTATATTTCTTAATTCCTTAAATTATAAAAATATTATTTCTTTTAGTTAGAATATTAATTTTGCCATTTACCTTTAATTTATTAGACTAAATATACTCTCAAATGTTAATTTTTTTTTTTTGTAAGTTTTAATTATTTTATTTGTAAATCAATTAACTTGTTATTAAATTTTAGTTTGATTTAAATCATAAAACTCAATCCTAATTAATATATTCATAAATAAATCACAATTTATGAATATATTTTTATGAAAAGAAAGTTTCATTTGGCAAAAAAAAAAATAATAATTAGGATAATGAGTTTTATTATTTAAATCAAATTAAAATTTAATAACAAGTTAATTGATTTAGAAATAAAATAATCAGAACTCATTACCATAGTGCTCATTTTTATTTGTTTTTTTTTCGGTAATTAAAACTTATTATATTTTATTTTTCTGATAATTATATATATATATTTGGTTATGTTGGTTGAACACTGTCAGATTTTGGTTAGTTTGTTGAGTCTGAACATGTGTTTTTCATTTTCTTTGATTTTATTTTGTAGACATTGTTGGGATGATTACATGTTTGACGATTTTTCATTTTATTTTATGGGTCTTAGTGATTTTTTTTTCTTGGTTTCAATTTATGATTAGTTGGTCTCGACACCATGTAGATATTTATGGATTTGGATTTTTAATTAATTGTGTGCGTGCTGAAACAAGATTTTAAATAACTAAAAATCAACCTCCATTATTTACATGAAACTGACTTGTTAAAAAAAAATCAAAAATTACTATTATTTTAATATTTTTTTATTTGATAATTGAACTAGCATGAACAAATCCTTATATTCAACTATTTAACCAATCTCATCTCATTGTATTTTATGATATTTCAAAATCGTAATTGAACAATTAATTATTTTCTATTATGAAAGAATGATAAATGTTGATAAAGAACTTGCTCATACATAATTCTACTTCCTTCCTCGTACATTAATTATTCAATTTTTTAACTATACTTGGTTTCAGATAATTTTATATTTTTAAAAATTGTCCTTTTTCATTAGTTTCAAAAATAATAAAAACTACAACTATATTATATTAATTAAAATAAAAAAATAATAATAAATATTGAAAAGAAAGTGCTAAAAATAACTATTTATTGTTACATTAATCAACGTAGATATGTAAGAGTGAAAATGTTTAAGCCCAATTGAGCCCATCAGGCACCAGACCCATCGGGCTGATGGTCTAGTAAGATTTTTGTAAGCCCATTGCATTTTTGAATTCCTTTAAAAAATTAAAGTAGTGATGTGAGAGTGATGTATGCCACTTATTCGATAAAACCCTTTAAAACTGTTATCTTCTGTTCCTAAAATCCTAATATCTTCTTCCAGCTCTGGTAAGTCACTTATTCGATTCCTGAAACTCATTATCCTAATTAATATATTTATAAATAAATTATAATTTATTATTAAGTATTTTGTGATATATTTTTATGAAAAGATTGTTTCATCTTGAATAAAAATATTAATTAGAATAATAAATTTTATAATTTAAATCAAACTAAAATTTAATACCAAATTAATTAATTTACAAATAAAATAATTAGAACGTATAACCCCTCCCGACATAAAACTCTTCTCTCTCGAAACTATCTTCCTCTGAGAGGGCACCGGAAAATGGACGCCGCCGGCGAAGTCATGGTGAACGGCACCGGTGCCGAGTCTCGATCGGCTCTGATCTTTCTGGACACAGGCTGTTCAAGCTCAATCCCCAATGCGATATGTCTGATCCAACCCTCTGATCCTCCCTGCCAAGTTTGCTTCCAGTCACTGTCGCTGCCGCCAGAACGAAACCCTAATTACAGGTCGATTTCATCGCATTTTCTCTCTCCATTTGATTCAATTTCGATCTGGTTCTTGTCTCATTGCGATTGAGTTGAGCCACCGATCTGTAAATGTAGGGTTTGCTTTGCTTTGCTTTGTAGATTTTCTATTTTTTGTTTGTTACTGATTCAATTAGACTGAAATTAGGGCTTTTCAGACTATGCTTTTGTTGGAAATCATATGTGTTCGATTGAAGTTGAAAACAATAGATGGGTTGATTTCTTAGTAATTTTTTAGCTCCAATTTAGGATTTTTGTTCCGTTTACTTCATCTAGTTATAATATAAAATGGGGAGAGAGAGTTCTGGTTGATGGCTAATAGGTGCAACACTTCCCATTTTGATCGATTATTTCACGAAACACAGATATAATTAGGGTTTTTTGCACAATGTTTTGATGATATCATATGGGGTGTTTGAAGAGAAAAAATTTGATGGGCTGTTTTTTTTTAAGCTCGAATTTTGGGTTTTTGGTATCCTTGAGTATGTAGTTATATAATGGTGAGTGACAGACTTATGGATTACAGGTGCAACACTTCTCTTCTAATTGATTATTGTGGCCGAGATGATGAACACAAGTATATATTGATTGATGTTGGAAAGACGTTCAGGGAGCAAGTACTCCGGTGGTTCACTTTCCATAAGATTCCGCCGGTGGATTCAGTGAGTTTAGTTCATTATGCACTTTTTGCCACCAAAGATATAACTTTTTTTTGATAAGTAATAGAATAAAAAGCACTCAAACGGGAAGTGGGTCCCACATACAAAGGAAGCCCTAAGGGCCAAGAGTACCCAGACACTCTAACTTCTCATAATGGATTAATTTTTCTATGGGCTTTCGTACTTGTGAAATTATAATGGAAATACTTTCACCTGGAACTGTTGATTAGCATTTCTATAATATCTGCAACATTTTACCTGACTTGATCGTGTCCTTTTACTCTCCTCCCAAATATGCCTTCTATACTATTGGAGGAGAATAATCTTTTCTAAATCCTGGTTAGTTGAAACTATTGATGAGGAGTATACAAGCTTTCCTGTTAGTGTAGGAAAAACCGATAAAACAAAAATTAGGAAAAAATGATAAATAGAATGAAATGAAAAATGAGAAGAATTAAAGGCAAGCAATGCACTGGCTTACAGTGTTGCATTCCAGGCTTTTGATTTCCTCAAATGGAAATTAGTGAGTAAAGGAAAATTAGTGAGGGTTTGCAATATATGAGAGATTTTTTAATTTTATTTTGGTTAGTGGTGGTCCTGGTGCTTGCTTCCTATATGCTTCTCCCCACCTTACTAGTAAGAATAAAAAGGTGTTTTGTTAACTATCAAGTATCAACTACTCTAAAAGGGTTTAACCACCTATGCTTCAGAATCTTAAATTTTCGTAGTGAGTTGTAAAGATATAATCAGAGCAAAAACAAGGTTCTGAATTTAAATCCCTCCAACTGGGCTGCTAAAGAAGGCTACTGAATGAGGAAGACTACATAGGGCAAGACCCTCAGATTGTTGAACCAGAGGAAGAATCCTCGCAGCTAGTGTTAGCCAAAAAAGCGTCTGGTCAATAACTAAGGTTAAGTCTAGCGGCTGACTAAGTTTTGGTTAGACCTTCTTTCGGTATTGATATATGTGGTTGGTACACTCATGATCCAAACTTTGGCTACATGTGATGGATCTTGGTAGAGTAGATGGTGATTGACAATGCTCTAGAAACTATTTTTGGTGAGATAAGTAGATCATACTGACTGTTGGTCCTGCCAATGCAAGGTGCCAGGAGAGCTAGAGTAGGAACAGTCTCGAACCATTTTATTTTCTTTTGCATGAAGTTCTGACTCGAGCATACGTCCCAATACTTGGTAGCCTGACTACTGGCCCTCAGATGAGTAGATGATACATTGGTGAATTTAGCCAATTGTATATGATTGGTTAAGGCATCATGCATTCATCCTGGTCGTACATTCTTCAACCCAGTGAAATACTATAATTTTCTAAATGACATAATACATTAAACGGTTACTGGGAATGAAACTTGACCTGTATGTAGATGAGTAAAACAGGAAAGAGTCGAAGGGAGCATACTCACGTCAACCAATGTATACCAAACCCTCATTGCACTTCAAGACACTAAAAAACGACTCTATACAAATAGAAATATATGAAGCTCAATATCACTACAGATAAACAATGCCACCCCATGGGAAGAAAGCGTATTCCTTTCCCCCAAATACTCCACCATAGACACTATGGAGGCACCTGTCACATTACACTAGCTCTCATCTTCACTCCACATTCACTCCAATTAGAAATCTCAGGCTTAGCTGATTTAGCATCACCAAATGGAAAATTTTGAATTGATATGGACAGAATATGAAAGAAGGATTATTTCTCACTTTTTGATTATATTGAATGTGATAACCTAGTCTTTTAGGTGGTTCTTACCTTAGTCTTATACACTCTATGCACTGAAATCCTCTCGACTTCCATTTCAAGTGACTTTTGGATATGCTAATTTTGTTGAACTTGAGGATATATTTTATCTTTTCAATCGCAATTAACTATGAATATGTCGAGGAGACTTCTCAAACTCATCAAGATCTAAGATTTTTTTATTTTTATTTTTTTTGTTTTCTTTTAAAGTTTCTTGATATTTTTTCATGTTACCTGATGTATAATTTCTATGATTGAGACCTTCACTATCTTAATTCTTAATTCCTTACATTTTTTTGTTTCAGTTGTTGGAATGCTACATTTCTTAGTTCAACATATATTGGAGGATCCCACAAAAGAACATGCAAATCTTTCTTGATCTTGTATTTGTGATGAATGATTTTCTACAAAATAGTAAAACTTGATCGCATGAGAATTATAGCAAGATATTATTTGAAACATCAACTGCGTCTTAGGTGCCTGCCCTATCAAGGGGTAACAGATTGGCAAAAGATAACCTTCTAGAGCTCACAACTACTGTTGTGTGAATAGAAGTCTCAGTGGGCTATGAGAAATATCAAAAGATACATGACTGGCAGAGTTATTGCTGTATTTTTCCCTCATGTAGATATTTGGAGAAGAAACTATGACAACTAGGAACTGTTCAGACACTGACATCAACTAAAGGGATACGTATGACAGTTGATTTAGTACTTAATTATGTTCCTTTGGAGTCCAATAACTGTCAACTACCAAAAAATATAATCCATTATAGACATATTTTAGGAGCTTTTATAATTTGAATAGAGAGCAAAAAAACTTCACTGTGTAACTGGAGGTGTAATAAAATTATTCAAAATCGTCCTTTTTGGAGGGTGGCCCCCCTTTGTCTTTGGTGGGGCATTTGGCTTGAGCGGAATAGGCGTTGTTTTGAGGGTGTTGAGTCTCCCTAAGGGGCTATCAAAGATTTGTTTATTTCTAATTTGTTCTATTGGGTGGAGGGTCGGTATTGTATTTTCTTAGATGAGAAGGTTGAGTTTTTAGGTTCTCTTGGCCCTTAGGGCCCGTTTGGGAACTTGGTTTTGGTCTTGGTTTTGGTTTTGGTTTTGGTCTTGGGTGGTTTTAGGTAAATCTAAAACCAATATATAGTGTTTGGTAAGGAGTTGGTTTTGGTATAATTATATATATATATACTAATATGTATTAAAAATATATAAATATGAAAAATATATATATAAAAAATTGGAAAAAAAGTAATTTTCGGGAAAAAAATATTTTTCCGAAAAATATAAAAAATAATTTTTTGGAAAATAATTAATTTTCGGAAAAAAAAATAATTAATTTTTGTCGAAAAAATATTTTTTTCTAGAAAATTAATTTTTTTCCAAAAATATGATTTTTTTCCAAAAATTTATTTTTTGACGAAAAAATAAATATTTTCCGGAAAATAATTATTTTCGAAAAAATAATTTTTTTCCGAAAAAAATTATTATTTTCCAAAAAATAAATATTTTCGAAAAAATAATTTTTTGGAGAAAATTAATTTTTGTCCGAAAATATGATTTTTTCCCGAAAATTAATTTTTTTCCGAAATTTTTTTTTCCCCAAAAATTTATTTTTTTCCGAAAAAGATAATTATTTTCGAAAAAATAATTTTTTCCCGGAAATTAATTTTTTTCGAAAAATATAAAAAAAAATTCAAAATAATTCATATTTTCGGCCACATATATATATATATATAGAGAGAGAGAGAAAGAAAAAAGTCAAAAATGGTGGGCCAAAACCAGGTTTTAGTGGTTGGTTTTAGGGTGTCCAAAACCAAGTCCAAAACCGGCCAACCAAACATGGTCTTGGTCTTGAAATCAAAGACCAAGACCAAAACCGGGTTGCCAAACGGAGCCTTAGGGTCTCTTTTGTTGTTTGTGGGATGCGCTCCCCGTTTGATTGCTTTTTAATAAATAGGATAAATTGCACTAACATCCCCTTATATTTCGGTCAATTCCACCTAGATGCTGGTCAAAGCAAGTGTAGTCCCAACGCCTCCTGAGGTTTATATTTTTTTGCATTTACACCTCCTAGAGGCATAAAATGACTTTAGTGCCCTTTATTATTCTAATTTGCATGCAAAATGTCTAAGATACCCCATGCCTAAACCCTACACCTCATCCACCACACCAACCACCCCTATCACCACATCCTTATTATCAAAAAAATCTATTTAAAAATAAATTCTACCACTAAAAATATTTTATCAATAAAAAATATTAAATTTATAATAAGAAAATTACATTATTTAATTACTATTTTTAATTCTAAATAGATTATCTTATAAATATTTCACACACACAAAAAATACAAACTAAAGAGTTGTAACTAATAACCATTATAAGTATTATATACATAATAACATATATATATACTATTTCTTATGAACGTATAAAAAAATCTTATATTTGTTTATAAATAGTATAGATATATTGGCAATAATTAACAATTTTAGTGGGATTTGATAATATAATTATATTTATTATTCAATATTATTTAATAATCTTAACTAATTTTAGTAGGAATCTCAAAATAGTTTTGTAACATTAAAGTATAAATATAAAATAAATAAATAAATAAAATTATTTAGATAAGTAACAAGAATAAACAAAAAAAAAATCTATGAACAAAATAAATATTGCTTTAAATTTTCAAGTAGTATATAATTTAGTGGGATTTAGTAATAGTTAATATGTTTCGTTGGAAGTTGAAAAAAATAAATATTGCTTTTACTTTTATAAATAGTTTATTGTTTAGTGAGATTTAATAATAATTAGTATATTTTGTGGGAAGATTAAAAGAGTGGCGGAAAATTTGGTGTGAATGTTAAGTAAAGGAATGATTATAATATTCAAATATATAAATAATTTAAAAATATATGAAAAAGATTAAAATTGCTTGTACTATTATGGTGTATAAATAATAAGGGTGTGGTGATAATGTTAATTGGTATAGTGGGTGAGGTGTAGGGTTTAGGTATGGGGATATCTTAGATATTTTGCATGCAAATTAGAATAATTAAGGGCACTAAAGTCATTTTATGCCTCCAGGTGGTGTCAATGCAACAAAATACAGACCTCAGGGGGCGTTGGGATTGCACTTGCTTTGACCGGCATCTAAGTGGAATTGACCGAAACCTTAGGGGGTGTTAGTGCAGTTTACCCTAATAAATACTTATAAAAAAAAAAAAATTAATTCAAAATCATTTTATTGTTCATAACTCTTTTAAATCTGCAAATCATCTCCTATATATTGACCTCTAATAGAAACGGTCTTTAAATTCTACTTTTTGTTTCCTGATGTAGCTTATCAATAAGTAGCACATTTAGTTTTTTCCCCTCCATTTCTTGGTGGAAACAGAAATAGTGGGGAAAAAAATAAAAATAAAAATGAAGTGAGCATTAACTTTTAATGAAGTTTCGCATATCTTGCTATAGCCAAATTCAGCCTCCTTCTACTATTAGCAGCTGGAGTGCCTCTTTCTTTCATGACACATTGTGGGAATTATGAAGATTATTATGAGGGCTGTTCCCCTCCGTTGATAGATACAATTCGAAGAATTATATCATATTTGACTCAATTTTACAATGTCAATGGTGAATTACTCTTCTTGAAAATAACATAAACAACGTAAGTTGTAATTGGACCCATAGCATGAGGAACTGACGCATGTATCAACTGCAGATTGTTTTGACTCATGAACATGTTGATGCAGTTCTTGGTCTGGATGATATACGTGCTGTGCAGCCATTTAGTCTTACAAATGACATTGATCCCACACCCATTTTCCTCACTCAGGATGCGATGGACAGGTACCTTTCTTTATATTCTTTGTTGTAACAAATTCTTCGCCTGAACTAATTGGACCATTTTAACTGTCAATATGGCATTACCCAGACATAATGCATATCTGTCATAATGACGGCCACTATATCCTTGTGTATGCCATCGGTGATGATGTTTGCAAGGGCGTTAAAGCTATCTGTCATATATCTTTAGTAGACAACATCTATTATGTTTCTGTTGCGGAGGTAGTTATGCTTGTACATTTATTTCCAGAAACACAAAACTACGATAAAATATGACATTAGATCATAAGCAAGCATAAATGAGTTAAGGGTATATGATGAAATCGGTCTCTTCTGTGTTTTTCCTTAGTAGGGTTACTTCTTACAAAATGAAGACTTTTATAGTTTTTGTCAGTGGTTTTTAATGGATTTTTTATTTATTTTTATTTGGAGTTGGGGGGGGGGGGGGGGGGGGGGGGGGGATTCAAACCGTGGGGAAATGACATTTGAGACATGGATTTGCGCATTTCATGCTTCTATATTCACTATCAATTAATTAGTATGCTCTTCTGTTTGATAGTTGTGTGCTTTTTAACATTTGAAACAGCGTCGCTGTGAAGTTTCCTTACGTGCTTCCGAGAAAACTGAAGGCAGGCCAGGAAGTGAGACGAGTAACCCAGCTTGACTGGAAGATAATCGAGAATGACTGTGAGAGGCCGTTTGTTGCATCAGGGCTAGAACTTATTCCGTTGCCTGTTAGTTGCGCCATATCTTCTCCAGCAGTAGTTTCAATTCCATACTCATTATATATTCCCCTGTTTACATAGGTGATGCATGGTGAAGATTATATTTGTTTGGGATTTCTTTTTGGTGAAAAATGTAGAGTAGCTTATATATCTGATGTTTCACGCTTGCTTCCTACCACTGAGCCTTGTAAGTTTTGCTATATACCTTTACTTTGGGATTATATTAATTGAAGTTCAATACTACTTCCAGAACCGCAAGCTTGTTAATTCCCTAGTTCTAGCCATCTGGAATTCTAATCTATAAAATATAGCTGTCAAAATTTTTGGATTTCTTATGAATAATGTGATAGTATAGATATATGTGTTAGGCTTCACGTCAGACTGTTTTATGAAGGGGTAGAGCTACATTTTAATAAATCATATGCCTATCCTCATATGTTAGTCATGTTAACTGAAGTTCTTGCTTTTTTTTTTTCCTATGAATTTGTTATTGTTCCATATGTGTTAAGGTTAACCGATAACAAAATAAACAAATTTAAGGAAAAGTGGCGGTGGGTGGTGGGAAGAGTATTTTTTTTTGTTATTATTATGTATGTAAGTTTGAACTTTAACTAAGGAAGTTGTTAGTTCTGCAGATATCTCAAGAAGTACTGGTAAGCAATTGGATATGCTTATCTTGGACACACTTAAAAAGGTCAGTTGATTGATTTCTAAGTTCAGTGTTTTAAACAATTATTCATCTAATACCTACTTGTTTTTCACCATGCCTTATGTTGATTGCTTTGTGTTTTTTTATCTTTCCTTTTTTTTTTTCTTTCTATATCGTTCTTATACGTTTTGATAATTTCTTCCTTGCAACTTTTGCAGAATGGGTCCCATAATGTTCACTTTTGCTTACCTCAGGTTTGATTTACTACTTCCAAAGAAGTTGAAATTTAGCATTTACATAATTGTTTTCAGACTTTTGAAGCTGTGAAGAAGTTATGCCCAAAGCGAGCTTTGTTAATTGGAATGACCCATGAGTTTGATCACCACAGGGACAATGAATTTCTTATGGAATGGTCTAGAAGGTAAAATATAGCCAGTAGTTTTTGATGGTCTCAGTAGTCAGTATCACTGATCTACTACGTCTGACTTATCCAAGTTGAGATTGACGTATTTACTAGTTTCCTTCAGTAATTTGCTCGGAACTTTTCTAGTGATAGGGTATGCAAACTACAAGAAAATGGGGTTTTAGGGACAGTCAAAAGCGTCACTAAGTCTGAAAACCGTTACTAAGGCCCAAAATGGACCGCCCCTGAAACTAGCGTCACTAATGCTCTTTAGCGATGGTATATTTTGACCGTCGCAAAAAACAAGGTTATTAGTGATGGTATGACTGTCACTATTGACTGTATTAATAGAGACAGTCTTGGAACATCACTAATACCTACCTTTTTGTGACAATTTTGTGTGCATTATTTGTTTTTATGTCATTTTTTTGCTTTATTTGTATATTAACAATTTTCCTAAAATTCAAAGGAATGAATGACAAAATGTAATAATTTAAAAACTCAAAGTAAAGGAAATCAAAGTTGCTATTGATATAGAAACAAATAAATTACATACAGGCTTCCAACAAAGGTTTTTATTTTTAAACAACAATAATACAAGGAACCAAAGAGAATTAAATTGGGACATTCATCATTGTACCAAAACCTAGATTGCAAAATCTAAAAAGAAAATTCTAAAACCAAGCTTAACATAAACTTCAACATCAGTGACTGCACCAAACACCACCATCATAACATAGGTCACCTCAACAGATTATATTTGAACTAGTAGCGCCACGGTTGAGAGCAACATACAAATCCTTCTCCATCATTTCATCCTGCAAATTAACTTTGAGCCTTTAGATAGTGCATCAAAATTTAGAGAAACTTTATATCTAAATTTAGTGGAATAAAATAGCACAACATAGCTAGTTAGAAATGATTAAGTAGTGGAACACTTTAATAAGAGTAACTAATATGTATATGCAAACATAGTTTAATAGGAGAGAGAGAACAGGCAATGTAGTTGTATAAATCTATAAATAGTATTTAAAATACCCAATAACAAAAGACATCCTAATTATTCATGCACATATTCCCTTAGCTTAAAAAATAATGTAACAAGCAAGAAAAATAAACTTCAAATACCTAGCTATGATTATCTTGACGCTGGTTTTCATGGCAGGTTGAGACCAATTGTAAGCGATCGCTATTCCACTTAGCCATAGACATCCTTTTATCTGAATTATTTGTTGAATTCTCTCATACATGTATTCTTCAAAATATGCACCAACTCATCCTAAAATATACAAAATTTCACTAACTAATCCGAGTCTAAAAAATCAACAATGAGGTTCTTTTCACCTATAATCAAAAGAAGAGCATTTTCAAATGAGGAGGTTTATATACCTCTGCTTTCGTGGACACTAAAGATTGCATATCTTCCTCCATATCTTTCAGTTGCTGCTCTTGTTGGGTGACAGAAGCTGCAACAGTCTTGTGTAGGACTAGCACACAAACCAAGCTTAATGAATAAGCTAGACATATCTGATGTAGCATCAGAAGACTATTATGCATACCCACAACATCGTTTGAATTAAAACTTAAGAGAAGTTATACAAGCAAGATGGAGACGAGTGAAAAAAAAATCATAAAAATCCTTAAACAAGGCAATTGATCCCCTAAACACTAGCATTTAATATTAAATATTGTGCTTGAAGGTACAAATATATAGTTTAAAGTCCTATTCTTATATAAGGATTGTAATTGCTATTTAGAAACATGAATAGGGGCCCCCTTTTCATAAGAGAATGGTTTTGTTCTCTAGTAAAAACTTAAAAGCAAAGAAAAATAAAAATGGAAACAGCAAAACATCTTTGTTTCTGGCACAAAGGCAAACATTTTCCATGTAGTGAACATAAACTAGGGCTCAACTGAAATGCCTTCATCATATATAACAGGCAAGAAAATTCGTACCCACCATATCAATAATGAGTTTCAATCACTAATCGGACTTCTTTATAAATTATAATTCAATAATAACTCATTGAAGCCCAAAATTCTAACGTGTCCCATACTTCAGCTTTGAAAACTGAAAACAATTTCCAGTTTTCATTTATTCCTTTTAAACCTAAAATTGATAATGAAAAACAATACCTAAAAAATTTCCCAACCCAAAACCCAGGTATTACATAACATTTTGTTAGGGCTTACAACAAAATTTTAAAATCAAACATTATTGAATGATTGAAACTCCATTGCAATATATTTTCTAAGAAAAAGCAACGTCAATAAGAAATATCGATACAGTTCACACAAATCACATTCAATTTAGAGAATTTTTTTTTTCTATCAATCACCAGTATAACCGACTACTCCAAAAAGAATGAACTAGAGAAATTAAATTATTCAAGGTCTGAAACGAGTACATTTACTTAATCATGTATTGATATGTATATGTATGTACATGTATATGTATATATATATAGAGAGAGATAGAGGATGTGAGTAACCTCGGAGGAAATTGATGCGAGAGATTTGATGGCGAGGGGATTCAGGATCGAATTGGTGGAACATCGATGCCATCGGCGATTAATTGAACACCAGGAGAAGATCAGACATTGGTCCTCTAGCGTTTAATGAGTAATGAATGGATATGGGTAACCCTTGAGCGAGAAAATGAGTGGTGGTAAAGTGATAGGGGCTGATAGAAGAATCTAGATCTGATGAAATGGCACAGTATTTGGCTCTTTTAAGTTTTATGAGAGAATAAAATAACAAAGGCTATCTAATTTACTCCTGCCAAACAAGGCCCTGATTTTTATTTTTTTTAAAATAGTGGTTTTTGGGACGGTACTTAAGAACCGTGCCCACTAATACACCCTTTGGTGACGGTTTTTTAGACCGTCAATAATAGATTGTCCCAAAAGGCCGAATTTCTTGTAGTTAGTTATATATATATATATATATATATACGTTGTAAGATCAAATTGAGACGTGGAACTGACATTTTATCTGCATTTTCTTGAAATTGTTTTGAAGTGCGCTATAAAGAAGTAGTCTTAATTGCTTTGTCATTCTTTGCTTGTAGAGAAGGAATCCTTGTTCAGCTTGCACATGATGGGTTGAGGATCCCCATCGACCTTTAATGAGGTAAGCAGTTGAAATATTACATACATGACTTGTGTAAGGCTGCTTGTTCCTTATATCAGTATGTGTTGTAACAGTAATTTTCTCCTCTGTTGTCGTTGCAGGTTGATATATGTGGTAAAATACTTGATCGTATTGTCCCCATTTTGGTAGAAGGGCGATGACACAGTAAGGTTGCTGTGGAATTTCTTATAGCTTCAGCAAATCCAACTGTGGAATCGAAACATGATACAAAGCTATAGTGCAGAAAGATGGTACAGAAGAGTGCAATGTAATACAAAAGTTAGTCTGGAGTTGTTTGGTGGTGCAATGTGATGATATTCACATTTTAGTTGCCCTGTATTATATATACGAAAATGAGATGATAATGTATTTAACCTAATTTTAGTTAGGTTAAATGTCCATTTCGTTCAGAAGCAAAAGAGGTTCATTATGATCGTCATTTCTAAGCCTTTCAGTGATATAATCCTAAGGATGACCGAGTCAGTGAAAGGCTTAGAAGCATCCATCTCCACACATGGTCTGGCAAAACTAATCCTCTTCTTTGATGCTGTGAGGCCATGGGCAAAAAGAGGTATGCCAAAACTGCTAGCAATGAAACTGAATCCCCTAGCAGTCCAAAACTGGACTCCAGAGGGAATGTTAAAGAATTTCACCGACAGAGGAATGAATATGCAAGAGTCGCAAAAGACCCTTGCTTCATCATATAAGGTTGGAACCATGGAGAATGGTAGTTTCTCTTGAATGAAATGACGGCCAACAAGGCAAGCATTCCAGTTCTTTAGCAATTTCAGGAGGTGGTTCAAGCAGAATTGGAGCACCATATGCGCGTGAAAGACCAGATCCATCTTATCATGAACCTTTGGCAAGTCCTTACCATTGCTATCATGCCCAAAACCTGGGCCTGAGAAAGATCCATGGAAAGGGCTCGAGAGGAAATGGAGAGGGATAGAGAGGCTAGAAGGGAGGGGGAGAGGAAAGGAAGAGAAGAGACCCATGCTTTATTCTCAGGTTGGTGATGTTTGTACTTGATGAAATGTAAGAACAAAGCAAAAGACTCAGCTTTATTTCAAATCTGATCTCTCTCTCTCACTCTCTTTTTGTTTGCACAATTTTAGAGCATCTGAATCTTGCATCACGAATATTGTTTGTTATAAAATAAGTCAGGAGTTCAATGGTTGTCTAAATAAAAACGAAAGAATGGGATGAGAGTACAATTCTTGTGACCTATACACAGTGTATATGGACACGGCAAATTTCAAAAAAATAGGACATGACACGGCCCCAACACGTTTATAAAAAATTAATTTTTTTATATATATATATATTATTATTACACAAATATTTCATTTATCACTAAAATAATGAGAATCAAATAAATTTATAAATAAAAATAAACAAATAAGTTAAATGAAATGTCTGATATGTTCAAAAATTTTCATTCTACTACTATCCAAGGAATTAAATTTATTCTCCCCAACATCTGTCATCTTTAGTCTCTCTCTTGTTATATTGTAAAAATTTTCTTGATTTAAGACAAGGATTGGAAGGTATAAATACTAAATATTCGGTTCTTTGTGATGTTATTTTATTCCTTTTCAAATAGTGGATAAATGAATATGTGCTTTAATTCCTCTCACAAGATGAGGAAGAATAAAAATATTCAAGTATCTTCAAAGACAAAGATTGAATTAGAGATGTTGAAGTTTCATAAGTGATCCATTAAATTATTGGCTCCATAAGACCTCTATCTTTCATTGAATCAACCGGCCCACCGCATGTTCGACACGCGCGTGTCATCTGAGTGTCCACTAAGTGTCCATTTTTAAAAAAAATTAGGATATATTTTTTGTATGTTTGACACATATACGACGACCATACACGAAGTGTTCGTGTTTCATAGCTCGTGACTAATGCCCCTACTTTTAGTTGAAAGATGAAGTTTCCAATACAGTGGCCATATGGACTTAACAAAAACGAATATATATATATATATATTAATGTAGGAGTACAATCCATCTAAGTTATCAAAATTAACATTTAGGTGGGTGGAAATTGTAAACCTACAAGTAATTATATGTGCTTTTGAAATTGATAAAAGAAAAAATAATAAAAATAGGGTAAAGTGTAAAATACCCCCCTCAATTATTATTCAATGAGCAAGAAAACCCCCCTTAACTATAAAATGAGCAAAAAAACCCACAATTATGTCAATTAAGTGCAATATACCCACTCTAACATAATTTTCACTACAAAACTACTTTTTTACCCCTACTGAAATCTCTTTCTTCCTCTTCCTCTCTTGTATATATATATATATTTGCACCTATATACACACACAAACAAAAATCATGAGTAAAACTAAAGTGGCAAATGGGTTTCTAGAAAGAGAAATTCATAAAATGAGTTTATGTTGAAAATTCATTTATTGCTAAAACTACATCTATAATCTATATATCTTTATCTCTATCTATATCTATACAATTTTCTTTCAAATTTTATTTTTATATATTGATATGGATATATATATGTGTGCATAAAACTCCTCGGTCCACATAGACAAAATGTAGTGAGAGAAAGAGGGCAAATGGATTTCTATAATGAGTTTATGTTAGAAATCCATTTATTGCTAAAACTACATCTATAATCTATATCTATTATATCTCTATCAATATCTATACAACTTTCTTTCAAAATTTATTTTTTATATATTGATATGGTCCTATGGATATATTTGTGTGCATAAAATGTGAGGGAAAGAGGGCAAATGGGTTTCTAGAGAGTAGAGAGAGAAACCCATCAATTTATGTTAGAAACTCATTTATTGCTAAATCTATAAATATATGATTTTTTATTTAATTTAGAGGTAAATGTGTCTTTTAACTAATTGTTGCCCTTAATTGCACCAAATTGATCGATGTAGTTTTTTTTTTTTTTTTTTTTTGTTTGTTTGTAATTGAAGGAGGTTTCTTGCTCATAAATAATAGTTGAGGGAGTTTTTTGCATTTTACCCTAAAAAATATGTAATATAGTATAAGATTTTGGGAAAGCCACAAATTAATTTGCATAGGGTGTGCACCTATGCATAGTCTTAGATATGCACACATAAAAAATATGTAATATAGTATAAGATCTTGGGTGTGTTTGGAAATGCTGTTTTTTGTATTTGTTTTCTGTCTTTAAATATAAAAATTGTATTTGTATTTGTCTTTGTTTTTTTCAGCAAAAAACTAAAAACAAAAAAACGTTTGGATCAAAATTTGTATTGAAAAATAAAATGGTATTGGTGGGCGGCGGTGACCGGTGGCGGCGGGGGGCGGTGGTGGTGGGTGACTGGCGGCGGTGGCGGTGGCCGGTGGCGACCGGACGTGGTGGGGCAGGTGGCGGCGGTTGGTGACGACGGCGGAGGTGGTATCCTAAACAGTGAAAAAACTCAAAAAACAACTAAAAGTTGTATTTGGTGTTTTCACCACTTTTATCCACTATTAATAGAAAAACAGTTTTCTTGGGAAAAAAAAAGTGAACCGTAAACGCGTTTGCCAAACGTGTTTTTATTTTTAAAATGAGTAAACGGTAAAAAAAAGAAAACTATTTTCTGTGTTGCCAAACGGACCCCTTGGGAGCCACAAATTAATTTGCATAGGGTGTGCACCTATGTATAGTCTTAGATATGCACACATTGATATTCCCGTGTTTAGGATACCAATATATAATTTATGACTGAAATACCAAATCACACCATGGGAAATAAATGCGATGATGAAACTTTTGAGGTAAGTCAGTGTGATATTTAAAAACCTCGGGAGAAATGTGTAATATTCCTTTTATTTTCATGTGCCGCCCCAACAACCAGAACAGTTTCTATTTTACGCGCGCCACTATGCTCACATATTCCCCTCTACCTCTTTCTCTCTCTACATATATATACATAAGCATATAATCCCCCACATAGAACTCTTTCTTTCTCGAAATTATCTTCTTCTGAGAGGCCACCTGAAAATGGACGCCGCCGGCAAAGTCATGGTGAACGGCACCGCCTGCAGAGTCATGGTGAACGGCACCGCCGCCGAGCCTCGATCGGCTCTGATCTTTCTGGGCACAGGCTGTTCAAGCGCAATCCCCAATGCGATGTGTCTGATCCAACCGTCCGATCCTCCCTGCCAAGTTTGCTCCCAGTCACTGTCGCTGCCGCCGGAGCGAAACCCTAATTACAGGTCCATTCTCATCTCATTTACTCTCTCCATTTCTAGATTTGATTCAATTTCGATCTGGTTCTGTCACATTGCGATCAATTTGAGCCACCGATCTGTAAATGTAGGGTTTGCTTTGCTTTGTAGATTTTCTACTTTTTGTTTGTTGTTTGTTTCTGATTCAATTGGACTGAAATTAGGGATTTTTAGACTATGCTTGTGAGAAAATCATACATGTTCAATTGAAGTTGAGAACGATAGATGGGTTGATTTCTTAGTAAAATTTTAGCTCAAATTTAGGGTTTTTGTTCCCTTAACTTCAAGTAGTTATATTATAAAATGGTGAGAGAGAGTTCTGTTGATGGCTAAAAGGTGCAACACGTCCCATTTAATCGATTATTTCACGGAACACAGACATAATTAGGGTTTTTTGCACAATATTTTGATGAAATCATAAGGGGTGTTTGAAGAGGAAAAAAAATTGATGGGCTGATTTCTTTCTTTCTTTTTATTTATTTATTTTTTAGCTCGAATTTTGGGTTTTTGTTGTCCTTGAGTTCATGTAGTTATATAATGGTGGGTGACAGACTTCTGGTTTATGGTTTACAGGTGCAACACTTCTCTTCTAATTGATTATTGTGGGCAAGATGATGAGCACAAGTATATATTGATTGATGTTGGAAAGACGTTCAGGGAGCAAGTGCTCCGGTGGTTCACTTTCCATAAGATTCCACGAGTGGATTCAGTGAGTTTAGTTCATTTTGCCCCTTTTGCCACCACATATATAACTAGTAGATTGATTCTTCTATGGGCTGTCGTACTTGTGAAATTATAATGGCAATACTTTTGACTGGAACTGTTGATTAGCATTTTCTATAATGTATGCAGCATTTTACGTATCTTGATCTGTGTCCTTTTACTTCTCCTCCCAAATATGCCTTCTAAACTATTGGAGGAGAAAACTCTTTACTAAATCTTGCTTAGTTGAAACTATTGATGAGGGATGTATACAAGCTTTCCTGTTAGTGTAGGAAAAGCCGATAAAACAAAAATCAGGAAAAAATGAGAAGAATTAAAGGCATGCCATGCACTGACTTACATTGTTGCATTCCAGACTTTTGAATTTTTCTTTTGGGGCTGAGGTAGAAAAAGGAAAATGTATCATCAAATGGAAATTAGGGAATGTAAAGGAAAATTAGTGAAGGTTTGCAGTATATGAGATATCTTTTTTTACTTTGGCTAGGTGGTCCTGGTGCTTGCTTCCTATATGCTTTTCCCCACCTTAATAGTAAGAACAAAAAGGTGATTTGTTAACTATCATGTATCAAGTACTCTAAAAGGGTTTAACCACGCATGCTTCTGATACGTAAATTTTGTAGTGAGTTGTAAAGATATAATCAGAGCAAAACAAGGTTCTGCATTCAAATCCCTCCAACTGGGCTGCTAAAGAAGACTGCATTCAAATCCCTCGGATTGTTGAACCAGAGGTAGAATCCTCGCAGCTAGTGTTAGCCAAAAAAGCCTCTAGTCAATAACTAAGGTTAAGTCTAACTGTTGACTAAGTTTTGGACCTTTTGGTTAAAACGTTTTTCAGGATTGATATATGTGGTTGGTACCCTCATGATCCAAAATTTGGCTACATGTGATGGATCTTGGTGGAGTAGATGGTGATTGACAATAATGCTCCAGAAACTTTTTGGGGTGAGATAAGTTGATCACACTGACTGATGGTCCTGCCAATGCAAGGTGCCAGGAGAGCTAGAATAGATTTTTTTTTTTGATAAGTAGGAGAGCTAGAATAGATTTAGTCTCCAACCATTTTATTTTCTCTTGCATAAAGTTCTGACTCGAGCATATGTCCCTATACTTGGTAGCCTGACCGCTGGCCCTCAGATGAGTGGCTAATACATTAGTGAATTTATCCAATTGTAAAAGATTGGTTGAGGCCTCATGAATTCATCCTGGTCGTACATTCTTCAACCCAATGAAATATTATACTTCTTCTGTCCCAATTTAAGTGTCCATCTTTCTTTTTTTATTCGTCCCAAAATAAGTGTCCACTTTGAAAAGTCAAAGTAATTTATTTGCTCACTTTACCAATTTACCCTTCATACATTGAAATAATACAAAGCCTAAACTATAAACCATCACATCATCTTGGATCCACTTAGGGCAAAGTTGACAATTCATCTCACTACCATTACAATATAAAATACCAAAAGTCATTCTCGTAAAAATTTGGATTCCCAAAAATAGACACTTAAATTGGGACAGGGGGAGTAATTTTTTAATTTTTTAAATGACACGTTAAATGATTATTGTGGATGAAACTTGATATGTTGATGAGTAAAGCAGAAAAGAGTCGAAGGGAACATACTCATGTCAACCAATGTATACCAAACATCATCTGACTTCAAGACACTAAAAAACGACCCTGTACAAATAGAAATATCTGAAGCTCAATATCCTATACTTCTGACTACATATAACCAATGCCATCGGTATTCCTTTCCCCCAAATACTACACCATACACACAATGGAGGCACCTGTCACATTGCACTAGCTCTCATATTCACTCCAATTAGAAATTTCAGGCTTAGCTGATCAAGCATCACCAAATGGAAAATTTTGAATTGATATGGACGAAGCTATTTTTCACTTTTTTAATACATTGAATGTGATAGTATAGCCGGTGTTAACTATGAATATGTTAAGGAGACTTCTTAAACACATCAAGATCTAAGAATTCTTTTTGTTTTTTTTTTGTTTGTTTTCTTTTAAAGTTTTTTGATAATTTTTCATGTTACCTTATGTATAATTTCTATGATTGAGACCTCCACTATTTTAAATCTTAATTCCTTACAATTTTTGTTTCAGTCGATGGAATGCTACATGTTTTAGTTCAACATATATTGGAGGATCCGACCAAAGAACATGCAAATCTTTCTTGATCTTTGTATTTGTGATGAATGATTTTCTACGAAATAGTAAAAGTTCAACGCATGAGAATTATAACAAAATATTATGTGGCACATCAACTGCGTCTTAGGTGCCTGCCCTGTCATGGGTAACAGATTGGCAAAAGATAACCTTCTAGAGCTCACAACTACTGTTGTGTGAATAGAAGTCTTAATGGCCTATGAGAAATATAACCTTCTAGAGCTCACAACTACTGTTGTGTGAATAGAAGTCTTAGTGGCCTATGAGAAATATACAAAAAATATTTGACTGGCAGAGTTATTCCTGTATTTTTTCCTCATGTAGATCTTTGGAGAAGAAACTATGACAACTAGGAACTGTTCAGAAACTGACATCAACTAAAGGCATACATATAACAGTTGATTTAATACTTAATTATGTTCCTTTGGAGTCTAATAACAGTTACTACCAAAAAATATAATAGGAATATCTTAGGAGCTTTTAAAATTTGAATAGAGAGCAAAGAAACTTCACTGTGTAATTGGAAGTCTAGTAAAATTATTCAAATCTATTTATTGTTCATAACTCTTTTAAATCTGCAAATCATCTCCTATATGTTGACTTGTGATACAAACGGTCTTTAAATTTTAGTTTCTGTTTCCTGCTGTAGCTTATCAATCATTTTGTTCCCCCCCCAAATTTCGGTGGAAACAGACCTAATGGGAAAAAAAGAAAAAGAAACATGAAGTGAGCATTAATTTTCAATGAAGTTTCACATATCTTGGTATAGTGAAATCCAGCCTCCTTTTACTATTAGCAGTTGGAGTGCCTCTTTCTTTCATGAAAACATTGTGGGAATTAGGAAGATTATTATGAGGGCTATTCCAATCTGTTGATAGAAAATATTGAAGAATTATATCATATCTGACTCAATTTTACAATGTCAATGGTGAATTACTCTTCTTGAAAATAACATAAACAATGTTAGTTGTTATTGAAACCCATAGCATGAGGAACTAATGCATGTATCAACTGCAGATTGTTTTGACTCATGAACATGCTGATGCAGTTCTTGGTCTGGATGATATACGTGCTGTGCAGCCATTTAGTCCTACAAATGACATTGATCCCACACCCATTTTCCTCACTCAGGATGCGATGGACAGGTACCTTTCTTTTTATTCTTTGTTGTAACAAATTCTTCACCTGAACCAATTGGACCATTTTTAACCAAGACATAGTGCATATCTTCCATAATGACCGCCACTAGATCCTTGTGTATGCCTTCTGTGATTATGTTTGCAAGAGCGTCAAGCTATCCATCAGATATATGTTTAGCATACAACGTCTATTATGTTTTCTGTTATGGAGGTAGATATGTTTGCACATTTATTTTTTGAAACACAAAACTATGATAAAATATGACATAAGATCATAAGCAAGCATAAATGATTTAAGGGTATCTATATATATGTACGCATTGGTACGTGATATGATGAAATAGGTCTCTTGTGTGCTTTTTCTTAGTAGGGTTACTGCTTACAAAAATTAAGGTTTTTTTACAGTTTATTTCAAAAATTAAGACAAGTCAAGTTCAGACCGAGTGGAGTGACATTTGAGACATGGATTATGTTTGCACATTTCATGCTTCTTTATTCACGATCACCTTTGAAACAGCATCGCTGTGAAGTTTCCTTACTTGCTTCCGAGAAAACTGAAGGCAGGCCAGGAAGTGAGACGAGTAACCCAGCTTGACTGGAAGATAATCGAGAATGACTGTGAGCAGCCATTTGTTGCATCAGGGCTAGAACTTATTCCTTTGCCTGTTAGTTGCCCCATATCTCCTCCAACAATAATTTCAGTTCCATACTTTATTATATATTCCCCTGTTTCTTACTGCTATGTATTTCCCCCCATTTACATAGGTGATGCATGGTGAAGATTATATTTGTTTGGGATTTCTTTTTGGTGAAAAATGTAGAGTAGCTTATATATCTGATGTTTCACGCTTCCTTCCTACCACTGAGCCTTGTAAGTTTTGCTATATACCTTTATTTTGGGATTAAATTATGCTTATTGAAAGTCACATGCTTCCTGTGAAAAGTTCGGGTATGGGTTTAAATTTAGTCATTAACTCGAGCATTTCAAATTTTACATCATAGGATGACATAGTTATATGATTTACATGCATATCGGGATACATATAGTGAAAATTCCTATATTTTGATGGATCTGAATTTGTTGGCACAGGAAATTGAAATAATCAGCCAAAAATAGTGCCCCAGACTTGGATAAAAGGTTATGTGTACTATGTAACTCATGAGCAGTAGATTATTGAAGTTCAATTCTACTTCCAGAACCACAAGCTTGTTAATTTCCTAGTTCTAGCCATCTGAATATAAAATATAGCTGTAAAAGTTTTTGGATTCCTTATGAATAATGTGATAGTATAGACATATGTGTTAGGCTTTACTCTGTCAGACTGTTTTAGGAAGGGGAAGAGCTACATTTTAATAAATTATATGCCTATCCTCAGGCACGGAGCCACGGTTTAGAGATAGGGGTCAATTGACCCCTTTGAATTTTTTATTTTTTATATATTTTTAATAGTAATACAATTCATTTTAAGGGGTTTATGGAAAAAAATGATATTTGACCCCCAATAAATTTTGCTTATTGCCCCTCAATTTTAAAAATTTGGATATTTGTTTTTTAAAGATACAATTATTAGGCTAAAAAATAAAAATATGTAATATATAAATAAGTTTAATAAACCATATTATGGAATTCTATTTTACTTCTTATAATCCACAGCCTAACCCACAGCCAATAGTCCACAAAGTCACTACTAATAACCCAAAGCCCATTTAACGCAACCAACAATAACTTCTAATTTAATTAAAACCCATCCCACAATTCACTTGTCTAATTAAACCCTAAGTTCAACCTCAAAAAATTATTCTTAATGATGGCACTTAAGTTCCGTGTCCTTCACCATTTGTGAGGTGTGTGGAACTTCCAAAAAGCTTCAGGTGGAAGGTAAGTTACAAATTGTGTTTTTTTTTTTCACTTTAAACTATCCAAAGTTCTTGTGTATGGGACTACTTAATGATTGAAGCTATGTTTATGAGTTTCTTTTCCTTAAAAGTTGTGTAATTCGCAGCTTTCTCCAACTCTTTCTTTTCCTTTAAAAGGTTGACCTAATGATTTTTTTCTGGCTCCGTCCCTGCCTATCCTTATATGCTAGTCACATCAACTGAAGTTCTTACTTTTTCTCCTATGAATTTGTTATGGTTCCGTCAGTGTTAAGATTACTAGATAACAAAAGAAACAAATGAAGGAAAAACGGGGGTGGGGAGACTATTTTTTTTGTTATCTTATGTATTTAAGTTTGAACTTCAACTAAGGAAGTTGTTAGTTCTGCAGATATTTCAAAAAGTACTGGTAAGCAATTGGATCTGCTTATCTTGGACACACTTTACAAGGTCAGTTGATTGATCTATAAGTTCAGTGTTTTAAACAATTATTTATTTAAGGGTTTTTTTACAGTTACCTCCATTGAGTTTAGGCCTTTTATTAGGGACTTCCCCGGGGTTTCAAATTTAACACTTACCTCCCTTAAAAATGAAACGTTTCATCACAGACACCCCAAACTAACAGTCAACGCGAGTCAATGACTGTTTTTGCTGATGTCACTTGTATATTTTTAAAAAATCCCTAAAATACCCCTCAGTATATGTAATGACTTATATGTCCTTGAGTCTTAGTTGTGAAATGTCGAATATACCCTTCCCTCCCAATATATACTCTTTTATGACAGTTTCTTTTATATGTGCAGGAATCTATCATAATAAGTCAATATATATACATATAATATATACTCTCCAAGTCTCCATATATATAGAGAGAAAGAGAGTTGCAAGCAGTACTTCTGAGAACCAAATTAAATTGTTTGTTTATATACGGATAGAAGACATACAATACAAATCACATGACAATAAGAATATTGCAGCGAGCTTAGTAGGATAATGCAATGTAAATTAAAAATTATTTATCAACTACTACATACATGTGATTCACTTAGTTTTGACATTTTTCTACCTTTAACATACTTATCAAATCTTGGTCTAGATCTAGAGCCAACACAACACCACAACTTCAACAGATTCAAAAAAAAAAAAACTCTAGCTATAGCTACCACCAAATGGCATTAACTAAGAAGACCATATACATATTATAGAGACTAGTGATCACTCATCAAACAGAATGAATAGAATTTGGTGGCAAGAGGCGAATTTTCTTTTCTTGAGAGGAAGTGGCTTGGGCTTTCTTGGTGCAGGTGGGCATTGCAGAATCAATGGGGCTGTTCTTTGATCCACACTTGTCGGAGTTCGAAACCCTTCATTTTCATCGTCTTCGTCTTTAGATTTGCCTAGACAATTAGATCTTGTGATGATCTTCAAAGATGAAATTTCTAACTCAGCTTTATCACCCTTTTGCGTCAAAAACCCTTTCAAAGAGACCCAATTCCAGTCTACTTCCTCAGAAACCCTCACAAGGGGTGTCTCTGGCAAATCAAAATATTGAGGGCATATTTGGAATTCCACATGCTCCGTTAGGCGACTTGACGGCCCGTTAGCCTCAGGGGTGTCTGTGATGAAACGTTTCATTTTTAAGGGAGGTAAGTGTTAAATTTGAAACCCAGGGAGGTCCCTGATAAAAGGTCTAAACTCAGGGGAGGTAACTGTAAAAAAATGCTTTATTTAATACCTACTTGTTTTTCACCCTGCCTTGTGTTGATTGCTTTGTGTTTTTTGTGTTTTCTAATTTTTTTTATATCGTTCTTATACATTGTGATTTTTTCTTTCTTCCAACTTCTACAGAATGGGTCCCATAATACTCACTTTTGTTTCCCTCAGGTTTGATCTACTACTTCCAAAGAAGTTGAAATTTAGCCTTCATGTAATTGTTGTATAGGCATGTGTTGCTTGTGCTAAAATTACAGATAATATTTGTCTTCAGACTCTTGAAGCCGTGAAGAAGTTATGCCCAAAGCGAGCTTTGTTAATTGGAATGACCCATGAGTTTGATCACCACAGGGACAATGAATTTCTTATGGAATGGTCTAGAAGGTAAAATGGCCAGTAGTTTTTGATGGTCTCAGTAGTCAGTATCACTGTTCGACTACGTCTATCTAATCCAATTTGAGATTGATGTGATGAATTATTGACGCATTTACTAGTTTCCTTCAGTAATTTGCTCAGGACTTTTCTAGTGATAGGTGTATGGTTGTAAGACCAAATTGAGATGTGGAACTGACATTTTATCTGCACTTTCTTGATTTTTTTTTGAAGTTTGCTATAAAGAAGTGATCTTAATTGCTTTGCCATTCTTTGCTTGTAGAGAAGGAATCCATGTTCAGCTTGCACACGATGGGTTGAGGATCCCCATCGACCTTTAATGAGGTAAGCCGTTGAAATATTACATACATGACTTGTGTAAGGCTGCTTGTTCCTTATATCAGTATGTGTTGTAACAGTAATATGCGTTACGAAGTAATTTTCTCCTCTGTTGTCATTGCTGGTTGATATATGTGGTAAAATACTTGATCGCTTCGTCCCCATTTTGGTAGAAGGGCAATGACACAGTAATGTTGTCGTGGAATTTCTTATAGCTTCGGCAAATCCAACTGTGGAATCGAAACATGATACAAAGCTATAGTGCAGAAAGATGGTACAGAAGAAATGTAGTACAGAAGTTAGTCTGGAGTTCTTTGCTGGTGCAATGTGATGATATTCACATTTTAGTTGCCCTGTATTATATATACGAAAATGAGAGGATAATGTATTTAACCTAATTTTAGTTAGGTTAAATGTCCATTTCGTTGAGAAGCAAAACAGGTTCATTATCATCGTCGTTACAATACACTATTGAATTGTAATTGCATGCTATGCAATCCAAAATTTTCCATCCCACTCGTTGTGGGTTCATTTAGAATAATAGTATATTGGCTGTTTAAAAACAATCTATACCACCTATGGATTTTTTAGGCTTTGAATGATATGCAATACTTGATTATCCCATGTTCAGGCAAGAGGAGAAGATTTCTTTCTCTTTAATGTTTTAAAAATTCTTTGTATTAACAAATATGAGAATCGAATGTTTTACTCTCACTTGTTTTTAGGTGGCCAACGAGGAATTATATGCCTTGAAAGTATGTAGTAACTTTGACATTCTGTTATTTTCACCCAAACCGTATTGGGGACAATATCGATCTTAAAAATAGTATGATGAGTACGGGCCTAGAGTTTCATTTCAGTGGGGGTAGAATTATAATACTCAAAATTTAAGGGTAAGTAAAGTAAAAAAAAATAATTTAGTGGGGGCTTCAGAAGGTTTTTATAAAGAATTCAGCTGGGTTCATAAGCAAAATTTAAGAAGAAAAGGTTCAGTGGGGGTCACCGCCCTCACTAGGTACCATGTAGTCCGTGCTTGTATATAATATTGGCACCATGTAAAAGTATTACGAACTAAATAATACATAACTTTCAAAATAAGTAACAATGATAATACATATAACATTGACATATTTCAAAAATATTATGAACGAAGAATAATGCATAAAATTCAAAAACATTACGAAACCAGCTATGCATGATACGAACCATGATTGTTATTAGGGCTGCAAATGAACTGAGCCGTTCGTGAGCAGGTTCGGGTTCAGCTCGTTAAGAGCTCGGCTCGTGCTCGTTCGTTTAGTAAACGAACCGAGCCTGAGCACAATTTTTAGGCTCATTTAGTAAACGAGCCGAGCTTGAACATTACTAAGCTCGGCTCGCCAAGCTCGTGAACAAGCTCGTTTAAGTTAAATAGTAAAATTATATCATATTTGACAAAAGAAAGTGTTCAAATTGAACAAATTATGAAGATTATTGTGAAAAAATTATAGAAATTAGGCGGTCATAACATAAAATTCATTCATAAAAAATTATACTAGTGAAAATATGTTAAAACAAACATGCAACAACTCTATCCAGACAACTATTATGAAGATTAATATATGTTGCATTGAAACGAGTCGTTCGTGAACAAGCTCGGGCTCGGCTCGTTAAATCTGGCGTTCGGCTCGGGCTCGTTCGTTAAGTAAATGAGCCGAGCTTGAACATATTTTCTAGGCTCGTTTAGCAAATGAACCGAGCTTGAACATTCTAAAGCTCGGTTCGGCTCGGTTCATTTGCAGCCCTAATTGTTATGCCCAATCAACCACATATTATGTTCAACAAGTAAACCAAAAAATTGTTGAACATGACCTTAGACACATAAAGGTACCCCACAAGACCAGAATTATGTAACTAATAGCAAAGAGGAAGCCTATGATAATTTTTAGAAATGTAAATACATTAAAGGGTAAATCTCACTTATATCCTCTCTAGTTTGCCTATATCCCAGTTATACCCTTTTTATTATGGAATATCCTAATTACACCTCTCAAATTTGGTTCCATGTATCGATAACCCCATCCGTTAGTTGGTAACCGTTATGTGATGATGTCATCAATCAAAAGGGTGATAAATGGTCTATTTTGCCCTTTGTAGTCTTGAAATGACTTATTTAACCCCATTGTCTTCTTGAAATTTCCAACATATTCTTGATTTAATTTTAAAATTACAAAATGTTAAAATTTTAAAATTGAACTGAATAATAAATTTATACATCCTTTACACTTTAAAATTAAAAAAAAAAATTTGTTTTGATTTTTATTTCAACTAAATAATATATCTATATATTCTCTTAACTTAAATTTAAAATTAAATAACTTTTTTTTTTTGTAATTTTTTAAGATGAAATATATAATAAATGTTTATATTATTAACATTTTTAAATTAGAGAACTTTATATTTTTCTAATTTTTAATTTAAATTAAATATTATATATATATATATCTTTGACTATATTTCAAAATTAGAGAATTTTTTAATTTTTGTTTAATTTTTAATTTAAACTAAATATCATATATGTATATATATATTAGATATGCATAGTATAAAGTTCTGAAGGGCGTGGAGAGGAGTGGAGAAAACTTTCCAAAGTTCCAATATATATATTAGATATGTATAGATATAAAGTTTTGCCGGCGACGAGGAGATGGATCGCGGCAGGGCCGCCAGCAAGGAAGCAGAGGGCGTTGCCGGCGACGGGCTGAAAGGCGTGACGTCGCTGTCTCTTTCTCTCACTTCTCCATCTCTCTCTTTCTGTATATATAAAGGTATATGAAAAGTAGGTTGTGAGGGATTAACTAGTAAGGGATATTAGATCTGTTATTTGGGGATTTTGGAGAGATGGGATTAAGGTTTGGAGATTTGAAGTTAGAAAATTTTGGTGAACTTTGAATGGATTTGGAAGTGAAAGAAACTAGGTTTTGGAGATGGTGATAGAGAAGGAGGGTAATGTTTTTTTTTTGTTTTTTTTAATTATTTAAAGATAATAAAATAATTATGGGCAAAAAGGTCAATTGAATGTTTCTGTTAAATAATTTAACGCCGTCATTGACAAGGGGTGTCATTGAGATATTCCATAATAGAGGGGTGTAACTGAGATATAGGCAAACCAGAGGGGGTGCAAGTGAGATTTACCCTACATTAAAAACTCATACCTCCTAAACCTATATTGCATCATATAAATGCATTTAATAATTACACATCTAGACATATTCAACCCAAAAGACCAATAAGCTGTCACTATCCACCAAGTCTTCCAATATCACTATTATATTGTGTTTCAACTTTCAATTCAAAAGCTGAACAAAGAAGCCAATGTGGACCATCCAGATTTCCATGACTCACTTGCATTCCTTGTTTGAAACTCAATCTCTCAACCCCACACAAAAACAAGTTTCAACCATCTTCTTAATCTTCAAAGAGAAACAGAATTAGAGAGAGAGAGAGAGAGAGAGAGAGAGAGAGAGAGAGAGAGTTGAAAAAGAAGAAGAAGAAGAAAAAGGATGACTTGTTTTTTGCCCTTCAACAACAGAAATTTAGATATAAGTTTTTTTGTATTCAGGCCAACAGTAGTACTTGTTGATGAACTAGTGGATGCCCTCAAACAAATCTCCTTATGCATTGAAAGCCTTGGCTGTGTCCACAGTTCTATTTTTAAGAGCATCCATGGCAATATGGTATCACTTTCTCTTTAGCTTATCCTCTATAATTTCATAAATATTCACTTTTTTTTTTCACAAATTCGTTGCAATTTTTATTTTGGTTGATTTGAATAAGATAACTACGATTTGTTTGGGACCGCAAATGGAAGAAAATAAATTGAAAAAAAAAAGAAAATCAAAATTTTAATTGATTTTCATCGAATTCTAATTTCAATTCCAAAACATCAATTCGGTGCTCCTGAACGCATTATAAGAGAAATCAAGTTTCGTTACTATGTTCTTAACTATGTTGTAATCTGATTTTTTTTTTTATTCTTTTTGTTTTGAATTTTGAATTTGGAATTTGATCTACTCTTGCTTCAGATCATATTTTATGGAGCATGGATGAAGAGGTCTAATGAGAACAAGGAGTTATTAACTGCAGCCCTTGTAAGTTGAATACTAACTTTTTAGGCCATTAAGTTGCTATGTTCTATACTGTAATCCTTGAATCTTGATCAAATACATTTTAATTTGCTAGATAGTACAATTAAATTTCAGTAAGTTCAGCACTTTACAATCTTAACATAATTCATTAATTTTCATTATGAAAGTCATATATGTTAAAAAAGGAAAAAAAAAAAATCTTATATCTGTTCCTTTTTTTCTGAATTATTCTCAAGTATGATTGATAGATACTTCAAGAATTAATTTTTCCTTATATTGACCATTTCACATGGGATTTTGTCCCATAAGTGGAAAATAACTGAAGGTAAGTGAATTGTTTGGAATACCGTAATGGGTAGGACGCAACGCCTCGTTGCGGTCGGACCACCCTGCCTGCTCGACTTGAACCCGGACCCAGACTCAACTCGGGTGGTGGTCCCCAACGGGTGCTTGGGGTGGCACCGGATCAAGGACTGTGTTCAGTTCTGATACCAACTGTAATAGATCGGATGTTTCATGGTTCGATCCAAAAGCTTAAGCTATGGATGAGACTAACATCCACCCATTTAGATACCCATCCACTTTCCCATCCAGATCCGATATGGGACAGACCTCTAACAATTACCAAGTCAAATATGCATTGAAAGGTTGTCTTGCTTCTAGAAAATCCAATATTTTAAATTGATTGAAGAACAACCTTGTGGACTTGATTGTTCCAAAATCCCACCTTTGTCTTAACTTTATTGTGTTATCACATTTAAAGACCTTAAATGTGGAGCAAATGATGTGGAAAAAAACCAAAGTATGCAGTTTATATTGAAAATTGATCAAGCAACACTGTTTCAGTGGGAACAAACTGTTGGTGATACTGATTAGTGACTTTCAAAGGAACTTCTTTATATATATATATATGTGGTTTCTTTGTCCTGCTTACATGGCAACATTAGCACCCACCTAAATAGCTACATAACACAATAGAGAAGAATGCTATGTAGAAAGCAGAGGAGCAAATAATGTAATGACATATAGCTTACTCATTGTTGAGCCTCGTAACTGATTTAGACCCCCAATTCAGTCATGAAATATAATTATGCCCTATTGTCTATGTTTATGTTCAATGTTTGGTCTTATCTATTCATGTTACTAAAAAATCCACTAAAAATTACATTCTTGAATAGTTGAATATTATGGAAAAACAACCAAGGGTTAGCATATATGGAAATAATAATGGAATTATCACAATAGGAAGTGTATGTTTTCTATCTGTAGAATCATTCACTAGCCCTCATTTGATTTTGCTATAACATGAAATTTAGGCAATGCCATAGCAGAAACACCTATGGACATTCCTACCTTGGAATTTCTTTTAATTTCTCATTCCCATTCATTCATTTATTTTTTTATTTTTTAAAAATTTCAGCTAGCAATGTTAGCAAATGTGTCAAGCATGGCCATCTTAATTGATCATTGCTTTTTCGACGCGTTTGCTGGCGAATCCAGAGATGGCTCCCCAGCAGCCAAATTCTCCACAGGCGACACAATTTCGATGAATGCAGCAGTCTTTAACACCGATGAAATTAGCGAAAATGACCTCTCGTATACATGCTTAGCAATATTCAAGTCGCGTATCCCGAAAATGGAAGGTGCATCAGCTGGAGTGTGCTTGAAATGCCAAGGCAAGCCAAGGGTAACAGTTGTTTGCATTTGGAAGTCCCTCCAGTCATGCTACTCATGGATCCTAAATACAGATTATAGGAAAACAGTTTTACCCTACTTTGATCGCGTTTCGATCGATCTCAAGTATGACATTTTTAGGGTTGTTTATGTCAGTGGTGACAATGTACTCAACTTTCAGCTCATTCCTCCTCATCAGATGTTGGAAAACAGTGTAGAAAGTAAAGGAAGCCAGGTTATGCAAGAGTAATATAAGCTGCAGAGTTGTGAAACCACCCTTGTTTTTTTTTTTTGGCACCAAATTTTGTTGTTTTAATGGTTTATGGAGTGAACTAGGATTGTATAAAAACAGGAGATGAAATATGTTTGTTATTTGTTTAAATAACATTGGAGTCACATATTGTATTCTACCTTGGACTTTCTATTTTATACTTATGTAGATGCAGAAAAATACACAATAATAATTGGGTCAAAATTTGGATCATTTATTCAATCTTTGGTCTTGTATTTATACACAATTCTGGTAAATGGGTCCAGTCCATTTACCGAAGTTTATCAATCCCTTAAATCAGGGGATTTGATAAACTCTATTCCTTTTTGGACTATTTATTCCATAAGTAGGACAACTCCCTGACTTATGGATCACTCATCTTCTAGAGAATTCTATAGGCCAATTTTATTTCTTCGGCCCATCCGTCTTCGGTCCATCAGTCATCGGCCCATCAGTCATCGGCTCATCAGTCCTGTGACCCATCCTAGTTGGGCCATGCATTATTTTGACTATTACACAAGCTCCTGAGGTTATGGGCTTATGATTCTCTTTTAAAACCCATGACTGAAAATTGAATGCCTCTATATACACACACATATATATATATTGCTTATGGGAAATGATGGTGATGAGTTGTCATGCCATCATTAGGTATTAATGACATTTCAAAATATGAGGCCATTACTTCCTCAATCCTTGCACCATGACGGCTCATCGTGGGTTGTGCGACCTTCGGGCTTTGTGTAACCCTTTGGCATACCCTTTTCTCTCTATAAAAACCCACCTCAATCTATTTCATTTCTTCACTCACCTCATCTGCAACTTCTTGCTCCTGCATATCTTTCCCCATTTCTGCTCCTGGAAACCATTTTTACTTCATTTTTGCACTTTCTTTCGTTGGTCAGTTAAGGTCCAGTATCAGAACCGAAGTCTGCTTCTACCCGAAGCCTTCCCTGTCTCTTCGCTATCATTTGAGTAAGTCGGACGGTCTTTTTTTTTTTTTTTTTTCCTTTAATTTTCACCTCTGCCCTCCTTCTGTCTCTTCTACCTTTCTTATCAATATCTCTGACAGCGACGACACCCGATCAGTAGAGGAGGTCGTTTTGTCCTCTACTACTGGCACTGATCCTACCAGTAGTGACATCCCCCAGTCTACCTGTCAAGGGGCCCTAAGAACAGCTCCCCAAAACACCCATCTTCCGGGTTTGTCAACCAATCCGGGAACACCCATTTCAAGGGGTCCCAATGAATTAGTGGATCCCAAGTCCTCTGAACCATTCATAGTGGCCTCACTTAAGAAAGTCCGTCCTGAAGTAGATGTCAAACACCTTTGGGCAGAGACCCAAGTACATGGGGATGTAGATGTGGACCTTTACCCAGGCTACTTAGACTTTACCGAATGGTCAGAGTGTGGCAAGAAAGACACGAAATGGAGCATATTCCTTTGGCAGACCGGGAGTTCAAAACTGCTGAGGAATTTGATGCCTTCATGGGAGTGTCCCTTCCTTACAAAACCCCTTATGCTTCTGAAAATGAGAAGCGGTTCACTGCCATTATGAAGGGAGAAGACTATCACCCTCCTGAATAGAATAGGTTCCTTTCAAATTTATCTGTACTTACCCCTTTTGGAAGGGTGTTTTTTGCAATCTCTTTCCTTTATTAAATGAAAAATAAATTTTCCCATCTCAGTGTTTATTTTGTTTTTCCTGCAATGTTTAGTCTTTCGGGCATATGGCCCCTGGTACTTGTTTCTTGTCTTCTGGCTAGCTTATATTTCATGTTTGAACTTTAGCACTTTAATAATGGAGCCTTCGGGCATATGGCCCCTGAGCTTTGCCTTTGTCTTATGTTAGTTCAATTCAGGTTTGAACTCAACACTTAAGAATAATTTGATTTCAAAATGGAGCCTTCGGGCATACGGCCCCCTAAGGCTTGTTTTTGTCCTCTGGTTAGTTCAAATTAGGTTTGAACTCAACATTTAGGAAAATTTTAATTTTAAAATAGAGCTTTTGGGCATATGGCCCCTGAGGCTTGTTTATGTCCTCTGGTTAGTTCAAATCAGGTTTGAACTCAACACTTAGGAAAATTTTAATTTCAAAATAGAGTCTTTGGGCATATGGCCCCTGAGGCCTATCTTTGTCCTCTGGTTAGTCCAAATCAGGTTTGAACTCAACACTTAGGAAAATTTTAATTCAGACACTCACATAAAATATAATGTATTTTTATTGAAATGAACTTGAGAATCATGAAACAGAGGTGCCGAACATCGGGCACAGATACTTTATTATAATCAGAAGAAGGTGTCATAAGAGAGACACAACTTTACTGTTTTAACAAGAAAAAGAAACTGTCTAAGGATAATACCTCTTTAGCCAATAAGCATTTTGAGAGTTGCGCTCAATGCGGCCTGTCTCATTCTTCCGAACCTGATAAGCTCCGCGTCCGATGGCCTCAATAATTGGGTAAGGTTCTTCATATGTCTCTCGTAATTTGCCTATAATCCCAATCTTTCTTTTGAGTACCATATCGCTTACCTAAAATTTTCTTCTCTTGACTTTCTGATTGAACCGTGCCCTGACTTGTTGCTGATAGGCAGCCAACCTTATCCCAACAATTTCCCTTCTTTCCTCCAGTAGGTCCAAATCATGAGCCAGGTACTGATTGTTTGGACCTTCCTCCCAGGCTTGACTTCTTAAAGTAGGTACTCTCAATTCGGTTAGGATAACGACTTCGGCACCATAGGCCATGGCGAAAGGGGTCTCTCCTGTTGGTTGCCTTGGAGTAGTCCGATAGGACCATAGTACTTCGGGCAACTTCTCCAACCAGGCCCCTTTTGCCTCCTCAAGTTTTTTCTTGAGTGTATCAAAAATTATTCTATTTGTTCTTTCAGCATACCCATTTCCCTGGGGATAGCCAATGGAAGAAGTGTTCTGATTGATCCCATGCTTTGTTAGGAACTCTTTAACCTTCATGATGTCCAAATTGGTGTCATTATCCATCATTATAGTTCGGGGTAGACCGAATCTACAAATGATGTGGCTCTAGATGAATTTTATAACATGGCTAATTTTGATGGTGGAGAATGCCTCGACTTTCACCCATTTGGTAAAGTAGTCTGTAGCCAGAAGAACATAAGTGGTGGATTGTATAGCTTGCGGGAGAGGACCCACAATATCCATACCCCATCGGGCAAATGGGTGAGGGATAATTGTTGGGTTCAGTAACTCCGGAGGTGGATGAATGACATCTCCATGAAATTGACACTTTTTGCAGTGTCGGGTGTAGACCTTAGTGTCTTTTGACAGATAGGGCCAGAAGTACCCCTGGGTAGACCTGTCAATGGATTGGATTTTGATATGAATCCGATCCGAATCCGATCCGATTAGTCGGATTTGGATTGCAAAAAAAATCCGATAACCCGAATATGATCCGAATCCGATAATCCGATTCCTTAACAAATTGGATTTGGATTAGCCTAATCCGATCCGATAAAATATACATATATATATTTATATATGTGTATATATTTAATATTGTACATGTATATAAATGTTAGTTGTTAATTATTTTATTATTTATTAATAATGATTGATCATAAATACAATTATTAAAATGTGAATAATTTTAGTGTTTCAGTATTTATTGATTTTTGTATTTTTTAATTAAATATTCGGATCAGATATTCTATAATGAAGAAATTCGAATATGAATTAATTAAGTGAAAATCTGTCGAATTATCGGATTCGGATCGCGGATCGGGAGTTTTTGTCATCCTTATCAATAGACTTATCAATAATCCGATTATGATCCGAATCCGATATTAACTGAATATGGATTGAAAATAAAATCCGATAACCTGATTAGGATCCGAATCCGATAATCCGATTTCTTAATAAATTGGATTTGGATTTAACTGATTCGATCCGAATCCGATCCATTGACAGGTTTACCCCTGGGTGAGAACTTTATGGGCTAAAGACCTCCCTCTGGAATGATTTCCACATGATCCTGAATGAATTTCTTCCATGACCGCAGAGGCTTCGGAGGGTATGAGACATCTCAAATATGGTCCAGAGAAAGACTTGTGGTATAGTTGACCGTTGTACAGAGCATACCTGGTTGCCTTCATTCTTATCTTCCAGGCCTCAGGTATTGACTCAGGTAATGCACCGGTTCTCAAATAATTTGCTATAGGGTCCATCCAACTTGGCTCCCATGGAATGATCATCACGTCTTCGGGGGGCTCTAAGCTCGATCGGACAATGAATTATATCGGTATAGTTCGAGTCATACTTTCCCCTGTTGCAAAGGCCTGGTTAGCCAGATGATCTGCTATGACATTATCCCCTCTGGGGATTTGTTTAAAGGTTAATTGTTGGAATTCCTCGGCCTCTTTCAGTACCAAATTACTATAAGCTTCCATTTTAGGCTCTCGGGTTTCGTATTCCCCAACTGCTATACTACCAACTGAGAATCACTCCGCATCTCTGCCTTCTGCACCTGAAGGCTTCGGGCCAACCAAATCCCTGCTAAAAGGGCCTCATACTCGGCTTCGTTGTTGGAGGCAGAAAATTCTAGCCGAACGGATTGTTGGATTTTAGTACCATCTAGTGTCATGATCTCTACACCGATCCCTACTCTGTTGATATTTGATGATCCGTCCACGAACTCAACCCATAAGTCAGGCTCACTTTCTTTTAAGGAATCTGTAGTTTCTGTTTCCAACAGGAAGTCAGCTACTGCTTGGCCTTTGATGGCAGTTCGGGGGACATAGATTATGTCAAAAATCCCGAGCTCTATTGCCCACTTAGACACTCTCCCCGATAACTCATGTTTCGCCATAATGGATCTGATCGGGGTTGCAGTTGACACTATGATCGGATGTGCTTCAAAATAATGTCGAAGACGTCACTTTGCATTGACTAGCGATAGTACCAGCTTTTCCTGCTTTGAATAACGGGTTTCTGCATCAGCAAGGGCTTTGCTGGTGTAAAAAACTGGTATCTGGTACCCCTTGCCCTCCTTGACTAGAGCGGCGCTGGTAGATGTCGCAGATATGGCTAGATACAAGTGCAACGGCTCATCGGTTTCTGGGGTTGCCAATATGGGAGGTTTGTCCATGTAGCTTTTGAGTTTTTTCAAGGCTTCTGATTGCTCCGGCCCTCAGACCTCCCTTTTTCCGCCTTTATAGCTTGAAAGAATGGCCAGCACCGATCAGTTAAACGGGAGATAAAATGGCTGAGGGCTGCCACCCTTCCGGTTAGTACTTGGATTTCCTTCCGGGACCTTAGCTTAGCCGACTCCATAAGAGCTCTGACATGTGCTGGGCTAGCTTGTATCCCCGTCTGATCAACTATGTGTCCCAAGAACTGGCCGGAGGACACCCCGAAGGAACATTTGGATGGGTTGAGCTTCATTTTGTACTTTCTGAGGGTGTCGAACAGCTGTTGTAGATCGGTCCGGTGATCATTTTTTACCTTGCTCTTGACCACCGTGTCATCAATGTAGGCTTCTATGGTAGATCCCATCATGCCCTGGAAAACTTTATTGACCAACCTTTGAAAGGTTACACCTGCATTCTTTAGTCCGAAAGGCATAACCGTGTAACAATATGTACCTGATTTAGTGATGAAGGCAGTTTTTTTCTCGTCATCTGGGTTCATTCGTATCTGGTTATACCCAGAGTACGCATCCAGAAAACTCAAACGTTCGAATCCCGCGGTGGCATCAACCATCTGATCGATCTTTGGTAAGGGGAAACAGTCATTCGGGCATGCTCTGTTTAGGTCGGTGAAGTTCACGCACACCCTCCATTTCCCAATTTTCTTCTGAACCACGACAACGTTAGCCAGCCAGGAAGGATACTGTACTTCCTTAATGAATCCTGCTTGGAGAAGCCGATCAACTTCCTTAGCTATGATCTGGTTTCTGTGAGCTCCCATCCGCCTTTGCTTTTGTCTGACAGGTTTTGCGTTGGGATCCACGTTGAAGGAATGTTGTGCTATTGATGGATCGATGCCAGTCATATCCATATGGCCCCAGGCAAATACGTCGGCGTTGAAGCGCAATAGGTCCTCCATTTATTCCTTTTCTTGAGCACTGAGGCCAGAACCGATATAAATCAACCTTTCAGGGTGATCAGGGTAAATCCGAACTTCAAGCAAAGGTTCAGCTGCTATTGATGACCCCGCACCCTCTTCTTGTAATTGCTATTGATCATCGGGTACCGCGTTGGATCGTGATTCCCGTTCCGGCTCAGCCCTTTTCCTCAGTCCTTTCATGGCGACAACACAACATTCCTTGGCTGCTACCTGATCGCCCCTGATGTCAATCACATCAACTCCGTTCGGATTGACGCACCGCATGACTTGATGCATGGTTGAAGGAACTCCGTGCATCCGATGGATCCAACCCCTTCCTATAAGAAGATTATAGGAGGGTTTGACATCCACCACCACAAAAGTTTCTCTGAGCGTACGCCTTGCTGCTGTTACTGGTAGTTGGATCTTTCCCACTGGTTCCACTCTTCTGCTATCAAATCCGGCTATCGGGCTTCTGGAAGGGACTATCTCCTGAGGGTTGATCTCTAACTTCTCAAAGGCCCACCTGGTGATAATGTTGGAGCTGCTCCCTGGGTCAACCATCACCCTTTTGATTAAGCAGTTCGAGACCATGAGAGAGATAACCAAGGGGTCGTCATGTGGTGTCTGAATTTTTCGCATATCCGTAGAAGTGAAAGTTATCCGTGCGTCCTCTTTCGGGCTTCTAAACTCGCTGACTTCCCCGACCCTTCGCAGTTTCTGGGCTTGACGGATCTGAGACCTCCGGGCTTCTTCTGTTTCTGAAGGACTTGGTCCTCCATGAACCATGTGAATGACCCTTACGGGTTGACCCATTGCCCCCTTGACGGGTGTATGCAACGTTTGGTCTGCTCGGGTGCCCTCCTTGGCGACGTACTCGGTTAGCTCTCCTTTCGCTATCATGGCTTCCACCTGTCTCCTCAGGCTTCTGCACTCGTTGGCGTGATGCCTGTACTCGCCATGGAAGGCACAGTGTCTTGACATGTCCCTCTGGTCCATTGGTTGTCTAATGGGCGGTGGTGATCGGAAGATTCCTTTACCCTTGGTCTCTTGATACAGCTTGGCCAGGGTAACTTTCAATGGGGTGACTTTGTCTCCAAACCTCTGGCGTTTCTTTGGGACTGGGGAGGGTGCAGGAGGAACGCTTGGTCGCTTTCGATCTGGTGTCCGATCCTTTACCATGGAGGGTTCGGTTACCCTTGCCTTTACGCTTGCAAAGGCTATCATTCTCTGGCGTATGACTAACTCCTCTTCTATTCGGAGATGCCCTTGTGCCCTGGAATTGAGTTCTCTGATGTCTGCTGGTGGCCTTTTGACCAAGGACTGATGGAACTTGGTTCCAGGGATCAGGGCCATTCTGAAGGCTTCGACAGCTAAATGTTGGTCATAATTATCAATTGAGGACATCTCGACATTGAATCGTGATACAAAACTTTTCAGGGATTCGCCTTTCTCCTGGATCATGGTGAATAGGTTGGAGATGGTCTTCTTTTGTCTTTTATTACCGAAGTACTGGGCAATGAATAATTCACAGAGTCTGAGCCAGCTTCCAATGGATCGGGGTGGTTGCTTTTTGAACCAGAGCAAGGCTGCTTCGGTTAGGATGGTGGGGAAGACTTTGCAGAGTAAGACTTCATTTTCGTTGTAAACATTCATCTTGGTATGAACGTGATAGATGTGCTCTGTTGGATCCTTTGTGCCGTCGAACACGGTGAACTTCGGTAGTCTGAACCTCTCTGGGTAGGGCACATTGGTGATCGTCACGGTGAATGGAGTCAGCACGGCGTCGATGGATGCCTCGGAGGCCAGATCAATAGGGGTTTGTACCTTCAGATCCTTAAGCACTTCCCTTTGGAATCTGGACATGATCTCCTATAATTTCCTCATGGTCAGAATCTCCTCGGGATTGCTCCCCCCGAGCACCTGTAGGGATGACTCCGCGTGTTCTTCTCGGTCGACGTTGGTCTTTGCATGGCGGTTGTCCCTTTCTGACTGGTGGCCTATAGACCGCTCCTGCTGGCTGGACTGCTCGTCGTTCTTGATTTCTTGAGGGTTCTGAAGCAAGGCCAGTTTTGCCACCAATTCAGCGTTCTGCCTCTCCAATTCAGCGGTCCTTTCCTCCAGGGCTCGTCTGATCGGATCTTCAGCTTGCTGGCCTCCGTTTGGAGGTAACTCAGTTTGTTGTGAATGGGTGATCACCACCATTGATGGTATGAATCTCAGTTTTTTCGTAGAGAATGGGAAGCTTATTGAAAAAGATCTTAATAATAGTATTTCCCACAGATGGCGCCAATTGTGTAAATGCAGAAAAATACACAATAATAATTGAGTCAAAAATTAGATCCTTTATTCAATCTTTGGTCTTGTATTTATACACAATTCTGGTAAATGGATCAAGCCCATTTACCCAAGGGGATTTGATAAACTCTATTCCATAAGTAGGACAACTCCCTAACTTATGGATTACTCATCTTCTAGAGAATTCTATGGGCCAATTTTATTTCTTCGGCCCATCCGTCTTCAGTCCATCAGTCATCGGCCCATCAGTCACCGGCTCATCAGTCTTGTGGCCCATCATAGTTGGGCCATGCATTATTTTGACTATTACAACTTCCTTTTTTTTTTTTTTTTTCCGATAACTATGGCATTTGTAGCTTTCACTCAGACTAATTTACCGGACTCGTGCAAAGTGACTCTCAATATGGATTTTCATAGTGAATGAGACTATGTACGTGCTGTCAACGAATTATTTATACCCAATAAAAATCGAATATGAGACTTATGTTTCAGACTGTCTAGTTTATACTTCTCTATCTAGGGATTAAATGCAAAACATATTCATATTGGCAATCATATAATAAATAACATTAACATGTTTTCAAAAAAGTATTTTTAGTATATTTTGGTTGACAAGAAAGTTGATGGCACAGTCAGGAGTTACACAACTATTTGAGGATAACATCTACTAAGACGATATTCACAAACCATTTTCTAGAGAAAATAATATGTTTGTACAAATGGATTGGCTTCATTTTTCTACTTATAACTTTTCTCATCTCGCATTCCATATTTATCAACCAAACAATACTAAAAATACTTGTTGGTAAACAGATCCAATGTTGCCACTCTTGTTGGTAAAGAATGACTCTAATATGTTATATGTCTGATTAGCTTTCATGGAATTGAGAGAAAAAAAAGAAAAAAAAAATTGATAGGGAGGTGGTGCCATTATTCTTTTATATAACAATTTCTTATAAAGTGACAAAATTTAAGTGTTCAGTTAAGAGCATAATGTTTAGGGCCCGTTTGGGAACTTGGTTTTGGTCTTGGGTGGTTTTAGGTAAATCTAAAACCAATATATAGTGTTTGGTAAGGAGTTGGTTTTGGTCTTGGTATAATTATATATATATATATACTAATATGTATTAAAAATATATAAATATGAAAAATATATATATAAAAATTTGAAAAAAAGTAATTTTCGGGAAAAAAATATTTTTCCGAAAAATATAAAAAATAATTTTTTGGAAAATAATTAATTTTCGGGAAAAAAAAATTAATTTTTGTCGAAAAAATATTTTTTTCCGAAAATTAATTTTTTCGAAAAAATATGATTTTTTTCCAAAAATTTATTTTTTGACGAAAAAATAAATTTTTCCGAAAAATAATTATTTTCGAAAAAATAATTTTTGTCGAAATTTTTTTTTTCCGAAAATTAATTTTTTCCCAAAAATATGATTTTTTTCCAAAAATTTATTTTTTGACGAAAAAATAAATATTTCCGAAAAAATAAATATTTTCCGGAAAATAATTATTTTCGAAAAAATAATTTTTTTCCGAAAATATGATTTTTTTCCAAAATTTTTTTTTTTTCCGAAAAATTAATTTTTTTCCGAAAAAAATTAATATTTTCCAAAAAATAAATATTTTCGAAAAAATAATTTTTTGGAGAAAATTAATTTTTGTCCGAAAATATGATTTTTTCCAGAAAATTTATTTTTTCCCGAAAAAGATAATTATTTTCGAAAAAATAATTTTTTCCCGGAAATTAATTTTTTTCCGAAAAATGTAAAAAAAATTTCAAAATAATTCATATTTTCGGCCATATATATATATATATATATATATAGAGAGAGAGAGAGAGAGAGAGAGAGAGAGAGAAAAGTAAAAAATGGTGGGCCAAAACCAGGTTTTAGTGGTTGGTTTTAGGGTGTCCAAAACCAAGTCAAAAACCGGCCAACCAAACATGGTCTTGGTCTTGAAATCAAAGACCAAAACCAAGACCAAAACCGGGTTGCCAAATGGAGCCTTAAGATATTTAAAATTTATTCCACTGCATTTGATAACATAGTCTAAATTTCCATTTTATAATTATCTGAATTTGATTTTTTTTAATTTGTCTAATTTTAAATGAAAAATTCGTTAAATTCCAAAACAATCCTATTCGAGCCATAGGAGACTTTTTTTTTTTTTTTTGTTTTTGAAAGGGCCATAGGAGAATTTGTCCCCATTGAAATGCATGAGGTTGAACACCTGAACATTTGAATCTAGTTTTTTTTTTTTCTTGAAAAATCAAAAAACACACTCCACCCCAACAGGCGAACTCCTCCTTGAATACTAACCAAGAGATGGATTCACTGGACTTCGTAGTGAAAATTCAATGGACAAGAATGCATCTGGTAGGAATCGGATTCCACTTATCAAATCAAGTCCTACCCGATGCATTTTGTTCCATTGAATTCTCATTAAACCGAAATCAATGAAAGGGGAAAAGGGTCAAAGCTGGATGAGATTATATCACGGATGCAATATATATAGATATAATTGGCCAGCATGAACACCCAATTATTGAATTTGTTTGTAACTCCAAAAATAATTTTTTATCTTTTAAGAAAATATTTAAAAAAAAACTATAGTAATAATATGTTTGGTTCAAATTTCTAATTTTTCTTTAAACTGTTTGAAAATTCAATTGGAAGAAACACACTTTTTTTAAGACGGTTACTATTAGACCTATCAATGGATCAGATTTTGATCTGAATCCGATCTGATTAGCTAGATATGGATTGAAAAAAAAATCCGATAATCTGATTTCTTAACAAATTAGGTTTGAATTTATGCGTATCTGATCCAATAATAATCCGATCCAAAATTATAATATATATATATATATCAATGTAGATTCGATATTTTTATGTTTATATATTTAGTATTTTACCTATATATAAATGTTAATTGTTAATTGTTTTGATATTTATTAATAATGATTGAACATCTATATTTCTATTAAAATTGTGAATAATTTGAGTATTTGAGTATTTATACATTAAATTTATATTCTATTTATTAATATATAAATATTGAGTAGTAAATATAGGATACTTAATAATGTCCCAATTTTTCTTTCATTTTTTGATTTTTATATTTGTTATGGACATGTGTTATAAATACTGTTTGATAATTTGGTGTTTACTGATTATAGAAAAAAAATTTAAAATTATTTATTAATTTTGTAATTAGATTGAATTATCGGATTAGATATCCGATAATGAAGAAATTCAGATATGAATTAATTAAGTAAAAATCCGTCGAATTCTCAAATTTGGATGGAGTGATTTTGCCATCCCTATCAATAATCATGTCAATGAATCCGATTTTAATTCGAATCCGATACAAATCCGATTAGTCAGATATGAATTAGAAAAAAAATATTATAATTCGAATCGGATTAGTCAATTTCTTAACAAATCGGATATGAATTTAACTATAACGTATCCGAATTCGATCAGTTGACACTTGACAGGTCTAGTTACTATGTTTTATTATTTTCTGAAAATAATTTTTTATTTTCAGAACTCTTGACTATTGTTTACAGAGCATTCTCCTCCCTCTCTCTCTCTCCATGCCACAGTCTCCTCAATTAGGGTTTATTTTATGTAAGTTCTTTTAGTTTCATTCAATTAGGGTTTGATCTGATTTCAACTTCAATTTTGCAATTAATAGTTTCTAATTACTTTCTTCAGTCTTAATTTTAAAATTTTCATGTGAAAAGTGTAGACATTCAAAACAGTTTGTGAGAACAATTTTCGGAGACGCATTCCAAGCAAAGCCTTGGTGTAGGCTTCTGGACTACTGAACGAAAACTCATGAAGAGTTCCTTAAGATATATTGGTTCAATTTCGGTTCGTCGAATCTCAACTTGTTGTAATTTACATATATATATATATATTTGTGATTAATATGGTTGTGTTTAACTGCTAATTGAAGAAGGTAGGCAGTGTTAGGGGTTATTCAACGCAGAGAGGAAAGGAAAGCCTGAAGATTGATGGGGTCAAACATATAATCGCTGTTGCTTCTGGTAAAGGTGGCGTTGGCAAATCCACTACTGCTGGTAATTTTATTTTATTTTATTTTTTATTTTTTATTTTTCTGTCTAGAAGCTACTTTAGAGCAATAAGAAAAATTGGATACGTTATGTTAATTGGGTCTTTTGGATACTTTAATTTTTTTTTTCTTCTTCTAGAAATTACTTTGACGCAATAAGAAAATTGGATTGGTTATGGTAATTGGGTTTTTCGGATACTGGGGTTGAGTTAATTTTGGGAAATTAAAGTATGACGATGTTCTACTTTTGTTAGCTTTTTATTTTTCATTTCAGTGATGCTATGGATCATTTTTGTTAGCTTTTTATTTTTCATTTCAGTGATGCTATGGATCATTTTTGAGAATATTATGAATTGGGTATTTGGGAAACGATGAATTTTTTCTATGTTAGAACTTATAACGCCCCTCCTTCCTTGTTTTTCTTCTTTATGTACATGTATATGTGGATTGCGTGCTGTGCATGTTTGTGTGTGTATGTGTATGACAAGCAATGAAGCAAACGGAATTCGAAGTTGATAAGATTAAAATTGTGACACAAAACATTGGTAAGTGTGTGAATCTGGAATTCGCAAACAATGGCAGAGTTCAAAATGGCTAGTGGTGGGTTGATTCTCTGAAAAGAAGAGGAAAAAGAAAAAGAAAGAGAAAGTTTGTTACCAGTATGCATAGTGCTTGCTCTGAATGTTGCAGCCTAGCGGAAAGCTCCACTCATTTTTTAAGAATGTAGGATCTATAGAATTTGACTACTCATGAAGAACCATTGATGACTAATAAATCTTGACTAGGTTTCTCTCACAGGGTTGAGGAATAGTATACTTTACTGTGCATTGATTGGATGCCCTTATAAAGCATATACTAACACCGTGCATTATTTTCATGAGCTTTGTTTACTTTAGACATAAAATTGGTGTTTTTAGTTTTTTGTAGTCACTTGTATTCTTTAACATATGTATATTGAGGGAATAGTTCTCATGTCTATGAAACATAGTTTTTGGGAATACTGAATATTTCGTGGATGATATACATTTTTTAAATTGCTGCATATGCAGCTTTTTTAACGGGTCTATAAGTGCGGTAACTAAGGAGTTGTAAAAGAAAACAATTAGTGTTTTATATTTTACATCTTTGTAGAGAGGATTTAAATATTATCTTGGTGCTATTGTTCTTACATATATTAAGCATATTGTGGTTCATGCTTGTGTGATTTGCAGTTAATTTGGCTGTTGCACTTGCCGTCAAGTGTCAACTTAAGGTTGGGTTGCTCGATGCTGATGTATATGGGCCATCTATTCCTACCATGATGAAAATCCATGGAAAGCCTGAAGTGAGTGTAGGTGATGCTTTAATTATTTAAGATTATTGTACATCTTTCTATAATTTAGGTTCTCAATGCTATGACATGCTCATATTACATAGAGGTGAATTGCTAAACCGAGTATTTATGACAGGTTTAAAATAGGGTAAATAGCTTAAACCCCCCCTCAATTTTACTCTCTTTCCCTACTATACCCCCTAAACTATGAAATGAGCTTAGAACCCCCTAAAGTTTCATAAAATGTTGCACCATGGGCTTGCCTTCAATTTTTTTTACCCTTTTACCCTCCAAACTTTTTGTATTTCCACCTTACCTTTAATTCTATCCTTACTATTATATTTCTTAATTCTTTATATTACAAAAATATTATTTCTTTAAGTTAGAATATTAATTATGCCACTTACCTTTAATGTATTAGACTAAATATACTCTCAAATGTTAATTTTTTTTTTGTAAGTTTTAATTATTTTATTTGTAAATCAATTAACTTGTTATTAAATTTTAGTTTGATTTAAATCATAAAACTCAATCCTAATTAATATATTCATAAATAAATAACAATTTATAAATATATTTTTATGAAAAGAAAGTTTCATTTGGGCAAAAAAAAAATTTAATTAGGATAATGAGTTTTATGATTTAAATGAAATTAAGTTTTATTGGAAAATGATATATATTTTGGAATATATATATATATATATAATTCGTCAAAAATATATATTTTTCGAATTGTTTTAAAAAATTATGAATTTTTTCCAAAAAATAAAATTTTTGGGAAAAATATATATTATGTTCCAAAATATGATTTTTTCCGAAAAATAATTTTTTTGAGAAAAATATATATTATTTTCCAAAATATTTTCTGAAATATATATTTTTTATATTTTAGAAAATAATGTATATTTTTCATAAAAGATTCATATTTTTTAAAACAATTCAAAAAATATATAATTTTGACGAATCATATATATATATATATATATATATATATATATATATATATATAGATATATATTCCGAAACATATATCATTTTCCAATATATATATTCCAAAATATACATATTTTTTCAAAAAATAATTTTTTTGAAGGTTTGATTTCACTAAACCATCTTGTACTATTGATGGTAGTTTAGGTATTATGACTCCAAATCATATTTTGGAACATAATATATATTTTTCTCAAAAAAATTATTTTTCGAAAAAAATTCATATTTTTGAAAATAATATATATTTTTCTCAATAAAAATTATTTTTCAGAAAAAATCATATTTTGGAACATAATATATATTTTTGCCAAAATAATTATTTTTCGGAAAAAATTCATATTTTTTAAAAGAATTCGGAAAAGATATATTTTTAACAAATTATATATATATTCCGAAATATATATCATTTTCCAATATATATATATATTCCGAAATATATATATTTTGTTCAAAATATATATATTGTTTTCATAAATTGGATTTATTTATGAATATATTAATTAGGATTGAGTTTTATGATTTAAATCAAACTAAAATTTAATACCAAGTTAATTGATTTACAAATAAAATAATTAGAACTTATTAAAAAAAAATTTACATTTGAGAGTATATTTAGTCTAATACATTAAAGGCAAATGGCATAATTAATATTGTAACTAAAAGAAATAATATTTTTGTAATTTAAATAATTAAGAAATATAATAGTAAGGATATGATTAAAGGTAAGGTGGAAATACAAAAAATTTGAAGGGTAAAAGGGTAAAAAAATTTGAGGGCAAACCCATGGTGCAAGAAAATGAAAGTTAAGGGAGGTATAATTAATTGAAGGGGTATAGTAGAGAAATAGAAGAAAATTGAGGGGTATTTTTAGCTATTTACCCTTTAAAATATGAATCTTTATTTCATAAGGTTTTTAGGTTTAATGATTTTGACACTATGATTTTTGCTCCTTTTCACCTCAATCCCAATTATTATGACACTATGACTCTTGCCCTTTTCACCTCTATTTCTACTCTTTTTTTTTCTTGGTTATAGCTATCACCTTTCTTTGGTTATTGCAAAGCAGTCAATAAAACTACACTTTTGCTAAGTATATACTTGAGAAAATGGAAAAAGTGATCCACACACACATGTATATATATTTGTATGTCTGATAGGTTTCTGCGTTGTATTTTCCTTTTCTTATTAACAGAACGGCAATATCCAATAAACATAGGTAAAAATTCGAGAATTTTCCAAAAATAAACGGGTAGATTTGGTAGAGAAAAAAAATGTTAGTATACATGCTGGTCATCCAAGGGTATTATGAGATTAATACACTGAATGTGAGACATGAACTCCTCGAATATTGCTCTCTTAGACTAGCTAAACAGATCCCTTCTGGCTGCCCTATTGATTTTAGTGAAAAACTTATTCTTCTTGGAATAGTAATCTTTCAGAAATCTCTCTTATTACCCGTATATATCGTTAAGGGTAACACTTAAATAGTACTAAGTGGTTTCAATTACAGCTTCATATAGCGTAATACATATGTAGTACCGAGTGGTTTCAGTTATAGTTCCATATATGAGCACCTTATAACCCATTGACAAATTGTTAGCTATCAATTCAAATACCTTTTTGCTTTTAATACGACAACGACATATTCCTAACTTTTATAATACCGGTTTAAGTTAGGTTTTGATTCAAGGGTGCTTCTGTAAAACAGATGGAGAATTATATATTCTGATTTTGCTACACCAACCACCTGTCTAAGTAACTGCAAATCTCATTTTGGCCAAATAGTAGTTAAGGAGCAAAAAGGCGTAAAAGGTGGTGGAAGATGAGGCAGGAAGTTAGTAAATCAGTAGTTTGGTAGCAGTACATATTCTCTTGGGAGTTGTAGATTTTACCCTTGCTTCTTCCTTTCCTATGCTCTTTCGTATTGCTCGCGATCGACGTGTCTGCGTTTCTGACTGTTATCGGCTTGATAACGGTAGGATCGTCTGGGATGTTCGGTTTGTGAGACATTTTCAAGATTGGGAGTTAGAGGAGGTGTCTGGCATTTTGGGTTCACTATATAGTTTGCCTTTACCTGGGGGCGGGTTTGATCGGATGGTGTGGTGCCCTTCTCCTGTTGAAGACTTTTCGGTGTCCTCTTTCTTCAGGATGTCTTCTCAATTGCCGTGCTCGGCTTTTCCTTGGAAGGAGATTTGGCGGTCCGGTGCCTCTCCTAGAGTTGCCTTTTTTGCATGGTCGGCGGCTTGAGGCAGAATTCTAACCCTTGACAATCTTCAACGATGTAATTTCGTGGTGGTCAATAGGTGTTTCATGTGTAAGAATGATGCAGAATTTGTTAACCATCTTCTATTGCACTGTCCATTGGCGTATGGTTGTTGGTGTTTAGTCTTTGGCTTGTTTGACATTTCTTGGGTGATGCCGGCCTCGGTTCGTGAGCTCCTTGATAGTTGGTGGGATGGTTTCGCGGGGGTGTGGGCCCGTCAGTTCTGGAGAGTAGTGCCTTTGTGTCTTTGGTGGGTATTTTGGCTTGAACGTAACAAAAGGTGTTTTGAGGGGATGGAGTCCCCGATTGGTTTCTTTAAGGATTCTTTCATTTCTTTTTTGTTTTATTGGGTGGAGGGTAGATTTTGTTCATTTATAGAAGAAAATATTATTTTTTTGGGCTTAGTTCTTAGAGCGGTGCTTTGTAATCTCGGGATGCACTCCCCTTTTGAGTGCCTTTTATAATGTACTTGCTTATCAAAAAAAAAAAAAAAAAGATTTACCCTACTGCTTGCGAAAAATTTATTTGTGATGTCAATTTCTTGGCTAAAGTAACTGAGTTGGCAAAGAAAGAAGGGGTAGAAATAGCACCCATCCAGTAATACAACCTTGCATGTTGTTCTGGCTCATAATCAAGTTACATTTCTGTAATATATTGTTGTATTAGATAAATGATCAAGTTTTACTGGATGAACTGTCACGCCCCGTTATTCTTGAGACTCCAATCTGGAGAATCAGCGAATCCCGAGGTGTGACGTCATAGAAAATGACAACCGAAATCAACAATAACATCGAAATACATGGAATAGGAATGAAAATGAAGTATTCCATGTCACCTGAGTGAAAGAAACTCAATAAAGAATTATAACGAAAATCCGGCAGAGTTCCGTTTGTAATTGGAACATCCGGACCACTCAAATTCAACACAATAGCACAACCTGCCCAGAATAACAAGAATAGAAACAGTGGCACGTAGCCCAACATTCTAGAAACCTAGTAGGGCCGAGGTAGTGGAAAAGAACACCAACACCTCTCCAGACCCCTCTAAAATCAATAGAGCCCCAAATGCTCAAATAAAAATAGAAAGAAAAACATATGGCGATGCCGAAAAGATATAAAGGCACCCCAAAACAACAAGTACTGACTGAGCCACCAAGCTCAAATAAGAATACATAAAATTAAATAGTAGTGCCGAACAAATACAATGGCATCCCAAAATAATAAATACATGAACTGAAAATACAACATAAGGGAATTTGCCAACAATCTGGCTCCCAAGAGAATAAAAGAATAATAAATATGATTACGGAAGGAGGAATGAATCTACCGTCCCAAATCCCCCGTACCATCGCCGCCGTACGCGCCGTGCTGCTTCCACCTGCAAACCTGAAAATGTTGTGTGTGGGGGGTGAGCAAAAAACCACGCGCTCACCATAATATCAAAACATCACACTCATAGCCGTCTAGAAAATGCTAACCATCCCGTGTGCATGCATCTATCCTAGGTCAAGCTATCGTCTACCATGGCACCCCCGCCAATCCAAGACACCCAACAATAACCTCACAACTAATCTCGAAACTACTCAGAAGTCGTAAAACAACACAACTCATAAGATATATCTACCATTCGTATCTACGCATGTCGAATCAACATATATATATACACATATATACATATACACAAAGTCCCGTAAACAGCTAATCCTAACACCTGGTGTATAAAGGCACCTAGTCGAATACACACTCTCGTCTAGGGATACAACCAGAACTAACTATCTATTATACCGTGCACCGAGCACGCCACTCAAGATTTCTAGGAGGTAAGATCCCTCATTAAGACTACTAGAAGAGAAAAACCATAATCATGTCCACAATTAATTTATAACTCTTACACATCACATCTATCAAATCATACCTGGAGAGTCTCACTCTCACAATTTCTATCCTCAATACAGTCCAATGGTATCCTCAATACAGTCCTTTCTGTTTACAATATTTCGTGAACTAATCCATTCACCCCAAAGAAATACATAAAGAAATATATTATCACCACACTGGATTCGGTAACCAACCGAACTATCTCCAACTCACACTGCCTATCGAGGCACTAAAAAAATTACAGATCAACAAGGTCACCTCTAACTCATACCGCCTATCGAGGCGCAAGAAAGGGTTACTAGAGTCATTTAGTCCCAAACAGATGCCATGGCCCTCGGGTTTTTAAAGAAAAATGTTGAACCCCGAAGGATTCAACCGGTTTTTAAGAAAAAGTTAGGGCCCGGTCAAATCATATTTGGTTCCAATGCCTCCTAACCTAACCAAACTCTAGGAATCGCACTATGTGCGCTTAACTTAATCTCACTTCTCAATATCACCTCAAAGTCACAATAAAACTTATTTCGAAACAGGTTCTAAGACCTTCAACTTAATATAGGAGCTTATAAACAAATCCTCAAAGGTTACCAAACCAACACCGGGATTCAAGTGTTCCTCGGAACAACTAGGAGGAAAACTTAAATAATCAAGCTCTAAAAACATATCTAGATCTCAGAACTGACCTCGAGTCTCAAGAACGAGACAAACCATGTCCAGAGTTCACTAACTTTACCAGAACATATAGGAAATGAGATTTTCAAGGCACACGGCTAAAAACCATTTACTACTCGAAACACTTTTAAAGTGGAAGGGTGAGCGACAAGCTCAAAATACACAAGCCAAGAGAAACAAGGTCAGACTACGAGTCTTACCCGATCTTTAACCTGAACAACTCTCTCCACTACCGTAGTGGTCTAATAGTCATCCAATGATAACACTAATCACAAATCACAAAGGCCTATGTGGCCAAAGGCACAACCACAACCAAGTCTCAATATACGATTAGCCAACTCAACTCAACTCCAACTCAAAGGGAAAACAATTAATTATCAAAACCTTTTCATATATATATATATCCACGTAACCACCTGGAACACATGCCAATCGTGACTCCACTAATCCAGGTTTTTATTATCGTCGAACTTTCTTTCTTTCTTTACAATTTTAAATCTTTAAATAATCATTATAATTTAACCACAGTTAAAATATTAATTACAACCACCGCGCCTTAGCGCCAAAGAGAATAATACCGATATTTAATTTCAACTCAAACATCACATACTCAATATCGAAAATCAATAATAACAGGCAAGCACATATCCAATCAATGTCCAATATGGATGTAAATGCCATGACAATGCAACTCCAATGCAACCCTAGCCACTAATATCCAGGAATCCCAAACCGTTCACTGCTGGGGCAACAAACCCACAACATGAAGGGTGGGCGTCGCCCAAGAAAGTGCGGATACCACGACCGCGCGGAAAACCGGCAAGTGAGGCCCAAGCCCTCACCCCCAAATGTCTAGAGAGTTGAGAGTTACTAGCTCCCTGGTGCTAGACCACCCCTGGCCAGTTGTTGCGACATTCCAAACGATCCAGACATGCACGTGATATAAATGAGGCATGCAACATGCACCGAAACAATATATATAACATGGTGCCATATAAATGTAAAATGCCTCCATATGAATTAAATATGCTCCATAACACGGCATCAAAGCCAATCAATCTCATATCAATCATGTTTCACAATTTAAATCACAAAATAATTAAATTTCCATTTTTCCATAAAAATACTCGGGTCCTCAATTACCCCATCTTTATAGAATTTATATTCCAGCATGCTTTTAATTTAAGTCCCAATAATTATCAGCTAATAAAGCCCACCTCAGGGGAAATTAAACAATTTAATTTCTTTATAATTTACGAGAAATACAAATAAAAGGAAACTAGACCCGTGTCTAAGTTTCAACGTTCCACCGTAAATCCCCTAACATATTTTTAATTTCAATAAAACATAAATAATAGAGGAAATATTTATTAACCGACCCTACGTCCCTCAATATCAAATCTGCCCCGCTCCCACTGTACTTTAATTTCAGTTACATATAATTCCGGGGGCTAACTACAAGTTCTAATTTCACACAAAATTCTACAAAATCCTACTTTAAGTCCAGGGGTACTAAACCACCTAATTTAATCAAATTTTAGTAGGATTTAATTTCTTGAAAATTCTCAGGGAATTAATTTATTTAATTTCCCAGGGAATTTCTATTCCCGACATCATTTATTCGACTATGAGTCTTTTCGTGAATTTTATAAAATTCTTAAATTCTATTTATCGCCTAGGAATTTAATTATATGTTTTTATTATCCGTAAACATACAACGGGGTAACTTAGCATTTTCTACGTACTATTAGTGAGTGCTAGATAAACATATATATATATATAAATATATATAAAATTTCCCCCACCTAATTTAAACGCTTACAGACAGTCCCGCAGCGAACAGTACCGGCCGTGAATAGTACTCGCCGCCCAAAGTCGTTCAAAAAATTATTTTTAATATGTCGAAACGACCGCCGTATCGCCCTATTCAATATAATTAAAATTCATTAGTAATCGATAATTAATTCGGGACAAATCTACAGAAAACGAAACTGAAATTCATACCGAAATTCTGAAATTCCCGGCAAACCGCTCAACGGTTTCGCATCAATTTCGGATATATCGTACACGGTACCGAGGCCGAGCTATCCTTCGAAAATCAGCCCAAACACAACCCAACTCGCCACTGAGTCAGCCCGACTCGCTACTGTTCATCGTCACTACCAATGAGCTGCTCCACTGCTGGCCGTCACTACCAGCTCCGGCGAGCTCGCTGCTGCACGCCACTTCTGCCTCCAGCTCGCCGTTACTCCGGCGAGCTGACCCGCACCTGGGTCGCCACGTCCGGCGACCCCATCTTCGAACCAAGTCGTGCCTGGTGCGCGACCTCCCTGCCCACGACTGCACCGCCAGTCCGGCCACCCAGACTCGGCGTCACCACCTGGGTCGCCATGTCCGGCGACCCCCAACTTCCAACCAGGTCGCCAGCACCTCCTCTCTATTTCTCTCTTAATCATTCTCTCTCAATGCTTCTCTCTCTTCCTTTCTAGAGCAGATCAGTAGTGAGGGGGTGCAATTTCTGTTGCTGATGATACAGGGAGAGAAAGTGGGTAGCAGAGACGGTTTGATGGAGAAGAAGAGAGAATGAGGGGGTTTGATACTGTAAGGAGAATGAACCAGAAAGTTCTAGTCTCCTCGGCCACACACACACGTGATATATCTATATATTTGTAAATTGCAAAACCAACCCTTCAATTCTCCATAATTACACTAGTGACTCTCATATTTTCCCAATTTACAGTATAATCCCAACACATGTGTCCTCCATATATATATATATATATTCTCAATAAATACTCACACGTATATATATATAATTTTAATTATAGTATATACGTGTACAATAAACCCCGAAAATATACCGAGAACTCCCAAATAATACCACGTGGATCATAAAAATTCACTAGACTCCAAATAAATAATACGAGCTTAAATAAGTACTCCGGGTACGAAACTCTTCAACCAATTAAATCACCGAAAGCCCCATCGGATTCCGAATAATTAATACAATCCGGAATAATTAACTCGGTTACAAACTCGGGTATGAATATTTATATAAACCAAATTAAATCACTAATCGCCTAGCGGTTTATATCATGCGCTCCCCATAAACTCTACGGATAGTTAATCAATAATAACAATCAAATTAAATATTTCAGTACGAGACTCAACTATCGAATCATCGGAGTCGTCACTAATCCAAACAACTAAGGCACGTAACTTATTCGAACAGTAATCAAATAAAACCACTTCAACCCAAATTAATCCACTAACACGTATCACATACATACAAGCACGAAAAACGAACAAGGTAATACAAATACACGTAAACACGTAAGTCAAACAACTAAGGCACCTAATGCCACATCAATACACCGAACATCAACAAACAAAGCACGTATCTACTAACATAAACAAAACGAGCGAAATGACTATCAATACTCCTAAGCACGTCAGCTAAACAAGGCACGTACTAACCCCATAACCAGGGGAAACAAAACGTCGAACCCCTAAAGCACTAACTACCGAACTCGAATCACTGAGTCGAAGCCCTAAACGTCGGTCAACTAAACGTGTCGTCTTCCAGTCGAAGTACTAAACGTCGAGCGTCTAAACGAATCCATATAATCAGCACTAAGGCCCATGTAAACCTCTAGCCACGTCCGAAATACAAAACATCAGCTCAAGTAACGTAACCATGAAAGAAACCCCACAAAGTCACCGAAGAGACAGTTGCAGAGTCGTGTCATCGAATCCAGAACTCACGTCAACGTTTCACCAGTTCGAAACATTAAACTCGTCGTCAATTCTCGTAATCGCCAACGACAATCCACGAAGTAGTCAACAGGTCAATAGTCGCGTCATCCGGTCGTATCAAGACATAAACGCGAAAAATTTACTCGTAAAATACACAGAGTAATCATGACGTCATGAACAAATGACGTCATCACCGAAAATAAATCGAAAATAATTCAGAAATAAGGGAAAATGAAACGGGGTGTTACATGAACTGCCTACTCATTTCACTCATGCTTTTTCTACTACAAAATTTAAGACGTTTCTTATAATGCGTGAGACGAAGAGGGCGACCGAAATCACCGTGGGATGAAGTTATGAGAAATGACCTCAAAAACATAATAGCCGAGATGACAGGTAATAGAAATGAGTGAAGACAGAAAATTCATGTGGCCGACCCACGCCATTCATATAGGAACAGGGCAAGGATGATGATGATGGATGTTTCTTCTGATTCACATATGGCCATATCCCTAGCTTAGTGTCAAATTGGTTCTTCATTCTATGTAGATGGGTAACTTTATGTTCTATTATAGCTACTTATTGAATCTTGTTTGTTCTGGATATATCTGTTTAGCAGGTAAGAAAATGATTCCCATTGAAAACCATGGAATCAGCTGTATGTCTATTGGATTTCTGGTGGAGGAAGATGCTCCAATTGTATGGAGAGGTCCTATGGTACTTATTCACCATATTTTACTCTTTCAATTTGTCTTTGGTCTTTTAGCATTGTTTTTTCACTGTATATATATATATAGATAGATAGATATATTTGTATATATGTATATTCATTTTCCAAGTGCAATTGCACTACTATGGTGGCCATTTAAGAATGATTTACTGGTTGATTTTGTTTACGCTAATGTGCTTATACTGATAGATCATTATCACTTGTTTGAAAGGGTGTGATTATTAAATCTGCATTAACTTGGATATTATATATTCTTGTTCATTAGGTAATGAAAGCTCTTGAACAGATGACAAGATGGGTTGATTGGGGAGAACTGGATATACTTGTGGTGGATATGCCCCCTGGCACTGGTGATGCCCAGATTTCTATTTCTCAGAGGCTTCAATTGTCAGGTAGGTAAAGATATAAACATAGTTTCATAGGTTTCGGAGTTTTCACTATGATGACCAGCTTGGTGAGCGCCAGGTAAAATGCCACGCAGCACACTATGGCCTAGATAAGTACACATTATTCGAAAAGCTTGAAATGAGCACCTTGTAACCTGGCCAAATATCATCCTTCTTTCCGATTTTCCCCATCAATATAACTTTCAGGTAGTACTTCTTCTGCATTACTTTGTTCTGGTTGTTGAAAAGTTACACAACCTTTAAGTAACATTTAGTATTGCTTGGTATTGATGTTTCAGGTTATATAGAGATAGGTTAATAGTTGAACATCTGTCCGTCCACCTGTCACTGAAGTTATATTAGATGAATGGAGCTTTTAGCTTGAGTTCTTGGTGACCCAATAGTGAAACTCAAATAACTGCACACACTGAGGTTAAACCAGTAACGAATTGTTATTAAGATTTAGATTAGTTTGTATACAGTTGATAGTCATAGAACATATGTTTTAGTGTACATAAACGCATTAAACATGGTCAGATGTTCTGCCTTAAAAATACTTTTTAAAGATATATATAACAGAGTAAAGTAAGAAACTTTTGAATTGTTTCATTTCTCTGTTCTAGGTGGCACACAAGCATCCGTAAATTATGGGTTTTTCTTTTCTCTTGTTTTTTTTATTTGGTTTAATAATTGCTCGAGTAAATAATAATTGTTCGTTTATTTGTAGGTGCATTGATTGTCTCAACTCCTCAAGATGTTGCACTAATGGACGTTCGAAGAGGAGTGAACATGTTCTCCAAAGTCGAAGTTCCCGTATGACCATTTCTTCTGCATGTTATCTCTAAATATGGTGGTAATTATATTTAATATGATGTAGAGATCTTCTTCTGCTGATAACATTTATAATTATAATGCTCTAATATTAATTGCCGTTGTCAATGTACATATTAGTTAGATACCATATGACAGAGAGGAAAACACCGAAATCTTTCCACTGAATGTTCTTCTCTTCCTCAGCATATGTATTGGGCATACTTCTTTTATTTAATTTGTATAGGATAAAAGAAAGGAAAAGGATTAGTCAATCCTATCTGCTATCTCAGCACAGTTTCCAGAACTCTGAAACTTCATGTTTTGTCAAACTATATTGGGAATGTGTTTTCATAGTGTGGCATCTGTAAGAGTTCACAGTTGTAACTGTAAACTTGCTATTGTCTTGCCTACTTTTATGTTGTATATCATCACCATCCTTTTCACTGTCCCTTATGGGGGGATGTTACATCAATCCTCTTTTTCATGATTTCTATTGCAAGTCATGTCTCCTAAATAAATTTTGATTAAATTATCAAATCCCATGCGAGTTTTGCTCCTCCGCTTTATCTTCTTTCCTCCATTCAAATAAATCCTTTTTTCTAAGTATTGTTGTCACTTGTGGTTTATTTTCACGCCTTCTCTTTTTAAGGTGTTTATCTTGCTGTTTTGTTCTACATAGCAGAATTGTTGGAGGAGAACTCATCCATGATTGATGATTCTGTATCTAGAGATTGAGATCCAATCATGATTCATTTAGTAGGGTGCAGGGCACAATACTAAATTTCAATTCAAGTTTTCGAATAAGTACGTATAACTAGAAAAAATTAACTGGTATTGTCGGTAAGGATTATCAAATTGTTGCCACTTGATTCATAGTCAAGAAGTCATAGTCGGCCATCCAGCTTCCTGTTATATGTTGCATGTCAAGTGAAGGGTAAGGGTCTTACTCCTTTTCCACGGCAGCATGTTCAGTTCGCAAAAATTGTTACACACAAGTGGCCTTCATGGAATTACCAATTTATTGGATGTTGGTGATCCTAACGCACACTCTTTTTTAGACTTCCAAAAATCTTTGGCACTTGCATCCTTGTTTTGTAATTCCTCAGATCTTTGACTTTGCTGTTACTGTATTATTTGCATAATTATTCTTGCTTACGCCTGTGTTTCTGCGCCTCAAATATAATATTCTTTCCTTTGGCTGGGCAAAATCAACCATAGGCGGAGCATATGGTACTAGAAAGGAAAAAGGGGTTATCCAACCAAAAAAACAAAGTTACGTATGTAAAATATTAAGTCTTTATTACTGATAAGCAACACATCCTCAAATTTACCTTTTATTTCGTTACTACTAGTACCTTTTGCTTATGGTTTATGCTATATAATGGTATTGCCTTGTTATTTATTTTTTGAGGTGCTTTGCTCTTGATAATCATTTTCTAAGTACTTTTTGGCTGCTCCCGCAGATTTTGGGAATCATTGAGAATATGAGTTTCTTTAGTTGCCCACACTGCGGTGAACCTTCACATATATTTGGAAAAGGAGGGGCTCGTAAAACGGCTGATGACATGGGATTGAGATTTCTCGGTGAGGTATGCTTTCTAATTCCTATCTTTCGGTATTGCTGATTAAAACAATCCAGTTGGATGCTGCCTGAAACAAAATTCGTTTAAATTATGTCATAAGTGTAATCCATGTGAGGTGAGGAACATGTCTGACAGGATTATGCGTGCTTTTATACAGTTTCATGTCTCTCATCTCTCTTGTCCACCCATACTGCCCTTTCCTCCGCCAAACACCAGGGAGTAAGAGAGTGAACCTTCCTCATCCGTTTGCATGATTTCACGTTCAACATGTGATTTGTTGCTAAAATATTATAATGAGTTTGCATGCGCGCGTCTAGATTATCCATTTTCAGATAATCGGTATGTTTTATAATGTTTCAGATACCATTAGAGACGGAGATAAGAAGTAGCTCTGATGAAGGATCGCCTATGGTAATATCAAAGCCTGATTCAGCAGTCACGAAAGCATACGTGAATGTGGCTCAAAATGTTGTCAGCAGACTCGAAGAATTGTCCAAGGAACAACAAATTCGGCCAGAGATAAACCTGTAAAACTTGGTGGTGGTTGTCCTCAGCAGTTGGCTTAGGAATTTTTGCTTGTTTTTTTTTTCATAATATTTTAGATCTTTGTAGTTGAATTTTGCTTGCAACTTTACAAAAAATGGAGAGATTTTAAGAGGAAAGCACAGCTTATGAAACAGCTGTCTGTGCTTGTTGATTACTAGTTGAGTATGAACCTGTGCATGTTCTTGAATCCGAATGTGATATCAAAATTGATGATATATGCCGAAATAAAATTTATGGCTCTAGTCTAAGCCAATCTAGCTTGAACACCTAATAAATAAATTTTAAATAAAATTGAATATTTCTCAAATTTGACGAGGACCCGCAAATTCAGGAGAAAATAATTGTCCAAAAATAGCGGTGGGTCCCAACAACTTTTTCGAATTCCATAACAAATGCTTAAAACTGCACAAAGTATAGCAAATATCAACGTCACTCCATGCAATAAAATGACGAAACCTATTACGTTAATTACTGTATATAACAAGATGAAAGTCTTTATTAGGACCATAACTACACACAAACTATATGCTAAAGTCTTCCATAACTAGTGGAGTGAATAACAGTGCTTCACTCAAATCTAGCCACTTCCCAAAATTTACTGAATCAAAGAGAAATATATTGTATATATATATATATATATATATATATATATATATATATGATCACCAAGATGAAATTTATGTACTATTAATTTGAACTTTTCCCGCTAGTAAGCATGAACTACATCTTCAAACACACAACCACATATACAACAAAACACTACACTGATCATATACAGTCAAACATCATCCCAAAAAGGACTCAACAGAAAGAACAAAAAAAACCCATAATCTAAAAAGCTTCAATTTAATATCAATACCACTTATAGTGATTAATTAGATTTATATCATCCTCTTGGAAACAAATCAATACAATCCCAATGCCGTGTATGAATATACATACAATAATCAATAAAATCCCAATGCCGTGAAGGTAAAATACATACAATAATCAATAATAAATCTATAATTACCTTAAACCCTAGGCAATTCCAAAATTAGGGTTTACAGACAAATACAAAAAACATATATATGACCCTGAACCTGCATGCCCTCATAATGAAATTTAGTTGCACCAAAGTCCCCCAAAATCAGCATAAGGGGTGTACTCAGAACTATAATCCAAAGCAATGCCTTCCGTCGCAACAATTTCATGATCACCAAGATCATCCAAACTAATACCCATTGCACCGTAATCATCAAACCCAGTGCTCCCAAAACTACATTCCAAAGCTGTGCCTTCGTTACCCAGAAAAACATGATCAAACTCATTCAATTTAATATCCGTCGCACCACCATTATGGTCAAAACTAGTTCCTCCAAAACCACAGTCAGATTCAGTCCCTCCAATCTCCGGATTAGCAATGCCTTCGGCTTCGGTTTCGGCCCCAAGAACAATATGATCTAGACCATCCAAATTTATATCCGTCACTGCATTATCACAAGTAGTCCCTTCCACATCATGATCAACACCATTAGTACCCCCATAACTAGAATCAAGAGCGGCCCCAAGAACATCAAGATCAAAATCATCCAAGTTTATATCCGTTGTTGCACCATAATGATCAAAACCCATGTCTCCAAAACCATCAGAACCACTGCCTTCCGTCTTCATCATCTGGTCAAAATCATCCAAATTCAACAAATTCGACGGAGACATGCTGGCCACGGCAATCTTATCGGACTGGATGAGAACATTGTTCTTCAACTCCTCTAAAGCAGAAACATAGCGCTGAAGCTCCTCAGACCCTAATCCGTCAATAGGGTTTTCCCACCAAAACCCTAATTCCTCGCCACCGCCATTATCATAGTGGGCGAGTACTTGGGAAGTAGAAGAAGAAGAAGAAGACGTGGTAGTAGTAGTGGTTGGGGATTGGGCGAGGAATCGTTGGAGGACGGAATCAAGGTTAGGGTTTCCGAAGTAGAAGAGTTTTTTGGCGGGAGACTGGGCGAAAACAGCCACATCGGCACCGCAGATCTTGCTCAACTGGGCAGCCTTCTTGAAGAGGCCGGTCCGACGCTTGGAGAACGTCACTTGTAGCCGCTTCTTGTTCTCAATCCTCTGCATTGCAACCTTCTGACGTCCTTTACTGAATTTTTTGATGATCTTCTCCTCCATTACTTAGGGTTTTCTGTATTCTCTCACTGTAATTCTCTCGCTCAAGATATATATATATATATATACACACACACTTAGGGTTGTCTGTATTATCGCTGTAATTCCCTCTACTCAAGATATATATATATATATATATATATATCTGTATTCTCTCGGTGTAATTCACTCTCTAAACTATTATCTGGCTCGAGATATATACCTATTTAGTTTCCATATATAATAGGGCTTAATTTCCATATATAATAGGGCATGAGATTGTCGGGAAAATATTTATTTATAATTTTTTGATGCGTATTGTTACTTAACTTACTTTATGCATAGTTTCTAAAAGCACTTTATTGATCAAGTTATTTATTTGTCGATCTAAAATAAAACTCACTGTGGTAATAACAAACATTATATAGGAGGATTTGTTTTAAAATGTATTTTTTAGATTTTAATGTATTTTTTAGATTTTTAGTGTTCGGGACATTAGTAATGACTCCGCTAATAAAATTATTATTGTATTTTAAATGATTCTTAATATTTTATTTGGTATTCAAGTTGCATTATCAAAATCATTACACACGTGGCTAAATCGATTCAAAATTAAACAGCTGAATTGAGTTATTAAAGAACACTTAAAGTAGTAGTGAAGTGTTGCAAGGTGAGCTCAAGGGAGAACAACATGTTACATGCAGGCACGGCAATATATGATTTTGTTTTTAAAAATATAAACCTGGAAAAAGAAAAAAAGAAAGAAAGTTATCATGAATATAGGTGAATTATAATACAAAGTTATACACATGACAGGTTTTAAATATGAAGTTGATTTCTTTGGGTAAGGTTTTAGGTTAGATGATTTTGAAACTATGATTCTTTGGCCTTTTAAACACAATTTCAAGTTTTTTTTTTTTGTGTGTGCATGTTTGTGTGAGATATCACTTCCATTTTTATTTGTCAAAGCAATCAATAGAACCGTACACTTTTTTTTTTTTGTCTAAGCAGCCGATAAAACTACACTTTTTTGTTAATATACTCGAGAGAATGAAACTAGTCATCCACCTATACTATATGTATGTGTGTGTACGTATATATATATGTATATATGTATATATATTTATATATAATAGGGTTTTGCGTAGTATATTTCTTCTTCTTTTTGGTTTGGTATATGTTAGAGAAATGATACTTTGATAATATGATAATGAAGAAAAAATAAAGAAGACAATAAAGAGAATAATGAATATGAAACTATATTGAATTGTATATTGAAAGTATATGAATTACAATAGAGATGGCCCCTATATATAAGGGATAATATGTGATGAACAAGTAAACTTGGTGTGTGGGACAAGTCAATCTAATGGGTTGGGCCTAACTATCTAAATGGGCTTAGGCCTTTATATATTCTAACACCCCCTCAAACTCAAGTTGAGAATTAAGAGACCAACTTAAGTTTGGAAACCAATTCTTGAAAATCTGAAGTTGAACGGGGTGTGACTATGATTTTGATTCTGAGGCGAAGATCAATCGAGAGAAGAGACGATAATTGATCGATGACAAGATTAGATTTTCTCGTGACATGAGAAAATAAGATCGAAAGAACCCAAAACGGGTCTGATTCCCTAAACGGATGAGATACCCTAAACGGGTCTGATTCCCTAAACGGATGAGATGAGATTACCCAAAAACGGGTCTGATTCCCTAAACGAATGATATGAGATTACCCAAAAACGGGTCTGAGATTAGATGAGATTTTCCCCCTAGAGGAGAAAATTAAGATTACCCAAAAAATGGGTAGAGAACGAGTCGAAGATCAATGAGATTGAGGATTGGTCAATGAGTCGATGGTGAGAAACAATAGAATGCTTGTGATCGACACAGAATCACAACGAGATTGAGGATTAGTCAAGTTGATATATTACAGGAGCTTATTGAATTGGTGGAGAGAGTTATATATATATCTGCAGTTGAAATTTTGAACTGATGTCTTGCTTCCAAGTACTTTGGATTGACATGTATGCCATGGTTTGACCGAGGAGATTCAGAAGGCCTCAAGGAACTCAAGCTAGAAGATTGATGATTTACTGATGGTGAAAAATTGCAACGTTAATATTCTTGATAATACTGTCCAAAAGATACAAATAAGGCAGTTTTATCTCCATTGGGACCTCAATAATTCTAGCACAAATTGCATCTGCTATGCCTTCGCCGTGCTCTCTCTCTACTCGCCGGCAATAATGGTAAGATCGGTGAAGATCGGCTTCAAATTGAAAGTGAGCCCGGTACAGGGAAGTCAAGTTTGGTTGCAGCCATGGCTAATTACTTGAAGTTATGCGAGATTGCTTATATGGTGTTATGGTTAATGTGCTAACTCTAGTTTGGTTAACTTAACCTTGCATGGAAATATAAAGTCTTGAAAATATATATATCTTTGAATTGTATTAGTGGTACTTGTGCTCATTTATTATTGTATTGTTCCAATGTTGACTAAGATAAACAGATGAATGTATTGATCTCTATTGTACTATGAAGAGATAATGGAATGAAAAATATCAAATTGTGTGGCTGCATTGTCCATCTTCTCTATTGTTCATCTCTATTCTTCTCGAATCTGTTTCACTTCAATATTCTAACAGAATTCACACAAATAATCCAACACATATCACACCGATTTCCAAATAATCCAAAATAATTTGGTATCAGAGCTTGGTTGAGAGAGTGAATGGAAAACAAACCCCAACAAAGAAATAGCCATGACAAGTTCAAGCAATCAAAATATGGGAGCCCAACAAATTTTTTTTCCTTCATTTGATAGAGAGAACTATGATTTTTGGTGTGTGAAGATGAAGACCATATTCCTTTCCTACGATCTTTGGGAATATGTAGAAGATGGATACAATGAACCAGATGATTCTACCACCTTGACGAATCCTTAAAAACAACAATTAAAGGAACACAAGAAGAAGGATGCAAGAACACTTGCCTTGATTCAACAAGGAGTTGGTGACACAATCTTTCCAAGAATCATCAATGCAAGCAAAGCAAATGAGGCTTGGGAGATTCTTGAAAAGGAGTATAGAGGCACCACAAAGGTAAAAACTGTAAAACTCCAATCTCTAAGAAGAGACTTTGAAAATCTGAAAATGAAAGAATAGGAGTCTTTGAAAGATTTTTCATCTAGACTTATGGAGTTGGTGAATCAAATAAAAACCTATGGAGAGGTTATTATAAATCAAAGAATAGTTGAGAAAATTTTGATTAGTATGCCCGAAAAGTATGATCCCATTGTAGCAATGATTGAAGAAACTAAAGATCTTTCAAATTTGAGTATTGAGGAGTTGATGAGTTCAATTAAAACTTTTGAGCAAAGGTTCAGTAGACGCTTCGATAAATTAGTTGAAAGTGTTTTTCAATCCAAACTCAATGTTACTCCAAAATTTCAATAAAAAGATTTATCCAATTTTGATCGATCCAAAAGTGAGTCTTCTAGAGGTGGGAGATTTGGAAGAGGTAGAGGAAGAAGTTCTTCAAGAGGAATATGTTGATTCAACAATGAAAGGAGGCCAAATGTTGAAGGGAATTCACATAAGTGCAATATTTGTCAAATGAGCAACCATGTTGAAAAAGATTGTTGGTTTAAGGGAAAACCACAATGTTTTAATTGCAAAAAGTTTGGTCACTTATTAAAGGATTGTCGATTCAAAAATCAGCACCAAGCAAACTTTTCCAAAGAGAATACGGGTGAAGGAAATCTATTTTATGCTTTTCAAAGTGCTTCCAAGCTCAAAAATGATGTGTGGTACTTGGATAGTGGTTATAGTAACCACATAACATGCAATGAATCATTGTTTCGATATCTTGATATTTTCATGAGTTCGGAAGTAAGATTGGGAAATGGAGCTTTAGTGAAGACAAATGGCAAATGCACAATTTCAGTTGAAACAAAAAGAGGAACAAAATTCATTAGTGATGTTCTACTAGTGCTGGATTTGGAGCAAAATTTTCTTAGTGTTGGACAACTTGTGGTGTATAGATATTCTGTCCAATTTGAAGAAAATGGTTGCACTATTCTTCATAAAAATTATCCAAAGCAAGTGGTGGCAAAAATTCAAATGGAAAAGCATAAAAGTTTTCCAATAACATTCAAGTATGCTAAGCATGTTGCCTTGAAGACCCAAATCAATGATAGTTCGTGGTTGTGGCATAAAAGACTTGGCCATTTGAACTTTCATAGTCTCAAGTTACTTTATCAAAAGAACATGGTCCATGGACTACCCAACATTGAAGAAATTCAAGATGTTTGTGAAGGGTGTGCACTTGGAAAGCATCACCGTCAATCTTTTCCAAAGGGAGTTGCATGGAGTCCAAAGAAGTATTGGGACTGATCCATACTGACGTGTGTGGACCAATGAAGATATTTTCTCATGCTGGTAACAAGTATTTCATTCTATTTATTGATGATTTTACAAGAATGACATGGGTTTATTTTTTGAAAGAAAGGTCCGAAGTTTTTAATGTTTTCAAGAAATTCAAGACACTTGTGGAAAAACAAAGTGGAAAATTCATCAAGATGTTAAGAAGTGATAGAGGAAAAGAGTACACCTCATATGAATTCAACCAATTTTGTGAGGATGAAGGAATGGAAAGGCAGCTTAGTGTTACTTACACTCCACAACAAAATGTTGTCTCCGAAAGGAAGAATCAGACTGTGATAGATATGGCAAAATCTATGCTGCATATCAAATGATTGCCAAAGTGCTTCTGGGCTGAAGTAGTTTATACATCAGTTTATTTGATTAATAGAAGTTCTATATAGGCCGTGTGGAATCAAACTCCCATTGAAGCATGGAGTGGAAGGAAACCACCGGTAAATCATCTTAAAGTCTTTTGTTGCATTTGCTATGCTCAAATTCCAAAAGAAAGAAGATACAAGTTGGATGAAACAAGTGAGAAATGTATTTTTGTTGGCTATAGCACAAAGTCTAAAGGCTATAGATTGTATAGCTTGAAGAAGAAGAACATCATCATTAGTAGAAATGTCTTGTTTGATGAGGATGCTTCATGGAATTGAGAGTAAGGAAAAGTTGAAAAGATGGCTGTTGTGATTGATAAAGAAGATGAAATTTCCAATCAAGAAGATGAAAGTGATGAAGATTCACCTCAAACAAGTCCAAGATCAGATTCAGATTCAAGTTCAAGTTCACCCAATTCAACTCCAAGAAAAATGAGGAGCTTGAATGAAGTGTATGAAAGGTGTAACTTTTGTGTGGTGGAACTCGACAACTTTGAAGAAGCTAGCAAACATGAAGCATGAAAGAAAGCAATGAAAGAAGAAATTCAAATTATTGAAAAGAACAATACTTGAGAATTGGTTGATAAGCCACAAAATAAAGAAGTTATTGAAGTGAAATGAGTTTACAAAGTGAAGCTGGATTCAGATGGTTCATGGCAAAGAAATAATGCAAGATTGGTTACAAAGGGTTATTCACAACAATCTGGAATTGATTTTCAAGAGACTTTTGCACCAGTTGCAAGGCTTGACACCTTAGAATGCTCATTGCAATGGCAACCCAAAAAGGTTGGTTGTTGTACCAACTTGATGTGAAATTAGCTTTCTTGAAGGGAGAACTCAAGGAAAAAATTTATGTTGAACAACACCAATGGTTTGAAGTTGAAGGAGAAGAGGAAAAAGTTTACAAATTGAAGAAAACGTTGTATGGGTTGAGATAAACACCAAGGGCTTGGTATAGCCAAATTGATTCTTATTTCATGGAGAAAGAATTCAAGAAAAGCAAAAGTGAACCAAATTTGTATGTGAAGACTCAAGGTACCTCAATTCTTGTTATTACTTTATATGTTGATAATTTATTATTTTGTGAAAACAATTCTAGCATGGTGCAAAATTTCAAGAATGAAATGATGAAAAGTTATGAGATGAGTGGTATGGGTAACACTTTCTTGGAATGGAAATACATCAAAACAATAATGGAGTTTTTATCTCTCAAAAGAAGTATACTAAAAATACATTAAAGAAATTTGGAATGAGTGATTGTAATTCAGTGGCTACACCTCTTGTGGTGAATGAGAAACTTACTAAAGATGATGGGCAAACAAAGGCTGATGCAAGTTTGTATAGAAGTTTGGTTGGAAAGTTATTATACCTCATTGCCACAAGACCCGACATCATGTTTCCAGCAAGTATGTTATCAAGGTTCATGACTAGTCCAAGTCAAGTTCATCTTGGAACAACAAAAAGAGTTCTAAGGTATATTCGTGGCACTACCAATTTTGGCATCATGTATTACAAATGTTCGAAAGTGAAGCTACAAGGCTATTGTGATAGTGATTGGGGATGATGTATTGATGAGATGAAAAGTACATCCGAACATGCATTTTCTCTTGGTTCAAGTATGTTTTCTTGGCAATTAAAGAAGCAAGATTCAGTTGATCTATCATCAGCAGAGGCTGAATATATTTTAGCATCATTGGCATCTTCACAAGCAAAATGGTTGAGGCAGATTTTGGAAGATGTTCAAGAGAAGCAAGAATAAAGTACAAGGATCTTTTGTGACAACAAATCAGCAATAACAATTGCCAAAAATCCAGTTTTCCATAGTCGTACTCGACACATTGTAATCAAGCATCATTTCATTAGAGATGCCATTGAAGATGGTGAAGTGGAACTCATATTTTGCAAGTTGAAGGATCAAGTTGTGTACATTTTCACAAAAGTACCTTCCAAAAGAAAAATTCTTGAAGTTTAGGGAACTAATGAGAATTCAAGAGCAAACACATTAAGGAGGACCATGTTATGGTTAATGTGCTAACTCTAGTTTGGTTAACTTAACCTTGCATGGAAAATATAAAGTCTTGAAAATATATATATCTTGGAATTATATTAGTGGTAGTTGTGCTCATTTATTATTGTATTGTTCCAATGTTGACTAAGATAAAAAGATGAATGTATTGATCTCTATTGTACTATGAAGAGATAATGGAATGAAAAATATCAAATTGTGTGGCTCCATTGTCCATCTTCTCTATTGTTCATCTCTATTCTTCCCGAATCTGTTTCACATCAATATTCTAACAGAATTCGCACAAATAATCCAACACACATCACACCAATTTCCCAACAAAGATCCAACATAGGGAAGTCAAGTTCAGTGCAATTCTGATTTGAGAAAGCTGTTGATCGACACGACCAACCGGTCCATACTGGTGATTGAGGATATTGACTGCAATGTTGGTCGGATGGATGTGCACATCCACATGTTGTACTACACCTCGGGTGGCTTCAAGATACTTGCACGCAATTATCTGAGGATAGAGGAGCACCCCCTGTTCGGAGCAGTGGAGGAGTTGTTGGAGAAAGTCCAGGTGACACCTGCTGAAGTTGCAGGAGAGCTAATAAAGAGTGACAATCCTGAAATTGCATTTCGAGGTCTTATCGAGTACCTTCAAATCAAGGAAAACGAGCATGCCTAAGGTTTGTGGTGGAACGTGGCAGATGATAGCACTTGCACTTGTGGGTGGCCGAAACAAAATAGACTGTGTATGATGACAGGGACGAGAGTTCTCGGGACTGTATAATCCGAAACGAACTGTGTATGATGATTTCAAGAGTTATATAGGTAACTTAGGGAAAAAATTGAAGCAATTGGGCAAGCCAAACAATAGTAATTTGAGTAGGATACAAGGTCAGATTCATAGTGCTGGAGTGGATGGAGGTAATAAAAAGAAGCAATTGGATTTTACAGATCCGGGAACTGAGAATGGGGTCGATCATATTTGCCATGGATCATGGGGAGAGTTTGATGGACATAGATAAGATTATCAGTAACAAAAGTGAATATGAAGAAGAGAAGAAAGAGAGAGAGAGAGAAATTGGAGTAGTGATAGAAAAAAAAAAGATTGAGAGTATAGGATTTTTAATTGAAGATTGTCGCCGGGAATGGAAGATGGAGTGTCATCCCCGGTAGAGACGACAATGAACAGAAAGAACTATCAAGAATCGATAGGCTCTGATACCATGTTAGAAAAAATGATGCTTTGATAATATGATAATGGAGAAAAGATAAAGAAGATAATAAAGAGAATAATGAATATGAAACTATATTGAATTATATATGGAAAGTATATGAATTACAATAGAGATGACCCCTATATAAAGGGGAGAATGTGTGGTAAACAAGTACACTTGGTGTGGGGGACAAATAAATCTAATGGGTTGTGCCTATCTATCTAGATGGGTTTAGGCCTTTATATATTCTAACAATATACATGTTGGTAGGCACAAAGCCACGTTAAGCAGGTAGAGGGCAACTGCCCCCTTTGATTTTTTTTTTTTAAATTTATAATACTAAAATAAATTATTTTAAGAGACTTATAGGAAAAAATTGAGATTTGTCCCCCTTAATTTTCTGATTATTGCCCCTCAATTTCAAAGATTAGAGTAATTTTTTTTAAAGACAAAATATACTAAAAAATAAAAATTCATTAAAATTATATGTAATATATAGATTAATTCAATAAACTAGTTAATTGAACCATAACTCCCTTCTTATAGACCATCTAACCCACAACTAAGAGGCCAAAATTCATTTAAGCAACCCACAATTTAAAATAAATTTATACTATAACTTTTAATTTAATCCGGTCTAACCCACAACCCACTTATCTAACTAAACCCTAAGGCTATGTTTGGTACGGTGGAATGAAATGGAATGAAAGTTGGAATGGAATAAGAATGAAAATGGAATAACAAATCTCATTCTATTGTTTAGTTGTAAATATGTAGTAACTAGGAATGGAATCAACTTGAAGCAAATGTTCCAAAAATATCCATAGTCTTAGTAATGAATATATTATTCTAATAAAATAATATTATTTTTATAATTTTATTCCCAAAACAATGGTGGAAGATAACAAAAATAGTAGTGACGGGTAAAAAATACCCAAGATCACCCAATATTAATATCAGAATCCAGATTACTAACAACGCAAAATACATTTATGTTTAGTGAAAGATGACTACCTATTTAACTTGTAGATTCCACATCACAACTCATTCACCTGTCATATCAAGACATCATAAAATTTGGTTGATAAAAGATGAAATACTTGGATTACATAGACCTACTGGGTACAACACCAAAATTTGGTCAAAATAGCTTTTGGATGGTTTGGAACATCCCTACATGAGAACCGGATGCCAACCATTTAAAAAAGTAACCGTTTGCTTGGTTTGTATTTTTAAAAATTATTTTAAAAAATTTTGAGAATAAAAAATAATTCTTTATCTGTTTGGTTTTTGTTTATATTTATTGTTATGGAATTTAATAAAACACAAATATATGTTTGTGCTTGTGGAGTGCTGGAGTTTAAAATAGAAACATGTTTTATATTGATATTTTTGTTGTAAATATATACATATGTATATGTGGTGTTTTGGGACAAATGAAAGTGAATGTGGTGGTGGTCGAAGGCGGCGGTGGTGTTTCGGGTCAAAAGGAAGTAATGGTGGTGATGGTCGAAAGCGATGGTGGTGTTTCGAGTCAAAGGGAAGTGGTGGTGGTCGGAGGTGGCGGTGGCTGTGGTTGTGGCGGCGGTGGTGGTCGTGGTATAAAGATATACATATATTTTTTGAATGAATCGTAACAAACAAACAAAAAAATACATTTTTTTTGTTTGCAAAAAAGGGCTAAAAAAACACAAACATTTTTTACTAGGGTAATTTATTCTGACCTCCCGTTAGGTTTACTTTTATTACTGTCAAATGAAAGTTTTTCAAAAATCACCCTCACACCCCATTTCCGTATAACTAAAAAAATATCTTTTGTTATTTTACTGTACTACCCTCATTATATATTATTTATTTTGAGCTTTATTGTGTGATGAAATTGAATTTGCATTCTCTCCCTCCTCCACCCAAATTGAATTTGCATTCTCTCCCTAAGGCTATGTTTGGTACGGTGGAATGAAATGGAATGAAAGTTGGAATGGAATAAGAATGAAAATGGAATAACAAATCTCATTCTATTGTTTAGTTGTAAATATGTAGTAACTAGGAATGGAATCAACTTGAAGCAAATGTTCCAAAAATATCCCTAGTCTTAGTAATGAATATATTATTCTAATAAAATAATATTATTTTTATAATTTTATTCCCAAAACAATGGTGGAAGATAACAAAAATAGTAGTGACGGGTAATAGGGGTGGGGGTGGTGGACGGCGATTACGGCGGTGGTAGTTTATTTACTTGGAATGTGAGAGGGTTTTTAAGTAGTTTTATGTTTTAAAATCATTCCTTAAAGAATGGAATGATCATTCCATAGGTTTAATAATGGAATGATTTTTCATTCCAAGGAATGGTCATTTTCATTCAAATGTTCATACTAAACAAATGAATGGATATTCTATTCCATTCCTCCGTACCAAACATAACATAAATCCCATATTAGACACAAACGAAATTTTATGATTCATTATTCAGCGTAGATCGCAACTCTCTCTCTCCATCTCGGCGATAACAACTTGGGGCAACTCTATCTCTCACTATAAGTTAAAAAAAAACTGAATATAATAAATTTTTAAATAAGGACGAACATCAACAAGCATAATTTTTTTACTATACAAAAAATTGAATATATTGAATTTTTTTCCTTATTATTATTATTTTTAATATATTTATCAATTTTAAATGTTGCCCCCCACTAAAATGTTTTCTGCCTCTATCCCTGCATGCTGGTATTATGACACTAGTACACTGATCAATGTTTGAACTGTGAACCCTCCAACATAAATGTGTTGGAAATAGTTTGGAAAAACAGTAATTAAACCCAACTTTGAGCTTAAATAATTATGGGACCCGAACTCCGATTTTAACGGGACCAAGCACTAATGTGTTCTCCTTGGTGAGGAGATCAAGTTGGTATAATTACATGTTCAAAACTATTCATTATTGAATGAGAAATTATCTCTCAAAGTGACCCACTTGAACTTGGGTAAGAATCTTTGTCCCACATTGGAAATAAAGTGAAGTGTAAAGGTGTTTATATATGGTTGCATTGAATGGGTGACTTGAATAACTAGAGGCATGGGAGGAGAGCTAGACCATGCATGAACCATGCAAGCCTTAGCCTAACCACACACGCGCGCGCCGCCCGCCCGGTTCGGGTCGTGGGTGCGGTGCGGGTGGGTGGGTCATCAGTTCTACCCATTTTTTTAAAATTATTTTTTTTTTGGACAAAACTGTAATGACTCTTTTAAAGAGTTGCGTATATAGTTTGTTGTATCAACCATCACCTGCACAGTTTATACACCTATTGGAATGGATACCTATACAGTTGAGATACCTTTCCATTCTCTATATGTATAGGCTATTGCAGTTCATTAAAATCACGTTTTTCCTTTTTCATACACTCTGCCATAATATACAAATTTCCCTCTGCATACACACACATATACATATAGACAAATAGGTCTGGTTCGGTTCGGGTACAATCACAGAACTTGAATTCGCCAGTCTTCACCATTGCAGTGCTGCAATTGTGAAGGTGAAATCCGTTCTATCTTGGGAGCCACTTGCTCAGAATCCTTGAGCACCGTAGAGGGAGCAATATTGTCTTAAGGAAACTGTGGTATCACACAGGGCTCGGATTTAATCTGCTCATTCTAACAATTTGATATTACGGGTCAGTTTTCTTCTTAATTATTGCAAATATATTTGTATGCATGATATATATATATAACAGAAGTATATGTAGGTTCAACAATCTTAAGGTAATATATTTTACTATTTCATGTTCTGTTATAGCAGTATATATTTCAGTTCGTATTTTGTACGTAATTTATACATATATTCTGTATATATATTTGTCTACGTATATATATTAATTCGTGCATATACTACATGCGTGATTTTGTATATCACTGATTTATACATAGTATATATATATCTGTTATTTACGTATATGCATATACAAATTGCAGTATCTATTTCGAAATTGATTTGATATATATATAAGCATTGGAGTTTGCATATAACACTAATGCTGAATGCTATTGAGTTTGTAGTACTTGAATTACTAAGTGGTGTTTTGGTCTGAATCAAATTCGTGCATATCATTATTCACTTCCGGATACATATTGTACATTATTTAATGCACAGTTACATTCTTAATTTCATTACAAGTTAAATCTGTTATTGTGTATCTATATATATCTTTACTGTAATTCTGGCTTAGATACATAGGTACATTCTGTTATCATTTTACATTCTGATATATAGATATACATAATTTATATTCTGTTTATAGATATATATATATATATATATATATATACGAAGAATTTGATATATCTTTATATTCTGTTTTAAAAACTGTTATATATATATATATAGAAATAGTATTCTGATATCTATATATTTTGATACATTATATTCTGATTATATTCTGTGATATATATATATTCTGCCATATATCTATAACACTGTTTTTGTATTCTGCTATATATATATATAATTATTGTATTCTGCTATATATATATATACTTATTGTATTCTGATATATATATATATCTTCGGTATATATAATATTATATATATCTTCAGTTTTATACATATTTATATATTATATTTTGTAATTAGTCCATATATATATTTAATTATATAAACTGTTAATATAATTATTTATATATATTGCTGGACTTTGTATTTCGGAATTATATATATATATATCATCCTTGGTTGTTTTATTTATGTGAGATTGTTATTATTATTGTGTGGGAAAATTAAACGGTACATTAAGCAGATTTCTGTTTGTGTAACAGAAATGACTACTGGTAATCCAACCACAATCAATGTCCCACATGGGGAGAAGCCTGAAAAATTCAATGGCTCTGATTTTAAGCGTTGGCAACAAAAGATGCTGTTTTATCTTACTACTTTGAATTTGGCCAAGTTTTTAATGGAAGCAATTCCATCAGTGGCCGAGGGTGAAACTGATAAAGATAAACTAGCTGCAGTGGATGCATGGAAGCATTCTGATTTCTTGTGCAGGAACTATATCCTTAATGAATTAGATAACACACTGTATAATGTATACAGTGGTGTGAAAACTGCAAAGGAGTTATGGGAATCATTGGATAAAAAATATAAAACTGAGGATGCTGGAACGAAGAAATTCATTGTCGGCAAATTCTTAGATTTTAAAATGTTAGATTCCAAAACTGTACTCAGCCAAGTGCAACAGATTCAAGTGCTTCTTCATGAAATTCATGCAGAAGGTATGTCTCTTAGTGAGTCATTCCAAGTGGCGGCTATAGTTGAAAAACTACCACCACTTTGGAAAGATTTTAAGAACTACCTGAAGCATAAACACAAGGAGATGACTCTTGAAGAGTTGATAGTTCGCCTGAGAATTGAAGAGGACAATCGTAAGTCTGAAAAGAAAAGTAGTGCATGGCATCCTATGGAGTCAAAAGCAAATATTGTGGTGGAAGGATCATCTTCAAAGACTAAAAAGAGAAAGTTCAGTGATGAAGGTCCAAGTAAAGGATCTAAGAAGTTCAAAGGCAAGTGCTTCAATTGTGGAAAGCTGGGACATCTCTCTAAAGACTGTCGAAAGCCAAGGAACTTCAGGAACACTAGACCCCAAGCTAATGTGACTGAAGCAGATCGACTTGCAAATGATGTAGGCGATATGAATCTTGCTGCTGTGGTTTCAGAGTGCAATTTGGTGGGCAATAACAAAGAGTGGTGGGTGGACACTGGAGCTACTCGTCACATCTGTGCCAATAGGTGGATGTTCACTGCTTATCAACCTATGAAAAATGGAGAACAACTCTTTATGGGTAATTCTTCATCTTCTAAGGTAGAAGGTAGTGGAAAAGTGATCCTGAAAATGACTTCTGGAAAAGAGGTGACTCTGAATAATGTGCTACATGTGCCGGATATTCGCAAGAACTTGGTGTCTGGATCTCTGCTAAGCAAAAATGGCTTTAAATTAGTCTTTGTATCTGATAAGTTTGTACTTACAAAGAATGAGATGTATGTAGGAAAATGATATCTAAGTGATGGGCTGTTTAAGCTCAATGTAATGACTGTTGTACCCACAGCTAATAAGATTAATAACACAGTTTCTTCTGCTTATATGCTTGAGTCTTTTGATATTTGGCATGCTAGATTAGGTCATGTTAATTATGATACTTTACGTAGATTAATTAATCTAAATGATTTGCCTAAGTATAAAATTGACCCAAATCATAAATGTGAGACATGTGTAAAATCTAAATTAACAAGAAAATCCTTTCAAAAAGTTGAAAGATGTAGTGAGCCTCTAGAACTAGTGCATACTGATATATGTGATCTAAAGTTCTTGGAAACTAGAGGAGGAAAAAAGTATTTTATTACTTTTATAGATGATTGCACTAGATATTGCTATGTTTATTTGCTAAGAAGCAAGGATGAGGCTATTGATATTTTCAAACAATATAAAACTGAAGTTGAGAATCAACTTAGCAGAAAAATCAAAGTTATAAGAAGTGATAAGGGTGGTGAGTATGAATTTCCTTTTGAGGAGTTCTGTAAAGAACATGGAATTATTCACCAAACTACAGCTCCCTACTCACCTCAATCGAATGGTGTAGCTGAAAGGAAAAACCGAACTTTAAAAGAAATGATGAATGCTTTTCTGTTAAGTTCGGGAGTACCACAGAATTTGTGGGGAAGCTATACTTTCTGCTAATTACATTCTTAATAAATTGCCTCAAAAGAAAACTTTTAAAACCCCATATGAGTTATGGAAAGGCTATAAGCCTTCCTATAAATACTTAAAAGTGTGGGGGTGCTTAGCAAAGGTGGCAATTCCTAAACCTAAAAAGGTGAAAATAGGACCTAAAACCGTGGATTGTGTATTCATCGGTTATGCCCACAATAGCAGTGCATATCGATTTCTTGTTAATAAATCTGAGATTTCTGATGTACATGTCAATACAATAATTGAATCAAGGAATGCTACATTCTTTGAAACTGTATTTCCATATAAAAGGACATCAGATTCAAGCTCACAGAAAAGGTCATTTAGTGATATGACTCAAGATAGTCAGGAACCTATAGACGAAGAATCTATAGAACCTAGACGAAGCAAAAGAGCAAGAGTCACTAAGTCCTTTGGGCCAGATTTTGTTATCAATCTGGTAGAGAATGAACCTCAAACTTATAAGGAGGCCATGTCTTCACCTGAAGCAATTTATTGGAAAGAAGCTGTGAATAGTGAAATTGAGTCCATTATTCAAAATCATACATGGGAACTGGTAGATCTTCCACCAGGCAATAAACCATTGGGATGTAAGTGGATCTTCAAGAAGAAGATGAAGGCTGATGGATCAATTGACAAGTATAAGGCAAGACTTGTAGCTAAAGGCTATAGGCAAAAGAAAGGGTTGGATTATTTTGACACCTATTCACCAGTTACTAGAATAACGTCCATTCGCATGCTAATTGCCATAGCAGCGTTAAATGGATTAGAAATACATCAAATGGATGTAAAAACAACATTTCTAAATGGTGAATTAGATGAAGAAATATACATGGAACAACCCGAGGGGTTCATTTCTCCTGGCCAAGAGAGACAAGTGTGTAGACTTGTAAAGTCAATATATGGACTAAAACAAGCACCAAAACAATGGCATGAGAAATTTGACAGTGTCATGATGTCAAATGGGTTCAAAATAAATGAATGTGACAAGTGTGTTTATGTCAAGACTTATCATAATGCGTATGTCATATTATGTCTATATGTAGATGACATGCTTATTATAGGCAGTAATAATGATGTAATCAATTCTACTAAGCAAATGCTAAAGAGTAGATTTGACATGAAAGATCTTGACATAGCTGATGTTATTTTAGGAATTAAAATTTCTAGAACATCAGAAGGACTTGTGTTATCCCAATCTCACTATATAGAGAAAATGTGTGAAAAGTTTAAGAATTATGGGATAAGTCCAACACGAACACCTGTGGATGTAAACGTTAAACTTTCTACGAACAAAGATGAAGGTATTTCACAATTGGAATATGCTTGGATCATAGGAAGTTTAATGTATGTTATGAATTGTACTCGACCTGACATAGCATACTCGGTGAGTAAGCTGAGTCGATACACAAGTAACCCAGGTAAATGTCACTGGAATGCAATACTAAGAGTTTTGGGATACTTGAAGTATACTCAAAATTATGGTTTGCATTATACTAGATATCCAGCTGTACTTGAAGGATATAGTGATGCTAATTGGATTTCTGATTCCAATGATTCAAAGTCCACTAGTGGATATATTTTTACTCTTGGAAGTGCAGCTGTGTCATGGAAGTCCTCAAAGCAAACATGTATTGCTTGGTCCACAATGGAATCTGAATTCATTGCATTGGACAAAGCTGGAAAGAAGCAGAATGGCTTCGTAACTTTTTAGAGGACATTCCAAATTAGCAGAAACCAGTGTCAGCTATTTGTATACATTGTGATAGTCAATCTACGATTGGAAGGGCTCAAAATCACATGTATAATGGTAAGTCTAGACATATCCGTCGTAGACATAATACCGTAAAACAATTGTTCTCAAATGGTATAATATCCATTGACTATGTAAAGTCTAAGGATAATATAGCGGATCCGTTAACTAAAGGTTTGGCAAGAGAGCAAGTTGAAAGATCATCGAGGGGAATGGGCTTGAAGCCTCAGGGTTAAAAGACACCATAATGGCAACCCAACCTAGTTGACTGGAGATCCCAAGATCTAGGTTCAAAGGGACAACCGAATTGTGCGTGACTTAGTTAAAAGCACTGTGGAGATTAAAACAAAACTCCTTCCCATTCCTATGATGAGACAGTGCATATTCTAGGGTAAGCTATGCTTTTAATGATGTCTATGACTTGGACAAATCCAAGTGAGGAAGAACTCCTAATAGAATCACCTATGTGAGTAGAAGGGGCCACTTCTAGGAGAATTTTTGAAGGCGAAATTCTCTGACAAATACTCATGAAACCAAGTGGTGTCCAAAGCCAAAATGGACACAAACGTGAGAACCAACTGTGTTCGAAGGGGAACTGTGTGAAGACTATTGTCTTGGTTTACACAAACAGCTGACAGTTCAAGGCATCATGTCCACTGATTAGCCAGTAAATCCGATAGTCTTTCACAAGGGAAAGTTCAAGGCTCTAAGGCTACTTATCCTGATACAGTAACCTTTCATTGTACTCAAACTAGTGTCTGCATATTCATCTGCATTTTGAACTGCTAATTTCCATTCATGTGGGGGATTGTTGGAAATAGTTTGGAAAAACAGTAATTAAACCCAACTTTGAGCTTAAATAATTATGGGACCCGAACTCCGATTTTAACGGGACCAAGCACTAATGTGTTCTCCTTGGTGAGGAGATCAAGTTGGTATAATTACATGTTCAAAACTATTCATTATTGAATGAGAAATTATCTCTCAAAGTGACCCACTTGAACTTGGGTAAGAATGTTTGTCCCACATTGGAAATAAAGTGAAGTGTAAATGTGTTTATATATGGTTGCATTGAATGGGTGACTTGAATAACTAGAGGCATGGGAGGAGAGCTAGACCATGCATGAACCATGCAAGCCTTAGCCTAACCACACGCGCGCGCGCGCCGCCCGCCCGGTCCGGGCCGTGGTCGTGGCGTAGTGCGGGCGGGGGGTGGGTCATCAGTTCTACCCATTTTTTTTAAATTTTTTTTTTTTTTTGGACAAAACTGTAATGACTCTTTTAAAGAGTTGCGTATACAGTTTGTTGTATCAACCATCACCTGCACAATTTATACACCTATTGGAATGGATACCTATACAGTTGAGATACCTTTCCATTATCTATATGTATAGGCTATTGCAGTTCATTAAAATCACGTTTTTCCTTTTTCATACACTCTGCCAGAATATACAAATTTCCCTCTGCATACACACACATATACATATAGACAAATAGGTCTGGTTCGGTTCGGGTACAATCACAGAACTTGAATTCGCCGGTCTTCACCATTGCAGTGCTGCAATTGTGAAGGCGAAATCCGTTCTATCTTGGGAGCCACTTGCTCAGAATCCTTGAGCACCGTAGAGGGAGCAATATTGCCTTAAGGAAATTGTGGTATCACACAGGGCTCGGATTTAATCTGCTCATTCTAACAATTTGATATTACGGGTCAATTTTCTTCTTAATTATTGCAAATATATTTGTATGCATAATATATATATATATATAACAGAAGTATATGTAGGTTCAACAAAATGCTCTTAATTCGGCTAGCTAAACACATCTGCATCTGCATTTGCATTGGTTAGGATTTTATTCTTCTCGGAGTAATGATCTTTCGTATGGTATAGTCTATTGTTTTGTAGTACTCTAGAGTTTAGTTTGCACTCGGATATATAGCCTAATAAGGAAATGACCAATATAGTGTAAAAAAATATTAATTCCTTTGAATGAAGCTTATCAAGTTAAAACAATAATTTAATCTGTTTTATTTATTTTCTTACATATGTCAGTCAATTAAAAGAGAACACCGGAAGACATAGGGTGAGTTTGGAAAGTCTGTTTTTTGTATTTGTTTTCTGTCTTTAAATATAAAAACTGTATTTGTATTTATCTTAGTTTTTTTCAGCAAAAAACTAAAAACAAAAAAGCGTTTGGATCAAAATTTGTATTGAAAAATAAAATGGTATTGGTGGGCGGCGGTGGTGGTCGGTGGTGACCAGCGACGGCGGGGGGCGGTGGTGGTGGGTGACTGGCCACGGGTGGAGGCGGTGGCGGCGACCGGCGGCGGGGGTGGTGGTGGTTGGTGGCGGCGGTGATGGGGGCGGTGGCGGAGGTGGTACCCTAAACAGTGAAAAAACTCAAAAAACAACTAAAAGTTGTATTTGGTGTTTTCACCACTTTTATCCACTATTTACAGAAAACAGTTTTCTTAGGAAAAAAAAAAGTGAACACTAAACGCATTTGCCAAACGTGTTTTTATTTTTGAAATGGGTGAACAGTAAAAAAACAAAACTGTTTTCTGTGTTGCCAAATGGACCCATAGCATACACCTGAACAATTTTTCTTGAAAAAAGATTAAGGATATTATCAGTAAACCCCCCCTGTAGTTTCATTTTTGATCAACTAACTCTCTTAACCTCCCTATGGTTAACAAAATGTATCAACTTGACCCCTCCCAATAATTTTGAACCAAAATACCCTTGGAATTTTATTAAATTAAAAAAAACATATAAAATTTAAAAAATACATATACATAATTCGTAAAAAATATATAAAAATTTAAAAAAACATATAAAATTCAAAAAACAAAATCGTAAAAAATATATAAAATAAAATAAAACATATAAAATTCATAATATATATATATAATTCGTAAAAAATATATAAAATCAAAAAATCATATAAAATTCTAAACAAATATATAAAATTCAAAAAAACATATAAAATTCAAAACAAATAAATAAAATTCATAAACAATATATAAAATTCAATATATATATATAATCCTTTGACACACTACAATAGTATATTCAAACAAGATTATCCAAAAAAAAGGGGTAGGTTAAAAGTGCTCTTCCACTATATTTGGGAAAATCATAATACAATCCAAGAAAGTGCTCTTCCACTATATTTGATTTTTTTTCTTAAACAAAATTAGATGTCATAATTGAGTATAGTCATAGTTTTAAAATAATTTATGGTGTTAAAAGTGCATTTTTAGAAGTCAATTGTTTTTTTCCATTTCCATGCAATAAATAAAGTGCGGATTGAACTAACCCTTTTTTAATTTGGAGGGTACACCCGTTCATGTGATTTAATAAGAAAGTTATATGATTTTATTCCTAATTAAAATTAAAATGATGTTTATGTTTTCGAGATATTTTATTTGATTGGTAATATGATTTTTTCGAATTTTATATATTTTTTACGAATTTTATATGTTTTTTCGAATTTTATATATATTTTAACAAATTTTAAGTATTTTTTCAAATTTTATATGTTTTTAAATTTTATATATTTGTTTCAAATTTTATATTTTTTTTACGAATTATATATATATTTTTATGAATTTTATATATTTTTTAAGAATTTTATATGCTTTTTCGAATTTTATATATATTTTTATGAATTTTATATATTTTTTCGAATTTTATAAGTTTTTAAATTTTATATATTTGTTTCAAGTTTTATATATATTTTTACGAATTTTATATATTATTTTGAATTTTATATATATATTTTCGAATTTTATCATTTTTTTTTCAAATTTTATATATATTTTTACGAATTTTATATATATATTTGAATTTTAAATGTTTTTTTTTAATTTTTTTATGAATTATGTATATATATTCTTTGAATTTTATATATATTTTTGAATTTAATAAAAGTTCAGTTGTATTTTGGTCTAAAATTATGGGGAGGGGTGCAAGTTTATATATTTTGCTAACAATAGAGGGGTTAATTTTCTGGGGAGAGGTTAGTTGATAAAAATAAAATTACAGGGGAGTTTACTGACAATATCCCAAAAGATTAAGTGCAAAGTTACATCATTATGTCAAATATGAGTTAAATGTTGGTGTTTTCCCACATTAGTTATGGAAGGAGCGGGTGATCGGTATATAAGTGAGGGAAAATCTTATTCTTTGAACTAGTTTTTGGGGTAAAAGATACCCAAGATCACCCAATATTAATATCAGAATCCAGATTACTAACAACCCAAAATACATTTATGTTTAGTGAAAGATGACTACCTATTTAACTTGTAGATTCCACATCACAACTCATTCACCTGTCATATCAAGACATCATAAAATTTGGTTGATAAAAGATGAAATACTTGGATTACATAGACCTACTGGGTACAAGACCAAAATTTGGTCAAAATAGCTTTTGGATGGTTTGGAACATCCCTACATGAGAACCGGATGCCAACCATTTAAAAAAGTGTATTTTTAAAAATTATTTTAAAAAATTTTGAGAATAAAAAATAATTCTTTATCTGTTTGGTTTTTGTTTATATTTGTTGTTATGGAATTTAATAAAACACAAATATATGTTTGTGCTTGTGGAATGTTGGAGTTTAAAATAGAAACATGTTTTATATTGATATTTTTGTTGTAAATATATACATATGTATATGTGGTGTTTTGGGACAAATGAAAGTGAATGTGGTGGTGGTCGAAGGCGGCGGTGGTGTTTCAGGTCAAAAGGAAGTAATGGTGGTGATGGTCGAAAGCGATGGTGGTGTTTCCAATCAAAGGGAAGTGGTGGTGGTCGGAGGTGGCGGTGGCTGTGGTTGTGGTATAAAGATATACATATATTTTTTGAATGAATCGTAACAAACAAACAAAAAAATACATTTTTTTTGTTTGCAAAAAAGGGCTAAAAAAACACAAACATTTTTTACTAGGGTAATTTATTCTGACCTCCCGTTAGGTTTACTTTTATTACTGTCAAATGAAAGTTTTTCAAAAATCACCCTCACACCCCATTTCCGTATAACTAAAAAAATATCTTTTGTTATTTTACTGTACTACCCTCATTATATTTTATTTATTTTGAGCTTTATTGTGTGATGAAATTGAATTTGCATTCTCTCCCTCCTCCACCCAAATTGAATTTGCATTCTACACCACTCCAATCTCTCTCTCCTCTCAAGTGCCATGACCACCACTGCCAAGCAACCACCTCCACTTTTTTTTCTTTTTACATGTGTGTGGGGCGTATATGTATACATATGTGAATATGTTATATATATATATTTTTTTTTTTTGAAATTTAAAGAAGGAGAATGTAGTTTTGACCAAAATTTGGGTTCGAGAACATGTGAATTGGATTGGGGAATGAGTTGATAATAGAGGAGAGAGAGAGATGAGAGACCAGAGAACAGGGAGGTAAGAGAGAGCATGTAGACAGTGTTGAGGAGAAAAATGATGGTTGTAATGGAGATAGTTGAATGGCATTTTTGGTATTTCATAAAAAAATGTAGGATATGATTAACTTAATTGGGGTTGACTACAAATTTTATCATACTTGGGGGAGGTTGACTTACTTTTTTCCTGAACTTTCATTTGAGGGTAATAAACCTAAATCTCAGGAGAGGTCAGAGTAATTTACCCTTTTCACTATTCAAAACAAAACACGAGAGCCAAACATATTTTTGTTTGGAAAACAGCTACAACAGCAAACAAGAAACAAAAAACATCAAACAAAAACAAAAATCAAACAAGACCTAAGTTTCCTGAATAATGTTTTCAGAAAACTAAACCAGGTAGATATTTTGTACAATTTTCTAATTTTCAATTTTAGAAAAGAGAAAACTGTTTATTTAATTTTTTTTTTCTAACCTTGGAAAAGACCCGCGCGATTTACTTTTGAACTACATTTATGGAGATTGTTTACAAGATCTAATTAAATTATCATGAAAATTGCATTTATAATAATGTTGCTTAACAATCATCAACCCTAAACAGCAACAATGTCATAAAATTTGTTTAAACATCAATTATGAGGTACAAAATATATAGCACACCTCCAATAAACAAGTACCTTAAATGTCTGCCAATGGTGTGATACATATAACAACCTAGACTTTCATTTATATTATCCCCCATTAAAATGTTGTATATAAAATTATTTATTTTACTGCATACCACCATAGCCATAGCTTGGTGGAGGAACAGAAGGACCCTGGCTTGGTCCGGCAGTTTCGGGATAAGCAGCAAAAGCCGAGGACGAAGACGAAGCACCAATCCCACCCACCTCATTCATTCTCTTGCACAATTTCAGCTGCACTTCAGATAAACGCGCGCACAATTCCTCAACCTCCTTGTTGCTCATTGCATCCCTAAAAGATGCATCGAACCAGTCCCTATTCCCGCGAGCTCTTGCATTGTGTGCAAGCAGCTTCTCCCTCTCCTTCTCAGCTTTTGCCCTAACTTGCTGATCACGTAATTTACTGTTGAGCTCGTTGACTCGAGCCCTACAGTGAGCTTCGAAGAGCTGAGACGCATGGTCGTTTGGTTGAGGGTTGGAGGGTAAGAAATGGTTTGCAATGGAATCCATATTCGGATGAGAAAAGGAGAAAGGTTTCCCAGTTGGAGAAAAAATAATGATGCCTATGTCTGCATCACATTGGGTGCAGAGCTCGCTTGCCTTCTTGTAAAGGCCGGTTCGTCGCTTTGAGAATGTAATGAGCCTATCTTCCTCATTTTCTCTCTTCTTCATCTCAATCCTTTGGCGACCCTTGGTACGCTTGGTCTCCATGGCGAAGGTTTTTTTTTTTTTATGGAAGAAGAAAGGAATGAAGACACTAATGGTGTTTTATATACTTTCACTCGCTCACACCCACACATATATATAGTACCGATACAAGTATTGTGGTGGACCTCGGAGAGTTAATGCCATTATTGTCTGTTGATTATTTTCGTTGAATGGGTCGATACTTTTTGTGAACTCTTGTGCTGGTCAAATGTTGCATGGGAGTTGCCTATTGGAGTGGTCTTCCTTCCATGTTTAAATGTACTTACTAAAAAAACATTCAAAATTACATCATTTTGTTGTATGTATTCAAGGATTACATAAGACATGCACCTAGAAAATGTATAAAATTATACGATACTATATATATTGTATTATGAGTTTGAAATGAGTAAACGACTTTGTGAAACACAATGGTAAATAAAAAGGATAATGCTTCGGTCCTCACCCCTTATTTGGACCAATATAATTAAAATACGTGGCATATATTAATTAAAAAACATAAATGAGTATTATCCATTATTTATGGAATTCAACCTGGATTTGAATTATTCTTTTTTCTTTTATTCACTTAAAAAAAATAAAATCTCATGAGCAGTTTAACGTCTACTTATGCGTGTAGACTTATTTGTATATACAGATTGATATATGCGTGTCCATTTTTTATATATATATAGATTGATACATATATATATATATATATGCTATGTATATATGCTATGTATATTGCAATTGAATCCAAAAGATGATAAAATCTTTTGTGTTTTTATAATATCATCAATTTGGTGCGGTGAGCGGCACTTTACACACGAGATTTCTAACTTTTTTCTCCAAATTTCTATACTTCAATCACTTTATTTTTATTTTTTCTTATTTGTGTTCATAATATGTTGTATCCAATTCATTTATATATCTTTGGATTTTACGAAATATGGAGAAGTACTCATCACAATATCGAATAATATTCGTGGATTGTGACTTTTTTCTTATTTGTGTTTAAGAAAAGTGTACATGCATATATATATGACGTTAAACTACCCATTAAATTTTTATTTTTTAAAGTGAATAAGAGAAAAAAGAAGAATTCAAATCCAGGTTGAATCCCATAAATAATGGGTAATACCCATTTCTATTTTTTAATTAATATATGCCAAGTGTTTTAATTATATTGGTCCATATAAGGGTGATGACCAAGTTGGTCCTCACTGGTGAGGACCCAAGCATTGTCCAAATAAAAATATATCTTCACTCAAGAAAAAAAATAAACATGTTAAATAGTACGGATATTACCAATGTCTACATTTTCTTACCTACGAAAGTACATGTTTGATGTGTCTATACATGCTTTTATCGGGCATATTCTAACCACAATGAACGTCGCCATGCATGCAGGAATAGAATAAATATTATTAACATAATACTAAAAACATTCAAAAGCTACGTATTATATTCAACATATATAATTTCATACAACGTGGAATTTATAACATGGTACGCATGAAGATATAAGTTAAGAGTTCTAAATATAACTATTGCCGGGTTTGTCTGTATTATACACGTATGCATATAAATATACATAAAAGTTGGTAACTCGATCTCTCTCCTTATATAGCAAAGTTGTTATTGCCGTTAACAGGTAAGTGGATATCGAGTGTCATGTTAAAAGTAATGAATACAGATAAGCTCGTTCTAGATATATTATACACGTGCTCAAAAGTACATTAAAATGTCATATCAAAGATTAAATGAACATTCATTAAGAGTCGCTCATGTATCTGGTATAAGAAAGTAAGCACTTCTACAAATTCAAAATGTTCAATATATACACGTGTTAGTTTGTAAAAACCATAAATTCTAACATAAAAAACACGATCATAATGTACTAGACACATTTTCAAGATATATTAGACACGTGTTCAAATGTAGACTAAAACATTGATTTTGAACTAAAGTGGATGTACAACCTAAATGTCACGTGTCAACAAAGTTGTTATTGTCGTTAACAGGTAAGTGGATATCGATTGTCACTTATGTATCACATGTTAAAAGTAATGAATATAATAAGTATGATCTAGATATATTAGACATGTGCTCAAAAGTACATTAAAACGTCATATCAAAGATTAATTAAATGAACATCCATTAAGAGTCGCTCATCTATCAGGTACAAAAAAGTAAACACTTTTACAAATTCAAAATTTTCAATTAATTTATACACTTGATAGTATGTAAGAACCATAAATTCTACTATAAAAAAACACGATCACAATGTCCTAAACACATTTTCAAGATATATTAGACACGTGTTCAAATGTAAACTAAAGCATTGATTTCGAACTAAAGTGGATGTACAACGCTAAATATCACGTGTCAAAAGGTAAGCATATATATATATATATATATATGATTCTAAATATATTAACATATATCGGCGTATTGAAAAATCTCTCAAAATCATGATTAATTATGACGTAAAAGAAAGGTTATTAGAAGCACTATCCGTACTAATATTTTATACTAATCATTGTAAGTTTATATTTTTGACATCTTTACATCACGAGAATTTACATATTAATTCATTCATTCATTTTCCGTGACACTGAACATGCAAGAATACGGTGAATGTTCACTCACCTTGTAGCGGTAGTGCAACACGCTGCATCATAGTCAATAGACTCAATACTAAAGGTAACACCATAAAACGATATTGTAAAACATAATTTTTGCATTGCGATAACAAGGTTGAAGACATGTATAGGATGTTAGAATTGCGACGATATATAGTAAATTAAAGGTAGTACTTCTGATTTGTACAAGTCTCTACCAACCAATGTCTCGAAAGCATTGTTTTTTCCTTAAACCTGTGGTTCAATTGTGTTAATATTAAAATGAACGGATTTAGGTCCAATTACTTAATATATATATTTTCATGAAGTTAATTGAAATCCATAACATATATAGTTACTTTATAATCTCTATTTCCTGATAGAGAATGATAGATATTATAGCCATCAATAATTGTTTGATTAATTATCTTTCTTTAAATATTGAAATTCCATAGTGGTTGGTATTATGACTATTTACTTCTTTCTCTTTATTTGGAAATGAAATTAATACATATAACTCATAAATGTATAATGTAATAGTGAGAATTGAAAAGGTGTAGATGAATAACAATGTCACGCCCCGTTATTCCTGAGACTCCAATTAGCAGAATCAACGAATCTCGAGATATGACGTCACAGAAAACGACCAATAGAATCAACAATAACAAGAAAATATATGGAATAAGAATGAAAATAAAGTATTCCATGCCATTTGAGTGATAGAAACTCAGTAATGAATTCTAACGAAATTCGGCAGAGTTCCGTTTGTAAATTGAACATCCGAACAACCCAAAAACAACACAATATAATAACCTGCCCATAACAATAGAAATAAAATCAATGGCACACAACCCAACATTCCAGAAACCTACTAGGGCCGAGGTAGTGGAAAAGAACACCGCTACCTCTACACAACCCCTCTAAAATCGATAGAGCCCCAAATGCTCAAATGAAATTATAAAGAAAATCAGATGGTGATGCAAAAAAAGTATAATGGCACCCCGAATAAAGAAATACCCGAAATGAAATATACAACGAAAGAGAATATGCCAACAAACTAGCTCCCAAGAGAAATAAGTATACACAAGGATAACTACGGATAAAAGGAACAAAACTAATGAAAAACATCCCAATTCACCCGTACCATCGCCATTGAATATGCCGTGCTGCATCCATCTGCAAACCTGCAATCTATGTGAAGGTGAGCACATCCTCGGGTCACCAAATATCCCTATCAAACACACCCTTAGCCATCAGGAACCTCTAACCATCTTGTGTGCATGCAGCTATCCTAGATCAGTTAGTTGTCTCACCTAGCACCCACGCTAAATCCGAGACCCCAAAACAGCCCCAAAAATAATCCAAATTATATCAAGAGTACTCACTAGATAACACAGAGAAATAGAAATGTCACCGACAATTATACACAGGTCAAAACAACATATATATAAACATGTACACACATAAAGCCCCGTAGATAACTAATCATACCCGCATAAGCGTATATACAACCAGTCTAATTCACATCCTCGTCTAGAGTTAGTACGAGAACCAACTATATATCTATCATATCCTGCACCGAGCACACCACTCAAAGTTCCTAGGAGTTAAATAGGTCACTCCTTAGGACTACAGGAAGGGAATAACCATAATCACGCCCATAACTAAATCACAAATCTTACACATCAATGCTATCAAATAATTCCTAGAGTCTCACTCTCATAATTTCTAACATCAGTCATGTTCTCTTATCCACAAAAACTAGTGAAATAATCCGTTCACTTAAAGGATCTTTTCTCCAAGGCCTCCTATAACAAAGAGGGCTTCTAAAACTAACTAGTGATCGTATGGTATGTACACACTGCTACCATCTAATCCTCAAAAGAAACATAAGTGGAAAAACTCCATCACTAGTTCAGATTCGACAATTATAAGTCAATCTCCAATTCATACTACTTACTGAGGCACAAGAAAGAGGTACCTGAATCATTTAGTCCCAAACAGATGCCAAGACTCTCGAATTTTTAAAGAAATTGCTGAACTCCGAAAGATTCAACTAGTTTTTTTAAGAAAACATTTTAGGACCTGGTTAAATTTATTTGGTTCCAATGTCTCCAAACCTAACCAAAGTAATAGGAATCGCACTATGTGTGCGCAAATCAGCATAACGCAAATCGAGAATATGACAATGACAGTAACAACACAAGTGTATGTAAGGTCCGCCCTAAAGACTGAAACCTTAGAATCCCATGTTCGGCTAAAAGCCAAGGAACAACGACGATAAAGAGTATGATCAACCATAAGAGACCAAACTGAAAACCATTTCAAAATCCCATTTTAAACTAGTCCTCAGACCATCAATATTTGTTTAAGAATTTGAGAAAACTCTAAATAGACCTTCAAAGCATAACTATCTCAAAAAGAATTTTAGAAACAACTAGAAGAAATCTGGAGTTGTCGAACTCCAATGATACCGAGATCTCGGCACAACCTCGAGGTCTCAATAACAGGGACAAACAATACCCTGAACTTACTGACTTCACAAGAACGTTTTAAAAATGAAATTTTGCTGCCATCTTCAAAATGGTTTTACTTCTGATACCTCCGGTCCCAAGAGTTCAACTCCTATTTTATAAAAACAAGTTTTTGACTTATGGTTTTTCAAAAATAGTGAACGGACCCGGGGTAAATGAAAAACGTAAATTTATAAAATCCAAAAGCTTTAAGTTTTCAAATATTTGAGAAAACCTTGGATTGATCCCAAAGGTCCAAACCGTAATCGAGATTTCAAGGTACATGAACTAAACACTGTTTATTTCTCAAAACACTTCCCAAAATGGAAGAAAATAGTGACAAAATCAAAAATATCAACAGTCGGAAGAGAGACAGTAAGACTAACGAGCCTAGACCGACTTTTAGATTTCTAAACTCCTCACACCACCTGAGGGGATACGTCAACCATCCCGCGGTAGCACCAATCACCCAAATAAAGGCCTACATGGCCGAAAACCACAACTTCATCAAACACTGATAAGGGGCAGGCCAACTCAACTAAAAACCCGACTCAGGGAAAAGTTATACAACAATGCCAAGTCCTGGTTAACTTCTTAGAACCACTCAGAATACCTTCCAATCACGACTCCCTTAACCCTGATTTTTATTATTACACTTTTCACTTTTTAACTTTAAGTCTCTATGCCTTCATTCACATTGAGAAATTCTACCTTTCATACGGGATTTAACCACAAACATTAATTACAATTACAACCACTGCACCATAGCGCCCAAGGGAAATAATATAAGCCTTTAAAATAAATCCAAATATAATATGCCCAATATCCACGAGTATCAACAACATGTAATCTCAATAAATAATAATATGGTAATTAAATACTCAGTGTGAATGTCAATGCTCGTGACAATGCTAATGCAACTTAAGTACAACCCTATCTACATAAGGGTCAAACAAATAACAAGGAATCCCAAACCGTTCACTGATGGGGGTAACGAACCCGTAAAAGGAAGGGTGGGTGTTGCCAAATAGAGTACGGAGACCACGAGTCCACCCGGAACGGCAAGTGAGGCCTAAACCCTCACCCCCAACTTCTGAGGATTCGAGAGATGCTAGCTCCCTGGGTGCCCGAACACCCACTGGCCAGTTGTTGCGACTATCCAAACGGTCTATACATATATATGACACAATTAAGGCATGCAACTCACACCGAATCAATGTATATGTCCACGGTGCTACATGAATGCAAAATGCCTCTACATGGACCCAATACTTAATGATACATCATACATTTCCAATTTTCATTTAAAACATTATTATAATTTAAATCATAGCAATAATTCACGAATAATCCATTACTAGAACATCAATTCACAATTTATCTACTTTTTATAATTTACAAGACAAAGAAAAGGGACCAAGAGCAACATCTACGTTTTCTCGTCCCTTATTTTCAAGTCTCCCCTAACCTGTTTTTATTTTCGTAGAACATAACAAAAAAGGGGAACTAATATCAAATTCTAAGTTAAAACCCACTTTTCAGAACTTCCTCTAACCGATCCTAAATTCAAGGGGAGCTAGGCCACCTAATTTAATCCGATTTATTTAGGTTTTATTTTATTTAATTTATCGAGTGAATTAATATTTTCTGTCTATTTTCTAGCCCACCTAGAGGCACTTCCATTTTGAATACATAAGACTCGTAAATCACGTAAATAGCTAGAAACATGAAGCATACTATCACACATATGTGAATACACAACAATAGGAAAACTATAATTTTCTAAATATTTAAATCATGCTTGATAAATAAATAATAATAAAATCTACGACTCCCTACACAACGAGTGTGAGAGTTAGATATATTTTTTAAAAAATATCCCACCTAAATTAACGCTTATAGAACAACCCGAAACGGTTCGCCGTGAACAATGTCGACACCTGAAAATTAGGTCCGCCGACCAAAGTTGTCCGAAAATCTTTTTGCTCGGATCGAAACGATCGTCTTGCTGTCCGATTGAATATAATCAAAACCCGTTAGTAATAGCCTAATAAAATGAAGCAAATCTGAAAAATACTAGACGGAAAATCATACCTAAAAATTAGATTTCCCGCCAAATCGTTCAACGTTTGGGCATATCATGTACGACATCGGGAGCAAGTTATCCTTAAAATTTCACGCCAAAAAAAGCATAAATCGGCACTGAGTCAACCCAACTTAGTACAACCGAACAACTCCCTGGTCGCCAGCGCTCTGCGCCGCCGTCCTCACCGCGTCGCCACCCATCTGCTCGCGATGCTAGCCATGGCCACCGCATCTTAACTTCGACAAACCCAGCTCCAGATCGTTCACTTCACAACCCCAACTTTCTCTCTCAATCGCGACTGCTGTCACACCACCACTACCGCGACCTCAACCGTCAGGGCACCATCTCACGCCGAGCACCACCTCTCCTCAGCCACGTCGTCGCCTGCCATGGTAGTCGTCGCCACTGCTCCAGCCGGCGACCACCAGATCGAAGCTCTTCTATTTCTCTTGCGACAACTCCACCGACCATCTCTCTCTTCTTCTCTCACAGATCGACAACGAAAAACTGATGGGATAGAGAAGAAACTACCACATCGATGAAAAAGGAGGGGAAATGGTGGTTCTGCGCGTCTCTCTCTCAGTCCAATAATACACCGAATATATATATATATCCATTAATTTATATATATAATTACTCAAATATATATATATATATAAAATTACCCATATATATATAAATTCAATAATATATATAATTACGATAAATCCCGAAAACAATTTGCCCGATGGCCCATTACGCTGTCAACTGAGTAACCACCGCGAAGAAAAAATCTAAAACCTTCTGCGTCTAGTGCGAAACTATAATTAAAATATTTAACCTTTATTTAATAATAAATAATAATAATAATAATAATAAAGGGAATATCATTAGAAAATCCCTAAACGAAGACACGCGAACCTGAAAAATCCTCGGGACGCTAAATAACTAGAATAATTCGAAATAAATAGTCCGGGGTATGAACCCCAACCATAGGAACACCGGGTACGTACTAACCCATCGAAGTTTCTAAAACAAGTAAACTCTAAAAGTCAAACAAATAAGTCTAAGAATACACGTCACATAAGTACAAATACATGGGAAGAAACAAGCTAACGCAAATACCCCTAAGCACACAAGCCAAACAATACATAGATGCACGTACATACAAACACAGAGCACGCCAGCCAAACAAGGTACGTACTAATCCAAATACAAAAGAAATAACAACTCGTCACCTAGCGCATCCTAAGCCTGACAAAATGCTAAGCGCTAACATCACAACTAAACCACGTAATAATCCAATTATAAGAGAACTCAAAAACCTCGAACATACTAAGCATGTCGCCACCTAGTAGAAGCATCAAATGCCAAATTTTAAAATGAATTCACTAAGTCGACAACAAGAATTCCCGTAAATGTTTCACCAAGTCCGAAATACTCAACGTCAAATGTCAAAAAGGAACCACATAGTCGGCACAAGAACCCACGTAAACATTTCACAAAGTTTGAAACACTAGACGTCACCGTAAAGTCCTGTATTCACCAAAGAAACTCCATGAAGTCATCAAGGAGAAATCGTAGAGTCGTCCTGTCAAATCCAAACGTAAACATGAAAAATTTACACGTGAAATACCCAGAATAACCACGACATCATGAACAAGTGACGTCATAACCGAAAATAATTTCAAGAAATTGTGAAAATAACCAGGGGTGTTACAAACAACATACATGAAAATAATTTAGATTATATTAGTCCATTTAATCTCATTTAAAGTAAAGCAATTAGAATCTTTTTTTATAGATTACCATTTAATTTGAACTTTTCCAGCTACTAAGCATGAACTACATCTTCAAACACACAACCACATATACAACAAAACACTACACTGATCATATACAATCAAACATCATCCCAAAAAAGACTCAACAGAAAAAAATAAAAACATAATCTAAAAAGCTTCAATTTAATATCAATACCACTAATAGTGATTAATTAGATTTATACCATCCTCTTAGAAACACATCAATACAATCCCAATGCGGTGTGTTAATATACATACAATAATCAATAAAATCCCAATGCCGTGAAGGTAAAATACATACAATAATCAATAATAAATCTATAATTACCTTAAACCCTAGGCAATTCCAAAATTAGGGTTTACACCCTGAACTTGCATGCCCTCATAATGAAATTTAGTTGCACCAAAGTCCCCCAAAATCAGCATAAGGGGTGTACTCAGAACTATAATCCAAAGCAATGCCTTCCGTCGCAACAATTTCATGATCACCAAGATCATCCAAACTAATACCCATTGCACCGTAATCATCAAACCCAGTGCTCCCAAAACTATATTCCAAAGCTGTGCCTTCGTTCCCCGGAAAAACATGATCAAACTCATTCAATTTAATATCCGTCGCACCACCATTATGGTCAAAACTAGTTCCTCCAAAACCACAGTCAGATTCAGTCCCTCCAATCTCCGGATTAGCAATGCCTTCGGCTTCGGTTTCAGCCCCAAGAACAATATGATCAAGACCATCCAAATTTATATCCGTCACTGCATTATCACAAGTAGTCCCTTCCACATCATGATCAACACCATTAGTACCCCCAGAACTAGAATCAAGAGCGCCCCCAAGAACATCGAGATCAAAATCATCCAAGTTTATATCCGTTGTTGCACCAAAATGATCAAAACCCATGTCTCCAAAACCATCAGAACCACTGCCTTCCGTCTTCATCATCTGGTCAAAATCATCCAAATTCAACAAATTCGACGGAGACATGCTGGCCACGGCAATCTTATCGGCCTGGATGAGAACATTGTTCTTCAACTCCTCTAAAGCAGAAACATAGCGCTGAAGCTCCTCTGACCCTAATCCGTCAATAGGGTTTTCCCACCAAAACCCTAATTCCTCGCCACCGCCATTATCATAGTGGGCGAGTACTTGGGAAGTAGAAGAAGAAGAAGAAGACGTGGTAGTAGTAGTGGTTGGGGATTGGGCGAGGAATCGTTGGAGGACGGAATCAAGGTTAGGGTTTCCGAAGTAGAAGAGTTTTTTGGCGGGAGACTGGGCGAAAACAGCCACATCGGCACCGCAGATCTTGCTCAACTGGGCAGCCTTCTTGAAGAGGCCGGTCCGACGCTTGGAGAACGTCACTTGTAGCCGCTTCTTGTTCTCAATCCTCTGCATTGCAACCTTCTGACGTCCTTTACTGAATTTTTTGATGATCTTCTCCTCCATTACTTAGGGTTTTCTGTATTCTCTCACTGTAATTCTCTCGTTCAAGATATATATATATATATATACACACACACTTAGGGTTGTCTGTATTATCGCTGTAATTCCCTCTACTCAAGATATATATATATATATATATATATATATATATATATATATATATATATCTGTATTCTCTCGGTGTAATTCACTCTCTAAACTATTCTCTGGCTGGAGATATATACCTATTTAGTTTCCATATATAATAGGGCTTAATTTCCATATATAATAGGGCATGAGATTTGTCGGGAAAATATTTATTTATAATTTTTTGATGCGTATTGTCACTTAACTTACTTTATGCATAGTTTCTAAAAGCACTTTATTGATCAAGTTATTTATTTGTCGATCTAAAATAAAACTCACTGTGGTAATAACAAACATTATATAGGAGGATAAGTTTTAAAATGTATTTTTTAGATTTTTAGTGCTCGGGACATTAGTAATGACTCCGCTAATAAAATTATTATTGTATTTTAAATGATTCTTAATATTTTATGTGGTATTCAAGTTGCATTATCAAATTCATTACACATGGCTAAATCGATTCAAAATTAAACAGCTGAATTGAGTTATTAAAGAACACTTAAAGGAGTAGTGAAGTGTTGCAAGGTGAGCTCAAGGGAGAACAACATGTTACATGCAGGCACGGCAATGGGACGGGGCAAGGCAGGGATTGCACCCTTTATCCATAATCCCATTGAACTTTATTATCCTCGTATCCTTCTTAAATTCAATTGTTCAATGGGGCGGGACAAGGCGGGACGGTTTTTTATCATATATAAATAGAAATAAAATTTCTCATGCAAATTAAGATAATGTTTAAGTTTTTAATTGGAACTTATAATTTACTATTACTCTACGAGCATGAAAGTAATACATATAATTTTTCATATAATGGTAAAAAAATAAAATTTTATATTTCTTTTTACGTTAAAATTTATTTTTATTTTTTTCTTGAACTACTCCGGACTCCCTTTTCCTCAAAATATTCCGAGTTTGTGAATATAGCAGGCCCGCGATAATAACAAACTAATAATTAGTAAACGACTTCAAGTCCATTCAAATGCTTTCTATAGTTCACAAATATTACGCTTGAGAGAATATATGATTTTGTTTTTAAAAATATAAACCTTGAAAAAGAAAGAAAGTTATCATGAATATAGGTGAATTACAATACAAAGTTATACACATGACAGGTTTTAAATATGAAGTTGATTTCTTTGGGTAAGGTTTAATATTACTACCACTCAATTTTGTAGCAAATGGTAATTTTTTTGCTACAAAAATTAAGTTATTTGCTACAAGATTAGTTTGTAGCAATTCACCTAAGAATTGTCTACAAAAATGCTACAATACAATTTTGTTGTAAATATCTTGAATTCACAATAATAATAGTAATAATATTAAATATATAAATAAATAAATCTGTTAACAATAAAAATCAGCTATAATAAAAAAGAAAAACAAATAAAACATATGGAACAACAATACAAAAGCAAAATATGGCACTCCAAACTTCAACTTTTCAGTAAATTGCTAGTCAGCACAACAATACTTAGCAAACATGTCAAATGTTCATTATTCATCTCCCAACCTACTTGTTTATGCCCATACACAGTGAAATATCTAATTTGTAAGTGTCAACTATACACAACAATATGATTCCAGAAAATTACAAAGAATATTAAAAAATAAGAGTAGTGCACCACAATATTAAAATTGAACAACGATTCCCGAAAGTTGTAAACATAGCCCGGACCCTCTCATCTATCAAAGTGCCGACCCTCTCCTCAATATTTTGCTCAACCCTCTCCTCAATTCCCTGCTCCGCCATGTCATCGAGCATTTGCATCCTCTCATACAATTGTTTGACTCTTTCCATTGCCTCCGCACAAGTCCTTTCCGCGTCCTCAACCCTCTTATGAGCTGTCTCCAGCTCTGCTCACGTGCATCGGCCTGCTGAAGTAGGCTTCATGCCATACCCGAGCCCACGACTGTAGTATGGATTGTCACCAAGAATTGCTTGGAAAATATGGAAATCGTCACTCATGGTACCATCATTTGCTTGTGACTGCATGACCATCTTTTCCTGTAATTCAAACCAACACTTCTATTAATGTGGCAGAATTTTATGGTTAAATTAATACCAAACATCCATCATCACCTCACAGACCTAAAATGTCACGCCCCGATATTCCTGAGACTCCAATCAAGAGAATCAGCAAATACCGGGGTATGACGTCATAGAAAATGACAACCGATATCAACGATAACACTGAAATACATGGAATAGGAATGAAAATGAAGTATTCCATGTCACCTGAGTGATAGAAACTCAGTAAAGGAATTCTAACGAAAATCCGGCAGAGTTCCGTTTGTAACTGGAACATCCGGACAACCCAAAAACAACACAACAGCACAACCTGCCCAGAATAACAAGAATAAAAGCAACGGCACGTAGCCCAACATTCCAGAAACCTACTAGGGCCGAGGTAGTGGAAAAGAACACCAATACCTCTCCGAAACCCTTCTAGAAATCAATAGAGCCCCAAATGCTCAAATGAAATTATAAAGAAAATCAAATGGCGATGCCGAAAAGGTATAAAGGCACCCCAAAACAACAACTACCGACTGAGCCACCAAGCTCAAATAAGAATACATAAAATCAAATGGTAGTGCCGAACAGATACAATGGCACCCCAAAACAATAAATACATGAACTGAATATACAACATAAGGGAATCTGCCAACAACCTGGCTCCCAAGAGAATAAAAGAGTGATAAATATGATCACGGAAGGGGGAATGAATCTACCGTCCCAAATCCCACGTACCATCGCCGCCGTACGCGCCGTGCTGCATCCACCTGCAAACCTGAAAAATGTTGTGTGTGGGGGGTGAGCAAAAAACCACGTGCTCACCATAATATCAAAACATCACACTCATAGCCGTCTAGAAAATGCTAACCATCCCGTGTGCATGCATCTATCCTAGGTCAAGCTATTGTCTACCGTGGCACCCCCGCCAATCCAAGACACCCAACAATAACCTCACAACTAATCTCGAAACTACTCAGAAGTCGTAAAACAGCACAGCTCATAAGATATATCTACCATTCGTATATACGCATGTCGAATCAACATATATATATACACATATATACATATACACAAAGTCCCGTAAACAGCTAGTCCTAACACCTGGTGTATAAAGGCACCTAGTCGAATACACACTCTCGTCTAGGGATACAACCAGAACTAACTATCTATTATACCGTGCACCGAGCACGCCACTCAAGATTTCTAGGAGGTAAGATCCCTCACTAAGACTACTAGAAGAGAAAAACCATAACCATGTCCACAATTAATTTATAACTCTTACACATCACATCTATCAAATCATACCTGGAGAGTCTCACTCTCACAATTTCTATCCTCAATACAGTCCAATGGTATCCTCAATACAGTCCTTTCTGTTTACAATATTTCGTGAACTAATCTATTCACCTCAAGAAATACAGAAGGGAATATATTATCACCACAATGGATTCGGTAACCAACCGAACTATCTCTAACTCACACCACCTATCAAGGCACTAAAGAGGGTATAGATCAACAAGGTCACCTCTAACTCATACCGCCTATCGAGGCGCAAGAAAGGGTTACTGGAGTCACTTAGTCCCAAACAGATGCCATGACCCTCGGTTTTTTTAAAGAAAAATGTTGAACCCCGAAGGATTCAACCGGTTTTTAAGAAAAAAAAAGCTAGGGCCCGGTCAAATCATATTTGGTTCCAATGCCTCCTAACCCAACCAAACACTAGGAATCGCACTATGTGCGCTTAACTTAACCTCACTTCTCTTACCCGAGAAGATCCACAGACAACCACAAATGATCATATTTCTTACCTTAAGGAATGAAACCTCAGAAACACATGTTTGGGTTAAAACCCGAGAAACTATAACACGGGGAAAAGAACTACTAGGGTTCAACTGAATATCACCTTAAAGTCACATTCAAACTTATTTCGAAACAGGTTCTAAGATCTTCAACTTAATATAGGAACCTATAAACAAATCATCAAAGGTTACCAAACCAACACCGGGATTCAAGTGTTCCTCAGAACAGCTAGGAGGAATCTGAAACAATCAAACTCTAAAAACATATCTAAATCTCAGAACTGACCTCGAGTCTTACCCGACCTTTAACCTGAACAACTCTCTCCACTACCAAAGTGGTCTAATAACCATCCAGTGATAACCCTAATCACCAATCACAAAGGTCTATTGTGGCCAAAGGCACAACCACAACCAAGTTTCAATATACAACTAGCCAACTCAACTCAAGGGGAAAACAATTAATTCTCAAAACCTCTTTTCATCTATATCCACGTAACCACCTGGAACACATGTCAACCATGGCTCTACTAATCCAGGTTTTAACATTATTACATTTCATTTCTTTTAAATTTTAAAAGCTTTAACTTTTAATCACATTTAAATTAATTTCCACCATTTATAATAAAGTTACCAATATCATCAGTTTAATAACAGCAAATATCAACAATATAAAAGATCCATAAACGATCATATAAACGAATGAATGCTCAATATGTATGTCAATGCAATGACAATGCAACTCCAATGCAACCCTAGCCACTAATATCCAGGAATCATTCCAATGCAACCCTAGCCACTAATATCCAGGAATCCCAAACCGTTCACTGCTGGGGCAACAAACCAACAACAGGAAGGGTGGGCGTCGCCAAATAGAATGCGGATACCACGACCGCGCGGAAAACCGGCAAGTGAGGCCCAAGCCCTCACCCCCAAATGTCTAGAGAATTGAGAGTTACTAGCTCCCTGGTGCTAGACCACCCCTGGCCAGTTGTTGCGACATTCCAAACGATCCAGACCTGTACGTGACATAACTGAGGCATGCAACGTGCACCGAAACAATATGTATATAACATGGTGCTATATGAATGCAAAATGCCTCCATATGAATTAAATATGCTCAAATACACGGCATCAAAGCCAATCAATCTCATATCAATCATGTTTCACAATTTAAATCACATGATAATTAAATTTCCATTTATCACAAAAATACTCCGGTTCTCAATTGCCCCATCTTTATAGATATTTATACGCCAGCATGCTTTTAATTTAATTACCAAATAATTATTTTCAAATTAATTCGCCTCAGGGAACAATTTAATTCACAATACAACTTCATTATATTTTACGAAAAAAATAAATTATAAAGGGAACTGAAACCGTGTCTAAGTTCTACGTGAATCCCCTAGCTTATATTTTCAATTTCAATAAACTATAAATAACAGGGGATAATTTACTCGTCGGCTCTACATCCCTCAATATCAAATCTGCCCCGCTCCCACTGTATTTTAATAACAGTTATATAAAATCCGGGAGCTAATTACAAGTTCTAATATTTTACACAAAATTCTATAAAATCCCACTTTAAGTTCGGGGGTACTAAACCACCTAATTTAATCCAAATTTGGTAGGATTTAATTTATTATAACTTTTCAGGGAATTAATTTACTTAATTTATCAAGGGAATTCCGATTCCCGACTTCATTTATCTATTTATGGATACTCCATAAATTCTATAAAATTCCTAGATATTCGTCTACCACTAGGAATTTAATTTCATACTTTTATTATTTATAAACATACAACGGGACTACTTAGCATTTTCTACGCACTATTAGTGAGTGCTAGATAAATATATATATATATATAAAAATATATATATAAAATTTCCCCACCTAAATTAAATGCTTACAAACAGTCCCGCTTTAACCGACAATGAACAGTGCCGTCACCGGAAATAAGCTCGCCGAACAAAGTTGCGCTAATCCATTTTCGAATATGGAAAAATATCCGCCTCGTCAACCTAATTAATATACCCGAAGCTCATTAATTATCGATAAGTAATTTTGAATAAATCTAAAGAATATCAACCGAAAATTCTTACCGAAATTCTGAAATTCCCGGCAAACCGCTCAACGGTTTCGCACCAAATTCGGATATATCGTACACGGTACCGAGGCCGAGCTATCCTCCGAAAATTAGCCTAAATCGAGCCCGACTCGCCACTGACTCAACCCGACTCGGTCCGACCGAACACTCCCCTGTTCGTCAACACTCACGGCTGGACTGTGCCACCAAGTCATCGCCTCAACCACCGCGAACCGCCGTCGCCATCCTCGCCGTCAGCCCTGAACCACCACGGTCTCCTTGTCCAGCGACCTCAAAGCCTCTATCAGATTGAGTATGAAACACCCCCATTCGGCCCCTTTCCTCTTTTCTCTCTAATAGATCAGTGGTGAAGAGGAGATGGAAGAATAAAGGAAGGGAAGTAGCTGATGTGGTCATTGCAGAGAAGAAAAGAAAATCGCATACCGTAGCTGCGTAAATGAGATACAGAGAAGAAGACTTGACCGGCTGTGTGTCTCTCTCCACAGCAATCATACATATGTATATATATATGGGTAATTACCAAAGCAACTCTTGCTTTAACCATAATTACACAAGTGGTTTTTCCATTTTCTAAAATCACTCTATCACCCTTATATACACATATAAATACTTAGTGTCAATTGCCATTTCAACTCTTTACTCTTCCAATATTACAAAATCAACTCTCCAATTCTCTATATTTACAAAAGTGACTCCCAAGTTTTTCATAATTACATATGTGACTCCTATCTCTTGCCAATTCACCTTTTTAACTCCAAGACATATATTATATCCATGTCCCATAAAATATACCGGGGATACTCAAATGATTGCACGTGAGCCCATAAAATTCACCGGACTCCAAATAAATAATATAGGCCCAAATAAAACTCTGGGGCACAAAATCTATCCACCAATTAAATCACTGAAAGCCCCATCGAACTCCGAATAATTAATATAATCCGAAATGAATAATTCGGTTATATAGTCGGATATAAATATTTATTAAAACCAAATTAAATCACTAATCACCTAGCGGTTTATACTACACGCTCTCGTAAACTCTACAAATAGTCGAGAAATAATACAAGTCGAAATAAACGCTCCGGGTACGAGACTCAACTACCTGGTCATCGGAGTCGTCACTAACCCTATCGAATCAAAAACCATAAATACCGAACAAACCCAACGTGTCGTCAAGTCGGAGTACTAAACGCTATAGGTTTAAACAAAATCGCCTTAACACTTATTACGTACGTATACACATGAAGAACAAACAAGATAATACCAATACACATAAGCACATAAGTCATACAACTAAGGCACATAAATTCACATCAACACACATAGCACATATATACAAACATAAATAAAACGAGCGGAAAGAACTATCAATACTCCTAAGCACGTCAGCTAAACAAGGCACGTACTAACCCCATAACCGGGGAAACAAAAACGTCGAACCCCTAAAGCACTAACTACCGAACTCAAATCACTGAGTCGAAACCCTAAATGTCAAGCGTCGAAATAAACCCATTTAGTCGATAACCCAGCTGTCAATCGCCACAACTCAATCACGTAGTCGATAACAAGAACACACGTAAGGGTTTCACTAGGCTCGAAATACTATCGTCACGTCCAGCCACGTAATAGCTACAGAATTCCACGAAGTCAACGAAGAGAAATCATATAATCGTGTTGTCGAATCCTGAACTCACGTCAACGTTTCACCAGTTCGAAACATTAAACTTGCCTTCAATTCTCGTAATCGCCAACGACAATCCACGAAATAGTCAACAAGTCAATAGTCGCGTCATCCCATCGTATCAAGACATAAACGCGAAAAATTTACTCGTAAAATACACAGAGTAACCATGACGTCATGAACAAATGACGTCAGCACCGAAAATAAATCAGGAATAATTTAGAAAAAAAAGGGAAAATGAAACGGGTTGTTACATAAAACTATCAATAAATTATGAAAATTATAGCTATAAATTTCATCAAAGAATTCTTACATATAGCTCCTCAGCATCTGGATGTGTCCAACCCTTTCCTTCCATATAGTGAGTTTCCTTGTACATACGAATGAAACTGACTCCACCAGTTGTCCCTTCATCGCGCTTCATCATTCAAGAAAATTTAGTAGAAATAGATTTCACACTTGAGTATATAAAAATTGTTTGAATCATTAAACCTATATGTATGTACTCAACTATATGTAATGCACTTGCCTATCAATGTTATTGACAGAATCTCTAATTTTTAATGCTCATTGTATATCTTAAGAACAAAATGATGTGCAGATACTACATCTATCATTGAAGGCATGATTATGGTTAATTTACGTATTTCGCTACCATTCTTGACAAGATTTACAGATCCGCTTAAGATTTGCTGTGGACGTCACGAGAATGATATCAATGTCTGGTGTGGGCGGAAGGGATATTATAATGGAACTGAAGTGTTTGGTGCTGCTTGTGCAAATCCATCAGCATATGTGAGCTGGGATAGGGTTCACAACTCTCAGGCTGCAAATTAGTGGGTGGCTAATCACATTCTCAATGGTTCATTGTCGGAGCCACCAAATCCGATTACTCGTGCATGTTATAAAAGTTGAGGCATGTAATCCTAATGATCCGAGTAAGTGACAAATTATTTGAAGTCATGCTTTAGAAGAAATTAGTTTCAAGAGTAAAGAAGTGCATTATTATCACGACCCTTCTTTTGGATTTCCCACTAGCATTAGATTTATGAACCAAATGATGAAAGCCATGATAATTAATTATTAATTTCATGAATGTTTGTTTTAGATGCATCAAGAGATCGAGCACTTATCATTTAACAAAACAAGTGTGTGTTGTGTGTACATGTGTTGGTGTGTGCGCGTGCTATGGAATTAGTCATTTGATTTGATTTGGGAAGTGATATAACAGTACATGTGCATATAAAAAAACCTTACTAACAACAAATTTAAGCTCACCATCTCCTCGAGGTAACGAACAAAAGATTTTGAGCCCCCACAATGCGGTATTTTATAACATTTTCGGTTCTTGCTATTTATTGCACTTCGTTTCTACATGGCAATATGAGAAAATTAGTAAATAAATAGCATTTTACTTATTTTAAAAAGATATTAAGAAAGTATGTCAGCAAGTATTTAGGAAATCATTGAATATACTATCTTTGAAAAAGTAGATTTACCTTGAACTTTTCCGAGTTGAACCTATCACATAATATCTGCCAAACATCATGTGGAACACCATCATACGGATTCTGAATTGCCACCTCATGTGGTAGGAACTTAGCATAATGCAATTTAAGTCTGTGCCTATAATCCCTCAATCGGCTCTTGATATGCATTTCCACAGCCTCCCTCACATGTTTGTCATTCATATCAACCTCAAATATGTCCTGAAACAAAAATCATATTACAATGATTATCACTGTGTAGTATTTCAGACAAAACTGAGGATATCAGATTGATAACATTACTAAGTTTAATAGCGCAAAAAAAGTCAAGACTACAAAGACATAGAAGTTTAATAAAGAACTTACCATGACCTAGACAAACAAATATTTCTTATGGCAATGAGGAATTTTTTTCCAGCTCTCATATAGAAGTGAACTATTTAAGCGAGCAATTATTCCAATCTCAGTGGTCCACTCTTTCACATAGCCATTCGCTGGCTTGAACAAATCTGGCTTTATGTGGATTGGAAGACGCTTATTCCCATTTTTATCTCGAATCTTATCAACAACATTACTTGTTATTTTCCCATGTCCTTTTCCAAACCTAGAAGAGTTGGAACCTACAAAATAGATACAATCATCTATTTTACATAGTTCAGTTTCACATAAAAGACTTCTCTGTTTTCAAATTGCAAGGATTTAATAATGAAACAAACTATATATACATATGTAGAATACAATAATCTCACCTCGAACAGCTGGACCAGTCTCAGAAGCAATATGAATAGACAATGAAGGTCCTATATGTTAGATTTCACATCAATCAATGTGAAAAACTAGACTATCTCTTAGAAGTCATAAACTACTTCATATGTAGTATTCTAACCTCCACGAGATGGAACTGTGTTTGAAGCAATAGGGCTAGATAGTGAAGAACCTGCATACAAAATATCCTTATTTTTATCATTATTTGTAAGCATCCTTTTAATTTTGATGTTTAGATTAGCAGAAGCATGATCAAAATATAATGCAGACTATAGCAATCATCCATGATCATTGTATATATCATCATTCAATCAACCCTCCTTTACAAACCTTTCTATCACAATGTAAGCTATCAAAAACAAAGTAATAAGAGCCAAAACTGAAATTTCTTCACGAGTTTTAAAAGGGGACATAACTAAAACTATTTTCATATCTGTAACTTTTACAAACCAGAACTAGGTCTGATGTGGGCTAGAATTCTAAATCAGAGAACCATGGATCAAGTGCTTCTTGGCCCTCTGAACTAAAACTGTCGTTGATACTTGAGAAATCAAAATTGATCCCCAAACCAAAAGAGTAGAATGCCAGTGAACATGTGTCTCTTGCCATCCCAATGACCAAAGAGTAGAATGCAATCACCACAATGAGTATAATAATTATAAACTCGAATATGAAAAACAAATCTCTATTCATGAGTCTTCTAGACCAAAACACATACTTGTGTATCATGTAGGAAAATCTTGGACAGTCCCCAAAACCACTTGAAAAAAATCTGATATTTAAGTTTTCATTCACCATCCCCTAATGTATTGCCTCTTTAATTGGTAGAAGATATTGCTTTTCCAAAAGATAAGTTCTTGGAGTTTGGAGATTGCATAAAAAGAACTCTCATAATCAATAATTATAACAGAAAAACAGTAATCTCGATAACTGAACACAAGATTTCAAAATACTTGGTTAAGGCTACGGATCACTAATCAAAATAGAGAATATAATACATTGGTACAGGATTCTAGTGATATCCAAAGGCTACCACACAATAACGTGTAATGAAAATAAAATAAACAGAGAAACATGTGACATAATACACACAGTGACATGTATAAAGAAAACCCTGAGAGTTGGACACACACACACGCCTAACTGCTTATGTGTTCAGTTGCTGAGGAAAATTAGGCAATGCAAAGATACCAATTACATTTAAAAATCTTTACAAATGTTGGAATAAACTAAGCTGAGAACCATACAATTTAATATTTTGGAGATTGCACCCATTCATGGCTAGTATGGGGGCAAGAGAATCAAATTCTTATTATATTATTATACACACACATATATATGTAAATTAATTGCTACAAAAGATCAATAAAACTAGTTTCATTTGATAAGATTATATATTACTTGAGTCAACGTACTAACTTGCACTTATTATTATTATTTTTTAATAATAATAAGATAATACATGAATGTAGGTTAAATAATATGTTGTAATGTTGCATGTGTGAGCATTTCCCACTTGAGATTGCAACACATCCAAGCTAGTGGGAATCACAGCTAATTGTCTATAAATGGATTGCAATGTGGAAATTAAAGATACAAAATAAATAAAAATTCCCCTCTTCAAGTGTTTCACTTCTCCCCAAAGGATAGTTCTTGCACCGAATTATTAGGTAGAATTATTTTAATCTTTATCATGTTATTTCTTTGGTGTCCCTATTCTTTCTAACAACTCAATGCAACTAACATTTTACTATTGTTTAAGATGGAAAAACACATATCTTAGGATGGATTAGTGGTTTTCAAATACGAATGGGACTAGTCTAGACTTGCATGTCACTTGAGTATGTATATGTTAAGTGGGGCCATGAATTTACTAATCTAGATGGCAATATTTATATATCACTATTCACTACTGAGCTAGAAAATATTTCTCAGAATTTCTACCAAGACTGTACCTTAACTCTATGATATTAGTTAACACCCCATAATAATCAATGCCTTATCCCCTCACAACCACACCACTATTTTGTGTTTTTCGATTCATCTCCCTTTCTCTAGTATGGAACCTAATTCCATTTACTATACAACTACTATATCGTTTTACTTGTGGATTAGGTCCACAAGCTAACAAATAAAGATCATCAGAAACTGCATGTGGCTCAATATAACGCAACTCATTAATCTGTTAAAACAATAAAAAAATTTGTTACGTAAATTGTAATACCCCGTATTTAATGGATATTTATTTCCTTAATTATTTTGGATGGCATAATGGGTGTTTAAATTATTGAATGAGGCTATCTTAGTCTTTTTAAGTCTAGTAGGTTATAATGAAATTTTGTGATCTGAAGGGGGGCAAGGTTGTCATTAGTGTTTGGGCAGTTTGGTGATTTATGCATAATACAAGGATAGTTTGGACATTTCCCTAACCCTAACATCTTCTATATAAGCATCCTTAACTTCAGATCTAGCCCCCATCTCATTTCTTCTACTACTTCTTCTTCTTCATCAATTATACCCGAAATTGTGAGGGTTGAGAGGTTGAGAGCTTAGAATTGGTTTGGATATGTACTTGTGGTGGATTCAGCTCTACATTACAGGCAAGACATATGTTCTACTCTTCCTCTTTGTACTAAAATTTCGTAGCCTTTACTTTGTGCATCTATAATCTGCCAGATAGTATTTTTCATATATGTATATGTATGTGTAAATCATGTTCATATATGACTTTTATATATTCTGTTTATACATATATGTATAGATCCGTAGGTATATATATAGATCTTGTATATAGGCATATATGTATAGATCTGTTAGAGTATATTCATATTCATGTTTATTTATGTGACTTATATATTCTATTTATACATATATGTATAGATCCGTAAGTATATATATAGATCTTGTATACATGTAGAGATTCGTGGATCTATATAGGCATATATGTATAGATCTGTTAGAGTATGTTCATATTCATGTTTATTTATGTGATGATATATATTCTGTTTATATGTATATGTATAGATCCATGATCATATGTACAGATCTTGTATATAGGTAGAGATTAGTAGTCTTATATAGACATATATGTACAAATTTGTTAGAGTATATTTATATTCATATATATATATGATGATTTATATTCTGGTTATACATATATGTACAGATCTATGATTATATGTATAGATCTTGTATATATATAGAGATTTGTGGTGATATATTGATATATGCATGAGACTATGTTTATATCTAGCTATACGTACAAATCTGTTTTTACCATGTGTAGCTATACATGTATGGATTCGTGGTTATGTGTCTTGTTGGTATGATTCTGATGATGTGTATATGGTTGGAACTTAGTATAAATATCTGAGTACATAAATATTTTAGGTTTCAATGTTGACAAAGATTTCAAAACTGTTATTAGAAAAATATTGCCTATTTATGTAATTGTTTTTCTCTATTTTCTTTGTTATCAGACTCTGGACATTGATTTATATTGTTATTATGTGTATCACGAATTATACTGGATTACGTATTTTCGACCGTATAAATGAATAGTTTCGACCGTATAAAATACCGTATACCTTATAAATTGTTATACGTTCCCGAATAAATATTACAAGCGAATTATTAAATTCGTAAAATCCTATGATTTAAATTAAATGACTATGTTTTGGAAATTTATAAGAAACCACAAGGAGGCTGACTATTACTGCAGTCTAACTAGTACCACGGAACATGGGTGAGTTGTCACGGCATGGGTGAGTTGTCGGGTACGTGGTTATGGTACGGCATGGATTGGATGTTGTATGGAAAAATCATATTAATGTAAGAAATTTATAAACATAATTATATTAAATGGTGGTATATTAGTGACTATAGTTATAGTTAAATATATTATTTTTTTTAATATAATTTTGGGATTAGGTGTCACTAGGAAAGGGGATGGATTTTGGTACTCTGCTTGGGATTATGTAGAGTTGTTCTTGCTCGTGGGTTTAACCCACATTTTTGTTGTTTCAGGTCCTCGGCAGTTTCACCAGCAGGGTTGAGGATTTCATATCTATCTGTCCGGTTCTATCATAGTTTCCTTCCACTCCAGGGTAGGATCCGATAAATGTCATATGTTGTATTTCTTATAAGTGTGTTTCTAGGGGTCCATGTTTATGGGATTTCCAAATTGTACTGTGTGGGACTTATTTTATTTAAGGATGTATTGAGAGTGGTCTTCTTCATGTATAAGTTGTATCCTTATTTTGTTATTGTTGTTATTATTATATTTCTATTTTATGTCTTCTCTTCTGTGCTTATGTTATCAATTACTAACGCTCCTAGTTTTCTATGTATGGGCCTGGCCAACCTATGCATGAAAATTTGGGGGGTGTCACATAAATAAATAGTAAAAGATTCTATTAATAATTTAGATGCAAAGTAACATGTTTACTTACATGTTCTTCAAACCATTTAGGAAATTGTTGTCCTAGCTCTTCCATGTGTTCTCTACATATATTATATGATACAAAATTTATTATCAATTATAAACAATGTGTTAGACACTACCAAATTAACGTCACTTACAAAAAGTCTGACTCAATTTCAATGCAATTCTTGAGCACGTATCGTTGAGCCCTTTGAAGATCCACTACATCCATAAATCCATAATTGGATGACCCTAAAGGACGAACAATCCTTCAAAGCTATCCTCTCTTACTTCCCTTTTTGGTAAGCTGGATGATGTTTCCCCCTGTTGTACATTTGAGAATTCTGTTTGCATTGTTTCTCCAGTGTGGATATCTTCCAAAAATTCGTCTATATCATCAATATCATCACCTTCGTCATCCGTAACAGCATCATCACCATAATGATCATCCTTATTATTATTTAAATTGTCAATTCCCTCTCCATGCCATACCCAATGTATATAACGCTTGTACATTCCATATTTATACAAATGATCCTCTACATCTCTGATTTGCATGAATGTCATATTTTTACATTTACGACATGGACATCAAGCCCTATTAAGACTGTCAGTATGACCACGTGCTAATTGAATAAATACTTGAAGATCTTTTATATATTCTAGAGAAATCCTAGTGGGAACTTGGATCCAACTTTTATCCATTTAAGTGATTTTCCTACACAATATAAATTACGAATATAGTAAACCAATATGAAAGGTCACAATAGTTTGATGAGTAAATATGCATAAGACTGAAAAAATGAAATATCCATATAAAAAACTTTAACTAACAGAAAAAGATTATGTCAATGAAGAGGAAAAAAAAAAGATACTATCTAGGCATGAATAAGTAAAATATACTACATTAACAAGCCATTCCAATCATCAAACACAAGCAAAAGAGATAAACTTAATAGTATTCAACATGCAATTTCATAGATAGTTCAGATACTTAATAGATGTCGTATACACAACCCTGGGCAAGGATTGTAAGCAGTGAAAACTGCCAAACTGTACCAACGACAATGAATAAGACATACCAACTAGTAGCTCAAATTCATTCCAAATATACTTAGCAAGCACCTATAATTGAAAGCAATTTCAAATGCAGATGTGAAAGGCATGGGCACTTGGATTTTCACATTCAAATAGAAAATGAAAGCTTAAAAAAATAAAAAATAAAAGATAACAAAATGCAAAGAAAGGGTTATCTTGCTACCTAAGAGAGCACGAACTCTTTCTAGAGCGTCATCCGATACGGGTCCGTTAGGGGAAAGTGATCCTTTACAAGCATTATATAGCTTTTGTATAGCTACTATCTTAGGCTTCACCCATTTTGAGAAAGTAACCAAAGACCATTTTTCTTTTTCTTTTTTTAAAAAGTTGGGTTTTAAAAATCATACATGAAGGTTATATACAGTGGTAATATTTATTACAACATCACAGGTGCTCATATATTCAAGATCATAAATAGCATTCAGGGAAAAAAGTAAAAAAAATAAAATAAATCATAACACTATCTAACTCACAAGTACTCCAGCTCCTATTACAAGGAAAAGGTTTGCAGGACTTAAATTTGAGTATGGTACAGGAATTATGGGGAGTCTGGAACGAGGGTATGGAGGAGAGCAGAATGGAGGAATGCTAAATAAATAAATAAAAGACAGAGAAGATCTTGCCCTGGTCTGTATATGGTACTCAAAGAAGAAATACAACAACAACACCTGTTGAAGAATCTAAAGATGGATTCCTCGTGATAGTTTCTCACTTTAAGTTCTGCAGTTTTGACTTTAGAGAACTAGTAAAGCAAGTTTTCCCTATTTTAGTCACTGAATTGTATATATTTAAAATCGGTGAATTCCAGGAAATAAATAAATGCAAATGAAAGCTAGTATGCTAGGAAATTTGGACAACACAACTTCATAGGAATTCCATTATGAAAGGATAAGAGACATTTGGGAAAATGGATAGGGGCATAGATTTTGTTATTGGGTCTGCAATTTAAAATGATTAGAGACATTGTTTATGCATATATGTATATATACACAAGCCTAGCCTATTAACCAGGATCAATCAACTCATGTTATGCAACAAACTAACCATTGAAAGTTGGCAACAAAGTCCATCCATATGACAGAAGTCAAAAGCAATAATAAAAGGACATAAAAAGTAGCAAGCAATAATAATCATCTATTTTAGTTAACAATGGTTGTTTACCTAATCAGCTACTAAACCTACACAAATGCAGACCAGTCACTCTCAAATATATATATACATGTAACAATTTATCTATACAGGTTAAACTGTTTAACCCTTTTTAACATTGATTTCGTCTTATTTTGCCTTCTCTATGGACATGTGGTTAACAAAGGAGGTAATTCTTTCTCCATTTATTTGTACATACTAGTATAGATATTTTTCTTGGATTTACAAAGTCTGCTGATAGATTATTCTTCCATTGTCCGTGTATTAGTTGTTTTTAAAATACAAAGTAATGCAATCAACGACAAATATACGGCAGTATATTTTGCCAAGTGTTATTTATCCTTTCAAATGAAGCAATTCCATGTTCAATGCACTATATTGATAAAGACCCAGTACACTATTCAATCAAGATATTGATAAAGACCCAGTACCCTAATAGTTAATGAGGAAGTGCATAAATATTCTCCTAAAAGATAAGTGGGTATAGGAAATTAAATCACTATGAGTGTGAATGTGTATATATCTGTATATATGTCTATAGATTATGTTGAAGAATATACATAGTGAATGAAAATCAGTTGTCTTAGAACCTAGCATCTCCTCCTGTGCATTATATCAAGTACTGCTTATGTAACACCATTATTGGCACAAGACATTTTAGGTAAATAAAATTAAAAAACATTTCTCATAGTGATATCAGAAGCATAAGCTGTGCACAAGTCTAGGATCATAAATTAAAATTAGTCCATTAAATAGAACACATTAAGTTTTCATAAATATAATCAAGCAATGCATATATAAATTCATGTTGCCAAACTTTGAATTCAAAAAAGCACACAAAAACTTCATTTTAAGTATAAAAACAGTGCTGAAATATTATTAATCAGTGTTAAATATAGCTTAATATAGTGCTGAAATCAGTACTGAAATAGAGTGAAAATCAGTGTTGAAACAATGCTGAAATCTTATCAAAACAGTGTTGAATATAACTTAATATACTGCAGAAATCAGTGCTGAAACTCTTAATATGACATCATAAAATCGGATATGTGGGCAAAAACTAAATCATCGTGCATTGTTCACACACACAAAGACACAAACTTTACACACACACATCATACATTCACAAAATGACATCGTAAAACCTGATCTGTAATAGATTGGGCAAGAAATTGAATTGCCAATTAAAACAATAAATTGCAAAAAATAAAATAAGAATGAAATTGATTCATGAGGAGTTACAAGCCTTCTCAAAAACGGATATGTGATTGTTAGGGCAAAAACTAAATCATAAAATCGAATCTGTGATTATTAGGGCAAAAACTAAATCATAAAATCGGATCTGTGATTATTAGGGCAAAAACTAAATCATAAAATTGGATCTGTGATTATTAGGGCAAAAACTAAATCATCGTGCATTGTTCACACACACACAAACTTTACACGCACACAAACACATCATATACATATATACGCGTATGTGTATGTGTAAAGAGAGATATAGGTGTGTGTTTGTGTACATATATATACACACATATATATAATATACAAACATATATATATATATATATATATACATATACATACATATATATAGCTTGGATTATACCTAAGTTGTCGAGGAACATAGACAGCAACGGAGTCGATCGAGTTGTGGATGAAGAGAGAGAGAGAGCTCTGGAGTGAGACTGAGAGAGTGAGACTGAGAACGAGGCTGAGACAGAGTAAAAGTAATTTTAGAGACTTTATATAGTTATATTTAATATAATTGAAACGTTTTAGCAAATGTATATTAAAGGATCATATGCCACAGTGGTAGTTTTTGACTTCTTAAAATTGTTAGAGGTCTAGTGTTCGAGTCATGAGAGTGGAAAAAAGCAATTTTAGCATATTACTACAAAAAAATTAATTTTGTAGTAATTAGTATTATATTTGCTACAAAATTGTTTGCATAGTAAAAATAACACTCTTTTACTACAAAATAAATTTTGTAGAAAATTTTTTGTAGCAAATTAACTAATTTGTTGTAGTGTTTTAGGTTAGATGATTTTGAAACTACGATTCTTTGGCCTTTTAAACACAATTTCAAGTTTTTTTTTTTTTTGTGTGTGCAGGTTTGTGTGAGATATCACTTCCCTTTTTATTTGTCAAAGCAGTCAATAGAACCGTACACTTTTTTTTGTCTAAGGAGCCGATAAAACTACACTTTTTTGTTAATATACTAGAGATAATGAAACTAGGAAGGAAAAATCAAAAGGCTGAAGAGCTATTCTATTTGCATAAATCAAAAGTTAATCGGCTCAAGGAAGGAGATGGTAATACCAAATTCTTTCTCAAGACTTTCAACTCCAAATGCAATAGGAAGAGGATCACATCTCTCACTCTTGCAAATGGTACAACTACAAGCTTTATGCCTGAAATTAAAAATGAAGCTGTGAGTTTCTTCCAACAGCTTTTGGGGAGTGCATCTTCCACCTATTCTGGCATTGCAAATTTAAGAAATTTCTATTCCAAGACTCTTCCTGAAAACATCATTCAACCCCTCTGTGAAATCCCTTCTTCTGAAGCAATTATGAATTGTTTTTTTGGTCTAAACAACTACAAATCTCCTGGGCCTGATGGCTTTAACCCTTATTTCTTCAAGAAAGCTTGGCCAGTTATTGGTGCTGACATTACCAAAGCTATCCAAGATTTATTTTCAAATGGTAAGCTACTTGGAGAGCTTAATTTCACCTTCATTTCCCTTGTACCAAAGGTCCAAAATCCAACCACAATGTGTGACTTCAAACCAATATCTTGTTGTAATGTCATCTATAGAGTCATATCTAAGCTTATTGCTAAGAAGCTCCAATTTGGCATCCCTCTCATTACTGACAAATGTCAAATAACTTTTGTCAATAACAGAAGAATTGGTGATAGTTTTTTCATTGTTCAAAAGCTATTCAAAGGTTACCATATATCTTCATCATCTCCTAAATGTGCCATGAAAATTGACATTCACAAGGCTTTTGATTCCATTAATTGGATTTTATCATTGACACTCTCAGCATTCTGAATTTCCCCACTACTGTCATAGGTTGGATCAAGTCATGTATGTGTTCCACATCTTTCTCCATTTCCCTAAATGGTGAACTTGTTGGTTATTTCAAAGGGGCTCAAGGACTCAGACAAGATGACCCAATTTTCCCCTTCCTTTTTGTTCTAGCCATGAATGTTTTTTCAGCCACAGCCAAACACTTCACTACTAGAAACCAAAACTTTTCCTACCATTGGAGATGTATCAAAAATAAACTCACACATGTATGTTTTGCTGATGATCTAATAATGTTCTATAATGGAGATCTTCTTTTTCTCAAAATTTTGCTTGACAACATCCATTACTTCTTTTCCTTCTCTGGCATAAAGTCAAATCAACAAAAGAGCAATTAATTTACTGCTAACATCTCTGAGGACAACTTGTTGCAAATGAGGAATGGTTGTGGTTTTGACCTTGGTACTTTCCCTTTTAGATATCTTGGTTTCCCTCTGTCTTGTTCCAAACTTTCATCCTTTGATTACAAGTCTCTCCTTGACAGAATCTCCAACAGAATTCAGTGCCGGACTTCTAAATTCTTGTCATTTATAGGAAGAGTCAAACTAATCAAAACCATGTTGATAAGTGTGCATAACTACTGGAGCTCTCACATGATTCTCCCTATTCAGGTGATTAAAAACCTCAATAACACTATGAGAAGCTTCTTGTGGTCTGGAACTGACATGAGGAAGACTAGTGCAAAAATGAAATGGACTAACATTTGCAGGCCTAAAGATTGTGGAGGCCTAGGTATCCCAAACCTCTCATTGTTTAACAAAGTCTCTGTGCTCAAACACATTTGGCACCTTTTTCATGATGAAGGTCAATCTCTGTGGTATGATTGGGTTCAATCTAATATCATCAAAGATAACAAATTTTGGTTACTCAAGCCTTCTGTTTTGAGTTCTTGGAATTGGAGATGTATTATAAAGATAAGAGGGCTTGCAAAAAACTTCATCAAGCATCAGGTTGTCAATGGTATGAACATCTCAATCTGGCATGATTCTTGGCTTCCTTGTGGAAGCCTTGATAGTGTCCTGAGCTCTCATGAGATACACAACATTCAAATAATTGGGAACCCCAAGGTCTGCAGACTCATTAGAGGAGGTGAATGGAAAATTCCAAAAGCCCTTAGAAACATTGCCCCTCTGAATTGCTTTGAGCAGTTTTCTCCCATTCATCAAGGCCTAAAGGATTGGTGTTGTTGGACCCTTTCTCCCAATGGAAAATTTAACATGAAACACACCTATAATGCCTTGCTTCCTCCTTCCCCTAAATGCCCCAGATTCCACTCTATTTGGTTTCCAAACCATATCCCCAGATGCTCTTTTGTTAGTTGGTTGGCTATAAATCAAAGGCTATGAAATCGTGACAGACCTATAATCCCAAATAATATTGTAAACCTTTGTGTCCTTTGCAATAATGCTACAGAATCCCATGACCATATTTTTTTCAATTGTGTTTTCTCTTCTAGAGTTTGGCAGTGGGCTCAACAAAGATGTGGTATCTACCATGGCTGTCTTTCTTTCACCTCTATCATTGATTGTGTCTCCTCTCTTTGGAAGCCTAACAATAACCCTCTTGAGACTTGTGTTTATAAACTCTGTTTCACCACCTCCATTTACTTTTTATGGAATGAGAGAAACTCAAGAATCTTCTCTGGTAAGTCTACAACTCTAGAGAGCTGATGAAGAAAAGTGAGGCTTTCATTAGATGGAAAATGATGTCCATTAAGATGGTGGATTGCTGTAAAACCAGAGAAGTTCTCCAGGACTGAAGCATTACTGATTCTGTGCTTCAACAACCTGGTCCTTTCTCTTGATGCTATTGATGTTTCTTGTATATGTTTATTCTTTCTAGTCTAGATTTTTGTTTCTAGTTTGCTTCCTGCTAGGCTTTGGCTTGCAGGCTTGTTTTTATCTTCTTTATGTTATCTTCTGCCTTTGCTTAGGCTTTTGTCTTTTGCTAGGCTTGTATGCTTCTTCTTTGGTTATAATACTTGGATTTACCGGAAAAAAAATGAAAAAATGAAACTAGTTATCCACCTATACTATATGTATGTCTGTGTACGTATATATATACATATATTATATATATATAATAGAGTTTTGCGTAGTATATTTCTTCTTCTTTTTGGTTTGGTATATGTTAGAAGAAATGATACTTTGATAATATGATAATGAATAAAAGATAAAGAATACAATAAAGAGAATAATGAATATGAAACTATATTGAATTGTATATTGAAAGTATATGAATTACAATAGAGATGACCCATATATATAGAGGATAATGTGTGGTGAACAAGTAAACTTGGTGTGGGGGACAATCCAATCTAATGGGTTAGGCCTAGCTATCTAAATGGGCTTAGACCTTTATATATTCTAACACCCCCTCAAACTCAAGTTGGGAATTAAGAGACCAACTTCAGTTTGGAAACCAATTTTTGAAAATCTGAAGTCGAATGGGGTGTGACTGTGATTCTGATTCTGAGGAAAAGATCAATCTAGAGAAGAGACAATGATTGATCAATGACAAGATTAGATTTTCTCGTGACACGAGAAAATAAGATCGAAATAACCCAAAACGGGTCTGATTCCCTAAACGTATGAGATACCCTAAACGGGTCTGATTCCTTAAATGGATGAAATGAGATTACCCAAAAACAGGTTTGATTCCCTAAATAGATGAGATAAGAGTACCCAAACATGGGCCTGATATGAGATGAGATTTTCCCCCTAGAGGAGAAAATTAAGATTACCCAAAAAATGGGTAGAGAACGAGTCGTAGATCAATGAGATTGAGGATTGGTCAATGAGTCGATGGCGAGAAACAACAGAAGGCTTGTGATCGACACAGAATCACAACGAGATTAAGGATTGGTCAAGTTGATATATTACAGGAGCTTATTAAATTGGTGGAGAAAGTTATATATATATATATATATATATATATCTGCAGTTGAAATTTTGAACTGATGTCTTGCTTCCAAGTACTTTAGATTGACATGTATGCCATGGGTTGACCGAGGAGATTCAGAAGCCCTTAAAAAACTCAAGCTAGAAGATTGATGATTTACTGATGGTGAAAAATTGCAACATCAATATTCTTGATAATAGTATCCAAAAGATACAAAGAATGCATCTTTATCTCCACTGGGACCTTAATAATCCTAGCGCAAATTGCGTCGGCTATGCCCTCGTCGTGCTCCCTCTCTGCTCCCCAGCAATGATGGTGAGATCGGTGAAGATCGACTTCGATTTGAAAGTGAGCCCGGTACAGGGATGTCAAGTTTGGTTGCAGCCATGGCTAATTACTTGAAGTTAAGCGAGATTGCTTGTAGGGTGTTATGGTTAATGTGCTAACTCTAGTTTGATTAACTTAACCTTGCATGAAAATATAAAGTCTTGAAAATATATATATCTTGGAATTGTATTAGTGGTAGTTGTGCTCATTTATTATTGTATTGTTCCAATATTGACTAAGATAAAAAGATGAATGTATTGATCTCTATTGTACTATGAAGATATAATGGAATGAAAAATATCTGATTGTGTGGCTCCATTGTCCATCTTCTCTATTATTCATCTTTATTCTTCCCGAATCTGTTTCACATCAATATTCTAATAGAATTCACACAAATAATCCAACAGACATCACACCAATTTCCCAACAAAAATCCAACATAATTTGATATCAGAGCTTGGTTGAGAGAGTGAAGGGAAAACAAACCCCAACAAAGAAATAGCCATGGCAAGTTCAAGCTATCAAAATATGGGAGCCCAACAAATTTCTCTTCCTTCCTTTGATAGAGAGAACTATGATTTTTGGTGTGTGCAGATGAATACCATATTCCTTTTCTACGATCTTTGGGAATATGTAGAAGATGGAGACGATGAACCGGATGATTCTACCACCTTGACAAATCCTCAAAAACAACAATTAAAGGAGCACAAGAAGAAGGATGCAAGAGCACTTGCCTTGATTCAACATGGAGTTGGTGACACAATCTTTCCAAGAATCATCAATGCAAACAAAGCAAAGGAGGCTTGGGAGATTCTTGAAAATGAGTATAGAGGCACTACAAAGGTAAGAACTGTAAAACTCCAATCTCTAATAATAAACTTTGAAAATCTGAAAATGAAATAATCGGAGTCTTTGAAAGATTTTTCATCTAAACTTATGGAGTTGGTGAACCAAATGAAAACCTATGGAAAGGTTATTATAAATCAAAGAATAGTTGAGAAAATTTTGATTAGTATGCCCGAAAAGTATGATCCCATTGTAGCAGTGATTGAAGAAACTAAAGATCTTTCAAAATTGAGTATTGAGGAGTTGATGGGTTCAATTAAAACTTTTGAGAAAAGGTTGAGTAGGCGCTCCAAAAAATAAGTTGAAAGTGTTTTTCAATCCAAACTCAATATTACTCCAATTTTTCAAGAAAATGATTCATCGAATTTTGATCAATCCAAAGGTGAGTCTTCTAGAGGTGGAAGATTTGGAAGAGGTAGAGGAAGAAGTTCTTCAAGAGGAAGAGGAAGATTCAACAATGAAAGGAGGCCAAATGTTGAAGGGAATTCACAAAAGTGCAATATTTGTCAAAGGAGCAACTATGTTGAGAAAGATTGTTGTTTTAAGGGAAAACCACAATGTTTCAATTGAAAAAAGTTTGGTCACTTATCAAAGGATTGTCGATTCAAAAATTAGCACAAAACAAACTTTTCCGAAGAGAATACGGGTGAAGGAAATCTATTTTATGCTTGTCAAAGTGCTTCCAAGCACAAAAATGATGTGTGGTACTTGGATGTGGTTGTAGTAACCACATGACATGTAATGAATCATTGTTTCGATATCTTAAAACTTCCATGAGTTCGGAAGTAAGATTAGGAAATGGAGCTTTAGTGAAGACAAATGGCAAATGCACAATTTCAGTTGAAACAAAAAGAGGAACAAAATTCATTAGTGATGTTCTACTAGTGTCGGATTTGGAGCAAAATTTGCTAAGTGTTGGACAACTTGTGGAGCATGAATATTTTGTTCAATTTGAAGAAAATGGTTGCACTATTATTGGTAAAAATTATCCAAAGCAAGTGGTGGCAAAAATTCAAATGGAAAAGTATGGAAGTTTTCCAATAACATTCAAATATGGTAAACATGTTGCCTTGAAGACCCAAATCAATGATAGTTCGTGGTTATAACATAAAAGACTTGGCCATTTGAACTTTCATAGTCTCAAGTTGCTTCATCAAAAGAACATGGTCCATGGACTACCCAGCATTGAAGAAATTCAAGATGTTTGTGAAGGGTGTGCACTTGGAAACCATCACCGCCAATCTTTTCCAAAGGGAGTTACATGGAGATTCAAAAAAGTATTGGGGCTGATCCATAATGATGTGTATGGACCAATGATGACACTTTCTCATGCCAGTAACAAGTATTTCATTCTATTTATTGATGATTTTACAAGAATGACATAGGTTTATTTTTTGAAAGAAAGGTCCGAAGTTTTTAATGTTTTCAAGAAGTTCAAGACACTTGTGGAAAAGCAAAGTGGAAAGTTCATCAAGATATTAAGAAGTGATAAAGGAAAATAGTACACCTCAAATGAAGTCAACTAATTTTGGTAGGATGAAGGAATGGAAAGGCAGCTTAGCGTTGCTTACACTCCACAACAAAATGTTGTCTCCGAAAGGAAGAATCAAACTGTGATGGATATGGAAAAATATATGCTGCATATCAAAGGATTGCAAAAGTGCTTATGGGCTAAAGCAGTTTATACATCAGTTTACTTGATTAATAAAAGTTCTACAAAGGCCGTGTGGAATCAAACTCTTATTGAAGCATGGAGTGGAAGGAAACCATTGGTAAATCATCTTAAAGTCTTTGGTTGCATTTGCTATGCTCAAATTCCAAAAGAATTAATATATAAGTTGGATGAAACAAGTGAGAAATGTATTTTTGTTGGCTATAACACAAAGTCTAAAGGCTATAGATTGTATAGCTTGAAAAAGAAGAGCATCATCATTAGTAGAGATGTCTTGTTTGATGAGGATGCTTCATGGAATTGGGAGCAAGGAAAAGTTGAAAAGAGGGCTGTTGTGATTGATAAAGAAGATGAAAATTCCAATCAAGAAGATGAAAGTGATGAAGATTCACCTCAAACAAGCCCAAGATCAGATTCAGATTCAAGTTTACCAAATTCAACTCCAAGAAAAATGAGGAGCTTGAATGAAGTGTATGAAAGGTGTAACTTTTGTGTGGTGGAACCCAACAACTTTAAAGAAGTTAGCAAGCATGAAGCATGAAAGAAAGCAATGGAAGAAGAAATTCAAATTATTAAAAAGAACAATACTTGGGAATTGGTTGATAAGCCACAAAATAAAGAAATTATTGGAGTGAAATGGGTTTACAAAGTGAAGCTGAATTCGGATGGTTCATGACAAAGAAACAAGGCAAGATTGGTTGCAAAGGGTTATTCACAACAACCCAGAATTTATTTTCAAGAGACTTTTGCACCGGTTGCAAGGATTAACACCATTAGAATGCTCATTGCAATGGCAACCTAAAAAAGATTGGTTGTTGTACCAACTTGATGTGAAATCAGCTTTCTTGAATGGAAAACTCAAGGAAGAAATTTATGTTGAACAACCCCAAGGGTTTGAAATGAAAGGAGAAGAGGAAAAAGTTTACAAATTGAAGAAAGCTTTGTATGGGTTGAGACAAGCACCAAGGGCTTGGTATAGCCAAATTGATTCTTATTTCATGGAGAAAGAATTCAATAAAAGCAAAAGTGAACCAAATTTGTATGTGAAGACTCAAGGTACCTCAATTCTTGTTATTACTTCATATATTGATGATTTATTATTTTGTGGAAACAACTCTAGCATGGTGCAGAATTTCAAGAATGAAATGATAAAAAGATATGAGATGAGTGATATGGGTTTGCTACAACACTTTCTTAGAATGGAAATACATCAAAACGATGATGGAGTTTTTATCTCTCAAAAGAAGTATGCTGAAAATACGTTGAAGAAATTTGGAATGAGTGATTCTAATTCAGTGGTTACACCTCTTGTGGTGAATGAGAAGCTTACTAAAGATGATGGGCAAACAAAGGCTGATGCAAGTTTGTATAGAAGTTTTATTGGAAAGTTATTATACCTCACTACCACAAGACCCGACATCATGTTTCCAGCAAATATGTTATCAAGGTTCATGACTAGTCCAAGTCAAGTTCATCTTGGAGCAGCAAAAAGAGTTCTAAGGTACATTCGTGGCACTACCAATTTTGGCATCATGTATTACAAATGTTCGAAAGTGAAGCTACAAGGCTATTGTGATAGTGATTAGGGAAGATGTATTGATGACATGAATGGACATCTGAACATGCATTTTCTCTCGGTTTAAGTGTGTTTTCTTGGCAATCAAAGAAGCAAGATTCGGTTGCTCTATCATCAGCAGATGCTGAATATATTTCAGCATCATTGGCATCTTCACAAGCAAAATGGTTGAGGCAGATTTTGGAAGATGTTCAAAAGAAGCAACAAGAAAGTACAAGGATCTTTTGTGACAACAAATCAGCATTAACAATTGCCAAAAATCCAGTTTTCTATAGTCGTACTTGACACATTGCAATCAAGCATCATTTCATTAGAGACGCCATTGAAGATGGTGAAGTGGAACTCATATTTTGCAAGTCGGAGGACCAAGTTACAGACATTTTCACAAAGACACTTCCAAAAGAAAAATTCTTGAAATTTAGGGAGCTAATGGGAGTTCAAGAGTAAACACATTAAGGGGTAGCATGTTATGATTAATGTGCTAACTCTAGTTTGGTTAACTTAACCTTGCATGGAAAATATAAAGTCTTGAAAAAATATATATATTGGAATTATATTAGTGGTAGTTGTGCTCATTTATTATTATATTATTCCAATGTTGACTAATATGAAAAAATGAATGTATTGATCTCTATTGTACTATGAAGAAATAATGGAATGAAAAATATTAGATTGTGTGGCTCCATTGTCCATCTTCTATATTGTTCATCTCTATTATTCCCGAATTTTTTTCATATCAATATTCTAACATAATTCACATAAATAATCCAACACACATCACACCAATTTTCCAACAAAGATCCAACATAGGGAAGTCAACTTCAGTGCAATTCTGATTTGAGAAGGCTGTTGATCGGCACAACCAATCGGTCCATACTGGTGATCGAGGACATTGACTGCAATGTTGGTTGGATGGATATGCACATCCATATGTTGTACTGAACCTCGGGTGGCTCCAAGATACTTGCATGCAATTATCTGAGAATAGATGAGCACCCCCTGTTCGCAGCAGTGGAAATGTTGTTGGAGAAAATCCAAGCAACCATTTCCACTTTTTTTTCTTTTTTACATGTGTGTGGGGTGTATATGTATACATATGTGAATATGTTATATATATTTTTTGAAATTTAAAGAAGGAGAATGGAGTTTTGACCAAAATTTGGGTTCGAGAACATGTGGATTGGATTGGGGAATGAGTTGATAATAGAGGAAAGAGAGATATGAGAGACTGGAGAATAGTGAGGTAAGAGAGAGCACGTAGACGGTGTTGGGGAGAAAAATGATGCTTGTAATGGAAATAATTGAAGGGCATTTTTGGTATTTTATAAAAAAAAATGTAGGATATGATTAACTTAATTGGGGTTGACTATTAATTTTAACATACTTGGGGGTGGTTGACTTACTTTTTCTTGAACTTTCATTTGAGGGTAATAAACCTAAATATCTGGGGAGGTCAGAGTAATTTATCTTTTTTACTATTCAAAACAAAACACAAGAGCCAAACATATTTTTGTTTGGAAAACTGCTACAACAGCAAACAAAAAAAAAAAACATCAAACAAAAACAAAAACCAAACAAGGCCTAAGTTTCCTGAAAAATATTTTCAGAAAACTAAACCAAGTAGATATTTTGTATAATTTTTAATTTTAGAAAAGAGAAAACTGTTTATTTAATTTTTTTTTCTAACCTTGGAAAAGACCTGTCACGCCCCGTTATTCCTGAGACTCCAATCTAGAGAATTAACGAATCTCGAGGTATGACGTCACGAAAAACGACCACTAGAATCAATAACAACGACGACACATATGAAATAAGAATGAGTACAAAGTATTCCATGCCACATGAGTGATAGAAACTCAGTAATACGTGCTAACGAAAATCCGGCAGAGTTCCGTTTATAAATGGAACATCCGGACAACCCAAAAACAACATAACAGAAGAACCTGCCCATAAAAACAGAAATAGAATCAATGGCACGTAGTCCAACATTCCAGAAACCTACTACGGCCGAGGTAGTGGAAAAGAACACCAATACCTCTACACAACCCTTTTAAAATCAATAGAGCCCCAAATGCTCAAATGAAATTATAAAGAAAGTCACATTGCGATGCCGAAAAGGTATAAAGGCACCCCAAAACAACAAATACCGATTTATCCACCAAGCTCAAATAAGAATACAAAAAATCATAGGGTAGTGCCGAAATGATACAAAGACACCCCGAAAATAATAAATACACAGACTAGAGATACAACAGAAGGGAATCTGCCAACTGCCTGACTCCCAAGAGAATAAAAGAATACATAAATATGACTACGGAAGGAGGAACAAAACTACCGTCCCAAATCACCTGTATCGTCGCCGCCGAGTATGTCGTGTTGCATCCACCTGCAAACCTGCAACCTGTTGTGGGGGTGAGCAAAACCACGCGCTCACCATAATATCAAAACATCACACTCATATTCATCTAGAAAAGGTTAATCCATCCCGTGTGCATGCATCTATCCTAGGCCAGTCAATCGTCTCACATGGCACCCTGCCAATCCGAGACCCCATCAATAACCTCAAGTACACTACGGATATCATAAGAACTACAGATCAACGAAAATATGAACAACACATGTATACGTATATATATATATATATATATATATATATATATATATATATATAACATTCTGTAAATAACTAAGCCTGACACCTAGGCCTATAGACAACCAATCTGAGCCCCACTCTCATATAGAGATACAACAAGGACTAACTATCTACCATACCATGCACCTAACACGTTGTTCAAGGTTCCTAGGAGGTAAATAGATCATTCACTAGGAATACCGAAAGTGAATCATCATAACCATGCCCACAACTCAATCATCGCTCATAACTAGCCTCGCTATCAAATCATTCCTAGAGAGAAAGTCACTCTCACATTTTTTATCTTCAATTCAGTTCATATACTTACAATAACTAGTAAACCAACTCGTTCACTCGAAAAGACATAAAAATGGAAGATATTATCCCCACACTGGATTCGGTAACCAACCAAACTATCTCTAACTCACACTGCCTATCTAGGCACTAGACAGGGTTATTGGAGTCATTTAGTCCCAAACAGATGCCATGGTCCTCGGGTTATTTTTTAAAGAAAAACATTGAACCCCGAAGGATTCAACCAGTTTTTAAGAAAAAGTTAGGACCCGGTCAAATCTGTTTAGTTCCAATGCCTCCGAACCCACCCAAAGTACTACGAATCGCACTACGTGTGCATAAATCAGTATCATGTCTCTTACCCGAGACTAAGACAAGGAAACTATAAAAACAAAGTGTGCCTTATACACAAAAAGGAAATCAATTCTATACCACCAGTATCACCATAAGATCTCCATAATACTCTAAGATCTCAATATCACTATACCACAAACAAAATATCAATACCATCCTCAAACATTGACAGTGTGTCTCAGAATTTCTATCAAACGTCCACTCGGGAGTATGACAACTCAAACCATTATGGGTACCTCAATTTACATTCAATGGATCCTTAAGACACATGATAGTCCAACCTTTAACTACGGATGTGGTGCTGAATAATATGTAGAGTTAAAACAACTATAATCCAGAGAAAAGGAAGAATGCTAACCTATCATACCCGGTTAGACCTCAAATCAACCATTCTTATATATCAACTAGAGTAGTGTACTGACCACACTATAACCTCATATACAGACCAATGCTCAAAGGAATAGGGTCAAACTAATAAGCTCTATCCGACCTTACTCAACCAATACTCCACACTACCAGAGAGGTCTATCAATCATCCTGTGATGATACTAATCACCAATCACAAAGGCCTATGTGACCAAGATCACAATTTCAACTAAGTCTCAATATATTGCTACCCAACTAAACTAGAGCCTAACATACGGGGAACCCTTATGCCCCAAGGTCACTTTCACTTAGTCTTTTCAAAAATACCAAAGATAATCGTCAACCGTGGCTTCTTAATAATCCCCTTTTCACTTTTTACCTGTTTAAATTTTAAGTTTTCATTGTTTCCTTTACACTAGGAAGCTCAAAAATTTCCTTTTAATTTAACCACGGTTAAAATATCAATCACAAACACCGCGCCCTAGCGCCTAAGAGAATAATACAAATCTCTAATTAAGATTCATACATAACATGCTCAATATCAATAAGCAATAATAACAGATAATCTTAACAGATAAGCACATGTCAAATAAATGCTCAATATGAATGTCAATGCAACCCTAACTGCATGAAGGTGAAACAAATATCCAGGAATCCCAAACAGTTCACTGTTGGGGCAACAAACCCACAATAGGAAGGGTGGGCGTCGACAAATAGAGTGCGGAGACCACAAGTCTGCCCGGGAACCGGCGAGTGAGGCCCAGCCATCACCCTTGACGTCTAGAGAATCGAGAGTTACTAGCTCTCTGGGTGCTAGACCACCCCCTGGCCAGTTGTTGCGACATTCCAAACGATCCATACATGCACGTGATATAACTGAGGCATGCAACTTACACTGAAACAATATATATACCATGGTGCTATATGAATGCAAAATGCCTCCATATGAATTTAATATACTCAATAAAATGACATAAAAGCCAAGCAATCTCATACAAAGTATGTTTCACAATTTAAATTATACAGTAAATCAATTCCATTTATCACAGAAGTATTCGGGTTCTCGATTACTCAATCTTTATAGATTTTATATGCTAGCATGCTTTTAATTTAATTTTCAATAATTATTTTCAATTTAATCCACCTCGGGGACAATTAGACAATTTAAATTCATAATCTAATTTCTTTATAATTTACAAGAAAATCAACAACAAGGGAACTAAAATCAGGTCTAATTTCTAACATCCCCCGTTCTCGTGAATCCCCTAACTTATTTTCAATTTCAATAAAATATAAATAATAGGGGAAAAATTAATTAACCGTATCTACGTTCACATACACCTTTTACTTTAATTTCTCCGAAGTATTTCCATTTCCGCCATCATCTAATCCAATTATGGGTATTCAATAAATTTTATAAAATTCCTAGATTTCCGTCTATCACTAGGAATTTAATTAAATATTTTTATTTACCCATAAACATACAACGGATATTAATTAACGTTTTCTACGCACTATTAGTGAGTGTCAGATATGCATATATATATATATATATATATATATGTAAAATTCTCACCTATTTTAAAGCTTACAAAATAGCCCCGAACTGTCCCGCCGTGAATACTGCTGGCTGTGAACAGTGCTCGCCGCCCAAAGTCGCCCGAAAAATATTTCGAATATACCGAAACGTCCGTCTCGACGACTTATACAAAGCCCATTAGAAATCGATAAATAAATTTGAACAAATCTAACGAAAATTAAACCGAAAAATCGTACCTATAATCTGAAATTCCCGGCAAACCGCTCAACGGTTTCGCACCAAATTCGTATATATTGTGTACGACATCAGAATCAAGTTATCCTTAAAGTTTCACGCCAAACGAAGCCCGGATCGGCACTGAGTCGACCCAACTCGGTCTGGACGAACTCGGTACTGGCGCACCATCACAGGCGCGAACTGCGCCGCCGTCACCACCACGTTGTCGCGTGACCACCACCATTAAGCTCAGCCATGGCCGCCTCTGAACTCCGGCGAACCTGCTCCAGATTGCTCAATTCATAACCCCAGCTCTCTTTCTCAATCGTGACTGTTGTCGCACCACCATCGGCGTGAACTGCGCCGCCATCATCTCCATATCATCGTCTCTGCACATCGCCGCCGGTACTCAACTGGCAAACCACCATGTCACCCCTTTCAGTTACGACCCACCTGCCACTAACGACGCCTCCCCCTCTCTTCGACAGCCTCTCTCTCTCCCTTTCTCGTCGACAATGAGGAAGAAAAAACCGCACCTCTGGTTCACGTTGAAGATGGAGAAGAAAAATGGCTGAGGGCTTGGTCACGTGAGGGAAAGGAAGAGGATCAATCGTTTCCTTTCTACACAGATATGTATATATCTGATATACATACATATACATTAATTACATAAGTGACCCTTTAATCCTCCAAAATTATAAAATAACCCCCCAAAATAATGTATATATAATTACAATTAAATATATATATACACGATAAATCTCGAAAAATACCGGGAGCCTCCAATTAATAATGCATGAACCCTTAAGTCCATGGAACATCCATTAAATAATATAAGCTCAAATAAATACCATAAACTATAATAGTTAATCTAGGATATGAAATCTGATATATATATAATCTTAAATAAATAACCGATCGACCCGCAATTAATATCACGCAAGCCCGTATATTATACGAATAGCTCATAAATAATATAAATCAAAATAAACACTCCGGGTACGAAACATAACCGTTAGAACACAGAACAATCCCGAACTCGTCTCCGACAAAAGATTGGTCTCAGTCCATCAATCCAAATTCTCAGTCCGCTAAATTAATAATAAAAAATTCCTACTAATGACAACTCAGACCCCGCCGCCTCAAGTGCGAAAAGTGAAAAGAAATCATTTAGCCTCAATTAATAATAAATAATAATAAAGGGAAAATCATGAGAAAATCTCTAAACGATGACACGTGTACCCGAAACATTTACGGGTCACTCGATAAATAATTTCAACGAAGATAAATAATTCGAGGTACAAAATCTCACTACCGGAACACCGGGTACATACAGGACCCATCGGATAACTACAAATAACCAGGGTACGAAAAGAACTCAAAACAATAATCAAATACAGCCACATCAACACATAGGAGCACTTAGAAACACGAAGAAATAAGCACACCAAACAAACAAAATACGTACATACAAACACTAAGTACGTCAATCAGACAAGACACGTACAAAACCAAATACGAAAGAAAACTATAACTCCTCACGTTACCTAGCACATCCTAAGCCTGACACGATGCTAAGTGATAATGTCACAACTATATCGCGTAAATACAAACACGGAAAACGAGAAAAGAGAATACATATACTCCTAAGCACGCCAGTTAAACTAGGTACGTCAATCAAATGAAACACATACTAATCCCATTACAAGGGAAAACAAAACGTCGAACTCCTAACGCACTAAATGCCGAGCTCGCACAGTTGAGTCAAAACTTTCAACGTCGGTCAACAAAACATACCGCCACCCAGTCGAAACACAAAAAGGTAAACGTCGAAATGAATCCACCTAGTCGACAATAAAGGTGCGTTCATTAACGTGGAACATTTTTCGTTTCTGTTTTTCGAAGGAACATAAACAAAATAACGTTCTTCTTACGAGAAAGAATTCGTAAATGGAACCACGTTAGTGAATGCACCCTAAGAATCCCCGTAAACGTTTCACCAAGTCTGAAACACAAAACGTCAAACGTCGGAACGGAACCACGTAATCGGCACGAATACCAACGTAAACCTCTAGCCACATTCAAAACATAAAACATCACGTCAAATAGCTTAATCACCAAAGAAACCCCACGAAGTCACCGAAGAGACAATTGCAGAGTCGTGCTATTGAATCCAGAACTTGCGTCAACGTTTCACCAGTTCGAAACATTAAATTCACCGTCAATTCTCGTAATTGTCAAAGAAGCTCCACGAAGTAGTCAATAAGACAATGGCTGCGTCATTCCGTCGTATCAAGTCATAAACGCGAAAAATTTACACGTGAAACATTAAGAATAACCATTACGTCATGAACAAGTGTTGTCACAACTGAAATTAAATCGAAAAATAATTCTAGAAAATTGGGAAAATAATATGGGGTGTTACAAGACCCGCGTGATTTACTTTTGAACTACATTTATGGAGATTGTTTACAAGATCTAATTAAATTATCATGAAAATTGCATTTATAATAATGTTGCTTAACAATCATCAACCCTAAACAACAACAATGTCATAAAATTTGTTTAAACATCAATTATGAGGTACAAAATATATAGCACACCTCCAATAAACAAGTACCTTAAATGCCTGCCAATGGTGTGATACATATAACAACCCTAGACTTTCATTTATATTATCCCCCATTAAAATGTTGTATATAAAATTATTTATTTTACTGCATACCACCATAGCCATAGCTTGGAGGAGGAACAGAAGGGCCCAGGCTTGGTCCGGCAGTTTCGGGATAAGCAGCAAAAGCCGAGGACGAAGACGAAGCACCAATCCCACCCACCTCATTCATTCTCTTGCACAATTTCAGCTGCACTTCAGATAAACGCGCGCACAATTCCTCAACCTCCTTGTTGCTCATTGCATCCCTAACAGATGCATCGAACCAGTCCCTATTCCCGCGAGCTCTTGCATTGTGTGCAAGCAGCTTCTCCCTCTCCTTCTCAGCTTTTGCCCTAACTTGCTGATCACGTAATTTACTGTTGAGCTCGTTGACTCGAGCCCTACAGTGAGCTTCGAAGAGCTGAGACGCATGGTCGTTTGGTTGAGGGTTGGAGGGTAAGAAATGGTTTGCAATGGAATCCATATTCGGATGAGAAAAGGAGAAAGGTTTCCCAGTTGGAGAAAAAATAATGATGCCTATGTCTGCATCACATTGGGTGCAGAGCTCGCTTGCCTTCTTGTAAAGGCCGGTTCGTCGCTTTGAGAATGTAATGAGCCTATCTTCCTCATTTTCTCTCTTCTTCATCTCAATCCTTTGGCGACCCTTGGTACGCTTGGTCTCCATGGCGAAGTTTTTTTTTATGGAAGAAGAAATGAATGAAGACACTAATGGTGTTTTATATACTTTCACTCGCTCACACCCACACATATATATAGTACCGATACAAGTATTATGGTGGACCTCGGAGAGTTAATGCCATTATTGTCTATTGATTATTTTCGTTGAATGGGTCGATAGTTTTTGTGAACTCTTGTGCTGGTCAAATGTTGCATGGGAGTTGCCTATTGGAGTGGTCTTCCTTCCATGTATAAATGTACTTACTAAAAAAACATTCAAAATTACATCTTTAGTTGTATGTATTCAAGGATTGCATAAGACACGCACCTAGAAAATGTATAAAATTATACGATACTATATATTGTATTATTAGTTTGAAATGAGTAAACGACTTTGTGAAACACAATGGTAAATAAAAATATATCTTCACTCAAGAAAAAAAATAAACATGTTAAATAGTACGGATATTACCAATGTCTACATTTTCTTACCTACGAAAGTACATGTTTGATGTGTCTATACATGCTTTTATCGGGCACATTCCAACCACAATAGCATTGCTCTTAAATTATGGAGCAAGGATGGACTCATGGAAGTTTGTGGAATTGACAAAGGGTTCTTCTTGTTCAAGTTCTCAGATGAGACCTCTAGAGACAATATCCTTGATCAAGGTCCTTGGCACTTTGCCAACCACCTGATGATACTGCAGAAATGGGACATGGGCCTCTCTTTGAAGAAGGAATCTGTTATGAAGGTACCAATTTGGATCAAGCTCACAAATCTCCCCCTTGAGTACTGGACCGAAGCTGGTTTGAGTTATATAGCCAGTGTTATAGGCAAACCCCTTCACGCCGATGCCATGACTGAAAGTAAAAAAAGACTCAATTTTGCAAGATTGTGTGTTGAGATCACCCCAGAGGCAGAGCTAAGGAAGGTAATCCAGTTGAAGCTCCCATGTGGAAAGTTTATCCCCATTGAAGTAGAGTACCAATGGACCCCAAGTAAGTGTAGTCATTGCAAAGTTTTTGGCCATACTGATAAACAATGCAATGCCCTTAAACAAGCTGATCCCCATCCTAGCACCCATAAACCTTTTGATTCCAAGATGGAGTGGAGAGTCGTTACGCGAAAAGGAGCTTCTCAGGTTCATGATGGCCCTAGTATTACTGATGCCCCCCAACCTCAAGCTGAACCCATTGGGAATCCATCTGTTAACTCTAGTACTCAGCTTCATAATGTTGAGACTGAGGACATTGTCCAAGTTAGGAATGATCACATGACCATCATCCCTCTGTTAACCAATCATCCAACTATGGAGCTTAAATCAACAAATCAGTTTATCATTCTGGCTGAAGCATCCTTAGAAGATCTGGAGGAGTTTGTCTCCACTGGTTCTCTTCCTCCACCCCAAATCTCTGAACCTCCTTGCAATGTGGTTTATAATATGCCCCTTGTTCATACGATTCCTTCCAAGAATCCTGAACTTAGGGTAGGGTTGAGAATTGGTAATACTGAAAATGACAAAAGTATAACTACCAAAGGGAAAAGCAAATCTTCAGTAGCCCTTAGGCCTAGAAGAGGCAATGGAGGAAACATCTCTGACAAAGGTAATGCTACACCATCCATTTGATTATGTTTATAAGTTCATGGAACATTAGGGGTTTGAACCACCCCAGTAAGCAGTGCGAGATCAGAAGAATTATAATGGAGTACAAGTTATGCCTCATTAGTATTTTTGAAACTAGGGTGAAGCCTATGAAGTCGCAAAGAATCATGAAGTCTATCAATAAATCTTGGAAGTGGATTCACAACTATGATCACTCAAATGGTGGGAGAATATGGGTGGGATGGGATCCTATCAGACTTGACATTAATTGCTTAGCCACTACTGATCAAATCATTATTTGTAGCATCAAAGACAAAGAAGGGGTCCTCAACTGCAACTATGGTTTTGTCTATGGACACAATGATGAGGCCCTTAGGAAAAAACTTTGGTTCGACATTCTCTTTTGTTCTAGACATCTCCATCATGCTCCTTTCATCTTGTCGGAAGATTTCAATGCCTTATGACACAGTCATGAGAGGTTTGGAGGGTCCACAGCTTGGACCCCTTCTATGCAAGAGTTTGGGCAATGTCTTGATGAAGCTAGATTAATGGATTTAAGATACTTAGGTCTTCAGTTCACTTGGAAAAATGGTTCTCAATTCAGTAAATTTAACAGAGTGTTAGTAAATGCAAGCTGGAATTCTACCTTCTCCTTTTCCGAAGCCATTTTCGAACCTTATGGAGTCTCTGACCACTCCCTGATGCTTATCAAACTTCATACCATTTCCAATAGCAAGGGCAAACCATTTCGATTTAATAATCATCTTGCATGTCCATCACTCTGATTTTCATAGCATTGTTAATAAAGTCTGGAGTTATGATATTTATGGTTCCCTTATGTTCAGGGTTATGCAGAAGCTTAAGCTCTTGAAGTATGAGCTCAAGATGTTAAATGCCACTCATTATTCTGACCTCTCCTCCCAAGTTAAAAATTGCAGAACCTCTCTCCACCATTTGCAATCTCAGTTTGACACCGACCCTCAGAATAATGAGTTGAGAAATGAAGAAAGGAATTGCCTCAGTCGTCTCATTCATCTCTCCAATGCTGAAGAGTCCTCCTCTAAACAGCAATCTCGTATTCAGTGGCTTCACTTAGGGGACAAAAACACAGCTTTTTTTCACATCTCTCCAATTCTTTCTATTACCACTGAAGATGGATCTAGGTTTGATGATCAACAACAAATTTCAGGTGTTTTTGTGGACAATTTCAAGAATATTCTCGCTTCGGCACATAGAGGAGTTATTCCTTACTTGAGCCAATTTGTCAAAACTCCCCTCAATTCTGAGCAGGTTCGTGCTATGTCATCTCCTATTACCAATGATGAAATCAAAATCACTTTTTTCTCTCTCAAAGATGACAAATCCCCTGGTGTTGATGGCTTCAATGCCATCTTCTTTAAGCAATCTTGGGCAACAATAGGTGAAGACATCATTGTTGCTATTAGATCTTTCTTCCACAGTGGGAGGCTCATTTCAGAGGTAAACTCCACCATTATAACTCTTGTCCCTAAAGTTATTAACCCTTCTAAGCCTTCTGATTACAGACCCATTTCTGTTTGCACAACTATATACAAATGTATTTCTAAGCTTCTTGCTAACAGAATTAAGCCCCACCTCAATTATTGCATAAGCTCCAATCAAAGTGCTTTTATTAGGGGCAGAGACACCTCTGACAACATCTTATTAGCCCAAGAGCTCTTAAGAAATTATCACAGAGATAGCTCTACTCCTAAAGTTGCTCTAAAAGTGGATCTTTCTAAGGCTTTTAATACTGTTGTTTGGGATTTCACGAAAGAAACCCTTAAAGCTTTTCGCTTCCCTCCTCTCATGATACAATGGATCATGACATGCATTACAACTCCTAAATTTTCTGTTAATTTGAATGGCACTCTCAATGGCTACTTCCCGAGCACCAGAGGGCTAAGGCAAGGTAATCCTCTTTCCCCATACCTTTTTGTCCTTGGCATGGAGATTCTCACTGGTATTTTGAGCTTTGAAACCAATGCTACTGATTTTGATCACCACTGGAGATGCAAAGAATTGGGGTTGTCTAGTCTTCTTTTTGCTGATGACCTTCTCTTATTCTCTGCTGGGAATCCTTCTTCTGTTAGTCACCTCAAAAGTGGACTAGATAGGTTTTGTAATATTTCTGGTCTTGTTGCCAATATTTCCAAGTGTATGGTTTTTGCTTCTGGTATTCATGAAGAAAATCTAAATCTTATCAATCAGACCCTCAATTTCCAACCTGGCTTTCTCCCTGTGAAGTATTTGGGAGTTCCTCTGCTCTCTTCTAGACTCAAAGCTCAAGATTGCAACATTTTGATTTCTAAAATTACTAACAAAGTGCAGAGCTGGTCCTCCAATTTTCTTTCCTTTGCAGGAAGGTTACAGCTTATCAAATATGTCCTCTTCTCCACTCAAGTGTACTGGTCTTCTCTCTTTATCATTCCTAAGGCTGTTCTGAAAGTTATCAACTCTTTGCTTAGAATATTCCTCTGGAGTGGTACTAAGCTTGCAAATGGTGGCAATAATGTTGCTTGGAGGGATGTGTGTTGCCCAAAGAATGAAGGTGGTCTGCGAGTTATTGATGTTGTTGAGTGGAATTTGGCTGCCATGGGTAAGCATATTTGGAAGATTATTCAGATCCCTCATTCCACTTCCATTTGGGCCATTTGGGTTAAAACTTACCTCATGAAAGATAGGAATTTCTGGACTTTAACTGCTCCCCTTGATTGCTCTTGGACTTTGAGTAAACTTCTGAAGCTTAGATCTCTCTTTCAAGCCTCTTTCAAGCATGTCATAGGCAATGGCAGAGGTACTTCTATTTGGCATGATAATTGGTTACCTTCTGGCCCTATGAATTATGAAGTTCTCCCTAGGCTTATTTTAGCTTCTGGTTTGGGTCATTCTGCCACTGTTAGTAACATTATTAATGGTAATAATTGGAGTATCCGAAGTTCTTTTATTAGGGTTTGGAGGTATTTTAAAGAGCAATTCCCTTATGACATTCCTCTCAATCCTTCTATTCCAGATAGAGTTATATGGTCCCCCTCCAATGGCCCTTTTACTATTAAATCAGCTTGGAATTTCTTCCGATTCAAGCAATTAGAAATTGCCTGGAATAAGTTGATTTGGTTTCCTTCTTCAGTCCCTAAATATGGATTTATTCTCTGGATGGTCAATCTAAATAAAATCAGAACCAAAGACTTTCTTATGAGGATTGGTCTTCTTCCTAGAGGTGAGTGTGATTTTTGTCACTCAAGACTTGAGGATAGAGATCACTTGTTTTTTCAGTGCAGCTTCACTCTCAGACTTTGGAAGAATATCAGCTCTAAGGGGGGTGTACAGTGGCCTCAAAGGGACTGGAATGATCTTATCCAATGGGCTTCTTCCAATTTTCTCCACAATTCTCTCTCTGCTACCATTAATAAACTGATTCTTGCAGCCTCAGTCCATGAAATCTGGATGGAGAGGAATAGGAGAGTGTTCGTCGGGGAGTTTAAAAGTTTTGACGAGCTTGAGAAAAGAATATGCAGTAATGTGCGATTTGCCATTTCCCCTATGAAAGGCTTCAAGCAATCTGGGAGGAATATCAGCATCTAATAGTCATGGTCTCTTCCTTCATCTATTTTCTCATGATTCTCTTGTGCATCAGGAGGTTGCCTTGCATTTTATTTGGTTGTTGCGCAACAGGACCAAGAGTGTTTTTGAAGAGGAAGTGGTTGTTTCTTGGTTTTGAATTCAATTTTTGCTACAGTGCTGAGGAGAATGCTACTTTCAACTTTGGTAAAGGCTGGGCTGGCTTGATTTTTATTCATGTATTGCTTTGGTTTTTCATTTATGTTGCTAGACTTTTTGGTAGTCTTCGCTATTTCCTTTGGTGGTTATATGGATTCCATATTGTTTTGTCTTTCCTGGGGAATGCCCCTTGAATCTTTGTAAGGCTTTTGCCTTCTTTCCTTTAATATACTTCTTTACCTTTCAAAAAAAATAAAATAAAAATAAATAAATATTATTAACAGAATACCAAAATCATTCAAAAGCTACGTATTATATTTAACAAATATAATTTCATACAACGTGGAATTTATTACATGTTACGCATGAAGATACAAGTTAAGAGTTCTAAATTTAACTATTGCCGGGTTTGTTTGCATTATACACGTATGCATATAAATATATATAAAAGTTGGTAACTTGATCTCTCTCCTTATATAACAAAGATGTTATTGTCGTTAACAGGTAAGTGGATATCGAGTATCATGTTAAAAGTAATGAATACAAATAAGCTTGTTCTAGAAATATTATACACGTGCTCAAAAGTACATTAAAACGTCATATCAAATATTAAATGAACATTTATTAAGAGTCGCTCATGTATCTGGTATAAGAAAGTAAACACTTTTACAAATTTAAAATGTTCAATATATACACGTGTTAGTAAGTAAAAACCATAAATTCTAACATAAAAAACACGATCATAATGTACTACACATTTTCAAGATATATTAGACATGTGTTCAAATGTAGACTAAAGCGTTGATTTTGAACTAAAGTGGATATACAACGCTAATGTAACAAAGTTGTTATTGTCGTTAACTGTAAGTGGATATCGATTGTCAATTATGTATCACATGTTAAAAGTAATGAATATAATAAGTATGTTCTAGATATATTAGACATATGGTTAAAAGTACATTAAAACGTCATATCAAAGATTAATTAAATGAACATCCATTAAGAGTCGCTCATGTATCAGGTACAAAAAAGTAAACACTTTTACGAATTCAAAATTTTCAATTAATATATACACGTGTTCGTTTGTAAGAACCATAAATTCTAACATAAAAAAACATGATCATAATGTCCTAAACATATTTTTAAGATATATTAGACACGTGTTCAAATGTAAACTAAAGCATTGATTTCGAACTAAAGTGGATATACAACGCTAAATATCACGTGTCAAAAGGTAAGCACACACACATATACATATATATATATATATATATATGATTCTAAATACATTAACATATATCGGCGTATTGAAAAATCTCTCAAAATCATGATTAATTATGACGTAAAAGAAAGGTTATTAGAAGCACTATCCGTACGAATATTTTATACTAATCATTGTAAGTTTATATTTTTGACATCTTTACGTCACGAGAATTTACGTATTAATTCATTCATTCATTTATTTTCCGTTACGACTAGGTTATGACATTGAACATGCATGAATAGGGTGGATGTTCACTCATCTTGTAGCAGTAATGCAGCACGCTGCATCATAGTCAATAGACTCAATACTAAAGGTAACACCATAAAACGATATTGTAAAACATAATTTTTGCATTGCGATAACAAGGTTGAAGACATGTATAGGATGTTAGAATTGCGACCATATATAGGGCCCGTTTGAAAAGTGATCTGGTCTGATTTTGTCTGACTATATTGGTCTGGGCTGGTTTTGTTTGGTCTTGTGTGGTTTTGTAAAGAGTAGTGGCCAGCGGGGCCCACCATGAATTATATATATATATAGAAAGAGAGAGTAAATAATAGTGGTCAGCGAGGCCCACCATGAATTATATATATATATATAGAAGGGTAATTTGCACTAACACCCCCTGAGGTTTGCATCTATTCCACCTAGGTGCTTATTTTCAAAATTTTGACACAAACACCCCCGAGGTTTGGTTTTGCTTGTCATGACACCCCAAATGACCAAAATACCCTTCATAAAATTCGAAAATATTAAGGGTGATGTGAAATGATCTTTATGCCCCAACCCCAAATATATAAAATTTCGAAAAACATATATATAAATTCGAAAATATATATATAATTCAAAAAAATGTATAAAATTCGAAAACAAATATTTAAAATTTGAAAAAAAAATATAAAATTAGAATAAAATATATAAATTTCGAAAAATATATATAAATTTCAAAAACTATATATAAAAGTTTTGAAAAAATATAAAATTCGAAAATATATATATATTTTGAAAAATATTTAAATTCGAATATATATATTTCAAAAAATATATATAAAATTCAAAATATATATATTTTCAAAAACAAAATTCAAAACATTATATAATTTCGAAAAACATATATAAATTTCAAAATATATATAAAAAATTCAAAAAATATATAAAATTTGAAATATATATATAATTCGAAAATATATATATAAAATTTGAAATAAATATAAATTCGAATATATATATATATATATATTTCAAAATATATAATTCAAAATATATATGTTTTCAAAAACAAAATTCAAAAAATTATATAATTTCGAAAAACATATATAAATTTCAAAAAATATATAAAATTTGAAATATATATATATATATATATATATATATATGAATTCGAAAATATATATATATATAATTTGAAAAATATATAAATTCGAAAATATACATATTTTTTGAAATTTATATATGTTTTTCAAAATTATATAATTTTTTGAATTTTGTTTTTGAAAATATATATATTTTGAATTTTTTTTTTTTGAAATATATATATATATTCGAATTTATATATTTTTCAAATTTTATATACATATTTCGAAAATCAGCACCTAGGTGGAATATATGCAAATCTCAGGGGGTGTTAGTGTAAATTACCCTATATAGAAAGAGAGAGTAAAGAATAATGGCCAGCGGAGTCCACCATGAATTATATATATATATATATATAGAAAGAGAGAGAAAAGAAAGATGATGTGTAGTGGAATGCGGGACCTACCTAGCATTTGTAGGGAAAAATATTTGGTCTTAAATTGTAAAAACCAAAGTCCATTTGGTCTTTAAACGAAAACAAAAACAAGTCAAGAACGAACCAAAATAAAAATCAAACAAGCCCATAGTAAATTAAAGGTAGTACTTCTGATTTGTACAAGTCTCTACCAACCAATGTCTCGAAAGCATTTTATTTTCTTAAACCCGAGGTTCAATTGTGTTAATATTAAAATGAACGGATTTAGGTCCAATTACTTAAAATATATTTTTTCATGAAGTTAATTGAAATCCATAACATATATAGTTAATTTATAATCTCTATTTCCTGATAGAGAATGAAAGGTATTATAGCCATCAATACATGTTTGATTAATTATCTTTCTTTAAAATTTGAAATTCCATAGTGGTTGCTATTATGACTATTTACTTCTTCATCTTTATTTGGAAATGAAATTAATACATATAACTCATAAATGTATAATGTAATAGTGAGAATTGAAAAGGTGTAGATGAATAACAATGTCACGCCTCGTTATTCCCGAGACTCCAATTAGGAGAATCAGCAAATCCTAAGGTATGACGTCATAGAAAACGACTAATAGAATCAACGATAACGAGAAAATACATGGAATAAGAATGAAAATAAAGTATTACATGCCACTTGAGTGATAGAAACTCAGTAATGAATTCTAACGAAAATCCGGCAGAGTTTCGTTTATAAATGGAACATCCGGATAACCCAAAAACAACACAACAGAATAACCTGCCCATAACAACAAAAATATAATCAATGGCACGCAACCCAACATTCCAGAAACCTACTAGGGCCGAGGTAGTGTAAAAAAACACCGTTACCTTTACACAACCCCTCTAAAATCGATAGAGCCCCAAATGCTCAAATGAAATTATAAAGAAAATCATATGGTGATGCAGAAAAAGTATAATGGTACCCCGAATAAACAAATACCTGAAATGAAATATACAACGAAATGGAATATGCCAACAGACTAGCTCCCAAGATAAATAAGTATACATAAGGATAACTACGGATAAAAGGAACAAAACTAATGAAAAACGTCCCAATTCCCCCGTACCATCGCCGTTGAATACGTTGTGCTGCATCCACCTGCAAACTTGAAATCTGTGTGGGGGTGAGCACAACCTCGGCTCACCAAATATCCCTATCAAAAACACCCCTAGCCGTCAGGAACCTCTAACCATCTCGTGTGCATGCAACTATCCTAGGTCAGTCAGGTGTCTCACTTAGCACCCACTCCAAATCCGAGACCCCAAAACAGCCCCAAAAATAATCCAAATCATATCAAGACTCACCAGATAACACAGAGCAAAAGAAATGTCACCAACCTATATACACGGGTCAAAACAACATATATATAAACATGTGCACACATAAAGCCCCGTAGATAACTAATCATACTCGCATAAGCGTATATACAACCAGTTTAATACACACCCTCGTCTAGAGTTACTACGAGAACCAATTATCCATCATATCCTGTATCGAGCACACCACTAAAGTTCCTAGGAGGTAAATAGGTCACTCCTTAGGACTACAAGAAGGGAATAACCATAATCACGCCCACAACTAAATCATGAATCTTACACAACAATGCTATCAAATCATTCATAGAGAGTCTCACTCTCATAATTTCTAACATCTGTCATGTCCTCTTATCTAAACAACTAGTGAAATAATCCGTTCACTTAAATGATCTTTTCTCCAAGGCCTCCTATAACAAAGAAGGCTTCTAAAACTAACTAATGATCGTATGGTATGTACACACTCCTACCATCTAATCCTCAAAAGAAACATAAGTGTAAAAACTCTATCACTAGTTCAGATTCGACAATTATAAGTCAATCTCCAATTCATACTGCTTACTGAGGCACAAGAAAGGGGTACCTGAATCATTTAATCCCAAACATATGCTGAGGCCCTCGAGTTTTTAAAAAAATTACTGAACTCCGAAGGATTCAACCAATTTTTTAAGAAAATCTTTTAGGACCCGGTCAAATCTATTTGGTTCCAATGTCTCCGAACCTAACCAAAGTAATAGGAATCAACATAACGTCTCCTAGCCGAGAATATGACAATAACAGTAACAACACAAGTGTATGTAAGGCCCGCCCCAAAGACTGAAACCTTAGAATCCCAAGTTCGGCTAAAAGTCAAGGAACAACGACGACAAAGAGTATGATCAACTACAAGAGATCAAACTGAAAACCATTTCGAAATCCCGTTTTAAACTAGTCCTTAGACCATCAATATTTGTTTAAGAATTTGAGAAAACTCTAAATAGACCTCCAAAGCATAATTAGCTCAAAAGGAATATCAGAAACAACTAGAAGAAACCTGGAGTTGTCGAACTCCAACGATACCGAGATCTCGGCACAACCTCGAGGTCTCAATAACAGGGACAAATAATACCCTGAACTTACTTACTTCACAAGAACGTTTTAAAAATGAAATTTTGTTGCCATCTTCAAAATGGTTTTACTTCTGATACCCCTGGTCCTAAGAGTTCAGCTCCTATTTTATAAAAACAAGTTTTTGACTTATGGTTTTTCAAAAACAGTGAACGGACCCCGGGGTAAGTGAAAAACGTAAATTTATAAAATCCAAAAGCTTTAAGTTTTCAAATATTTGAGAAAACCTTGGTTTGATCCCAAAGATCCAACCCGTAATCGAGATTTCAAGGTACATGAACTAAACACTGTTTATTTCTCAAAACACTTCCCAAAACGGAAGAAAATAGTGACAAACTCAAAAATATCAACAGTCAGAAGAGACACAGTAAGACTAACGAGCCTAGACCAACTTTTAGATTTCTAAACTTCTCACACCACCGGAGGGGATACGTCAAGCATCCCGCGGTAGCACCAATCACCCAAATAAAGGCTTACATGGCCGAAAACCACAACTTCATCAAACACTTATAAGGCGCATGCCAACTCAACTAAAAACCCGATTTAGGGAAAAAGTTACACAACAATGCCAAGTCCTAGTTAACTTCCTAGAACCACTCAGAATACCTGCCAATCACGGCTCCCTTAACCCTAGTTCTTATTATTACACTTTTCACTTCTTAACTTTAAGTCTCTACGCCTTCATTCACATTGAGAAATTCTAACTTTCATATGGGATTTAACCACAAACATTAATTAGAATTACAACCACTGCGCCATAGCGCCCAAGGGAAATAATATAAGTCTTTAAAATAAATCCAAATACAATATGCCCAATATCCATGAGTATCAACAACATGTAATCTCAATAAATAATCATATGGTAATTAAATACTCAATGTGAATGTCAATGCAATGTCAATGCTCGTGACAATGCCAATACAACTCAAGTACAACCCTGTCTACATGAGGGTCAAACAGATAACAAGGAATCCAAACCGTTCACTGATGGGGGTAACAAACCCGCAAAAGGAAGGGTGGGTGTAGCCAAATAGAGTACGGAGACCACAAGTCCGTCCAAAACGGAAAGTGAGGCCTAAGCCCTCACCCCCAACTTTTGAGAATTCGAGAGATGCTAGCTCCCTAGGTGCCAGAACACCCACTGGCCAATTATTGCGACTATCCAAACGGTCCATACGTATATATGACACAATTAAGGCATGCAACTCACATCGAATCAATGTATATGTCCACGGTGCTACATGAATGCAAAATACCTCTACATGGACCCAATGTTTAATGATATAGCATAAATTTCCAATTTTCATTTAAAACATGATTATAATTTAAATCATAGCAATAATTCACGAATAATCCATTACCAGAACATCACTTCACGATTTATCTACTTTTTATAATTTACAAGACAAAGAAAATGGACCAAGAGCAACGTCTACGTTTTCTCGTCCTTTATTTTCAAGTATCCCCTAACCTGTTTTAATTTTCGTAAAACATAACAAAAAAGGGGAACTAATATCAAATTCTAAGTTAAAAGCCACTTTTCACAACTTCCTCTAACCGATTCTAAATTCAAGGGGAGCTAGGCCGCCTAATTTAATTTGATTTAGGTAGGTTTTATTTTATTTAATTTATCGAGTGAATTACTATTTTCTATCCCACCTAGAGGCACTTCCATTTTGAATACATAAGACTCATAAATCACGTAAATAGCTAGAAACATGAAGCATGCTATCACACATACGTGAATACACGACAATAGGAAAACTATAATTTCCTAAATATTTAAATCATGCTCAATAAATAAATAATAAAAAAATCTACGGCTCCCTACGCAACGAGTGTGAGAGTTAGATATATATTTTTAAAAATATCCCACCTAAATTAACGCTTACAGAACAACCCCGAAACGATTCGCCGTGAATAGTGTCGGCACCCGAAAATTAGGTCCGCCGACCAAAGTTGTCCGAAAATCTTTTTGCTCGGACCAAAATGATCGTCTTGCTATCCTATTCAATATAATCAAAACCCGTTAGTAATAGCCTAACGAAATGAAGCAAATCTGAGAAATACTAAACGGAAAATCATACCTAAAAATCAGATTTCCCGCCAAACAGTTCAACGTTTGGGTATATCATGTACGGCTATCCTCAAAATTTCACGCCAAACAAAGCATAAATCGGCACCGAGTCAACCCAACTTAGTCCGACCGAACAACTCCATGGTCGCCAGCACCACTAGAGCGAACTGCGCCGCCATCCTCACTGCATCGCCACCCATTTTGTCGCGACACCACCCATAGCCACCGCCTCTGAACTTTGACAAACCCAGCTCCAGATCGTTCACTTCACAACCCAAACTTTCTCTCTCAATCGCGATTGCTGTCGCACCACCACTACCGCGGCCTCCACCGTCAGGGCACCACCTCACGCCGACCAACACCTCTCCCCAGCGACGTCGTCGCTTGCCATGGTAGTCGTTGCCGCTGTTCCAGCCGATGACCACCAAATCGAAGCTCTCCTCTTTCTCTTGTGACAGCTCCACCGACCATCTCTCTCTCCCTCTCTCACTGATCGATAACGAAAAACTGATGGGATAGAGAAGAAACTACCACATCGATGAAAAAGGAGGGGAAATGGTGGTTCTGCGCGTCTCTCTCTCAGTCCAATAATACACCGAATATATATATCCATTAATTTATATATATAATTACTCAAATATATATATATATAATTTTAATAATATATATATATATAATTATAATAAATCCCGAAAACAATTGGCTCGATGGCCCATTAAGCCGTCAACCGAGTAACCACCACGAATAAACAACCTAAAACCTTCCGCGTCTAGTGCGGAACTATAATTAAAACATTTAACGTTTATTTAATAATAATAATAATAAAGGGAATATCATTAGAAAATCCCTAAACGAAGACACGCGAACCCGAAAAATTCTCGGGACGCCAAATAACTAGAATAATCCGAAATAAATAGTCCGGGGTATGAACCCCAACCACAGGAACATCGGGTACGTACTAACCCATCGAAGTTTCTAAAACAAGTAAACTCTAAAAGTCAAATAAATAAGTCTAAGAATACGCGTCACATAAGGACAAATACATGTGAACAAACAAGCTAACACAAATACCCCTAAACAAACAAGCCAAACAATACATAGATGCACGTACATACAAACACAGAACACACTAACCAAACAAGGTACGTACTAATCCAATACAAAAGAAAATAACAACTCCAAACGTCACCTAACGCATCCTGAGCCTGACAAGATGCTAAGCGCTAACGTCACAACTAAACCACGTAATAATTCAATTATAAGTGAACTCAAAAATGTCGGACATACTAAGCATGTCGCCACCTAGTCGAAGCATCAAATGCCAAGCTTTAAAATGAATTAACTAAGTCGACAACAAGAATTCCCGTAAATGATTCACCAAGTCCGAAACACTAAACGTCAAATGTAAAAAAGGAACCACATAATCGACACAAGAACCCACGTAAATATTTCACTAAGCTTGAAACACTAGACGTCACCGTCAAGTCCCGTATTCACCAAAGAAACTCCACGAAGTCATCAAGGAGAAATCGTAGAGTCATACTGTCGAATCCAAACGTAAACACGAAAACTTTACACGTGAAATACCCAGAATAACCATGACATCATGAACAAATGACGTCACAACCGAAAATAATTCTAAAATAATTTTAGGAAATTGTGAAAATAACCAGGGGTGTTACAAACAACATACATGAAAATAATTTAGATTATATTAGTCCATTTAATCTCATTTAAAGTAAAGCAATTAGAATCTTTTTTATAGATTACCATTTAATTTGAACTTTTCCAGCTACTAAGCATGAACTACATCTTCAAACACACAACCACATATACAACAAAACACTACACTGATCATATACAATCAACCATCATCCCAAAAAAGACTCAAAAAAAAAAAAAAAAAAAAAAAAAAAAAGACATAATCTAAAAAGCTTCAATTTAATATCAATACCACTAATAGTGATTAATTAGATTTACACCATCCTCTTAAAAACACATAATTACAATCCCAATGCCGTGTATGAATATACATACAATAATCAATAAATCCCAATGCCGTGAAGGTAAAATACATACAATAATCAATAATAAATCTATAATTACCTTAAACCCTAGGCAATTCCAAAATTAGGGTTTACAGACAAATACAAAAAACATATATATGACCCTGAACCTGCATGCCCTCATAATGAAATTTAGTTGCACCAAAGTCCCCCAAAATCAGCATAAGGGTTGTACTCAGAACTATAATCCAAAGCAATGCCTTCCGTCGCAACAATTTCATGATCACCAAGATCATCCAAACTAATACCCATTGAACCGTAATCATCAAACCCAGTGCTCCCAAAACTACATTCCAAAGCTGTGCCTTCGTTCCCCGGAAAAACATGATCAAACTCATTCAATTTAATATCCGCACCACCATTATGGTCAAAACTAGTTCCTCCAAAACCACAGTCAGATTCAGTCCCTCCAATCTCCGGATTAGCAATGCCTTCGGCTTCGGCTTGGGCCCCAAGAACAATATGATCAAGACCATCCAAATTTATATCCGTCACCGCATTATCACAAGTAGTCCCTTCCACATCATGATCAACACCATTAGTACCCCCAGAACTAGAATCAAGAGCGGCCCCAAGAACATCAAGATCAAAATCATCCAAGTTTATATCCGTTGTTGCACCATAATGATCAAAACCCATGTCTCCAAAACCATCAGAACCACTGCCTTCCGTCTTCATCATCTGGTCAAAATCATCCAAATTCAACAAATTCGACGGAGACATGCTGGCCACGGCAATCTTATCGGCCTGGATGAGAACATTGTTCTTCAACTCCTCTAAAGCAGAAACATAGCGCTGAAGCTCCTCAGACCCTAATCCGTCAATAGGGTTTTCCCACCAAAACCCTAATTCCTCGCCACCGCCATTATCATAGTGGGCGAGTACTTGGGAAGTAGAAGAAGAAGAAGAAGAAGAGTAGTAGTGGTTGGGGATTGGGCGAGGAATCGTTGGAGGACGGAATCAAGGTTAGGGTTTCCGAAGTAGAAGAGTTTTTTGGCGGGAGACTGGGCGAAAACAGCCACATCGGCACCGCAGATCTTGCTCAACTGGGCAGCCTTCTTGAAGAGGCCGGTCCGACGCTTGGAGAACGTCACTTGTAGCCGCTTCTTGTTCTCAATCCTCTGCATTGCAACCTTCTGACGTCCTTTACTGAATTTTTTGATGATCTTCTCCTCCATTACTTAGGGGTTTCTGTATTCTCTCACTGTAATTCTCTCGCTCAAGATATATATATATATATATACACACACTTAGGGTTGTCTGTATTATCGCTGTAATTCCCTCCAGGGCCGGCCCTGACTATAGGCGACCAAGGCGGTCGCCTAGGGCCTCCGGTCCAATGGGGCCTAAAAAAAAAAATCTTGTATTTTTAATTTAAGAAATTTTAATATTTTTATTGCCGTTAAGAAAATTAATTCATTTTTCAATTCAACTGAAATTAAAGCCTAATATAATTACATAATTTAGGGCATCAACCTCAATATTTTTTAAAATTTTATTTAACAGCCCAATTTGTAATAAATTCAAAACCAATTTCACTAGGTAGGGCCTCCAAAATTTTATATTTCACTTACTATTACTATATACTCAAAAAAATCTAATTTAAATCAAACCATTATTTTAATTAGGGCTAGAAAATTATTGTTGCATCCGCACAACGTTTAACGACTACACTTGCGACTGTTGCATTTGCTCAACCACAATAATTTTTCACGCGGCTATAATTGAGTTTTCGCGACTGTCGCATTCACATGTATAACAACAACTTTTCATGACAACACCAAGATGGAGGCTATTTTTAAATATTAGTATATTTAATGTATTTTTTTAATATTTTTCTCACAATTATCACTTTTTAAGTTTTTTTTCAGTAAGTTTATTAATAATGAAAAAAGAGTACAAATCTAACTTTTTTTCCTTTTGTATTAGTATAGACCCAAATATGATTTTTTAAGTTATAGTCCAATATAAATTAGAACTGAACCCAATATTACACTTACAATAGGGAAAGTTCCTTTAGAGTAGTATTTTTGCTCTCTAAATTTTTTTTACCAGGACACATTAGTCCTACTTTTGACAAGTATTTACAAATAAGTTCAAATTCAATTTTTATTTCAAAGTATCTTCTATTAATCATTCATTTCATACCCTTCATATTTCTATGCTTTAATATGTGAAATCTATACAAAAGAAACACCAAGTAATTATGTAATGCTTTTGCCATTTGTTAGAAATTTGAATCTATAAAATACTTACATTTAAAAAAAAAAATTTGCATCGCGTGAAGTGAAGTGGCTTAAAAAAAAATTTCGCTTGAGAAATTTGCATCGCGTGAAATGAAGGGCCCCAAAAAAATTTCGCCTTCAATCTTGCCTAGGGCCCCAAAAATTTTTGGCACCCTCAGGACTGTCCCTGATTCCCTCTACTCAAGATATATATATATATATCTGTATTCTCTCGGTGCAATTCACTCTCTAAACTATTCTCTGGCTGGGGATATATACCTATTTAGTTTCCATATATAATAGGGCTTAATTTCCATATATAATAGGGCATGAGATTTGTCGGGAAAATATTTATTTATAATTTTTTGATGCGTATTGTTACTTAACTTACTTTATGCATAGTTTCTAAAAGCACTTTATTGATCAAGTATTTATTTGTCGATCTAAAATAAAACTCACTGTGGTAATAACAAACATTATATAGGAGGATAAGTTTTAAAATGTATTTTTTAGATTTTTAGTGTTGGGGACATTAGTAATGACTCCGCTAATAAAATTATTATTGTATTTTAAATGATTCTTAATATTTTATGTGGTATTCAAGTTGCATTATCAAATTCATTACACATGGCTAAATCGATTAAAAATTAAACAGCTGAATTGGGTTATTAAAGAACACTTAAAGTAGTAGTGAAGTGAGGTCAAGGGAGAACAACACGTTACATGCAGGCACGGCAGGGCAGGGATTGCACCCTTCATCCATATTCCCATTTAACTTTATTATCCTCGTATGCTTCTTAAATTCAATTGTTCAATGGGGCGGGACAAGGCGGTTTTTTATCATTTAAAAATAGAAATAAAATTTCTCATGAATATAAAGATAATATTTAACTTTTTAATTGGAAATCATAATTTACTATTACTATACGAGCATGAAAGTAATACATACAAATTTTCATATAATGGTGAAAAAATAAAATTTTATATTTCTTTTTACATTAAAATTTTTATCTTTATTTTTTTCTTGAACTACTCCGGACTCCCTTTTTCTCAAAATATTCCGAGTTTGTGAATATAGCAGGCCCGCGATAATAACAAACTAATAATTAGTAAATGACTTCAAGTTCATTCAAATGCTTTCTATAGTTCACAAATATTACGCTTGAGAGAATATTTGATTTTGTTTTTAAAAATATAAACCTGGAAAAAGAAAAAAGAAAGAAAGTTATCATGAATATAGGTGAATTACAATACAAAGTTATACACATGACAGGTTTTAAATATGAAGTTGATTTCTTTGGGTAAGGTTTTAGGTTAGATGATTTTGAAACTATGATTCTTTGGCCTTTTAAACACAATTTCAAGTATTTTTTTTTGTGTGTGTGCATGTTTGTGTGAGATATCACTTCACTTTTTATTTGTCAAAGCAGTCAATAGAACCGTACACTTTTTTTTTTTTGTCTAAGCAACCGATAAAACTACACTTTTTTGTTAATATACTCGTGAGAATGAAACTAGTCATCCACCTATACTATATGTATGTGTGTGTACGTGTATATATATACGTATATATAAATTATATATATATATATATATATATATATATATAATAGGGTTTTGCATAGTATATTTCTTCTTCTTTTTGGTTTGGTATATGTTAGAAAAAATGATACTTTGATAATATGATAATGAAGACAATAAAGAGAATAATGAATATGAAACTATATTGAATTGTATATTGAAAGTATATGAATTACAATAGAGATGACCCCTATATATAGGGGATAATATGTGGTGAACAAGTAAACTTGGTGTGGGAGACAAATCAATCTAATGGGCTGGGCCTAGCTATATAAACGGGCTTAGGCCTTTATATATTCTAACACCCCCTCAAACTCAAGTTGGGAATTAAGAGACCAACTTAAGTTTGGAAACCAATTCTTGAAAATCTGAAGTCGAACGGGGTATGACTGTGATTCTGATTCTAAGACGAAGATCAATCAAGAGAAGAGACGATGATTGATCGATGACAAGATTAGATTTTCTTGTGACACGAGAAAATAAGATCGAAAGAACCCAAAATGGGTATGATTCCCTAAATGGATGAGATACCTTAAACGGGTCTGATTCCCTAAACGGATGAGATGAGATTACTAAAAAATGGGTCTGATTCCCTAAACGAATGAGATGAGAGTACCCAAAAACGGGTCTAAGATGAGATTAGATTTTCCCCCTAAAGGAGAAAATTAAGATTACCCAAAAAATGGGTAGAGAACGAGTCGGAGATCAATGAGATCGAGGATTGGTTAATGAATCGATGGCGAGAAACAACAGAAAGCTTGTGATTGACACAAAATTACAACGAGATTGAGGATTGGTCAAGTTGATATATTACAGGAGCTTATTGAATTGGTGGAGAGAGTTATATATATATATATATATATCTGCAGTTGAAATTTTGAACTTATGTCTTGCTTCCAAGTACTTTGGATTGACATGTATGCCATGGGTTGACCGAGGAGATTCAGAAGCCCTCAAAAAACTCAAGCTAGAAGATTGATGATTTACTGATGGTGAAAAATTGCAACATCAATATTCTTGATAATACTATCCAAAAGATATAAAGAAGGCAGTTTTATCTCTACTGGGACCTCAATAATCCTAGCGCAAATTGCGTCGGCTATGCCCTCGCCATGCTCTTTCTCTGCTCCCCGGCAATGAGGGTGAGATCGGTGAAGATCGGTTTCGATTTGAAAGTGAGCCTGGTACAGGGAAGTCAAGTTTGGTTGCAGCCATGGCTAATTACTTGAAGTTAGGTGAGATTGCTTGTAGGGTGTTATGGTTAATGTGTTAACTCTAGTTTGGTGCAATATAAGTGCAATATTTGTCAAATGAGCAGCCATGTTGAGAAAAATTGTTGGTTTAAGGGAAAACAACAATGTTTCAATTGCAAAAGGTTTGGTCACTTATCAAGGGATTGTCGATTCAAAAATCAGCACCATGCAAACTTTTCCGAAGAGAATACGGGTGAAGGAAATCTATTTTATGCTTCTCAAAGTGCTTCCAAGCACAAAAATGATGTGTGGTACTTCGATGTGGTTGTAGTAACCACATGACATGCAATGAATCATTGTTTCGATATCTTGATACTTCCATGAGTTTGGAAGTAAGATTGGGAAATGGAGCTTTAGTGAAGACAAAGGGCAAATGCACTATTTCAGTTGAAACAAAAAGAGGAACAAAATTCATTAGTGATGTTCTACTAATGCCGGATTTGGAGCAAAATTTGTTAAGTGTTGGAAAACTTGTGGAGCATGAATATTCTGTCCAATTTGAAGAAAATGGTTGCAGTATTCTTGATAAAAATTATCCAAAGCAAGTGGTGGCAAAAATTCAAATGCAAAAGTACAAAATTTTTCCAATAACATTCTAGTTGCTAAACATGTTACCTTCAAGACCCAAATCAATGATAGTCCGTGGTTGTGGCATAAAAGACTTGGCCATTTGAACTTTCATAGTCTCAAGTTGCTTCATCAAAAGAACATGGTCCATGGACTACCCAACATTGAAGAAATTCAAGATGTTTGTGAAAGGTGTGCACTTGGAAATCATCACCGCCAATCTTTTCCAAAGGGAGTTGCATGGAGATCCAAAGAAGTATTGGGGCTGATCCATACTGACGTAAGTAGACCAATGAGGACACTTTCTTATGTTGGTAACAAGTATTTTATTCTCTTTATTGATAATTTTACAAGAATGACATGAGTTTATTTTTTAAAAGAAAGGTCCGAAGTTTTTAATGTTTTCAAGAAGTTCAAGACACTTGTGGAAAAGCAAAGTGGAAAGTTCATCAAGATGTTAAGAAGTGATAGAGGAAAAGAGTACACCTCAAATGAATTAAACCAATTTTGTGAGGATGAATGAATGGAAATACAGCTTAGTGTTGCTTACACTCTACAACAAAATGTTGTCTCCGAAAGGAAGAATCGGACTGTGACGGATATGGCAAAATCTATGCTGCATATTAAAGGATTGCCAAAGTACTTATGAGCTAAAGCAGTTTATACATCAGTTTACTTGATTAATAGAAGTTCTACAAAGGCTGTGTGGATCAAACTCCCATTGAAGCATGGAGTGGAAGGAAACCATCGGTAAATCATCGTAAAGTCTTTGGTTGCATTTGTCATGCTCAAATTTCAAAAGAAAGAAGATACAAGTTGTATGAAACAAGTAAGAAATATATTTTTGTTGGCTATAACACAAAGTCTAAAGGCTATAGATTGTATAGCTTGAAGAAGAAGAGCATCATCATTAGCAGAGATGTCTTGTTTGATGAGGATGCTTCATGGAATTGGGAGCAAGGCAAAGTTGAAAAGAGGGTTGTTGTGATTGGTAAAGAAGATGAAAATTTCAATCAAGAAGATGAAAGTGATGAAGATTCATCTCAAACAAGTCCAAGATCATATTCAGTTTCAAGTTCAAGTTCACCAAATTCAACTCCAAGAAAAATGAGGAGCTTGAATGAAGTGTATGAAAGGTGTAACTTTTGTGTGGTGGAACCCGACAACTTTGAAAAAGCTAGCAAGCATGAAGCAAGAAATAAGAAATTCAAATTATTGAAAAGAACAATACTTGAGAATTGGTTGATAACCCACAAAATAAAAAAGTTATTGGAGTTAAATGGGTTTATAAAGTGAAGTTGAATTCGAATGGTTCATAGCAAAGAAACAAGGCAAGATTGGTTGCAAAGAGTTATTCACAACAACCCGGAATTGATTTTCAAGAGACTTTTTCACCGGTTGTAAGGCTTGACACCATTAGAATGATCATTGCAATGGCAACCCAAAAAGGTTGTTGTTGTACCAACTTGATGTAAAATCAATTTTCTTGAATGAAGAACTCAAGGAAGAAATTTATGTTGAATAACCCCAAAGGTTTGAAGTGAAAGGAGAAGAGGAAGAAGTTTACAAATTGAAGAAAGCTTTGTATGGGTTGAGACAAGCACCAAGGGCTTGGTATAGCCAAATTGATTCTTATTTCATGGAGAAAGAATTCAATAAAAGCAAAAGTGAACCAAATTTGTATGTGAAGACTCAAGGTACCTGAATTCTTGTTATTACTTTATATGCTGATGATTTATTATTTTGTGGAAACAATTATAGTATGGTGCAGAATTTCAAGAATGAAATGATTAAAAGATATGAGATGAGTGATATGGGCTTGCTACAACACTTTATTGGAATGGAAATACATCAAAACAATGATGGAGTTTTTATCTCTCAAAAGAAGTATGCTGAAAATACATTGAATAAATTTGGAATGAGTGATTGTAATTCAGTGGCTACACCTCTTGTGGTGAATGAGAAGCTTACTAAAGATGATGGGCAAACAAAGGCTGATGCAAGTTTGTATAGAAGTTTGGTTGGAAAGTTATTATACCTCACTACCACAAGACCCGACATCATGTTTCCAGCAAGTATGTTATCAAGGTTCATGAATAGTCTAAGTCAAGTTCATATTGGAGCATCAAAAAGAGTTCTAAGGTACATTCGTGGCACTGCCAATTTTGGCATCATGTATTACAAATGTTCGAAAGTGAAGCTACAAGACTATTGTGATAGTGATTGGGGAGGATGTATTGATGACATGAAAAGTACATCTGAACATGCATTTTCTCTTGGTTCAAGTGTGTTTTCTTGGCAATCAAAGAAACAAGATTTAGTTGCTCTATCATCAGCAGAGGCTGAATATATTTCAGGATCATTGTCATCTTCACAAGCAAAACAGTTGAGGCAGATTTTGGAAAATGTTCAAGAGAAGCAAGAAGAAAGTACAAGGATCTTTTGTGACAACAAATCAACATTAACAATTGTCAAAAATCCAGTTTTCCATAGTCGTACTCGACACATTGCATTCAAGCATCATTTCATTAGAGACGCCATTGAAGATGGTGAAGTGGAACTCATATTTTGCGAGTCGGAGGACCAAGTTGTGGACATTTTCACAAAGGCACTTCCAAAAGAAAAATTCTTGAAGTTTAAGGAGCTAATGGAATTCAAGAGCAAACACATTAAGAAGGAACATGTTATGGTTAATGTGCTAACTCTAGTTTGGTTAACTTAACCTTGCATGAAAAATATAAAGTCTTGAAAATATATTAGTGGTAGTTGTGCTCATTTATTATTGTATTGTTCCAATGTTGACTAAGATGAAAAAATGAATGTATTGATCTTTATTGTACTATGAAGAGATAATGGAATGAAAAATATCAGATTGTGTGGCTCCATTATCCATCTTCTCTATTGTTCATCTCTATTCTTCCTGAAGTTGTTTCACATAAATATTCTAACATAATTCACACAAATAATCCAACACACATCACACCAATTTCCCAACAAAGATCCAATATAGGGAAGTCAAGTTCAGTGCAATTCTGATTTGAGAAGGTTGTTGATCTACACGACCAAACGGTCCATACTGGTGGTCGAGGACATTGACTGCAATATTTGTCAGATGGATGTGCACATCCACATGTTGTATTGCACCTCAGGTGGCTTCAAGATACTTGCATGCAATTATCTGAGGATAGAGGAGCACCCCCTGTTCGGAGCAGTGGATGAGCTGTTGCAGGAAGTCCAGGTGACACCTGCTGAAGTTGCAGGAAAGCTAATGAAGAGTGACAATCTTGAAATTGCACTTCGAGGCCTTATCGAGTACTTTCAAATCAAGGAAAGTGAGCACGCCCAAGGTTTGTGGTGGAGTGTGGCAGACGACAACACTTGCACTTGTGGGTGCCCGAAACGAAACAGACTGTGTATAATGACAGGGACGAGAGTTCTTGGGACTGTATGATCCGAAACGGACTGTGTATGATGATTTTGATGAGTTATATAGGCAGCTTATGAAAGAAATTGAAGCAATTGGACAAGCCAAACAATAGTAATTTGAGTAGAAAACAAGGTCAGATTCAAAGTGCTGGAGTGGATGGAGGTAATAAAAGGAAGCAATTCGATTTTACAGATCCAGGAACTGAGAATGGGGTCGATCATATCTGCCATGGATCATGGGGAGAGTTTGATGGACATAGATAAGATTATCAGTAGTAAAAGTGAATCTGAAAAAGAGAAGAAAGAGAGAGAAATTGGAGTAGAGATAGAAAAAAAAAGATTAAGAGCATAGGATTTTTAATTGAAGATCACCGTCGGGGATGGAAGATGGAGTTCCATCCCCGGTAGAGATGACAATGAACGGAAAAAGCTACCAATAATCGGTAGGCTCTGATACCATGTTAAAAGAAATGATGCTTTGATAATATGATAATGGAGAAAAGATAAAGAAGACAATAAAGTGAATAATGAATATGAAACTATATTGAATTGTATATTGAAAGTATATGAATTACAATAGAGATGACCTCAATATATAGGGGAGTATGTGAGGTGAACAAGTAAACTTAGTGTGGGGGACAAGTCAATCTAATGGTTTCGGCCTAACTATCTAGATGGGCTTAGGCCTTTATATATTCTAACAGTATACATGTTGGCAGGCATAGAGCCACGTTAAGCAGATATGGGGCAACTGCCACCTTTGATTTTTTTAAAAAAAATTATAATACTAAAATAAATTATTTTAAGAGACTTATAGGTAAACAAAATTGAGATTTGTCCCCCCATAATTTTTTGATTATTGCCCCTCAATTTCAAAGATTAGAGTAATTTTTTTTAAAGATAAAATATACTAAAAAATAAAAATTCATTAAAATTATATGTAATATATAGATTAATTCAAAAAACTAGTTAATTGAACCATAACTCCCTTAATATAGACCATCTAACCCATAACTAAGAGGCCAAAATCCATTTAACCAACCCACAATTAAAAATAAATCTATACTGTAACTTTTAATTTAATCCAGCCCAACCCACAACCCACTTATCTAACTAAACCCTAAGGCTGCGTTTGGAAACCAGTGTTTTTGTTTTTGTTTTTGTCCTCTTGAGAACAAAAAATATTCTCGTTCTTGTCCTAAGGGTAATCCGAAAATAAAAACATGTTTGGTTGAAAATTTGTCTCAAAACTTTTGAAGAACAAAAAACAAAAAAATACGTTTGGCAGACTTTGTTTTTTCAGTAAATCTGAGAACATAAACAAAAAAACATGTTTGGCAACGTCTGTGTTCCTTGGATTTTTAAGAACAGAAACAGAAAAACATGTTTGGCGAGTTGAATTGTTTTTAAAAGATTTGACTGAAATTTTGTCTGAGTGTTGGAATTGAGAAAATTTATACAACACCTTCCCCTAAAAATGACTAATAGTAATTTTTTTTTCATAAAATTAAATAGCAATAAATATATGAAAGAGAAGAAAAAAAACATTTATGAAGTTCATTTTTTTTTACTAATAGTAACGTATCTACTATGTTTTTTTTTACATTAATATTTTGACTAATAATTTTTATGAAGTTAAAATTAATTTTTTTTTAAAAATGTAACGTATCTACTAATTTTTATGAAAGAGAAAAAAAATGTTTATGAAGTTAAAATAAGTAGCAATAATGTTTTTTGACTAATAGTAACGTATCTACTAATAGTCATTTTTTTAGAAAAAAGTTGTGACCTTACCCCTGCAAGTTGGATATCTGTGGCTTGGTATGCTTGTCTTTTATCTTAAATCATTTTGTTTATAACTATAGCATACATATATCATATATCAACTTGCATTATCATTTTATAAGTATTATTTACTATTTCGGCATTTGTGTAGAGGTACTTGTCATACTAAAGTCATTCACACTCTTCATAAAGGTATCCCATATATAGGATACCCAAAGGTATCACAGATACAATCATTGATTGACCACATGTTCATAATTCAACTGGTAAGGAGCTTCACAATGATGGCATGCCTACCAAGCTTTCATTGCCCATCTTTGGACTTGCTTCGTATAAGTTCAAAGTTTCTGTATGGAATCCGAATGGGGTTTATGATAGTCAAAAAGTCACTTCTCTATTGCGAGCAGCTGATAATTGGCTCCGTCTTTTGCAAGTTAATCACCCAGATTATAGGTTTTTTGTGAACCACGACCAATTATGGAGGTGATCTGAAAGGCAGAAATCAGTGCCCCAAGTTTTCAAGCTACAATGACCTTGTACATTGCTGGTTGGATATGCAGCAGGACTTCGTTCAGCATTTTCTTCCATAAATATTTCAAAATCAGTATGAATAGTTCCTGCACCTTGAGGAGCCTGGACTGTTTTCAGATTTGCCAGCACTTCACCTGCACCAAAAGACATTAGGAAAGTACCCAAATGTTAGAATGAATATGAATACAACTCATTTTTTTCTCTATATGGGTTATATAAATACGACTGTAAGCGTAATGGTAATAGTATCAGATTCTAGAATCTGATTCATATATATGTAAAGGAATAAAATCTATTCATCATTCATATGTATGTGTGTATATAGCATATATGTACAGAACTTTGCATTATGCCAACTGAAACTAGATTCGGGATACAATTTGAGTGTCTTTTATTCTAATTGAACTACAAAGCTACTGAATCAATCAGAAGAGTTAGCTAAATAATGCGCAATTACACAATCAATAACTTCAAATAACTTACTTCTCTAATCTATTCCAACATTTCTTTAAACTAAAAAACTTTTATATTCATAGTTTTCAAAATCCAACTATAGATCCTCTTCATTGCACCTTTTTAAAAGTTTATTCAACAAACATCCTTTTTGTTTTGAATTCATTCTAATAAAAACCCTTCAATAAAATCTAACACAAACAATCTTCTTAAATCAAGAGGAATTGCTCTGCGGATTTGAATAAACACTCCATTAGCACTCAAAACGGGCAAAAACTAATAATCCGTAGAAACGTCATCAGAAACTTAAGCAATCACTCAGTTTAAAAATGTGAAATTTAATACTTGATTCACAACAGCATTTACCATGTGGTGGAACTCTTTCTTCATGACATACTTGTGAAGCAAAGCTGGAGGTTTGCTTTGTTTCTTGGTCTTTGATGTTGCAAGCAACACTGACTGATCTTTACCACCTGGCTGAATGGTTACACTTTTCTTGTTTGCTAATCCTACATCATTCAAACCATCAACAAAAAATAATTGTTCAGTACATTACCTAAAACTCCAATTAAATTTAAACCCACCACATACACAAAATCCAATTGATCCATAAAAATTGTATATTAGAGAAATACAAAACTAACCACAAATTGGGGAATCCTCATATATTATTACCCTTTATACAAAAATTAAAATTAAAATAAGTACCTCGATTACTCTATAACAACATGGAAATCCTCTATTTGCTCTCTTTTATGATCTTTATCAATTGTTTCCACTGAAATGTGTTTTTCCAATTCTAAATTTAAGGCACCAACTCCATACTACTGAACATATCTTTAACATATATCTCCAGGCATCTCAATACCCAAAGGATGATTTTATTCACTCTGTCACATAATATTGAACTTACAAGGTTTGATGCACGGGTAATACTCCAATCATGCATAAGGATATGATGGTTTCATCCATTTCTCAATATAAATTGCTGAATATTGAAGATGGTGTGGGTTATTTATCTATTTGTTTTATTTTGTACATGATTGGCAAACACATACAAATCTTATAAGTCTATCAATTTTTTGCCATATTTAATAATCGATTACCTTAGGTAAAATAATGATAGTAGGTCTGAGTCAAGAACAACTACAACTGTTTCAAAAAAAAAAAAAAACACAAAAGCCGTAATTTACATGTAACTGAGTTATTCTTCTGAGAAAAAAATTTAAATACAAATCGTGATACATACACATGGTTAACAAAATCACATATACACATACACATAATATTCATATATATCTGAGTCAAGAACAACTACAACTACTTCAAAAAAAAAACACACAAAAGTCGTAATTTACATGTAACTGAGTTATACTTCAGAGAAAAAAATCCATACTTACACATGGCTAACAAAATCACATATACACATACACATAATATTCATATATATCTGAGTCAAGAACAACTACAACTACTTCAAAAAAAAAAAAACACAAAAGCCGTAATTTACATGTAACTGAGTTATACTTCAGAGAAAAAAATTCAAATACAAATCGTGATACATACACATGGTTAACAAAATCACATATACACATACACATAATATTCATATATATATATACACATAAACATATACATACACATAAACTCGCAAGAGAGACAAGACCCACAAATCTTGAAAGCAAATCTAATATGAGAGAGAGATGAATCCATCGAATTCATATATACACATACACAAACACACATATACACATACATTAGAGTCTAAAGAGAGACGAAACCTAAAAATCGTGAAGAGAGAGGAGACTGAACCTGTATTGCTTCTTGGAATTTGCTCGATTCAGATCATCGGAGTGGTCAGAGGAGTGAATGAAACATGTTTCATTAAAGGAATCGAACCACCGATCGCCAATTTGAGGTTACCCAAACATGAAAATGGATGGTCGCGCCGCTCACCTCTCACCAACACAAACCCTAGAAACAAGTTTGGAAGATGTTTTTGATGTATTGAGAGAAATGTTTTTTCTTTTCTTTAATTTGATGGAGAATAGTCCTTGGTGTACAGTGCAGAAGACCAAAAGAACACCTTTTTTATGTTCTTAAAATGGGTTGTATTTTGCCCCATGTTCTTTTATTGTTCAGGAGAATAGATGGACACAAAATATCATCCAAACACAATTTTGTTCTCTTTTGTGGGCCCAAAAACAAAAACAAGACCAAAAACAAGCTATCCAAACGCAGCCTAAGGCTACGTTTGGTACGGTGGAATGAGAATGAGAATGAGAACGGAATAACAAATATCATTCTATTGTTTGGTTGTAAATATGTAGTAACTAGGAATGGAATCAACTTGAAGGCAAATGTTCCAAAAATACCCCTAGTAATGAATATATTATTCTAATAAAATAATTTTATTTTTATAATTTTATTCCCAAAAAAATGGTGAAAGATAACAAAAATAGTACTGACAGGTAATAGGGGTGGGGGTGGGGGTGGTTTATTTACTTGGAATGTGAGAGGGTTTTTAAGTAATTTTATGTTTTAAAATCATTTCTTAAAGAATGGAATGATCATTCCATAGGTTTAATAATGGAATGATTTTTCATTCCAAGGGAATGGTAATTCTCATTCAAATGTTCATACCAAACAAATGAATAGATTAAATGGACGGACATTCTATTTCATTCATTCATACCAAACATAACATAAATCCCATATTAGACACAAACAAAATTTTATAATTCATCATTCAGCATAGATCGCAGCTCTCTATCTCCATCTCGGCGATAACAACTTGGGGCAGCTCTCTCTCTCACTATAAGTTAAAAAAAACTGAATATAATAATTTTTTACAAAAGTACGAATATCAACAAGCATAAATTTTTTACCATACAAAAAACTGAATATATTGAATTTTTTTCCTTATTATTATTATTTTTAATATATTTATCACTTCTAAATGTTGCCCCATTAAAAAAATTTCTGCCTTCGTCCTTGCATGCTGGTATTAAGACACTGGTACACTGATCAATGTGTGAACTGTGAACCCTCCAACATAAATGCTCTCAATTCAACTAGCTAAACACATCTGCATTTGCATTGGTTAAGATTTTATTCTTCTCGGAGTAATGATCTTTCGTATGGTACAGTCTATTGTTGTGTAGTACTCTAGAGTTTAGTTTGCACTCGGATATATAGCCTAAAAAGGAAATGACCAATATAGTGTAAAAAAATATGAATTCCTTTGAATGAAGCTTATCAAGTTAAAACAATAATTTAATCTGTTTTATTTATTTTCTTACATATGTCAGTCAATTAAAAGAGAACACCAGAAGACATATCATCCACCTGAACAATTTTTCTTGAAAAAAGATTAAGTGCAAGGTGACGTGATTATGTCAAACATGAGTTAAATGTTAGTATTGTACCACATCGATTGCGGAAGAAATGGGTGGTCGGTATATAAGTGTGGGGAAAAATCTTATCATTTGAGTTAATTTTTGGTGTGAGAGATGCCCAAGACTACCCAGTACTGGTATAAGAGTCCTTGTTACCAACAAGTCTCGGCTCCCTTTCCAGGAGAAACAGGTTGTCGTTGCTCCGATCCAAGGCCCGATGTGTGGGGGAGGTTGTGTGGGTTATCCGGTACTATAATTATAATTAAAAAATAAGTTATAATTAATAATTATATCTTATCTACACACTTGATCAAAAGATAATTAACAAATTTGAGAATACATTTATGTTTAGTGAAGGATGACTTCCTATTTAACCTGTAGATTTCACATCACAACTCATTCACCTGTCATATCAAGACATCTTAAAATTTGGTTGATAAAAAATGAAATACTTGGATTACATAGACCTACTGGGTACAACACCAAAATTTGGTCAAAATAGCTTTTGGATGGTCTGAAACATCCCCACATGAGAACCGGATGCCAACAATTTCCAAAAAAATTGAAGCGCGTGTTTGATTTGTATATCTAATAATTATCTGGATATTTGATTTTTGTTTGTGTTTGTTGTTGTGAAATTTAATAAAACATAAATACATGTTTGTATTTGTGAAGTGTTGAAGTTTAAAATAAAAACATGTTTGATATTGATGTTTTTGTTGTAAATATATACATATGTATATGTGATATTTTGGGGTAAAGGGAAGTGGAGGTGGGGGTGGTCGAAGGTGGTGGTGGTGTTTCCGGTCAAAGGGAAGTGGTGGTCGGAGGTGGCGGCACGGTGGTGGCGGAGGTGGTGGCGGCGGTGGTGGTGATCGTGGTATAAATATATACATATATATTTTGAGTGAATAGTAACAAACAAACAAAAAAATACTTTTTTTTTTTTGCAAAAAGGGGCTAAAAAAGCACAAACAGTTTTTATTAGGGTAATTTACTCTGACCTCCCCTTAAGTTTACTTTTATTGCTGTCAGATGAAAGTTTTTCAAAAATCACCCTCACACCCCTTTTCTGTATAACTAAAAAATATCTTTTGTTATTTTACTGTACTACCCTCATCATATTTTATTTATTTTGAGCTTTATTGTGTGATGAAATTGAGTTGGCATTCTCTCCCTCCTCCACCCAAATTGAATTTGCATTCTACACCACTCCAATCTCTCTCTCCTCTCAAGTGCCATGACCACCACGGCCAAGCAACCATTTCCACTTTTTTCTCTTTTTACATGTGTGTGGGGTGTATATGTATACATATGTGAATATGTTATATATATATTTTTTGAAATTTAAAGAAGGAGAATCGAGTTTTGACCAAAATTTGGGTTCAAGAACATGTGGATTGGGTTGGGGAATGAGTTGATAATAGAGGAGAGAGAGATATGAGAGACTAGAGAATAGAGAGGTAAGAGAGAGCACGTAGACGGTGTTGGGGAGAAAAATGATGGTTGTAATGGAGATAGTTGAAGGGCCTTTTTGGTATTTTATAAAAAAAGGTAGGATATGATTAACTTAATTGGGGTTGACTATTAATTTTTAACATACTTGGGGAGGTTGACTTACTTTTTTCTTGAACTTTCATTTGAGGGTAATAAACCTAAATCTCTGAGGACGTCAGAGTAATTTAGCTTTTTTACTATTCAAAACAAAATATGAGAGCCAAACATATTTTTGTTTGAAAAACAGCTACAACAGCACACAAAAAACAAAAAACATCAAACAAAAACAAAAATCAAACAAGACCTAAGTTTCCTGAATAATGTTTTCAGAAAACTAAACCAGGTAGATATTTTGTACAATTTTCTAATTTTCAATTTTAGAAAAGAGAAAACTGTTTATTTAATTTTTTTTTTTCTAACCTTGGAAAAGACCCGCGCGATTTACTTTTGAACTACATTTATGGAGATTGTTTACAAGATCTAATTAAATTATCATGAAAATTGCATTTATAATAATGTTGCTTAACAATCATCAACCCTAAACAGCAACAATGTCATAAAATTTGTTTAAACATCAATTATGAGGTACAAAATATATAGCACACCTCCAATAAACAAGTACCTTAAATGTCTGCCAATGGTGTGATACATATAACAACCTAGACTTTCATTTATATTATCCCCCATTAAAATGTTGTATATAAAATTATTTATTTTACTGCATACCACCATAGCCATAGCTTGGTGGAGGAACAGAAGGACCCTGGCTTGGTCCGGCAGTTTCGGGATAAGCAGCAAAAGCCGAGGACGAAGACGAAGCACCAATCCCACCCACCTCATTCATTCTCTTGCACAATTTCAGCTGCACTTCAGATAAACGCGCGCACAATTCCTCAACCTCCTTGTTGCTCATTGCATCCCTAAAAGATGCATCGAACCAGTCCCTATTCCCGCGAGCTCTTGCATTGTGTGCAAGCAGCTTCTCCCTCTCCTTCTCAGCTTTTGCCCTAACTTGCTGATCACGTAATTTACTGTTGAGCTCGTTGACTCGAGCCCTACAGTGAGCTTCGAAGAGCTGAGACGCATGGTCGTTTGGTTGAGGGTTGGAGGGTAAGAAATGGTTTGCAATGGAATCCATATTCGGATGAGAAAAGGAGAAAGGTTTCCCAGTTGGAGAAAAAATAATGATGCCTATGTCTGCATCACATTGGGTGCAGAGCTCGCTTGCCTTCTTGTAAAGGCCGGTTCGTCGCTTTGAGAATGTAATGAGCCTATCTTCCTCATTTTCTCTCTTCTTCATCTCAATCCTTTGGCGACCCTTGGTACGCTTGGTCTCCATGGCGAAGGTTTTTTTTTTTTTATGGAAGAAGAAAGGAATGAAGACACTAATGGTGTTTTATATACTTTCACTCGCTCACACCCACACATATATATAGTACCGATACAAGTATTGTGGTGGACCTCGGAGAGTTAATGCCATTATTGTCTGTTGATTATTTTCGTTGAATGGGTCGATACTTTTTGTGAACTCTTGTGCTGGTCAAATGTTGCATGGGAGTTGCCTATTGGAGTGGTCTTCCTTCCATGTTTAAATGTACTTACTAAAAAAACATTCAAAATTACATCATTTAGTTGTATGTATTCAAGGATTACATAAGACATGCACCTAGAAAATGTATAAAATTATACGATACTATACATTGTCTTATGAGTTTGAAATGAGTAAACGACTTTGTGAAACACAATGGTAAATAAAAATATATCTTCACTCAAGAAAAAAAATAAACATGTTAAATCATAGGGATATTACCAATGTCTACATTTTCTTACCTACAAAAGTACATGTTTGATGTGTCTATACATGCTTTTATCGGGCACATTCCAACCACAATGAACGTCGCCATGCATGCAGGAATAAAATAAATATTATTAACAGAATACCAAAAACATTCAAAAGCTACGTATTATATTCAACAAATATAATTTCATACAACGTGGAATTTATAACATGTTACGCGTGAAGATATAAGTTAAGAGTTTTAAATATAACTATTGCCGGGTTTGTTTGTATAATACACGTATGCATATAAATATACATAAAAGTTGGTAACTCGATCTCTCTCCTTATATAACAAAGTTGTTATTGCCATTAACAAGTAAGTGGATATCGAGTATCATGTTAAAAGTAATGAATACAGATAAGCTTGTTCTAGATATATTATAAACATGCTCAAAAGTACATTAAAACGACATATCAAATATTAAATGAACATTCATTAAGAGTCGCTCATGTATCTGGTATAAGAAAGTAAGCACTTTTACGAATTCGAATTGTTCAATATATACACGTGTTAGTAAGTAAAAACCATAAATTTTAACATAAAAAACACGATCATAATGTACTAGACACATTTTCAAGATATATTAGACACGTGTTCAAATGTAGACTAAAGCGTTGATTTTGAACTAAGTGGATGTACAACGTTAAATGTCACGTGTCAACAAAGTTGTTATTGTCGTTAACAGGTAAGTGGATATCGATTGTCACTTATGTATCACATGTTAAAAGTAATTAATATAATAAGAATGTTCTAGATATATTATACATGTGCTCAAAAGTATATTAAAACGTCATATGAAAGATTAATTAAATGAACATCCATTAAGAGTCGTTCATGTATAAAAAAATAAACACTTTTACGAATTCAAAATGTTCAATTAATATATACACGTGTTAGTATGTAAAAACCATAAATTCTAACATATAAAAACACGATCACAATGCACTAGACACATTTTCAAGATATATCAGACACGTGTTCAAATGTAAACTAAAGCATTGATTTTGAACTTAAGTGGATGTACAACGCTAAATATCACGTGTCAACAAAGTTGTTATTGTCGTTAATAGGTAAGTTAATATCGAGTGTCCCTTATGTATCACATGTTAAAAGTAATGAATATAAAAAGAATGTTCTAGATATATTATACATGTGCTCAAAAGTATATTGAAACGTCATATCAAAGATTAATTAAATGAACATAAAAAAATAAACACTTATACGAATTTAAAATGATCAATTAATATATACACGTGTTAGTATGTAAAAACCATAAATTCTAACATATAAAAACACGATCATAATGTACTAGACACATTTTCAAGATATATTAGACAGGTGTTCAAATGTAAACTAAAGGATTGATTTTGAACTAAAGTGGATGTACAACGCTAAATATCACGTGTCAACAAAGTTGTTATTGCCATTAACAGGTAAGTGAATATCGAGTGTCACTTATGTATCACATGTAAAAAGTAATGAATATAATAAGTATGTTCTAGATATATTAGACATGTGCTCAAAAGTATATTAAAACGTCATATCAAAGATTAATTAAATGAACATCCATTAAGAGTAGCTCATGTATCAGGTATAAAAATGTAAACACTTTTACGAATTCAAAATTTTCAATTAATATCTAGACGTGTTAGTATGTAAGAACCATAAATTCTAACATAAAAAAACACGATCATAATGTCCTAAACACATTTTCAAGATATATTAGACACGTGTTTAAATGTCAACTAAAGCATTGATTTCAAACTAAAGTAGATGTACAACGCTATATTACATGTCAAAAGGTAAGCATATATATATGATTCTAAACACATTAACATATATCAGCGTATTGAAAAACTCTCAAAATCATGATTAATTATGACGTAAAAGAAAAGTTATTAGAAGCACTGTCCTTTCTAATATTTTATGCTAATCATTGTAAGTTTATATTTTTGACATCTTTTTATCATGAGAATTTACGTATTAATTCATTCATTCATTCATTTATTTTCCGTTACGACTAGATTGTGACATTGAACATGAATACGGTGGAAGATATGTTCACTCATCTTGTAGCGGTAGTGCAACACGCTGCATCATAGTCAATACTAAAGGTAACACCATAAAACGATATTGTAAAACATAATTTTTGCATTGCGATAACAAGGTTCAAGACAGGTATAGGATGCTAGAATTGCGACGATATATAGTAAATTAAAGATAGTTCTGATTTGTTCCAAGTCTCTTCCAACCAATGTCTCGAAAGCATTTTATTTTATTTTCTTAAACCCGAGGTTCAATTGTGTTAATATTAAAATGAACGGATTTAGGTCCAATTACTTAAAATATATTTTTTCATGAAGTTAATTGAAATCCATAACATATATAGTTACTTTATAATCTCTATTTCCTGATAGAGAATGAAAGGTATTATAGCCATCAATACATGTTTGATTAATTATCTTTCTTTAAAATTTGAAATTCCATAGTGGTTGCTATTATGATTATTTACTTCTTCATCTTTATTTGGAAATGAAATTAATACATATAACTCATAAATGTATAATGTAATAATAGTGAGAATTGAAAAGGTGTAGAAGAATAACAACATACATGAAAATAATTTAGATTACATTAGACCATTTAATCTCATTTAAAGTAAAGCAATTAGAATCTTTTTTTATAGATTACATTGACTTAAGCGGATGATTTGTTCAAACTTTGACTTGTGTGGTTTATGATCCGTGATAACCATTTATGGTCGCATTACATTATTATACGCCTCAAGTTTTGACCTACCTAATATTGAAAGTTCTTTGTTGAATTTGAATATAATTACGAAGTATATGTGACACTGTTTCACTCGTGGTTATTACTATAATCATCATATTATTATTATTATCTCTTCATTCTATTTTAATTCTAATATTATTATTATTTTATTTTTTATTTCTTGAATTTACATATAAGCCATAGTATTGTAACCTTTTCATAACGTATAATATCTGGTGTTTGGATATAGTGATAACTTGAAAAATGAGGTTGGTTCAAATTTAACTTCGGTAATGTACATACGATCATATAAATTTTTTTTTGGTACATAAATTTTTCCGATAAATACAAACGGTTATAATTTGCCATTGTATAACTTGAATTGATTGATACTTTTTTTTTATTTAGAAAAATCAGCAATTATATTAGAAACAATAGGCAAAATCCTTAAGTACATGAGTCCAAAAAGAAATCATCTGGCAGTCCCCAAATCCACCAGGCAAGCAAAAACCAAGAGTTACTACCTACATTACACCAACTCAAACCAGGAATACTAAAAAACCAGAGCACAATGCAGACCATAGGATTGGACTCACCAACAAGGGAAACAAGGAAAAGGAGGAACCAGAAACAACTAGGAATCATCAACCTCATCTGAAAATGGAGCTTGGGAGTTGCCATGGAAGCATTCTCTGAGTTGAGCTTCACTCTCTTCATACACATAGCCCTGAACTTGACAGTGTCAACAATTTCATTACAAAGCTGGTTTTCTGATCTAGCCTCCCATTTATAGAGTCTTCTACCCCTCTCACACCAGAAGATGTAAATAGAACAGCTAGACACCATTTACTGATCAAAGTCTTCAAGTCTTTGCCTTTCAAGGAGCTACACCAGAGAACAAGCTGATCCCAGGAGAAGGAGGGACATTGAAGACCTCCTTTCTGAACGATAAAATTCCAGCCAGAATGAGTCATAGGACACTCAAAAAATAAGTGGTTTCTAGATTCTAAGCTAGAGCAGAAACCACAAGAATTTGAGGAGGAAAGACCCTGTTAAAATTAATGTCTTCTGTAAAATTTTAATTACTATGTTGTGTGCATTATTGTGTATATTATTGTTAGTTAGTGAGTGTACCACTTTGGTTGATTGAGAGTGATTTATTGAGTGTGTGGGTCTTGTATATCTAGCAAGAGACAAGAGAAAAAGAAAAAGAAATCATGTAATGGAAGTGTAAGTGTTTGTGTGGTGTGTGGTGTGCTGAGATTTGGGTATTAGAGAAAAGAGTTGTATTGTGAAGTGTAATGAGAAAAAGATTCCAGAGAGGCAGGGGACTTTTGCTCTGTTTCGTGCCTTAACCAAAATTCCACTCAAAACTGAATTTTCCTATGTTTTCCTTACTATTATGTTGTTGCCCCTTTGATTCTCCTATTTTCCATATACACTAAATCATTGGTTGGCAAGACAAAAGTCAACATAAGTGGTATCATAGCTCGATTTCGGTCAAGAGAAATCTGGGCATGAAGATTGTTGACGGAAAACAAATCCGGAAGAAGATCGGTAGCTATAGCAACTTCAAGCAACCAAAATGTTGGAGGACATCAAATTCAATTCTATCATTTGATGGGGAAAACTATAATTTTTGGTACGTGAAGATGAAGACCATATTCCTCTCTTATGATCTTCGGGAGTATGTAGAAGATGGTTATGAGGATCCGAAAGATGCGGCAACTTTGACGCATGTTCAAAGACAACAATTGAAGAAGCATCGGAAGAAGGATGCAAAATTTTTTGCCTTGATTCAACAAGGAGTTGTTGCTACAATATTTTCGAGAATCATCAACTCAACAAAAGCAAATGAGGCTTGGGATGTTCTCCGAAATGAATATAGAGGCTCAATTAGGGTAAGAATTATAAAACTCCAATTTTTGAGAAGAGATTTTGAAAATATGAAAATGAAGGATATGAAATTGTTGAAAGAATTTTTCTCTAGATTTATGGAAGTTGTAAATCAAATGAGAACGCGTGGGGAAATTATTTCCGATCAAAAAATTGTTGAAAAAATCTTGATTAGTTTGCCAGAAAAATATGATCCCATTGTTGTCGTTGTTGAAGAAACCAAGGAACTTGAAACCTTGAGTGTTGAAGAACTAATGGGCTCTATCAAAACATTTGAGCAAAGATTGAGTAGGCGTTTCAAAAAATCAATTGAAAGTGCATTTCAATCTAAGCTCAATGTTACCTCTACAATTAATCAAAAATACCATCTAGTTTTGATCGACCCAAAGGTGATTCATCTAGAGGAGAAAGATTTGGAAGAAATGCAAGAGGAAGAGGAAGGAATAATTTTGATAGAGGCGGAAATGGATACTACAATAAACAAAGTTGTGTTATTTGTAAAAGAAGTGGTCATATTAATAAAGATTGTTGGTTTCGGGGAAAACTCCAATGTTACAATTATAAGAAATTTGGGCATGTTAAAAAAGATTGTCGGTTGAAAACAAATCAACAAGCTAATTTCTCCGAAGAGCAAGAATGTGAAGCAAATATGTTCTATGTTTGTCACACAAAATCGAAACAAAAAAATGATTTGTGATTTCTTGATAGCGGGTGTAACAATCATATGACCGGAGATGAGAGCATATTTTTGGATCTTGATAATTTGGTAGATTCTCATGTAAAAATGGGAAATGGTGTTTTGGTTCAAACAAAGGGAAAATGTACCATTGGCATAGAGACAAAGAAAGGAAGAAGATGTATCCGAGAAGTGTTACTAGTCCCATATTTGGAGCAAAATTTGTTGAGTATTGGGCAACTTGTAGAGCATGGGTACTCCATTCACTTTGATGAGGACTCTTGCAAGATTTTTGACAACAAAGAAAAAAACCAGCTTGTTGCAAAAATGAAGATAGAGAAAAATAGAAGCTTTCCTCTCACTTTCTCATATTCAAAAGATGTGGCCTTGAAGATGGATATTGTTAATGAGTTATGGCTTTGGCATAGAATATTGGGGCACTTGAATTTTCAAAGCTTGAAGAATCTACAACAAAAGAACATGGTGCATGGGTTACCAAGTTCCATTCAAGAAGTGAAAGAAGTTTGTGAAGGATGTGCTCTTGGAAAGCATCACCGAGAGCCATTTCCAAAAGAGAAGGCATGGAGAGCAAAAATACCATTGGAGTTTGTTTATACCAATGTGTGCGGACCGATGCAAACACCAACTCATGGAGGTAACACGTACTTTATTATTTTTGTCGATGATTTTTCAAGAATGACATTGATTTATTTCATGAGACAAAAATTGGATGTATTTTATATCTTTAAAAAGTTTCAAGCACTTGTTGAAAGACAAAGTGGCTATTGTATGAAAGTGTTAAGAAATGATAAAGGTGGAGAATACAATTCAAATGAATTTGACAATTTTTGTGAAGATATTGGCTTGGAGAGGCAATTAACTGTTGGGCACACTCCACAACAAAATGGAGTGGTGGAAAGGAAGAATCGAACAATTGTTGAGATGGGAAAATCAATGCTTCATGAGAAGGGGCTGCCCAAATCTTTTTGGGGTGAAGTTGTGTATACCGTCGTTTATTTGATAAATAGAAGTCCAACAAAAGTCGTGGAGAGCAAAACTCCAATTGAAGCTTGGAGGTGGAAGGAAGCCATTCGTTAATCATTTGAAAGTGTTTGGTTGTATTTGTTTTGCTCATGTTCCAAAAGAAATAAGGCGCAAGCTTGATGAAGCTAGTGAAAAATGTGTCTTTGTGGGTTATAGCTCAAAATCAAAGGGCTATAGATTCTCAATTTGAAAAAGAATAAATTGATCATCTGTAGAGATGTTCTCTTTAATGAGAAGGCTTCTTGGGATTGGAAAGAGAGAAAGTTCAACATCAATTCATTCCTCTCAATGAAGAATCGGAAAATCAACAACATGAAGATGAAGGTGATCTTGAAGTACCATAACAAATGCCTCCAACAACAAGTTCAGAATCAAATCCAACTTCTCCATCAAGCTCAAGTTCATCATCTCCAAGTTCAACTCCAAGAAGAATGAGAAGTCTTAATGATGTGTATACTAGTTTCAATTTTTGTGTTCTTGAACCACAAAGCTTTGAAGAAGAAATTAAAGAAGAGGCATGGAAGAAAGTGTTGACCCAAGGTTTTCCACCATGGGTAAACATGACATTTTGATGATAACAAACCATTGAATGTGGTGAATTTAATGTCTACTTGAGTTATGCTTAATAGGTTATTGATTCAAGATAAACTCAAGAGAGCTAGTGGATCCATGAGAAGATCAAGTAAAGGTGTTTAGAGCTCAAAAGATATTGGAGACAAGGATGGAGACATCAACCCAAAGCTTAAAGAAATTGAAGATCAAAGAAATGGGTAAAATAGTCTTGGATGAGTGCTAGATTAAATGTAAAGTTATTTTTGAAATAACTTATTTCAAAAAGTTATTCAAATAATTTATTTTTGAAATAACTTATTTGAAAGATCGACTCTTGATCATATAGCATATAGGATCATGCATATCATTCATGAGTCATTGCATCATTAACATTAGACTATGAACATCATTTAGTCTTTGCTAAAGTTGAGTTAGTTCAAGTTTTCATAAGTTATGGAAGAACTAACAAATATATTGTCCTAGAACCATTAACTTAACTCATATCACTTTAAATGGATTCTAGATGCATATTAAAGCTTTGAACAAAATTGTTAAACCATGAAAAGCTTTTGTCTAATATTGAGAATTTGTTTAAATTGGAAAAACATTTTATGATCTCAATATTGACTTTAGGCATGTCAAGGACCTGAATAAGTTTCTAAGACATCCTAGGAGTGTGTCTAAGTCATTTTGGAAAAATCCTAAAAGATTTCACGAAAAACCATCAAATGGGCTAGAAGTTCGAAATGAAACGTTACATTCAAACGACCATATCGCACTCAAAACTAGGTCAAATGGAGTGATTCAAAATCCTAACATATATAGCTTGAAGTCTTCTTTCCAAAAAGCTAAATAAATCCTTTATCCGAGTTACGGAACTCTAGTTATTACCAAAAGAGTGAACTATGTCGAAACTGGGCTGAACAACCCAGTCGACTGGCTGAGTCAAAGAGTTACAAATAAATTTCGGAATGAATTTTTGAAGACCCAGCCGACTGCCCCAAAACACCCAGTCGACTGCCTCATCCGGAATTTGAATTCTAACGGCTAGTTTCGGATCTGAAGTGTTCCAAAACTTCCCCAAACACCCCCAAACGGCTATATTGTGTTCCTATACTATATATGCCTTATATGTGCCAAAAATGGTTAAGAGAAGAGAGGGAGATAGGAGTATGAAAGATCTATCATTTGTGATTCAATTTTAAAATTATTTTTGGGTAAAAAACTCCTACATGAATAACTACATGAGCATCATTCATATTTTCTTCTTGTGATTCATTCTTCATACTTGAATTGAGCTTTTTAATTGAGTATTTCATTTATGACTTTAAGTATGTGAGGAAGTGAGTTTTGAATTTCTATATCCATCTATTGAGAGATATTGTTGTACACTCAAATTCAATTCTTATTCATTTGAGAGTGAAAGTCCAAGAAGTTGTCTTGGCATGAGAATGGCTTGTTGAAGCTTTGTAAAGGTTTCTCTCAACCTTAAAAAGAGAGGATTTGGTTGGCTCTCCACCCGCAAGAGTGAGCAATGGTCGGCTCTTCACCCGGAAGTAAGAATGTTCGAAGGTTGGCTCTTCACCCGGAATAAGGAGCGTGTAAGGGTTTGTTATTCACCCGGAAGAATGAGGCATGTAAGGGTTTACTTATCCCCGAAAAGATCCTTGAGAGGTTATCTCAAGGCATGGAGTAGACCAAAGATTTGGTTGAACCATATAAAAATCTCGGTGTCTATGGTGTGCATTTTCTCTAACCCTTATCTCTTTACTTTAAAAGTAATTGCCATTTATAATCTTGAGATTTATATATATCAATGTTATGGAATTGCTTGTGTTTGTGTATCCATGAAGAGGTTAGGAAAAGGCATAGTTGAAATGAATTAAAATTGTGAACATGATTAGATTATAGCTTAGACTACCTTCTCATTTAGATATAATCCATGTGCACACCAAGTGTTTGATAAAATTCATATTCAACACACCTTAGCATAATATGTTCATATGCACCCCAAGTGTTTGACACAATGCATATTGAATATATCATTCTTCTTAAGAGTTTATATGCACAAAATATTTAATTACTTTTTGTAAACTCTTCAAAGTATTCTTTATGGCAAATAGCACTTTGCATCATTTTTATACATATGTGAGAAAAGTGCTTATAAATATTAAGTTTAATGAATGCTTGAACTAGTTATCATTCTTGAATCCATTATGTATATATTTGGTAATGCAATTTATTGTTCATGATTCAAAGTATGAAATGGGTAGTCACTTAAGGATCATCTATCTAATTAAGTGTTTGACTAAAGCTCTACAAAGATTACTTTTGTTAAAACAAAGTCAAACCGAAAAAGACTCAAAGTTTGTAATTGACCATATTCACCCCCCCTATAGGTGTCAATATGTGGCCAACAGAAAGCTATGGAAGAAGAAATTCATGTGATTGAAAAGAATAAGACTTGGACATTGGTAGAGAAGCTAAAAGACACATATGTGATCGGTGTGAAGTGGATCTTCAAAACTGAATTCAATCCCAATGGTTCTATTCAAAAGAACAAAGCAACGCTTGTGGCTAAAGGGTATTCTCAACAGCCCGAAATTGATTTTCAAGAAACTTTTGCACCTGTGGCTCGACTTAACACAATTAGAGATCTTGTTGCATTGGCGGCTCAAAAGGGTTGGTTTTTACATCAACTTGATGTAAAATTAGCATTTTTGAATGGTGTTTTGAAAGAAGAAGTTTATGTGGAGCAACCTCAAGGGTTTGTTACCAAAGACAAAGAAGAGAAGGTCTACAAGTTGGAGATGGCTTTATATGGACTAAAACAAGCCCTCGAGCATGATATAGTGCAATTGATGCTTACTTCAATGAAAAGGGATTTCAAAGAAGCAAAAGTGAACCAACCTTATATTTCAAGACACAAGATAAATCTGGTATTCTTACCGTCTCTCTTTATGTTGATGATTTGGTTTTTACCGGTAGTGATGAAAAAATGATAAATAATTTCAAGAAGGATATGATGAAGAAATATGAAATGAGTGATTTAGGTTTGTTGCATTACTTCTTCGGCATTGAAATTTATCAAAAGGAATGAGGTGTTTTTATTTGCCAAAAGAAGTATGCAAAAACTCTTCTTGAAAAATTTGGAATGTTGAATTGCAAATTCGTTCACACTCCTTAGGTGGTGAATGAGAAATTGATGAAAGAAGATGGAAGCAAATGCATCTCTCTATAGAATTTTGGTTAGAAACCTATTGTATTTGACGGCTACAAGGCCGGATATCATGTATGCTACAAGTTTGTTGTCCCGATTTATGAACAAACCAAGTAAAATACATTATGGGGCTGCCAAGAGAGTGTTGCGATATATTCAAGGTACAGTTGATTTAGATATCTTGTTTGAGAAAAATGTTGATACAAAATTGATTGGGTTTTGCGATGGTGATTGGGCCGAATGTATTGATGATATGAGAAACACTTCCGGGTATGCATTCTCGCTTGATTCGGGTGTATTTTCATGGGCATACAAGAAGCAACAAAGTGTGGCACTATCTACTACCGGGGCCGAATACGTTTCAGCATCATTGGCAACTTCACAAGTAATTTGGCTAAGGAGAATTTTAGAAGATGTTGGCGAGAAGCAAGAAGAAACAACTCCAATATTGTGTGATAACAAATCAACAATTGTTATGACAAAGAATCCCGTCTACCACAGCAAAATGAAGCACATTACCATCAAACATCATTTTATCCGAGAGAAGGTTGAAGATGAAGAGATTAAACTCAAGTATTGCAAAACTGAAAACCAAGTTGCGGACATTTTCACCAAAGCTCTATCAAGAGATAAATTACAATTTCTTAGACAAATGTTGGGTGTTACAAAATGGTATTAAGGAGGAGTGTTAAAATTAATGTCTTTTGTAAAATTTTAATTATTATGTTGTGTGTATCATTGTTAGTTAGTGAGTGTATCACTTTGGTTGATTGAGAGTGATTTTTTGAGTGTGTGGGTCTTGTATGTCTAGCAAGAGACAAGAGAAAAAAAAAATCAGGTAATGGAAGTGTGCATGTATGTGTGTTGTGTGGTGTGCTGAGATTTGGGTATTAGAGAAAAGAGTTGTATTGCTAAAGTGTAATGAGAAAAATATTACAGAGAGACGGAAGACTTTTGCTATGTTTCGTCCCTTAACCAAAATTCCACTCAAATTGAATTTTCCTCTATTTTCCTTACTATTATGTTGTTGCCCCTTTGATTCTTCTATCTTCCATATACATTAAATCCTTGGTTGGCAAGACAAAAGCCAATAGACCCATCATCATCATTCTATCTTGAGTAAGCATTCTGTTGTGGATAGCAGTCACGAATATGAATACATGTCTTGGAATAGCTCCATTGAACCAAACAGCAGCAGTCCAAGGGATGATGAAATCCTTGACTGAGTTCCATAACAAGTTGTCCTCTTCATGAATAACAGGAGGAAAGAAATTCATAGGGATGTGGTTAAAGAAAATCAACTCAAGAGAATTGGAGTTAGGCCATCTCCAAGAGTTCCCATCAATAATGGCAGCAACCTTAGCAAATTTAGAAAGACCAGATTGAGTAATAGCATCCTCCCCAAGAACATCAATAATAGGCTTTTCAAAAAGCCAAATGTTATACCAAAGAAGAATTCTACTACCCTTGCCAATTTTATATCTAAATAGGTTATTGGTTTTGTCCCTCAGCTCTAGGATATTTTACCAAGACCAAGATCTATTTTGAGAGCTCTTCAAGGACCAAAAGCTTTTTCCCTTAATAATAGTGGAGTTAGCCCATTGAGCCTGTAAGAACATTTTTTAGTATTGTTTATTTATGGCATGTTCTAGACAATAATCATGTTGAGTGTTAGATAGGTCATTTTGGTTTTAACGACATCTATAAGTTTTGACAAAGGTAAAATCAAGTATTTAAGTAATGAAGAATACAAGTGTAGTGCAAAAGTGAGCTCTTGAGGAAAAATATCTCCCGAATGGCGAAAATGGCATTTTCTGAAGCCGTCACTTTAGGCAAAAAGTATCGTGGAGTCAAGATGGTAATTTTGGTGCAATTGCGGAGAAAAGTGATTTTCACAAAAATGTCTATGCTTAAGACTACGCTTTCAGAAGCAAAAAATAGCTAGAAAGTGAAGTTTTACGCTTGAAGCTACGCTTAAAGCGTAAAGACAATAAAGATTTTTGAAGTTTTATGATATTCTGTCTATTATGCCCCCGTTTTGATTCTATGGTGCATGGACGATTCTTATACCTTGGTATACGTGCAATACACATAATATACATCATATATTAGGGTTTTGTTGAGGTGGATATGAAATTACTAAAAAGGGCGAACTTAGGGTTTGTTTTATCATTCTCTATAAATAACAAGGTCTACAAGAGAAGAGACTAAGGTTTTTGAGAGAGATCTCTGTAGTATTCTATCGTTCATATTCTTCTAAAGAGATAGAGATAGTGAGAGAAAATATCATTGAGTGATTCTTCTAGTTCTCTCTTATTTTGGGCATGATTCTATCATGCTTCTACATCGACGATCTTATGCATGATTCAATGACCTAGATTCGGAAAAAATATACACACCGTTTATTGCAACTTGGTTGCGTTGATCCATTTTTGAGAAGCGGAGTCATCTGAGTGCGAAGATCGAAGCAGAAGGCTTTGTGGTGATTTGATCCGTTGAAAAACGGAATCGTCTCAGTATGGAGATCAGAGCGAGAGCTTTATGGAGCGCAAGTGAATCTAGACTTTCAGACGTCGAGTGAAGAATAACGAATTACAGCAGTTGTAAGTTCTGTTTTCATAGAGTCTGTACAAATTCTCTCATTCATAGTGCATCGATATCCGAGTGTATCCATAGTTTTTACTTTGAGTATTTTCAAGGTTTTTCACGTAAAAGTTCTTTGTGTCTTCTCATGATTTATTTTCTGCACTTATATTTATAATTGCTTGATTTATCTGATTAGAGAATTAGGGTTTGTGATTGATTAAAATTGATTTTTTGCTATATAATTTTAATTAACCATAAAATCAACTGTAAGCCTATTCACCCCCTCTAGGCTAATTTCATTAATCGTTTAGGTAATTTCAAGCCGATAAGGAAGAAGGGATAGGCTTCAAAAAGTTCTAAATATGTTTGGTGGTAGCAGCTTGGTTCCAAACCACCAAGTCTTTGATGTCTAGACCACCCTCATCCTTTGGAAGACAAATATCCTTCCAAGCTAGCTTTTCACCCCCAGTTTTAAGATCAAGACCCTTCCATAGAAACCTTCTGAAAATGGAAGATAAAAGCTTAAAAAATTATTTTAGGCAGAATGAAAGATGACGACCAATAGACCTGAATGGAAAAAAGGACATATTGAATTAATTGAAGCCTCCAAGCAAAAGACAAGAATCTACAACTCCAACTTTGAATTCTCTTAGTGATCCTGTTAACTAGAGCATGACAATCATCAGCCTTTAGTCTTGTAAAAATCAGATGGACCCCTAGGTAATTTCTAGGCAGCTCCCCAATTTTGAAATGAGAAAGAGCTTGATGGAAATTCTGGTATGAGTACTAATACCAGACATAAAGATACATTACTAAATAAGCCCAATTTATCAAAAATAGATTGAACAGATAAAGGATCACCATTACTAAAGACAAGCAAATCATCAGCAAAAAGCAAATGATTAAGCTTCAACTTTTGGCATCTCCAATGATAATTGAATCCCTCTTCAACATTCAGTTAATTAAGCATATCTGAGAGAACTTCCATAGCTAGCACAAATAAGTAGGGAGAGATAGGTTCACCTTGCCTAATACCTCTGCCACTCCCAAAGTAACATTCAAGATGGCTATTGAAGTTAACAGAGAATATTGTAGAGCTTAAGCATGTCATGATCAGATTCTGAAATTTCTCAGGCAATTCAAAAGCTCTAAGAACATCAACAAGGAATTCCAAAGACAAAGTATCATAAGTTTTAGCAAGGTCAATCTTCATGGCTAATCTACCCGGTTTATTGTTCTTATGATAATGCAACATGATTTCTTGAGCAAGGATGACATTGTCAGAGATGGCTCTACCAGAAATGAAAGCAGCTTGATTAGGACTGATGCATTTATCCAAAATAGGCTTGATCCTATTAGTAAGGATTTTAAAGATAACTTTATATATCACATTGCAGACAGAAATAGGTCTATAGTCCCCTACTACCTTAGGGTTCTCAATTTTAGGAATTAAGGAGATGGTAGTATCATTAATCTCTTTTAACATCTGACCAGTTTCAAAGAAATTCATGACATCTTTGGAGATGTCATAACCCACAATTGGCCAAGCAGTTTTGAAGAAGCAAGTGTAATTGAATTTCAATCACAAATCTAATTTGAATGTGAATTTCAATTCTAAATCTGATTCGAATGTAAAATATCATAAATCTTGAATTGAATTAAACAATATATAAATTTAACTATGTAAATATAGGTATGAAACTATGAATATATATATGCATGTGATATACATGTATCTATGTATGTGAATATGTAAATATGTGTGAATTTGTGTGTACTCATAATTATATATGGGAGAATGGCAGTAAAGACCCTTGAGGTTTGAAAAAGGTGCCGAAAACCCCCCTAATGGTTTAAAAATACCCCTCAAGTTTCAAAAAGGGGCGCTAAATACCCTCAAACACCTTTTCCGGTGACGAAAAAGGGAAATTACTTTTATGCCCTTATTTAAACTGTTTAAATTAAATAAGGTAAATTGCTTAAAACCCCCCTCAAGTTTACTCTCTTTCCCTACTATACCCCCTCAACTATGAAATGAGCTTAGAACCCCTTAAAGTTTCATAAAGGTTGCACCATGGGTTTTCCCTCAAAATTTTTTACCCTTTTACCCTCTAAACTTTTTGTATTTCCACATTACCTTTAATCTTATCCTTACTATTATATTTCTTAATTCTTTAAATTACAAAAATATTATTTCTTTTAGTTAGAATATTAATTATGCCATTTACCTTTAATGTATTAGACTAAATATACTCTCAAATGTTAAATTTTGTTTTTTGTAAGTTTTAATTATTTTATTTGTAAATCAATATTCTCATCACTTACACCCCCTGAACGATGACATCATCTTGAATTTGTTTTAAAATCCCTAAAATACCATAAATGTCTTATTCTTATTCTCTTTGGAAACAAAGATAGTGTTTTTATCAATTAGACCCCCTCCCATCATTTAATAATTTAATTTGTATTAAATTTTCAAAATATATATAAAATTCGAAAAAATATATATTAAAATTTGAAAAATATTATAAATTCGAAAATAAATATAAAATTAAAAAATATATAAATTTCGAAATTATTTTTTTTTCAAAAAAACATATTAAATTTCGAAAATAAATATAAAAATCGCAAAAAACATAAAAAAATTGAAACAAATATATAAAATTCAAAAATATATATTAAATTTCGAAAAAAATTATAAAATCGAAAATAAATATAAAATAAAATTTTTTTTTTTTTTTGAATTTTTAAAAAAAAACATATTAAATTCAAGACATATATATAAAATTAAAAAAACCCCACATAAAATTCAAATAATATATATTAAATTTCAAAAATAATTATAAAATTCGAAAAAAAATATAAAAAATTATAAATTTTAAAAATAAATATAAAATTCAAAAAGAAATATATTAAATTTAAAAAAAAATACTAAATTCGAAAATAAATATAAAATTAAAAAAACATTTAAAATTTATTTAATTATATGCTTCTAGCCTCTCAAAGGGGTTTTTATTTCCAATTTGTTGAATTTATTCATCTAGCTAAAAAAACCCATAAGAATTCAACCAGTTTTATCATCTGGGTTTCTGAAATTACTCCTCAAAACCCTAATTTTTTGTGTTTTTCAGCATCTTGAAGGGGGTTTGTCGATTGGATTTGTTCAATAACCAAAAAAGAAAAAAAAAACCATCAAAACTGAAGCAATTCTCTCATCTGGGTCTGTTTCAATTGCTCTAAAATTGATTCTTATGGGTCTTTCATAGAGGTCAAACTGGTGATACATAGTTGTGTAATGGACGATTCAAAGGAGGTTTTGGTGGGTCAACTCGGTGAGATTATGAGGAACATTTCTGGGCTACCCGAGTGCCGAAACAGCTCGAAGAAGATGTACGGTAATTTGGTTCGGAGAGTGAAGCTATTGAGCCCTCTATTTGAGGAATTGAAGGACGACGACGAAGAGCTCGGTCACGACGAGGTTCGAGGACTCGAGTCTCTCAGGGTTGCTTTGAATTATGCTAAAGAGCTTCTCCGATCGGTCAACGAAGGCAGTAAGCTGTATCAGGTATATATCTATATCTAAATCTATATATATTGGTTTATTTGTGTGTATGTATTAACTTATTTCGTATATGGAGTTTTATGGGATTGAACTTTGCTTGTGATTTGTATTGCAAAACAATCTGTTCGGTTTATGAGAAAGTGGACGAGAAAGAGAAGAAAGAAAATTCTTTGGTTTGCAAACGGAAAGTAAAAGGGTTTTTGACTTGCAATAACTTGAGAGAGAGAGAGAGAGAGAGGAGGGAGAGAGAAATAGTAAATTTGAGGGGGGTTTTAAGCAATTTATTAGAGGGATATGTTAGTGATTAAGCAAGGACAATTTTGGGATTTAATTTTTTTTTTAAGTCATGTGATCTGCATGTGACCGAAAAAATTGTCGGAACAGTGTCGCAGGGGTGCAAAGTGCCCAATCGAAGGATACTTTAGGGGGTTATTTGCACAAAGTGAAGTTGAAGGGAATTCTCTGTACCTTTTTCAAACTTCAGGGGTGTTTAGTGTCATTATATATATATATATATTTATGTGTACATATATATATACATGAGTGTATATATGTTTGTATATATAGGCGTGTGTGTATATATATAAGCATATGTATATATATAGGTCTTTGTGAATATATATGTAAGTTTGTAGTTGTGAAAAGTTTTTTTTTTTTTTTTTTTTTTTGAGAAAGGTTAAGCAAATTTTATAAATAAATATGAAAATGCAAATACAAATTCCACCTTAAGTGGGAACGGGCTAAAGTTTGCAGCTCTCGGCTAAAGTTGTGAAAAGTTAATTGTTAGAGAAAGAGAATTTATTGGGTTGAAAATTTGAAGAAAATTTGAAATTCGAAATCACAACTTTTCATGTGAAATTTAAATTGTGAAATTGGTAGATTTGAAATTGGAATGCAAATCCAAACCTAAATCATTTTTGAACAAACAAATAATAAAATCTATAGAATTAGAATTTAATCCCAAATTTAAAACCCAAAACAGTATAGTTGAACGGACCCTTAGAGTTGATAATGTTCCCCCTCCAGAAGTAAACGGACATTGAAAGAACAGTCATTTTCACTTAATCAGCATTATGAAAGATAAAGATGTCGCGTCTTTCTTGCATTCTTTATCCATGCATGAAGATCCAACAATATACTGCACTATCAGATAGCAGCACAACTGGCAAAGGCCCATTGGTTAAAACTGGTAATATTTCATTAGATTTGTGGTACTAGACCACTAGTCGTGTGTGTGAAAAAGTCCAAAAATAGCAAATGGTGTAGAAACTTTTGGCGCGTGCGCGTGTAAAAAATGCAAAAGCAAAGTAAGTGGTGTAGACTTTGCCAATTGGACATCCAATGCATGTGAGCATCTCATCCACCACTAAGAATAAGGATAAAGAACTCCATGGATGAGGAACCCTAGCCCTCCAACTTATATTAGTACGCTACTGCTCTTTTCTATTCTTCACCACTTTTATTCCTAATTCTTCCATGGCTGCTTCAACAATGGCTCTTTCTTCACCATCTTTTGCAGGAAAGGCAATGAAACTTTCTCCTTCCGCCTCGGCGCTTCTCGGTGGTGGAAGGATCACCATGAGAAAGGCTACCAAGTCTGTCTCATCCGGTAGCCCATGGTATGGCCCAGACTGATGTTAGGGTTTGCATACCCTATGTATGAAGTCGGGCACATTTACAAATCAGAAAACGCACACAAACACACCAAACAATCGACACAAGAATATATACGTGGTTCAGCCAAAAAAACCTACGTCCACGGAGAGTACCGTTTTACTAAAAATCACTGAGAGGATTACAATGAGGTGATTCGCACATCACATACGCACACACACTGTAAACTCATGCATGTATCACCGGAATAATATAAACGTATATTATTCCTAACTCTCTCTCTCTCTTTCTGTCGCACCGCATGTGCTTTACTCGCACTAGGTGTTTCACTCACACCGGTACCAGCCCTCTGGCGCTGGCCTAATCAATCAATCCAATTAGGAATTGATCTCCTACCATAACTGTGATTATTTGATGGCTAAGTTATATTCCCCTTTAACAAATGAGTCACCAAATATAACAAGATCTTAGTCAAATAAAAATAATTTGGTGGCTAAGTTTAACTTTCCCTGTAAAAAAATGAGTCTACATATCTCATATCTAACAACGGAGTCAAGTACTTGGGCCCATTCTCCGGAAAGGCCCCATCCTACCTCACTGGTGAATTCCCTGGTGACTATGGTTGGGACACTGCTGGACTATCCGCTGATCCAGAAACATTTGCCAAGAACCGTGAACTCGAGGTGATCCACTGCAGATGGGCCATGCTCGGAGCTCTCGGGTGCATATTCCCGGAGCTCTTGGCCCGTAATGGTGTTAAGTTCGGTGAGGCCGTGTGGTTCAAGGCTGGAGCCTAAATCTTCAGTGAAGGTGGACTTGACTACTTGGGCAACCCCAGCTTGGTCCACGCCCAAAGCATTTTGGCTACGCAAGTCATTTTGATGGGCGCTGTTGAGGGCTACCGTATTGCCGGTGGGCCGCTCGGTGATGTGACCGACCCGCTCTACCCCGGTGGAAGCTTTGACCCATTAGGCCTTGCTGATGATCCAGAAGCTTTTGCTGAACTTAAAGTGAAGGAGATCAAGAATGGCAGACTTGCCGTGTTTTCTATGTTTGGATTCTTTGTTCAAGCTATTGCACCGGAAAAGGCCCGTTGGAGAATCTAGCGGATCATCTTGCAGACCCAGTCAACAACAATGCTTGGGCTTTTGCCACAAACTTTGTCCGAGGAAAGTGAAAATGAGAAGTTTAATCTGATTTGATTCAATGAATATGAGAATAGTCTGTCATGTAAATTAATAAATGTGAAGGGAACCTGAAAAAATTACTATGATTTTTGTGCACTACAGTCTCAGTGAATATTGTTCCTAATCTCTTATATTTATTTTGCCTCATCTTTTCCTCAATTTGTAATTATTGGCTAATTATATATATTGAATCACATCGTATCTAATTAATTAATTATGGACATGCATGTGAAAAGCTATCTGATTTAATTTCTATTAACCTATTTAGTCCACTGCATGACACTGTATTCATTGCTTGGATAAGCATTAACATGAGAACCCAGGTTTGGTCCGACAGACCACACATAACCTATACGAGACGAGTCGAAACGAATTCCTTATGACATCATAGGTGCCTAGAATCACCCACAGTCTCTATTTCCGCGAGCTCTTGCATTGTGGAACGTAGGTTCTCTCTCGTTTTTACCATATGAGGAAGGTGTCTTATCAGTGACGGTCTCGAAATTTGAATGAGTGGGGGCTTAATTGTTATATTAAATTTTTAGTAGGGGTTTTATGATATTTTAAAAAAAATCAGTAGGGGCATAATTTAAAAGAAGAAATAGCATTAAACCCCCCTGAACTATCTTCTCTCTCCCAAAAAAACCCCTGAACTTTGAACAATTCCCCATATTATGTTAAAGATTGCAAAAGAAAACCCTTAACTATTATTGTGTAATAACCCCCTAAACTATCACAAAAAATAAAAAAATTAATGCCTATAATGCCTTATTTTTAACTTTTGTTACTAAAAAAGATTATGAAATAATTGATGCAAATTTGATGGCATAGTCTCCATTCAAATTTGGTAAATTAACACATGATCTTTATAATTAATCAAAAAAAATAGTTATTTTAACTTTTTATATAAAAAAAAATTGAGTAGAATTTAAAAAGATGAAGTAAGCATTCAACACTATTTATATACATTGCATTAGGAAAAATATTTTTGTTTCAAAGTAATTTGTAAATTCCTTATTAATATATGTTGTATCAAAAGAAGCTTTTTATTTAGCGTAAAAAAAAAATTTAATCAGGATAATAAATTTTATAATTTAAATCAATCGAATTTTAATAATCAAATTTTATACTTTAAAATTTTGTGTGATATAAAAAGATAAAATAATAATTTTTTATTAATAATAAAAATCATGTGTTAATTTACCGAATTTGAATGGAGATTATGCCATCAAATTTTGAATCAATTATTTCATAATCTTTGTTAATAAAAAAAGTGTATTAAGTTAATTCAATAAGAAAGAGCATTATAGTCATTTATGAAATAATTTGAAGAGAGTGGGTATTTTCTAATTTTTTTGTGATAGTTTTGGGAGGTTTATTGCAATCTTTAACATAATATGGGGAGTTGTTCAAAGTTCAAGAGAGGGTTAATGCTATTTACTCTTTAAAAAATCTAAAATTCTAAGGTAATTTAAGAAAAAATAATAATAATTCAATGCGGGCGGTGGCCCCCATTGGGCCTTAATTGGGTCTGTGCCTATGTCTTTTCATTACGCTTCTCATTGAGCTCGCTGAGTGATTGCCATGAAAAAGAAAATGAATGAAGAAAATTATCTCTCACCTTCCCAAAGCTTCGTGCTAGCCTTTACAAGAATACCTTTGTCCTTTTTTCATCCTACTATAGAGACCATCAAAAACACATTTACTTTACTATAGCATATTGTTGACAAATTAATCAGATAAATTACTATCACATTATTGTGCATGCAAAGATTGTCTCATTTCCTATTCGAAGCACCAGGCCGGCCTCGACAAGAAGGCGGGTGAGATACGCACTCTCTGTACATAGCCATTGGCATTGTTATCTTTTCTCCAACTAAGAAATTGTTCTCTGTTTCTCATCCCAATATGGAATCCATCGGGAATTGATTCTTCTCAGTTCAAGAATTGGTTCCGAATGGAATCCATACAAGGATGGGAAATTGAGAAAAGAATTTCAATTGGAGATGACAAATAAATTTCAACAAGATCAAAATAAAGTTACTTAAGAGATCTTGGAGACGACAAACTCACCAAACGCCAAAGAGCAACGATCAACACAAAAAAATTTGATTCAATGGTGAGAGAGAGAGAACAAAACGATGTATATGGTGAGAGATAGATAGGTTATCTATTGCAAATTCGTGGGGAGAGGGGTGAGCGATTAGTATCTATTATGAATTCTTTTATAGAGAGAAAAGAAGGTTCGGGATGGACGTAATACTTGTCAAGTTACGTGTGTAATTTTAGAAGATTGTCCCTAACAGCTTTGGTGAGAGAGGGTGATTGAGCAAGTGATATAACTATTACTATTTTTTTAATAGAGGCAAAAAGAAGGTTCTCGATGGGCATAATAATTCCTATAACATCAAGTCATTACGTTATTGCATGCATAATTTTTCATAAATGTCCTTAACAGTTTAGGTAATATTGTGTGTCAGTGAGCGAGTGGTTACCATTGACTTTCTCAAAGAAAAAAGAAGATTGTGGACCAACATGAGTCACACAATTAGCGTTAAATTGCGTGTCAAGTAAGGAATATTAAGTTACAGGGCACAATTCCTATAACTTAAAGTCATTATGTAATTGCATACGTAATTTTTCATAAATGTCCATAACGGTTTTGGTGAGAGAGAGTGAGTGACCAAGTGGTATAACTATTACTAATTTTTTAATAGAGGAGATTCTCGAAGGGAATAATGCCTATAACACAAAGTCATTCAGTAATCATGTGCATAATTTTACATGAATGTCCTTAACCGTTTTGGTAATAGAGTGTGTTAGTGAGCGAGCGGTGTACCTACCATTGACTTTTTCTGAGAAATAAGAAGGTTGTGGGCCAATATAATGTGAGTCACACAACTAGTATTAGTTCCGAGTTTAGAGTTTACACGACTACCCCGACAATTTTGGTGGGAGACAGTGAGCAAGTATGGTGCCTTTTACTATTTTTTTAGTAAAGATCGAGAAAACAAGATTTTAAATGGACATAATGCGTGCCAGTGATGGGCATTAAATTGCTTGCACAATTTCAGAGGCTTGTCCCTAACAATTTTGGTAAGAGAGAATCAACATATGGTGTATCTTTTATTAAATTTTATTATACATAGAAAATAAATCTTTTAATGGGAATAATGTATATAATGTAATACGCACAGTTTCGTGAATTACTTGGCATAAATGTATGCACGTAACAATTTTGATGTGTGTGAATGTGTGTGTGCAGGGCCGTCTCAATGCAATTGAAGGCCTTAGGCAAAAGTATAAAAGGGGGCTTGTTTGTTCATTTGTAGAATTTTTGCTTAAATTTTTTATTATATTTAACAAATTTATCAATAGCATCTTTTTTAGATTCAATTAATTTATTTATTCTTTTATTATTTTTAAGTTTTTCATATTCGGATTCATGTTTCCTAATCGACATAATCAAGCATATAAATAAAATTAATCACAAAACAAAAATAAAATAAAGAACTCTAAAATAAAAAAAATTAATGAACTGAAAAATAAATTGAAGTGTAAAATAATAAAACCTAATATCGTAGTACAATGCCCAAAGTCTGCCAAGTTGCATTCAAGAGAGAGTTGGATATAGTAAACTTGATCATTTCATTGAATAGTGATTTCAATGAAGAAGGGAGATTATAAACCAAGAATAAGAGAAGGAATATGATATAGAAGATATACGTTTAAAAAAAAGTCAAAGAAAATTATATATAGAAAGTAATAATATTGAATTAGGATGGAAATTTTTTAAAACACTAACTTTATTATTAGATGAAATCTTATAAAAAAAGAAATATATACGATATATTAATCAAAATAATTATATATATATTTATATTTATATACAAGGCACCCAAAATTTTGAGGACTTTCTATTAGGCGGCCGCGTAAATTGCATGCCTTATTATTTAGACGGTTGTGTGTGTGTGTGAGAGAGAGAGAGGCATCAATCTACTACTAAATAATTTAACGAGGAAAAAGATAGAGGTTATGGGAATGCAGAACACGTGCTACATAACAACTATTGAGTTATGTCGAATTTTACATGACAATTTGCTCAAAATGTTCTTATAGCAATTATCTTATTCTTTTACCAATAGAAAAAAAAAAATCAAACTTTCTATTTAAAAAAAAAAACATCACATAACTTTTTCTAAAAATTTGCCACTATTTCCCTTATTATGTTATGTTATGATGTCCTCACAAACACGTTATGTGTGCAATTATACATACATAAATATATATATATATATATATATATATATATATATATTAAAGCGTTTTGAGGTTACGATTAAATATGTTGATAATTAGATTTATAATGTTGATTTGAAAATTATGTGTTAAAAGAGAGATTATATGACGTTTATTTAAGCAATAAGTTAGTTGATTACAACAATTAAACGGTGGTGAGGTAAAGATTTATTATATTAAAAAATATATTTATAACGGTTGAATAAGGGTCCTCTCTAGCCAAATTTATCTCTTCTTTATTTCGTGAACCTCAATCTAATAGTTGAAACATGGTCACATTATTAAAAATAAAAAATAAAAATAACTGCATCACATTTCAAATTGTATACTGACATACTTGTCATTATAACAGACAAAAATGTTGACGTTGATGCTTATACAACCTTAGATTGATGTTCGCAGAAATTTGTAGAGAGATTTGGTTAGAGATGATCCAAGTTCTATAACGTTCACTTAAAGATTAAATATATTGACATAAAGATTTCATAGCATTGAATTAACTTATAAATTATTAATTAAAATTATTAAAAGGTGTTGAGGTAAAGATTAAATATGTTGAAAATTATATTTATAACGACATATTTTATGATGTTAGATTGAAAATTAATTTTGTCGATTACAAAGATTAAAGCATGTTGAGGTAAAGATAAAACATGTTGAGAACTACATTTATAACGTTGACTTAAAGATAAAATATATTGGAAAAGATATTTTATGGTGTTTAATGAAATTATAAATTTACAAAGATTAAATATGTTAAGAATTAGATTTATGACGTTGAACTTAAGATTAAATGTGTGAAAAAAGGGATTTTACAGCATTGAAATAAATAATAGCTTTGTTGATTACAATGATTAAAGGTTATTGAAATAAATAATAAATAAGTTGAAAAATAGATTTATAATATTGGCTTAAAGATCAAACCTTCAAGAAGTTATTTGAATCCATATTTTCATTTCAAATAGTAGGTTTTGTATTAAATTACATTAATAAGAACTCACATCGGGGAAATTACATTAGACACCAACTTGCAAATAGCAGTAATCTGTCAACTAATAGCATAATATGAGATTTGAAAACATAAATATTGACGTAAGGACATAGCTTTTAGATTACATATATAGATTACATTAGACACCAACTTGTGATAGTACTAATCTCTCATCAATTTAATAGATCCAATATGAGATTTGAAAACATCTGTACTGATAGAGAAACATATTTTTCAGACTACATTTAGATTACATTAGTCACCAACTTGCAGATAACAATAATCTCTCACCAATTCAATAGATACAAGAAAAAATACTTCTTACAATGGGTCAAACATGCCGTAAAAATTTGTTTACTGGTAACATAGTCCTCTCTTCTATGGAGGCCTCGTAAATAAACTTAGTTTTTAACGGACAACAACGTAGTTCATAAGAAATTAAATTTCCCTCATATAAAAGTTTTTGCGACATAGATTTTCCTCGTCAATAATTTATTTATAGGAGGTGTGACTTCTCGTTAATATATTTAAAAATCACTAATATATATGTAAGATTAAGGATCGGGGTGAGTTAAACCCGGGCTACCACAAACTACCATGGGGCACTTAACCATTAGAGCCAAAAGGCGCGTATGATTATAAGTACTTAATCACTCATAAAAACTAAATAAAATTGTCAGTCAATTATTTACAAGATAATTTACCTCCTGTTATAGCTAAAAACTACCTCGTTAATGATAAAAAAAAAATATTAACGAGATTTTTAGCTCCTCGTAAATACTTGCTTTTACGACTATCTTATTAGTTTCTCGTAAAAAGCTTTAATTTATGAACTTATTATAGGGAGTTTTATATCAACGTCGTTAAAGGTACCTTTTACGAGCTAAAATGCCACTTCTCGTAAATACAAATTCGTAAAAAATCATTTTTCTTGTAATAATTAATATGACATTTGAAAACATTTATATTGACATGATTAACACAAAAAAAATTCACATTACATTTAAATTACATTAGCCACCAACTTGCAGATAGTAGTAAACTCTCATCACATAGCGTATTGTGAGATTTGAAAACATGTATACTGACATAAAAACATATTTTTCAGATTACAATTCGTTACAGTTTTTAGATTACGAGGGACAAATTCTAAATATCTCCAAATTTAAAAGCTATTAAAAGACGTTAAATTAATGCGAATTGATATGTTCAATAATCTTTTACTTCCATGGATTCTCATAATTTTAATTTTAATTAATTAAGTAAGAACCTTTTATGTGGTTTTTAGTAAGGATGGAGATTTTTTGGATTACGTTTAGGTTACATTATGCATCAATTAATTTGAAAATCGTAGTAATCTCGTATCATTTTAATTGCGCTATTATAAGATTTGAAAACATGTATATTGACATAAAAACATATTTTTTAGATTACGTAGATAGATTACATTAGACACTAACTTGCAGATAGTAGTAATTTCTCATCAATTTAATAGCACTAATATCATATTTGAATGTGTACCGAAATAGAAAATATTTTTCAGATTACATTAGCCACCAACTTGCAGATAGTAGTAATCTCTCATCAATTTAACAAGGTAATATGAGATTTGAAAGCATGTATACTGACATATATAACTAAAACAAAAAAAAAAAAATAGATTACATTTAAATTACATTAGCCGCCAACTTGTGGATAGTAGTAATCTCTGATCAATTTAGTGGCGTAATATGAGATTTGAAAACATGTATACTGACATGAAAACATATTGTTCATATTACAATTTCTTATATTTTTGCGATTACACTAGATCACCAAGGGACAAATGCTAAGAACATTTGAATTTGGTTTAGTTTAGACTAAGTAAGATTTTTTTTTATTGATTTTCAGTGGGATGGTAATGGGGCGAATTTGGGATGGGGTTGACTAAACCCTACTCCAACCCATTGGAAAATTATCAATACTAACTCTATTCTACGGGAACAATTGATTTTGAGAAAAACTAGATTTTGTAAATTGATTTCCAATATAGCATGGATATCTACACATTTGTTTTTTATCCTTTTGGAAAAACTTTGTAAAGCTTTAAAGTAGATAATTTTAGTGGTCGATAATTATTAATTGCAAAGGCAAAAGTGCAAAATACCTCCGAAACTATCCACAAGTGAGCAAAATACACCCTTGTATTATAAGAGTGAGCAAATCAGTCCCTCAAGTTCTCAATTATATTGAGCAAGTTCCCCCCTGAACCCAATTTTTTAATATCAAAATTACCATTGTACCCATATATTAACCTTTTGTAAAATAAAAAAAATAAGGATTAACTTTATTTATACCCTTAAATTTTGTTTTATCTTCAATTAGACCTCCTCAAGTTTAATATTATTATCTAGTTATATAAATTATCTGTTATATATATATAATTTTTTTATGCCAAAATAAAAAATTAATGCCGAAGTTTTTTTTGTATTTTTTTATGCCCAAATGGGCTATTCTCAGTATCTGAAGTTACGGCTCCGTCGCTTGGCAGTTTGAGTCTATCATTACCACTGAAAAGGGAAATGTGTTTTAAAATCATCAAATTTTAGGTGTCAATTGAGGAAATCTTTTAGTCAATAAGCAGAACCAACCTTTTGTTTTCGAGCTACCATTAATTTCGGCATTAATGTTTTGGTCAAATTTCGGCCAACAGATAGAACCAATCTTTTGGTCATATTTCGGCATAAAAGAATTGGTTATAGTAATATATATATATAATAATAATCATTTATATAAGTAGATAATAATGTTAAAAGAGGGAAAATAATATACCCTAATTGGTAGTTTAAAAAATATGTATTTCGGCATATATCACAAAATAAATTCGTTTATAATAAAATATATATATATATAAAATTATTTCTATATCTAGATAATAATGTTAAAAGTGGGAAAATGTTGGATAGAGATAATAAAATATAAGGGTAGTAAAGAAATTGAATCCTTGTTTTCAAACACCACCTATCTCACCATTGAAGGTAGTTTATTGAGGGTAATTTAGGTTTTAAGTGACATTAGGGCATGTAAATGATGTAGGTTTGAAGAACTAAGAGGTGTAAATGAAGTTTTTCAAACTTAAGGGGGTCTAATTGAAGATAAAACAACTCTCAGTGGGTGTGAATGAAGTTAACCCTTATTTTTATATTTTACAAATTAAAGGTTAATATATGAAAACAATAGTAATTTAACATTCAAAAAGTGGATCCACAACAACTTGCTCAATTTTGAAAACTTGAGAGACTTATTTGCTCACTTTTATAGTACGGGATTTTTTTATTTTTGCACTTTTGCCATTGACAAAATATAATTGGATTTCCAAAATCTTTCAACTTTATGCAAGAGCGGCAGAACATTAAATGTAGATTTAATCCTCATTAATATTGAATTATAAGAAAAAAAAGTTATTATTTTTCTTGGTAAAAAGGCATATATTACAAATTTATTTACTAAAGAAAAACACACCACTATTCTCTTCATTATTGTAAAAGAGGATATATAAAATAGAATGGTATGTTTCGGAGGGTAAATTACAGTTTCATCCACTGTAGATAGAATATATTACAGGTTGATCCCTTCTAGAATAGATAATTACAGTTCCACCCACTCTAGTTTGGTTTTTTGTATCACTTTCCTCCTCCCTGTAGATAGGATATATTATAGGATGACCTCCTCTAGAATGGATAATTACAGTTTCATCCACTCTAGTTTGGTTTTTGTATCACTTTCCCCCATGTTGTTTGGATTTATTACAGTTTCACCCCCTTCTACAGTTTATGGTTTCATCCCATTATAATATGAAAAATTACTATATTATCCCTAACTCAATGAAAATACCTTTTTGCCCTCACTTTTTTTGTTTTTTAATCAGATAAATTACTATCACATTATTATGCATGCGAAAGTAATAGTTACTTTGACATCAATATCTATCTGAAGAAGATCATCTCATTTCCTACTCGAAGCACTGGGTCGGCCTCTACAAGAAGGCGAGTAAGATTCGCACTCTTTGTGACATAGCCATTGGCATCAGGGGCGGAGCCAGGATTCAACCATGGCAGGGGCTGAACTTTTAAAAAGAATTGCTATTTGGAAAGTCTTAATATAAAATTGGAGGGTTTTGATTTTCTAACTGGTTTGGGTATGATCTGTTGGCATGGAAGAAAAGACTACTACTACAATTTTCTTCAGTTGAATCTTACCTCAACATTTCCTATATGTCTTGCAAAATTAACAATGTCATATTTTCATTTTTTTTCAAAACTTAATTTAGCAATGTTATATCAGTTCACCATGGTTCCACAAGACATCTAAACAAGTGACAAACGAATTAAAATATATAATGTCAAACAAAAATTGTAAGAATCACAAAAAATTGTAAGAAAACCAGGAAAATTGAAAATGAGATTATGAAAATTTTGACAACAGTCCACACACACAGACACAAAACCAAAAACACAGTATATATTAATTTATAAAACAATCAAGAAAAGCCATGAAGAAAATTAGTATAAATTGTTTCAGAAAAGCATGAGTAGAACAACCCAAAAATTAATAAGGAACAAAGACAAGACAAAAAAAAAATTTTAACTGATAAGATTTTTGATGTTTCAATCTCTTTATATTCACACCACAAAACCCAACATTCCTGCTCTGATTCTCTTCTTCTCAAATTCTAACTCCACAAAGAAAAGGGCAAACTTCAACAGAAGATGAAGAATGACTAAAACAAAACATCCAGTTTATATTTTTTTGGGGATATTCTTTATTAAAAAAATGTTTTATTTTGTCCCATAATTGATTATCCTTAATATCTCTAACCTTAATTTGATTAACAAAAAATCAAAGAAATAAAGTTTTGAAATTAAAATTCCCAAACAAAAAAAATTTGGGCACAATTTTTCCTAATATACAAGACAATAATTAATTGAGAGAGACACACACTTTTATGCAAATCCAAACAATCCCCAATATTATATGGTACATGAGGGGCCACTTGTATTTGGGTTAGGTAATTAAAAAAAATGCAAATTCAAACAATCCCCAATGCTATGTGGTATGGGAGTGACCATGTGTATCTGAGTTAGGTAATTAAAAAAAAATCACAAATTTCAAATTTTCGGCTGGGGCCATGCCCCCCTACGTTATACGTGGCTCCGCCCCTAATTGGCATTGTTATCTTTTCTCCAACTAAGAAATTGTTCTCTGTTTCTCATCCCAATATGGAGTCCATCAGGTATCGATGCTTCTCAGTTCAAGAATTGGTTCCAGATGGAATCCATACAAGGATGAGAAATTGAGAAAGGAATTTCAGTTGGAGATGAGAAATAAATTTCAACAATCAGATCAAAATAAAGTTACTTAAGAGATCTTGAAGACGACAAACTCACCAAACGCCAAAGAGCAACGATCAACACAAAAAAGTTTGATTCAATGGTGAGAGAAAGAGAACAAAACGATGTATACGATGAGACATTGATAGATAGATAGATAGACATAAGGGAGGGGTAAAGGGAAGAGAAAGGTGAGTGATTAGGTTATCTATTGCGAATTTGGGGGATTAAGGGGAAAAGAGGCGTGAGCAATTAGTATCTATTACGAATTTTTTTATAGAGAGAAAGGAAGATTCTGGATGGACGTAATATATGTCAAGTTATGTGTGTAATTTTACAAGATTGTCCCTAACAGTTTTGGTGAGAGATAGTGAGTGAGCAAGTGGTGTAACTATTACTAATTTTTTAATAGAGTAAAAAGAAGATTCTTGATGGGCATAATTCCTATAACGTAAAGTCATTACGTTATTGCATGCGTAATTTTTCATAAATGTCCTTAACAGTTTAGGTAACACTGTGTGTCAGTGAGCGAGTGGTTACCACTGACTTTCTCAAAGAAAAAAGAAGGTTGTGGACCAGTATAATGTGGGTCACACAATTAGCGTTAAGTTGCATGTCAAGTAAGGAATATTAAGTTGTAGGGCATAATTCTAATAATGCAAAGTCATTACGTATTGGCATGCGTAATTTTTCATGAATGTCCATAACAACTTAGGTAACACTGTGTGTGAGTGAGCGAGTGGTTACCACTGACTTTATCAAAGAAAAAAAAAGGTTGGGGACCAGCATAATGTGGGTCACACAATTAACGTTAAGTTGCATGTCAAGTAAGGAATATTAAGTTACTTGTGTAATTTTACAAGATTTTCCTTAACAATTTTGGTGAGAGAAAAAGTAAGTGGGCATGTGGTTTAACTATTACTAATTTTTTAATAGAGCGAAGATTTTCGAGGGGAATAATGCTTATAACGCAAAGTCATTACTCGCGTGCATAATTTTACATGAATGTCCTTAATAGTTTTGGTAATAGAGTGTGTCAATGAGCAAGTGGTGTACCTACTATTGACTTTTTCAAAGAAATAAAAAGGTTGTGGACCAACATAATGTGGGTCACATAACCAGTATTAGTTTTTTGAGTTTAGAGCTTACACGACGACCTCGATAGTTTTTATGGGAGACAGTGATCAAGTATGGTGTCTTTTTACTATTTTTTTAATAAAGAATGAGAAAATAAGATTTTAAATAGACATAATGCGTGCCAGTAATGGGCATTAAGTTGCTTGCATATTTTCAGAGGCATGTCCCTAACAATTTTGGTAAGAGATAATCAACATATGGTGTATCTTTTATTAAAATTTATTATATAGAAAAGAAATATTTTTGATGAGAATAATGCATATATTGTAATACGCGTGGAGTTTCGTGAATTATTTTGCTTAAATGTATGCTAGTAACAAAAAAAAAATTTGAAAGATAAAGATTATATTAAAAAGAAGAAAATAGGCTAAAGCCTTACAAACCATATAGGGGCATACCCCATGGACATATAAAAAGGTGAAAACCATAAATCCACCAAATAAAGAAGAAAAAATAACACAAGTAGCTGCTATAAAACATAAAGAAACAAGCCAACCAAGGAAGGCAAATAACAGTCTTTAGGTGGAAGGTTGCATAATGAGAGTAGGGATCCCATCTCCATAACTTATAATAGGTAATTATAATGCAGCAGACTGTAAAGGCAGAATTCAAACTATATAACATCAGCAGCTGAAACCAAGTGATCTTACTAGGGCATCTCAAGAAGGTAGGAAGCAAACTGAAAAACCACCCAACAATAGAGCAGCTTACAAACCCAGCCAATGGAGCAACAAACAAGGGCTATAATCAGACCCAACTTGGCACAATGTCTATAGATGAATAGATCAAAGATGACAATCATACTGGAAGTAGTATTGAAAAAGGTAAGTCCCAAGCTTGAACCAAATTAACATTGAACTGAGAATGAGCAAATTTAGACAATGGAAATAGCTTGAACCTGACATAATTCACAATCTATTCCTTTCAAGCCAAACTTCATAAACTGTGGCAGAAAAGGCAAGCTTATTAAGCACTGCTACCAAAGAATTACTTTGAAGGTTACCACACATCCATTGCATAAGTTGATCTCAAGCCCCATCTGGCCATTCCAAAAACCATCTCTGACCAATACTCTTCCATAATCTATTGGTAAAGCTACACTGAAAAAACAAGTGATCTCTGTCTTCCACTCTAAGACCATAGAATAGGCAATTAGCTTGAGTTATCATGCCAATGGAAAGAAGGAAATGAAGAGTGGAAAGCCTATTATGTTGAACCAACTATAACATAAAATTCAAGCCAAATGATTATGTCCTTTCTGTTTTGATCTAGGATTATATCGGAGGGAAAGTTATGCTTAAAGTCAAGCCATTGTTGCGAGCTCATTGCAGGAAAGTGCCAACCTGATGTGGTAATGAATCTACTCATAGAAACACTATTACCAATCCCAGAACTCCTTATCATACTTGGGTAAATAGATTACACAAGGGACTTTGAGGATGTCAATTATCATACCATAAAGAAGTTGACCTAACATCACCAATGAGGTGCTTGATATCAGGCCTTATCATGTCCCTAATTTTAAGAAGCTGCTTCCAAGTCCATGAGCAAGACCTAGATATAGCCAACTCCCAAAAATTTATATGCTTCAAAAGATAATACTTAACCCAAGTAGACTGTAAACTGTCATTCTCTGAATTCAAAAGGTTCCATATATGCTTATACATGGCAGCATAGTTCCACTCCTCGAGATCTTTAATGCCCAAACCCCCTTCCTCAAATGGAGTACAAACTATAACCCAAGCAACTTTGCAGCCTCTTTTAGTCATTTTAGAACCAGTCCATAAGTACTTTCTAATGAGGGATGCCAGCTCCTTAAGCACAGGCTTTGGAAAGATGAAATGAGAAGCCCAATACACTTGAATGGAAAAGAGCATAGACTTTATAAGATGAAGCCTCCCAGCAAATGAGAGATGTTTTGAAGACCAACTATTGATTCTGACAGTGAACATAGCAATCAGAGTATCACAAGCAGTTCTAGTTAGCTTAGAAGATCTCAATGGAACCCCTAAGTACCTTACTGGAAGAGTGCCCACTTGAAGATTCAATCTAGGTTGAATAGTATAAAGAACATGAGAATCCAGAGCTGCATGAAATAATGTATTCTTTGAAAGATTTGGAAGCAATCCAGAAATAGCCCCAAACTTATCCAAAGCAGTCATAAGGCAATTAATTGAAGAAAAATCACTTGCAGAGAAGAGCAATATGTCATCAGCAAAGAGCAAATTTGTGATGTTGTGAGCTTGACATCTCCAATGATGCTTAAAGGCATCCACAGTTGTTTCATGCTTCAAGATTCCATTCAACACTTCCATCCCCAACACAAAGAGATAAGAAGATAAAGGGTCTCTTTGTCTTATCCCTCTTGAACTAGAAAAATACCCTTTCAAAACACCATTGATGTTGACTGAAAATATTGGAGTGGAAACACAAGCTATAATGAGTTTAATCCAATGAGCAGGAAGATGAAAATCTTGAAGAATTGACTCAAGGAAAGACCATGAAATGGTATCAAAGGCTTTAGTAAAATCAATTATCATGGCAACTCTAGACTCTCCTTCATCCTTGTGATAGTCTTTCATCAATTCTTGAGCTAGGAGAATGTTGTCAAAAATGCTCCTACCAAGAATGAAAGTTGCCTGATTCAAACTCACACTAAGAGCTAAACAAGGCTTGAGCCTATTAGCAATAAGTTTGGTAATGCATTTGTAAATAGTATTACATAGGGACATTGGCCTAAAATCATAGACAAAAGTAGGGTTGTCCACCTTAGGAACCAAAGTAATAATAGTGGAGTTAAGCTCATTGAGAAGCTGCCTAGAATGAAAGAAAGCAAGAATGGCCTTTGTAACTTCATCACCTACAATTGGCCAAGTTTGCTTGAAGAAGAAAGCATTATAAACATCACTGTTGGGGGCCTTTCCATCCTTCAAGGAAAACATGGTAGCTCTAATCTCATCACTAGTGACTAGCCTTGACATAGCTTGAATCTGATCAGTAGTAAAAGGAGATTGAATATAGCAAGAGACATCTGGAATAGGTTCATTCTATCTAGCCTTCAAAAGATTAGCATAATAGTCAGTAATCTTTTCTTGAATCAACACTGGATCCTCCAATCTAACTCCGCCTCTAGAAGTAATGTTGGCTCTCTTTCTATAAGTTGCAACCTTATGAAAGAATGATGTGTTTTTGTCCCCAAGCTGTAGCCATTGAATTATTGAAGTTTGTTTGCAAATGGACTCCTCAGCATAAGAAAGATGCAGATAATGAGCTAAGCAATTTTTCTCTTAAAGTTTAAGAACATCATTACCAGGATTAGAATCAAGTTGAGACTGCAAAGAATGAAGAGTGTCCTTGGCTAGCTTGACTTGGTTAAGAAGATCATTATAACATTTGGAATTCAGCAACTTAAGCTCCCTCTTCAACAACTTCAACTTTTGAGAAACTTTAAACATATAGGAACCCTCAATATCAGTATGCCAAACCCTTTGGACAAGCTCCATAAAGCCATTATGCTTCACAAGGTGGTTATTAAACCTGAATCAAAGCATTGATATTAAGGAGAATCAGAGAATGATCAGAAACACCCCTAGGCTCAAAGATAGCTTCAGAATTGGGGAAAGAAAGTTGTCATTCCTCATTAATTAAAACTCTATCCAACTTCATATAGATAGTAGAGTTGGTCCGAGTGGATTTCATACCAATGTGTCTAAAATCCACAAGAGAGGCCTCATTTAAGCATTCACCAAATTATTACATTGTAGTATCCCAGTTAATTGAACCTCCATAAGACTCATGAGCATATCTAATGGCATTAAAATCACCAGCCAAAAAAAGAGTAGTATGAGAATAGGTTGAACTATATTGAAAGATGTCATACCAAATAGCTCTTCTATCAATAAGATCATTGTAACCATAGATAAAACCTCTCATACAATGAATAGACCCATCAACAGTCTTGATATCACATAGAATAAGTTGATTAGACTTCGTGATAACAGTGACAACAAGCTTGCCAGGATCCCAAGCAACCCATTATCTTCCATTAGAAGCATGTTCATAATTAAAAACAAAACTCCATCTACCAGCAACACTTTGAATAATCTTTGTAGAATTATGCTCTTTTACCCTAGTCTCAATCATGCAAAACAAATAAAGATTACACCTTTCAATCACCTACCTAACTTCCTCTTGCCTAGCTGAGGTGTTCAAACTTCTAACATTCCAGAAACCAAACATCAAAACTAAAACAAAGAACAGACTACAAACTACTAATTGTAATCAATTAGAAGTGGTATTTGGATTTGGAGAGCCCAAAGCAAGACCCCTTCTAGTCATAAAACCAGGGACAGGCTTGGTTTTAGCTTTATCCACTACCTTTTTAGGTTTAATAGATTTGGAAGCCATAACCTCAGTCTTCTTAGAGTCAGCAGGCAACCCCCCTATCAATCCAATGTCCACAATATGCTCAGAGTCATTAGTAGTACTAGTGTCTAATTGCTGCTCAGATATAATATCAGTACCTGCAACTCCAGTAACCACTCATTGCTCAGCCTCACTAGTAACATACCCAATCAATTCTATAGAACCCATTAGTTGCTCAGGAATGATGGTTGAATCCATTGGTTACCCTAGAATGATTGTAGAATTTGTATTTTTAACAATAGGACTAGAGACTATACCTATATCATCATTGTTGTCACTACCCAGCTTAGTAGCATGAGTCTCTATGGGATTATCCACCATAACCTGCATATGAACATCTAGAACATCTTCAGCTTCTGCCATAGCTTCTTCATCAACAATCTCTAAAGCATAAAACTTATTTTCAGTATTAGTAGTTGTTGAAGTGGAAACCAAATTCTGAATTGTCTCTCGCGCATTAACTTGATCAACTTGTTGTTTGTCCTTTCTGCCCACCACTCTCTATTCAGAAACTTGAGGCTTGGTAGTCGCAGTGCTAGTTTTTTTAGCAATCTTCTTAGCACAATTCCTATCCCATTGCCCGTAACAATTTTGGTGTGTGTGAATGTGTGTGTTAGAGAGAGAGAAAGGTATCAATCTACTACTAAATAATTTAATGAGCAAAAAGAAGTAGGTTATGGGCGTGCAGAACACGTGCAACATAACAGCCATTGAGTTCTGTCAAATTTTAGATGACTGCACCAACAGTGTTGCTCAAAATGTTCTTATAGCAATTATCTTATTCTTTTACCAATAGAAAAAGGAAATAAATCATGCTTTCTATTTTCTTAAAAAAATCACATAACTTTTTCTTGAAAAAAGTATTTAGTTATTACTAAAGATAAATTAATAAATGAGTGAAGAGGGCAAAATGATAAGGGGGTAAATGAGTAAATGCACAAATGAGTGAAGGGGACAAAGTGCTCACTTTAAAACATGAGGGGATATCTTGCTCACTTTTTAGGGGGGGGGGGGGGGTTAGGCAACTAAAGCAATATAAAATTAAGCATAAATATATATTATTCAATATATTATATATACATACTTTACCGAGTTGGAACGAGTCTGGATCAGATTGGATTTCACGCAAAACTCTTCTCCTTTTATTTTTTAAAACCAAATACACCTCAACTCAAAATAATTCAGGATTTGGAACTAAAATTGAAAAAAGAATTGGATGGGAATGAAAAGGAATTGAATTTTGTGGTTTTGGAATAAACGAAAATTCAATTACAAAATAAATTATTTATGTATAAGAAACTAAAAGTAAATTACTGGATAGTTACCAAATCCCCTATAATCCGCTCATTTTTCCATGATTTGGTTAAACTATAAAATTTCTACTTAAATCCAGTCAAATTCTGAAATTTTAAGAAGGGTTAAATACTCAAAACACCCCCCTAGTATAGATATTGTGCGCATAACACCTATTAGTTTCAAAATATGTGTATTAACACCAATTTTGTTGGGACAAGTGCTTAAAACACCCCTATAATATGGATATAGTGCGTATAACACCCATTAGTTTTAAAACGTGCGGTTAGACACCTATATTTTTTTGATAAGTGCTTAAAACACCGATGTAATATAGATATTGTATTTATAACACCTATTAGTTTAAAAATATGTATATATTTTTTTAAAAGTAAGCTTTATATATAATATCAAAGAAAATGACTAAGTCATACAAATAAAAATGTTTGTATTAACACCTAAGTTATATTGAATCACTCAAATTGTATATATATTTTTAGTTTCATGAGTTTCTAAATTAAAATTAATTATCTATTTTTTGTATTCATATGTTTTCATAAGGGGCAATCCTTGATTTTCAACATTAAAAATCCAAAAATACAATGTCAATAATTATTTTGGTATTAATTAAACAAACCTTTTTTTATTTTGTTTTTTTGGTAAATAAACCCACATAATTTCTCAAATAAGTTGATAAAAAAATATTTACTACGGAGTATCATTTTTTTTTTGTTTCAACAATTTAAGAATATATATACAAAAAAAAATGGGGTCATTGCAATCTATGGTGGAGATCATGAAAAAATACTACTAGAACTAACTTCAATAAATAAATAAATATATATATATATATATATATATATATATATATATCTTTTAAAGTTAACTTCAATAAATATTTTTTTTTTGCTTTTTTTTCTAAAATGAAAAAATAAATGTGCGAATTGCCCCCAGAGATTGTAACCCCCTACTATATATTTCATAGGGTACCTTTAACCCCCAATGGTTCTTTTTCCCCCCAAACTTTTAAATATATAGTGAATTACCCCCATTTTGGGGATAATTTGCACTATATTCAAAGATTTAGGGGAAAATAAAACACATTAGTGTTATAAGCACTAATGATAGCTTATTGGTATCAGAGCCATGATAGCTTAAATTACTTCTGGGGGATCCATTTCAGATAGTTGCATCTCTTTATTCTCTGTTATTAGATTCATTCTGTCTTAATTAAAGTGTTCTTTGCATTAATTTTGGATACACCTTCACAACTCCCATGGAGTTCTATTCTTTGTGAATAGCTTTGATTATTTAGTTCAATCGTATATTTTATCTGATTTTTGAGGATAACGTCCCTTGAGGTTTGGCTGATGAACAGTTGTTTGCTCGGGATAACGTCCCTCATTTATTGGGTTTAATATATGATTTGATATTAAATTGATCTTCTGAAGTTCCATTACTAATGTCTTAGTTCTCTTCTATTTTGACGGGTATGCTCACATCTAGATACTCTAGAGAATTTGGTCTTGCATGTTTGATGATTTGGTGATCCCAGACCTCTCTATCCATGTCTATGTTCAGATCTTCTAGCTCCGGCTCCAGTTCACGCTCTTCTTTTAGATCTAATTCTTTCAGATCTCTTATTCCCTTTTCTTCATCCAAAATTGAATATCTATATGAATATGAGTACCTTGATGAATCTAGTAAGATTCCAGTTACAGATCTACCTTTAGTTAACCTTTATACAGCTTTTGTCAAGCCACCCTCTGCCATAAACAAAGTCACTAAACTTTTCCATACACCTCGTCCCAGTTCTGTTCTCGAGTATGTTCAAGCCTCTAGGTTTGATCAGTGTTTTGTCCCTGCAACCGATGCCGAACAACTGTTTCCCCTAGAGTTGACTTCAGACCTACCACACCAATGGCAGCAAAAAGTATATACTCACCTTCACTTTGGAGCGGTTCGTATTGCTCTTTCCTTCCACGGTCGTAAAGGCCTTCCTGTCACCTCCAGAATTGTTCTCCTTGATACTAGATTCCAACAGTATCAACATGCCTGTATAGCCACAATCCAGACGACTTTAAATGCGGGAACGGTGGTCTTCACCTTCTTCCCAAATTTCAACATGCCCCTAAAGGATCCACACCTCCTTAATGCTCTCCAGATCCAAGTTCAAATCCATGGTGCCTCTGCAATTCCTACCACTTATGCAGCCACTCTCCACTACCAGATGGCCTATCGATTGCAAAACCATGCCATGGATATGTGCCTCCCTGCTAATGCATCCCAAGACGCCCTTCTTCTTGATATAAACACCCAACATCAAGCTACCTGTACCCATATACCCAAACAGTTGTCCAAAGCTGAATTATACCAGCTCATCCCCAATTCTTGGGTTACCTCTTATGAAAAACTCCACCAACAACCCAAGCATGTCCAATCTAGCAATCCAACTTGCATCACAAAATCCGATGGCACTGTTTCTATTACTTTTCCCAAGCCCAACAGTTCTTCACCTGCCCTGCCTATTTTTTCCTCCAAACTTCCTAAGATCAACATGATGTGCCCCTCTGAACTGAGAAATCAAATCCCCATCAGTAAATTCCAATCCTCTGGAGATCCCATTTACTACTTCCAAGATCCACTCTCTGGACACAAGTATTTCGATGCTTGTGATTGTGATGACTGTCTCCGTGATTTGGATGATGAAGAACCCTCAAAGCGTAAGAAGAAATCCTCCCAGTATCGGCTACAAAAGCGATATGAGGATGGTGATCCCACAGTTGACCTCCTTGGTGAACCTTCTGGCAAATTCGACTACTATGTCGAATATGGCAAACCAAAGAAGCCACAACCTAAGCCTTCTCCTCCAGCTTGTAAACCTCATTACACTCCTTGTGCTCCGTCACAAAACCCTCCACCATCTCAACCGATCCCTTGCTACATGTTCTCTCCCTCATCTACCTGGACTGAGGATGATTTTCCTCCCCTTTCCTACCATGATGACCAAGAAAACACTAACCATTAGCATAAGATTCCTGATGCTCCTATCATCCATTCTGATGGATCTTCCCACTCAGTTGTAGCTGCTGAAGCTGCCATTAACTGGCAGTCTGCCAATGCCCTGGCATAGAACACCATCTTGCAGAGAATTTCCAGATCTCAACAGTCTCTCGAAAATACTGTAAACCGAAAAATCACTTCCCTGGAAATTCTGATTCATGATCTGCAACAAAATATCCAAAGCCTTCATACTGAACTTCTCCAGATGGCCTACACTAATCAAGCATTCACCTCAGCCTTTATTGTCAAAGATGCTGAAATGAAAAGCCTCAAGCACCAGCTACAATCATTGCAATCCCAACAACAAACTCACCACTCTCTGCAAACCCCTGATTTGTTTGGAACTTCATTTCCTTCTCCATTTTATCCCTCTTACACTCCCCAAAATATATCTCAGCCTCTCTTTATGGCTCCCACTGGACACCATAACCTATTTGGCTCCTCTCCTCCTATAGCTTCAATCCCTCCTTCTAAACCAACCCCTTCACCATTTGTTATTACTGCACTCGTTCCTCTGCTGCCTCCCCTTCACATTTTTCTGGCCCCATCTCTGATCTTAAGCCTAAACCAGATCCCAAAAACAAAGGTCCAGCACCTTCACAGCTCATGATTGATTCTACAAAATCCAACCCCAAGAATCCGATCAGTGCCATGTTATACAAACTCGTTGATCCTTCTTCTTCTACTCCTGATCTGAGTGCCAACTCTGATTCTGATGATCAGGTTCCTTTCCCTTTCCTATATATGGCTGATCCACCTCCTCCACCAGATGAGCCTATTATAGATGAAGTTGAAGATCCCGAAGAAATCCCGGATCTTAACCCTAGAGCTCCTCCACCTGTTTTCCATACCGCCCCTGGTGGTCATGGTTTCTCTATTGATGATATTCCTCGCAGCAAGTGGCTTGATAAGTTCTACGAAATCCATGCCTGGTGTTCTGCTGAAATGATAAACCCTAATTCTACCTTGCGCACAGTTTTAACCCGCTGTGTTTCCAAATTTCTTGGCTGGCTACGCCAGTGGTATGTCATTATGGGTGAATACCGACAACTTCAATTAGTACAAGCACCTTCTATTAATGCCTTCATTGACGCAATCCACAATGAGTTTCTTGGCTCCACTGAAGGTCTTTTGAGTGTTGCCCATGAAGAATATTTCAGCATGCGTTGCTGCTCCTTCAAGCGAAAAGACCTAGAAGCACATTTCCTTTAGATGTACTAGCGATTTTACATCCTTGGGGGCATCGATGATGTTAATTTGAAGCAATATTTTCTAAAGTATCTTCCAGATCCTCTGGGAGATGAAACCCTAAAGCTTCTGCAAACCAAGAACATGGCGCTGCCAAATACTTCTCTTGGGTCTCTATACCAGCATGTGCTTCAATCTCTTGAAAAGTTATGCAACTACCAGAAATTCCTCAAAACCATGCATGAACAAGGAAAACTACTTGGTAATGCCTACGACAGACCTGATCTCCTCATAAAATGCAAAAGTTCTGGTTCATGTACCTGCCCTACCTCTACCTCCAAGAAGAAACATTTTAAAAAATGGAAGCATGGCAAGTCTTCCTCTTTTCCTAAATCTAAGAAAAAAAAATGGCGTTTCTTCCGAAAGAAAGTTGTCCGTGGTCTCCGCAAATCTGATCGTTGTTACATCTGCAGAAAAAAAGGCCACTATGCCAAACAGTGCGCCAACAAAAATGCTCGAACCAATATGATTCAAACCTTATCCTCAGTTCTTCTTGTTGATGACGATGCTGACATCGAATCAGTATTTTCTCTTGATGATGAAGCATCCCCATCCACTATCATGGCTTTCTCCCTTGATGCATCTGATTCAGATGACTCCTCAGTGTTCTCCACCTCAAATGATGAATATTTCTCTAAATACCTTTTCTCTTTTGAGTTTTCCATCTCCCCTGCTCTCCTTGTCCAACCCTTGGCCCAAATCAAGGTCTTTCCAGAAAAATACTCTCACCCCATATCTGTCATTGTTTTCTTTGACACTGGTGTTGCTTCAACCATCATGAATCCTGCAATACTTCCCAGATCCTACTGGCAGTCCTGTTACTTCCCATTCACTGCTGCGAATGGTGAAACATTTGTGATCACCCTTAAAAGCAAACCAATACTGATCCAATTGTTCCCTGGGGTCAAAATTAAACATCGAGTGCTAGGATCTGAACTTCCAAACAAAGACCTTCTCATAGGCTTCGATATCCTCCAGAAGCTCTCTCAGGTCTCCTGGCTCCCAAAAGGTCTGAAATACAAGAATTTCTTTCTTCCTTGGACCACCCAGCATAACCTTTTTCAGCTCACCAGTGCTATTACCTCTATCCATACCACTATCACTGAGACCTCCTGTGCTGATTCCCATTCTGAATTTCTTACCAAATGCAACCACCCATTATGGAAGAACCCTGAATTCTTCATTTCTCTCCCTTTCAAGAAAAATGAAGACCTGAACCCAACTAAGGCTACTCACCATGGGATGAATCCCGACCATTACCAACTTGTTGTCCAAGAGCTCAACCAGCTCCAATCAGAAGGACTTGTTAAACCCACTATCTCCTAGTGGGCATGCGAAGCATTCTATGTTAACAAGAGAGCCGAACAAGTTCGTGGCAAATTGAGACTTGTCATCAACTACCAGCCATTAAACCATTTCCTTCAAGATATCAAGTTCCCCCTTCCTCGCAGAGCTGTCATGTTTGCAAATCTTCCAAATGCAAAAGTATTTTCCAAATTTGATCTAAAAGCCGAATTTTGGCAATTGGGAATTACACTTGACGAGCGCCCAAAAACTGGGTTATGTATCCCAGACCATCATTTCCAGTGGACAGTGATGCCTTTTGGTCTCAAAACAGCCCCCTCCTTGTTCCAGCAAGCTATGATCAAAATCTTCAATCCTATCCTCTCATCTACCCTCATCTACATAGATGATATCCTTCTTTTCTCTCCCAACATTGACTCTCACACCAGCCTTCTTCAAGAATTCCACCAACTTGTTTTAAAATTCGGAGTAATGCTCTCTGCAAAGAAGATGATTCTGGCGCAACCAGAAATTGAGTTTCTGGGAATGAAAATCTCACATGGCCAGTATGTCCTGCAGCCTCACATAGCCACCCAGCTTCTCCAATTCCCAAATGAGAACCTCACCCGTACCCAAACTCAGCAATTTCTTGGAATTGTAAATTATATGGTTGAGTTCATCCCAAACTTTGCACCTCATAGAAAACCTCTCTCTGACCTTCTCAAAAAGAACCCTCTCCCTTGGTCTTCGCCCTGCACAGATGCCATTAAATACCTTAAATCCATTTCTCAAACCCTTCCCTCCTTGCACATCCCTTCCAGTGGAAAACGAATCTTACAGACTGATGCATCCGACCTATATTGGGGTGTTGTTCTTCTCAAAGAATTTCCTCAGAAGCCCCGTTATATTTGTGGCTACAAAAGTAGTGTTTTCACTCTTGCTAAAGTTCATTACCACTCTACCTACAAGGAAATCTTGGCCATCAAAAGAGGCATTGAAAAATTTGAGTTCCATCTCATTGGACACCATTTCCTGATAGAAACAGACCTCAGCAGTTTTCCGAACATGTTGAAGTTCAAACAAAAGCATCCTCCTAAAGCCCAACTCTTAAGGTGGGCAAATTGGTTCTCACAATGGTCCTTTGATGCAATCCACATTCCTGGAAAAACTAATGTCCTCCCTGATTTCATGTCTCGCTTGAAGAAAGAAATTAATCCAATTTGTTTTCCTATGATCTTATGCTTTGAACCTTTACCGTTCCCTTTCCATCTCCAGGTCCTTCTCTTAGAACAAACCCTCATTGCCCGTAGTTGTCACATTGTTAATTCCCTCCAGTTTCTTTATGTTCACCGATATGGTCTTGAGTCTGGTCCAATCCGAACCATGCCTTTCCATCCCATTTATCCTTTTCTAACCCATTTTGAGATTAATCCTTCATTTTACTTCCATTTCTCTCGGGAACTCTTCCTTCTCCTATGGTATCTTGTGGATACTTATCATATTGGGATTATTCTTGACAAATCTCAATTGTTACAATATCTAGCCCAGTGTCTTTTTAATAATCTTTCACCAGCCCAATTGAAATTATGTTCCTGGTTAACTTTGTTTGGTGATATCTCTTTCTGGCAAAATCAACTCCGCCGCACTCCTTTCCAGAATCCTATGTTTGTTTTTTGGAGTTCAAAACAGTTCTTGCCTACCCCTGACAATGGTTTTCATATTCACAAAAAATTTCACGTCTCTTTTTTTACAGGTCATGAAAATATTCTCGTCTATGAATTGGCTACTCATTTTGACAGCTTTAGAACTCAGATATGTCATCATAATAGAATTTCCCCAAGGTCTATTTCTCATTTTCTCTTCTATCCCGACACTGCAAATTGGAGGACTTCTGATTTCTATCCATTAGACTGGCGCAACAAACTTCTCCAAATCCTTGCAGATCATGAAGCTCAATACTCATGGGATCTTCAAGATCCAGATCATCCCCTCTACAGGGTTCACCTCTATGCTTATTCCCTCGAACCAGTTCCTAGTGGTTACAATTCTGAAGACTTTCAGACTGATGATTGGAGCCCTCCTGGTGATTGGTAACAATGCAATATTCTGATGTCTGCTATTTTGTCTAATTATATAATAATTTAGTCTAAGTGATGTAGTGAGATATTGTTGTAATAATGATAGTCGGCAAGGGTAAAAATGTCTCTCCACATTTGTTTCCTGCCATTTAGACTGTCGGTAAGAGTATTTTTGTCTTTATAGTCGCTGATGTAATGGTTGATGTCACCAGCCATCATTATTGATTTGCCCCACGGGGGATAGTTTAGTCTTTTGTTCGGTGTTCCTTAGCCTATATAAGGAAGTGTTGTATGATTATCAAACACAACGGGGTCTACTAAATCCATCCGTCTTATGAGGGGCAAAGCAGGTCGACTCATCCCTAATTTGACATATTCTCAAATCTCATCAAATTTGACATATTCTCAAATGTCATCAAGTTTGACATATTTTCAAGATTCTTTGTCGCACTCAATTTTAAGAATGATATTAGCGGAATCCGTTACCACGATAACCGAAATCGACCTTAATTTGACATTCTCCAATCTCATCAAATTTGACATATTTTCAAGACTCTTTGTGGCACTCAATTTTAAGACCGATGAATCCGTTACCAGATCGCAACCAAAATCCCAACCATGGTTTCAGACAAATACGTACAGATATTACTTTTCAATTGTACAAATCCAAACTTAAGAAATAAATAAATTAAATAAAAACTAAAAAAAAATGTAAATTTGTAACAATATAAAGAATATACAAATTGTTGACAATCATATAACAAAATAGTATCATTGTTAAAGTAACGTGAACTAAAATAGTAGATTCATCAAGTATATAGAACCAGAAAGAAACCCTCTTGTGCCACCTCCAATCATGTGAGAATTAGGCAAAGCTTGAACTGAAAGCCAATATATAGCAAAGGTCAAAACTGTTGAGTAAAGCTAAAATTTAGTGACAGTTGGGAAAGCTCGAGCGTCTACACATATTCAACTCCTCTCTGCTTCTCTGCAACCCAGTCAGCAACATGCCATTGTATAGTATTAGTCATTGCTGAACAAGATTAGGATCATAGAAAAAAATTATTTTCAGAATCTCATGAATTTAAAGAACATGTCATTATAATATATAATTCACAACAAAAATAAAAAAAAATAATAAAAAGGTGATAATATTTCACCACTCTTGAATGTGTTGATTTCCTCCAAGGTTATGTCAATTGCTGAGTATTTAACCAGCAGAAGATGTGGCTAAATCCATAGCCCCTGTTTTATTCCTTAATGACAAATAGTATATACCATGGGAGTGGAAAAGGGACAAGGGTCTGATTTAAACCAATTTGAAAATATAAACGTTTAAATACTTCCAAGTCTTGGACAATGTAAAAGTTTCTATAATTAAGAAAACTGGGGAATGGGTCGGAGTACAGCACCAATTGATGTAGCTCTCAAACTGGATATATAACAGAACTAACGCCAAATATTATGTAACCGGAAGTTGTCTTTAGAACTGAATTGATATACTGAAAATATATACATACATATATATCTGCAATTGAATTGTGCTCCTCCACCTCTTCACCCTGAGCTTCTATTGATCGTTGCGCCAAGCAAAAACCCTTATATTTTTCCTAAAATCCTTCTCCAAACAACTTTCTGAAACAAAGATTTAAATTACCGCAATTTTAATAATCTAAACTTGCAAATTTTACCCTCACAAGCCTAACCTTTCCTACATCAAAGATTCAAACCAACGACCCAAGGACAAGGATTAACCTATATAAATGTCTTACCATCTTATAGTCCATACATGCCCGTATCAATTATAACTAGAATCTACCATCAGACGGGTTTCGATTCAAATCTCAATATTTATGAATACATAACTCAAATTGATAGAACACTGAGCTAGCAGTCCCTCATGAGACTTGGAGGATTACTCCCCACCACATATGTAAGTAGGGTCTCTTTATCTATCTGTCATATTCAGTGGTTCAAATGAAGTAGCAATCGCAAAGTTGTCTCATGTTACTGATTCATTATCCATAATGATGTGAGCAATATCCACTATCTTATAGGCAAGGCCTCATTGGTCGATGCAAAAACTTGTAATATTTTGTGAGATTTTTGCTACATTGGGTGAAAAACTCCAAAAGGAAGCAAGTGGTGTAGATTGCAAAGTGCCAACTACACATGCAATTTAAAGGATTCAAAATACTATGAACAACTAAGAATAAAGATAAAGATTTTCAAAGATAAGGACCTTCAGGCCTCCAAGTTATATATAAATAAGGTGCTTGTCACCAGGAAACTCAAGCCACAAGCACCAGTCCATAACTCTCCATTGTACAGTTATTTGTTTCAACAGCTTTTATTTCAATTCTCCAATGGCTTCTTCAGCAATGGCTCTCTCTTCACCATCCTTAGCAGGAAAAGCTGTCAAACTCTCCCCATCCACCCCAGACTTTCTCGGAGGTGGCCGGGTCACAATGAGAAAGACTACCAAGCCCGTCTCATCCGGAAGCCCATGGTACGGCCCAGAACGTGTTAAGTACTTAGGCCCATTCTCCAGCGGGTCTCCATCCTACCTCACCGGTGAATTCCCAGGTGACTGTGGTTGAGATACTGCTGGGCTATCCGCCGACCCAGAAACATTTGCCAAGAACCGTGAACTCGAGGTAATCCACTGCAGATGGGCCATGCTCGGAGCTCTCGGATGTGTATTCCCGGAGCTCTTGGCTCGTAATGGTGTTAAGTTCGGTGAGGCCGTGTGGTTCAAGGCAGGAGCCCAAATCTTCAGTGAGGGTGGACTTGACTACTTAGGCAACCCCAGCTTGATCCATGCCCAAAGCATCCTGGCCATCTGGGCTACACAAGTAATCCTGATGGGCGCTGTAGAAGGCTACCGTATTGCTGGTGGGCCACTCGGTGAGGTGACCGACCCTCTCTACCCCGGTGGAAGCTTTGACCCCTTGGGCCTTGCTGATGATCCAGAGGCTTTTGCTGAGCTTAAAGTAAAGGAAATCAAGAATGGTCTATGTTTGGGTTCTTTGTTCAGGCCATTGTCACTGGAAAAGGCCCATTGGAGAACCTTGCGGACCACCTCGCGGACCCAGTTAACAACAATGCATGGGCATTTGCCACAAACTTTGTCCCCGGAAAGTAAACGAGGAAGAAAAGTCTGAGTTGGGAGTTAATGAAGTGGGAATTATTTGATTTAATTCAAATATGAATATGACAATAGTGTGCAACGTAAATTGAGGAGGATGAAATCTGAAATTCTGACTTCTGTGCATCACAATTCGAGTGAAAGTTCATACTTTACATCTTTTTTCTCATCTTTTTGCCCTTAGCTTATAGGTTACTGTCGTAAGTTATGAGGAATATGAGCTTAAATTTCAACTAACTTGTAACGTTTCTATGGGTGACAATTCCAATCCCTCTAATCTAAAATTCTAGGACCCTTTTTTCCCACAATGAACTTCAAACTTCAACTTTCCTTGGTTTAAGCCACCATAAACTCGACAGCGTGTAGCATTATATTTTAAGTTATTTTCTATCTCATAATTTTATCAAGTAGATGGCAAACAAAAACCACAACATCCAATCTGAGATAAAGTTTCTTGTCTTGGATGCTGTAAAGCCACATTAACAATGAACCAATTAAGCATTGATCCAAAAAAGAATTAATCTGTATTTGGTAATAAGACATTTACAGAAAGGAAAAGAAAGGAACATATTGGGATGCACGGAAAATACAAAATCGTAAAGTACAACAATGAAAATTCATCTCTGGTTGCTACATTTCCTTTTAATTCTAAATAATGAGATAGCATTGGCTTCAGATCATAGTTTTCACTTTTTGAACACACTTCTACTATAGCAAAAAGTCACATAAAGAATTGTGAAAACCCAGAAAACCTAATAAAATCGAGTGTCCGAAAGGTGTACCTTAAAGCAAAATCAGTTCACTCTTTGGGTTACTGATCCAAAAGCATCAGGTGGCCATATCTGTACAAAGGATTTGTTTAGTTCAGAAGTCAAATTGAAAGTAAAAATAAAAAATAAAAAAACAGACAAGACATCCAAAGAAAACAGAACATATATAAATTAAAGATATATTAACAAAAGAATATGTATAATACAACTTATTATGAGACCCCTTTTATCTAGAAGCAATACAACCCTATCTGCAGCCTCTTGAGTCACAAGTAAAGTCTTGAATAATCCATTAAGAAATGAGGGTTATTCCATGTGTTTCCCTTCAGCTTGCATATAAATATACAAAAGTTGGCCGTCGTCCGAATTGAAGCATAAGACTTGCATTGCAATAACTATACAAGACCAGTTTACTCAAACCAAAATGTGGTTGCTGGTAAATTACATTCTATAACATTTCCCGATTGTCAATCCAAATTTATGTTGATTGCTCAGGATGTAAAATTACTGACTCCATTTCTAGATGTCAAAAGAGATAACGTCTCCCGATTATGAAGATTGAGAACTTCATCCTAATGCTAACAAAGCATTCACAAGGAGTCAAGCTCCTCTTCGGTGTTAGCCTTATGAAATGCACGAAATTCAGCAATCAAAATCTACAATACTACTACTTCAAGATTGTAATATCATAATTGACATCTAATAGTAAATTCATGTAGCAATTAAAATCAAACAACCAGCTTATAAGGTGTGACCAAATATACAGCATACTCCAACTTATTTAGATACTTGCACATTCAATTGTAGCGCTCACATGATTCCCCGATTGAATGTTAGCAATCTATTGGTAATAAAAATCAATCACCCCACGACACTCAACAATTACAAGTAATAAGAAATAATAATTCACTTGTTCAATCATGGGCTGTTCTAAAAGACACGAATCACCACCATCACACACACAAATAAAAAGTATATATATATATATACAATCTTTATAAGCTTTAGATGAGATGTCTAAAGATAAGAGACACTCACTCTCCAAAAGACTCTGCCATGAAGAAGACCATAAGGAACAGCTCCATACTTTCTGGAGTCATTGGAAACATGCAAGTTATCACCTTCAACCCAAAGATGCCCCTTTGGAACCTTCAAACAAACAGGTGGTGTGCACAAAATAATTAACACAAAAAAACCCAAAACCCTAAACATAAAATCCCAAAAACCCATTAACCAAAACATCAAAATAAACACTGGGTTTTGATCATACAACAACAGTTTCGCATCTATCATTGAGATTGGAGTCCACAGCGTAAGAAACACGATCACCCTCCAGGGCCGTCACACGCTTGGTCACAATCTTTCTAGGGTTTTCAGGTGAGCGGAGGAGGACGACATCGCCGACGCCTACTTTGCCGAATCGGGTCGAGATTTTTTCGGCCAGGATCAGATCGCCGGTGAGATTGAAGGTAGGGAGCATGCTGGGACCGTACACCTGCAACACCATATTATTTCCATTTCTTCAATTTGATTAATATATATACATATATATGTGTGTATGTATGCATGTATATATATATATATGTATTTGAACCAGAGCGGTGGTGCAGAGGTAGGTGTTGGTGATGTGAAGACTACAGAAGCACTTTGCTACCAACAGGCCTTTGTCGAATGCTTCTTTGGCTATGTTAACCCATAGTTTCAAATTTCTCACACCCATCTCTCTTCGAAACAGATAATTGTGGCAAAGTTTGATGCTTTGGCCTCTACAAAGATTTGGTCTTTCGTTTTTTTAGAATTTTTTCTAATTAAATAAAAAAATAAAAAACCATCTCATTAATGTCTCTTTCTTCTTTTTCTTCTTTTTTTGACAAAATATTTTTTTAAAAAAAATACAAAATTTGTACTTAGTGCGTGACGAGGAATGAAGAGCTATCAAATAATGAAATGTGTCAATTATTAACAAAAGATGTAATTTGTTGTATAGACTATAAATAATGGAACTATATAAATCGTAAAATTAGAGAGCAAAAATATTACTTTATAAAACTTTAAAAAAAAAACAAAATGGGGGTGGTTTGCTCTCTACGGCAAGCAATTGTCTTCAAATTTAGCCACAATAGATTTTCAAGATAGATAGTGTAATTTGTTGTAAATATATATCTATTTCATTTTAAACCATATTAATATAATTTAACATAAATAAATATATATATTTGTGCGGCATTTTGAGATTTTTCCATAATACACCCTTTTAGATTTTCAAACTATTTTTCGTTTCAAGTCAATCAACAATCTTGTAAATCTTCAATGTCTTGTCTAATACAAACTGTTGGCTTTGAAATTATATTTCAAACAATAAATTTTATTTTAATATTTACAAAATATTCAAAACCGTGTTTGGTACTAATATGACTTTGAGGTAAGTGTTTCAGCAAGTACAGGTAAATGATTAGGGAAGATCGCTAAAGCAACAAGCGATAAGGAAACTCAAGCGCAAACTCGAAGAAGAACAAAAATATCAAAGAAAGAACAAAAGTTGGACTCAAGACCTGGGGTAGATAGGTCGGGGTGAGAATATTGTAACAAGGTATCTTATGTGTTGATTGGTCTTATAAGCTCAAGTAATAAATCAAACGAACTCAAACGGATCAAAACGGACCTTGAAAACAATTCTTGGAGTCACCCAGTCGACTGGCCATGAAATGGCAGCCGACTGACTGTGACCCAGTCGACTGGCCGTTAAGGACCCAGCCGACTGGATGAACCAGTGAGCTATAAAACATTTTGACTGCATGAGGCAGTCGACTGGCATGTTCAAAGCAGTCGACTGACTGTGCCCAGTCGACTGGCAGTTAAGGACCCAGTCGACTGACTAAACCAGAGAGTTTCGAACATTTTTTATTGCCTGAGGCAGTCGACTGGCCTATCCAAGGCAGTCGACTGACTCATGAGGCAGTCGACTAGCCTTCTTGAGGCAGTCGACTGACCCTAGCCGTTGGGAAAAATATTTTAAATCTAAGCATGGAGGCAGTCGATTGGGTGCCGTCAGGCAGTCGACTGGGTGCTTCAGGATTTTAAGGAAAAGTATTTCTAAACAATATTTTTGCCCAAAAAGAAATTATTTTGCTTGCTGATTTTCATGTCCTACTCTCCACATTGTCTAGGGTAAGATACACTCTCCAAACCCTAGTGTTACACTATATAAAGAAAGAGATATGGATTAAAACTTTAAGGTTCTTGTGTGAGAAATTTTCCAAATATTGTTCATCTCTAATTTTCTCTCAAGCATCTTCTGAAAAATCTTTTGATAGCAAGAAAGATTAAAATCTCGTTTTTCACTCTTATCATTTTGAAGATTTAAACTCAAGCCTTGAGTCTATTCTCTTATTGAAAATATATTGTGAGAATATATATATCTTGAGTTCTTAAAATATCACCTAAAAACACTTGAGCTTATATTGATCTATCTTCCATAAAAACCTTAGGGTTTTGAGTGTTTTTGTTTCTTGAGTGATATATTGATTGCATACACAAATTTGTGATCTTGGGTGAGTGAAGCCCATTGTATCAAGGGAGGATTGTTCTCTTGATTGTGTAAAGAGCTAGTTAGCTCTTTTGTAAAGGTTTTGTTATTTCACATATTGAAGGAAGAGCCATAGTGTGAGGATTGGAAAAGTCCCAAGGAAGGGGATTCTTTGAGCCGAGGAGTAGGAGTTACCGAACCTCGTAAAAATCACGGTGTCAATATCTCTATCTCTATCTCCTTACTTTATGTTCATGCATGCTTAATTTATATTGTGGTAAATAGCTTGTTGAATTTAAGTGAAATCATTCATTGCATATTTTACTTTGTAAATTAATATTGAACTTTGATGCATGTTCTAGTAAGAATAAAAAAAGTTAGAAATTATTTTTAAAATTCTATTCACCCCCTCTAGGGTATTTTAGTGACTAACACAAACTTCCATAGTATAATAGAACTTAGTATATATATCAATCTCCAAACTATAATATAGAAGATTAATGCAAGACAATTAATTTACTTAATTCCAAAGACACGACTTGCGCTACAAGTCTAGTAGCATTTTGGAAAGGAACGTATTAATTAAGGGAAAAAATCCATCACATCACATTAGTGCAATCGGTCGAACTTTTTTCGAACTACATTCGTAACAAGTTGAGTCACAAGTCTAACACACCTATTTCTCAAAACATGAAAATGGTTATTCCCTTATATTTTGTTTGGTTAGAGAAATGAAAAAATGAATGGAAAGGAGAATGTTAGAGAAATGAAAAAATGAATGGAAAGGAGAATATTAGAGAAATGAAAAAATGAATGGAAAGGAGAATATAACGGAGAGACATCTTTAGGAAATGGGTTGTGTTTTTCTTACTTTATGTTTGGTTAATTAAAATGAATAATAGAAAGGACACATATAATAATATATTAGATTAACTTTATTTACATCTTCTGAGATTTATTTTTATTTTAATCAGATCCCCTCAAGTTTAAGAATCTTCAATTACACCCTTTATTTTTTCAAACCCACATCATCTACACCCCATATACCGAAACTACCATCAATGTTGAGATAGGTGGTGTTTGGAAACTAGATTTATTGAGATAGGTGGTGTTTGGAAACAAGGTTTGCTACCCTCATATTTTATTATCTAAACAAGGCATTAATTATTTATTTTTTTTGGCATAAATAAATAAACAAATTCGTTTATAGTAAAAAAATATTTAAAAACCAAAACAAAATTAATTGGCAATTCGAAATATTTTTTTATATTTCGGACTTAATTTTTTTATATTTTACAATAATTGGTAGTTCGTATAAATATTTTGGCATTAATTTTTTATTTTGGCATAAATAAACAAAAAAATCCGTTTATAGTCAAATATATATATAAATATTTAAAAATTGAAAAAAATCTAATTGGTAGTTCGATTTTTTTTTTAATATTTCGGATTTAATTTTTTATATATATTTTACCCTAATTGGTAGTTCAAAAATATATATATTTCGGCACTAATTTTTATTATGCCAAAATAAAAAAATTAATGCCGAAATATTTTTTACTAACTACCATTTATTGTAAAATATATATAAAAAATTAAGTCCTAAATGTAAAAAAATATTTCAAACTACCAATTAGATTTTTTTTTTCGTTTAATATATTTTACTATAAAAGAATTTTTTTTTATTTATGCCAAAATAAAAAATTAATGCCTTGTTTGGATAATAAAATTTGAGGGTAGTAAACCTTGTTTCCAAACACCACATATCTCAACATTGAGGGTAGTTTAGGTATGAAGTGGCATTAGGGGATGTAAATGATGTGGGTAGGAAAAAATAAAGGGTGTAAATAAAAATTGTCAAACTTGAAGGGATCTGATTGAAATAAAAACAAACCTCAGGGGGTGTAAATGAAATTAACTTTAATATATTCTTCATAATTTTTATATTAAATTTTAAAAAATTACTTCAATATGTGAAATATATTATATAAACAAATTATTAAGAAGTTTAAAATGTAAATTGTTATAATTGGAGAAGAGTTAGTTATTTTTTCTCTCCTCTTACGCCTAAGCGAATTGAAATTTGTGAAGGAGGCTTATCTCCTTCCTCTCTTCCCTTCTGTAAGGGGTATCTCGTAAAGAAAAATGGGCAAGAACGTAGATAGAACCACAAGATGAAAAAAGGGAGCATACCAAAAGGATGGGAACAAACCTAGGGCATTTTTAGGGAAACACACGAGTAAAAGAGCACTACAAATAGGAGATTCTTGGGGGGTTTGATCAAAGGCATAACTGTAATGACCAGGTTAATTTAAATAATTTCTTTTTCTTCGGTTAATATATATATTTTTTTATCTTGTGCATTACGTGGCATTGCAAGTGTTTTCGTGCATTAAGGATTTCATGATTTGAATTTTTGGGTTCATTCCTATGTTTTGTAAAATTTTCATTTTTGTCGTTGATCGGGTAGTTTCGATATTTTAATTAAATGTGGGGGTTATTTTTGAGTTTGATAAAGATGAGGTTAACTTTTGCTATATATTCATTATATGTAAATGTGTGACCGAATTCCACATGTTTATTTTTATTTTTATCTTCAACTTTCCAAAAGCATATTCCTCCATCATTTAAAGGTGCAATCATACATCTATTATATTGACACCACTTTATGACATTATTGATGAAAGTTTTCAGCCATTATATTGATGTGTTGAGGTTAGCTTTTGCATATTCTCAACAATCAAGCAAAACCATTTTTTTTCATCATTCTCTATTTTTCTCCTATCTTCTTCTCTCTACATTTTGGGCATCTTAGAGTGGGGATTCAATTTTGTGCTCAACTAGGAAGTTGTTCTACGTGTTCCGATCTTCGGTTTAATACCAATTACGGTATGTGATCTATATTATTTAATTTGATTTGATTTTTCAAAAATTCCAGATTGCTAGTTTACATGTTTAGTGAAAATCAAGGCTTTAGATCTCTAATTTATAATATATGTACGGATCAAAATTAGTTTATGAAAATTTTACAGATCATATATAGGTATGTGATTATATGTTCCTGAAAATTTCAGAATTTATAGATAAGTAGAGAGTTAATTAAAAATCTAGGAAAAAACATGTTATTCGGATATTGTTGTTGCTGCAGACCGTTTTTTTTTACTCGGTTTGAGAAATTTATAGACCATGTTAAATTATTTATAAATTTTTGAAACTTTTACAGTATGCTTTTGTATATGTCTATTATCATCTCTCAAAATTTCAGATCATTTAGATAAATATTAAATTTTCTAAAAATCACGGAAGTACGCTGTCCAGTGATATTTTACTGCTTGCTGATCCGATTTTGGTTTCGGTTTAGCCAATTGTTTCATATGGTTTCTTATTCTTATAAATCTTGAAACTTTTATTATAACATTTTGTATATGTCTAGGACATATGTACTGAAGATCAAGAATTTTAAGTTAATTTATACTGGTAATAAAAATTGTTGAGTAGTAACTGTTCAGTTTTAACCGTAGTTTAAAACCGGAACTTGTGTTACCGATTTGAGCTATCTATAATTCTAATTTTGTACTTATAATTTTATCACCTGATCTTGAGTATATAAGATGTAAATCTGGAGATTTCGGTAGTCATATAATTCATGGATAGGTTTGTAAAAAGCTTGGAGTAAAGGGTGTTCAGTTTTCGGAACTGTTAGGAAAGCTGTCTTTTATAATTATTTTGGACCACTGTCCTTTGATTAAAGCTTATGAAAATTTTACAGTAGACCTACGTAGAAATTTGGAGTGTATCCTGTAAATTTCATATTTTTATCAAACCTGTAGATTTTTCTAAAAATCATAGATTACCTGCTGTCCGTTTTACGGTAGTATTCGAAACCGAACTTTTCGATTCTTAATTAAGTAGCTAAATTTTGTCTATTAATTCCAAATATTTTTGAGTAGATATTTATATATATCAGAATGTTTATTGGAAAATATTATTATAAAAATAATTATGGTTATGTATATAAAAATTATTCAATATGTGTTAATTGGTTTCGGGCATAACAGGGTACAAATGAAGGCGTGAAGGGAGAACCGTCCGTTTATTCATTCTCTACACAACCATATTGTTTTGATTGTTGGTATTTTACTGGATATTTTATCAAGTTGAGGTAGGGATTTATTGGGGTATCGTGTGAGTTTAAGAATCTTCATTTATGCATTTTAATGTTTATATATAGATTCGTCATCATATTGTGCTATTTTTTGACATGAGTTGTGAAATTGCATTAATGTGTTTAAATGCATTGATTCATGCCACAATAGAATTTTATTAGGTGAATCATGGAGTGCGGATATATTTATTACTTATGTGCGCATGTGAATGACATTTATGAATTGTGAATTGTGAATGGTGGATTGGTTGTTGATTTTGGGAAATGGTCGTGTGGTGTGAGCAATGGGGGGACGAAGGAGCTCCTGGGGTGCAAGTCCTCGAATTATCGCGCGATTGGTTGACGTCACCGTAGGGTCAGTAGCCCCAAGACGACTAGGCAGATGAACAGGTAGTTCATGTCCTAGGGTTTGTTTCACGACATAATTTTCCCATTTGATGATTTTGAATTTGATGTTATTTCGGTTGTGATAGTTGGATTTGAGTTCATATTGAGAGTATTGGTTTTAATTTCGTGATTATAGAACTTTTAAATTATCTTGATGGTATTATTTAAATTGTTCTACATGAGTTTATATTGTGATTCCTTATGCATTTATATCTTGACATTGGACTAGGGTAGAGACTTGACCCTATACGTATTCATTAATTTACATACTTGCGGAATCTTACGCTTCATGATTTTTCTCTACTGGGCCGTTTGTGCTCACCCCTTAACATTTTTCAGGAAAATAACCATTGGTGGATGATGCGTGAGCTATTGGAAATTTGTGGAATTTGAACCTATAATAATTACATCTTTATGTAATAATGGAGATTGCGTGCTTATTATGATTTGTACTTGTTTGGCTTTGGACTAGTGTGTTCGTATTGTAATTTGATTTGATTTCGGGATTTGTATATGATTTTATTATTTATATTTCGCTTCCGTGCTAGTGAATTATAAACAATGTCGGTTGACCAGTTTGACCATTTGATATTTTTATGAATTTTAATTAAATTTAAGTCATTATCCGGATTTTCGGATTCGGGGCGTGACAATAACAGTGATCAAAACTCAAGGTCCTATGTGTTACTCACGTAGGGAGTGCTATATTGGAACATAAAGGAACAACTTGAATGAGAAAGTGTAGGGTTGCAACCTTGCTTGCTATTATTCAAGAAAAGTACTTTAAGAAGGCTAATGGCACTCAGGATCACGAAAAGGAACATGTGCGCGAAAGGTCGTGACCTAGGAAGAGAAAATGCTATGAAATTAGAAGGGGGGGGGGGGGGGGGGGGGGGTTATGAAGTGCCCAAATGAATATATGGACCCCACGACTTTAATCGTGAAATCATAAAATGACCTCGCAAGAATAGTCGCGAGGAGGGAAGTTCGCGGATTGGTACCCAGACGTGGATTGGTGCTGACATGGCATTAACTTATGTTTGACTCAAGATTTATAAATATGAGGTCAAGGTCTCAGTTTTGGAGGACTCTTCAGACTTAGAGAGAGAAAAGGTGATCTTCAAACTCTTTGCACTGTTTCTATCATATTCTTTCTATTGTTCCGTAATCAAGAGGAAAAAGCAATAAAATATCATCATCATTTTTGTATTAGCAAGTGCAGAAACAATTTCTATATCAATTTAAATCAGAACTCCTACACCTTCTCTCCAACTAAACAAAAAAAAAATTACACTACCCACCACCTTATCCCTCACTCCTCAATCTATCACTCCAACCATAGCATTAGGGCATCCAAAGTGGAGAGCAACTCTCGACATTATTTTATTGGGATAACGTGACAATTCATTATGCGTAAAATTGACAATTCATACATTACTCATACAATAAAAATATTAAAAATCATCCACTTAAAAAATTAGATTCCCCAAAATAAACACTTAAAATGGAAGAGAGGGAGTATGACCGTTTTTATTATTCCATAAAACACACTTTAGTTAAACTAACAGGTGCACTATTGAGCTGAACTCGATCATGAGCAACTAAAGCTTGATTTTGATCTCAATTCAACAACAACAAAAAAAAAAATAAAGGCTTGATTTTGATCAAGTTTTAATCGAGCTCGAGCATATTCTCTCTAAGTCATTCCAGCATGAACAATCCAAAATTAGATTTGGCTTGTAGTCCTAAAATAAGTTGAAAGGAATAAGAAAAAAATATAGGCATCCTTTTGGAAAACCTTGTGCGCCGCATGCTCCATCACATGCAAGTGATTGGGAAATGTGTTTCACTTTGTGGTGTTAATTAGACATATCAACGGATTGGATTCGGATCGGATCAATTAAATTCAAATTTAATTTGTTAAGAAATTAAATTATCGGATTCAGATCCTAATCAGGCTATCAGATTTTATTTTCAATCCATATCTGGTTAATATCGGATTCAGATCATAATCGGATTATTTACAGGTCTATTGATAAAGATGACAAAAACTCCCGATCCGCGATCCGAATCCAATAATTCGGCGAATTTTTACTTAATTAATTTATATTCGAATTTCTTCATTATAGTATATATGATCCGATTATCTAATTAAAAAAATACAAAATTCAATAAATACTGAAAAACTAAAATTATTCATAATTTTAATAATTATATTTATGATCAATCATTATTAATAAATAATAAAATAATTAACAAGTAACATTTATATACATGTATAATATTAAATATATACACATAAAAATATCAAATATATATTTATATATTATATATCGGATCAGATTAGTATAAATCCAAATCCAATTTATTTTTTTGGGTAAATCAAATTCAATTTGTTAAGAAATCAGATTATCGGATTCGGTTCTTAATCAGGTTATTGGATTTTATTTTCAATTCATATTCGGTTAATCGGATCGGATTCGGATCAGATTGACTGGTCTAATGTGTGATGCTTGAATTTGATTTGTTCCGTGAGAAATGTCTCTCCTAGCTAAGTGTTTAAGTTTCAAATTTACAGCTTCGTAATTCCTTAAACATGTGGAGAAATCGTACGATTTGATTAAGAGGAAAACTAGTTATCCAAGATATAAATATGGGGACAACACTAAATTATAATGAAAATTTTCTTTTAATGTCCTGTTTGATTGATGAGAGAATCCATTGAGGAATTTTTTAAATAAGAAGAAGAAAAATGGGGACATTAATATGACTATGTATCTTCAATTACTTCATGCCGTGGTGATATATTGCAAACTACATGATAGATGATCTCACAGGAAATGGGTTCAATTAAGAATTTTGTAAATGGAATGAATTTCAGAAGTACAAATTTTGGTGCGGTTCTAAGACAATGGGAATGGTTTGGTAATAAATTAATGTATTGAACTTAATCTCAAAGTGGTTGACACCATAAGACAGTTTGGCCGAGTGGTCTAAGGCGCCAGATTTAGGCTCTGGTCCGAAAGGGCGTGGGTTCAAATCCCACAGCTGTCATTTTTAACTTTCTTTTCCCCCTTTTTTTTTGTATTTTTTTCGGTTTTCTTTTTATTTTTTATATGGTTTTTCCGATTTTATTTTTATATTTTTTTGGCAGTTATTGCCTTCTATATTCACGTTACTCAATTGTCTTTCATATTTTGACAGACTCAACTAGCATCTAAAACAATCAATAACTTGTTGATCCTGAAATGGTGAACCAAATAGTTTTTGTCATAAATCTTCAAGTTATGAACTCAATTGTCTTCATAACTTCACAGACTCAACTGTCATCTAAAACAACATATCAAATATCTAATTTGCTTTGCCCTTCAATTTTGCTGTTTGATTGTCACATTTTGCCATTGACTTGTGGTTTTTACTCCACAGAAACATGTCCATCTTATTATAAAGTTTGCATATACATCTTGAAGAATAACATTGAGTCATCACAATAGTATCTCATTGTTTTATCAAGCCTTGACTTTGATCATTGCTCTACATAACTCAATCCCAAGCCCCTACATTACAAAGTTGCAGAACTTCTCAGACCAGTCCTGAACTCCCTTGCCTCATTGTGCACTACTGCACCGATACTACCTTCCCGATCCATAGCCCACTCACCATCAACATCAAGCCTACAAAATTGATGAACTCGTCATCGATATCAAGCTTAAAAAGCTGAGGGTTTAGAGGATGCCACAACCATGAGGAATCTCCATCGGAAAAAAATTCAGCACTCCACTACGCTCTGCAATAACACCATACCGATCCTATCAGCTGCCCTTGTGAGCTGCATCCACAAGCTGTAAAGGATGCATCTGGACGTTTTTTTTTTAAAGGTAAGAAACTCACACACACTGCCTCCATTAAGGCTTGAACCCTTGACCTCCCATTTGGACTTGTTAAACACAACCTCAATGCAAAACTTCCACAATCTCCAAAGAATGTAAAAAAAGGAGTATATCCCAGTTCGCGTTTAATGGCTTCCAAAATTCTATCGAATTCTGCATCCAAGAGTTCACAATTTGAGTTTTGAACACAAGTACAAAACCTGTCTAACAAAACTAACATTTGAGAAACAAGTGAAGGGTCATCTCTGGTCATTCATTACATAGAGCCAAAGTCCCTCATTAGTGCAAAATCAACTCATCCGATTCCCAACTCTCCATGTAGGAATCTGCATTTTCTACAGCGTCGTCCCCTTCTTCTTTTAACCACCACAAGCTTTTTGATCAATGAGGTCTGAAACCAATCACTCCTTGCTTGGACCGAGCTCTGAAAGTCTATGACTTCGTCTCGATGGATCTTACCACACATTGATTTCTTTAGCAATCCTAATCCCCTAATAACCAGCCCTGCAAAACTTCCCGTCCTAGAATGCTTGGCCTTGTCCAAGGCAGGTTACTCCACTAGTCGCATTCGTAAAAGAGCAATGGCTGCAATATCTTCCTATAAGTACCTATCGTTAACCAATAGAGCAAGGTTCAAGGAGGCTAGGTCCATAAATCCCATCTTCCCTTCACGCTCTCCATCATCTAGTTCACTTCAGCAAACTTAATGCAATTCCCTCTCCCCTTCCATTGCGCCAATCACGACTCACCCGGGATAGAATTCACAAATGCACACAATCAATGGGGCACCTACAACAAGAAAGGATGCAGGTTTGAAACTCAGACACCACAAATTAAATAAAAAAAACTCCTTCATTAGATGCTATAATGATTGTCGCTTTCACCCCTAATTTGTGCCTCCACAAGGTCATGATAGGTGCAGATAAAATTTTCTTTAACCTTCCCAACACCACTGATAGATCCAACTCTTAACCATTGACATTAAGTCTGCAACAATGTGCGTAAGCTTTGTTGTCTTGCCATAATGGGATTCTTATACTCATACACAAGTACAAGCAAACATTTTTATCAATAACTTCCCAAATTAGCAACAGATGATCAAACAGCAAACTACACTTGTTTACAATATCAAATCTTTTATGACCCATGAATACAATAAAATTCACATGATGTTCTATACAAGAGACCTATTCTTTTGGTGGATCATTCAGCAAGAATTCATCTACAGTTGAGGGGAACTCAAATCCACCAAGACCATCACTATCATTTAAAACAAAAGCAGCTTTGCCCAAAAGCAAATGAGCCAACCTCAAAGGTTCAATCTTTTCATCCCCACCATCATTCAAAAACTTCTTAATCCATCCCTCCAATCTCTCCACCTCCTTCCCACACTTTGGTCCCTTCCTACCAACAATCTTTGCCATAAACTCCTCATCACAACCACAATTGGCTCCACCATTTTTCAAACCCAAACCAACCCATTGTTGCTCTAAATCTTCACAATCTGATAGACCCAACAATTGGATTAAAAGCCCAATGCTGTCAATTTCATCCTCAACAATTTGATCCACTGTTTGTGGGTCTTGTTTGTTGTTTGGTTGAGGTGGGTCTTCAGGGGTTGGCGGGAAATCAGGGGAATTCGAGAGGAATTGGTGAGGGGGTTCACTGTCTTGAAGGGTTGAGTTGATGCTGTTGGTGGGTTGGTCCAAATTGAGGTATATAGGGGTGCTGAGAGACTCTGTTGATGTATAATTGCTTTCCGGTGGTGGTGGTGGTGAAGGGGGTGGCTGCGATGGCTCTTCTAATTTCAATCTCTTCTCCACCTGTTAATGTAAGTAAAAAAATTATAAATTTAAAAGGACATATACATTTTGTGTATGTATCTATGTATATACATATAGTGAGAGATGGGGGTTTTGAGATTTACCTGTTTGAGAGAAGAGAAGAAATTGGTGTTGAGAGAAGGTGGAGGTGGTCGCATCTTTTCCTTGCTTGATGGATATGGTATGCTAGCCCATTTAGGGTTTATGTTACCTGTATATATATTTGTATATGTTTTACACCTCCACAAATGGTTTAAACATCATAATCGAAATAGATATGGATTAATAGTTTCTACGGAATTAGCCATATACCTGAGTTAGAGGCACAGAGAAGAAACCTACAACGATCAAAATCCAACTCAACCATTGTTTTGGCAAATATTATTATTTGTTAGGTATCTAGGTCCATTAAATTAAATATATTTCATGGTAATAAATACTAATAACATAACTTGTTTTATATAGATAAAATCATATATAATAATATATCCACCCACACATATAGATGTTATTATTGTCAAATAATTAGTACTTTTTTAATTTTATATATATTTTTAAAAGTATGTAATTATATCTAACTGCTTTTATTATTATTTATGAGTTGTATATATTATATAATTTTGATAAATCAAATTTACATATAATGACGTAGTGATAGTGACTTATTTTTTTTGAAAAAAAATACAAATATCAATGTTGAACTAAATCAATCTTTAACAATTCAATTCAATGCAAGAATAAGTCCAAAAAATTTATGATTTTTGAATCCGTTTCAACAACTCGGTTCCAAATCCCTACCATTTCTACCTTGGAGATCGATATGGGTGTCTATAACGGCTTGGATGGTGTGGTGATAAATTAGTTATGCATCAATTGGTATAGATGATACTTTTCTGTAATTATTTTTCTCAATATACTTGCAAGTGTTAAATGCCTTAATTTTGTAGAGTCCATATTTTTCACAATTTGCAACAGTAAATGCAAATTAAGGGCAAAATATAAGAACACTCAGATAGTATTGCAAAACAATCATAATTTCACTCACATAAATTTACATGAAACACTATCCTCCTAATCCATTCTTCAAATTAATAAGTTCAATTAAACTCAAACTTCATGAACTCACAAGTCATTCTTTTTGAATTTCTCACTTTTCAGGGACAAAGTTGGTTGCAAAGGCCCAAACATTGTTGTTAATGTTAGGAATTAATTATCATTTCAAATTTGGGAATTAATTTCTCCCAAAATCATCCACACATGTTTTTATTCACACAATATTTAACGTGGTTCAGTCCCATAATTGGTCTACATCCACAGAGATCACACATATCACATACAATATTTAACGTGGTTCAACCCCATAATTGGTCTATGTCTACGGAGAGAGAATATACATCATCATCTGGTGCACACAACACCCTCACACTCTCTTCCTCACCACATTCTATATTTTCTCTCTAAATCTCAACTCAAACCTTATGTCTCTATTTATAGAGTTAAACATTATTCCTTGTTGAACAAGAAAAACAATTTCTTGTTGGACAATGATTACAACTCCTTGAAGAATAAGACATCTCTCTAACAAGAAATTATCTCTAAAATAGGAGACCTAATTACAATAAAAATTTGAAACACTTTCCTAACAGTTAACTGGATCTGCAACGTTCTCTAATGGGCCTTTTCCGGTCACAATAGCTTGAACAAAGAATCCAAACATAGCTAGTCTACCATTCTTGATCTCCTTCACTTCAAGCTCAGCAAAAGCAGCCTCTGGATCATCAGCAAGGCCCAATGGGTCAAAGCTTCCACCTGGATAGAGCGGGTCGGTCACCTCACCTAACAGCCCACCCGCCACACGATAGCCTTCAATAGTTCAATGGCACCCAGCAAAATGACTTGTGTGGCCCAGATGGCAAGAATGCTTTGGGCTTGGATCAAGCTTGGGTTACCCAAGTAGTTAAGCCCACCCTCGCTCAAGATTTGGGCTCCGGCCTTGAACCACACGGCCTCACCGAACTTTACACCATTACGGGCCAAGAGCTCCGGGAATACGCAGCCTGAAGCCCCTAGCATGGCCCATCTGCAGTGGATCACCTCCAGTTCACAATTCTTGGCAAATGTTTCAGGATTAGCAGATAGTCCAGCAGTGTCCCAACCATAATCACCAGGGAATTCGCCAGTGAGGTAGGATGGGGCCTCACCAAGTATTTGACTCGGTCTGGGTCATACCATGGGCTACCGGATGAGACGGGCTTGGTAACCTTTCTCATGGTGGTGATCCTTCCACCACCGAGAAGCTTCAAGGCAGATGGAGAAAGTTTGACTGCCTTTCCGGCGAAAGATGGAGAAGAGAGAGCCATTGTTGAAGCAGCTATGGAAGAAGTGAAAATAAAAGTATTGAAGAAAATAAGGTTGTCACAATCCAAATTCTATTTGTAAAATCTTACTATGCTAGGATTCTATACAATTTTACTACGAATCTACAAAGTTTTTATAATTATTTGAAGGTTTCGCCCTTCATATGAAATATCCAAAAATTTTATTATTTAGTCCAATATCTCAATATATATGACTTACATTTATGAGAAAACATTTAAAGGACCAATATATTAAAAAATTTTGAAAATTATAATATGATTTAGATTTTTAAATTAAATATTTAATTATTAATATTTTTAAAAAAAATTAATATCAATTGTTAGAATCTTACTATTCTACTTCCGATTTTACGATTTCGATTTTACAGCCTTTAAAATTCTGACAGCCTTGGAAAAAAACAAAGTGGTCATAAGTGGTCAGCACTCGTTGACTAGTAATCTCACTAGTTAAATTTGGTTAATCTTTTGGCTAGCCATGTAAGAGAGAGAATGAGATAAAAGAGTGAGAAATGATAACACAAGAAAAATTGTTCATTTTAATATTACATAACTAGCTAATTTTTAAACACCACATCACCAATCAAGACTAGTCAAATAAAATCTAGCTAAAATTGATGACATGGCTCGCCAAAATCTCTTGTATAGCAAGGCTATCAAAATAGGGAGTCTAGGTAAGATCGTTTTGGGTCCGTAGAATCGCAAGATTCTACCAACTTTTCACAAAAATAATTCAATTTGACTCATTAAACAATACTATCTCTATAATACAACAAAACATTACCCTAAAGTCTTATCAATGTGCGAATAGTTAAGTTTTCTCACATTACTGCTTACTTTAAAAAATAAAGGTAAAATTAAAATAAAATTTCTAGAAGTCTAAATAACTATCATTTAACAAACTTAATATTATGTTCCACCAATGTATCATGCTAACCCAAAATAATAAACAAACTCTAACTTATAAACTAAAAGTTACTCGTACACAACATAAGTTCATAACTCCATTTTTAAAAATAATACAAATATAATGAAAATTAGCTAAATAAGATCATTGTTATCTTCAAAGTCTCCATACAAGTCATGAACACCGTCGAGATCATCATCGCTACTACTATCCTCATTATCAACACCACGGATATCCATCTCACCAAATTCTTCATCATCATCTATTTCATGAATTTCCTTCACTAAAATATACAAATAAACAAAGAAAATTATTATAATTCATATGATAAAATTACAAATTTAAACAAAAAATGTTTGAAATTATAATATAAAATTAAAACATATAAAACTTACTTGCGTTCGTTAAATTCCTAGTCATCCTTCCCACCACATCTTCTTCTCTCGAATCACCTTCTTGAGCTTTGTCGTCAAGAACTCTCAACCACTCTTATAGGATTACGAACACAATTGAATGGGATAGAACTTGTATAAAAGAACCGTGATATGACCTAACACACTTCGTTTCTTTGATATTTTTTAAATTTCTCATTCAATGTTGATTGTCGGATCGTATTTTTCCTTACAAATTTATCCATTAGCCTCTTTCCCTTTTGTTTCTTGGATTCTACACTTCCGATTTCATCTTTTTCATCATCATCATTGTCATCATATAAGTTTCTTTTATTCTTTTGTGATTCTTGAGATTGACTTTCAAGAATATTTAAAAATTGTCTTTTAACTTCTTCGAGCACTTGGGGACAAGGCTCAACATTTATATGAGTATATGCCAAATGATGTTTATGCCGATAAATATCCCCATTATTAGTTTTATTGCAATACCGACATTTAACTTTTCTAATACTCCCATCCTGGGTCTGTTATTTGTCCCGGAGCATTTTTTCTCTTACATTTTCCATAACTTAACATTTTCTAGTATACTTAACTAAGCATATATTATAAATCAATTTAGAACATAATTCAATTAATTCAAACACTAATTAAAATAACAACACATAATATGAATTATACATTATCAAAGTCATTCTAAATAAAACTAATATAAACCCACTATCTCATAGATTAACAAAACTAATATAAACCCAATTTTCAAGCATCAAATGATTTCAACAGAAATAGCAAGTTAACCGAGGATATCACTATCTCATAGATTAACAAAACAGTAATTTGATACTGAAAACAACATATTGAGTTAAAAAAAACAGAAAATTTACTGCAAAAGAAGATAGATGATTATATAAGAATTATACGTAAGGACTGTAGGCATCAATACTTTAAAATTTGAAGTACCATATAGTTGAAATATAAGGGGCTTAGTAATATCCGAAGACATCCCACCAATCATAGTATCATTAAAAAAAAAAAAGAGACAAAAATAGAAAATAAAAACAAATAGTTTACAAACACAAATTTAAAAAAAAAAAAAATTGGGAGAAAAGAACTTTAAAAATGTATATTAAAGCTGACTCTCATCTTATTAACGGAGATATATTTATATATATATGAATTATATACACGAATATAAAGAATATATAATGGGACAAAGAAGCATAGAAATCATCAAAAGTGATAATCTTTTAGTTTAGATGCATGAAAGGGATAATTGATTTACCTCATCAGCGAGGTACTCATAGAGATACATCAGAAGCTCTTAAGAAGTGCCAATAATTATGATTTTAGGAAGTGCGGTTCATGGAGAGAAAAGAGTCATTTGGTAGGTTTACAAATTAGGTTCGAACGACAGTGTTTACAAATTAGGTTAACTTAAAAAAAAATTTAACGAGGTTGGGCCTTATGTTGGGCCCTTTAAATTATAAATTTTAAAGTGTCCTTGGTACTTGGTAGTGAGCCCAATTCAATCACCTAAAAATCTAAAAAAAGCTTTAAAAATTACATGAATAGTAAAATCGTACCTACTTGAATATTTTTTTAGTGATTTGGATCGTTTTGGGATTCAATCGTGAGATTCTATTACCTAGGATCTAGATTTTGAGAGTATTTGCTATAGCTAGCCAATTTTGGCTTCCCACACCGGATGCTCTTAGAGATCGAATAAATGTAAAATATATGTGATCATTATTCTGTAAAAAACATTTTATTTTATTTTTGTTTTTTCTGTTTTGCAAATTAGATTTTTAACTGAGTTTCTAAAGACTGTAGATGTCAAATTGTGAATATAAAAAGAGTTATTATCGATTAATATTGGATGGATGTGAACATCAACTCTCTGAATCATGATAAATCTCATATTTAGGATGACGAATATTGCTGACATAAAAAATTCAACATTTCCTTCAATTTTTATTCAGTTAACTTCATTTAAACATCATGAGATTTGCTTTTATTTTAAACAGACTCTCTCAAGTTTGACAATTTTTATTTACACATCTTATTTTTTCTAACCTATACCATTTACACCCCTAATGTCACTTAATATCTAAACTAATCTCTATGTTGACATAGGTGGTGTTTGGAAACAAAGTTTAGTTCCTTCAAATTTTATTATCCAAACGAGTATTCAATTTTTTATTTTGGCATAAATCAAAAAAACAAATTCGTTTATAGTAAAACATTTAAGAAATGAAAAAAAAATCTAATTGGTAGTCCAAAATATTGTTTTTTATATTTCGGACTTAATTTTATTATATTTTACAATAATTGATATTTCGTAAAAAATATTTTGGCATTAATTTTTTATTTTGGCATAAAAAAAAATTAATGCGAAATATATTTTTTCGATCCACCAATTAGGGAAAATATAAAACAAATAAGTCCGAAATATAAAACAATATTTCGAACTACCAATTAGATTTTTTTTATCATTTTTTTAAATATTTTTTATATATTTTACTATAAATTAAAAAAATTATATATGCCAAAATAAAAAATTATTGCCAAAATATTTTGTACGAACTACCAATTATTATAAAATATAAAAAAATGAAGTCTAGAATATATATATAAAAATATATATTTTGAACTATCAATTAGATTTATTTTCATTTTTTATATATTTTATTATAAACAATTTTTTTATTTATGCCAAAATAAAAAATTAATGCCAAAATATTTTTTCGAACTACTAATTATTGTAAAATATAAAAAAATTAAGTCCAAAATATAAAAAAATATTTTGAACTACCAATTTGATTTTTTTTTTAACTTTTTAAATATTTTACTATAAACGAATTTATTTGTTGATTTATGCCAAAATAAAAAATTAATGTCTTGTTTGGATAATAAAATATGAGGATAGTTAACATTGTTTCCAAACATCACTTATCTCAATATTGAGGGTAGTTTCGGAGTGTAAATAATATGAGTTGGAAAAAATAAAGGATAAATGAAGATTCTTAAATTTTGGAGGTTTGATTAAAATAAAAATAAACTTTGGAGGTGTAAATGACACGACGTTTACTATTATATACTTTAATTTAAAAGTTTTTAGTGCAATATGTCATATTTTTTAAGTTTTAAGTGCAATAGGTCAACAGTCTAGCATAATCATATACATATTTTCAAGTCCATCCTGTTATAGGACAAAGCTCAGAATTATTTTGAGGACGAGTACTCAAAATACCTATAATATAGATAGTGTGTATAATATTTATTGATTTTAAAATATGTGTATAGACACATAATGTTTTGAGATAAGTACTTAAAACATCCATGTAATATAAATATGGTGCATATAACATCCAATAGTTTTAAAATGTGTATTTTGACATCTATTTTTTTTGAATAAGTGCTTAAAATACCCCTATAATATAGATATTGTGCTTATAACACTCATTAGTTTAAAATTGTGTACATTTTTTTATTTTGAAGAATTAAACTTTATATATAATATCAAAGAAAAGACCTAAGTCATACAAATAAAAATGTGTGTATTGACACCTAAGTTATTAAGAATGTCTCAAATTGTATATATATATTTTTAATTTCATGAGTTTCTAAATTAAAATTAATTATCTATTTTTTGTATTCATATGTTTTTGTAAGGGGCAATCCTTGATTTTCCATATTAAAAATCCAAAAATATGATGTCAACGATTATTTTGATATTAATTAAACAAACCTATTTTTGTTTTTTATTTTTGGTAAATAAACCCACCTAGTTTCCAAATAAGTTGTTTTTTTCTAAAATAAAGGTACGAATTGCCCCCATAATGATTCGAGTTTTTAACCACATATGCTATGCATATAGTGCGTTTAACCTCCCTATAATTTTACTTCACCCCAAATCTTCTAATATAGTGCGAATTGCCCCCAAAATCACAAGGGTTTATACGCACTATATGCATATCGTAGGAGATTAAAAGTTCACGACCCTTATTTTGAACATATTTCAATTTGATTTTTTGTTTGAGAAATAAAAAATTAGAAACAAATTCTTAGCGAGCCGACCCAATTAAGTTTTTTAAAACCATATCGGACTTAAGTTTTGAGCTCGTTGCAAGCCCGCGTATAAAAAAACTAATAGGAGTCCGAACAGCTTAAAGTTCGATTCGGCTTGACTTGGTTTATTTACAACTACAAGTACCACTCTTGTAAGTGTAGATAGGGATGGCAACGGATCGGGTTTGGTACGGGTTTAGCAAATACCATTACCACCCCATTTAAAAATTACTAATACCAAACCCACCCCAAACCCGCGACGGGTTGGAATCGGTAATACCATTACCATCCCGTCGGTATAATCGGGTTCCATCGGGTTACCATCGGTAATAAAATGGCATGAACATTTTTCATCTTGTTCTTTAAATTAAACATTTTTTTCTTTTTCCTGCTGTTGTTTGTACATCAAGTGTACATGTCACCTGTGATTCACATATACATACAACTTATTACCATGTTTGGCCATATATATACAAGTTATGCATTTTGTAACTGCTTATACAACTTAGACAACTTATGCATTCTGTAACAACTTATGCATTTTGTCACTAGTAGATATAAATCAATATTCAAGGCTAGCGAAAATCAGTAACCCGACAAAATCCAAAAATAGCAAAATCCAGCAGCTATAAAGTTTACCATGGTTATATATCTTCCAGGTGAAGTCAGGAACTTTAAATCAATGAAAATCTAGAAACAAATACTTCAAGCTTATAAATACATTTAAATATAAACGGCAACCAACAAAGTAACAACCTCAAAAAAAAAATAAAAAAATCAAGATGCACTACCTCTAAATTAGTAATTTAACAGCCATTTCTTTCAAACCACAGACATCCCCTGAAAGCAGTTTATACTACTGAAATGAACCATTACACTAGTGGTTGCATTTTCTATTTCTAATCATGTAAGCAATCACAAGGTTCGGTAATCACATCAATCTCATCTACTGTTAATTATATATATATATGTATGTATTACTTGAACTGCGAAGAGCACAAGGAGAGGGAAGAGGCGGTCCTATAGAGAATCGAGATGGTGACGGGGAGACCACAAACAGAGAATTGTTTCTTCAGCCAGATCTAGCCCCTAAGGCTTGACATTTGAGAAAGAGTTTTAGTTGTCTGAGACTCTAATAGAGCGACGCTTGAGAGTTGAGATAGATGATATCATGTATCAAATTAGGTTTAAACTTGACTTGAGTTTGGGTAATGGGGTTTGTTTGGGCATAGGAGTAGGATTGTCCACTATAGGATTAGGATTGTTTGGGTACAAGTTTTAGACTATCCTAGGATTTATAAAATTTTAAAATTTTATCTTTATTGATATTTTATATTTTTAAACTTAATTAAATATATATAAATCAAATTATCCTTATATTAGTATAGGTTTTAAATAATTTAATTGATTGAAATTGATTAAATCTCCAATAAAAATCTCAACTCAAAATAGTGAAATTAAATTCAACTGAGTAAATTCCTTAATTTAAATTAGATTAATTGTGTTCAATTGAGTTAAATAAATAAAATACCCAACACAAAGTAATGAAATTAAGTTCAATTGAGTAAATTGCCTAATTTAAATTAGATTAATTGAGTTCAATTGAGTGAAATTGACAAGGTCTCCAACACAAAGTAGTAAAATAGAGTGAAATTAAATTCAATTAATTAAATCCCCAACTCAAATTGGTTAAATTCACATGAACGAAACTGATAAAATTCCCAATTTAAATTAGTGAAATTGGTTTCAACTTAATGAAATTGAGTGAATCCCTAATTCAAATTAGTCTAATTGATAGATTTATCAACTCAAAGTAGTGAAATTAAGTTCAATTGAGTAAATTTCCTAATTCAAATTAGTTTAATTATGTTCAATATAGTGAAAATGCACAAATCCCCAACACAAAATAATGAAATTAAGTTCAATTGAGTAAATTGCCTAATTTAAATTAGATTAATTGAGTTCAATTGAGGGAAATTGACAAGATCCCCAACACAAAGTAGTGAAATTGAGTGAAATTAAATTCAATTAAGTAAATCCCCGACTCAAATTGGTTAAATTCACTTCAACGAAACTGATAAAATTCCCAATTTAAATTAGTGAAATTGGTTTCAACTTAATGAAATTGAGTGAATCCCTAATTCAAATTAGTCTAATTGATAAATTTCTCAACTCAAAGTAGTGAAATTAAGTTCAATTGAGTAAATTTCCTAATTCAAATTAGTTTAATTATGCTCAATATAGTGAAATTGAACAAATCCCCAACACAAAATAATGAAATTAAGTTCAATTGAGTAAATTGCCTAATTTAAATTAGATTAATTGAGTTCAATTGAGTGAAATTGAGTGAAATTAAATTCAATTAAGTAAATCCCTGAGTCAAATTGGTTAAATTCACTTCAACGAAACTGATAAAATTCCCAATTTAAATTAGTGAAATTGGTTTCAACTTAATGAAATTGAGTGAATCCCTAATTCAAATTAGTCTAATTGATAAATTTCTCAACTTAAGATAGTGAAATTAAGTTCAATTGAGTAAATTTCCTAATTCAAATTAGTTTAATTATGTTCAATATAGTGAAATTGAACAAATCCTCAACACAAAGTAAAATTAAAGTAAAGACCTCAATTTAAAATAGTGAAATTGACTTCAATTAATTAAAATTAAGTAAATAATCCAATTTAAACTAGTTTGATTATATTCAATTGAGTGAAATTGATAAAATTCACAACTTAAAGTAGTTAAATTGAGTGAAATTAAGTTTAATTGATGAAAATCTCCAACTCAAAGTAATTAAATTGAGTAAAATTGACAAGGTTCCTAATTTATATTACTGAAATTGATTTTAATTGGAGGAAATTGAATAACTGGCGGGTTACCAACGGGTTTTTAGCGGGGGGGGGGGGGGGTCGGGTTCGGGTTCTCGCGGGGCGGGTTACCACCGGGTTCTTAGCGGGTCGGGTCGGGTTCTACCTGGTCGGGTTGCCGCCGGGTTCTTAACGGGTCGGTTTCGGGTTGGGCTACCGACGGGTTTCACAGGAAACCCGAACCCGACCCTAACCCGTTTCGGGTTTTCAATTTTCATACCAAACCCGCCCCAAACCCGTTTATATGTGTACCGTCGGGTTCTTAACGGATCGGATCGGATCGGAAACCCGCCGGATCGGGCCATTTTGCCATCCCTAAGTGTAGATCCTACTACCGTGAACAATGGAACCTCTTATTGTGCGGATCATGTCATTCAAATGTTCGTGCATAGAAATGAGTACCTATGTGCACAAATCTGAAACTTTTGTGCAAAAGAGAGAGACGTAAACACGCAAAATTGAAACTTGATAAGATTAAGGTTAAAAAAAAAAGGTTTTTGTTTGCGAAAAAAGTGTCAAGACCATATGAAAACAATATTTCAGTATGTGCCCACGAGTGGTTCCTAAATGCAAAAAAAATATAGGGTGCGTTTGGATAGCCTATTTTTTGTATTTGTTTTCTATCTTTAAATATAAAAACTGTTTTTGTATTTGTCTTTGTTTTTTTTAGCAAAAAACTAAAAACAAAAAAGCGTTTGGATGAAAATTTGTATTGAAAAATAAAATGGTATTGGTGGGCGGCGGTGACCGGTGGCGGCGGGGGGCGGTGGCGGTGGCCAGAGGCGGCGGCGGTGGCCAGAGGCGGCGGCGGTGGGGCCCGGCGGCGACCGAAGGTGGTGGGGGCTGGCGGTGGTGGCGGTGGTGGGGGTGGTGGCGGAGGGAGGTGGTACCCTAAACAGTGAAAAAACTCAAAAAATAATTAAAAGTTGTATTTGGTGTTTTTACCACTTTTACACACTATTAACATAAAACAGTTTTCTTGGGGGAAAAAAAGTGAACAGTAAATGCGTTTGCCAAACGTGTTTTTTTTTTTAACTCGGTGAACGGTAAAAAAACAAAAACTGTTTTTCCGTATCCAAACGGGGCTATATTGTCAAGGCATGCTTTAACGTATAATATGATATTGTCCGCTTTGTACCCAAATCCACATGGGTTTGTTCTTGGGTTTCACCCTAAAAATGCTCGTACTCATTGAAAACAACACTAATATGAATAGTATTTCATTATTAGGGATGACAACGGGTCGGGTTTGGGACGGTTTGGCTAAATCCATTACCACCCCATTTAAAAATTATTAATACCAAATCCACCTCAAATCCGCGACGGGTTTTAATCGATAATATCATTACCACCCGTCGGAATAAACGGGTTCCATCGATTCTACTAAATTATGAACTTCATTTTTTTAAATAAAACAACATGATAAAGAAATAGCCACTAAAGCACTAACCCATTTTTTTTTCACTTAACAACAAAATAGATATTTCAAAGCAATTGACTAAGGTGTAATATGTTAACTTGTGAATGAGCACGATTTTGACATGTAATTCATCTTTGCAACACTAGCATCTGGTAGCAATACATTTGTTGACCTTATAAAGTGATTGATTAATCTTGTAATATTGGTCATCATGCAATTTGTGTTATATACTATTTTGTTGCTTTCATTATTAAGTAAATGTATTAGTATAATATTTTTCGGTGGACTGAAAATACCTAGATGATCAATGAAAATATTCTAGATGGAGGGTGAATAGACTTTTTTATGGATTTAATGACAAATTAAAATTAATTGCGAAAAAGTCAATTTTAATACAATTCTCTATCACAATAAAACATGCAAAGATTAATCTAAGTGCAGAAAATAAAACAATAGAGACACGATATTTTTATGTGGAAAACCTTGTAAAGATTCCAAGTAAAAACCACAGATACGCTCGGGTATCGATGCACTATGAATCAAGGATTACACAAATTCTATGAAGTTTTAGACTTACAAATCCCTCCAGATCTGCCTTTTTCCACTCGACGTCTGACGAACTTGAATCACTTGCGCTCCACGAAGCTTTTGCTCCGCTCCGTACTCTGACGGTTCAGCTTCTCAACGGATCAATGAACCACGAAGTCTCCTGCTCCGATCACCGCACTCAGACGACTCCGTTTCTTAAACGAATCAAAGCAACTACGTGGCAATCAGTAGTGTGTAGATTTTTCAGAATCTAGGTCCTTCAATTGTGCATAAGATCGCCGATGTAGAAGCATAATTAAACAAACCCTAAAAAAAAGAGAACTATAAGATGATCACTCAATGATTTTTTCTGACTAACTCTCACTCTGCAGAATAATATATGTTGTAGAATACTTGCAGAAATCTCACCCTAAAAGCCCTCCTAAAATCTGTAGAGACTTATCCTATTTATAGAAAAAGATGATGTAAACCTTAATGTTATCATTTCTCGTAATTTCACGCCAAACCAAGTTAAACATTATATTCTTATGAATATAATGTGTATTGCGCGTATTTCAAGGTATGAGAGTCGTAGATGCGTCATAAAATTAAAACAGGGGCAGAATAGACATTACAGCCAGCAATCAACAATGTGTAGATTTTTCATAATCTAGGTCTTTCAATTGTGCATAAGATCGTCGATGTAGAAGCACAATTGAACAAACCCCAAACAAGAGAGAATTAGAAGATGATCACTCAATGATTTTTTCTAACTATCTCTCACTCTGCAAAATAATATATGCTATAAAATACTTGCAGAAATCTCACCCTAAAAGCCCTCATAAAATTTGTAGAAACTCTTCATATTTATGATGAAATCATAATGTTGTCATTTCTCATAATTTCACACTAAACCAAGTTAAAACCTATATTCTAATGAATATAATGTGTATTGCACGTACTTCGAGGTGTGGGAGTTGTAGACGCATCATGAAATTAAAACGGGGGCAGAATAGACATTGCAGTCGAAAATAAATTTCCTGTCGCACTTACGCCTTAGGCGTAGAGGAGTTATACCTTAGGCGTATTTCCTTAGCGTAGGCTTGAGCGTAGAAACTCACTTTTTGACCACTTTTTACTTCTGTAGGCGTAGGCTTAAACGTAGATTCTTCATGAAAACCATTTTTCTCTACAATTGTGACAAAATGACTATCTTGATTCCACAAGACTTTTTGCTTTAGGTGACGGTTTCGGAAAATGTCGTTTTTGCCGTTCTTAAGACACATTTTTTCATCTTCAATTCTTTTGTATTCTTCACTTCTTTAGACTTGATTTGAATTTGACGAAATTTGATAATATCTATTGAACCTTCTCGATTTCACAATTCTCTCAACATGACAATTCACTTAACATGGTTATTGTCTATAACATACCAAACACAAATAATACTATAAATGTTCTTAGATGAACATTTACTTTTTATGAAAGGTTTTTAAAATAATTATTTGAAAACTTAAAAAAATTTATTGATGTATTTCATATTATCTCATACTTGGAATTTATTTATAAAAAAACATGATTATTAATATATATTAAAAAATAAAATATTAAATTTTAACATAAACGAGTTCGGGTCAGGGTCGGGTCAGGTTTTACACAAAATCCAAACATGCCCCAAACTCATTTAAAAGCATACCAAACCGACCCCATTAGGGACGGAGTGGGTCAAAACCCAGCTAGGTCGGGTTTAATTGTCATCTTTATTCATTATCACTATACTGAAGAGATATGGAGACGTCATTATCACTGGGTTGTGTCGTGCCTAATTTTGTCAGTTCTAGTATGTATCACCACCACGGGTATTCTTTGAATGGAAAATTTTGTCCTAAAAAAATTCAAATTCCATGTAGCCTATGTAAATATATTTGTGTACATACAGATTTATATTGATTAAAGAATAATTTGCAATGACACCCATTGAGGTTTGGGTCAATTTCACTCGGTGACTGATCAAAACACTTTTTAACGGACACTCCCCTGAAGTTTGTAAAGTACTGCAATGACATCCTTTGAAGACCTAAAATAACTTTAGTGCCCTTTATTATTTTAATTTTCATACGAAATGTCTATGTTATTCTCACTATACCTCACCCACTACCATATTTATCACCACATCCTTATTATTAAAAACATTTATAACATATATATATATATATATTATTTTAATTTAAATACAAAATTCAAAAACATCTAAAATATATTTTGAAAAACATGTAACAGAAATTCTACCATTAAAAATATTTTATCAATAATAAAAATATATAAATTGGTAAGAAGAACATCACCTTATTTAGTTCCTATTTGAATTCTAAATATATTACTACATAAATATTTCAAAAAACAAAAAAATGTTATAACTCATAACCATTATAAATATTACACACCTAATAACGTCTATATTAATTTTTATGAACCTATAGAAAAAAAGACTTATATTTCTATACTATATACAATCAACAATTTTAGTGAAATTTGGCAATATAACTATATCTATTATGAAATATGATTTAATAGTAATTACTAATTTTAGTTGAAATGTCAAAAGAGGTTTGTCACATTTAAGTGTAAATATAAAATAAATAAATAGGTATAAATATTTAAACAAGTAACAAGAGTTAAAAAAAGAAAAGAAAGTGTCTATAGAAAAATTAAATATGGCTTTGATATTTTAAGTAGTATATAGTTTAGCGGGATTTAGTAATAATTAATATAATTTGTGGATAGTTGAAAAGAATTTGGTATTAATTGGTCTAAATATAATTTAATTGAATTTAGTAATATTTAATACATTTAGAGGGAAGTCTAAAAGAACTTTGTAACATTTAGTGTAAATGTTAAGTAGATAAAAAGATAACTATTTTAATAAACAAAAATTAAAATTTGTATAAAACAAATACTTTAAACACAAATAACAAGAGTGAACAAAAAAAAATCTATAAAAAATATATTGCTTTGACTTTTATAAGTAGTATATAGTTTAGTGAGATTTAGGGTCTGTTTGAAAAGTGGTCTAGTCTGGTTTGGTTTGGTTTGGTTTGGTCTGGGCTGGTTTTGTTTGGTCTTGTGTGGTATGGTTTAATTTTAGTGCTGATTGAAATTCTGTTTGATAAATGGTCTATCAACGAATGCCGAACACTCCTGTGAAACGGACAATAGTTATTCTTCATCTTTTCCTCTCTTGATGGCACCCTTTGCACTGGAGGTAGCGTTATGACATGATCTGCGACCCATTGATTTAGCAAAGCAATTGCCTCTTTTTCGCTGAAAGGTAAAGGGGATGGTTCAGATCTCCCAACGCGCTCCTCCCTAGGTTTTCCATTCTGCGTAGCTGCTACCATCGGTATCCGCCTAGTACTGATATTTGGTCGTGTCGGGGGAACCAAAACTTCTCCTAATCTTCGGGCATTATCAACAAGTGCAGAAAAAGTTTTGACTTCATGATTGACCAGATGCACTCTGTATTCCCGCAGCATCCCTTCTATACAAATTTTGATCAATTGCAGTTCGGAAATTGGTTCATGACATTGCAAAGCAGTCTCGCGAAATCTCCGGACATAAGCTGCTGCCTCCTCCCCAAAGCGTTGTCTTTGCCTTGTGAGCGAAATCATTGAGACCTCCTCATCAGCTTGAAAGAATTTGGTGTAGAATCTGAGCACCATATCCGTCCAGCTGGTCACTGAAGCCGGAGCGAGACCAGTATACCATGTATATGCTGTTCCAGTTAAAGACTTGGAGAATTCTCTGAGTTTTAAATATTCATTGTTTCTATGTGGTCCCAGAGCATCCGCGAACCTGGCTATGTGCTCTTTTGCATTTCCCTTCCTGCCGTCGAATTGATGAAAGATCGGTGCCCCATAGTTTTCCGGATATGGTAAGGCCATAATACTAGGATGATATGGCGGGGCAATTTCCACTTCCTCTGTTTCAGATTTTTCATTCAGGATAGCTCGCAGTTGTTCTTTAGTGATGTATGACTCTTTCTCTAGGGGCTCAGCTCTTACTGATTCACGAAAAAGCACTTGTGTTGAGTCCTCCGGAAAAGTCTGATTATCCATCCTTAGTGATTCAACATTCGGTGGTGGAACACGCGAGGCCTCCATGAAGTGAAGTATGGCCTTTTGTGTTTCCTGGATGTTGAGAAGAGTTTGCAGTAGAACTGTTGGCAATTCTGCCAAATTCTCTACTGGTTCTGCCATCGGAGGGGTTTTTGCCTGATTCGCACCAACATTCGCGCGACGACGTTGTCTTCATGCTGGTTGGACTGGTTCCCCTCCTTGTGTCTGTGCTGCTGTTTCCTCTTCCATTTGTTCAGTATGCCGGGTTGGTGGTCGACCTCTCCGTCGAGGTTGACGAGGCTCCACTTGTGCAGAAGACATCTTCTCCCCAGCAGAGTCGCCTTTAATGTAAGGGTTCGCATAATTTAAGTGATATGAAGATAGTTTCTACACAAGTTCGTCAGCTAAAACCACAGTATTGATGCTCTTATTACTTTTGACTTTCTTTTACAGAGAAAATGAAAGAGAAATGGAGGAAAAGACAGCAAGTACAAGTAATTGAAGTATTTTCTCTCTCTAGGATTTTCTCTCTACCGGTCTCTGAAAAGTTGTGTCTCCCTCCCCTCCAAGTGAATCCTCGCACCTCCATTTATAGACGCGACTGCTGAGTAATTATCGCGGATTGTATTGCCACGTCAGCACTAGTCTCGCGACATGGTTCTATCATCCTCGCGGATTCCATTGCCACGTCAGCACCTGTCTCGCGACATGGTTCCTGCGTACTTAATCCGTGATATAAATACCTTGTTCAGTATTATTCTACGCCCATGACTACGCAAAACGGATTCGCGTACTCTTATGCGTAACTAATACTGCACACCATAAATACCTTTACACATATCATCCGCGAAACGAATTCGCGGATCATATTATGCACCAAACCCTGTGATCCGCGCCTATTGCATCGCGGATCGGATTTATCCTTAGCGAAGGATGCCTTTATAGATTTGCTGGGCCATAACCAATCATGCATGCCTTGGTCATGTTCCTGAATACTAGCGGCATCTCAAAGGTATTTTTACTTAGGATGGTGTAAATAAGGTCGCGACCCACTATTTACTCATCCCAAGCATTTCCCTTAGATTCCGCATAGTACTCGCCACGCGAGCAGCATATAAGGTTATGAGTTACTGATGCGAGCTATAAAACACACCAGTTCCTCATACTTCCCTCTGTGTAATGCAAGCTCTCGCGTAAAAAAAACCATATTTGGGCTAGTTCCCCAAGTAATCGATTACTTGGGTCAATCTCCCAAATCATCTTTTACTTGGGCCGGTTTCCCCAAATATACCAAACCTGGGCCATATCCCAAATAAATAAAGGTTGGGCCATATCCCAGATAATTTAATCCTTGGGCCATTATCCCAACGAGTTATTTCGCGAATCGCTACTCTTTACATTTTTCCCCATTGCACTTTTGATACTTGGCCAAGTATTAAAGTGCAATAACCTGTAGCCTCGCGAATTAAATCCTTGCTTCAAAACTGCTTTTTCCCGTGTCACTTTGGCATTTCTCCTGCAGATGAAATTTATTGAAAGAGGCTCCATTTTTTGAGAATTCCCATGATCATTTCTGGAGTTCCATTGAGAACCTTCCTCCCGCGGGAGATATTGCGGATGAACCCATGTTTATTCATTCTGACGGTGAAGCACCCCTAGCCAATATCCCACCTTCCTCACTTCTTCGCCTCCTTATTGAAAGAGGTGATGTCCCATATTCTTTTATAGAATATGAAGGACTTGTGTCACCTATTACCCACTTGAGGATGTGGTCCAGCCACATACTCAGTCAGGACAGGCACCGCGAGACTCTTAGACAGGCAGGTTTACTTGAGTCCATAGAACTCTTTTCGGACCTATCTGTTCATCGAGACGCGGATGCACTCAATCTGTTGGTGTCGCGATGGAGCTCTTTCTCGCACACCTTTGTAACCTCTTGGGGGGAGTTTACCCCAACTCTAGAAGACGTGTACGTACTGTTTAGGCTCCCTATTTTCGACTCGCTATCCCTAGATACCCCAGCCTTCAGTGAGGCAGACCAAGTGATTCATTCTCACCTCCAGTCCTGCGCAGCTTATGCCACGAAAAGAGGTAGTCGTTTCAAGGATAGTGCCATACTTGACGAGGCACCTTTAATAAAAAGTGCTAAGTTGAAGTACTCAAGTTGGTGTCATCACTTCTTCAGGGAGTATGAGCCAAAGCTTCCTCTTCTCCGCGGTCAAGACCGCGAATCAGTGCCTGGTCCAGAATTCAATAGTGACTTTGAGTTAGCTGGATTTTTAGCTTATTGGTTGGACCGCTAGATTTTCCAGGGACGTCCTGAAGATGGACCCAATAAACTAGTATTTTTGATGGCTTATATAGCCTCGCGGGGTATCAGGCTTCCCTTAGCCCCCCTCTTCCTGGGTACCCTCTATTCTCAGTTGGACACTTTATCCAACGATTTTCTGAGGTCAGTTGGTAGATATGACATAAGCACCCATGTCCCCTGCCTTTTCCTTATGCTTTTTATCTTCGAAAGATTCCCAAAATATGCACCCAAGCCCCTTAGTTTTCCATATTCAAACCCTGATTCCCTTACTCTCAGATCGCGAGCCGCTCGCTGGTCCGGCCTTCTTTCCACCAAGCGAATTGAGGATTTCATTGACTTCAGTCGTAATTTCTCTTGGAGACCTTATACAATGCCTTTATATGGTATTTATTTTCCTTCTTTCTATCCCATGGAAGAACAAACTGCTTATGGTTATCAACACCATGAGGAGCTCATCTTTGCTTCTTTTTCCTTTGGTTGTTGCTTGCCCGTTTTCGATGATTCCTTCTCGCGGACCACACCTTATAATCCTTCGCGAGTAGCCCGTCAACTGGGTTTTGAGCAAGCAATTCCAGTCTATGTTGCTCCTCCCTCAGGTGATTCTCATGACAGCTATGACGCGGCCTTGGTGAGGTACCGCGAGGAATATGAGAAAAAATATGAAGAATTCTCCTTTGCCATTTTTATTCCCGCGAGATCTCGAGCAGGATGCCGAACCGCGACATATATTGATTTTTGGTTTCAAGTGACAACAGATTTTCAAACTTTTGTGATGGGTCCTCCTAGACCAATTGCCCCTGTAAAAATATTCATGGGAGACTCATCTCTGAAATTGCACAAGCCCCATGGTTCCCGCGGATTTTATAGCAGGTTTTCCCTTCCAGCGCCTGTCGATCATGAAGGGCCAAGCACTTCGAATCCGGTCAACAAGAAACAGAAAATTTTGAAGGAGAAAAAGGGTAAATCCAAAGCTCCTCCTGCGCCTAAACGGAAGCGTTCCGAGCGTGTCGAAGTCACCACCTCTATTCCGGTTCATGAGGAACCTATTTCTAAACGCTTGGTAATAAAGTTATAACTTAATACTTTATTCTTACTATCACTGTTGTCAACTTTGTTTCTAATTTTTCTAAAATTACTTTATTCTTACTATCACTTTTTTTTTTAGAGATCCGCGAGATCGATTGTTACATCATCATCGCGACCTCCTTCACCAATAGCTCCCTCAATAGTAGTTAATACTACGGATGACCCCCTCGACTATATTCCTTTGTCTCTGCGGAGAAGAGAGCACAGAGCCCAGATTTTAGAGGCTGTTGCTAATCATTCCTCCGAGGATGATGAGGTAGATATTATTCCCTTGATTCGCAGAAGGTCGAATCCTTCTACCTTGATCTCTCCTGACAGATTTGGAGTTGAACCTATTGATTTTCAGTCACATCAAGATCAGGCTGAATCATCTTCGCGGATTGCAGAATTACCTAAAAACACAAGCTCCTTATTGGATACAGTTGCCAGGGTCGTGGAGGACATTCATGCTTCTGATCCCTTACTTTCATGTATTTCCTAACTTGTTTTAAATCTTCTTTTATCTTTCACACTCTTGTGCTTTCATTATACTTATTGTTTTATGTACCCTTGTACAGCTCGCGGTCTTGGAACGGATGCCAATCAGGAAGTTGACCATTCTATTGATGATTCTGATCGCGAGATAACTGATATACTCTCAGATTTCCCTGATCAAGGAAAAGAGAATGCATCGCAAATATCTAAAGTCGCGAGGAATATTTTACTCTCAGATTCAGATGATGGGGATGATCTTCCCATTTCTTCCATTATCCGTAAGGATGCTCATCCATCCGTCGCGACTTCATCCCACCTTGACCAATCCGCGGTCCCAACAACAAATTTTGATGTTGCGGCTCAAACTGAGACTGCGAATATTCCGGACATACCTGAAACACATGACACCGTTCCTGACTCAGAAGTAGACGTTGCAGCGGCAATTGACCCTGAAGCTTCTGGTTCTGATACAGATGCTCGGCATATGAAACCTATTGTTTGTGATATCGCTGCTGAGCTTGCTGCCACTCTCCAGGGTGGGTCCCAACTTCAAAGATCCCTTTTCGGGGGTCTTGAAACTGATATGGAATCTTCCCTTGCCATGAATCAAACTGAGACCGCGAATGCTGGTAAAAAAAAATTTATACTGTTTGAATCCGCGAATACAATTCTCCATGTAATATTGACTTCTTGATAATTCCATTTTTGCAGGTCAGTCCAATAAGAGTCCTGAATCCTTATTTCCCAATTCCGCATTTGAGGATCCTGAAGCTCTTCTCAACGAATTTCCCTCACCTCCAAACACTTTACAAAAACTGACCTTTCCTAATTCTGATTCGTTTTTTCTTCCTATTCACCCTGATCAAACACATAACCAATCCTCCTTATCAGTGCAGCAAATTCAACCTCATCCCTCACAAACTCATACTTCCATTCCTGGTACCACACCCGCGCCATATACACAAACCCATCAGCCTTTACATACTCATACATCTGATCCTACTACCTCATCTGTGCCACAAACCCAACCACATCAACCCCCTCCACAGGCTATTCCCGCGCCCTTGACTCTAAACCTTCAGCAGGATCAAGTCTATTGGCGCAACTTTTTATGTTATTCAGGCGATATGGCTATTTTGGATCGCGTTTTCAGTAGTCATCCCGAGACTTTTGCTACTATGGAGCTCTATGATCCCCTTCTCCAGCTTACATTTCTGTATATTATCGCGGATACTTTTGCTTCGCTGACGACTACTTGCATCCGCGACCTTTCTCCTACCACTTTACCACTTTGTCGCGCCCGTATCAAGGATTGGAAGAATATGAAAATGAACATGACCTGGTGGGAGGTTCATCTTGAAAAGGTTGAGCGCCTATACGCGAAGTACTGTGCTGAGGTCAAAGCTTTTTCTGATTATCAAGCCAGTATATCAAAAGTGGAAGAGGCCCGTGCTATTTTAGCTGCTGCAGAGCAAGATGCGTTAAGACTTAAGGATGCCGCGGAACATACTATGCGTTCCCGCGAGTTACAGGAGGAGCATGAAAATTTCCATATTTCCTCTCCTGTTAGCCGCGATTTGTTCTGATTGCTTTCTCTTTTTGAGTGAATATATATATTTATGATGTACTCAATACACATTCATAGATGCAATTTTATATATATTGTGATGATATTTTATCATTCGCCTCTTGTATTTTAAGATTGGTACAACTTGATCCATTTTACATTAAGAGGTCCAGCACTTTCGTGGGTAATTTCATGCTCCATTCTGTAGTACCCACTACTTCCTTCACTTACAATCACATACGGACCCTCCCATTTGGCTTCAAATTTTCTTACCCTTTGTCCTCTCATGATTGCTGGTACCACTTTCAGCACTCTGTCCCCTACCTTAAACCATCTGTATCGTACTTTTTTTGTTGTAGTTCTTTGCTTGTTTCTGATTGTACTCTTTTTGATTTGTGAATGCTTCAACCCTAGCTCCATCCAATCCTTCTATCTCCAATATCCTGTTCTCCAAACTGCTGTTGTATGCAAGCCTTTTAGCAGCCAACTCCAGTTCTGCAGGTAGCACAGCCTCTGCTCCATATACCAGTGCATAAGGGGTCATGTTTGTCGCGCTTCGGTATGCGGTTCGATGTGCCCATAGTGCTATTGGAAGCTCTTCTACCCATTTCTTCTGATTATCATGCACCATCCTGGACAGGATTCGAATTAGCGCTTTATTAGAGGCCTCAGCCTGTCCATTTCCTTTTGGATAGTAAGGCGTGGATTTGTGATGAATGACCGAGTATCTCCCCAACAAATCCGCGACTTTACTATTGACAAAAGGAGTCTCGTTATCCGACAGTACCACCTTTGGTATCCCAAATCGACAGATGATGTTTTCCTTTATGAATCGCACCACATTGTCTGCTGTCGTTCTTCTTAATGGGATAGCTTCTATCCGTTTTGTGAATAACTCAGTTGCTACTAAAATCCACACATGTCCCTGAGCCTGCGGTGTGATTGGTCCAATTATATCCAGCACCCAAGTATGGAAAGGCCAGGGGGTTGCTAAGCTGTGTAATTCAGTTCCCGGAGCATGAATAAGATCCCCGTGTACCTGACATACATGACATTTTCTGACAAAATCACTGCAGTCCTTTTCCATCGTTGGCCAGTAATACCCAGATGATAGGAGCTGTTGAAACATTTTTCTAGGGCCTTGGTGACCAAACACATGAACCTGTTTCAATATTTCCCCCGCTTCTTCTTCGCTTACACACTTCATCAATTTTCCCTCAAAGCTTTTGCGGAACAATTTTCTCTCTTGTAAGACAAATCGCGAGGCCAATTTTCTGAACCGCGGTTGATCTTTTTCCGACAAAATCCCATCCTTCAAATAGTGCACATATTTGTCCCGCCAGTCTATCAAGTCTGCTATATTACCTTCACTCGCGGATGGATATGCATTACAGTTTTGACAGCTACTTTGTAACTTTACTGCCTCGTCCTTCATACTTGGCCAAAAGAAGCCTTCTCGCTGCAAAACTCAGTAGAGACTGACGTCCGTTTGACCGCATATTTTCCAGTGAGCTTTCTGGAGCAGTTCCTTTATCTCGTCTATTGCTACGCATCTAGCCAAAATTCCTCCGGCGGCCCTGTAATATAACACACTTTTTATGAGCTGGTACTCCCGTCTCAAGGCATTGTTATCGTTCTTCAGTAGAGCATGTACTATCTGTGCTCTCCAATCATGTTCTTTATACTCCTCTGATTCTTCTCCGTTACTGATCACTGAGTCAGTTCTTCGTACTACCTGTACAGAAGACTTCATTCCTTGGAAATTTATTCGCGAACCCAATGTCGCCAGTGCATCCGATCGTCGGTTGCTTTCTTGCGGCTCATGCGTAAAACTCACAGTCCCAAAGTCTTCTATTATCTGACGAATAAGGGTTCTGTAGGACACCAGATGAGGTTCCTTGACATCATACTCTCCTCTGACCTGCTTAATGACCAGCTTGGAATCTCCTTTAACATGAAGTACCCTTGCCCCCAACTTTTGAGCCATTATCAATCCTAGCGCCAATCCTTCATACTCGGCAATGTTATTGGTACAAGGAAAGTCGAGCTTGTAGGCCATGACTATTTCATCTTTTGTTTCTTCATTTCTTAGTACGAAACCAGTTCCCCCTCCTTTTTCAGTGGATGAACCATCGAATTCTAAAGTGAATTCCGCGCCCTGTGCCATGCTCGCCATTCCTATCTCCTCCATATTGGGTTCAGCTCCTCCAGGAAATAAAGCTAGCAAATCTGACAAGGCTTGACTTTTTATTGCCTTTGGTCTAGAGCATGTGATCTCATATTCGGATAGTGCTAATAACCACCGGGCAGTTCTTCCACTAAGTATGGGCTTTGTGAGCAAATACCGTATGGGGTCACTTTTTGTGATTAGCTCTAATGGATGTGCCAACAAATAGTGTCTAAACTTCTGGGCTGCGAATACTAAAGCGAGACAGTGCTTTTCCAATGATGAGTACCGCGACTCTGGTCCTTTGAGTACCCGACTGATATAATAAACAGGTTTTTCTTCTCCTTCATGCTCTTGGGCCAATAGAGCTCCCACGGATTTGTTGGTGGAAGTGAGATACATTATCAATGATTTTCCTGACTCGGGCGCTACCATTGTTTTTGGTGATGCCAAAATCTTTTTGATTTTCTCAAAAGCCTCCTGATGTTCTTCTCCCCAGCTATATTCAGATTTTTCTTTCAACAACGGCATGAGTGGGTGAGTTACTTCCGCCAGTGCCGGGATAAACCTCCTCAGATAAGATATTTTTCCCATAAAAGTTTTCAACATTTTGCGAGTTGCAGGTGGAGCCATTTCTAATACTGCCTTAGCCTTTGTCGGGTCCATATCAATGCCATGCCGATGTACAACACACCCTAAGAACTTTCCTTCTGGTACTCCAAAGGCACATTTGAGGGGATTCATCTTCAGATTATACTCGCGACATCGATGCAGTACTTTTCGCAAATTTACCACATGATCTTGTATGGCTCTGGATTTCACCACCAAATCGTCGACATAGTCCTCCACAGTTTTATGCATTAGATCATGAAATATGGCTGTCATGGCACGCTGATACGTGGCGCCGGCATTTTTAAGCCCAAATGGCATGACCGTATAATGAAAATTCCCCATTGGGGTGCGAAAAGCAGTTTTCTCAGCATCCTCCGGCGCCATCTTAATCTGATTGTACCCACTGAATCCGTCCATTAATGAGAAAATCTCGTGCCCTGAGGTCGCATCCACCATGGTGTCAATGTTAGGAAGAGGGAAATCATCTTTTGGGCAAGCCTTATTGAGATCACGATAATCTACACATACGCGTATCTGCCCAGTCTTCTTCTTTACAGGCACAATGTTCGCGAGCCATGTCGGATGCTGAGTTGGCTTGATGAATCCTGCTTTCAGCAGTTTCTCTACTTCTGCCTTAATTTGTACCTCTAAATCGGGATGAAATATTCATTGTTTTTGCTTCTTTGGTTCTGATGCGGGATTTACATGAAGATGGTGGCTTACCAATCCAACATTGAGTCCCGGCATTTGATTATAGTCCCAAGCAAAGACATCTCGAAATTCTTTGAGCAATTCTATCAGAGCAATCTTAGTATCTTCAGGCAGCCTACTGCTTATGAAGGTAGGTCGCGGATCCGTACCATCGCCTATGTCCACTTCACACAACCCATGTTCTGGCCGCGGATCCGCTTTCAGCACCTTAGGATCAGCTTCAAATTTTCTTTGTATGGTCTTATCTTTCCCGGGGTCAGTGCCAACATTGCAAGCTTCTGACCCCCAATCCCGTCATAATTTATATACTACTCGTCCATCGGGCTTTTTGACCCGTGACCAGCTCACCTCCTTATGCTTCCGTTTAACCGCACTAGTATTTTGCAGTTCGTTCCATTCTGGTAATGGTGTAGAAAAAATGCCGGGCCCATTTTCCTCACTGTATTCTGAGAAGTAGACTGCATTTGCAAAATGGGCCTCTGGCGCGCAGAAAGGACTTTTGGATGCCTTTACAGTCATTATTCCTTCTCCCCAATTGGCTTTCATCACTTGATGATAGGATGGCGGCACTACGCCATATGCATGCAGCCACGGTCTTCCCAGCAACAATTGATATGAGGGTTCCCCTTTTATGACATGAAATTTGGTGGGCCCCCTGATCTTCCCAATTTTGAGGTCCAATGTCGCGAATCCCATAGTGACCTGCTGATCTCCATTAAAATCAGTAACTGCAATAGTATGATTCACGATTTTTCCTTCGGGAAAATTGATCATTCGCAAAGTGGCTAGTGGGATCAAATTGACTGACGCTCCCCCATCCAAGAAAGCTCATTTAGTCTCTCGACCGTTTACAATGGCCGGTACATACAGAGGTCGATTATGGGGAAAAGGTGCTTGTCTGTCCTCTTCAGAAAATGTGATCTTACTGGAGGCCCTCTCATGCTGCGGAATTTCAATGGTATGATTAAGTGCGGCAACTGTTTGCTCTTTCAAGAATTCCTTCACATGTTCCTGTATTGGGAGCTCATTGAAGAAGACATCTATCTTAGCATTCTCCCTTGCTTCACGTACTGGTGGGCAATCACACTTGGTGACATTGGCCATATCCTCAGTATTGTCTCTAGCGGTCACCACAGCCACATGTGCATGGAAAGGCTCATGAACTACATTCTTTGCTACTTCCAAGTCTCCTGATGCTATTTTTCGATGCACCAAACTTCGAAACGCCCAACAGCCCATCAACGAATGCCGAACACTCATGTGAAAGGGACAGTAGTTATTCTTCATCTTTTCCTCTCTTGATGGCACCCTTTGCACTGGAGGTAGCGTTATGACATGATCTGCGACCCATTGATTTAGCAAAGCAATTGCCTCTTTTTCGCTGAAAGGTAAAGGGGATGGTTTAGATCTCCCAACGCGCTCCTCCCTAGGTTTTCCATTCTGCGTAGCTGCTACCATCGGTATCCGCCTAGTACTGATATTTGGTCGTGTCGGGGGAACCAAAACTTCTCCTAATCTTCGGGCATTATCAACAAGTGCAGAAAAAGTTTTGACTTCATGATTGACCAGATGCACTCTGTATTCCCGCAGCATCCCTTCTATACAAATTTTGATCAATTGCAGTTCGGAAATTGGTTCATGACATTGCAAAGCAGTCTCGCGAAATCTCCGGACATAAGCTGCTGCCTCCTCCCCAAAGCGTTGTCTTTGCCTTGTGAGCGAAATCATTGAGACCTCCTCATCAGCTTGAAAGAATTTGGTGTAGAATCTGAGCACCATATCCGTCTAGCTGGTCACTGAAGCCGGAGCGAGACCAGTATACCATGTATATGCTGTTCCAGTTAAAGACTTGGAGAATTCTCTGAGTTTTAAATATTCATTGTTTCTATGTGGTCCCAGAGCATCCGCGAACCTGGCTATGTGCTCTTTTGCATTTCCCTTCCTGCCGTCGAATTGATGAAAGATCGGTGCCCCATAGTTTTCCGGATATGGTAAGGCCATAATACTAGGATGATATGGCGGGGCAATTTCCACTTCCTCTGTTTCAGATTTTTCATTCAGGATAGCTCGCAGTTGTTCTTTAGTGATGTATGACTCTTTCTCTAGGGGCTCAGCTCTTACTGATTCACGAAAAAGCACTTGTGTTGAGTCCTCCGGAAAAGTCTGATTATCCATCCTTAGTGATTCAACATTCGGTGGTGGAACACGCGAGGCCTCCATGAAGTGAAGTATGGCCTTTTGTGTTTCCTGGATGTTGAGAAGAGTTTGCAGTAGAACTGTTGGCAATTCTGCCGAATTCTCTACTGGTTCTGCCATCGGAGGGGTTTTTGCCTGATTCGCACCAACATTCGCGCGACGACGTTGTCTTCGTGCTGGTTGGACTGGTTCCCCTCCTTGTGTCTGTGCTGCTGTTTCCTCTTCCATTTGTTCAGTATGCCGGGTTGGTGGTCGACCTCTCCGTCGAGGTTGACGAGGCTCCACTTGTGCAGAAGACATCTTCTCCCCAGCAGAGTCGCCTTTAATGTAAGGGTTCGCATAATTTAAGTGATATGAAGATAGTTTCTACACAAGTTCGTCAGCTAAAACCACAGTATTGATGCTCTTATTACTTTTGACTTTCTTTTACAAAGAAAATGAAAGAGAAATGGAGGAAAAGACAGCAAGTACAAGTAATTGAAGTATTTTCTCTCTCTAGGATTTTCTCTCTACCGGTCTCTGAAAAGTTGTGTCTCCCTCCCCTCCAAGTGAATCCTCGCACCTCCATTTATAGACGCGACTGCTGAGTAATTATCGCGGATTGTATTGCCACGTCAGCACTAGTCTCGCGACATGGTTCTATCATCCTCGCGGATTCCATTGCCACGTCAGCACCTGTCTCGCGACATGGTTCCTGCGTACTTAATCCGTGATATAAATACCTTGTTCAGTATTATTCTACGCCCATGACTACGCAAAACGGATTCGCGTACTCTTATGCGTAACTAATACTGCACACCATAAATACCTTTACACATATCATCCGCGAAACGAATTCGCGGATCATATTATGCACCAAACCCTGTGATCCGCGCCTATTGCATCGCGGATCGGATTTATCCTTAGCCAAAGATGCCTTTATAGCTTTGCTGGGCCATAACCAATCATGCATGCCTTGGTCATGTTCCTGAATACTAGCGGCATCTCAAAGGTATTTTTACTTAGGATGGTGTAAATAAGGTCGCGACCCACTATTTACTCATCCCAAGCATTTCCCTTAGATTCCGCATAGTACTCGCCACGCGAGCAGCATATAAGGTTATGAGTTACTGATGCGAGCTATAAAACACACCAGTTCCTCATACTTCCCTCTGTGTAATGCAAGCTCTCGCGTAAAAAAAACCATATTTGGGCTAGTTCCCCAAGTAATCGATTACTTGGGCCAATCTCCCAAATCATCTTTTACTTGGGCCGGTTTCCCCAAATATACCAAACCTGGGCCATATCCCAAATAAATAAAGGTTGGGCCATATCCCAGATAATTTAATCCTTGGGCCATTATCCCAACGAGTCATTTAGCCGTTATGTTATTTCGCGAATCGCTACTCTTTACACTTGGTATTGACAACTGCAACTTTGTTTGAATTTGAAAAAAACAAAAACCAAAGCCCATAAAAATAAATTGGTTTTTCAAAAACAGGCAAAGTCTGGACAAGTTGGGCCAAGACCACTTTTTAAACAAGCCCTTAGGGCCCGTTTGGGAACTTGGTTTTGGTTTTGGTCTTGTGATTTTGGTTTTGGTGGTCTTGGGTGGTTTTAGGTAAATCTAAAACCAATATATAATGTCTGGTAAGGAGTTGGTCTTGGTCTTGGTATAATTATATATATATATATATATTAATATGTATTAAAAATATATAAATATGATAAATATATATATAAAATTGGAAAAAAATATTAAAATGAAAATATATATATAATTAAAAAATATTTAAAATTCCCGAAAACATTTAACATTTTTATTTTTTTTTATTCCAAAAAATATATATATAATCGAAAAAAATATTTTAAAATGTGAAAATTATATATAAAATTCAAATAATATATCTTAAATTCGAAAAAATATTTATAATTCAAAAAAAATATAAAATTATGAATAATTTTATTATATACTGAAAAAATTTAAAAGTTTAGGAAAAAAAAGATATAAAATGGGGAAAAATAATTTTTTTCCGAAAATTAATTTTTTTTGGGAATAAAATTATTTTTTCCGAAAAAATAATTTTTTTCTAAATATTATATATTATGTTTTTCAAAATAATTCATATTTTCGCACATATACATATATATATATATATAGAGAGAAAAAAAAAGTCAAAATTGGTAGGCCAAAACCATGATTTTAGTGGTTGGTTTTAAAAAGCCTAAAACCAAGTCCAAAACCCACCAACCAAACATGATTTGGTCTTGAAATAAAAGACCAAGACCAAAACCAAAACCAAGTTCCCAAACGGGCCCTTAGAGCATCTGCAATGCAAGAGAAAGTGGCGTATGGGATCACAAGTGGCGAGAGAAATGGACTGGAGTACAACTTTCTATTTGATGGATCCCACGTAAAATATTTTACTTCGGGTCCGTTTGGCAACCCGGTCTTGGTCTTGGTTTTGGTCTTGGTCTTTGATTTCAAGACCAAGAACATGTTTGGTTGGCCGGTTTTGAACACCCTAAAACCAACCACTAAAACCTGGTTTTGGCCCACCATTTTTGATTTTTCTCTCTCTATATATATATATATATATGGCCGAAAATATGTATTATTTTTAAAAAAATTTTATATTTTTCGGAAAAAAATTATTTTTTCGAAAATAATTATCTTTTTCGGAAAAAAAAAAAGTTTCGGAAAAAATCATATTTTCGGACAAAAATTAATTTTCCCCAAAAAAATTTTTTTTCGAAAATAATTTTTTTTTTGGAAAAAAATTATTAATTCGGGAAAAAATTATTTTTCCGAAAATATTTATTTTTTGGGAAAAAAATCATATTTTCGGAAAATAATTATTTTTTCGGAAAAAATTAATTTTTGGAAAAAAAATCATATTTTCGGAAAAAAATCATATTTTTGCAAAAAAATTAATTTTCGGAAAAAAATATTTTTTCCAAAAAGAAAATATTTTTTCGACAAAAATTATTTTTTTGAAAAAATTAATTTTTCGGAAAAAATTAATTATTTTTTTTCCGAAAATTAATTATTTTTGAAAAAATTATTTTTTATATTTTTGGGAAAAATATTTTTTTCCCGAAAATTACTTTTTTTTCCAATTTTATATATATATATTTTTCATATTTATATATTTTTAATACATATTAGTATATATATATATAATTATACCAAGACCAAGACCAAGACCAAAAGCAAAACCAACTCCTTACCAAACACTATATATTTGGTTTTAGATTTACCTAAAACCACTCAAGACCAAAACCAAGACCAAAACCAAAACTAAGTTCCCAAACGGACCCTAAGCTACAGCTATGGCTATCATCCATTGTAGCACATCATGCTATCTGGAATTATGTACGAGCTGGGACATAATTTAAATTCATTATATATGTATATTTGTGTTTGGAGCTACCCCAAACACAATAGTACTCAACTCTGTTGATGCTCTAAGATAATAAAGATAATAGAAAGAAAAAGTAAACAGAGAAAGACTGTAAAAGTAGCCGATGTGATACAATAAATATATATATATATATATATAGTATAATATATCTATTCGGATTTTGATAATTGAGTGTCATTGGTGAATTGATTTCTTATACAAAAATAATGTCTGTCATTTTAGAGAAAAATGGGATTACTTCCTCTAGTCCTAAAAATAGTTCATCACTGATAGGCAGGTCAGTAACTTTTTAATGATAGGATAGGTCAATGACCTTGAAACAGAAAAATTAGGTCTAATGATAGTTTAGATAGATGTAATAATTTTCATATTTAATAAATTGCAGAACAGTCTATCTCTTTAATGTTTAAAATAAATAAAAGTATTTTAGGTTGTTCGGTTGGTTCAGAATATCCCTGCAAAAATATACACCGTAATTAATACTGACACATCTCGGCCTCTGCAATTTGATGTTCAATTCATTTAGTTTTAATGGATAGATGTTAACAAGTCTTTAGATTTCGGGTTTTAGTATAATTTTTGGGTTTATTATGGCAAGTTAAAGTAGTTTAAACAAGGGTAATTTGAAGTGACACCCCTAAGGTTGGGTGAATTCCATCCGGTGATTGGTTAATAATTTTTTAACAAAGATAATTTTAAGGTTTGTAAAGTGTTGAAATGACATTATTTTTGGAGGTATAAAATAATTTAATTATCCTTAATTATGTTAATTTATACATGAAATGTCTAAGTTACCCCATTACGTAAATCCTAAATTCCATTCATTACACTAACCATCTTTATCATCACACTTTTATTATATATATATACACAATTACAAAAGTGCAAGCAAATTTTTTATACATTTTTAAATTTTATTTATTTAAATAATTATAATCATTCATTCACTTTTACATCAAATGTTACAACAATATTTAGATCTTCCAACAAATATATTAGTTATTACTAAGTATGCGTTTGGTAACGGTGCGGTGCGGTGTTGGTTTTTAGTTTTAGTTTGGGTTGGGTTGGATTTGGTTTGGTGTGGTTTTATTTTAGTTCCAAACCATGTTTGGTGCATATGATTTTGGTGTGAGAAAAAGTGATGTTGAGAAACCAAACCATGTTTGGTAACTTGGTATGGTTTCACATTTTATTTATGAATATTAAAATTTATAATATTAATATTATAATATATGAATATTATATATTAATATATTAATATATTAATTTTTAAGAAAGATATTAAAACTATAATATTAAAATATATTAAATTTCCAAAAATATAATATATTAATATTAAAATTTATAATATTAATATTATAATATTAAAATATATTAATATTTTTGAATTTTATATATATTTTGAAATTTTAATATATTATAATATATTAATATTAATATATTTTAATATTATAATATAATATTAAAATTTTGTAATATTAAAATATATTAATATATTAGTATTAATATTAATATTAGTATATTAATATATTAATATTAATATTAACATATTAATATATTAGTATTATTACTGAGTTGCTACAGTACCAACACATGAGTTGCTACAGTGCCCGCACATGGGGTGCTACAGTACCCGCACCATCCAAAACCATCCACTTTGATGGTTCCAAATTCCTTCACAAAATGGTTTGCTACAATGTTGGTACCAAATTTCCACACCATTTTACCAAACATGATTTGGTACCATTTTTTGGCACCAAACCTGTTTACAAAACAGGCCCTAAGGGCCCGTTTGGGAACTTGGTCTTTGATTTCAAGACCAAATCATGTTTGGTTGGTGGGTTTTGGACTTGGTTTTAGGCTTTTTAAAACCAACCACTAAAATCATGGTTTTGGCCTACCAATTTTGACTTTTTTTTTTTTCTCTCTCTCTCTCTATATATATATATATATGTATATGTGCGAAAATATGAATTATTTTGAAAAAAATAATATATAATATTTAGAAAAAAATAAAAAATTTTCGGAAAAAATAATTTTATTCCCAAAAAAAATTAATTTTCAGTAAAAAATTTATTTTCGGAAAAAAATTATTTTTTCGGAAAAAAAATTATTTTTCCCCATTTTATATCTTTTTTTTTCTAAATTTTAAAATTTTTTCAGTATATAATAAAATTATTCAGAATTTTATATTTTTTTTGAATTATATATATTTTTTCGAATTTAAGATATATTATTTGAATTTTATATATAATTTTCACATTTTAAAATATTTTTTTCGATTATATATATATTTTTTGGAATAAAAAAAATAAAAATGTCAAATGTTTTCGGGAATTTTAAATATTTTTTAATTATATATATTTTTTCATTTTAATATTTTTTTCAAATTTTATATATATATTTTTCATATTTATATATTTTTAATACATATTAATATATATATATATATATAATTATACCAAGACCAAGACCAACTCATTACCAAACATTATATATTGATTTTAGATTTACCTAAAACCACCCAAGACCACCAAAACCAAAACCAAAATACACCAAATGTGTGCTGACAAATATTATATTTACTCCATTTGTCACTACACATTCATGTCTTTATAAAAAATAAAATTACATAAAGAACCCTAATACAAATTCTACCACAAACTCATCCTATAATAAATAGTACTATTAATATTATGATATTTTTTTTGTGACATAAAGAACCCTAGTACTATTAATATTATGATATTAGTACTAAAAAATTGATTCCATAAAATTGTGACATAATAAAATAGCATAATAATATTAAAAATACATTTTCTGCGATTACACCAATTTAAACAACATAATGTTAAATTATGTAATGTATTTTTTTTGCATGTTTATTATTTTTCTTGTGTGTTAATGTGTAATGTATTTTTTTTCACGTGTGTTAATATGTAATGTATTTTTTTTCATGTGTTAAATTATTTTAATGTATTTTTATTTTTTTGCATATTTAATTTTTATCTGTACAAAATTTAATCTTATATTTTTTTAATGACATTTAATACATTTTTTATATTAAATATTTTATTAATAATTAAATTTTTTTATAATAAAATAATATAAAGTGGAGTGAATCATACAATCCCCATACCATACAATACCCATACTCCAAATAAAATAATGGGCCCCATACTCTAAAAGTGTGACGTGGCACTCCACTTTGTGAAAGTGGAATGTTTAAAAGCTCAAATGCATTGCAGATGCTCTTAGCTTAAGCGATCAATCCAGTCTGATCACATCATATCATACATATATATATATATATATATATATATATTTTTTTTTTATCTTGATATAACTAAAGTACTTTCTTTGTCCCAAATTATAAATTCACTTTTTTTTTTACCTTATCATAAAATAAGTGTTCACTTTTAAAAAGTCAAATAATTTATTTGGTCAATTTACCAATTTCACCTTCAACCATTAAAGTTATAAAACATATACATTATAAACCATCACATCACTATGGTAAGACCATGAATAAAGTTGGTATTTCATGCACTAACACTACAATAAAAATTATTATTTAAAAAATTGGATTCCCCAAAATAAACTTATAATTTAGAACGAAGGGAGTATTAAATTGACGTTAGTAAGTTTGGTTGGCTCGTTAGAAGTCAAATTTATGGTGGTAAAAAGTAATAGGATTATTATTAACAAATTCTCATGTGATTTCATATTTTGATCAATTTATCTCATTTTATTTCAGAAAATCCCCCTAACGTTAGTAAATTTGATCAATTTGCCCACTTTCCTATAATTTTAGACAAAATTGCCTCTGAAACTATAAGAGAATTTACTAATAAACGAATTTTTTATTTATATATGTCGAAAAAATATATTAATGTCAAAATAAGTTTTTTTGCAACTACCAATTAGGGTAAAATATATAAATAAATAAATAATAAGTGCAAAATATATATATAAAAAAATTGAACTACAAAAAAGATTTTATTTTTCATTTTTAACTTTATTTTTTATATTTTGTAAGAACATTTATTGTAATTGTTTATGTATGACATATTCTAGACAATAACCATGTTGAGTGTTAGATATGATGGTTTGGTTTCAATAACATTGATAAGCTTTGTAAAAGACATAATCAAGCGTTGAAGTAATGAATAATACAAGTGAAGCACGAAAGTGAACATATTAAGGTAAAATGTCTCTTGGAGGGTGAAAATGACATTTTCTGAAACCGTCACTTCAAACAAAAAGTATTGTGGTTGTGGGTTCAAGAGGGTCATTTTGGCGCTGTTGTGAAGAAAAGTGATTTTCACAAAAATGTCTAGGCTTTCAGTTTCAAAAAGTGGTTGGAAAACACATTTCTACGCTTCGAGGTACGCTTGAAGCGTAGGCCATGCTACGCTTGAAGTGTATATGCGACAAGTTTTTGCCAGATTTCGCATGCGATGTCCAAATTGTTCGACGGTTGGTTTATGATATGACCACGACTTATATACATTAAAGTGTGTTCTATATACAATATATTCACCAGAATATAGGGTTTGGATGTGAAATTACGAGAAAGGGCAAACTTAGGGTTTGGATCATCATTGTCTATAAACACCTAAGTCTACAACAAGAGAATGCACGTCTTAAAGAATTCTCTGCAAGTTTTCTACAGTTTCATCTTCTTCTACAGAGATATACATATGGTAAGATAATATTATTGAGTGATTAGAGATACAAGTTCTCTTTTATTTTTTGGACGTCTTCAATCATGTTTCTACATCGACGATTTCTATGCACGATTGAATGGTATAGTTGCTGAAAAATTCACACCATCTATTGCAATGTGGTTGTTTTGATCCGTTGAAGAACGGAGCCGTCTGTGTGCGGAGATCGAAGTAGAGGCTTCGTGGTGATTTTGATTTGTTAAGAAGTAGAGCCGTCAGAGTACGGAGATCGGAGCGAAAGCTTCGTAGAGCACAACTGAATCTAGACTTTCAGACATCGAGTGAAGAATAATAAATTACAACGGTTGTAAGTTCTGTTTTCATAGAGTCTGTACAAATTCATAGTGTATCGATACCCAAGTTTATCCGTGGTTTTTACTTGGAGTCTTTTCAAGGGTTTCCAAGTAAAAATATGTGTTTTCTCATTATTTAATTTTCTCCACTTATAGTCATATATATTTGATTGATCTGTTTTTAAGAATTGAATTGAGAATTAGGGTTTGTGACTAATTTTATGCAATTAAAATAATTTTAATTGATCATAAAATCGACAAAAAACCTAGTCACTCCCCCTTTAGGCTGTTTTCACTATCGTCTAGGTAATTTCAATTGGAATCAGAGCATGGTTGCCCCGATTTAGGTTAACTACCTAGGGTTAGATCGTGAACTTAGACGATGGAGATGCCTCATGGAGGAGGTTCCATATCTAGATCCCCTTTATTTGATGGTTCGAATTACACATATTGGAAAGCGAGAATGAGAGCATTTCTAAAATCTTTAGATGAGAGGGTGTGGAATGCTGTAGAAGTAGGATACTCACCTCCCACTATGAAAGACGATGCGACTAATGAAGTGAAAGCAAAATCGTCAAGCGAGTGGACTGCTACCTAAACGAATAACGCGAATTGGATATCGAAGGCGTTGAATGCATTATACAATGTTGTAATTCCAAGTGAGTTTAAGAGGATTTCTACGTGCGTAATTGCCAGGGAAGCTTGTGACATTCTCCAAGTCACTTATGAAGGAACGTCGAAGGTGAAACAGTCAAAGCTTCAAAATTTGAATTCTCAATTTGAACAGCTGAAGATGGATGAGGATGAAGTCTACGCCGACTTTGAGGCTAGGCTAACTGATATCGTAACAGGTTGTCATAACCTAGGTGAGCCTATTCATGAGACTACCATAGTAAAGAAAATCCTTAGGTCTCTTCCTAAACTTTTTCGATCTAAGGTCACTGTCATCTCAGAGGTTATGAGTCTTAAAGAAATTAAGGTTGAAGAATTGGCTGGAAATTTAAAATCTTATGAGATGGAGATGTTAAAAAAAACATAAGAAGGCTAGTGGCACAAAAGAGAAGAGCATAGCTTTCAAAACCACTAGAGAGGATCATGTTGAACCTGATGAAGAAAGTGAGTTGGGTCTGAATGATATAATCATGTTTGCTAAGAGATTGAACAAATTTGTTAGGGCTAAACAGAATGGCCAAGGACAAAAATTTGGGAATAAGTTGGGTGAGTCTAGAAATAGAAATAAGACTCAAACTAGGAAGGACATGTCTGATCTTAAAAAGAAGAAACCCAAATATTTTGAATGTTAATGATATAGTCATATAGCTGGAAAGTGTGCAAACACTTTGAAGAAATCCAAAGGATTAGCTGTCAGTTGGGATAATGACTCTGACAATGGATCAGCTAATGATGTGACAGAATCAGAAGTATATGATGATTCTGAGAATTTCACTGTGTTTGTTGTACAGAGCAATGAGGTTAAAGAAGTTGTTTCAAGTTTGACAATGTCTGAATAAGAAGGTTCTGAGAGTGATGAAGATTGTGATGAAACGCTTCAAGAGTCTTATGACAAATTACTTGATAAGACTGCACAACTTCATAAAACTCAAATGAAATTATTGACTAAGAGTCTTAACATGGACAAAGAATTACATTCTTTAAAAGATGAATTAGTCAAAAGTTCTCAAACTCAAACTCTCCGACAGACTCAAAAGGCCAATCTGGTTGAAGATTTGAAGAAATCTGAACTAGAAAGAAATTAGGCTTTGAAGTTAGTAGATGATCTCAATAAGGAAGTGGTTGAGAAATCTACTAAGATTAAAAATTTGGAAAAAGAGCTGAAAGATGCTAACTCAACTATTCAGAAGTGGTCTAGTGGAACTCTTAAGATTAATCATATGTTGAGTGTAAGAAAGTCCGCATGAAATACAAATGGACTAGGTTTTGTTGGAGTATTGCAAAATCCAAATGTTGTTGCAAAAACCACCTTTGTAAAAGCCTCTGATGTAGCGACTATTTCTGCACAAGAAAATTCAAATAGGAATCCTGATACTCGAGTATATGTCAAAAGACCTCTTGAAAGCCTTTTCTTACCTTTAGATATTCTAGGAGGTTGACTGATAGAGTTTAGAGGTTCGTTCATGTATGTCACTACTGTGGTGTTAGAGGTCACATTCGACCAAGGTGTTCGTAGCTGCGATAGAAGGTGTTGAAGTCAATGAAGGAACAAAGAGTTCAACATGGAGATCGAGTTCAAGATCAAATTCGAATGTTGAATGAATAAATGAAGAATTTTTCAAGGTTGGCAAAAGGAGCTTCGAAGAAGAAGAATGCTTGGGTGAGAAAAAGTGAGCTACACTGTCTTGTAGTTCATACTACACTTAAAGCGAGAAATTCAACTTTTTGGTATCTGGATAGTGGATGTTCGAGGCATATGACTAGAGATAAGTCATTGTTTGGATTTCTCGAGGAGTGTCATGGTGGGATAATCACTTTTGGTGATGGAGAAAAGTCGAAGGTTCTAGGAAAATATACTATTGTGGTTTCTGGTTTACCTAAACTACAAGATGTGTTTTATGTAGAGGCTTAAAACAAATTTGTTGAGGATAAGTCAGATATGTGATAACAATCATAAGGTCACTTTTTATCCTGATAAGTGTTCGATCATTGACTCTTCTGAGAATTGCGTGATGGAAGATATGCACTCAACTGATAACTTCTATTGCATTGTTCCTAGTTTTGAATTGTTATGCAATAGAGTTAAGCTTGATGAAGTTTAAATTTAGCATCAACGGATGAGACATGTTAATTTTCGAGAATTAACAAAAAATACTAAGAATGAAATTATTAAGGGGATCCCTAAGCTTGGGTATGCAAAAGGAGTTATGTGTGGATCATGTCAAAAGGGTAAAGAAGTCAAATATCAACACAAAAAGATAAATGTCATTGGTACTTCTAGACCTTTAGAGCTGTTGTATATGGATTTAATGGGTCCCACTAGGACCATGAACAAAGGATGAAATAAGTATATTTTTGTCATGGTGGATGATTACTCAAGGTTTGCATGAGTTGGATTTTTAAATGAGAAGTCTGAAGCTTCTGAAAGTTTTAAAAGGATTTGTTTAAGAATTCAAATTCAGAAGAATTGTTCCATTTCTAGAGTGAAGAATGATCATGGAAGGGAGTTTGAAAATTCAGAAATTGAAGTGTTTTGTGATAAGAGAGGAATAAAACATGAATTTTCATCACCTAAAACTCCTCAACAAAATTGAGTAGTTGAGAAGAAGAATAGGGTTCTTCAGGAAATGGCCAATGTTATGCTACAGGGTAGGAATGTTCCTAGGTATTTTTGGGTTGAGGCGGTGAACACAACGTGTTACACCTCAAATAGAGTTTATCTTAGGCCCGGTGCCTTAAAAACTCCTTATGAACTGTGGAATGACAATAAACCCAATGTGAAATATTTCAAGGTTTTTGAAGCAAAATGTTATATTCTTAAAGATCGTGAATCTATTGGGAAGTTCGAGTCTAAGAGTGATGAAGGAATATTTTTGGGTTATTCATTGACTAGTCGAGTATATAGGGTTTTTAACCTTAGAACTCAAACGATGATGAAATCTGCCAATGTAGTGGTTGATGACTCATGTGTTGATGAGTCTCCGATGTCTACTGAGGAGGAAGATGGTGAGACATTCTTTATATTGGATAATGATTCTTCTGAGATTGAAAAAGAGGACAATGTTGTTAATGATGATATTTCAAGTCTTGCAGAATCACATGATCAAATTGGTGATGTTCAGCCTACCCCTTCTAAAGAACCATCTGCAAGGGTAAAGTTGCACCATCCTTTGGATAATGTTATAGGATCTGTTGATAAGATGATAGTGACACGGAGAAAGGTTAGGAATGAGGTTTCGTATGCATGTTATACATCTTCGTTGGAACCTAAAAATGTCAAATAAGCTCTTCAAGATAGTGATTGGATTAATGTTATGCAAGAAGAACTTCAACAGTTTGTTAAGAATGATGTGTGGTATCTTGTGCCTAGACCGAATGAGATAAATGTGATTGGTACAAAGTATATATTCAAGAATAAAAATGATGAACATGGTACAGTAGTTAGGAATAAGGCTAGACTTGTTGCTCAAGGTTATACTCAGTTGGAGGGTATAAACTTTGATGAGACGTTTGCTCCAGTAGTGAGACTTGAATCTATTCGGATTTTGTTTGATATTGCGTGTCATCCTGGATTCAAGTTGTATAAAGTGGATGTGAATAGTGCATTTTTTAATGATGTTTTTCTTGAGGAAGTATATATGGAGCAGTCCAAAGGATTTGAAGATCCTTATTGTCTAGATCATGTTTACAGGTTGAAAAAAGGTTTTGTATAGGCTAAAGCAATCTCCTAAAGCTTGGCATGAAAGATTGATTGATTACCTGTTGGGAACAGGTTTTGCTCGAGGGGGAGTGGAAAAAACACTGTTTATTAAGAAAATTGAGAGTGATACAGTTGTTGCTCAAATCTATGTTGATGATATTGTGTTTGGTTCCACTTTTGATCAGCTTACTCATTATTTTGGAGATCAAATGAAACATGAATTTGAGATAAACATAATTAGTGAATTGAATTTCTTTTTTAGGCCTTCAAGTTAGGCAATTAAATTATGGGATTTTCGTTTATCAAACTCGTTATGCCTTGGAATTAGTAAAGAAGTTTGGTTTGGAAAAAGGTAAGGATGCTCGCACTCCTATGAGTACCAGTGTCAAGCTTAGTATAGATACTAAAGGCAAAGATGTTGATCCTACACTTATAGCATATGGACTTCGTCATGGCTTACTGATTACCCACATTTGGGGAGGTCAGTGCTGATGATGGTCCCGAGAAATAAAGTGGGTGGCTCGGCTGATTCCTCATCGCAATCCTTTCACGGAGTTCCTCCACCTCCTCATCCAACTCGCTGATATGAAGCTCAAGTAAATCTAACTGTAATTTGTGCCTTCTTTTCAGATTCCCCATATACTGTTGAAGCGAAACAAACGTGGAGTTTGATGGTGGTCTGATAATACTTGGTTGGTGTTGGAGGCTCCGATTGTGGCCATTAACTGAGTTTGCCATTATTTTTTACACCTCACCCATACATCTACATCCTGATATATAAACTGGTAAAACATCCACCAACCTAAGTGGCATTAATTTGGCATTAAAGCTTGCCCCTGGTATTATGTAAAACTTTGAATTTCCTACTACCGGTGGTTATTTGTTTCTTCAATAACATTGAATGTTGTTAATAGGCATATTCAACAACCTGCTCAGTTAATGTACATACTTCTTAAATTTCCAGTATTAAGTTGTTGGGTGTTTCTTTAATAACGTTGATAATATTAGTAGGTCTACTCATATATATTGCTGGGAATAATATAATATCTAATCATAATCTAAATTCGATCATAACATTCATCCATTGACATTACACAAAATATTACAGAGGGAAATTACGATAGACTACAACATAGGGGAAGTAACAGTACATTAAGCAAAATACTTCCTTTCCCTTTTTACAAAAAATACTGCCCTAAGCCATACTTCTTAAACGCACTGAAGTGAATTCATGGCTCCATGAAATCATCAACTTCAGAAGGTAAAACTGGTGTAAATGTTTCTTGTGCTGATGTTTCTGGTGTTGATGGTAAAAAGTAATGGGTGTATATGGCGGAAAAATATGGTTCATTCGTCGATCCAGTTCGTTAATGGTTGTCACGACCTCCTTCATGCGGATATGCAATATCTCTATTTCTAACTCCTGGCTCCTTTTTAGTTGGGCGATATCATGGAGCATCTCAACCATAGTTTTGTGAAGCACAGTTGGTAATTCGCTGTAGTGTCGGCTACCGGTGTACGGGTTACCATTACCGTTCGTGTTACCATTACCATTGGAGGTGGGAGTTGGATGATATGGTGGTTGGTGTTGGATGTGGTTAGATGCTTCAATCCTCCTCCCAACCATATATGTTTCTTCTATGTTATTATAGTATTTTTTTTCTTAATGCGATATCATATATATTTATACCAAAAAAAGAACACTAATTAATATCAGCTACCATAGTTAACTACCATTTATTGAATGTTCATCAATGACAACCTATCTTGGACCATTTACACTTGATTGAATCTCCTGATTTTGTGCCATGATATATTTTACTTTATTTTAGGAAATCTTTTGTGTAATATACATCCGACAACCTATCTTCGACCATTAACACTTGATTTGATTGAATCTCCTGATTTTGTGTAATTTCCATGATAGATTTTACTTGATTTTAGGAAATCTTTTGTGTAATATACATCTGACACAGGTCATAACATATGTCAGTCTACCATAGTAATAGGCTTGCCCTAGGATTTCGCCTATCTTGACCTTTCATATCCGATTTATATTTTAATATTGTAGCTGATAGGATTTCCCATATATTATTGTACTTTGATTTTATTGAATGTCCTAATTTTCTGTAAGTTCCAACAATGGGTAGATTACGCTAGATTTTAGGACATGCTTTCACAGTATTTGGAAAATATTTTGTGTAATATACATATGACACCATTGTAACATATGTTAGTCTACCATAGTAAAAGTTGTCATCTCCATTAAGTAATAGGATCCTGAAGATCCTGAAATTTACCTATACTTGATGTTTCAGTCCAATAGAAACTCTACTAAACATCTTTCACTTATTAATATCTCTATCACAACCTAAAAAACTTATAACACTAACCAATGGCTAATAGCAACGGAAATGGAAACAAACGTCACTACCGCACCTTCCCAGATCCTCTTCCTCAGTCACTTATCACCTTGTTTAGCCAAATAGCAAAACTAAAAAGTTAGCACAAATTGCAAGTTAAACTACTGGAGATTCGAGTTGCCGATCTTGAGCTAGCTGTCTGCGAACTTGTTGATCGTGTATCGGAGTTCAGTCCTGTGAGTCCAATGGGTAACACAGGAGCAGGTTCCTCCGGAATGGGTGCATTCGAGGGGGGCTCCCCGATCATTTGAACTCTTAGGGCTGAAAAACAAAGGGCAAATGTTTTGTGTACTACTACTTGCCCTATCTAACTATGTACTTTCAATTTGAAGTTATATACTACTTGCCCAATCTAACTATGGCTTTATTTTACGTATTATCTTTTACTTATAAATATCTGTCTAAAAACAAACAAACTAAGATATGTAAAAATATCTAAATATTGAAACAACCACCTCAATAATATCTATGAGTAATATATAACAGTCCTCCTCAACTTTTCCTTGACCATTTCATTAAATCAACATTCAAATTACATAAAACCATAACACGAATACTAAACCCTAACCACCAATATTTTAAGTATTCAGTCACACATTGGGTTGAAAAAAATCCTCGTCGTCGGAAACGAAAACTTCATTTATAATAGGGTTTCCTTCCTAACTGTCAATCCAATCGACTAAACCTAATCTTACATGTGTGTGCACCCTATTTATGTCTCCGGATTTAGGCAACCCCCAGTAACCATTACAAGTTAAAGACCAAACGTGGTAATCTAAATACATTTTTTGCAGTAACCAATAATGGTTCCCCATGGGTCAATGAACGGACCATCATCCTGGTGAAGAGCCCTTCCATCACATATTGGTTTATGAGCACCCAACCTCTCAACTATTTGATGGTTATCAACCACGCTAACCATGGCTAAATGCATCATAAGACTATAAACTTTGACTTCATTTTTACATGCATTGTGCATATGTGTAAGTATTGCCTCCCCCTTTACCCTATTTTCTTCGGAAAACAAGGAAACAATAGCCCATGCAAAGGTACTCGATTTGTGACCCGCATACTTTAGTTGATGGAGCTTGGCATAACCTTCATGAACCTTTGAAATATCAAACGATACATATTTCCCCATAAATTGGAGAATAAAACATGTCATGTCCCGTAGTTGCAAGGCCTATTATGTACATATAAAAAGCTAAATGAGATAGAGGTTGGTTGGTTCTGTAAATTAAACAAATTTACTGACCTATTACTGTAACAGTTGAGTTGTATTGATACATATTACAAACCTAGCTGATATGTATTACGAATAGGATTGCCCATATATTACGAGAGATTATATGATTTTACTGATATATATATATTACTAGGCTAGCTGATATGTATTATGGATAGGATTGCCCATATATTACGTAAAGTAAGAAAACAAAAGAGATGTTTCATTTCCAATAAAGTGTGATAAATGGTATTGGACTGCAAATTAAACAAATTTAAATATTTTGCAACCAACATTGGTAAAGGTCAAATGGCGCCTATTACTGTAACAATTGAGTTGTACTGATACATATTACAAACCTAGCTGATATGTATTATGGATAGGATTGCCCATATATTACGTAAAGTAAGAAACCAAAAGAGATGTTTCATTTCCAATAAAGTGTGATAAATGATATTGGACTGTAAATTAAACAAATTTAAAGATTTTGCAACCAACATTAGTAAATGTCAAATGGTGCATATTACTGTAACAGTTGAGTTGTACTGATACATATTACAAACCTAACTGATATGTATTACAGATAGGATTGCCTAAATATTACGAGAGATTTTAGGATGTTAGTGATATATATTACTAGGATAACTAATATGTATTACGGATAGGATTGCCCATATATTACGTAAAGTAAGAAACCAAATGAGATGTTTCATTTCCAATGAAGTGTGATAAATGATATTGGACCGTAAATTAAACAAATTTAAAATTTTTGCAACCAACATTGGTAAAGGTCAAATAGTGCATATTACTGTAACAGTTGAGTTGTACTGATACATATTACAAACCTAGCTGAGATGTATTACGGATAGGATTGCCCATATATTACGAGAGATTTTAGGATGTTACTTATAGATATCACTAGGATAGCTGATATGTATTACATATAAGATTTCCCATATATTACGAGAGATTTTAGGATGTTAGTGATAGATATTACTAGGATAACTGATATGTATTACGGATAAGATTGTCCATATATTACGTAAAGTAAGATATCAAATGAGATGTTTCATTTCCAATGAAGTGTGATAAATGATATTGGACTGTAAATTAAATAAATTTAAAGATTTCACAACCAATATTGGTAAAGGTCAAATGGTGCCTATTACTGTAACAGTTGAGTTTTACTGATATATATATTACAAAGATAGTTGTATGAATTACGGATAAGATTGCCCATATTACGAGAGATTTTAGGATTTTATTGATACATATTACTAGGCTAGCTGATATGTATTACATATAGGATTGCATAACACGGTTGAGCAGTTGATTAATACTAATAGATATTACTAAGGTAGCTGGTATGTATTACGGATAGTCTACATTTCCAAATATATTTTGCAAAATTCATTGAAATATATATCATATATGACTTACATATTTAATGCATTACTCATATTTTAGTGAAATAATCAAGTACACTTAACATTTAATTCCCCACCAACCAAATAAACATGAGTAGTTGTACATCAATATTATCTCATTAGTACATCAAGTATAATTTTTTTAAGAGGTTGGGGGGGGGGGGGGGGGGGGGGGGGAAGAACAAAGTCATCGTCGCCGGAGTCTTGGTAGTCGGACATTTCTTGATCAGACATGAGACCAGGATCGTTTAGTATTCACACATATTCTACGGTAGGGTCTTTGAAATTAGTTGCAATGTTTAGGTGTTGTAATTTTTGCCATCTCACATATAATTGATGCAATTATCTTTTCAGGTGAAACAATCCTGTTTTGATGTCTTCCTTACCTGAATATGCCATCTCAGTTGCTCGGCCCTTGGGTATAGGAAGACCATTGCGCCTGAATTCAGCCACAATGACACTTTTTGCTGGAATTAGTTCCTTGTAACGGTGTTTGAGTAATTTCACTGTGACCCTTTGTTTTTTGCCCTTATTTGACGAATGGCTAGGACCTTCAACATCTTCACGTTCATGCAGGATCCTCCAAGATGACAATGCTACGTCTAATTCCTCACGAGAATTGTAGGAGTAGTAGAAACCACCGGGGAAGGAGGAAGTTTGCATAAGAGCATCGCTTTGTTTCATGAACACCCCAACTTACCTTCCTTTAAAGACAACAAAAAATCCAGCCTCCATCATGTATGATGGATACAAGGTAAAACATATAGACTGTCTTTAAATAAGTATCAATAGTAAGGGTTCATATAGTTGGATATTAATTCCTTCCCACCAACCCTTGCTACCACTTATGATGTATCCACTGCATTTATATTTTGCATAGTTGGATATCATCCAAAATACACATCACAATTATGGTTCTTGAATTAATATTTGGTATTTTATCACAGGAGAAAATATGTGTATGCAAAAGATTGATAATGATCAAATACCCATAGTAAGAATAAAATACAAAAGTACATCAGACTATTCCAGTAGCTTACCCATAAGGATAATAAGTTCAATCCTTAATGATCACAAATAGAGATTACCAATAGTACCTCCACAAATTTAATCATTGATAAAATAGCCGATTCTTTAACCTATTTTGCCTGGAACTGGATTCGTTAGCAGGCTTTGCTGGTGTTGTCGGTGAAGGATCAAAATTAAATCCAGATTCCTTCAAAATCTGCACAACCGAAAAAAAATAATTACCATAGTGTGTTTATGTGGTCATGTAATATAACAAATTTAGATAATTTTGTCACATAATCAACATCACATAATAATTTGTTAACTTACATTATATTGAGATGCGGAAACCGATCCATTATACGAAGATGGTGTCCACAAATATCGGGAAGCCGACCCAGTATAGGAAGATGGTATGTTAAATAGTTAAGACCTAAAATAATGCGGAAGATACCTGATTAACCGGTAACGGGGGGTTTATACAAAGAGTCAATGAAATGACGTGCTCAGCTAATGGTCGTGTATGTCATGTATCTCCATTCACCCCAAAATCAACTTGCTACGAATCTTGACATGTGATCAACAATTAATAAGCATTCAAATATAAATATCATCATAGAAATGTTTCAAACATCATCCTAGTTGTGAGTTTCATACATTTTTCGCTATCTGAAATTCCTTTTTTTTACGAGCTGTTGTTGCTTTCTCCATGTTTCCTATATGTCATCGCCTTTGCCCTTTTTGAAATGTCCTTCTTTGAAAATCCTTTTACCGAGTTACCTGAACTTTCTAGGTCCTGCCTATCATCCTCCAATATAGTCGTAGGCCTCCTGTTGCAAGAATTTACTGAATTTACGATATTTGAACCTGTTGCTGGAACACAGCCCTCAGCAACAGATTTCAGCTTCCGCAACTGAATCATTATTTTTTGATATCCATCTTCACTACAGCTAGCTATTAAGAAGATCATATTCATGTAACGACACATAGCCCTATGCCGTCGCCGCATTTCCAAAATCAAGTCTACCGTTATATCATTAGAATGTGCAGTTTTTGTGAAAGCCTCAGTTGCGTTAATGTTCCACCATTTCAGAATATATCATGTTGAAATTTCATTCGCATGCATTACGTCTTTGAGTACCTTCAATATGTGGCTGCACAAGACCCCAACCCTTTCAAATTTTCCGTATGTACAAACCAATCCATCATCAGCAGACCTGGTCACTCGACAGGGTACAACATCGCCGTGTAGCCCAACCTCATATAACCACATACCAACCATAATCTCGGTAGATCGTATGAGTTTCTATTCCAATCCAGCACGTAGGAGGTGTTCCTGAAATAAAGCAATGATCCTTGCAGCGTATAATTTACCAACATGTTAAAGAATAGGGCATGGGTGCTTTAACAAATGGAGTTTCTCGATAAGACCATAACGGGTTTCATATTCCTTATAATGGTTGTCGTGAAGCAAGTTCTCATAGTAGCGGAAGAAGTCGGGGAGTTTATATTGCCTCGCTAAATACTTCTTCAATCTCCCATTCAAGCTTTCGCTCAACTGAGTCGTGCGGATTCCTCCAGTCCACAAATGTTTGATATATGACAATGCCCATTTCCCTCTCAATGAAAACAAGTTTTCTACCCACTTATTTTTTTGGACGTTGTAAACTTCAATCATAGTATTCCAATCGACATCAAATACAATAACCTCTTCAACTTCGTACATTAACCTTGATATGGCACTTTTAATTCCAACATAATCATGCACAATGTTGCCCAAATTCTTCTGTGCATTCTGGAGAAGGTGCCAGGTGCAAAGTAGGTGAGTTGTATCGGGCATTAAACCCACTAGTGCCTTTGCCATGGCAGCGTCTTGGTTCATGAATATAGTTTTTGGGGCTTTATTTTGCATCACCCTCATGAATGTTTTGAACAACCACATAAAGGAATCAGCAGTCTCATCGTACATAAAAGTTGCACCGAATATACAGGTCTCTCTGTGGTTGTTTAAACCAACGAAAACACCGAAATGACGGTTCCCATCAACGAGTTTATATGTCGTATCAAAAGTCACGACATCACCGAAATTATGGTAGTCACTTAGCATCTTAGAATATTCCCAGAAAACATTGGTAATCATCTCATCGTTGTCCAATTGAACAAAATGGTGAAAATGCGGGTCTTCGCAAGCTTGTTTTTGAAAGTAGTCAATTAGCCACGTGATCTCACCTCTTTCTAACTCGAGCTGCCTTCTCGTATGAATATGATTCTGGATGTCAACTTTAGTGAATCCAACACAATATCTGCCTCCGGCGATACGAGCATTTAACTCAAAGGCTTCGCATACTGCTATTCCAGAATCTGCTGCAATTTCCACATCAACCGCATCAACATTATTAATTTTCCTATGCGAACGAAGCATATAGCTGCACTCCTGGGGCATCAGTGGGTGGTTATGCAGAATAACTGATTTCTTCACAAAATAATTTTCTTTGCATTTGTCGTAGATCACCATTCGCGCTACGTAGTCGGTGCACATTTTAGCCCGTGCTTTCTTGGTCTTGAAGTCACGTTTGTCCTTCGATCTAGCCCCTATTTCACGCATACAAATAGCTTGGAGGTTACACGGCTACGGTTTTCGTACTCCCGCCGTATGCTGAACCCATAGTTCAATGCATATTTGTTGTACAAATCGTATGCATCTTGCTCTGTTTCGAAAAGCATGCCAACCTCAGGTATCCAACTGTCCACATTAATGTCCCCCTCAATGTCCACCCCATCAATGTCCCCCTAAATATGTGAATCATGGTCATCAGAATCACTTTGGAGACTGTCGAGAACGGTCACCATTTCAGCAGTCATCCAACACGCAAAATCTACATTAAACATACTTTAATGAGATGTCAAAAATATTTCAAATAGATGCAGTATATCTTAAAGGTGAAATATTTGGATAGGTGGAATATTCAGTTATCTGAATATTAGTGCAATTAATACTCTGCCCTGTTACACCCCTTGGTTTTATCTCTATAGACCATTTTAATGGATCATGACAATCATGACCACTTTAAAGGATATGGTCATGAGCTAACTTGGAACATCACTACTTGACTGCACTTTAATGCAATACTTGCCTGAACTTTCATCTACAACCTGCACTTTAATGGAGCATACTTGCCTGCAGTCAACTCTAATGGCCCAATTTAGTATGCTCAATTAAAATGCAGTCAACATGGCACATCATAAACATAATGCAACTATTCACCTAACTAAATTTAATGCAACTATTTATCATAAACACTTTATTGCACTTTAATGCAATTCTGAATCATTTACTGTTGGCCTTAAGATTTTAATCTAAGGGCAATTTCGTAATTTTGATAATAACAAATCATTAATGATGTATTTGTACTAATGGTTACAATGAGTATTTGTCCAAGCTTGTAAAAACAGGAAAATCATATATGGATCATGCGGTCAAAAAGATCATGGCGTTACCATTTAAAGCCACCGAGCAAAAGATTAAGTGCAAAGATGTTGAAGCTTAAAGACTATCAATTCTAAGAGGATCAACCACTACTTGAAGATTGGGGTAGATAGGTTGGTGAGTGTTTAAGATTAAATTGTCAAAGTAATTATTTGAATTATCTTTGAAGCTCTAGAAAATTGATTTAAACATGCATCATCTCACAAAACCATTTTTAAAGCTAAATTAAAATGTTTTTGAATAGTAAGGTAACCTGACTCTACAAGTCAGATAGCCTAAGTTTTATAGAGGTTTCAAATCATTTCTTCAGAAAGTAAGGTAGCCTAACTTAATTAGTCAGGTGGCATGACATAAATAGTCAGGTGGCCTAACTCTCAAAGTTAGATAGCCTAACTTATCAAAAAACAACACAAAATGAGCTTCCAACGGCTCTTGACTTTTGTGCTTCTTTTCTAACGTATTTGTCTCCTTCAAACGGCTCTATATGACTTTTTGTCATATTTTATGCCAAAAGTGATGAAAGTGTTTACTATAAAGGGACTTAAAATTCTCTTTACAACCTACCTCTTGCAATCTCAATCATACACCTTCATATACATTTTTGTATCATCATTCACATATTTTCAAGTCTAGAGCTTCCATTTTTATTCAAATTCTTACTCTAGTCTTGTGAGCAAGAGAGTTACAATTGTACAAATCAATATTTGAGAGATATTTTATTGTACAAGATCATTGTATTCAAAGGGTTGGTGTGACCCAATTTTAGGCTAAGAGAGGGTGTTCTCTTAGCAAGGAGAAGTGGTGTGCTTCTTGTGAAGGTTTTGCTCTCCACCCGTAAGGAGAAGCCATAGTGGATTTGGGAAGTCTCAAGAGAACCTTGAGCCGAGGACGTAGGAATCAAGGGTATTCTGAACCTCGCTAAAATCGTTTGTCCAAGTATTTATATTTCTCTCTCTACTCTTATTTTGATTTATATTGCTTTGTGTTTTTATATTAAATCATCTAGCATTGCAATTACATTTATCAAATAGAAAATCGAATTAAATTTCATTGTTTAAGCTAAGACTCTATTCACCCCCCCTCTAGAGTCATTTATTGGGCAACATTTACTTATACTAAATTTCACTACACTTAAATATAACAATGAAATGGATAAAAAAAAATTATATTGATCATAAAATGAAACAATTCTGACTACAAAATGGATAAAAAAAACCTAACCCCCCCCATATGGATCAGTTAACTCCAACATATGACCAATCAAACATATCCCGATCAAAATATCCTGAAACAATTCAGTACAATACTGATCGTTTACAACCAACCAAACATTTAATATCCACCAAAAATTATAAATACATTCAGCAAAATATATAAATACACAGAGTACAAATACGCATATCTCAGTTATCATACTTTTGGTCATGTTCTTTTACATTTATTCCCACCAATTAAAATTCAGTATACCTAAATAAATTATTGCCACTGCATCATGTACTAATTGTGTTGAATTAGTATAGTAAGCTCCAAAATAACTCAACATTATCTAATTAACTCACACATTGCATTGGTTTTTATTAAGCTGCACATACATATATCGTTACATACTTATCTTTAATGAAATATAGATGTCTCATACGGCATTTGCAGTAACCCAATAAAACATTTTGTAATAAATTACTGTAATGGCAATCCAAATATGAATGCATATATAATATGCAACAACAATATAAATTCCATCAAATATGCAGTAACAATATACATCAGGTGTTGTTGCCCTATGGGTTACAACAATAAATTCCATCAAATATGCAACAACATTTGTAAAGCAACACACTATAATCCCATCAAATAAATTCATAAAACTAAACACAATATCAGCCCTAAATTGAAAAACATAAAACATAAATTCATAAACCTAAACATAGTATCAAATAATTTGAATATTAAATCCATTGAAAAATATAAGATAAAACATTGCACAAACCCAATTCCAGTTTAGTTCCTCAAATCCCCAATTCCGGTTTAGTTCCTCAAATCCCTAATTTGAAGTTCCTACATACTTATCTTTATTGAAATATAGATGTCTCATACGGCATTTGCAGTAACCCAACAAAACATTTAGCAATAAATTACTGTAATGGCCATCCAAATATGAATGCAGATATAATATGCATCAACAAATAAATTCCATCAAATATATATCAACAATATAAATTAAAAAACTAAACACAATATCAACCCTAAATTGAAAAACATAAAACATAAATTCATAAACCTAAACACAATATCAAATAAATTGAATATTAAATCCATTGAAAAATATAAGATAAAACATTGTTTGCACAAACCAAATTCTAGTTTAGTTCTTCAAATCCCCAATTTCGGTTTAGGTCCTCAAATCCCTAATTTGAAGTTCCTACAATAAACCCACAATTTTAATTTCTTTGGAGACAAATCTCTTCTTTGCGCTTGAATTGCCCTCTGATATCAATATCTCAAACAAGATTCAGTAAGCTTTATAGACTAATCTCTTCTTCGATTTCCTTGAATCGCCTTCTATCAATCTCCCAAAAAAGAAAACAGTGGTCTGTTCGGAAATAAAAAATCATGGTTATTTATATTTCAGATTTGAATTTCTAGGAATTGGAGGGCTTTTTCAGATTTGGAACATAGATTCAAAATTTCAAACGATTTGAATTTGGAGCAGGAGGGTTTCGACTTTCGGAGAGAGTGAAAATGTGTATATAAGGTCATATATATATAAGTGTATGTGTATATAAGTCCATATATATACAAGCTAAATAACTTGTAGTTGAAATGCCCTTTTTGTCCCTATGGTAACTTTCTATTTTCACCCAACTGGCACTTAAAGCCAATGAGAAGTAAAAATGAGAGGATTATTTTCCAGCATTCTACCACTCTTACACTCTACAGTGGTTTGGTGACCCATTTTAATTCTCATCAATTTTATTATTTTTTCGTTTTAGCTAGTTCATGTTTATATTATAATATTTTTCTCTTTTACCACCCACTTCTCCTTTTTAAATATTTTTTTGAACTCTTTCATGGTAATTTTATTTATTTATAAAAAAAGAACTTGTTGTTATACCTTTCAAAAGTGTAAAGTTTAATTGTAATCAGACAAAAGTGTAAAATACATCTGAAGTATATTCAAGTGAGTAAAATATTCCATGAATTATAAAAATGAGCAAATTAAGCTCTCAAGTTTTTTAAATTGAGCAAATTTTCCATTTGAACCCACTTTTTGAGTGTCAAATTATAATTGTAACATTTTGGAAGATAAATAAATAAATATAATATGTAAAAAGAGTAAGATATCCTAATTATTTTGTTACCCAAACACCACACTTTAAGAATGTATTTTGTACTTTTGTTTATGTAACATTCTATTTTTTGAATTGATTAACATTAAAAAAATAGTTATATTTTATCCGTGCTAAACATAAATAGTTTATTTTTTTATTTTGTAATTATCTAATAGTAATTTTTTAAAATATTTTGTATAATTATTTAAATGAATTTAATTTTCCTTTTTGATAAATTTCTTCCTAAATTTAAATAGTCTCTTTATGTCATTGTGTATATTTTTGTTGCTTTGGAATTTATAAGATTATGTATGCGAAATTTAAACGAATATAAACGATTCTGCAAGCTGAGCAAATATGTTGATAGGTGTCTGAAGGGTAAATTATATTTTCACCCTTATTGTTAGTGAAAATTGCACCCGCAATCTCTTTTGTTTTGGTAATTATAATTTTACCCCTTAAAACTCATATCCGGTGACCATGTGAAATTATCCTTATACCCTTATTTTTTTAGGACACATGAGCAATATCGACATCAACCTAACTCAATACATGAGATGGATCTGATTTGTACTTGCGAAACATTGAGACATGAAAAATATTATGAACCTTCGACAATTCCGGTGGCAACGCTAAACGATATGCCACCTCACCGACACGGTCAAAAATCTTGAAAGCTCCAATAAAACGTGAAGAAAACTTTCCGCTCTTCTCGAATTACATTAAGCTCTTGTGAGGTGAGACATTTAGGCTCTGTTTGGTTTGTGGTCCGGTCTCATAATGGATTTTTTTAGGACATGACACTGTTTGGTAACACGGTCCCAAAAAAATAAGGACCACTTGAAACCAAAAGAGATAATTTGAGACAACAAAAAATAATAATTTCAAGTGGTATATATACAAAAGAGATTGTATATAATGTGCTTTTAAATGAATGTGAGTGTGGGACAACTGTTGCTACGTAGATAAGGCTCATTAAATGGTTCTGCTAAGGTAGATAAGACTCATTAAATGGTTCTAACTCATATACACATTACACAATCAACAATACAAACTATTATAATTTTAGGATGGTTCTTATACAACTTTGAAAAAAACTCTCTCACAACCCCTTTCTCTCTCTCCCTCTCTCTCTAGTGTTTCATTCACTTACTCTCAATATATGTTTTTGAATAGTGACATTGTTTGCTTATCATAATCATCTCAGACGGAGACTGCACTCTTGGTTACAAGTTCAACTTCAACCTTCTCTAAGGACTTTCCATCAATAATCTTACTTTTAGTAAGTTGCAAATGCTTTCTGTTTTATCGATTTAGATATACATACATATATATTTGCGAGGTCGTTGATGTCGAACGCTTCCACTACCGTTGCGTTCACACCAGCCCTCATTAGTGAATATCTCTGAATTAACCAGAATGTCAAAAACGATGCATATAGTGTATATGTATGTGTGTGTATATATATACTAGGAGAGAGTGAGGGTTTAATGGTAGATACCATGCCACCAATGCCACTGTAGAACTCAAGGACTCTCCATGGCTTGGATAAACCCTCCTTTCCCTCCATTGCTTTACTTTCTTCTAACTCCGTGGTCATCATTTTTGGGTTGTAACTTAGCCAATGTCTATGCGACGTCGTTTATTACCAATTTTTATTTTATTTTTTCCAAATGAGAAATGACATAAATTATTGAGTAGTCATGAAATGGTTGATGGGGTTAATTACCAAGTCGTGTGTATCTAAAACCATGATTAGTGTATTTTCCTTTCTGGTCAAAGAGTACTTCAGCAATATTTGTCCTTTTAATCTTTTCGCAAAAGAAAATGTGTCCTTTTGATTGGATCCCCTCTGTTTTTTATGTGTATTCTTCCTATATATATATATATATGTATGTCCTTCACCATCATCTAAATCCTAGGTTTCTATGTCTCTTTACAACCAGCATTATTAATATCTCACTAGTACTAACCATTTTGCAACACATTACACTCATTTTGTTGCTCTCTTCTTCAGGTTAATTGGCACCATCCAAACACCCATGGTTTTATGTATATTCTTCATCCAATTTCTGCTCTGTATATATATATATACATATATTTTCTGATAACAATCTCTTGGTTTTTCATTTTCTCTATGTTTGCTGTGATTTTTTTGTGTCTGTTTTTCTCATCTGAACTCAAAACAAAACAAAAAAAGGGTTTTCTTTCATAAATCTTGGTTCTGGTCATGTTCTCATCTTATTTTGAAGGATTAAACCCTAGAATTACCAAGAAATCTCAGTTCTCTTTACTAAATATTTCATTATTTTTTCCCTAATCCCAACTCTTTTTTGTGGTTGTAGATCTGTTAATTTCGAGACTTTTCTTGTTGGATCTTCGCATTTTGGTACGTGTACCCACTCTTGTACGATTTCTGTAAATTTTTTTGGGTTTTTTTTTGTTATTCTTCTTTTCTTGCATAGTTTTTAATAATGGTTTCATTTTTTTTTATGTGTATTAGGGTATATTATATGTTTTGCATTTTACTTTGATCTTAGACAAATTACTGCTGATATGATTGCAGTTGGGTTGCATTTTGATGAAGTGAAATTACTTGATGAAATTTGGAGATTTTTTAAATTAGTTGTTAATTTTATTTAAACTATTTTTTTTTTGTTAAACAAACTAAAATCAAGGTATTTCAGCATCTGTTTGCATGTGAAATTATTTTGCAAAATTTGGGTTTTTTTTAAATTAGTTGTTAATTTTATATAAACTAACTAATTTTTGTTAAATCAACTAAAATTAAGCTATTCTAGCATGTTGATGAACTGTTTGCATGTGGAATTACTTGATTGAATTTGGGATTTTTTTTTTTTTAGTTGTTAATTTAAGTGAAATTAACCAACTTTTGTGAAATCAACTAAAATTATTGATCTTGGCATGATGAACTATTTTTTTGTGGAATTACTTTATTTTATGTTGATGTAAGTGAACTTTTATAGAAATTGGTAAACAAATTAGTTGATGGAAATTTGCATGCATTTTAGAAATTTAGGTTAAACAAAAAATTGCATGGCAGTTTTACGGTTTACCTTGCATTAAAGCTTTTAATATGTTGCAATGTATTCAGATGCAGTGTAGAACTAATTTTTTTGGCTAACCATTGGAATTAATTTTCTTACAATCACTGGCTTTTCCTATGTTCTGTTGCTTTTGCGCCTTTTTTTTGTGTGCACAAAAGGGTACTTTGGTCCTCCAATTTTACAACAATACATGGTTTATATCTTCATGACTAGAGCAAGGGTGGTATATCTACATCTTCCACACTCCGTTCCACTTATGCCCTTTCATCCATAAATGCACACTATATGTTTTTAATCAGAACATGTGCACGTCTCCTTTCTGTTTTTAAGATAAGAATGATAGACATAATTTGCTATAAGCGACAGGGATGCATTATTAATCTTTTTAGTTCTTTACTTTTATTTCATCTTGCATGTTTTTTACTTCTTTTCACATTTTCTTATATCTGTTAACATTCTCATGATTGATCTTCGGGCATATATAGGTTAATTATCATGTATATAGTTATTTAGTGTTAACCTGCATCCAATTTCTAAATATTTTATCCTTGACGATCTTGACGATCTTAATGATGTAGGTTTTCAATCTCTCAAAAAGAGGATATATAATATGTCAAAATGGGAACGAGTGGAATAGGCAAAACAAGGTAAGTACTTGAAACTCCTTTTTTCGGTACATTTTTTTTGTATACAAGTGGTTTCCACCACGGATACACTCCATTATCGCAATATAGTTAATAAACATATAGGGTGGGTATCTTTGCACCGGCCAAAATATGAGATAGTGCAGAATTCGCGTATTCAGGACCCCAACCCGCATAAAGCGAACAACAAAAATCTGCATCCTTGTTCCTAGAACTTATCTAGACGATTAGTAAATGGTAGAAGGCGATCATATTCGTCACATAGCACTTTGAAGTCAGTGAAGTACTCCGGTAAGGACTTTCCAGTTTGTTTGAGCTTAAAAAATCCTTTCATCACATCATATAGGCGAGAAAGATCATTAGCACCAGAGTAGGTGTCCTTAAGAGAGCGCCACACATCCTTGACGGTGTCTACATTCGCAACTAATATCTGGATTGAGGGGTCCATAGAGTTCAACAACTGACTAAATATTATAGGATCATTATGCAACCACAAACAGTACTCCGGTGATGAGGAATCTGGTGGATCATCTGAGAGATGAATATCTAACTGCATGTCCTGTAGAGATTTCAGAACAGTCTTCCTTCATATTGTATATGTTGTAGGACCATCAAGCTTCCTATTCACAAGTCAAGTGGATGAGGAAAACACCTCTGTGGTTCTTTGCTGCCCGGCATCCTTCTGAACCCCGCGAGATTGAAAAGTCCGGGTTTTGCTTCCTTCACTAGAAGACATTCCGGCAACAAAAAAATACTCGTAAAGACACCACAAATAAAGTAAAATAACTTCTGTTCGATTTCTCAACTTGACATCCTAGGCTCCAAAACACCATATTAGGATAACAAACAAATAAAATCAATTCACGATATAGTAAAAAAAATACTATATTTCAGATTCAGATCACCATCACAAAAAACGTATCTGCCCTGATTTTGAATCTTCAAACTAACATCACTCACGCTCCACAAACGAACAAGTTCCTCTTGTAATAGGTTTGTCTAGAAGTGCAAAATATGGGTATAGAATGAAACAGAGCTAAGGGACAAAGATGGAGAGGAAGAAGAAGAGAAGAAGAATGGAAAAGAAGAGTGTTGTCGGCCAGAAGCTAGTGGTTGGCCAGTTGCTAGGTGGCGTCTAGGGTTGGAGGATCATGGCTCTGATACCATGTTAAGAATGAAGCGAGAACCCCTTAGGGTTGCTGCTGATTTTATTTATAAACAAATACGAGAGTACATGATATTATCATAGGATGGGCAAACTCACACTCAATCACTACTTAATAAATATAACGCAATATAACTAACACACACAACACCTTCACTTTGGTGCATTAAGCACCTTTTCACTCCTCTCTTCCTCTTCTCTTTTCTTCTCTACTTCAAACATGAAATATACTCCCCAAAGGCTGCCCTTCCTTCATCCCCAAAGGCTGCCTGAGGCGGTCATTCCTTTATCACCAAAGGCTGCCCGCCTTTCTTTACCAAAGGTTGCCCTTTCTTCATCACCAGAGGCTGTCCTTTTGATTATTTGAAATGCCAATCATACCATCAATCACTACCAAACACATCACATAACCAATAGAATTTTGCCACATCCTAATAGTTTTGGTAGGAAGAAAATTTTTGTGGCTTTCTAAAGATGACATAATAAATCTTGTCATATCTAATCAGTCTCTAAGATGAGGTTTTATAACTTGTCTTGCATGCTTTATTTTATCATTAGTGGAGCATTGGCTACATTTTGTGATCTACACTTTTACTTGATATCTTCCCTTTACTTAATCATGATATATTTGCGGTTATTTTATTGATTATGTTTATGTTTTTTGAATAAAAAAGGAGAAAAGAAGAAAAGGAAAATGGAAAGAGTAAAAAAAAGCAAATGACTTGCCATAATTTGTAAAAGAAAGGAAAACATAATTTTTTTAAAATAAAATGGTAGAAGGTAACCACAATAGTGGTGGCGAGTATTAGGGATGGTGGTGGTGGTGGGTCAAAAATTAAATGACGGCCAAATTTTGTTAATGTCTTACTAAATCATTCATTCAGTTAATTGAAAAACATACTCCCTCGTCCCCAAATAAGTGTCCACTTTCTTTCTTTTAGCTTCCCAAAATAAGTGTTCATTTTTCAAAAATTGAAAAGTCAAAGCACTTTATTTGATCAGTTTATCAATGTAACCTTCAAGCATTAAAGTTATTAAACATATACACTATAAAGCATCATATCACTATGGTGCAACCACGAATAAAGTTGGTATTTCATTCACTAACACTACAATAAAAAATAAAAAACATTTCCTTAAAAAGTATGATTCCCCAAAAAAGACTTATAATTTGGGACGGAGGGAGTATATCAGAAGTGAAATGTCCAGATGTTGAATTGTATGTGTTAGAAAAATTGAAATTCGTTATTGGAGAGGTGTTAACAAATTGTAATACTCATTTTTGTGCACTATATTTGGCTTAGGTTTGAGAATAGTTTTGTGTTACAAAATGTGCGTAATAGTCTTTTATGATACTCTTTAAATCTAATCTGATATTGATGAGGGTGTTTCTCCGTGGATCTTTAACTTTATTTAAAGGTCATTACAATTGTTACTTTTGGTCTCACAATAATAGGAGTCATTCAAATAAGAAGTTGATATTAAAAGAGTGGAATGTAATGTCTTAGATTGTCCGTGCTTGACACTTGTACATGTGGACCCCTCTCAAATGTGGAGGCATGTTTTGGAAACCATGATCACGGAGTGTATGCAACATGGTTTAGGGCGGGTCATTGCAAATGGTGATTCTGTCCTCGTTCACCCTAACTCGTGTCGATAGTATAGGTTTGCACTCTCTCCCTCGGTGGTTTCGGTTTTCCTCAAAATGTGTCTTGACAATTGGTCTGCATCCACATATGCAAGCATTATCAAACCTCTCCCCTCACACGATATGGGGTCAGAGACCCACTTGTGGGCTTGTGCCTGCTCCTTCATTTGTGGCTGGAGATTGGCTATCATGTTATATGTCAGGACCTGTCCCAACCGGTATAGATGACATTGTTCCAAGTGGAGATAAATGTGACGTTCTGCATTACTTGAGAGAAGAGGATCGCTGACACTTCTATTTGTGGGCACCCCATAACTGTATATACGTGTTTTGAAAATAGTGAGCGCATAAAATCCGCGAAGCAGACAATATCTACGTGGGTTGGGGCATGACACATGCTAAATGTGACATTGTTATGAATTCTTCCAATTAGAATTTAATGATGATCAATAGCTCAAAAATGGTTTGCATCATTATAGGCTTGTCACTTGATAGTCACTGTCCCCTTCTTTTTGGTGAGAAATATGACACCTCGAATGTATGTGATGTATGTGATAGATTGTAACATACTTTTTGGGTCAAAGTGTTTTCTACTTCTGAAGTTCATCTCTAAGTAGTTCACAATACCCATTTTTTTAAGTTCAATTTTGGTTGTTATTGGCAGGTCAGCATATTCTCAGGCGAGGTTACCTGCAACACATGTCATAGGATTGCTAAATCGGTTAATACCTGTATAACTCAAGCCATGATTCTTGTCCTTCATATTGTCTAGTAGTGTTCTCTTTGTAAATTGCATAGAGTGTGTTCGTCATACCTTTGCAACATTTTTGTAGGCAATATTCTTTAATATGGTCGATCAAGATGAGCCGATTACGGATGACTCGGTTATGGATGTTGTAAGTTTTCTGCCTCTCATCTTGTTTTTACTCTTTATGTTGGCTAGGAGTTAGTTATATTCTTTCTTTAGTTGAAATCAATAGATAATTGCAAGAGGATGGGTCTCTCCTAGATCGAGATCAGATTTGGTTTCCGTCTTTCATTGTTTCTTTCTCTCTTGTATATTTTGTCCTTTTTTGATATATATATATATACATGTATGGGTTTTCTTTTGGTTTTTTCCTTTTTAAAGTTTTGGATGTTTTCCTTTCATTGATCTCCCAATTTCCTGCTCATAATTCGTCTATTGTTGAGGATCTGAGGCCTCGTTTTCATTCTTCGCACATGGATTTGAGAATGCAGAAGATGATGATTGTTTTTAGCTCTGTCATCTTTCTCTTATTAAGGACAATTGTTTGGTGACATCCATTTGAATTGTTGAATATGACTTTGATTGCTTTTCTTGATCACAATTAGGCAAAGGATGTCATTGGATGATACTTCTTTTACATGACCAATTGCGTTTTTATAACTGAAGGATGTAGATTGGGAAAAAAATCGGAAGTTACGCGAGCGTAGTGCAGCTCTTTTAGGATGTTGGCACGCATATTATGGAGGATATGCTTCGTATATTCAAGGTAGTTGGTTTGTTTGGTATTGAATGTAAAATTTTCATTATAGGCTTGTCACTTGATAGTCACTGTCCCCTTCTTTTTGGTGAGAAATATGACACCTCGAATGTATGTGATGTATGTGATAGATTGTAACATACTTTTTGGGTCAAAGTGTTTTCTACTTCTGAAGTTCATCTCTAAGTAGTTCACAATACCCATTTTTTTAAGTTCAATTTTGGTTGTTATTGGCAGGTCAGCATATTCTCAGGCGAGGTTACCTGCAACACATGTCATAGGATTGCTAAATCGGTTAATACCTGTATAACTCAAGCCATGATTCTTGTCCTTCATATTGTCTAGTAGTGTTCTCTTTGTAAATTGCATAGAGTGTGTTCGTCATACCTTTGCAACATTTTTGTAGGCAATATTCTTTAATATGGTCGATCAAGATGAGCCGATTACGGATGACTCGGTTATGGATGTTGTAAGTTTTCTGCCTCTCATCTTGTTTTTACTCTTTATGTTGGCTAGGAGTTAGTTATATTCTTTCTTTAGTTGAAATCAATAGATAATTGCAAGAGGATGGGTCTCTCCTAGATCGAGATCAGATTTGGTTTCCGTCTTTCATTGTTTCTTTCTCTCTTGTATATTTTTGTCCTTTTTTGATATATATATATATACATGTATGGGTTTTCTTTTGGTTTTTTCCTTTTTAAAGTTTTGGATGTTTTCCTTTCATTGATCTCCCAATTTCCTGCTCATAATTCGTCTATTGTTGAGGATCTGAGGCCTCGTTTTCATTCTTCGCACATGTTTTCATTCTTCGCACATGGATTTGAGAATGCAGAAGATGATGATTGTTTTTAGCTCTGTCATCTTTCTCTTATTAAGGACAATTGTTTGGTGACATCCATTTGAATTGTTGAATATGACTTTGATTGCTTTTCTTGATCACAATTAGGCAAAGGATGTCATTGGATGATACTTCTTTTACATGACCAATTGCGTTTTTATAACTGAAGGATGTAGATTGGGAAAAAAATCGGAAGTTACGCGAGCGTAGTGCAGCTCTTTTAGGATGTTGGCACGCATATTATGGAGGATATGCTTCGTATATTCAAGGTAGTTGGTTTGTTTGGTATTGAATGTAAAATTTTCATTTTGAAAAATGGTTCTCTATCGGTTAATGTCCTTTCCATTTTTTAGTTTTTGCTCCCATTAGAAAGCATCTAATATAATTACCAAAATGGTGGCGCAACTTAGGTACACAGGAACCGTAATTTCCTGCTACAAATTAGTGAATGTAATACTTTTATTTTGATTATTGGATCTATTTCTGTTTATTTCCTCTCTTTATTTTGTATTTATTTATTTATTATTTTTTTGTTTTTGTTTTCCTCTGATAAGAAAACATCCCATAGAAGGCTAAAATGGTGGTGAACCTAGGTACACTTGTGGCGTAATTTATTGTCAAATGCCTGAATGTAAAATTTTCATTTTGAAAAACGGATTTATAACGGTTTATTTCCTCTTTATTTTTTTGCTTCTCTTAGATATGAAAGTATCCCATATAATTGCCAAAATGGTGGTGCAACCTAGGTACACGTGGGGCGTAATTGGTTCTCATAAACGATCTTATGTTCATTAGAAACTAATGATACTAGAATAAATATATTAACTTATGAACATGATGCTCCATTTCTTTGAACCATTATGTTCCATGTGAACCAAATGAACGACATCTAGCAATCAAGGTAAAGAGCGATTGAGGGGGAAGATCCTAAAGGGTAAGTGTCACCGGAATATCAAAGGGAAGAGCTGAACAAACAACTGAAGTAGAGAAAAAAATAAGAGTAAGTTGTGACACACTACAATGGGCAAACTAGTGGAGTTGAAACTGCGCATGCCAAAAGTGAATGCGGGGTGCACTGATGCCAGTGCTAATCGGCCAAAACCTCCCTCAACCTCGGTTTCTTAGAAGCGTGAGTAGGATGTAATAGAATTTCTGTAATTGTAATAGGATGGAAACTATTTCTCCTTGGCTGTTCATACATGACCTCATTAATTTGTAATCGCTGGCACCCAAGCCTGTTACCGCTCTGCCGGTATGCTGCTTTTTAGACGATACTCGTAAACATGCATTTGGGGCGTACTCCTTTCGAACCACCAAAGAACTCCTTCACTGAAGTTGGAAACACCTACTAGATCTTTTCCAAAGAGAGGACAGGGCACCATAAATCCCGGTTAATGCAGAACAAGATGGCTGGGAGCCTTTACTGCTTCTTTACATACAAACTGATCAACCAGTGGCTCTTGTAGATGTCTTATTTGAGAAAGAAAAACTTGAATTTGGTCTTCGTGCAAGTACCTTTTCAAGGGGAGCATATTCCCATAAAGCACACTATAGTTGTAACATGATCGATCGCTGATAATCCATTCTTGGTTGCCCTTTTTTCCCTCATGGGGGTTAACAACTTAAACAAGGGCTTGAAAAATCAGTTTGACAGTCCTATTTAGTCTACACGAGATGTTATTTAACACCATTCCATCCATCTATGTGTTAGTTGAAGGCAATATACTTTATTTTTTTGATAAGTAAAGTATATTATAAAGGAGCCGCTTTAAGGGAAGCGAAACCCAAAAACAAAAGGCTATAAGCCTCAAGGATCCAAAGATCCCAAAAAATCAATTTTCTTCTCTAGGGATGTACAATATCTGCCCTTTCCCCACCCTAAAAGAGAAGAAATGACCAAGTCCTTAATCATGCCAATTGGAGATTCCATCCCATCAAAGCGGTGTCAATTACGTTCTTTTTACAAACACCACCATAGACAAACATCATTGTCAAGCTCAATCAGAAGATACGACTGTGGGCACTCGTATAACATTCGCCCCGACTATAATCAAGCTCATCATCGAGCGCGGTATGGCCCATTGAATCCCGAAAATGCTCATTAACAAACACCAACAATCATAAGCCACATAAGCAAAAGATGGTCAATCGACTTTCCATCCCTCTTGCATATATAACAACAATTATATCTGATAATATTCTTCCTCCGCATGTTGTCAATAGTAAGGATTCTTCCCCAAACCACTCTCCACACACAAAAAATGCCATCTTTGGAGGGGTTTTGGAACGCCAAATTGCTTTCCAAGGAAAAGCCGGCCTGCGCGGACCTTGAGAGCATCTAAAGAAAGACGAAACCTCGAACTTCCCAGACGAGGAAGGGGACCAAACCAGCAAGTCAGACACACCCCCTCCATAAGTGCACTCTGGTATACATCATCTGAAAACAACCCCTAACTCTCAATGTTGAAATTGTTTTGTAAAGGACACATCCTAAACTGGCCTCCTGTTAGGCCTTTGAAGACTTTGGGGTGGTGGCTTGCCCAAGGTAGCACCCATGGGCAATGGGGGCTGAGAATGACACTTGGAGTGACATTGGAAATTAAGTCAGAAAATAAACTAAGTGTTGGAGAAAAGTCAAGAAGCACCCTTATGGCAAATGACATGAATCTACGAAATGAGATTATTGAGAATTATTAATTAAATCCATTTTGACTCCTCAAGCAGGGATCATATTTGATCTAGGCACAACGACATTTGTGTATTCTGCATATATAGGGGGGTATGTGAGCTTGACTTTAGTTGGCATCCAATAACCAAGCAAGGCCTTGGTAAGCCTTGGTTAGGGTATGTGTGGGGAAGCTTATGGACATGCGTGGGCATGGTTTGACAACATTTTGGTTGGCGACACGGGTCGGTGACGGTGAAATGGTGCGATGACATTATGGGCACTTGTGTGTGTGCATGGATTGGTAGCCTTGCGTGCTATGCCCACAATTGTGCTAACTTGCCCTTGGGCAATGATTGCCTTAACTTGGAGTACATGCACATCAAGTCTTGGCAATGCTAATTTGTCTTTGACAAGGTCGTGATACAACTGATGGCTGACTTTGGAATGCATGTCTTAGCATGATGTAATGCATGCCATGACATGGGCGTGGCTTAGAGCATGCCCAACTTGGTGACACTTGGTGAAGGCAACATGAAAGCAAGCTGAGCAAGACCAAGGCATATGTTTGACATAGCTTGGTGAAGTGTTGAAGTGTGTCAGCACAGATATACATGTGGCATTCAGACAATGCACATGTGGCACAACAGATTCAAAGATATAGGACAGTTGTGATGACAAGGCTTCCAATTGTAACTTGTTGGCTTATGTCTCACAAGATTGGCTATGCCCGCACACCTATGGGGAGGGGTTGTCTCCCAAGATCTTGGAATGTTTGTATAGGCAGTTTTCATGAGTAGTCTATATAGGCATGTCAGATTCAACAATGGAGCATATATACTTTGGCTTGTAACTCCATTGTAAGCATAGGTGATCCTTTTGTACTGTTTGAGATTATAGTGAAAATGTTGGATGTGTGAACCTCTGTAAATGTCATGTGTTCCTTCATTACTTGTATGTGAAGAAATCTAAGAATTCAGAATGAAGAAGAACTGGAATGCTGAATTCTATTTTCTATACTTCATCTTTTACAGATTGATCATGGCGTGTTAAATATACAAGAAATAACAATAAAGAAATATGATGTGCTTTGATGATTTTTGCTAGGTATACCACAAACAGTTGGACAGACATTTGGCTGAATTTCTTGATGTTTCTTTTGAACAACTGGTAAGAAGAACTTGGTTGGTTATGATTGATTTCATCATATTGCTCTCTAATCACTTACCCATAAGCTTTGTACAGATGACAAGGAAGTTGAAGGAAACTTCATCTATGGCAAATAATGCATGTCGGGCTATGTGTGAATTATTAATTAAGGTAGATTCATTTCTCTATGCTTCATTTAGTTAAATTCATTTAAAGGGTCATTATCATGTATAGTTCTTGTTACAGGGACTATTAAGGCACAAACTAGAGAGAGATTATTAATTTTCGCTGAATATCCAATTTATACACTTGTAAGTTTTGTTCTTGGGTGGTTTTCTGTGCCACTCAAGAACAAATGGATATGACATGGATAATATAAAAAACATGGTTCCATTATACATGTTTAAAACTAATTGGTTAAGAAGTATAGGCGCGTATGTGAAGGTTACATGTGGTGAACATCAACACTTTTAAACATTGCTAGATGTGTCCCACGCAACATGAAATTGTCCATATTTACAAATTGTCCTTATTATTTCAGACACTTAGCCAACATGTCTAGACTCTCTCCATCACGAGCTCTGTAGTCAAAACAAATCTTAAATAAAGTTTTATTCAGCACTGACAAAAGATTCAAATCTCTCTAATAAAAGGTTGGCATCATGTTCTACAAAAATGGTAGTTTTGTCATGGAGCTAGGATATGCTTTCATGAAAAGAGGTAATCAATGCCCTTTAGTTTAATAATATATTTTCGTACTATCTATCCCTTCAGAAACATATGATTCTCAAAATTAGACTAACTGATAGAAAGACCGACCTCTAAAGTCAAGTTCCGAGGTTTCCCGGCCATCAAGTTCCCAATCACAAATCAATCATTTACAACACTTTTTGATATTTGATAGCTATATAACTGTAATAACAATTATACTCAGATTGGTAGGTATGTGTATGTTTAAATCCTCTTGTACCACATGCATAGATGAGAGATGATTTACAACTGACCCTTCCCGGACTTCGCAATGGCTGGAGCAACGGGCATTGGGCTGTCCTTTATAATTTTAACTTACATATAGTTTGCCACTTTTTTCATTTTAAGATGGCGTTAACCGTTCATTTTGCTGAAGATTGATGCAACCCGACTTGCTATTCGACACTGTCCATATCCTACTTTGTTTCGATTTGGCATAGGGAGGTATCTGTGTCATATTGTGTCCATGTTCGGCTCGATTTTTGTGTGAGCTACTTAGCTACCATTATATTTATTCTATTGTGACTGTCCTATTTTATGCATTTGAAAGTCCTTCAGATGGGCAATTTTAAGCTTTCGCTTCCGCACTGAGATTATTACTTTTCTCTTATAAATTCTTCATATTTCATCTGATATAGTAAGCATGATGAATGCTTGATATGAATGACATTTGTTACAGTGTTTCGGGCATAAACCTTCCAGGGAAATAAATGTCTAAATTTTATATGGCAAGTTTTGGATACTTCTTTTGTTTTCGAAACGTAGTCATTTAGCAAAAGAAAAGTGTAGAAAATGGGACTTAGTATGGTTAGGACCAAAGTAATTGAACTAACCAATACTGGAAATCATTGAGAACCAGCCTAATCCGTAGTAGAAAATCCCCTCGTATATTCTCTTAGCAAGAGGCATCCCTTTCCTTAGTGTACTGCTAGAATATCTCCCACATTGTGATGAGAAAGCATGTTCTTGTCAATCCACAGTTCAGTTGGTTGGTGTAGCCTTTCGTGGCAGTAAGCTGCCTATGTTATATTTGACATCTCTGTCAATATTTTCTCCTCTCCATGATCAATTCATGGACTCGAATGTTGAAGAATTTGACAATATTAAATGTTAGATGATCTTACTTTTGATTTCCTAGATTATCAAGAGCTCTTTTTTTATATACATTTTTTACGTACTATGATGACACATGTTCTGTATTTAGTTGTTTGTAAGTGTCAATTCATGTTTTTCAATTTATAGTAGTACTTCTAGTTTCCTAGATATCAAGTGCTATGTTGTTTGTTTTTATTCATTAAACCATTTCAACAGAAAATTGAGTATAAAAGTTCGTCTATAAGATTGTAGAACTAGAAATGTGTTTAATACTTTTGTGACCTTTTAGTTTAAGAAACATCCAGAAGTCTTGCCGAGAATATCGGCACTTATGACTGTGATGATCACGTTTCTAAACGATCTCGTTGAGGTGATTGTTGTTTAATTACTGTAAGTGAATTTGTTTTGTGACTACTTGTCTTTTTAATCATATTTATTGCTGCTAAGTAGGAGCTCAACGGGTCTCTTGTAACGATCAGTGCCATTACAATATGGAAACTTGGGTTGATCCATCTGAAGCGTGTATCACCATATACGCAATCCTTGCAATGATTCTTATGTTGTACCTTATCTAAGTAAGTTTTATTTTCTTCTTTCAAAATTCTTAGTGATGTTGTATGTTAGAAATTGCAAATCAAAAGATAAGTCGATAAAAGTCTCAACTTTCAAAAAATTTATGACATTGTATGTGGGAATATTAAACAGGACAATGAAGCATAAGTGCCATGTATGTGTGAGAATTTTCTAAGACTGTTTGAAACATTTTGATCTAAATGCTCCTCAATTGATGGTTTGAATGCATTTCCATACCTTCTCCTTATGCATCCTTGTCCTCTTAGATTATTGTGGGACCCTTTGGATACCGCAATCTTGTCGTTTTGATGTTTTTTGTTTATTGTGGGACCCTAGAAACTTCAATTATAGGCTTTCTCCATCTTAAAGGTTTTGTCAGCTTTCTCTCGTGATCAAAAGTTAAAGTTAATGAGTTCATCCCAATTGATGTGGCCATCAACTTCAAAAAAATAATAAAAAAAATTATCCTCTTTTCTTATTCTAGCATGATCTTGACCTTTTTTTGAAAGGTAATAAACTCAAACACACGACCTCCACTAAGGCTCGGATCCTTGACCTCCCTTTTGTGAGTAAGAGCCCGTACCCTTTGGTCACAAAGAAACACGATAGGCATTGTCTGCATTTTCTCATTTTCTCTCTTGAATGTCGGCATTAAATCCCAAAATGTTGAAATGTCCTAACCAATGCGAACCTAGAATGGTGGTTTAGGCCTAGTGTTGGGGGATTGTTCATTTCTTCCATTTTTAGCTTTGATCTAAAGCAATAAAAGTTAAAAGAGAAGGGAGAAAAGGAAGGTTGTCTTATGGCTGTTTTTAAAATCATAAAAGCTCGTTAGCTCTAAAAATATTAGAAATACTGCTATTCAACCCCCAAATATTATATTTAATGGCCATTTCGCCCTTCCTACTTTATTATCATCAACAAATGATGTAATATGGGGAAATGTTGATGGTTGGGTCCAATAATTTATGAGGAATGTGAGTGTCTTTGTAGGGAGTATACAACTTATTGATCTTTTAAGAATATTGGGTACTCTTAATTCTGTGCTTTGTTTTGGGTTTTATATAGGAGTGCTACTTTCTTAATCAGTTTGTGTCACAAATTCACCAAGGACCATGCTTTTACTAACTTTTCATAAAACATAATTTATGACGGGATATGTATTGAGAAAGGGGATGCCTTGCGAGGTCAATGTGCAATGGTACATATCTGTTTTCTATGAACTTCCGATTTGGCTTGAAGTGAGTTGGTCTAATTTAGATATACCTCTACCTCTGGATAAGGTCCTATATAAAGGGCCCATTTCAGACCATTATATACTCGATTCGGTCGAATCTTGTGGTAGGCACGTACCATTCAAGAACTTCGGAGGTTCATATATGGCATGATCTTGACCGTTCTTTCAGCAAGCTCCATATTCGTCTCGGTTTGAAATTTTATTGAAAATGTAGGCACGTACCATTCAAGAACTACAGAGGTTCGTATGCGGCATGATCTTGACCGTTCTTTCAGCGAGCTCCATATTCGACTGGTCTTGAAATTTTATTGAAAATAACAGTAGAACTGGATGGTTATATACCAAAGGGTATATTACCAACGGTTCTATTGGACTCCGGATGGGATCTCATTTTTGGGGTTAAACTACTACATTTTAATCCCACTCAGTTAGGTTTATACAAGAGCCTTACTATTTGCTCATGTTGATATCATTTCCTTCCTTGCAGGTTAAATTTAATCCAATAGGGGCTTTGAGTTCACTTTCTTTAATGCCCGAAGCTATTGCAAGCAAGAGCTACTGAATTTTTATGAAAGAAAATTTAAAACATGGAAAAAATGATGCAACTTATGTATTTCACTCTTTATGTTTGTCACAGGACATTAGTGAACTACGCAACGAATGTTGCAAGGTGTTGAATTATTATAGAGAGGTCAGTGATGCTTCAATCCTATGAAATTTTGGTTTTAAATTTTTATTATTCTCTTAACAGTTTTACCAAAATATCTAGGGTGGTTGTAGTTAAAATCTTTCACGAAATTTTGTTTTAGGAATTGTTTCTAGTTAGCTAGCTTATCTAACTAGGAAAAAATGGTTATAGTAGTTACAATTTACTATGACTAATTTGTGGGCTTAAATATTTACTAAGTCTCAATTAGCACAGAGCGATGCGAAAATTAAAAAAGTACCAGGTCAAAAGTCGTGACAACAACCATAATTTAAAATCTCCCTTATTGTCCTTGCATTTCCAGCTATTTCTCAAAGATTCGTACTTGGGCTCCCAACCTCCATATTTCTACTCTAATTTGCCATTTGTTAAAAAAAATCAGGACCATACTGGTTATCACACTTATTTATTTGTACCCGTCATGGGCTAAATGTTAAATGTGTTGGTATTACGGCTTCTCTTACTGCGATTGATTGAGATTATCAATAATTTGACTTTTGCCTAAAAAAATTGATGTTTTCTTGTTTGTGTATCAATAGTTAGCTCGCGAGATGTACGGGGGATGATGATCCTTGGGAGAAGTTTCTATCTCATTTGGAGCCCCATGAGAAAGAATTACTTGATATATCAAAATTGGAAGTTGATTTTGGCGAATAGGAAGAAGTTGATATGGTGAGTTTCCAGAAATTTTATTTTTCTTTTATTATTTTTGTTTATCAAGGTATATTATTTCAAGACATCATCATGGCATTTCATAGTGCTGTATGGGTTTTCATGAGGTCACGATTAGCATTTTGGGTTATGTTTAGTCATTTCAGTGACTTGATTTTTCGGGCTTCTCGTGGGCCTGGGGACTTTTCGGCGGGCTCGTAGCATTTTCTGTAATGTCCGTGTTTTACTAGAATTATTATTATTTTATTTATTTGCAGGTCTCAAGATGTAACGTACGGTATTTTGACCTATTTATATTTATTTTATATTAAGGTTTTCTAAGTTATATTTTCGCTTGTAAATTACGGGTCGTAGGATGACTATTTTTTCTCAGACTCTATTTTCTGTCGGCTCAATTTATTCCAAATTAGATAAGGATTTGTTTGGTTAGTTTCGGATTAGTTAAACTCTTAAACTATTTTCTTGAGGAGATTGGTGGGCTTGGGATTACTTGGTAAGTTAGGCCCATTTATAATGGTTACACATACACTTAAATTTTATTCAAGTGGACTTGTATTGGTCTTGTTTGTTTTGGCTAAAGTGAACAACTCAAAACCCATTCGTTTAATTTTATTTGGTCACACATAAGGTCATATGTCACAACTTAAGCCACACATACACATGATAATTATAATTTAAAGATATGGAATAAAACAAAGGAGAAGGAATTGAGATGGCCATTTTGTGACCACATTTTACTAGCGGGCCGGTTCACCCCATGGAATAAATTGGTCTGTTATGAACGTGTGATTGCCTAGTCAGAATCTTAGCTTTTTCTAGAGCGGAAGCTTATTGAAAAAGATTTCAATAATAATAGAGTTTTCCCACAAACAGTGCCAATTGTGTAAATGCAAAAAAATTACAAAACAATAACTAGGTTAAAAATTGAATCTTTTTTTCATTTATCAAAATCATGTATTTATACACAATTGTGGTAAATGGGTCAAGTCCATTTATCCAAATTTATCAATTCCTAAAATCAGGGGATTTGATAAACCATACCCTTTTTTGGACTCTATTTTTTTTATAATTGGACTACTTCTTACCTTGTGGATCAATTATCTTTTAGAATTTTTCATAAACCCATTTATTTTTAGCTCATCCGTCTTCGGCCCATCTATCTTCGGCCTATCAGTCCTACGATCCATCTCGGTTGGGCCAGGTATTTTTTAACTATTACAGTATATAATTATCTGATGAACAACAAATCATAAACAAATGTTTACCATGAAAATTGCCAAGATAAATTTGCAGTAGAGAAAATTACTTGAGTAGCATCACATATTGTGTTAAAGCTTATGAAGTGTTCATTGATATTTTCCCACTAAATTTTTGCATCATGGTTCACTCTAATAATTTAATTGTCAAAAAATTAAAGCAAAATAAAAAGAAATTAGTTAAACAACTTGCAATTTCTTGACAACTGATCAAATATATAAGATAAAATGCAACTTCAGATTCTCCCGTGAGCATCATTCTTTGATTTGACATACTTTTAACAAGTGCAAATCTGAATATATGGAGAAACAATATTTCCTTTCAGAATATTCGTCTTCCCTTCCGTTACCAAGTGCACAAACCTAAATTCTTTAAATTCACAATGAAAAACTAGGGTTTATAATTGAAATTGAAAGAAATTTAAAAAAGGCCCCAAATGAAACTTGGTTTTTGAAGTTTCAAAAGATTTATACCTCTTTACTCGCTAGAAACTAAAACGTTGCCGGAAACGGAATTGTTTTATCGGCGACCGATGCTTATGCTTACAAGCACTCAGACGAATTACGATGAACAAAAATTTTGGACATTTTTGCTTGAAAAGTAAAGATTCAACTGCTTCAGGTTGCACACCTTGCAGGGCGCAGTCGTCAACAGTGCTTGCGTCGCCTCCTTCATCTCTCCCGGTGAACAGGATGGTTCTCTCTCTTTCTAAAAAAATATAAAAATTATATATATCTGGAAAAGGATATAAGATATGGAGTATAAGATTTTGAGGGAAAGGATTAGGCGGGAATCAATTTGGAGGGAAAGATTTTGATGAAATTTTTTGAGAGCTTTTTAGATTCGGAGGAGAGTTGCTTTTGGGGCCGAAACAAGAAGAAGATATATACAGTACCACATATACATATATATATATATATATATATATATATATATATATATATATATATATTGATTTCCATTGTGCCTTATGTTATATGTATTGGTGTTAAATATATAATAGAATGATACATGGACACGATTTAATATTTATTTTATTTAATAATTTTATTAAATTTTTTGGTGTACAATAATATCTTTATCAAATATAATATTCAAATAAGACATTTCAGTCATTTGAAGTAATAAGATAGCAACATGAGATCATTTGGATTGAAATTTAGGTAAATGTTCTACCAAAATTGTAGAATAAGTATCTTATACTCATGTCCAACTAATATGTGACAGACACGGATATTTTATCTATTTTATAAGAATCCATGTAACATAGATGGTGTCTAATTTGCCCCGAGTTAACTTTCTCTTTTATGTTTTTTAATTGCAGGTGGAGCCCGAACTACACCATGCAATACACAATGAACTACACCAGACTAATTTCCCTCTATCATATGCTCCAGCCATTAATTTTTATTTATTTATATCATAATCCATTTGCGCTACCTTTAACGTTCATTCTTTTTCTTATAATTGAGTGAATGTCATTTTTTTTTCTGTATCATTTCATGGTATCAAAGTCACCAAGAGAATTAAGGTGCTAAAAAAAAAAAAAAAAACCAAAACAAGGGGAAAAAACTGTTCGTGTCTGCTTTTTCTAAACTGATTTTATGACCTATAGAAGTGGTAACTCCTTGTTAGGCCTATACCCACCCAATTTCTTGGCAGATCCGAACACAAATAAATAAATCACACGCGAGTAATCATATGTTTTTTCTTTGTTATATGATGATTGTTAGAGTTTTTACATCCGCGCCAAGAACAAAAATTAGGGTTTGCTAACCCTAATAGCCAAGCCAAATCTTCTGTTTGTGTCACACATACAATCACCTCAAATACAATAGGGCACACCCCTATATTTATAAGAGAGGTAAATTTGATGGACAAGTCAATAAGAATCACATCTCAATCAGAATTGGAGTCATAAAGTTTTTTCATAAATAATCTCGTATCTGGGTCACCGAGTACTCGGTAAAGAATCCATCGAGTACTAGGTGGTTCTTCAATCAGCAACTTGCGTCAACCATTATCTCCACAAATTCTCTTCTCGATCCTTCGAGGAAATGAGTCATTATCTAACAATCTCCCACTTGACGACTTTCCATCCATCAATCAACTCAAACAATGATCAATGTTTCTAACGGTGCTCTCATTTATGTCTTCAAGCTTGAAGACTCACTGTTGGCCACATATTGACACCTAGAGGGGGGTGAATAGGGTCAATTACAAACTTTGAGTCTTTTTCGGTTTGACTTTGTTTTAACAAAAATAATCTTTGTAGAGCTCTAGTCAAACACTTAGTTAGATAGATGATCCTTAAGTGACTATCTCATTTCATACTTTGAATCATGAACAATAAATTTCATTACCAAATATATACATTATGGATTCAAGAATGAAAACTAGTTCAAGCATTCATTACAACTTAATATGTATAAGCACTTTTCTCACATATGTATAGAAATGATAAAAAGAGCTATTTGTCATAAAGAGTACTTTGAAGAGTTTACAAAAAATAATTAAACATTTTGTGCATATAAACTCTTGAGAAGAATGATATATTCAATATGCATTATGTCAAACACTTGGGGTGCATATGAACATATTATGCTAAGGTGTGTTGAATATGAATTTTATCAAACATTTGGTGTGCACATGGATTATATTTAAATGACATGGTAGTCTAGGCTATAATCTAATTATGTTCACAATTTTAATTCATTTCAACTATGCATTTTTTCTAACCTCTTCATGGATACACAACCACAAGCAATTTCATAGCATGACATCAATATAAAGTTCAAGATTATAAATGACAATTGCTTATAAGGTAGAGAGATTAAGGGATAGAGAAAATGCAAGTCAAGACACCAAGATTTTCTATGGTTCAACCAAGCAATCTATGTTATGGTGTGATGAAGATAAGTTCTATAAATTCACTTGAACTTATTCATTTTCCTAACCTCTTCATTAATACTCAAACACAAGCAATTTCATAGCATTGATATATAAAGCTCAAGATTAAAAATGACAATTGCTTTTAAAGTAATGGTGTGGTGAAGATACATTATATCAAACACTTGGTGTGCAACTAGATTATAGCAAATTAATGAACAAGTAGAGAATTTATGATATAAGCTATAATCAAGTTCACATTGCAATTTACTTCAACCAAACATTTTTTCGATCCCCTCATGAATATTTAAGCACACACAATTTTCAAGCATTGATAAATAAAACTCAAGATTGAAATGAAATTGCTTGTAAATTAAGGAGTTAAGGGATAGAGAAAATGCAAACCAAGACACCGAGTTTTTACATGGTTCAACCAAAGCTTTGGTCTACTCCATGCCTTGAGAAAACCTCTCAAGGATTCCACTATCGTGTTTTTCTTGCGGGTGAAAAACAAACCCTTACATGCTCCTTCTTCCGGGTGAAGAGCCAACCTTGCTCACTCTTGCGGGTGGAGAGCCAACCTTCGAACACTCTTGCTTCCGGGTGAAGAGCCGACCTTTGCTCACACTTGCGGGTGGAGAGCCAACCTAATCCTCTCTTTTTAAGGTAGATAAAAACCTTTACAAAGCTTCAACAAGCCCATCCCATGCCAAGACAACTTCTTGGTCTTTCACTCACAAAGAATAAGAATGGAATTTGAGTGTACAACATTTTATCTCAATAGATAGATATGGAAATTCAAAGCTCACTTCCTCACATACTTAGAGTCATAAATGAAATAATCAAATAAAAAGCTCAACTCAATATGTGGAAGAATGAATCACAAGAAGATGATATGAGTAATGCACAATGGTGTGATTCCTATAGGAGAGTTTTCTACCCAGATATGAATTCAAAAATGAAGCACAAATGGTAGATTTCAATACAACTCCTATCCCTCTCTTCTTGTCCCTCTTTTGGCTCATATATGACGTATATATAGAGTAGGAAACAATTCTAGCCGGTTGGGGGTGTTTTTGGGTAGTTTAGAAGAAGTTTGAATAAAAAAATAGCCGTTGGAAGTCGTTCCAGGCCGAGTCGGTCGACTGACCTGCTTCGTCGGTCGACTGACAAATGTCAAAAAAATTGCCAAAACGCCTCTGGTGGGTTCGGTCGACTGACCATTTAGTGTCGGTTGACTGATTCGGATCTGCTCTGTCCAGTTCCACTCTTTTGGTCATAACTCGAGTTCCGTAACTCGGATTGAGGAGTTCTTTAGCTTTTTGGAAAGAGGACTTCAAGATCTTGATTTTAGGATTTTGAATCACTCCATTTAATCCATTTTTGAGTACGATATGGTCGTTTGAATGTGACGCTTCATTTCAATATCTTAAACCGCATAACGGTTTTTCGGGAAATCTTTTGGGATATTTCCGAAATGACTTAGAGACATTCCTATGATGTCTTATACACTTATTAAGGTCCTTGAAATTCCTAAAAATAATATTGAGATTAAAAAATAATATATTCATTTAAATAAATTCTCAATATTTGACAAAAGCTTTTCATTATTGAAACAATTTTGTTCAAAGCTTTAATACATGTCTAGAATCCATTTCAAGTTATATGAAATAAGTTTAGGTTCTAGGACAATCTCTTTGTTGAGTTCTTTCATAGCTTATGAAAGCTTGAACTAGCTCAACTCTAGCAAAGACTATATATATGAATGTATCATCAATGATGTTCATAGTCTAATACTAATGGTTCAAGGACTCATGGATGACGTAAATGATATGCATGGTCCTATATGCTAATTTGTCAAGAGTTGAGCTTTCAAATAAGTTATTTCAAAAATAACTTTACATTTAATCTAGCACTCACCCAAGACTATTTTACCCAATTATTTGATCTTCAATTTCTTTAAGCTTTGGGTTGATGTCTCCATCCTTGTCTCCAATGTCTTTTGAGCTCTAAGCACCTTTGCTTGATCTTCTCATGGATCCACTAGCTCTCTTGAGTTTATCTTGAATCAATAACCTATTAAGCACAACTCAAGTAGACATTAAATTCATCACATTCAATGGTTTGTTATCATCAAAATGTCATGTTTACCCATGGTGGAAAACCTTCGGTCAACACTCACTGAAGTTGTGCACAACTCCAGTTCATCTGTTTTCACCACTTTGGTCAACACGACCATGCTGATAGTTCCCACTACATGAGCAATATCAAGCCTTCTACAGAACCTGTGACCTCTATTGCGTTTAGCCATTCTGTCTTGCAGTCACTGTCGCTTCTGACTTCATCTTTCAAACTTTATCGCGGTTGTCTTCTTTATCCCTTTCCTTGGAGGAAAACAAACTTGCCATCTAACAGCTCTATATGCAGACCCTCTGCTTTATCAATGCTTGAATAAATGGTATTCAGTTTCACAACCGAATAATGGAGAGCTTTCTTCCTTACCAGCAACTCGTTTAGCTTCCATTTCTTCTCATCTTCCATCGCAAGCTCCCACTAGCTTGCATCTGCTGCACTGCATGCTTCATCATCATCTAATTCATCTCCATCTGTAAGCAACAAATTATGGGGTGTATTACCCTATTGAGTAGTGCCATTTGCAACCTGTTATTCACTGTCTAGAACATCTTCTATCTCAACATACACAGGATCACTCTGTGCTCTACCGCTCCATACCTCTTTTGGTATTTTGCACTCCAATGATACTGATGGACCATGATTCATAAGATACGTTATTGTATTTACTACTTCTGCCCAGAACTGTTCTGACAACCCTGCCTGAATGCGCATGCTTCTGGCTATCTCAGTCACTTTCCAGTTCGTACTTTCTGCTACACCATTCTGTTGTAGTGTACTTGAAACAGTCTTCTCAAATTTAATAATGTTCTCATAGCAAAAAATCTTGAACTCGGAGTCTTCGTTTTCTCCACCAAAGTTGGATCTCAGTTTCTTTACCTTCAACCCTGTCTCGTTCTCTACCATGGCTCTCCATTTCTTGAACACATCGTACACCTCATATTTATGCTTCAAGAAATAAACTCATATCCTCCTGGAATGGTCATCAATGAAAGTCATGAAGTAAGACTTTCCGCTAAGAAATGAGACAGTTGTTGGCCCCCAGATACCCATGTGAACTAGCTCAAGCTTCTCCACTGTGAGACTTCTGTTGTTGCTCTTAAAAGTAACCCTCTTCCACTTACACTCACAGAAGTCGATGTCAATCCATTTCACTGGTAGTTTTCCCTTCGAAAGCATAACCGCGAGCTCCTTTTCACTCATGTGACCTAGTCTTTGGTGCCACAAGTTATGATCCTCTTGTCTTCTGCAACTGCAATCACTGTGCTAAAATTGGTGGTTTTGTAGAGCGTATCTTCTTTCATTCCTCGTGTTATAGTCATAGCCCCCCTGAAAAATTTCCACTTATCTTCACTGAAAGTGGTCACATAACCTTCATTAGCCAACTGGCCTACTGAGATAAGGTTATTCCTCAAGTCTGGAATGTGTCTCATATCCCTCAGCTTCCATATTGATCTGTTGAGTCTGATATGTACTCCAAAGAGCATATCAACGCATCATCTTCTGAGACAAAATTCACTTCAGTTTTGTCATCCGCTACACTCTGTGGGGATCTGCAATGGTCTCTATAATGACCAAGTTTGCCACAATTCCAACACTCAATGGAATTTAGAGACCCCTGTCTCGAATTGGAATGGTCACGTTCATTCCTTTTGCATTTCCTTCTGTTCGAACCTCTGCCTCTGGTATCGACATTCAATACTGAGCCACTGTTAGAAGAGTCTGACTCATTCTATCTTCTGATCTCTTCTGTGAGTATCATACTCACTACAGAATCATACTGTAACGGTCCCCTGAGCAGTTACTGATTGTAGCATTTGTAGCGCTCCAACTCTTTAGCAATTGGCTTATAAGAAAAGTCATTTTCATTTTGCTAGTGATTGGCATATCAACTGATTCCAATTGCTCAACAATTTCATTAAGGGCACTGAGGTGTTCACTAACCTTACCATTCTCGGACATCTTCAGATTTTCCAATCTAGTGATAAGATGTACCATATTCGCACCAGACGGCTGTTCGTACATGCTCGAAAGAGCATCCATGAGAGACTTTGTTCTCTTCACATTCTTGATGTTGAAGGCGACGGACTTTGACAACGTTAGTCTTATCGTACCGAGAGCCTTTCGATCTAGGATTGACCAATCCTCTTATTTCATCGATTCTGACTTCTTCCCTTCTAATGGTAAGAACAAATTATTCTGGTCTAATACAGCCTCAATTTGCATCTTCCAATAGGTAAAGTTTTCACCATCAAACTTCTCGATCATCGTTGTCTTTTCTTCAGCCATAGCTTCCACTAAGCCTATCTTTTGTTGATGACGTGGTTATCCCTAATGACGTGGCGCTGACGTCACTACTGAAATGGCCGAGTACTCGGTAAACACTGCGTCGAGTACTTGGTAGCCTCATCGGGTACTCGGTATGACTTTCGTCGAGTACTCGGTGAAGACTTCACTCGTCTTCTTTGGCAAGCGCGTGGAACCTCCTTTCACTGCATAACCGACGGGGTTGGCTTCGTCTCGTCGAGGCGAAGCTCCTGGTATGGTTGGTTTCTGATTTCGGGCAACTCTGATCTTCGAATCTGGACCAGAACGTAAGGGTTTGTTCTCTGCTTCAACCTGAAGCTCTGATACCATTTGTTAGGATTTTTACACATGCTCAAGAACAAAAACTAGGGTTTGCTAACCCCAATATCCAAGCCACAAACAATTGCGAATTAGAAATCACACACAACACAAACGACAAAAAGATATATAGTAGTTTGGCCAAAACAAACATACGTCCACTGAGAGCACCGTTTCACTATAATCAATGAGATAATTACAAGAGGATGATCCGCATATCATACACACGCACACACACTGTATACTCACACCTGTATCGCTCACCTTCATCGGTGTTTCACTCATACCAAGAAATACCACTTTGCATCTCTTCTTCCTCTCTATCTTTGTATCTCACAAAACTCACTTTTTGTGCTTGATCACACCACGATCTTCTATTTGTGTCACATATACAACCACCTCAAATACAATAGGGCACACCCCTATATTTATAAGAGATGTAAACTTTATGGACAAGTCAATAGGAATCACATCCCAATCAGAATTAGAGTCATAAAGTCTTTCCATAAAAAATCTCATATCTAGGTCACCGAGTACTCGGTAAAGAACCCACCGAGTACCGAGTACTCGGTGGTTCTTCAATTAGCAACTTGCGTCAACCTTTATCTCCACCAATTCTCTTCTCGATCCTTCGAGAAAATGAGTCATTATCTAACAATGCCAAGCCCTCATTTGAGCATAGATAAATCTTTAAGGATTTTTTAAAACTTGTAGGGAATTATTCAAGGTTTTTAAAAACAAAATATGTGTTTTGGAGAAAAAGTTGGGCAAAAGACCAACTGGTCCCGATTGTAATCCACTGGCCTTTTGGTTGACAAATAGGTAGACTATATTTAGATAGTGAGATGGTCACTATCATGACCTCATAATCAAGGTCTTTCGACAGGTTTGGTTCGAGCTGAACCAGGTATATTTTGTGCCTGATTTACAAAATGCACCATGTTGCTAAGATATACCCTTTATCTATTTCAACTTGTAATGATATGCTACACCGGTATGCTGCTGCTTATTTACATTAAGTGACAATTTTAGTCTCAAAATTAGCACATCAGAATCATAATTAACTCTAAGTGGATCTGTAGAATCCATTTCTAGGAAATATAATGGCAATGTAAAACATATATCCATAAATCATAAATAATACAATATAATATTGATTCATACAAAGTCAAATGCTTTTGTACCGCATGTTCAGCATCATATTTCAATTAGGCAATTAAAACATGACCAAAGGAGGAGACCAATTCCTAGGTAGAAAGCTCCAAGCTAATAAGGGTTCAGTGGGGAAGAAAATGCTAATAATCAGCAAATGGGTATGTGAGGAATTAAAAATGGCCAAAATTCTAGTGAATAAGACATACCATTATATTCCTCCACACGTACAAAACAACATCTCAAATCTACACAGGCATATATGTAGGTGACAATGCACTGCCAATTCCACATTCTCAAGATTTCTCATCTTTTCAAGTTTTTTTATCAATAACATCTCTTCAAGTTTTTTTTATCAGTAAATACCCAATATTCCTAATCAACTTCCTTACACACACACTCGACAAATTCAATTCCAAAACCCAACTTTTCCCACCCAAATTTCCAAATTCCAAAAAATCAAAATCCCTTAGCCATACCAGGTATATCCTAATACCACTATAATCAAATAGATACACCAGGTTTGTGAGGTTTGTCAAGTCACAGGGTGACAAACAAAATACACCAAGTCTCTCGCGATTTTACCGTACCCATTTTCACCCCAGCCCCAAGAATTCTTGATGATGTAGTACTTCAGTCCGTCGGAGCTTACTCCACATTCGACAATAAGAATTACATTCCCCCCGCGACATTCAGGAGGGCCCGTTTCGCCTTTTTTCCTGATAGGGTGAGGGTCAAGTTTCCACCTCGGTAGATTTGCTGAAAAAGATTAAAAGAGATCAGAAGGCTAGGTTTGGTGAGAAAAGAAAAAGAAAAGGAATCCTATTTTTTTAAATATTTTTTGCGAAGAACTCATTGAAATTTTGATTTCACGACAAATCTATCCTTTTATCCAGTTTTTTTTTTTTAATCTCATATTGTTTCGTTTATTACCTCAACCACTCATTCTTCATTAACTTTCCTTCACAAATTCCATAACAAAGGCAAATTTTTAATTTTGAAAATTATTGAAGTTTATGATATATTCTATTCAAGTTTTATAATACATGTTATTTCATCTATGTTTAGATTTTTATTCGCCTACTTCATTAAAGTTTCTCTCATAACAAATTTAAGATGAAGAAGAGACACATTAGTCTAAAATTAATATTCGTGAAAAATTATCGACAAAACCATTAATATAATATTATAAAATATATTATTATATTACCGAATGATCGCTTGACCCAATAACAACTCATTTTAACAAGGAAGGTGAGGGGTTTGAGTCTCCTTGGAGACAAAATGGATGTGTGTGAAAAAAAAAAAAAAAATCCTTACCTTTCAAAAATATGTATATATATAAAATATAAGGTTATTCCCACCGACACCCTCTCAAAGAAATCATAATCCCACACGGACCCCCTTGATATTGAGTATTCCCACACAGACCCCCTCTGACAGACGGCTGTTAGATTTATTGACCTTTTTATTGTGAAATTACTAATTTGCCCTTCGATATATATTTAAAAAAAGAGTAAATTGCAGTAACACCCTCTAAGGTTTCACTTATTACATTAAAGTAATATATAAAGTATGAAATTACCCATATGCCCAATAAATATATATATTACGAAAATATATAAATATATATTATGAAAAAATATATATATATATTAGAAAAAATATATAAATTATAAATTTCAAAAATAATATATAAAATTCAAAAAATATATATAAAATCTGAAAATGCAAAAAAAATATAAAATTTTGAAAAATTATATTAAAATCTGAAAATATATAAAAAGGGGAAAAATATATAGATTCAAAAAAATATTTAAATTTCAATAAACATACCTAAATTATAAAGTTCAAAAATAATATATAAAATTTGAAAGAAATATTTAAAATTCAAAAAAAATTAAAATTTCAAAATATATATAAAATTCAAAAATATATATTTTAAAATTTGAAAAATATTATAAATTCGAAAATAAATATAATATTAAATATATATAAATTTCGAAAAAAAAATTCAAAAAAACATATTAAATTTCGAAAATAATTGTAAAATTTGAAAAAAACATAAAAATTTATAAAATTTGAAAATAAATATAAAATTGAAAATATATATATATATATATATTAAATTTCAAAAAAAATAATATAAAATTAAAAAAACATTTAAAATTTTCTTTCTCTCTCTCTCACACACTCTCACACACACACACACACACACACACACACACCTCCCTGCACACTGACGCACACACACACATATATATATAGATCTATCCATATATATACACACACACATATATATACGGGTATATATGTATATACGGGTATATATATATATATATGGGTATATACGGGTATATATATAGCAACTATATGTATATATGGGTATGCAAAATATACAATCTCTATCTTCAATCTCTCTCTCAATTTTTCACTTCCAATCTCTCTATATATATAAATTAGGGTTGGGGTTTTGAGATGCCCAAATTGAAGAAGAAGAAGGATATGCAGGTCATTTTATATCATTTTGAGGGCAAAATAGACAATTCACAGGGTGGTTAACGGCACAGTTTAACGGCGTGGAGACGGAGGGGGTCTTTGTGGGACAAAATTCAATTTTGAGGGGGTTCGAGTGGGAATAGTGAATATCGAGGGAGTTTGTGTGGGAATAGGGTATCTTTGAGGGGGTGTCAGTGATATTTACCCTAAAATATATGTCCAATACATCAATTACAAATTGATTGTTTAATAAATATTTATCAAATCACGTCTTTATTAGTGAAATATAGGAAATAATTAAAAATCAACATAACTACAATTACGCAAGTGTATGGGCACATCTTCAAAAAAAAAAAATAACTGAATGAAAACAATCTACTTAATGTCATATTTATTAGTAAAGAACACAAAATAACTTAAAATCTACCTAAATACAAAGCATGTGTTAAATTATAAAAAGCATGCATTAATAAGTAGGGTAAATTACAGTTTCCCCCTCTTATTTAAATAATTATAATTTGACCCTCTTTAATTTGGATATTGGTTTCACTTTTTCCCTCTGACAGAGTCAACGCGGGTCAAAGATGATGTGATATATATGCATGTAGTGAAGAAACCCAGAAGAAAGGGCTAAACTTGTGGGTGTCTTCTTTTACACAGAATATGACAAGGCTTTTCCTTCTTCCCATTTTCAAAATAAAATTTAAATTCTACCAAACAAAGAAAAATTAATATTTCTACTTGACCTGTTGACCATAATCAAATTTACCAACAAAAAAAAACAAACTTTACCAAATAAAAATTAATTAAAATTGTACTTTACCATAATCAAATTTACCAAAAAAAAAAAAAATATATATATATATATATATATACCACAATCAGATTTACCAAAAAATAAAAGGTATAATATTTCTAATACTTAAAAATTCAAAACTGAAAAATACAAAATTAAAAACAGTCGTCTCCGCCCAACAGTGATGAGATTGGAACCTTTTTTTTTTTTTTTAGAGGTAAAAAAAAGAAGGAAAAATCACTAAATAAAAGAGGCATCAATTCTCCGAGGTGATTTAGCATAATCAGATGTAAATTACCTATTCGTTATGAGATTCATCACATGCCCATTCACAGGACCCCAAAAACTGATACATAAACAGACATATACATACAATACAATACACACGTGTGTGTGTGTATATATATATACACACATGTATCAACCAAACAAACCCTTATACCATTCTGGCATATATTCAAAAACTATTGCAAGTTACTTGCATTGTTTTATTTCACTAATTCATATATATATTTAGTACTAACCTCGTTCAGCATTAGGAATAAGTAGAAATAAAGTCTCATTCCAGCGACAACAGGATGTTCTCTGATAGTATCCTCCATTTCTTTTTCATTTTCATGATTTATAAACTTGTATCCTTTTATTTTCTTCACTGTTTGGTGAGGCTGAAAGGGCATTGAAAACATATATGAATTCCACTGCATTTGTAATTATAGAAAACTATCACATTCTCAAAGACGCACATAAATTTAAATTAATTACCTTTCGAGATTGGTATGATTGGAATTTTCATACAAATGGATAATCTTTCTCTAATCGGACTCCCATGTTCTTTAGATACTGGAATGTAAATATTGGATTGCCATTGCGACAACCAGTCTCATTTGCCTCTCGAGGTCGAAACCATGTCCATTCTTTATAAAATCCATCCACCACCTCTTGTTTTGACAACGAAAGTAGCTCAGAGTCTGGGTCTTGGATTTTATAAATGCTGGTAGTGCACTCCAAGGGTACAATAACCCAACAAATCTCTACATAAAACAATTAGAATTTATTATTTCAATTATTCTATCATAAATTATTATTAAGCTAAATAAATTCAATAAAGAAAAGTTGTACGGTCACCGTATAGTTCCTGATCAAAAGGTTCAGAGAGAGCCCCTTTACCCCTCCAATATACACCTCTCTGTTAATTCATAAATTAGAACACAACTGTTACAATATTATTTTAAATGCAGAATTCCCTAACATGAATATTTTGCTTCCAACTTAGCCTTAAATTTGAAATTATGGGTTATTGTTTCAATTTTAATATATAAAAATAGAATAAACAACAATTTAAATTATCAAACAAATGGTAAACTCAAAGAAGTAGCAAATAATGAAAATATTTTTTTCAGATTCACTTGCTTTTTATAAAAGAAGTTCAACAACGTAGGTACACGATTGTCTTAAAATATTACACGCCAGAATTTCTTAAATTAATTACTATTTTTGATAATAGAAATAGTGTAGCAAACATCCAATTAAATATATATATAGCCACTGAAGGGTCTATCCTAGTTGTATGTTTTTTCGTTTTGATCTAAATTTGGAGAGTTCAAAATTTAACATATTCCAAGTTGTGATTATATATATATATATATACACTTACCCCAGAATGTGACATATGACAAATTCTAGCAATCTCCTGTTCTAACAGTACAAATATACATCGAGTTAGTGGAGGCAAAAACAAATCATACATCTAGTCATTAAAAAAAAAAATTAGCTCGAATAACACATTATTACTGATAAATTTGGGTTCGACGATTTTTGGGAAAATAAAAATGATCTTTATAGAATCTGAATTAAAATCCGAGCAATTTATTTTATATTGATACTTAAATTTTCAAGAATTACTTGAAATTGAAATAATTGTTACTATTAAATTTAGGGAAAATTATAGTTCACCCCCTCTTGTTTGGACATATTACACTTTCTCCCTTCTTGTTTGAATAATTATAATTTAACCACCTCTAGTTTGATTTTGAGTAATACTTTCCCCTCCGTCGGTCTTCCGATGCATTCAACGCCGGTCAAATTCATTTTTAAAAGGAAAATGACTATATTACCCTTCAGTTAATGAAAAGATACTTTTATCCCTCAATTTAAATTTTCCAATGGACAAAAGTACCCTTATATATATATATGCAAAAATTTATAGACAAAAGAGTTCCAAATAAAATATAATTCAACATTAACTTAAAATAAATGAAAAAACCAATAAAATGATCATTTGAATGAGGATTGAAAAATTAGAGCACGAGAGCTACAACTTCAACTCCAACCCAAACTAATTGTTTTGTCAATTATTATTAATTGTTTTGAAATATTGATTTTGGAATTGAAAACATGAATAATTGTTTTGGAAACTTGAATTGGAAAAAGGAATAAAATCCTCTTTAAAATGGGATTCTAAATTACTACCATAAATTAAGAAAAAACCCTAACCCTAGACACACAAAAAACCCTAACCCAGACACAAATAATTGGGGAAAACTGTTTATCTATTGGTTGTTGAAGCCAAAAGTGGCTTTGTCGATCCCTCCTTACCCTCTAGGTTTCATATCGGTTCACTCAACCAAACACTTTGATTCAGTGCCAAGTCGGACGGAATCAGAGGGTGAAGCAAAAGGGGTTTTGCCGATTCGACCCTAACCTAGACAGAAAAATTAATCATTGTATTCCATGTAAAATCATCTCTCTTGGGCATTTTGTCAAACAGTTAGCGGGCTTCATCGATTCGACCCGATTTCGACAAGGTGTTTAGATGTTGATTCAATACAAAGCTTGGAAGTGCAATGTCAATATAACTTGAAGTGGTGTATAAAGATAATGAATCAATGATCCTAAAACTTCATCCTCGTTCTTCCTACTTGACGGCCGAACCAAATCATTAGGACGATAGGACCCTGGCTCTAATTTTTATTAATACTCTTCATCTTTACTTAAACAGACCCAAATACCAAATTGAACAAAATAAATGGGTGTGGTGAACCACAACCACCAGATGCCCATGTAATGACAACTAAGGATACTATCATTGATTGAGTTCAAATTGGTTAAGTTCAAGTGAATACTATCATTGATTAGAGTTTCTTCAGACATAAGGATTATGGTTTCTTTAGACATAAGGGTTTAGGTTAGGTTAGTTTGATTATGATTAACTTAAGTTTAAACTAAAGGCAAATGGGTAAAATTATTTTAGTAATATTTTTAAATAAAATTATAATATAATATTATGGACAATTAAGTAATTTTTAATTTTCGGTCACCGAAAATGATTTGGAGGAAAAAAATTATAATTATTCAAAAAAAAAAAAAAAAAAATATAATATGTTGAAACAAGAGAAAGAATGAAAGTATAATTTTCTCTTAAATTTAAATGAACAATAGTGAGCCATGTAAATTGTAAATTGTACCTAACACATCAATCAGATTACCCTTACCCCAACACAATCATGCCCCTAGGCATTATAATAATCATTAGGCTCTAATAACCCATTCAACCAATATAAAAAAAATTGTGCGGTGTGCTCTCATGTACGTTGATATATTAGTTAACTAAGTAATACTATGCGTGTATATAATGTAATAAATTATTAATTTTCAAAGTTAAATAGGTAATTCAAAATATGTTATTACATAATATAAGTCATCAGAATAAAAAAATATAATTGATAAATACACACCCCATACACGGACGACACACCTACTTAATTGATATTTTTTAATTAGGGCATTAAAAAGATTTTTTTTATTTTACAAATTATTGTTGCCCCAAAAAATAATGGGCTTTTTCCAAATTGTTTTGAGGGGGAGCCAATTGCACCTGCTCCTGCACATAGGCTAACACTACTAATAATGAATATGTTGAAAGAATAAGAATCGCGAAAGTAACATATGCACAGGAAAATTTCTGGAAAAAAAATAAAAACACTCTCAAGAACATCAGAATCAACTAAGACAAAAAATAAAGCATTAGGTCAAAGAAACTAGAACTATAATATTAATAAGGGTAAAATGCAGAAAACCCCCATGAACTATAAATAATTCTCTTGAATTATTAATTTATTGCAAATAACCCTGATTTTATACTAAAAGACTATTTTACCCTTCTTCTTAAATTTATCTATTATTTGAATTATAACAATATTCTTTTCTCTTATTTAATATATTAATAATACCTTTCACCTTAATTATATTAGAGTAAATACCTCCTCAAATGAAAAATAAAAAATTATAACTTGTAACTATTTTTGTAAATAATTAAGTTGATAGTATCTAGTTTTATTTAAACAATAAAACATATTATCTTAAGTTTAAATTTTTTTACCGTAAAATAAAATTTCTTTTCATAAAAAAATCCATAAGACCTTAAATTACTTAAATAATAGACACATTTTTTTCTCATGTTATATTCACAAAGTGTGTTAACTTAAGACTCAATCATTTTTAAAAAAAATTATATTAAAATCACCTAAAAGCGTGATTTAATTAATTAATTTAAAAATTATGTGTTTGTTTATGAATATTTGAGTGAAGAATATGCTATCAAATTAGTGTTAATTAGTTCATAATCTATGTTAATAAGAAATGCATTAAGCTTAATTCAATAAGAAAATGGTGTTTTGGTCATTTATGAAAAAATTGAAGACAATGAGAGCATTTTGCAACAAATTGATATAGTTTAGGAGATTTGTTGCACTTTTTATAGTTCAGGAGTTATTTGCAAGTATGGCCATAGTTCAGGCAACTTTTTTTTTATCTAATTATAATAATATCATCTCATTAAGTGGAGCCTTAATTAAGGGTTAGTTATAAGAGTCACTTGGATTTTGAAAATCAAAGTCATTAAACTATCATTATACCAATCCTTTCCCGTACAATTAAAATACTACCCCTGTTTTTTTTTGGTAAATTAATATTTTATAAGATGGTTAAGTATTGCAATATGAGAAAAATCTAGTGGTGTATCGGCCCACACTGGTATTTTAATAAATTTATTCTCGTAAATATATATATATATATATATATATCATTACTCTCTCTATATATATATCTTATAGAGAGAGAACAGACCAATACCCAAATGATCCCTCAAATACAAATATTTTTATAAAATTGGTCATTGTTCGCCTTTGTAGAGTTTAAGATCAATGTAAAATCAAATCAACTTTTAGAAAATTGCAAAGGCAAACAATGACCAATTTAAAGGCCAGTGTGATTGCCGATGGTGTGTGGTTGATTTTTCCCTGTTGCTCGACTTTGATGAAGAAATTTCTTATATATACATAAAACTTCACATCAAAAATATTTTATTTAATAACTTATTACAAGCAAAAAGGATATTTCATAGTATTAATTGTAGTTCCTTGATTTATTAGTGGTGATAATAGACACCGACCGTAACCGTACGTGTAATTAGATCAAATCTCAAGTTTATACATGTACTAAATTACTAATAGGTTCATTACTATTTCAGCCTAGTATTCACATTCCCACCCGTCAAAATTGTGATCCCTTCAAACATGCGCATAAATTTTGGAAATCTTGAATTCACCCAACGAATTTATATGTAGCATTGCTAATATGTCTTTTGCTACTCAACATTATGTTAAAAGTTTTAAATCAACTTAGCTAAAAGATTGATTATTGGACATTGTTTATAGCTAAAAGATTTTTCACTTTAATACTTGCAATAGAGGGACATTATTCATGTCATTGTGTATAAAATTGTCAAATGTTATTATATCACTTGTCATCTTCACTTGACATGCATTTGACATTCTAAGTCCCCTACTGCTGTGAATTGCAATATACATGGTGGAACGAATTCACTCCCGCACAAACATTTGTATTTACACTTGATATACAGACCAACACAATTCAAGTTCCTAAAAGAATACATATACCTTTTATTGACAAATAGGCGGGTTTGGGTTGGGTCGCAAGCGGGTGGGTCATTAACGTGTCAATAATTGTATTCTAAAATTTAATTTGCATACTACTACCACCACAATTTAATGTTTTATAAAAGCTTCAAAATTACAGGTTCACAAAGAAGAACAGATGAAATTGTTGTTGGTGTTGGAAAGTCACAAAACAAAGAGGGAAAAAAATCCATATTCCTTGTTTATTCAGATCACCATGTTCTTCTATGCTAGTATGGTTCTAGTCCAGCTGCATGGAGTTCATTGTGGGAATAAGGTTTGGATCAGGTTGAGACTTGTTAGTATTTTTGGCAGCAGTGCCATGTTCCATGTTCTGTTTATGTTTCTATGGTGAATTCCCCACACTCCTTTGTAACTTGTTAGGCTTTCTTGCCTTGGTTTTTCAATATATTCTGACTTTTCAAGAAAAAAAGGGAAAATAAAAAAGGAAGCCAGAACCAATATAAAGTAGAAGGTACAGATTGATTAATTTTTCATCTATTAACTCAATAAACCAGAATCTATAAAATTGAATAAAATTCAATCTGAAATCCTAAGTTTTAAGCTCCTAAATTAACCCATTCGAGCTACCTTTAATGTTCACTTTCTCTTCTAATTGAGTTAATGTCCCTTTCTCTATATTAGTTCATGGTATCAAAGCCAACAAGAGAATTAGGGTGCTAAAAAAATAGCCCAAAACAAGAGAATAAAGTTGTTCATGTCTGCCTTTTCTTTTTTGATTTTAAGACCGATAAAAAATGGAAACTCCTTGTTATATACCCTATACCCTACACCCACCCAATTTCTTTGGCAGATCCCACACACGAATAAACATATGTTTTTTCTTTGTTATATGATGTCAAGCCCTCATTTGAGTATAAATAAATCTTTAAGGGTTTTTTTAACTTGTAGGGAATTATTTAAGTTTTTTCAAAACAAAATCGGTGTTTTTTGCACTTTGGTGTAGTGCAAGTGTGAATTGGAGAAAAAGTTGGGTAAATGACCAACTGGTCCGACAACAATTCATTGGACTATTTGGTTGACAAATAGGTAGACTATATTTAGATAGTCAGATGGCCACTATCTTGGGCTCGTAGGATGCACCACCGTAGGGGTGCAACTTGGGCCGACCCAACCCGAACTCGAGGTCAACCCGGAGTTGGCTCCAGCCCAGCCCAATTGGGTCAGACAGGTCATCCGGGTTGTGTTATTTAAAAAAAAATAAAAAATATTACAAAAAAATACAGAAAATGAAAAGTTATATGGGGATGTCACTCTGATTTAAAAAATATAAGGAAAACAAGAAATATATATATTTTCCAAATCTTGTTTAAGAAAAGAAAAACACAACTCCTATATAATATAATTTATCTTTTATACATATGTACAAATATATATATATATATACACATAGTTATATAGTAGACAATATCTACTCTTATTCTCTCTACATAAAAATGTCTCCACATCTGTTTTTTATAGGAATTTCTTTTCCTATCTACATATATACAATTAGTCAAGATCTAATTTCTCTTTATACATATATATAAAAATATATATATACATAAAAAGTCTCCAGATCTGTTTTTTTTTCGTTAAATAAAAATTTTATAGAAGGGAAAAAAAGAAAAGTTACAGAATGGCCCAAGCCAAACAAAACACAATACAAGACTTGAGAAGAAATTAAACAAAAAACAAAAACAGGCTAACCTAATGTAAAAGGCCCAGCCCATAATCAAAATCAAGCATTAAACACAAAATACCTAGCCTTCAATACTCAAACCTTCCTCTGTCATCGAAGATGTCAAACAACACTATGCTCCAGATCTGTTTTTCTTTCTTTTTCCATCTATATATATATATATGTGTGAAAATAATACAAACCCAAGATGGAGAGAGAGAGAATGGTGGTGGCAGGAGAAAGACATGGAGAAGATGGGCTTATAAGAGTTAGGTCTCAACTCCACAAGGCTAATCCATTCATTAGGCTCTTAGATCTACCAATTTATATGAATGAAGCCCACGTTCTTAATAACACCCATTCTAACTTCCATTAACTATCTCTACACCACCTCCATTACTACTCATTTCACTTCTTATAATTTTTCTCTCTTTGCTTTTCTGACCTTCAAACTCAAACTATTACTCAAATCTGAGAAGATAAAAGCAAAAAATAAGACCATTTTTCAGAAACTTACAATGATGAAATGGGGAAGAAACAAAGTTAGAAGAAAAACTTGGTTGTCTTTGTTGTGGTGGCCTGAAATAAATAAATGAGTTCTCACACCTGAGAAAGGAGCAAAAGAAAGGTCAGTGAAAGAACTCAAAATACCAAGAAGGAAAGTTGTGAGATCTTCAGTATTAATGCAAAAAGATAGACACAAACCAGAACAGCTGCAAAAATCGAATCCATAGAAGACATGAAGAAAACAAAGAGAAACAAAAACAGAGACAAGGGGGTGGAGGAGTACTTAAATGCAGAACAACAGCTTTACCAGGACTTAAAGGATGGTTCGGATGATCATGATCTCTTTTAGGAACAGAATCTTGGGTGATGTCACCAAATATTTTAACCTTCCTTTTCTGTGTATTTGAAGATCATAACCCTAATTTATCTTCAATGGAGAAAAGTCCATATTTGGAATTTTTTGTTTCTATGAGACTCGACTCATTCTCTCTCTATATATATATATATAGTTTGCTTTTGAGCTGTAATGGTGATCTGACACATGGCACAACCCTAGGGGTGCAACTTGGATCGACCCAACCCGAACTCGAGGTCAACCCGGAGTTGGCTGCAGCTCGGCCCAATCGGGTCGGACGGGTCATCCGGGTTGTATTTTTTTTAAAAAAATAAAAAGTATTACAAAAAAATACAAAAAATGAAAAGTTATATGGGGATGTCACTCTAATTTAAAAAATATAAGAAAAACAAGAAATATATATATATATATATATATATATATATATATATATATATATATATATTCCAAATCTTGTTTAAAAAAAGAAAAACACAACTCCTATATAATCTAATTTGTCTTTTTTACATATGTACAAATATATATATATACACATAGTTATGTTGATACATGATTTTTATTGCGTACACCGTGTATTGTGAGTACATGGGTGTTGGTGCATGTAGTGCATGTGTTCACCTTTTGTAGAGAAAAATTCATATCATGTGTATATGTATTTAAATTAGATATCCTATGGTATATGTATTTAAATTAGATATCCTATGGTATATGTATTCCAGCCCTAGATGGCGTACCAACAGAGCTCGAATCTCATTCCAATAGCTAAGGTGGTTGGGGGTGGGGAACGAAAGGGAGGTTTGGATTTGGATTTTGGTTTAAACTAGAGGGGGAAAGATTCTAGGGGTTAGAAGATGAAGGACCCGTATGATTTGTGGTTTGGTTCACAGGCATGGTGCTTACACCTCATATGTATGTTAATAGACATAAATATATATATATATATATATAATATGTGTATACACACATATATATAGAGAGAGAGTTAGAGAGAAAAAGAAGGGCTGAGATAGAGGAGAAAGATACCAACCTGCTAAACACCGAGAGAGAAGGCAAGAGTGGTCGCCGACAAAACCCTAAGATATGGGTAGTTTGTGGAGAGAGAAGAGAGAAAATACATGGAAGCATTGTCTACACATATATATATGATGTATATAATATTGTTTGGTAGGTGTAATGCCATAATGGTGTGTAACGGTGATCTGCAGATGACAGAGGGTCTGTAAGTCGATGAAATTAAGGTCCAGGAATAGTGACGACGCGACGTGGGTCACCTTGAGTTGGAGGAGGCGACGCAGGGTCGGCGAGGTGGTGGTGCTTGGTTGCGCGATGGAGCAGCAGTAGTTCGCGCGAGTATGGAGTTTCGGCCAGAACTTCGGCCGACGATTTGGTCGGTTTCCCTTTGTCGGTTAGGGCTGATTTTTGGTGAGTAGCTTCGTCTTGACTTACTGTTCATCATACTAAAATTTCGTAATTTTTCCTTGAGCGGTTTGTCCGAAAATCGCGTTTATAGGATAGAATTTTCGTTTGGGTTATTTTAGATTTACTCAAATTGATTAACCCATTGCTAATGGGCTTCGTATATATCGTATAGGTTGTCGAGGCGGACATTTCAGTATATTCGAAATATTATTCGGGTGACTTTGGTCGGCGGGCTCCATATACGGGCGCCGGTACTGTTCACGGTGGGCCGTTTCGGGCTGTTCTGTAAACGTAAATTTAGGTGAGAAATTTTATTCTCATTTCCGTATCGTTGACGTGGTTTGGGTGTGCAAACCCTTATTTATTTTAATCTACATATATTAAATTGTGAATTTAAAATATCTAAAATTGGATTAGAATCGAAATAGGATTTAGGAATTAATTTGAGAAATTAATTAAATTATTTTTCTGCTAAATTAAATAAATTTTTATTTGAATTGAAAGACAATAGGTGGCCTAGTAACCCCTTGAGAATTAAATGGGTTAGTAGAATTTTGTAAAAGTTAGACGTGAATTTAGAACGCTATATTAGTTTCCTTTTTGACTATGTTAGGGGATATGTGACGTGTGGGACGTGAAAAATTAGACGTTATGCTAGGTTCCCTTATAATAATGGATTATTTGTTTTAATTGTTTTAGAAGCATGTTAAGAGTAATTGAAATATTTTGTTAGAAAATTAAAGGAAATATATATATTGTTTAAAATATGAACTTATTTCCATGTGATTTAAATGCATTTATTATATTTTAAAAACATGTTAAAGGGATTATGAGATTCATGTTGGTATCATGTGGATATTTTTATAAATATGATGCATTACATATTTATGTTGATGCATGATTTTTATTGCGTACACCTTGTATTCACTGTATTGTGAGTACATGGGTGTTGGTGCATGTAGTGCATGGGTTCACCTTTTGCATAGAAAAATTCATTGTAACATTCTTTTGAAAAATGTCTACTTATGTAATTATGTGGATGAATTTCTAGAAGGAACTATGAGGATTTAGTGCAATGCTGCTAGAGTATTACATTTATCTATAATATCTATTTAATGAGGGTGAAAGGACAAGTTTATCACTTTTTTTGTTTCATTCTTATTGATATTACCCTCTGTATATACATTCACGTATACACAGACAAACTCCTTTGTCTTTCAATTTCTCCTCATTAGCTTTTATTTTTTTTTTAAATTTGTTTTTTCGGGTAAGTGAAATGGTTTAGTTGAAAATTTATTTTTTGTATTCAGTGTCAAGTAACTTGATTGAAGCTAAACTTCTCCATAAAGATTTAATGATCAACTTTAGTTATGGTTATTTGAGTCCCTTATTGATTAAACACATGTTCAACTTCTCAGATTTAGCAGACCAACATTAGAGTTTGGGCATGTGGTAGCATTTCCGAAATGAAAATTCAATATACAAAAAGTTATTTTTGTTTTGAAAGGTTAATCAAATTGTATAAAGAAGGGAATCCTTTGTTCAGAAGATCAATTTACTGTTGGAAAATTATGAATGAGAAATTAGTTATCTTAATTACTAAGGGGTGTGACTATATGACGGTTAGAATACCTTTACCTAAAGGGTGTGACTGTTAAGTCACAATCCTTGGTAATCTATTAATAGGACTGCATACTTCATTTTCTAGATGATTCAGAACACATTATCCCCTTCTTCTTCCTCTCTCTCTTCCTGCATACATATATATATTTTAGAATAGTTTGGTTTGAGTACAAACACAGAAATTGTGTTCACTGGTTTTCAAAGATTGGAGTGCTACTTCTTTGAAAACGAAATCCGTTCTATCTTGGGAGGCCATTGTTCGTAAACCTTGAGCACCGAAGAGGGAGCAAATTTACCTTAAGGAAACTGTGGTATCACACATGACTCAGATTAACCTATTGTTTCAATCTTTGATTTCTGGACTATCCTGTAAGTTTGGTTTTATTTTTCTCTTTACAGTTTTTATTATATCTGTTAGAATATATACACTCTATTTAATTCTATATTTACATACATTGAACGTATCATGTTTATTCTGGTTTATATATAGATATAGTCATCTGTTATATAAACTGTATACATATCTAGTCCTCTGTTTTATAAGTTATATGTATATATAGTCCTCTGATATATATAAACAGTCCTTTGATATACAAATTGTTTACATATATATAGAATCCTCTAGTATACAAATTGTTTATATATATAAAGTCTTCCGTTATACAACTTTATAACTTGTTTATATATATCCTTTAGTGTTGTTGTCCGTATGTAATCAAACACTGTGTATATATATAAACAAGTTATAAAGTTGTATAACGGAAGACTTTATATATATAAACAATTTGTATACTAGAGGATTCTATATATATGTAAACAATTTGTATATCAAAGGACTGTTTATATATATCAGAGGACTATATATACATATAACTTATAAAACAGAGGACTAGATATGTATACAGTTTATATAACATATGACTATATCTATATATAAACCAGAATAAACACGATACGTTCAATGTATGTAAATATAGAATTAAATAGAGTGTATATATTCTAACAGATATAATAAAAACTGTAAAGAGAAAAATAAAACCGAACTTACAGGATAGTCCAGAAATCAAAGATTGAAACAATAGGTCAATCCGAGCCCTGTGTGATACCACAGTTTCCTTAAGGCAAATTTGCTCCCTCTCCAGTGCTCAAGGTTTACGAACAATGGCCTCCTAAGATAGAACGGATTTCGTTTTCAAAGAAGTAGCACTCCAATCTTTGAAAACCAGCGAACACAATTTCTGTGTTTGTACTCAAACCAAACTATTCTAAAATATGTATATGTATGCAAGAAGAGAGAGAGGAAGAAGAAGAGGATAATGTCCTCTGAATCATCTAGAAAATGAAGTGTGTAGTCCTATTAATAGACTACCAAGGATTGTGACTTAACAGTCATACCCTTTAGTTAAAGGTATTATAACCGTCATATAGTCACACCCCTTAGTAATTAAGATAACTAATTTCTCATTCACAATTTTCCAACATTTACTTTATGCAAGTTATATCTTGTAACAATTCAATTAATTACCATTATTGGATGCTAACTTAAAATATATTTGCAATGAATGCAATCTGAAGCAACCACAAAAAAATTTACCCAAAAAAAAAAAAGCAACCACAAAAAGGCATGCTCAGATTCCTCAAATTTAATACTGGTTTTATGTCCAAGGTCAATGTTCAGGTACATTTCACAAAGTAGTATCATTTCTTCTTATCATCATTTGTTTGATTGTTTCATATAATGAAATTTATTACTCCCTCTGTCCCAATTTAAGTGTCAATTTTGGGGAATCTAACTTTTTGAGATGATGACTTTTATTGGTGTGATAGTGAATGAAAAACTAATTTTACCCTTGGTCCCACCAATTGATGTGATGTTTGTAGTTTATATATTTTATAATTTGAATGATTGAAGGGTAAATTGACCAAATAAAGTGGTATTGACTTTTTTTATTTTGGAATATGTTAAATAGTAAATGTGGACACTTAAATTGGGACGGATGGAGTATTATTTACACCAAACAACCTAAGGGTACTGAATTAATGTTTATATGCGGACAAGTGTATATATATTTTTAATAATATCTTTATCAAAGAATTGCACATGTGCAATAGGTTCAAGTAGAGTGGTAGTGTCATATCTACTGCGATAATAACATTGTGATGGATGCTGCAAATTCATATTATTATTAATCTAACTTTGATACTTGGATCAAATTACTATTTTCTTCTCCTATAGACTTATGCGTTCTACTAAACTAATGTGTTGAAACCCTAATTTGTTTTTTTGTCACACAGTCATACTTCTATTAGTCCATTTTCTCATAATATATATTTTTTGCAAAAAAAATCATATTTTGGAACATAATAAATACTTTTTCGCAAAAAAAAAATAGTCGTAAAAAAATCATATTTTGGAACATAATATATTTTTTTCGGAAAAAAAATCATATTTTGAAACATAATATATATTTTTCGAAAAATAATTATTTTTTGGAAAAAATTCATATTTTGGAACATAATATATACTTTTTCGCAAAAAAATTATTTTGTGTAATATATAATTGTTTTGGGAAAAAGTATATATTATGTTCCAAAATATGAATTTTTTGCGAAAAATATATATTATGTTCCAAAATATGATTTTTTTTCAGAAAAAAATATATTATGTTCCAAAATATGAATTTTTTTCCAAAAAATATATATTATGTTCCAAAATATGATGTTTTTCTAAAAAATATTTTTTTTGCAAAAAAAAATTTATTATGTTCCAAAATATGAAAAACATTTCGAAAAATAATTTTTTTTGCAAAGAATATATACTATTATGTTTCAAAATATAATCTTTTCCGAAAAATATTTTTTTTGCAAAATATATATACTATTATGTTCCAAAATATGATTTTTTTCCGAAAAATAATTTTTTTGCAAAAAATACATATTTTATATTTTCTAAAATAATTCATATTTTGGAAAATAATATACTCCCTTCAAAAAATAATTTTAATTTATAATTTTTGCAAAAAATATAATTTATTTTTGAAAAATAATTTTTTAAATTATTGATTTCACTAAACCCCGTTATACTATTGAGAGTAGTTTAGGCATTTTGACTCAAAATGTGAGGTAAGGGGTATAATGATGAAATAGAATAGTATAGGGGGCAAAGTAAACACAATAAAAATTAATTGATTAAACTGGATAATATAGAGGGGTTTATTGAAATTAACCCTTTAAATTACATATCTTCTGGTATATTAATACTTTATTTGACTTTTTAGTGACTTTTTCGACTCAAGAACACAGAGTTCATCTCTTTGGGTGTTGGGTTCGATTAATTAAGGTTTAATTTCAGTAAATCTACATAATTCTCCTACATTTATCAAATTATATCAGTTTGTTCATTTTTTATAATTTTGAATCAAAATATCCTTACTATTTAATAAAAAATAATTTAAATTTCAAAAAATATATATATAATTCAAATAAAACATATAAAATTCAAAAAATATATATAAAATTTGTAAAAATATATATATAATTCGTAAAAATATATAAAATTCATAAAACAATATACCAAATTTGAAAAAACACATAAAATTTGAAAAAATAATATAAAATTCTAAAAATAAACATATAAAATTCGAAACAATATATATAAAATTTGTAAAAACGATTTAAAATTCAAAAAATGATTTAATGATTTAAAATAACCCTGAGATTTAATGAAAAATGATTTAAAATGAAAAATATATATATAATTCGTATAAAATATAAAATTCAAAAAAATACATATAAAATTTACAAACATATAAAATTCAAAAAAAAATATAAAATCAGAATAAAATATATAAAATTTGAAAAAATATATAAAATTAAAAAAACATATAAAATTTTAAAATATATATATATAAAATTCATAAAAATATATATAAAATTCGTAAAAAATAATATAAAATTCAAAACAAATATATAAAATTTGAAATTTATGTATTATTACTTGTATTCTCTTGTAATCTTAATATATTATCTTGTTTTAACATTTTCTTATTTGTTTTTTCAAATTTTATATGTTTTTTTGAATTTTATATATTGTTTTATGAATTTTATATATTTTTACGAATTATATATATATATATATATTTACGAATTATATATATATTTTTATGAATTATATATATTTCTAATTTTATATGTTTTTTTCGAATTATATATATATATTTTGAAGTTTATATATTTTTTTCAATTATTTTATGTTTTTTTTAATTTTATATTTTTTTTCGAATTTTATATATTTTTTCCGAATTTTATATGTTTTTTGAATTTTAAATTATTTTTTATAAAATCCCAGAGGTATTTTGGTCCAAAATTATAGGAAAGGGGGCAAACTAATGCAATTTGATAAGTATAGAGGGGTTTTCTGTATAAGAGGGGAGCAAAGTGATTATTTTTTAAACCACATGGGGTTTACTGAAATTAACCCATTAATTAATGAGAGATGCGTGGAGTTAACGGTTTTTTCAGTCTTGTTTATTTTTTTTCTAGAAAAATCTGTTTTGGCAAAAAATGTCAGTTTTATTTTTATTAGGGTAATTTGCAATGACACCCCATGTGATTTGAGTCAATTCCACTTAAAGGTCAAAACACTTTTTAACGGAAGACAAGTTTGTAAAGCATTGGGACGACACACTTGGAGGCATGAAATGACTTAATTACCCTTAATTATATTAATTTGCATCTAAAGTATCTAAGTTACCTCATTACTTAAACTCTAAACTTCACTCTTTACATTAATCACCTTTATCATCAAACTTTTATTATCTATACCTATACAATTAAAAAAGTACAAGTAATTTTTATTTGGGTTTTTTTCACTTAAGTTCTACGGTTTTTTTGGGTAATTTGACATTGGTCAATTTTTTAAAACTTATTTGACATTGGTCCATTTTTGAAAACATAATGTTTGATAAATTATATTTTCACACCCACTTATTTTGCTAATTACACTTTCACCCCCTCAACAGAAATTTAAAATATAAAATGATTAAATTATCCCTAAATATGTGTAGGCCTCACATGGATATGGTGGTTGCACAAGCACAAGTATATCTCCCTGGGCACAGTGGTAAAGTCAATTCACTGTGCAGTTTTTGGTTTTTTGCTCATATAGCCAATGAATTAGTATTTTGCATATATATAGATGTGTAGAAGGTTATTTTGGACAACTATCACTTAGGTTATTTTGGACAGTGACATATTTTTTGTATTCTTTTGTAAATGTCACCTAGACACACACATGGTAGAGCCTAATGTATCTTGGCTTACTTTTTTCAATTTGGCATGTAATCTAACCTAGACTACTACTTTAGACTTGTAACTTTGGCATGTAATCTAAACTGACTTGCACTTGGAATTTTAGCATGCAACTCCTTTGCATGCATGTGGTAGGTAATGAACTGATATAATTTTATGGAGCTGTTGTGAATTTTTTTGTTTGAAAAGACTATTGTGAATTTTTTCTATGCATATACAAGTCAGTTTTGTTTATATGCATGTGATGTCTTTCTGTTGCTTGGCGCTAGTTATGGAGTTGTTGTTTGGCGCCAATTCTGTGATATAGAACTAATAAGGGTAGTTTGGACCTTAAAAAATGCTTAGGGGAGTGTTTGGTTTCAATATAACTAAAGCAAGGGCAAATTTGTCCATTCATAGGGTCCCAGGCCCCTACAGGGGGTGTCACTGCAAGAAAGATCAAACCTCAGGGGGCGTTTGCACACCACTTGCGTTGACCATAATCTGATTGTCATTGACCCAAACCTCAAGAGGTGTCAATGCAAATTACCCAAATAATAATATATCTAGATGCCTATGATGAGAAATCCCTCAAATCAAGCAAATAGAACAATGATACAACAAAATTTAAACTTAGTCCCGCATCCAATATGTATGGATTCCATTATAATGAATTTTATTGGGCAATTAGAGACTATATTAATTAAAACAATACTAATTATTCACCAGAAATAGCTTTTCCTTTAATACTAATAAACTATTAGTAGCAATAACAACTAATATGCATGACTCATAAAAGCCTAGCCCAACTCTTGATTCTTCTTCTCTATTTCCAAAAACCTACCATTCATAGTTACTAATACCCAATTAATACAAGTTTCACAAGCAGGCTTTAGTACATAGCAATCTTTTTTGCATCCATAATAAAAGTAGTCAGAATTACAAGAGTTTGCCATCCCCCTCCATTAGATTCTGAAGATGCTACCACCTGCAAAATATATAAATAGACAAGTCTCAGCACATAGTATATCAAAACATGGCATCACAAGCTGGCTATTGATATATGCCCAATCTATCCAGTATCAAAATTTGTCTGAATGACAGAATTGTATTCAGTTCCTATCCTGCTACTCCTTAAAATCCAACCTATATCCCCTCACTACAAGCAGCCAATTCTTTACATATTATGCTGCCAATGATATATATCAAAACTGCTCTACAAATTGTTTATCAATAAGCCCCAGCTCAAACTAACCTTGTTCTGCCACCTATGTTACATGGACACAGAGATGAGTGTTGAATACGGGTATTTATCGAGGTGTCAGACGAGTCAAATCACAACTAGAAAGACACATCGAATGACTATATATATTTGTAGGTAAAGGACAATCCAAGAGTGTCGGACACGTATATCTCATACCCATGTCCGAATAAATATATGCCAGACATCAGGTACTTCACCCGCAATCATACTCTAGTAAAAATTCATATGAGTCTATTAGGTGTGATTTTCCAAATGACATGATTTGCATCAGGCAGCTTAAATAGGAAGTTGATAATCTTCATTTAAATATATTCTTGTAGTCAAGTCTCTTCTAGTAAAAATTCATGAGTCTATTAGCAGGGCGCTTTTCCACATGACATGATTTGCATTAGGCAGCTTACACAGAACTTGATAATCTTCATTTAAATATATTCTTGTAGTCAAGTCTTCTAACAATAGCACAGGTTTCAATATTAAGAACCGGTATATAAATCCAAACTATAGCAAATAAAAGTGGAAGAATCCCAAAATTGTTACCTTTATGGACGCAGGGCCGGTAATAAGACACAGGAAATGGTTGTCCTTGACAAAACAGGACTTTTAATCCATGAATGAAGTCATTCACCGCAGCTTGAAAGACTTGAGGCTTACCATTATCACCTTGTTTGGCCACAAAAGTAATGTAATAATAGAAACCACTAAGAATCTGTGAATTTGCCGTGACAACTTCCACAAAATCGTACGTCAGTCCCTAGAACCAAAACGCACAAAATGAGAAAACAAAGTAGTAATCAAACAAAAAAGGAAAACGTAAAAGACCCATGTAATATATTATTCATTTGGAAGATGGGAGTGAAAAAAAAAAGTATACATACAAAGTGGGTATTGTAGTGCTCAATTGCTAATATCGAGCCCTCAATGAGTCTTGGGTCGCGGCAATTCGTAATAGAACTGATCCCACCGAAACATAGCCCCGAAGCGGGTAGGAGATCACCATCAAACACCTGCAACGGTGGATCAAATTAGTCATACATAGACATATCCAAAAACACACACACATTGATACAAATAACTGCATATATATATATATATATATATATATAAAGAAATTAGAAGAATTGAGGGTATTGCAGTACATACATTGCTATTAGCGATCTCCCGATACCGATCCTCGGCCACGTAACATTTATATGATATTCTGAAACATGGGTAATTTTCGGAAGAAGCCATATTCAATTCAGAAAGATCGAAACACAAAAAGTAATTCACAAACCCTAATACCATTCTTATGTCAAGTAAAACAAAACAAATAATAATAATAATAATTAAAAAAAAATACGAATATTCTACAACACATTTATCTTTCAGCCCTATTTTCCCCTTAGTGTGGCTGTAATAGAAATAAACGGCGGGATCTTGACCACTTCATGTGGAGACATCCCAGGCAACAGAACACACAGTACCATCCAGCCGACCAGAACAGTACACTCAGGAATAGTAAGCAAAAAAGACATTTAAATCATCAATCCCTCCATCTATCACATATTTAATTTTTTTTCTTCCTTAAAATATCAAAGGATTGCTACAATACCTAGCTTTGTTGCTTCTCACTTTTACCACAAATCGGAGAAGAGGTACTTGCATATATAACAATGCACAATTGCAGCTTTCAACTGCAACTGAATTCTATATATGCATTTAGTTCTAACATTTCTATAGTTGTTGAAGGTGCGCCTATGCTCAGCAAAGCCCAGGCTCTTCAAGGTTAGAGCGCCTCAACCAAGTACAAGTTAGGCTCGTTTAGTCAAGCTGACATACAACACTTGGGCTTGGGCTTTTTGGTAGGTTCCAGGCTAAAAGAAAGCGCGGCTTTTATTTTCTAATGATTTATTCATATCATATTTCTTTTATTTAATTTAATGATTTACGAGCATAAATCAATTTTTTTTCTTTTAGTCAATGATTTATGAGCACTAATTATGAAGAACTGGGCAAGGCCCGAGATCTTGAAGGCAACATACCATTACTTGTTGTTAGAGATGTGACAAAGATAGATTAAATTAAAGACTTTCTATTTATTATTATCACTTTAGTATACTTGTACTTTCAGATAGTTTAATAATCTAGTATTTAAGATTTTATAATCATTATTTTGATGTAAATAAATAGATATAAAAAAAACTATAAACACTCTGAGAGCATTCCCAATCTAAACGACACTATGAATGCAATGCCACTCTCAATGTTTTTGAGAATTGACGCTCTTGTACTCGGGCTCTCACTTCCGCTGCCGAAGTATGTAACTTAGCTCGGAACAATGTCACCCAGATTCTGATAATTCCTATTTAGGAATTTTAAAATAATTATTTAGAAGTAAAATGTATACATCTCAAAAATTTTAGAGACACTGAATGCACTCCCACTCTTAACTTTTTGGGAATTGACGCTCTTGCGCTGGCTCTCGGTTATGCAGCCGAAGTATATGAAAAAGCTCAGAACAAGGTTATAAAGTTTTTGATGATTGATTTCAAATTGAATATTGAGTTATTACATTGATTTTTTCTTCCCTATATTATTCTTCTCTCTTCTCTCTCTTCTCTCTCTTCTATCCCTACTCTCCCATCACTTCATACTAATTAAAGTTGTGATTTCAGAGTGCAGTTACCCTCTCCTGCATCAATTAACTTACCAAATTCTATTAGTTGATATATCAAAATTTCCTATTTTCAAGTACTTTTTACATTATTTCTGCCACACATCCAGACTTGTTTCTGGTTGTGCATTAAATTTTCTGCATTTGTGTACAAATAATAATTTTCTTTTATGCCCTCTTCTTTAGTGCCATAGCAGAAGACCAACATTACAATGCCACATACAGAAGTCATAACAACATATCGCAACCAACACCCACCGTCACAACCAGCTGCCACAGCCACAGTCGGCCACAAGCACACGCCACATTAGGGTTTTGATAGAGGTTACGTAAGCAAAGGGTTGGGAATGATTCAAGAAAAAGGTCTGAAATTTGGGCCTTCGCTAAAAATCAACTGGAGAAACCCAACGACAAGAACCATTGCATTAAATGGAACATCTCTATGGTGTTATATACACGTATATATAAAACCCGTCATAGATTATAATTAAAGCTGTTGGTTTCAAGAGCTAATCCCTCTTATTTGAGAACCCACTTGCCTAACCCTCTAGGTAATTAGACCACTGGATGGCAGCCCAATGCCAATTTTTAGGTTCCCAAAGTCAGGAAAGACGGACACCATTTAACGCAGGTCTCATCAGTTAGTCAATGTAGTTAAAACCCAACCATATTGCACATGTATAGAGCATACTTCTGCGGGTACTTTTCGAGCCCTTAAAAGAGGTCAAGGAGCAGTCCCTCCCTATGTAGATGAGACACTCTTTTGGACACCAACCTCCAGTTGGGGGTCTCTCGAAAGCCTGTTCTATAAAAATTTTGAAAGATCATAAAAGGTACTTAGTCTCCTTCCATCGATCTAGAGTGCTCAAGCTCTTTCTCAAGAGGGGGGTTCCAGCAAGTCTTTTTTAATTAGCCGGAGCATATCCATCATTCCATCCTATCCAATAGTTTCGGATTCCCAAAACATACAGAGACAGGCTGCAGTTGGAGGCTTTGTCTTTCTCAATTGTAGCACCAGGCTCCTTCCATCGAGTCAGAGTGCTCAATCTCGTTCCCGGAAGGCGGCCTCAAGCAAATCTTTCTTCCGAGATATTACACTACCTTTCTAATTGGCCAAAGTTCAGTTTAATTACACGAAGCATACCCATCCAACTGGAACACGATTTCACCATGGCGCACACAGAACAGAGGGAAAGAGAAAATGATGTTTCTCATTCTCTAGACCAGAGGGCCTGTGGAAGCACATGGCCATAACACAGCAGTAGATCATATAATAGTCTACAAAAACTAAAAGAACTTCAATTCACTTTAACTGAAGAAGTGCCCCTTCAAAGTAAGATGTGTTGAAGCGTGGACAGTCGAATGAGGAGATTTTTAATCTCACCTATTGAATACTAAGAACATGTTTTTACTAAATATTAACGCGTGAAGAAAGCTTTACAAGGGTCATTTATGTTAAGTTCCTGGAATAAACGCATCTCTCTTCAATTTGTGGTTTCCAGAATTTCAATGTATTCCTTTTTCTGGGTTTTCCTGCTTGGTTAGTTCTTGTCTCACAGAGTGAATATTAAATATTTGATTTCGATGCAGCTCCTATCAACATGAATGATTTCATGCATTTCGGTTTTTCATTTCCCATTCAATACATCTGCTAAGAAACAAATTTTTATTTCTTTTTTGCAGCTAACACACCTGTTGCCCACACGGGGGGCTTGAACCTCCACCCCCCATCTTTGTACGTAGGGAGGTTATACCGTCGGGCTAATGACCCACTTGGTATCTGGTTATGACACATTTGAAGCAAGAAAAGAAAAAATACATGTTCAAATCATCATATTATATTATGAGAAAAAGGAGCACTAACCTCTTGGAGCATTTTGGTTTCGAGTCCGAACCAACACCAGATTTGATGGATCTGGGCATTTGCATGTTGGAGGAAAGGCAGGCCACTGAAGATCCACTAGCAGGAGATGAAGGACCTTTATCAACATTTGTCGAGTCAAAACCAAACAAGGGAGTAGAAACATTTGCGTCTTTTAATGGAACAGTTTTCTCAATCCCTGAGTTTAATTGTGGAGTGAGCAAACTTGGCTGGAGAGTCGAGCGGAGCTCAGCCAGTGAATCAGAAGTGAAGAGGTAACGCGCCACAGAGTAGTAATCATTAGTCTCCAAAGCAGTTCTTAGGCTGACTTCAGAACCTGCAGAAGGCTTGACTTCAATTGAAGCTAAATTCTTGTCCCCTGCTTCTGTTTCAACATAAAAGGTCTTGCTATCCACCCAAGAGGTCGTCAGTTTTTCTTTCCCTTTGAATGTTGTAGAGATGTCAGCGTTAGAATGTACATCATATTCCAACTCCAGGGAATCCTACATAATATTACATTTTACAGCAGAGTTACAAGAGCACTAAATAGAACAAGCATAAATATAAACATAAGAAACACATCAAATATTTCAATCTTTCCTAAATCAGCCCAAGAAAAAAAGATAATAGATACGGAGATATTGCCATTAGAAGGCATACAAAGCCCTTCATATGACGACTTAACTCCTGTGACATCATTACCAAGGAAATTGTATTGCACTAATTGCATAGAGTAAAGGTGGGGACTTAGAAAAGTTCTTCCCAGCCACATTTCAAATCCTTTTAGAAACCAGGAAACATATTACATACTAGAGTAACTCCATACCAATTGGAAGGGCCAGGCAAAGCGTCAAAAGAACTGCATTTTCATGAGGTGTAAGGTGCATGAGGTGTAAGGGTGAGAAACAAGGACTACAGATATCATGGAACTATCTCTCAAGAGAATTGTATACGAAACCCAAAATAAGTAGATTAGAACAGATAAAGCCTATCAGATGACTGAGATCACAAAAAAATTGTCCAAGGGGAAATACGAGAGTACAGGACCAACAGACCTCATGCGCACTCATCTGGAAAGCCCTTTTCTTCTGTGGAGGCAAAGCGACAAAATCAGCAGTTGCAGAACCTGTACTTTTATAACAGAGTTCAGTATCAAGTAACAAGTAACAAATGACAGGAGTACGACATATATTAATCATTGATCAAATAACAGTTCAGAAATCATATTGACCACTTTTTATTATTTTCAAATCAAAGGTTACAAGAAAACAGGAGTAATACCAGCAGTACTATTTTGAAAAGAATTATCAATATGGAACCTTGACTACAACGTTTTTGAAGACCATAATAGCACCAAGAAGTGTCAAATTCCTGAGACATGTACGACATGTATTTGAGCACGAAAAAATGCTACAAAATCATTTGAGGCACCTAAGGGTGTTTTTGTAGCACAAATAGTCCACCCCAATACATTATCATATTAAATTAGAGGAACCAGATCCAACACCCGAGGTTTGCATTTCACCTGTTGGGAGTGTCCAAGATTCCAAAAACACCCATATGGTTTTAAAAAATGCACATTCTATTGAAGATGGAAACACAGTCCAATATTTGGCAAATGACTATCCACAGATATCCCAGAACTATAGATCTCTATCAAATAGTGTCCATGTCTTTCTTGGAAACCATAAATGCAGATTAATATCTACGATAAGGTCAGAAGATATATTAAACTGTCAATATCCAAAATGTAAAATTACAGAGATAAAAGCACCCAGGCCAAAAAAAATCAAAGGTAACACCAAAAGGTAAAAATTCAAACTCATTAACTCACCTGAAGTGTGTCCCTTGTTTCTTCGTTTGGCCCTGTTCACATCAAAAGTTCATAATAAAAAATCACAAAAAATAATACTCTGCACTGAAATCGTGAGCAATATAGTAACTCAAAGGGCAATCCTTACGTTAAGCTCATGGACACTGAACAAAGAGTCTCTATAGATGAGAAAATTGAGTTTTTGAGTTCTCTTGGCCCGTAGGGTTTCCTTTTTGTAACAAAAAACAGAAGTCTCTACAGGAACACAAGAACTAGCAACTTATATGCAGGGAAAGCTGACTTATGAAATAATAAAAAAATGTAGTAATAAGGAATGAACTACAAAGTTACACCGCCATAAATTAAGTATGATTTCGTATCAAAATAAGGTGTTCAGTATGATACGAATCAAATACTACGATAGCATGACGATACAAAATCCTTTTTAAACAAGTGAAAAGCAAAACATGAGATCCTTTCAATCCTTGAAATAAAATCACTTTAATCGTACAACAATCTAAATAGACATGTTTCCACAAGAGTTGACGACTAAGTTACAAAACAATTTACATAAGTTCCTAACAAACATCATCAGCAAAATTCAGGAACAGATTATAGGAAATATACAGTATGATTGAACCAAAGGAAAACATTAAGTCTCAGCCAGCAGATGTATGTACATTCTTATTCAGAAAAGAAAAAAAAATGGGCCTGTTTATACAAAACTTCATCTATATACACCATGGTTTTCTGCCACTGCCAGTATAATTACCGAGTTGCATCCCATATGCAAGATATAAGCACATGACAAAGTGGTCAAGACAAACAAATAGTTGAACCATTTACTAGCTTTTCAAATATTGCCCAATTAGTAAACCAGCTTAAATATGTCTTCTTTACAATGAAGAATGTGGATTACAATCGCCGTTATGTTATGTGAACTCTCATGTTCCCTCCCTGATATCCGTGTCAATAAAAAACCCTACAACAATAACAACAATAACAACAAAAACTGTGCCTTACCAACAAGCCTAGATAGTCGATTCTCATCCCTACATATGTCTCTCTCCATATGAGAGGTAGGAAACACTTGATGTGTAACAAGTTTGATCCTTCTCTTCTTCTTTTTTACTCCATATGCACACCTAACTTTATGACGCAATTTGGTTGAGCCCTCATATCGTAATCATGGGAATGGAAAAACAAAAACCGCATAAGAGATCTGTGCCCGGGTCCATGTACCATATAATACTTGCAGAATGCAGATTACTTTAATATTTAAAAAGCATAACACGGGAGGATATCTGTATTTAGATGTAGCCTCCAACGCGATTCCTTTTGTACGAAGGGTGACAGAGGAAACCGCCAAGTCATTTTTCCCAAATCTAGAGATTTCCTAGGGCCTCACATGCAACAATAAAGTTCAATTTTATTTCCAAAACCAAATCCAAAGGATGAATTACATTACAAAATTTCATTTTAGTTAATAACAAAATGGGAGAGATGTTATATTAGAAACAATCATAAATATGATTATTAAGATTACTAGATAAGGAAATCAATCACAAGGCAAAGAGTAAGCTGTGTTGGAGTATGGATTTATTGTTCTTCAGCGGCAGTCTTCAGGTGAAAAAACTGTGGCAAAAATCTAAGAGAACCAAGGGAATCTATTGTGTTGGCCTTTGTAAAATAAAACTTAACCTCTCTTCTAAAGGGGCTGATTTGCTTGGCAGAAGGTCCCACGTTTTTTCCCATCAGGTTTCCCACATAATCCCTGTATCTTTGTGTATTGTATGTTTAGTAAATCCTACGGATGAGTACACTTTTCTCTATACAATAAAGGTTTACTGACAAGTGAAATATATATAAATTTATATCTTATTTAACAGAACTTAAGAAAAATTTCAGGCCTTAGTTCAAGTAGAAACTACCCTGTTTGGAAAGGGGTTTGTCTGGTCTTGTCTTGTCTGTTTTGGTTTTGTCTGGTTTTGTCTTGAATCTAAAACTCAGTTTGGTAAGCGGTCTGGTCTTTCTGGTCTGGTTTGAGAAAACAAAAACTTTATATATATATTAGTTTATATATTATTTTATGTATATAACTTTATATATTATTAAATATATATATTTATAATATATTATTAAATATATATTTAAAAATATTATATATATATTTAATAAAATTATTTTATATATTATTTTATAATAATATATATTATTCTATATATTATTAATATATATCATTTTTTAATTTTATATATATATATTATTTTTGAATTTATATATTATTATATATATTTAATATTATTTTATATATATTATTATAAAATAATAATATATATTATTCGATATATTATTTATATATACATTATTTTTTAATTTATATATCTTTAATAATATTATTTTTGAATTTTATATTTTTTTTATATATGTTATTTTTGAATTTATATATTATTTTTATATATATTTAATATATATATGTTTAATAATATTATTCTATATATATTATTACAAAATAAAAAATATATATTATTCTATATATATTATTTTTTAATTTTATATATTATTTATATATATATAATAATATTATTTTATATATATTATTATAGAATAAAATATATATATTATTTTTTAATTTTATATATTATTTATATATATATAATAATATTATTTTATATATATTATTATAAAATAAAATATTTATTTTATTCTATATATTTAATAATATTATTTTATATATATTATTATTTTATAATTATTCTATATATTATTAATAGATATTATTTTTTAATTTTATATATTATTTTTATATATATTTAATAATATTATTTTATATATATTATTATAAAATAATATATATTATTCTATATATATTAATATATATTATTTTTTAATTTTAGTACATGAATTATATATATATATATATAGGAGAGAGAGAGAGAGAAAAAGAAAGAAAAGTAAAAAATTGTGGGCTAAGACCAAGAAAGACCAACTTTTTTTTTGTCTTGGTTTTACTTTATTTTGAACCAAATCCAAAACCAAAGTTTTAAGTGGTTTTGGTTTTGAATTTAAAAACAAAACCCACCAAACAAGTTCAATTTATATATTATTATATATATTTAATATTATTTAATATATATTATTATTTTTTCGATATATTATTTATAAAATAATAATATATATTAATTTTATATATATTATTATAAAATAATAATATATATTATTCGATATATTATTTTTGAATATATATATTATTATATATATTTAATATTATTTTATATATATTATTATAAAATAATAATATATATTATTCGATATATTATTTATATATACATTATTTTTTAATTTATATATCTTTAATAATATTATTTTTTATATATATTTAATTATTTTATTTTTGAATTTTATATATTTTTTTATATATGTTATTTTTTAATTTATATATTATTTTTATATATATTTAATATATATATGTTTAATAATATTATTCTATATATATTATTACAAAATAAAAAATATATATTATTCTATATATATTATATTTTAATTTTATATATTATTTATATATATATAATAATATTATTTTATATATATTATTATAAAATAATAATATATTATTCTATATATTATTAATAGATATTATTTTTTAATTTTATATATTATTTTATATATATTATTATAAAATAAAAAATATATATTATTCTATATATATTATTTTATATATATTTATATATATATTATTTTTATATATATTTAATAATATTAATTTTTATATATTATTATAAAATAATATATATTATTCTATATATATTAATATATATTATTTTTTAATTTTAGTACATGAATTATATATATATATATAGGAGAGAGAGAGAGAAAAAAAGAAAGAAAAGTCAAAAATTGTGGGCTAAGACCAAGAAAGACCAACTTTTTTTTTGTCATGGTTTTACTTTATTTTGAACCAAATCTAAGACCAAAGTTTTAAGTGATTTTGGTTTTGAATTTAAAAACAAAACCCACCAAACAAGTTTGGTCTTTGAAAACAAAAACAAACCAAGACAAAACCAATAAAAACTGGTTACCAAACAGGCCTAGAGGAACCAATGGTCACCTAACTTACTCTGTATAAGACAAAGACGAGACATAAAGATGATGCCATTGCCCTGTAATGTTTTATGACAAATGACAAACATTTATAGCCTCAACGTTTAAATTTTTGAAGTTAGTCGAAATAATATATATCATTCTACTACCATCCAAAACAATATATGAGCTGCGAAAAGGTAATTAGCATTTTAAATGAAAATCAATACAACCCTTGTACTAAACTCTCAATATAAAATAAGTTCCCTACAGGTCAAAAAAAAAGTGTAGCAAGGCCACATTTGAAGGCAAAGACATAGTTGTCCTGTTGAAATTACATGTACAATACAATCAATCATAAACAAAAGCATATACTTCATGGCCCAAAAGCAAAATCACAAAAAAATAAAAGAATAAAATACACACTCATAAACTACTTTAAATATCAGAAGGCACACAGAATTTACAGAAACCTAGTTCCTCACAAGTGAAAATCAAAGTCAAAAATTTCCAGAACAACTCTTTAACCTATGTAATTACTGATCTAAACCATACAATGCACGTCTTTTCACAATCTTTACAGCAGAAAAATTAAAATCAAGGAAATTACACAATCAATACAAAACTGAAGCAAAATCATATAAAACACAAAAAAAATGCATATATATATATATGTATATATCTGTGTGTGTATATACACACGTTATATAAAGAATTGAACCTGGAGAGCCAAACGTTCCTAGGGTTTCCCAGGGAAGTCGGAATCAGATCGTCCGGCGTGTATTCGAATCTCCAGGGCGCCTTGTTCTGAAATACTAGTATTAATCTTTCAATTTTATTACGATTTATAGTTGGGTACTCCCTTTTCACGTTTCACAATTAACACTGACGTCCCCAATAGATGTTACTTTTGACCAAGGTTGTTAAAAACGAGAGTTTAAATAGGATCGGTTCGAGGGTTTATAGAATCCTAAAGATTCTATCTTTTTATTTATTTATTAATTTAAAAAATATATATTTATAATATAACAAAAAGAAAAACGGAAAAAATAAAACATTAAAATTTTGGGTTTTTAATTATTTTCTCATAAATTTGAGCCACATTGAACTAAATCATTAGGGTTATGGGCCTTTCATATGGAGGACATAATCATCAAAATAATATTTCAGTTCAAAAATTTCTAAAACACATGTGAGTAGAATCGTGATAAAATTATAAAATTGAATAGAATCGTAATAAAATTAAAAGATTTTATAATTCGCGATTCTGACAACTATGCTTTTGACTAAAAATAATACTAGTACTTATAAATATAGTTTATTTTGGGGTAAAGCCCCCGTAAGCATGCACTTTACCACCTAGCTAGAGTATGAAAATACACTTTTATCCCCTCCTATTTTACTAATTACACTTTCACCATTTATTATAAAATACATATTACGAAAATTACAATTTGATTTTTTTTTTTTATAAATTTCGAAATAAACATATAAAATTCGAAACAAACATATAAAATTCGAAAAAATATATATAATTCGTAAAATATATATAAAATTTGAAAAAACATATAAAATTTGAAAAAATATATAAAATTTGAAACAATATATAAAATTTGAAACAATATATAAAATTCGAAAGAAACATATAAAATTCGAAACAAATATATAAAATTCGTAAACAATATATAAAAATTGAAAAACATATAAAATTCTAAAAAATATATAAAATTCAAGTATATATATATATATATATATATAAAATGTGACTGAAGTTTAAGTACTGGATAAGCCTCATAGTCATTAGACAAGGTAACGGATCATCTCCACGATGATGACCGAAATCGGAATCGAATCGATATTTTATTAAAATATTTTAATCGGAATTAAATATATTAATATTTGAATCAAAATTAACGGTTTAGTTCTGGTTCTCATTTTTAAAGAAACGAAAGTATCGGTTAGATTTCGGTTTCGGTCACCATCCCTAGATTTGGGTACCAAGGGACCATTTAATCGATATAGTTAATCGATTAATTTTTTATTTTGATTTTTATTTTATATAATTTTGATTAAAATATTATTTATATAATTTTTATTTTTATGTTATATTTATTTGTAGAGAGGAAAAGTGATAGTGATGGAGAGAGGAAAGTGGTAGATAGAGAAAGAGAGCTAGAGATGATCTGTTACCGTGGCTAATGACTATGAGGCGTGTCCACTTAAACTTCAGTCACACTTTTTATATATATTTGAAATTTATATATATTTTTAGAATTTTATATGTTTTTTTGAATTTTATATGTTTCTTTCGAATTTTATATATTGTTTCAAATTTTATATATATTCGAATTTTATATGTTTGTTTCGAATTTTATATGTTTATTTAGAATTTTATATAAAAAAAATCAAATTGTAATTTTCGTAATATATATATATATTTTGTAATAATGGGTGGAAGTGTAATTAATAAAATTACTTTTTTGAATTTTGCACTATAGGGGATAGATTGGGGAGGTTTTGTGCCACTTTGAAAGATTAGGGGGGTTAGTTGGGAGAGTGAGTATAGTTTTCTTGCCCTTTACCCTTTATTTTATTAGTTTATATCTCTTTTTTGCACTAAACATAAACTATTTGCTTCTTAAACACTTATTATATTCATTGAATTTAAATTTATATCGTCAGGCTTTTCTAATGTAAATTATCTATAAATTTTCATTTCTCGCATGCACTTTATTTGTGAGAGACGAAACTTGAGGTTTTCTTTTAAAGTGCATCTAATTATTTTTTTGGAGAAAAAAATAAGAAGAATTCTATCTTTTTTCTTATACCAAATAAACAAATAATACAAGACATTCTGAAAGCAATTTTAAATTTCTTAATATATTGAGAAGACTGAAAGCGTTGTTTTCATGTCAATGAAGTCTCAGTGTTACCCTAACCCAAAGTAGAGCAGAGGCAGTATTAATTTTGAAACCCGAGAAAAGGTAACTATTATTTTAGTTATTATCGAGGATAAGTAAATATAAATATATTCCACAATTATATTTACTTTCTTTAAAAAATTAAATTATAATTACCTCTCTTCTCGTCTCAAAATTGTGTTCCCTTATCAATGTTAATTTTAACATAAATAAGTCATAATGTCTACTATACTTTTGTGCTATTATTTGATCTTTTAAAAATATTGTTTTTTCTTTTCATAGAAAAACGAAATTAAGAAAAAATATTTTTGATCGCAATTAATCAATTTTCAATTCTAAAAAGGAAGCACCCCTGTGGATAAAGGAAGATATCAAAGGTTAGTTAGGAAACTCATATACCTCTCACACACAAGACCATACATTGGTTTCTCTGTTATCATGGTGAGCCAATTTATGAATAATCCAACCGGGGAACACTTAAGTGCATTGTATCGAGTCTTACGGTATCTAAAAATGACTCCTCGCGAAAGATTATTTTTCAAAACGACGACAAGCATGAACATTGAAATATTCACTGATGCTGATTGGGCTGCTTCAGTCACTGATCGAAGATCTTCTTAGGGTATTGCACATATGTGTGTGGAAACTTAGTTACATGGCGAAGCAAAAAACAATCTGTTGTGTCAAGGAGTAGTGTGGAAGCCGAATTCAGAGCAATGACACACGTCATATGTGAAGGGATGTGGCTAAAAAGGTTGTTAGGAAAACTTAAAATTCCAATTGAGAAGTCCATAAAGATGTATTATGATAATCAGGCTGCCACAAGGATTGCAAAGAATCATGTCCACCATGAAAGAACGAAGCACGTGGAAATTGATCGCCTTCAATCATACACATGGTCACACGACCCCGATAAAAATGCGAAAAGCCGATAACTAATCCATGCCCGAGATGATATAGAAGTTCGTCATGTCAAGAAGGGTGAAATCAAATATGAAAGATCATCCTGATATCCCGACCTCACAATCACGACACACCCTAGTCAAGTACACCGACGTCTCGACACACAAAGTCATGTCAAGGTAAGAAACAACTAATACCAAAGCATATGCAAAGATAGAAGCAATAAAAGAATGTAAAGCTTCAGAATCAACAAGTACACGAGCCCAACAACTGAAAACAAAAAAGGTACATCGCACAACTAATGGTCATGATGTGTTGTCGACTGTTGTTGTTGTTGTTGTTACTAGAGTGGCTACATAAAGTCGGCCCTAAGAACTCTGACCCTGCTGAGATGTCATCTCTCGTGGTGGTTGATGAATAGTCGATGCCAAAGTCATCGCATGAGATCCCTAAACAAATTATGCTGGATGCTGAGGTTATGGTGCTTTATACCCAGACTGTGTTGCTGACTATGTCGCCCTCAAATGTTGTTCAGTCCCGCTCAAAACCATACCATTGCTCAACTGCGGACAATCCTTGCAAAAGTTGTCACGCCCCGAATTTTAAGACCCAAAACCCGAGGTGTGATTTGTGGGGTTAAGGTTTTAGGAAATAATAAGTATAATTATTTTAGAAAAATATTATAAATGATTACCTCGTGAATTTATTCCCTTTCAAGTCTTGAAAAAAATATGTTTATTTAAAAGTACATTTAGTAAAAAATTTGATGGCATGTCCTTTAAAATATTAACTACCAGAAGTGATAAAACCTGTCGATATACTAAAATATGAAATATAACTCATTTCCAATACATATTTCAAATCTCAATCTCCGAGGATCTACCAACCCACCACATGTCATTTAGATACTATTTAAAATACACATCCCATAATTAAACAAAATATATTACATAAAGAGATTACAAACTTAGTGTGTTACATCACCGGAAGTTTACAAGCCTAAAGTGAATATATACAACAAAAATCCTTCTACTCCTAAACAGGTAAACCCCAAAAGCACGCGGGTAGAAATAGTCAACTCTCTGATCCTGCTAATGTCCATCGAGACCTACCGAGACCTGTATCTGGGGGGAGGGGAAACAGATAGTACGGGTGAGCTCTAAAGCCCAGTAGAGAGGTATACTATCTAATAAATCCAACAAATAACACAATACCACACAAAACAATTATATAGCACATTAGAATATCAGTAAAACAATATCGGCAATAAAATCAAACCTGTCCGGATTCCAAAGGTTCTTTAAATTTTCCCACGCCCCAAAATCCTATCTTGAACCTTTTTAGGGACTGTTTTATCCTGAGACCGTTCCCCCACACGTAAGTCTTCGGTCATTTTTAGGGTCTGTTTTACCCAGGGGCAGTGCCCCTAGTGTAAATTTTTGATCATTTTAGGGATCTTTTAACCCTAGGACAACGCCCATAGAGATCTCTTGATCCCTATGACACCGAGCCCCAACTTACTATCCAATTTCCCCGTGTATGTAATTTTTAGTCACATAAAATCTCACCACCACAGTTCATCAGTACAAAATTCAATTCATATTCCCAAGCATATATCTTCACTTCAATGATAATATAATAATATGAACAAGTTATGACCACGCCCAATTCCAAGCAATTAAACACATATATACAAAACTCATCTCCATCACCAAGTCTCATTCCAGTTAATAAACAATCAAAGTAAATACAAAACAACACATACCAAATAATTATCAATGAATAAAATAAACAAAGAAATTAACAATTTAAGAGATATATAATTATTTAGAAACCTAAAATAGCAATCCTTCTTTACAATCACATAATCAACTAGTGTATATTGCAATTGTCATTCCAAACTGAAATTCATAACAACTTAAATCCATTAAATTGGTATAGTTTTGAAAAATATTATCTATTTCCCGAAAATTTCGAAACACTGCATATATATATATATATATATAATTTTTTGAAAAGGTAAACCTCCTACAAGCCTTGTTGCCGTCCTTCCCTTCTCCCTCATTCCCTCTGTTTTCATTCACTCTCTCTCTCTCTCTATATATATATACCGGCGTGTACTGGAGTTGTGGGCAGTCTCAACTTCAGCTTCTAAACGAAGCTTAAGCACCAATAATATTTTCTTGTTCACCCTCCAACTCGTTCATAAGGATTTAGTTGAAAGAGATACATTCTGTATATATATATATATATATATATGGTATATATACGTGTCATGAGAAAGCAGGATATGCTGGCACATATATGGTGATTCATCTTGCTTGGTCAAAAGCATTTAGAGAAGCTTCCTTGCTTTATTTAATATAGTTGTAGTAAAATATAGAGAGAGAGAAAGAGAGGGAGATAGGAAACCCGGTCCAGCAACCAAACACCACCCATACAATTACTCTTCAATTTTGGATGTTTTTATAGATGATGTAATAGTCACTTCTCATAATGAACATACATCATCCAAATAACATAAACATGTAAAATTAGAACATTTAAATGCTCGTATATAGATACCTTTTCTGAAATTCAATTAATACCTCAGGCTTATATATATACCATATATACAGTTCTAAGGATTCATCTCTAATATACATCCATACAGATAATTAATGTGTGGGTAATTCTAGTACACACATAGAAATATATATTCTTAGAATGAATAAATGAATGTATATATATGTATATATATATTCAGCTCAATTAAATATAAGAAGATAAGCTTAAGTCTACATTAATAAGAATATAACGATATAATAATTCAATAAAAATTCAGGATCTTACAGAAGTGACACTGCTAACCACACTGAAAACAACTTCGTGGATGTCCTGAATCACTACTCTAAACATGTCGATGAGTCGGACACTGCGACCTCGTATGCCCCGGCTGTTGACACTCATATCAAACAACTGGAACCTTGACATTCAAAGTACTTGTTGGCCATTTCTGTCTAGTATTGGGAGTTACTGAGTGAGAGATGATAGATGACGGTGAATCAGAGACAAGAGACAAAAACGATGGTGTGGACTAAATAAGGTGATTGAGTAGTGGTGAGATCGAGTTCTCGTAAGATGGAATTACCGAGTTCTTGAGGTAGGAGTCCTGAGTTCTCGGTAGGTTGAAGATCTCGAGTTCTGAAGATAGAAGTCTCAAGTTTTCGGTAGAGGAAATTATTGAGTTCTCGAGGTAGAACTCTCGAGTACTCGGTAGGTGCAGATAGCTTGTGGTCGGCGGCGAGGGGTGTTCGGCGAGGGCAATCTTCAGTCAGATTTAGCCATGAGGGCAGCCAGAGGAGCGGCTGATTGGATGGTTGAGACTTGGAGACCGCAAGAGAGAGTCGGAGGGAGCTGACTAGGTTTTTGTTGGTGATGGTGGCTTAATAGGATGGAGATGGTGCAAAACGATGTTACTTTGATAGAGGCAAAGTGGAGGAGATGAAGTGGTGAGATCTGGTAGAGAGAGGTGTTGTCAGAAAAATAAGCCGACTGGAGTCTTGAGTTCTCGATAAGATAAAGTTTGAGTTCTCGGTAAAGACTTCCCGTGTTCTCGGTAAAAAGATTCTCGAGTTCTCGATGGAAATTTTTTGAGTTCTGGGTAGTTTACAGAAAACAACGGTAGTTGATAATGGCAGTGGTTTGTTGGTGCGAGAGTGATTGGTGATGATGATGCTTATGAGCGTGCAGAGAGAAGGATGATCCATGGTGGAGGGTTTGCTAATGAAGGATTAATGAAGAATTTGACAGTCGGAGAAGAGCGGTCGTTGATGAAGGATTTGGCAGTCGGAGATCAACGTAGTCCTGGTGGTGGAGTTGGGAGGTTGGACTAGGATTTGGCAGGAGTTTTAGGCGTCGCCGAGGGTGAGGAAGATGGCGATGCCAACATTGGTCGCGTAGTTGACAAGCCTGCAGGCTTCGGTGGTGGTGGTGGAGGTAGCGGCAATGCGACAAATGAGAGGCGGTCGAATTCCTCGATCATGTTCTCAAGGTCTTCATACTTGAGGATGAAGGATTGGTCATTGAAGAGGATTTTGGAGAGGCGGTGGGTCCGAGGGATTAAACCAGGTGAGGGATTGAAATTGAGGGAGACATAGATACCTATATATATTTGTATATGTGTGTGTGTGTATATATATATATACTGATATATATGGATATGTATATGAGTGAGATTGAGAAATTGAGATTGAGAGGGTTGTTAAAGAGAAAGAGATTGCATGAGAGGGATTAAGAGATGGAGTGTGAGAGAATGAGAAAGAGTTTAATTGAGAGTATGGTGATGAGAGTTTAATTGAGAGACTAAGGTTTTAATTCAGGATCACCACCGGGGATGGGAGATGGCAAAAAGTGGAAAGAATTATCAAGAACCGATTGGCTCTGATACTATGTTGGATGAAAAGATACTATGATGTGATCATGTTAATGGAGATAATATAGAAAGATAATAAAGAGAATAGTTGAAGATTGATTGTTTATTTAGGGGTGACAAAAATAATGGTTAAAAAATATTCCTTATGACAACTTAGGTTTTATCTATTACAAGTGCACGAATTAAAATTATAGTATAAAAATTGATAAGTGCTCAATATTATCTATTTTAAGCTCCTATCTTGCTATTGTTATGTCTTTTCATTTCGTTATTTGGTATTTTTATGACGTTTGTGTGTTTAAATGTGTTTCAGGAGCTTAACGAAGAAAAAAAACTAACTTTGGTTAATTAACTAAACACATGCTCATTTCTATTCAAAATGAGAGCTAAAAATGTGTTTTCAAGAGAAAAGTGTCTCCCGGAGGGCAGAAATGTCATTTTTTCGAGCCGTAACTGCAAGAATCATAACAAGGGAGTCTAGGGGGTTCAAATGGCACAAGTCCTGAGAAAAGTTGGTTCTAAGGGTTTTGCTACGCATGTCCTATGCAACCAGAAGCAAAACGTGGCTAGAAAGTGCTATTTTTACGCAACTTCAACGCAAGGCAACTTTGGCCCTACCCATCTTGCGTAGGCCACCTACGCATCTTGCATAGGCACCTACAAATCATACGTAGCACCCCTACGCATCTTGCTTAGGGGTCTGATGGATTAAGTGCAGAAAAGTTACAAAATTGCCTCTGACTTGTTTTCCCTTCTGGCGGCTGCGACTTTACACCTCGATACATGTGATATATACATATACATCAAAATATAGGGTTTTGATCAATTTTTGTGTAAAATTACCAAAAAGGGCAACCATTAAGGTTTTCCTCGGCTTTCTCTATAAATACCAAGTTTTGCATCAGTTTGGGAGAGCTTCTTGGCACGTTGAATTTTCAGAGCAGCCTCTCGAGATATATTAAAGGGGAGAAGTCATACAAGACCTAGAGATCCGAAGAAGAAGAGAATGGTGAGCGATTCTACATCAACGATCCAGTCTCCGTCAGCCATGATAAACTAACTCGGTATCTAGGGTTTTTTAGCAAAACCATAGCCAAGTAATGTAGTTCTTAATTTATTTTCAATTGTAACGAGGGGATGGTGTGACCATACTGTGATGATTGATTGTAGATGTGTGACTATTTTTGTTCTTGACACAAGATTAAATATTTGTTCTTGTTTCTTGTCTTAGATTGAATGAATATATTTTCTTACACAATCATGTTATCATAAACATAGTGTGATTTTTTACATCAATGGTGCTTAACACTTGAAACCATAAGTTTACACAGGCCATGCCTCGGCGAGATGAGATAGACATGCTTTAGTTTAATTTCATATTGTCGAAGTAGATTAGAGTAAAATAGTTTGCATGTACTAGTCATACTCTGTCCGGAGATGGGTTGTAGCGAATCCGGTTGATGGTATCCTTTTTGGGGTCGTATTCGACTATGGATCGCCCTTTTACAATTGAGCAAAGAGAGAACAATGTTATGCAATTAGTGGTGAAGCAATGAAAACCCTAGTTTTCTCTCTCTTGATTACAATCTCAATTTACTTGTTTTCTTAGTTAATCTTAGTTTAATTCTAAAAATCAAATCAAACAAAATTTTCAAACATAACTCAATATTTTGAACTACTGAAGTGAATAAACAAGTCTCTGTGGGTTAAATATTCCCGTTCTCAAGCCATTTTTATACTATAATTTGACTCATGCGCTTGCGAATAGGTAAAACCTAGCTGTCATAAGGGATCGCTTTTAACCACTAATTTTGTCACCCCTAGATAGACATCAAGTTTTTGGCGCCATTGCCGGGGACTTTAGTAGTTTATTTGCATTGTGTTATTGTTGTGTATCTAAAGTTAGAATTTTTGTGTGATTGACAGATATTCTGAAAGCCATAAAGGGAGATAGCGGAGCAGCGAAAGTTGCGTTGTCGGACCTTTTGTGAGTTTTAGTATAGCTTAATTTTGCACTGAATTTTAGCTTTAATTTCTGTTGATGAGTAGAGTAAAATAAAAGGCACCAGCTACGTCTTTGAAGGGGTACTTCGCCCCCACTACGCATGAAATGTTTGCTGAATTTCCAGAAGATGTTGGAGTTAAGCACTATGAGATCAAATCTAGTGTCATTAATATGCTTCCAAAGTTCTTTGGATTTAGGAATGAGGACCCGTACCAATATATTAATGATTTCTTAGAAATAGCCTCTACCGTTAGAATTGAGAATCTAAGCTCCAATGCTTTGCGTGTGCGTCTATTCCCATTTTCCTTGAGAGAAAAGGATAAATGATGGTATACTATTTTGGATAGGAATATAAAAATCAATTGGGAAACCTTAAAAGATGAATTTTTAGAAAAATACTTTCCCGTAGGTAGGACCCACGAAGCACATGAAGTAATTATCCACTTTAGAGGGATGCCCGGTGAGGAATTCCATGACGCGTGGGGATAGATTTAATGGAATTCTGCGAAAGTGTCCCCATCACAAGTTCGTGGAGCAGGATATCGTGCATAACTTCTATCCTAGGCTTGGGTCCGAACATAAGAACCTGATTGATGCAGCAGTGGGATGACCGTTTGCGCTAAAGCCAACATAATAACTATTAGATCTGTTTGACAGTGTAAGCGACAATTCAATCCAATACGAATTAGAGATGCGTGCTCGGAATAGACGTGAAAGAAGATCTGACAAAGCATTTGCCATTGATAGAAGCGATAATCATGATTATGTCAGAGAGTCAGTTGTCGTCTTAGGAGAAAAGCTTGATAAATTCATAAATCTAACACAATTAGCCTCGAGAGAAGTCTTTGTTATAGGGCTGAAGTTTTCGTAAAATGAGTGCCAAGGTGGTGAGGTAGTGACCACCGATGTTAATGTAGTATGGTCTCATTCGAATAACTCTCATTTTTCCAATACATACAATTCGAATTGGCGAAATCATCCACATCTCTCATATCGTTCTCAGCATGTGGAAAATCTTCCATCAAACTTCCCTCCGAGTCAACAATCATTCAATTCTCAACCAAAAATCATGACTCAGAATTTACAGCCTAACTCTCAGTCCAATCGACCCTTTAATTACCAACCCCAACCTCAAAGGAGTCAAACCCCTCCACCACAACCGCGGGGCTATGATTTTGCTAATTTGGATAAGACCTTACAAGCCATTCAAAACACACTAGGCATTCATGCTCAGGCCATATCAAAGTTGGATGCTCAAATGGGTCAAGTGTGTAGTGCGCTGAATAAGAGAAATTGCCCAGTCAACCGGTGGTCAACCCGAAGCCTAAACAAATAATGGAGCTTAGATCTTTTGCACATAATACTTATGAGTCGGTCCAAGCTATCACGACCTTGAGAAGCGGGAAGGAGGTAGAGAACAGGGTTGAATAACAACACGAAGAAAGGGTGAGTAAGCGAAAGGTGACTGAGAAGTTGCAAAAAGAACAATCTGAGGTGGAGGAAGACATTGATCAGACATTGCCAGATGAGCCGAAAATGGCGAGTTATGAGTAAACAATGTCATTTCCTCAACGTCTTAGAGAGCCAGGCAAGTATGGTAAGCATAAACGATATGACATGTTGGAGACATTTTGACAAGTCAAGATCAATTTGCCTCTCTTAGATATCATCGCCCAAATTCCACCCTACGCGAAGTTTCTGAAGGACCTCTCTACCCAAAAGCTTAGAAGCAGAGCGAAGGTTCCGAAGAAGATTTTGTTGACTGAGCAAGTGAGTTCATTACAAATAAGTAATACACCGCCTAAGAGAAAAGATCTCGGCGCTCCCACTATTCCATGTGTCATTGGTGAGTGGAAAATTGGTAGAGCTCTTCTTAATCTGGGTGCGAGTGTTAACTTACTCTCGTATTCAGTCTACTGACAGCTAGGGTTAGGAGAGCTCAATCCTACATCGACAGTATTTCAACTTGCAGATAGATCGATTAAGCAAGCGAGAGGGATCCTGAAGGATGTCATAGTTTAGGTGGACAAGTTCTTCTTTCTAGTGGATTTCATAATTCTCGATACAGAACTGGTCCAAGACTAGAAGAATCACATCCATGTGATTTTAGGATGACCGTTCTTGGCCACGGCCAATACGCGTATTAATTGCAGAATAGGAGCTATGAAGTTGTCTTTTGGAAATCTAAAGGTGCGGATGAATGTGTTTGATGTTAATCATCAACTCCCCGAGTCAGTAGATTGCTTTTAAATTGACGAGGTGGATGAGATTGATGAGATTATAGAATAATTCGTGCCAAGAATCTTGGAGAATGATGAGATTGAGTCTCTAATCACTAGAGTGAGGATGGATAATGAACTTGAGTATTAGGAGGAACAGATGTGCGAGAATTATGCAGGCATTGCTTTGTTAACTTGTATTTTGCTCTATATTAAGTGCATTTCTGGATCAGGCATAATTGCTATAAACCCGAAATTAACTCAGATTTGTGTTAAGGCTCCTGAAACATGCTTAAACACGCAACTCAAAAAAATATATCTTAGTAATAAAATAAAGAGACTAACAAATGGATTGGAATGGATCCGTTGGGCAAACAGATTGGATTGGATCCATAAATGATGAATTCGGTATTAGTGGATTAGCCTCAAATAATAATAAAGGGAAAATCATAAGAAAATCCCTAAACGATGACACGCGTACCCGAAAAATCTACGGAACGCCTGATAATTATTATAATTCGAAATAAATAGTCCAAGGTGTAAAACCCAAACACTAAATCAACTCCCATTATTAATCAGCTCAAACCCATGAACCAAACACGTCCTTAACAACTCTGATTTAAATTGCAACGCCAAATAAATAAAATAAACTGAAATAAATAGTTCGGGGACTGAAACTCAACCACCGGAACACCGGATATGTACAGAATCCATCAAATAACTACAAGCAACAAGGCACGAAAAAAATCCGATATAGACAAACAAGTACAGCCACATCAACCTATAGGAGCATGCAACAATTTAAATACGAACTAAAATAACTACATCAAACGTCACAAGACGCATCCTAAGCCTGACAAAATGCTAAGTTATAACATCCCAACTATATAGCGTAAATACAAACATAGAGAAAACAAGAAAGGAGAATACAAATACTCCTAAGCACACCAGCTAAACAAGGCACGTACTAACCCCCTTACAAGGGAACATAAAACGTCGAACCCCTAAAGCACTAAATGCCGAACTCGAACAACAACGTCGGAGCCTTAAACATTGGATATACTAAGCATGTCGCCACCTAGTCGAAGTTTATTGAAATGAATTTGAAAATCATGAAGCAGAGGTGCCGGACATCGGGCACAGATGCTTTATAAGAAGGGTGTCATATTAAGACACAACTTTATTTCTTAACAGGAAAAGTAACTATATAAGGATAATACATCTTTAACCGATAAGCATTTTGAGAATTGGACTTGAGGTGGCATGTCTCGTTCTTCCGAACCCGATAAGCGTCGCACCCGATAACCTCAACAATTGTATAAGGTCTTTCCCATGTCTCTCGTAATTTTCCCACAATCCCAATCTTTCTTCTAAGTATCATATCGCCCACCTGGAACTCCCTTCTTTTGACTTTCTGATTGAACCGTGCCATGATTTGTTGTTGATAGACAACCAGTCTTATCCCGACAGCTTCCCTTCTTTCTTCTAGGAGGTCCAGATCATGGGCTAGGTGCTGATTGTTTGGTCCTTCTTCCCATGCTTGACTCCTTAAAGTAGGTACCCTTAGCTCGGTCGAGATAACTGCTTCGGCCCCATAAGCCATGGCGAAAGGGGTTTTCCCAGTGGGTTGCCTTGGAGTAGTCCGATAAGACCATAACACTTTAGGCAATTTTTCCAACCATGCCCCTTTTGCGTCTTCAAGTTTTTTCCTTAGTGTATCAAAAATAGTTATGTTCGTTCTTTCAGCCTGCCCGTTTCCCTGTGGATAGCCAACCGAAGAAGTATTCTGGTTGATCCCATATTTTGTCAGGAATGCTTGAACTTTCCTGTTATCCAAATTGGTGTCATTATCCATCATTATAGTTCGGGGTAGGCTGAATCTACAAATTATGTGACTCTATATGAACTTTATCACATGGCTCCCTGTGATTGTGGGGTACGCCTCGGCTTTTACCCATTTAGTAAAGTAGTCTGTAGCCAAGAGAACATGTGTGGTACATCGTATTGCTTGCGGGAGAGGGCCCACAATGTCCATACCCCATCGGGCAAAGGGGTGAGGAACAATAGTTGGGTTCAAGAACTCTGGCGGTGGATGAATGGCATCTCCATGAAACTTACACTTTTTGCAATGTCGGGCATAAATTTCAGCATCTCTTGCCAGATAGGGCCAGAAGTATCCCTAGGTGAGAACTTTATGAGCTAAGGATCTTCCTCTGGAATGATTGTCATAGGCTCCTGCATGAATCTCTTCCATGACTGCCGAAGCTTTGAAGGGCGTGAGACATCTCAAGTATGGCCCGGAGAAATATTTGCGGTATAGTTGGCCGTTGTAGAGAGTATATCTGGCTGTTTTCATTCTAATCTTCCGGGCTTCTGATTTTGACTCAGGCAATGCACCAGTTCTCAAATAATCGGCTATAGGATCCATCCAACTTGGTTCCCATGGAATGACCATTACTTATTCGGGGGGCTCCAAGCTGGATCGGACGACGAAATCTATTGGTACAGCGCGAGTCATATTTTCTCCTGCCTCGAAGGCCTGGTTAGCCAGATGATCTGTTGCGGAATTATCTCCTCTGGGAATATGTTCAAAGGTTATTTGCTGGAACCCTTCAGCTTCCTTTAGAACCAAATTTTTGTATGTTTCCATATTCGGCTCTCAGGTTTTATACTCCCCATTTAACTGTCGTACGACTAGCTGGGAATCACTTCGTACCTCTGCTTTCTGTACTTGAAGGCTTCGGGCCAACCGAATTCCTGCAAGAAGGGCCTCGTACTCGGGTTCATTGTTAGAGGCTGGGAATTCCAGTCGAACGGATTACTGGATTTTAGTACCATCCGGTGTTACGAGTACTACTCCGATCCCTGCTCCGTTGATGTTGGATGATCCATCCACGAACACGTACCATTGTCCAGGCTCACATTCTTCTACGGAGTCAGTAGTTTCTGTTTCTAACAGGAAGTCTGCTACTGCCTGTCCTTTGATGGTTGTTCGGGGGACATAGGTTATGTCAAAAATCCCGAGTTCAATTGCCCATTTTGATACTCTCCCGGATAACTTAGGCTTCGCCATTATAGATCTGATCGGAGTTAGAGTAGGCACTATGATCGGGTGTGCTTCAAAATAATGTCAAAGACGTCACTTAGCATTGATCATCGATAGTACCAGTTTCTCTTGTTTTGAGTAGCGGGTCTTTACATCAACAAGGGCCTTGCCGGTGTAGAAGACTAGTGTATGGTACCCCTTGTCCTCCTTGACCAGAGCGGCACTGGTAGATGTTGATGATATGGCTAAATACAGGTGCAGCAGTTCATCGGTTTCGGGGGTTGCTAGTATCGGAGGTTTTGCCATGTAACTTTTGAGTCTTTTTAGGGTTATTGCTTGCTTTGGCCCCAAACTTCTCCTTTTGTTGCCTTTATTGCTTGAAAGAACGGTTTACACCGATCGGTTAGCCGGGAGATGAAACGACTAAGAGCCGTTATTCTTCTTATTAGCACCTGATCTCTTTTCGGGACTTTGGCTATGCTGACTCCACGAGAGCTTTGACTTGCGCCGGACTAGCCTGTATTCCCGTTCGATCAACTATGTGCCCCACAAACTGGCCTGAAGACACTCTGAAAGAATATTTGGACGGGTTGAGCTTCATATTGTAGTTCCTGAGGGTGTCGAACACCTGCTGCAGATCGATCAGGTGGTCTCCTTTCGCCTTGCTTTTGACCACCGTGTCATCGATATAAGCTTCTACGGTAGACCCAATCATTCCCTGGAACACCCTTTTGACCAACCTTTGATAGGTAGCACCTGTATTTTTTAATCCGAAAGGCATAACTGTGTAACAAAATGTACCTGACTCAGTGATGAAGACAGTTTTTTCCTGGTCCTCTGGGTTCATTCGTATTTGGTTATACCTAGAGTATGCATCCAGAAAACTCAGGCTTTCGATACCTGCGGTGGCATCTACCATCTGATCGATCTTTGGTAAAGGAAAACAGCCTTTCGTGCAGGCTTTATTCAGATCTGTGAAGTCTACACACACCCTCCACTTGCCGTTTTTCTTCTGGACCACCACCACGTTCGCCAACCAGGAAGGATATTGGACCTCCTTTATGAATCATGCCTGAAGAAATCGATCAACCTCTTCAGCTATGATCTAGTTTCGACGTGCCCCCATTCGCCTTTGTTTCTGTTTGACAGGCCTTGCGCTGAGATCTACATTGAGGGAATGTTGGGCTATTGATGGGTCGACGTCGATCATGTCCATATGGCTCCATGCAAATATGTCAGCATTAGATCGGATAAGGGACTCCATTTCCTCTTTTTCTTGTGGACTGAGACCTGAACCAACATAAGTAAACCTTTCGGGATGATCGGGGCAAATTTGAACTTCCAGCAGAGGTTCGGTTGCTACTAGTGACCCCGAACCATCCTCCTATAATTGTTATTTGTCATCGGATGCCGCCTTGGATTGTGACCTTCGTTCTGGTTCCGCTTTTCTTTTTAGACTTTTCAAGGTGACAGCATAACACTCCTTTGTTGCTATCTTATCGCCCTTGATGTCAATCACATCAACTTCGTTCGGGTAAATACATCGCATGACTTGATGCATGGTTAAAGGGACTCCGTGCATCTGATGGATCCAACCCCTTCCCATGAGGAGATTATAGGAAGGTTTGACATCTACCACCACAAAAGTCTCTCGGAGTGTGCGCATTGCTGCTGTTACTGGCAATTGGATCTCTCCCACTGGTTCCACTCTTCTGCCATCGAATCCTGCTATCGGGCTTCTGGACGGTACAATCTCCCGAGGGTTGATTTCTAACTTCTCAAAGGCCTATTTGGTGATAATGTTGGCGCTACTCCCAGGGTCAACCATCACCCTCTTGATCAAGCAGTTCGAGACCATGAGGGAGATCACCAAAGGGTCATCGTGTGGCGTCTGAATGCTCCGCATATCCACATAAGTGAAAATTATCTGGGCATCCTCTTTCGGGCCTCTAAACTCGTTGACCTCCCCAACCCTTCGCAGTTTCTGAGCTTGTCGCATCTGGGACCTCCGGGCTTCTTCTATCTCTGATCGACTTGGTCCTCCATGGACCATATGAATGACCTGTACGGGCTGTCCCATAGCTCCCTTGGCAGGCGCATGCGATGCTTGGTCTAATCAGATTCCTTCCTTGGCAACATACTCGGTCAGTTCTCCTTTTGCTATCATGGCTTCCACCTGTTTCCTGAGGCTTCTGCATTCGTTGGCGTGGTGCCCGTACTCTCCATGGAAGGCACAGTGCCTTGACATATCTCTTTGGTCCATCGGTTGTCTGATGGGTGGCGGTGACCGGTAGATTCATTTACCATTTGTCTCCTGGTACAGCTTGGCTAGGGTCACCTTTAAGGGGGTGACCTTGTCCTCAAACCTCGGGCGTTTTTCTGGGACTGGGGAGGGTGCAGGAGGAGCGCTCTGTCGCTTCCGGTCTGGTGCCCGATCCTTTACCCTGGAAGGTTCGGATGCCCTCGTCTCTACTGTTGCAAAGGCGGTCCTTCTTTGTCGTATGGTCAGCTCCTCCTCTATTCGGAGATGCCCTTGTGCCCTGGAATTGAGCTCTCCAATGTCTGATGGTGGTCTCTTGACCAGGGACTGATGGAACTTGGTTCCAAGGATCAGGGTCATTCTGAAGGCTTCGACAGCTGAGTGTTGATCGCAGTTGTCTATTGAAGACATCTCCATGTTAAATCGTGAGACAACTTTTCAGGGATTCGCCTTTCTCTTGGATCATGGTGAACAGACTGGAGATAGTCTTTTTCTGTCTTTTGTTGCCGAAGTACTGGGCAATAAATAACTCGTAGAGTCTGAGCCAGCTTCCAATCGATCGGGGTGGTTGCTTTCTGAACCACAGGAGGGCTGCTTCGGTCAAGCTAGTGGGGAAAACTTTGTAGAGTAAGGCCTCTCGTTGTAAACATTCATTTTGGTATGAACGTGGTAGATATGCTATGTTGGATCTTTTGTACCATCGAACAGGGTGAACTTCGGTAATCTAAACCTCTCCGGATATGGCACACTTGTGATTGAGACGGTGAACGGTGTCTGAACGGCGTCGATGGATGCCTCGGATGCCAGATCGATAGGGGTCTGTACCTTTAGATCTTTAAGCACGTCCCGCTGGAATCTGGACATGATTTCCTCTAGTTTTTTCATGGTCAAGACCTCATCGGGGTTACGTACCCCAAGAACTTATAGAGATGACTCTACGTGCTCTTCACGATCATTGTGAGATCTAACGAGAAGATCATCCTTGTTCGTCTGACGGCCTATAGATCGTTCATGTTAATCGGACTGCTCGTCGTTATGAACCTCCTGTAAGTTCTGCATTTGAGCCAATTTTGCCATTAATTCAGCGTTCTGCCTCTCTAACTCGGCAGTCCTCTCCTCTAGGGCTCGTCTAATCGAATCTTCTGGTTGCTGGCCTCCGTTTGAAGGTAAATCGGTCTGTTATGAACGTGTGATCGCCATTGATGATGAGAATCTTAGCTTTTTCTAGAGAGTGGGAAGCTTATTGAAAAATGTTTCAATAATAATAGAGTTTTCCCACAGACAACGCCAATTGTGTAAATGCAGAAAAATTACACAATAATAACTAGGTTAAAAATTGAATCTTTTTTTCATTTATCAAAACCATGTATTTATACACAATTGTGGTATATGGGTCAAGCCCATTTATCCAAATTTATCAATCCCTAAAATTAGGGGATTTGATAAACCATACCCTTTTTTGGACTCTTTTTTTCTATAATTGAACTACTCATTAACTTGTGGATCAATTATCTTCTAGAATTTTCCATAAACCCATTTATTTTTAGCTCATCCGTCTTCGGCCCATCTATCTTCGGCCTATCAGTCCTACGATCCATCTCGGTTGGGCCAGGTATTTTTTAACTATTACAGTATATAATTATCTGATGAACAACAAATCATAAACAAATGTTTACCATGAAAATTGCCAAGATAAATTTGCAGTAGAGAAAATTACTTGAGTAGCATCACATATTGTGTTAAAGCTTATGAAGTGTTCATTGATATTTTCCCACTAAATTTTTGCATCATGGTTCACTCTAATAATTTAATTGTCAAAAAATTAAAGCAAAATAAAAAGAAATTAGTTAAACAACTTGCAATTTCTTGACAACTGATCAAATATATAAGATAAAATGCAACTTCAGATTCTCCCGTGAGCATCATTCTTTGATTTGACATACTTTTAACAAGTGCAAATCTGAATATATGGAGAAACAATATTTCCTTTCAGAATATTCGTCTTCCCTTCCGTTACCAAGTGCACAAACCTAAATTCTTTAAATTCACAATGAAAAACTAGGGTTTATAATTGAAATTGAAAGAAATTTAAAAAAGGCCCCAAATGAAACTTGGTTTTTGAAGTTTCAAAAGATTTATACCTCTTTACTCGCTAGAAACTAAAACGTTGCCGGAAACGGAATTGTTTTATCGGCGACCGATGCTTATGCTTACAAGCACTCAGACGAATTACGATGAACAAAAATTTTGGACATTTTTGCTTGAAAAGTAAAGATTCAACTGCTTCAGGTTGCACACCTTGCAGGGCGCAGTCGTCAACAGTGCTTGCGTCGCCTCCTTCATCTCTCCCGGTGAACAGGATGGTTCTCTCTCTTTCTAAAAAAATATAAAAATTATATATATCTGGAAAAGGATATAAGATATGGAGTATAAGATTTTGAGGGAAAGGATTAGGCGGGAATCAATTTGGAGGGAAAGATTTTGATGAAATTTTTTGAGAGCTTTTTAGATTCGGAGGAGAGTTGCTTTTGGGGCCGAAACAAGAAGAAGATATATACAGTACCACATATACATATATATATATATATATATATATATTGATTTCCATTGTGCCTTATGTTATATGTATTGGTGTTAAATATATAATAGAATGATACATGGACACGATTTAATATTTATTTTATTTAATAATTTTATTAAATTTTTTGGTGTACAATAATATCTTTATCAAATATAATATTCAAATAAGACATTTCAGTCATTTGAAGTAATAAGATAGCAACATGAGATCATTTGGATTGAAATTTAGGTAAATGTTCTACCAAAATTGTAGAATAAGTATCTTATACTCATGTCCAACTAATATGTGACAGACACGGATATTTTATCTATTTTATAAGAATCCATGTAACATAGATGGTGTCTAATTTGCCCCGAGTTAACTTTCTCTTTTATGTTTTTTAATTGCAGGTGGGGCCCGAACTACACCATGCAATACACAAATGAACTACACCAGACTAATTTCCTTCTATCATATGCTCCAGCCATTAATTTTTATTTATTTATATCATAATCCATTTGCGCTACCTTTAACGTTCATTCTTTTTCTTATAATTGAGTGAATGTCATTTTTTTTTCTGTATCATTTCATGGTATCAAAGTCACCAAGAGAATTAAGGTGCTAAAAAAAAAAAAATAACCAAAACAAGGGGAAAAAAACTGTTCGTGTCTGCTTTTTCTAAACTGATTTTATGACCTATAAAAGTGGTAACTCCTTGTTAGGCCTATACCCACCCAATTTCTTGGCAGATCCGAACACAAATAAATAAATCACACGCGAGTAATCATATGTTTTTTCTTTGTTATATGATGATTGTTAGAGTTTTTACATCCGCGCCAAGAACAAAAACTAGGGTTTGTTAACCCTAATAGCCAACCCAAATCTTCTATTTGTGTCACACACACAACCACCTCAAATACAATAGGGCACACCCCTATATTTATAAGAGAGGTAAATTTGATGGACAAATCAATAAGAATCATATCTCAATCAGAATTGGAGTCATAAAGTTTTTTCATAAATAATCTCGTATCTGGGTCACCGAGTACTCGGTAAAGAATCCATCGAGTACTAGGTGGTTCTTCAATCAGCAACTTACGTCAACCTTTATCTCCACAAATTCTCTTCTCGATCCTTCGAGGAAATGAGTCATTATCTAACAATCTCCCACTTGACGACTTTCCATCCATCAATCAACTCAAACAATGATCAATGTTTCTAACGGTGCTCTTATTTATGTCTTCAAGCTTGAAGACTCACTAAAGTTGTACACAACTCCAGTTCATCTGTTTTCACCACTTTGGTCAACACGACCATGCTGATAGTTCCCACTGCATGAGCAATATTAAGCCTTCTACAGAACCTATGACCTCTATTGCGTTTAGCCACTCTGTCTTGCAACCACTGTCGTTTCTGACTTCATCTTTCAAATTTTATCGCGGTTGTCTTCTTTATCCCTTTTACTAAGAGACTTTCTTGTTGCTGCATGTAAAATTCCTCCTTTAGGTCACCTTGGAGGAAATCAGACTTGCCATCTAACAACTCTATATGCAAACCCTCTGCTTCATTAATGCTTGAATAAATGGTATTCAGTTTCACAACCGAATAATAGAGAGTTTTCTTCCTTACCAGCAGTTCGCTTAGCTTCCATTTCTTCTCATCTTCCATCGCAAGCTCCCACTAGCTTGCATCTGTTGCACTGCATGCTTCATCATCATCTGATTCATCTCCATCTGTAAGCAACAAATTATGGGATGTATTACCCTATTGAGTAGTGCCATCTGCAACCTGTTATTCACTGTCTAGAACATCTTCTATCTCAACATACACAGGATCACTCTGTGCTCTACCGCTCCATACCTCTTTTGGTATTTTGCACTCCAATGCTACTGATGGACCATGATTCATAAGATACGTTATTGTATTTACTACTTCTGCCCAGAACTGTTCTGACAACCCTGCATGAATGCGCATGCTTCTGGCTATCTCAGTCACTTTCTAGTTCGTACTTTCTGCTACACCATTCTGTTGTAGTATACTTGAAACAGTCTTCTCAAATTTAATAATGTTCTCATAGCAAAAAATATTGAACTCGGAGTCTTCGTTTTCTCCACCAAAGTTGGATCTCAGTTTCTTTACCTTCAACCCTGTCTCGTTCTCTACCATGGCTCTCCATTTCTTGAACACATCGTACACCTCAGATTTATGCTTCAAGAAATAAACTCATATCGTCCTGGAATGGTCATCAATGAAAGTCATGAAGTAAGACTTTCCGCCAAGAGATGAGACAGTTGTTGGCCCCCAGATACCCATGTGAACTAGCTCAAGCTTCTCCACTGTGAGACTTCTGTTGTTGCTCTTGAAAGTAACCCTCTTCTACTTACACTCACAGAAGTCGATGTCAATCCATTTCACTGGTAGTTTTCCCTTCGAAAGCATAACCACGAGCTCCTTTTCACTCATGTGACCTAGTCTTTGGTGCCACAAGTTATGATCCTTTTGTCTTCTGCAACTGCAATCACTGTACTAAAATTGGTGGTTGTGTAGAGCGTATCTTCTTTCATTCCTCGTGTTATAGTCATAGCCCCCCTGAAAACTTTCCACTTATCTTCACTGAAAGTGGTCACATAACCTTCATTAGCCAACTGGCCTACTGAGATCAAGTTATTCCTCAAGTCTGGAATGTGTCTCACATCCCTCAGCTTCCATATTGATTTGTTGAGTCTGATATGTACTCCAAAGAAAATATCAACGCATCATCTTCTGAGACAAAATTCACTTCAGTCTTGTCATCCGCTACACTCTGTGGGGATCTGCAATGGTCTTTATAATGACCAAGTTTGCCACAATTCCAACACTCAATGGAATTTAGAGACCCCTGTCTCGAATTGGAATGGCCACGTTCATTCCTTTTGCATTTCCTTCTGTTCGAACCTCTGCCTCTGGTATCGACATTCAATGCTGAGCCACTATTAGAAGAGTCTGACTCACTCTATCTTCTGATCTCTTCTGTGAGTATCATACTCACTACGGAATCATACTGTAATGGTTCCACCCCTGAACAGTTACTGATTGTAGCATTTGTAGCGCTCCAACTCTTTAGCAATTGGCTTATAAGAAAAGTCATTTTCATTTTGCAAGTGATTGGCATATCAACTGATTCCAACTGCTCAACAATTTCATTAAGGGCATTGAGGTGTTCACTAACCTTCCCATTCTCGGACATCTTCAGATTTGCCAATCTAGTGATAAGATGTACCATATTCGCACCAGACGGCTGTTCGTACATGCTCGAAAGAGCATCCATGAGAGACTTTGTTGTCTTCACATTCTTGATGTTGAAGGCGACGGACTTTGACAACGTCAGTCTTATCGTACCGAGAGCCTTTCGATCTAGGATTGACCAATCCTCTTCTTTCATTGATTCTGACTTCTTCCCTTCTAATGGTAAGAACAAATTATTCTGGTCTAATACATCCTTAATTTGCATATTCCAATAGGTAAAGTTTTTACCATCAAACTTCTCGATCATCGTTGTCTTTTCTTCAGCCATAGCTCCCACTAAGCCTATCTTTTGCTGATGACGTGGTTATCCCTAATGACGTGGTGCTGACGTCACTGCTGGAATGGCCGAGTACTCAGTAAACACTGCGTCGAGTACTTGGTAGCCTCATCGGGTACTCAGTATGACTTTCGTCGAGTACTCGGTGAAGACTTCACTCGTCTTCTTTGGCAAGCGCGTGGAACCTCTTTTCATTGCATAACCGACGGGGTTGGCTTCGTCTCATCGATGCGAAGCTCCTGGTATGGTTGGTTTCTGATTTCGGGCAACTCTGATCTTCGAATCTGGACCAGAACGTAAGGGTTTCTTCTCTGCTTCAACCTGAAGCTCTGATACCACTTGTTAAGGTTTTTACACCTGCTCAAGAACAAAAACTAGGGTTTGCTAACCCCAATAGCCAAGCCACAAACAATTGCGAATTCGAAATCACACACAACATAAACGACAAAAAGATATATAGTGGTTTGGCCAAAACAAACATACGTCCACTGAGAGCACCGTTTCACTATAATCAATGAGATAATTACAAGAGGATGATCCGCAGATCATACACACGCACACACACTGTATACTCACGCCTGTATCGCTCACCCTCATCGGTGTTTCACTCATACCAAGAAATACAACTTTGCATCTCTTCTTCCTCTCTATCTTTGTATCTCACAAAACTCACTTTTTGTGCTTGATCACACCACGATCTTCTATTTGTGTCACATATACAACCACCTCAAATACAATAGGGCACACCCCTATATTTATAAGAGATGTAAACTTTATGGACAAGTCAATAGGAATCACATCCCAATCAGAATTAGAGTCATAAAGTCTTTCCATAAAAAATCTCGTATCTAGATCACCGAGTACTCGGTAAAGAACCCACCGAGTACTCGGTGGTTCTTCAATTAACAACTTGCGTCAACCTTTATCTCCACCAATTCTCTTCTCGATCCTTCGAGAAATTGAGTCATTATCTAACAATGCCAAGCCCTCATTTGAGCATAGATAAATATTTAAGGATTTTTTAAAACTTGTACGGAATTATTCAAGTTTTTTTAAAACAAAATAGGTGTTTTAGTACAAGTGTGAATTGGAGAAAAAGTTGGGCAAAAGACCAATTGGTCCCGATTGTAATCCACTGGCCTTTTGGTTGACAAATAGGTAGACTATATTTAGATAGTGAGATGGTCACTATCATGACCTCATAATCAAGGTCTTTCGACAGGTTTGGTTCGAGCTGAACCAGGTATATTTTGTGCCTGATTTACAAAATGCACCATGTTGCTAAGATATACCCTTTATCTATTTCAACTTGTAATGATATGCTACACCGGTATGCTGCTGCTTATTTACATTAAGTGACAATTTTAGTCTCAAAATTAGCACATCAGAATCATAATTAACTCTAAGTGGATCTATAGAATCCATTTCTAGGAAATATAATGGCAATGTAAAACATATATCCATAAATCATAAATAATACAATATAATATTGATTCATACAAAGTCAAATGCTTTTGTACCGCATGTTCAGCATCATATTTCAATTAGGCAATTAAAACATGACCAAAGGAGGAGACTAATTCCTAGGTAGAAAGCTCCAAGCTAATAAGGGTTCAGTGGGGAAGAAAATGCTAATAATCAGCAAATGGGTATGTGAGGAATTAAAAAGGGCCAAAATTCTAGTGAATAAGACATACCATTATATTCTTCCACAAGTACAAAACAACATCTCAAATCTACACTGGCATATATGTAGGTGACAATGCACTGCTAATTCCACATTCTCAAGATTTCTCATCTTTTCAAGTTTTTTTATCAATAACATCTCTTCAAGTTTTTTTTATCAGTAAGTACCCAATATTCCTAATCAACTTCCTTACACACACACTCGACAAATTCAATTCCAAAACCCAACGTTTCCCACCCAAATTTCCAAATTCCACAAAATCAAAATCCCTTAGCCACACCAGTCTTGATGATTTTCGAAAATAAATATAAAAATCGCAAAAAACATAAAAATTTAAAAATATATATTAAATTTCGAAAATAATTATAAAATTCGAAAAAAACATAAAAATTTATAAAATTTGAAAATAAATATAAAATTGAAAAATATATATATATATTAAATTTCAAAAAAAATAATATAAAATTAAAAAAACATTTAAAATTTTATCTCTCTCTCTCTCTGTCTCACACACACACACACACACCTCCCTACACACTGACGCACACATATATATATATATATAGATCTATACATATATATACACACACACATATATATACGGGTATATATGTATATACATGTATATATATATATATATGGGTATATACGGGTATATATATAGCAACTATATATATATATGTATATATGGGTATGCAAAATATACAATCTCTATCTTCAATCTTTCTCCCAATTTTCCACTTCCAATCTCTCTATGTATATAAATTAGGGTTGGGGGTTTTGAGATGCCCAAATTGAAGAAGAAGAAGGATATGCAGGTCATTTTATATCATTTTGAGGGCAAAATAGACAATTTACAGGGTGGTTAACGGCACAGTTTAACGGTGTGGAGACGGAGGGGGTCTTTGTGGGACAAAATTCAATTTTGAGGGGGTTCGAGTGGGAATAGTGAATATCGAGGGGGTCTGTGTGGGAATAGGGTATCTTTGAGGGGGTGTCAGTGGTATTTACCCTAAAATATATGTCCAATACATCAATTACAAATTGATTGTTTAATAAATATTTATCAAATCACGTCTTTATTAGTGAAATATAGGAAATAATTAAAAATCAACATAACTACAATTACGCAAGTGTATGGGCACATCTTCAAAAAAATAAATAACTGAATGAAAACAATCTACTTAATGTCATATTTATTAGTAAAGAACACAAAATAACTTAAAATCTACCTAAATACAAAGCATGTGTTAAATTATAAAAAGCATGCATTAATAAGTAGGGTAAATTACAGTTTCCCCTCTTATTTAGATAATTATAATTTGACCCTCTTTAATTTGGATATTGGTTTCACTTTTCCCCTCTGACAGAGTCATCCCGGGTCAAAGATGATGTGATATATATGCATGTAGTGAAGAAACCCAGAAGAAAGGTCTAAACTTGTGGGTGTCTTCTTTTACACAGAACATGACAAGGCTTTTCCTTCTTCCCATTTTCAAAATAAAATTTAAATTCTACCAAACAAAGAAAAATTAATATTTCTACTTGACATGTTGACCATAATCAAATTTACCAACAAAAAAAAAATATATATATATATACCACAATCAGATTTACCAAAAAATAAAAGGTATAATATTTCTAATACTTAAAAATTCAAAACTGAAAAATACAAAATTAAAAACAGTCGTCTCCGCCCAACAGCAATGAGATTGGAACCTTTTTTTTTTTTTTTTAGAGGTAAAAAAATAAAGGAAAAATCACTAAATAAAAGAGGCATCAATTCTCCGAGGTGATTTAGCATAATCAGATGTAAATTACCTATTCGTTATGAGATTCATCACATGCCCATTCACAGGACCCCAAAAACTGATACATAAACAGACATATACATACAATACAATACACACGTGTGTGTGTATATATATATACACATGTATCAACCAAACAAACCCTTATACCATTCTGGCATATATTCAAAAACTATTGTAAGTTACTTGCATTGTTTTATTTCACTAATTCATATATATATTTAGTACTAACCTCGTTCAGCATTAGGAATAAGTAGAAATAAAGTCTCATTCCAGCGACAACAGGATGTTCTCTGATAGTATCCTCCATTTCTTTTTCATTTTCATGATTTATAAACTTGTATCCTTTTATTTTCTTCACTGTTTGGTGAGGCTGAAAGGGCATTGAAAACATATATGAATTCTACTGCATTTGTAGTTATAGAAAACTATCACATTCTCAAAGATGCACATAAATTTAAATTAATTACCTTTCGAGATTGGTATGATTGGAATTTTCATACAAATGGATAATCTTTCTCTAATCGGACTCCCATGTTCTTTAGATACTGGAATGTAAATATTGGATTGCCATTGCGACAACCAGTCTCATTTGCCTCTCGAGGTCGAAACCATGTCCATTCTTTATAAAATCCATCCACCACCTCTTGTTTTGACAACGAAAGTAGCTCAGAGTCTGGGTCTTGGATTTTATAAATGCTGGTAGTGCACTCCAAGGGTACAATAACCCAACAAATCTCTACATAAAACAATTAGAATTTATTATTTCAATTATTCTATCATAAATTATTATTAAGCTAAATAAATTCAATAAAGAAAAGTTGTACGGTCACCGTATAGTTCCTGATCAAAAGGTTCAGAGAGAGCCCCTTTACCCCTCCAATATACACCTCTCTGTTAATTCATAAATTAGAACACAACTGTTACAATATTATTTTAAATGCAGAATTCCCTAACATGAATATTTTGCTTCCAACTTAGCCTTAAATTTGAAATTATGGGTTATTGTTTCAATTTTAATATATAAAAATAGAATAAACAACAATTTAAATTATCAAACAAATGGTAAACTCAAAGAAGTAGCAAATAATGAAAATATTTTTTTCAGATTCACTTGCTTTTTATAAAAGAAGTTCAACAACGTAGGTACACGATTGTCTTAAAATATTACACGCCAGAATTTCTTAAATTAATTACTATTTTTGATAATAGAAATAGTGTAGCAAACATCCAATTAAATATATATATAGCCACTGAAGGGTCTATCCTAGTTGTATGTTTTTTCGTTTTGATCTAAATTTGGAGAGTTCAAAATTTAACATATTCCAAGTTGTGATTATATATATATATATACACTTACCCCAGAATGTGACATATGACAAATTCTAGCAATCTCCTGTTCTAACAGTACAAATATACATCGAGTTAGTGGAGGCAAAAACAAATCATACATCTAGTCATTAAAAAAAAAAATTAGCTCGAATAACACATTATTACTGATAAATTTGGGTTCGACGATTTTTGGGAAAATAAAAATGATCTTTATAGAATCTGAATTAAAATCCGAGCAATTTATTTTATATTGATACTTAAATTTTCAAGAATTACTTGAAATTGAAATAATTGTTACTATTAAATTTAGGGAAAATTATAGTTCACCCCCTCTTGTTTGGACATATTACACTTTCTCCCTTCTTGTTTGAATAATTATAATTTAACCACCTCTAGTTTGATTTTGAGTAATACTTTCCCCTCCGTCGGTCTTCCGATGCATTCAACGCCGGTCAAATTCATTTTTAAAAGGAAAATGACTATATTACCCTTCAGTTAATGAAAAGATACTTTTATCCCTCAATTTAAATTTTCCAATGGACAAAAGTACCCTTATATATATATATGCAAAAATTTATAGACAAAAGAGTTCCAAATAAAATATAATTCAACATTAACTTAAAATAAATGAAAAAACCAATAAAATGATCATTTGAATGAGGATTGAAAAATTAGAGCACGAGAGCTACAACTTCAACTCCAACCCAAACTAATTGTTTTGTCAATTATTATTAATTGTTTTGAAATATTGATTTTGGAATTGAAAACATGAATAATTGTTTTGGAAACTTGAATTGGAAAAAGGAATAAAATCCTCTTTAAAATGGGATTCTAAATTACTACCATAAATTAAGAAAAAACCCTAACCCTAGACACACAAAAAACCCTAACCCAGACACAAATAATTGGGGAAAACTGTTTATCTATTGGTTGTTGAAGCCAAAAGTGGCTTTGTCGATCCCTCCTTACCCTCTAGGTTTCATATCGGTTCACTCAACCAAACACTTTGATTCAGTGCCAAGTCGGACGGAATCAGAGGGTGAAGCAAAAGGGGTTTTGCCGATTCGACCCTAACCTAGACAGAAAAATTAATCATTGTATTCCATGTAAAATCATCTCTCTTGGGCATTTTGTCAAACAGTTAGCGGGCTTCATCGATTCGACCCGATTTCGACAAGGTGTTTAGATGTTGATTCAATACAAAGCTTGGAAGTGCAATGTCAATATAACTTGAAGTGGTGTATAAAGATAATGAATCAATGATCCTAAAACTTCATCCTCGTTCTTCCTACTTGACGGCCGAACCAAATCATTAGGACGATAGGACCCTGGCTCTAATTTTTATTAATACTCTTCATCTTTACTTAAACAGACCCAAATACCAAATTGAACAAAATAAATGGGTGTGGTGAACCACAACCACCAGATGCCCATGTAATGACAACTAAGGATACTATCATTGATTGAGTTCAAATTGGTTAAGTTCAAGTGAATACTATCATTGATTAGAGTTTCTTCATACATAAGGATTATGGTTTCTTTAGACATAAGGGTTTAGGTTAGGTTAGTTTGATTATGATTAACTTAAGTTTAAACTAAAGGCAAATGGGTAAAATTATTTTAGTAATATTTTTAAATAAAATTATAATATAATATTATGGACAATTAAGTAATTTTTAATTTTCGGTCACCGAAAATGATTTGGAGGAAAAAAATTATAATTATTCAAAAAAAAAAAGAAAAAAATATAATATGTTGAAACAAGAGAAAGAATGAAAGTATAATTTTCTCTTAAATTTAAATGAACAATAGTGAGCCATGTAAATTGTAAATTGTACCTAACACATCAATCAGATTACCCTTACCCCAACACAATCATGCCCCTAGGCATTATAATAATCATTAGGCTCTAATAACCCATTCAACCAATATAAAAAAAATTGTGCGGTGTGCTCTCATGTACGTTGATATATTAGTTAACTAAGTAATACTATGCGTGTATATAATGTAATAAATTATTAATTTTCAAAGTTAAATAGGTAATTCAAAATATGTTATTACATAATATAAGTCATTAGAATAAAAAAATATAATTGATAAATACACACCCCATACACGGACGACACACCTACTTAATTGATATTTTTTAATTAGGGCATTAAAAAGATTTTTTTTATTTTACAAATTATTGTTGCCCCAAAAAATAATGGGCTTTTTCCAAATTGTTTTGAGGGGGAGCCAATTGCACCTGCTCCTGCACATAGGCTAACACTACTAATAATGAATATGTTGAAAGAATAAGAATCGCGAAAGTAACATATGCACAGGAAAATTTCTGGAAAAAAAATAAAAACACTCTCAAGAACATCAGAATCAACTAAGACAAAAAATAAAGCATTAGGTCAAAGAAACTAGAACTATAATATTAATAAGGGTAAAATGCAGAAAACCCCCATGAACTATAAATAATTCTCTTGAATTATCAATTTATTGCAAATAACCCTGATTTTATACTAAAAGACTATTTTACCCTTCTTCTTAAATTTATCTATTATTTGAATTATAACAATATTCTTTTCTCTTATTTAATATATTAATAATACCTTTCACCTTAATTATATTAGAGTAAATACCTCCTCAAATGAAAAATAAAAAATTATAACTTGTAACTATTTTTGTAAATAATTAAGTTGATAGTATCTAGTTTTATTTAAACAATAAAACATATTATCTTAAGTTTAAATTTTTTTACCGTAAAATAAAATTTCTTTTCATAAAAAAATCCATAAGACCTTAAATTACTTAAATAATAGACACATTTTTTTCTCATGTTATATTCACAAAGTGTGTTAACTTAAGACTTAATCATTTTTAAAAAAAATTATATTAAAATCACCTAAAAGCGTGATTTAATTAATTAATTTAAAAATTATGTGTTTGTTTATGAATATTTGAGTGAAGAATATGTTATCAAATTAGTGTTAATTAGTTCATAATCTATGTTAATAAGAAATGCATTAAGCTTAATTCAATAAGAAAAGGGTGTTTTGGTCATTTATGAAAAAATTGAAGACAATGAGAGCATTTTGCAACAAATTGATATAGTTTAGGAGATTTGTTGCACTTTTTATAGTTCAGGGGTTATTTGCAAGTATGGCCATCGTTCAGGAGGATTTATTGCATTTTACCCTATAAATAATCATTTAGAACAAACAATTGAGTAACTCCTACATACACATCAGGTTGCGATGCAACTTTTTTTTATCTAATTATAATAATATCATCTCATTAAGAGGAGCCTCAATTAAGGGTTTGTTATAAGAGTCACTTGGATTTTGAAAATCAAAGTCATTAAGCTATCATTATACCAATCCTTTCTCGTACAATTAAAATACTACCCCTGTTTTTTTTTTTGGTAAATTAAAATACCTGTTTTTTTATAAGATGGTTAAGTATTGCAATATGAGAAAAATCTAATGGTGTATCGGCCCACACTGGTCTTTTAATAAATTTATTCTCGTAAATATATATATATATATATCATTACTCTCTCTATATATATATCTTATAGAGAGAGAACAGACCAATACCCAAATGATCCCTCAAATACAAATATTTTTATAAAATTGGTCATTGTTCGCCTTTGTAGAGTTTAAGATCAATGTAAAATCAAATCAACTTTTAGAAAATTGCAAAGGCAAACAATGACCAATTTAAAGGCCAGTGTGATTGCCGATGGTGTGTGGTTGATTTTTCCCTGTTGTTCGACTTTGATGAAGAAATTTCTTATATATACATAAAACTTCACATCAAAAATATTTTATTTAATAACTTATTACAAGCAAAAAGGATATTTCATAGTATTAATTGTAGTTCCTTGATTTATTAGTGGTGATAATAGACACCGACCGTAACCGTATGTGTAATTAGATCAAATCTCAAGTTTATACATGTACTAAATTACTAATAGGTTCATTACTAGTCAATTTCAGCCTAGTATTCACATTCCCACCCGTCAAAATTGTGATCCCTTCAAACATGCGCATAAAGTTTGGAAATCTTGAATTCACCCAACGAATTTATATGTAGCATTGCTAATATGTCTTTTGCTACTCAACATTATGTTAAAAGTTTTAAATCAACTTAGTTAAAAGATTGATTATTGGACATTGTTTATAGCTAAAAGATTTTTCACTTTAATACTTGCAATAGAGGGACATTATTCATGTCATTGTGTATAAAATTGTCCAATGTTATTATATCACTTGTCATCTTCACTTGACATGCATTTGACATTCTAAGTCCCCTACTGTTGTGAATTGCAATATACATGGTGGAACGAATTCACTCCCGCACAAACATTTGTATTTACACTGGATATACAGACCAACACAATTCAAGTTCCTAAAAGAATACATATACCTTTTATTGACAAATGGGCGGGTTTGGGTTGGGTCGCAAGCGGGTGGGTCATTAACGTGTCAATAATTGTATTCTAAAATTTAATTTGCATACTACTACCACCACAATTTAATGTTTTATAAAAGCTTCAAAATTACAGGTTCACAAAGAAGAACAGATGAAATTGTTGTTGGTGTTGGGAAGTCACAAAACAAAGAGGGAAAAAAAATCCATATTCCTTGTTTATTCAGATCACCATGTTCTTCTATGCTAGTATGGTTTCAGTCCAGCTGCATGGAGTTCATTGTAGGAATAAGGTTTGGATCAGGTTGAGACTTGTTAGTATTTTTGGCAGCAGTGCCATGTTCCATGTTCGGTTTATGTTTTTATGGTGAATTCCCCACACTCCTTTGTAACTTGTTAGGCTTTCTTGCCTTGGTTTTTCAATATATTCTGACTTTTCAAGAAAAAAAAAGGAAAATAAAAAAGGAAGCTAGAACCAATATAAAGTAGAAGGTACAAATTGATTAATTTTTCATCTATTAACTCAATAAACCAAAATCTATAAAATTGAATAAAATTCAATCTGAAATCCTAAGTTTTAAGCTCCTAAATTAACCCATTCGAGCTACCTTTAATGTTCACTTTCTCTTCTAATTGAGTTAATGTCCCTTTCTCTATATTAGTTCATGGTATCAAAGCCAACAAGATAATTAGGGTGCTAAAAAAATAGTCCAAAACAAGAGAATAAAGTTGTTCATGTCTGTCTTTTCTTTTTTGATTTTAAGACCGATAAAAAATGGAAACTCCTTGTTATATACCCTATACCCTACACCCACCCAATTTCTTTGGCATATCCCACACACGAATAAACATATGTTTTTTCTTTGTTATATGATGTCAAGCCCTCATTTGAGTATAAATAAATCTTTAAGGGTTTTTTTAACTTGTAGGGAATTATTTAAGTTTTTTCAAAACAAAATCGGTGTTTTTTGCACTTTGGTGTAGTGCAAGTGTGAATTGGAGAAAAAGTTGGGTAAAGGACCAACTGGTCCGACAACAATTCATTGGACTATTTGGTTGACAAATAGGTAGACTATATTTAGATAGTCAGATGGCCATTATCTTGGGCTCGTAGGATGCACCACCCTAGGGGTGCAACTTGGGTCGGCCCAACCCGAACTCGAGGTCAACCCGAAGTTGGCTCCAGCCCAGCCCAATCGGGTCAGACAGGTCATCAGGGTTGTGTTTTTTAAAAAAAAATAAAAAATATTACAAAAAAATACATAAAATGAAAAGTTATATGGGGATGTCACTCTGATTTAAAAAATATAAGGAAAACAAGAAATATATATATATATATATATTCCAAATCTTGTTTAAGAAAAGAAAAACACAACTCCTATATAATCTAATTTGTCTTTTATACATATGTACAAATATATATATATATATACACATAGTTATATAGTAGACAATATCTACTCTTATTCTCTCTACATAAAAATGTCTCCACATCTGTTTTTTATAAGAATTTCTTTTCCTATCTACATATATACAATTAGTCACAATCTAATTTCTCTTTATACATATATATAAAAATATATATATACATAAAAAGTCTCCGGATCTGTTTTTTTTTTCGTTAAATAAAAATTTTATAGAAGGGAAAGAGAGAAAAGTTACAGAATGGCCCAAGCCAAACAAAACACAATACAAGACTTGAGAAGAAACTAAACAAAAAACAAAAACAGGCTAACCTAATGTAAAAGGCCCAGCCCATAATCAAAATCAAGCATTAAACACAAAATACCTACCCTTCAATACTCAAACCTTCATCTGTCATCGAAGATGGCAAACAACATTATGCTCCAGATCTGTTTTTCTTTCTTTTCCCATCTATATATATATATGTGTGTGAAAATAATACAAACCCAAGATGGAAAGAGAGAAAGTGGTGGTGGCAGGAGAAAGACATGGAAAAGATGGGCTTATAAGAGTTAGGTCTCAACTTCACAAGGCTAATCCATTCATTAGGCTCTTAGATCTACCAATTTATATAAATCAAGCACACGTTCTTAATAACACCCATTCTAACTTCCATTAACTATCTCTACACCACCTCCATTACTACTCATTTCACTTCTTATAATTTTTCTCTCTTTGCTTTTCTGACCTTCAAACTCAAACTATTACTCAAATCTGAGAAGATAAAAGCAAAAAATAAGACCATTTTTCATAAACTTACAATGATGAAATGGGGAAGAAACAAAGTTAAAAGAAAAACTTGGTTGTCTTTGTTGTGGTGGCCTGAAATAAATAAATGAGTTCTCACACCTGAGAAAGGAGCAAAAGAAAGGTCAGTGAAAGAACTCAAAATACCAAGAAGGAAAGTTGTGAGATCTTCAGTATTAATGCAAAAAGATAGACACAAACCAGAACAGCTGCAAAAATCGAATCCATAGAAGACATGAAGAAAACAAAGAGAAACAGAAACAGAGACAAGGGGGTGGAGGAGTACTTAAATGCAGAACAACAGCTTTACCAGGACTTAAAGGATGGTTCGGATGATCATGATCTCTTTTAGGAACAGAATCTTGGGTGATGTCACCAAAGATTTTAACCTTCTTTTTTTGTGTATTTGAAGATCATAACCCTAATTTATCTTCAATGGAGAAAAGACCATATTTGGAATTTTTTGTTTCTATGAGACTCGACTCATTCTCCCTCTATATATATATATATAGTTTGCTTTTGAGCTGTAATGGTGATCTGACACATGGCACAACCCTAGGGGTGCAACTTGGATCGACCCAACCCGAACTCGAGGTCAACCCGGAGTTGGCTGCAGCTTGGCCCAATCGGGTCGGACGGGTCATCCGGGTTGTGTTTTTTTTAAAAAAATAAAAAGTATTACAAAAAAATACAGAAAATGAAAAGTTATATGGGGATGTTACTCTGATTTAAAAAATATAAGAAAAACAATAAATATATATATATATATATATATATATATTCCAAATCTTGTTTAAGAAAAGAAAAACACAACTCCTATATAATCTAATTTGTCTTTTTTACATATGTACAAATATATATATATACACATAGTTATGTTGATGCATGATTTTTATTGCGTACACCGTGTATTGTGAGTACATGGATGTTGGTGCATGTAGTGCATGGGTTCACCTTTTGCAGAGAAAAATTCATATCATGTGTATATGTATTTAAATTAGATATCCTATGGTATATGTATTCCAACCCTAGATGGCGTACCAACAGAACTCGAATCTCATTCCAATAGCTAAGGTGGTTGGGGGTGGGGAATGAAATGGAGGTTTGGGTTTGGATTTTGGTTTAAACTAGAGGGGGAAAGATTCTAGGGGTTAGAAGATGAAGGACCCGTATGATTTGTGGTTTGGTTCACAGGCATGGTGCTTACACCTCATATGTATGTTAATAGACATAAATTTATATATATATATATATATATATATATATATAATATGTGTATACACACATATATATAGAGAGAGAGTTAGAGAGAGAAAGAAGGGCTGAGATAGAGGAGAAAGATACCAACCTGCTAAACACCGAGAGAGAAGGCAAGAGTGGTCGCCGACAAAACCCTAAGATATGGGTAGTTTGTGGAGAGAGAAGAGAGAAAATACATGGAAGCATTGTCTACACATATATATATGATGTATATAATATTGTTTGGTAGGTGTAATGCCATAATGGTGTGTAACGGTGATCTGCAGATGACAGAGGGTCTGTAAGTCGACGAAATTAAGGTCCAGGGGTAGCGACGACGCGACGTGGGTCACCGTGAGTTGGAGGAGGCGACGCAGGGTCGGCGAGGTGGTGGCGCTTGGTTGCGCGATGGAGCAACAGTAGTTCGCGCGAGTATGAAGTTTCGGCCAGAACTTCGGCTGACGATTTGGTCTGTTTCCCTTTGTCGGTTTGGGCTGATTTTTGGTGAGTAGCTTCGTCTTGACTTACTGTTCATCATACTAAAATTTCGTAATTTTTTGTTGAGCGGTTTGTCCGGAAATCGCGTTTATAGGTTGAATTTTCGTTTGAGCTATTTTAGATTTACCCAAATTGATTAACCCATTGCTAATGGGCTTCATATATATCGTATAGGTTGTCGAGGCGGACATTTTGGTATATTCAAAATATTATTCGGGTGACTTTGGTCGGCGGGCTCCAAATACGGGCGCCGGTACTATTCACGATGGGCCGTTTCGGGCTGTTATGTAAGCTTAAATTTAGGTGGGAAATTTTATTCTCATTTCCGTATCGTTGACATGCTTTGGGTGTGCAAACCCTTATTTATTTTAATCTAGATATATTAAATTGTGAATTTAAAATATCTAAAATTGGGACAGAATCGAAATAGGACTTAGGAATTAATTTGATAAATTAATTAAATTATTTTTCTGCTAAATTAAATAAATTTCTATTTGAATTGAAAGAGAATAGGTGGCCTAGTAACCCCATGAGAATTAAATGGGTTAGTAGAATTTTGTAAGAGTTAGACGTGAATTTAGAACACTATATTAGTTCCCATTTTCACTATGTTAGGGGATATGTGACGTGAGGAACGTGAAAAATTAGACGTTATGCTAGGTTCCCTTATAATACATGGATTATTTACTTTAATTGTTTTAGAAGCTTGTTAAGAGTAATTGAAATATTTTCCTAGAAAATTAAAGGAAATATATATATTGTTTAATACATGAACTTATTTCCATGTGATTTAAATGTCTTTATTATATTTTAAAAACATGTTAAAGGGATTATGAGATTCATGTTGGTATCATGTGGATATTTTCTTAAATATAATGCATTACATATTTATGTTGATGCATGATTTTTATTGCGTACACCGTGTATTGTGAGTACATGGATGTTGGTGCATGGGTTCACATTTTGCAGATAAAAATTTAGATCATGTGTATATGTATTTAAATTAGATATCCTATGGTATATGTATTAAAATTAGATATCCTATGGTATATGTATTCCAGCCCTAGATGGCGTACCAACAGAACTCGAATCTCATTCCAATAGCTAAGGTCGTTGGGGGTGGGGAACGATAGGGAGGTTTGGGTTTGGATTTTGGTTTAAACTAGAAGGGGAAAGATTCTAGGGGTTAGAAGATGAAGGACCCGTATGATTTGTGGTTTGGTTCACATGCATGGTGTTTACACCTCATATGTATGTTAATAGACAAGTTTATCACTTTTTTTGTTTCATTCTTATTGATATTACCCTCTGTATATACATTCACGCATACACAGACAAACTCCATTGTCTTTCAATTTCTCCTCATTAGCTTCTTTTTTTTTTTTTAAATTTGTTTTTTCGGGTAAGTGAAATGGTTTAGTTGAAAATTTATTTTTTGTATTCAGTGTCAGGTAACTTGATTGAAGCTAAACTTCTCCATAAAGATTTAATGATCAACTTTAGTTATGGTTATTTGAGTCCCTCATTGATTAAACACATGTTCAACTTCTCAGATTTAGCAGACCAACATTAGAGTTTGGGCATGTGGTAGCATTTCCGAAATGAAAATTCAATATACAAAAAATTATTTTTGTTTTGAAAGGTTAATCAAATTGTATAAAGAAGGGAATCCTTTGTTCAGAAGATCAATTTACTGTTGGAAAATTGTGAATGAGAAATTAGTTATCTTAATTACTAAGGGGTGTGACTATATGACGGTTAAAATACCTTTACCTAAAGGGTGTGACTGTTAAGTCACAATCCTTGGTAGTCTATTAATAGGACTACCTACTTCATTTTCTAGATGATTCAGAGCACATTATCCCCTTCTTCTTCCTCTCTCTCTTCCTGCATACATATACATATTTTAGAATAGTTTGGTTTGAGTACAAACACAGAAATTGTGTTCGCTGGTTTTCAAAGATTGGAGTGCTACTTCTTTGAAAACGAAATCCGTTCTATCTTGGGAGGCCATTGTTCGTAAACCTTGAGCACCGGAGAGGGAACAAATTTGCCTTAAGGAAACTGTAGTATCACACAGGGCTCAGATTAACCTATTGTTTCAATCTTTGATTTATGGACTATCCTGTAAGTTCGGTTTTATTTTTCTCTTTACAGTTTTTATTATATCTGTTAAAATATATACACTCTATTTAATTCTATATTTACATACATTGAACGTATCATGTTTATTCTAGTTTATATATAGATATAGTCATCAGTTATATAAACTGTATACATATCTAGTCCTCTGTTTTATAAGTTATATGTATATATAGTCCTCTGATATATATAAACAGTCCTTTGATATACAAATTGTTTACATATATATAGAATCCTCTAGTATACAAATTGTTTATATATATAAAGTCTTCCGTTATACAACTTTATAACTTGTTTATATATATACACAGTGTTTGATTACATACGGACAACAACACTTATTTCTACAACAACACTGGAGAGGGAACAAATTTGCCTTAAGATTGTAGAAATAAGTGTTGTTGTCCGTATGTAATCAAACACTGTGTATATATATACAGTTTATATAACAGATGACTATATCTATATATAAACCAGAATAAACATGATACGTTCAATGTATGTAAATATAGAATTAAATAGAGTGTATATATTCTAACATATATAATAAAAACTGTAAAGAGAAAAATAAAACCGAACTTACAGGATAGTCCAGAAATCAAAGATTGAAACAATAGGTTAATCTGAGCCCTGTGTGATACCACAGTTTCCTTAAGGCAAATTTGCTCCCTCTCCGGTGCTCAAGATTTACGAACAATGGCCTCCCAAGATATAACGGATTTCGTTTTCAAAGAAGTAGCACTCCAATCTTTGAAAACCGGCGAACACATTTTCTGTGTTTGTACTCAAACCAAACTATTCTAAAATATGTATATGTATGCAGGAAGAGAAAGAGGAAGAAGAAGAGGATAATGTCCTCTGAATTATCTAGAAAATGAAGTGTGCACTCCTATTAATAGACTACCAAGGTTGTGACTTAACAGTCACACCCTTTAGTTAAATGTATTATAACCGTCATATAATCACACCCCTTAGTAATTAAGATAACTAATTTCTCATTCACAATTTTCCAACATTTACTTTATGCAAGTTATATCTTGTAACAATTCAATTAATTACCATTATTGGATGCTAACTAAAATACATTTGCAATGAATGCAATCTGAAGCAACCACAAAAAAATTTACCCAAAATAAAAAAAAGCAACCACAAAAAGGCATGCTCAGATTCCTCAAATTTAATACTGGTTTTATGTCCAAGGTTAATGTTCAGGTACATTTCACAAAGTAGTATCATTTATTCTTATCATCATTTGTTTGATTGTTTCATATAATGAAATTTATTACTCCCTCTGTCCCAATTTAAGTGTTAATTATGGGGAATCTAACTTTTTGAGATGATGACTTTTATTGGTGTGATAGTGAATGAAAAACTAATTTTACCCTTGTTCCCACCAATTGATGTGATGTTTGTAGTTTAGATATTTTATAATTTGAATGATTGAAGGGTAAATTGATAAATTGACCAAATAAAGTGGTATTGACTTTTTTTATTTTGGAATGTGTTAAATAGTAAATGTGGACACTTAGATTGAAACGGATGGAGTATTATTTACACCAAACAACCTAAGGGTACTGAATTAATGTTTATATGCGGACAACTGTATATATTTTTTTAATAATATCTTTATCAAAGAATTACACATGTGCAATAGGTTCAAGTAGAGTGGTAGTGTCATATCTACTGCGACAATAACATTGTGATGGATGCTGCAAATTCATATTATTATTAATCTAACTTTGATACTTGGACCAAATTACTATTTTCTTCTCCTATAGACTTATGCGTTCTACTAAACTAATGTGTTAAAACCCTAATTTGCTTTTTTGTCACACAGTCACATTTCTATTAGTCCATTTTCTCATAATATATATTTTTTGCAAAAAAAAATCATATTTTGGAACATAATATATATTTTTTGCAAAACAAATCATATTTTGGAACATAATAAATACTTTTTCGCAAAAAAAAAATATTCGTAAAAAAATCATATTTTGGAACATAATATATATTTTTCGAAAAATAATTATTTTTTGGAAAAAAATTCATATTTTGGAACATAATATATACTTTTTCGCAAAAAAAATTATTTTGTGTGATATATAATTTTTTTGGGAAAAAGTATATATTATGTTCCAAAATATGAATTTTTTGCGAAAAATATATATTATGTTCCAAAATATGATTTTTTTTTCGAAAAAAATATATTATGTTCCAAAATATGAATTTTTTTGCAAAAAATATATATTATGTTCCAAAATATGATTATTTTCTAAAAAATATTTGTTTTGCAAAAAAATATTTATTATGTTCCAAAATATGAAAAAAAATTCGAAAAATAATTTTTTTTGCAAAAAATATATACTATTATATTTCAAAATATAATCTTTTCCGAAAATTTTTTTTTTGCAAAATATATATATTATTATGTTCCAAAATATGATTTTTTTCCGAAAAATAATTTTTTTGCAAAAAATACATATTTTATATTTTCTAAAATAATTCATATTTTGGAAAATAATATACTCCCTCCAAAAAATAATTTTAATTTATAATTTTTGCAAAAAATATAATTGATTTTTGAAAAATAATTTTTTAAATTATTGATTTCACTAAACCCCGTTATACTATTGAGAGTAATTTAGGCATTTTGACTCAAAATGTGAGGTAAGAGGGTATAATGATGAAATAGAATAGTATAGGAAGCAAAGTAAACACAATAAAAATTAATTGATTAAACTGGATAGTATAGAGGGGTTTATTGAAATTAACCCTTTAAATTACATATCTTCTGGTATATTAATACTTTATTTGACTTTTTAGTGACTTTTCCGACTCAAGAACACAGAGTTCATCTCTTTGGGTGTTGGGTTCGATTAATTAAGGTTTAATTTCAGTAAATCTACATAATTCTCCTACATTTATCAAATTATATCAGTTTGTTCATTTTTTATAATTTTGAATCAAAATATCCTTACTATTTAATAAAAAATAATTTAAATTTCAAAATATATATATAAAATTCAAAAAATATATATAAAATTTGTAAAAATATATATATAATTCGTAAAAAAATATAAAATTCATAAAACAATATATCAAATTTGAAAAAACACATAAAATTTGAAAAAATAATATAAAATTTGAAAAATAAACATATAAAATTTGCAAAAACGATTTAAAATTCAAAAATGATTTAATGATTTAAAATAACCCTGAGATTTAATTAAAAATGATTTAAAATGAAAAATATATATATAATTCGTATAAAATATAAAAATTCAAAAAAATACATATAAAATTTGAAACAAACATATAAAATTCAAAAAAATATATAAAATCCGAATAAAATATATAAAATTTGAAAAAATATATAAAATTAAAAAAACATATAAAATTAGAAAAAAAACATATAAAATTTAAAAATATATATATATATATATATATATATAATTCGTAAAAAATAATATAAAATTCGTAAAAAATAATATAAAATTCAAAACAAATATATAAAATTTGAAATTTATATATTATTACTTGTATTCTCTTGTAATCTTAATATATTATCTTGTTTTAACATTTTCTTATTTGTTTTTTCAAATTTTATATGTTTTTTTGAATTTTATATATTGTTTTATGAATTTTATATATTTTTACGAATTATATATATATATATATATATATATTTACGAATTTTATATATATTTTTATGAATTATATATATTTCTAATTTTATATGTTTTTTTCAAATTATATATATATATTTTGAAGTTTATATATATTTTTCAATTTTTTTATGATTTTTTTAATTTTATATATTTTTTCGAATTTTATATATTTTTTCAAATTTTATATTTTTTTCAAATTTTATATATTTTTTCCGAATTTATATGTTTTTTTGAATTTTAAATTATTTTTTATTAAATCACAGAGGTATTTTGGTCCAAAATTATAGGAAAGGGGGCAAGCTAATGCAATTTGATAAGTATAGAGGGGTTTTCTTTATAAGAGGGGAGCAAAGTGATTTGTTTTTAAACCACATGGGGTTTACTGAAATTAACCCATTAATTAATGAGAGATGCGTGGATTTAACGGGTTTTTCAGTCTTGTTTATTTTTTTCTAGAAAAATCTGTTTTGGCAAAAAATGTCAGTTTTATTTTTATTAGGGTAATTTGCAATGACACCCCATGTGATTTGAGTCAATTCCACTTAAAGGTCAAAACACTTTTTAACGAAAGACAAGTTTGTAAAGCATTGGGACGACACCCTTGGAAGCATGAAATGACTTAATTACACTTAATTATATTAATTTGCATCTAAAGTATCTAAGTTACCTCATTACTTAAACTCTAAACTTCACTCTTACATTAACCACCTTTATCATCAAACTTTTATTATCTATACCTATACAATTAAAAAAGTACAAGTAATTTTTATTTGGGTTTTTTTCACTTAAGTTCTACGGTTTTTTTGGGTAATTTGACATTAGTCAATTTTTTAAAACGTATTTGACATTGGTCCATTTTTGAAAACTTAATGTTTGATAAATTACATTTTCACACCCACTTATTTTGCTAATTACACTTTCATCCCCTCAACAAAAATTTAAAATATAAAATGATTAAATTATCCCTAAATATGTGTGAGGACCTATTTGCCCATCCATAAAAATGTGAAAAGACTAACCTACCCTCCTTTTATATGTATTTTGAAAAACAATTATTTCAAAAAATATATATATTTCCAAATATATATATATATATAGAGAGAGAGAGATAATTGTTGTTGTCATGTAATTCTAGAGAAGTGGACCAACTTAAAATATGTAGGATATGCTTCAATATCATCATATATGTTTTTTGAAAAATAGAATCTACTGGTGTGTTTGTGTATTTCTTTTGTTAGCTGATTCTTAATTTGTATTACTCACCATCAAATTTTGTAGTATTTCAAGGCCAAACATGTGGTAGAGATGAAGATGGAAGATATATATATATATATATTTTTTTTTGAAATAATTTTTTTTTTTTTGAAATACAAATAAAATGAGGGTATGTTGGTTTTTTCACATCTTTATGGATGGACAAATAGGTTCTCAGACACATTTAGGGATAATTTAGTCATTTTATATTTCAAAATTTGGTTGAGGGGGTGAAAGTATAATTAGTGAAATAAGTGAGTGTGAAAGTGTAATTTACCAAACATTAAGTTTTAAAAAGGGACCAATGTCAAATAAGTTTTAAAAAATGGATCAATGTTAAATTATCCCCAAAACTGTAGAACTTAAATAAAAAAACCCCTTTTTATTTTCTCCATACATTTTAAATCTTTTATTTATTTAAATAATTATAATAATTCATTTACTTATATAACAAATATTACAACACTCTTTTAATCTTCCAACAAAATATATTAATTATTACTAAATCTCGCTAAACTATATACTACTTATAAAGTCAAAGCAATATTTTTTTAATATAATTTTTTTTTCCTGTATACTCTTGTTATTTGTTTAAATATTTATACCTATTTATTTATTTTATATTTACACTTAAATGTTACAAACCTCTTTTGACATTCCAACTAAAATTAATGATTATTATTAAAACATATTTTATAATAGATATAATTATATTGTCAAATCCCACTAAAATTATTTATTAGCTATAATATAGAAATATATATAAGTCGTTTTTTTCTCTACGTTCATAAAAATTAATACTCCCTCCGTCCCAATATAGCTGTCCATATTTGACTTTTCAATAATTTTTTGAGATTTTGTGTTTCCTACTTTGCCATTTATTTTGCCATTTGATAATGTAATTAAAAGGGATAATTTGGGAACGTATATGGTAATATTGTATTGAGATTCGAAATTAGACAACTAATTTGTGGGACAAATAAAATAAGCAAAATGAATAACTAAATTGGGATGGAGGGAGAATGTATATTTATTAGGTAGGTATTACTTATAATAGTTATTAGTTATAACATTTGTTTTTTGAGAAATATTATGTAATATTATATTTAGAATTAAAATAAGAACTAAATAAGGTGATGTTCTTATTATCAGTTTATATAATTTATTATTGATGAACTAATTTTAGGGGTAAAATTTACTTTTAAATATTTTTTTAGTATATTTTAGTTCTTGAATTTTCGTATTTAAAGTAAAATTATATATTGTATATTTTATTTATAAATTGCAAATTTTTAAATAATAAAGGTGGTTGATGTAGTGTGTGAGGTGTATTGGGGTAATATAGACATTTCACATGAAAATTAAAATAAGTAAGGGCACTAAAGTCACTTCATGCCTCCAAGGGGTGTCATATTGCAACATTTTACAAATCTTAGGGGTATCTTCGTTAACAAGTATTTTAACCGAGCTCTAGGTGAAATTGACCCAAATCTTAGGGGTGTCATTGCAAATTACCCTTCTTTTAAGTCTAACAACAAAATTAATGCATCTCAAACCTCTTCCCTAGTGTTTCTAAAGTTTTATATGTTCAATCTATTTTAGAGTTTATGATTTTAGCAATTAAAATTTAGATGTTTCTGAACTGGGCTTAATTTTCTGTTTTTGAAATTTACAGAAGTGTTTTAGTAGAGATGCACGGAGTTCAATGATAATTAATTGCCTTAGTGATCCGACGGTGCCGAGTGGAAGGGCCGTCGCTCAACGGATAAAAGTTACTCTAGGGATAACAGGCTGATCTACATTCTTTTGAAAAATGTCGCCTCATGTATTTTTAGGAGGAACTGTGAGGTTTTAGAGCAATGCTGCTAAAGTATTATATTTATCAATAATATCTATTTAATGAGGGTAAAAGGACAAATTTATCTCTCTTGTTTTTTTTACCTTCTTATTGATATTAATTACCCTCTGTATATACATAAATCATGTATGTAAACAGGAAATGTGTTTTAAAATTATAAAAATCTTGGTGTCAAATGAGAAAATCTTTTGGTGAATAAACAAAATCAACCATATGTTTTCGAACTATCGTTTATTTCGGAATATATCAAAAAATAAATTTATTTATAGTAAAATATATATAAAAACATTATTTATATAAGTAGATAATAATGTTAAAAGTGGGAAAAATATTGGATAGAGATAATAAAATTTGAGAGTAGTAAAGAAATTAAATCCTTATTTTCAAAACACCATATATCTCAATATTGAAGATAATTTAGGTATTAAGTGGCATTAACGGGTATAAATGATATGATTTTGAAAAAATAAGAGATATAAATAAAGTTTGTCAAATTTAAGGGGATCTAATTGAAGATAAAACAAATTTTAGGGGTGTAAATAAAATTAATCCTTAATTTTATATTTTAGAAAAGATTAATATATGGTTATAATGATAATTTGACATTAAAAAAGTGAGTTCATATAATAACTTGCTCAATTTTAAGAACTTAAATAATTAATTTACTCATTTTTATATTATAAAAATATTTTACTCACTCAGAATAATTCAGGGATATTTTACACGTTTGCCTAGTAAATTTTTAGAAAACAAAAGTCAGCATTAATTAATGCTAATATTCAAAGTAAATTATCTCCAATAATGCGACTGTGGAGGCTAGCACTCCTCTTTTACTACCGATGCATTTACCTTGTAAAGTGTGAATTATATTTGAGCAATTAATATTTGCTAATTAATGGTAGATAAGGTGACATTCAAATTTTCATGAAATGGGCAGAGGATGCCTGGGACTGGGAAAGTTACTGTCACACGCTATTACTTTACCTTTATATTTCTGTGTGACTTTTCTTTTATGAAAATGACTACTTTACCCCTTACCTACGTATACACTAATGACTAACCATAGTTATACTTGCATTAATGACTACTAAAGGTGTTTGACTACCATGAACTGGTGAGCAACATTGAATGAAGTATAGTAGTTGCACTTGAATATATATATATATATATATATGTAACTCAAAAATAAAGTAGTCTGCATTCTACCACTCTTACACTCAACAGTGGGTTCGTGACCCATTTTAATTCTTATCAATTTTATTATTTTTTCGTTTTAGCTAGTTCATGTTTATATTATAATATTTTTCTCTTTTACCACCCACTTCTCCTTTTTAAATTTTTTTTTGAACTCTTTCATGGTAATTTTATTTATTTATAAAAAAAAGAACTTGTTATTATACCTTACAAAAGTGTAGAGTTTAATTATAATTAGGCAAAAGTGTAAAATATTTTAACTATTATCAAGTGAGTAAAATATCTCATGGATTATAAAAGTGAACAAATTAAACCCTCAAGTTTTTAAAATTGAGCAAATTACTCCCCGAATCCACTTTTTGATTGTCAAATTACAATTGTAAAATAAATATAATACGTAAAAGAATAAGATACCTTAATTAATTCTATGATCATTTGTTACCCAAACACCACATTTCAAGAGTGTATTTTGCAATTTTGTTTATGTAACATTCTATATTTTGGATTGATTACATTAAAAAAATAGTTTTATTTTATCCGTGCTAAATATAAATAATTTATTTTTAATTTTGTAATTATCTAATAGTAATTCGTATATATTATGTATAATTATTTAAATGAACTTAATTTTCCTTTTTGATAAATTTCTTCCTAAATTTAAATAGTCTATGTATGTCATTGTGTATATTTTTGTTGTTTTGGAATTTATAAGATTATGTATGCGAAATTTAAACGAATGTAAATGATTCTGCATCTTTTGGCTTCCATCTCTTTACTGACATTGGACTATTTGGTAACCTTGTTTTTGTTTTGTGAATAAAAAATAAGAATCAATTTTTATTTTTGTCTTTATTTTCTCATTCTAAAAACAAAAACATAAATTATGTTTGGGACCAAAAATTAATGTCTGTTCTCACACACGAACACAGTCGGTAAATGGACGACAAGATCAGACGGTCTCTGTTGATGTACCTTTCCAGCTCAATCTCCTCCCTTGGCCTTATGATAATGGTAATCCACATATATACACATATATATGTATTTGTTGTATATATATGTTTATATATGAATATATATATTTATTTTGCTATATATATGAATATGGGTTTGTGGGTTTTGATTAATTTTGTTGGGTGGTGTAAGTGTGGAAATCTCCAGGGCCATAAAGGCCCATCAGGCTGATAGCTCGACAAGATCACCAAAAGTCTGAAGATTATGCCCATTTCAAACTAGAATTACTTGAAAATAAAGATAGTGATGTAAGAGAGATAAAAGGGATGATGTAAGCAAAATAATGTTACTCTAATGGGCTCGAAGCCCAAAAAAAAATGTATATAAAGGAAGCAGAATCTAAATAAATGATCCATTCTTGTGTTGTGCATTTACACATTGGCGCCGTCTGTGGGAAGTCTACAAGGAGTTCTTGATTTTTCGGATCTGTTCTTCGAGATTTGTAAATCATCTCTTTCTTCCTATCTCGTTAAGCTGAGTTTGTTTTATTCAACCCGAAAATCTGAGAGCTTGTTCCTATTCTTCACCACCTTCTAGGTACTCTATTCACACTCACCCACTACTTCCCGAGCAAACATGTTAGTCACTCGTTCGCAAGCGGATGTTCCGACCACCGGAGACAACCGTGTAGAAGGTCCTCAAACCATTGAGTAAATCCTGCAACGCCTGATAGCTGCTGAGGAATGTAGCCAAGCTCTTGAGAAGCAGAACGCAGAGCTCATGGCGAGATTGACTCTACCACCACCTGCCCCTCAGGCACGGCGCTCAACCACTCTCAGAACTAGCAAGATGGCGACAGACTGGAAGAGCACGCCGAGTCTTCCCAGCACTTAGGAAAGGTTCCCGCCGCCGATTAAGCCATGACCCCCCAAAAGCTCCAAGCAATGATGGCCGAGTTCCAAAGGCAAGTCCTCGGGGACTTGAGAACCCAGTCTACCGATGACCTAGCCATCTAGGCGTTAACCGAGTTGATACAATAACCCTTCGTCCCCGAGATAACCCGAGAACCTTTTCCAAAGAAGTTTGTTATGCCTCGGTTTACCCTCTATGATGGCACCAAGGACCCCGAGGAACATATTTATCAGATTCATCAGAAGATGACCATGTACGCTGAGAACGAGTTCTTGCTTTGCAAGGTATTTTCCACAAGTCTTGCTGATGCAGCTCTATTATGGTTCAGGAAACAGCCACTTCGATCCATCGGCAGCTGGCAACAGTTGACCAGGCTCTTCATTGCCCAATACTATGGGAACAAGAGACAGAAGAAGACCATATCCTGTATCTTCACTATGATCCAGGCGAAAGGAGAATAACTGAAGAGCTTCCTATCCCGTTTCAACATCGAGTCTTCTTCTATTGATAACTGTGACCAACATTCTGTTATTGAGGCCTTTCGGATGGCCCTTATTCCAGGAACCAAGTTTCATCAGTCTCTGGTGAAACGCCCCCCATCGGGTATTGCGAAGTTAAATTCCAGAGCCCAAGGATACTTGAGGATTGAAGATGAGGAGACCATCAGGCAGAGGAGGACGACCTTGGTAAGCATTGAAGCCTGATCAAAGGATCAGGTGACTGATCGAAAGTGTCCAACACCATTAGGGCCACCAGCTCCTTCAAGACCTCCAACCCTGAACCCTTTCAAACGTTCCAAATTTGAAGAAAGAGCGACCCCCCTGAGGGTCAGCCTTGCCAAGCTCTGCCAATAGAACAAGGCCAGAAGGATCTTTCAAAAACCCCCAACCATCAGACAGCCACTGGACCAAAGGGATAAGTCAAAACATTGTGTTTTCCACGGTGATTTTGGGCACATCACAAACGAGTGTCGTAATCTCAGACAACAGGTAGAGGCACTGTTGTTTCGCAATGAGCTCCGGGATTACATCCAATGGGACAGGCCGAGGGTCGATCAACGTGCTCCTAACGCCCCTCGGAACCCCGCAGATGCATAGCCGGTCAGGATCATCAATATGATTCTTGGTGGTCCTACCTCCAAAGAGATGGAAGGATCCTGCCGGAGCCAGCTGCGAAGAGCTCACAAAATGAGAAAAGTCAACGAAGCCAATGAAGTCCACCACAGGACAGGAGAATCACATATTATTTTCTCTGCATCATACCTTCGGAATATCCAGACCCCACATGATGACCCTCTAGTTGTGACATTGATGGTGGCCAACTGCCTTGTTAAGAGAGTCATGATCGATCCTAGGAGCAGTGCAAACGTCATTACCAAATGGGCTTTTGAAAAGCTTGAAATCGACCCGAACGAGATTGTGGCATCCCGGTGCTCTATTGCAAGATTCGTGGACAGCAAATCGAACCGATCGGGGAAGTCCAATTGCCGGTATCTGCTGCTCAAAGGACCCTGACCGAGACGTTTGTTGTAATGGATGTGAAGCCTTCATACAATTTTCTCATGGGAAAGGGATGGATTCACCGGATGTAGGGAGTGCCTTCAACCCTTCACCAGGTGATGAGATGCATAAGCCCGAACGGTTTGGACATCATTGATATTAGGGGTGACCAGGTGGCCGCCAAGGAATGCTATGTGGTCACCCTGAAAGGAACAGAATCCAGAATCCAGGCCCCAAATAACAATCAAAGGAAGAGGATCCGGGTACCCCGATCATGGTCGAGCCATTACGGCCAATCTATGTTATACCCGATAGCCCAAAAAAAGTTACTTTTGCAGGTACAAATCTTATCGACTCTGAATTGAAAGAACTGACACAGTTATTGTAGGACAACTCTGATGTCTTCGCGTGGGAACATACAGACATGCTAAGTATTGATCCTATTATTGCCCAACACTCATTACACGTCGACCCAAACGTAAGACCGATCAGGCAAAGGTAGAGGCGCATGGGAGCACATCGGAACCAGATCATAGCGGACGAAGTATCCAGATTGCTCCAGACTGGTTTTTTCAGGGAAGTCAAGTACCCCGAATGGCTCACCAACGTAGTGGTCATACAAAAGAAGAATGGTAAGTGGAGGGTTTGTGTTGATTTTACTGACATGAACAGGGCATGCCCGAAGGATAACTTTCCACTGCCAAAGATCGACCAGATGGTTGACGCTACCGCCGGTTATGAACATCTACCTTTTCTGAACGCTTATTCGGGATATAATCATATAAAAATAAACCCGATAGACGAAGAAAAGACCTCTTTCATTACTGAAACATGTACCTATTGCTTTAAGGTTATGCCCTTCGATCTGAAAAATACAGGTGCCACTTTCCAGAGGTTGGTCAACAATATCTTTAAAGGAATGATGGGTACAGTAATCGAGGCTTATATTGATGACACTGTGGTCAAGAGCAGAAAAAAAGAAAATCATCTTACACACTTGCACCAAGTGTTTGACACCCTCAAGACGCATGGCATGAAGTTTAACCCAGAGAAATGCTCCTTTGGCATGTCATCTAGATAATTCCTGGGACACATCGTGGACCGGACTGGGATCCAAGCTAGCTCGACACAAGTTAAGGCCCTAATGAAAATAAAAGAGCCCCGGACACATAAAGACGTTCAAGTCCTGATGGGAAGAGTGGTTGCCCTTAGCAGGTTCATATCAAAACTCACTGATCAATGCAGACCATTCTTTCAGCCAATCAAGGCAAAAAGGGGATAAGTCTGGGGTCCTGAGCAGTCTGAAGCCCTAGCGAGGTTAAAGGAGTATATGACCAGACCCCCGATCCTATCCAAACCAGGACCCGATGAAGTCTTACATTTGCATCTAGCAATATCCTCCGTCTCAACCAGTGTAACCCTCATCAGAGAGGATGGGAACCTGCAGATGTCAGTCTTCTACACTAGTAAATCATTGGCTGAAGCGGAAACCCGATACAACAGGCAAGAAAAACTGGTCTATCACTGGTAAATGCCAAAAGGTGACTGAGGCATTACTTTGAGGCTTATCCAATCATTGTCCCAACCTCCACGCCTCTCCGTGTTATTATGTCAAAACCTGATCTTTCGGGCAGAATCTCCAAATGGGCCATCGAATTGGGCATATATGACATAACTTATATACCCCGGGTTTCCATCAAAGGACAGACGGTGGCAGATTTCTTACTTTAAGATGAAACTGAATAACCTGACCAGTAGACTGAGCTAGACACTTGGAAGCTTTTCGTGGACGGATCAGCCAGTTTTACCGATCGAGAATCGACTTGGAGATCCAGACGCCCGATGGGACACACCTCCACATGTCAGTGCAACTACAGTTCCCAGCCACAAATAATGAGGCAGAGTATGAAGCGATCGTATCTGGCTTGAGGTTAGCCCGAAGCCTCCAGATTCAGGCCCTAGCAGTGCACAACGACTCTCAGCTAGTCATTCGACAAATTAAAGGGGAATACGAGGCAAAAGACCCCAAAATGGAGTCTTATCGGACATTTGTGTTGAAGGAAACAGAGAGCTTTCAAAAAATAACCTTCACTCAGATCTTGAGAAGAGAATGGACTAGCAATATGTAAATTTGGGGGTGTGATAGGTGTCAAATATTAGTCATTTTGACCCTTTAACTCACCATTGTTACGTTCTTTCATTACATTATTTGGCATTTTTATGTTGTCTACGTGTTAAAGCATGTTTCAGGAGCTTAATGAAGAAATGGAGTTAACTTCGGTGAATTAACTGAAGAGTGTATTCTTTCTATATAAGAGAAGAGTCAAAGAGGCAGTCCGAGACAAAAATGGCTCCCGGAGGGCAAAAATGGAATTTTCAGAAGCCGTCATCTTCAGCAAAAAGTATCGTGGGTTCGAGACGGACGTTTTAGCGCATTCACGGAGAAAAATGGTTTTCCATAAAAACCCTACGCTTGTGCCTACGCTTCCAATACCAAAAAGTGGCTAGAATTGCAAAATCTACGCTTGGGACCTACGCTTAGACTTATGCTTAGACCTACGCTTGAAGCGTAGCCTCCAAGCGTAAGTGCGGCAACTTTGAGAATTTCTACGTGATTTTTCCTATTTCACCCCAGTCTTAACTGAAAGACGTGCCCACGACTCCAGACCTCTGTATACATGTATATACACTTATATTTAGGGTTTTGATGAGTTTTGAGAGTGAAAAGACTAAAAAGGGTCTCTCTATTCCATTGCTTGTATATACAAGACCATACATCAAAGTTAGGTATGTGGAGTTGGAGAGTTCAGTGAGACATTCATTCAAGAGGTTCATTCATTCAGATTTGTTGTTGTTAAGAGCCATATTCAAACCTAGAGATACGAAGAAAAAGACTACGGAGAGCGTTTCTATATCAACGATGCAGTCACCTTCTACCATAGCCAACTAACTCGGTATCTAAGATTTTATAGCAAAACCCTAGCCAAGTAATGTAGTTCTTTTATTGTTTTTAACTGTAAATAAGGGGAAACTGTGATCATACTATGATGATTATAGTAGTTAAAAAACCGTACTGATTTGCAATATAAAATTCTATGTTTGTTCTAAATTCTTGTCTTAGATGGAATAAATATATTATTTTGCACAATTATGATTATTCAATATGGGCTGGAACTCAGATGTTTAATCATGGTTTTTTACACAATGATGGTAATGAAACTTGAAACCCTAGGTTGACACAGGTCGTGCCTTGGCGATTTAATATAGACATGCTTTAGTTTATTTTCATGCATTAGGAGTATATTAGAGTAACATAATTGACATGTACTAGTTAGGCCAGTCATGAGACGGGTTGTCTTGATCCGGTTGATGGTATTCCTTTTTGGGGTCGTATTTAGCTATCTGCGATACGACCTGATTCACAGTTATGGATCGCCCTCTTACAGTTGAAACAGTAATGAACTATATTATGCGGTTAATGGTGGAGTGGTGAAAACCCTAGTTTTCTCTCTTATCTGAATCACAACCAATTTACTTGCTTTTTAGATAATTATTAGTTAAAATATATAATTTGGTCTTTGACAACCCAAAGCAAACAACTTTCAGAAATATAATTCAGTGTTTTTGAATTGCTAAAGTGAACAATCTCAGTCTCCATGGGATCGATATTCCTTACTCAAGCTGTTTGTTATTCTATAATTGATACGTGCGCTTGCGTATGGTAAAACCTAAAGTCATTAAGGTGTTATTTTTAACCACATATTTTTGCACACCTGACGTCGCATCAGATATTACAGCAGTCAGTTGGATTTCGCAGTTACAGAATATCGTAGCGTTATATACTACAGAGGCTGAGTATATAGCCGTGACAGAGGCTAGCAAAGAAATGATTTGGTTACAGGGATTGTTGACAGAGTTGGGATTTGAGCAAGAGAAGAGTGTTTTGCACAGTGACAGTCAGAGTGCCATACATCTAGCAAATAATTCAGCATTTCATTCGAGGATGAAACATATAGATCTTCGTTATCACTTCATCGGATCTCTATTAGAGGATGAAGTTTTGACTCTTGAGAAGATTCAAGAAAGCAAGAATCCGGCTGACATATTGACCGAAGTAGTGACAACAGATAAATTGAAGTTGTTTAGTGGGTCTTCAAGCTTGAAGACAGAAATGAGGGCACCGTACTGCACTGATCATTGATGGAGTTGATTGATGATGGCAAAGTCGTCAAGTGGGAGATTGTTATATATAAAGGGTGACTACTTTGTATTAAAAGTTGTCCCACATCGACTAAAAGACAAAACCACCTCTATATCATTCCCTATAAATATAGGGTCTTTCCTATTATATTGTGTGCACAAATAGAGAGAGAATAAAAAAGATACAAGCTAGTAATCTTCTTGGTGAGAGTTAGGAATAATATAAGTTTATAGTTTATATTATTCCAGTGATACATGCGTGAGTATACACTGTGTGTATGCGTGTGTTTGATTTGCTGATCAACCCCTTGTAATCATCTATTTGATTATAGTAAAACGGTGCTCTCAGTAGACGTAAGCTTATTTTGGCCGAACCACTATAAATCTTTGTGTCCATTATTTGGTGTGTGTTTGTGTACATTTTCTGATTTGCATGTACACGCAGCTTCTAACAGTGTTCTTGGGCGGGTGTAAAAACCCTAACACGCAACTCGTGTAACGTTAAACCACAGTACACAACAGTTAAAATTCGAATTCACGCTCTAAAATTTGAATACGGTTGATCCAAGCTTTAGAAGGTCCGTCCATGCCAACTATACTATGTCCGCGGGGCGAAGAAAGAGTGTACGATTGAGATTATTGATATGTCTCACTTTATGATTAAACTTGTCCATTGAAATATTTATCATTACATTGATAAATAGAAAAAAATCAAATTCTTATTTTCAAAAGTATAATCACTCGGCAAAAGACCTAGCTGGTACATTTTTTTTGCAGATGATGATATGCACCATTTCTATTTAGGGTTAATTTCAGTAAACCCCCCTATACTATTCACATTAATCAACTAACCCCTTCTGTGTCCACTTTGCCCCCTATACTATTCAATTTCATCAAATTGCCCCCTCACCTCACATTTTGAGTCAAAATGCCTAAACTACCCTTACTAGTATAAAGGGGTTTGTTGATTCAACCATTTAAAAAATTTATTTTTAAAAAATCTATTATATTTTTCACAAAAATTATAAATTCAGAAATATATATATATATATATTTTTCGGAAATTTTTTTTTTAGAGGGAGCATATTATTTTCCAAAATTTGAATTATTTTGGAAAAAAATATATATACTTTTTGCAAAAAAATTATTTTTCGAAAAAAAATCATATTTTGGAACATAATAGTATATATTTGGGTAAATACCACTGACACCCCCTCAAAGAGACCATAATCCCACACAGACCCCCTCGATATTGAGTATTTTCACTCAGACCCCCTCAGACAGACTTTCGTTAGGATTACTAACATTTTATTGTGAAATTACTAATTTGCCCTTCGATATATATTTTAAAAAAATAAATAAAAATAAATATATGTAAAGACGATTTTACCCCCAACTAACATATAAAATGGCGATTTTATATATAAAATTTTATAAAATTTAATTTCGAAAAACATATAACATTATAAAATTCAAAAATAATTTATAAAATTTGAAAGAATTATTTAAAATTAAAAAAAAATTAAAAAATATTTAAAATTAGAAAAACATATATAAAATTTGAAAAAATATTTAAAATTCAAAAAAAATATTAAAATTTGAAAATAAATATATAATTCAAAAAATATATAAAATTTCAAAAAAATATATTAAAATCTGAAAATATATAAAAATATATATAAAATGGGGAAAAATATATAGATTAAAAAAAAATTAAATTTCAAAAAACATATAAAATTTGAAAGAAATATATAAAATTCAAAACAATTATATAAAATTAAAAAAATATTTAAAATTCAAAAACAAAAATAAAATAAAAAAACTTATAAAATTTAGAAAAATTATATTAAAATCTGAAAATATATAAAAATTTAGAAAAATATATATAAAAAGGGGAAAAATATATAGATTCAAAAAAAAATTAAATTTCAAAAAAAATACCCAAATTATAAAGTTCAAAAATAATATATAAAATTTGAAAGAAATATTTAAAATTCAAAAATATTATATAAAATTGGAAAAAAAATATTAAAATTCAAAAACAAAAATAAAATTAAAAAAAAATCTGAAAATATATAAAAATTTAGAAAAATATATATAAAAAGGGGAAAAATATAAAGATTCAAAAAAAAAAATTTAAATAAAAAAAATTTGAAAATTTGAAAATAATTATAAAATTCGAAAATAAATATAAAATTCAAAATATATATATATTAAATTTTAAAAAACAAAATACTAAATTCAAAAATAAATATAAAATTAAAAAATATATTTAAAATCTATTTAATATTCTCTCTCTCTCTCTCGTACACACACACACACACACACACACACCTCCCTCTGCACAGCCACACAGACGCACTCTCTCTCTCTCACACACACACCCACCCCTCCCTCTACACAACCACACAACGCGCGCACACATATATATATATACACACACACATATATATATAGATCTATACATATATATACACATATATATATATATATAGCAGTATATATATATATATGGGTATATAGCTATATATATATATACACGGTATATATACGGGTGTATGGGTATATATAGCATCATATATATATATATATATATATATATATGAATATGCAATATATACAATCCCCATCTTCAATCTCTCTTCCAATTTCCCACTTCCAATCTCTCTCTATATATAAATTAGGGTTAGGGTTTTGGGATACCCAAATTAAAGAAGAAAAAGGATATGCATGTCATTTTATATCATTTTGAGGGCAAAATAGACAATTCACAGGGTGGTTAACTACACAGTTTAACGGCGTGGAGACGGAGGGGGTCTTTGTGGGACAAAATTCAATTTTGAGGGGGTCCGAGTGGGAATAGTAAATATCGAGAGGGTCTGTGTGGGATTAGGGTATCTTTGAGGGGTGTCAGTGGTATTTACCCTATATATTTTTTGCAAAAAATATATATTTCGGAACATAATAGTGTATATTTTTCGTAAAAGATCACATTTTGGAACATGATAAATACTTTTTCGCAAAAAAAAAAAATTTTGAAATTTTTTTTTTCATATGTTGCAGGTTTTCGGAAAAAATATGAAAAAAAAAAAAATTTGAAATTTTTTTTTCATATGTTGCAGGTTTTCGGAAAAAATATGAAAAAAAAAAAAAAATTGAAATTTTTTTTTTCATATGTTGCAGGTTTTCGGAAAAAATATGAAAAAAAAAAAAATTTGAAATTTATTTTTTTCATATGTTGCAGGTTTTCGGGAAAAAATGATTTTTTGCAAAAAAAATTTTGATTTTTTTTTTTTCATATGTTGTAGGTTTTCGGAAAAAACGATTTTTTGCAAAAAAAATTTTGAATTTTTTTTTTTTCATATTTTGCAGGTTTTCGGAAAAAAAATTCAAAATTTTTTTTTTTTTTTCATATGTTGCAGGTTTTCGGAAAAAAATGAATTTTTGAAATTAATAAATTTTTTAAATGGTTGAATCAACAAACCCCCTTATATTATTGAGGGTAGTTTAGACATTTTGACTCAAAATATGAGATGAGGGGGTAATTTGATGAAATTGAATAATATAGGGGGCAAAGTGGACACAAAAGAGGTTAATTGATTAATGTGAATAGTATAGAGGGGTTTACTGAAATTAACCCTTTCTACTTATTATTAAGATATGCTTGTTTATTATTATTATTATGAACATCATCATTAAACAAAGTTTTTTCGCTTTTCAGATTCTTCAATATTTCAAATCAGATACAAAAGTTTCGCATCTATGAGGTATAGACTTACTCGTCAAGCACCTCTTGGTTTGGTCCATATATTGCGGTTCTGAACGTAATTACACATGGAACACCCTCATTGGCTCACCTAAGATCCAAATCAACTGCCAAGTGTCAGGCACAAAATAAACCAAAATCTTCGCATCCAATGACAGCATAGATAATGATACCATATGATAAGAACCTATATCTAAACATCTATATTTAACTACCAACTACCTATATACTCTTCCATTCAGAACCCACATTACAATCTTCATCAGCCAAAAAAAGCACCTCCTCCTCTGCACTCATGGCTGCTTCAACCATGGCTCTCTCTTCACCATCCTTAGCCGGAACGGCGGTCAAAGTCTCCCCATCCACTCCCGACTTTCTCGGAGGTGGCCGGGTCACAATGAGAAAGACTATCAAGCCCGTCCCATCCGGAAGCCCATGGTACGGCCCAGACCGAGTCAAGTACTTGGGCCCATTCTCGGGTGAGCCCCCATCCTACCTCACTGGTGAATTCCCCGGTGACTATGGTTGGGACACCGCTGGGCTTTCCGCTGACCCAGAGACTTTTGCTAAGAACCGTGAACTCGAAGTGATCCACTCCAGATGGGCCATGCTCGGGGCTCTCGGGTGCGTATTCCCGGAGCTATTGGCCCGTAACGGTGTCAAGTTCGGCGAGGCCGTGTGGTTCAAGGCCGGAGCCCAAATCTTCAGTGAGGGTGGGCTTGACTACTTGGGCAACCCGAGCTTGGTCCATGCCCAGAGCATTCTAGCCATTTGGGCCACACAAGTCATCTTAATGGGCGCTGTTGAGGGCTACCGTATTGCCGGTGGGCCGCTCGGTGAGATAACCGACCCACTTTACCCGGGTGGAAGCTTCGACCCATTGGGCCTTGCTGATGATCCAGAGGCTTTTGCTGAGCTAAAGGTGAAGGAGCTCAAGAATGGGAGACTTGCCATGTTTTCAATGTTTGGATTCTTTGTTCAAGCCATTGTGACCGGAAAGGGACCATTGGAGAACTTGGCTGACCATTTGGCTGATCCAGTTAACAACAATGCTTGGGCTTATGCTACCAACTTTGTCCCCGGAAAGTGAGGTTGAGGGATTGTGCTAGTCAATGTAAAATTGTGTGAATTAATTAATGCAATATATAATTTGAATTTTCCTGTTTCAATATTGAATCTCTGTTCTGTTTCAATTTTTTGCTGGTTTAGATTTTGTTTTTCTTATTGCCTCAGCTTGTTGATAATATTAATGCCTATGCCAAACAGAATAATAATTATGTATGCACACACACACATTTTATATATATATATATATAACATGGAAAATCATTATTCATAAGCTTATGACAAAACCCAGCTCTCAAAAACTAAAAATATCTTGAGCTTCCTCGGTAAACTTAATCTTGGAGAAGTAAGGAATAAGAGATACTAAAACCGGAAAATTCAACATCATACATATGTTTTAGGGAAATAACAATATCTTACCATCACAATCTTGGATATAGTCCAAGAATTATCCAATTTGTTTTTTAAGGTTACAACCACGGACATAATCCAAGCGTTATCCAAATCGCTTTCCATGAGTCCGTGAATTAGTAAAGACAAAAATCCCAGACACGTGATTAACCATAAAAGAGACTATCAAGAGCACCAACATTAAGCAGAATGTCACCAATCAATTGGTGATATCTTATTCATGCGTACCAAATATAACATAAAAGTTTAAAGGAAAAAAGTTGCCTCATTAAAGGTTTAAGGCAACTTAACGAGTGGATCAGTAGATCATGTAGTTTTAGTTTGAAGGAAAAAAGTTGCCTCATTAAATTGGTGACGTCTTATTACTTACGCTAGTTTTAGTTTTGTGCTAGGATGATAGTGGATCAGTAGATCATGTATGTACAACTTTTCCTCCACTCTGCAAGCAATGTCATCAACCGTTCAAAGATTGTCTTCATAAATTACCAACTAAACGTCACATTAAAGTGCAATTTTCCTACCACCGAATTTATATATATCATGCACAGGGTATTTTGACATTAATCCACAAACAAAGATATATATATATATATATATATATAACCAGGACTTCTTGCTCATCTAATAAGAAAATTTGATAATAGTTTGACAGGAGAGAGGTATTTGTTTCGTACAGTTAATTTGAGGCATGATGGTGCCCAAACAAGCAGATTTGGAGTGAATTCTTGGCAGGTAAATATTTCATAAAACAATATTATAATAGAAGTGTTCATTCAACTCCATGACAGCATATTTTGACCTACCCCAAAAAGGACAAAAAGGATACATGCTTCATAGTTATGCATTTTATTAGCCCATATGATGATGGTACTGTATCATAACGATATATATATATATTTGATGTACGTCAGCTAGAATATGAACAAATGAATGGTGTGATAATTTGTACAGATAAAATGGGGAACACACAAGGAGAGAGATAAAAAAAAAAAATCTCATCCCATTTCAACTCTAACTTGAACAAGACTTCGGAGCATTTTTCCCTCCAACTGATGATTACACATGTACTACTCAGACTTCGCCATTGTAGATCATATACCCGGGTCAAGCAATTTGATATCATCTGTTCATCTGGAAATCATCCGGAAACCATCCGAATCAGTCCTGCTAGAAAGATTTGTAACAGGTACCTGTTTTGGCCAAATAAATAGGACAACTAGCACCAAGACCGAATCAGTCCTGCTAGAAAGATTTGTAACATGTACCTGCTTTTTTATTTTATTTTTTTAATTTTTTGAATGGTATGGGACTCGAACCCCAAACCTCGAGGAAAGGTGATTTTGGCCAAAGAAATAGGACAACTAGCACCAAGACCAAATCAAGCGCGAATTGCCACCCTTGCTCTGGCAACCGATTTCTCGTATAGTTCCTCATATTGTAATGCAGAGGAGTCCCAACTGAAGTCTATACTCATGTCCTTTTGAACTAGTTGTCGCCAACTCTCACTATTGTTATTGTAGTGGTTGAATGCACGTTCCAACACATTGTTGAGACCCTGTAAATAAATTCACCAGCTTCAGGTGAAGGAAATCTTTAAAACAAAGATATTGGATTGATTTGAAAGGACCCCGGAGGCAAAAACCCATGAATAAGACTAATGGGACAAATAGTCAAACCGAAAAAGAAAAGAGAGAGATGAAAGTGTAGGGCAAAATGCATTAAACTCCTCTAGACTATTAGCGTTTGGCAACACAAACCCTTGAACAATTTTTTTGTCAACAAAACCACTCCATTAACCAAGGGGTTAATTACTTCCAAAATACCCCAACCACACCAATTTCATTATTTGAAGTAATTCTTTATTAAATGCACCACCACATTTAAAGTAAGGAACCAACTTTTTAGAAAGAAAGAAAAAAAAAACGTCATAGTTATGAGTGCAATTACATGATTTTTTAACATGGTGTCTAGCTTCGTTAAATCTTGCTATATTTTTTCTCCTCATTCTTTTTTTTAAAAAAAAATAATCAGAACAAAAGAAAAGCCTATTAATTTTTTTCATTCTATTATTTTGTATCATTAAGTTACTCTTTTTAAATAAATTACATTTTTATCAGGATCTAATTGTATAAGTAAATATCCAATATATATATATATATATATTATACACACACATAAGCATGTATGAAATATATAAATATGCATCGTATGACATAGAATATAAGTTTATTTACTCATAATTTCAAGTATTAGGACATATATATTCAAATATAGTATGCTATACATATGCCAAATATTTATTTATGAGATAGATAATGCATAAGTATTTATGAGATGGACAATGATCTTTTTTAAAAAAATTATGTTTTTTTCAAATTGAAAGAAGATGATGCATTTAATGAAAAATGAGTTCAAACAATACTATTTGTGGGGTGGGGGTATTTTTGAAAAAGAAAATATAAAAATCACTCCCTCGATTAGTCGAAGGGGATTTTTGTCATAAGATAGTTGAGAGGAGTTTCCTTCACTTTTCCCTAATGGTGAATGACGGTTAACACTTTGGCAGTCATGCAACAAGGTTACCTGTTCATCAGGTGTCAGAAACGTAAATCCATTTCTAAACTGCACTGGTATGGTATCATCATCAATATCAAAAACACTGCATGTGAATTAAAAACGTGAGTAAACTTTTCCAGGAAAAATAATTCACAAAAAGAGAGAGCTATATATGTCAAGGAGTAACCCCACCTATCATTGAGACCCCCAGTTTTTCTCACAATAGGGATACAACCATATCTCATTGCTATCATCTGCAAAGAATATATATATATATATATATATATATATATTTATATTAAAAATCAGGGAAGTGTGTATAATCAGAAAATTAAATGATTTACTGGAAGAAGTTTGGATTTGTAGTAACATCATTTGGTTTTACTAGAATAAGTTTTGTCCAGTTCATTAGTTTGTAACATAAGCATAAAGCTTTAGTATATTCTCCACCTCCACCTACATCCAGATGTTTTCCTTTGTAGTTGTTGATGATTGTTATTGGTCAAGTGTTTTCTGTTCAAGATACGAAGTCTACCTGTGTAAGGCCACAAGGCTCAAAGATGGATGGGATGATGAACATGTCAGATGCTGCATAAATTGTATGGGAAAGGGACTCGTCATATTTCAAGACCAACCGAACATGTTTGTGACTCTGAAAATGGTTTGCAATATCCTCGAATTCCCTCTACAAAAGAGTAACAGCCTCATAATCAATTGAAGAAAATAATCAAACAGTTAACTCAATTAACAGATTGATAATTGCAATCTATTGAATAATAAAGTAAAAGCAACTATCATCTGGAAAGAAGATTTTGAGTTCAGTATATCTGACATTAGTTTTCAGATATTAATGAACAGGCATATGCATGACAGGCAAACTATTAACTGCAAAAGGTTTATGAGTAAATAACAGAAGGAAGAGAAAGTTGGTGTTCAAATTTTTTAATTCGCTAACAGAGATAATTGAAATCGATTGAATAATAAAGGAAACCTAACTAGCATCAGACAAGAACATTTTAAGTTAAGTATATCTGACATTAGTTGTCAGATGTTAGAGAACAGGTATATGCATGACAGCCAAACTATTAGCTGCAAAAGGTTTATGAGTAAATAACATGAGGAAGAGAAAGTTGGTGTTTGAACTTTTAATTGGCCATCCATATGGTATAACTATAATCATAAAACACCAAAAGCTACCACATGATTACCTATGTGATCGAGCATAGGGTTACAACTGTTTGCCCAAAAGTTGTGGAAGTAATTGAATCAGAAAAGACCTTCACCAACTAACTTGAAAAAATATCAACACCACCAAAGTTGTGATCCTATGTTAGGCGGTTCATGGCTTGCAGTGTGATACACGATATTAGGAAAAAAATCTTCCATTTACACATTTAAGACTAGAAAGTCATGGTACTGTTTCCTAGTTGGTCTCTTCCTTGTAACCAATTTACGGTTTTCCAGACACCCTCAGCTATGATCCCTATCAGATTCAACATTAGCTCAAGGATGTGGACTCGCGTGCATGGTATACATGATACCAACTCCACCGATACACACAGTAACGCAATATATTGACATGTACATCAAATTTCAATTCAGAACTTCTTCTTAGACCAAATTCAGAGATTTGCTTGATACACAGAGTTTTCACTGTTTGCCTGAGTGGTTATTGAACTATCTCAATGTGCTTCAAAGTGGACTTTTACCTATGTGAGAAGGTTGGCAATCAAACCTTCCATCTCACTATTATTCTCTGTTTTTCATGGAACAATTCTTGGCCCATTCAAATAGAGCAACAACTTGTCATTCATTACGGATGTCCAGTAGATCTTTTCAAAATACTTCATAAATATGTAAAAACAGTGGTGATTGTCAATCGCATTGAAATCCCATCATCTCTGAATTCCTCCAGAAACAACCCCTTGGCTATAGCGTTGACTATCATCTGTATTGAACGAGATAATCAACCTTTTTTGCACCCTCTCCACTATATCATGTATAAAGTGATAAATGACATCAACCTATCTTCCCAGTTTTTGTTGAATAATCACTAAACGGATGGGAGGTTTGTTGTACGGTATTAATTGGTCTACCTGGTATAATTAATTTTGAACCTTCTATGAAGCAATTTATCCCTACACTGTTTTTTACGATATGCTGCACGCAAATCTTTCATAATTTTTAGTATTCTTTACAACACAAGTAGGGGTGGCAATTCATATTTGCATGTTGTAATCAAGTGGTGTCATGACATGAGTATCCTACTATATGGGTTAGACACGAACACGACACAATTCTTAAACTGATCCATAGCATGGCATGTATAACCTGCCAAAATAAATGGGTCATGACCTGACACATCATGACATGTTTAATAAAAACTACATATCATTAAGATAATTCAAAAAGGAACACGAAATGTTTAATTAGCGTGTTAGTTTCTGTCAACAAGATTCTTTCTTGTATATGGGCTGTGCTCCACGTTTGACAGCAAAAAATAAAAAATAAAAAATAAAAAATAGTTACTGTCAACAAGATTAAGATACGACCAACTAAAGAAACAAAAATCCACTATCTTTTATCCTGTTTGAGTAATGTTATCAATGTCGTGTCAAGCATTGCCACTCCTAGATACAACTTTGTTCCCTAATTGACAAAATTGTTCCACCAAACAGAACTTGTTCCTTATTTAACATGTTCCCCAAGCAGAAGTAAATGGCCACTTGTGAACTTTATGTCATCCCCATCATCCTAATTATTACATTAATTTGAAACATAGTATCGTATCTTGGTGCCAACCTGCCAGGTATATCCCCATCCTCTTCACTGCCTACCAATATCCTTCATAGACAAATCTTACCTTGTATTTATATTAGCATACAAGGCACTGCCCAAAGCCAGGGCATATTCCTCATTTCTTTTCCCCTCCTCTATGCAGACACATGTTCTAGTTAAATATTGACCCTTCCTTTGATCAAATGCCTATCAAAATTGTCTATGTTGAATGTTTAAACTCCATATAAAGATACTTTTCGTAATCCATGTACGACAGTTTGAATTTCTATTCAGTGGACATTGTCAATAGCTTTAATTTCAGATTTCAATTTTCTAGACATGACTACATTCTCTTCGTTGTATTTGAGCAATAACCTGTCAACAAACAATCAGCAACATAATTTGATATTATGATTGTATTAGCTTAGTACCTCCAAACATATAAGCAACGACTCCAAGGACTTGATTGAAACCCTATTTTTCTAGAATAGCTTGGTGGGACTGCAAATAGCATTGTTTAAGGATTGTCAAGTCCGTACAGAGATCTTCACAACTTGTCAAACTTGGTGCTAAGTGTTCTTTACTTGAAACCCACGAGAATGTATTTGTGAGGTAACTGACATGTGGATATTGTCAGGTCAAAAGTGCATAAGCAACGTGTTCTAACTCTCATAATTCCCTAGAAATAAAACTAAATACAACTTCTTACGATTTAAGTACATGCTTTAGTACCTATGGGTCAGATGACGTCCATTCCCTCTATAATTCACCTTGGGACTGAACACGTTCCATGTATCCATACTATTCTTTATTAGTTACATATATGGCCTAGGTACCTGGAGTTTCCTTTTAATTATGCAAAATGAGTATCATTATCCACATACATTCCCATTTTTCAGATAATTTAAATGGTATACTAGACTGGTTGGAAAGGGAAGATTCCAAAATGGTACTAATTATCGAATGAAAAGAATATTCTCCGGTGATACTATCATGAATAGGAAGAAACATTATGTTGCAAAGTTTCGAATATTCTTGGCCAAATCTGCTGAGATATGGCCGAGATTTTAGGAGTGCAAGCTGTATATTGTGTATTTTTAGGAGATTTTATTTTTTCCTGTAAATTAGGACATAGTTATTGTGTAGTTAATAGTTTCCTAATTGTTTCTCCTCTGTATAATCTATAAATACAGTGTATGTAGACCATATTGTTTAATTGAATGAGAATCATACGACTTTGATTTCTCTTATTCTTGGGTTTCTTTATGGTATCAGAGCAGGAAAAGTTTTGTCTCTCTTCTAAAAAAACCTAATCAATCTCCTCTTCAACCTAGTCGTTCTACCCACACCGAAATACCATGTCTTCTGATATCCCATCCGAATCCTCCCATGCCATCACTTCCAAAACTGTTGAATCTCAATCCGTCCGGATCACCAATATCCGACTGAATGAAGGCAATTTTTTGCGATGGTCTCAATCAATTCGGATGTATATTCGAGGAAGAGGAAAAATTGGATACCTGACTGGTGAAACTAAGGCTCCGGGTAAGAAGGATCCGTCATACTCTACATGGGATGCATAGAATTCCATGGTTATGGCATGGCTGATCAATTCTATGGATGAAAACATAAGCGCTAATTACATGTGCTATCGAACTGCAAAAGAACTCTGGGACAATGTTTGTCAGATGTATTATGATCTTGGGAACCAATCTCAGATTTATAAGTTGCAGTTGCGGCTTGGTGAAATCCGACAAGGAGGAAACAGTGTGACCAAGTACTTTAATGTCATGAAAGGCCTATGACAAGACCTAGACCTGAACCTGTTCAATGATTATGAATGGAAAAACCCTAACGATTGCAGCTACTACAAGAAGAAGGTGGAAAGCAACATAATTTACAAGTTCTTGGCTGGACTCAATGTCAAGTTTGACGAAGTCATAGGAAGGATTATTGAGCGACATTCACTTCCTTCTATTGGTGAGGTATTCGCTGAGGTAAGACGGGAGGAAAGTCGTCAGAATGTTATGCTGGGAAAAAAGGGGACTAGTGCACCAGTAGAAAACTCGGCTTTAGCTGCTGCCAATGCCAATGCCAATGCAAGTCGGTCGTTCAACAACCAGGGGAGGATGGATGAAAAACCTCGCGTATGGTGTGATTACTGTAATAAACCGCGCCATACCCGAGAAAACTGCTGGAAACTCCATGGGAAACCAAATTGCTAATTTCCAATCCACCATCCGGTATTCCTAATAGTTCCCTTGATCAATCAGGTAGTACTCCTAGTGCTTTATCTAGTATTTCATTGTCCACACCTTGGATTATTGATTCAGGTGCATCAGATCACATGACTAGTCTTTCTCATTTATTTAAATCTTATTCTCCAATCCTGGTAATAGAAAGGTTAGGATTGCAGATGGAAGTTTTTCACCTATTGCAAGAAAAGGTTCAATTAAAATTTCGGAAAAAATAGAACTGAATTTTGTCCTTCATGTTCCTAAACTCTCTTGCAACCTTTTATCTGTAAGTCAATTATCCCGAGATTCTAATTGTCGTGTCATATTATTTAATTCCCACTGTGAATTTCAGGACTAGAGCACGGGGACAATGATTAGCAGTGCTAGGATGATCGATGGTCTTTACTATTTCGATGACAACTCTTTCAACAATAAACAAGCTCAGGGCTTGAGTGGTAGTGTTAGTTCATCCTCTATTCGTGATCAAATAATGCTTTGGCATCTTAGACTAGGACATCCTAGTTTTCCTTATTTGAAACAGTTGTTTCCTAGTTTGTTTACAAATTTGGATTGTAATTCTCTTCATTGTGAAACTTGTCATTTATCAAAAAGTCATCGAATTTCATATAAGTCAAAGCCTTATCATGCATCAAGACCTTTTTACATGATCCATAGTGATGTTTGGGGTCCCTAAAAAATTACCACTTTATCTGGCAAAAAATGGTTTGTAACTTTCATAGATGATCATACTCGACTTTGTTGGGTATATTTGATGAGTGACAAATTTGAAGTTGAAAAATTATTCAAAGACTTTTATAATATGATTGAAAAACAATTTCAAACAAAGATAAGCATACTTCGTACTGATAATGGGACTAAGTACTTTAACAATTGTTTGGGAAACTTTTTGAAAGAGAAAGGCATTCAACATCAATCCAGTTGTCGTGATACCCCTCAACAAAATGAAATTGCTGAAAGAAAAAATCGCTATTTACTTTAAGTGGGTAGAGCTATAATGTTTTCTATGCATGTTCCAAAGTATTTATGGGGTGATGCTATTTTGATTGTGTGTTATCTCATTAACAGGATGCCTTCTCGTGTTTTAAAATATATCACACCCTTACAATGTCTTAAGAATACTTTTCCTGAAAGTAGAATAACTTCATATTTGCCTTTAAAAGTGTTTGGTTGCACTGTGTTTGTTCACATACCTAGCCATCTTCAGTCTAAACTTGATCCTCATGCCGAAAAATATGTTTTCATAGGATACGCTCCAAATAAAAAAGAGTACAAGTGTTTGAATATGTTGTAATTCACGTATTGATTCTAGGATAATATAGTTGTCCTATAATTAATTTCCTTAATTTTAGTGATTTGGGTAGCCTATTACCCGATCATGATTTATTATTTTTATTCCCTGATTTTGTGAGATATTATCTCCTATAATCATGGGATTTTTTATTCTATTTCATTATAGCAAATTTGTCTCTGCTTTTAGGATAAATAGACTTGTATTTTTCCCATTGATGAAATAAGAGAAAATAAGAAAACTCTCTCCAAAAATTTCATGGTATCAAAGCAGAATTATTCCTGACTCTCCACTCGGGTTCAGCTTTCCTGAATCTATCTCCTTCTTTATGCCAAAATACGGCCCTGCCACACGGCTTCGAATAGCCATGGAAGCATGGACAACTCTCATCTTCTCATTACAGGGCACAAACTGAATGGAAAAAATTATTTATAGTGGTCCCAATCTGTTATGATGTTTATTTGCGGAAAGGGAAAGGATGATTATCTCACCGGTACTGCCAAATCTCCAGCAACCGACGATCCGAAGTTCAAAAGTTGGAACGCTGAAAACAATATGTTGATGTCTTGGTTGATCAATTCAATGAACAATGATGTTGGAGAAAAATTCCTTCTCTATCAGACTGCAAAGGAAATTTGGGATGCTGCAAAAGAAACATATTTAGACCTTGAGAATACGGCTGAATCATTTGAGATCGAAGGTATCCTTCATGATCTGAGTCAAGGAGATCAACCAGTCACCCAATATTTCAATCTTCTCACTCGTTACTGGCAGCAACTGGATATGTACGAATTAAATGAGTGGGAAAATCCCGGAGACACCGCAAAATACAAGAAAATTGTGGAGAAGAAAAGAATTTATAAATTTCTTATAGGGCCCAACAAAAATCTAGATGAGGTTCGTGGAAGAATCCTAGCAACAAAGCCTCTTCCTAATATCCGTGAAGCTTTCTTTGAAGTCTGTCGAGAGGAAAGTAGGAAGAAACTTATGCTTGGGTCTTCTCCACATCAATTCAATATTGAAGGATCAGCCTTGGCAGCCCATGGATCGTCCTCTCAACCATCTGACAAGCGTCAAAAGAAGGGAAGACCATGGTGTGACCATTGCAAAAAACCTGGCCACACCAAAGAAACCTGCTGGGACATTCACGGAAAGCCAGCTGATTGGAAGCCATCTCGTACCCAATTCGAAAGGAAAGTACAAGCTAATCAAGCCTCTGTTGAAGATGCTCCTATTCTAAAGTTAGATCCTCCTGTTTCAGAACCACAACCGTTCAACAAAGAACAAATCAAGTTTATGCAGAAATTATTCAATCAGCCACATCAGGGAACCGCGCCATCCAACACAAACATTGGGACAGGTTCTTTACCACTAAAAGGTAATTTTTTGCGTGCTTTAAAGGTTAAAACAGAACAACGTAAACTCTGGATAGTGGATTCAGGAGCCTCAGACCACATGTGAATTATAAACCTTGTTCTGGTAATCTTACTGTTCGAATAGCTGATGGTTCCCTTTCTAAAGTTGTTGGTACTGGTTCTGTAATTATCTCCAAGGATTTGATGTTTGATTGTGTTCTTTTGGTCCCTAATCTGGATTGTAATCTGCTATCTGTTAGTAAACTCACTCAAAGAAAGAATTGTGTTGCTAAATGTTACTCAAATTATTGTGTTTTTTAGGATTTGGATTCGGGGAGGACGATTGGCAATGCTAGAGTGTGTTTGGGGCTCTATGTTATCAAGGCTTCAAATTTTCCTGAACAACAACCTCAAAAGATAGGGTTTGAAAAAAGTGCCCTGTCTATTTCTAGTTTAAATAACGATAGTGCTCTTATGTTATGGCATTATCGACTTGGTCATCCTAATTTTTTGTACCTTAACAAACTTTTTCCATCATTATTCAATAAAGAGTCTAAAGTCTTTCAGTGTGAAATCAGTCAGTTAGCCAAACATGTTCGCAATTCTTATCCTGTCCAATAATATAAATTCTCAAAACCATTTTCTATGATTCATAGCGATGTTTGGGGAGCTTCTAGAATAAAAAATGTGACTGGATCAAGATGGTTTGTTTTATTTGTTGATGATCACACTAGACTTACTTGGGTGTTTCTTATGAAGGAAAAATCGGAGGTCACTCAAATTTTCAAAAATTTCTACACTATGATTCAAACCCAATTCCAGACCAAGATACAAGTCCTAAAAACAGACAATGCCAAAGATTACTTCAACTCAATTATGGGAGATTTTCTACAAAATGAGAGAATTGTTCATCAAAGTTCATGTATATACCCCCAACAAAATGGAATCGCAGAGAGAAAAAACAGACACTTGTTAGAAGTTGCTAGATCTCTCATGTTTTCCACCAATGTCCCTAAACATTTTTGGGGAGAAGTTGTACTCACCGCAGCTTATCTAATCAACAGAATGCTCTCGCGTGTCTTCCACTTCCAAAGTCCTTCTAAAAACTTATCCCACCACTAGAATTTTCTCCAATATTCCCCCAAAGGTATTCGGTTGTTCAGTGTTTGTCCATATTCATTCTCAAAACCGAAGTAAATTGGATCCTAAAGCTATAAAGTGTATGTTCCTTGGGTACTCAACCAACCAGAAAGGTTACAAATGTTATTCCCCAATGACTAGGAAGTTCTACACTTCTATGGATGTCACCTTTTTTGAAAAACAACCATTCTTTCCCAAAACAGATATTCAGGGGGAGAATGTGACCGAGGAATATCTTTTTGGGGAAACTGAAAACAACAGCAGTAACCTTCTTCCCAATCTTATACTGTCCAGTTCCGAGGACACCCATAATCCTCAGCCAGAATCCAACCCCACTTCCCAGCCACAAACATCCATTAACACTACAGTCGAGCCTTTGCAACCTTTCCAAGTTGAGTCTCAAGAAAATCCTATCAATAACAATGAGTTCATTGTATATTCTAGGAAAAAGAAGAAGAACCAAGAGGACATAGCACCACAAACACAACTTGAACAAAGTCATGAAGCTGATCCGAATCCAGAACCAAAGGAAATACAATCAGGTAACACTGAATCTTTCTCTATTCCCAGTGAGACTCAAGGTGATGATGATCTGGATTTACCAATTGCAATCAGGAAGGGAGTAAGATCTTGCACAGAACATCCCATTTATAATTTCATTTCCTATGATGGCTTGTCACCTGGATTCCGTGCTTTTACCACTAGCTTGACAAATATACAAATTCCTAACAACATTCAGGAAGCTCTTCGATCACCTGTATGGAGGACAACAATTGAAGAAGAAGTCCGAGCATTGGAGAGGAATGGAACTTGGGAAATCATTGATTTACCCAAAGGGAAGAAGCCAGTTTGTTGCAAATGGATATTTACAGTCAAATACAAGGCAAATGGGAGCATAGACAGATTCAAAGCAAGACTGGTTGCAAAAGGGTACACTCAGTCCTATGGTGTTGATTATCAAGAAACTTTTGCTCCTGTTGCAAAGTTGAACACAATCCGAGTATTGTTATCCATAGCAGTCAATCAAGATTGGGCCCTCCATCAACTTGATGTTAAGAATGCATTTCTTAACGGTGATCTGGAAGAAGAGGTGTATATGGACATTCCTTCAGGCCTAGAAACGAAGGAAAACATCAGCAAAGTTTGCAAACTCAGGAAATCTCTTTATGGTCTCAAACAGTCTCCTCGGGCTTGGTTCGACCGCTTCACTAAGGCAGTCAAAAGGTATGGTTACACTCAGTGTCAATCAGATCATACTTTATTCGTTAAACACTTCCTTGGGGGAAAGATAGCAATAATTATCGTGTATGTGGATGATATTATTCTAACTGGAGATCATGAGGATGAATTGTGTAGACTCAAAAACTTGTTGGCCAAAGAATTTGAGATAAAAGATTTAGGGAATCTCAAGTATTTCCTTGGAATGGAAATTGCTCGGTCAAAGAAAGGCATAGTTGTTTCTCAACGAAAGTATGTCTTAGATCTATTAAAAGAAATTGGGATGCTAGGGAGTAAACCAGCAGACACTCCTATGGATTGCAATGTCAAACTTGGCTCTATGGAAGATAACACCCCAGTAGACAAAGGCTAGTGGGAAAGCTCATCTATTTGTCCCACACGAGACCTGATATTAGTTTTGCAGTTAGCACAGTAAGTCAATTCATGAATAATCCAACTAAAGAGCACATGAAGGCTGTTTACAGAATACTAAGATATATCAAGATGACACCAGGCAAAGGACTTTATTTCTGGAAGACTACAAAACGAAGTGTAGATATTTATTATGATGCAGATTAGGCTGGCTCTACAACCGATCGAAGGTCTACTTCCAGATACTGTACTTTTGTGTGGGGAAACCTGGTTACTTGGCGAAGCAAGAAACAACCAGTTGTGTCAAGAAGCAGTGCGGAGGCAGAGTTTTGAGCTTTGGCTCATGGAATCTGTGAAGGAATGTGGCTGAAAAGGGTTCTAGAGGAGCTAAGAATTTCAATTGAAAGTCCTATGAAAATGTTCTGTGATAATCAAGGTGCCATTAGCATTGCGAAGAATCCAGTTCACCATGATCGAACGAAGCATGTGGAGATAGATCGGCACTTCATCAAAGAAAAAATAGAATAGGGGATAGTCACTTTGGTCTATACTCCAACCGGGCTTCAAATAGCAGATATTCTTACCAAGGCACTTCCTATAATCAAATTTGAAGAATTAAAGTCCAAGCTAGGTTTAATCAATATTTACAATCCAGCTTGAGGGGGAGTGTTGTAATTCACGTATTGATTCTAGGATAATATAGTTCTCTTGTAATTAATTTCCTTAATTTTAGTGATTTGGGTAGCCTATTACCCGATCATGATTTATTATTTTTATTCCCTGATTTTGTGAGATATTATCTCCTATAATCATGGGATTTTTTTATTTTGTTTCATTAGAGTAGATTTGTCTCTGCTTTTAGGATAAATAGACTTGTATTTTTCCCATTGATGAAATAAGAGAAAATAAGAAAACTTTTTCTCCAAAAGTTTCAGAATCCAAAAACCAGAAAAATTCACATTAGTATGGATGTTTCTTTCCTTGAAAATCAAACTTTCTTTAGCCAAACCTATCTTCAGGGGGAGAAAGAGAGTAACGAATATCAGTTTTGGCAAACATCTATACCTATGCCGAATATACTTTTTGAATTCAACAATTTGTCTACAACTCAGGAACAAAATGTCTCAAATAATGAAAATGAAGGAAATATTAATCTACCGTTGTAAAGCATAAGTGTATCACAAACAGGGGGAGAATCACTACAGAATAATCCCTCTTCTGAGCTTCGTGTTTATACTAGAAACAGGTATCATCATAATAGTAAAGATCAACCTACAATCCCGGTACAAGACCAATCATTGCCTCCAAAAATTGGTCACTCGGATAATCCAACTAACCCATCTACTTCAGTTCATTCTCCAACTATACTTCCTGAAAATGAGTTCTCAGATCTTGATGTTCTATAGCAGTTAGGAAAGGAGTCAGAACATGTACCAAGCACCCTATTGCTAAATACATGTCCTATCATAGACTCTCTAGTAACCATAAAGCCTTCACTTCCAATATCTCTCACCTGTTTGTTCCAAGGAATATTCAGGAAGCTCTGGATCATCCGGATTGGAAATTAGAAGTTTTAGATGAGATGAATGCTTTTCAGAAAAATGGCACTTGGGAGATTGTTGATCTACCAGAAGAAAAGAAAATTGTAGGTTGCAAATGGGTGTTTATAATTAAATGCAAGGCTAATGGCAGTGTAGAAAGATACAAGGCGAGGCTTGTGGAAAAAGGATTTACACAAACCTATGATATTGACTACCAAGAGACATTTGCACAAGTTGCCAAGATAAACTCAATCCGAGTTCTTCTTTCCCTAGCTACACACTTTGACCGGCCCTTACACTAACTAGATGTAAAGAACGCCTTTTTAAATGGAAACTTGGAAGAGGAAGTATTTATGGAGTTGCCGCTAGGATTTGAAGGTAAACTTGGTAGAGATAAAGTGTGTAGATTGAGAAAATCTCTATATGAACTCAAACAGTCTCCTAGAGCTTGGTTTGAACGCTTTGGGAAGGTTGTAAAAAGTCATGGTTACTATCAAAGTCAAGCTGACCATACTACGTTTTATAGACACTCAAATGAAGGGAAGGTCGCTATTCTAATCGTTTATGTCGATGATATAATCTTGACGAGAGATGATAGAACTGAACTTGGCAAACTAAAAAAGGTACTTTCAAATGATTTTGAGATCAAAGACTTGGGCACATTGAAGTTTTTTCTTGGCATGGAATTCGCAAGATCGAAGAAAGGGATATTTGTTTCCCAACGGAAATATGTGCTGGACCTACTGGGGGTGACAGGTCTACTCGGTTGTAAGGCAGCCGAGACACCCATAGATCCTAATTTGAAGCTACAACTAGCCAAGGCCGAAGAAGTGACCAACAGAGATCAATTTCAACGACTTGTTGGAAGACTAATCTATCTATCACACACACGTCCTGATATAGCTTTTGCAGTCAGCGTGGTAAGTCGATTCATGCACTCACCGGGGCCAGAACATTTTGAGGATGTTTATAGAGTTCTGAGGTATTTGAAGGGAACTCCTGGAAAGGGTCTGTTGTTTGAAAATCATAGGCACCTACAAGTTGAAGTCTACACCGATGCGGATTGTGCTGGAAGTACAACTGACAGACGATCAACCTCCGGATATTGTACATTTGTTGGAGGTAATCTGGTTACTTGGCGTAGTAAGAAGCAAAGTGTGGTGGCTAGAAGTAGTGCAGAGGCTGAGTTTAGGGTTGTTGCTCATGGGATTTGTGAAGTGATATGGATTAAAAGATTGTTGGAAGAATTGAAGGATGCTAATCCACTACCTATGAAAGTATACCGTGACAACAAAGTTGCCATTTCCATTGCTCATAATCCAGTTCTCCATGACAGGACGAAGCATGTTGAGGTCGACAAGCATTTCATAAAAGAAAAACTGGATAATCGTTTGGTATGTATGCCTCACATTCCAACTGATGAACAAACTGCAGATATACTTACAAAGAGTCTGCCAAAGAAGTAATTTGAAAACTTGATCAACAAGCTGGCCATGGAAGACTTCTTCAAACCAGCTTGAGGGGGAGTGTTGCAAAGTTTCGAACATTCTTGGCCAAATCTGCTGAGATATGGCCGAGATTTTAGGAGTGCAAGCTGTATATTGTGTATTTTTAGGAGATTTTATTTTTTCCTGTAAATTAGCACATAGTTATTGTGTATTTAATAGTTTCCTAATTGTTTCTTCTCGGTATAATCTATAAATACAGTGTATGTAAACCATATTGTTTAATTGAATGAGAATCATACGACTTTGATTTCTCTTATTCCTGGGTTTCTTTACATTACTAGAAACTTTCAGTCCTGATCTTGATCAGGCACAAATAAAAAATAAATCTAGAAAGAGCAAATTAAAAAAACCATCACTAAAGCAATTCATACACATTGTCCAAGTGAGATTCCAAAACTTTTCTCCGTAATCAACATAATAATTGTTGAAGTGAGCTATTTGTCTTAAATATCATATTCTACTGGATACAACTTATTTCTTACCAAGGTCTTATAGGGAGAGGAAACAACAGAAGATTACCTGAATGTGTGGCACTGGACTTGAACCAAGAAGTACAAATTGTCCTCCCAGCTCTAATGTCCGATATATTGCATGTCTAATAAGATGGACACCTTTCTGTGGTACCAATCTTGTTATGCAACTAACCTATACAACAATAGATCAGTAATGTCATACAACATTTAAGTATATAAACCAACAATTGGGTTTCTGCGAGAAAAATATCCAACTGTGTAAATGTAATAACCGTGGATATACTAGATCAAGTATGAGAAAATGCATCGCATATGAGAATGAAGAGAAGAAAGAAATGTCGTGTAGCATTGAAAAAAAACTATCCCCTCTCTCTCTCTCTTAATGCATTTCTTCCCTCTCTTGCCGTATTTCTTTAAAACCCAAGTCGGAGTTAAATCGGCATACATCTTGTGTACTGTCTTGGCCATTCAACTTTTACTGTTCATCTTTGATATCCTTTTCACTAATAATTCCTCCTGTTAATGTTTATACCTATTGCTTCTTTTCGGCGAATAGGAATTTCATCTTCTTCTCTTTCCTTTTTTCTTTCTTTTTCCCCCTTTATTTCCTTTACATTTTCGGGTTACATCTCTTTGTGCATGTCAAGTACCATAAATTAGCAAATTTACAGTAAACAATATCTCATACCAATCAGGAATAAAATGAAATCAGAAGCATAATAAAAATGGATCCAACAGCATATATCTAGCCTTACATTCTCACTCACATACAACCCCTTCTAGCAACTCATTAAAAAGTAGGAAGTATTAGTTTCCTTGTGTTTGTGAATCCCAATATCAGACCAACCTTCATGTATATACATTAAAAGCAGATCCAAGTTTTCCTCTATACCAGTCTCGAACCTTGGCCTGGGATTCAGGGTTCAAACCATAAGTCAACAGACTACAAGGCTAACTGGAAAGCAGATACATGGTAACTTTCCAAGGGGATTTTTTCTAACAGACATGATAGGATGAACATACAGCGGCCCAACTCCCACTTCATAACCCAAAATTTCTGTGGTTGATGAACCAAAGGTATTCATTTCAGTTTTGTGCATATAGTTCTCCAACAGTCCAACATATTCATGTGCACAGAAAAATGATTATATGCAGCTATGGACTCAAAAGGTCACTCCATGCCACACTATATCATGGTTGATGTATCCTAAAATAATCTACAATAATGTACCCTATGGCAGTAACAGGTAGGGCAGATTACCTTCTCCAACAAGTATTAGTCTCTTGCATCACAAGATTACTCATTAAGTAATTAAGAAAATGAAATTACCAATGGTTGCCTCATATCTGCAAAAGAAAGCCCTAGATCCCTTCTTATAGCTTCTTTATTTTCCGTTTTCCCCTGAAGATCATTGGCACTGTACTGGACATTAAGAAAAGCATCGGTAGCAGGATTCCATGCATCAGTATCAATTCCATTTAAAATTCCTACAAACTTCTTCGAGTTGGAATTAAGGGTTGTATGAAGGCCTTTTCCTCCCTGTAGAACATTAAGGAATTAAAAATACAACCTTCACAAGTATCAAAGACATGAACTGAAAGACTATAAGACACAGAAAATATGAAACTGTGGAAAACCAAACCAATGTATTTTGTCATGAATAACTTTGACCACACTAACTTGGAATATGTTCCAGCATATTATCTACCAACAATTCACAAAACCAATGTGATTGAGGCTTAAACTGCCCAGGTGGGGAGTTTATTTCATTTTAACTTGAAACTGTATTATTGTGAAAGATATAGTAGAAACATGGAGAAAATAACGTATCTGTACGAGGTGCAATGCTAATCAACTATACCAAAAAGTACTGTGATTCTACACCTTTAGAAGATTAACCAAAGAATAACGAAACCTCGAACAAACAAAAGTAGAACAATTTCTTCTAAATTAAAATCTCCCATTAAACAACTGCTTATCGAAATATGACTCTGAAAGCAGGAGAAATAAAGAAAGCAGTCTTACACAAACAACCCTGAGTCATAAATACAACCACAAGGTATATCCATACCTCCGCAGTTCGCACTTCTTGTGCATAGGTCGGTGAAACTGTTGTTACAATGTTTGAGAACACAATTGCACCCTGGAAACAATGGGATGTGTAAAAGACAAAAACCAAAATACAAACACACACACAAAAAAAAAAAAAAAACAGTATCTCTACCTTAACAGCGTTGATCCTTCCATGTGCCGAGTTGTCCTGCATTCTATCTGGTCTGTTAAGCTGCTGAACATCAAGACCACAAGATGCCAATTCTGAAGCTGGTGCAGTCCCTTGATACTCAAAATTGTGGCAAGTAAAACATATTCTAGCTGAATCCAGTCCTTTTGGTGCATAAAGATCCCAATAAAGCGGTGCCTAGAAAGAGAGTAAAAAAAATTCATTCAAATGAAAAATAATCAAGGGACTGGATTCAGCTAGAATATGAATAGTAGAGAATTAAGATCTATATTGTCCATACAACAAAAGCTGTTTGCCAATCATGGCAATGAATTATGTCTGGTTTCTTGCCAGATTTTAGAAGCAACTCGAGTGCTGCCCTGCTAAAATATGAGAAACGCTTGAAATCATCATGCTCTCCATAAAACTGTCCTCTCCAGAAGAAATTACCCGGATGATGAGGCTCAATAAAGTAGACAGGAAGACCTGCCAAATCAAAATTACAATTAAATGAATTACTAAATTATGTTGTAATAGGGTACTATTAAATATTTAGGTATCTATATATATATGCCCTATGGTAGTAACAGTGAGAGCATTACTAACCTTCTACAGTGCCAACCCATATTTTATTTTTGAATAACCGGCCATCGAAGTAGGACTCTACCACCACATCTAGGGCCTGTACAATATCAGCAAATTAGGTTATCAAAAAGGTGTTCGTCAATCTAGGTTATTATTATCAAGTTGTGCGATGAGCATACCCTTAAGTCACGAACACGATCATACTGCATGCAATCATATTTGGGAAGAACAATCTCAACAAGATGTCCTCTCTTCTGCAGTGCTTTTCCAAGACCAGCCACTACATCCCCCAAACCACCTACCTTTAACGAAAGCAAGAAATAAACATTAAGCAAATTGTGAACTGAAGAATCAAATTATGGGATAGAAAACGTGAAACTGATTTAGCATACACCTAAAATTATAAATAAATTAAAAAAACCTGAATTGGGATTAATTTTATTCCTTTTGCTGCATCAAAACATATATATGTTCTATTTTTCAAAAGAATAAATTATTGTCACGTTCCATAGAAATGCATTTGCAGTACCCAAAAGTAAAAACAGATAATGATGTTGAATTTAGATTAAGTAATTATTATGCCATGTTGTCCTCACAAGATGTAGCAGAGGGAATATAAAGTGAACAATCTTGAGGAATATCTTTTTCCCCGGATATTGATACATTAGCATGATCGATAAAATAAACTAAGAAAAACAAATTATCACATGAACAATTTGCATCCACAATGGAAATAGTGAAGCTGGAAGGTACAGTGAGCCACACACTTTACAATTAAGTGGACCAAGAGGCGCTACAACCAAAATGAAAATAAATATATTTCCTTCAAACATGTTTATTACATTTCATGTGCAATTTTTTCAGAACATTAGATGGAAGAGCGGAAATAATGAGTTGCTTTGAATTAACATACAATAAACCAGATAGATGGTGTTCCAAGGATTTAAATTTCCATGGACCTCCCTCAATCCCTGTGCATGCAGATACCCCGGAAAAGAAAAAGGTGAGAGAGATATAGAAAAGGAATATGAATGTTCCACTGGATAACATATAATGCATGGTGAATGAAACACGCTATGCCACGTATACATACAACCTAGGGCTGGCAATCCAACCCGCGACCCGCTAACCCGCCCGCAATTTATGAGTTATTGGGCGGGTGTTTTAACATTTGGGTTCCTAACGGGTTGGATTGGAAAAATACCATTAAAAGTGCGGGTCATTGGCGGGTTGGTAATGGGTACCGTATCAACCCACATATCTCCCAAACATAAACCCTAAAGTAACGCGGCTCAACTCCTCTCGCCACTCTCTCTGCGCCTCTCGCCCTCTCTCTCTATCTGTCTCTCCCTCCGGCCCCCTCCCCACATAGAGGTCTGGTCTCTCTCTCTCAGCCCTTCTTTCTCTCTCCTCCTCTTTGTATAGTCTATATATATATATATATATGTGTGTATATGCATATTAACATACATATGAAGGATTAATTCAGGAAACAATTTTATCACTTTGAAAAAATAGATCAAATTTTATGAGAATTTTTTCAGGATTTAGATTTTCGGTATATATATATTATGTATATATATGTTTAGAGATCTATTCTTCAAATATGACCAAAGAACCATCATTATCTAGCAATTGAGGGATGAATTCATTGAAAAACTCAATTATTTTGAAAAGCCAAAAATTTGTTTCATGGATTAGCTTTTTGGTGTTTGAATATATATATGCAAATCTTTACAGATCTGTGCTTAAAAATCATGCCTAATGTACATTTGTGTGAAGGATTTGAATATTTGTTTTGATATTTTTTGTTCATTCATATTGGGTTGTTTTTCTTCAGTAAATAAAAAGATTTTTTTTTCCTGATAATGAAGTTCTAAAGTGGGTTTGTGAATTTTTTTTTCTTTTAGGTTAGATAGAGTTGGAAATGGATGCAGTTTATTTTTACATTTATGTTAAAAAATTATTGTTCAAAAACCAGCAAAGAGACCATAAATCTTATTTGATAATCTACGTACATTTGTTATTTATTTTTCATTTTTCGTGTATTTATAATTATTTTTAAAGTTATATGCACACAATTTTTTCAGTTTTGAATTAAAGATATAAAGATATTTTTTCTCAAAAAAAAAAAAAAAAGTGAGTCGGGTCAACCTGCGGGTTGACCCGACCCGATTATGACCCAACCCAATTGTGACCCTTCATAACGGGTTGAGAATGGGTTAGTGACCCATTCCTGACCTGCCCGTTAACAACCCAACCCAAACCCGCCCAATTGCCACCCCTAATACAACCTCATATTATAGGCCAATCAGTAGCCCTTCAGGATACTGCCAAAGGAAGAGCTTTCTTGTGTTCAGCTTCAAAATAAAGGCTTAGCAGGATCAAAACTCCTCAATTCATTGCAAGAACATAAAAGGCCAAAACAACTCTTCAAACACCTCCATCAACCTTCTTTCACCAGTAATCCACATAGCGGACGTCTATGTTACATGGACTTGAGTATATGTGTTGGACATGGGTATGTATCCAGGGGACACATGGGCACGGCTAAATATTCATTTTATGTGATGTTTTTATTTTTTTCTTACAAGTAAAATAATGTCATTATGAATATAGTATTGGAAATAGAAATTTCACTCATCTGAAGTAATAATATAACAAATTGGAATTAATAGAGTATAAAGTTTAGCTCAATCTCCTACCAAAGTGTTTGACACATATCTTATACCCATGTCTAACTAATATGTATCGGACACATGTACTTCACCTACTTTGAAAGAGTCCCATGTAACATAGGCGGATGTAACTCAAAAGCTATTGAAGACAACCAACAATCCCCAGAAGAGAATATACAGTCCTGCAATTGTGACTTTACCTAAGAATGAGAAAGAAATAAGCCACCAAGTCAGCTACTTCCTGACACATAATGCACCTATTCGGATATGAATACATCACAAATGGCCCACTGTCAGAACATTCTCCCTCACCACTGTCCACCAAAGAATGCGACTTCAGTGGGAACAACAGTCACCTGCACCAGTTTCACTGGTAAAGTGGCAACTATAGGTATCAGCACCATTTCCAAGATTAAACCAAGACACTTTCTAACGCCCAACAATGGAAGCTCTTCAAAATAGTACTACTCCCTCCGTCCCAAATTAGTTGTTCACTTTTTCAACATTACTTGTCCCAAAATATTTGTCCAGTTTCGAATCTCAATACAAAATAATCTTACTTTCCCAAATTATCCCTCTTCATTAACTTCAAAAAGCAATGGACCCCCCTAAAAACAACAATTACACTATATTATCAAAGACAAAATTGGAAACACAAAATAACAAAAAAAACATTGAAAAGTCAGACTTGGACAACTAATTTGGGACAAGAGTAATAAATTACACTATAATGGATATCATTTACCAATGCACGCCACATTATCTTCACATGTGTTTTTTTTCTCTCCGAATAATTTAAAGAAAATTCATCAAAACTTCTACAAGGAAGCAACCCCTCATAAATCCCTAAAACAATTTGTAAACTTTCTAAATCACTCGGATGATCCACCAAGTCAGCAACCTATTGACACATCATACACCTACTCAGAAGCCCAAATATCACAAATTCTCCCCTGCCAAACCCTTTTGTCTCACCAGGGTTAAAAAACGATTGTGCCTTTGTGGGGACACTAGGTATCTGCATTTGTCAGCAAAGAGTATATTCAAACTTGAGAACACCTCATAATAAAAATGTAATAATATGACTCCACGGTCCAAGAAGACTTCACTTGTTAATGGTGTTGTTCCTTAGACAATAGCCATATAAGGTTAGAGGTGATCGAGCATAGTGTTATAACGTCAAAAGAACATATCATTTACCAATGCACGCCACATTATCCTCACACGTGTTTTTTTTCTCTCCGAATAATTTTAAGAAAATTCATCAAAACTTCTACAAGGAAGCAACCCCTCGTAAATCCCTAAAAAAATTTGTAAACTTTCTAAATCACTCGGATGATCCACCAAGTCAGCAACCTATTGACACATCATACACCTACTCAAAAGCCCAAATATCACAAATTCTCCCTTGTCAAACCCTTCTGTCTCATTTAAAAAAAGATTGTGCCTTTGTGGGGACACTAGGTATCTGCATTTGTCAGCAAAGAGTATATTCAAACTTGAGAACACCTCATAATAAACATGTAATAATATGACTCCACGGTCCAAGAAGACTTCACTTGTTAATGGTGGTGTTCCTTAGACAATAGCCATATAAGGTTAGAGGTGATCAAGCATAGTGTTATAACGTCAAAAGAACATATTTCATTCGGGAGTCAAATGATGTCTCTTTTAGCAAACTTGCTGCAACAAGAGGCAACTCATAAGAACTTGGATTCTTTTAGCCACCAAGCTAAGCGATTCCCAGAATCCTAAAAGACAATAGCATGTCGGTGTGCTCAAGATGGAGTATAACGAGAATAAGGTACTCAAGGAGCGGCTAGAGTGAGAAGAAAAACTTCCTCTGGTGTGTCTAACATCAGGAGAAGAGGTCGTCACCATATAACTGCTAGTCTGAGGAAAAAGAGATCCTCGAAAACTAAGATGAGGAGAAAAGGTCCTGTTATAATCTTTGAAGATGGTTACAGATAAGACACCTATTTGAGAAGTATATGTCCTCACATCAAGGCATATGCCTATGGGAGGAGAAGAGGTAATTGTTATTGTTAACCACCCAACTACTCTAAAAGCTTAAGCTAATAGAGAGGGTGTAACTTTAATATTTAATCCTTCAACAAGCCCCCTCACGTGTGGCCTTCTTTTGGTCCAACACGTGAAACAACATCTTTTAATATGGGTGACGGTGAGGTTTAAACATGAGACCTTTGACTCTGATACCATGTTAATTACTCAACTGCTCTAAAAGCTTAAGCTGATAGAGAGAATGTAACTTCAATATTTAATCCTTCAACAGTTATGCATACCAACAGAAAAGGCATGTCTGAAAGGACGAGATTGTCAATGTTAGCGCCTACAAAGCTATCTAGAGGCCCCATCAGATATCACAATTGGCATTAGAGAATGCAGTAATGTCTGTGTAACTAATCTGCATAATTGCGTAAGTCTGGGGTTGTCTGTAGATAAACTAATTGAAAAGCCAGAGAAGTGTGAAATTTTATTTATTTTTATAAGTAAGAATAATATAAAAAGCACCCAAATGGAGAGTGGGTCCCAATTACAAAAAAGCCCTAAGGGCCAAGGGAACCCAAAAGCTCTATTTTCTCATCAATAGACTTACAATAGCGGCCCTCCACCCAACAAAACAAAGAAGAAATAAAACCATCTTTGATCACTCCCACAGAGGACTCCACACCCTCAAAACAACGTTTATTGCGCTCCATCCAAACACTCCACCCCAAATAAAGAGGGCCACCCTCCAGAAGGGACGAGCATGGGCACCTACCGGCATACTCCTCCAAGAGACCAAAACATCGCGATCCGACCGCAGCATCACCCACCTAATGCGAAAGGGACAGAAGAGAAGGCACCAACAATCATAAGCAAACGGACAATGCAAAAGAAGGTGGTCAACGGATTCCCCGTCCTTTTTTGCACAAAGAACACCTATTAACCACGATAATACCCCTCTGTCTCAGCACATCCAACGTGAGAATGCGACCCCACGCTGCCAACCATGTAAAGAACGTAACCTTCAATGGGGCCGATCGCCACACCGCCTTCTACAGAAAAGCCTCATCCGCTATAGGCGTAAGACAACCAAAATAAGAGACCGGAAAACTCCGAGAAGATGTCGGGCGCCAAAACAGAGAGTCCAACCCAAAACCAACAGTCTGGGAGTACAAAAGCTTCAACAAACCTAAAACCTCCTCCAACTCCCAGTCCTGAAAGTGGCGCACAAAACTAACATCCCACAATAGCTTCCCGGTATCGAGATGATAACAATCGGCTACTGAAGCATGACGATTCCGAGTTATCTTGAAAAACTGAGGAAAAAAAGAGGCAAGAAGACCCTCACCGCACCACCAATCAATCCAAAAACAAACATTACCGCCGCTACCCAGATGTCTCCACACCCCCAAACCTCTATGGCCCCGGACCTCCCCAGAACACCAACCACCTCTATCCTCACCATAACGACAAGCTATCACCCTCCTCCACAACCGGCACCTCTCTGCCCCAAAACGCCACAGCCACTTTCCCAGAAGTGCCTTGTTGAAAGGCGCCAATGAACGGATACCCAAACCCCCTCCTAAAGGGGATGACAAACCACCTCCCATCGCACTAACGGAATGGAGTGACCCCCCCCCCCCCCCCCCCCCCCTCCCGATAGGAAATAAGTAGGAAGGTTAGAAAGCGTGCTCTTAACCAATATAAGCATCCCACTCTTGGAAAGATATTGCCGTTTCCAATGTTTGAATTGAACCCCTTTGAAGACCATAAGGCTACTATAAATGCAAAGTAATACACGAGGGGGAAAAATGCCCATAATTGAGATGAATATAAACAGAACCCTCCCTCTTAATGAGAAAAACTTTCTATGCTAATGAGAAGATATAAAATTTAACAAGAATCTATAAGTTGATGAGGATACAATACTATTGGAGATTGGTGTATTCCTGTGATTTAAAAAAAAATACATAATGAAACAAATGTATACAAGTTGCATAAGGTGTCTTGGATGTTCAATTGATCTTTATCTACGGAAAATTTAACAAGAATCTATAAGTTGATGAGGATACAATACTATTGGAGATTGGTGTATTCCTGTGATTTAAAAAAAAATACATAATGAAACAAATGTATACAAGTTGCATAAGGTGTCTTGGATGTTCAATTGATCTTTATCTACGGAGGTGAGGCTACTACAAGGAGAAGAGATCCTTTCCATGGTGAGACTAATATAAGGAAAAGAGGACCTTGCCACAGCAAGCTAATATAAGGAGAAGAGATCCCACCTAGGGATGGCAAAAAAATCCGCCCCACCCCGTTTATCCACCCCGCCCCGCCCCGTTTAGCCTCGTTTAGCTAACCGGGGCGGGTATGGGGCGAAAAAAAATTCCCCGATTATAATCGGGGCGGGTATGGGGCACCCCCGCCCCGCCTCGAACCCGCCCCGATTAGCTATATATATATATATTTTATCTATATATATGAATAAACATGTATTGACGGGTTGTTTATTATGCTTTTGAAATCTTTAATTTTGATTTCATATAGATTTATTCTAGAAAAAAATTCTAGAATAATAATATTAATTAGAAATAAAATAATATTATTTTTTATTATTAAAAAATATATTTTTAATAAAAATAATACATAATCGGGACGGGGCGGGGCGGGGCGGGGAAATAAAAATTTAATCGGGGACGGGGCAGGGAAAAATAATCGGGTTCGGGGACGGGGCGGGTGATACCCGCCCCGACCCGCCCCATTGCCATCCCTAATCCCACCGTAATCTTTAAAGAGGCTACAGTGAAGGCTGCAAGACCTGTTTGAGAAGTAAACATCGACATATCAAAGCTTATATGAGGAGAAGAGGTAATTGTCATTTACATATGCCTACAAAACGGCTTATCTGAGAGGATGGGACTGTTGTAATTAGAAGAAAAAGAACAAGTCTAAAGAAAGATGGAGAGAGAGAAAAAAAAAAAGGAAGAAGGAGAGACAGACAGACAGACACAAAGAGAGAGAGAGAGATTCGAGGAAGAGTGAAAGAATAAATTGGTACGTATTCATCCTTCCATTATATTCTGTTTATATTAATAAGTTTCAGAAATTGCATAAGCACCCTACATTGTATAAGTAATAACAAATAAGCCCATGGCAACACTCCCCCTCAAGTTGGCGCAAAGATATCTATCATGCCCAACTTGATTAACATATTTTGCATGCAAGAATTGGTCAAATCAGCAACCTGATCTTGTGTAAATTTATGGTGTACAAATTAATGGATAGTGGAGGTTCTTATATCTACACCAATCAATTAACCCTAAATATCCTCAATATTCAGAAACCTACACAGCCAGAATAAGGAAACCCCACCACTTAATTAATCTTTAGGTGCAACTGTGAAATTTACACTGGTTTGTATAATCAAACCACAAGAAATAAATATTTAGCCAACTTAACAAAAAGATACTGCAGCTGCTCAATTTAATATTCCTTGATAGAACATTTCATGAATATGTATATAAACAAGAATGAGAAATTTTACAGCACTCAACCCATTCAATTCGTAAATTCACATTAACAAGTACCAAGCAACAAGCAATTTTAAATAAAATAAAGATGACTCCAGTTATAAAACTCAATGGAAATGAACCAAAGAAAAAGCAAAAATAATAGTTCAAGTTAAGTTCACCTTAGCAACTGGTGCCATCTCAGCTGCAATATGAATAACATGCAATCCTGGACTAAAAACAACAAGAAGGATAAGTTAAAATAGCATATATGAACAGAAATTCACTCTCATAAAGTGTAAGGTGTTGGTAACAATGTCCAAACAAATGCAATTTTTTTCATAAACTAATACCGTGTTGATGCAGACGTCAGCCTGAGAAATCCAGCAATAGCTTCATGCTCATTCATTTTTCTGCATGTCATATATGCATCACGTATACGTCCATCTCTCTTCCAGGCCATCTCTCTCAACAACTTTGCATCGTTGATTGATACTTTCTTTTCAAGAAACCAACCATCAATCATAAGCAGTACACGGCTCCAAAATTCCCAAGGCATGTCATTCACAGGTTCATCCACTGCCCTTCTCTTCCTTTCTTCCTTCAAGCTATCAAGTGCATCTTGAAATTCCTTCACAGATTCTTTATATAACTGAACATAAGAACTTAACTCTTCATCAGACCTTTGAAGATGCTCTTCCAGTAGATTAATCTTCTGATGCATTAGTTCATTATATTGTTGTAACTTCTCGGACGAAAGCTTATAGATATTAGCCTCTTCAAGAGATTCTTCTAACCTATCAACCCTCTTCCGCAGCTCCTGGTTTTGTTGCAATACAAAAATAGCTTCATCTGCCTGTTTAGTTGCCTTATTTAGTAATACTTGCATATCGTCTACCTTTTCCCATAAGTTATTACATTCGAATTTCAGAGTAGAAAGTTTGGAAATATCTTCCTCAGAAACAGCAAATTTGATTTCTAACTGCTTCAAAGCAGATTCCAAAAGTGAACGTTCTTTCTCTAGCATTAAAACGCGGTCATTTGTTCCCTTGACATTCTCAAGTTCCGCTTTCAGTGCTTGCATATCATCTCTAAGGGACATATTTTCAGTCCTCAATGAATTAAGTTCCTCACTAAGAGAATCATAGTTGTTATTATGTGAAATAGGAACTACATCATGCACACTCCCCGCACGATCTCTACTAAATCTGCTTTGCAGCTCCTCCAACTGGTTTTCCAAGAGTTCCACATGTACCTTTTCTTGGGCAGCCACTTTAATCCTTGCATCAGTTTCCACCAATCTCATCTCCAAAATGTTGATTTCTCCTTGTAAAGCCTGCTTCTCAGTAAGAATATTTTCAACATCCCCAAGTGCACGAACCCGAGCTTGGTTGAGAAGAAGAATATCTATCATGTGAAAAGAAGATTAAAATACATAAATATACCTCTGTAAGTTAAAAAGTATAAACATAATATACAAGGTGAAAATGAATTAAAGTTTACTTAGAGAAGTCCTACTTTTCTCTGCATTCCTTATCATGCCTATCAAATCCTGAAGATGAACATTTGAGAGCTGCTCTCTACCATCTGCATCCATGGACTGTTGAAAAGATGATGATCATTCTCTCAATAGTACTCTAATTCTAAACTCATTTAGATGAACGGAGAAAGGAAGGGAGAGAGAGCAGGAGAAGACTATAACTTGCTAATTAAAATCTAAACTTGAAACATTAAATTGTAATTTCTTTATTCTGCAATAAATCAAAAAGGAAAGAGAAGGAGAAGACTATAATTTGCAAACTAAAATCTAAACTAGAAACATTAAATTGTAATTTCTTTATTCTGCAATAAATTAAGAAGGATTTGCATTTATCTAGTGCAGAACTTATATGAATTTTATGCAGATCAGAATAGTAATAAAAACAGAAAAAACTAGAAGTAAAAAGAGTGACCCTCTGAAAGAAGTGTAATCCTTCAGTTCCTATCTCCTGACTCCTTTACAGATTGTTACAAAGGAAAACCTGAATAAAAATTATCTGTGGAAGAACCAAACTTTATTTTTATCACCGCTATGCATTTAGCGGCAGGATATGCCTCGCATTAAAATTATATACCTATCTCAGGGTAACCCCAAATGGTTGGGAAGACTGTCCAGTTGAATTTAGTGGAATTGATCTCCCTAGTTGGTATGATTAATTGCCATTCAGGGAATGCTTCGGATATTTTACTTATTGTCCAATTTGGCTTGGCCATTGTGGACATAATATACGTAGGAAATGCAGGAATAACAAAAAAAGGAAGCCCAAATAGTATGTGTAGCCTTCCTTATTGTAGATTGATTACAAGGTAATTGATGTATACCAAAGATCCGAAATTGTTCAAGAGAGTCAGACTTCTTGAATCTTCCTCATTCGTATCCTCAGCAACTACAGTGGTATTAAAATCATCATTGGATATGGTTTGTTGATCCAGACTTGAAATACTTTGCATTGAAGACTTTTCTGATTCAGCATCTTCATCTCCATGTGCCTGGACTTCAATTGGTACAACCCGTTCAGGAGACACTTTCTTTACTTGCTGTCTCTTAGCTTGTGAACTGCACAAATTTCAATGCAAAATCACAAGTTATGGATTGGAATCTGCTATAAAGGCAGATATAATATCAAAATAAAATAAAACAAAATATATAAACATAAGAAAAAGACAGAATATGACAATGATCCAAGTAGTTAAATATGCGTATAAAAAAGTTGAGGTAGAGAATATATTATGATTTAATGAAAAATAAATAGATAAAAGGTTGGGTGTTGTCCACATTGCAATTCAAGAAACTCCAACTGTTGTCGTATTCTACACAATAAACTCTATTTGAGAATAAAAGTACATAAATAAAGAAGAAAAGCCCCACATTATTCGTGAAATATCTATCCAAAAGAGAAAAGGTGAAGAACACAAATAGATAAGAATTTCATCCAAGTATTCTCATATATTTCAAAGTCCAAAAGAGTAAACTGCTAATTAAAAAATCAGGCTAGAGTGGCTACAGAGACATGAAGTTGAAGTTGGTAGCTTGTGGAAGGATGGTGGCGCAGAAGTTTTGAAGAGATGGAATTTGGAGACTTCGGGAAAGGTTTGGAGTCTTCACAGAGGAACTAAAATAAGAGTATTAGGAAATGAGGGAAAACTTCTCTAAGTAGGTGAGTGTCAATTAGGGAAAGGCCATAATAAGAGCCAAAGAGGTCTATGAGGATGTTTGATATGGGGATACACCTTTTAGAGAGGCCTATATTTTTGCAAGCAATATCTTTATACTAGTAAAACTAGCCTAAGATCTCTATAAGACTATATCATTGGTCTCATCAAACTTAATATTCGTAAAAAATAGGCCTGAATGCTGATCACTACTACCGCCCAACACTAAAGTCGCACGAGATTAAGTTACCTCTAAGCTGGACATTGTATCAGACAATTTCTGAGTACACACTCCACAAAAACAGAATAACAAATGTAAGAACTACCTCTCTACAAATAAATGACAACCAGTATAGACCTTAGAAAACAACCACGCATAACATACCAAAATCTGGAATGATGAAGAACAAAGATGGTATTGCAAAAAAAACCCAGAAAAAAAAATTCAAAAAATCGAGCCATGCAATCACCAAAAATCCACCAATAGCGCACAAAAACACCACAAAACCACCAATCACAAACCCAAATCCCGAACAGGGGCGCGCTGCCCCCTACAACCCTCGCCAACTCAATGCAGAGTTGGATCCGCTAAAGTTGTGGATGTGATTAACACTACTTCCTTGCAAATAATTCCCATCCAGGATTATCTTCAAAACCCTTCACATACATTAGGGTTTACACAAACTTTCCCAAGGGTTTCAACCACACCCGTTTTAAACACCATGCTCTGATACCATGTGGTAATTAGGAGAAAATCAAAACAAGATTAAGTATAAAGAAGATGGAGAGAGAGAGAATGAATTGATACATTTCCATCCTTCTACCATATTTTGTTCATATTATTAAGGTTCAAAAATTATATAACTAAGAACAAATAAGCCCCTTGCAACAATTCTTACTACCCCTTTGCGAAAAGATATGGCACAAAAAACTTTAAGTTTCAGGATGAGGGTGGACCACACTTATACGACGTAAAACTGATATTCTCCTATATAACTTTTCCTGCGGTACTGATACCATTTTCCCGATGCATGTCCTGCCTACAAGAGTTGTTTAAAGGAGAGGACTATCAATGCCCAAGGCAATCACATCTTCAGCTACACTATATACAAGCATCTAGAGTAATGCTGTCATGAGGTCAACCTCATGCAGTTGTCTTGAGCCTCGCTGTCTTTTTATCCTGATCATGTACAACTATTGGTGCCCAAATCTAACTATTTGAAAAAGGATTTTATGACGAATATACACTCGATCTTTCCTTTCAAGATTCATTAACAACAGATCAAACAAATCAGTCAAACTTTTATACTAACCTTCATGTGAATTAATTAAACTATCATCTTTGACTATCGATGGCAAAATTTACTCAAATCTGTCAACCAGCCAAACCAGCATGCTAAAATTAAGTTATTGGGTGAATGGTTTAAGAAATAGGGTCATTAATGGGGATTCTATTGATACACACATAATTTACAGGTTATAAGCGGATTGGTAATTGGTATTTGGTACCTGTTATATACCAGTTTAATCTTCGAAATATTTTTAAAAGATTACCCAGACATATAAAATATTTTGACTATCTGAAGCATCTCGGAAAATGCATTGAGATGCTTCAAGAATACTATTCTGATTGGAGTTTGACCAATTTTGACTTTTGGTGAAACTTTGACTATGCAGCGCCTAAGTGGCACTGAAAGCGCTATTCTGATTAAAATCGTTCAGTATGCTAATGGCTCAGTCTTCAAATCCAAAAGTATCCATGGAACATAATAGTCGAACTGTGGGCCCCAGACCAGAACCGGGCGACCCAGGCCCATTCGTCCGTCAAAAAAATCAGCTTTAGAATTTTGATGAAACGAAGGTCATTCCAACTTAGAAACGGCGTTCGAAAGATGATGGTGGGATCTGATCGTCTATTGGACGGTAAAGTTTTCTCAAAATGACAAAAATGACTTTTTGCTAGTTCGAGGGCTCCAAAAAGGGGTATGGACTTGTGGTTTGGTCAAATCGGTAGGCCTCTACTATTCTAAGTGAATTGCGATGTCCATACTCCGTCCAGACAGCTTTAAAAGGGAATTTTAAAGACAACCATTTTACCCCTTGGCTCTGTAGGGGTCCTAAAGTCAGAAATAGTCGTGCATTATATGAATTTATAGATTTTTTAACCTTCTAAATCCATTAGTGAGGTGGGTTTGATGATCCGATGGATATATCAAAAGTCATCCAAATGACCAAACTACGCTTGTAATAAAGTCAGGTCACTCGGGAGGGATCATGAATGATCTGCTTATGTGAAAAGGTGTCCTATGATCGTTCTAAATCACTGAAAATATGGTTCAACAATTCGATGTCGAGGTTAAAAAAAAAATCATTTTTTTACAATTTTGCCCTTAGGCTGGTGATCGAACACATTTATGACATGTGGATCGACCCAACCCGTTTATGAATTCACCCATATATGACCCGCCATAGCAAGTTGAAAATAATTTACTGATCCGTTTACAACCTGACCCAAACCGCCACACCCGCCCGATTGCCACTCTTATCTTTGATTGTCTTGTGTAATCTTATCTTCGATATTCCGTGCTTATTTTTCCTACTGGGATCATTTCAATATTGACTACATGATGATATAATTTGTGCATTGTTTTTCAATTTCCAAAAGGTGTTAATTAACATAGAGCTCGTGATACTTGTCACTTCATGATAGCATTACTCTTTGTTTTTTACATTAGATCACCTTGTATTTCATCCGGACTCGCATCACAAACTTATATTGTGCGAGTGCCAAGGACTCAATACCCTAGCGGCATGGGTTATCCTTTTACGAAGCCCCTCATGGCAGGGGTGATTCTTCTACGAAGAGAGTTGGGAAAGAGACTATACGCATCATGCATTAGGACATTATGCTGGGGAAGGAAACCGATCCCATAACTATCATTACCTCTCGTGAAGAAGAAAAAAATAAGAATATATTTTTTTTTGTTTATACCTATCAGAAGTTATAACGCACTTAATATTATTTCCTATATTCATCTTTGGTCAAAGCAAGGAAAAAGAAATGTCTTTAATAGTGTCTCAAGCTACCAACTAGAACTTAAACATAGTCGGTTAAAACGTTAAATTTGTTTTTTAAATAATGAAGTTTCAAATTTTCGTTTCACCCATCTTAACACCAAAGCCTCAAATTTGTAATAATAAAAACAAATGAATATTCCGCCTTTCCCAGACAATTAATACTTCCTCTTTGGTAATGGGCTATTTTTCATCACTATCAGTGAACATCATTTATCAGTATGTGAAAATAAAATATTTTCAAATACAGGGGCCGATAAATGATAACGCAAACTTAGACTTGTTATTTGGTACCCATAGCATCAACAGAAAATACAAACTAACTTGAAACATATAACGAAAAATTGTAAATAAGTCCTACTAAATCACAATCAAATCATTGTTCATTGTTCATTGTTCATTGTTAATTTATTTTCCCAATTTAATAAGCATGTGACAATAAAAATCATTGACCATCTATTAACCGATCTCAATCAACCTAACACAACAAATATGACATTGAAAGTGCAAGAAAGTTGCAATACCAAAAAAAAAATAATAATAATAATAATAATCAATCTTATAGTATTCAAAAGCAAACACAAAAAAATCATAGAAGCAAGCGAATCCAAATTGACAAACAGAAAAGTTCCAACTCTTGAAAATTCCTTGAAAAAACACGAAACAAATATTGAAAATGTGAAGAAAACGTGAGGAAGACGTTGATTGGATGTCGAGAAAATGAAGGAAAATGTTTCGCACCTGAAATTGCGGTTACGCATCTTACAACAAGCGGGAAGCAAACGGCGAGATGGCGATTGGGAGAAGTGAAATCGGACACTGGTATACTTGGAGTTGAGGTCCGTCAATCCATGGTTGAAGAGGCAAATCCGTATTTTGGCCGCCATTGAAGCGCTCTGACTCCGTGTGTGTATATGTGTGTGTATTGTAGAGAGAGAAAGGAGAGAGAGAGATGACGAAGTGTTCGTTCCTTTGCCCCAACGACAACTTGGTTGTTATTTGTTCAAAAAAATGTAGTAGTAGATCATTCATTATCTCTCTCTGTCGCTTTTTCTTCGGATCTTTCAGAAGATATTTGGAGATACATGCGAGTGCACGTAGATCCACAGTCTTTAGTGGGAGCTGTAGACACGTGGCGCTCAGTTTGTGTTGAGTTATCCAAATCTGACGGTGAGGAGCGTGGTCCTACTTGTGTAGAGCCCAGCAGATGGTGATTTTTAAATAATCACAATAATATATATATTTTAGTTTTAATTTTATTTATAAAGCACATTAGTAAAAGATATTTTAATTACTATATTTCCTTCCTTAATAACACATTGGATGGCAATGGGGTGGGTACGAAACGGATTTGGCTATATCATATCCTTCACGGGTTGCCTTCTTCTAACTCATACTCGTCCCATTAAAATTTTACTAAACCCTTATCCGCCCTGCCTGCCTCATTAACACAAATTTTCAGCATCTGTTTCGAATCAATAAACAAAATTACTAATTGAATAGGATAAACATAATTTTCTCTTGTCTAAGTAATAATAGAGCATACAAACTAAAATGAATTATAAAATAATATCAACCCAAAAATTTAAATTTAGAAATTCAAATAGTGCCAATATAAGCCAACACTATGTGCATGAATAAAAATTCAAAGAGTAACCTAAATATGAAGAAGTTTATCCTAACCAAATATATGAAAATAAGTTTAAATATCACAATAAAAGTTTACTACTGATATTACACTAAAAATTCAAAAAGTAACATAAATATGAGGGCTTAATATATATACTAGCAAACAAATAAGATAAATTTATATAAATGAGGTGAGGCGAGGCCGGTCGGGTATCTATTAAAATTCGTATCTGCCACATAACCCATGACGGGTTCGATTTTTAATACCATACCCGCCCCTACGAAATTAAAAATACTCCTAAACCCTTGAATAATTGGGCGGGTCGGGACGGGTCGGTACAAATTGTCATCCCTACTCTTTCATTCATCTTTTCATTCTTGTAATCAAAAGTTTACGTTTGGTAGGCAGGAATGGAATGAGAATGGGAATGGAATGGAATGATCATTCTCATTCTATTATTTTGTTGCAAAATGAACCATATTAGTAATGGAATGAACATTAAAAAAATTCAAAATTACCCTTTTTAGTAATAAATATATTATTCTAATAATATGATATTACTTTCCAATTACTTTTATAAAAAACTAATAAAAGATAATGAAAATAGTGGTAGTGGTAGTGGTAGCGGTAGCGATGATGGTAGAAAGTGATGATATGGTGGTGGAAGGTGGTGATGGTGGAGAAAGGAGCGGTGGTGATGTGGTGGAAGACAATGATGGTGGTCCGGTGATGGTGGTGTTTTGGGAGATGATATTGGAAGTGGAAATGGTAGTGGAAGGTGGTGCCGGTGGTAGTAGAAAGCAATGATGGCAGTGGTGGTAGAAGGTAAATAAGACGGCAATGGTGGAGGAAGAGATGGTGGTTTGTTTATTTAAAAGGTGAAGGATTATTTAGTTATTTTATGTTTTAAAAGCATTCCTTAAATAATGGAATATTCATTCCATAGATTTAGTAGTGGAATGAATTTTCATTATCTTGAATGATTTTTCATTCCAAAAGAATGATCATTCTCACTTTATAAAACCTACCAAACAAGAGAATGGTTGGAATGAATATTTCATTCCAATTCATTCTTGCATACCAAACACAACATAAGTTCGTCACAGACAGTGTGTGTGGCTTCTTTTTGTGTTTTTTATTTTATTTTTCACTGTGGTAGGCTCGGCTGAAGTTTACATGTTTCATTTATTTTTTACATTCAATTCAATTAATTAAAAGAATAATAATATAATTAACTTTAATATAAAATAATTTTTTTAATAATTTAATTTTTACAAAACTCTTATTTTTGACTTTTAATTTATGTGAATATAGGTATATTATTTTGGTTATGTTCTTTAATCTACAATGCAATATTAGTTTTATACCATTCAATTAATTAATTAATTAAAATAGTTATAATTCAATTAGCTTAAAATAAAAAATATAATTTCCATAATAATCTAATTAACTTTAAAATAACTTAATAATATCGCCAAATATTTTATTTGCATAATAATATTAAAAGTACATTTATGCAATTATACCAACAAAAATAATATCACGTTTCAGACAAGAGGCTGTTTAATTTTATCATTATATGTGATAAAATATTAATATATTTTTTTCTATGGGGGTGAAGGTGTAATCTATTTTTTTTCATGTGTGTTAAATTATGTAATTTTTTACATATTTATTATTTTTCTTGTATATGATAAATTATTTATGTACTTTTTTTATTTGTAGAAAATTTGATAATATATTTTATTTGCGTATTTAATATATATTTTTTATATTAAAAACTTTAAGTAATTAAATCATTTTGAATAATAAAATAACAATAAAGTGGAGTGAGAGATAGAACTCCACACCATAGGGCACACACTCTTTATATAAAGTGTAGAGCCACGTCCGCACACACTCTCCAAATTGCTGATGTGACACTACACTTTATTTATTTAAAGGGTTATTATCAAAAATAAAAATGATACTTACACCGAAACTTGTACACCGAAATATTAGGCAGAAATTACGTGACAGTCTAGTTGATCTTCCCGCTTTTTTTTATGTCTTTTCCTTTTTGGTGCTTCCTTTTTTTAGATAATTGCAAATAATTTTAAGAGTAAAGAAAATTTATGAAATCGAAGGTACGAGTTCAACTTCATCTGAAATTCTTTATTTTACCAATTAATTTAGGTTATAACTTCAAGTTAATTGATAGGGTTGAATGGTAAGATCTAATTTGAGTTAATTCATTGGGTTGAATTGTACCACCTTATTTGTTGGATGACAAAGATATGACTATAATTTTACTTATTAAATGTGTTGTAATTTTAAGGAATTTAACTAATTTATTTTCTTTGAAGATGGTATGTAATTTTTTTTTTCTTTCTTTGATATGAACTTTTTACCGGAGCAATGAAAGTTTTTAATCTTTTGGATGAGCTTGAGCGAAATAAACTCTATTATAAAATTCAATCACAAAATTAGTTCTTAAATATGATATTGGTAGAGTGAACAATTGGGTGTCATTTTGTTGGAGAAATTTATTGTACAGAAAAAAGATATGATTCTTTAGAATGTTAATAGTGTTCTTTATAATGATGTAGACTTGTCTCTGTTCTTGTTCTTATATTACATTAATGTCTTCTTTATAATGTTGTATAAGTTGTTATATATGACTGAGTATATGATATGATTAAGTATAATATATGAAATCCATCCCATAAAAAGTTGAGATTAACTTTGTGATTAAACTTGACATGTGTGAAAGATAGATGTAAGAAGTTTAACTTTGATAGGTGATGTATAGGAAAAAAAATAAAATATTTGTCATATAAATTTTTACACCACGCAGATCTGCCTAATACTTTGATGTATAAGTTTCGGTGGAAGTATTATCACTCTATCAGAAAATCCCTCTATAATTTTCAAATTGTTCAAAAAAAACCATGTACTTTCAAAACCCCCCTATAGTTTTCAATTTAATCAAATATTCTCATGCCCTCTATAAAATTACGAGAATACATTTCAAAATTCTAATTTAAATCCCAATTAAATTCTAATTCATTCCATTTATCCTAATTAATTTCTAAAATCATGCGAAACATTTGTATTGGTTCATCATGATTGTTTACCAATAATATATAATGTGCCAGTTTGAATATAATTTCTACTCCACTTGCTATTGTTATATATGTTGAAATTGGATTTATCATCATTCATAGTTGAATGTGAACTGATATTCAAAATATCAATCATAGGTGAAACTTTAAATTCTAAAATCAAATTTCAAATTAAATTAAATTAAATTCTAGAATTTAGATTAGATACAATCTTTAAAATAAAGCTTCATGTAGATCAATCAAGATATATTATATGTAGATCGCATAGCTTTTCTACTTTTATTATTATAATTAAATATTTAATTATTACATGATGTTGACATGGAATTAATGTTAAGGTTTGACACTTTGTATATGAGAGTCCTAGTCATAAAAGCGGAGTTGTCATTTTTCCTTTTCTCCACAAACCCATGCCTAAAAAACGTGTAAATGAATTTAATGTCTTGCTTATTTCAATTTTTATGTGAAATATCTATATTACCCCCACTATACCTCACCCATTACACCAATCATTTTTATCACCACACTTTTATTATTAAAAATTATAATAAATAAATAAAATATACAAAAATTCAAGAACTAAAATATACTAACGAAAAATATTTAAAAGTAAATTTTACCCCTAAAAATATTTTATTAATAATAAAATATATAAATTGATAATAAGAACATCACCTTATTTATTTTTTATTTTAATTCTAAATATATTACTACATAATATTTCACACAAATTTTTTTTTATAACTAATAACTATTATAAATATTACCTACCTATTAAATATATATATTAATTTTTATGAACGTAGAGAAAAAAAATGACTTATATTTCTATACTATAGCCAATCAATAATTTTAGTGGGATTTGAAAATATAATTATATCTATTATAAAATATGATTTAATTATAATCATTAATTTTAGTTGGAATGTCAAAAGATGTTTGTAACATTTAAGTGTAAATATAAAATAAATAAATAGGTATAAATATTTAAACAAATAACAAGAGTAATCAGAAAAGAAAAGAAAAAGTCTAGAGAAAAACTAAATATGGCTTTGATATTTTAAGTAGTATATAGTTTAGTGGAATTTAGTAATAATTAATATAATTTGTGGGTAGTTGAAAATAATTTTGTATTAATTGGTGTAAATATAATTTAATTGAATTTAGTAATGTTTCAAAAAAAATATTTAGTGTAAATATTAAGTAGATGAAAAAATGTAATTATTTTAAGGGTTAATTTCAGTAAACCCCCCTACACTATCCAGATTAATCAATTAACCCCTTGTGTGTCCACTTTGCCCCCTATACTATTCAATTTCATCAAATTGCCCCCTCACTTCTAAAAATGCCTAAACTACCCTCAATAGTATAAGGGGGTTTAGTTAATTATTTCGGAAAAAATAATATATACTTTTTGCAAAAAAAAAAAAAATTCGAAAAAAAATCATATTTTGTTCCAAAATATGAATTATTTTTTCGAAAAATATTTTTTTTGCAAAAAAGTATATATTATGTTCCAAAATATGAATTGTTTTTTCGAAAAATATTTTTTTTGCAAAAAATATATATTATGTTCCAAAATATGATTTTTTTCTGAAAAATATTTTTTTTGCAAAAAATATATATTATGTTCCAAAATATGATTTTTTTCTGAAAAATAATTTTTTGCGAAAATATATATTATGTTCCAAAATATGAATTTTGTTTTCGAAAAATAATATTTTGGAACAAAAATGTATATATTATGTTCCAAAATATGAATTTTTTTTTTGAAAAAAAAATCATATTTTGGAACATAATATATATTTTTCGCAAAAAAAAATTCATATTTTGGAACATAATATATACTTTTCCGCAAAAAAAATATTTTTCGGAAAAAAAATCATATTTTGGAACATAATATATATTTTTCACAAAAAATTATTTTTCAGAAAAAAATCATATTTTGGAACATAATATATATGTTTTGCAAAAAAATTATTTTTCGAAAAAAAAAAATTCATATTTTGGAACATAATATATACTTTTTTGCAAAAAATATATTTTTCGAAAAAAAAATTCATATTTTGGAACATAATATATACTTTTTCGCAAAAAAAATATTTTTCGAAAACAAAATTCATATTTTGGAACATAATATATACTTTTTCGCAAAAAAAATATTTTTCGAAAAAAAAATTCATATTTTGAAACAAAATATGATTTTTTTCGAATTTGTTTTTTTTTACAAAAAGTATATATTATTTTTTCTGAAATAATTCACTAAACCCCCTTATACTATTGAGGGTAGTTTAGGTATTTTGCGAAATGATGGGGCAATTTGATGAAATTAAATAGTATAGGGGGCAAAGTTGACACACAAGGGGTTAGTTGATTAATCCAGATAGTATAGGGGGGTTTACTGAAATTAACCCTTATTTTAATAAATAAAAATAAAATATTGTAGAATTTTTTATTTTTATTTATTAAAATAAGGGTTAATTTCGTAGAATTTTTTTTTACTTAAAATACAAATAACAAGAGTAAATAAAAAATAATTTTACATTAAAAATATTGCTTTGACTTTTATGAGTATTATATAGTTTAGTGAGATTTAGTAATAATTAATATATTTTGTTGGAAGATTAAAAGAGTGTTGTAATATTTGGTGTATAAGTAAATGAATTATTATAATTTTTTAAATAAATAAAAGTTTTAAAATGTATGAAAATTGCTTGTACTTTTTAAATTGTATAGATATAGATAATAAGAGTTTGGTGATAAAGGTGGTTGGTGTAATGAGTGGAGTTTAGGGTTTAAGTAATGGGTAACTTAGACATTTGACACACAATTTAACATAATTAAGGGCAATTAAGTGATTTCATGCATCCAAAGAGTGTCATTGCAACACTTTATAAATCTCAGGGATGTCTCCGTTAAAAAGTATTTTAATTAACCTCGAGGTGGAATTAAACCAAACTCAAGGGATGTCATTACAAATTACCCATGAATTTATCCATTGTTTCTCAGATTCTAACTCTAAACTCTACATGCCCTACAAATGTCCTATGAAAACTTAACTTGTTTCCAATAATAACTAATTAAAATTTGTTGGGCCACGACTTCGGATATAGTCGAACTTTACCCGATCCGTCTGGAGGGTCGTTTTGCACCGGTCCCGTGTATTAGTCGAGCCAAAAACCCCAAATACTCTGGTTATCGAAAAAAGAAAAACTAATTCAAATCTCATTAGAATATTCTTGTTTGAGTTTGTTAATTTTACTGATAGGTAATGTTGGAAATAGTTCTAGAAAAACAATAATTAAACTCAACTTTGAGCCTAAATAATTATGGGACACGAATTCCGAATTTAACGGGACCAAACACTAATGTGTTCTCCTTGGTGAGGAGATTGAGTTGGTATAATTACATGTTCAAAACTATTAAATATTGAATGAGAAATTATCTCTCAAAGATACCCATTTGAACTTGGGTAAGAATGTTTGTCCCACATTGGAAATAAAGTAAACTATAAAGGTGCTTATATATGGTTGTTTTGAATGGGTGATTTGAATATCTAGAGGCATGAGAGGAGAGCTAGACCATACATGATACATACTAGTCTTAGACTAACCACACACGCCCGCCTGCCCGGTCCGGGCCGTGGTCGTGGCGCGGTGCGGGTTCGCGGTTCTACCCATTTCTTTTTTGAAAAACTACAATGTCACCTAGACAGTTTCAATGCCTATTGGAGTGGATGCCTACACAGTTGAGGTGCCTCTCCATTCTCTTCAAATAGGCCATTGCATTTCATTCCAAATATAATTAATTCACTATTTTTCCAGAAATCATCTTCTTTCTCTATATACGTACATATACATATAGATAGCTTGTTCGGGTTTGAGTGCAAACACAGGGTGGGTGGGTTCACGGTTCTACCCATTTCTTTTTTGAAAAATTGCAATGTCTCTTCTAAATAGTTGTGTATATAGTTTTTATTTTGTTTTGGCAACCAACACCTAGACAGTTTCAATGCTTATTGGAGTGGATGCCTACACAATTGAGGTGCCTCTCCATTCTTTTCAAATAGGTCGTTGCATTTCATTCCAAATATAATTAATTCACTATTTTTCCAGAAATCCTCTTCTTTCTCTACATACGCACATATACATATAGATAGGTTGTTCGGGTTCGAGTGCAAACACAGGGTTGAGTTTGTCGGTCTTCACAGATTGCAGTGCTGCATTTTTTAAGGCGAAATATGTTCTATCTTGGGAGGCATTTGCTCGATTTCCTTGAGCACCGTAGAGGGAGCAATATTGCCTTAAGGAAACTGTGGTATCACACAGGGCTCATATTTTCTTTATCTTTTTTCCATTCTCATATTCGGGTCAGTTTCCTCTTTATGTAATTGTAATATATATATATATATACAATTTATGCATGATTGTTTTATATATATAACAGAAAACATGTTTTAGTAACAATCTTAAGGCAATATTTTCTTTCATGTTCTGTTATATCTGTATATATATATTTCATTCATATATATATTTATATCTGCATATTATGTTATATCTGCATAATTTAATACCGTATATTTATGTTATTTATATATATATATATATATATCTGTATATATATATATTAATTTGTGCATATATATATTTATATATTCTGATAGTGTATTCTGATATATATATATATATACATTATGATATTGTGTATCTATATATATATTTACTGGATTTCTATCTATATTTACTGTGTTATCATAAGATTTCTGTCTTATATACATAGTTACATTCTAAAATATTCTGATATATAGTTACATTCTGATATATTCTGATATTTACATAGTTACATTATGATATTTACATAATTACATTCTGATATATTGTTATTGTGCTACTATATATATTTACATTCTGATATATAGTTATATTATTTTATTAGTATTGTGTGGAATAGTAAAATAGTACATAAAGTAGATTTTTGTCTTTGTAAAAGAAATGACTACTAGTAATCCAACCACAATCACTGTCCCACATGGGGAGAAGCCTGAAAAATTTAATGGCTCAGATTTTAAGCGTTGGCAACAAAAGATGCTATTTTATCTCACTACTTTGAATCTAGCCAAGTTTTTAATGGAAGCAATTCCAACAGTGGCCGATGGTGAAACTGATAAAGATAAACTGGCTGCAGTAGATGCATGGAAGCATTTTGATTTCTTGTGCAGGAACTATATCCTAAATGGATTAGATAACACACTGTACAATGTATACAGTGGTGTGAAAACTTCAAAGGAATTATGGGAATCATTGGACAAAAAGTATAAAACTGGGGATGCTGGCACGAAGAAATTCATTGTTGGCAAGTTCTTAGATTTTAAAATGATAGATTTCAAAACCGTACTCAGCCAAGTGCAACAGATTCAAGTGTTTCTTCATGACATTCATGCAGAAGGTATGTCTCTTAGTGAGTCATTCCAAGTGGCGACTATAGTTGAAAAACTACCACCACTTTGGAAAGATTTTAAGAACTACCTTAAGCATAAACGTAAGAAGATGACGCTTGAAGAGTTGATAGTTCGCTTGAGGATTGAAGAGGACAATCGTAAGTCTAAAAAGAAAAGTGGTGTATGGCATCCTATGGAGTCAAAAACAAACATTGTGGAGAAATGATCAACTTCAAAGACTAAAAAGAGAAAGTTTAGTGAAGAATGTCCAAGTAAAGGATCTAAGAAGTTCAAAGGCAAGTGCTTCAATTGTGGAAAGTTATGACATCTCTCTAAAGACTTCTAAAGACTGTCGAAAGCCAAGGAACTTCAGGAACACTAGAGCTCAAACGAATGTGACTGAGGCAGATCGACTTACAAATGATGTAGGCGATATGAATCTTGCTGCCGTGGTTTCAGAGTGCAATTTGGTGGGCAATATCAAAGAGTGGTGGGTGGACACTGGTGCTACTCGTCACATCTGTGCCAATAGGTGGATGTTCATTACTTATTAACCTATGGAAAATGGAGATCAACTCTTTATGGGTAATTCTTCATCTTCTAAGGTAGAAGGTTGTGGAAAAGTGATCCTGAAAATGACTTCTGGAAAAGAGGTGACTCTGAATAATGTGTTACATGTGCCGAATATTCGCAATAACCTGGTGTCTGGATCTCTCCTAAGCAAAAATGGCTTTAAATTAGTCTTTGTGTCTGATAAATTTGTAGTTACTAAGAATGAAATGTATGTAGGAAAATGATATCTCAGTGATGGGTTGTTTAAGCTAAATGTTATGACTGTTGTACCCACAGCTAATAAGATCAATAACACAGTTTCTTCTGCTTATATGCTTGAGTCCTTTGATATTTGGCATGCTAGATTATGCTATGTTAATTATGACACTTTACGTAGATTAATTAATTTAAATGATTTGCCTAAGTATAAAATTGACCCAAATTATAAATGTGAGACTTGTGTAGAATCGAAATTAACAAGAAAATCTTTTCAAAAGGTTGAAAGATGTACTGAACCTCTAGAACTAGTGCATACTGATATATGTGATCTAAAGTTATTGGAAACTAGAGGAGGCAAAAAGTATTTTATTACTTTTATAGATGATTGCACACGATATTGCTATGTTTATTTGCTAAGAAGCAATGATGAGGCTATTGATATTTTCAAACAATATAAAACTGAAGTTGAGAATCAACTTAACAGAAAAATCAAAGCTATAAGAAGTGATAGGGGTGGTGAGTATGAATCTCCATTTGAGGAGTTCTGTAAAGAACATGGAATTATTCACCAAACTACAGCTCCCTACTTACCTCAATCGAATGGTGTAGCTGAAAGGAAAAACCGAACTTTAAAAGAAATGATGAATGCATTTTTGCTAAGTTCAAGAGTACCACAAAACTTGTGGGGGGGGGGGGGGGGGGGGGGGGGGGGGGAAGCTATACTTTCTGCTAATTATATTCTTAATAAACTGCCTCAAAAGAAAACTTTTAAAACCCCATATAAGTTATGAAAAGGTTATAAGTCTTCCTATAAATACTTAAAAGTGTGGAGGTGCTTAGCAAATGTGGCAATTCCTAAACCTAAAAAGGTGAAAATAGGACCAAAAACCGTAGATTGTGTATTCATTGGTTATGCTCACAATAGCAGTGCATATCGATTTCTTGTTAATAAATCTGAGATTTCTGATGTACATGTAAATACGATAATTGAATCAAGGAATTCTACATTCTTTGAGAATGTATTTCCATATAAAAGGACATCAGATTCAAGCTCACAGAAAATGACATTTGGTGATATGACTCAAGATAGTCAGGAACATATAGACCAAGAATCTATAGAACCCAGACGAAACAAAAGAGCAAGAATCACTAAGTCATTTGGGCCAGATTTTGTTATCAATCTGGTAGAGAATGAACCTCAAACCTATAAGGAGGTCATGTCTTCACCTGAAGCTTTTTATTGGAAAGAAGCTGTGAATAGTAAAATTGAGTCCATTATGCAAAATCATACATGGGAGCTGGTAGATATTCCACCAGGCAATAAACCATTGGGATGTAAGTGGATCTTCAAGAATAAGATGAAGGCTGATGGATCAATTGACAAGTATAAGGCAAGACTTGTAGTTAAAGGCTATAGACAAAAAAGAAGGGTTGGACTATTTTGACACTTATTCACCAGTTACTAGAATAACGTCCATTCGTATGCTAATTGTTATAGCAGCGTTAAATGGTTTAGAAATACATCAAATGAATGTAAAAACAACATTTCTAAATGGTGAATTAGATGAAGAAATATACATGGAACAACCCGATGGGTTCATTTCACCTGGCCAAGAGAGGAAAGTATGTAGAATTATAAAGTCATTGTATGGACTAAAGCAAGCGCTAAAATAATGGCATGAGAAATTTGACAGTGTTATGATGTCAAATGGGTTCAAAATAAATGAATGTTGTGTGTTTATGTCAAGAGTTATCATAATGCGCATGTCATTTTATGTCTATATGTGAATGACATGCTTATTATAGGCAGTAATAATGATGTAATCAAATCTACTAAGCAAATGTTAATGAGTAGATTTGACATGAAAGATCTTGGCATAGCTGATGTTATTTTAAGAATTAAAATTTCTAGAACATCAAAAGGACTTGTGTTATCCCAATCTCACTACATAGAGAAAATAATTGACAAGTTTAAGAAGTATGGGATAAGTCCAACAAGAACACATGTGGATGTAAACGTTAAACTTTCTAAGAACAATGATGAAGGCATTTCATAATTGGAATATGCTCGTATCATAGGAAGTTTAATGTATGTTATGAACTGTACTCGACCTGATATAACATACTCTGTTAGTAAGCTGAGTCGATACACAAGCAACCCAGGTAAATGTCATTGGAATGCCATACTAAGAGTTTTGGGATACTTGAAGTATCAAAGTTATGGTTTGCATTATACCAAATATCCAGCTGTACTTGAAGGATATAGTGATGCTAATTGGATATCTGATTCCAACGATTCAAAATCCACTAGTGGATCTATTTTTACTCTTGGAAGTGCAGTTGTGTCTTGGAAGTCCTCAAAGCAAACATGTATTGCTCGGTCCATAATGGAATATGAATTCATTGCATTGGACAAAGCTGGAGAAGAAGCAGAATGGCTTCGTAACTTTTTAGAGAACATTCCAAACTGGCAGAAACCAGTGCCAGCTATTTGTATACATTGTGACAATCAATCTACGATTGGAAGGACTCAAAATCACATGTATAATGGTAAGTCTAGACATATCCGTTGTAGACAAAAAACCGTGAAACAATTGCTCTCAAATGGTATAATATCCATTGACAATGTAAAGTCTAAGGATAATATAACAGATCCGTTAACTAAAGGTTTGACAAGAGAGCAAGTGGAAAGATCATCGAGGGGAATGGGCTTGAAGCCTTTGGGTTAAAAGACACCATAATGGCAACCCAACCTAGTTGACTGGAGATCCCAAGATCTAGGTTCAAAGGGACAACCGAATTGTGTGTGACTTAGTTAAAAGCACTGTGGAGATTAAATTAAACTCATTCCCATTCCTATGATGAGACAGTGCATATTTTAGGGTAAGTTATGCTTTTAATGATGTTTATGACTTGGACAAATCCAAGTGAGGAAGAATTCATAATAGAATCACCTATGTGAGTAGAAGGGGTCGCTTCTAGGAGGATTTTTCGAAGGCAGAATTCTCTGATAAATACTTATGAAACCAAGTGGTGTCCAAGGCCAAAATGGACACAAACGTGAGAACCAACTGTGTTCGAAGGGGAACTGTGTGAAGTCTATTGTCTTGGTTTACACAAACAGCTGACAGTTCAAGGCATCACGTCCACTGATTAGCTAGTAAATCCGACAGTTTTTCACAAGGGAAAGTTCAAGGCTCTAAGGCTACTTATCCTGATACAGTAACCTTTCATTGTACTCGAACTAGTGTCTGCATATTCATCTGCCTTTTGAAATGCTATTTTCCATTCAAGAGGGGGATTGTTGGAAATAGTTTTAGAAAAACTTTAATTAAACCCAACTTTGAGCCTAAATAATTATGGGACCCGAACTCCGAATTTAACGGGACCAAGCACTAATGTGTTATCCTTGGTGAGGAGATCGAGTTGGTATAATTACATGTTCAAAACTATTAAATATTAAATGAGAAATTATCTCTCAAAGATACCCATTTGAACTTGGGTAAGAATGTTTGTCCCACGTTGGAAATAAAGTAAACTATAAAGGTACTTATATATGGTTGCTTTGAATGGGTGATTTGAATATCTAGGGACATGGGAGGAGAGCTAGACCATGCATGAACCATACTAGTCTTAGACTAACCACACACGAGCGCGTCGCCCGCCCGCCCGGTCCGGGCCGTGGTCATGGCGCAGTACGGGTGGGTGGGTTCACGGTTCTACCCATTTCTTTTTTAAAAAACTGCAATATCTCTTCTAAAGAGTTGTGTATATAGTTTTTATTTTGTTTTGGCAACCAGCACCTAGACAGTTTCAATGCCTATTGGAGTGGATGCCTACACAATTGAGGTGCCTCTCCATTCTCTTCAAATAGGCCGTTGCATTTCATTCCAAATATAATTAATTCACTATTTTTTCAGAAATCCTCTTCTTTCTCTACATACGCACATATACATATAGATAGGTTGTTCGGGTTCAAGTGCAAACACAGGGTTGAGTTCGCCGGTCTTCACAGATTGCAGTGCTGCATTTTTTAAGGCGAAATTCGTTCTATCTTGGGAGACATTTGCTCAATTTCCTTGAGCATCGTAGAGGGAGCAATATTGCCTTAAGAAAACTGTGGTATCACACATGGCTCGAATTTTCTTTATCTTTTTTCCATTCTCATATTAGGGTCAGTTTCCTTTTTATGTATTTGTAATATATATATATACAGTTTATGCATGATTGTTTTATATATATAACAGAATGTTTTAGTAATAGGTAAGTCTTTCCCCATGAAGGTATCCAAGTTGCACCACCATCACCATGATCCAGAATCCATTTAGGTAAAAGATAAACATTTCTAAACTTAGGCCCTACATAGCATTGGTGTTTTTATTTTCGGAATGATTGTCGATTAAGTTCAGGTATTGTCTCGCAGGGTTGTGATAATAAGTAGATATAAACATGTGATTTTTCTATCCTCATAATTTTTCTGAAGTTAAAATGATGAAATCATGAGTTATGTGATACACCTATGTTGAGTTGAGTGAGTGTACTCCCAACGGATGCATAAAATCAAGGTTGTTAAAATCGGAATTATAGGTAGGATCGTTACAGGTCCGTAAAATCGGAATCGTAGAATCGTAAGATTACTTAATTATTAATAAATAATACATTTTAATTTCTTAAAAGTAATAAAATTATAATACAACAAAAATATACTCAAAATATAACATATGGACATAAACATTAAGAGTTTGAGCCTTTAATCATTTTCTCACAAGTTTGGGTCATATATTGTGATATTATACCAAATCATTAATATTTTGGGTTTTTCATATGGGTGACCTAACCCTCAATCCATTATTTCAACCCAAAAAATCATAAAACACATGTGAGTAGAATCTTACTAAAATTATAAAATCATACAAAAGCGTAGTAGAATTGTAAGATTTTACGACTTAGGATCACGATTCTGACAACTATGCATAAAATACATTGACCTTGCATTTTCAGCTGACCAGTGTTAGTCCTTTGCTTGGGTTGCGCGAGTCAATCGAACAGGTTTTCTCACAACAGTAGTAATTATTTCATAGCTTATCTCTTTATCGTCTCATATTCTCATTGGTGGTATGCTTATATCCAGGCCTCACCCCGAGGGTAGGTCGCCTATGGCCTCCAGACTGGGCCCCAAATATATATATATATATATATATTTTGTATTGTATTTTTTTTTTTGAAAAAAAATATATTAATACTTCTATAACGTTTAAATATATATTTATTTTCTCAATTGACATCAAGAATATGCTAAGCAAATTCAAGGGCCTCATTTTTTTATAACAAAAATTATTTTACTATAGGTAAAAAAAAAATTAATTTATTTAACAACCCAATTCTTACTAAATTCAATTCCCGTTGAACAATTTTGGACCCCAAAATTTGATATTTCGGTTACTATTACTATAGACTTAAAGAAAAAAAAGAATAATCTCAATTTTTTAACTTAAATGAAATTAAAGTCTAATACAAATCAAACTATTATTCTTATTAGAGTTACGCCTTTTTTGGATTGGCTTTTCAAACGTTATTTTTGGCTTCCTAGAGGGAAAAATTGTGTTGAACTGTATTTGGCAAAAAAATTAGAAGAGCTTCTGGGTCTTGGAAGAACGTTTTAAAGAATGCGGAGGTACCAGCTTCTCAAAATATCTTCCGCTTCTCTTTTTCTTCTGCGAAAAGCTAGAAGCAGAAACTATGCCAAACATGCCCTTCGATGATTCTTATCGCACTTGCATAATTTTTTACGATTACACTTAAAGCTCTTGTAACTGTCGCACTCTTTTCTAGCGACTACACTTAGATGGATGTTGTTTTGCCGCACTCATCCAATAACAATATTTTTTCAAGACACCAACAAAATGGAGGTTATTTTCAATTTTCTTAATATTAAGACTTTTAATAATTTTTTTAAGCGTCTCACATTTATTATTGCTTAGGGCCTACACTTATTTGGGTATTCAGGCACGCCCTCCTTATATCAATTCCGCATTCCTTTTTGAATTGAAATGTGCATATTCATGCAATGCAAACTAGTATTTAGAATTACCTTCAAACTTTTAATGAGAGCCAACAAGTGCTTAACCAGGCCCCAAACTTCTAGGATAAACTCTAAAATTAATATTAGGAATTTTCATCATATTTCAAAATTCATTAGAAAAAAAAATTAAAAAAAAATATACTACTCACACTAACCATCCCGAGCTTTGCTCACTAAAACTCTGACCTCTCATAAACACCAACATACACATAAACCCTGGAGCAACTCCTCAATCCACAACTTTAAAAAAAAAAAAACTCAATCCACAAGCTCTCTTCAAGTGAGTAATTTCAACGAACATCTACTGTGCAATTAGGGCGGCAATTTGTATTTGTGGATTGTATTCGTATCGGGTTGAGATCGTGTAGGGTTGAAATGAGTCGTGTCAAAAAAGACTTGGTTACGTGTCAAATATGTTCAACTTAACTCAATTCATTTATTAAACATGTTATCAGTGTCGACCCATGTAACCCGTTTAACCTATTTATTACTATAATATATTAAATTAAATTTGACATAACCAACATGAAACAAAATATTTAACATATTTATCAGCAAAATTAAATTGAATTTGACACGATCCAATAATAACTTATTGATATATTTCAGTCCATGACCAATTAGAGAAGAGAAGAAAATAATAATAAAAAATATATATAAATATAATCGTGTCAAGGGATTGTTCGGGTTTGACCATAACTCGACACTAATATTTTCATGTCGTATTCGGATCGACATTTATAAAATTTCAATCATTTTATGATGAATCAAACCCTGTAATTCATACAATGTTCTTCTTGTATTACGGCACTATGTGCAACATACACCTCTCTCTCTCTCCTCATGTGAGTAATTTCAGCGAACACCTGCTAGGTCTCTTTCTCTCTCTATATATACATATCCACACACACGAACACTAACTAGTTTTTCCCCTCATTTTCTTTAATCTCATTTCTACAATTTTACTCTTTCTTGTACTCTATTTCATTTAAAATTTTCTTTGAAAAAAAATTATTATTATTTAAATCTTGAAATTGAAGTGGTTTCTCTCATCAACCTTGGACCATTCCATTTCCACCCAGAAAAATTCAGACACCCGTCTTCACCAAAACCCAAATGCAAATCCTTCCTTCACTCCCCATAAATGATCAAAACAACAATCTTCACAAGACCACCCATCAACACCCATTTCCACACACTCCTCAAACTCTCATCCACATCCTCCACACCTCCTCAATCTCTCCCTAACCTCAGCACCTGCATTGCATCACTTCAAGCATGTTCCCGCCACAAGAACCTCAAACAAGGCCAAGAACTCCACTCCCACATGCTCACCAATGGCCTCCTCTCCTCCCCACACTCCATCACCAGCCTCATCAACATGTACTCCAAGTGCAATCGCATCGACCAAGCCTTGTCCGTCTTCAATTCATCGACCCATGATCAGAATTTGTTTGCTTACAATGCAATCATTGCTGGGTTCGCCTCCAATGGGTTGCCGAAACCCGCAATTGGGTTTTATTGGAGATTGCGCGGGAATGGTGGTGTGCCGGATAAGTTTACGTTTCCGTGTGTGGTTAGAGCTTGTGCGGATGTTTTGGAGGTTTTAGAGGTGAGGAAGATTCATGGGTTGGTGTTTAAACTTGGGTTGGAGTTTGATTTGTTTATAGGGAGTGCTTTGGTTCATGCTTATTTGAAATTTGGGCTCATGGAGGAGGCAGTGGAAGTGTTTGAGGAATTGCCCGAAAGAGATGTGGTGCTTTGGAATGCGATGGTTAATGGTTATGCGCAGATGGGGCAGTTTGAGATGGCATTGGAGGTTTTTAGGAGGATGGGTGAAGAAGGGGTTGTTCCGAGTAAATTCACAGTTACGGGGATGCTGTCGGTTTTTGCTGTAATGGAGGAGCTGAATAGTGGGAAGGCAATTCATGGGTTTGTGGTGAAAAGAGGCTATGATTCGGGTCTTGCAGTTTCGAATGCATTGATTGATCTGTATGGAAAATGCAAAATTCTTGAAGATGCCTTGGGGATTTTTGACACTATGGATGAGAAGGATATATTTTCATGGAACTCAATCATATGTGTTCATGAACAATTTGGTGATCATGAGGGAGCAGTGAAGCTTTTTTTAAGGATGTTAAGGTCGGGATTTCAGCCTGATTTGGTCACAGTCACGACCGTCCTTCCGGCTTGCTCTCATTTGGCGAAATTGATGCAAGGTAGAGAAATACATGGATACATGATTCTCAGTGGGCTGGGCAAGGATGGTGATGATGTTAAACTAAATAATGCTGTTATGGACATGTATGCAAAATGTGGGAGTATGAGGGAAGCTCACTTGGTTTTCGATAGGATGATACATAGAGATGCAGCATCATGGAACATCATGATTATGGGTTATGGCATGCATGGATTTGGCATTGAGGCATTAGATATGTTCTATCGCATGAGTGAAGTGGAATTGAAGCCTGATGAGGTTACATTTGTGGGGGTTTTGTCAGCCTGCAATCATGCAGGTTTTGTGAGTCAAGGGAGAGACTTCCTGGCACAAATGCCGTTGAAATATGGTGTTGTTCCAACTAAAGAACACTATACTTGTGTGGTTGACATGCTAGGTCGAGCTGGACTGGTGGAGGAAGCGTATGAGTTGGTATCGACAATGCCAATTGACGCAAACCCAGTGGTATGGAGGGCTTTACTAGCAGCATGTCGACTCCATGGGAATGAAGCCCTGGCCAAGGTTGCTGCGGAGAGGGTGTTTGAGCTAGAACCAGAGCACTGTGGAAGTTTTGTATTAATGTCAAATGTTTATGGAGCGGTTGGTAAATATGAAGAGGTATCGGAGGTGAGACATATAATGAGGCAACAAAATGTGAAAAAGACACCAGGTTGTAGCTGGATTGAACTCGGTAATAGTATGCATGTTTTTTCTACTGGCGACAGAACTCATCCCAATGGCTGCTTTATTTATGCTGGATTAAATACCTTGACTGCTCTTCTGTTTGACTACGGATATGTGCCAGATTTCTAGCATGACTGTAAAGAATGTGAAATTCTTTTTTCCCAAAATAATCTGAAATAGTGATATCTTACCAAATGTGAAATATTGGAGAGTGGTATATTGGTTTAGTTTTACATTCAAGATGAAATGCTTTATCCTGTGTATGCATACACGATGGCACCAAAATCATGCATTTTACACATTGTAGCAGAATTGGAGACCAATAAAAAAATTGGCGTTGCACAGCATAGGAACAGGAGTATAAATCATGCATTGCTGCCAATCTGCTTATTAAGTTGCAAGTTGCAGATTGACTCATCTGTATTTTATCTGTTTCTCAAGGTACTTTGATGGTTTTGAATATTTGTTTTTGCATTTCAACTTGGTGGCCTTAAAAGTACCATGTGACCTATCCTAATTTTGAGTTGCAACTTAACACAGTTTCTTGTGATGTAAAACAGGTAGATAAAAGTGATGGTGCAAAAAGATTTTGGATACCCAAAGAAAGGTAGTTCTGATTTTAATTTGTGTGCTGTTGTGTCCTTCATCAAAGAATTTATGCTGGATTCCGAATTTAGAATGTTACCATAGGATTCTTCTTTATTTATTTTGATATGTGACCTAATCCTGAAAGTGGGGATTATTATTATTTTTAACCAAGCCCACATATTCTCTTTATGTTCATTTTAGTGTTGTTCTTTTATTTCTTTTTAATGATGGTGCACTTAATTTCATTGGGAATCATAGACCTCTGAATGGAGGCAATGGTAATTATTTGTCCATTGGGATGTCAAGCATCTATATTTGTACTGTCGCTATTTCCACAAGTCTTTATTCATGTTCTGTATGTTATAGGTGACAACATTGAACCACTTTGTACAAACCTGTTCTTTGTCAATACCTCGTTGTTCTTGTCCAGATGTTCATGTTCTTTATTTCATCATTTTACATTGATGCTGCCGCTGATGATACCAGGCCTGAAATTGTACACTGGTCTGACAGATATGGGTTCATAACAACGTAAATTTCATCAACAAGTTATCTGGTACTCGTAATTTTCATAGTTTATGGCTCTCCATGTGTGTGATCTGCTTCACTCTTTACCCTTAATGGTGCCTCTTACATTTAAGATCCCCCCCCCCCCCCCCCAAAAAAAATCAATATCAAGTCAAGGAGTTCTTCAAGGCTTTCGTCACTCCTACACTTATATTCTCCAACAGCTGTCATGTATCTTCTTGATATCTCCAATTACCCTTCTTTTGCTTTTGTCTCATTATTGTACCTGACCTTAGGCCATCACCTTATACTGCTCAGTTTTTGGTTCAATTGTAGATGACTCAGCCAAAAGTGCTAGTTTTGGTGATCGCCTCAATGTTCTTTTCCTTGTCTTGCTAAATAAAGAGTAGTACTTTCTTTTTATTGGCTCCCGTTGGCATCATGATACATGCGTTATTTTATGTCAATTTTTTTTATTTCCTTTTATTCATTGATTCTCAAATTTAGATATTGCTACACTGAGGCTTTATCCTCTACACCAACATGCAAACGAAGTTTTGCAAATTTATGATCAACCCTTAACATCAAGCACTAAGGAGGAATACAATTCCTGAGATTTAAGCTAATAAGTACAAGGCACATCTGGGTGAAAACAGCTGTATGCTTGACAATCAAAAACACCAGTCTAAATTCTTATCATGAGCTCATATGCCATGTTTTGTGCCCATTTATATGGACTATCAGTTTGTTCCAATTAGGGAAGCTTGGGAAAATTCACCAATATTTTCACGTTTGGTCTCGGTCTTCAAGTCTTCAAGATAATGTTGATAGATATACGAAACAAACCCCCAAATGGCCAACAACATGGCAGTTGCTTTAACTCCACTCATCTTTTCATTGAAAAAGATCACTGCTAGAACCGGAACAATTGGTACACCTAAAGTGCTAATTACATTGCAGAATAGAGAAGACACCTCAAAGATCAACCCGTTAGCACCGATAGAGAAAACCTGCCAAGCAGCAGCTGTCCATACCAAAGTCATCACATAGGATAAATTCCCCAGTCCAAACTCCTCCATCTCTCTATTCAAACTTTTCCACTCCCCGCTTGCGAAAAGCCCCACCAGAATTGCACAAGTAGCAACTAGAGACGTGAAAATTATCAATTTCAAAACCACCTTAAAATTTCCAGTTTTAAAAACCTTCCTGAAGGATAGCTGTGTTAAAGCTAGTATCAATGCATACCCCGCGGCAGCCCCGATAGTACAGAGAAACCCTACCACATACTTCCCTCGAGAGATTTCAGTTGAGTCGGTTGAGTCGGTTTGGAATACAAGGAGAATGGAGGAGATGGTCAGAAGGACCAGAGAGTTGACAATGAAAGGAGTAAACTTCTGTGAATTGAGGAAGAAGGAGAAAAGAGCATTGAAGCCTAACTGGCTTGCACAGATGAGAGAAAAAGTAGAAACAGGAAGATATAGGAGCCCTATTGAGAACAACATGGCATCTGCTGCTAGGAATATACCAAGGAAGAAATAAACTGATGCAACTACTAAGGCAGAGGGTGTTTTTGTGTTATGGTGGTGGTCTGCAGTTTGATTTTTGGTTGGTGTAATGTAGAGGAAGGGAAGGAGTATCGGGAAGCTTACAGTTTGCACGAGTGTTGCAATCCATTTGCTCTTTCCGCCTTTGTCAAAGTAGAGTCTCCCCAGGAGTGTTGCAACTGACTGACCGGAGAGGACAAAAAGTGCATAGATTGCTATCTTTAGCCACCACTTATATGGACGAGGAAGACGGCCTGTTGATTGGGAACTGACATGTGCATTTTGAGTTGAGGTTGCTTCTTTGGCCTCCTGAACTGTAAAACAACAAGTGCAGAAACTTCATTGAAAAACTAATATCCAAAGAAGGGATTTAGAAAAGATGAAGATAAAGTTAGTTCAATATTGGGTAAACGTGGATATTCCTACTCTACACTATTAATTTTTATGGAACCTAGTTGTTCATCTTTTGGACATATTGCCATAAATCATTTTGAACTTTAGGTGTAATGTGGTTTATATAGTCTCTTGATCTTCAAATGCTTTTTCGGATACATTAATTCAGTCATTCCAATGAGTGATTCGAAACCGTGTTCCATTTTCTGATATTGCAAACTGTTGTATGGAACCAAAGAGTCCGAAGATGGCCACTAGCTCTCTGCAAGTCAGGGCTAGCGGTTGTAGTGAAGTCATATCAAGGCAGCCATACTGGAAAGTGTGGCTATATCACTTCCTTTCAAGGAGCTATAATGATTGTTGGGTATTTTTGTTCGACACTGCTTGACGCCCTAAAAGGAGGGAGCTACGTGCGTACATTTTATTGCAAATTAAAGATTAGTGAAGTAAGACCAAGCTCGTAAGCTTATTATCCAATAAACTATTTAGGTAGTCGTAGAAACTTGATCAAATCCAAAAAGGTAAAACAGTAAAAGAAAAGAATGCAGAGCCTTATAACTTAGACGACTGTTAAGAGCTCTCCGAAGGAAGTTATTGATACTGCATGAGAATTTTGAAGACGTTAGATTTTCTGCAATTCTGCTGTTGGTGCAAATACAAGTCATTCACCACTCGGGATTATTCAATTAATTTATACTTTTTAATATACGGAAAAAGTAATAGAAGGAATCTTCCACAACTTTTTACGAGTTTGATTTTTTCTTTTTAATTCATTCAGGGTTTATGGATGAGTAAAGCTAGTAAAGAAAAGAAAAGCCGACTTCAAATTCCGTTTCTTATTTTTCCCACCACCTAATGGACTTGAAAATTTGAGAAACTGACTTACTTGTGATGTGTAGTTGCAGTTCTTGAGCTTCTCCCATTTCAAGGATGTAGAACTCTATTTGCTACAAAGCCAATGCTTGAAGAAGGTAGCATTAATATGCAGCTCTGGCAGGTGGTGAGATATTTCTTATACTTTTGTCATATGTTTCACTAGCATGATTCGAAACCAGAGTACTGTATTGATGTTTTTCAATTGTCAGCTTCATTCACCAGTGGTCCAGAACCAATTACCTAATCAGGTTGCATCACAATCTTTCTTTTCAGCATCAATTTTCTTCCCTTTTGGCTGTTCAGCATTTCCACAGGCAGCTTAGAGCCTGAGAGAGACATACTAATATTTACATTTCTGTTGGAAATGTAAATCAAATAGCCCTTAGTTGATAGCCATGCCAAAATTGGTGGGTCCCACAAGGTCTCCTAGTATCATTTTTGTCATATGTACACAGATGAAGTATATCTCATCTTTTCATATATCTAGGAGTTAGGTTTGTTTGGCTGGAAAACTTTTGCAAGCATGCCACTTTCTTGACTAGATTACTTCTGAGTTGATACCAAGGAGGTGCTATGTAATAATTGATTTGGCATAGTTACTATAGTGCAGGAGCACAATGTGCTCTTGTCATTTTTCAAGATCACGTCCAAGGATTGGGAGATTATTCAGATATATACATTCTTCTTTTGATGAAACTTATTGAGAAGACTACGGATTTTTTTTTTTTTAGATTAGTTGCTTGGGAGAGGAGTACAGAACATGCTCGGTTTTGTAGGAAGGAACAAAATTGAAGCGAAGATAGAGAAAGAATGGATGTATTAGACATTTTTAAGCAATGGATAGTGTTCTACCCTCTATTTGTTTGGTTGAATGGAAGAGAAGAGAAGCGATTTTGTTTGTTAGGAAAAAAGGATATAGATTGAATTTAGAATTGTAAATTGAAATTTTTATAACGGCCTTGCTTAGTTAAAGTGAAGAAGAGGAAGGATGGATCATCCATCTTCTTTTCCCTTCTCTGCTTGTCTGCCAAACGAAAGAAATCTTTTCCTTTCTTCTGATCTTTCCTCCACTCATCTTTCTTCCTAACAAATGGACCGTTAGTCTTAACTCTTAAGCAATGAAGCTTGAGTCGTCATCTTTATGTAGTCTGTCTTATGTGTTATATGGAGATGGTACAATTAGAAACATTGTGTTTACATGTATAGTTGCTTTAGGGCCTGTTTGGGTACTATTTTTGGGTTTGGTTTTGGTTTTGGACTTTGATTTGAATACCAAACCATGTTTGGTTACTGGTTTTTGGGCTTTTTAAAACCAACTATTAAAACCTTTGGGTTTGGCCTACCAATTTTGACTTCTCTCTCTGTTATATATATATATATATATAGCCAAATTTTTTTACTTTTCTCTCTCTCTCTCTCTCTCTATATATATATATATATATATATATGGGTTAACAATCGTAATTTTTGATTTTTTAGGACTTTTTTATATATTTATATATTTTTAATACATATTAGTATATATATAATAATATTTGGACCAAGACCAATTCCTTACCAAATATGGTTTTAAATTTAGAATAAAACCACCCAAGACCACCAAAATCAAAATTACAAGACCAGACCACCCAAAACCGCAAATCAAACATGCCCTTAGAGACTCCGAAAATTGGACACATTCAATTCATTACGTTATTGATACTGATTTCAATAGTGAAATTAGCCCGACTCTAAAACTACTTGTCGTTTTCTCTTAATTTAGCTGCTTTTGTGACAATAATTGTTACTTCCCGACTTCAAATTTTGCTCACGAGAGGAAAATCCCCTTTGAGAACTTCCTTTGTGTGTTGTTTTAGAGACTACGAAAATTGCACACATTCAATTCATCTAGTTGAGTAAAGACTACGTTATTGATACTGATGTCGACGGTCAAATTAGCCCGACTCTCAAACTACTTGTCATTTTTCTTAATCTAGCTGCAACTATCACAATAATTGTTACTTCCAGATTTCAGATTTTGCCCAGAGAGGAAAATTCCATTTGGGAACTTCCTCAAAGTAGTCAAATTCACCACTAACAACTAGATAAGGTTGTGATGGAGAAATAAGACAACATTGCTTGTGATGGTTACCACATGGTCACAGTGATCAACATGAGTGACTAATGCCCTGTTTGGATTGACTTCTCAAACGTTGTTTTTGGCTTCCTGGAGGAAAAACTGTTTTGAACGGTGTTTAGCAAAAATTTTAGAAGAGCTTCCGGGTCTTGGAAGAGCGTTTTAAAAAAGTTGGGGTACCAGTTTCTCAAAACAACTTTTACTTCTCTTTTTCTTCTGCGAAAAGTCAGAAACAGAAACTATGTCAAACATAGCCTAAAGACACTTCAAATAGTGTCTTGTGCCAATGTCCTTTTCTTTGTTAGTTCTAGGAGTTTAATGTTCTTTGGCATTTTGGACAAGAAGATAATATAGGGGGTTAGTTCTAGGAGTTTAATGATGTCCTTTGCCTTTTTGCACAAGAAGATAATATGGAACCCCCGGCATGAGGTTTTGACACCACCTGAGAGGGGTTTTTTCATTTCAGAATAAGATTGATGATGAGGTTCTGAGAAGGGAATTCAGATTATTTTGAATATTCTTGGGCGAAAACAAATCTATGATTATTTTTCTACTTTTTCAAATGTTCCTCGAGATGTAAGAGCTTACTGTCTAAGAATGCTTGCAGTAACTTTGTGCCCTGTGTAGTTCAATGGTAGTTTTTTTCTGTTCTTTTGGAAAGAATAAACATACACCAATGCTATTAAGGTCTCGTTTGCCATAATTTTTGTTTTTGGTTTTACGCAAGAGAAAAAGAGAAGCATAAACTGTTTTGAGAAACTGATACCCCCAGCTTTTTTAAAACGTTCTTCCAAGGTTCAGAAGTTCCTCTAAAATTTTTGTCAAACACTGTTCAAAACAATTTTCCTTTCAAAAAGTAGTTTTTCCCTCCAAAAAGTAGCGTCTAAAAAGTTAACCCAAACAGAGTCTGAGTAAAACTGAATAAGATGTTAAATGGTTTAATCTTTCATGTTAGTAAACCATTTGCTGAAGATCCATTGAACAACCAATTGCCAAGTTTAAACCTAACGGAGGGCATAATTACAAGAAAATGTGAATTCAAGACCTGTTTATGTTGAATCTGCATATATAAAGCAACAGTTATAAATTGTTTTCGTGTCCATTTATATAACAGATCAATTTTCGTTTATTCCAGTCAGGGGCGAAGCTGTGTAGTAGCTAGGGGGGGCCATGGCCCCTCCCCATTTTTTTTAGCTCCAAAAAAATCATATATTATAGAAGTGTTTATAAAAATTGCATATGGCCCCTTCAATTTTTTTTTTAAAATTCCTTAGGTAGTTTAGAAAAATATAAATTTTACCAATGGATTTATAAAAAAATTGCATTGCCCTCCCTCAAGTTTCTTTAAAAATTCTTTTGGTAAATCAAAAAAAATATAAAATTTATCAATAAAATTAAAAAAAATTACATTGGCCCCTAGGTCAATTTCCTGGCTCCGCGTCTGATTCCAGTAATACAGGTTCATTTATGGTGTACATAGAAAGAAAAAAAAAAGCATTAGTAATGCCGTGTTGAAAAGTTACTCGGTCTCAAATTATCTTCAACAATCAACATAATATTCAAATATATATATGTGTATGTATGTATGTGTGTGTAAAAATTAGAAGAATGAGGAACTTGGAAAATGAACTCATTTCATTGATTTGCCATCTCAATCAAGCTCAACTTGTATTAATTAAAATTTCTTTTTAATATATACGCGACCCTAAGTCTAATAAATGGAGTCGGTTAATATTATTGAATTATTTGTAGTTACACAATATATGATTGTACTTGTAACCTAAGCTTTATGTCACTCTCAAACATATAAAAAACCTACCTTCAGAGAGATCACGGTATGTAAACCTACAAATTATAAAATGTACAAATATAATTTGTTTTGTTTTGTACTACAAAAATGCTTGTAATTATAATGGGGTGGATGCTTCGTGGATGGACTCAAAAGTTTAAGCTAATGAGTAGAGCTAACATTCACATATTATATACTCATTCACTTTCCCATCCTTATCCTATATGGGACAAATGGGTACCCTCTAACATTTTCCTCCATCTGAACTCGTGCAACGCCCTCGTTGCAGTCGGACCACCTTGCTTGTTCGATCAGGACCCACCCGGGTGATGTCAACCCGACGGGTGCGTGGTATTGGGTTAAAGATTGGGTTTGACTCTAATATCAATTATAATCAAGGCAGTTAGAATCGGGATTTTAGGTAGAATCGTAATATTCTACCAACTCATATTAATTTTTATAAAAAAATATTAATAATTAAATATTTAATTCAAAATTCTAAATAATATTACAAAAATTAAAATTTTCTAATACATTAGTCCATATATTGGAATATTGGACTAAATTGTAAAGTTTTTGGGTATTTCATATGAAGGGCGAAACCGTCAAATTAGTATAAAAATGTAGTAGAATTGTAAAATTATGGATGGATGTTTCGCGGGTCGACCAAAAACTTTAAGCTAATGGAGAGGACTAACATTCACTTATTATATACCCATTTACTTTTTCATTCTTATCCGATGTGGGAATGGTCATACACCATTGGTTTCAATTTTTTATCTCTATTTTTTTTGGGCTTGCCAATAATGGGTAATCCTGGTTGATTAAACTATGTAGAAGTAGAAAAGAAGCAACCACTTCGATCAGTTCGAATTTTGTTTGACATTAAAATAAGTGGATCATATGTACTACCTACAATAAACAATTGTTCAATCACTCCAAACCTATAAATTTTATGGAATCTTAGCTAGATTGAGCAGGTGATTAAATGAATTCTTATTTGCTCATCATTTTTCGCCCATTAAATATGTGTGTGAATATATCCTTTGTTTTCTTCTGCCGCACGACAATTGTATTATTTATTTGGTTGTCAAATTATTGGTACACCATATTTTGGCACTTTTTAAAATTGTAAATTAAACTTATTCAAATACATCATTATCAACTATGGGTAGTGAACTTGAATTGGTCATCATCACTCGTCTTTGACAAATGTTTGTCATATAATTTCTAAAATATATATTTCAAAATTTTTTTTTTTGTTACTTTCAATTTAGCATTATATATGCATGATCCACATTTGATCTTAAATGTCAATAAAAGAGACATATTTTAGATTTTTTTTTTCAATTTATATTTGTGTGTAGCAAATTGGTTGAACTTGGCCCAGACAAGAAACTATGAAAAAAATATTTTCCATACAAAATTATCTATTTATTAAAGGTTAATGCTATATACTAGTAAACTAAATGATCATATAGTGTCATTACATTCTGAAGCTGACTATATCAGTCTTCTTTTTAGTATTCAATTGTTCATGTCCTTCCCAATTTAACAATAGTAGCCATTATTTCATGTTGCTGTAAGGTTTGACCATTATAAGTCTGAAGAGCTAGATTAAAAAAAGTTAACATGAAAATGTATTACCTTATACAAATAAAAATACAAGTTTGACTTTCTGAGAAAATTGTTAATAAATTAAAAAATAAGACAAGTTTGGTCTACAATTGGTCTTATCCACCCAAGATTATTTTTTTCTTATATAAGCTAGGTAGAGATTTAATTATTTGAGTCAATTATTCTCTAGAATTGAAATTAATCACAACCTTATTTTTGTTGTTCCTTCCTTGCCTCTACAATTAAAACTTTTACCACTTTCTTGGAGAATGTTGGTAGCAAATTCTTATCAATTATCATAGTGTAATTAATAAGCCACAAACAAAACAAGTGTTTGTTGTGTGGATAATACTTATTGATTGTGTTATTCAATTTCCGAAAAGGAGAAAAGGGATGAAACTATTTTGATCATGTTTCCATTGACTTCAATTTCACATCTCACTTTAAGAAATTAATGGTGAAAACAACCCAAAAGCTCAAGCAAATTAAATAGTCCATTAAAAATTATAAACATGGTAATTTAGGTGAAAGAGCTCTACCTTGGAACAAATATCTAAACTCATAGTTTATATTCAACAATTTCAGCTGAATAATATAAGAAGGCCCTAACAAGTTTCACACCATAAATCCAACATCTTATTTGAATTCACCAAACTCTAATTAGTAGCTACTATAGTGCATAGGTATGATTTTTAATGGTCCCTTGCATTTGACAGGAAAATTAAATAAACTTATATATATATATATATAAAAAAATTTCACAAATGAATATAAATTTCTACTCTCGTAATTCATTCACTTAATTAACTAACATATATGTCACACATTACACTCGCATCGTACTACATGAAAGTTCGTTTTTGTTCTTAATCAGGTGCATGTATTGAACAAAATTTCCAAACTTATCAAAGGTCTTGTAGCATGATGGTATCACATTTACTCTCCAAATGGGAGGTTAGGGGTTCGAACCCTATGGGACTCATGTGGGTGTGTGGGTTTCTTACCATTCAAAAAATAAATTAAAAAAAATCCCAAATAATGATACAATGATTATTTTCAATATATAAAATGCATGACAAATACCTAATCCAGGCCAATAAGCATGGAATTGTTTTGCAGCATCTCTTAGGAATATATTAATTTTAGGTCTCAAATCTCATTTAATTGTACCAAACCACATCATCTCCCCCAGATAAATATATAATTTATCTCCATTGACTAATAGAGGATGATAAGGTGATGCGGATTGGGGTTATACCTGTTGCATTAATTCAAAAAGGTCATCCGGGAGCTATATATATATATATATATATATATATATATATATATATATATATATTTATTATGTTGAAAGTCAATAGGTTAACTATATACTTCCTATATGTGTATAATACCACACACATCTTTAGTTATTAGGATTTCATTAATTTCACATATGTATATGTACGTATATATAACTTAAGTTCATAAACTTATACTTAGTTTTCAGCTGAATTGTCTCAAGTACTGTCATATATAAGATCCATAAGGCATAAACATAGCAACTCCTGCAATTTCTTAGCAATACTCTATATCTATATGTTCATGAACTCCACATATATAAAGTTCTTGTCTCAAATACATAACAACATGAATACATATCTCATGCAATCAAAACAAAAATTGTCTTGAAATTTCGAACAAAAAACAAAAAAAAAATTACCTTATGCGCTCCATAACTTAAGCAACATGAATACATATCCACATGCATTTGACAGAATTGAAGAATTCTTCATTTTCCCAAACACACTCCAATTGATTTAAGAGCATTAGAAATGACAACACACTCACTATATGTCTGTGTATAGCTGAAAGGAGTTGCTTAAGTTCAAGAGAAGTAATTGTATTATATATGTAACAAGAATACTGAGATCGAGATGGATACACTACTCAAGTTTAACTACAAGTATGAGATGGAGAGAGATCAAGAAAGATGGAGGACATATATATATATATATATATAGTCTTAGGATATTCATAGTAATGTAACAGCCCTTGGTCTTGAAGTTAGGAGGAATTAAACCTTTTCTTAGATATATGAGATAGATTCATGGCTCTTGTTTATACAGCATTGAAGGAAGCATGTCTTGAAGAAGGCCATTGTCCGGAAGCGCTTGAAACTGCTGGAATGGGGTTAGGGCTTGCTGATAGATAGAGCCGGTGGCCACACCATGGTTGTACAGATGAGGCATTTGAAGCATCAGTTCTTGAGGAAAGCTCAGCCCGGCCATCGGAGACTGTGTTAGCATCGAATGAGACAGCATCCCAGCCACATTTCCTCTCAGCGTCGCCGGTAGGGGATGGTTGTGCTGCCCTTCGTATGTCGTGATCACAATTGACGGATCTTGGAATGACCTCTCCACGCGTTTCTTCACCGTGCACTTTTGAGTAGTGCACCTATAATAGCTTCTGCAATTCACAATGAATCCAAATTGATATATACATTTATATGTAACTCCATAAATATTTGGAATAGCTCTCCACTCGTAGAGAAGGTTGCAGATTCTATACAAATGCTTTGAACAGGTTCGAGGTCTAATATCTTACTTGGTGAAATAGAATACTAAGAGCAAAAAAAATAAATGAAACGAATTGACATCAACCAATTAAAAGGTGTTATCTTCTTTGCAACCACAAAGAACATATTTGTTTGATCGCTAACAATTCCTAGAAATGGAAAAGGAAAGTTGAAATTTAGTCTGCTAGTTTCACTTCTAGTTTAGGATCTTTAATTTTGACAATCCAAATGAAACTATATAGAAACTAATGTGAACATTACACCAAACATGCATGATGAAGAATCATCTTTGAAAATGATTCATATATATTACACAAAATACAAGCATAGGCACACGTGAATTGTATCAAATGATATATAGATATACATGTACAACTCACACACACAGGCACAAATGACTTATATAAAATGATTCACATATATATATATATATGTGTGTGTGTGTGTGTGTATACACAGACACAGAAAACACATACACACAGTGACACACAAGGCAAATGAGAAACTGACCTGGGATAGGGGCTATTCTTGACAGCCTTCTGCCCATATTTTCTCCATCTATATCCATCTTCTAGATGATCAACTTCACTTTTAGTCATGAAAGCAAACCTAGGTTCCTTCTGCTTTTTCTCTCCTTTCTTCTTTGGCTTGATCCTGATAATATATACATATTAGTCAAAGTTATACACTTCCATACGCAAAAGTCACAAAAATATCATATCAAAACTTGTTAGCATCAATAATACTTTACAAGAAAAACCCAATTTACTCACACAGTCTTAGAGCTCTCTCCACCATCATCTGACCCTTTTGGCTGCTGCTCCTTCTTGTTCTTGCACGACTCCTCATCGCCACCGGCCTCGGTGGACGAATAAGAGACCGAGGAGTTTGGCGTCGCTGGAGTCTCATTACCGCCAACTAGGTCACCGCCTTCCACCACCGGCGCCTTTTGATGATCATCTCTGAGGGTAGAGAATGAAGATGAAGGCGACAAGCCGAAAGCTCTTGCGAGAGTGTTGTAGTCTGTGGATTGTTGAAGACAGTGGTCACTAGGGCTCATGTATGAGGGATCAAACCCTAACCCTAGATTGTGAGACGACGAATCGGCTATGGAGGAAGCCTTTTGAGTGTAGAGATAGGAAGAAGTGTTGGTGGAGAGTACTGGGAAATCGGATTCAGAGCTGCCATTTCGATCATCATGGAAGAGGTAGTGGTAGTAGAGGTCTCTGGGCTCTTCAGACATAGGGAATAAGTGGAGGAGGAGATGAGAGATGAGAGAGAGGTTTGACAGGAGCTTTGGTTAAAGTCTCTTTATTTAAGCTTTGACAAGAAGATAGGTTGAGGACTATTTGTCTTATTTTATATACACACATATATATATATAAAGAGAGAGAGAGAGAGATTATGTGGCTTTGAATGACAACTGCTAGCCTAACCTTTATGAAGGAGGTTTGACAAAAATTAGTCCATGCATTTCTAGGGTTGAGTGTGTTTTGTCTTGATGACTACTTCCCATCTTTTGTTTTTATTTTATTTTTACCTTTTAATGTATTGTGTGTGTGTGTGAGAGTGAGAGAGAGAGAGAGAGAGATGTTATATATGAAGCTTTGAATGAGTGCTAGCCTAACTTTGTGAACGGAAGGATTTGACAAAATTAGGGTACTTGGAGTACTGTTGTCTTAATGACATCTTCATGGTCTTCTTTTTATTTATTCATTTATTGTTTTTTTTAACATTGTTTTCTCTCTAATCACCTTGATCATCAATTTATAAGTTAGAATTACACATTATGCCTTAGAGAAAGGGATAAGGCAAATTTAAGATAAAAGAGTAAAAGAGGCTAGTAGATGAAATCTAGTAAAGCTTATACTGAACATCCGATAATGTTTTACTCCCTCCGTCCCAAATTATTATTTTACTAATTTTATTTGTCCCAAATTAGTTATCTATTTTGCTAATTTTACTTGTCCCAAATTAGTTATCAGTTTCGAATTCCAATACAATATTATCATATACTTTCTTAAATTACTCATCTTCACTAAATTCAAAATGGAATGAACTCCACTAAAAGCAAACCTTAATTATATATCTAGGGGGGCCGTTTTGACATAAATAAAAAAAAAGTAATAGTGGATTCGGAATTGTAACCTCCCCATTATTCTATTTCCGATTCATAACTAGAGCATGCAGCCGATAATGGAGACAGAGATATAGAAAGTGTGCAGTGAGAAATTGGAAAAAAAAAAAAAAAAATTATTGACTTTTCAAACATGGACAAATAAAAAGGGATGAGGGGAGTAATAAGTTATCAAAATTAATTAATAAATACATATTTTATTTTTAATATAGAATGTTAATACTGACAATAAACAATGTGAATTTAACATAAAATTAACTAAAGTGTTTACAAGTTTAAATTCTTCAAAGACTATTAATATGGACGAATTGAAGAAGACAATTCATCCATCTAACATAATAAATTAAAGAGTTAATTTCAGTAAACCCCATGTGTTTTAAAAATAGATTACTTTTTTCTCTTCCTATACAAAAAACCCACCATGGTTACCAAAATGTATCAATTTGCCTCCTCCCTATAATTTTAGACCAAAATACCCCTAAACTTTAATTAAATTAAAAAAACCATATAAAATTCAAAAAATATATATACATAATTCATAAAAAATATATAAAAATTCAAAAAAACATATAAATTCATAAACAAATATATAAAAATTAGAAAACAATATATAAATTAGTAAAAAAAATATAAAATTCCAAACAATATATAATTTTTTTAAATATGTATATATATAATTCATAATAAATATATAAAATTTGAAACAAATATATAAAATTAAAAAACATATAAAATTTGAAAAAATATTTAAAATTCGTAAAAAATTTATAAAATTAAAAAATATGTATAAAATTCGAAAAAACACATATAAAATTTGAAAGAAAAATATAATTTTTTTAATAAATATATAAAATTCGTAAAAAATATATAAAATTTTAAAAACTTATAAAATTCGAAAAAACCATATTACCAATCAAATAAAATATCTCGAAAACATAAATATCATTTTAATTTTAATTAGGAATAAAATCATATAACTTTATTATTAAATTACATGAATGGGTAGATTATGTTGGACCCTTCATATTAAAAAATGGTTAGTTCAATCCGCACTTTGTTTATTGCATGGAAATGGAAAAAAGCAATTGACTTCTAAAAAAATACTTTTAACACCACAAATTAATTTAAAACTATGACTATACTCTATTGTGACATCTAAATGTTTTTGAAAAAAAAAATCAAATATAGTAGAAGAGCACTTTCTTGGATTGTATTATGATTTTTCCAAAAATCAAATATTATGATTTTCCTACCCCTTTTTTCTTTTTTGATAATCTTGTTTGAATATACTACTGTAGTGTGCCAAAGGATTATATATATATATTGAATTTTATATATTTTTTACGAATTTTATTTGTTTTTTTCGAATTTTATATGATTTTTTTATATATATTTTTTACGAATTATATATATTTATATCGAATTTTATATGTTTTTTAATTTTATATGTTTTTTTTACGAATTTTATATGTTTTTATTTTAGTTTATATATATTTTTATGAATTTTATATATTTTTACGAATTTTATATATTTGTTTTCGAATTTTATATGTTTTTTTTACGAATTTTATATTTTTTTTGAATTTTATATATTTTTTACGAAGTTTATATATATTTACAAATTTTATATTTTTTTTGAATTTTATATGTTTTTTTTGAATTTATATATATTTTTTACGAATTATGTATATATATTTTTTGAATTTTATATGTTTTAATTTTATTTTATATATTTTTTACGAATTTTATATATATTTTTATGAATTTTATATATTTTTTTACGAATTATATATATATTTTTACGAATTTTATGTATATATTTTAAAATTTTATATGTATTTTTTAATTTTGATATATTTTTCGAATTATGTATATATATATATATTTAAATTTTATATGTTTTTTTTTAATTTAATTAAATCGCAGGGGTATTTTGGTCAAAAATTATGTGGAAGGAAGCAAGTTGATACATTTTGATAACCAATATGGAAGTTTTCTGTATAGGAGGAGGGTAAAATGATCCTTTTTGGAATCACAGGGGGTTGACTGAAATTCACTCTAAATTAAATATTACCATCATATTATTAACATTAACGATTTTAATTCTCGAACAACTAACATCAACCGTCTTTATCTATAATTCAAGACTTGTTTAGCAAACCCTAATTTCCATAACTATGACATGATTGAAGGGGGAGATTGAGAATTAATGAAATTCTGGAAATGTCATTGTTGAGAGATACATAAACGATGCTTGTTGTTGAGGAGATGTAGAGAGATACACAAAAACATACATAAGTCAGCGAAGACTAGATGATGGAGAAGGAGGAGAGGAGAGGTGGTGGTGGGTTTAATAGTCAGTCGCGAGGAGTGACACACAGTGGGTCAATGTTTCTAACTGGGGCGTACACGTGTCCCCACTTGGCACCGCCTTTTGACCGTTGCTGACACATGACCTGGCACGTGGGAGACCCTTTGTGGTTTTGTTTGGCTACACAACTTTACAAACTAGTATCACATTACATGCCCTTGTCCTTTGCTGATGTGGACTCAACGTCAGCATCTTATTCCTTTCCATGCCCTAATCATTCACACTAAATTATTTATTCCCACTTTTTCCTATATAATTGATGAGTCACGTGCACACCACGTGTTTTTAAATAGGGTAAATTACACTTTGACCCCTTCAGAATGATATATTACACCCGCATCTCCTATTGTTTGGATAATTATAATTTTACCCCCTCTAGTTTATATGTCTTCTATTCAGGTGACCGGAACTATGAAATAACTTATCTACCATAACTATTTTTCATGTCCTTGCATCAAACTGAAGGTAATCGATCTAGACATTTCACCTTTGAAAAAATGATGACTTAAGTGCTAACTAAGTTTGACAATGTTGGAAGTTCAATTGAGGAAGTGTTTGTTATAATTTACAAATTTGAGGGGATTCAACTATAATTATTCAAATAATAAAAAATCCGAAATCTTGAGAGAATGTAACTGTAATTTATTCTTTTTAAAAAATATATTAATTCGCCAATTGTGTTAGTCAAATTTCTATATGATCATATCACTTCTCACAATCGTGAATTTTTAATTAAAATTGATTTTTGCATAACCTTTTGATTTATGATTTAGTAAATTGATAATTTTAATTAATTTTTTTGAATTTTAATTCGAGGAATTTTTAATCATCATAATACATTAAAGACTTATTATAATATTAGCTTGTTAATATTTAAGCTAATTAGAAAACACTTTGAGGTGAAATAAATCAAAACTTAACAGCATAAAACACATGAATACATTATTCAACACAATTAAAACATGTGAGAGTGAATGTGAAGCAATACTTTGGACTGATGTGAAAGAAACCTAAAGAATAATAAAGCTCATCTACTAAATCTTGTTAGGGGTGTATTTGATTCTAAATCCAAGGCAAGATTTTGTTTTATTTAAATGTTTCACGAGTGGGTCTTCATTTATTACTTTGATTGGGTTCGTGTTGTACTCAGACCATCTGAAACGTATGAAACTCTTTTTAAATTAATGTAAATCACAAATAAAATATTTAAAAAAATTCATTAGTTTATGAGTCCTTGATGTAACTCGGTATACTATCCATCATCTTTTCTCATTTCTTAAACGAATAAATTGAACTTGTTTCATATTCATTCAAAGAAGTAATTTTACAACAATTTGGTCACATATTGTCACGAAAAAATCTTAAACACATACTAACTGGTATTGTTTATTTTTAGCTCTAGGAATCAAATTCCTCAATACTATTATCATCATATTTAATAGAAACAAAATAAAAAGTGAATAATAACATTCAAATTCATGTATATAAATAAAATACTATACATCCTCTCATGTATATAAACAAACAAAATTACCTGTCAAGAGGAAAAAGTCAACATGCACAAAATGGTAATTAGGTTTAACCCCAGACGTACCTTTTACGGACTTAAAGCGCGATTTGTGGCTAATTGTTGGCATATATAGCGCGCGCGCGCATATATATATATATATATATATATATATATATATGTTATAGTAGCACATGTATTAACTTCAATTGAGATAAGCATAGAACAAGTCATGGACTTCATAGTCATATAAATTAACAAAAAGTGCCTTTTAGCTTTTTGATACTTTGAACATGGAGGTTTTTTTTTTTCTTTTTTCTACAGTGAATCCACTTGCATTGTTGTGTGACATTTATCTCACTTTCTTGAGTTGTTAGTTGTTGAGTAACAAAAATTAGGCATTACATTGCCAATAAAATTTCATGTTTGAAAACTTTGAAAAAGACTGGTCGTCACATTGCTAGGAATGAATAGACAGCTACCAAATTCTAGCTAGCTAGCTCAATGAACATATGGCATAAAATTAGTGGCCCATTCTAAATCTTTTTACAATAATACATTTACCATTGCCACCTCACCAAGTTAGGCAGTGAATTTCGATTTTCTCCGTGGTTGCGTCTCAGAATTGGTCGTATCTAGTATGATATATGTATATGTATATGTAGTTCATATTAGTATATATTGGTCATTAATAATAATAATAATAATTGAGGGCAAATAAATGTGATTGATTTGATATTGTTTCACATTAATCCTTCACAATATAAATGAAAAACTCAAATCAAATAAATGTGATGTGAATTGATAGAAATGAACTCCAATTAAGCAAATGCGGACTAGAATGGATAATTAAAAAATACTAACTTCTGTTATGTATCCCAACTCTTCATAACACTACAAATATATATATATATATATATATATATATATTTTTTTTTTTTTTTTTTTTTTTTGCTATAGCAACAAAAATTTAGTGATAGGTTAAAATTCTCCGTTACTATTGTACAAAAAATTAAAATATAAACAACAATACTTATGTATTAATTTATCTTTTCTGCTGATATAGTCCAATACATTATGAACATATGGCTAAATATTTTTAAAAAAAATAAGAAGCCTCAATTCCTTTATGAAAGAAATTTGGTATGGGTCACATCAATAAAAAGGACAAACTTCATGTCCCTTGACAAGACCCAATTCATAATTAAAATATAGAAGAAATATTAAAGAGAAACTCTCAAATCAACAAAATTGCACACTCTTAGGCTATGAAACATGAATACTTCATCTAAGGTCGTCGTACTCGTGTCGAACATGTCAAAAATACGTGTCCGACATGCCAAAAATGTGTCCTAATTTTTTTATATTGGACGCAAGATGGACATGCAGAGGAAATGCGCGTGTCGGCGAGTCGGACACGCGATGAATCGGTTGATTCAATAAAAGATAGATGATTTATGAAGCCGGTAATTTGGTGGATTATTTATGGAACTTTAATACCACTAATCCAATATTTGATTTTGAAGATACTTGAACATCTTTATTCATCATCATCTTGTTAGAGGAATTGAAACACTTATTCATTTATTCACTATTTGAACAAGAACAACATAACTTCACAAAGAGCCAAATATTTGGTAATTTTACATTCTAATTTTTGTCTTCAATCAAAAAAAATTTTAGGGCCCGTTTGGAAACTTGGTTTTGGTTTTGGTTTTGTGATTTTAGTTTTGGTGGTCTTGGGTAGTTTTAGGTAAATCTAAAACCAAAATTGGTGTTTGGTAAGGAGTTGGTCTTGGTCTTGGTATAATTATATATATATACTAATATGTATTAAAAATATATAAATATGAAAAATATATATATAAAATTGGAAAAAAATATTAAAATGAATATATATATAATTAAAAAATATTTAAAATTCCCGAAAACATTTGACATTTTTATTTTTTTTATTCCAAAATATATATATATAATCGAAAAAAATATTTTAAAATGTGAAAATTATATATAAAATTCAAATAATATATCTTAAATTCGAAAAAATATTTATAATTCAAAAAATATATAAAATTCTAAATTTTTTTATTATATACTGAAAAATTTTAAAAATTTAGAAAAAAAAAGATATGAAATGGGGAAAATATATATAGATTCGAAATAAATATATAAAATTCAAAAATCATATAAAATTATAATATATTTGAAAGAAATATTTAAAATTAAAAAAAATTATATAAAAATCGGAAAATAAAAAAAAATTACTATTTGAAAATAAAATATATCAAATTTGAAAATAAATAAAAATGAAAAAATAATATATAAAATTTGAAAAAAATATTTAAAATAAGAAAAAAATATAACAAAAAATTCGAGAAAACAATATTTAAATTTCTATTTTTTTTAAATTCAAAAAAATATATATATAATTGATAAAAATATTTAAAATGTGAAAATTTTATATAAAATGCGAAATATTTATAATTTTTTCCAAAATTTTTTTCTCCAACTTAATTTTCGGAAAATATTGTTTTTCATAATATATTTTTTCAAAAAATATATATTTTAAGAAAATTATATTTTGAAAAAAATATTTACAGAAAATTATAAAATTTTCGCAATTTTTTTTTATATTTTTTGAAAAGTGCGAAATATTTATATTTTATTATAAAATTTTCGCACTTTTTTTAAATTTTTTTAAAAGTGCGAAATATTTAAAATTCAAAAAATATATAAAATTTTGAAAAATTATATTAAAATATGATTTTTTTCCAAAAAATATTTTTTTTCAAAATATAAAATTTGAAAAATACTTTTCCGAAAATTTATTATGTCCCAAAATATAAAATTATGTCCTAAAATAATTTTTTTCCAAATATTATATATTATGTTTTTCAAAATAATTCCTATTTTCGGCCATATATATATATATGTATAGAGAGAGAGAAAAAAAAAAAAGTCAAAATTGGTAGGTCAAAACCATGGTTTTAGTGGTTGGTTTTAAAAAGCCCAAAACCAAGTTCAAAACCCACCAACCAAACATGGTTTGGTCTTGAAATCAAATACCAAAACCAAAACCAGACCCAAAACCATGTTCCCAAACAGGCCCTTACAATATAACGAGAGAGACTAAGATGTCGGATGTTGGACAAGATGCATTTGATTACTTGGATGGTAGTAAAATGAAGAATTTTAAACATGTCAGATATTTCATTTTACTTATTTAATTTTTTTTGTTTATAAATTTATTTGGTTCGCATTATATAAGTGATAAATAAAATATTTGTACAATATAATATGTATATATAGAAAAAAATTATATTTTTTATAAACATGTCAGAGGTGTGTCGTGTTCCGTGTCCGTCATTCATAACTCTTAAGACAAAAATGAAGTACCAATTATAAATTACATAAGTTAATGGAAAATAAACCTAAACTAAATGCACTTCTTGAATGCTTGGCATGAATTTAAAATGTGTAAAACTACGACTTGAGCTCGGTGAACTTATTTTTCAATTTCAAGACTCAAAAGTAATAAAGTTAGAGATGCATAGGTAGAAATCTACATCATGTCATTTTGGCTTTCATACTTGCTTGACTACATGACGTACAAATTAGACCCTTGCACATCATGCACATATCACCCAGCTTCCTTCTACGAATGTACACACACATATACAATTATATACATATAATCATATATAAAATATGTATCTAGAAGGGTGACTTGTTTTTAATAAGTATGTGTGCAAGTGTGACATGAAATACATCGATCATTTATATATGGAATTTATGTGTGGTGTGTATGTTGTTGGAGAGAAGATGGATAGGGGTAGAACAATAGAATGGTTACTGAGACAGGGCGGTTGATTAAGGGGATGACTTTTAAATGATAAAGGATAGCATCAATAAAATAGCATGAGATTGTTGACCTTGAATAGGTGTGTGTCCATATTATGTGACATAAAGCATGGTCTTTGGTATATATTGTTGTTATTGGAAGTCCCTATCAGTACAGAAGAGAGCAGGTTTTTTGTTAGGTGTGTGCTCTGAAAAAAGAATCTTTGGATGTCGATAAATTTTAATTGAGAAAGCAATCCCGATATCATAAAATACTACTTAAGTGTCCACATTTATTATTCAACTCATTCTAAAATAAAAATAGTCAAATCAATTTATCAATTTATCCTTCAATCATTTAAATTATAAAATATCTAAACTACAAATATCACATCACTTGGTGGGATCAAGGGTAAAATTGATTTTTCATTCACTATCACACCAATAAAAATTATCATCTCAAAAAGTTAGATTCCCAAAGTGAATATATAATTTGGGACAAAGGGAATAATATATATATATATATATATATATGGGTGAATGACACAAAAATCATGATGGAGATATATATATATATATATATATATATATCTATCGTGATTTTTAAAAATCCATATCATATACATTTGGTACAAATAACTCATCCATTTTATTTTTCAGTGCCTAAGATATCGAATTATCATCTTATCCTTATTTATTTATTTATTTTACGAAAAAAAAAACTGAAATGAAAAATGACGATTTAGGTCATTTTTTCCAGTAGTATCAGCTTTTATTTTAGGCGTTTAATCACAAATGATGACATTTTGGTAAGTGATTAAAGGCATTTTTGGCATTTAGGAATAAAATATTGCATGTGAAAGTCATGTGCCTAAATTCAGACCAAAAAAATTAACGAAATCTTGGTTGAAGGGTCCAAAGTGCACATTTTTGCAATACTATTAGTGCTTATATATATATTTTGAACTTTAAAGGTGTTACATGCACATTTTTTATACTAAAGGGGGTTTCCACTATTTACCCATATATCGATATATAGATAGATATATGTAAAGGTTGTGCAGAGAATTGAGTACCTTTCCATGTTCATAATGCAGTTAAGCACATGACCCATGTACCTTTCTAAGTTCATAGATAGGAGGTGACACTAATGGTCATTTGCCAAAAAAGGTATTATCTGAATTTTGGTTGGTTGGAACAAAGACTCATTCAAAGTCTTTAATTTAGGACCAAGTTGGTTAATTAGTGCTTCATTTAATTTAGATCATGGATATCTAGAATTAAGTTTGAGTGTTCTAATGAAGTTCTTTGCCCATTACCAATGTAAGAAAGTGTATGTATACATATATGCTTCTATATTTATGTGTATGTAGACTCTGAAGTAGAAGATTGAAATGACATTATTTAGATGTTTAAACCATATTACATGAAAGAAGCTAAAATTTGAGTTTTGATTTCTTACCTCCTGTTATAACCAATAATGATCCAAAAAACATGGCAAAATGCAATTCCTATAAGCTCCAATGGAGATTAAGGTGTTGTTTGATAATATTTTTTCACCACTTAACTCTGGATAGATTTAGTACTTAATTGATTAAGTGCGTTTGATAAAAAATTTAAATATCACTTAAAAAATTAAATAACACTTAAAATTTTGACCACTTAAAATGATTAAAATTTTAAGTGGCAGAATTATTACTTATCACTTAAGTTTGAAAACTTAAAATATATAAAGATATAAAAAAAAATGTATAACTTTTTTAAGCACTACTTAAAACTTTCAGTATTTAACAATTTCATACTAAACAATTCAATTCTTGAAATTTTTATTACTTAATTTTTAATTTTATCAAATAACACCTGAGATTAAAAGAGACTCAATCCTCCTCATTCATGTATGACTATATAGTTGCCTGAATATTACGAACTCGAAAAGTTTTGATTAAGATTTTATGAATTAAGGCATTGATTGATAGGTGGTTATGGTTCCATTTGGTCTGACCTGGTCTTAATTTTTAGATATCAGATCATGTTTGTTTTCACTTGGTCTCAAAATTTGGAATCAGACCAAATTGAACCAAGATCATAAATTTGAGACCAAGCTTTTTGCTGGGTCATGGTGGTCTGGTTCCCAAATTTCTTAACCAAAATCAGAAAAAGCAAGACCACAAGAAAACCATGCCTTGTCGTCTCTCTCCACAAACCCTAGAACAAAGAAGAAAAGCTCATCCACAACCATGGTCTCTTCTCGCCTCTCTCATCAGAAACCCTATCGCGTCGCTCCTCCCCTCTCGTCTCTCTCTACAAACCCTATATCACACCGCTGGTAGAGCAGATGACTGAAAATCAAGCTCTCACCAGTTCAAATCCGGTTAGTTTCAGATCTTTCTGTTTTTTGAATGGTGTAGAACTTGGATTTCCTGAAATTATGATTTGATTTGTAATCCCATTGTAGTTTGTAGTTCAATATTGTTCTGTTTCTTGGAGAAATGTTTTCTTCTTTCCATAGATTTGAAAATTTCCATTTAGCACAATTTTAATACTGTGACTGAGATCATCAGACCAAACCGATTGCCAAACGTGTCTTAAGAATTGTAATCTAGTGATAATTCGTCATTTTTAAAATGTTAAAAGCTAATTATTGATCACAAAGGGATCTGTTGCATCTTTTCATGAGCATATAGCGGAACAAACTAATGCACTCAACTCCTATAGTGCATTATTTTTGATAGGATAAAGAAGTTAAAATAAAAATCAAACCTTTTTGAAGGTTAACATAAATTTACCTCATCTGTGTGTAAAATAAATAACACTTATATAAAAGAAATACTGTGGAGGACATGAAAGAGAAGTGGATCCAACAAATTAACTAATAAGATTTGGTTGCTTCTTTATTGAGAACTTCTATTGAAAAATGGAGTAAAGGTCCACATTTTTTCTATAATATTTACTTTGCACATTCATTTTATGAATTTTTTAATATATTAGGCATTTACATAGATACCCTTTTCCCTCCACACTCAAATCTATATGTTGATAGAACAAATTATTATTTTCAAGGTTAAGTAATTGTTTTACTAATAAATGGTTAAATCATCCTATCATCTAATATATTACGGATAATTTATTTCGTAACATTTTAAACCGTGTCAATACTATTATGCAGTATTGATACTCATTTGATGATACTCTATTTTAAAATTAATATTATTCGAGTTCATTATATCGTTACTATTGTGATCATAATTGATACTGCAATTACGAATTATAATATATTTATATAAAATAATTCAGTGGGACTACTAGATCAAATGACTCGATTTTTTTTCACTCATACAGTCACTCTCGAGCTTCCCATCAATTCTTTATCACTGGCCATGACAAAATGGTCAAGCATTAGGTTTCGATTGATGATCAGATCTTATTATTTTGTTAATTAAAAAAAATTCATATCATCCTTAATCAATCTCCGTCACATAGACCTTTGTCCACTATCAAGATGTTTTATATATTTAATATTCATCTTTCAATTAATTTCATTTATATATATTCAATTGACTAAAATATCAAAAGTCAACGTACCCAATCATAAATTCCCATCTACTCCACTTGGAATGTTCCAAATAAGTCAATAATGCAAAGCTTTAAAATCCCCTAATTGGATTAGCAATATTTAGCTTAATTAAAATTAAATAAATGTTAACACTATCTACCTATAAATATACATAAGTATATACCTTTTACTATTTTAATTGTCTAAAGTGAGCTTCAAATGTGAAAGGTCTTGGATGCACTGGATTCTCTCATGGGTCAGAATATATTTGACCAATTCTAACAACTGAAAGCATTCCTTCTAGTATATTTTACCTATTCTTTTATTTTATTTTATTTTATATAATATATATATGTATATATAATGTTCAGAATTCAATTATATGCCCCACTATTGAAACTGACTAGTATAGGACCTGATTATTAATTTATTAAATGCTCAATGGAATCATCAAATGTCACACATTGAAAAAACAATAATAAATAAAAACGTTGACGCGGTCATTTGGAGAAATGTATATATTCGATTTTATAATTATCCTATTAAATATTTTTGAGTAACTTTCACTCTAGTCTTTGCACGCCCAGTCAAAGTCACTCAAGACTAGTTACTTCATTGGATTCCCCAAGGCATCAACAGTAGTGCTGCAAACTAACAAGCCAAATTTTGAAATGATGAACCTCAATTCATTTATTAAATGAATTTATAAAATGTATTTAAGTTCAACTAATTTGCTTAATGAACGAGTTCGGGCTGAACTCCAAATTTAACGAGTCGAGCCCGAACGTACTTACGAATAACTCGTTTCATCTGCAATATTTATTACTCTTGCCAATAATTATCTGGATTGAGTTATTGCATGTATGTTTTTAACATATTTTTACTAATATAATTTTTTATGAATGATTTTTATATTATGGCCTCATAATTCCTATGATCTTTTCACAACAATCTTCATAATTTGTTCAATTTAAACACTTTTTTTGGTCAAATATGAAATAATTTTACTATTTAATTTAGACGGGTCTGTTCACGAGTTTGGCGAGCCGAGCTTAGTAATGTTCAAGCTCGATTGATTTACTAAATGAGTCTAAAATTATACTCAGACTCGGTTCGTACAAACGAGCACAAGTCTGTTCACGAACGACTCAGTTAATTTACAACCCTGATCAGCATATATATATATATATATATGCATTCATTTGTGTCATTTCTACACTCTACTGTGCTAACTTGTGATTTAAAATCACTAGATTTATGCAACAATATCAGTAACTTGCGCAACAAGTAGAACCCTAAGGTATGAGTATATATAGCACATAATTTGTGTCATTGTATCATGTTTGTGTTATACTATGTCACTTATCAAATAACTGATAGTGCCACGCAACATTTAAATCATAGTTGTGTCATTTATGTAACACAATTACTTTTAAAGTACATATTACACTAGGGCTTGTTTGGGAAGTGTGTTTTGGGCTTAGTTTTGGTTTGGTTTTTGATTTGAAGACCAAATCATGTTTGGTTGGTGGTTTTGGACTTTTTAAAACTAATCATTAAAACCTTGGTTTTGGCCTACCAATTTTGACTTTTTTTTTTTTTTTCTCTCTCTCTCTATATATATATGGCCGAAAATATGAATTATTTTGAAAAAAATAATATATAATATTTGAAAAAAAATCATATTTTGAAACATAATATATATTTTTCGCAAAAAAAATATTTTTCTGAATTTTTTTTATATTTTGGGACATAATAAATTTTCGGAAAAGTATTTTTCAAATTTTATATATTTTTTTGAATTATATATATTTTTTTGAATTTTCAATATTTCGCACTTTAAAAAAAATATAAAAAAGTGCGAAAATTTTATAATAAAATATAAATATTTTGCACTTTTCAAAAAATAAAAAAAAAGTGCGAAAATTTAATAATTTTCTGCAAATATTCTTTTCAAAATATAATTTTCTTAAAATATATATTTTTTTCAAAAAATATATTATGAAAAACAATATTTTCGGAAAATTAAGTTGGAGAAAAAAAAATTTGGAAAAAATTATAAATATTTCGCACTTTTTTATATTTTATGGAAAGTGAGAAAATTTTATAATTTTCTGGAAAGTGCGAAATATTTTTATCAATTATATATATATATATATATTAATATATATTATTTGAATTTTATATATAATTTTCACATTTTAAAATATTTTTATCAATTATATATATATTTTTGAATTTTAAAAAAATAGAAATTTAAATATTGTTTTATATGATTTTTGAATTTTATATATTTCTTTCGAATCTATATATTTTTCCCCATTTTATATCCTTTTTTTCTAAATTTTTAAAACAATTCAGTATATAATATAAGTTTTCAGAATTTTAATTTTGTTTTGAACTATATATATTTTTTCGAATTTAATATATATTATTTGAATTTTATATATGATTTTAACATTTTAAAATATTTTTTTCGATTATATATATATTTTTTGGAATAAAAAAATAGAAATGTCAATTGTTTTCGAAAATTTTAAATATTTTTTAATTATATATATATTCATTTTTAATATTTTTTTCCAATTATATATATATTTTTTCATATTTATATATTTTTAATACATATTAGTATATATATATAATTATACCAAGACCAAGACCAAGATCAACTCCTTACCAAACATAGTTTTAGATTTACCTAAAACCACCCAAGACCACCAAGACCAAAATCACAATACCAAGACCAAAACTAATACCAAAACCAAGTTACCAAACGGGCCCTAGGAATAATAAATTTTGTCGGACTGACTGTGATATTTTTGAAATATTCAGCAGTTCTATGCTGAAAACACAAGGAAAAAAAATAAATCTCTATCCCAAAATAAGTGTATACTTTTACTCTTTTTTTTGTTCTAAAATAAGTGTCTATTTTTACTTTTTTCTCTGTTCCAAAATAAATATTTTATTTGAAAAGTCAAAACACTTTATCATATCATTTTACTAATTTATCCTTCATGCATTAAAATTATAAATTATCTATATAATAATTCATCACATCATTAAAGTGAGACCAAAGATAAAATTGATATTTCATTAATTATAAATATAATATCTTATAAAGTTGGATTAAACTTATAAATTGAGACGGAGAGAGTATGATTTTGGTGTGTATAACGAGCATGGTTGCCTAGAGCCTAGTATATGTAAAAGTTCAATTCTTTTGGGACTCTTGGGATGGAGGCTCTAGGCAATCACCTGGGCCTCCTAGATCCACGGCTAGTCCTGATATTTCGGTTATGTTTGGTAGGTGGTCTTTCTGGTCTGGTCTAGTTCGGTCCGGTCTGGTCTGGTCTAATCTGATCTGGAAAAGTCTGTTTGGTAAACGGTTTGGTCTTACTATTTATTATAATATTTATTTATGTATTATTTATTTATTTATTATTTATTCACTTTATAATATATTTTATTATTTTATTATTTTATTATTTATATTATTAAATTATTATTTATTAATTTATATATTAATTTATAAATATATTCTACTTATTTATTATTATTTCATTATTTAATTCATTTAATTTATAAATTATTTATTCATTTTTAATTATTTAAAAATATATTTTATTAATTTAATATTAATTTATTATTATTATTATAAAGTATTTATTCATTATTATATTTACTTATTATTTATTATTATATCTATTTATTATTTTTTATTATATTTATTTCATTTTATTATTTATTATTTATTATTTTTATTATATTTTTAAATATGTTTTATGTAATTTATTATTATTATTTATTATTTAGTCCATTTTTTTATTATTATATTTTTTTTATTATTATTGTATTCATTTTTTATTATTATTATGTTTTATTTAATTTATTATTTATATTATTAATTATTCTTTTTTAATTATTTATAAATATATTTTATTATTTATTCATTTTTTTATTATTATTATATTCATTTTTTTTATTATTAGGTATTATTTATTATTTATATTTTATTTTTAAAATATGTTTTATTTAATTTATTATTATTATTCATTTTTTATTATTATTTATTCATTTTTAATTATTTATAAATATATTTTATTAATAAGACCAGACCAGATCACCAGGAACCACCTTTTTTTTTTTGTCTGAAATGAGGTCATTTTGGTCTGGTCTTACTTGGTCTAACCAAAAATTTGGGACCAATGTTACCAAACACGGTCTGATCCCATAAAACGCAAGACCAGACCAGACCACCTAAGACCAGACCACCTACCAAACAGGGCCTTCGTTTCTAACGTAATAGCAAGACTGAAACAATGTAAATATTTTTTAAATTATCTTAGGTAGGCATTGGCACGCATGTAGTTTTTAAATATACAATTTTATTTTTATTTTTGATTATTTAGAAAATATTATTATTTAATTAAAAAAATAGCATCACTCGAACAAAAAGAGGATGTGTTTGATAAGTTTAGTTGATCTATTGAATTTCAAGAGAATATATAAAGGAGTTATTTACGGTGACACCTAATGATGTTTGAATAAATTATTGATAGATGTAATTTTTGGAGAGTACCTTTTAATTATGTTTAGAGGTTTGAAAAAGTTGACAAAGACACCCCCAATATCTAAGAAATGTTCATAGTATTCATTAATTTTGGGTTTGCAATATAAATACTTCATTTGTCCCAATTTACTTGTTCATGTTTGAATAAAAACATTCACAGATTTTGGTCAAACCGGACAACTAAAATGGGATGGAGATAGTATTTTTTTCTTTCCTTTCTTGCTTTTTTTTTTTTTTAAGTTAAATAGACTAAAATAACCATGCATACACTTTCTTTTAAAACCTTTGTGTTGTAGTATTATTAATCATCAAGTTAACTATTTTTTTATTTTTTTATTTATCATAAGTACTTTTTATCATATTCAATATATGCCCTAATACAATTTTTTTGTCTACCCCCATGTGTGTAAATTTTAGTTTTTTTTAACTATTAAAGATTATTTTTAAATATAATTATAATACTTGTTAATTAACTTTTTTTATATAAATAATTTGAAATAAAGAGTGTCCACTTAGAATAGTAATCTCTTCTTATATTTGGTAAAATTGTTAGACAAATTTTAATTAACTAAATTTCAATAATGGTAATACATACATTCTATTTTATCATTAGTAACTAATGATTTTTATAAATTTTACATATTTGTCATACTTAAAAATAATTAATAAAAAACTTAACATTTTGGCACAAGGTGCCAAATGCATATATTCTGTAACCAAATGGAACTTTGTCATACAAAAATACATTTTAAGCAACAAACATTCAGAATTGTTGCTAAATTTTTTATTTTATGCAACAAATAAAAAATTTATTACAAAAAAATAATTATTTTTGTCACTAAAATTTAATTAATTTGCACGAAATAGTTTGTATATATATTTTTTTTGTACGAATTATATTTTGTCGCTAAATTCAAAAAGTTTGCAACCAATTGGAACTTTGTTGAAAAAAAAAATTTACACAACTAACATATAAGTTTGTGGCTAAAAATTGAATTTTAGGCAATAAACTTTTTTTTGTAAAAAACTAATTATCTACAACAAAATCTTATGTTGTTACATAGAGAGATATATGCGTCAATTTATTATTCAATAATTTTACTCATTTAATTAATTCTTTAATTTAAGGATCATATGTGTTATTGGGATGCCTTTGTCAACTTTTTTAAATTTCATGAAATAATTAAAATGCACTCTCCAAACATTGCCTCACTAAATGTAATTTTTACAAAGGTCATGAGTGAGTGTCCCTATAAATAATCCTATATAAAATGTGTGTAAGGAAATGTGTGCTAGACCAGTGACCACTTCCCATATTTCAAATAACACACATTTGGGGTGTATTTATATATATATATATATATGTGTGTGATAGAGAAAGAGAGAGTGATGGGCTTGACTGAAAATGTACTATTTTGGGGATTTCATCATGAGTAGATTTGAACATAAAACTAGAAGCAGACTTTTAGGAACAAAATAAAACTAATTACTTTTTAGAATTTGTGTTTTGAATAATATTGATACTATAAATATTTTATAGTCCACAACTTCATGCGTACTAGGCATAGGTTTGTGTCCTTTTGGCAGCTTGTTTCTTTCACCTCTTGCACAGTGTACCATTCTAATCAATTCATAGACCACCACACAAAAAAACTAAAAAAATAAAAGAACTTTGATCCTCTCGAGAAGAGCTGACAAATCGTGTCAGCTTATCGATACGTGATACTAATTAATATAAAAATTAAATATTTTAAATTTAACACAATCTAACATAAAAAAACAAAAAATAAAAATAATTTTAAATTTAAATTTGACACAATTCAGTAATAATTTATTAATATATTTTAATTCATGACCAATTAGAGAACAAAAAAATCTACAAATAAATATAACAATAAATATAATCATATCAAACGTGTCATAAATTGTCAACTCTACTCTCGAGTAATATCTCTCTCCAGATATCCGTCAACTAAAGGTCTATAAATGTCCACTATCATTAAAAAAAAATCTCAAATCAATCACATTTCAAATTATAAAATGACATACTTGTAATTATAACATACATATACATAGATGTTGATGTGGATGTTTATACATTCTTAGATTAAAGTTTACGATATCTAGAAAGAGATATGGTTTGAGAGGATATCAAATAAGATATTTTTCAGCCTTTTTAATAGGAAAAATTATAAATTATGGGTCATTCCTAAACTTAATTGATAGATAGAGAACATAAATTTTTGAAAAGATGAAAAAAGACCAAATCAAAACTTAATTGCTATTAAGGGACCATTTAATATAAGTTTACTAAATTGTCCTTCTTCTTTGAAAAACTCTATATAATTATACATACAAATCCATATATATATATATATGTTTTTCTATATCATAGAATGTGGATTAATAAATCTGTATGTATATATATCTATATACTCTCAGAAACAGGCAAGATGTTTGCTTGATCGGAAGAAACATTCATTTGTGAATAAAGAGAATTATAAAATAACAATTTAACACTCTCCTTTTGCAGTTGTCTTCAGACAGTCCTAAACCTCTCTAATATATGTATTATTCATTGAGAATATACAAAGCTTCATTTTAGAATTCCTTTGAGAACTCTTTGAGAAAGAAGGGAAACAAGACTTCAATTAACATTGAACGTCTGAAGAAGTCTTTAGAGATTTTACAAATTTGAATGTATCTATATTCAAACTTAATGGGACAAGCTATAATTTTTTGTAAGAATAATGCATTAATTGCATGTTCCTTTTCTACTTTTCAAAAGGAGCAGTTTTTAATGTGATTGGTTCAGTGACTAAAACTATTTAACCTGAATGGGACGGGTTAATTGATAAAAACTTGAAATTGGTTTAGGGAAAATATAAAGTCTCGTTCGGTGTTCGAATTTTATTCGCTACAAATAATTTGTTGGAATCATGATCGTGCACGTAATTCATGTCTCATCTAATTTGTTGGAATCATGATCGTGCACGTAATTCATGTCTCATCCAATTTGTGTGCATTATTCATTTGCACGGGTATCCAAACAAAAGCTCCAAACACCCGATTATCGAAAAAAAAAAAAAAAAACTAGCATTGTCCAATGACTCCAGGCATTGCACAGTTGTGGAACTTGGTTCATCAGAAAATCCCTTTGCTTGAAATTATGCCACTTTTGTTTTCAATGCATTTATTCATTTGGAAAATTCTGTGCCAACATAAACAAGATCAAGAAGCTTTTTTCCTTTTTTCCTTCCATTTTGCAAATAAATAAATATGTATCAATATGTTTGTATGAACTACAATACCCTCCATCCAACACAGACTTGACCAATCCAAGCCATCTGATCACGCGGACACAATCACAGTGGGTGCAGCAAAAATTCCATACTAGTTTTTCCCTCCGGCAATCAAAGAAAAAATTATAGACTGGTGTTATTTCACCACTATCTGGAGAGATGCCTAGCAATCAGATGGTCACGATCCTCGTACAACGTCCAACTGCTCAGACAGTTCATGGAAGCGCCGGCTATATACAGTTGAATAACACGACATTGCTTACAATAACAAAAGATCGTCTGCCTGCTGAACTATGTGATGAGAACCATACGAACAAGTCTGTGTAGTGCGTCCACTTCTTTCACTCAGTGATGGCTTTCCATGAGATCGGCTAGAGTAATTTTTCCGCAATTGCCAGTGTCTCGCCGTTCAAACTTTTGGCAGATCTGCATGATGTCTTTCTCTGAGACCTTTCCCATCTCCTTGAGCTTGTAGATGACAAATTCTGCTTTACTGCATAGAAACACGATAACAACTCGAATCTGTTAAACGCTACAGAGTACTGCAATACCAGCCACTTGCTGCAATTCAGGCAGTAGATAGTGGCAAATGTTGAATGAGCAGATACAAGCATGAAATGAACAGACTCGCAATGAAAAGACTGAATCAATATTGTTAACTAGGCCCAAAGAAAGACCATATTTCACACAATAATCTGTAAACGCTCAGTCCCCCAATGCATCCTTTGTATTTCAACCATTACTGTGCATGTAACAGCCCGCTCCACCCAATGGCATAATATTGTCCACTTTGAGTTAGCCCACAAGGTTATGTTCTTGGCTTCACCTCAAAAGGTCTCATACCAATTGGAGACGTCTCTTTTTACATATAAACACTTCACCTCCACTACCCAAGTGACGTGGGACATTACAATCATTCCTTGATACTTCATATATTGGCTACATACGATACAGATTTTTTTTTGGCTGCTTTATTCTTATTTAAGGTTTAAATTATTAAAATGAGAAATTCTCTAACCAGGGGTGGAGCAATGTACATGGCAGAGGGGGCCATGGCCCCTCCCAAAATTTTATAAAAAATTCTTAAGTAGCCCACAATAATATTAAATTATGGATAAGATCCTTAAAAATTTCATATAGCCCCTCCTAAAATTTACAAAAATTCTTTCAAGAGCCCATAAAATATATATTTTATATATAAATTCATACAAAATTGCATATGGTCCCCTTAAAATTTTCAAAAATTTCTTCAAGAGCCCATGAAAATATAAATTTTATAAATAAATTCAGTCAAAATTACATATGCCCCCCCTCAAAAAAAAAATTCTAGCTCCGCCCGTCTCTAATTGCTTAATCCTTTATATACATGATGGTTAATATGGTATCAAAGTCCGGTGTTCAAACCGCACCTTCACCTGATAATTATACTTGAAACACGTGTTGGACCAAAAGAAGATCACACGTATTGAGGATGAGCATGATAGAAAATATCCGTGCCAGGGAAAGACCTAATTGTATGTAAACCAATATATGAAGTATCATTAGGGGTTATGTATTGGTGATTCAAACGCAAAGCATGTCATTGCAGACAATATGCTCAGGAAACGTCGGGAAGTTCATTTCCGAATGTCTATCCAGTAAGTCTGTCTCCCAATATCCAACTAAAAAACGGAGGTAAAAACTAGAGCAGTAAGCTTTAAAATTGAGACAACAGTTTTAATCTTAGATTGAAGCTAGGGCAACTGGAATTAAAACGAAATGGAAGAAGAAGCACAAGATCAACACTCAACACAATGATATCCTACAGTCCCAAAAGTTACCCATTGTCAACTCTTGTTTTAGTATCAAGCAGGGGATAACCACAATGACACATAGAATATATAGATAACAGTCAAGTAATTCCAACTACTTGAATGCTATGTAGCACATATACGGACACGGGGATACAGCAAATCTAAAAAAAAACAGTACAAGGGTATGGCGGGATACTGAAAAAATTAAATAAAAAATAAAAAATTTATATAAAAAAATACAGATAATTTTATCAATTTTTTTATAATATGAGAAATCTCAATGTATTATATACAATGTTAATAAACTAAGAAAAATTAAACACAAGATATGATATCATCACATATTAAATATCAAATTTCACCATTGAATCATTCATTAATTTAGTTATATAAATCATATGCTCATAGCTTCCTTTATAAAAAAGGATTAAAAGACGGTATTTCATCACAAAAATATTAGTTATATAGTTGAGAAACAAATGATATTACAACCGGTAGTTTTGCAATTTGAAAGTCATGTTCAATTACAAGGAAGGTAGATTTTTAGCAATTTTTTTATTTACTTTATATATTTTTAAAAAAAATAATTATTTTTTGCCGTATCCTAGGCGTGTCTTGCCATATCCTGCCATGTCCTTGCCGTGTCCGAAATTTAAAAATTAATTTAAAAAACTCGAATACTCCTACGGAGTATCGGACACGTGTCCGGGCGTGTCCGAGGAGTATTGGGGCCGGACACGTGTCCGATACGAACACGGGACCGATACGGACACGGAACCTCCGGGGAAATGTCCGTGCTTTCTAGCTTGAATGTTATATTACTCATTACCGATTTACACACGACCACAAGATGTGATAACAATTGAGGATACTTGCAGGCAACCATCTTTTAATCAATATTGGGGGTTGTTTCAGGGAGTGGTCCGGGACATCAGAATTTAACCAACTTAGGGATGATATGTCTCTGGATCATCAACCCAGTTATGAACATCAACAATAGCTTTATAGTAGTCTCCATGGATGTTGCTATTGGTTCAGAGCAAAGATAACACATATCCTTTTAGAATATTAGGGGTATATTTTCTCTAAGATACATGTCTATTTGATCTCGCAACCTCAATACCAAGAAAATAACGGAACTTCCTCAAATCTTTTCCTATAAGATTTGAATGTGAATGATGAATCAAAGTCTTCGGCCCCTTTTTATCACTCCAGTAATGACGATATTATCCTCAGACCACCAAAATCGCAATGTCAAAGTTTGTCTTTTCCAAAACAAAATCAAACTATCAACTTGACTTCCACTCGTGCCATTAGCAACAATTAACTAGCTAAATTTATCAAAACGTGCACAAGTTGGTTGTTTGAGACCATAAATAGACCGTAGAGGTGATAAACAGACTCCTCCTTAAACTCCAATCCGGGAGTGACAACAGTGAGTGTCATGACCTGCCTTGTTTATATATTCTCCACTTTGCAAAATGCTTGGACTCCCTACTCACAGTTTCCAAAATGCTTCTACACAGCTTGGAGGCATCCCCTTATAAATGCCAACAACTTCTCCCCCCAGGCGATGTGGGAAATTACAAGAACACCCTTCTAGGAACTAACATCCTCGCTGGTCTAACCCGCATGAACTTGTGTAAGCTTTAGTTGGGGATTGGCTATTTTTTGTCAACATGCACCTAATCTATGTAAGATAATATCCACTTTGCACATTCATCGTACTCATGATTTTCAAAACGCGTCTACACAAGTAGGGCGATCACCCCTTATAAGTGCCAACACACACTCCCAAGCGCTAGGGGATATAAGAGTAATGATATGCGGCTTGGAAACTACTTCAACATTAGTTGCAGAGAAGGAAAGGCTAAAGGCACTTTTTGAACCAGATTCCAGGGGCTTAAGAATAATCTCCGTATTGGAAACAAAAAATGCCTCCCAGCAGCAATATTTATATCTTAAACTTGCACACTGGCATTTCTCATGTCATCACTCGCAAGCAGTAAGTAATAAGATATCTGTCTCTGCGATAAAAATGACATCATAAAAAAAAAAACATTTAGAGGATCACCGTGATTCAAATTAAAGGACAAAATCATGGAACGATACTCCCACTATTGCGGGGTCTAGGGAGGATTGATGTGTGCCGTCTTACCTATTCATGCGGAGAGGATGTGAGCTATGACCTTCAGGTCTCAATGGAGCAACCTTACCGCTGAGATTCGAAGTACTAAGTCCTAATGCAATGACTTACTTAATCTTAACTTGCCAATATGACTCGTTGCGAGTCAAAAAACAACACTTACAATAACTTAACTGAAGTGAAATGCATAGACAACGATGAGGCATCATTTAAACATATTCAATTGCCTTATCAGGAAGAAGTAATCTTATAAGCCGTTCAATAGGGATAGGTCGCTTAGGAGATGGAACGGAAGTGGATAACCACAACAAACATCATTTTGCCAATGAGGGGCAACTGGGCAGGATCATCTTTCAAAATGATGCCTCAGAAGCTTGGCTTATTAGGATTGGATTCATTTGCCCCTACTAGATGCATTTGGCTAGTTTACAAGTGTTTAGGCGCATTTGTTGGGATTAGACTCAACAAGCATCAGGAATATCTTGGCATAACCAAAAAGATGGTTGGACAAAGAGAGAGAGAGCTATTCAATTGGAATTTTTCACACGTGGTTCTCCTTGCTTCATTTACTAGAAGCAGTACATAAATGGGCCCTATAATTTTTTTAGCATTTCCAATAAAACCCAATGTAGTACTGCTCTAGAAATTGTTTGCATGTGGGCAACAATATCTAGCATTCAAGCTGTCTAGCCCTAATTTGTGTTCAAATTATCTTGCTCTGGTATATTATGGTGTCAAATTTCATCTCTAAGTATCATTTTGTTTTTCACTTGGCACTGAGAGTTGTTAGACCTTCATCTCCACCAATAGCTTCCCTTACTATTACAATCAGGCATTCAAGGATCTTCTTTTCAAATCTTTTTATGCAACTTCTCATCCAAGATGGCCTCTTAGATCACTTTTCCACATGAAGTCCATACATGTCACCTGTCAATGCTGAATGCCCAAATGGTCCAAACCAAAAGGACTGAAGCAGTTTACCATGAGACAAAAAATCTTCTTTCTAAAGAGATTCAATTAGGAACTATTATATGTTCAATGCCCAGTATTAAAATGATTTCTGTTTTCCTTCTCTTGATTCCAAATGCAGCCATTTTATTAATGGTTACGATGTTAGAAGAACTTTTTTCCTTCACCAATTACAACATATAGATATGCCCAAGTAGCAATCGCAAGTGAGGACAAAGGAATTAAGGAAAACCTAACCAACTCTTTGAGAGCATGAGGAGCAAATTACAATAATGAGGTCTATCAAAGACTCGAACCTATTCCAGAAAAACAAAGGATGACGAGGGATATATATATGGAGGGAGAGAGAGAGAGTTTAATGCTGTCAAACTGATTCGTGATTTAGATCTCATGACATGTTGACCAATCCTGAACCTGAATATCACTACTGTTGCACCCAGGTAATTTAAAGGACAACAAATGTTATGCACATTCTCCTATTATCTTATAACTTCTCTTCAAAAGGGACTTCTAACAGTAAAACAACAATGAAGTTGGCTATAATTCCAAATATATAGCAGAAGCCCATAATTAGGGATGGTCGTGGGGCGGTTTGGGGCAGTTTTCTCAATCCCCATAACCTAAACTGTAAAAATTCTCATCCCCCATAACCGCCCCAAAACCATTTAAAAATTTCGCCCTTATCCCCATGACCGTCCCAAACCGTCGCCCATGTTCCCCATAACCGCCCCATTACACCTTGTATTTTTTTTCTTCCTAAGCGCAAGTAAAAAAAAAAATAATTTATCATAATAATATAGTCTATATATATACGAAACAAACAATTATCCGATTCATTTAATCACAATAATTTCTAACACAAAAATAATTTAATAGTTTTAAATCAACAAATAATCCAAATCTAGATAAACAAACTTTGATAAAAGTTTCTAATTCTAACAACATAAAACAAACCACATAAAATACTAGTCAAATACACCATACAAAAACTACAAGTCCACTCCATATAAAAAACTAACAAGCCCACAATTAGAAAAAAACCACATATAATTATATAACTTTCCTACAAAAACTTATAAAAAATATAATTATATTATGTGGTTTGGGGCGGGGCGGGGCGGGGCGGGGCCCCACTGGGGGAAGCCCTAAAACCGTCCCCCGCCCCATAACCGTCGATTTTTTTTCCTCCCCCATAGCCACCCCATTTTTAAATGGGGCAGTGTAAAACCGTGAAAATGGAACAGTTTGGGGCGGTTCCCGGTGGGGTGGGTTTTTTGCCCATCCCTACCCATAATGATATTTCAAGTTCTAAGAGGGAGCCATAACTAATTCTCCTGTATGACAAAACAACTTTCATAAAGCCAAGTCTCCTGTCAACAAAAGATAATCTTCCCTATTATGTTCTAATCGTATATGCACATTCAATATTTTAAAACTAAAGTGTGGGTTTTCCTGTGTCAAAATCCAATTTCTTTCGTAATTTGCGTAAGACTCAAGTTTTACTTGACCTGGAATTTTAAGAAACTAATGCATATAAATGTTAAATTTTGAGAAATAAGGCAAGCATATAAATATGTCAATAGAATCTCACTACTTACTAGAGTACCATAACAACAGGAAACAAGTTTCTACCTCACAAAACCATTGTTGTCAATATCAGCAGCAAGAAACTGGGCGACAGTCATATCCTGTCCGAGCACCCATTTTGCCATTGTCCGGTGCCTTTTATCCACTCTTGCCTCAGCCAAGTACAGAAAGGCCCGAGCAACTGCAAGTGTTGACACAAGCAACCAAAGTGATGCAAAAATTCGACCCGACATAGAATGAAACGCCCTATCACCATACCCAACAGTGGTAACTGACATAACAGAAAGATAAAATGAATCTAACCATCCCATCCCTTCAACAAAATGCATAACGCCCACACCGGCTGCAATACAAAGAACCACAACCCCTAGTGCCAATGCCACCTTCATCCGAATCCTCATCCGCCCCTTCTTGACATCAAATATGACTGAATTGGGCCCCTTTTGTTCTCTTCCCCCCACCTTAACAGTCCTCAAGAGATAATTTTCTTGCAAATCAAGCACATAACTAACCATCCCACTAAGCAAAATGTCAATAAACCCAAATCCCACCAACACAAACATGATTGAAAACAACTTTGTACTTGTGCTATTGGGAGTTATATCCCCATACCCAATTGTACACATTGTCACAATGCAAAAATACAAAGCATCAACAATTGGGTGTGTCTCAATTGCCTCGAAATCGTTTCGATTATAAGCATATATAATCACACCAAGGGTTAGATAGATTACCAGAAGCACAAAAGCCTGACGAATAATCGCCGAAGACGAAGCAAATTGAGGGGGTTTTGAGTCAGAGTGATGCTCAACATCATTGATAGTGGCCATGGCAGGGGCTGTCTTTGATCTGTGGAGGTTGCTTTTGTTGAATGGGTAGTTGGGATCAATCAAGAATGATAGTTGTTGGTTTTGTGCATCTAAACTGTTTGTGGAATTGTCTGAACAAGAAGGGGAGGATTTGGGGGAGTTTAGGGTTAGGGCTAATGCATCAATAAGAGTTGAAGATGGGTCTTTTGGGGATGATGAATAGGGGCCAAATATGATGCGTTCTTTGAATTCTGATGGGGTGAGAGAGAGAGCTACAGAGAATTCATCGTCCTCCGGGAAAGGACAGGGCTTTCTGGTGATGACATAGGGAAGAAGAGGCTCTTTCTCCATCTGGGTTCGCGGGAAAATCGATGCGGATCAGATTGAGAACCAGAAACCAGGTGGGTTTGGAGTCATGAGGCGGTTTTGTGATGTGGGTTTGGGAGTGAGAGAGAGAGAGAGAAGAAGATGACAACAGAAGTGTAAGAGATATGGACGTTTTTTAAGAGATGAAACTAACTTTTGAAAAAACAGTAAAATACAAAAAGAAGTATACATTACATATAGATTTAGAGTGGGAAAATTTGTAGTTTTATTTTCCGGGAAAGTTTGAGTGAGAAAGTTTGATGCTTTGATTTGGTCATATGTTGAGAGATTCAAGTGAAGGGACCTATGAATCATCACGTGTAACTGCATAGTATGATATCTTTTGGCTCCCATGAAGAGGAATGCTACAACCACGCGCCAAGTGGCGCGTGAATTTCAGAATCAATGAATGGTCCATCAGATATCCCAATAACTCAGGGCAGGGTTGATTTTGATTTGGGGAATGATTATTGACTTTTTTTTCTATATCTTTTTTGAATTCTATTTTTTTATATGTAACCATGGTATTTAATACTTTTTGATAAAAATAAGTAAATTAGTAAATTAAAATTTTCTTGTAAAGTGTGAAGTAGGATCGAAAGCCTCTGAAATAGGTGGATTTCAGTGCTACCAATGTAAAATTTTACAATCCCTTTATTGGGGAAAATAATACTTTTGAAGATATGAGATTTTTATTTAACACCATAATTATTGATGGTAAAAACAATTACCTTTTTAAAAGAGCTGTAGTGATATGGTTAACATGTGTAACCCTGGCATATTCTAATGCATGTTCAGTGAAATTATAAATACTAATAAGCCAAATGGCATGCAATATTGTATAGCACCACTTGATGCTATGTTCTTTTTGACTTTGACAATAATGCATTACTATAATTAATGGAGTTTTGAGTGCAACATGTTTGATCTTTCCTGTGTCAAAGTAATTGAACTGCAGAAACAATCTTCCTTCCCAGTTTAAATATCCAGATGTTATAAATGTCGATAATGATTTAGTGGAAATTTTTATCTAATTAACTGATTAGGCACGAGGGAAAACCAAAAATAAAAAAATTAGAACCTAACTCGGTTTGTATTTCTGAAAACAATTCTCTGTTTTTGGAAAACCGAAAATTAGAAAACTGTAAACTCAGTTTCAAAAGTGGCTATTTTCAGAAAACTCGTTTTTATTGTTTGCAGAAAACTATTTTCTATTTTCAGAATTATCAAAAATAATTTTAAAAGATACAAACCAATGCAGTAGTATGTCTCTTTTTTTACATTTATTTTACTTTCTTTCCCCCTCTTTCCAAACCCTCTCTTTCAGAGAAAGTGAAGTCGGACATTCATATCAGAGGAAAAAAATGAATTTTTATTACATATTCCCATAACCTTTGCTGAATATAAATGTAAAGGAAATCAGATTGCAAGCAATGGGTCAAACACTAAAAGGTGTACACAGTATGAGCCAGAAGAAAATGGAACAAACTCAATGAGAGAAAATCAAGATACATGTACCAGAAGACTCCAAAAAGCAGTGATTCATAGACTAGAAATTGCAATAATGGTGATCACAGGTTCATCTAGATGTATCTAATACTAGAAGAATTCTGATCAAACCTTGATCTCCAGAGCACTTCCAACAGTAAGCAAACAGGTGATCCGAATTCCAGAGAGATTCATCAGACAAGGCAATAATAAAGCTTGACCAGTTTTTCCATCCACGGTTTACCCACACAGTCATGTCTGTTTTGCAAGCTAAAGCATGCATGAACCTAACAATGGTCATTCTTTTTCGGGCAAAGATAAGAGGCCCCGAAACAAGGAACAAGCCACTACAAATCAAATGACGAAAAAGTAGGCCTCGAGAATCTGCAAAGACCCCAACAGGCATCAAACAGACGGCCACGATTTTGTTTCAACTGTATCTCACAACCATAGCAGCAGTATCAGAGTTTAAGGCCAACATTTAGCTCCACCAATTGGATATAAACGTTTGGTCGAACTCGATATCACAGTCAACAAAAGGATATGTGATTCAGGCATACAAACATGCCCGTATGTTGCATTCTATTCAGTTGCCCAAACAGATATAAAGTCCAGAAACTGAAACGTTAATTTAGACAATTGTCTCGTCTTCAAATATATGTCAGGCAAGCATACATCCAAATTTGACCACTTGACAACAATGTCAAACTGAAGAATTACTTTAAAAGGTGAGACTAAAAGGAAATTAAGACCACGGGTAGGAGCAAAATACAGATCAGAAAACTGCTTACCACACAATTAACGTATATATCTAGAGATATACATCACAAAGCAAACATGTTATCATCAAATATTGAGCATAAATTCAAACGGGTGCTAGTCATCATCCTCGAGCACACTCCGACGCCTCTGGATCTGAGGAATTACATATATCGTAAACAGCAATTAATGAGAAGATCGAATTCATGCAAACATTATGCAAGGCAAATGAATATACAAGAACAAAAGATAAACACTTACTGTGACTTTGGTTTGTTTAGATGTTTGGGTATTGATCTGTTCCAGCAATGAAATGAGCTTCTCTTCAGAAACCTATAAATGAATGGTACTCGAGCATGTTAGAATATAAGCACCAAACATCAAAAGGCATGCACCAACAATCACTGAGAATCCACAATGTTACCTTCTCAACTATCTGACCCATTTGGGCAGCTCTGAGTATGACATCTTCAACTCCTCTTGCCTTCTCAGGTTTCACCAAAGCAATTCGAGCAACTGCTTATAAAACACAGTAGTTGAAGAAGATCACATGATGCAAATGGTTAAAGGGGCAACTGAATATAACTTCAAACAAATGTGGCACAATAATGCAAGAGGCGGTATAAGGTGCCTCTTATTACTCATTTCTGGGTTGCTAAGAGATGTCTAACCCGGTAATTGGAGTTCTTCTATCTTTCCTTCCTTTTTCCCCCCACCCAACTCTCCCATTTGTTGTGGGGGGAAGCTCCCATCAGATTCCTATTCTAACTCCCTGCATCCCTAATCTTGGCTTTTGAAATAGCAAATAAATAAGTCAGGTACTAAGTAATTTATGCATCTCAGTCACCATCGTAACTCCTCACGCAAATTTGAGATTTCGCCAACTAAATTATTTTAGTTCACGAACTCTACTTTAGAATACGTGAATTGCGTCAATTCACGTTTGCCACACGCTCTTTGTGCAAATTTATGCCGCAAGAGCGTGGCCTCTTGTACAAGAAGTCAAAGTATCTACCACTTGCTTACTAGTTGTTCGTGAAGCACAATAAAAAATATAACTACTACCATAAAATTAATTACTAACACTTAAAATCTCATTACTTCGAAATAGTCTTATATTGTAGAATTAAGAAAAATAGTATTAAATAAATACCAATGATAATGACCCAATTGGAATAAGCACGTACAAGTAAACGCATGGACGCTTTAGAGGAGCTCTAAATTTATAGACTTCGATATGCAATCACACTCTTGATACCACTTTATGTAAATAGGAGCTATTGGATAAAACTGATTATCAAACAGTGATACTTACTTTTTTTTTTTTGATAAGTAAGTAATTTTATAAAAAACGCATTCAAAAGGGGAATGCATCCCAAATACAACGACCCCTACGGGCCAAGAGAACCCATAAACTCAATTTTCTCATCTAAAGAGCTACAATTGCGCCCTTCCACCCAACTAAAAAGACAGAAAATAAAAACATCTTTTAAAACCCTCGCAGGGGACTCAACACTCTCAAAGCAACGCCTATTGCGTTCCATCCATATCGTCCACCAAAGGCAAAGAGGAGCCACCCTCCAGAAAAGACGTACATGCGAGCCAATCGACACGCTCCTCCAAGAAAGCAAAACATCCCGAACCGAGGCAGGCATCACCCAATGAACACCAAACAAACATAACAGAAAACACCAGCAGTCATAGACAAAAGGATAATGCAAAAGAAGATGATCAATGGATTCCCCATCCTGTTTGCACAAAAAACACCGATTGACTAAAAACATGCCACGCCGTCGCAACCTATCCAAAGTTAGGATCCGACCCCACACCGCCGACCATGTGAAGAAAGCGACCTTGAGAGGGGCCTTCGAATGCCAGACCGCCTTCCAAGGAAAAGGGTCGTTCGTCCTCGGCAAAAGACAATGGAAAAAGGAAGAGACTGTAAAGAGTCGTGAAGTAGTCGCCTTCCAAACCAATACATCCGGTCCACCGCATATAGTCAGTGAGTATAATAACTCCAAGAACACAGAAACCTCCTCCAACTCCCAGTCCTGAAAGTGCCGCACAAAACTGACATCCCACACTAACGTCCCGGTATCAAGATGATAACAGTCGGCTACTGAAGTATGACGATCCCTAGCGATCCTATAAAGCTGAGGAAACAAGGACTCCAAAGAACCCGCACCACACCACCAATCCGACCAAAAACTAATACCACGGCCATCCCCAACTCTAATGCTAGTGAACGAAGCAAAAAAGTCCCATCCCTCTCGGATGTCCTTCCACACCCCCACACCTCGCCGACTCCTAACCTCCTCCGAACACCAACCGCCTCTAATCACGCCATGACGACAAGCAATCACCCTCCTCCATAAACGGTCCCTTTCCGTCCCGAAACGCCACAACCACTTTCCCAACAGAGCCTTGTTGAAAGGCAACACACGACGAATACCCAAACCTCCGTCCTGAAACTGCCGACAAACAGCTTCCCACCGAACCAAAGGGAAAGAGTGACCCTCCTTACAACCACCCCATAAAAACTGTCGCTGAATCCTCTCAATCCGCTGAGCCACACCGGTAGGAATCCGATAAAGTGACAAAGCATACGTGGGAAGATTGGAGAGCGTGCTCTTCACCAAAGTAAGTCTCCCGCCCTTAGAAAGATACTGCCGTTTCCAACCTGCAAGACGCCTTTCCACCCGGTCCACTACCGAGCCCCAATATGTATGACGCTGCCCGGAAGATCCTAAAGGCAAACCCAAATACACCGTAGGAAGCTGATCCGCTCTACACCCCAATGCTGAAGCCAAGGCAGACACATTGTCCACCTCACCCACCGGGTACAGAGAACATTTGCTAGTATTAATCTTCAGACCAGAGACCGCCTGAAAACAGATCAATACACATCGGAGATACCGCAACTGCATCACATCCGCATCACAAAATACTAAAACATCATCGGCAAATAATAAGTGTGAGACATCCTCAACCTGAGAAGCGACATCACCCACCCTGAATCCGCGTAAAAGTCCCAAACCGGTGGCTCTAGTCATCATCTGGCTAAAAGCCTCCATGACTATAATAAAAAGGAGTGGTGATAGAGGGTCCCCCTGTCTCAAACCACGAGAACTCCCAAAAAAACCGGAAGGTGAACCATTCACAATCACAGAGAAACGAACCGAAGATATACAAAAACGAATCCATTTACGCCATCTCGCCCCAAAACCCAATCTCTCCATCATATACAAAAGAAAATCCCAATGCACATGGTCATACGCCTTTTCCACATCCAACTTCACCAAAACCCCCGGAATACCACTCTGCAACCTAGCGTCCACCATCTCACTAGCAATAATGGTAGAATCCAGAATCTGGCGACCCCCAATAAAAGCATTCTGAGAATCAGATATGACACCATCCAAAACACCGCGCATCCTAGATGCGAGAACTTTCGCAATCAACTTATACACACACCCCACAAGGCTAATCGGTCTAAAATCCTTAATGTCCTTCATCTCTCCTTTTTTTGGGAGAAAAGAGATAAAAGTGGCATTAAGCGATTTCACAAAACAACCCTCCTCATGGAACGTACAAAAAGTGTCCATCACCTCCTCCCGAACAACAGGCCAGCACTCCAACAAGAACCGCATTGAGAACCCATCCGGACCAGGGGCTCTGTCACCATTGCATTGCTTCAACGCCTTCAGAACCTCATCTTCAGTAAACGGAATCTCCAACCTGTCACGATCCCCCTCATCAATAGCATCAAAAGCAAGTCCATCCAGATTCGGCCTCCAACTCTCGCTTTCGGTAAACAACCTCTGATAATACGGAGGAATCCCCGCACGAATCTCCTCCTCAGTCACGAACAAAGAACCCTCCACCGTTAAACTCCGAATAAAGTTCTTTCTCCTCCGTGCATTTGCCGAGCGATGGAAAAACTTGGTATTCCGATCCCCTTCCTGTAACCAAATAGCCCGAGATTTCTGTCTCCACGAGATCTCCTCTTGAATTGCAATCTCCTCAATATCAGACAGACATTGTGCCCTCCTAATACGCATGCTCTCATCCACCCCCCCCACTCAAATCAGCTCTATCAATATCATCAATCTCTGCCAGCAGCACATTCCTACGCCACACAATGTTGCCAAAAACCTCTTTGTTCCATGAAATGAGAGATGCCTTTAAACCTCGCAATTTTGAAGCTAACACATAGCTCGGAGAACCTGATCCAACCGGAGAAGCCCACCATTCAGCCATCCGCTGCTGAAAGTCCTCTGCCCTGAGCCACATATTCTCGAATCTGAAAGGAGATTTTCCTGAAGAGATACCCCCACAATCCAGAAAAATAGGAACAGTGATACTTACTATAACTGAATTCCAAGTGCTGAAGGTTGTTTTACTTTTTTGCAATACATATAATTTCAAATATATCTAAATAATTAGTATTCACCTTTCAATAATGCCTTTGACACTTAGAAGTTTACCGCATTTCAAGGGGCACTTGCTGTTTCCAGGCATTATCAAATCTGACTTAATTGAACAAGTTTTGAACTCGATTTCAGAATTAAGTACAGAAATTGAGTTGCCAAACAATACTTTCCTCACGTAAGCCTTTTTGGTGAATGGAGAGGAAGACTAACCCACGTGATCATTATGCTTAAGGCTGAAATAATTCACTTATGATGCCAAGACGTGAACAATGTGAAACCACATTCGTAATCTATGACTCAACGAGCAACTGCAAGTTATATTTTCATTCTTTCTACTGAAAGTCTGAAAACTATTACATACAATGGCGTGACACGGGTATAAATAACAACCTGCTTTCCCCTAAAATAGTCCCCTTTACGACATGGTTCTCTCCTTCAACCTCCAAAAGCCATACCTCGTGTACTCTTAATGTTGAAAGAACTCTATTTCCCCTTTGGCAGTTTGGTCGAGAGGCACATTTAAAAAGAAAAAAGAAAATTTAAAAGAAAAAATTTATAGATGTGAAACATCAGTAGGCACGCACCAACATCACTTTTAAAATCTGCATTGCTACCTTCTCAGCTATCAGACCCATTTTGGGCAGATCTGAGTTAATTACTTCAACTCCTCCTGCCTTCTCAGGCTTCACCAAAGCAATTCGAACAAAGGCTTCGTGTACCAGAGCAGTTGAAGCAAATCACATGATGCCAATACTCAAAGGGGTATAGGGTGCCAAAATTGGAAAAAAGCAAGAGGAATATAGGGTGGCAGTTATTGCTCCTTTCTGAGTTGCTAAGAGATGTCTATCCTTCAATGAAGAACAGGTACAAGGTGGAAAATGATGCCAAGACTCATTAAGAACCCTAATCAGCATTTGAAGAAAGTTGTTACATATTGTCGAAAATATAGACGCAAAACTATATTGTAGAGAGAAGAAGAGAGTATTTTCTTATATCTCAAAGAGTGATTACAAGACATATATATAATGCTCTCAATGAAACAATTTAAGAACAACCCAGATTCTGCCTCTCCCAGATTCTACCCTTAATCAAGGAATATCAAATCCATTGATTAAGGGAAAGTTGACTACAAGATACAATCAGTTAATTAATGAAGGTTGACGAGTTGTCTTTCAACACTCCCCCTCAAGCCGGAGAGTAGATGTCAACAACTCTTAACTTGCTACAAATAGAATCCACAGCATACTTTAGAAGAGCCTTTGTAAATATATGACAACCGTAATTTGAGGGCAGCCGCAAGATCAAAAATAGGTTGCGCGAATGGTCGTGTGACCAGAATAAGGGATAAAAATAAGAGATAGGTTGCGCGAGTGGTCGTGTGACCAGAATAAGGGATAGAAATAAGAGATAGGTTGCACGAATGGTCTTGCGACCAGAATAAGAGATAGGTTGCGCGAGTGGTTGTGTTGCCAGAATAAGAGATAGGTTGCACGAATGGTGGTGCTACCAGAATAAGAGATAGGTTGCGCGAATAGTCGCGTGGCTAGAATAAGAGGTAGGTAGCGTGAATGATTGTGTGGCCAGAATAAGAGGTAGGTTAAATGGATTTTGGTGGTAAAATATAAACACCGCCAAGAATGTTATAATTAAATATCGCCGCCGGGGATGGGAGATGGAGTACCACCCCCGGCAAAGATGACGATAAACGGAAGGAACTACCAATAATCAATAGACTCTGATACCATGTCAAAAATATATAAGCAAAACTATATTGCAGAGAGAAGAAGAGAGTATTTTCTTATATCTCAAAGAGTGATTACAAGACATATATACAGTGCTCTCAATGAAACAATTTAAGGACAACCCAGATTCTGCCTCTAATCAGGGATATCAAATCCCAAATTCTGCCCTTAATCAAGGAATATCAAATCCATTGATTAAGGGAAAGTTGACTACAAGATACAATCAGTTAATTAAGGAAGGTTGACGAGTTATCTTTCAACACATATGATGGTACAACAAAGGCACAAGTCACCCCGCTCTCCCCAAACCAACCACCTTTATTTCCTCTTCATGTTTTGGTAGACATTTCTCTCATTTCACCAAAATTTCATAAATGTGAAAAGACTTTAAAGTAAATACATTGGAAAATTTTAGGTCTCAATGAGCATACAACATTTAAAGTCGCGTGAATGAGGAAAGAAAGCAAGAGTGTACTTTCATGTGGAGGATTCAATATTAGTCTCTACCCTTAAGAAATTGTGTGAGAGTCAAGAGGTGAGTTCAGTTTTTCTTCTTAGAATAGTATTTCTCTTCTTTGTCATATCGAAGGAATATCACACAAGGATCTTTCATATTGAAGGATGACCTATCATAAAATGGAATTTGCTTTGCAAATGTTTCTGTTTTTGTGGAATGTCTCTTCCTTCTAGGTATAGAAACAATGGCTTGAGATTCTGCAGTTGAACAACTTGAGAAGAGATCTATTGACTGGAAGGGACATTATCTTTCAAACAGGGGAGCTTACTTCGATTAGAAGTACCTTCACAAGCCTACTGACGTAATTTTATGTCCATCTTCACCATCTAGCACTAAAAGCTGTGCTACAGAAAAAAATAATAATAATTGTCACGAGAAATACAATATCAATGCATCTAAGGGACTTAAGTCCAAATCTTAAAAAACTAGGCAAAAGGTCTGTCCGCCAAGGAAAAATATTTGCTACCCTGGAGGTATTGATCAAAACGTGCAAGCCTAATTCAGCCAGTCTATTTATAAACAATCTAGCCCATGTTGACGCTATAGGAACAGGTTCCACATAAGACTGAAAAGCAAGAATCAAAGCACTCAACAAAAGCACAAGCCTAAGACTAGAGCCCCTTATTTTTTGTATATTTGAAATAAAAATCTTGTTTTGCTCTCTCTTCTAAATCTTGATCAAGGTCATCATAAAGGTGGTGGGTTACATGGGTAAATCTAAACTGTCCCTCATTCCATCTGTAGCATACCTTCCACAAACAACTGAAATCTCATGTCACTAATTAAGACTTATTTGTCGTTGCACCAAAGCATATTCCAAGGACTCTAAAGACAGCAATTGACTAGTCGGTTTCCAATGTTAACACGAGCCTCACATGGCCCTTTCATATTTCACATCCTTGTCATTCAACTCACACCATTGATTTGATTGATCTAAATCTATGACTATCAATTTAAAGGCCTATTTCCTTCAGGCAAGATGAAGTTATAAATTTCATTCAAAATGCTTGAAGGATATGGCTTGGTAGATGTCTGGAATTCGTTCTATATCTCTAAAATTAATATATATGTAACTTACGATCCTATATTTAATTTCAAACAATATAATCTATCAATTCGTAATCAGAGTGCATGTGCTATGACATCCAAACATACGTAGATCTTTAAGAAGCAGAATAAGACCCATGTGATGAAATTACTTTGCAAAAAGTTTCTATCCTTTCTGATGCCCATATTAATATTAGTAATGCTTATAAAATTAATTTAAGTGCCTTTTCCCTCGTAGCTAAGCAACACAAGCATGAAGCAGATTTAGCACCATGTGATGATATGAATTCGCAAAAAATTTCATATCCTTTCCAATGCCCATACTCATAGTAACTAATGCTTTTAAAATGAAAAATAAGTGCCATTTTTTCCCCTAGTAGTTGAGCAACACAAGCATAGACCGGTGCACCCATACACACCACCCCGGCCAAACTGGGATAACTTAATAGTGCCTAGAACTTAAGGATCGTACCTAACACGTCCACACACGCGTGCACATATAGACTAGGTAAAAGCACGTGCTCTGCACATGATCAAATATATAGTGTTAAAATATATGTTGTAATATTTTTATTACAAATCTAAAGCTTGATTAATAATAAATATAAACGAATAAAAAGAGTAGAAAAGGGCAAATGATGTATATAAACAATAACAAGAAAGATAAGCTTATGCGGAAACGTCCGTTGGGAAGAACCATTGCATTTAGTGAAATTTAACCATAATCATTATATCTATTTAACAACTCAAAAGAGTTGTAACAATTAAATAAATGAAATGATGAGTAAATATTGAATCATTTTACTAGTTGTAAATTTTATTTATAAATTTTGCGATTAAGGTATAGAAATAATCTAAAGGCCTTGCACTTTTCTAAGGAGTATAGGTGTGTGTGTGTGTGTATACTGTAGGAATTTTTCTGTAAAAACGTAAAAATAATAATAGTAATAGTAATAACAATAAAATAATATACAGATACATAAATAAAATGATGACTAAAAGTATAAGAAAATTAAAGATCCCATTCCTTTTTTTTCATAATTGTGTGTTTCTTCAATCTTCTTCCTTTTTCTTTGAGAAGTATAATTGTGTATTTCTTCAATCAGTAAATGGCATAAACAAAGCAGATGTGTTTCCTAAAGGAAACAACTTATGCATTTCTGATTGAAAAGGTTCACTAAGCCACTAACCAGTAAATAACAGATTGAAATACTAGTGCTCAGCATTCGCCATCCCTGATTACAATAACCAATCCAAGATCAACAAAAACATGAACTCCATAAACAAACAATGTGCTCCAGTATAATGCCCATGCAACCTCCTAAACCAATTCTGCTACCTCTAATCAGAATTCAGACACTTGAATTAACGAAATCAATCATAATAGTATTCCTGTCCAACAAGACTCCATTATCCAAATCAGAAACAACTTAGAATTTCCTATATTTGTTCGAACTTACTTCTTTCGCGTGCTTCAGATGACAGAATCTGACTAAGCATCATTTGCCTTCGTTCATCCGCTTCCCTGCATCAATTAATTGAGCATTCAAGATCAAGAAAATCAATAAAGGAAAAGCTAACGATAATCAATAAAGGAAAATCTCACCATGTATTTTATAAAAATAAAATAAAAGCATGTTTGATATGATGCAACTACTGAGAAAGGGGTTACCTTTTAGCCTCCTCTTGGGCGTGGGCGTTCTGCTGTTCAGAATTCTGCTGGTTTGGCTATTCATCAATAAGTTCAATAAGCATTGACATTGCAAAATCATTATTGCTTATTGAACATTATAAAACCATTGCTCAAAAAGAGAAATTTATCAGTGTTAGATATACTCCATGAACTGATCACTCACCATGCCACCGCCACGTTGAGCCATTAGCTCCTGCATTCTCCTTTGTCTGATAGCTTCCAATTCTGGGTCAGCCTATAATACAAAAAATTGTGTTTAAGTTTCAAAATTGTGCTCCAAATCCAGCTCAGTTTACGCTAATCTTAGAACTATTACATCACTTTGGGTAATGAAGCTATCAAATTAAATCCAGAATCAAGTAAGAGTTATAGACCACAAATCCACTCAACTTTTAGATAACAAAATCTAGCATTCTTTGATAAAATCAATGTCAAATAGTAGCCCAGAAAACTAAATTGTCCTTTTCTCTTTCCGGGTAGCTCTGATTCCACACTACTTTTTGGTTGATCTACGGCATGAACGGTTCAAGCCTTAGTAGAGGCAGTTAGTGTGAGTAAATGCTTAACTTTCAAAAAAAAAAAAATTGGGTTTTATATTAAATTACTGTCTTAGTTAAGCTATACCACACAAATAGGTAACCTTATTCAAAATCAGTATTTCTTAGCAATTTAGACAAGATTCATTCATCTTAAACTGACATGTAAAACTCAAGGAATTGAGTTCATTTCACCGCAACATCAAAGCACCCCATAAACAAATCAATTTGAAAACATCATATATCTGTATATACTACAGATTGGACAATCAGTTCAAGAAATTGAAGGTATACTAGTAAGCAGTGAATAGAATAGGGAGTGACTACAATGAACTAACAAAACCCTATCGACCCAAAAACAAATTCTAAGCTCGCAACTCAGATGGGTCCATGTGAAATCCACTAGAACCCTATGATGAATATAGATACAGATCAATCTATGTATGTGTGTAGAGAGAAAGAGGGAGATGAATTACCATTTGTTAGGGCAGAATCAAACAGCAGTTGGTCCAGGAAAAAGGGAATAATGGAACCAGGGCTCGCGTTGTAGAGACGCGGGGGAGCTATATGTGTTATATATATATGGGTGTGTATATGTGTTAAATATACATACGCCCGCACAAAATCAATATATGGCCTCGTGTCTCGGTAGTCGGTACCAGTCATGGTGCAAAAGAGTTATTTTCAAAACATATCTATATTTCTTTAAAATATGGAGTGCAAGTTTGTCATTTTCAATGCAACTTAACAGTATGCCTGTATCTCTCTCTCCCTTTTTTATTTTTATTTTTATTGCACTTACAACTTCTTATGAGGTATAAATCAATTCTACTTAAAAACCGATCAATATGATTTGGATGGTAACACATTCGGTGACACCCCTGCACCCTCAGGCGTGTCACTGTTCAAAATTGGTTGATCAATATTTAGATGGAATTGACAAAATTTTAGGAGGATGTAAGTGCAATTTGTACGATTCTTAGGCCCTTGACAAATCAAATACTCCATCTTAAAAATTGTACGGTATTACACGTCATGTCATCAAATTAAGTCGGCAATAGGACTCTGGCACAGTACTCGAATTTGAGAAGGTACTCAGTTCTAGGGGCAACCAAAGGTGTAAGTTAATATAAATAGTCAATTTCATCGGACCCAACGAGGTTTGTCAATACTTTACGACAATAATCCTCTTAATGTAGAATTTCTACCAAAAGTAGTCCAGTGAAAATAGGTGACGTGCAATAAACTACACATCCATTATTATTTGTGCACTTCTTAAAGAAGAGTGTTGTGAGTTCCATCTGTCACATAGATGTAAACGTTGACACTTATTATTAGAATAATTTCAGCGATATGCTAAATAAAAGGAATGTATATTTATATTTTAACTAGTTCATCTCGATTATTAAAAATTCCATTCAAATCTCCTATAAGGCAGTTACCTTTCTTAATAAAATAATATGGATTTACTACATTGTTCAAGCAACAGAATCGCTTGCATTGCCCTCTTTTAACATCCTTTGTATATTTAAGACATCACCCACCATCATCTTCTTCAATATCACTACAAGAAACCATCTCATCTACATCAAAATTGTTTGCATTGCCCTCTTTAACATCTTTCTCAATATCTACCTCTCCCTTCTCACTCTACTCTTCTTCCTCCTCACTATCGTCAATAGGGACGGAGCCACATAGGCTCCAATGAGGGCAGTTGCCTCCATTCAAAAATTTTTTTTTTTTTTTAAGGCTAATTTGAATAAAATATAGACAAAAAATGAGATTTGCCCTCATTTAATTTTGAAAATTTTAGGCTTATTACCCTTAATTATTCTTAATCTTACGGATTGCCCCCAATTCATAAGATTTATGGCTCCATCCCTGATCGTCACCATCGTTACTAGACGATGAATTATCGTCTTCTTTCACCTCATTGTCCTCACTATCATCGTTATCTCTACTAGACGACGAACTATCCTCGTCCTCGCTACTAGAAAACGAATGTTCCTCTTCTTCTTCCTCGCCCTTTCAATCGTCGTCATCACTACTAGAAGATGAGCTTGCCTTCTTTGACTCAACAACTTCTGTCACTTCCATTCTCAAAAGTATCTATTCCATCCCCCTTAACTCACACAATTCGACCTTTCCTAACGCCATTTCCATCAACACCCTTAAATTTATACATACACTTACCCTTGTTTGCCAAAATCGGTATTGTAAATAACAAAATATTCAGGGCCCAGGCCCAAGGAGTTACACCGGCAAGCCCATAAATTCAATTGTAAGGCCCACATAGAATTTAAGGCCCATGAGACATTCCACACATGAATTGACAGTCAAGGCTCACTACCCATGTGATGTGGGTAGTTGTTATAAGACATGGGTCATGACTCCACATAAAAAAGGGCACGACCACTAGGAATGAGGGGTGTTAGAGCATGTGGAGTGGTGTGTTATGGGTGGCTCTACACTTTTTGATAAAGTGTAGTGCCACGTCAGCAATTTGGAAAGTGGGTGATGACGTGGCTCTACACTTCATTTGGAATGTGTGTGTCCTATGGAGTGGTATTCTATGTTTCACTAATCTTTATTATTATTTTATTATTCAACATTATTTAATTACTATTAAATTTTTTTAATATAAAAAAATATTAAATACCACGAATAAAAATATATTCTCAAATTTTCTACAAATGAAAAATACATTAATAATTTCTCACATACAAAAAAATAAATTGCATTCTCCACTTTTCTACAAATGAAAAATATATTATTATAAAAAATTGGTGTTTAAATTGCACTCTCCATTTTATTATTATTTTAGATTTAAAATTAAATTTACTTATTATGTAAATTAGATAATATATATTTTAAATTAATTAAATCCTAATTATTTTTAAATTAGGTAAGTACATATTACATAAACTATTTTATTATCTATTGCATTATTTCAAATTTCTTAATTATTTGTGTTAAAATTGTAGATATTTAATACTTTTTTAAATGAAAAAAATAAGCATTGAACATATTTAGATATTTTATTTAAACAAAAATGATAAAAAAAAATAGAATAAGAAAATAAATATACATATACAATTAATATCTAGATATATTTTAAAGCCAAAATAATATACATATATATTACATAATTTAACACATATGAAAAAAATACATTAAGAATTTTTCACATAAAATAAATAAATAAACATGCAAAAAAATACACTCTCCAAATGTGGGGAGTTGAGTGCAAAGGATTATACGTAATTTAAAATTATTTTTAAATTAATTAAATGCATCATATAAATTAATCAATATAATATATCATAAGAATTATTTAATTTAGAAAGTAAGAATAAAAAAAGGTCATTGCCTATGTGGCGTCTGTGTCAAGCGCCACTACACTCTTCAAATGTGGAGAGTTGAGTACAAAGGATGTATGGGCCCTATTGAAGTAGAGAGTCCCACACCACCCCTCACTCACACGCTATCACACTCTACAGACCCAAAGGAGTCGTTACTTCCTCCTTACTCCTGATGCTCTTAGTTACCCAAAAATTTGTATAAATTGGACAATGATATTTAAAATAAAACATTTTGAATTGTAAGCAAAAATTGACACTTACAATTGGTGTCTTATGTGGGAAAGAAATAAGTTCTCTCATTTATTTCGTTGTCATCCTAAAAACTTTTTCTTTCACTTAGCAAATCATCTATGGTGTCTACCCGATCCACAAACAATGACACCCGGTTCGAGGAGGTGATACGACGGCTAGAGGTTGTGGAGCAAATGAACACTCTCCTCGAACAACAGAATGCCGACCTACTTTATCGGGTGGCACATGGGTCGTTTCATCCCCAAAATCCCAATCCGGCCGAAAGAGCAGGCCAACGAAGGAATGCTGGAACGGAACCCTCCAATTCCTAGTAGGGGCGAAGCGCATCAACATCTCGGATAGATAAAGGACTGAGGGAAGACGAGGAGTCTTCCCATCCCATGACAAATCAGACTCCAGCGAGACACATCCCTACTCTAAATGACCTGCACGAGATGGCGACCAGGATACAAAGGGACGTAATGAAAGATCTGAGGATGCAGACCCCTGAAGATCTAGCCATCCATGCAACAATCGACATGACTTAGTCCCCATTCATTGAAGAGATCGAGATGACTGAGTTCCCCAAAAAGTTCGTATCACCAATCTTTACTCTATACGATGGGACGAAAGACCCACTCGATTATATCTACTAAGTACATACAAAGATGACCGTATATAAGATAAATCAAGCACTTCTATGCAAGGTATTCTCCACTAGTTTGACAGAAGCACCCCTTCTGTAGTTTAGAAAATAGTCCCTCGGGTCAATCGGAAGTTGGAGCGACCTATGCAGACATTTCATCACTCAGTACTTCGGCAATCGAATCTAGAGGAAGACGATATCAAGTCTCTTCACCATGACGCAAGAGAAAGGGGAGAGCCTCAAGACCTTTTCATCCAAATTCAATGTGGAAATGTCCTCTATCGATGATTGTGACTAATTGTCAGCGGTAAAGGCATTCCGTATGGCGGTTATCCCCGGCACAAAATTTCACTCCTCGTTGGTGAAACACCCACCTAGCAATATCGGTGAGCTCAACTCCAGAGTGCAAGGCTATCTCATAATAGAGGAAGAAGAAGCGGTTAGACAGAAGAGGGTCTCCTTGGTGACCATAGAGGCAAAGTCCAAAGAAAGAATGAGGGATCAGAAGCCTCAACGTATCGGGCCATCACAGTAAACCTCATCTTCCAAACAATCCGATAAACGTCAGTGAACGGAGGAGAGAATGACTCCACTCAGGACTAGCCTAGGGAAACTCTTCAAGGAAAATAAGAGTAAAGGAATCTTCAGGCCCCCTCCACCAATCAGACAGCCGATGGAGCTGAGAGACATGACCAAGCACTGCGCTTTTCACAATGAGTACAGTCATCACACCAATGATTGCATGAACCTTCGAAGACAGGTGGAGGCAATGATTGCCAAATGGGAGCTTGCATACTACTTGCTGAAGGACCATGCAAGGTTAGATAGAGCAAATCGGACTCCACATAATAACTGCACAACAGGTCAACTAGTCAGAGTCATTCATATGGCTCAAGGAGGCGAAGATGATGTTAAGCCCAAGGGAAGCAGGAGATCAAAATTATGACAGACATACAAACTTAGACGAGTCGGGGAAATTTGTCAAACATCCATCAGGCAAGAAGACTTAAGAATCACATTCTCAAAAACCGATATGCGGAATGTTCAGACACCACACGAGGATCCTCTAGTAATCACACTCCTAGTGGCCAATTGTCTGATCAAATGTGTCATAGTAGATTCAGGCAGTAACACTAATATCATGACTGATAAGTCCATTTTACATACATATTTTATCCCCAAATGTATATTTGTTAGTAAGTAAAACTATTTATTTTAATTAATTTAGAAGTATAATAATGATAAGTGCACAAAACTTAATTTTTATAATAAAATTGTTGAATAAATCATTTTCAATGTCATTAAATTACATCTACATTTTTGTCTTTCATTTATAGGTGTAAAGTGAGGGAAGATTCAAATGCACATGGATGAAAGTTGGATGAATCAAATGCACATGGATGAAAGTTGGATGAATCAAATGCACATGGAAAAAGAACAAAATGTGATGGAAAGTTATGAAAAAGTAAAGAAAAGAATATTTGATTTATCTTTACAAGTTGTAATTTGATTCCAATATTTCTCTATAAATATGGATACATCTTGAAGAAGAATGGAGGAAAGGAAGAAGAGAAGAAGAAGAATGAGAGCAAGAAGGACACCAAATAGGAGAAGAATTTATCTTCAATTCCGGGTTTTATTGTTCTAGGAGAAGAATTTATCTTCAATTCCGGGTTTTATTGTTCTTACTTTGTTATTTTCTTTTTAAGCATGTGTAACTAAATTCTCAACTGAGGTTGAGGATGAAACCACCATTTATGAAATAAATTCCTTTTAGTCTTTTATCAATTTCCATGTATATGGTTTAAATGCTTATGATTTTCGCTTCATAGTATTAATTGTTTTAAATTCCTTTCACTATAAATATCATGTATTTATAGTAGTTAAGAATTATTATCATAATTAATCAAGCTTGGATTTGATGAGTTTATAAGTAAAAATCTTTGATCTTATGTGATCCATTAAATTGCATACATAGGATGCTTAGAATTTTACACTTTAAAGCGAAGGAAAATCTATTTCTTGAAAATATATTTCATTAGTACGTTATTGTTAAATCTTGAGAAAGTAATAAGATTGATTTCTAAATTACTACTCTAAAATTGGAATTGATAAAGGAATAATTAGAAGTTTATGGATTAGTGGTGGTGGATTCCGATACTTTAGTATTTTTTTCCCTATTATTTTCGCTTTAATTATTTATATTTCGATATTGCATGTTTAGTATAAAATCACTTCAACAAACAAACTTTGAGAAACTAGGTTAGTTTTAGATTAATTTGAGTTTAATTAAGTTCTCTTTAAAACATTCCCTTGGGTTCGACCTCGTTCTTGCATAACCTAAACTACAATTGATTCGTGCACTTGTGAGTAATATTTTAAAACACATCAAGTTTTTGGCGCCGTTGCCGGGGAATCGCAACAAGAAATTAATTAAATTTAAGTTGATTTAATTCTTTTACTAGTTATTTAAAAAAAAAATAGATTTTAGAAGCTATTGTTTTGCTTGAATATACTATTTCAAAAATTTTGTTTTAAAAAAAAAAAAAATCGAAACTACTGTAGCAATTTCGTGATACTGTAGCACTAGTGTTGTCACTTTAAAAAAATATATATATATTTGTGATAAGCTACTATTTTGTTTAAAAAAATAAATAAATAATTTTTTTTTTCATATTCCAGTAGTTTTATTATTCATTGTGAGCTTTTGATTTATTTTTTTTATTATTATTTTTCTTTTTTGGTCAAATCAGACTCTAGTAGCTTTGCTAAACAGTAGTTGTTGTTTTTTAAAAATATATATATATATATATCGAAACTACTGTAGCATTTCGGCTACTGTAGCAAAACAAAAACAGTAAAAAAAAAAAAAAAAAAAAAAAAAACTTATTTCAAACTACTATAGCATTTCGGCTACTGTAGCAAATATATATATTTTTTTATTTTAATTTTTTTTCTCTCTCATTTTATTTATTCTTAGCTTTAGTTTAGAATTAGTGTGTGTTTATCATTTTTGTTTTATTTTAATTAAGTAATTGATATTTTTTAATTTTGTAGGTAGTATTTCATTTTCTTTGGAGATCGCATTGGATAAGCAAATACTTGGATTTATTTGTGACAATTTCACTAGCATTACTACGGAATCCAGGTAAGTACCCATATTTTTAATAAATAGTATTTTTTTTTTTTTTTTTAGATTAGGTGAACATAGTTTTTATATAGGTGAAATTTTGCATGCTACCTTTAGGGTAGAATAACACTAAAAATAACCTTTAGGTACACACTTTCTTCAAATTTATTTTTGTTATTTATTTTATTTTATTTTATTTATTTATTTATAAAAAAAAAAAAAAGTTCACACACTCACTCCCTTTACTTTTATTTTTGTTGAGTTTTGTATGTACATTTTTAATTTAGCATTTTGCATAAATCTTTTAGTAAGGGCATTAACCCTCTAACAAGATAAGGATTTGATTTCATCACCAATTTCTTGCCCATTAGGTTAAAAATCTCCTTGCATTTGTATACCCTTGGCTAAATTTAGTTTAATTTAAAATCAAGTAGACGTTGGCCAATAGGTTTTCATATAGCTCATAGGATCCTCTTGGACATTGTTAAACTTTTGGTAACTCCAGTGAATCACTATCAAATTGATAAACGGTAGGACAGTTCTGTCTAGGAGTGTGGTTGACGCGGCATTAAGCAGGCCTAGTGCCTCGCCACACTTTCCTGGGAACTACTTCGTTGTTAGTTTGATGGTCTTTAACTGGTCATCCACTAGTTTTCTCTGAAAGGGAGTAGGGGAAGGGAGTTACCCTCCATCCGACGTGACCTCACCTATGGTATCATTAACGAAACTGGGCTTACCCCGAATTATCCCGCCCTATCATAGAAAAACAATATTAAGGGGCGATGAGCTGTCAACTAGGTGAAGATTATTTTGGAATTAGTCCTAATAATCTCTCATATAGGAAATTAAAAAAAAATGGAAATCACTACCCTTGAATTAAATTTCAGATAAAGAAAATACTTGTTTTGGTAGTGTATTTGTTGAGTCATGGAATCTTCCTAGTGCATGTTAGGTCGGCGATCTCTGAAATCAAAGTTGACACCTTTAGATCTAGAAATTAAGAGAACTTTTAGAGAAGGTGTAAGGAATTCTAGTGTTGGAAAGATCATTGAAGTCAAGATGGAGGGAGAACATAATGAAGTGAAAGCCCTTAAGGATTATTATACTCCCGCACATATCATAAATCCTTCTTGTATTGTCTTGCCTGCTACACAACATGCCCATTTGGAGATATGGGTAGCAGTAATCAATTTATTGCCGACTTTTAGAGGTTCGAACTTTGGAGACCCATACCTTTATGTTAAGGAATTTTTAGAGATTTGTTCCACTTTGAATTTTCAGAATATTCCCGAAGAGTCAATTAAGATGAGGTTATTCCCGTTCTCTTTGAAAGAGAAAGCCAACTCTTGGTTATATTCATTGGAACCAGAATCAATCAAATCTTGGGATGAACTATGTAAAAAATTCCTCACCAAATTCTTCCCTAGACATATAACTAATTCCCTTCACCGAAATATCATGGAATTTGCTCAAAAAGAAGGTGAACAGTTTTACATGTGTTGGGAAATATTCAATGATTTGCTACTTAAGTGTTCCCATTATGGTTTTGAAAAATGGCGCTTAGTTGAATTCTTTTATGATGGATTATCAACTCAAAATTGTCAACTAATTGAGTCACGAGGTGGGGTAGATTTCATGTCTAAGAATGAGAATGAGGCTTGGAAATTTCTAGATGCGTTAGCTGAGAGTTCCCAACATTGGGAATACTCAGGGAGGGTTGAGAGAAGAAGTTTACCAATGTCTATGGATACCAAAAAGGGAGGAGTCTATGAGGTTAGTGAGGGAACTGATTTGAGTGCAAGGATAGCTAGTCTCACCAGAAAAGTGGAGGCTATAGAGATGAAAAATGGAAAAAGTTCTGCAGTCCATGTTATTAGTGAGACATGTCAACTTTGTGAGAGTCCATCTCATACTGCTCAGACGTGTCCCTCTATAGCATCATTCCATGAGTGTATAACTGAACAAGCTAATGCACTAAACGACTATAAGAAACCATTTGGTAGTCCCTATTCTGACACATACAACCCCAATTGGAGAAATCATCATAATTTCTCATGGAGTCAAAATCAGCCTCGGAACAACTCCGGTATATAACATATGCAATCCCAAGGGCAACCACCAGCATCATATCCTCCTATGTCCCAAAATTCTCATCCATATGTCCCCCAACAACCAAGGAAACCAACACTGGAAGATACCTTACAACAATTCATGCAGCAAAGTAGTCAATTCATTTCTAAATTAGAAACACATATTGGTCAGTTAGCTACTGTTGTAGGAGAGAGGGAAAAATGAAATTTTCCTAGTCAGCTCATTCCCAACCCAAAGGGTCAATATCATGTGAGTGAACAGTCGACCTCTGGTCCAACTGATCAAGTCCAGTCAATCATAACCCTAAGGTCAGGCAAACAAGTTGATAATCAAGTCAAAATTCCAAGAAGGGAAATGGTGAAAGGTAACCATAAACCAGAAAAGGAAAACAAAATAGAATCTCAAGTTGACCCAAAAGTCCAAATTCCCGATCCTGTCCGCAATTCTCTAGTAGAACCTTCAGTTAGGAACTTTGTTCCTACTGCACCATTTCCTCAAAGACTCCAAAAACCTAATAAGGGGCATCATTACAAAGAGATTATGGAAATATTCAAACAAGTCAAAATCAATATTCCATTTCTCGATGCAATTCAACAGGTCCCCTCTTATGCTAAGTTTTTGAAAGATTTGTGTACGGTTAAGCGTGGATTGAATGTGTATAAGAAAACCTTCCTTACAAAGCAAGTAAGCTCAATTATCCAGCACCGCACATCACCTAAATTCAAGGATCCCGGTTGTCCTACAATCTCATGTACAATAGGTAACCAGATAATTGAGCAAGCTTTGTTTGATTTGGGTGCGAGTGTAAATCTGTTGCCATACTCTGTGTATGAGCAACTCGGTCTTGGTGATTTGAAACCCACAAAGGTAGTGCTACAGTTGGCAGATCGTTCAGTCAAGGTACCTCGCGGTATCATTGAGGATGTGTTAATTTAGGTTGACAAATTCTTCTTTCCAGTAGACTTCATAGTCTTAGACACTCAACTTGTGGCTAATCCCAATAGCCGAATTCCTGTTATCCTTGGTCGACCATTCCTAGTCACTTCAAATGCTTTAATCAATTGTAGGAATGGTGTTCTAAAACTTTCATTTGGAAACATGTCTGTTGAGCTTAATGTTTTTAATGTGAGCCGACAACCATCAGAATCTGAGGATATGAGTGATGTGAATCTAATAGAGAGTCTAGTACAAGAGACTTTTGAACATTCAAGTTTTGATGATCCTTTAGAGGCATGTCTAAATCACTTTGGGTGTGATTTTGATCTGGTTAGTGCTTGTGAAGAAGTGAATACCTTGTTAGATTTTGTCCCTTTTATGGACATTGAGAATTGGAAAGCCAAGGTAGAGCCCCTTTCATCAATTGAATCTAAACATGTCTCATCTGTTGAGTCACCTCCAAAATTGGATCTGAAAGTTTTACCTTCTGAACTGAAGTATGCCTACTTAGGTCCAAATGAGAGTCTTCATGTCATCATTGCTTCTGAGTTAAATAAAGAACATAAGAAAAAACTCTTAAATGTCCTTAGGGAGCATAAATCGGCTATTGGGTGGACTATAGCAGACATTAAGGGTATATCTCCATCTGTGTGCATGCATCGTATCCATCTTGAGGAAAATGCTAAAACTTCGCGAGAAATGCAAATACGGCTTAACCCTAACATGAAAGAGGTCGTTAGGGCAGAAGTCTTGAAGTTGTTAGATGTGGGGATCATATATCCTATTTCAGATAGTTCTTGGGTAAGTCCTGTTCAGGTCGTGCCTAAGAAATCAGGTATCACGGTAGTCACAAATGATGCCAATGAGTTAAAACCGACCCGAATGACCACTGGATGGCGAGTGTGCATTGATTATAGGAAGTTGAACTTTGTCACTAGGAAAGATCATTTTCCACTTCCTTTTATCGATAAGATGCTTGAGAGATTAGCCGGTCATGAGTACTACTGTTTCCTAGATGGTTATTCTGGATATAATCAAATTCCTATTGCACCTGAGGATCAGGAGAAAACCACATTCACTTGTCCTTTTGGAACATTTTCCTATAGACGTATGCCATTTGGATTATGCAATGCACCTGCTACTTTTCAGCGGTGTATGCTCAGCATATTTTCTGATATGGTAGAATGTTTTCTTGAGGTGTTTATGGATGACTTCTCCGTGTTTGGCTCATCCTTTGATGAATGTCTTATTCATTTGAAACTTGTGCTTACACGTTGTGAGGAGAAAAATCTGGTCTTAAATTGGGAGAAATGTCATTTTATGGTGAAAAAGGGAATTGTCTTGGGGCATATTATTTCAAAGAATGGTATAAAGGTTGACAAAGCTAAGGTTGATCTGATTTCTAATCTCCCACCGCCACGTACGGTTAAAGAGATTAGGTCATTCTTAGGTCATGCGGGATTTTATCGTCGATTCATTAAAAACTTTAGCAGCATTTCCAGACCACTTTCCAATTTACTTGCTAAAGATGTTGCTTTTGTCTTTGATGACAAATGCCTGAAAGCCTTTGAGAAACTCAAAACATTGTTGACCACATCACCTATCATGAAGCCACCGAATTGGGATGCGCCTTTTGAGATTATGTGTGATGCATCTGATTATGCAGTTGGAGCTGTGTTAGGGCAACGTGTGAGTAGGTTATCCCATGTGATCTATTATGCAAGTAAGACATTGAATGAGGCACAATTGAATTACTCTACCACTGAAAAAGAATTGTTAGCAGTTGTGTTTGCATTAGACAAGTTTAGGTCCTATCCGTTATGGTCTAAAGTCCTCATTTTCTCAGATCATGCTGCACTTATGTATCTCTTTTCTAAAAAGATGCTAAGTCACGTTTAATTCGATGGATCCTATTGCTACAAGAGTTTGATATAGAAATTCGAGATAAGAAGGGGTCTGAAAATGTAGTAGCGGATAATTTGTCTAGGATCAGTCTTGAGACATCCTCAGACTTCATGCCTATTATTGAGTCTTTCCCTGATGAACAACTCTTTGTTGTATCTGAGTTACCTTGGTTTGCCGACATTGTGAACTATCTCGTCACAGGTTAAATGCATTCACATTGGACTAAGCAAGATAAATCCAAATTCTTATCTGAGGCCCGTCATTTCTTTTGGGATGATCCGTACTTATTCAAGTATTGTCCTGATCAGATTATTCGAAGATGTGTCCCCAATTGTGATCAAACTAGTGTAATCTCCTTTTGTCATGATCATGCATGTGGAGGTCATTTTAGTTCAAAGAGAACCGCTACAAAGATATTGCAATCTAGATTTTACTGGCCCTCAATCTTTAAAGATTGTCATTTTTATTGCTTAGCATGTGAGCGATGCCAAAAGTTAGGGAGTATTTCACGTCGAAATATGATGCCTTTAAACCCAATTCTGATTATTGAAGTTTTTGATGTTTGGGGCATTGATTTCATGGGACCATTTCCTAATTCATTTGGCAATTTGTACATCCTTGTCGCAGTTGATTATGTGTTTAAATGGATTGAGGCAATTGCATGTAAAACTAATGATCACAAGGTGGTAGTCAAGTTTTTGAAAGATAATATCTTTTCACGTTTTAGTACACCCCGTGCTATTATTAGTGATGGGGGGAAACATTTTTGCAATAGGATTTTCGAAGCATTAATGAGAAAATATTATGTAACCCACAAAATTGCACTCGCTTATCATCCCCAGACTAGCGGTCAAGTTGAGTTATCCAATAGAGAGATTAAACACATTTTGGAGAAAACAGTTAACCCAAATAGGAAAGACTGGCCCTTGAGACTTAGTGATGCATTGTGGGCATATCGTACTGCATTTAAGAACCCCATTGGAATGTCTCCTTACCGAATGGTGTATGGTAAAGCTTGTCATCTCCCAGTTGAGTTAGAGCATAGAGCCTTTTAGGCTATTAAACAACTCAACTTTAACCTTGACAAAGCAGGAGTCCATAGGAAGCTTTAGTTGAATGAGTTGGAGGAAATTAGAAATGATGTTTACCAGAGTACAAAAATCTATAAAGAACAAATGAAAATAAGGCATGACAAAAGTATTCTTAGGAAAACTTTCACACCTGGTCAAAAAGTCTTGCTTTATAATTCTCGGTTGCATTTGTTTCCAGGAAAGTTGAGATGTCGATGGTCTGGTCCGTTCATTGTTCGAATTGTTCATCCATATGGAGCCATTGAGATTGAAAATCCAAAAAATGGTGATGTGTTCAAAGTTAATGGTCAGCGTTTGAAACCATTTTTAGAGTTACTTTCTCAAGAAAATGAGGAGATCTTTCTGAGTGATCCTGTTTATCAGGATTGACCTATGTGGTCTTATTGTACATATCTATTTTAGGATTTTTTTACTTTATTTTTAATTTTTGTTTTGAATTTTAACAACTCATTGTTGTTTGATAGCAAGTTTGACCAGATCAACCTATCATGAGTCAGGTAATACATTTTCACTCTTGTCTTTTTGTTTACAAAGTGTGAGTTTGTCCAACATTAGGGACAATGTTGAGTTTAGGTTTGGGGGTATGGTGTCTAATTTGTTGTTTTGTAATTCATTAATTTTGAAAAAAAAAATGGAAATTTTTCAGAAAAAAATAAAAAAATAAAAAAAAATTGTTTTCACGCATGAATGTTTTGCATTACAAGTTGATTGAGTTTGTGTTTATGATGTGTGAGTAGTATGTGATGCGATATTCCCGTTCATGAGAGTAATGATTATATCGAGCTAAGTGAAGTGATATGGTTTTACATGGGTGAATAGATTAGTAAAATTGAAACCGAAAAGGACGACTTTGACCTATAAGCACAAACACACATTCACTATGGAAAAAACAATTTGATCTTTGACTATGTAGTTGAAAAATTAATTTTGCCACAATAAATGGGAGATGGGGAGTTGATATAGTTGAAATGGAGAAAAATTTGAAAATTTATTTTGAAAAATAAAATGCAAAAAGTAGTTCTTCGATCTGAGTAAGCGGGCCTTGGTATCACCAATATCATTGTTCACGTAAAAAGGGGAGAAAACTAATGAGCATAAATCCCAATAAAGAAGTTAGGGCCCAGTTGGTTGGGATTAAAAATCCTCGCTGGAAAGTCCGGAGCTTAGAAAGATAAAAAGGGATGAAAAGTGGAATGATGGAAGTAATAATTTTTTTTTTGGCAAAATTTAATCAATGAAGTAGAAAAATAAAGATTGAAATACCATAGTAGAATGTTCACAAAAACACGGAGGGTTGTCTGGATTGGGAGTCGAAAGTAACAAAATCTTTTACTTTTGTGGGAACCATTCATGACACGAATCTCGAGATTAGTTATTGTTCGGTAGTGAATGGGAGTATTTGCATCCATAATATCTTGTGCATTATATCATGACTTGGTTGATGAGTATGTGAATGCATGAATGCGTGATTATAAAAAATTGAGAAGTTGTGGGTAGTATATCCAACCCTCACGAGAATCGATGTTTGTGGGTATCATCACTGGAAATCCTCACGAGACTATAACTCGTCCACTAGGGGAAACCTAGGGGTTCAAAGGCTTATTGCATATGCTAAATGTAATCGAGACAACCAGCGAAAATGGTGTAGTTAGAATTTTATTTCTTTTTGTTTTGCTCGAGGACTAGCAAAATATAGGTTTGGGGGTATTTGATAAGTCCATTTTACATACATATTTTATCCCCAAATGTATATTTATTAGTAAGTAAAACTATTTATTTTAATTAATTTAGAAGTATAATAATGATAAGTGCACAAAACTTAATTTTTATAATAAAATTGTTGAATAAATCATTTTCAATGTCATTAAATTACATCTACATTTTTGTCTTTCATTTATAGGTGTAAAGTGAGAGAAGATTCAAATGCACATGGATGACAGTTGGATGAATCAAATGCACATGGATGAAAGTTGGAAGATTCAAATGCACATGGAAAAAGAACAAAATGTGATGGAAAGTTATGAAAAAGAAAAGAAAAGAATATTTGATTTATCTTTACAAGTTGTAATTTGATTCCAATATTTTTCTATAAATATGGATACATCTTGAAGAAGAATGGAGGAAAGGAAGAAGAGAAGAAGAAGAATGAGAGCAAGAAGGACACCAAAGAGGAGAAGAATTTATCTTCAATTCCGGGTTTTATTGTTCTTACTTTGTTATTTTCTTTTTAAGCATGTGTAACTAAATTCTCAACTAAGGTTGAGGATGAAACCACCATTTATGAAATAAATTCCTTTTAGTCTTTTATCAATTTCCATGTGTATGGTTTAAATGTTTATGATTTTTGCTTCATAGTATTAATTGTTTTAAATTCATTTCATTATAAATATCATGTATTTATAGTAGTTAAGAATTATTATCATAATTAATCAAGCTTGGATTTGATGAGTTTATAAGTAAAAATATTTGATCTTATGTGATCCATTAAATTGCATACATAGGATGCTTAGAATTTTACACTTTAAAGCGAAGGAAAATATATTTCTTGAAAATATATTTCATTAGTACGTTATTGTTAAATCTTGAGAAAGTAATAAGATTGATTTCTAAATTACTACTCTAAAATTGGAATTGATAAAGGAATAATTAGAAGTTTATAGATTAGTGGTGGTGGATTCCGATACCTTAGTATTTTTTTCCCTATTGTTCTCGCTTTAATTATTTGTATTTCGATATTGCATGTTTAGTATAAAAATCACTTCAACAAACAAACTTTGAGAAACTAGGTTAGTTTTAGATTAATTTGAGTTTAATTAAGTTCTCTTTAAAGCATTCCCTTGGGTTCGACCTCGTTCTTGCATAACCTAAACTACAATTGATTCGTGCACTTGCGAGTAATATTTTAAAACACATCAATGACCAAACGGGCTTTCGACAAGATCGGGATTGATGTGTCACAGTTCAATCCTACTCGGATCCCTCTAACTGGTTTTGATGGAAAATGTATGGAACCAATCGGAATAGTTCAGCTGTCTGTATCAGCCACCCAACGGACCCTCAAGGAAAATTTTATGGTGGTGGACGTCAAGCCATCATACAACTTGCTGATGGGTCGAGGTTAGATCCATCGAATGCAGGGAGTTCCTTCAACTCTGCTTCAAGTTATGCAGTGCCTCAATCCAAATGGAGTAGATGCGACTGACATCCCTGGAGATCAAGTAGTGGCAAATGAGTGTTATACAGTGACTCTTAAGAACTTAAATCCTAAGAACAAGCAAACCATGGAAGAACCAGATGGACCACTATACAATGAGAAATAACAATTATAGTCAGACCCTTCCGAAGAGGGTTAGGAAACTCAGACAAATACCGAGCCACTTGAGGAGGTGAATATCAGTTAGACATATCAAACCAAGATCACACACATTGGATCTTACCTTTAGAAGGAAGAGAATGACAAGTTTACCCACTTCTTCCTAACAAATTCAGACATCTTCGCCTGGTCACACCTTGATATGCCGGGCATAAACCCCTCGGTCGCTCAGCACAACTTGAACGTGGATCCAAAGGTCAGGCCAGTAAAGCAGAAGCAAAGGCGATTTGGCGTAAAAAGAAATCAAATTATAGCCGAGGAGGTGAGAAAACTGTTAGAGCCTGGATTCATAAGGGAAGTCAAATATCCGTCATGGTTGTCAAATATTGTGGTGGTCAAGAAGAAAAATGAAAAATGGAGAGTCTGCGTGGACTTCACCAATCTAAACAAAGCTTGCCCGAATGATTATTTTCCTCTGCCAAAAATAGATCATATGGTAGATGCCACGGCAGGATACGAGAGACTCTTATTCCTTAATGCATACTCCGGCTACAATCAAATTCCAATGAATCTTGCTGATGAGGAGAAGATTTCCTTCATCACCGAAGAAGGTATGTATTGCTATAAAATAATGCCTTTCGATCTTAAAAATGCATGTGCTACTTACTAGAGGCTGGTCAGAAGAATATTCAAAAGTCATATAAGGAACACGGTTGAAGCCTACATAGATGACACGGTGGTAAAAAGTAGAAGAAAAGAAGAGCACCTCCAATACCTCGATAAAGTATTTGATGCACTCCAAAAATACGGGATGAAACCCAACCCAGCCAAGTGTTCGTTTGGGGTCTCATCCGGGCAGTTCCTCGGCCATATCGTTAACCGAACGGGAATAGAGGTCAGTCACTCGCAAGTGAAAGCCCTGATAAGCTGTGAAAAGCCAAAAAAACAAAAGGAGGTCCAAATCATGACTGAAAGAGTAGTTGCACTGAGTCGGCTCGTCTCTAGACTGACAGATAGGTGCAAGCCATTCTTTCAGGTAACCAGAGGGGGAAAAGGAAGCGTATAGGGACCAGAACAAACCGAAGCCCTTCATAAATTGAAGCAATACCTTCAGAATCCGCCAATCCTGGCATCTCCAGATCCTGGGGAACCATTACACCTCTACTTGGCGGTGTCAGCGGTATCAACCAGTGCGGCGCTAGTGAAAGATGACAGAAGCCAGTCTTCTTCAGCAGCAAGTCTTTATCCAATGCCGAAACAAGATACACCATGGCAGAAAGAGTCGTTATGTCATTAATCAACGCGAAGAGATGATTAAGGCATTATTTTGAGACTCATCCAATTGTGGTTCCAACCACCCTACCCATAAGAGCCATCATGGCTAAGCCGGACCTGACTGGGAGAATCACCAGGTGGACACTAAATCTTGAGACATTCGACATAACATATATACCAAGAACAACAATAAAAGGCCAAGCATTAGCCGACTTCCTACTTAAAGCTGAACCCAAAGCAGTACTGGCCGAGCCAGAGGAATCCGAGTGGACGCTCTTTATGGATGGTTCAGTTAGAGCAACATGGTCAGGAATTGGACTCGAAATTGTAACACCTGATGGAACCCGTATCCAACAATCAATCTATCTTGAATTTGCTGCCACCAACAATGAAGTTGAGTACGAAGCATTATTAGCAGTCCTACGACTAGCTCAAAGCCTCTACATCCGACGACTCCGGATATTCATCAACTCACAGCTGGTGATCAAGCAAGTCCAAGGCGAATATGATGCGGGAGAGAAGTTACAACCCTACAATAAGCTGGCTCAAATGGAATTATATCATTGGATCAATACACCATCAATCAGATCCCCAAAGGCGAAAATGAAAATGCAGATCGACTGGCTAATATGGCGTCAATCAATTATCAGAATCTTACTAGTCGCCCCGATTGATTATCTTAACATCCCAAGTATCTGTCAGCCAGATATCGTGTGCGCAATACCTTGGGAGCTGAGTTGGATGGACCCCATAGTGGAGTATTTAAGGAATGGCATCCTACCAGACGACAAGGCGGAGGCTCAAAAAATCCGCATGAAGTCAGCCAAATATGCCCTACTACGTGGGTAGCTCTATAGAAGGTCATTTAGTGGTCCATACCTGCGGTGCCTCACCCCCTCCGAAGCGTCAGCAATAATAAAGAAAATCCATGAAGGATCATGCGGAAACCACTCTGGAAGAAATGCGCTGGCTCATAGTCCTAAATCAAGGGTACTTCTGGCCTTACCTTTCTTAAGACACCGAAACTTATGTCAGAAGATGCAAAAAATGCTAGATCCATGGAGATAGTATCCATCAACATTTAGAGCTGTTGAATCCCATGTTCAGTCCACATCCATTCACACAATGGGGGATCGATGTGGTTGGGCCTCTGCCGATGGCTCTTAGATCAGTAAACCAAACGTTGATAGCAACTAATTATTTCATAAAATGGGTAGAAGCGGAATCCTACTCCACCATCACCCACAAGTATGTGATCAAGTTCATATAAACGAACATCATCTGTCGATTCGGGGTGCCTAAGGTAATAGTCATCGATAATTGAAAGAATCTGGACAACCAATGGACCAGGCAGTTCTGCAATCAACATGGAATTTAACTGAAAACTTCATTGGTGGCATATCCTTAAGGCAACGGCCAAGCCGAGAGGTCCAACAGGATAATACTAAATACCCTAAAGAAGAAGTTGGAAGATCTTAAAGGCACGTGGCCGGATAAGCTTCCAAAAGTACTCTGGTCATATAGGACCACACCAAGACTCCCCACAGGTGAAACTCCATTCTCGATGGCCTACGGTATAGAAGTGGTGATTCCAACAGAACAAGTAGTACCGACCACCAGAACAGAGCTATACCAAGAAGATCAGAACAACCAACAACTAGTTGATGGGTTGGATATGCTCGAAGAAAAATGAGATCGAGCCGCAATCAGATTGGTAGCCTACCATCAGAGGGTCAGGAATGCCTTCAATAAAAAAAATTAGAAGACTAGAATTCCAGGAAAATGATATGGTGCTGAGAAAGAAGATTGGATTAATCAGCAAACTTAGAAAAAATTGGGAAGGACCGTACACAGTCACAAAAGTCATAGGACGTGGGGCCTACCAGCTCAGACATAATGATGGCCATATGGAACCCAATTCATAAAACGCCTCATGACTGAAGAGGTATTATCCTTAATGAGCATTCTCTATTTCTGAATTAAATAGGCTGAAACATTCAGGCCTAGTTTTGTTTACAAGTTTAGAATTTCCATGATTGTTAGTTGGTCATGTTACTTCAATTGCATAATAAAAAGATCATTTATCTTTACTTCATAGTGAATCGACAATGAAAATGAAAAATCCAAAGTTAAAAAGCAAATTAAAATCCTAAGTATGGGATTGACATAGGCACAATAGTCTGACTCATACAGACAAAGGGTTGAAATAAATAATAAAATCCTAAGTATGAGATTGATAAAGGCACAATAGCCTGACCCATATAAACAGAGGATTGAAATAAAGAATAAAATCCTAAGTATGGGATAGACAGATGCATAATAACCTGACCCATACAAACAGAGGATTGAAATAAGGAATAAAATCCTAAGTATGGGATAGACAAAGGCATAATAGCTTGACCCATACAAACAGAGGATTGAAATAAGGAATAAAATCCTAAGTATGGGATTGACAGAGGTATAATAATATTATCCGTACGAATGGAAAAACAAAATTCAATTAAATCCTAAGTATGTGATTGACAGAAGCGCAATAACCTAATACATACTGATAGTGGAACAAAAATAAAATTCGAGTATGGATTGACAGAGGCACAATAGCTTGACCCATACTCATGAAAAAATAAAATCAGAAATAAGAAGCAATAGATACACGAGCAATATGACCAATTGACTATTCATTAAAAATACCCTGAAGGGTTAGTACAAAAGTGTCCGAAGGACCTTACACAGTAGCAGATGCAAAAATATCCTAAGTTTAACTGGGGCCACTAGTCCCCTTTTCAAGTGAGTCGATTAGCTCAGTTTGAGGGAAAAACTAAACAGAGGAGTCGAGAGGATCAGCTGGCAGCCACCCCTTGACGAACTCGCTAAAAAAATTCTAGGCATGGTCAAGCTCAAGACTGGCATAAGGTGGTTTTACCCCCAAGTAGGCGTCCATAGCACTCAGATTAGCAAATTTCCTTTTTGCAAAATCCTTAAGGGCAGTGTTAAAACCCCGACACCAGAATTCGCCGGCTACGATTCGGTTGAGATCCTTGTAGCGATTAGTTATGCTAAAGCCACCAGCCTTACACATTTCCAGAGCATATTGGGAGATGTCAAGGTTGTGCTCCAACTTTTCATTGTCAGAGGCCAATTTAGCCTTCTCACTAGACAACTGGACGTTCTGCTCCTTCTCCCAAGCGAGCTCGCCTCCAATTCAGCAACTCGGGAAGGAAGCTCCCCTAGCTGAGTCTTCAATACCTCATCCCTCTCCCCTTCAGCAGTCAAGTCATCTGTCTGATCTCCTCAACATCAGCCTCATACCTCAAGCACAAGGCGTTTGTGCTGAAAAGAGCCTAGAAACATCCGAATTAAAGTGCATCAGTAAAAACATTGATAAAAGGAATAATACATATCAAGATATGGGTATTCACCCCCATCAGAAAGCCAGGGGTCTTAGCAACCAGCTCGTTAGGATCAGCCTCCCTCTGGGCCTTAAGCTCTTCAGGAGTCCAGAGGTTTTTGACCTTTGCAACCATGACTCCCATTATGGTAAGGTTCCAACCCGCCCGACCGGAGGGGCTCTTATTCCTCCGTCTTTTTAAGGGTCTTGTAATAACCCCTAAAATATGCATTTAATTGATTTGGTATTTATAATGTGGTTAAAATAGAATTGATAAATTCGTAAATCATATTATTTAATTAAATAATTATGGAATAAGGATTTTTAAGGAACCACAAGGAGGCTGACTAATAAACGCAGTCTCCTAAGTACCACGGGACATGATTGAGTTGTCACGACATGAATGATTTGTCGGGTACGTGGTTATAGTTGGGTATCACGTGACATGATTGAGTTGTCATGACATGATTGAATTATCGGGTACGTGGTTAAAATTAGGTTTAGAAGAATTGTCTATGGGCATAAATAAATGAATATTAATATATTCATTTATATGTTATTGATGATACATAAGATGCATTGGTTATTTATTTTAAAAGGTATAATTATATATCTTTTATTCGATTATGAGATACGTATTATAAAATGTGTAATGCCTTGGTTATGTATTTTAAAAAGGTATAATTATATATCTTTTACTTGATTATGTGATACATATTATAAAAGATGTTTATGTATAGGATGCATTGGTAATTTATTCTAATAAATATATATATATATATATATATATATATCTCTTATGTGATTATGAAATGAAAAGAACGTTCTAAAGGTTTTATGGAAAATGAAAGTTAAATCTTATTACATAGGGTCTATTTATCCATGTTGTTTCATTCATAAATATTGGCTTTATCGGTCCTATGTTGGGTTGTAGTAGTAGTGGACTTGCTCGTGGGTATAACTGTAACACCCCGTGTTATTTTCCTTTTTCCTGAAATTATATTTAATTTAATTTCGATAATGACGTCACTTGTTATTGACGTATTGTTTATTCTTGGTATTGGGTACCTGTAAATTTTTCGCGTTTAGTTTTAAAAGTCGACTGGATGACTTTACGTTTTCTCCTGGACGACTACGCGAATTATCGTTATCGATTACACGGTCTCGTTTCGACGTTAGTTTATTCGACGTTTAATGATTAGCGTTTCAATTGGATGACGACACATTTTAATTGGTCGGGCTTGTTTAAGTGTTCCAACGTTTGGGTTTCTACCCCGATATATTTTATTGGGCGTCCCGTTATTATTTTGGACTTACGAGATTATGTTTGGACGTTCCCGGTATTTATTGGGATTTATCGTATATATATATATTTAATTGTAATTATATATATATAGTTTTGGGGGTTATTTCGTAATTATAGATAAATAGAGGGCTAGTATTGTAATTTGGGAAGCTATTGTCACATTTATTTCTTTTGGTCACATGGCATGTCACATGAGCCTATTGACAATTAGGTTGTACAAAATTCAATTTTAGGATATATATATATATATTAAATAAATATGATATATGTATATGTATACGTGCATCTTCTCCTATACTACTGCTGAATGACCACTTCTTTCCTCCTTCTCCACGACGGAACCACCTCTTCTCCTCTCTTCATGCACGGCTGATGCGGCAGCACCTCTCTACCTCCATGATCGCCGGCAAGAGAGTCGGCTGAAAGGGTGGTCGCTAGCGGGCGGCAACACGCACAGTCGCCGGACTGTGAGAGCTGCGGCTGGAGCAGGGCTGTGGACGGCGGCGGTTCGCGGTGGTCGGCGAGGCTAGCAGGTGGTGGTCGCGCACGGCGGCGCAGGGCGGCGTCGGTGGTGGCGCAAGGGACGGCCAGCGCAGAGACGCGCGTGAGCAGGGACGTGTCCGGTTGGGCTTCGGCCAATTTTTCGGCGACCTTCCGGTGATCGGTTTGAGCCGATTTTCGGTTGTCGAGACGGACATTTCGATATATTCGAAATAATTATCGGACGAATTTGGTCGGCGGGCTTCGTGTTCGGGCGCCGGTACTGTGCTGTTTGGACTGTTCGGTAACGTATAAATTAGGTGGGAAATTATATTTCTCACTCGGCATTATTGAAATAGTTTAGGGGTGTAAAACCCTATTTTAATTTAATATAGATGATTTAAATCGTTAATTTAAATATCTATAATTTGTTTAGAATCGGAATTGGACTTAGGAATTAATTTAAGAAAATTAATTAAATTATTTCCTATGTGATTAATTATATTCTTATTTAAATTAAATAAGAATAGACGGCTTAGAAAACCCTTATGAATTTAAATGGGATAGTAGAGATTCGTAAAGCTTAGATGATGTGCTAGGTTCTTTTTGGAATACGTGAAATAATTGTTTAAATTATTTTAAAAAGGCATATTAATTGAAAATGAGATATTTTCTAAAGAATTAAAGAAAATATATTTTTGGAGAATATGAATGGTATATGAAATTATTTTCATGTGATCTAAATGCTTTAATATATTTTTAAAAGCATGTAAAGAGATTTGAGAATTTTTGTTGATATTATCATGTGGATAATTACATAAATATGATGCATGATATATTTATGTTGAGATGTGATTTGATTGTACACCATGTCGTGTGAGCACATGGGTGTTGGTGCGTGTAGTGCACGGTTTCACCATTGACAGAGAGAGTTCATTTGGTGTGGTCTACTTCATTTCGTGTGGTTTATGAGTAGACGTTTGTGTCGGATCATCACAACAACTGGCCAGGAGGTATCACGCCTACGGAACTAAAAAGCCGACAAATGTGAGTTAGGAGTCCAGGTAGAGGCTCGTGTTCTTGACTCAAGGGTAGTCATGGCGTACGGAGTTGCAAGTTGGGCTCTCGTACAACCGCCTTCCCTGTTGAAGTGATAGAGAGAAAAATCACTTGGGAAAGGTCGGTGTGGTAACTCTACACTATGATGAGTGGACAGAGTTTGTATCCGTTGCCCTTGGGAAGGGTGTGTTGTGTGTGAGTATCACGTGGGGTGTTGAGTCACATTACACTGCACACTGTTTATGTGATCTCGTTTAACATGTATATGTGCTATATTACATGTGATGTTGGAGCATGCTAGTTATGAATATTGTGAATTAAATTCATATTTTATAAATGCTCAGATGAAAATGAATAATGTGAAACAAGCCTTTAAATGAGAAAATCATTATAGTATAAATGAAACATATAATCTTTATACTTGTGTTATATGCTTTTATGCCTTTGAGGGAGGTTAAGTGTATTGACGTAGTAATCTCTGTGAGTAGTTGAGGCTACTGGTGGATGTGGAGTTGATTTTGATTTGTGGCCTTAGAGAGGACTGTTAATTGTTTTGTGGTTGTAGTTAGTTGTGTGATACCTTTAGAGATTTGAGGTCAGTTATTGACTTAGTATCAATTGTGATTGAGGCCTTAGATAAGGCGGTTGATGTGATTGTGGTCTTAGTAGATGTGGTAGTATAGACCTTTAAGTGTTTTTCATTCTTTTGAGGAATGGGTAGAGGTTATGATTGAAGTAATTTCATTAAGTACTTAGGGTACTGTAGCGTGGTTTCTAGTGCTTAGTTCATTCCCCTAAGCATTTCTTGTACAGTGTTTATACACTAGTACGTGGCCTTTGACTTACATGTCATTCCTTGACTCGTTGGTTACGGCGTGGTGCCGAACCTCTTCCATGTGTTGTCGTTTGGTTTCGTGAGGTTGGGAACGGACAGTTGTGTTCCGTGAAACCAATGTAGTACTCTTCCTTTACCGTCCTCTCGGACATTATAGGAATCCATAGAGTTGTGTTTTCTCTTATTGGCTGTCATTTCGAAAACGGTGTTTCCTAAGTTTTGAAGTAAACTCTTGTATTTAAAAGGAAAAACCCGTTTTCGCCTACCCCCGTATAAATGAAAAGTTTTAATACTTATAAAATGATCTTGTGATCTTCTTTGAAATGATTTTCAACTTGTAAAAGCCAGTGATGGCAACTGACGGAGACCGGGGGCAAGACGGTCATTTTTACTATGTGGTTCTTAAAAGTAAAACCATTTTATTATTTTCTTGGGATTCCGAGATTTCGAGACTTCTTTCTCAATATCTTATCTTGTAGAGTTTTGAAAGGTGTTCCATTGTTTCACCTTTGTTTCCTATCATGCTAAGTCTCGGATTGAGGCTTGTTGTTGTTCAGTGCACACATATAGTGTTGCCTTTCCCTTTTCTGGGTTGTTGGTATCACCACCTAGGTGATATGAGTTTTTCTTACGTTAGGGGCACGGATACCAAAGGGATTGGTTCGAGTTTGAAAACCTTTTTCTTAAAAACTATTGAATCTCTGGGATTCATCTTTTTATTACTTCCACTCTCGGCCATTCGTTTTTGGTTTCCTTATTCCCTCTTGGTGTTCTTTCCTTGTTCACTTGTGGTGTTTTAACCTTGACATTGTTGTCTCGGTTATCTGTTGGTTTAGCATTGGGAAGTCTTTTCCTTTGCTTTGTTTCGGTGACCATTGGGTGGTCGTTCTGGTGAGTTGAGTCCGTGTACTCTAGTGATTTGATTGGGTGGTCTTCCTCGCCTACAGTGAGAGTGTTAGTGATGTGATTGACCCTATTGGTGATAGTATTATGAGGTCGATATGATTTATGATATGGTGATATGATTGAGGTTTGTTATATATATATATATATATATATATATATATATATATATTGTACATTTACAATATATATATAGATGACGGTCGTGTTAGTACGCAAGGACGTGAGTACTTTTCCTCCTGTGTATCGGGGAGTGAGTTATGAGTATTCCTTGGTACTAGTGGTGGATTTTGATCCCTGTGGATATTAGAGGTGAGTGTGTTTCCCCTCTGTTTAGATTTTCTGGTTAGCGTTGTGAGCGCTGGATGATTGGTTAGAATTGACATTAGTGTCGTGTACCTAGTGTACGTTGGTGAGAGTAGTGTAGACTACTGGTGTTGGGTACTTGGAGTACGAGTTTTAGAGACTCATGTTGTGTATTTATATATATATATATACGTGTAGATATATATATATATATATATTCCCTATATACTTATGTATACTCGTTTACGATAGTATATGAGCGTGTGACTTGGGTTTGCGTGGATGGGACTAGTTGGGCTATATTTATATCTTATTAGACGGTTTAGCTTTACCTAAACTATCAGAGGATGTGGTAGTTAGGATATCTTTTCCCACTGAGCTTATTTGCTCACAGGGGAATTTCATTCGCCCCCTGGTATTCCACGCCAGGTTGCAGGAAATATACGGCTATGAGCAGGATGCAGTGCAACGGCAGCTTCCTTTTGTTTCCTTGTTACAGGTTTGGAGTTGCGTTGGGTGATGCGGTTACGGTTGCAGCACGACTGGGTTTGGGGACGGTAGTATTCTTCTGTCAGCTTCTTTACCCATTGTTATGGGATTATCATGTATCTCTTTTGGGAGCCAGTCTGTTGGCATATCCCTATTGATGTATTCTTTACTTTCCTGTATTTATTCTTTCAGGATGTATTGTATTTATTCTGTACAGTTGACGCTTTTCTGTATTCTTATTCGAGCATTTGTGGCTCTGTTGATATTAGAGGGTTTGGAGGGGTTTTGGTTTCTTTCCACTACCTCGGCCCTAGTAGGATTGATGAATGTGGGGCTTGGAAGCCATTGTGATTATTGAATTGCTTTGGGCAGGTTATTGTGTTGTGTTTGGTTGTCCGGATGTTCCATTTACAAACGGAACTCTGCCGGATTTTCGTTAGATTCCGCTGCTTAGTTTTATTAGTCATTTGGGTATGGAATATACCATTTCTATCATTAACCCACGTGTTTTCTTGGTTAATGATGTCTTAGTTGGTCATTCATATTAAGGATCACATTCTGGATTCCTTGGATATCCCAGTTCGGGAGTCTTAGGGATTTAGGAGCGTGTCTGTTGGTATCTGAGGATACTTTTGAGTTCTAGTATCCTATTTGGCATGGAGTATAGTTTTCATTGTTATTCCATGTATTTCCTTTGTTATTGTTGACTCTAGTAGTCGCTTGGCTTGCGTCACCCTTTAGGGGCGTGACAGCATGGTATCTGGGCATTCATTGCAACCCTTTATGGGTGTTTGATGACTGAATGTCTTTTGGTTCTCGTTTCTTTTTACTTCCGCAATCACTCCCTTAGCTCTTAGGCTCGGGTTTCGGAGTCCTAGGAATTCGGGGCGTGACAATAACCCACCTTGTTGTTATCATTTCAGGTCTGGAATAGTTCAGCCACTGGGTTAAGGTTTTGAGTCATCTCATTTTGTTCGTGATCGTCTACTCCATTCCTATTTTCGGTTTACAGTGTATATTGGTTATACAACTGTTGCAACTTAGGCACGGTTATTAAAATGTAATTTTATTTAGGGGTCCTTCTTTAACAGGATTCTCAGGTTGTATCTTAAAGTCTTTTGTAAGATTTGACGTTAGTGTTGCTTCCGTTATGGTTTTTTTTATTTCACAAATTTTCTATTGTATTATCTGTTTATGTATATCAATTGCATGGTATTTCCCGATCTTCATGTGTGAGGCTGGCCAACTCATGTGCGGAAATTGGGGGTATCATAGGTCTGGTTTCTCCTTCCGATCGGGATTGTGTAGCAGAGGGCTGAATCAACTCAGGAATAGTGGTCTGCACGAAGGCAGATCCAGAAGCACCCCCGGTATAGCAACAGTGACAACGGGAGTCTCTGATATCGAGGTCACACCCTGACCGACCAGTGGAAGAGCAACAACCTCCTTAATATCATCATCATCAGCAACATCAATAACTGGTCTAATGGAGGTCGACATCTTGAATCTGGCACCCAACGTTGAAATTCCCTGCAAATTGGCAGGAGTAAGGTCAGCGCATAGTCGACGATCAGACCAAACTTGAGACCTCAGCAAATCAAATCGGGCATATACATCCCGAGCAATAATATCCCTACTATCAAAACCTAAGAATTTAAATACAAAGTCCCCTAAAAGCTGATCACAGCCGAGGCAAATGTATGTTTCCTTATGCAAAAAAGAAAATGACTAAAGAGCAAGTGGACCGAGGGATCGGCCATTTTTGAGACAGAGGATGTAACCAAGCCCCTTTCACCAGAACCATCTTTTCCTTCCAAAAATTTTCTGTCGCGGAGCATATAGCCCGACCCTTAAAAGGGTATAAGTAGTACCTCCCCTCGCATCCCGATAGATCTTTTACTCTATAACTCAGGAGCAGATCTTCCAGACCCAGATCCAACCTTTTATCACGATGTTTCAGGATCAACATGGAGATAATCCTGAAGAAATTTGGGTTGACCTGCAAAGGGGTTATCCTAAGGGTGAAGAAAATAAAATGAAATAATGGGTGAAGGGGGAATTGAATTAGCCTAATGTGAAGTTTAGACATCAGCACTTCATTCAAATCCACTCCATCTCCCCTTCTGAAATCCAGGGAGTGATCATATTCTTTCAGAAGCACCTCCCTAGATACCCTGCAGTCCTTCCTGAGTTTTTTTATGTTGACAGATTTTCTCTTGGAGGCCTCAAGAGGTTCGGCGTTGAAAGGCTCGGGAACAAATGAAGTCCCCTCATGAGAAATGACATGGGTGGTGGTGTTATCACCTCCCACCTGCAGGGAAGGAGGCATCGGTGGGCTCTAGTTTGAAGGGGAGGATGAAGAAGAAGGGTTAACCGAGGGGGGACTCAGACTCTCAGACCCTCCATACTCATGAGGTATTTGACCCCCAGTCGAAATGGTATTACTACTGTCAGACATGATGTAGATGAGGTACTTACATAAAAGCTCTTAGGAACTCCGGCGAGATGAATCCAGAAAACGGCAAGGATCCGGTGAGGCTTCAAATAGTAAATTAGAAGAGATGGAAGAGAATTTGCAAGGTAGAGAGTGCAAAATGATGCACTGGATTAAGTAGACAAGGGGAGAGGTGGTTCAATGAATGAAGAAGAGGGCGCCTCAAATTCCCATGCCTCGATTACAGAAAAAGAGGACAAGCATCCGTCTCTTCAAAATCCAAGAGTCACACGCAACTACACCAATTATGACGTTGACGTCATAGGGTGAGAAGTGCCACTAACCAGTCAAAATCGTGGAGATTCGGGTCAAACCCATGAACCCATGAACCATACCCGAATGAGGCTAATGTAAATAGCAAAATATTCAGGGCCCAGGCCCAAGGAGTTACACCGGCAAGCCCATAATTTCAATTGTAAGGCCCACATGGAATTTAAGGCCCATGAGACATTCCACACATGAATTGACAGTCAAGGCTTACTACCCATGTGAAGTGGGTAGTTGTTATATGACATGAGTCATGACTCCACATAAAAAGGGGCACGACCACTAGGAATGAGGGGTGTTAGTTACCCAAAAATTTGTATAAATAGGATAATGGTATTTAAAATAAAATATTCTGAATTGTAAGCAAAAATTGAGACTTACAGATATATTATAGTCAGAAATGACTGTAGTAGAAAAAACTGTAAGAACTATAAGGACAAAAACGATTTTGCAGCCATGTTTTCGGATGGTTGGAGTAATAATCGACTTCAAACCCAATCAAGCATACAAGTTAGGATGAGATTGGATGTGGATCAATTGCTTCCGGTATAAGAAAGGATTTCAGGGCTGGCCAATGGCAAACCCTGAGATCCTAAAATATTTTAGATATCCTAGGTAAGACATTATCAACTATAATCATTAGTGGGCTTGCAACTTTCACAATTGGTCCCCTTGTAATTAATTTCTTATAAATACATTTTAATTTAAAAGCGCACAAGAGAATCAAAGAAATTCAAATATTATGGGTGCGTTTGGAAAGCCTGTTTTTTGTATTTGTTTTCTGTCTTCAAATATAAAAACTGTTTTTGTATTTATCTTTATTTTTTCAGGAAAAAACTAAAAACAAAAAAGCGTTTGGATGAAGGTGTTTTCATCACTTTTACACACTATTTATTGATGACTTTTTTTAACACATATTAACTAAAATCTTATAAGGTAAGATACAAAATGCAATGTAATATATATTAGGAGGATGTTAAGAGAATTACCCTATTTGATGATGTGTGGGGAAACATCAGTGTGAATTTTCACTCTCTCATGAGATATTGAGCCTGTTTATTAACAGGAAATATTTTCTGTTTCCGTTTCCTGAAGAAGTAGAATTATATTTTTGATTCCTTAAGAAAAACAGAAAGTAAAATCTTGTTTACTAAATTTTGATTTTTTTCATAAACAAAAATAAAAAACAGAAATTATATTTACTAAAAATTTTTTGTTCTTACTTTTTATTCATTTATTATATGTATTTCTTATTATTTTTTATTTATATTTATTATTTATCATAAGTTTTATTTATTTATTATTAATTTTGTATATTATTGAATTTATTATTTTTATTTAATTTATAAATATATTTAATTTATTTATTATTTTTATTATTATTAATTCATTATTTTTATTTAATTTATAAATATATTTTGTTTAATTTATAAAAATATTTAATTTATTTATTATTTGTATTTCTTATTATTTTTTATTTATATTTATTATTTATCATAAGTTTTATTTATTTATTATTAATTTTGTATATTATTTAATTTATTATTTATTATTTTTATTATTATTAATTCATTATTTTTATTTAATTTATAAATATATATTTTTTAATTTATTATTTATTATATTTTTATTTAATTTATAAAAATATTTAATTTATTTATTATTTGTATTTCTTATTATTTTTATTTTTTATTTATCATAATTATTATTTATTTATTTTTATTATTATTTATTCATTTACTTTTATTTTATTTATAAATATTTTTTAAATATTTTTTAATTAATAAAAATATTTAATTTATTTATTATTATTTATTATTTATATATAATATTTAAATTTATTAGTGCAAAAGACATGAAAGTCCCAATTTTACAACTTTGAAATTTGGTCATTTTGAAGGTGAGAGGAAACAAAAAGAGGAAGTATCATTTTTCTTGTTTCCTCTTTTCTTTACAATTAAAGGAAACGTTTCCTGAATGACAAAAGTAAAAATAAATTGGTAAACAAGATTTTACTTTTACTTCTTCATTTCAGGAAGTAAAAACAGGAAACATGAAATATTTCCTGTTAGTAAACACCACCATTAACAATGCATAAAGAGGATAATTTCCTATCCTCACGATTATTGGAGTCATTTTGGTCCACATTTTACCAAGACCGAGGGCCACAGCACCACTGCATTATATACATACATATATATTTATATATAATATAGGGTCGGGTACGAAAAATCCCTTATGATTTTTTGACACTCTATTATTTAAAAATATGTGCGTTTTGCCCTCATTGTGACATGAATTGTCTGAAATATCCTTAGAATAAGTTATTTTTTTAAAAAAAATAAATTAAAATTACAAAAACAAAAAAAATAGAAGATATATTTATAAAAAATATATTTAAGAAAATAATCAACAAAATAATTACATTTTTTCCAAAAATATTAAAATTATTTTGAAAAACAAATAAGACTATTTTTTATAAACTTTTTATTTATATTTATATAACATTTTGCTTTAAAAAATTAATCAAGTTTATTTTTAAATATATATATAATAAAATTACAAAAACAAAAATAAAATAAAATAAAATATATTTTTTATTTTCTAAAAAATATATTTAAGAAAATAATCAACAAAATAATTACATTTTTTAAAAAAAATATTAAAATTATTTTGACTTGAAAAACAAATAAGATACCAAAAGGCCTTATAGCCTGATGGTATCACGTTTCTTTCCCAAATGGGAGGTTTAGGGGTTTGAGCCCCATGGGGCTCATGTGTGGGTGTGTGCGTTTCTTACCATTCAATAAAAAAACAAATAAGACTATTTTCTTAAAACTTTTTATTTATATTTATATAACATTTTGATTAAAAAAATTAATCCAGTATATATATATTTTTAAATATACATAATAAAATTTAAAAAATAAAAAATATATTTAATAAAATTATCAAAACAAATTACAATTTTACTTTCAAAAATATTTTAAAAAATTCAAAAAGTATATTTTTAAAAAACTTTTTTAATCATTTTATTTATTATAGATTATTTATTATTAATTCAATATTTGTTATTTTTATTATGTTAGAAGGGGTATTTTAGGAATTTCATATCATTTTGGGGGTAAGTTGCATATTTTTTAAACATAGTTGATTTATACACATATTTTGTAATAATTGGAGTTTTTTCGCACCTAGTATGAAACTATAGGGTTTTTTTCATAAATAACCCTATAATATATGTATATATATATTATGCATAATAAGAATGAAATAAAGAACCAACCAATTTCTCAATGTTTTACGCTTTCAATATCCATATCGATTTGCAATGTGGATCCCAGTTGCGTTGTAAGTCCCAAACCTAAAATATAATAGTCTATAAGAATAACAACAAAAAATAATGTAATGAACGAATGGAATAATATATATACGAAGTTACCTTTGTATTGGTTGATCGCCACATTTGTAATTGTGATAATAGGTCTCTTCTCTTTTAGCTTTATAAGTTGATCTCCTTCATTCTCAACAACATCATCCCATAATGTCATAGTAGTAGTTTTTGAACTATAAGAAAAAAAGAATAAAACTATTATAGAAAACTATACTAATAGAGCATATACATGTGGCAATGGAGATGCAAAATTATGTTTTATTTTGTGTCGAACCGTGTGGTTATGTGTTTTTGTATTTTGGCTAGTTGATGTTAGATAAATAGAGAATCACTTGAAAGTAAAAAGTCAAAATAATGTTAATTATATAAAGGGTAAATAAAAATAAAATTAAAAATATTTGAGAGCTAGAGGGATTTTTTACCTTATATTCATGATAATGATCTCTCTTAATTTGTTTGTTCCCCCATTATTCCTTTTTATATCCCATAGAGGAGATATGTGAATAACGATTCCCAAAACATCTAGTGACAATAAAAACAAATATAAAGTTAATGTTTTATAATTTAAATTTATTAAAAATAAAATAAAAATATATTAAGAGAGAGAGTCAAAAGATGAAAAAGAACAAACCTATCGTTTTCATTTCACCAATGTACTTATCCAACTCGTTTAAGTCCATAAAATTATAATACAATTTTCTTAAACTTATAACTTCATCCTCTTCCACTTCAATTTTCGTATAAGTACTAAATTTCAAATTTCAATTCATATTCTTTGTGGACACTCTTATACAAAGGATTGATTTTACTAACATTTCCATTATAAATTATGTAGGTCTTGTGAAGTGAGAATCAATAAATTTGGTGATGATTTCGTTGAAAAAGATAGCTTAAATTTGTGTACCCTCAAAAAATATAAAAAGATGTATAAATAGACTAACAACAGTACCCAATTACAATATAAATATATAAATACAAAATCATTTAACGAACGATGAAGATGTAAATAAACTTACCTCATCGTCCATTAGGATAACTCTCAAATTAGTCCCTGATATGTTGTCGTTACCGTATTCTTCAATATGTCCTTTTCGAAGCACAACAACTTTTATTGTCCAATATGTTTGCCAAATATTCAGTGAATCAATAAAATCAATGCTCGGTGACCTTTCATCTCCAAGATTGTTTCTATATAAGAAAAACATGAAATGTTTTTTTAAAAATAATATATAATTTAGTTAATGTAGAGGGTGGTTACTGGTTAGTGTAATATAACTAAGGACTTGCATTATATCTTTATTTAATATATATTATGTATTTTATAATTCACGACAATATGTATATTATATAGTAGGGGTAAAAGAAGCATAATATTATTTTTTATAATCGAATTCATACCAAAAAAAAAAAAACAGCAACCCAAATCAATCTCAATAAGAGCCTTGTTTCTCCGCCTAAATCCACCAAATCAATATCTCCTTCTCCTCCATCAACTGCAAGGAGTAAAAGCCCTCTGCTTTGAGGCCAGTGGGTCTTATCTCAAGATTTGGAGTTTACCATCATCGTGGCCACTGGTAGTTGGAAAAGGCGGAAACACGAAGAGAATTGTGTGCGAAACCCTAAATCAAGAGTGAGTTCGAGATTGAGGTTGGTTCTATGTATTTTGGGTCTACTGGGTCTGTCTCGGTCGATTAAGGGAGGGTATTTCGATAACAGATTCTATTCCGGATCTTGTCCACTTTCGATAGCAGATTCTATTCCGGATCTTATCCTTTTTTCTTTGCCCTATAAGTGCAGAACATTGATTATATTAGTATTATATTATTATAGATAATTGTTGAATCGAGTTGTGCTTAGAATTTGAATGTTTATGTATTGTTTGAGGCATTGAAGATGTGTAGAACCTTAATATGGTGTTTTTATTCACTGTATTTGAATCTTTTATTATAATTAGGATCGAGTTTCCAGTTTAGTTGTTTTTTTTTATTATATTTAGGATTTTAATTTTTATAATTTTAAATTAAAAAATTGGGTTGGAAATTCTTTGAACTTTTAATAGTAATATAGATAGATAAATATAGATATAGATAGGGTTAACTTTATTTACACCCCCTTAGGTTTGTTTTAACTTCAATCACACCTCCTCATATTTGCAAATCTTCAATCACACCCCCTTATGGTATGAAATATCTAAAAAAACCCTTAACTCAAACATCCTTTGAATCAATTTAATCTTTAAATCAATTTAGTTCCATATCCAAACATATAGTCAACCATACCCATATATCCACACACCCCTACCCCCAACACCACCACCACCAGCAACCGTCGCCACCACTAGCAGTAGCCGCGCGGCCTCCCTTCAGCCTTGCCCCCCCTTCCCCCTCATTTACACACATGCACACACAACACTTACATATAAATACATATAAGATAAAAATCACCCCATTTTTTGATATATTATAAATTGACTGGAATTTCCTTGTAATGATTTTGAAGCTAAAACATACTTTTGGGCAACATTTTTACGAAGAGTGTGTATGAATTTAAATTCTCCACCAGAAAGTTGGAGGATAAAAGTGACCTATTGTCAACAGGGCAACAAATTTTGTTGCAAGAACATGACAAGGTAAGGAAATTTTAATTTCTTCCCTGTGCAATTCTTTAAATTTCAGATTTGACTGGAAAATATGACAACCATGAACCACCCATATATATGTATACATATATATATACACCTGCACACACAAAAATTAGATATTTATATATAGAGAGAGATATTTATATGTATAGATATTTTATATATATATATGTGTGGGCTGTTTGGATATGTGAATAAAAATTTTTGGGTTAGAGAATAACCTTGTTTTCAAACACAGCTTGAATAACTTATTGAGAGTAATTTAAGTATTAAAATAAATTTTGAGGATGATGTCATGCTTGAGGGGTGTAAATGATGTGAATTTGAAAAAATAAGGGATGTAAATGAAGATTCTCAAACCTGAAAAAATATGATTGAAATAAAAATAAATCTTAGGGGGTGTAAATGAAGTTAATCCTATAGATATAGATATGTATGTATATTATAAATTTACAACTAACTAATTTTATATAGTTATATTATGGTTCTGAGGTCACCCTATTTACCACCGACAATGTCTTGCACTTATTCAAGAATAGTGGTAGAATTAGAAAGCAGTCTTTGAGTCGAGCTAACTGAAAATAAATTGTAGAAGGTTGTTGACCACATGCATACAAGAATTAGATTTTTAACACTTCAACATAAAAAAATTATCTATTCAATGGTAACTAAACCCCAATTATGCATACTAACATGTTTTTTCACATAGTTATAATGTATAAAGAGGATCCACTTTTAGTAATAAAATCAACAAAAGATATACTCAAATATTAACACAATACCTTAAACAAAAAAATAACTAAGTTGAGACTTGGGAGTAATATTTTTTTATAAATGTAAAAGATAATGATTAAAAAAAAAATCAAATCGGAAAAATACAATTATGTGAGATGAGAGAGTATGGTTCTAGGTATTATCCGAAATGTTATTTATTGTTTAGTTCAATTTTGAGAGGTGACAATATTTTTTATATTCACTTTTAAGAATGATATATATTTTTTCATGTGACAATACAAGAACAATCACAAAATACTAGAACAAAAAATTACATCAAGCGGCCAAAACTAAATCAGTTTGCAGTAAAGAGATAAGCCAAGAAGGCCAAAAATCCCACTACGAGTCACTAGTCTTACATGACAACACCCACTTAGCCAAACCATGTGCAACCACATTATAGTGCCGGGGGTACCAAACCAAGCTGAAATTTCTATCAACAACATTAAGGAGATTTCTCACATCCTCCATCAAAATAGAAGAAATATGATCCATAGGAGAGAGGGAAATGACTCATTTGCAATCACTTTCAATAATAATATCAGTCCCAACAAATAAGAAATTGGATACGTCTATAAAGCATCAAGAACTCAGCCCATAAAGGAAGAATGAATGTTCTTGAGGAATAAATATGAAGCTTTGATGGGTCGGCCTTTTGAGTCACGAAGAATGAAACAACCACCACAATGGGAAGACACAAAATCAAAAGCAGCATCAAAATTCAATTTAGATTTACCTTTTGGGGGAGGCCGCCATTTATCGAGGGTAGGGTCTGCAATCAGAAAAACATCTGTTATTCACTGTTCTTGACAACAAACTTCTTTAAATTCAACAAAATTAGATAAGACAGTTTTGATAATTTCAGCAAAGGAAATGGTTTTTCTGGAAAACCACCGAGCATTACTGCTCTTTCAGATATTCCAAGAAATAAAGGAACCCAAACTCAATTGTCAACTGAATATTATAAAACGGTTAGATTTATCCAACTCTTTTGCCAACGGATATCAACCGAAAGCAAGATTAAGTGGAGAGGCTCTCCAAATTTGTTGGAGAAGAGAGAAGAACATGATCAACAGCTTGATCACATTGGAAGCAGGATCATCTTGAACAATACCACCAGCTTTAAGAATTTGACTACTGTGAATCATGAATGAGAGAGAATTTTAACTTAGTTACAACTTACAAGGATGTTCACATAAGTGCAACAGTAATATATTTCTAAATAAAAAATTGATAAAGATAGAAAATTAAGCAAATAATAATAGTTCATCAAGGGCATGAAATGTTGTTTAAACCAACTAGCATCCAATTCACGTGGCTTGACTATACTTCGTCATTTAATAAATACTCAACTAAAACATCTCATTCAATACAAAACATAATATATTACTCTGTATTATGAATCTATCATTTACCATAAAGTACAATATGACGAAGATGAAGAAGAAGAAAGTGTCATTTACAGTGGGCCCCACACCTAGTCACACCATAATACCATCCCCAACCTAGGATCTTAAATAACTCTCAAATCTAACGGCTATAAAAACTAAATACATATAACTAGCACCTCTCTTTGTAGACACTAGTGACATTACACACACACACATATATATATATTATGTGAGTGACTGTGTGTGTCACTGTGTGGGCCCCAGTCATACTATAATACCATCTCCACCATATCTAAAATCACTCTAAATCTAACGGCCATAAACACTAAACACATATAATCAGCACCTCTCTTTGTAGACACTAGTGACATTACACATATATATTATGTGAGTGACTGTGTGTGTTTTGTGTGTCACTGTGTGTGTTCATGACACTGGTCACTGAAACAGAGCCACCTGAAAAGCAGAGCCAATAGAGCCCAAACACACCACCACTATCAAAACCCAGAAATCAAACACCAAATGGGTTACACAATGGGTCTCAATCTGATCCTCCTCATGGCCATGGTCTCCACCAACATTCTCTCTCTCTACCACCTCTCCACCACCGTCCAATCCAAACCCCCCACTCCCCCACCAGTCCCGGACCACCTAATCCAGCAACTCCACACCATACGCGCCACCATAAACGACCTCACTCGCCTCCGTCCCACCGCCACCGCCACCGCAAAACCCGCCAAACCCACCATCCCCTCCGACCTCCTCCTCTACACCCACATCGCCCCCATCGCCTCCTCTTGCCGCGACCATCCTGACCTCCTCCACCGCTACATGAACTACACCCCTTTTTCCCTCTGCCCCCTAGATTCCGACCTCGCCGAAACCCTAATCCTCCGCGGCTGCCACCCACTCCCGCGCCGCCGATGCTTCTCTCAAACCGCGCCAAAACCACCAAATTCGCTTCCCGCGAACCCATTTCTCAATCTGCCCGAAAACGCCAATATATGGACTAAATACAACTGTAAGAGCTTCGCTTGCCTTTCGAGATTCAATTCCGATCTGGGTTTCGACATGAAGGTCGAAAAAACCAAGTTCGTGACATATAGATCCGATCTGGATCTCCCAATTCAGCAATTTTTCCAGATTGCGAAATCGACCCACTCTGTTTTGCGATTGGGGTTGGACATTGGTGGCGGGACGGGGACATTTGCAGCTCAGATGAAGCTGCAGAATGTGACGGTGGTGTCCACCACCATGAATTTGGGCGCGCCGTACAATGAGGCGGCGGCGCTGAGAGGGGTAGTGGCGCTGCACGTGCCGTTGCAGCAGAGGCTGCCGGTATTCGATGGGGTGGTGGATTTTGTGAGGTGTGGGCATGCGGTGAACCGGTGGATACCGGTGGCGGCAATGGAGTTCATGTTCTATGATGTGGATAGGGTGTTGAGGGGTGGTGGGTATTTTTGGTTGGACCATTTTTTCAGTAAAAGTGGTGATCTTGGGAAGGTTTATGCGCCGTTGATCGGAAAATTGGGGTACAAGAAGGTGAAATGGGCGGTGGCGAATAAGTCGGATTCGAGTGGGGTGAAGAATGGGGAGGTTTATTTGACTGCCCTTTTGCAGAAGCCAGTGTCCAAATGAGGATCACATTGAGGTAATTTGAAAATATATATATATATATATATATATATATTTGGAGGTGGTTCTAGTACTGTTTGTTTTTATAAGTAGCTCTTTGTTAGTTCCCTAAGTTTTTGTCTGCAAAAAAATGGGTAGAGAATTGAATTGGCATTGTACAATCTGATTGCCATGTGTTTTAGTTACTCAGACAGCAAAAAGAAGTGGTTGGATCTGCCACTTTTAGATTGATTGATGTAATTTGAGTTTACATGACTAAATTTAAAAGGTTTAGGATTTTGAAATTTTGATTTCTTCCATCTACTTCAAGTTGGAAGAGTTGAATGTGCTCGATATGTGATTCTGCTACTTTTGTCGATTTATGAAGATTTGCTCATAGAGTTGTCCATCAAGAGATATGACCGTTAGTTGTGTGTTAGTGAGGATGAAAATCTTTAAATAAAAAAGTCATTTCAAATTTATTTGATTCCTGGACTTTTTGTTCCAATTTCCATTTGGTTCAGAAGCTTATCACTAAAATCTTGATTCAGTCTAAGAGATGAGATGATTTTATGTTTATATAGATTGTGGTTTCCATCGATCAAATTAATGTGTAGAGAAAGATGACAGTGGCACCAAATGGAACCAATTAGGACTAGGATGCACATGCTTGTAGCCAGTTTCTGCTGAAAAACATTACTACCCTTTTTTTTTTAATAACCGTGATGTTCAGGTCAACTTACATAGTACTAATCCACGAGACCCGTGCAAGGCGCCCCCCCAAAACCCGAATCGGGTAAGGCATATCTTTTCAAAATGGTTGTTTCGGCCATGCAAAATGGAGACTTTTCAGTCAATAAGCTCCAATGACAGCAATGTCATTTTCAATACTTCGCCAATAAACAGCCTCTGTGTAATGGCAATAGCCTTGTGTTGGGTTTGCCCTTTTTTCGGGCTTTTATTTATTTCACTTGGATCTTTTCTCTGAAACTATTGTCCGTTGCTTTAAATTTCAGTGCCTCCCATATCTTGATCGTCTTCTATATCCATCTCCGTTTACTTCCTCTGGACAACCAGTGAATGTTTCAGCTGTTGTTTAAAGACGCATGTCTTTCTTATGTAAAAGGAGATTGTAACTCCACCTCTAGCGGTTCTTTTCCCATTTTCAGAAAAGTATTGTGGATGGAATTTCCTCATAAAAAGAAAGTGATTCCTTCTAGTGAAAGCAATGGTTATAAAATCTGGTTATTGTACTGTGTTTCAAGGCCCTTCGGTAGATAAGGAGTGATGAAAGTATTCATTAGACAAAACTTTATTTTTCCTGCATACTGTTTTTCCTGCTTATGATCTTCTAGTTCCTTAATTCCTTGCAATCAACCATTTGATTTGAGCAAATGGTTGTACAGAAATAGTAGTACCTTTGTGAAGTTCAAGACCATGATAGTGCCTTTTGGTTTATATTCCTGAAAATATTATAATTATCTTTAGATAATTGAAAGACAGAAAAGTAGAAGATGAATTATTCTGTTCGACAGTTAACAGTCTACCATAATGTGAAAAATATATATCACATGCGTGTCTTTAATAATTGTGAAATTTACTTCATGCATACTGTTAGTTTGGAGGCACTAATGAGTAGTGATCCTTTGATATGGAACTAGGCTGGATATTTTCTTGTGTAAAGTTGCGTTATGTGACCGTAAAGTTTATCTCCATTAATCTGATTCTTACATCAGGCTTCTATGATCACTGTAGTTCAGTCACATTACAATTTATATCCCACTCTTGTTATGTCGAGACAAGTACACCCCCGTTTTGAAAATTCAATTAGTGATAGACTGGCTGTTCGATACCAATGGTACAAGGGCTTCCGCGAAGAGGTCATAGTTGAACTTTTAGAAGTTGTGGCATTGATACATGAGATCTGCAGAAGCCTAAGAACTTGCATGTTTACTCGACTTGTCACTAGTTCCTACTGTCCCTTTCAGTTTGGGTGTATTTTGATGGTTTTGCAATTTGCAGGCACTGCTTTTGGATATCAGACGCACACTTCAGGTGGCGGGAAATTTATTCCGATTCAAATTCCTTACATCTCAACATGTTGGTACTATTAATTTATTTGCCTTGAACCAGGAAGCAACATGTTTCATCATCTGTTGTACATCAAGCTCTTATTGCAAGTTCTCATTGGTGTAAATGTTTGTAGAATGTTAAACTCATGGCATAGTAGAAAGAAAAGAAGGAAACCACAAATGGTCTTCTTTGGAATTAAGTTCAAGGTTGATGGCCTTTGTTGCTTATTTATTTTTGGTGAGGCCTTTTGTTGCTTATTTTCAGTTTAAATCTGAGATAATGTTGTTGCAGTTTGTACCCTTGAATAAATATGTGAAATACATATTTTCAATTGTTTAGAAGATCTATAGCCCAAAAGGGGTAATGAAAAGATAATTTGGATATAGTGCATTGTATGGTCTAATTGTCTAAATTAAAAGGGAAAAAAAGCATGGATTCCATTTTGAAAAGATGATATTGGAAAAGTAAATTAAAAAGGTGGTAATGGAAAGGAGTGCCATTTCTATAAGTCGTAAAGGGAGATATTCCTTGGTTTTTTATTCAACCAATCAGATCTTAGGCAAGTTGGAGATCAGATTTCAATCTCAAAATTTGCCATGTTATAAATATCATTACTAGGATGGCAATTTGCACGTTGCCCAACCCGCATATAAACAGGCGGGGGGACGGTTTTAGGAATTCCGTCCCATTTAGACATATTATAATATATATATAAAAAATAATAATAATAATAATAATATATATATAAAATAAAATAAGAGACAGACAATTCAGCGAACGTAATAACTCTCATGTTTGAATTTAGAGCGTGCGTTAACAAAGAGAGATGTTGTATAATCATATGCAGCTTACTCAAGATTACAAATTTTTTAAGATTACAAAGAGAGGTACTGTATAATCATCTGCAATATACTGTCTTAAATCATGAGACAGATTAGGTGGTTCAAGGAAAGTGCTAAAAGGTCCTCCATATTGTGCCTAACCTGAGCCCTGTAATGCTTATGCGCCAATGTATAGATACATATATATGTGTGTGTGTCACAATACACGTTCGCTTCTACTTCCCACAAAATAAAGTTTCCATAACTTGGTATATACTGATTTTAAAGACAGTTCCTAGCACCGATCAACTTTGCAGGCTAAATAGAAATTTAAAAGTAAATGAATGGAATGAAATCCTTAAGTAGATCAAATTTACAACTAGCATACATGGTAGTGTAATTTTATCTTTGCACAAAGGCTATGTGAAAAATCCACATTCACTAGGGACAAGAACAACATCACATCTATGATGCTCCATCTAGACAGTATATATCAAGGGAAATTGCAGGACAAAGTTGCAATTATATGCTACTATTCAAGACATGAAATACTTGGGTTCACTACTCAGTATACGGCTTTCCTGCGTAAAAGGTGCTGCAGGTCAAGCCTATCGATCTTGGCAGCAAGTATGAAATCATTTTCCGTAAGTCCACCTGCAGTGTTGATCGTGTTTAAAAACATACAATTTCATGAGCAGGAACTTCAATATAACAAGGTCAAAAATGATGCAGGACACAACTTTCAAAATATCATTATTCGACCACAGGTTGGAATCTGGAATAGACAAACTACTTCAATTGGCTGGCTTATAAAATTTCGGAATGATTCCTATGTATTAAGTGAACCAAAACGGATTTTGTCATTTTTGCAGGACAAAATCATTAATAGGATTAAGTAGTAAGATATCCCCCAAATTCAAGACTGTAATTGAAAAAGTTCCAGCAATGTTCAGTAACATTTGAAGAAAGGTTGTAAAATTGTGAGGGTTCCTATAACACGATATCCCATTCTTACTCCCAGAATGGGTCCCTATGTCAATTTTTGCACAAATAATATAAAATCCTTACCTACAGCATGGGTCCATATGTCAATTTTCACATTGTTCCATCCAACAAGATGAAGATCCGGATGATGACCTGCAGCAAAAACAAGATTACTGGTCACCAAAACAAAATCTGAGCAAGATGCAATTTATATTTTGCAGACTGTGAGCATGAGTTCAAAATTAAGGCATCAAAAATCGAATCGAATCAGTTCACCAGAATCAAAATTAAGGCATCAAAAATCAAATCGAATCAATTCACCAGAATTTCGACATTTGAAATGGAATTGTGCCAAAGAAATTATCAAGAATACTGTTGATTTTGGAAAACTCGATCCATAAGCAATTTTGTCCACCTAATCTCGTGTAACTAACTGGTACATATACTGAAATTATACGACAATTTAATTTATGTTATTTCTGTGAGTAGAAGGGTTATAGAAGTTGCCAAACAGAGCACACCCCATATATAACAGTATGTAGCCGCAGGCTACGCAGAACTATACTCTCATATTAGCATATTCCTCAAAATTCAATGAAAGAAACTATCCAAAGAAAAGTATTTCCGTGACCTGCAAAAACATCGAGCTGAACATAATAAGATGCCTCAACCTCAACAAGAAAATTCCACTCCTTCAAATGAGTGTTGACTCCTATTCCTCCACAGGCACCAATGCGAACATAATGGTAGAGGGGGGCATTTAACTGTTGCCCCTCCACTATTTTGCCAACTTAAATTGAATAATGAGCATTTGGCCACCTAGAATTTCGTAACACCTAATACAATGGCCACTCCTATGAATAATGAGCTTGAAATTATCAGAGGAAATTGACATGTCCAAAGGACAAGTCTTTCAATCTTTACTTTTACAAGCCAACATATAAAGAGAAATTAGAAAATCCAAATATAACTTGTCCCCTTCTTCGCATCTGATCTTAAGCACTTAATAGTCAAGCAAAAACTTTTAGTCTTTAGATTATTTTTCCAAAAACATTACTAAGACACCAATGTAAAGAAACTTGATTACTTTACTGTTATTAACTTCTTCTTTTTTCACATAACAAGTAAGGCTTCTCTGGGAAAAAAGAGAAAATAAAAAGCCGTACACCCATGCTAGTTTCCCTCATTATTGCACACCAGAATGTTGAATTACGATATGATATTGGCAAGTGAGATACCTTCTGCTTCTGCAACATTAGCTATGTTTTCAAAAAACTCTAATCCTTTAATGAAAGACTTGACTTTCCATGACCGATGCAGCTTCCAAGTGCCACCATCATTTACCAAACTCCACTCAGGTACCTAAATGGCACATGTAGATAAGCAGAAAAATTTAGGAAAATAAGGGACCATATATCAATTTAGACCTAAATAAAAACCTGTTTAATCAGCTCATTTGCTGCTTGTTCAGTCATGGGCCTCATTTCTACAGAGTTGCATGAGACACACTTCTTAGCTGTCAGATCTGACAACACGAACAAGCGTTAACAGACAAATAAAATATAATGGATGAAGTAATATAGCCTAAGCCAAGATACGGTTCAGAGATCTAAATTTATGGACAACAAAAAAGATATAATAGGTAACCTGTCTTAAAATGAAAAGGAAAAAAAAAAAACTTATCTAGGTATCTGTGGAAAAAAGAGGATACTTTATAGAGGTTAGTGAATGGCAACAATTCCTCGAAGTGTCACACTGCAAGCTTCTTTTGCTCGACTATCCTCGTAGTCTCTTTTGGAGCCATTGTGTTACAAGAATGTTCAAGATATAATATCTGAGTTCTGAAGAACAAAGGTGCCCTCTGCTTGTTAGAATGCATCCAGTATAGACCACTTTGGGGGTCATTAAAGATCCCAAGGTTCCATATCATTCTACTCTTTTGACCTTTGTTTCTAAATCAAATTCTCTCCAGACCCCGTAGAGGCGGGAGCCTCAAGCACTGGGCTCCCTTTTACTACATCTAATTTGTGCATTGCGCGACTAATCCTCGTATCTTGTAGAATATTTTTCACTTCAGATCCTTACCGGCAACTACGGAGCCAGAAAATGTACTTAGCTGAAGGTCATGCTGAACACATTTTCATCATCTATACTAGTAATATAATCTCTTTCCCTTCAAATGTAACACTAACTTCAGGGGTTCCTCACTTTTGGCTGGTAACGGGGATAATCAGATTATCCTAATACTTTTTAACCCATTATGTTGCAAATAATAAAATCCTTGCCTTGACATTCTAACCCAATGATAAATAACAAAAAAGCTGACCAGGCTAATAACAGAAAGGAAAAAAAAACATGGTCCTGCTAAGTAAAAGAATAATCAATCTAAAATCAATGGCAAAAAGTCGTTATTATAAATTGAAACTCAAATAGCTGAGCAGATTGGCTAATGAAGTTCAAGTGCAACTGATAACTCTAAATCCAAGACATTCTGCAACTATACAGATAATAAGCTGAATACATGGCAGTACTACCAGGACCTACATCTTCCAAAGGTCCCAAATAAGAACCCTTCAGAGCTCAAAAACTATGCATTAATCTCTCCAAGCAAATACTCAGAACAGAAGAAGTAGGACAGAGAAAATGAAGGGAACATTGATATGAGGAATATCTCTTCAAGTTCTTAACCAGCATGATATCTGGACTTATAATAAAAGTGAAAGACCTTCCTTGTGATTCACAGAAAGTAAAAAAAAACCTCCCTTTTTATATTGATTTACTGCTTGCATATATTGTAATCAATTAATTCACATCCCAAGTAATATTTAGAAGTACCCTGATATTGGATCCTCATCCAAAGGACTTTTTGGACGCGTGGTGCGTGTGTCAATGTTACAATGGATGTTCACTTTCTGACACTACGATAAAAGACAGTCATGCTGTGTTGCACATTGTCATACTCGAATATAAACTTTCAACTACACTAGAATGTAGATTACCGCCCTGGCTGGACTACATTGCTTCATCAAATATCAAACAATGAAAGACCAACACGCACCTTTGCCTGTGCAAAATGTTCTAAATTTGCTAACTATGAATCTATTTGATGACAGTTCCACATGGTTCTGAAGGATCGCATTAACTCGAGCAGAGGAGCTGTATGCACATGCAAAAATCTTCATAAAATAAAATATCTATCAAAAGTTTAGAGAAAAAAAACGAGAAGTGTGGAACACCAGCAAACACATGGAGAAGTTATGGAAATGTGTCTTAATTAAAATGTCGTTTATTGTCCCCACAAAAACTTCTATACGGGCCAGATTTGTACAAGTTGAAGCCTCTCAAGAATAATGGTCTCAACATCACCAAAATAATCAACTAAAGAGAGCATGCTGATGTAAATCAATTCATATAATTATGAGATCTCTAGATGACGTTAAAAGGATACTGAGATAGACCCAAAGGCCAATGGAACCATCTTTACAATATGTAATGCAAGCATACTTCAACACTAAATTCAACGTATGTGTCAACCACCAACTACTCAAAAAAATTAAGTTGTTAAAGAGGGCATAACTCAAGTAATCAGAACCTTTTCCATGTGCCCTTTGCATTTCCAAACTCTTCATACAAAACGTACCAACAGATGCAAACTCATAATTATCACAGTCGGGGTCCATTTTTGGATGAAAATCCTTCAGCCTTGACAGGGCAGTGCCTGATCGATTGAACTAAATCCCACGAAAATTAGGTCTAAAGCCTAAAATATATATATTGTTTTTCTCTTCATTTGAACCATTTAGTTTCGTGGTCTTGTAACAGTGATTCCTCTATCTCTTGCTTGCTTCAATCGGGCTCTGTTGGACAACACGGGTCATCCCGACCGAAGTTCTTCTCATCGAGCAATCACAAACGAGCAAACAGAGAAGGAGGATATATGATGAGAAAGAATAAGAAGCAAAACTGGACTTGGGCTTGGCTTGGAAGCAAGATCAATGCTAACCTATGAAGGATGTGGACCTCCTGTTGCTTCAGAAGAATGAAGACACAAATGATATTAACTAACTCTCCAAAATCTTCAGATGCTAGAGAGGGTTTATTATTTTTATATCTAACAATATCTAAATAAAAGTCATCACCAAATACTATCGCCAATAATAGAGAAGGTTGTGAGGGACAGATTGAACAAACTTAAATTTAGTCACTAATTATGCAGCAGGACTGGTTTTAGACCAGGACCTGCATCCTCAGACTTATTAGACCAAGTTTTTACCACAACCCTTACCCAACAAATTGAAATCTACTACTGCCATCTCCATATTATGATTACTAACGATATTCTAATGATCTACTCTCCATTTATTTCAAAAATCCATTTTAATCTTTGCACTCACTGTTCTACAGAACAAAAAAAAAATCTCTGCAAGAGTATATGGGAAACCCCATGGAATGCAGCTCATAGTGATTAAAGGCGCAAGGCGCACTAAGGTGCTAGAGGTCCTCTGCAGCATAGGCGTGAAGCGCTACGCAAGGCGCGTGCCTGAGTGAGTGAGGCGCACAATGGAAAGGCGTAAATGTTGTCAAAGGCGCTCTTGCCCACACTTGAGGCACAAATCTTGCGCCTCAAGGAGCCTGGAGCCTAGGCGCGCCTTTAACAACACTACCACACAGCAGCAGCAACAACATGCACGATAGTATATGGGTTCAATCCGAGTTCCTAATCCTAAACATAGATTAAATGAGAAATTGAATATGTAGTGGAACTAACAATATACATGGCAGTCACAGCTTCAACTCTGAAGCTTGCTAAGAATAAATTTAGTAACAATATCGAAACGCCGTGGAGAAAAAAATTCACTTAAAATGCCCAAAACATAGAAGGTATAGAAAATGAAGCAAAATTCCATCCCCGAAATCACAAAACAAAGGATAACACGGATCCCAACATCGCTGAAATGAAATGCTCAAAAATTATCCAACAGAAATTTTCTACTGAGAATATATGTGTGTGTATATATAGACAGAGAGAGACAGAAGAGAGATGAACATTGAATAATAGTAACAACTGACAATCGTTTCATCGAAAAGAAATATGAAATTCAAGATCAAGAAAGAAAATGATGTGATAATTGCGGGTAAGTACCGTCCATGAGCTCCAACTGCGCTTCGAGACAATGGAATCAACTGAAGAAAAACAAATCCAAAATTAATATTCAAAATACACACACGCGTAGATATATACATATTTATGTATATACAGTTAAGAGAGAGAGAGAGTAACCCTAACCTGAGGGATAGAGATAGAAACAAGACGAAACATGGATGATCTGATATTCATAAATTCGCGGTGTTTCGGCCTAATTTGTGTGCAGTGAAGTAGAGATAGAGCCAGTAACAACCGTGCCGAAAGAGATCCGACTCGGTCGCTAATGGGCCCATGGCCCATGTCTGAGTTGGTTCCTCTCTAGAAATTGGGCTTTGGTTGCCTCACAAGTCACAACTAACTTGGGCCCATTTACATAATATGCCCACTGTTAGTGAAAAAAATTAATACTTTAATCTATATCTATACTACTATTAGATGTACGAATGACTTTTAATATTTTCAAACAATTTTAAAAAAATAAATAAATCAAAATTAAATAAAATACAGTGTCTTTTCACTTTGTATTTATTTTGTTATTTTTGAAAGACACATTTTTCCTTGGTTTCGTTCAGTTGCATAGCATTTTGTGTATATACATGTCCGTATAAATAAACAGACAGGTTTTCTAGCATTTGTATTGGTCATGTCTATTCACTTGTGTAAGAATAATTTTGTGTATTATTTATTTATGGCATGTTCTAAACAATAACCATGTTAGGTGTTAGATAGGTTGTTTTGGTTTTTAACGACGTCTACAAATTTCGACAAAGGCATAATCAAGTAGTGAAGAATACATATGAAGTGAAAAAATAAGCGTATTGAGTAAAAATGTCTCCCGGATGGCGAAAACGACATTTTCCAAAGCCGTCATTTCAAGCAAAAAGTATCGTGAATTCAATATGGTCGTTTTGGCGGAGTTGTGGAGAAAAGTGGTTTTAATAAAAATACTTACGCTTTCAGAATCAAAAAGTGGCTAGAAAGTAGAGTTTTACGCTTGAAGGTACGCTTGGACCTACACTTCAAACGTAAGAAACCTACACTTCAAGCGTAGTTGCGATAAGATTTTTTCTAAATTTTGTTGCGATGTCCAAATTTGCCCGTGGTTGGTTTTATAATGTGTTCACGACTCATACACATTATAGTGCGTGTTATATACATGATATACACCAGAGAAGAAGGTTTTGACTTGGATAGATGTGAAATTACGAGAAATAACAAACTTAAGGTTTGATTCATCATTGCCTATAAATACCAGGTTTACAACAAGAGGATGCAAGTTTTTGAAAAATCTCTGCTAAGTTTCTACAACTTCATCTTCTTCAGAGATATATGGTAAGAGAATATTATTGAATGAATAGATATACACAACTTCTCTCTTGTTATTGAAGTTCTTCAATTGTGCTTCTACATCAACAATTCTCATGCACAATTGGATGTTCTAGTAGCTAAAAAATCCACACACCGTTTATAACAACATGGTAGTATTGATCCGTTGAAGAACGGAGTCATTTGAGTGCGGAGATCAAAACAGGTTGCTTCATGGTTATTCGATCTGTTGAGAAGCAGAGTCGTTAAAGTACGGAGATCGGAGCGAGAGCTTCGTGGAACGCAATTAAATTTAGAATTTCAGATGTCGAGTGAAGAACAACAAATTACAAAGGTTGTAAGTTTTATTTTCATAGAATCTGTACAATTTCTCTTATTTATAATGCATCTATACCCGAGTATATCCATGATTTTTACTTTGAGTATTTTCAAGGTTTTCCACGTAAAAATCTCTGTGTCTTCTCATGATTTAAATTTTTGCACTTATATTCATATTTGTTTGATTGATCTGTTTTGAGAATTGAATTGAGAATTAGGTTTTGTGACTGATTAAAATTGAATTTTCGTTAAATAATTTTAATTGTTCTTAAAATCGACAAAAATCCCCTTCCCCCCCCCCCCCCCCCCCCCCCCCCTTCTATGTTGTTTTCACTATCGTCTACTAGGGAGTTGTATTGATGCGACTCTTTATCCAATCCCTTCCTATGTACGAGTCGATCAACACAGTAGTACTATTCTACACACAATCTCTCCACTCGCCATTATGACCAAAACAACTAATTGGTATGTCTTTCACTCTATAATATATATACATCCATATTTATATTTATACTTATATCTATACTAATAGTAAAACCTAATTGTATTATAACTATGGGATTTTAAACTATATTTGTATTTAATTTTTAAGTCTTTAAATCTTTCCATGGAATTTCCTTCCATATTACTTCAATAACAAATTATCTTTCTATTAATTTTTTTTTTTATATATATTCTTTTAGCAATGTAGTAATCAGATAAAAGTATCGTGTTAGACTTTTAAGTCCATTAAGACTCCTATAGTAGTTTATAGAAACAATCTATATTTTTATATTCTTTTCGGACTCCTTATTAATTTGGTTATCTGTATCAATTTAAGTAAGTTTCATCATCAGTATTTATTAGAGCCCTACATTCTTAAATATTCATTCACTTAGTTTTTGTGTAGTGTAATTTTTTTCTTGTAAAATTAGTGTTTCAGAATTATCAAAAAGGAATAGATATTTTTTTTAATCATTTTCTACGGATAAGTACAAAAAAAATTAATTTTTTTTGACAAAATTTACTAGACAACTTGTAGACCACATTTTAAGCCATGTGCGATGCACATGCTCTTTCCTAGTATATATAAATATATATATATATATCCATATTTTATATGGCTAGGGAGGTGAAATAATTTAGGGGAACTGTTTTTTTTCCGAAGATTGTAGAATTTTTTAATTTGATGTTTGTAAATCCATATTGGTATGTTGTTTTTTATTTGAAAATTGGTGACACGTCATAATAGAGAATTATTTCGTCGTAATGAGTAATGACACCATTTTCATTTAGGCAAAAGTAAGAAAAGGACAAAAAAAAAACTATGAACTTGTGTTACAATATATTTCTAACTATTTTTTTTTAGCAGATGAGTCCCAAACGATCAAACTGGTGCACATTGTCCCTTTGAAGTCTATAAAAATAAGATGAAATTTTAAGGAATAAAGCAACAAAAGGTTGAGGTACAATGGACATATAAAAATAAAATAAATAAGGTCGCAACAGATTAATTTCATGTAGTATCGAAATAGTGCGCATAATTCTTTATTTTTTTCTAGGATCCCGATATTTTAAATAATGTACGTATTGTACCTATTTGGGATTTTACGGTGACCGGAGGTATAAAATATGCAAAATACCCAAAGTATAATTTTATTTTATTTTTTAAAGGGTCATGAGTGATTATCCCATGTAATTTTGATATAGTGCGTATAACTCCATGTAGTTCTCTGGGACCCCAATATTTCAAATAATATGAGTATTAAAATTATTAATTCAATAATTAAATTACTTTGTTGTTTCTTTTGATTATTAAGAAAGTATATTAGTATAATATTTTTGGCGGACATTTAGAAATGTTTTTAGAATAATTATTTGAAAAATTAAACAAATTTATCAATGTATTTTCATATTCTCTCACATTTTGATTTTATTATAAAAATATATGATTATATATATTTTTATGTTTTACATAGTCATATAGATATTTTAGTCAAGTGTTTTTTGCTAATCTAACTTAAGAAGATATGTTTAAAAATATATATATATATATATATATTATCATAAACGGGTCGTATATTTGACAAAAAAAAAAAATATATATATATATATATACAAAGGGTTGTGATATAAAATAGGTGGTTTATGGTCATTTTACAATATCTATTTTTTGTTTTCTTTTTAAAAAATATATATTAAGGATATTCTAGACATTTGACTCCTCCGATGACCTCTAAATGAAAAATAGGTTCAATACGAACATTTTTTAAATACATGGGTTTCATAGAACAACAAGGGGTTATACGCACTATATCGATACTACGATGGGTTAATCGCTAGCGACCTAACAAAGAGTAAGATAGAAATTTCATATTTATAAACGTCATAGGCACATGACATTTTCACGATCAAAGATAGCCACGTGGTGACCGGTAGGAGGCAAAGTGCACAAATTTTAGAAACTCGTGAATTTATATACACAAAATTAAACTGGGGGGTTTTCGCACAAAATCACAAACTAGGGGAGGTTTTTCATAGATATCCCTCAATTATATTATTAATTTAGTAATACTATAATGGGTTATTTGTGAAAAACCCCTTATAGTTTCATCTAAGTGCGTAAAACCCCCGTTAGTTACAAAATATGTGTATAAATTCATTATGTTTCTAAAATGTTGCAACTTACCATTATGCTTTAAAGTAGAAGGAAATCCCTAAAATACTCCTTCTAACCTAATAAAAATAATAAATATTGAATTAATAATAAATAATAAAATATAAAGAAATAAAATAATAAAATAAAAATAAAATTGGCTTAATTTTTTTAATCATAAATAAATAAATAAAATAAAAAATACTTCATTATGTCAATTTACCAATTTAACATGCATGTATTAAAATAATAAAAGCCTACACTATAAACCATCACATCATCATGGACCCCACTAGGGATAAAATTGGTAATTCATAAACTACCCATATAATAAAAAATAAGAAAAGTCATCCACTTAAAAATTTGGATTCCCCAAAGTAGACACTTAAATTGAGACAAAGGGAATAATTCTTTTATTGATGATTTTATTAAATATATTTTTTATAAACATATTTTTAGTTTTTTTTTTGTTTGCTTTTTTAATTTTATTTTATATAATTTTTTAAAAAACTAAACTGATTTTTTTTAATCAAATGTTAAATAAAGAAAAATATATATTTTAAAAAATAGGCTTATTTTGTTTTCAAAGTAGTTTTAATATTTTTGAATTAAAATGTAATTGTTTTGTTGATGATTTTCTTAAATATATCTTTTATAAACATATTTTATATTTTTGTTGTTGTTTTTGTAAAAAAAAATTATTTTATTTTAAAAAAAACTTATTATAACGATATTCTATGAAGCACTGACACGGACACGACACGAACATGACGACACGGCAAATTCCAAAAAAATAGGACACGACACGCCTCTAACACGTTTATAAAAAAATATAATATTTTTTATATATACATATTATATTGCACAAATACTTCATTTATCACTTAAATAATGAGAACCAATAAACTTATAAACAAAAATAAACAAATAGGTTAAATGAAATCTCTCACATATTCAAAAAAATTCATTCCACTACCATTCAAGGAATCAAATGCATTTCTCTCAACATCTAACATCTTAGTCTCTCCCTCGTTATATTGTAAAAAAATTCTTGATCGATGACAAAGATTGGAATGTACAAATACCAAATCTTTAGCTCTTTGTGGTGACATCTTGTTCCTCTTTATATAGAGGAAAAGTGAATAAGTGCTCAAATTCCTCTCACAAGATGAGGAAAAATAAAGATGTTCAAGTATTTTCAAAGTCAATGATTGGATTATAAATGTTCAAGTTCTATAAGTGATTCACCAAATTAGCTGCTCCACAAAGTCTTCTATATTTCATGTAATCAACCAACCAACTGCGTGTCTGACACACGGAGCGGACACACGAGTGTCCTCCGTGTGTCTAATTTAAAAACATTCAAGACACGCCATTTGACATATCGGACACGTGGCGACCCTAGACGAAGTGTCCGTACTTCATGTCATAATAGGTGTAAAATGCATATATTTTTAATAATATGGTGCCAAAGAACCACATAAGTATTATACGCACTATATACATACGATATAGGGTTAAATGCTCCCGACCCTACTATAAATAAGAGAAAAAAAATAATTTTGGTAAAGAATAATTTTTTTTTAATAAGAAGGACATAATAGTTTTTTTTAGCGGATTTGAGACTAATCGCAGTAAATTAATAATTTAAGAGCTATTTGTCGTTTAGGCCCTGTTTGGTAACATGGGTTGGTACCATTTTTTTGGTTTTGGTGTGAAAAGATGGTACCAATCCATGTTTGGTAAAATGGTTTTGGGTCAACAGTATTGGCACCATTGGCATCAAATGACCAAAATTTGGAACCATGTGAATTGATGGTTTTTGGTGGTGCGGTACTGTAGCAACCAAAACCAAAACCAAATGGTTGCACCATCTCACCCCAAACCAAAACCAAATAGTTGCACCATATTAATATAATTAATATATTTTAAAATATATTTTTGGAAATTTAATATATTTTAATATTATAGTTTTATTATCTTTCCTAAAAATTAATATATTAATATTAAAATATATTTTTGGAAATTTAATATATTTTAATATTATAGTTTTATTATCTTTCCTAAAAATTAATATATTAATATTAAATATATTTTAATATTATAAATTTTAATATTTATAAATAAAATGTAAAATCATTCCAAGTTACCAAACATGGTTTGGTTTCAGAATTTCAATCCATACCAACTCTACCAAACATGATTTGATTTTTCAACATCATTTTTTCTTACACCAAAACCATCTGCACCAAACATGATTCCAATTTAAAATAAAACCACACCAAACCAACCCAAAACCAAAAACTACCAAACGCAGCCTTAGGGGGTTAGTTGTAAAAGGGGCAATACTTTAGGGGGGTTTATTGAAATTTACCCATTATAACGTATAGAGCACAGACCAAGGTCTGCGTTTTTCAACTTTTTGCCTTGCATTTCTCTCTTCTCTCTCTTCCCCGAAGGTCAAGGTTTTGCTGTCTCGTCAAAAAAAATTCCCGAGAAAATCATACACAATGGTCAGTTTTCTCTTCTGAATTTTTCACTTTCTCTCTCTAAAATCAATTACTTTCCCTGTTTTTGTACATGTAACCGCGCAATTTATCCCACTGTTCATTGTTCAATGACTAATTCAGTTGAAATGTCTACATGGTCTATGCATTGTTACTTACTTTTTTTCATTTTTTTTAGGATTAGTGTTTTTTATTTCATTTGTTAGAAGGCTTGCAATGATTGATTGAATTGGAATCTGGGTATGGCTTTTTGCATTACGAGTTCTAGGGTTTATTATGGGTGTTGTTGATGATATGATATGTATTGGATCGATCTATTTGGTCATTGTAAGATCTGAAATGTTTGGTGGTCATGGGAGTTAGGTCTATGACATGTGACGTAATTATGTGGTTTTGATTGCTTAATTTTGAAGTTGGGTTGTTAATTTGATTTGTTTGAAGTATTCAAACAGTGAAGGTTTGTGTTGATGACATGGTGGTGGAGTTTAAAGTGAGTTTATGTGATACTACTGAGAACAATGTTAATGAAAAAGTTGAAATATTTAAAATGTGGGTGTGAATTTTTAGTGGCTATTTTTTGTGCTATAACATTTCAATTGATCTTTGTATAACATGGTATTTGAATATATAAAAAATTATAACCGAGGAAGTCAGAGTTCATTTGGAGCAGGAATTCGCGAAGAAGAGAGAATATGTAATGAATATGCCCCCTTCTTATATATATGCATTGTTGTATATATATATGTATACATATATATTAGTTGTATTTTCCCTATACACATTAATATAACCATAAGAGATATTACTTTTGTAAGTTATGTTAATCATCCAAACCTATAATCTAACAATTCTTAAACCAAGTTAAATAGGGTATGTTTCTTTCCATCCCATTGATTTGGACAGAAAATGAGAACATGTTTGGTCCTGAGGAATGATATTCAACCTTACTGCTGGAAGATTTTTATTTAATAAGCCTTTGTTGGGCTTTGGGCAGAAAGGATATTGAATTTTCCTTATGTGTAGGAAGCATGCCCTTCCGTAAAAAACATTCTTCTCATGGATTCTGAGGGGAAACGTGTAGCTGTCAAGTATTATTCAGATGACTGGCCAACAAACAGTGCAAAGGAAGCTTTTGAAAAATCAGTTTTTACCAAAACTCAGAAGACAAATGCCCGGACAGAAGGTACTATATTTAATTTAAATTCCCTTCTGTTGCCCTTTTTTGCTATCTGGTTAAAATCCGTTTATTCTTTGATTTCTACACTTGACTGTTTATCCTTTGTCAAACTCGTGATAGTCAGTTTCAGTTACCATTGGTGCTAGCATATTGAAGAGTGGGTGCATTTCTGTGTGCTTTTATCAGATTCGTGTTATTGACTATTTACTCAGCGATATCATTTATATTGTAGGTTAGCTCATTCAGAATGATGAACATGGGTTATGGCTAATGATGAAGTAAAGTGACTAAAATCAGAGATGCTATTATCAACAAGCATACCCTATATACAATTGAAAAAGAATTATTAGCACGGGTGTATGCACATATTCTGTTTCAGTGCTACATATTGTTTGTATTCATGGAAAACTTTTGGGTTGGGTTAGTTGGCGAATAGAGCTATCCATTCAGAATTACAATCTTAATCCTGTCCTAACTAGAATTGTGGAAGCACGGTTAACAAAATCCTCCAGTACTTAGTTTTATTTCTTCCCCCTAAATAAAAGTTTGAAGATCTTAGTATGGGCTTAAGACTTGATCCTTCCTATTTTGTGTATTGCTATTTCATCTGCAGCGGAGATAGTGATGTTTGATAGCAACATTGTTGTATACAAGTTCGTTCAAGACCTGCACTTTTTTGTTACTGGGGGTGAAGAAGAAAATGAGATAATATTAGCCACCGTTCTCCAGGGATTTTTTGATGCTGTTGGTCTTTTGCTGAGGTATTTTGCAACTAAGCTGATGTCATCTTTTACTTTTTGCAGAAGTATTGTCTAATTTGGCATGCATTCATTGCAGGGGTAATGCGGACAAGAAGGAGGCACTCGAGAACTTGGATCTCATTCTTTTATGCCTTGATGAAATTATAGATGGCGGGTATGCAATATGCTTCCTATATACTTTGCATTTTGAGTCTTTGTTTTCCTGATTTTTGTAGTTTTTGGAGTACTGTGTTTTGTACTGGGTACTTGGTACAAGTAATGCGAATATAAGGGAGATTGGGTTGTAACAAGACTTTTTGTCCTCGGCCTGCCATTATTGTAGAGGGAACTAAACATTTAGATTAGCATTCTACTTGCACTAGTTCTATGTGACCTTGTAAATTGGGATTTTGCTGCTCCAAATTATATGTGGGCAATAAAATTGAAGCTTAAATTTAGTCTCGTTGGTTAATTATACATAGTATCATCAATTATGTGGCCCCAACAAAAATATTTAGGACACTCTTTTTAATGTCGTGATACTACAATTTAGATATCAGAATGCAAATTGTCATTATATTTCTGTGTCCTTGTAAATTTTGATTTTTCTGCTCCAAACTATATGTGGGCAATAAAATTAAAGCTTAAATTTAAGGTCTTGTTGGTTAAATATACTTAGTATCATCAATTATGTGGCCCCAACAAAAATATTTAAGACACTCTTTTTAATGTCGTGATCCTACAATTCAGATATCAGAATGCAAATTGTCATTATGTCTAAGATGGCATTCATTTTTTTAGATTATGAACATTGTTTGCCCTCATCTTAACATTGTTATTTCATTGTTGATGGTAATATATAGTTGTGAAGCCCAACAATTGAGAGCTCATTTAGTTCACTTCGGGAAAAAAAGTTTCACTTCTTAGGTTTTAGGAGTGATATGTACACTGAACTCTTTTGGTGGTATGTAGAAACTTCAGTGAGATTACATGGTTTCCAAATTCCAAGTGTCTTTAAGATCCCATTTTTAGATCAATATGGGCAGTGCAGATGAAAGGCAATAACAAATTGACGGCTATCTTAACTTCAATTACATTCGTAGCATTTCCTTACATTTTACGTTTTACATGAGACACCGAAACCTATCACTGAGCATTTCTCGAATTTAGTGCTGAAAGGATTCATTTCTTTCTTTGAAGCTACTACTTTTTCTTTTTCTTAGTGTTGGAACTGACAATTGTAAAAAATTTCTAGTTATTACAGCATTTACAGACCTATCACTCTTGCTGTGTTTTCTTTTCGGATTTTTTACATATCCCTAATGACAGGCCACGTCTTGGCCCTGCATCACAGCCGCATTACCCTTATGATGTGTTTGGTATGTAGGAATGGAATGGAATGCTCATTCCAACCATTCTTTTGTTTGGTAGGTATTATAAAGTAGGAATGGTCATTCTTTTGGAATGGAGAGAATGAAAATCCATTCCACTACTAAACCTATGGAATGGGCATTCCATTATTTAAGTAATGCTTTTAAAACATAAAAATATTAAATAACCCTTGCACCTTTTAAATAAACAAACCACCATCTCCTCCTCCACCGCCACCACCTTCCTCCACCACCGTCACCTTTCTCCACCACTGCCACCTTCTTTACCTTCTACCACCGCCACCACCTTTATTGCTTTCTACCACCACCTTCATTGCCTTCCACCACCACCATCTCTATTTATCTTCACCATCATTTCCACTTCCAATGTCTTCTATCAACACACCACCACCACCATTGTCTTCCAGTAGGGATGGCAAAAAAACCCGCCTCGCCCCGATTTAAGCGGATTTGGGGATCCGATTAAGTAAACGGGGGCGGGGACGAGGGTGGGGGAAAATCCCCGATTGGTAATCAGGGTGGGTATGGGGAGGGGTTGCCCTTATACTACTTTTTTTACTAATATACCTTCAATATTATTATATATTATTACTATATACCCTTTATATAAAATATCTCCATCATTTTTTTTTATATTTCACTCAATACTAGTCCCCTTATCCTTTTACTCTTTTAGTTTTAATTTCATATCAATTATATTAAAAATTACATGGTTTACTTTGTTTCTCGTATAATAATAATATGCCCAAAGTATAAATTAAGAAATTACATATTACCTTCATTTATATAATTTTTTTTTAAGTGTGAAAAACTGCCCCACCCCGCTCCCCACCTAGCCCTACCCCGCCCCGTTTAATAATCGGATTTGGGGCGGGTATGGGGGTAACAAAATTAAATGGGGATAGGGAATGCGATCCCCGCCCCATTGCCATCCCTGTCTTCCACCATCATCACCACCTTCCCCTCCTCTACCATCACCACCTTCCACCACCACATCACCACTTTCCACTATCATCGCTACTGCCACCATCATCACTTTTCACTATCACCACATCCGTTATCCGTCACCACTATTCTCATTATCTTTTATTATTATTTTTTTATAAAAATAGTTAAAAAGTAATATCATATCATTAGAATAATATATTTATTACTAAAGGGGGTAATTTTGGAAAATTTTCTTTTTAAGTTCATTCCAATACTAATATAGTTCCTTTTGCAACCAAACAATAGAATGAGAATGGTCATTCCATTCCATTCCATTCTCATTCTCATTCCATTCCTATCTTCATTCCATTTCATTCCTGCGTACCAAACGGAGCCTTAAGGCAATTGTTTTCTTATTCATACTTGTTGCCTCACTTGCAGAATTATTCTTGAAACTGATGGAAATGTAATTGCGGGGAAGGTTTCCAGCCATAGCATCGATGCCAATGCGCCTTTGTCCGAACAGGTAATTTGACCGGGTTTTTCCTTGTGCCCTTCTGAATGTCAAACAAATGTGAAGCAAATGCTGTCATCCAGTTCAACTTTAACTATTTTGACAACCCATAATCTAATTATGCTAAAACTTGTCGGCTTCTGTATTTACAGACACTAGGTCAGGCGTTTGCCACTGCTCGCGAACATTTTGCAAGATCCCTGCTCAAATGATATACTGGAAGGAAGACAAGAGGGAGGGGCAAGACTGCTTTCTATATGCTGGTTGAGCTGATGGATTTAAATGCTTCATTTTTCTTCTTCTTAATTTTCATATGATAAATGCTTCAGTTTTTACCTTAAAAAATTCAGGGGATGATGAAAAGCTTCATTCATGTCAAAAGGTTGCTAGCATAGGCTATGCAACACTGAATACGTATACCAAGTTATAATTTTTTTCCTTACATTTCTTTGTTAATTTGTATTTGTGTGTGCGTGTCCATTTCTTTGTTAAAAGTGCAACAGACATGCTTTTTTAGAACTCTACTCCACAGAATTTAACTGTGAGTGATTTCAAGAAGAATACTGACTTTTAAATTTTCATAAAAATTATTTCAATTTAGACTTCTGGATTTTCTAAACCTATGTGTCAAATTGTGGGTGCTTAATTGTGGAATACACTACAGTTTCTTATATAAGTTTTTCTAGTTGAAAATCTCATTCCCTCATTCCCAAATTAGTTGTCTATATTTGATTTTTCAACATTTTTTTTAATATTTTGTGTTTCTTATTTTGTCCTTTGAAAATGTAAAGTAGTTATAGTTTTTCGTGGGGTTCATTATACGATTAATCTGGCATGGGCTACATGAGCCCCTAGTAGTTTACCGGATAAATTGATAAGACAAAGTGGACAACTTGATAAGATAAAGTGGACAACTAATTTGGGACAAAAGAATACATATTTTGGACAGCACTTTTGGCAATATTCACAAAATATCTATTGCGATTATAATTGAGATTCTTCCATAAATTGCTAATTAAAGACTTTGAATTCGTTTCTGACAACATGAAAATTAAGACAAATAGGCACTTCAATTTTCAGTCAGCCTCTCACACAGTCAACAATCTATGCAATACAATCGATATGCCCAGGATTATACCTCCCATTCGGGAAATTTTAATTTTTGTATGGTTTTGAATTACATGATCATAGACAATCACTGCTAGACGTGTAAGCTAATATCTCCATTAAAACGATACGTCCTTATGATTTATCTGAACCATGTAATCCAAGACCATGCAATAATTTCTCGTTCCATTGAACTATCGTCATTTTGTGTGGTTTTAAATTACATGATCCTCGACAAATACAATCACGGCTAGACGTATAAGCTAATATCTCCTAGACGTATAAGCTAATATCTCCGTTAAACTGATACGTGTTTATGATTCATTTGAACTGTGTAATCCAACACCATGCAATAATTTCTCCTTCCATCCAACTACCATCATTTTTTTTTATGTTCATCTCAAACTCATCCGAACCATATAGTCCAAGACTATGCAATAAATTCTCATTCCATCGAACCATCATCATTTTTGTGTGGTTTTAAATTACACGATCCTCGGCAATCACGGCTAAACGTATAAGCTAATATCTCCATTAAACTGATACGTGCTTGTGATTCATCCGAACCATGTAGTCCAAGACCATGCAATAGTTTCTCCTTCCATCCAACTATCATCAATTTTTTATGTTCATCTCAAACTCATCAAACACTAATCTTACTCACCACTCCCCCATACATCACCCATACATCACCACTATGCAACACCATCATGTTCAATGAGTACACATTTCTCACCTCACTGTCAATTGAAGCCAAATTGCAAATTGACTGATACTTGGTGATATCATTATCAAGGTTACAAGATTATCTGTTTTGTACCTAAATGATGCTTACATGACAACATGGTGTATTCTGAAATAAGCATTTTTAACCTGTTAACAATTTGAACCATCGCAATGGCCTCAAATCGTACTTCTGATATATTACATTTAGATTTTGTTGATTGCAATAGCAGCAAGAACAGTCATAGTAGCTCTTGAAATCCTATACATACGCATTTCATGTTCACATCTGAGAATAGTTCTGAAGATTTGAAGATTCCCATGAAATTTAACTCATTTCAAATGTAAACAAGGATCAGACTCAATCCCAAAAGTCTCTAATACCCCGGTTTTGTTGCTTGCCTACATAAGATGTGACAAGAGCATCAATATAGTGGAAGGAAAGATAGTCTATAGAAAATTTGATCCTAGGGTTACTCTCTCTCTCTCTACAATATATATATAATGGAAGGAAGAAAAGAAAATTAAAACTATTCCCTTGAGCAATTTTATAGTATGGTGTAATTATGCAGTTGGCCAGTTACAGTGTGGTCAGTGGATGAGAAGATAATCTGCATCGTTTGGGAAAGTATCGCCAGCAGTGGGGGGTAAGTTACTCCGAGGAACGGAATTACGAACCTGGGCATGAGTCTCTGCCTCATGCTGAAACAACTTCACCAATTGTTGCAGCTCCAATTTCCTCACTTCAACCTGTTCTTCGGATATGGGTTTTTTCAACCCAAGGTAGAGCAACCCGAGTGCAATTAGCACGACTCCTATGAAAAAGAGGATGGCTGCAAATAGACCAAATGCATAAGGTGTGCTCGAGGATCCAGGGATCCCATCAACATTGATACCAAACAGCCCGGTGATGATGGATAGAACGAGGCCACATCCTCCAAAGACAGTTAAATTATGGGTAACCCTGAGGCTTCTATCCTGAGATTCATAGGAGTTGTGAACTAGTCAAGATCAACGATAACATTATAAATCAGGAATGATCATTCATATATTGGGCTTTTAATTACGTGGATATAGCTGTCAGATCTGAATGCAAGTAATTCCACAGATATACACACTAGTCACTCTGGCCACAAGCAAAAAGCATGCTTCAACGATTACTTGTCTATTGTATAAATAGTCCGAAAATGAGGTACCTTCATTTACTGAAGTCGCTTCATGTGAATAAAGGTGGCCTATTCTTTCATAAATTTGCAAATTAACAGCCGCTAATCATAAGTACAAAAAAAAAAGAGCACTTGCTTTCTGCCAACCAGATGGCAACAAAAATTGACATATAAAGTCACACATATAGTTACAGTATTTGTCTCAACGAAAAGCACATAGAATCTTTCCTTTTTATTCACATGAACTCAATGTATTGATTATCTTCTAAACTATCGCCACCGAATTTCAAATATCTCATCATTGTTCTAAAACGTCAACCCATCTTTCACCAAAATGACGTCACAACATTTTGAAGAGGAACAAAATAAAGGGGATGATAAGCCACATTCCTGATACTTAAAACCTTCTTTTTTTCTAGACGGAAGAAGAAAATAGAAAAGAAATAGAATTAAGAGATGAACATACTAAGGGTGTGTTTGTTAGACAAACCTGCAACCATGCACGCACTGTGCTCTGCATAACATCTTGAATGGTAAACAAGCGGCCACGGACTGCTTCTTGCTCCTCAATCATCTCCCTTGTATTCTTTCTTAATCCTTCCAGCAATTTTCTTGCTGCATTTCCCCTCAAATGTTGAAGAAGTTCAAAAACAATCTCCTCTCTAGCGTGTAGTGACCATTTCACTCTGATAACCTGAAATTGAACATGTGAAATGAATGGACATGTCAAGTTCATAATAATTGCTCGTTTTAACGTAATATAGTATTCCTAAATTGGAAGGCAAGAAAGTACCACTACGCTACAGCCCTAGGTGACAGATATAGCTTAAAGCTTTATGCATATTATATCCACAAAGACAAAATTAGGGCAGAAGTACAAAATCGAGATACCAATGTCTTTTCCAAGGCATGTAAAGGTCTCCTCATTACTCAAATGCATGTCTCTCTTCCTCTTGTTTTATCCCAAAATATCTGTTATTCATTTGAGACACAAATATTGCCCTTCTCCGTGCAATTAATTCCATACCAGCAGGATGAAGTATGTTTACCTGTCTTGATAACCTTTTAATTTCTTGGTTCAGGATTATGCTGAAAAGATTCGCGTCTTCAAAGTTCCTCCTACTCATGGCAAAGTGTCTGTGAGATACCAGAAAATTAATAATAGAGAAGAAATTGGCTGGATGGGTACTAAAGCACCTGTTCATAAACTTCAATTCTACTTCATCAGCTGCCCCAAATATCAACTTCCGGAATAATCTAACACATACAAATCATTAAAGGAGAACCAAAATCAGAAATTAACAAGTGATGAAATTACTTGTGGTATAATGATATTATGGAAGTAATTGTTGATAACTATTAGTGATTGTCTCAGCAAACAAAAGATAAGGATGAAACATAACAATTAAGAAGAATTCAAAGAAAAATAACATATTAAACTACTGTAGCATCACAATCAGTAATTTGTTTGTCTGTGTGTATATATATGTCAACTACCATATAAACCTCCTTGTTAAGTATATGTGTCCTGCGTTAGCAAATTTCTACTCCAAAATGTTGATTGGAATGTATCATGAGTCATGAATTACAACCAAGGTTTGTGAAGAATAGGGTGAAACATCTGCATCCTCAATCACTTGTCCAGGGCCCACGGAATTTAAGTTAGAACGACCTTAGTAATATATTCAGAAACACCTTTGACTATACACAACTAGATAACCTGTGATGTTGTACCTCGAATTTGGGCTCGGCTCGTGTTTTGATCCGGTTGACAGCTTTGACCCGTTTTTTCTCTTAAGGGTCATGGGCCTATTTAGTACTCTCTTGTAACCCAATATATATAAGGGCATCTAGGGTTTGGAGTACTTAAAACGAAAAAGAGACTCTGAAATTCACAAAGAGAGAGAGTGGTAGGGTTTGATGGCTGAAACTTGTAATCTCCTATTTTTGCATAACGCCGAATTTCTACCGAGGACGTAGACACAATTTGTGTCGAACCTCTTAAATCTTTGTCTTCTAGTAAGTCCTAAAACACTCCCCAAAATCTAGTAAGTCAACTCCGTGGCCCAATAGCTTTTATGCTACTTTTCTCCACCCCAACACTCCAAACAAAACGATCCGTACTTTTCCAACATTCGACAGCAATGAAGCCAAAATTCAAATTCGGGATTTGCAGAAAGCATTTGCTTTTGTACCACTATTTTAGTTCTTACAAAGAACATCAATAAAAAAAATATCTTGAGAGTTCATATGCAAGTTCAGAAGCTACGATCTGCACGTTGCAAGAACAAACTGTATGCAGGAAACATAAAAAAAATGACAAAATGCAAACTGCATCCACACATCTAGAGATAATAGGGAGGTTTTAGAAAGGTTATACTTCCAAATTATTAAACTATTTCCCTCACCTATCATCCCATCTAGCAAGGCGGGTAGCTAGATGTGCTACGACATCATGTACTGTTCCTGGTGTATTATAACCCCCAACAGAAAGGAGTTCCTGGGCCAGACAAGAAAGTAAATATCAACCAAAAATAAACCAGAATCTGATCCATCCTAGCATAATGAACCAAAAATTCATCAATAGGCTGAAGGACACTGAAGATTCTTGTCACTCATGAACAAACCTGAACTTCTGTGATACCCAACACATTTATGCTTGATGCAGTTCCTTTCACGTGCAGCACAGTTACTAGGAAGTTTTGTGCTTGCCAAGAGCGGATAACAACAGGAATGTCATCATCATCGACAAATGGATCACCAACTGATTGCCCCAACAGCTCAAACAATAGCCCTCCAGCAACCCTTACTGGAACCTGCACAAGATATAAATTATACAAGGCATGGGCAGCAATCCAACAATACCCAATTTCACAGAATTATACCAATTAAGTAGCTTAGGACAAAAACCAGTAAACAAAAAACATGATTAAATGAAAATCACAATTGAAACAGCTTCAAATTGAAGGTTGGGATTGAAAGGGACTCCCTTCAGAAACCTTAGTCCATGCAATAACATTTTATAAGGACATACTAAACACATTAGTGCATATATCTTAACTTCTTAAATATCTTATTTGAATGATATGATCTAGATTCTACAATATGACATCCAACAATATTTAACATAGTCATCGCCCACTAAAGTTGTCTTCTACAACATTGCTCGTGATGTTTTATTGGAGAGTGGTGGGATAATTTAGAGTAATCAAGCAGTCAGGGCAGTACATGCCTGGTATTACATATCTAACCATGAAGTTACTTCTAAGAACTATAACAAAAGCAATATTTAATAATGAAACAAATTCTCCCTATCAAGCTAACAAAACTCAGATGTTACAAAAGCAATCTACCTCATATAGTAGGTGTTTCATTCGATCACTTATAAGGCGGCTTTCATCTCTCAAAGCAATACTAACAGCAGGATGTAACCACAGAGCATTTTTGAGCCACGCATCAATAGATGGGTGACCTGTAGCCAGATGGCACCACCATGTGGGACCAGCTGGCCGCTCCCAATAAGGAGCTGCCAAATCTGCAACAGTACGGTCATCTTCATCATCCATGAATGCATAAGGATCTGAGTCCCACCCGGCATCAACTTGCACTGTTTGGACGAGTTCAGAGATTCTAGCCCACCCAATTGGAACCCAATGGCTTTCCATGGTATGGGAAGTGTCAAGTTGAGTGGCCTGGCTTTCTGCATCATCATTCAAAGGAGCAACGTGGTGAGCGTTTAACTCAATAAGAGCACTGGATTCCAGTGAATTGTTCACATTTCTTTTCGGAACAGAAGCCTCAGTTATTCCATATTTAGGCAATGGCTTCTTTAGATTTCCACTGCCTAGTAGATGCGCGCTCCGGCTCTTTGAATGTCGTGATCTAGTTGACTTTCGCCGGCCTCGAACAAATTCAAAAGCACAAATAAGTCCATCTGTCCAAAGCTCACACCCCAGCATGGCATCCTTACTGTAATGGTTTTTATGGTTTTCTGGACTCTTCATTTTATTACCTAGGGACAGAGAGCGTTCTTGACCTACTCCATCAGTATTGTAATTCACATTCTTGCACAGACAAACAAACAAACAAACAAAAATAAGTAAGATAAATAAAATAAAAAGAAAAAACAGAAAATAATAAACACAGAAAAAAGCAAAAAATCAGGATCTTCTGACTAACAAGTACAGAACACAGGACTTACTGTTGAAGCACCCTTATACAGGAGCTATCACAAAGGAACCTCAAAACGAAGATTGCAGCTGTATAATTCAAAATTATATTGAAGCTAATCTTCAAGAATTATGTATACATATACCTGTTCAGTGACTTTTGCATCATCTCTCTTGTTTAAAATCAGTAGTAAGTTGCACTTGATATCTTCCCAAATCTCATGCTGAGAGGTCTATTAAATCTTAGTTAGAAGCAGTGTGACTATGAATTGGACATATATTCACTGGAAAGAAAGCCTCAAACACTGTTTCACTCCTGAATAGTACAAGTAAATAGATGGTAAAAGTTTCTACACTATCGCCATTAATTAGATGACGGTCAATGATCCTTTCACATGCTCAGTTATCACTTAGTGACAATCTTGTTAGAAGTTCTTAAGCCCCATCCAGCTTGTAAAGAACAAATCGGAAGAAGAATGCACGGTAAACTAACACATGAATTATGCTGATGCTAAGAGAGTATAGCTGAACTGTACAATCTTATTGAGATAGAGACTTCTTGATGTAACTCAAATTCCGAGGTTAATCACCTGCCTATTTTATAATACAATTCTATTGGTAATTTCTTGTAAGGGAAGTGTTGGGCTTCTAAGAAATGGTAATCCTTGTCCAACAAAAGAGTTGAGTTTGGAACCCTGCAAATAGGGTACCCAAGTTATCAGTTCAGACTTATGAGATGCAGTCTCATGAGTCGTGAGCGAGTTGATGGGTAGAAAAAGTTTATGGGTTGGTAGAGTTGTAAGAACACTCGTAACATTGGTTGGTACTTTGCTGTTGAAACATCATTATGGAGACATACATGAATCTCTTCTCATGGATGCAAGCCGATTTTAGCAGAGCCAAGTTATGTCATGTGTTTGTAAGTGATTGCTTTGTTGGAATTCACTGGATGTCGATCTTACACACTTCCCCTGGCCCAACATTTCAGTTATGTAATGACCATTTTATATAGAATAGAACATGTGTTGATTAGAAATCATCACAAGAACCACTACCACTACTAACTAATCTAAGATTCACCTATGTATACAATATAGTGTGCATACTACTTACAAAGAGAGCAAAAGGATATTGGATAAGGTATATGGAAACCTGCAGGTATTTAATTAATTTTCACGCAATAAAGTGCATAACGATGATGAATCCCTGCCTCCACAGGGGAAAAAAAAGAAGAATAGGAAAACCCCATAACAAAACGACCATTAGCTGTAGCAAGAAAAACTAAATTTAAATAGGTAGAGAGTCGTTCAATGAAAATTAAATATACAACCTAAACAACTTAGAAGTTGAGAAGATTTTTGTAAGAGGTTACAAAATTGCGATGGTAAGCCTAGGAAGACTGAAGTTAAGCAGGATCGTAAAAATCAATACTAATTGTCAAAAAGTTTATTGTATTCCGAAATTATTAATGATCTCATCAACTAAATTGCGTAATGCAACCTAAGTTGTAACTTAAACTTCTCCACCTTTAACACAACATTTTTCTCACAATTTCATCGGTCCAAAAGAAGACAGTACAGCAGATGCAACCGCCTATCAATCTCAATCGATCAACTATCGAACAAACACGTGTGCACCTTCTGGCTATGGTTCAGCGCCCTTATTAGTTCCTGAACCATCACGCACGTACTGTTTGGAGGCTAAACTCTGCACGACCATATGGCCCTAGATCATCTACACTATAAACTTCTACTCTTTATGTGGCTGGATTGGCAGCCCCTGGGGAAGCTATTCCCAAGCCAATGACTCCACGTCTGACTTCGCTCCCTCTTCACCCTTTTTGTGTAACTCTTCGTCAGTTCTGCTTATGAAGCTCTAAATACCATCCTTTGTCACCACCATTCTTCACTTCCAGTACAAGGAATTTCAAACATAGAACCTTATCCATATAAGTTAATAGAAAGGACTTAACATGCGTATCTAAGGCCTTCAACGGAAAGATCTTAATCCTCTAGCTGATCTTCCTCAACAAACTCTATAAATGGGACTCATATATGCCAAAATGAAGGTCCGATGTCTACATCTATACGTACACATAAAGTGCTTTTACAATAACTGATAAAAGTCCAAAATTTATCGAAATTTTCATGTCTGAATTGTCAAACCATGGTTTTGGTCTCTATCTTGATTCTTGCAACAAAATACTTACAAAATTTAAGTAAAAACCAGTGTTTTATTTAAAGTCGAGTATAATGTACAAACTCAACCAGAAATGAAATCAGAATCGAGATAACCAACAACAAAAGGTTAGTACAACATCTTTTAACCCAAAAAATTCAGATGCTCCACAGAAGTCCTAAAATACATAACACTTCACTGATATTAAACAAAGTCTCAGAGTTTAAATATAAACCATCTATTTTCCGTTTGGTTTCCAAGAAAATGAAACCTCTAATTTCTTTGAGTAGGCAAAAGAACAACAACGAGAAGATAAGCACATAAGAATTCAGATAATCAACACTTCATACAAAAAAGGGCATTACAGTTCAAATCCAAGCCATCTATTTTCTGTTGATTCCTGAGAAAATGAAGAACTAAAATCTGAATGTAAAATTCTACATTACTTGGTAAATCTAAACCTAATACAAAATAAATTATTGAATATATCTATATTTTTTGGTAATTTTTCTTGGCATTTAAATTAAGAATCAGAAAATAGAAATTACCAGAGAGTGGTGATTGAAACCCCTCGAAAAAGGGAGTGATTTTCTTGATGTTTCGAAATCGTGAAAGAGAAGTGGAGTAGTGGAGAGTCACTTTAAACTCTAAACGCGGAGAGACTGTGTACGCGCGCTTGAAAGGAAAGTTAAATGGTATTTTCCGACTCAGTTTTCTCGCGACCCAAACACCCAAAAAGTAGTTCAAAAAATTCTACTAGTATTTAATTGTCGAAATGCTAAACTTCATTAAAATAAATTCATAATATATTCATCAAACTAACACGTGTTGATTATAAAAATTAAAAATAAATAATAATAATAAAAAGATGAATGTTATTTTAGTAGGTAAATATTAAATTGAAATTCAAATAATAAAATGAAAACTAAATAATATCAAATTTATAATTTTATTGCTTCATGATATTATTATGAATTTATTTTCATGAAGTATAACATTGCTCTTGATTGTCAGCTTTCCGAAAATAGAAATAAAAATAAGGCAAATAAACATTCGTCTTCTTGAGATTTGTACAAATTACACACAAATGAGATATATAAGATATAGGAATATTATTGCATGGGTCAACATTCCTAAACTATTTCGACTTCCCTAAAATACTATAAAAATTTAAGGGTTAAGTGTGAAAAACCCATTGTGATATGTAATACGTGCGTATAAATTCATGTTGTTCTTTGACACTATTATTTTTAAATAGGTGCATTTTGCCCCCATTTTGATATAAATTATCTAAAATACCCTTAGAATAATTCAAAAACATATATAAAATTTGAAAAATTATATAAAATTCATAAAAATATATATAAATTTTGAAAAAATATATAAAATTCATAAAAATATATATAAATTTTGAAAATATATATAAAATTCAAATATATATATTAAATTTTGAAAAAAATATAAAATTCGAAATATTATATAAAATTGGGAAAAACATATATAAATTCAAAAAATATATAAATTTCCGAAAAAATATATAAAATTTGGAGGAAAATATAAAATTCAAAAAATATATATTAAAATTCGGGGAAAATATAAATTTTGAAAAATATATATTAAATATCGAAAAACATATATAAATTTAAAAAAATATAGTTTTATTCGGAAAAATATATATAAATTCGAAAGAAAGGTTATATTTTGGCTCTTTGAATTTTTAGTTAATGTATACTTGTATAGTTGTCTAACCCATGTTCATGGTTTTGGTGTATTGTACTTTGGTTACTTCTGTTTTTTATACTTTTATTTGCACAACTATTTGAATTTTATATATTTTTACGAGTTTTATATATTTGTTTCGAATTTTATATATATTTTTTAAAATTTAATATTTATTTTTTCAAAATTTATATTTATTTTTTGAAATATATATATTTTTAAGAATTTTATATATTTGTTTCAAATTTTATATGTTTTGTTTCGAAATTTATATATATTTTTATGAATTTAATATATATTTTTCGAATTTTATATATTTTTTTCGAAATTTATATATATTTTTGAATTTTATAATTTAATCAATTTATTTATTTTTATTTATATATTATTTATTATATATTATTATTATTAATTCAATATTTATGATTTTTATTAGGTTAGAAGGGGTATTTTAGGGATTTCATACATTTTTTGAAACTAATGAATTTATACACATATTTTGAAACTGTAGGGAGTTTTTCGCACCTATGATGAAATTGCAGGGATTTTTTCGCTAATAACCCAAAATTTAATGATGCCTTATGTTAATTATATTATGAGTCGATGACATTCCATGTTAGGGTGATATTTCAAATCATGTAAGTATGGTGAAAGTGATATGAACTCAAAAATAAAAATGTGCAAAGTTATTTTTAAAAATACATAATATTATATTATCATTTATAATATTATAAAAATGTGCAAAGTGGATCTCCGAAAGCATGAGTTGTGTGAGGTATTTCGAAGATGAAGCTGTAAAACAAAATCGTACTGACTGAAACTCAAAAGGTAACAATATCTTCGGCGGACTCTTGCATAATGTTATCACCTTAAAATATTGTATTATCATCTTACAAAATTCGATCAACTAAAATAAAAATAATAAAGTTACTGCAAAATTTGGTGAAAGAAAAAGCCTTCCCAACAAACTTAAAGAAAATATATATATAAAGGTACAGTAAAAAATAGTTATAAATTAAATGTATATAGCAACAATAAAATTTCACACCCACCTCTTTCCTTTGCTATACAAAGAATAAGATAATTCGGAGTGTGTGTGAAAGAAAAACAAAAGAAAGTGTTGTAAATCCGGATTATTGCGTATAATTAAAAGTGTTGTTTGATATCACCGATCACCGTTAACCACTTAAATCTGTTTGATATCACCGTTTCACCACTTAAATCTGAACATGTTCATAAACTGAATAAATTTGTTTGATACACCGTCTGAACGAGTTCAACACTTATTCAGTTTAGGTGTGTTTTGTGTTGTAAGTTGTGTAGAATTAAGGTACTGTTTGATATCACCATTTCACTCAAATTTTAACAGATTATTCGATTTGTACATTTCATAAATAATTTAAATATCACTCAAAATATTAAATATCATATGAGGTAAAAATTTAAGTCACAAGAACACTCAACTTAAAATATGTTTGGTACCAGCTCAAATAGTAGCATAACGTTTCAAAATCTCGGAACGAAGTATTTTTCCCTTCCCTCATTCCTTTTATCGAGCATAATGATGCAATTCTAATATGGAACGTCAAGCAGTTCCGCTTTCTCAAACTAAAGCCCAATACAAAGGGACCTCAACATTCCCTTCTCATCAATTTCATTTCTACTACCCACTAAATGAGTTGATGTAGTTGGCAAATAATACCTACTATAATCACCAGTTCATTTCCAAAGAAACACTTTTAAAATTGGGTAAAACTGGTCTTCTCCAACTGTAAAAACATTTCAGTCGTGCTAAGAGAATAACATATCTCATTATTTCCTAAGCATGACAAGATCAATTGAAATGAAAGTATCAAACTTTCAAGAACTGACGTTCCAACATAGCGGATTATCTGAGAAATTATTTCCGCTATACACAAAATACTGTTAGAAACGATCCAATACGCATATAAAGCTTTCGTATTCATTTAATTACTGACAGTGAAAAATAGAAGGAGGAAACGAAGACTGAGAATGTAACATCAAGACTAAACTGTGTGTGTGAACAGAACATAGTTTCTCATTGCAATAAAAAAAGGGCTGAGAATTCCAAGAACGTAAAGAAAGCTGAAGTTCAGTGATCCAAAATTAGCACACATGTTCCTACGTTACAGTAACTGAGAATAAATAACTAAGATACAAACTCGAGGCACAGGGCAGCAGCCATTCAAGTTCTCTTCGGATCATTATAAACTAATTCAATTCAACCGCAGGAACCCTTGATAGGCCACTTTCAAACTCACTACAAGACCCTGAAAAACCAGGAGGTGATTAGATTAGTAGCCGTTCTGCCATATCTGTTGGGGCTGCTTAGAAGGTTGGCCTTGAGCGCCACCGAGGGAACCATCTCTAGGGTTTTGCTGCTGATGTTCCATTGGAAGTCCAGTCTGAGAGTTATAGTAATTTGGGTACCCAATAGCTCCATAATTCTGTGAAGGCTGCTGACCTTGTCGAAATCCAGCAAGTTGCTGATTCTGCCCTTGTAAGCTGTAATATGTGCTGGGTGGAACAGCTGACATTGTTCTGGAACCAGGACCGTGAACCCACATGGCCGGGTTCTCATTCTGTCCAAGCTACGGGAAGAAAAAAATAAAACCATGAGTCCATCGGTCTTTATTAGTCAACACGTCTATTCACAAAAAGAAATTAATTTTGGAACCACCACACTTCTAATTCTGCACTATGATATTCACAAAGATTTAGTTTTACATAACAAAGTAAGGGAGCTAAATGTTGGGTCGGCATTACCTGCTGAAGAGAGATCAAATGACTGTTGTCTTTGTACTGAGAGCTTAAAACATCATCATGGCTGATGGTCGTGCCAGCAGGGGCAGCAGGCGCATTCATAGGGAAGTTGCCCGGAACATTGGTTGATGAACCAAAGGCACCATAACCAGAAGGAATAGTAGCAGACTGAGGTAAACTGCTGACAGAAACACTATTTTTATATTGGGGAAGTACTGCTGCTAAAGATTGATGATACGTGTTGTTACCAGCAAATGCTTGCTGGAAAGAAGATGGCATATATGCATAGCTCTGGGGCAAGAAAGGGTAGCCAATAATGTTGGTGTAAGGTCCCAAAGGAAGAGTGGGTTGGGAGTATGGATGCACTGCAAGGTGTTGAGGCAGAGCAGGTCCCGTGGCCATGCTGGTTCCAGGCAGGGTTTGTGGATTAGGCTGAGTGGACGAGAAATTAGCTGTCCTCAAAGCCTGCACTTGCATAAGAAACTAATCAGAATAATTAACAAAATATAAGGGAGTGAAACTGCAACAGTACTGAGGTTGTCCTTTTGGTTTAATTCTAGATAAAAACACATTCAACTATTCTTTTCTCCGTTGTTGTAATTATGATATAGTAATTTACAAGTGAAACACGCCAAGTCATAGATTGAGTTATCAAACAAGTAGTAAAAGAAATTATAAAAACAATAATCAGAATTGTCCCCAAAAAAATGATAAAAAGTTAAAAAAAATCCTTCATTAAAGGCTGGATTAAAAAAGTCTAACAAGAAAAGAATAATTCATTTTTATTTCCATCTTTGGTAGATTGCTAAATGACGTTTCATGAAATTTTAGAATTGATCTGGCGTGGAAATTAAATAATCTCATTTTCTTTCCGTCATTGCTAGAGAACCAAATGACGTTTCATGAAATTTTAGAATTGATCTGGCGGAAGCAAATAAATGGACAAAATTCTAATTCATAAAAATTACTAGAACAGATTGGACTTATTTTTGCCTTTTGCCACATCCAAACGTGCCCATGAATCTCACACTGTTCTCCTAATAGGGATGCATTTGTGGGTTGCAGACAAGTAATCCACACCAAACATGAAGGAATTTAGGCTTCAGCTGTGGGCTAAAAACAGGTGAATTGATGACCAATAGGCTCATTGCCAACCAAAGACAATTTTTTTTTTTTTGATAAGTAATAGTATAAAAAGCTCTCAAAAGGGGAAAGCGTCCCATTACACAAGAGAAAGCCTCTACGGGCCAAGAGAACTCAAAAACTCTATCTTTTCATCTAAAGATTTACAGTTGCGACACTCCACCCAACAAAATAAGAAATAAAAACATCCTTCAAACACCCCAACGAAGACTCAACCCCCTCGAAACATCAATGGTTGCGCTCAAGCCATAAGCACTACCATAAACACAGAGGGGCCACCCTCCAAAAAGATCTAGCATGAGGACCGGACCCCCCCCCCCCCCCCCCCAATGCATGAAGGGCCTCCGACGCCGGCATTGCCCAAGCAACCCCAAAAAGCCCAAGAATCCAACACCAACAATCATATAAGAGGTGATCTATGGATTCACCATCATATGCCACCAAAGACATTAAGCCACAAATTATTTGAGTTTTAATTGTGGGATTGTCCCACAAATGGAAACAGGATATTCAACAATTAGTGGATGATCAATTATTGGTGTAAATAACTTGCACACATCAAATGGGACAAAATCAAAATATGGACACCCTAATCACTGTCTATAGATTCAGATGATATATTACATACTAATTTGTTGGAGCTTTTAAAGATAAGGGATTAACAAGTATTTACAAGTTTGTCAAAATTCTTCAACCTCCCTGATGGAGAAAAAATTATTATTTTTCAAGGATGAGACACTTGTGTTCCACCTATACTTTAAGAGAAGGGGCAAAGAGAGACAAAATTAGGGATTTGAGTTGATGAGTTTTGACTTTTATTGTTTTGCTGTTTCTGGTAATGTTTGAATTTTATGGTTACTTGGGAATTTTCATGTTGGGTTCTAGGAATAATTGGCATATCCTTGGACGAGAGTTGAAAATTTTGGATTCCTTCAGAGTTTGGAGGACCCCTTGGGGCTTTGTGTAGCTTTGAGGGATGCGTTTCCCTTTTGAACACATATTAATGCATATACTACCAAAGAACAGAAAAAAATGCTATGGGATTGTTGTTTACTACACAAGATGAGCCTCCATGACCTTACAACACATAGCCCTCTGGAATCTACATGGTTAAGGGAAGAAAAGGCCATAATATTCCAATAGACCATTATTTTATAAACTGCATTGCTATGATTCAAGATTACTTTTCTCACGCTTTCGGTCTCCAAGCTCTTGAAGAAACTGCTCAGTCATAGCTATAAATAGTGCAACTAGAAGAAGAAAAGAAAGAAAAAAAACCTTGCTGGTCGAGGTTCATCAACCAAAAGAATCATTGTCCATGACAGGCGAGCAGCGAGCCACTTCAGTAAGCACACATAGAACCCTTGTGCATGCTTTACTAGTAGGTTCCAGACTTCAAGAAAACCTAACTCTATTAATTTTTGCACTACTTGTAAACATTTATTACTAAGCACTATCAAATATAATGGTAGACTCATGTATTTTCATGAACAGTGCAAAATATGCATTATGTAGTTATTATTTAATATTTTAATTGTATGAAAATAGTTTCTAGGATACTTCCTTATGGAATTCCTTTAAATATAAAGCCTGCAGAAGACTTTGATCCACTAAAGCCCCCTGGAGTATTGCTGCTTGATCAACGATAATCCTTATCAATCGAACCCTTTGGGAAAAGTAGTTTCCAGCTTGAACATATACTCAACTATATTAGTTAACTAAATACTTAATAAAAGGATAGACTTAAACAAAACTAACATAAATTGAGAACATCATATGGAGCAGCATATAGAGAGTTTTTCAGTGTATCTATGTTAGTTGGTGAGTGCTGTATATATGTGTTAACATCCATTCAATTTTACCAAATACTTGTTTATTGGTAAATGCTTGCCTTTAAAAGCCCGTTTTAGGCTACAAGAAGCCACCCCAAACAGACCCTAGTACAGTGGGCTTGTTCTATCAGAGCCTCAGATTTCAGTCCTAAAAACTATCACATGAATGATGGGCACTTTGGAACTTGAAACATGTGATCTACAGCATACTAAAATAGTCAAGAGTCAAATTAAGCCCCAACATTAGTATTAAGTGGACATTGGTCAACTATAAAATGAAGAAAAAGGTAATACGAAAAGTTCAAAACACAAGAGATCAACCAATGCACTCTCTAAATGGCTAATAATACGCAAAGTGGTTACAGTAGATCAGCCGCTTTCTATGATTACATCCATAGATTGACAGCAGGAGCAACGGGTCCCCTGGCCTCTTTAAGTTTTCATGTGTTCTTTAAGTTTTAATGCCGTCGTGAATTCTTTGCTTCCCACATCTGTTTTTTGCGTTGGTTTTGAAGAACATCAATCATCTCTCTTTGACTATCTTTATTTATTAATTTAAGAGTTTCCATCAGTTCAATCAAAATTAGTGATGGATGCAGAAACTGATAACTGCACCAATATAAGGAGTGATTACATCCAAATTGAAGGATGGGTTTTGGAGAACCGAATTGTTTTTCCTCGTCTCTTCTCTTCTCTTATTAAATTATATTTTCCTATCAGCTTTACCAACATACGATGTCAAATGCATAAAACGTACACAAGAAAAGATAAGAGTGACAAAATGGAGTCCATCTAAATTGCTAAAGTCCATCATCCAATGAAAACAACAAACTGTCTCATAGTACGTCAGGCATGCCAATCAATGACCACACTCATAGTTAAGATAATTAAGTTCAAACTGAAGCCATCGTGACAAATAATGGAGTCAAACTGAATATTTGACGAGTTATGACAAAATTAAAAAGAGGACATATTACTAACGCAAGCTTAAGTCCCTAGATTGAGCTAAATATTTAAAAGATCTTATGAATGAAGTACAATTATTGATGCACACATCTTCATATTCCTACTTCATTGTTATATATTAAAAATATATGCAAAATGGGATTTCTTCTCTATTCTCAAGTTGGGATATCTTGCAAAGATTTTTCACCAATTAAGAATGAGTCAACAACTCTATGATATAGATGAATATTCTACGGAAAATAAAAAATAAAAAATAAAAAAAACAATAGTGCATGCGAGGTACCTCTGAGATGGACATTGTCGAACCAGCGATGGAAGAAAATGTATTGCCATGTTTTGTAGGCATTGATTGTGCAACTGGAAATTGGGAGTATGAAAGATCAGACTCCCTTACAGGTTGAACAGTGGCTCCCAACAAAGTACTTGGCAACGAATTTGTATATCCCTGCTATTAGGAAACAGAAGGAGTCAGGATTAACAAAGACAACTGTCAGTACATTAAAAAAAACGTTTATAATGCTAAACAACACTTGGTGCAACCATACAAGATGCAAAAGCCTGAATAGCAAGATTATAATGCACCACCAACAACAACAATAAAGGACAAAAGTGGATAGGAAAGTGGGGTAAAAGTTTGCGAAATAAATCTTCCTTTGGGAACTAGTCTGATAGGCTCAAACCAGTGATAAATCTTGACACTTCACGTGGTTGAAATGATTACAACCCAACATAAAATATACACTCACGTAGAGAAACAGAATTCTCTTACAATAAAGTACACAAAAATAGTATCCAACTCGGTGATTATCATGCATTTTGAGTCTTTTGACACCTAAACTCCGTTTTCTTTACAGTCCATATCACTCTGAGAACATCCAAAATGAAGATATTGAAGGATAACATAGGAAGTTGCCAACCAGAATGTTTGCAAATCTTGAGGTACTTAAAAAATTCAGGATCAGTTTATTCCTTCATGAAGACCATGGAGGGTACAGGGTACAGGGTACAGGGTCAGTTTACTCCTTTTTGTGTAGCGAATTCAACCAAAAAGGAGTAGACGAGCTACAACTATTACAACCCATCAAAATGAGGGCATCAGTGTCTGGTTCAATACAGCTGCGCTAGAAATTGGAAAAAAGAAAAAAGAAACAAGAAAATCAATAGCAATCTAATCTAGACATGTCCAAAGAACATGCGTTCAAAAATCATGTTTACTGCAGTTGCGCAAGGATTTAGAGCATGATCAAGTCTAAGGATAAATTCCAGGATGTACCTTGTAAGCCATGTGTTGCAAAAACCATATATTTTATGCAACCTACCTTGTGTTGCATACACCGTGTACACCTCTTATTATATTGGAAGCTTTAAATCAACTCTACTCTCTAAATTTACTTATCAAATATATATATATATATATATATATATATATATATATATATATATATTCTACTCTCTAAATTTCTCGTGGCAACAAAGTCATGTTCATGTTTTTCTTCCGACATATCGAAGACTCAAGGGGAAAGAGCCAGGACCCCTTAGTCTCTGATAAAGTGTAGGCGCAAGATCCATGATCTAGATTTAAGAGGGGGTGAATAGCTCTGGGGCTTAACTTGTTTTAAACAACTTTTCAAATTCTTAACTAAATAAACTACCAGAATTCCAATTTCAAATTAAACCTTAATATTATATATATTTCAATCAATCATGCAATCAACATACTAATTAAACAGTAATAAATTAAAGCAGAAAAAGCATGACAAGGACACCAGGATTTTTCGATCCAATGCCCAAGAGGAAACCCATGGGACTTAATCCTTACAAGACAAATCCACATGAGAAAGAATTAAACTAGGTTTTCAATCCTTAAAACCACTAAATACCAGTTGACATGGACTGTCGACCACAAGTCTCAAGGCAAATAATCCTGCTCGTATCTGTTCCTCAAGCAATCCGCACTCCAACCAGGAATTAATTTCCAATAACCAGTCATCTATACTGATTTAAGCTAAATTGAATAATTGTGGGTGTTGAACTCTTCCTAATCAGCTCCACAGCGATTACGAAGTCAACACACTCAGGCAACGCTCACCAATCCATTGCAATTGATGGATGTCAAAATAATCATGAATGCACTCAAATTCTACTCAAAGTTCTCAAAGGATATTTTCCATTGTGTGTTCTCTGATATGTCCTATAATAGTGTAGTTATAGACAAATCATTTTTGTAGAGAGAATAGGGTTTTCGTACCGCTTGATCGATTGAGAGACATATCGATCCATCAAGACGACACCAATGACCCTCGATTGATCAAAGTACCATTCAGTTCTCCACTAATAATAATTTTAGACAAGGTAGTCTCTGGAACACCATGTACGTAAATTAGTTACGATTAGCCAGATCAAATCTAGAAATCTCAAAACGCTAACATATGAATGCATGAACCGTAGTGGGTACATAGAAGTGGATTTCCTTCAACCAGTTGGTATAGAAAATCAAGCTTTTACCACCAATTGAAGCTTAACATCCCTCTTCAACCATGACCAGTAGTTAACCAACTTGACACTCCTAAATTTCTAGCTAAACTGAAAATAGAGAAGAAACCTACAAACTCTAGTTTTAATCCATGAGATAAGCCAACTTATGACCTATTGACCAGACAAAGGGTAAAAAATTCAGGTATACAAATAAAAATCCTTGTTCAACACAAATAAAAAAATTTAATAAAAGACATCACAAAAAATTGAGGCGAAGGAGGCATATCATTGTTAATTGGTGTTGCATGTGGAGGGAGGGGAGACGTAATCATCTCCTTCTACATAGTCCAGTGGCTAGGGAGAGTTGGGACTTCCTTCTTCTTTTGTTTAGGATGAGTTGGGTCATGTCGTCTTCCAGGAGGAGCACACTTGACGATTGGAAAGGCTGCATAGGCAAGTTGGAGATACTTGGAGGGTTGCTATTCTTTTGCTTATTGTGGGGCCTTTAGCAGGAGAGGAACAGGAGATCTTTTCAAGGGATGGAGACTCCTTAATCACTTCAATTCTGTATTCTTAGTTTCTTAAATTTTTTTGGATTAACAGTTCAGAATATAAATCTGTGAACGATCTCATGTGTTTTCCTCGGATAATCTGAGATTATATTTGGTTTCTTACAGCTGTATATGGAATAATTTCCCTGTTTGAGCGCCTTGAAATGAGTATAATACTTATCAAAAATAGAAAATACTTATTCATCTTCATGCAAAAGATCGCATAAGTTACTGCGCAGATGAAACATGATCATCAGATATAATACTCTCCATGAAGAAGCAATGGCACACAAAAATGAGGAATGCACTAACTTATCAAAATCCAAGCCGGGAAAAACACGATATATTATTACCATTACACTTGAGAGGTGAGCAAGATTTTGCATTTGAGGGCTTGACTGAGAATGAGGGAATGCAGTGTTCAATTGTTGAGTATTTTCAAAGTTATAACCCTGGTTAGAAGAAGAGAATGTGTATTGATTTCCATTTGCCACTTCAGCATTTTCATGCTTCAACTCTTCTGGCCGTGAAGCAGATGGTAAATCATAACTCCCATCATTTGCACCGGTTCTCTGAACTAAATCTCCATCTGAGCCAGTTCTCAGAGGCTCATCCCTGTAGTACTCGTGATTTCTGCAAGGAAAAGTTTATATGAGAAAAAGTCCAAACAATAAACCAGTAGAATAAGGAACTAGTAATTCTGAGTATAGAGTTTACTTGGTGTCCGAGTGCCCAATTGATGAAGCATCTGCATCTGCATCTGCATCTGCATCTGCATCTGCAGAATCATCCTCCAAGTTACTTGTCATGTGCCTAGATGCAAAAGGCCCAGAAGAAGCAGTACCAATAGCAGATCCAAAACTGCCAAAGCTTAAGTGTGAGCAGTCTGCAGTTTGGACTTGCAGGTGATGTGGAATTATGACAGAGGGTTTATTCTCTTCAGGTGGTGCCTCCTGATCCTCCTCTTGTATACTTAATTGATGAATATTTGAAGTCACTGATGATACTAAGCCACCAGCGTCTTCAACTGAAAAAAGAGTGCAAAAAATAAATATCAACAAATTGACATCAATACCAATTTAGTAAAGAAAGATAATGCCAAGCATCAACCCTAAATAGAGTTCAAAAGAACTGGCAGAACAACTAATTAACCCCATTATTCACTCCGTCAAACAAGATATACCCTTGTAGAATGATTATGAACCCCATTCTTCCAAATTGAAAGCATATATCTTGGTCAATTAAAACTTTTCATTAAAGTCAGCAGAAACATCACAAGAACTTCACAAATCTTTTGGCAAATCTAATAATCCTAAGACAACCATTCCATCAAAATACATATCTTGGCATACTGAAGAAAATGATGTTTTTAAAAGTCATGTACCAACCAAATTGCAGGTCAAAATGCCAAGTAGAGCTCTTACTCACCATCATGATGCTCAAAAGCATGGCTTTGAGGCTGGTAGGAAACTGTGTTTCTGTACAGGTCATTGTTAGCAACAGAAACACCTCCTGAATTATCCTCCAGCATCTGTCTGCTGGACAAACTAGCAGATCCAACATGGTTTGCAATGGGATTTTCAACAGTGGCATCATCTTCTTCTACCCAAACCTCATCTGCCTCGGACGGGGGATGATTATTACTATCAAATGACAAATTAGATGCATTGGCGTGCAGCTCAGAATCTGCATGACGCGCTGACACTGAGGGCAAGGTAGCAGCTGGTGACGGCTCAATTAGTGGCCACTCATCATTGGGAGAAATATGCTGGCCTGTAGCAACTCCCAGATTTTTATCCGCCACTTTAAAAGCATGACCTTGAGAAGTGTGCAAATCGTGTTGTGACGCAGTGGATACTGGTGCCTGAACATGCTGATAATTATAGCTATGCTGAGATGGGTTAGCTGTGCTGGAACCCTTGCCTTGCGGCCTTCCCATCTTGACAATGTCAGCCATTGAAACTTGACCCGGGACTCCCAACCAGGCGGATTGTTGGCCAGAAGAAGGCTGCGAAGATAATGAGACACCATCAACTGTACCTATCGACAACCCTTTATATTCAGTGACAGCGGAATCACTGCAAAAGATGTAATACACGAAACAACAAATATATATTAGCATGGAAACATAAGATTGACAAACAAATTGCATCCTCTGCTCACACAAATAAAAAATGCAGGTGATTCCGGTGATGCTTACAAAACATCTATAAATAACAGTCCTTCGAAAACTATCCCATATATTAATGACATCATGGACCGGGATTATTTTCAGTTGCATCTGAAACTACATAATACATTCTCTCTCTTGTTTATTTTTACATATACATATATATGATATATGATTCAACTTTATATATATATTATGCAACACCATCCTAAGTATAATGCTGAACATAGTGAAAGTAATCCCTAGTGAAGTGTAAGGCACAATGTAGTGTAAGGCACAATGAGAAAAAGGAAGCTTTGATTACACAAAACCCCATTATGGGTGAAGGAGTCTCCTCCTAGTGACACATTAACCTACAAAAATAGCCTTAGACTAAAGCCCCAAAGCAAAACAAGGAAAAGAGTAAGATTATTAGGATTAAAAGGTCATATATCTAATCCATGAAACTATATCTACCTAATCTTGACCTTATTTCGTGTTCTCATCTCACTATTAAATATCTGTCACAGATGCTAGTCTCTTATTAAACCCAACAAACAACACTTGGCACCCTCAAATATCATCTTGAAATAAAATTGCTTTAAAAACATAATGGCCCTGAGGATCACTAATGCGAATAGGGTCACATTTAGTTCAATCTAATCATGACCCTGCAATGACTTACATCCCATGTTCTATTTCCAGTAGGTAAATATACATCGAAAAGGTTCACCAATAACTGTTTCTAATGCAGTAGTAGGATGCCTTTTTTCCATATCACATGCATAGCTAAGTGCAAATCTTCATGCTACTAATCTTGGTATAATAAAAAATAAAAATAAAAAAAACCTAATAGTAGTGAAAATAATAAATGATCCCCCAGTTAACATTTACAGGAAAGAAAGAACCAGTGCACGTGTGTTGCAATGGTATAACCTCACCCCCCAATTGGGATGGTGTGGGGTTCGAGCCTCCTAGGAGGCATTGTGGGTGTGGTGTGTGAGTTTCTTACCATTAAAAAATTTTCTTATAAAAAAAATTACAGGAAAGAAGCCAAATGGACAAACCTGAGGGCCGGATTTTGACGATTCATGTTATACCCTGACATTCCAGATGTTGAAGATGAAAAACTTGTATAACCATGTGTTCCATTTTCCTTCTTATGTGCAGGTTTACCATACAAAGTTCCAGATTCTGATTGAATAAAGCAACAGATAAGACTGATTTACACTTACAATAATAATAATAGGAAAAAAAAAAGTTATAAGAAGTATAGAATGAACAATTGGCCAAATTGCATCACAACATGCACATACCAGGAGCCCTGAATTGGGTTGAACTACCACGTCCAACATTACGTTCTATGGCACCCCTACCACCGCGGTTTGAAGTGTTACTACCACCACGAGACCTGAATTCTGTTGTTTCCTTATTCTGCAACAATAAAAAGAAGAATTGTATCGAGCACTGTAATAAATCAAAAGCACAAAGCAATTTCAATAAGTACTACTAAGAACTTCTCTCCCAAGCCTTGGGTGGGGCTGGCGGAAGATAAGATGCAAACTCCTTCTTGCAGCAATTTACGCAAGCATACAGCTCATATAATTTGCCCCATTTAGGTAGAAAGAGAGCTAATAACAATTTTTTGAGGAAAATAAAAATAAAAAATCAGAGGGAAGATTTTTAAGTAAAAAAATATTTACATATTCATATAGGAAGCTAGGAATGGCATGGTTGCCTGAAAGTTGAACATAAAATAAAATAAAATAAAATTCTCTTTATTACAGCAGTGACAGCACCAGAGCCTTCCATAGTTAATGCTAAGCAACAGTCAATATAATTATACTACATGTCTTAATAGGATTCAGGAAGCATCACAGACCTCTTTTTTCTTTTCCCGTTTGCTCTTCACCTCACGAAAAGGATCTGACAATAGATAAACTTCACATTAGAAATAAACTTGAATGCTAAGAAGAATATAAAAGTGGGTTTTTACAAATCTTCTATGGTAAAATGCTGAGCCACTGATTAGGATTCTAGAGTACAAAGGTAGCAGCAGTGACAGCATGGAAACAACTTCAATAGGAAAAACAAGTGAAAAAGAGTAAATTAAACAAAAGAGGCAAAATAGAGAAATTACAAGTGTCTGGGAGCACTAAAAATTTAAGTCCTACGTAACAAGAAGAGACTGTCACAGATGTAAATGAAGAGAATTTGGTAGAGAAACACTTGTGTTGTAAGACGATAAAGATGCTACAATATGAAGCACTTCTTCTTCTTGACCATTGAACCTAGTCATGTTCACATGTTTCAACTGACAACAAAAACACTAGAAATTAATGTCCTTCATGCTTAAAAACTCGAGTAATGTTCTACTTCACTTCTTTTATTTATTTATTTTAAGTGAGTAATGTACTATTCTACAATCAGACAGCAACACATTTCAGTTCTCCAATTTGTTACAAACAAAAGATTTGGATATGTTATCCAATTCTAAAGTCACTTATCTCATCACAATTAGTGTACAAGAGTGATATGCAAGAGGTAAAGCATATGTCCAAGCTAGAGGTCAACCAGCCATCCATAATTCCACATGATATCCTACTTTGTCCCTTATCGCAGACCTCTGATACTTTTTAGTGGCTATAAATTTCTAATTTACAAGAATGTCCTAAGGGTCTCTGCTTGGTGAAAAGGTAACTCAAGCCCTCCCAATCAAGAACCAGTAGCCAAAGGAAAACTACTGTATAGCGCAGGAGATTAAATTTCTACCCACCCTGCCCTTCCTAATGCCGTGAAGTGATTACTAAATAATACTCCCTCCGTCCCATATTATAGGTCCATTTTGGGTAATCTAACTTTTTGAGATGATGATTTTTATTGGTGTGATAGTGAATGAAAAACCAATTTTACCCTTGGTCCCACCAAATGATGTGATGGTTGTAGTTTAGATATTTTATAATTTGAATGATTGAAGGGTAAATTAGTAAATTGATCAAATAAAGTGATATTGACTTTTCTTATTTTGGAATGGGTTGAATAGTGAATGTGGACACTTAAATTGGGACAAAGGGAGTAGTTAGTTAGTTTTATCAAACACTACATGGTTCTACCCACTCCCTTTTTTTTTTCTTTGGAAAGGGGCGGGGGGGAGATCAAGCACTCTACTATATGTATCTTGTAAGAATTCATGTTTCACCCCCCATGTACAAGCTACATAGAGAGTGTGTAGCAACACTAGAAACAAATTAAGATAATGTTGCTAAGAGTAAGAGGAGGAAATGGAAAAAGGAAAGAAAATGAAGATAGAGCAATCCATTTATAAGGTTCAACTCCTTGCCATGTTATTTCAAAATTTCAACAAATATAAACCCAATTATAATAAGCATGTGTCATCTTAGATCATATTAGGACTTTGCATCCCCTTCCAGCACATGGAACAGTGTAGTGCAGTGTAACAAGATATAGATTATCACTCTTAAACCCCTTCTAAAGACTGGTATCTCAATAGGACCAAGACTGACGGGAGCAATACTTGAATATTCTTCTATAAACTTTTATCTGTTAGAAAAAAGTTCCTAATTTCTTCCTTAAATTCAGTGCTTAAACAATATTCAATCAAATAAGTAGGAGACTGGAAATTGAAAGTCACTTTCTAGCATCCATTCCCCATTACATTATAGGAACAAAAGTGCCGGATGCATCGAATGGAAATAATTGGTACAAGAAGCCCCGATGGGATAGATATAGTGTAGTATTTATAAAATTGAACATTTCCTCAGTAAAATATAATTAATAACAGTAAATCATTTCTTGAATCACCACATATTCCTGTTTTCCAGTATGACAATCAAATCTCTGTAACGATTTGAAATCAACAATAGAAAATAAACAAAAAGTAAGTGGACCTGACCTATTGAGTCATGACTATATCCGTTATTCTGATATTAAAATCTCCCCCCTTCTTCCACTAAATCCCAAGGGATAACATGTTCTATTATAAATTGTTAGTCAACAGGGACTCTGCACATCTTTTTTTTTCTGATAAGATGATATAAAAGGACACTCAAAAGGGGAGTGCATCCCGAAGTACAAAAGAAACGCGGCCTAAGAGCCGAGAGAATCCAAAAAAACAATCTTTTCCTATATGGATTTACAATATCTACCCTCCACCAAATAGAAAAGAAAAGAAATCAAGGTGTCCTTAATGGAGCCAACCAAGGACTCAATCCCATCAAAATAGTGCATGTTGCGCTCCAAGCAAAGACACCACCATAGCCAAAGGGGCGCAGCCCTTCAAAAGGGACTCTGCAACATCAATTCACCATAAGAAACCAACTCCTACATGGATTTTCAGCAAGTAAAAGGCACTAGGGGCCAACCAACCCATTAAACACGTACTTGGAACAAATTCACCGGCAAAATTTGTTTGAAGGATATCTAGTCGCAGGCACCTATGCGGCTGTGGCTTGACAATTGTATCCCTAATTGGGTAAGAAACCCATACAGTACAGACTTCTTTTTTTCATAGAAATGACTGCTATACGTGTTCTCTTTTTTAAATTGGAATCAAATTACTAGTCTACTACTTGCGTTACATACATACACCACATATATATTTTTTGTAGAAACATGATTTTGATATTTTTCCCGAAGATACTTTTCAAAGTTGATATTGTATCAGTGTATACCAATATTGATATATGCAAGACATAGCATAGATATATATACACACACTAATAAACATATAAATGCCAATTCTCTCTCATGCAGGCTCTGTGCAGGCCAATTTGGCATTCCCGATAGAATAAATAAAAAAAGACGATTTTACCCGCTAGAGGTGTCAAAAGCTGTTGTTAGTACGTAATAAATGTGTTTGGTAAGACATTATATAATTCTTTTTTTGCAACAAATAGTCCTTTTAGATTGTATAGAAGGGCTCGCCAAGACCTAATTTAAGGAACTGAAAGATTAAACTTAATTCAAAACTTTATCGAGCAAAGAAAGGAATACTTTTTATAAATTGTGATGAATTAGTCCGAAGTATTAGATAGAGCAGTTGCAGTAAAAGGATTTAAGATATTGTATTTTAAAACAAGCAGTGGTACTTGACTTTGATTCCAATTCAAAAAGGACCAAAAAAAACACTTGATACCGTTAGTTAATTTGCGAAAAGAAAAGAAGTCCCTGCTGTGTGTATCTAAGAGGCAATGCGATTGTCAACCCACAGTACCAGGTGCAACTGTGGCTAGCAGTCCTCTTATATACACTATGTCTGCAACTCCCAATTCCAACAGGCCAAATAGTCCTATAGTCTGAAAATTAATCTCCGTCGAGAATAAAGGGGCAATGATAATCCCATTGGCTGCCAAATCAAAAAGAAATCAAGATTGAAAAAATGGCTAAAATGGCTCCTAGGTCAAAATTGATTCCTATGTTTCCACTCCACCAATTCAAACATGTAAACCTAGATTCCAAAACTGGCTCTAACACTGGGCAATCTGTCATCTCATTGAATGTGCTAATAAACATGAATATATACATACACATACACACACACGCACACATATATAAGACCGATGGAGATCATTACACCAAATAGCATACCCGACTCAGCAAAAAGTTCTTTTTTTTCAAATTCCCAGTAAAATAGAGTAACACAGGAGAACAAGCATACCCTAGACTGGTATTATTCACATATTGGTGTGTACTGAATATAGAGAAAAATACAATTACAGAGATTTAAATAAATACATTGAATAAAAATAACAATTCAGACGATTTCAACTCAAAAGCTACACAAAGATTCAAAGAATTACCATTCTTGATAACAAGAAAACGTCATCTATCACAAAAATCACAATCAATCGATGTAGATATATATATATATATATATGTATGTATATACAGAGAGAGAGAGGGATAGAGAGAGAGTAAACCTTGAGAGAGAAGCCTATTGACGGCCTCGTTAGGGTCCATATTACATTCTTTGAGCATAGCGTAGATCTCCTGTTCGGGACAGTTAACAATCTCCTTCAAGCTCTGGACCATCTTCTTCGACGCCGATGGGATTGATTGCGCGCGGCCACCATTGGTGGTGGTGGCGCCGCCGCTTCCTCCGCCGCTACTCATAGCGCCTCTCTCTCTCTTTCCCTGTCACACACCAAACACACAGTGACTTTCTCTCTCTAGAATCAGACGTGACTGCGCTCTCTCTCTCTCTCCGGTACTGCTATGGAATCAGCCAACAATAAGATATCTAAGCCCTCTCTCTTTCTCTCTCTACTTTTTATTCTTCACCGAAAACCTCTCTCTAAAAAGTATCCTCTAAAACTCACACACAAACCCAAACATAAAACACACAGTGATTTTATTACGAATATTATTTTCTGTTTCGGATAGCAACGAATGATAGTTAGGTTTTGCAAAAAAGTAGTAATACGTGTGTATATATATATATATTCCCAAATCCCATTAGGTTTTGTGAATATATATATATATATATATATATGTATATATATATATGTATATTCCCATAATCTCATGCCCAATTAAAGCACCATATTTTTATTACTTCAAAGTTAAATGTGATCTAAATTTTGGTAAATTTAAGTATTGATTAAAAAAAAAATTCACTAATCAATTGAATATTTATTTACTAATTCTTTTGGTTACAAAATGAAAAATTGATCCAGTAACTAAAAAAAATTAGAATAAACATTGAGAAAATAAAGAAAAGACCTAAAACACGAAGGGAAAATGAAAAATGAAATAGAATAAAATTGTACTTGATGGGGCGGGGCGGGGCGGGGGCGGGTTCGGGGATGGGGATGGGGATGGGGATGGGGATCCCCGCCCCGACCCGCCCCATTGCCATCCCTACTCTCAATCCTTGTAGATTTCTCACTAAATTTCAATTTTATGGCTTGTTTGGTAGAGCTGTGTTTGTGTTGAAATAAACAAAAAACACGTTTTTTGTTTTTTGTGTTTATTCATCAAAAAACATAAGTATGTTTGCTAGGGATGTTTTTTGGGTCGAAATTGAAAAATTAAAAATCAATAAACACGTTTGGCAGAGCCCTATTTTTCATAATAGAAACAGAAAAACATGTTTGGCAAAGCTCTGTTATTCATAATAGAAACAGAAAAACATGTTTGGCAAAGCCCTGTTTTTCATAATAGAAACAGAAAAACATGTTTGGCAGAGTCTGTTTATTATGAATTTCAGAAAACAGAAACACAAAAACACGTTTGGTGACTTCAAATGTATTTTTTTTGTTTTTCCAAAATACAAAAATTAATGATGACAAATCTTTGGCAATTGAAAGACACTTATTTACCAAATATCTTCTATGACAAGTTGGTATTGTTCATCATGAACACTTTTGAAAATGAAAAAAATTCTGGCAGCACCTCCCCATTGAAAAATGGTTGGTGTTGTTGTTTATTACAATCTTAATTTCAGAAATAATGATTAAATTGGTTTGCAATTGCAAATTTGTGAAAAATAAAATAAATTTGATTGGAAGTATTTTAGAAAAACTATAGAAGTAAAGATAATGTTGGGAAAAAAAATTAGAACTTCTTTTACCGAATTTTGTGAATAACTTTTTCTTGGTTTTGGTGGTTGGGAAGGCCCATAACCTTATTCACAAGTTTGAATTCTGAATAACCAATACATAATTTATTGGAACAGTTTACCAGCATTGCCCATGAAAACTTCAATATGGGCTCCGTAACAATTTATTTAATTTTTGAAAATCAAATACATATATATATATATATATATATATATTCGTATATTCAATAATAACAATTCATTGAAGTCTTGTCCATAGGTTTAAAATTTATTTTCTAAATCTTAAAAAAGGTAGAAAGTCTTTCTTCAAGTGTTTGAAACTTGTATATTTTTAATCATCTTATTCACCTATCAATAGCATGAATTATTTGACTCCATTTATGACCTTAAACCATTATACTTTCATCTTATTCCTCACTGAATATAACCCTTTTACAATATTTCGAGTCTGAATCCGAACAGAATAATAATAATAAAAATAAAAAATATCAAAATTCAAGAAACAAATATCACATCACCTCACACAGTGCAGTTTTGGGCTCACTACACAAGCAACAAATATAAACAAAATAAAATACAAAGGGACAAAAATGTATTGATATTGCATAAAATTGTGAATGTTGGTATATGAATCTGTTTACAGTCCTCTTTTACTGTCTAAACAACTGCATGGAGTGGAGGGCGGCACAAGTATAGGTTAAATGTGGCCCTTTCTCACATATGAAAAGGGCATCAACATTTCAAATATGTACAGAGCACTACCATGTACACGTCAGAGAAGCTACACGAAAATAACTATTCGAAGAGCCCCATTCTGGAGAAGATCGCCAAGCTCATGAATAGCAGAGCTGTATGCCAACCCCATCCCTTGGGAGCTTTTGGTATAAGAGTTCCCGTCTGCTTGAAGCTTCCGAACACCATGACTTCTCTCTTCGAATGACAGATCAACTGTACAGTGAAGATGCAAAATGCCCAGAGTTAAAACGCATATCCTCGAACAAGTTACTTTTATAATGCGACAAGAGAAAAATTGATAGACGTTTGCTTAAATTTACCTGATAACGGGCAGTGACCTTTTCACGATAATCGACATATATGTGAACCTAAAAACATGAGTGTAAATTAAAGCCTAGAATCTAACATCTTACATGTCAATAACTAAACTTAGAATAATCAAAATAGAAAATGAAAATTCCCCTAGTTGATATACAAAAGTCGAGTTAATTGGCAAAAACATGTTCAATAGTTAAATATAGACTTATTTTCTCCATTGATGCAGTCTGCAAGCAATGAGAAACACATATTAAAGAGTCAAGAGAAACTTCACAATGAAGAATTTAGATGGGGTTATTGGATTATGCAATATAAAATATGTGAAGATCCTAATATAGCCATGTGCTCACTGGAGTCCGATTGCGTCAACTATCTCTCCACAATGGTAATTAAACCTCAAACCCCAACAACATTAATCAAACTTAGCTCAAAGTTGTCAATTTTTTAATGCGAGCACTATTACTAATGTGCCCAACTGCACTCAAACCTCAATTTTTTTTAGTACGAGCACTATTACAAGGACCCAAATGTTGCTATTGACTGAAATTTCCCCACTCAATTGACAATTTCACTGAAATTTTCCTCCTACCAGAAGATGAGAAGACTTAATAGTAATATGAGGTAAATAATACAAAAACTAAACAGGTCTTTAGACTAATGTACCATATGATTAAGGTTTAAGCCAATTGATGCACCTAAATTAATGTACAATAGTGGATCTAATTATTATATTTTTTGTATGTTGTGCTCTAATGGTCTTAGAGTTTCAACATAATTTTATTACTTACCCCAAGTTTGTTATAATGAATAAACACATGAGACATGGGTTTTTTTGTTTTACATATTCTCTTATACAAGCATGTTTCAAAATAAAATGCAAAAGTTACGAACTCTATCTAATGACTAAAACCACTAACATTATTCTGACTGCAACCTCAATCATGTCTAGTGAAATAACATCTTAGATCTATGAAGCATTTAACAAAATTGACAATAGACCTGGTTCATGAAGATAATGAATTCAATGAAACAAAGAATTCTACCATGACTTAGCTTTCAATCAAAAGAAAACATAGAATATGCAACTCCTACAAATAATTAGAATGGGTTTTGTGGCTGAAACTGCACAACAGTCAGCTGATGGATTCTGACAGTTGTGAAAATACTTCATTACTAATTCATTGTTTGTACTTATCCGAACAAAGTAATCATATAAAACTATTAAACATATATGAAGGAAAAAGCTAGAAATCATACTAACATTGATCTCAGGTTATTGGCAATGCAATATCAATTTGCCCCATTCCGCAATAATAAATAGAAACAATTAGTTGCTCATAGATTGTGCCCCACTATCCAAACAGAACATCAAAAATGTGTCTATATATTTATATATAAGGTGCAAAAACTAGCTTTAAAATGAGGCCATAAGCTCTCTAGCCTCCTGATTCCAATCGAAACCGCGAATAGCCTCATACACACCACCAAAGTCCCTCATCCATAACCGCTGACCTACATTCCATGCCGTCGCCACTTCGGGGTTGCCCTCCTTGATGGCAGAAGGTAAGAGTTAAGAGTATATATATATAATAGAGTGTATCGATATAGAGATATGAAAGAAATAAAGTAATTAGGGTTTACCTGAAGCATGAGATCGTCGCAGATGTCGGCAATCTTCTCGTACGATTTGGAGGCCATTGCGTCTGTGAGGAGAGAGAAATCCATCGGAACTTCGTGGCGAAAGTGAGGATGAAAATCATGATTTCGTGGCCGAATCTTGAGTCATGTGTAGAATCTCCATGAACCCTAGTAAAAGATGTCGGCTGAAATGGAGAGAGGAGAAACACCTTCGAACATGGTTTTTGATCGTGTGTTTCTTTTTGTTTTTGAATAAATTTTATTTGTTTTTCTTAGTGTTTATTGGTAAAGTGCAATAAACTGAAAAACACCAAAAATGTGTTTTTTAAATTGAACTAAGGAAAGGCATGTGAGTTTTTACTGTGGATTAACACTTTGGCCCAAAAACAGATAACCAAACAAGTGTTTTAAACAAAAAAACATAAACACAAACAAAAACATGGCAACCAAACATCCCCTTAGAGTTTCTAATTTCTCATTTAGACCATCTACCCTCTTCAAAGCCTGAGTCATTTCTTGTTCAGACTTGGTCAATTCTTCTCTTAAGGATTGTCTCTCCTTATCAACATTGTTGTATTGAACCAAAAATTTTGAGTACATTTTGCTAACTTGCACAGAATTTTCATATAATTTATTGTATGCATCTTCATATGAATCCACACGATCTTCATTATCCTCAAAATCATCATCCTCAGACATTGCCCAACTTGCAGCAACTTCACCAACCTCCTTACTTTGTGCAGCAAACACGGTGAAATTCTCAATCTCATCTCCTACCTCTGAATCCGTCGAATCACTAGCTGATCCATTACTCCAAGTAACAGCCAAACCTTTTTTCTTTTTCAACTTATTAGCACACTCAACAGCTATGTGACCAAACCATTGACACTCAAAACATTGAGGTTTCTTCTTTTTATGAACAAACTTATCATTCCTATTTTGGATTTTTCTATTTTTAGAATCATGTGATTTATCTCCAAACTTTTATTCTTTAATCAATTCTTGACCACAATAAGATTTTAAAAACTTATGAAACTGCTTCATGATCATGTCAAACTGACTTGGTTTACTCTCACTCTCTTCATCTAACCCATTAGGACCCTCTTTACTGATTTTCAAAACTATGTCCTTCACTTTTGTGCTGCTTGACTTTTTAGAGGATTGAACACACATCTCCATCTCATACAATTTCAAATTACCAGCTAACTCTTCAAGTTTAATTTCCTTGAAACTCATGATTTCAGATATGACGGTAACCTTAGACCGAAAATGTTAAAGCAAAAACCTAAGGATTTTCTTCACAATGGTTGCCTCGAAAATAGGCTCTCCTAGATTGTGACAACTAGTTACTGTATCAGTTAACCTAGCCTCAAAATCACCAAAAACTTCATCTTCCTCCATCATAAGTTGTTCAAATTTTGAATTTAGAATTTGGAGTTTTGACTGTTTAATGTTTGAAGTTCTCTTATGAGTTACTTGGAGAATGTCCAAAGCTTCTTTTGCAATTTTACATGTGGCTATTCTCTTAAACTCACTCTCAGTCACCGCATTATACAACGCATTCAAAGCTTTTAAATTCCAACTAGCACTATGTGTTTCAACAATGGTCCACTCACTCGATGGTTTTACCCTAGATTAATTAGTAACAACATCTTTTACAGTGGGCGGTGAATATCCTACCTCTACGGCCAACCAAGCTCTCTCATCTAGCGATTTAAAAAATGCTCTCATTCTCGCTTTCCAATACGTGTAATTTGAGCCATCAAACCAAGGGGACCTAGATATGGAACCTCTTTCACGAGGTACGTCCATCATCTAAGTTCAAGATCTAACCCTAGGTAGTTAACCTAAATCAGGGCAACCACACTCTGATACCAATTGAAATTACCTAGACTATGGTGAAAATAGCCTAGAGGGGGGTGAATAGGCTTTTGTGGATTTATTGACAAATCAATATTTAATTGCGAAAAAGTTAATTTTAATCCAATCACAAAACCCTAATTCTCAAACCACGTCATTCAAGCAATATCAAGCAAACATTAATATAGTGCATAAAATAAAGTAAGAGACGACACAAAGAATTATATGTGGAAAACCCAAGGAAACGTTCCAAGAAAAAAACCACGGGTACACTCAGGTACCGATGCACTATAAATCAACAAGTACAGACTCTATGAGAGTTTTAGACTTACAATCACTCCTGATAAGCCTTCCTCTACTTGCGGTCTGAAACCCTTGAATCACTCGTACTTCACGAAGCACGCTTGCTCCGCCAAACACTATGAGAGACTCATAAATCACGCATGATTTGCCTTTCTCTACTCGCGATCTAAAATCCTTGAATCGCTCCGTACTCGGACGGATCAAAACAACCTCGTTGCAATGGACGGTGTGATGATTTTTCAACAATTACTCATCCAATCATGCATAAATAACTTCGGTGTAGAAGCACGATTGGAAAACCTCAACACAAGAGAGAACACCAATATGTATGATCACTCCATAATCACCTATGTGTGTGTATCACTCCGTAAAAGAATATTAACTATAGAATATTGCAGAGCTCTCACCAAAAACCCTCTTGAAAAATCGTCGTAAAAAACCGTAGCCTCTTATCTTGTAGAACCTTAGTATTTATAGACCAAGTCATAGAAAACCCTAACCTTACCTTTTTACGTAATTTCACAATACCTTGATAAATCCTCTAAAATCTGATGTAAATATGTGTATACGACAATACGTAGAGGTCTGAAGTCGTCGATCACTTAAAAATTCGAAGTAAGGACTAAACTAGAAAAATTCGAAAGCACCCCGAAACAAAATCCTGCATAACAAGTGATCACATGACCAAGCATTGGAACCTACGCTTGGGCGTAGGTCTAGGGCGTAGGGTCCCTTCCTAGCTCTAAACCCACAGCGTAGGTCAGAGCCAATTTGTCCTGTTTCAGCCTCTAACAACGTAGGTATATTACATCTTTTGCAGTTTTTTCATATTTGAGCTAAACTGGTCATCTCGAAGTCCCGATGCTTTTGGTTGAAGTCATGATGTCTGGGAATAACATTTTTGCCTTCCGGTGAAGTGACGATGTCTGGAAATGATGATTTTACCCTCCGATAGCTTTCTTTGCTTTGACACACTCCTTGACTTCTTTCTCGAGATAGAAACGAATACTAACAACTCAATTGCAAAAACACTGAACTCTCAACATGATAATTCGCTCAACGTGGTTATTGTCTATAACATGTCAAACACAAATAATACTATAAATGTTCTTATAAAGTGTAACTTTTAAAATATCAAAAATGCTCTCAACATTTAAAAACTTATAGCTTAAAGATATTTGAATTAAAAGGATAAGAAAATAAATAAGTTAAAATACTATCATTTCTTTTCTCTCTTTTAGCCTTACCAAACACGAATGTTATCATTTCTTTTCTTTTTCTTTATAATCTATCCAAACATAAATACAAATTTTAGCTATCAATTCATTTCATTTCATTTATTTTCTCTTATAACTGATGATGCGTCGAATGATCGGGTAGAAAACGATGTCGTTTCTGTCAAGAAGAACAAACAGTGACCGGAAGAGGTACCGGCGGGGTACCGGCCAAACAGGCTCCGACGGTCAAGTTAGAACTTAGATCGTTCAGAAAAATATAGCAGGAGTAATGGTGGGTGATTATTGCGTACCTCTTGAGGTTGACCCCGACCCTCTATTTATAGAGTCTCTAATGCGTGTTGATATCGTGATAACTACCCGTAGGTATCCTGATGAGATTGTAGAGTCTTAGTAGAAAGCAACCGGTTAACACCCTTATCTCTACGTGTCGTACAAGTTACACCTATCAGTTGCCCCCCGTTCCCGAATTCGCTTGCCGGGTTTAGGGAACGAAATCTTATCCGTTTGTAATATATGTAGACTTTTATTTATGAATATATATATATATATTTCCATATGCAATTTTGTTTTTACCCACCTTGTAATTATTGACTACATGCATACTTTAATATATATTTAAAGCAAAAATGTAACCCTAAAATTTTAAAAATTAAAGGGTCATTTTACTAATTATAGAAAACTTTCAAAAGAAGCAATAAATGATTATGTAAAACTTTGTAGGGAGGAAAGCTAATTACTTTTTTAACTTTCCAGATTCTGAAACTTTCACATATTTATATGTATATATATATATATATATGAAAATGAGTATATATATATATGTGTGAAAAATGAGTACCTTATGACCTCTCAACCATTGACCTATATAAAGCATATGTGGATGGTTAGAAAAATATTTCAGTAGGAAAGTTGTCTCCTACAGGCGTGACTGCACGCCATCCTTCTAGCATCTTTCTAGCTAGCTTGCACCCTACAGACATGAGCAGCACGCCAGTACGCCAGCTCTGGCCTGTACTCCTTCAGGCGTGAAGTGCACACCAGCACGCCCACTTTTTAGTTGGCCTGCACCTACAAGCGTGAAATACACGCCAATCTCTCTAGCTGGTACCCATATTTTCAAAAATTGAGCTACAACGGTCATATTGTAACGGCTACTATACCCTATTTCTTCTATAAATTTCATCACTTTGGAGTTTATTTCCTTACACTTTACTAGCTTGTTGCTTTCTTTTGTATCTTGCTTCTCATTTCTTGGTCTAAAATTTTATTTGCCCAAATATTTTTATAAAAATATTATATGGCACCTAAAAACGTAGATGACGTAATTTCCACTGTCCATCCAACCATGCTTGATAAGTTGAAGAAAGAATTTGTATTTCTGTATGAGGTTGAGCTAAATTGTCCGGGTTTAAATCAAAAGGCGCACCACTCCCTTCCACATGGGATGTTTCTCTACACCTCATATTTTGATGTTGGACTGCGCCTTCCGTTTCCCCGACTGTCGAGAGAGATCTTGGACCATTTTGGTCGCATCTCTTCCCAGCTCTATCCGAACGCCTGGAAGGCTATTCTAGGGGCTCCTCTTCTATGGTGTCTGTGCGGGAATGGATCCATGTTTCTTAAAGAGTTTTTCTCTTGCTATTACATTAAGTGTAATGGTGTTTGGGTCAATTTTTTAATTGCAGTAAAAGGCTTCCCACGGGAGACTGGTGACAATCCAAAGTTTTGGTGGAGTCGTTTCTTCCACGCTAAAGGCAACGGATTGGAGTTCCTGGACGCGGTCGAAGGCGAGGACAATGGTCCGTCTGTTCCAAAGGAAGCGAGTGATTTTACGGAAGCGGGTAAAATTATTTTTTTTACGGAAGCGGGAAATTTTTATTTTTTATTTTTAAAAAATAACACATCTTCTTTTCTCTTTTGTAGCGAAAAAAAACTACCCATTATTTCACCGGAAGAGAAAAAACATATAAAGGAGAGACTAAAGAGGGCAAAAGTTTTCTTGGCCCGTCATAAGGAAGAGTTTTTTTTTTACTCAAGTGCTTTGTCAGGATATTGTCTTAGCCTTCGTGGAAACCATAATATCCCACCCGTACCTCCTTTCCCTGACTCTCCGAGTGGGAGTTTGTCAGCTTCGCCATCAAATTCGGAGCTCCATTCTCCGATATCTGGAGGATGTCGGGTAACTTTTGACTCTGGTCATACCTCCCCCGCTCCTCCGATGACCGATAATTGGGCACTCCCCAGTCCTCTCCCAGTTTCTGGTGGGAGTCATGCACTTTCTACTCCTGGAGATCCTAGTTCATCCCTGATAGTTGGCGGGAGTCGAGCGTCCTCCACACCTGGATATCTTGGCATACCCCCCGACAGTTGACGTGAGTCGAGCGACTGGAGATCTTGACTCACCCCCGACAGTTGGCGGGAGTCGAGCACCTTTCACCAGTTCCAGTGCAGGTATCATCATTAATTTTGTTTTTTCTTAGTATTACTTATTTGCTTTGTCTCAAATACAATATTTTACTATGTATACAGGGGGATCTCAGTGGTTTCCCCAGGATGTGCTTGATAATTTTTTAAACAAAAAGTGCAAGACAGGTTTGTCACCATCGATTCCCTGTTTCTCCTCCTCCCTGCCTGGCCAATGTCCTTCTCCCTCTCACCAGATGACGGCGAGAGCATCCTCTGGTCCCGTTAGGACCTTGGATCTTGATGCAAATACTATGAGCAGGGGGGCTGCCATTTAGACTGAGTTCAGCTAGTTCTCTGGACCGCCTACTTTCGGTCAGTCTTCGCGATCTGGGTCCATTTTTGGGATGTCCGCCCTAGAGTCCAAGTCTTCATTAGGTGATACCGTGATGTCAAGCGTGCATGTAGCGACTGAAAAGCTCATGGGCGCTTTGATGGATGAGGACCTTCGGTCATTGGAGAATCAGAATGACTCTATTGTAGAGACTTATCGGAGATCTCTTCTTGATGCAGGACGGGTTAGTATATCTGTATTATTTATGGTCTGCCTTTTATATTTTATATGTTGACCCATTTTTCTTTTTGTAGAATTTGACCCGAGGCCGGTACATAGCCCATAGATGCATGTGAGCTGAGTCTGAGAGAGATCAGATGGCTGTCAGTCATTAAGCGGAGATCAACGAGCTCCGGGGCCAGTATGAGCGTCAACACCAGCAGCATGAGACTGCCCGACTAGAGGAGATCAACAAGCTAAAGGGGACTTATGAGTCTGACCTCAAGAGGGCAGAAGAGGAACATGACTCTCTTTTGGCCCAATAGTTGGTCGAAGCAAGGATTGCAGCAGTTGAGGAATTCAAACACTTTTCTGAGCTCCAGGAGCAGCAACTGGTATATTACCTTGGTGGTTTTGAGCATTTCCGCGAGCAGGCGACTGCTTTTTATCCAGCCCAGGATTTCACTTGATTCAATCCTAGTGGACGTCGCAGGCAGTAGTTGTTTCTTTTTCTTTTTCTATGTTGAAATCTTGTAGTGTCGCTGTGATGTTTTATTTTCTTTCATTTTCATTCGATGTACTTTGAAAGTTTATGAATGAAACGATGTTTATGGACCTTGATCCTTGATTTATGTAGGAAAAACTTAACCTTTCACATTAAGGCAATTTTTGTGAGAAGATGAGTAGTAATTTTACTCTCTTTTATTTATAGGATTTGGGCTTCACTCAGCCATATCCTTTCATTAATAAAATTATAACCCCGAGCTTCACTCAACCCCCATTTCTGTTAGGGGACCCATTTTTTGGGTGGAAGAATATGTTTATGATAACACAATAGATACCCGAATTGTAGAAAAAGAATTCTCTTTATTGATAATTGGCGGGATAACCGCTCTAACAATTAATAAATAAGTTATATTGTAGAATGCTCTATGGCTTATCATAAACTAAATCTAAGTAAACGAAACTACTCAAAATGATGCTAAAGAAAAGAAAATAGAGGGTAACCTAAACTGACCATGATGCTACCTTTCCATTTTTACTGGTGATACTTCCTCAAGTGTTGCGCATTCCAAGGACAGGGTAGTTGCTTTCCCTGGAGGGTTTCTAGCCAGTATGCCCCCTGCCGGCATATGCGGGTTACCCTTTAGGGGCCTTCCCAATTGGGAGCCAATTTTCTCATTTTCACAATTTCACGGTTGCTTGTGAGTGGGGTGAATTCTCGTAGGACAAGGTCTCCTGGCTGAAATCTTCTTTGTTTTACTCGTGCATTATAATATCGTGACATTGTCTGTTGGTAGACAGAAACCCTGATATGAGCTTGCTCCCTCCTTTCATCAATCAAATCTAGGTTGACTGCCAATTCCTTTTCATTATGTTCTGAATCATACTGTAACTTTCTAACCCGATTTCAACTGGGATCACAACCTCATTACCGAAAATAAGGAGAAAATGGGTCTCACCCGTGGGTGTTTTGGCCGTAGTCCTGTAAGCCCATAGTATAGCGGGCAGTTGTTCAGGCCATAACCCCTTGGCCTTCTCCAGACGCTTTTTGATCATCCCAAGAATTGTTCTGTTGGCAACCTCCGCCTGCCCGTTAGCCTGCGGGTGTCCAGGAGAAGAGTAGTGGTTTTTTATTCCCAGACTCGAACAAAACTCTCGGAATACACTTCCTTCAAACTATTTTCCATTATCAGACACTATGACCCGGGGGACGCCGAATCTGCAAATGATCGACTTCCAGGTGAAGTCTTTGACATTCTTGGCAGTGATTCGGGTTAGTGGTTGTGCTTCCACCCATTTAGTGAAGTAGTCAATCGCTACTATTGCAAATTTGGTTTGACCCTTACCCCGAAGCAATGGGCCAACCAAGTCGATTCCCCATTGAGCGAAAGGCCATGGCCCAGTCATGGGTGTTAATTCCTCCACTGGAAGTCTGGGGACATTAGAAAATTGCTGGCACTTGTCATACTTATTCACGTACTGTAATGCATCATTTTGTATTGTTGGCCAGTAGTACCCTTGTCTTATAGCCTTATGGGCTAAAGATCGGCCCCCTGCATGATTTCCACATAAACCCTCATGAATATCTTTGAGGATGTAGTTTGTCTCCGTAGTAGAAACACAACGCAAGTATGGAAGAGAAAGACTCCTCTTATAAAGAACTCCGTTGATGAGAGCATATCTGGTAGCACGAAGCCTTATCTTTTGGGCTTCCATTCGGTCTTCTAGTAATTCCCCATCCTGGATATACTTGATGATAGGTTATGCCCATTCCATACCTTGTTCCACTTGCATGATCATTGTAGTCTCCTCCTGGTGAATACTTGGTTGATGTAAATGTTCCAAGGGAAATATATCATCCTCTGGCTCAATAGTTGTAGCTAAACGGGCAAGGGCATCTGCATGACCATTCTCTTCTCTTGGTATTAGGCAGATTACGCATTTTCTGAATTGACCGATCAATTCCTTTACCTTCAGTAGGTAAGCCTTCATTTTTTCTCCTTTCGCCTCATACTCTCCATTGACCTAGCCTGCAACCAGTCGGGAGTCGGTGTTGACCTTCAGGTAGGGTGCCCGCAAGGTTTGGCTTCATATTCTGCTTTGTTATTGGTAGCTTTAAACTTGAACCGAAGGGCGTAAGGGAATCTTTCTCCCTTAGGAGTGATTAAAAGCAAACCTGCCCTGCTCTCCTGCAAGTTGGATGAACCATCCACATATAATGTCCAGAGCACCTCCGGGTCTATTGGTCCTTATGCCTCAGGAATGAGTATTTCTTCAGCAACTTGAGGGGCTTCTTTTAGAGGATAAGTGAATTTCGCCACAAAATTTGCAAGTGTCTGTCCCTTAGTCACTGCTCTGGGCTTGTAGCGGATGTCGAACTCTCCCAAATCAATCGACCATTTCACTAGGCGACCGGATGTTTTCGGCTTGTGGATCACATGCCTGAGTGGTTGATCGGTAAGGACTGTTATCGTATGAGCCTGAAAGTATGGCCTTAATCTCCTAGCAGAAATAACAAGTGTGAATGCTAACTTCTCCATTACTGGATACCTTTCTTCTGCTCCCCGTAGGGCTCGACTTGTGTAGTAGATTGGTCTCTGAATAGACCCTTTGTCTCTCATCAGGGCAGAACTTACTGCCGTTAAGGAGATAGCTAAGTAAAGTAGAAGTTGTTCCCCTGGTACTGGTCGGGCCAATAGGGGTGGAGAAGTGAGATAATTCGTTAAATCCACAAATGCTTGTTCGCACTCAGGGGTCCACTCAAATACCTTTTTAAGCACCTTGAAGAAGGGTAGACATATGTCAGTAGCTCGAGAAATTAGCCTATTGAGGGCAACCACCTTTCCCGTCAACCGCTGCACATCTTTAGTTGACTGGGGAGACTTCATCTCCAGGATGGCCCGAATCTTTTCCGAATTTGCCTTAATGCCACTTCTACTGACCATGAACCCCAAGAACTTTCCTGATGATACACCGAAAATGCACTTGGTTAGGTTAAGGCGCATTTGGTGTTTTCGAAGCACCTCAAAAACTTCTTCGAGGTCCGCCAGATTATTCTCTTTTTTGACACTCTTAACTAACATGTCATGTCACGCCCCGAGTCCGAAAACCCGGATAATGACTTAAATTTAATTAAAATTCATAAGATATCAAATGGTCAAAATGGTCAACCGACATTGTTTACATGGTAACTAGCGCGAAAACGAAATAGAAATAATAAAATCACACACAGATCCCGAAATCAAATCAAATTACAACACGAACACACTAGTCCAAAGCCAAACAATTACAAATCATAATAAACACGTAATCTTTATTATTACATAAAGATGTATTATTATAAGTTCAAATTCCACAAATTTCCAATAGCTCATGCATCATCCACCAACGGTTCTTTTCCTGAAAAATGATAAGGGGTGAGCACAAACGACCCAGTAGAGAAAAATCATGAAGCGTAAGATTCCGCAAGTATGTAAATTAATGAATACGTATAGGGTCAAGTCTCTACCCTAGTCCAATGTCATGATATAAATGCATAAGGAATCACAATATAAACTCATGTAGAACAATTTAAATAATATCATCAAGATAATTTAAAAGTTCTATAATCACGAAATTAAAACCAATACTCTCAATACGAATTCAAATCCAACTATCACAACAGAGATAACATCAAATTCAAAATCATCAAATGGGAAAAATATGTCGTGAAACAAACCCTAGGACATGAACTACCTGTTCATCTGCCTAGTCGTCTCGGGGCTACTAACCCTACGGTGACGTTAACCAATCGCGCGATAATTCGAGGACTTGCACCCCGTCCTTCGTCCCCCCATTGCTCACACCACACGACCATTTCCCAAAATTAACAACCAATCCACCATTCATAATTCACAATTCATAAATGTCATTCACATGCGCACATAAGTAATAAATATATATGCACTCCATGATCCACCTAATAAAATTCTATCGTGGCATGAATCAATGCATTTAAACACATTAATGCAATTTCACAAATCATGTCAAACATAGCACAATAAGATGATGAATCTATATATAAACATTAAAATGCATAAATGAAGATTCTTAAACTCACACGATACCCCAATAAATCCCTACCTCAAACTTGATAAAATATCCAGTAAAATACCAACAATCAAAACAATATGGTTGTGTAGAGAATGAAGAAATGAACGGTTCTCCCTTCACGCCTTCATTTGTACCCTGTTATGCCCGAAACCAATTAACACATATTGAATAATTTTTATATACATAACCATATTTATTTTTATAATAATATTTGCCAATAAACATTCTGATATATATAAATATATACTCAAAAATATTCGGGATTAATAGACAAAATTTAGCTACTTAATTAAGAGTCGAAAAGTTCGGTTTCGAATACTACCGTAAAACGGACAACAGGTAATCTATGATTTTTAGAAAAATCTATAGGTTTGATAAAAATATGAAATTTACAGGATACACTTCAAACTTCTACGTAGGTCTACTTTAAACTTTTCATAAGCTTTAATCAAAGGACAGTGGTCCAAAATAATTATAAAAGACAGCTTTCCTAACAGTTCCGAAAACTGAACACCCTTTACTCCAAGATTTTTACAAACCTATCCATGAATTATATGACTACCAAAATCTCCAGATTTACATCATATACACTCAATATCAGGTGATAAAATTATAAGTACAAAATTAGAATTATAGATAGCTCAAATTGGTAACACAAGTTCCGGTTTTAAACTATGATTGAAACTGAACAGTTACTACTCAACAATTTTTCTTACCAGTATAAATTAACTTAAAATTCTTGATATTTAATACATATGTCCTAGACATATACAAAATGTTATAATAAAAGTTTCAAGATTTATAAGAATACGAAACCATATGAAACAATTGGCTAAACCGAAACCGAAATCGGATCAGCAAGCAGTAAAATATCACTGGACAACCTACTTCTGTGATTTTTAGAAAATTAAATATTTATCTAAATGATCTGAAATTTTGAGAGATGATAATAGACATATACAAAAGCATACTGTAAAAGTTTCAAAAATTTATAAATAATTTAACATGGTCTATAAATTGCTCAAACCGAGTAAAAAAAAACGGTCTGCAGCAACAACAATATCCGAATAACATGTTTTTCCTAGATTTTTAATTAACTCTCTACTTATCTATAAATTCTGAAATTTTCAGGAACATATAATCACATACCTATATTTGATCTGTAAAATGTTCATAAACTAATTTTGATCCGTACATATATTATAAATTAGATATCTAAAGCCTTGATTTTCACTAAACATGTAAACTAGCAATCTGGAATTTTTGAAAAATCAAATCAAATTAAATAATATAGATCACATACCATAATTGGTATTAAACCGATGATCGAAACATGTAGAACAACTTCCTAGTTGAGCACAAAATTGAATCCCCACTCTAAGATGCCCAAATGTAGAGAGAAAAAGATAGGAGAAAAATAGAGGATGATGGAAAAATGGTTTTGCTTGATTGTTGAGAATATGCAAAAGCCAACCTCAACACATCAATATAATGGCTGAAAACTTTCATCAATAATGTCATAAAGTGGTGTCAATATAATAGATGTATGATTGCACCTTTAAATGATGGAGGAATATGCTTTTGGAAAGTTGAAGATAAAAATAAAAATAAACATGTGGAATTCGGTCACACATTTACACATAATGAATATATTGCAAAAGTTACCCTCATCTTTATCAAACTCAAAGGTAACCCCCACATTTAATTAAAATATCGAAACTACCCGGTCAACGAGAAAATGAAAATTTTACAAAACATAGGAATGAACCCAAAAATTCAAATCATGAAATCCTTAATGCACGAAAACACATGCAATGCCACGTAATGCACAAGATAAAAATATATATATATTAACCGAAGAAAAAGAAATTATTTAAATTAAGTTGGTCATTACATGTCATCTACGTAGACCTCCATGTTCCTTCCAATTTGATCTTTGAACATGTTGTTGACCAACTTCTGGTAAGTAGCTCCAGCGTTCTTTAACCCGAAGGGCATGACTTTATAGTAGTAAATGCCTCGATCGGTGATGAAAGATGTTTTCTCACAGTCGAGAAGGTGCATGGGGATCTGATTGTAACCCGAATATGCATCCATAAAGCTAAGTAGTTCATTCCCTGAAGTAGCTTCTACCAGCATGTCAATTCTTGGTAATGGAAAACTATCCTTTGGACAGGCTTTGTTCATATCTGTAAAGTCGACACAGAGCCTCCATTTTCCATTCGCCTTCTTTACTAGGACCACATTCGACAACCAGTCGGGGTAGTGGACCTCTCTAATGAAGTCCGCATTTAGAAGCTTGTCAACCTCCGACATTATAGTTGCATTCCTCTCTGGGGCAAATGTTCTTTTCTTCTACTTTACAGGCTTAACATTAAAATCCACATTTAGGCGATGTTGTATAACTTGAGGATCAATGCCCCGCATATCTTCATGTGTCCAGGAAAACATGTCTTGATTTTGTTTTAAGAATCGAATAAGTTGATCTTTAACATCATCGGGGAGCAGAGACCCAATGTTTACTGTTTTTCAGTTCCCGCCCTCTTCCAGGCTGACCTCTATGAGGTCTTCTACTGGCTCTGGTCGGGGAGTACTTTGACTGGAGACCGATTCGAAACCTTCGATAGTAAGTGATTCCCGTGACCTTCTATCTCTTAGAGCGGTTGCATATTATTCCCGTGCCATAGCTTGGTCTCCTCTTACCTCTCCTAGACTGCGATCAGTTGGGAACTTCATTAGCAGGTGGTAAGTTGAAGTTATTTAACCGACTTATATAATCTCGAAGCGCCTCTCCCTTATCCTGTTTGACATTTAGCAAGTAGGTGGCGGGTTTCCTATGTCTCCGCCCGATAATAAAGTGCCCGATGAATTTCCTACTTAACTCGTCAAAGTCACAGATAGAACTGGGCCTCAGCTTATTGAATCAGACCCGGGTTGACCCCTTTAGGCTGATGGGAAAAGCCCGACACATGATAACATCTGGGACAGCCTATAGATGCATGAGTGCCTTAAAAGTCTCCAGGTGGTCAAGAGGGTCCTTGGACCCATCAAAGTTCTCCAACTGTGGCATCTTGAACTTGTTGGGTAGAGGAACACTCATCACCAAAGCATCAAAGGGGGAATTAGTCTTCTGTAGGAGTTCATCCACAATAGCGGGGCTTTTGCCCTTCATTGTCTGTGTTATATCTTCCATCTGTGTCTTTAGATCTTGGATATGTTGATCCACACCCACGACTTCTGTAAGATCATCGGGAGTCCTGCCTCGTACGGTGCTCCGGATCACTGTCCTCCGTTGATCCTGGTTATGGCTATGCTCTGCCCCCTCTTCCAAATTATTATATCCTATCATATCCGGAGCGGGAGGAATGGGACCAGCCAGTCGTTGAAGAAACAAAGCGTTTTGCTAGGTCTGTTGGATCAGTTGGTCCATCCCTTGGGCCAGAGTTTGAACATGTTGTTCTAATACTGCCACACGTTCTGTAGGATTGTTTTGTCTGTCTGGGTCTGAATTTTGGGGACTTTCGGAGTTGTGTGATGACCTGTCATCACCAACTTCTTGATCTCCCAGAGAAACACGTGCCTCCTTTTGGCCATCAGGTCGGGGAGGATGCACTGGAGGTAGACCAGTATGGGTTAGTGGTACTCCTTGGTTGGTTGGGAGCAAGGGATCGTTGGGTTGAAGGAGAAGATCTCTAGGTTGTCCAGAGGCATCACCCACCTTACTTTTGCTTCGTAGTTGGACCATTCTAACGCTTTCTGAAAGTAAGAAGTTTTCGTTTCCCACAGACGGCGCCAATTGATGATGTGTCGAATGATCGGGTAGAAAATGATGTTGTTCCTGTCAAGAAGAACAAACAGTGACCGTAAAAGGTACCGGTGGGGTGTCGGCCAAACAGGCTCCGACGGTCAAGTTATAACTTGGATCGTTCAGAAAAATATAGTAGGAGTAACGGTGGGTGATTATTACGTACCTCTTTATGTTGACCCCGACCCTCTATTTATAGAGTCTCTAATGCGTGTTGATATCGTGATAACTACCCGTAGGTATCATGATGAGATAGTGAAGTCTTAGTAGAAAGCAACCGGTTAACACCCTTATCTCTACGTGTCGTACAAGTTACACCTATCAATAACTAATGTTATCATTTCTTTTCTTTTCTCTCTTACCCATCTAAACGAATCATAAAATGAAAATATTTGGAGAGAAATGATAACAACTTAAGTTATAATTTTAAAATGATAAAACTACCGTCTATACTTAAAATAACAACTTTATTAATTAAAGAATATAATAGTAATTTGATTAGTATCTTTTTCTCTCATCTAACATCAAACAATAATGATATCATTTCTTTTATTTTCCTTCATAATCTATTCAAACATAAATTTGAAATATTGCTATCTTTTCTTCCACAACCCTAAAAATACTGCAATCACTTTCAACAGTTATTGTATTTTATTTTATTTTTTCGTGGCAAGAAGTGTTATATTAGTGTTAGTGTTAGATGCGTGACCAGGAGTTGAACCCTAAACCACCTCTATCCGCTAAGGGGTTTCCACCGTTAGGGCCGAGTGGCGCGCCAACAGTTGTTGTGATTGTTGGGTATAAAATTTCCTTGTGATTGAGAATATATATATATATATAATTCATAACAAGATGAACTTGTCTCAATTTTATTTTAAAAATTAAATATGTGTTTAAAATTTTATTATACCACATAAACAACAATTTTTTTTTTCTTAAGTGGATCCCAACATTGTCTATTATATTATTGTCCGACAATACTAGGGTGGGCCAAAAATTGATAACTCTAAAAAAATTAAACCGGTTTAAACCGCACCGAATATATCGGATTGATTCGGACATGGTTCAAAAAATAGTGAAACACTTATTCTACAAACTTGTTGTTAGACCAGTCAAATCCATTTTTTCTTGTATATATGTTTTTATAAATTAATATATCCCTAATAACAATATTTTGTATTATATTACTAATACTTTAATTATGTCTTTTCCTATTTAGTTGCCCTAAAGACTAAAGTTATACAAATGTAAGAACGTTGGTTTCAGAAGTCATACTTGGGCAACTGTATCACATACATTCGTCTTTAACTTCACACTTGACATATCCTGTCCCAGACATTAGATCTCCAATAATTTCGATTTCGCTATGATTGTATTAAAAAGCTATAATATGGTGAAGATAAGTTTATTTGATAGAGTAAAATTAGTTTAATCCAACTTTTAGTAGTTGTTAAGTGAATAATGTTACAATAAATTTATGGATATGGTATAACAAAAGTCAATATTATTTTATAAATTTTATGGTCCCAATTCGCTAGACAAATGGTGTGAATTTGTTTCAAAAATTTTGAAATTGTTAATGGCAGTTCGATTTCAAAAAAATTCTCAGTTGGATGTTATCCAAACCGTGCACACCCCTATAGATCATATTATAGAGGCTTGCCTTTTTCTATAATCTTGTTACTAATGAATCATCTAATTAGATTACAATTTAATAACAAAATCAATATGGAATTTTCATAGCTTATGTTGGAAAATAGTTTGAATGAGATATAAATTTGTATCACTATTCGACAAAGAGTTGCATCTGCAGTTGGTTAGTTGCTAATAGTATAACTGTTAGACAAAGAGTTGTGTTGTGACTGCAGTTGGACAGTTAAAGTGACTGTATGAAGATATGTATCTCTTCAGTCACCACTCTTCCAATCTGTGTATCTATTCATTCGTAACTCTTGGTTGTCTATAACCCAAAAATAATATTTCCTCATCTTTTTTTTTGCATACATATATAGTAGTAAGTGTAGGAGAGAGTACTACACCAAGTTGGTTCACTTGTTTCTCCAGTTTGCAGTACTGCCATTGGAGAAAGAAAGCATTGTATCATGGGAGACAGACGTTATTCAAACCATCAGCACCATAGCGAGGCGAATTTGTATTGAGGACATAGAATCTAATTCTAGACTCAGCCTAACATGTTATTTATTTTAATATTATATTTTGTTTAATTATATTATTATATTATGTTTAATATATATATAAGTTTATTAAATAGTATATATATATATATATATATATTGTGTTGCATTAAATATAGATATATATATATTATGTGATACATTATAAATTATATTAATAATAATACTATAGTATTGCACACACTTTGGCTTACAATCTTAAGACAGATTTTTTTAATATTATAGTATTATTATAATATTAAATTGTGGTTTGTATATTTATATATAACAGACGAATGACAAGTAGTAATACTACAATTGTGCCTAAGTTTCTGAATGAAACTACCCCAGTGCTCCAAGAGGGTGAGATTGGCCAAAGACAGAACAAAAGGTTCAATTGGAAGTGCTTCGTCTACGATAAACAAAGACACAGTGTTAAAGATTGTCGAAATGTGAAATCCCATAATAACTCCAAAAAGAAAACTATTGAGATACACATTACCGAGGAGGTGAGGTTAGCAATTGATGTCTTAGAGCTAAACCTTTCAGCGGTAGTGTCAAAAGTCAACCTTGTGAGCAACAATAGAGAATGGTGGGTGGACATAAGATCTACTCGCCATATCTGCTCAGAAAAGATAATGTTCACGACCTATGAAGCTATAAACCATGGAGAAAAACTCTACATAGGAAACTCTTCTACTGCTAAGGTTGAAGGATAAGACACAATAAAGTTGCTTATGACCTTAGGGAAACAACTCACTTTGAATAATGTTCTGCATGTCCCAGACATTAGGAATAAATTGGTTTATATTCACTCCTAAACAAGAATGGGTTCAAGCTAGTCTTTATTTATGATAAGTTTGTACTTACTAAGAATATAGTGTATGTGGGAAAATGGTATTTAAGTGATGGATTGTTCATATTCAGTGTAATGACTATTATACCCAAAGTTAATAATAACACAGTTAATTTTGCTTACATGATTGAGTCATCTAAAGTATGGCATGGTAGGTTAGGACATGTTAATTATGATACTATTTGTAGATTAATTAACATGGATTATATACCTAAAATTAAGTTTGATATAAATGAAAAATGTCAAACTTGTGTTGAAGCAAAATTAACTAGAACTTTGTTTCAGTTTATTGAGAGAAACACTGAACCTCTAGCTTTAATTCACAGTGATATTTGTGACTTTAAAGTCATGCCAACCAGAGGTGGGAAAAGATATTTCATCATGTTTATTGATGACTGTACAAGATACTGTTATGTATAGTTGTTAAGAAGCAAAGATGAAGCCTTGGAAATGTTTAAACATTACAAAAATGAGGTTAAGAATAAACTTGGCAAAAAGATCAAGGTTTTAAGAAGTGATAGAAATGATTAATATGAAACACCATTTACTGAAATTTGTTCAGAACATGCATGGTATTATTCACCAAACTACCGCTCCTTATTCACCTCAACAAAATGATGTAGCTGAACAGAAAAACTGTACACTAAAGGAAATGATGAATGCCATGTTGATAAACTCTGGCTTAACTCATAATATGTGAGGGGAAGTTGTGCTTTCTGCAAACTACATTCTCAATAAATTACCTTAAAAGAAAAGTTATGTGACACCTTATGAATTATGAAAAGGTAGAAAACCTTCCTATAAATTCTTAAAAGTGTGGGGGTGTCAAGCAAAGGTTCCTATACCAAATAAAGTAAAGATATGACCTAAAATCGTAGATGGTATTTTCATAGGCTGTGCACAAAACAGTAGTGCATTTCGGTTTCTTGTGCATAAATCAGACACTCCTAATATTCATATCAATACGATTATTGAATCAAGAAATGATTATTTCTTTGAGGATGTATTTCCTTGTAAAGAAATAAAAGAGAAAAGTTCTCTTAAAATAAGTTTTGATACTTCTAATAGCAATATACAAGAGGATGGTCACCAGGAGGTTGAAAATCAGGATGAACTTAGACGTGGAAAGTGAGCTAGAATGTCTATTACGTTCGGTCCTGAGTTTCTAACCTATATAGTGGAGAATGAACCACAAAGCTTTAAGGAAGCAATGTGTTCTCCAGAAGCTCCTTATTGGAAAGAGTCTATAAATAGTGAAATTAAATCCATCATACAAAACCACACTTGGGAACTAGTGGATCTTCCTTCTGGATCTAAACCTTTAGGGTATAATTGGATCTTTAAGAGAAAGATGAAGACTGATGGTTCAATTGATAAATATAAAACCAGGCTTGTTGTTAAGGGTTTCAAGCAAAAGGAAGGCTTAGATTATTTTGATACTTATTCACCAGTGACTAGAGTAACATCCATTCGATTGTTACTAGCTATTATAGCATTGCAAAATTTAAAAATATATTAAATGGATGTTAAAACGGCTTTCTTGAATGATGAATTAGAAGAGGAAATTTATATGGAACAACCTGAGGGTTTTGTAGTTCCATGGCAAGAAAAGAAAATGTGCAAACCGGTAAAATCCTTATATGGATTAAAACAAACACTTAAACAATGTCATGAAAAGTTTGACAAAGTGATGTTGTCAAATGGGTTTAAAATCAATGAGTGTGATAAATGTGTTTATGTGAAAAACACTCAACATGGTTATGTCATTGTTTGTCTATATGTGGATGATATGCTAATTATTGGTAGTAATAATGATATCATTAAAACTACCAAAAGGATGTTGACAAAAAACTTTGATATGAAAGAGTTAGGCATTGCTGATGCCATACTAGAAATCAAGATTTCTAGGACATCATATGGTCTAATATTATCTCAATCTCATTATATTGAGAAAATACTAGAAAATTTTGACAAAGAAAATAATGGTCTTGTTAAGACTCATGTTGATGTAAATCTTCATTTATCGAAAAATACTGGTCTTAGCATATCTCAACTAGAGTATTCTCGCTTTATAGACAGTTTAATGCATTTAATGACTTGCACAAGACCAGACATAACATACTCAGTTAATAAATTGAGTAGATATACCAGCAATCCAGAAAATCAGCATTGGACTGCGATAAAGAGGGTCCTGCGGTATTTGAGATATACCAAGGATTATGGATTGCATTAAACCAGATATCCAACAGTACTTGAAGGGTACAATGATGCAAATTGGATATCTAATACAAAGGATTCAAAATTCATAAGTGGTTATATCTTCACGATTGGAGGTGGAGCCATATCTTGGAAATCTTCGAAACAAACGTGTATTGCCAGATCCACTATGGAATCTGAATTTATTGCTTTAGATAAAGCTGGTGAAGAAGCTGAGTGATTTCGTAATTTCTTAGAAGATGTTCTCAATTTGCCACAACCTGTGCTCACAATATGTATACATTGTGATAGTCAATCGGCGATTGCTAGGGCACAAAGTAATATGTATAATGGTAAGTCTCAACATATACGTTGAAGACAAAACACCGTTAAACAACTGCTCTCTAATAGAATAATCTCTATAGATTATATAAAGTAAAAAAAAAATTAACGGATCCGTTTACAAAATGTTTGACTAGAGATCAAGTGTATAGTTCATCAAAGGGAATGGGTTTAAAGCCGAAAGTTAACAAGTCATCTTAATGGAAACCCAACCTAATTGGCTGGAGATCCCAAGATCTAGGTTAAAAGGCACAACAAAAATTTTGAATGACTCACCAGAAGCATTGGAAAAAAATAAATCTTCTACCAATTTCTATGATGAGACAGTGCAACCTACAATGAGGATTATGATAAACTATGCTTTTAATGACTTTTATATCTTGAAAATTCAAGTGGGATATGGTAGGATATTCTTAATAAGAAGTCACCTATATGAGTGTGAAGTGGGGTCGCTTCTATGAAACTTCCAAGGCTAAGTTGTCTAGAGCACTCATGAAGTACCAAGCGATGTTCAGGGCCATATAGACCTGTAAACGGGTTGGATCTGTCCTGATCCGATCCGAATCCGACCCGATAACCCGATGAATTTTTACTTAATTGATCCAAATTCGAATTTTTTTATTTTCGGATATCTGATCCGATTAGGTAAAAAAAAATTACAAAAAACTATTAATTTTTTTTTATTTTTATGTTATTTTTTAAGAATATTAAACACTAAATTATATATTTTACAATCAATGCTTATAATACATGACTATAAAAACATAAAAATGAAAAAGCGAAAAAAAAATTTGAAACATAATTAAGTATACTATTTAATATTTACATATTAATAACATAATATATATGTGTATATATAAAATTAATTGGATCGGATTATTATCGGATCGGATTAGCATAAATCCAAATCCAAATCCAATTTGTTAAGAAATCGGATTATCGGATTCGGATCCTAATCGGGTTATCGGATTTTATTTTCAATCCATATCCGGCTAATCGGATCGGATTCGAATCGAATTTGAATCAAAATCCAATCCATTGACAGGTCTAGGGCCATATGAACACAACCATGAGAACTAATTTTGTGCGGAAGGAAACTGTGTGTTTGTTATTGTCTTGGTTTACATCAATGGCTGAATAGTACAAGACATCATGTTCACTGATTAGCCAGTAAATCCAATAGTAATACACTAAGGAAGGTTCAAGGCCAAAAGTTACCTTTCCTGATGCAGTAACTTTCCAATTGTACTATCTCTAGTGTCTGCATTTTTATCGTCATTTATTTGATACTAATATCTCATTCATGTGGGGGATTGTTGGAAAATAGTTTGAATGAGATATAAATTTGTATCACTGTTCGACAAAGAGTTGCGTTTGCAGTTGGTTAGTTGCTGAAACAGTATGACTGTTAGACAAAGAGTTGTGTCTGTAGTTGGATAGTTGAAGTGAAGAGTTATGACTGCAGTTGGATAGTTGAAGTGACTGTATAAAGATACGTATCTCTTTAGTCACCACTCTTCCAACACATGTATCTATTCATTCGTAACTTTTGGTTGTCTATAAATAGGGCGTGCCACAATTCATTTCAATCCATCCCAAAAATCATCTTTCATCTTTCCTTATCTTATCTTTTATTTGCATGCATATATAATAGTAAGTGTAAGAGAGAGTACTACACCAAGTTGGTTCGTTTGTTTCTCCAGTTTGTATTTGTAGTGCTGTTATTGGAGAAAGAAAGTGTTGTATTATGGGAGACATACGCTATTCAGACCATCAGTACCATAGTGGGGCGAATATGTCTTAAGGACATAAAATTTAATTATAGACTCGGCCTAACATGTTCTTTATTTTAATATTATATTTTGTTTAATATATAATAAAATTATATAGTATATATATATTATGTTTAATATATATATATATATATATATTGTGTTGCATTAAATATATATATATATATATATATATATATATATATTATGTGATACATTATAAATTATATTAATAATAATACTATAGTATTGCACACACTTTGTTTACAACTTATCCTAGCTTGATTTTCTTTTATAAAAACCAAAATATTCCCAACTTGAACACATTAGTAAAATACAATGTTTTACCAATTGATACTATATATTAATTTATGTTAGAGTTCAAATTCTTATCTATATGAACATATAAATGTCATAAATTTTTTATTTTGATTAATTACAGTTTCTTCCCCCTAAATGTGTCAAATTACGCTCCCCTCCATTCTATTTTGAATAATTTTAGTTTGTTCCCCTCAAAGTGATCATGGTAGAATAAATAACATTACTCTTATATCCTCATTGGTGAAAATGAGGATTATATACTCGATGAAGAAGTTGGTGAATTTGATATTTCGACCACAAATGATGATACCACTGAGATGGGAGCTATTCGTGAAAAAATTGCTTTGGAGATGATGCTTAGATAAATATTTTATGTTATTATTTCACAACTCAGATTAAATTGGTGAATATTGTTTTGCACATTGTATTATTTTTAATATATGGTCAGGTTTTAAATCTCTATAATTATCTATTTGCTATATACCTACTATTATATTTTTGAACGCTTGAAAAGATTTCTTAACGAAAACACTATTTTTATTTTAGAATGAAGCAAAAACGCAAAAATCAATCAAATTCTTACTTATTTGATTTTTATTCTTTATGATTCTATTAGAATTTTTTTTGACCCATGAGAATTAAGTTAGCCATTTAAAAAAGAAATTTTTTGACACCCATGAGAATTATTTTAATGATTTGCTCTATGTGTTTAGAGTTGAGTAAAATAAATAGATGAACACTATTACATTACCAAACATACTTAAAAAAAATCCCGCATTTAAGGGCACTATAGGTATTTTTGTAGTGGAAGTACTTCAACATATATTTTGCCTAATAGAAAAAAAAAAAATTATGACATCAAAAGCTCTTCCAAATAGATTTGCCAAACACTGATTGATAAGTCAAAGAGAAGTAACAACTTTTACTTATATTTTTCTTCTGCATAAAAGCAAAAACAAAAGTTACGCAAAATGAGCTCATAATTCAACATATGTTCTAAATTAAATGACCAATTTACTATAAGATAAGTTTATACCAACTTTACCTTTTTTATCCTATTTTTTATTTATTTATTTAGGCTTTAAACCCAAGGCACCACCTCACCATCCAACGGCCCTTCAATCCAGTAAGATTTTTATTTTTCATAAAACTTTTATTTCATCCTATATATATATATTTTTTAATTTTTTTGGGGCATTTTTGTGCAATATCATGTATACCAACTTGTCAAATTTATAATTATTTTACTTAAAATTATCAAATACAAAATTATTTTTGAATTTGTCCTTTTTTGTAATAGTGGATAAAAAAAATTATTGCTTTTTAAATTTTCCCAATATAAATTAATTTCCCTATTTTCCCTCCTAATTATCCAAACACATTCTTGTTTGCAAATAAGATTCCTCCAATTTCCTTCCTCTCCTCTCCACTTCCCTCTTCTCTCGCAATCCAAACACCCCCTCAATCTATCAAGTAGTACCATTCATACTAAATTAAGTGATGAGTTAATAGACACCACACCAGTAGTGGACGCAGAGAGGATGAAAAGCGTCCTCTGCAACTCCCCAACCCCGCCACAAAACACACACTCACACCAAAAACACACAATCACATACAACACCACCACTCTCAATTGGCCTCAGAAAACCCTAATTGGCTCGCTCGCCGGTGCTCTCTCCGTTGGCCTCCTCATTTCTCCGCCAAATTCTTCCCTAGCGGTCGAGTCTCCGTCGCCGGCGATTCAGAGCTCTTCTTCTTCGGCGACGGCGGAGTATTGTCGCGAGGAGGAGGGAGGAGCAAGGGTCGAGAAAGCTCCGGAATTGGTGACGAACGAAGAGATTGTGGAGGAAGCGTGGGAGATTGTCAATGAAGGCTACCTTGACACCGGACGGCACCGGTGGTCGCCGGAAATATGGCGGGTGAGAACTTCTCTCATTCTCCCACTCTCTCACTATCTATATGATGAGTGAAAATTTTGTAGGATATGTATGTCACAGTATGTAATTGTGAAAATAACCTTAATAAAAAAAATACATAACTAATTCTCTTGAAACTCTAGTTATGAACGATGATTTCAAATTCTGGATAGTGAAAATTTGAATTTATTTTCGGTTTGTATATATTTGCTTCGTGTCCAAATATTCTCATTTTTGGAAGGACATCAAGTTATTTTCACTCCTAAATTGTAATTAAAAAATCCATTATCCTTTCTTTTCTTTCCAAATTATTCCAAAGCACTCAATCCAAACAAAGCCTTGGATTACCTAGAGAGAAAAAAAAAAAAGGGATAACAGAAAAGAGAAGAAAAGAAAAATAGCAGCAACTGATATTCATGTTTGGATAAATTATGGAAGGGAAGGAAAATGATAGAATTCTTGTTTGGAAAAGGTGAAACCCTTGATATGACTAAGGGGTTTCAGCTGTTGGTATGTCCCATCACATTCCAGATGAGAGGAGAGAAAAGAAGAAAAACGGTTTTAACTATTTTAATATTGTATTTTCATATTTAATTGAGACCCAAATGTCTTTTATGTTGTTCTTTTTGAAATTTTAGGATTATTTTTGGTGTTATGAAAGTGTCTCATAAGTTGCTATCCAGTCTCTCCTAAAGTTTCTCATTTTTGGAGGGAATAGTTATCCCTCCAAATCTAAACATGAAAATCACTATTCCTCCCTTTCTTTTCTTACCTTTTTCTTCCAATTCTCTCAATCCAAAGGGAACCTTAAGGAAATTCACCTGAGTTGTTCCTCAATTTGATTACAAAGTGCACTAGCAATATCTTTTTTTAATATTTTTTTATCAAGAAATGTTGATGCAAGTATGGCATGCTTGTGACAAGAAGGATAAGTTGCAAGATAATAACTTGGGTTTGGGAAAAAAAATTGTGTATATATATATTATGCGATATATATGTGTGTGTGTGTGTGTTAAGCACATTAACTTGTGATAAATGAGGAAATAATATAGGATCTTGAAGCAAACAGATTTTATAAAGTAAGAAAGAATACTCCAATCACCGTTTGAGCCAAGATTTCTAAAGGGAAATATGGGAAAAGCCTAAGGAGAATAACTTTAAATCTGAATGGCTCAAAATTAGAATGATTAAACTTGATTACAGCAGATGTAGAGGTTGTCGTATATATACTAATGCTATTAAAGACACTTCTAGTTTCTAGACTGACTTTCAAAATACCCTATACTATTCCCATGACATTTAGGCCCCGTTTGGAAACCTTGTTTTTGTTATATTTTTTGGTACTGTTCAGGAGAACAAAACATGTTTGAGAACCCTTTTTACTGTTTGTTCTGTTCTCAATTTGGAAACTATTTTCGTGAATAGTAGAAAAAACAAGGGAACAATAAAAACTTGTTTTTTTGTTCTTTTTGGGATTTTTCAAAAAAAAAAAATTGTGGTAGAGAGGAAAAATTGTGTGAGAATATGTGTGTTTTTTTGCCTCAAACATATTTTTTGTTTTTGTTCTTTTGGGTGAGAAAATAAGAACAAGAACAAGAATTGTTCTTGTTTTTTGGTTCTCAAAACAAAAACAAAAACAATGGTTCTCAAACGTGCCCTTAAGATTTCCCATACAAAATCAACCTAGCACACAAAAATCAAGACACAACAGATTGCATCAGATCTGCTTGGTTAGTAAATTTGAAAACAATCTTAAACCTGTATTCAGAGAAAACCAGAAAACTGTACAAAGAGTCTGCTTCGTTAGTTTTTTTAACTCTGTCTTTAGAAAACTGAATTTGATGAAATTTTTTGTTTCAGAGGACTGTCACAGACTCACATTTTGCGTGTCTTCTACTACCTTTTTGTCAAACTTTATGTTTTGCTGCCAGACCTCTGTTAGCAAACCATAGTCCATCATCAGCCCATAAATTTCCCCTGTTCCACAGGGACCAGGAAATTACTATTTTTTTTTTTCCCAACCTCTAAGTACAAGGTTGAGGCTTGTGGCTATCCTTTTGGAGTTTTGGGGTACCCTGTCAGTTGGATACAGTGTACAATGATTTGGAGGGACAGGGATGGTTTACACAACTATCTATCGAATATATACCTATAGCCAACAGTAAGCAAAAATCCAAGCCCGAGAAGGGAGAAGTTACTGTTAACCTTAACATCTTTGAGAGTTTAAAGAAATAAACACAACACTGTCTTATCTTCTTTTTTGTTGTCATTTCCCATATAGGTGGTGCCATCTTGTTATTAATTTTCACTACTTGCATGTCATTGCTCATTGTCTAGCACTTTGGGTTACCCACTATTGGACTAGGTATGGCATTAATTCCTTCTTCGCTTCCAGCAAAAGAAAGAAGATATTATAGGCACGTCTATTCAGACAAGATCAAAAGCTCATGATATTATTCGGCGGATGTTGGCGAGCTTGGGTGACCCTTACACACGTTTTCTTTCCCCACCCGAGGTAATTATTCTTGGACTTTTTATTATTTCTTTTCTTATTTTTCTTACAAATGTAAGCTTATTTTTGGTTATGGATCAACAAGATATAACTTTGCTGTTTTAAATAGAAGGAAAATACATTAAAAATAGTTATAGGTGGAATTTACCCCCGGGTTTGTTGAAGTAGGTATCATATTATACCAAGTAAATAGACTGAAAGAGGAAAGTGTCAATTGGTATTTCTAGAGGAAGTGAAAATGCCATCATGAATCTTTAGAGCAGTTGACTAGTGATAAAATGGCTACAGAAGAATTTCCTATATAACTCTGCTTTGGTAAAAATCAGCTCATAGATTTTCATGCCAAATAGAATTTATCATCTTCAATTGCTAAAATTTTGGTACTATAAGCACCCTATGATTTATTACAGTAAGTTTTCTCCAATGATCAAATATGTCAGTAGTTTTTTTTATTTTTTTTAAAGCATTTCTTGATTATCTTCTTTCCATGAAAATGCCATCATGAATCTTTAGAACAGTTGACTAGTGATAAAATGGCTACTGAAGGAATTCCTATATAACTCTGCTTTGGTAAAAATCAGCTCATAGATTTTCATGCCAAATAGAATTTATCATCTACAATTGCTAAAATTCTGGTACTATAAGCACCCTATGATTTATTACAGTAAGTTTTCTCCAATGATCATATATGTCAGTAGTTTTTTTTTTTTAAAGCATTTCTTGATTACCTTCTTTCCGTGTTTCCGGAATTCTGGTTTTGAACCTGACTTTGATCCCTTATATCAACATGCTGTTTTTACTAAAAGACGTTGCAGTGTTCTTATTCAGCATATGTTACTTTTATCACTATTGAAAGTTCTCCAGGATGGCGAGGTATGACATGACTGGAATTGGAATAAACCTTAGGGAAATCCAAGATGACAATGGAGCTGTGAAACTAAAGGTTTTAGGGCTAATATTGGATGGCCCTGCCCATACTGCGGGTGTGAGACAGGTAGCTGAAGTCAAAACTCAGATCCAAAAGCTAATGTTCTTTATTTTTGTCCCTATCTTTCTGCTAAGCTAAATGTTTGTTATTTAGCCAATGAGTTGATGTAATGCTCCAAATATTTTTATGCTGATATAGTGATATGTAGTTTCTTGGGAGGGCTAATAGGATGTCTTGTTATTTCTTATAGTTCATCTGGTTTTTTGTGTTTCCTACCATAGAATGTGAAGGCCACTTTGGGGGGCGTGTCAAAGGATATAAATACTTAAGTTACCCCCACTTTAGAGTAGATGGGTAGTTAACAGGGCTCATTGTACAGTTGTCTCAGATTTTTATTTCTTAGAATCTTTTCACATTTTGATGGAAAGTGCTATCCCTTGAGCAAGCAGATTCTTATCTTTCCATCCCTTTGATCAAGTGGATGTAGACTACAAGGTCAAACATGGAACTTAATGTGCCAAGATCTTTTTAAAACAAGCAAACTCTTGCATGGGAACAGATAGATGGGAACATGTGTGCAAAGTCAGATTACGAAAGCTGATAATCCCAACTATTTTGTTCAATGTGGTTGAAGAGTTCGCAATATTAAGTTTGACATGACCACATGGTGGTCTTAAGTAATATGGATTACCACTACGGAAGTTCCGTTTTACTCCCGGAAATATTGATAGTACATGCGACCTAAATTCTAATGATTCTTTATCTGCATCAGCTGTACTCTTTTTTCTGTTCAACCAGAATTATAGAGATTTACATATTCTATTATCTAATGCGAGTGGGTTTATGACATGTTGTAATAGGGTTTCTTGCTTGTTATCTTCTCTGGTAGGGAGATGAAGTCTTATCTGTTAATGGAGTGGATGTGTGGGGAAAATCTGCCTTTGAAGTCTCTTCTCTCTTACAAGGCCCCAATGAAACATTTGTTACCATGAAGGTGGTGACTTCAGATCAATCACAGATATGGAGTGTTGTCATAATTATTCTTTCAACACATTCTCATTTATTCATTGATTATAGTCATTGATGCCTTTTTAGGTTAAGCATGGAAACTGTGGACCTGTAGAATCTATTGAAGTTCAGAGACAGCTTGTCGCTCGGAGTCCTGTCTTTTATCGGTTGGAACAGATGGACAATGGTGCTACTTCCGTTGGTTATGTTCGCCTAAAAGAGTTCAATGCATTGGCTAGAAAAGATTTGGTTACTGGTACATGTTCACCTCATTTAAAGTTAGTCAATACTTTGTTGGAGTGTAATGTGCTTAATTCACGATATGTTTCACCAACCTTTAATGTTTCAGATCATGAATACTTATTCTGTTTATTTGGATTCCAATTTCTAAACATTAGTTGAACTCAACAGTATGCATGAAAGAATGGTCTGCCATCACTTCTCTTATGCTTAAAGAGTTCAGACAAGTATACGCTCTCCTATCACTCACTCTGTCAGAACGGCATGAACCAGTGTCTTGGTGGTGATATGTCCACAATTTTTTTCCCTTCTAAGTTTCCACATCTAAATGATTCTCTGTACATTGAGTAGTTAACATTTTCCTAATCATCAAATAACCATTAACATGTCTGGCTGTGTTTGAAAATAAGACGTTGTTTTATGCGAGACATTAGAGATTTTCTGCAGTTCAATGAAGATCAAGGTTAGCATTTGTGTCAAATGGGTGAAAATTGGTAGAATAGGGGTTTCAAAGGGAGGGTCCATGGTCCCATGCGGATGTTCTTATTGTTTACATGCGTCATAAGAAAGTGTATGTCTTCTCTGATGAAGAATATGCATGGCAAGGTTTCTTTCTTTCCTTCACCCTAACTTATGTGTCAGAGTTATTGTTTGGCTTTCTTTCATCCCCACTTATGGTTAGGTTAATCCGTTCAAATTTTTCATGAATTTTTGTTTTTGTGACTAAAAATCCTTATCCTTATCCTGGTCGACTTGTAAGCCTCCAAAAAGGGTATGGAGACATCATCATTTTTTGACATGGTTTGAATCACTAGAATTTCTTGTACTTTGGTTGGTGTACAATCATGTGAGGTCAAGTCAGTTCTTCTGAAGCTCGTATGAATTAGGCTAAAAACGTTTGCTTAGTTGTCTACAAGAAACTGTTGCCCCCGAACATAGTTCACTTGAGAGGCCTCAAACCTACACTTGATACATTGGGATGCTGCCTAATAGCCGCTGCAACTCTGGAAAAAGGAGTTATAAAGGAATGACAATTGTTTTTTTAAGTAGGGTATTTATCAAATGGTACGTGAGAAAGAAGAGTTTTAGTTGAGAGGTAATACCAGATATAAATTTGAGCTTGATTCAGTCTTTTCTTGCTTTTAGAGGTTTTATGTGTTATAGCCCTTGTTTTAAGTTTCATATTCATCTTAATGATGTAACAGAGCACCTTGATGTGCTTACGCTACAAGAATCACAGCTGGTATTCTCCACAAATCTGCCTTTTTCCCTTACCAGAATTACGAATAAAGGAAAGAAAAGCTTCTTCTATAGTTGTGGAAATATGAAATAGGTAAGATATTGCTTATGGACATCACGTCAAATTGTCTTCCACATATATCAGCAACTGTAATTCTTTTTTCTTTTCTTTTTTATAGGGCAACAATTTTAGACTCATGCCTGTAGTTTATTGGGGTAGTGGGTGCTATCTCCTCCTCAAACTATTCTATTATGTTAGACTTGTCATTTTATTCTTTGACCTGTCCATTTGCTAACTAGGTCTTTTGTATTTACTGAGACAAATGATAATTTGCTCTGTATGTTAGTATTTCTCTCTCTCTCTCTCTCTCTCTCTCTCTCTCTGTGCGTGTGTGTGTGTGTGTGTGTACACAAACTAGTTAGTTTCTCCCTTGCTTTTATGGTTGAATTGGTAAGAATAAATATTTGCAGCTATGAAGCGACTTCAAGAATCAGGAGCCTCATACTTTGTTCTCGATCTCAGAGATAATCTCGGTGGACTTGTACAGGTTTTTTGCTTGATCTGGCCTACATTCTATTCTTATTCTTATTGATATGTAAGTTTGAGTTAGTTATTCTATCTGCTTTTGGAGTTCACTTTATTCATTCTGGTATAAACGGCCAATTGGTAGCTTTTGAGCCTTGTGAAGATGAAAATCCTTGCAGATGCTGCTCTTCATTTCCTTTTTGCTGTTTTCCTTGTCCTTGTCTACAGTGTACAGGATTCTTCCAATTTCTACTAGTTTTGGAAAAATCTAGCAGGTCATCTTTACAGGATTCAGTGAACAGACTCGCATGCTCTTAATTGAATAGTTACTATTGTAGTATAGACAATTACATTTTCAACCATATAATAGAACCGCATTTAGTATCCTCACATCTATGCATAATTACGTTTTCCTATTATGGAATCATCAATCATGTCTTATTTGTCCTAAGTCACAGTTTCATTATTGCCTTGTGTTGGATTTTATTTCAGGTTTTAATTTCCATTCCCCTTGTTTTGAAAAATTCTATATATTTGTACCTTTTGACACAGACATAATGCATTTAATTATATAGCTCGTACCCTAAAAGAAATACATCAAGGAAACATATTATTGTTCTAGGCAGTTGTTGTGCTTCATCTCTCTCTCTCTATATATATGTATACTCTCTCTCTCTCGATATATACCGTTGGTAGACTTCATCATTGTTGAGTTTTTCAATATTGTGAATTTGGTTTTACCATTTTGTTTTCAGGCTGGCATCGAAATTGCTAAGCTCTTTCTAAATGAAGGGGAGACGGTATGTGAATCCAATCATCATATGACTTTAAAAATCCATGAAATGTATTTCTTTACTACTTTTTTTCTATCACGTATGACCCAAAGCATGAATGTTTATGTGGTGTGTTCCCACCAACCCATTTGCACTTTGTTTCATGTTGCTATTGACACCCAAAACTGGTTCCCCTGTCCGTATCATTAAAATGAATAGATCAGTCTGGCCAACTGCATAATTAAGAAACATGTTTTTTCATGTTAAACTCAATTTAAAAACTTTATGTTCTCCAATTCTGGACATCTGAATTGGTGAGTTGTTTGAATGAAGTAAAATCATATGTAAACATCATATGAGTTCCTCTTTCTCTGCTCTCTCTATATATGCATATATCTACCTTTTGGACATCTTGAAGTATGATAATATGAAAACATCATTGGTGTTCCTCTCCCTTCCTCTCTGTCTCTCTACATATATGTATGTGTATATATAGATACTTATGTATCTTTTGAACATCTTTACATGGGCTTATGCAGAAGGAAGACAGAGGAATAAACGAGATATTTAGTACAGCGATATTTAAATACTAATATTTATATAAATACTAATATTGCGGGTTCTCATGCTCGCAATTTTTGGAGATTGGCGTTTATGGAAGGAACGAAATAGCCGATGCTTTTAGGGAGTTGAATCCTTAAGAAGCATTATCAAAGATTTGTTTATTTCTTCTCTTTTTGGTTGGGGTTCGGGTAGATATTGTACATCTATAGTGGAGAAATTATAAATTTTGGGATCCTTGGGTCCTTAAGGCCTCTCGTGGCTTTTCTTTTGTTCATGGATTCCGCTTCCTTGAGCGCTTTTAATATACTTATCAAAATAATTTATACATCTGGGACAAAAAGTGCAGCAAACCAACTACCAATCACGAAACACACCACTCACAGATATGATTATATTAGAGAATTATTAAACTTACATTTTTTAAAGTTCTATGATATAAAGCTGTGTAATGGACAAGATGAAATTACGCAAATATCATGCATATTACCGAAGGCCTTGTAGCCTGATGGTATCACATTTCCTCCTCAAAAGGGAAGGTTAGGGGTGTGAGCCCCATGGGGCTCATGTGGGTGTGTGTGAGTATCTTACCATTCAAAAAATAAATAAAAAATATCATGCATATTTTGGTTTTTATTATTCTCCCTTTCTTTTCGGTGGTGGTGGTTCTGGATCAAATTTTGGCCATGGCTTCTTTGTTTGTTATGAATAGTAATTTATTTTGTTAATTGAAAGAAAAATTGGACAATTTGACTTGTGTGCTCAGCTTCTCTACAAGATATATTACTCTTTGATTATGGACAAATCCGTGAGGTAGAGGTCTGTACGAGTTCCCGCTAAGTCTTAGTGTCCAAAACAAACACAACATCTTTTCAGAAGTACAAGTGCTTTGGAGCTGTGCATTGCGGGAGGAGCAGTATCTTTTGATCTTGATGATAGTTTGAGTATCACTACTGCTCTCTCTGGTTGCAAGATTCAGGCTCTCTGGTTTGAGGCTTTGTCATAGAGATTCCTTTGCCATATCCGATTTCAAAGTTTTCTTTTTCTTCAGTGATTTGGTTCTTCTTATTGAGACACACATTCAAGATGGCATAATCATACCAATGGGAAATGGTTTACAGCACTTTTTCTTGTCTTTGGGTCTTTCCCTCTAAAATTTGTTGGCAAAATATGCTTGGGAGCTTGCCCTTCCTCAATTTGGCAAGCACTTTTTCCTGATAATAGCTTCTTCTTTTTTCTCCAGATTCTTCAGGGAAATCACATTAATATATTACATATACATTTTGATGTTAGTTATTTTCCACACAAAAGTGCAGTGTTTTCTTGCTTTTATTCAGTTGTCATGGAGTTAAAATGTTTTTTATATATGAGTAGAGAACAGTCACTATCTTTTTTATGATTTTACATTAGTCACTATTGCTTTTGAATTCCAGAATTCTTCCCATTCTAATCATGGTCCTTTCTTATAATTGCATTTTGGACAGGTAATTTATACTGTTGGAAGGGATCCACAGTACCAAAAGAAAATCATGGCAGAGACAGCACCCCTGATTACAGCTCCTGTTATTGTAGGCGACCTTCCTCTTAACAAATATTTTTTGTCAGTTTTCTGAAGTTCTATATTTTTGCCTTTTTACTGTAGGAATTGATGGGAAACTCTAATGCTGGTGGCCTTGCTGTAATCTTAATCCAATTGAGATCTCTCTCAATAAGGGCATGTGATAGATACATATTAGTGATCTGTCATAAACTATCTGCAATACCTCCCCAAACCAGAATACAGTGCGACACTCATGTTACACTCCTTATCGAAGGCTAAATATCTTTTCCTGTGTTTGTGATGTAGTCTGTAGCTATGTTTTCTCACCGTAAACCTTAACTGCTTAGAATCTAGTACTTTGTGCTAACCATATGGATGTAAAAGGGTTGATCCAGATGAGCTTCTAATGCCTAACTAGATTCTTGGTTAGAGAAACGTATTGATAAGGGGTGATATGTGGAGGTCCAAGGAGAGTGTTCCATTGTTTACTTTGGGTTTTAATAATGAATTGTTGTTAGTCAAAGATGGATTCTCTCTCCTTTTTCGATAATTATTTTCTCAATTAATGAACTAGCTCAACTTGCTTACCAGTCCGTTTCCCGAAAATAAATGCTGCATTATGTTTCAGATGTTATAGGCTCAATGTGGACCATATTGCACTACTATGTACAAGCATGAAGTAACCTGATGTTAAAGACTGATTCTTGTACTAATCTAGGAGTAGTTCTGAACCGGATGGATTTTTTTAGTTTTCCTTATAGAAAAGTTTGCAAAGTCCTCTTCTGCGCTATGTTATTCTTGAATGTGCTGGACTTCTTACCCGATTACTTCCAATGCAGGTTTTGGTGAACAAAAATACTGCTAGTGCAAGTGAAATTGTAAGATGCTTAGATTGTCATTTTACATGTGGCCTATTCTGGTATTTATGACGATATTGTTGTAAGCAGCGGTCTTCTCATTTCAGGTTGCCACTGCACTTCATGATAACTGTAGAGCTGTTCTTGTGGGGGAAAGAACATACGGCAAGGTCTGAATATCTACTCGTTCCTGCTACAATTATTGGATTTTCTTGTTATGCGTTTTTCCCTACTGTGCTTTTCCTGTAAATGGCTTAGCATATAAAACTCGGTCACCCTTTGAATCGCATGATGAAACTTAGTCAACACAACATTTCTTCCTTGTTCATTGGCAAGCTTCATTAATCTTGTACTTCCATTTAGTGTGTAAATCGCAGGATGAAACTTAGTCAACATAACATCTCTCCTTGTTCATTTCCAAGCAATTTCATCAATCTTGTACTATCATTTAGCGGGTTTCCTCTATGTGGCTGATTAAATAAGAGGACTTCTTGTTATCATCCCTTCATCCTATTCTTGTAAAATCGCACTTTTCCTTCCCTTTCTTTTCAACCATTACTATCATAGGAGCATGAAAGCTTTTCACTCTCCATGTTCTTACCTTCTTGGGTCTTTTTGTCTGGTCTTCTTTTTTTAGTTCTCTTTTGTTCTGCTTGCGTCTCTTTCTCCCTTCCCTATGGTATTTTCTTTGTGTGGGCTAAAAAGTTCTTGCCATACTTAATGGCAGTGAGTTGGAAGTTCATAGCTTGTGGGCTTCACCGTTTTTTCCTTTTTTTTTTTTGTATTCCTTTTTTATGCTTTAAGAGAATTAGGTTTGTGATCCATGTACTATGGTACAATATAGAAATCGAAAAAGGAAATAAGAAATCCAGCTACCATAGTAAACATAATCCTGACTGTGGAGATGGTGATCGCAAGGGTTTAGAGTGGTGAGGGAGGGTGAACGGGAACAGTGACAGCAGTGGCCTGTTTCAATAAATTTGGGTTTTAAATTATATTTTTATCTGTAACAGGGCCTGATTCAATCTGTATTTGAACTTCATGATGGATCTGGTGTGGTTGTCACTATTGGGAAGTATGTAACGCCAAAACACATGGACATAAATGGAAATGGAATAGAGCCAGAGTATCTTAAAGTTCCTGGTAAGAAACTTGCATGCTTTTGTCGAAGAAATGAAAATGTTTCCCTCTAATCCAGATAACCTCCCATTTGCAGCTTGGAATGAAGTCATGAAGCATCTGTCTCAATGCCAAATGCAACGACAAGGATAAAAACAAAGGTTTGGGCAACCTCTCTATTATCAGTTATGCCTTTCCTCAGCTACTCATGATTGCCACATATTGTTGCGGATCCTTACAAGTAGCTATTTACTCTTCACAAAAGTGGCTGTATTTTTTTTCTTTCTGAAAATTGAAATGTCCAAATTGGCTGCGTGCATGATTAAGTTAGCTTGCCCATTGGTGCCACATTCTTGGCTTATATTTGTCGATGATGACCTGACACATGTACTCGACCAACTCAGTTTTTGATTCTCCTCTTTCCTGAGATCCAACAATGAAGAAAATACAAAAAGATTTGATGGTTTCACAGGAGGAAAATTTGGTCATTTCCGTACCAACCCACAAATGACATGCCTGGTGGATTGCATATTTCATCGACTGTCAACGAAATGAATGTGAACCATTCGGGTGCATAACTCCCCTGTTATTACTCTTTTTTCTTGGGGTTCTGTTCATAATAGTGTAAATAACGCTTGCTATAAATCAATTCCTCCACTCTTTACATCGTACATATTCTCCATATCTGGGTCATCATTTTGAAGCAGATTGCTTGGTTGTATAGGTAAATTTCGAGCCAAAACAATTGTATTTAATCCCCACCAACAACAATTGGTTTTTATTTCAGCACTCTTCTAACCTGGCTATTCAACACGTGCCTCACGTGACTTTTGTATTCTGATGTATTCTGCACATTCGGATTGCATTAGAGGATAGAGATATAATAGTCTGGCTACAATTTGCATACTAGTTAGTCTATAAATTTGAACATGACATTGTATTTTCATGTAGTCTGATAGATGACATTATTGATTATACTGAGTTTTACTATGTAAGATATTTAGGGGTGTTTGATAAAACTGAAAATTTTAAGAGCCGAAAGTTTTAAGTAGTGCTTAAAAAAAATTATATTTTATGATATTTTTGTTAATTTTTAGTCTTCACCACCCTGTTACTTAAAATTTTATTTCATTTTATGTGGCACTTAATGTTTTAAGTGATGTTTAAATTTCTTATCAAACGCATTTAATTGAATAACTGTTGATTTTTTTTTCAGATTTAAGTGATAAGTGTTATCAAACACATCCTTAGTAAAGATTGGATTGTCTGAATCAAAGAGAATTATGTATTGGGTTCCGATCCCATCACATTGATTGAAATTCGAGGGATCGATTTGGAGCGAAATAAAAATATATGTTCTGATTAATCTTTCTTGAACCTTTTCTAGATAAAAAAACAAAGTTATATATAAGATAAATAGTTTAACCATGATCTTAATATATATGGATGGACTGGGAAGTATAATGGCTCTTTAGTTTTTATGTCTCCATCCCCTTTGATCATGGGTTTAGGATCCGTCATCGGATCGAGAACCAACACGTGTCTCACGTGACTTGTGAAAGCAATGGCATTTATGAAGCTCTTAGATCTAGAGGTTCATGCAGCAGTAGCATGGTCTTCCGATACAATTTTGTAATATTTTTGAAAAATGTTAATACCGTTATTTAATAATTATACATATTTATGGAACCGGAGTGCAAAATCTACTACATGCAGGATTAATTTATGACATTTCAATAAATAAATAAATGATTTTTATATCTATAATTAAATGTTGGGTACATAATACACACCTTCCAAACTAGTCAGTTAAAAACTTTAAAATTTATCATCGAGTACTCATGAAACACACTTTCAGTAAATTAGGAAATGGTAAAACGATGTCTTCTCGTATATACAAATATCAACATGAATTTTTGACAATTTTGTATTTATAACATCATTATTTAATGACTTTGTTTAAGTTAAAAGGTGGAAACAGTAAAACCATGATGTCTTCAAATATATTCAAAAACTGTTATGGATTTTTTTTTTCCTCCTAATTTCACATAACTGATATTATGATGTATTAACTCAAATGGGTTAGCCCAGTTAGAAAAAATTTGAAACTTGATGCCTCAAGAAATATTAGGTATTATATTCGATTTTTACTAGATCCAAATAATTTGAAAGGATTATCACCGTTGATATATTATGAACTTTACAAGATCTGTGTGAGAGTTCTCTTTTAGTCGGGTGCCCCAACATTCCAAGCAGTGGAGGAGCTATATAGAGGCCGAGGGGGCCATGGCTCCTCCCAAATTTTTCAAAAATTATTTTATTTACCTATAAAAATAATATATTTTACACATAAGCCCATTAAAAATTACATATGGCACCTTCCAAATTTTAAAAAAAATTCTTTTAGTAGCCAACAAAAAAATAGATTTTATACATAAATTTATAAAAATTACCTATGGCCTCAGCTATATATATTTCCTGGCTTCGCCCCGACTCTAGGTATATAATTATCACTTAATAGCTTTAAGTAAATTTTGAATCTAACACGAGTATTTTAAAAAGAAAAAAAAAAATTGATATTTTTGCTATTAAAAGAAGCCATTATTAGAACTCTCACGAAATTAGATGAGGTGTTAGTTTAATTTATCCTCAATTATTAAATAATTATTATCTTTGACGCATTGACACCGTTCATATATTCATTATAATACTCCATATCTTCAACACTAAATATTCTTGATCCTACCGACAATCTATGAATACGTGGATCTTCAGTACAGTATAGTAACCATCAATCTATTCTTGATCCTACCGACATTTTAAAAAAAGCTAAACACTCAATTCGGATCCAATAGGAGTTCAACACTTATATTCAAACGCCTCATTTTTCTACTCTTACCATCCCAATTATAGTGCCTTCTCTCCTTTCCAGGTATCTCTCTGTGTGTGTATATATATACACATATACTTATATACTTATACGTAAATATCTAAAGCGGGTGTTTCTTCGTCGGAATCAAAAATTCAGAAACGAGTGAGACAACAAAACGAAGCAGCAGAAGAGATGCAGACACTTTCTCTCTCCTCCCCACACACTCTCTCTCTCCGCAACCATCACTTTCTCTCTCTAAAATCTCCGCCTCCGAACACTAGCCTTCTTCGCCTCACTCAACACTCCTCCTTCCTCGGCTTCAATCCTCTCAAGTAAGTCTCGCTCAATTTAACCTAACATTTATCCCAATTTTGAATGATTTTTCAAAATTCTCTTATTTTATATATATATATATGTATATGTATTTGCAGAGTTTCGGTTAATCGTAAAGAGGTGATGAGGAGGGAACGCCGAGGGTTTGGTCCAGTTTGCTACTCTGCGCTTCTAGCTCCTCACAACCTCCACTGGATCTCCACTGTTTCTTCTGTGTAACCCTCTCTTTTCTCTGTCTCTGCACATATTTCCTGTCTCTATTTCTATCGCATTTCGCCGCTGTTCTTCTATATTTGTGTAGATGAGGAACAATTTGTGTAAAATTTATCAAAATTTGTGAGAAATAATAGTATTCTAATTATTTTGTTTTAATTGGTGACATAACTTAGTGGATCAAAGTGATTTTTTGTAGCTCTTCAATATTTGTTAAATTTATCACAATTAAGTTTGAAGTATGAGGAATTAAGAAACGCAATAGATTATTTGGGATTGCGGCAATAAAGGATTCATTGAACTGTTCAAAGAAAAATGATGGATTTAGTTGTTATTGTTATTAGTATTATTTTTTTGTAACTTTGGCAAGAAAATGCACACTCACATGTCCATGTCGGAAATTGAACCCTTCTACTTTGAAAGAAGAGGAAGTATTGGTAGGTGAAATCTGTCTCGGTCTTAAGAAGATGGATTTAAATTCCAACTATCACTTACTTGGTTTGGAGATCCAAGTTTCAAAGATCAATAATGTTTGATCACTCCAAAAGTGGCTTAATTCTGTCAAAAACAAGGTTTTGAATGGTTTGTGCTACGACTTTAAAGTTGGCTATGGACCGGCAGGGAGTGGAATTTAGTTGTCGGATATACAGAAATTGAGAAATGTCAAGGAAACTCCCTGTAATTGGTTTTGCTGCCAGGCAAGTTAGATTGTTGCAAAATTATGAGGATGCCACTATGTAGCGCTAGTGTACTAGTTAAAGAAGGATTAGAGACAGGTCTTACCTTCGACAACATTTTGCTCAAAATGGCTGCAAATAGATGCGCCCAAGCTTATCAGCCTGAATTTTACCATTGGAACAGGCAATGGCTAAAAATTTTATTGACTAGAGACTAGGCATCATAAGTCAATATCTAGTTGCCTGTTAAAACAGAATCTTATATTTTTCACCTGAAATTTAAATTAATAAATAATAGTCAGGATTCAGTCTTTTGAAGTGAAGGAGTCAATATCATAACGGTGTGTAGCTTTATAATCCGTATAGAGAATCTTGCATCAATCTTACATTGGTATGTTGTTCCAAAACTTGATTATATTATGTGATCTGATTTCTTATTAAATTATCTTTCCAGGGTTTTATTGCTTGCAAAGGGCACTGGAGTTCAGAAATCCTTTATTGTTCCTTTACTTTCCCTACAAGCACCTGCAAGCCTCATCTCATGGATCAAGTAATTTTTGTTTTGTTGTTATTCTCTTATTGTAAATACAAAAAATAATCAGTGTTCATGGATTCAGCACAATGTTTCAGTCAGATTTCATGTCTTACCGATCATGTTTATTGTTTTGCAGAGGTGAATATGGTATGTGGACTGCATTCTTCGCCCTTCTAGTTCGTCTCTTCTTCTTTATTCCTGGTAGGTTGGTTGACAGGTTCTCTAGTTATCGATAAAACTTTGAATCTACAATTTAGTGAGATGTTACAGGAAATTATTGATTTTCATGTCCACTGGATTTGTTTTTAATTGCTTAATTCAAGTACTTTCTACGTACATATTAGTTTTTTGCTTGTAATTATAAGTTACCTGCCTGTACATTCCATAGATCCCAGTTTTCTTTTGCATCAATTCTACCGATTTGAAGTACTCATGAGAAGAGAATCGGACTGGCTACAAAATTTCAGTGTTCTGTTTTCAAACGAACACTTTCAGTTAGCCATTTGAACATCTTGGATTATTCTTCCAATTTATGTTTTGGACTGTCTTGTAGTCAAGTACTGATCAAATTGAATCATGGGGGTAATAGAAGTATTGGACCCATGGGACAGAGGAGGCATCTTTTCCCCTCCTGGAACTCATGAATGGGTTCTGCCATTTTCTCCATAATTATGACCTTCATTCTATGAGCAAAAAGAAAAATATATTTTTGGATGTAAAACAAATAAACAAAGGATTAGTAACTTGTATTTTCTGCTATAATAAACTGAGCATGCAAAGAATCTCAAGAGATCATATATTTTGTCTTCTTATATATAGGTGAACTGGAGTTGCCGTTGATAGCATTACTGTTGGTGATAGTGGCCCCTTATCAGGTTTTGAACCTAAGGCAAGTTGATGCAGTTAACTAGATATTGACATGTGTTTAATTTCTTTTACGAATTAATAATGTTCATGATCCTCTTAAATTATTGGTGGCAGGGGTACACAAGCAGGTGTCATTCTTTCCTTGGTGATTGCCGCATATTTAGCTTTCCAACATTTCACACGGGCAGGCAGCTTGGGGAAAGCTTTTGACCAAACTTCAGTTATTGCTACCTTGGCCATTATTTGTATTGTTGCTGTTCCATGCTTGCTTTTTATCTGACTTTAATATTGTAAAGAGCATTCCTTTAATCTTCTACAGACCATCCATGCTTGCTTTTTATCTGACTTTAATATTGTAAAGAGCATTCCTTTAATCCTCTACAGACCATTGAACTTGTGTGGAGGAGACAAGGTTAGAGAATGACCATAATATCTAAACAGTCTTTTTAAATGCAGCACTGCTGTTATGATTCTTTTGTTGCACTATTTGAAGCTAGAAGGTGTTAAGAGTATAGGGAGACGGAAACAAAAACTCTTAAGACCTTTAGTGTTAATAGTATGATAGACTTAAGTTGCCTATATCGCTTACGAGTTAAGTAAAGAGTACTGACAAAGTCCCTTAGACATTGAGGCAGATGATTGACATAAATACTTGACTCGATACAAAATTTAGTCTTGTTTCGCGATTCCACCTTATCTAGGGTCATAACCTCAATCATACCACTCGCTATAGTATCTTTCTTTAAAACTTATGTTAGTTCAGGTCTTCTCTTCGATTAGCATTACCCTTAATGTGGATTGTTTCATTCTTTTCTAGGGTAGATATTGGTCCTCACTGCACATGGCATCGATGACGATTTTCAAACTCAAATTTATGGAAACGTTAGGAGACTTGGAACTGTCAAGTTGTTGGGATATAGGAAATCTTAGTTACTCTTATTTATGCTCAAGTTGATCAAATAAATATATCTAATGAATGATATGGCCCTTTCTTTCTATGCTTAGTATTCTGTTTTCTGGCACTTCTGTGAATTATCTTTTAGCCTAATCAAATGCTATGGAAAGTTTGATTACTTTGTTGGATGCTACTATCTCATGGGTTTTACATTCTACAAATCAAGTTTAAGTTGTCTTATAGTGACACTATCTTATTGATCTTATCTTAATGTCAGTAGATAAAATCAAATTTTCATGTGCCTTATAGCTTACTCCTATGTGAAATCTAGCCATCATTACATTAGGCTCTGGTGACTAGTGAGGATGGAGATTAATTAGACCTGGAGGGGGTACTAGGTCATATGAATACTATTTGAAACTAACTTTTTAGGTTTCTGTTGACCCTTTTCTATATTTGAGTTAATTAGTTTGATCCATTTATAATTAAACAACAAAGACACAAAATATATAGAGCTGAGACTCCACATTTTTATTTGAAAACACTAAATAGAAGTAGTAGTAAATTTGATTAAATTTTCGTATGGCTCAGTAGTTTTGCCTAATTAAATGGTCCGATGAGGCACAGCACTCTCGCAGTCGGTTATCGTATGTATATCTATAGTAATCTGTAATTGTCCATACTTTGTTCTACAAATAGCATCTCCCTTTCAATATCAAGGCACTAGATGCGATCAATAGAACTCGTATCATTAACTAGTGTTGAATGCAGTAGTTTATTACTATTCTGGTCATTGAGTCAGTATATGGCTATTGTACACATCTCACTAAAACAGTCGTAAAAGCGGATAGGCACGTCTAAAATTTATTTTGTAAACTGCAGAAAGACTAGCTATAAAGAACCAACTATATTACTTTTCTTCATTCTTCTCTAGCTTCTAGCTGAACTAAACGGTTTAAATGGATGAAATATATTAATGGTCTTTTGGTAAGAATGAGGCCTTGAAATTTAAATCTTGGTTCTCTCCGCATTGCCTCCTTTAAAAGTTTGCCGGTGATTGAGTGACCCGCCATCTCATTCTGGAAAGAGAGTGACCAATCTTTTTCCCCATCTGTTTAGAGATAATTTGCTGTAGCAAGCAAGAGACAACTTGTGCTGAAGAGCAGCAGAAGGTTGAGCGATGCAGAGTATGCGGAGCTAGGGGTCCCTGTTGGTTCTGAACCATAATCCGTCGGTACACTTGGGGTGGTAGGATATGTCAATGAACTAGGGGGAGTAGGAGTGTAAATTGTAGTCGGAGTTGGAGGACTCAGTGTACTTGTGCTGTCAATGAAAACAAAGATCAGTTTTTCATTAGCTTCCCTATTTGACAGGAGAAATGAGGTGAAGTATTTTGAAAATTTTACCTGGGTGTTGTGGTGGCCGTTGCATAGCGACAACTACCAGAACCTGCAATAAAGGTGTAGTGATTCGGAAGTTAGCGAAATCATATTGTAGAGATTTAAGAGCAAACATGTAATCACAGCTAAAAATTTAGGATCTTGAAAGTACCGAGTCTGGAGATTATTAAAATTAATCTGAAAAATCTGGTAAAGATTTCAGTAGGTGAAATAAAACTTGTTGGACAAATGGAATCATAATGTACATACTAAGTAACTCAATGATTTTGTGAATCATTCAGTTTACAAATTCAGGATATATAGACAAGATGATATGAATGAGTACTTGGTGAATGTTCAGTATATTGGTGATAAGGAATTAGCGGAATAATGAAGTAAATAACTGAATGAAGACTTCTTTTACAAGTTTGTAGACACATCTTACTTGGATCAGTGTTGGTAAGTTGCGCTGTTCCCCCGAAAACACAACTAGTGGGAGACGGGTTCTTCTGGTAGTAGCTATTGAATGCATACGAAGCATGGTCGCGAAGTGTGTTTGGATTGTAACAGCTTCCACCTGATTGAAGTACTGAACAATCTGCTCCTCCATAGCCACAAGCATAGTCAAGAGCAACCTGTAAAGCGGTTTCTGATGCAGTTGGGCTGGCAATACACCAGGACCCTCCCGACGATGCAGGGGTGGTTGGGGTTGGTTGTGCGGTGGCTGGTGGTGGCGGGCTTGTTATAATAGGAGTCATCGTAGTCGGAGGACTTGGAGTTGCTGTAGTCGGAGGACTTGGAGTTGCTGTAGTTGGAGCACTTGGAGTTACTGTAATTGGAGAACTTGGAGTTACTGTAATTGGAGAACTTGGAGTTGTTGGGATGATGATGGGGATGGTATCCAGTTGGGTTGTGAACTTTAAAGATGGGAAAATTATTTGGTTTTCCAGTTTTCGCTTTTGTTGGATTGCTTCCAGTGGAGGTTTCTCCGCAATGCTTGAATCTGAAGAAACCCCAAATCAAGATTAGTCTTTCTTTTTCTTTTTCCGGACTTCCTCTTGAAGATGCAAACTCATCAAGTTAGAATCGATTCTGTGTTTTCATATTTTAAAGATAACACACTGTTAAAGTTTATTTCTATGAAAACACAGAAACTATAGTTATGTGGTTGAAGAGAGAGGACAGTTTGGACCTTGGAGAAGTGTAATTATGCAGATGTAAGGTTCTTAGAAGATTAGTCTTAATCAAAAGAAGAATGATGCAATAATTGTAAGAATGCATCTATTTTGATTTGAACTCTTATGTTGAGTAGGAAGTATCTGGTAATCGAGGAATCAAAACTTAGATCTTGAAAAATTAGTAACATCTTATATGCCCATCAAATATTTATTAGGATTACAATACAGTGTTGTTATAGATATTTATATATCTGCTTAAAAACACTTCATCATAGAGACAAATACAGCAGAAATGGAACACAAACTTCTTTTATTGCCTATTTTTAGAATGGAAGAAAATCGAATTTGAAATACACTCAAAAATATATTGTAGTATAAAATTTATGAACCACTTAATACGAAATAGAAGGGAGCAACATGCATTTTGCTGGAAACACTTGAAATTCAAAACTCAAAAAGGAAGTGAAGATACCAATGGCCTTGTGGTCTAATGGTATTTCCATTCCTCCCCAAATTGGGAGAGGTCCAGGGTTCGAGTCCTATAGGGCTCATGTGAGGGTGTGCGAGTTCCTTAACATTAAAAATAAATAAAAATAAAAACTCAAAAAGGAAGTGAAGATTACCTGAAATGAGGAGAAGAAACCAGAGGAAGAACACGGAACGCTGTCGAACTTTAGAACCCATCTCTATTTAACTGCTTCTTCAAATTAGTTCTGGATTTCTTCTTCCTAGGGATTAGTGACAAAATATGAGATATCCCGAAACAAGAGAAGCTCCAATGGGTGAAGAAATGATCTTTTCCTTACCCTTAATGGTATGTATATATATAAAGTTTGAAGAATCCTAGCTTTCTTGAGAAGGAAAGGGAGGGGAAGAATATGAGAAAACTTGAGAAAGGAGGCATTTGAGAAGTTGGGAAGTGCAAGCAAAGAGGAGGCACTACAACAGAGGAAAAGGGGAAAAAAGAGTGATCTGTTTGGAATTTAAATCTCATGTTTGTGCTGATTAAGTTGTAGTAGTTAATATGATGGCTCTGCTGTTATGGCATTTGCCTTTCACTTTTTAGCTCATCTTTCTACTGTTTCATGGGACTAAATCAAAAGCTAAAGGTGGAGAGAGTTACTAGTGTTTATTCTTGGTGGAGAAAATTGTCTTGAACCAAAAGTGTCTCAATTGTGATGTCTCTCTAGCTCTCTTCAATGGGTTTTTGTCATTTTTTTCCTGTTAAGAGCTTGGATAGATGCAAACTACTTGAAAAAGAGATTTACTGATTGCATGGATAGGGGACATGCTTGTGAAGATCACATTGCATGGTCTTTAACTTGAGTTCTTTCATTTCTTTTTCAATACATATGTACTAGGCACTTTATACAAACATACAAATATACAACTATGGTGGTGCCCACAAGCCTCATTCTCTATTCTCAATCTAACATTTTCTTTATCACTGGTCAATTGATTTCTCAAACTAAACACACAGAAAGAACTAGAAAATCTATGTCCAAAAACTTAACATGGGAAGTGTAGAAGAATGGTTCCAACCTCTCTCAGTTGGCCAATTTATTTAAGAGCACTGTTGCCCTCTCAGTTAGCCAATTTAAAAGCACTGCACCAATAACCATAATTCGTCATCAATACTCAATTTTAAGACCAATAATGCCCGAGTTCATTACCCTACCTTAAGACCAATAATGCCCGAGTTCATTACCCTACCTTAAGACCAATAATGCCCGAGTTCATTACCCTACCTTTATACCTTGGACACAAACAGAACAAACGCAAGGGCGAACCATGCCAAAACACCACCTTATTACTTAAAAGGTGTTTGGGAATAAAAAAGAAACATGCAGATCAGTGTTCAAATAGGCCATTGATCTACAGACATTGTATACCTATACTCAACGTACTCGATGAAATTGTTTAGTAATTCAAGGCGTTCTATCAGAGCCAAACGAATGAAATTTTTTGTTGTGTGATAAAGATGATTTCAGAGATTGTTATCAATGAATAAACGGAACCATGTATCAAAATCACTTCTGACAAGCCAAATTACAGTGTCAACACAACAATTTAAAAAGATCAAACTCAAAAAACTTGCATTACAAAAAATGTTTCAACCATCATCTAAATAAAGCTCATTCATCTTCCTGGCTGCGCAGCCTGGCAAGTTTGTTTGTAACTACTACATCAAGTTGAGCAGCTCTCTCCACAATCTCTTTCCTCTTCCTTGTCGACACATTGTGTGCAATCTCGGCACAATAAGTCCTGCATATCAACATAGAATGTGAAGAGGGATTCTACAGAGAACTAAGCATTACGAAATAAATGCTGAATGGGTTTTGTTAGTATTTTACCTGTTGTGCATCATCAGAATTTCAAGCTCCTTGGCATTGTGGACGACAAATTTCTTGAAACCATTGGGAAGATAATGGCGGGTCTTCTTGTCAGAACCGTATCCAACATTGGGCATAAGGATGCATCCCTTAAACTTTCTTCTCACTCGCGAATCAATACCTTTTGGTCTACGCCAGTTAGGCTGCCATAAACGCATTCAAACATATATGATTCATCCAAATAACTACATGCGATAGAGAAAAATGCAAACTGAAACATTAAAAGCATACCAAGTGCATCGGAAAGACCACAAAAAGAAAAAATTAAAAGTGTAGCAACAAATAAATGTAAACAAGCATTAAGTAACAGAAAGCTTATAATCTGAGAAGCCGACTGTGTCGCAAGTCCTGTTTATAATTCAATTTATGCCCTTAAAACGAGAAGCCCAGCGACAGCAATCAAGTCTGGACATCAGATACCATAGGCAAAATGATCGTTCTTTCCAGTGTTTCACTTTTTTGGAAAGAAATAACACAAGTAAAACATGATGCATATAGCATATATATACTCTAGTCCACCGCAGCAAACTCAGCCATACACACATTCCACCATACATGATTAACCCAATAAACAGAATCATGAAAGAACAGAACCACAGAAATAAACATAGAAAAAGTAAACCGAAGAGTTAGAAGAAAAATTAAATGAAAATTTTAAGACCATACAACTAAAGTAAACATTTTACTAAACATAGAGATAAAATGTATGATAATGATAAAAAAAAAAATCATATAGCTCCCAATTAATGTAAGCAAGCATAAAGTAACAGAAAGCTTATTGGCAGAAAGCAAACTGTGTCGCAAGTCCTGTTCATATGTCAATTTATGCCCTTTAAACGAGAAGCCCAGCAACAGAAATAAATCTGGGCATCAGATACCATGGGCAAAATGAACTTTTTAATATATTCCCATCCCTGGAAAGGAGAAGACAACCACATAATTCATGCAAATAACTTGTTTATACTGATGCACACTAGCAATCTCAGCCGAAAGATGGTGATAATTGTATATGATAATCACAATTTAATCATATATGATTGACAATCTTCATCACAGATTGCTAGAGCAGAAAGGAATAAATTATAAAAGAATAAAGCTTAATGTGCATATATATAACATATATATCTTTTACATACAAACACAAATTCAAATATCTACTACGTGAGATGTGCAAAAGAGATCAGATGGTAGTGCATGTTTTATATTCATCATTCAACTTCAGAATAGATGGATAAGCATCATCATATCTCCATTTATTGCATATCCTAGTCAAACAAAATTAATTTCGATAAAAATAACCTTTAAGAGGCATAATATTCTAAAATAAGAATGCATTAATTTAGAATCAGACACAATGTCCATCACCATCTTGTATCAAAAGATACATGTAATCTTGCATCCAATGATACATGTAAGACTGGGGCGACAACAATGTCATCATATTCCTCTGATTCATCACACCTCATCTTCTACTACATCTCAAATATACACAGATCACATGTATTCAACATTTCATTTTTAAGAATCATACTAATTAATTATAAAAATACAAAAATTGATCTTACTCCCCAAAATGGAATCAGATACAAAATGTCCATCACCATCATGCATTAGAAGATACATGTAAGACTGGGGCGACAATACTGTCATCATATTCCTCTAAACACCTAAAATACAAGTTAAGAAATAAATTGGACAAAAAAAAATACAATCAAGCAATGTCATATCATTTGGGTCACAAACCCTTTCCATATCTCTCTTCTACAACAAATCCACAACACAAAAGCAAATGAAAATTATCCAAAAAAAAAACTTAAAAATACACAAAAGCTTAAAATATCACAGGAATGACATGTAGTGTGAACAAATACAACCACAAAGCACAAATACTTCAAATAAAGAATACCCATTACTTAAAAACACCAAATAGCTTCATTTGCATAGAATATCCGTATACATATATATATGAATAAATAAATATACCAATGATTTGAACAACAAACATATCTTAATATATATACATATATGAATATATGGATACCTTAACGGAGACCTTGCGGTCGCTCCAGGGCCTCTTGAACTTCTTATCCCTCTTCTTCACGATCTTCTTCGTCAACAGAGGCACAGCCATTGCTACTGCAAAAATTAGTAAAAACCCTTTACATTAGCTACAGATCCATAACACATTTATATATATGTATTGTATATACATACACACAGAGGGTCGTACGAGAGAAGAGAGGAAGAGAGAGACTCACTACTAATTAGGGTTTTTCTCAGCGGCCTATCCTTTGTTTCGTAGCGTTGCTCGAAGTATATATAGGCGAGGCGGTGCAAATTAGGGTTTTGGGATAGGGAAGTCGAAAAAAACTTGTCAGTGGTGAGAGATTGAGGTCCACTGAAGAGCGATGTACATGCGATGTATGTGATCATAAATTGTGATAGGAGTAATTTCTTTATTTTTTTGTGTGTAATTTCTTCAGTTTTTTCATTTTAGGCAGTTGACACTGGACAAATTATAAAATCAAGTTTGTTATTATTTTGGTTTTGGGAAATATATATAATTTTTTTTTCTCAAAGTTTTATGGAAATATTTTAAATCTTAGTTATATAAGTACATGTTTTGAGAGATTTTTTTCACATTTACTATGAACAGAATTTTCTTTTATTTTTTTTGTCATGGTGCCTTCACTCTTATGTAGGGCTTCACTCTTATGATTCAGTTCGGTTACGGTTTTTCAAAATTCAAAAATTAATTTTTTCATTTAGGTTTTGGTTTTTACCCTTCAAAAATTGAACCGAACCGGTTTTATAATGTATTATATATATTATCTATATGCTTATATATCATACTACTGAGTACTAAGAGTTTGAGACTATATTATTAGACTTTGAGAGGATATTATACTATATATGTATTATCTATGCTTATGTAAAAAATTATGTATATGTGTAATCTATAAGAAATTATGTATGTGTAATCTGTAAGACCATGTGTAGACTTGGTATTGTTGGATCCATACAGACAAAACTTAATTTTTTGAGCGGATTTGTGAATTTGTAGACTTTTTTCCTATGTTTATGTTGATCTGTTTATGATATATGTGTTTCTTGTTTTGGTTTTGAACTCTCCTAGATTCCCCTATGTGCTTGGTTTCATATGGACAACTTTGATTTTCATATATTAAACATAAACAACTTCAAGAATAATGATTACGGATAGATGAATAAATAGATATGATAGGAGTCAACTGTTACACATTCTAGGCCCTTAACTCCATGTTGTTAGTCTACACATTCTACTTTCTTGATGTTTTTATACGGTTTGTCTTGTTTAGTGTGTTTCAGGTGCATTATGAGGAAAACGAGTTAATTTTGGTGAATTAACCAAAATAATAATTCGAGATGATTCAAGAGACGAAACTGCTAAAGAATGGAGTAAAGTTGAGCTAATAATGTAAATAAAATTTGAAAAGTGGACCAGAAGCTGAATAAGCAAAAAATTGCATGTAGACAGACTGATACTGCAATTTTCGTATAAACTGTCGGAACGTCCAAATTTAGCAAGAAAGAACAGCTTTTCGAGTGGAAACGGGCCAATAAACAAAATTTTAAACATTGAGTTCACATGATTTCGGGCCAAAACACACCGTTTAAGGTGTCAAATCCACGATTTTATGACAGTTAGGAAATCTGCTGAAGATTTCGTGATTTTTGTTGGTGACCTAAACAAATTTCAATTTGGATGAGATTTTAGAAATAGTATTATTGTGTAATTATTTTAGAATTTTTAGAGGAACTTTATTTTTAGGTTAGTTTTATTAATTATGTTTATTTTAATTAGATCTCTCAAATTATTTAGGAGTGTGACTTATTTCTCTATAAAAGCTCACGTATATCATAATAGAATAGGACTTTTCTCTCGACAAATAATTGGTGTGTAGAAGAACACATCTGGAGAACAACGAAGAAGAAAAGACCAAGAGAAGAAACAAGAAGATGGTTTCTACATCAATGATGTGGGATCCATCCACCATGAACGACTAATCGGTATCTAGGGTTTTTGACAAAACCCTATCCAAGTAATGAAAACTGTATTTTATTTATTTTTATTCTAAAAGGGGAAGCTAAAGAACACTTTTGTGATGATTACATAGATGAGATAACGAAATATCATTGTTATATAAGATTTTACATTTAATATATTATTGTCTTAGATTGATGTGATGTTTAATCTTGCACAATTATATTTAATTACTATAAGCTCGAACTCCGAAGGTTAAAATATTAGTTTTCTACTTAATGGTTCTTCAAACATGAAATCCTAATTTGGACAGGTTGTACTAATGACAGGTGAAATAGACATGTTTTAATTTAATGCACCGTAGGAGTAGAATAGAGTAATCGCATGTCCTAATCACACTCATTCCAAAGATGGGTTATAGCCGAGTCCGATTGAATGTATTTCTTTGGGGACTAGGAACTAGTTTGTAGCGGTACTAGTCTGATTCACATAAATTGTATCTCTCTTTTATAATTAAATGAATATAACGTTTATATTATGCGGTTAGTGATGGAGTTAAATTACCCAAGATTTTATCTCTATTGTTTCTATCTCGATTTATCTTTAAATATTTTATTTAGTTTAGTTGTTAATTTTATTAGTTTAATTTGAAAATCCAAATCAAATTATCATAGCAATTCAATAATATTATTTTATTAGAATTTAGAGTACGACTTAGTCTTCTGGGTTCGATAACCTATCTCAAGTCATACTATACTATAATACGATTCGTGCACTTGAGATAGGAAAACTAGGTCATTATAGTCTTATTCTTAATCATAATTTTTACCGACCTAAGACACCGATCAAGATATGAAAATAAACTTGTTAGTCTATTATTGTCAAAATTCTTTGTTTTATAAAAAAATAATAATAATAATGAAATTTTTATTTATAAATTTTAAAATATCTAGAAAATGTTAAAAACCGAAACCGGACCGGAAAAAATGGTTTGGTTTGGTTCGGTTTCTTTTGCTCAAAAACTTGATGTGTTTTAAAATATTACTCGCAAGTGCACGAATCAATTGTAGTTTAGGTTATGCAAGAACGATGTCGAACCCAAGGAAATGTTTTAAAGAAAACTTAATTAAACTCAAATTAATCTAAAACTAACCTAGTTTCTCAAAGTTTGTTTGTTGAAGTGATTTTTATACTAAACATGCAATATCGAAATACAAATAATTAAAGCGAGAATAATAGGGAAAAAATATTGAGGTATCGGAATCCACCACCACTAATCCATAAACTTCTAATTATTCATTTATCAATTCCAATTTTAGAGTAGTAATTTAGAAATCAATCTTATTACTTTCTCAAGATTTAACAATAACGTACTAATGAAATATATTTTCAAGAAATAGATTTTCCTTCGCTTTAAAGTGTAAAATTATAAGTATCTTATGTATGCAATTTAATGGATCACATAAGATCAAAGATTTTTACTTATAAACTCATCAAATCCAAGCTTGATTAATTGTGATAAGAATTCTTAACTACTATAAATACATGATATTTATAGTGAAAGGAATTTAAAACAATTAATACTATGAAGGGAAAATCATAAGCATTTAAACCATACACATGAAAATTGATAAAAGACTAAAATGAATTTATTTCATAAATGGTGGTTTCATCCTCAACCTTAGTTGAGGATTTAGTTTCACATGCTTAAAAATAAAATAATAAAGTAAGAACAATAAAACCCGAAATTGAAGATAAATTTTTCTCCTCTTTGGTGTCCTTCTTGCTCTCCTCCTTCTTCTCTTCTTTTCTTTCCCCTTTTCTTCTTCAAGATGTATCCATATTTATAGAGAAATATTGGAATCAAATTACAACTTGTAAAGAGAAATGAAATATTCTTTTCTTTTCTTTTTCATAACTTTCCATCACATTTTGTTCTTTTTCCATGTGCATTTGAATCTTCCAATTTTCATCCATGTGCATTTGATTCATTTATCACTTTACACCTATAAATGAAATACATAAATGTAGATGTAATTTAATGACATTGAAAATGATTTATTCAACAATTTTAGTATATAAATTAAGTTTTGTGCACTTATCATTATTACAGTTCTAAATTAATTAAAATGAATAGTTTTACCTACTAACAAATATACATTTGGGGATAAAATATGTATGTAAAATGGACTTATCAAATACCCCCAAACCTATATTTTGTTAGTCCTCGAGCAAAACAAAAAGAAATAAAATTCTAACTATACCATTTTCTCTGGTTGTCTCGATTACATTTAGCATACGCAATAAGCCTTTGAACCCCTAGGTTTCCCCTAGTGGATGAGTTATAGTCTCGTGAGGGTTTCCAGTGATGATACACACAAACATCGATTCTAGTGAGGGTTGGATATACTACCCACAACTTCTCCATTTTTTATAATCACGCATTCATGCATTTACATACTCATCAACCAAGTCATGATACAATGCACAAGATATTATGGATGCAAATACTCCCATTCACTACCGAACAATAACTAATCTCGAGATTCGTGTCATGAATGGTTCCCACAAAAGTAAAAGATTTCGTTACTTTCTACTCCCAATCCAGACAACCCTCCGTGTTTTTGTGAACATTCTACTATGGTATTTCAATATTTCTTTTTCTACTTCATTGATAAAATTTTGCCAAAACATTATTCCTTCCATCATTCCGCTTTTCATCCTTTTTTATCTTTTTAAGCTCTGAACTTTCCAGCGAGGATTTTTAATCCCAACCAACTGGGCCCTAACTTCTTTATTGGGATTTATGCTCATTAGTTTATCCCTTTTTTACGCGAACAATGATATTGGTGATACCAATGTCCGGTTACTCCGATCGAAGAACTACTTTTTGCATTTTATTTTTCAAAAAAAAAATTCAAAATTTTCTCCATTTCAACTATATCAACTCCCCATCTCCCATTTATTATGGCAAAATTAATTTTTCAACTACATAGTCAAATATTAATTGTTTTTCCCATAGTGAATGTGTGTTTGTGCTTATAGGTCAAAGTCGTCATTTTCGGTTTCAATTTTACTAATCTATTCACCCATGTAAAACCATATCACTTCACTTAGCTCGATCTAATCATTACTCTCATGAACGGGAATATCGCATCACATACTACTCACACATCATAAACACAAACTCAATCAACTTGTAATGCAAAACATTCATGCGTGAAAACAAATTTGTTTTTTATTTTTTTCTGAAAAATTTTCATTTTTTTCTTCAAAATTAATGAATTACAAAACAACAAATTAGACACCATACCCCCAAACCTAAACTCAACATTGTCCCTAATGTTGGACAAACTCACATTTTGTAAACAAAAGGACAAGAGTGAAAAGGTATCACCTGACTCATGGTAGGTTGATCTGGTCAAACTTGCCATCAAATAACAATGAGTTGTTAGAATTCAAAACAAAAATTAAAAATAAAGTAAAAAAATCCTAAAATAGATATGTACAACAAGACCACATAGGTCAATCCTGATAAACAAGATCAGTCAGAAAGATCTCCTCATTTTATTGAGAAAGTAACTCTAAAAATGGTTTCAAACGCTGACCGTTAACTTTGAACACATCACCATTTTTTGGATTTTCAATCTCAATGTCTCCATATGGATGAACAATTCGAACAATGAACGGACCAGACCATCGAGATTTCAACTTTCCTGGAAACAAATGCAACCGAGAATTATAAAGCAAGACTTTTTGACCAGGTGTGAAAGTTTTCCTAAGAATACTTTTGTCATGCCTTATTTTCATTTGCTCATTATAGATTTTTGTACTCTGGTAAGCATCATTCCTAATTTCCTCCAACTCATTCAACTGAAGCTTCCTATGGACTCCTGTTTTGTCAAGGTTAAAGTTGAGTTGTTTAATAGCCCAAAAGGCTCTATGCTCTAACTCAACTGGGAGATGACAAGCTTTATCATACACCATTCGGTAAGGAGACATTCCAATGGGGTTCTTAAATGCAGTACGGTATGCCCACAGTGCATCACTAAGTCTCAAGGACCAGTCTTTCCTATTTGGGTTAACCGTTTTCTCTAAAATGTGTTTAATCTCTCTATTAGATAACTCAACTTGACCGCTAGTTTGGGGATGATAAGCGAGTGCAATTTTGTGGGTTACACAATATTTTATCATTAATGCTTCGAAAACCCTATTGCAAAAATGTTTCCCCCCATCACTAATAATAGCACGAGGTGTACCAAAACGTGAAAAGATATTATCTTTCAAAAACTTGACTACCACCTTGTGATCATTAGTTTTACATGCAATTGCCTCAATCCATTTAGACACATAATCAACTGCGACAAGGATGTACAAATTGCCAAATGAATTAGGAAATGGTCCCATGAAATCAATGCCCCAAACATCGAAAACTTCAATAATCAGAATTGGGTTTAAAGGCATCATATTTCGACGTGAAATACTCCCTAACTTTTGACATCGCTCACATGCTAAGCAATAAGAATGACAATCTTTAAAGATTGAGGGCCAGTAAAATCCAGATTGCAATATCTTTGCAGCGGTTCTCTTTGAACTAAAATGACCTCCACATGCATGATTATGACAAAAGGAGATTACACTAGTTTGGTCACAATTGGGGACACATCTTCGAATAATCTGATCAGGACAATACTTGAATAAGTACGGATCATCCCAAAAGAAGTGACGGACCTCATATAAGAATTTGGATTTATCTTGCTTAGTCCAATGTGAAGGCATTTGACCTGTGACAAGATAGTTCACAATGTCGGCAAACCAAGGTGACTCAGATACAACAAAGAGTTGTTCATCAGGGAAAGACTCAAGAATAGGCATGGAGTCTGAGGATGTGTCAAGAATGAGCCTAGACAAGTGATCAGCTACTACATTTTCAGACCCCTTCTTATCTCGAATTTCTATATCAAACTCTTATAGCAATAGGATCCATCGAATTAAACGCGGCTTAGCATCTTTTTTAGAAAAGAGATACCTAAGTGCAGCATGATCTGAGAAAATGAGGACTTTAGACCCTAACAGATAGGACCTAAACTTGTCTAATGCAAACACAACTACTAACAATTCTTTTTCAATGGTAGAGTAATTCAGTTGTGCCTCATTTAATGTCTTACTTGCATAATATATCACATGGGGTAGCCTATTCACACGTTGCCCTAACACAGCTCCAACTGCATAATCAGATGCATCGCACATAATCTCAAAAGGCGCATCCCAACTCGGTGGCTTCATGATAGGTGTTGTGGTCAACAATGTTTTGAATTTCTCAAAGGCTTTCAGGCATTCGTCATTAAAGACAAAATCAACATCTTTAGCAAGTAAATTGCAAAGTGGTCTGGAAATGCTGCTAAAGTTTTTAATGAATCGACGATAAAATCCCGCATGACCTAAGAATGACCTAATCTCTTTGATCGTACGTGGCGGTGGAAGATTGGAAATCAGATCAACCTTAGCTTTGTCAACCCCTATACCATTCTTTGAAATAACATGCCCCAAGACAATTCCCTTTTTCACCATAAAATGGCATTTCTCCCAATTTAAGACCAGATTTTTCTCCTCACAACGTGTAAGCACGAGTTTCAAATGAATGAGACATTCATCAAAGGATGAGTCAAACACGGAGAAGTCATCCATAAACACCTCAAGAAAACGTTCTACCATATCAGAAAATATGCTGAGCATACACCGCTGAAAAGTAGCACGTGCATTGCATAATCCAAATGGCATACGTCTATAGGCAAATGTTCCAAAAGGACAAGTGAATGTGGTTTTCTCCTGATCCTCAGGTGCAATAGGAATTTGGTTATATCCAGAATAACCATCTAGGAAACAATAGTACTCATGACCGGCTAATCTCTCAAGCATCTTATCGATAAAAGGAAGTGGAAAATAATCTTTACTAGTGACAGAGTTCAACTTCCTATAATCAATGCACACTCGCCATCCAGTGGTCATTCAGGTCGGTACTAACTCATTGGCATCATTTGTGACTACCGTGATACCTGATTTCTTAGGCACGACCTGAACAGGACTTACCCAAGAACTATCGGAAATAGGATATATGATCCCCACACTAACAACTTCAAGACTTCTGTCCTAACGACCTCTTTCATGTTAGGGTTAAGCCGTCTTTGCATTTCTCGCGAAGTTTTAGCATTTTCCTCAAGATGGATACGATGCATGCACACAGATGGAGATATACCCTTAATGTCTGTTATAGTCCACCCAATAGCCGATTTATGCTCCCTAAGGACATTTAAGAGTTTTTCCTCATGTTCTTTATTTAACTCAGAAGCAATGATGACAGGAAGACTCTCATTTGGACCTAAGTAGGTATACTTCAGTTCAGAAGGTAAAACTTTCAGATCCAATTTTGGAGGTGACTCAACAGATGAGACATGTTTAGATTCAATTGATGAAATGGGCTCTACCTTGGCTTTCCAATTCTCAATGTCCATAAAAGGGACAGAATCTAACAAGGTATTCACTTCTTCACAAGCACTATCCAGATCACAATCACACCCAAAGTGATTTAGACATGCCTCTAAAGGATCATCAAAACTTGAATGTTCAAAAGTCTCTTGTACTAAACTCTCTATTAGATTCACATCACTCATATCCTCAGATTCTGATGGTTGTCGGCTCACATTAAAAACATTAAGCTCAACAGACATGTTTCCAAATGAAAGTTTTAGAACACCATTCCTACAATTGATTAAAGCATTTTAAGTGGCTAGGAATGGTCGACCAAGGATAACAGGAATTTGGCTATTGGGATTAGCCACAGGTTGAGTGTCTAAGACTATGAAGTCTACTGGAAAGAAGAATTTGTCAACCTGAATTAACACATCCTCAATGATACCACGAGGTACCTTGACTGAACGATCTACCAACTATAACACTACCTTTGTGGGTTTGAAATCACCAAGACCAAGTTGCTCATACACAGAGTATGGCAACAGATTTACACTCGCACCCAAATCAAGCAAAATTTGCTCAATTATCTGGTTACCTATTGTACATGAGATTGTAGGACAACTGGGATCCTTGAATTTAGGTGGTGTGCGGTGCTGGATAATTGAGCTTACTTGCTCTGTAAGGAAGCCTTTTTTATACACATTCAATCCACGTTTAACCGTACAAAAATCTTTCAAAAACTTAGCATAGGAGGGGACCTGTTGAATTGCATCGAGAAATGGAATATTGATTTTGACTTGTTTGAATATTTTCATAATCTCTTTGTAATGATGCCCCTTCTTAGGCTTTTGGAGTCTTTGAGGAAATGGTGCAGTAGGAACAAAGTTCCTAACTGAAGGTTCTACAAGAGAATTGGGGACAATATTGGGAATTTGGACTTTTGGGTAAACTTGAGATTCTATTTTGTTTTCCTTTTCTGGTTCATGGTTACCTTTCACAGTTTCCCTTCTTGGAATTTTGACTTGATTGTCAACTTGCTTGCCTGATCTTAGGGTTATGATTGACTGGACTTGATCAGTTGGACCAGATGTCGACTGTTCACTCACATGATATTGACCCTTTGGGTTGGGAATTGACTGACTAAGAAATTTTCCTTTTTCCCTCTCTCCTACAACAGTGACTAACTGACCAATTTATGTTTCTAATTTCGAAATCGATTGACTAGTTTGCTACATGAACTGCTGTAACGTATCTTCCAGTGTTGGTTTCCTTGGTTATTGGGGGACATATGGATGAGAATTTTGGGACATGGAAGGATATGATGCTGGTGGTTGCCCTTGGGATTGCATATGTTGCATACCCGAGTTGTTCTGAGACTGATTTTAACTCCATGAGAAATTAGGATGATTTCTCCAATTGGGGTTGTATGTGTCAGAATAGGGACTGCCAAATGGTTTTTTATAGCCGTTTAATGCATTAGCTTGTTCAGTTATACACTCGTGAAATGATGCTATTGATAAGTCCATTTTACATACATATTTTATCCCCAAATGTATATTTGTTAGTAGGTAAAACTATTTATTTTAATTAATTTAGAAGTATAATAATGATAAGTGCACAAAACTTAATTTATATAATAAAATTATTTAATAAATCATTTTCAATGTCATTAAATTACATTTACATTTATGTCTTTCATTTATAGGTGTAAAGTGAGAAATGAATCAAATGCACATGGATGAAAGTTGGATGAATCAAATGCATATGGATAAAAGTTTGAAGATTCAAATGCACATGGAAAAAGAATAAAATGTGATGGAAAGTTATGAAAAAGAAAAGAAAATAATATTTCATTTCTCTTTACAAGTTGTAATTTGATTCCAATATTTCTCTATAAATATGGATACATCTTGAAGAAGAATGGGAAAAGAAGAAGAAGAAGGAGAGCAAGAAGGACACCAAAGAGGAGAAAAATTTATCTTCAATTCCGGGTTTTATTGTTCTTACTTTGTTATTTTCTTTTTAAGCATGTGTAACTAAATTCTTAACTAAGGTTGAGGATGAAACCACCATTTATGAAATAAATTCCTTTTAGTCTTTTATCAATTTCCATGTGTATGGTTTAAATGCTTATGATTTTCACTTCATAGTATTAATTGTTTTAAAAATCCTTTCACTATAAATATCATGTATTTATAGTAGTTAAGAATTCCTATCACAATTAATCAAGCTTGGATTTGATGAGTTTATAAGTAAAAATCTTTGATCTTATGTGATCCATTAAATTGCATACATAGGATGCTTAGAATTTTACACTTTAAAGCGAAGGAAAATTTATTTCTTGAAAATATATTTCATTAGTGCGTTATTGTTAAATCTTGAGAAAGTAATAAGATTGATTTCTAAATTACTACTATAAAATTGGAATTGATAAATGAATAATTAGAAGTTTATGGATTAGTGGTGGTGGATTCCGATACCTTAGTATTTTCTCCATATTATTCTCGCTTTAATTATTTGTATTTTGATATTGCATGTTTAGTATAAAAATCACTTCAACAAACAAACTTTGAGAAACTAGGTTAGTTTTAGATTAATTTGATTTTAATTAACTTATCTTTAAAGCATTTCTTTGGGTTCGACCTCGTTCTTGCATAACCTAAACTACAATTGATTCGTGCACTTGCGAGTAATATTTTAAAACACATCAGCTATAGAGGGACACATCTGAGCAGTATGAGATGGACTCTCACAAAGCTGACATGTCTCACTAATAACATGGACTGAAGAACTTTTTCCATTTTTCATCTCTATAGTCTCCACTTTTCTGGTGAGACTAGTTATCCTTGCACTCAAATCAGTTCACTCACTAACCTCATAGACTCCTCCCTTTTTGGTATCCATAGACATTGGTAAACTTCTTCTCTCAACCCTCCCTGAGTATTCCCAATGTTGGGAACTCTCGGCTAACGCATCTAGAAATTTCCAAGCCTCATTCTCATTCTTAGACATGAAATCTACCCCACCTCGTGACTCAATTAGTTGACGATTTTGAGCTGATAATCCATCATAAAAGAATTCAACTAAACGTCACTTTTCAAAACCATGGTGGGGACACTTAAGTAGCAAATCATTGAATGTTTCCCAACACATGTAAAACTGTTCACCTTCTTTTTGAGCAAATTCCATGATATTTCGGCGAAGGGAATTAGTTCTATGTCTAGGGAAGAATTTGGTGAGGAATTTTTTACAGAGTTCATTCCAAGATTTGATTGATTCTGGTTCCAATGAATATAACCAAGACTTGACTTTCTCTTTCAAAGAGAGCGGGAATAACCTCATATTAATTGACTCTTCGGAAATATTCTGAAAATTCAAAGTGGAACAAATCTCTAAAAATTCCTTGACATGAAGGTACGGGTCTTCAAAGTTCGAAGCTCTAAAAGTTGGCAGTAAATTGATTACTGCTGCCCGTATCTCCAAATGGGCATGTTATGTAGCAGGCAAGACAATACAAGAAGGATTGGTGATATGTGCGGGAGTATAATAATCCTTAAGGGCTTTCACTTCATTATGTTCTCCTTCCATCTTGACTTCAATGATCTTTCCAACACTAGAATTCCTTACACCTTCTCTAAAAGTTCTCTCAATTTCTAGATCTAAAGGTGTCAACTTTGATTTCAGATATCGTCGACCTAACATGCACTAGGATGACTCCATGACTCAACAAATACACTACCAAAACAAGTATTTTCTTTATCTGAAATTTAATTCAAGGGTAGTGATTTCTATTTTTTTTTTTTTTAATTTCTATATGAGAGATTATTATGACTAATTCCAAAATAATCTTCACCTAGTTAGACAACTCCTACTCCCTTTCAGAGAAAACTAGTGGATGACCAGTTAAGGACCATCAAACTAACAACGAAGTAGTTCACAGGAAAGTGTGGTGATGCACTAGGCCTGCTTAATGCCGTGTCAGCCACACTCCTAGACAGAACTGTCCTACCGTTTATCAATTTGATAGTGACTCACTGGAGTTACCAAAAGTTTAACAATGTCCAAGAGGATCCTATGAGCTATATGAAAACCTATTGGCCAACGTCTACTTAATTTTAAATTAAACTAAATTTAGCCAAGGGTATACAAATGCAAGGAGATTTTTAACCTAATGGGCAAGGAATTGGTGATGAAATCCAATCCTTATCTTGTTAGACGGTTATTGCCCTTACTAAAAGATTTATGCAAAATGTTAAATTAAAAATACACATACAAGCAAGTCAACAAAAATAAAAGTAAAGGGAGTGAGTGTGTGAACTTTCTTCTTCTTTTTTTTTTTTTTATAAATAAATAAACGAAATAAAATAAAATAAATAACAAAAATAAATTTGAAGAAAGTGTGTACCTAAAGGTTATTTCTAGTGTTATTCTATCCTAAATGTAACATGCAAAATTTCACCTATATAAAAATTATGTTCACCTAATCTAAAAAGGGAAATAATAATACTGTTTACTAAAGATAGGGGTACTTACCTGGATTCCGCAGTAATGCTAGTAAAGTTGCCACAAAGAAATCCAAGTATTTGCTTATCCAATGCAATCTCAAGAAAAATATTACCTACAAAATTCAATAAGTATCAATTACTTAAAAACAAAGAGTACAATAAACAATAAACAATAAAAATTCTAAACTTAAGTAAACAAACACTAATTCTATACTTAAGCTATGAATAAAGAAAATTAAAAAAATTAAAAAAACAAATTATTATTTTTTTTTTTACTACAGTAGCCGAAATGCTATAGTAGTTTTCGATTTATTTTTTTTAAATAAAAAACAGTAGCCTATCTCAAATCAAAATTTTATTTATTTTTTATTTTTTTATTGGGTCCCTAATGGACTGCTGGGATTTAATGAGAGATTCTAAAAATTGTTGTTACAACTTACACCAATTCCAAAGCTATTAAGCTACTGGAACTGTTACAACAACAGAATTTGATGCAAAATTTTATTTTATTTTTTTTCTTTTCGAAAGAGTAGATTGAAGCAAAACAGTAGCTTCTAAAATCTGTTTTTTTTTTTTTAAACAACTAGTAGAAGAATTAAATCAAATTCAATTTAATTAGTTTCTTGTTGCGATTCCCCGGCAACGGCGCCAAAAACTTGATGTGTTTTAAAATATTACTCGCAAGTGCACGAATCAATTGTAGTTTAGGTTATGCAAGAACGAGGTCGAACCCAAGGGAATGCTATAAAAAGAACTTAATTAAACTCAAATTAATCTAAAACTAACCTAGTTTCTCAAAGTTTGTTTGTTGAAGTGATTTTTATACTAAACATGCAATATCGAAATACAAATAATTAAAGCGAGAATAATAGAGGAAAAATACTAAGGTATCGGAATCCACCACCACTAATCCATAAACTTCTAATTATTCCTTTATCAATTCCAATTTTAGAGTAGTAATTTAGAAATCAATCTTATTACTTTCTCAAGATTTAACAATAACGTACTAATGAAATATATTTTCAAGAAATAGATTTTTCTTCGCTTTAAAGTGTAAAATTCTAAGTATCCTATGTATGCAATTTAATGGATCACATAAGATCAAATATTTTTACTTATAAACTCATCAAATCCAAGCTTGATTAATTGTGATAAGAATTCTTAACTATTATAAATACATGATATTTATAGTGAAAGGAATTTAAAACAATTAATACTATGAAGGGAAAATCATAAGCATTTAAACCATACACATGAAAATTGATAAAAGACTAAAATGAATTTATTTCATAAATGGTGGTTTCATCCTCAACCTTAGTTGAGGATTTAGTTTCACATGCTTAAAAATAAAATAATAAAGTAAGAACAATAAAACCCGGAATTGAAGATAAATTTTTCTCCTCTTTGGTGTCCTTCTTGCTCTCCTCCTTCTTCTCTTCTTTTCTTCCCCCTTTTCTTCTTCAAGATGTATCCATATTTATAGAGAAATATTGGAATCAAATTACAACTTGTAAAGAGAAATGAAATATTCTTTTCTTTTCTTTTTCATAACTTTCCATCACATTTTGTTCTTTTTCCATGTGCATTTGAATCTTCCAACTTTCATCCATGTGCATTTGATTCGTTTATCACTTTACACCTATAAATGAAAGACATAAATGTAGATGTAATTTAATGACATTGAAAATGATTTATTCAACAATTTTAGTATATAAATTAAGTTTTGTGCACTTATCATTATTACAGTTCTAAATTAATTAAAATAAATAGTTTTACCTACTAACAAATATACATTTGGGGATAAAATATGTATGTAAAATGGATTAATCAACTAACCCTCACTGTGTCCACTTTGCCCCCTATATTATTCAATTTCATCGTTATGCCCCCTTACCTCACATTTTGACTCACAATGCCTAAACAACTCTCAATAGTATAAGGGGGTTTAGTGAAATCAACCATTTAAAAAAATTATTTTTCGAAAATCAATTATATTTTTGAAAAAATTATAAATTCAAAAAAATATATATATTTTTCGGAGGGAGTATATTATTTTCCAAAAATATGAATTATTTTGGAAAAAATAATATATATTTTTTTCAAAAAAATTATTTTTCTGAAAAAAATCATATTTTCGAACATAAAATAGTATCTATTTTTTGCAAAAAAATTTATTTTTCAGAAAATATCATATTTTGGAACATAATATATATTTTTCGAAAAAAATTATTTGTCGTAAAAAAATCATATTTTTGAACATAATATATATTTTTCGGAAAAAAAAAATCATATTTTGGAACATAATATATATTTTTCGCAAAAACAATATTTTTTGGAAAAAATTCATATTTTCGTACATAATATATACTATTTCGCAAAAAAAAATATTTTTAGGAAAAAAAATTATTTTTCGGAAAAAATTCATATTTTGGAACATAAGATATACTTTTTCGGAAAAAAATTCATATTTTGGAACATAATATATATTTTTTGTGAAAAAAATTATATTTTGGAACATAATATATATTTTTCACAAAAATAAATCATATTTTGGAGCATAATATATATCTTTTGCAAAAAAATTAATTTTCGGAAAAAATAATATTTTCTGAAACATATATATTTTTTGAAAATTATAGTTTTTGCGAAAAATATAATTTATTTTCGAAAAATAAATTTTTTAAGTATTGATTTCACTAAAGTACTATTAAATGAGGGTAGTTTAGATATTTTGACTCAAAATGTGAAGAGGAGGGGACATAGTGATGAAATTGGATAGTATAGAGGACAAAATGGACACGGTGGAGGTTAGTTGATTCAATTGAACAACATAAGGGGGTTTCTTGAAGTAAATCCTTTATTAAAACAACCCGAATAAATTAAATTTTCTAAACGAGCATAACTATCATTCCATACGATATCATCTTAAACAACTCTCTTTCTCACAGTCGTCGTCTCGATCAAGTATATTAGCCAAGTCTTACTGCTTCCGTTTGGATCTGCATCCGTTCAATATTTCCTCCACCTCTACGACCGTACGATACATAATTTAAACTCATTTGATTGAAAACTATGATCAATAATATATCAACAAGTAGATTATCACAAAAATTGTAAAATCACATAATATAAAACTTTTGTTTTATTACGTAACATATTTGACACAAGATGTAAATATTTTTGACTCATACAATCAACTTTTTTTTTTCCACATAAACTTTACAGAGACTGTAGCGAATAATTTTTGATTTGTGAAAAATAGGATATAGATTTTATTGTAATTTTTTTATTTTATTGGATAAAATATTTGACGCAAGTTATGAAAATTGTTGACTCATGAAATCAAACTTTTGGCTTCACATAAATGTAACTCAAGCTTGAGGGTGTGAAGAATTTGAAAGGCTGAAACCCTAAGAAAAAGGGAAAGGTACGGCTAAAACCTTAAGGAATTAAGAAGGGAAGATGTGATAAGGGTATTATAGACATTTGTTTATTAGGGATATAATTGTCATTATAAAAATATATAAGTGAAAGACAAAATATGTAAAAACAATTACAAATTAATAAGGAATATTTTAGTCTTGTTATTATTTAGACTTGTCAAAATTTTAATTATTTTACCTACAATTATTTGTTTTTGTAATTATTTTTATTAAATGACCTTTTTTTTAAATTACTTTTTGCAAGTTGTCCTTTTTTTAATAATTTTTTTATTAAGGTTCCAAAAGACGTTTTTTAAATTTTACGAAAAAACTAGCCGCTAAACATATATAATGAAGATAGAGTCGATGAAAATTCTAACGAGAGTCACCTCAACAATTTATATTTTTAATGGCTTTTGGGTTCTTTAGGGCCTGTTTGGCAAGCTTGGTTTTGGTCTTGGTTTTGAATTTTAAGACCAAACCATGTTTGGCAAGCCGGTTTTGGAGTTGGTTTTGAGCTTTTTAAAACCAACCACTAAAACCTGGTTTTGGCCCACCAATTTTGATTTTTTTTTCTCTCTCTCTATATATATGGCCAAAAATATGAATTATTTTGATTTTTTTTTATATTTTTCAGAAAAATTTATTTTTTTAGAAAAAAATTAATTTTCGGAAAATAATCATATTTTCGGAAAAAATATTTTTTCGGAAAAAAATTATTTTTTGGGAAAAAATTAATTTTCGGAAAATATTTATTTTTTCGGAAAATTTTATTTTTCAGAAAATATTTATTTTTTCGTGAAAAATTATTTTTCGGAAAATATTTATTTTTTCGGAAAATTTAATTTTTCAGAAAATATTTAATTTTTCGTGAAAAAATAAGTTTTCGGAAAAAAATAAATTTTCGGAAAAAATTAATTTTTTTGAAAATAATTATTTTTCCCAAAAAATTTATTTTTCAGAAAATATTTATTTTTGGAAAATAATTAATTTTTTCGGAAAATAATTAAATTTTGTGAAAAAATTATTTTTTCGGAAAAAAATTATTTTTTCAACAAAAATTATTTTTTGGAAAAAATTTATTTTTCGAAAAAAATTAATTATTTTTTTTCTGAAAATTAATTATTTTCCGAAAAATTATTTTTTATATTTTTCGGAAAATTAATTTTTCCCCGAAAATTAATTTTTTTCCAATTTTATATATATATATTTTTCATATTTATATATTTTTAATACATATTAATATATATATATATAATTATACCAAGACCAAGACCAAAACCAAAACCAACTTCTTACCAAACATTATGGGCCCGTTTGGGAACCATTGTTTTTGTTTTTGTTTTGAGAACCAAAAAACAAGAACAATTCTTGTTCTTGTTCTTATTTTTTCACCCAAAAGAACAAGAACAAAAAACATGTTTGGAGTAAAAAAACACACATATTCTCACACAATGTTTCCTCTCTACCACAATTCATTTTTTTTGGAAAATCCCAAAAAGAACAAAAAAACAAGTTTTTATTGTTCCCTTGTTTTTTCTACTATTCACGAAAACAGTTTCTAAATTGAGAACAGAACAAACAGTAAAAAGGGCTGCCAAACATGTTCTGTTCTCCTGAACAGTGCCAAAAAACAAAAAACAGAACAAAAACACAGTTTCCAAACGGGGCCTATATATTGGTTTTAGATTTACCTAAACCACCCAAGACCAAAACCAAGTTCCCAAACGGACCCTTAGGTTACTTAGATTTATGAAATGTCTGCCTAAGTTCCATTCAGATTTTTAACTCAATTTCAATTTCAGATTTATGGGAAATTATGTAAATTATTTGTCAGAAACAAAATATTGAATGATGTGTTTCATTGAAGCTTATTGTTTCCTTAATTTTTTATTTTATGTTACCAATATTTTCTAGGAGACTCGATACCATTGCAAATAAAGTTCTCATTTAAATGTGGCCCTCAGTAAAGAATAACAAATATGTGGTCCACTATTTTATCAATCCAATCCAAAAATTATTGGTAATCATAGGAATAATTATGACGTGTTATTCCAAATCAATTAAAATAGTCGATGGATACCACGCGCAAGTACTAGAATCCATTCTTATTTTACATCCATCTATGTATTACACCCATAACGATTTTAGGAGAAAATAGGTGTCTGAGGTTCTATGTGGCCCTAGTTTACTAACAAAAAGGTCACTTGCAAATGCAAGTGAGACAAAATTATAATTAAAAATAAAATAATAATCAAATTACCATACACAAAAATTCATATGAATTTAGGCTCCGTTTGGTAATCGGTCTGGTCTGATGATCTTGGTCTGAGGAAACTGGAACCGGACCATGTTTGACAAACTGTCTGGTTCCAAACTTCTTTAAACCAGACCATGCTTGACAAACTAGTATGGTCTTAAATTTCTAGTAAACTGTGATGATATTGAATATACTTTATATGATGTAATAACTTTAAAACCCACACATTTAATTTGTAAACATTTGATAAAGTCTTTTTGATTGATTTTTATTATGTATTTCTTACATAATAAATGTTATATTGGTTTTGTAAAAATTTCTTAGAATATGATTATTGTACTCCAATTATCAAATATAACAACAAATAAGTTTTATAAAAGCCACATTTTTTATTATACAAAAATTACGATCACACAAATTTCACAAGTGACACACTAATATTACATAACAACTTCAACTGTCGATAACATGCAAATAATGCACTCTGATATTTTGCTTTTTAAAAAAAAAATTTATTTATCATTTACTATTCACTATTTATTTATTATTTATTATAATATATATTTATTATTATTTTTATATATTATTTAATTCATTTTATTTATTATTTATTCATTTATTTTTATTTGGTTATAAATATATTTTATTAATTTATTAATTATATTATTATTTATTATTGTATTTATTTATTTATTAATATTTTTATGTATTACTTAATTCATTTTATTTCATTTAGTTTGTTTATTATTTAATTCATTTCATTTATTAATTATTATTATGTATTGTTTAATTGTATTTATTTAATTTATTAATTATTATTATGTATTATTAAATTCATTTTTTATAAATATAATTCATTTAATTTACTATTTATATTATTAATTTATTATTTATATTATTATTTATTCATTTATTTTAATTAATTTATAAATATATTATATTCATTTATTATTTATTCATTTATTTATTTTTATTATTATATTGATTCATTTATTATTATATTTATGTATTATTTAATTCATTTTGATTATTATTTATTCTTATTTTGTTATATTATTTAATTCATTATTTATTATTTATTACTATTTATTCATTTATTTTTATTTGTCTCTAAATATATTTTATTAATTTATTATTTAAATTATTATTTATTATTATAATTATTTATTTATTTATTATTATGATTATTATTATGTATTATTTAATTCATTTTATTTATTATTTATTTTTTTATAAATATAATTCATTTAATTTACTATTTATATTTTCATTTGTTCATTTATTTTAATTAATTTATAAATGTATTTTATTCATTTATTATTTATATTATTATTTATTAATTATTTGTTATTATATTTATTCATTTATTATTATTATTTTTGTATTATTTAATTCATTTTGCTTATTATTTATTTTTTTATGTATTATTTAATTTATTTTTTTTATTATTCATTATTTTTATTTTATTTTTAAATATGCTTTATTTAATTTATTATTTGTATTATTAATTTATCATTATTTATTTATTTGTTTAATTAATTTGTAAATTTATTTTATTAATTTATTATTTATATTATTATTTATTTTTTTATTCATTTATTTATATTAATTTTTAAATATATTTTATTTAATTTATCATTTATATTATTATTTTATTCATAAATATATTTTATTCTATTTTTAGTTTTATTTATTCTTTTATTTTTACTAATTTTTAAATATATTTTATTAATCTATTATTTATATTATTAATTTATACATAAATATATGTTATTTTATTTTTATTTATTTATTATTTATATTATTATTTATTTATTATTATTTTTTATGTATTATTTAATTCATTTAATTTATTATTCATTATTTTATTTTTTGTTTTTATGTTTTGGTTTATATATTGGTTAGATGTAGTTTAATTATTGGAGGACATTTTGGATAGATTTTGTAACCAGACCAAATAGAACCACAAAAAATTGTGGTCATAAAAAATGTCTTTTTGGTTCAATTTGGTGTGGTTATATTTTTTAAGACCAATGCAAAATAAACATGGTCTGGTCTCAAAAAACCATGACCAGACAAGAAAAATGAGACCATAACCAATAAACAAACAGGGCCTTAAAGATCATACTTACATAAGTTGAAGACGTGTCATTTAGAATTCAATATTTACGAAGTTATAAATTTGATTAATAAATTAATTCACTTTCTATACTAAAAATGGAATATATTATTTGAAGTAAAAAATGATTGAACAAAAAATCCATACAAAAAATAAATAGTTTACACTTTTTATAATTACAAAGAAAATATACATAACAACACTTTTATTACACTATTAATCCAATGGAAGTTATTCTTTAGTTATTGTAAAAGTAAAACTTTAAAAAAGGATGTAAACAAACATAAAAAAAGATATCTAACAGATGCAAATACAAAAAATTATAATTGTTTATTGGATTTTACTAATAAAAAATTAATAATATTACTTAATCTGACCCTTTTAACGGAATAAAAAAATATAAATATATTTAAAAATTATAAGAAATATATATATCATATCTCTCTGAAAAATTATTGACAAATTCTAGCGGATAATAGAAATTAGTATAGAATTTAATAATATCTAAAATTATAATGACAATTATCATTACATTTATCTACCAATAATTAAATTTAAAAGCAAAAATTGGAAAATTGTATAGAAAACATAAAATTTATATAAGATAATAAATGAAACAAAAAAAAAAGTTTGCATTTATATTTAAAAATTATTAAAAAAATGTATAGAAATAATCAAAATATTTGAAATTATACAAGTAAACTTCATGTCTATTACATATCATTGATGCTTGTCAAATTCTAATTTAAATAAAATTTAACGTTCTCCAAAATGATAATGACGTTTATCTAATTAAGAATTAAAATTGCAACAATAGAAAGTAATGAAATAGGTATAGAATAAAAACAAAACATTTCACTATGGATTAAATTGCTAATAGTGACATAGAAAATATATATAATAACACCGCTATTACTAGGGATGGTAAAAAAACCCGCCCTGACGGAGATCCGCCCCATCCCACCCCGTTTATCCCGTCCCCGATTAGTTTAATGGGAAGAGTATGGGGCAAAAAAAAATTACCCATTTATAAACGGGACGGGTATGGGTCACCCTCACCCCGAATAATCGACCCGCCCCGCTTAATTAATTATTTACTAAATTAACCTTATATATTTGACCTATTACAAACATAATCCATATATATATATATCCCCAAACTCTCTCTCACACACACTGTAAACCTTAGATCTGAAAATTCCTAGTGAAATATGTGTGTGTTGTTGTTTAATTGAAATTGGGTATTGCCCAGAAACGCGATTTGGGCATCATGTGGAAGTGTTAAGGAAGGATCGTTTCTTGTCATCGGCATTTGTACAAACAGCTGTTGTTCGACACTTGACTGGATCTGTTACTGCAACTGAGGGTCTTCGGTTTGCTATTGTCAGTATTTTCTCCATTTTTGTCTTTAATTGCTGGGTTAATGCTCTTGGGATTGTTAATTCATTGGTTTTGCTTGTTGAGTTTGGGCCTGTCAGCTATATATACACATACATTCATGTATATATATATACATATGTTTGTATGCCTAGGAAAACCCTCCGCCTCTCCTCCCGCCTCGACGCCGTCGTCGCCCGCCTCGACACCCAGGCCAAGATGACCACCATCGGCAAATCCATGGGCTCCATCGTCAAGTCCCTCGAGTCCGCCCTCGCCACTAGAAACCTCCAGAAGATGTCGGAGACCATGGACCAGTTCGTCAACATGGAGGTCCAGGCCGAGTTCATGGAGAGTTCCATGGCTGCGGGCGGGGCGGGGCTAACTGGGTCACGGGGCGGGGTGGGAAAAAAAAAAAATTGGGGACGGGACGGGGAAATTAAACCGGGTTCAGGGATGGGGAATATGATATCCGTCCCGACCCGCCCCATTGTCAACCCTAGCTATTACAAACCTAATATGTTAAAAAACAAAATTAGATAATATTAACCTTTAGATTTAATCTAATAATTATATTCTAAAATTATTAAATTATTTTAAAATCACTGGATCAATATTTTCTTTTCATATTAAATTTCCATCTAAATTAATAAAGGGTTAACTTCATTTATACCCCTGAGGTTGTTCTATCTTCACTTTGATCCCCTCATGTTTGCATATCTTCATTTACATCCCTTGTTTTTCAATATTCTCATCACTTAGACCCCTAAATGATGACATCAACCTGATTTTTTTTAAAATCCCTAAATTACCCTCAATGTGTTATCCTTGTTCTGTTTGGAAATAAGGATAGTGCTTTTATCAATTAGATCCCCTCCCATCATTTAATAATTTAATTTGTATTAAATTTTCAAAAAATATATAAAATTAAAAAATATATATATTAAAATTTGAAAAATATTATAAATTCGAAAATAAATATAAAATTAAAAAAAATATAAATTCGAAATTAATTTTTTTTTTCAAAAAAACATATTAAATTTCAAAAATAAATATAAAAATCACAAAAAACATAAAATTTTTGAAACAAATATATAAAATTAAAAAAAACATATAAAATTCAAAAATATATATTAAATTTCGAAAAAAATTATAAAATAAAAAATAAAATATATATATAAATTTTGATTTTTTTTTTTAAAAAAACAAATCTCTCTTCGTCTCTCTCTCTCTCTCACACACACACACATACACCTGCACATACACACACACACCTGCACACACACATATATATATACATATATATACACACACTATATGTATATATATAGCTACACCACAGCCTTGTGAAAGGAGGTTAACGATACTTTTCCATGTTATGACTGACTTGCAGGGTAAATGGTTAGGAGTGAGGACACAACCCCTTTTGTTGATGATATGTATAACCGGTTAAAAGAAACTTTGAATGATTATGAGGTCAGCATACGACGCTGGCCAGAATACACTTGTGCTTTAGAAAATGTATGTCCTGATGGGTAATTCATCCCTTAATTTTATTTTCTTATTTTGTTCTCTTCTTTATGTGTTGGAAGTTTATACCAAAAGAAATTATAAAGTAGTTGTCATCCATTTGATTTTGTGATAAATTTTCATTGTTTTTCAACTAGAATGGTTCCAGAGGAAGTGAGATTGGGATCAAAGCAAAATATAGAAAAGAGGAAAGAATAAAAATTGGTGGAAGAAATTATCCCTTTTTCTCATCGGACATATTGGACCAACACATAGTAAAATAATGTGGCCTTTTTTTGGTCAATATAGTTCCAAAAGAAAATCAAATTAAAACCTTATCATGGACCTTTAACTATGTATTATTGTTATCTATGGTGTTTTTGTTGTGTATGCACGAAAAGGCTGTCGCTGACATAGAAAAGGCGATTGTGGAGGCCTTGGACAAGCATACGCAGATGTTTTGTTGCCATTAAATGAAAGCATGACACCCAAGAAATTCGGCCTTAAATATGTCCAGAAGCTGGCAAAACGATCCGTCGGCCCCTATGTGGTACCCGATGAAGTGAACTATGCTACTCTAACATCTAATACTTTATATTCTTCTTCATCTTGATATTCTTTTGCATAAAGTTCAGTTTTGATTTCAGCTGGGGATTCTTTTGAACTCCATGAAGAGAATGTTAGATACCCTGCGCCCTAAGATTGAACACCGGCTTAAAACATGGGGTTCTTGCATTCCTGATGGAGGAAACATGGCTCTTGGAGAGCGTCTCAGTGAAGTAACTGTATTGCTAAGAACGAAGTTCAGGAATTATATGCAAGCAGTTGTGGAAAAACTTAGAGAAAATGTGAGTATTATTCAAATGATACTATGCATGGTTATTTACAAATCGTGATAAATGTTGTGATTTTCCCACGAAGTTATTTGATGGTGTGATTTCCAGAAGGAATCTAGATACTTGTCCTTTGGAAAAAATTATATATGTATATACATGTATAGTTAGATTCATAGATGTGGAAAATAGTAGGTCAACTTTTTTTATGTGAAGTTTTTGGTACGTGCAAACTGGTCCATAATGCTACCCACTAATTGAGCACTTGGACTTTATGTCGTACTGTCCACCATAATCGTGTTAGCCAGGCATGGCCTTCTGTTGTTTCTATGTCTATGAATGTCCTTGCCAGAGTTGATTTTTCTGCAATCAATTATGTTGCAATGTTCAAGAACCCCATGTTTTAAGCTGGCGTTCAATCTTAGGGCGCAGGTTCTCTTCATGGAGTTCAAAAGAATCCCCAGCTGAAATCAAAACTGAACTTCATGCAAAAGAATATCAAGATGAAGAAGAATATAAAGTATCAGATGTTAGAGTAGCATAGCTCACTTCATCGGGTACCACATAGGGGCCGACGGATCGTTTTTCCAACTTCTGGACATATTTAAGGCCGAATTTCTTGGGTGTCATGCTTTCATTTAATGGTAACAAAACATCTGCGTATTGCTTGTCCAAGGCCTCCACAATCGCCTTTTCTATGTCAGCGACAACCTTTCCATGCATACACAACAAAAACACCATAGATAACAATAATACATAGTTAAAGGTCCATGATAAGGTTTTAATTTGATTTTCTTTTGGAACTATATTGACCAAAAAAAGGCCACATTATTTTACTATGTGTTGGTCCAATGTCCGATGAGAAACAAGGATAATTTCTTCCACCAATTTTTATTCTTTCATCTTTTCTATATTTTGTTTTGATCCCAATCTCACTTCCTCTGGAACCATTCTAGTTGAAAAACAATGAAAATTTGTCACAAAATCAAATGGATGACAACTACTTTATAATTTCTTTTGGTATAAACTTCCAACACATAAAGAAGAGAACAGAATAAGAAAATAAAATTAAGGGATGAATTACCTATCAGGACATACATTTTCTAAAGCACAAGTGTATTCAGGCCAGCGTCCTATGCTGACCTCATAATCATTCAAAGTTTCTTTTAACCGGTTATACATATCATCAACAAAAGGGATTGTGTCCTCACTCCTGACCATTTACCCTGCAAGTCAGTCATAACATGGAAAAGTATCGTTAACCTCCTTTCACAATAAGTATTTGAGATAGTGACAACTATTTTTATTTGAAAGAGAGATAAAATAAGTGGAGTTGCTCATGTGAATCACAATTATATATGTGCTCTATATCAAAATAATTGTGCAAAAGCAAATCAAAGATCTTCATGTAAGGCAGTTTATACTACCAGTAAAGTTAGCCACAATGCTCGTGATTACTGGCTAAACATGAAGCAATAAAATGCAAGGCTAATAAATGTTGGTACGTCCAATAAAACATGCAACCCTCATTAGGTTAGAAAATGCGGATGTAACAGAAATTGGCCATGAGTGTTAACTACCTGAGCTATTTCAACAAATGTTGCTAATTCTAAATGAAAAGTTTTGAAAATAGTATACGCTAAGGTGCACAATACAAATTCTCTCATAAACTAATTACGTGTAAAGCATCATTTCTTAATATATGTACCTTATCTAATTTGCATGACTCGAGCAAAGCAAGACGTTTATCTTGAATCCAGAGGACAATATATAAATGGAAGATTTCTTTTGCATCAACACGACCTTTGACAGGACTGAGAAGTTGAATAAAGATTAAGCCAGAAGCATGAAACTAATGTGATAGAGTTTGCATAAAGGATCAGAAATATGATAAATAAATTACATTATCTTCCAGCTGGCAAGATCTCTTTGAAAATATGTTGTTGCAATCACAAGTTCTGCTACAGGAGGTGAGGGGCCTGTTGGAAGGGTCATGAAAAAGTATGCATGCAAAAAGGTCATGACCTAGGAAAGCTATAGTATTAGGGTTCCTTGGCTAAGGAAAAATCAGATCCGCAAATAAACAGCGCGGATCCCAGGATAGGAAGTACAGTACGATCCGCGCAATTGATTACGCGAATCGGTGTCGCATAATCGAAGTCGCGAAATGATACTGTGCAGGATATTTATGGCGCAGATTAGCATTGTAGGGTCTATGTCGCGAGGTAGTGCTAACGTGGCAAAGGCAATTCGCGAAGAGCTACTGGACACTTGCGTCTATAAATAAAGAGGCTAGAGCTCACTTTGAGGGGACTTTTTGGAGACTAAGGGAGATAAATTCCTAAAGAGAGAAAGTATTTCGCATCACTTGGAACAGTTGTTTTCTCTTCTATTTCTTTGTAAAGTAATAAAAGCGGAAGCACCATTGTTTTCCTGACGATCTTGTGTGGAAACTATTTCTAAATCTTTCATTTAAATCGAACCTCCACACACATAATTATCATTAGAAGTTTAAGAGAGTAGAAAAGATCAAGTAGTACACGACTTATTTCCTTTGGTCACTCAATAGTGACAACAAAAGTGATATCATTTCAATTAATAAATATATGGAATAGTTTATTTTGTTGTGATTATGAAATACAATAAGAGCTCATCTATGCATATTTTCAAAAAATCGTAATTTTATATTGTCTCACATGAATAAAAAATATGGAAATAAATTAAATCATTCAATTCTATCTGTGTGGGATGTCGTCTTACATGGGTCTCGTGGATTAGTCGAGATGTGCATAAGTTGGCCCGGACACCAAGGTTATCAAAAAAAAAAAAAAAGATTGCACGTATGACTACAATGAACAAGTAAAAGTGAAGAAGACTCGTATAACCTTGTCAAACATATCAACAACAATTGGTGACAAAAATCTCCAGTCGGTCTGTTGCATGGTGAAATTCTTGTATAGTAAGTAGCAACACAACCTTTTGGGTCAATTATCATTTTTCAATTCGCGTATTATTTGATGGACAAATGAATCAAATCCTATCCCAAAGAAGAAAAAATATATTTGAAAAGATAGGTGTCTTGCAAATGCTATGCTTAACTCAAAAATTGTATCCATACATTTTGTTGTTCGTCAAATTTAAAGAGTAAAACCCAAAGGAAGATGAATCAGTTGATATGGTATATCTTGTAATTTAATTGGTTGAATAGGTAGAAAGTTTGAGTCGTTTGGAATTTTTTTAAATAACCAATAAATTACATTCTATCATTCTAATCATAAATAACATTCAATGGGTATTCTCTAATATTAGAAGTTGTATAGGAAACTTTCCTAATTAATTTTGAAACCACCCAAAAATAAAACTTATATTAAACCTTATATAACTGAGTTATGATGATAGTCTGAGTTTTCATACTTTTATTTGAACTTATTTTTTCCTAAATAATTATATAATTAATGTGTAAATGAGTGTTTGTTCATATCTTTATGTGTTTGTTGATATTGATTTTCCTTTTCAATACAAGTCAAAAAATTTAGAAAATAAAAATAAAAACATAACAATTTGTTAGTTATAAGTTCTTCATCAATATAGATTGCGTTTTGTACTAATATAGAAATTGAGAGGGACGATAGAGAATTTTAGTACATAACATGCAATTCAGTGTATTAATGGTTAAATATAAAATGCTTTTAAATTCCTTAAATGATGCTCTATAGTCATTAAATGATGATTACCAAACTGAACATTAAAAGCATATCTGAATGGACGTAATTGCATGGAGCATTGAATTATTATTTTTGGGTATGGAAGTAATTTCACAATTTCAATCTCAGAACGGTGGGGTACTAGTTTGACTTAAATTTTGATGTCATGTAAACATCCACTCTCTCCTCTCTAATTTTACTTTTGGGTTATTTTCACAAACACCCCCAACGGTTTGGCCTATTCTTATACAGACCCCTCAAAGTTAAATATTACCATAAATACCCTCTAACATTTGAATTTCGCCCTATTTACACCCCTCCGTGTTGACGCCGTTAATTTACTATATCCCTTGTGTAAAATATCTATGTTGCCTAGAATGTATTAAATCTGTGAATATATTTTTTTATTTCTAACTTATAAATATGATTTTACCTTTCTACCATTCGCATTATACATCAATATACATAATACAAAATTAAAGAAACAATCAAAATTGGCATATGTTTTACCTTTCTTCCTTACAGTGTATTAAATTTTATATGTTAAAGTGAATATTTGTTAATGGGGGATTTAATTCAAAATTAAAGAAACAATCAAAATCAACCTAAGCTTTTACCCATTTCATCAAAATCAACCAAATTGTTAATGGTGGTGATGCTGACGAAGCCGGTCTCTTTCACGTACCCGCATCCTTCTATGTCTTGCAGTGGTAGGAGGCCGTTGGAGAGGCCCATTTCTGTGAGCAGGAACTTGGATCTGTCTTGGCAGATCTCGTTGCCATGGTGGACCTCTGCTTTGGATTTGATTTCTTCTGTGATGAGAGACATTTGTTTTTGGGTTTGGGGGTTTGTGAGTTTTTTTTTTATGGGTTCTGATGGGTAGAAAGTGAAAGCATGGGTTTATATAGTAGTGGTGGTTTGTATTTGGCCTATAAGTTAATCGCCAAAAAGCAAATCGAGCACGAATTATAGGAATTGGGAGTTTTAGGTCCGATTTTTGACATTTCAGGGAGCGAATTGTTGAATGAGGCGATTTCGTGAAGGGCAGGCGACGACGAAGGTGGAGGCGGAGGGCTTGCTGATGTGTATATATATATATATATAGTTATACACACAGTTGTATTATATTATATAAATATATAATCATTTAGATAAAGGATAGTAATAATTAATTATAAAGAATAATATAAGAATATAATGAACCTATGGCATAATGGTCTTAACACAATATAGGGTTCTTCAATAATAATATACAAGGGTAAAACTGTAACTTCGCATATAACAGTTAGTTAGCCTAATGGTTGTTTGGCTCAGGGGGTGTTTGTGGTAATATTTAATTTTGAAGGGGTCCGAATAAAAATAGGCCAAATCTCAGGGAGTGTTTATGGGAATAACGTTTTTTATCACGAAATTACGAAGTACTAAATTGATGTTTGGTTATGGAAAGTCCATTAAATGTGAAATTTATTCTTTTGATTTAGATTATTCAAGATCATATTAAAATATTGATTCTGGTTCGGTTGAAACTACATTTATCCCTCTAAACAAATTGAGGGAACAAAAAAGTTTATTTAGGTTCTGATTTGTATTCCAAACAAAATTTTGGTTAAAATATATGAGGTGCAAAGTTTTTCATTGAATTACTAAAAATTAATTATTAATTACTCTAAAATTAGTGTTAGGAGGAGAGTAAAAAAAAGTAGTGATAGTGATTGAAAAATCAAATGAAGATTGAGTATGGAGTTATTACTTATAGTCACACCAAATTAATACTTTCATGGTTATTATAGTGTATTATCAATAAGAATTATCTTTCAAAAGTGTGATAAAATTCCAATCTGTGCTAGTGATTTTTACCCGCTTTTTTCATGTGGAATGAATAGTATGAAAAGTTCTAGTATGAAAAGTTCATAAGTTGACTATTCTGTAGCTTTTATCACGTGTAATACAGATTGACAGAGATAAGAGAATATGAAACACAAAGAACATTAATAATGAGATATGAAACATGATACTCCTTCCATCCCTGGTTCCTTTTGGGAATCCAAATTTTTATGAGTATGATTTTTATTATAGTATTTATAAATGAAATATTAATATTCTGTCATAGTGATGTGATAGTTTATAATGTATATGTTTTATAACTTTAACAGTTGAATGTTAAATTGATAAATTGATCAAATAAAATACTTTGATTTTTCAAAAGTGAATACTTATTTTGGGACGGAGAGAATATATATTTTGTTATTCGTATAATGAAATCTTACCAACTCTTAAACTTATTTCAATATGAATGTAAGTATTAATAAAATTATGAAATTCAATGACTTTTTACTTGTGTATAGTGCTGTATATTGTGCATTAATAGAACATATTTTTTCTTGTGATGTATATTTAGATAATTTAATAAGATTTATTATTCGATTAATTGTAATTGAACGATATATTTTGTATAATTATTTAAATGAATTTAATTTTCCTTTTTGATAAATTTCTTCCTAAATTTAAATAGTCTCTGTATGTCATTGTGTATATTTTTGTTGTTTTGGAATTTATAAGATTATGTAGCCAGTACCACATGCGAAATTTAAACAATGTAAATGATTCTGTAAAGGGCTAATTTTATTTACACCCTCTAAACTATATCTATACATCAATTGCACCTTCCCCAACTATGCTAAGCATCAGTCAGACCTCCTAATTAAGAAAGTTGGCATCATTTGCACCCCTTAACCATTTTTGGGACTAAAATGTCCTTACTCAAACACCCACTATCCCTATTCCTAAAAATATATATATAATTCAAAAAATATATATAAAATTTGAAAAAAAATATAAAATTCGAAATATATATATAATTCGATAAATATATAAATATATATAAAATTAGAAAAACATATATAAAATTCGAAATATATATATCAAATTCGAAAATAATATATAATGGAATTCATGAAATGGGGGGTACTATTTAAATTTTCAACCCCTATATGGGTGACATGATTTTCCCCATAAAGCATAGTTAATTAGAGGTTTTGGGAGGAACTTTCATAGCCTAAAAAACTGAGGTCTCAATGGGGGCTAATATTCTCATTCCTAATATAACAATGCACACATATATGGTGAATGAAGAACACATTCAACCATATCATAACATCACATGTGGTTCTTAATTCATGGCCACTGAAAATAAGGATTCACAAAATAGAGGCATATTTTTTGAATTTTATATATTATTTTTGAATTTTTATATCTTGTTTTCGAATTTTATATATATTTTTTGAATTTTATATATTATTTTCGAATTTTATATATATATTTCAAATTATATATATATATTTTAATTTTATATATTATTTTTAAATTATATATATTTTTAGGAATATATATAATTTAAAAATATATATATTTTTTAGGAACTTACTGACTTACTGATTAGTCAGTAAGTGTTTGGGTAAGGGCATTTTAGTCCCAAAAGTGCCCAAGGGGTGCAAATGATATCAGCTTTCTTAATTAGGAGTCTGATTGATGTTTTGCATAATTGGGGGAGTGCAATTTATGTATAAACATAAGGGGGTGTCAATGGTATTTACCCTAAACATAATTCTGTAAATGAAATTAGCCGTTCTGCAAATTATTAAAAGTTTTATTGCTCACTATATTGTTAGGTATAAAATTTTAAATGCCAAAACCACCCCTCTTGTTTTGTTTCTGCTCCATATCTTTTGGCTTCTGCATCTCTTTACTGACTAATCTCTCTGTCCTCTCTTTCTTCTCCCCTCAAGACCAAATCCTACAGTCCAAAAAGGGTAGGGTTTGTGCTAAAACTCAATCCAGACCGTCCACTCTTACCTGATCTAAAACTCAATCAAGACCAACTTATATAGGTGGTAGGGTTTGTGCTTTTACTTTACCAAATCAACCATTATATGTCCTTCTCTCAATCTGTTCGTCCTCATCCCCAATTTGCTTTCTTTAGGCTTTTATAAAATTGAAGCACAGTAGCAATATGCCTCTTGGTACGTGACTTCTAATTATAAATCGACTTATACTATTTCATGATAATGGTTTCCAACATAAAAATAAATAAAAAATAGTACAAAAATTATATTTAACCACAATACATATACCGAAAATAGAAAGGAAATTCAATATCAAATATTAAATGCAACTTATGAAAAATAAATATAGAACCTTTAGTGCCTATTTGGCAACCGGAGCGATACGGTTTTGGTTTGGGTTGGATTTGGTGTGGTTCTATTCTAAACTGAAATCATGTTTGGTGCAAATGGTTTTGGCGTAAGAAAAAATAAAGTTGAATTAATAATAAATAAATATTGAGTAATAAATATTTTAAAATAATAAATAAATTAAAACCAAATAAATAATAAAGAAAAATAAAATGAATAAATAATTAATAATTAATAACAAATAGTTAAATATTAAATAAATTTGTACACAAAAATAAATAGTTAAATATACAATATATTTATTTAATTAAAATTTTAATTTAATTAATAGAATAATAAATATTGTAAAACCAAATAAATAAATAATAAATATTTTTAAATAATAAATTGGTAAAAGAAAATTGAAATTTCAAATGGAAAAAGATTATAAATTTTCAAATTACATATACGAACCAATTGAATAATTCTTGCAAAATGGTGAAATATTATTATCCAATATCAATATTTTTTGTAAAAAAAAAAAATCATCCTTAATGTATTTTTATTTTTTAAAACATATATATTTAGAAAATATTATTATAAATAAATAAAATGTCAAACAATTCCAAGTTACCATACTTGGTTTGATTTCAGAATTTCAGTCCATATCAACTCTACAAAATATGGTTTGGTTTTTCAGCTTTACTTTTTCTTACACTAAAACCATCTACACCAAACATGATTTCAGTTCAGAATAAAAGCACACCAAACTCAACCCAAACTAAACCAAAAGCAAAAATCAACATCACACCGGTTGCTAAACAGACACTTAATGTCAAACAACATTAACAATAACTCCAATATAGAGAAACATACAAAATTATCACGAAAATAAATACGAAGACAAGTAAAAAGAGATCAAATTTAAAAGAACACAAAAAAAATAAAAAAAACTAATACAAATTTTAAAACAAAGAAAATAAGTTTAAAGCGAAAGTAATATATAATATATAAAATATAAAGATGTAGAATGTTTATAACAACTAAAAGCAAATTAAAAAATTAAAAAATTAAACAAAATAAATCTAATATATAAAAATTAATAGAAATATTGAAATCACATACAATGCACTTTACGGAAACTAAAAGATAAGTGAGGAACAGTATAATAATAAAAAAAGTCTAGAAACAAAAACATAATTTGAAAAGGAAAACAATATATTATGAAAATACATACATTCGTGGCCTCAGCAATGAATGCAAGAGGAGTTGATAGTAGGGTTTTGTAGAGAAGGAGAGACGTTGCATTCCATATATATAGAGGCCTCTTAATCACAATTAGGTTTAATACATACATTCGCGTTCAAAGTTATTCCCTGTACCATTAGGATTAAAATTATTAATTACTATTGTAAATTGATTAAATATTATAGTCTATTAGAAATAGGATAAGAATTGTTAAATACAATGGTAGATGAGAATACAATTAAATTATGGAAGAGAATAAAATAAAATATAATTTCATCATAATCAGATTTGTAATTTATATATTCAGTATAATTTAGTACAATCAAAATTCAATTAGATCTTAGTGATAGAATTTAAATACAACATAATTCATATATAAATAAGTGTTAGTGCTTCCAAATAGGATTCTATTTGAATTGGAGTTATAGAATTCAACTAAATATTATAGCTATAATTCAAGTATAAATTGAATTGGAGTTATGGAATTCAATTAAATTTGGTAGTTATAATTTAAGTAAAAATTGAATTGAAAAATCATATATATATTTTTTACTATAAATATTGAAATACCAAAACTTCTTCACACTTTTAATAGTAGTATAGATATAGATATAGATAAATATATATATATCAAATTATTATATAAAAATACAAAACACAAAATCGCCGACTAAGAATAAAAATAATTTCTTATGCTAATAGTATATGGGAGTTTAGTGAAATTATTTTTTGAAAATCAATTATATTTTTTCTAAAAACTATAAATTTCAAAAATATATATATATTTCGGGAAAAAAATATTTTTCGAAAACAATATATATTTTGGAAAAAATATATCTATTTCGAAAAATATATATATTTCGGAATATATATATATTGAAAAATAATATATATTTCGGAATATATATATATAATTCGTCAAAAATATATATTTTCTAAATTATTTTAAATAAATATGAATTTTTTCTGAAAAAATAAATTTTTTTGTTAAAAATATACATTATTTTTCAAAATATAAAAAATATATATTTCGGAAAAAAATTATATTATTTTCGCAAAAAATAATACATATTTTTGGCAAAAAATTATTTTTGGAAAAAAATTCATATTATGGAAAATAATATATATTTTTCTCAAAAAAAATATTTTTCGGAAAAAATCATATTTTGGAACATAATATATATTTTTGATGAATTATATATATATTCCAAAATACATATATCATTTTCCAATATATATATTTCCTCAAATATATATATATTTTTTAAAATATATATTATTTTTGAAAATAATATATATTTTCTAAAATTTATAATTTTTCGAAAAGTAATTCTTTTAAAGATTGATTTCACTAAACCTCTTATACTATTGAGGGTAATTTAAGTATTATGATCCAAAATGTGTGAAGAGGGGGCATAGTGATAAAATTGAATAATATAAGAGACAAAGTGGACACAGTGAAAATTAATTAATTAAATTGGATATTATAAAAGGGTTTTGTGAAATTAACCCTTAATTATGAAGTTATTAATTTGCATGGAACTTGTTTTCTTATCTTTTTATCTTTTTCCTTAATTGTAAGGATAATGTGATACGGGTGTTCACGCTCTCGTATCTTCTGAATGACGCTGCTTTTGAGGGAATGGAATCTCCAATTGACACGATCAAGGACATGGGTTTGATAATACCAAAATTTACAAGCTTCAAGAGCAAGCTCATTATCATCAATCTTGTAGGCATCCAGAATGCACTCCATTAGATTTTCAAAATGGGGCTTCAGTAAAATTTAAACCACATCACCATCTATGATATAAAAAAATAAAAAAAAGAGAGAATTATGTTCCAATTCTTTGCTTCTAGCACACTATACATTTAAGTTATATACATTAAGTTTAGCATGTGGAGTGGTGTGTTATGGGTGGTTTTTCATTTTTTGATAAAGTGTAATGCCACATTAGCAATTTGAAAAGTGAATGATGACGTGGCTCTACACTTTATTTAAAATGTGTATATTATGAAATGGTATTCTATGTTTTACTACACTTTATTATTATTTTATTATTCAACATTATTTAATTACTATTAATTTTTTATAATATACAAAAAATATTAAATATTTCAAATAAAAATATATTCTCAAATTTTACAAATGAAAAATACATTAATAATTTCTCACATACAAAAAAAAAATTAAACATCCTAAAACATGATATTATTGAATTTTGTTGAGCCTCGATCCATGCTTTGATCGTCGAATTTGGATCATCATTTGAATTTTTTCCATCATTTGTCTTTCCCAAAGAGCTTGCTGATTCTCAATCTTCATTCTTTTAATTTTTTCTTGGGTCTTAATATCTTTTATTTTCATCTCAATCTAGAATCGCTTTGTAACTTCATGTTGAATGCTCAAATCATATTTTGTTTTCAATTTCATTGCTTCCTCATTCAACAAATTAAATTTTTCAGTCAAAGAAGTAGCATATAAGTTTTCTTATAACTTATCTTTATTCAGCTTACAAACTTTCTTTGATGTTTTTCGTCCAATTGGTCGTGAAGTGTCATGCGAATCTTCATCAACAACGGGTGAACCTAGTGCTGAAGAAGATTCCAACAGTGCAGCTTAAATGGCTCCCCTTCCTAATCCTCATATAATAATTTTGCTGCTAAATGTTACAAGAAATAAATAATATATTAAGATAAAAAATTATTATAAAAATAAATTTATTATAAAACAAAAGGATAAACCAACATAAATTGCCCCGGCAATAATTATTTTAAAATTAGGTAAGTACATATTAACCTGACATTAATTATTTTAAAATTGAGCAATGACATGCACACTTTGCATGCATCAATTAAATTAAAGAAAAGAAAAAACAAAAATAAAAGACAAATGTAGAATGACTCAGCTACTTGACTCGCTGACTGTGGCAAGTCAAATGCAAAATTTCATGTGGAGCTCACTCAAAGTTTTTATCACTCCACATGCTCTCACACACTCCAAAACACACTACAGGCCTCTCACACAAGCCCTAAAGATGCATAACCAAATTAGTAAACAAAATTGTTTCAAATCTTTGCTTAGACACCAGAACAGAAATGAAGTTGGGAAGACATAAAACAATAAAAATGTCAGAATGATATAACGCAACAAAAAATAAATTGTAGTCCTAATATACAAGAGAATAGAACACCCACCTCAAGGATGGATGGTCGAACTTTAATTAAGTTAACAAAGACCGAACAAACCTATTTGACATATAAGCCAACAACAAAAGGATCAGAGTCGAGCAAAGCTTCATATAAACAAAAATAGAACCGATTGTCTACAGCGAAATCGCAAAAAAACTCTACGGTCGGTATTGGAAAATTACTGATCAGAATGTTGCTTATAAGCATAGTTTGAATATTTAATTGAGGAAGGGTGCACCAAACGTTAACTACGCCGTCATTTCCAAATGACTCCAAATAAAATCAAAAGCTTAAAAACAAGGAAATTTCATGTGGGTATGTGCATTAGTCTAACTAAGTATGATTTAAGAAGATACAAAAAAAACCGCAAAGGTAGAACACAACCAACGACAATTAAGAGAGGCAGGACATACCTTAGACAAAGCTTTTAAGGAAAATAACATGTCATTTCCATCCAAGCACCTCAAAAGGAGGTCAGGCGCCCCTAGCTCAAGAAGCTTAAAAGGAGGTCAGGTCACCAAAAAGCCGCCCCTAGCTCAAGAAGCTCAAAAGGAGGTCAGGCCACCAAAAAGCCGCCCCTAGCTCAAGAAGCTCAAAAGGAGATCATGCCACCAAAAAGCCGCCCCTAGCTCAAGAAGCTCATTGACAACTTTCTCACCTACAACGAATATTTCTTCGCGTTGTGGGTAATATTCGTTTAAATATTGTTGAAGAAATAAACCAGCCTCCTGTTGATGCTCCGGAGGTGTAAACTGCTTAAAAATTCATTTCATCATATATCAACAAGAAAAATACTGTTCTGATCTACATAAACCGAGGGAACACTCATACTTGAAAGCTCCATCTTTTGTAGCAATGCACTAAAGGGCCAGCCCTGGGGGCAGGCGAACTAGGCGCGACAGGACCCCCGGGTGGGGCCTAAAATTTTTGGATATATCTAGTATGGATCTTAAAAGCATAAAAATAAAAATGAACCAATTCAAATTTTCAACCCAAATAAAAGTTAAGCCCAATCTAATTTATTAGAAATTACACAAACTCGATTCTATTAAATATAAATGAAAGCTAAGCCCAATTAGACTAAATAAAAATTACACAGATTACTAATTCTATTAACCCAAATAAAATTGAAGTCTAATATGTCCCACTAAAAATTACATAACCTATGACCTACACAACCAACACAACATTCCTTCACTACATTAGTTAAATATATATATATATATATATATATATATATTCAGGAAAGTGAACTGCGGCAGTAAAATAAATTGAGAGTTCCCATCATATGAATAGACTATACTGTAATAATATGGTAAATATGTAGAAGAGGCCTAGAGTTCTCATCATGTTTATTAAATATATTGCGAAATGGGGCATCTGTGGTGGGAACCCCTTATATAAAACAAAAATGTACTAAGAAAAGGAGGTGTCTCAAGAACTTAACAGGTTAATACTAAATAACTATATACATGATAATTAACCTATATATAACCGAAGATCAATCATGAGAATGTTAACAGATATATGAAAATGTGAAAAGAAGTAAAAAACATGAAAGATGGAATAAAAATGAAGAACTAAAAAGATTAATTACCAGAAAATAGTGGTGGCATGGCTTTAAATAAAAAAATAAAAATGGAAAGGAGACGTATATGCATAAGTGGAAATGAGTGTTGAAGATGTAGATATACCACCCTTGCTCCAGTAATGAAGATATAAACCATGTATTGTTGTAAAATTGGAGGATCAAAGTACCCTTTTGTGCAAAAAAAATGGCGCAAAAGCAACATACTGATGCATACTAGCAATAAACATAGAGATGAACTTTTTAAATAAACATAGAAAAAGTAAACCGAAGAGTTAGAAGAAAAAATAAATTTAAAATTTAAGACCATATAACTAAAGTAAACATAGAGATAAAAGTATAATAATAAAAAAAAAATCATATAGCTCCCAATTAATGTAAGCAAGCATAAAGTAACAGAAAGCTTATTGGAAGAAAGCAAACTGTGTCGCAAGTCCTGTTCATATGTCAATTTATGCCCTTTAAACGAGAAGCCCAGCAACAGAAATAAATCTGGGCATCAGATACCATGGGCAAAATGAACTTTTTTAATATATTCCCATCCCTGGAAAGGAGAAGACAACCACATATAATCATGTAAAGAACTTGTGTATACTGATGCATACTAGCAATCTCAGCCGAAAGATGGTGATAATTGTATATGATAATCACAATTTAATCATATATGATTGACAATCTTCATCACAGATTACTAGAGCAGAAAGGAGTAAATTGTAAAATAATACAGTTTAATGTGCAAATCAATAATATATATATATATATATATATTTATATTTACAAGCACAAATTCAAATATCTACAACATGAGATGTGTAAAATAGATCAGATGGTAGTGCATGTTTTATACTCATCATTCAACTTCAGAATAGATGGGATAAGCATCATCATATCTCCATTTTTTGGATATCCAGTCAAACAAAATTAATTTATATAAAAATAACCGTTAAGAGACATACTATTTTAAACTAAGAATGAAAACAAATCATCTTCCTCGAATTAATTTAGAATCAGACACAATGTCCATCACCATCTTGTATCCAATGATACATTTTAAGACTGGGGCGACAACAATGTATCATATTCGTCTGATTCATCAGATCTCATCTTTTACATCTCAAATATACACGGCTCACATTTATTCAACATTTAATTTTTAAGAATCATACTAATCTATTATAAAAATACAAAAATTGATCTTACTCCCCAAAATGGAATCAGATACAAAATGTCCATCACCATCATGCATTAGAAGATGCATGTAAGACAAAAACCCATTTGGGATGAAACACCTAAAATACAAGTTAAGAAATAAATTGGAAAAAAAAAGACGATCAAGCAATGCCCATTACTTAAAAACAAGCAATGCATATCATTTGGGTCACAAACCCTTTCCATATCTCTCTTCTACAACAAAACCACAACAAGCAAATGAAATTTATCCAAAAAAAATCTCAGAAATACACAAAAGCTTAAAATATCACAGGAATTACATATAGTGTGAACAAATACAATCACAAAGCACAAATGCTTCAAATAAAGAATACCCATTACTTAAAAACACCAAATAGCTTCATTTGCATAGAATATCCGTATACATATATATGAATAAATCAATATACCAATGATTTGAACAACAAACATATCTTAATATATATACATATATGAATATATGGATACCTTAACGGAGACCTTGCGGTCGCTCCAGGGCCTCTTGAACTTCTCATCCCTCTTCTTCACGATCTTCTTCGTCAGCAGAGGCACAGCCATTGCTACTGCAAAAATTAGTAAAACCCCTTTACATTAGCTACAGATCAATAACACATTTATATATATGTATTGTATATACATACACACAGAGGGTTGTCTAAGAGAAGAGAGGAAGAGAGAGAGACTCACTACTAATTAGGGTTTTTCTCTGCGGCCTATCCTTCGTTTCGCAGCGTTGCTCGAAGTATATATAGGCGAGGCGGTGCAAATTAGGGTTTGGGATAGGGAAGTCAAAACATTTTGTCTGGGCATGTTTGGTATAACTGTGTTTGTGTTTGTGTTGAAATAAACAAAAAAAATACATTTTTGTGTTTATTCATCCAAAATCAGAAAAGTATGTTTGGTAGGTATGTTTTTTGGGTTGAAATTGAAAAATTAAAAATCAATAATATAAATAATAAATAAAATATAATATAATAATAATAATAAATTAATACAATAATAATAAATAAATTAATACAATAAATAATAAATTACATAAAACATATTTAAAAATATAATAAAAATAAAAAATAATAAACAAAATGAAATAAATAATAATAAAAAATAAAAAATAAATATAATAATAAATAATAAGTAAATATAATAACAAATAAATACTTCATAATAATAATAATAAATGAGTATAATAATAATAAATTAATATTAAATTAATAAAATATATTTTTAAATAATTAAAAATGAATAAATAATTTATAAATAAAATGAATTAAATAAGGAAATAATAATAAATAAATAAATAAAATATATTTATAAATTAATATATAAATTAATAAATACTAATTTAATAATATAAATAATAAATATAATATAATATAATAATAATAATAAATGAATACAATAATAATAAATAAATATAATAATAAAAAATGGACTAAATAATAAATAATAATAATAAATTAACAAAATAAATAATAAATTACATAACACATATTTAAACATATAATAAAAATAATAAATAATAAACAAAATGAAATAAATAATAATAATAAATAATAAATAAATAAATATAATAATAAATAATAAGTAAATATAATAACAAATAAATACTTCATAATAATAATAAAAAATGAGTATAATAATATTAAATTAATAAAATATATTTTAAAATAATTAAAAATGAATAAATAATTTATAAATAAAATGAATTAAATAATGAAATAATAATAAATAAATAAATATAATATATTTATAAATTAATATATAAATTAATAATTAATAATTTAATAATATAAATAATAAAATAATAAAATATATTATAAAGTGAAGAAAATGTAAGTGATAAACACCCCAATAAACACAAAATTCATGTTTATTCTCATATGCTTAAAATTTGCCTAAAGTGAAAAAGTGTTTTTAAACACACATATCTCAAAAACACTAACCAAACAAGTTTATAAACACAAAACACATAAACAAACACAAAAACACCCCAACCAAACAGGCCATCAGTCGTGAGAGATTGAGGTCCACTGAAGATCGATGTACATGCGATGTATGTGATCATAAAGTGTGATAGGAGTAATTTGTTTATTTTTTTGTGTGTAATTTCTTCGGGTCATGTTTGGTAGGCAGTCTATCTCATCCGGTCTGGTCTGGTTCGGTCCGGTGTGATCTAGTCTGTTCTAATCTGATTTGGATCTTGAACTTAAAAGTCTGTTCGTAAGCGATCTGGTTTTACTATTTATTTATTATTTATTTCTTTATTTATTATTTCTTCACTTTATAATATATTTTATTAATTTATTATTTATATTATTAAATTATTATTTATTCATTTATATATTAATTTATAAATATATTATATTAATTTATTATTATTTCATTATTTAATATATTTTATTTATAAATTATTTATTCATTTTTAATTATTTAAAAATATAATTTATTAATTTAATATTTATTTATTATTATTATACTCATTTTTTGTTATTATTATGAAGTATTTATTTATTATTATATTTACTTATTATTTATTATTATATTTATTATTTATTATTATATTTATTTATTATTATTATTTAATTTTTTTTATTTTTTATTTTTTATTTTTATTATATTTTTAAATATGTTTTATGTAATTTATTATTTATTATTTATTTTATTAATTTATTATTATTATTTATTCATTTTTAATTATTTACAATTATATTTTATTATTTAGTCCATTTTTTTATTATTCTATTCATTTTTTATTATTATTATGTATTATTTAATTATATTTGTTTATTATTTTTAAATATATTTTATTTAATTTATTATTTATATTATTAATTTTTAATTTTTAATTATTTATAAATATATTTTATTATTTATTCATTTATTTATTATTATTAGCTATTATTTAATTCATTTTGTTTATTATTTATATTTTATTTTTTATTTTTTAAATATGTTTTATTTAATTTATTATTATTATTATTATTAATTTTTTATTATTATTTATTTATAAATATATTTTATTAATAAGACCATACCGAACCAGGTTGAACCATCAAAAATTCTGGTTCCAAAAACACCCCATTTGGTTCAATTTAGTCCAAACAAACATAGTCTGGTCCTTGAAAACAAAGACCAGACCAGACCAGGTGGAACCAGATAGCCTACCAAACAGGACCTCAGTTTTTTCATTTTAGGCAATTGACACTGGACAAATTATAAAATCAAGTTTGTTATTATTATGGTTTTGGGAAATATATATATATATATATATTCTGAAAGTTTTTTTGGAAATATTTTAAATCTTAGTTATATAAGTACATGTTTTGAGAGATTTTTTTCACATTTACTATGAACAGGATTTTCTTTTTCTTTTTTTGTTTTGGTGCCTTCACTCTTATGATTCGGTTTGGTTACGGTTTTTCAAAATTCAATAACCAATTTTTTCATTTAGGTTTCGGTTTTCACCCTCCAAAAATCGAACCGAATCGGTTTCATAATATATTATATATATTATCTATATACTTATATCAGACTACTGAGTACTGAGAGTCTGTTGTTAGATTTTGAGAGGATATTATATTATATATGTATTATCTATGTTTATGTAAAAAATTATGTATATGTGCTGTTTGTAAGACTATGTGTAGACTTTGTATTATTGGATCCATACAAACAAAACTTAATTTTTTAGTGGATTTATGAATTTGTAGATTTTTTTCCTATATTTATGTTGATCTGTTTATGGGATATGGGTTTCTTGTTTTGGTTATGAACTTTCCTAGATTTCCTTATGTGTTTGGTTTCATATGGATAACTTTGATTTTCATATATTAGACATAATATATAGAATTTCAAGAATAATGATTACAGATAGATGAATAAATAAATATAGAAATAAACTTGTTAGTCTATTCTTGTCAAAATTCTCTGTTTTATAAAAAGATAATAACAGTAATGAAATTTTCATTTATAAATTTTAAAATATCTAGAAAATGTTAAAAATTGAAACCGGGCCGGAAAAAATTGTTTGGTTTGGTTCGGTTTCTTTTACTAACGATTTGGTTACGATTTTCATTTTAAGAAACTGAAAATAATGGTTCGGTTTCGATTTCGGTCAAAACCAAACCGAATCGTGTGCACCCTTACTCTTATGTGACCTGGGGTGGAATAATAAAAAAAGGGTAAATTGCACTAACACCCTCTGAAGTTTTGGTTAATTCCACCTAGATACCGGTCAATGCAAGTGTAGTCCCAACATCCCCTGAGGTTTGTATTTTGTTACAATGACACCTCCTAGAAGCATAAAATGACTTTAATGCCCTTAATTATTTTTATTTGCATGTGAAATATCTAAAGTACCCTCATGTCTAAACCTTACACTCACTCACTATACCAATCACCCTTATCTCCCCACTCTTAATATTTATACACTATAGTACAAGTAATTTTAATCTTTTTCATATATTTTTAAATCTTTTATTTATTTAAATAATTATAATAATTCGGTTACTTAACATTTACAAATAATGTTACAACACTGTTATGATCTTCCCACAAAATATGTTAATTATTATTAAATTTCACTAAATTATATACCATGTATAAAAGTCAAGCAATTTTCTTTTTCAATTTACTCTTGTTATTTATGTAAAATTTTGTTTACACCACATGTTACATTCTTTTTAACTTCTCACTAAATGTATCTAATATTACTGAATTTAACTAAATTATGTTTACATCAAAATACAAAATTCTTTTAAACTTTAAATGAAATATAATAATTATTACTTAATCCCACTAAATTATATACTACTTAAAAAGTTAAAGTAATATTTATTTATTTTATAGATTTTTTATTTTTTTGTTACTCTTGTTACATGTCTAAATAATTATACATGTTTATTTATTTCATATTTATATATTGATGTTACAAAATTCTTTTGATATTTTCACTAAAATTAATAATAATTATTAAATAATAAATATAATTATATGATCAAAATCCACTAAAATTGTTGATTATTGCTATGTCTATACTATTTTATAAGAAAATTTAAGTTTCCTTATACGTTCATAATAAAGAATATATATGTTATTAGGTATGTAATACTTACAATGGTTATTACTTATAACCCTTTAGTTCTTTATTTTTTATTTTCTAGTAATCTATTAAGAATTAAAAGCAATAATTAATTAATGAAAATTTCTTACTATCACTTTAATATTTTATTATTGATGAAATAATTTTAGTGATAGAATTTACTTTTAAATAGATTCTTTATTTAAGAGGTTTTTCAATTTTATATTTAAAATAAAATTATATTTATATATTATTGTATGTCTTATTATTTATTGTAGATTTTTTTAATGAAAAGAGTGGGGTTATAAGGGTGGTTAGTGTAGGGTTTATGCATGGAGTAATTTAGACATTTTGCATACAAATTAGAATAATTAAGGGCAATAAAGTCATTTATGCTTCCATGGGGTGTCATTGCAATAAAATACAAACCCCAAGGGGTGTTAGGACTACACTTTCATTAACCAGCATTTAGGTGGAATTGATCGAAACCTCAAGGGGTGTGAGTGCAATTTATCCTAAAAAGTTACGAAAAATAAAAATAAAATGACAATTTTTGGAGCCTATATTAAAAAATGGACAACTTGCAAAAAGTAATTTAAAGAAAACATCACTTAACAAAAACAATTACAAAAAAAAGAAAAATAAAATTTTGGTCTAAAATGTCCTTTAACCCACTTTTATTCATTTCCCTTAATGTCATTGTCTTGTATTTTATTAAAATAACCCGAATAAATTAAAATTTCTAAACGGGCATAACTATCCTTTCATACAATATCATCTTAAACAACCCTCATTCTCACAGTCGTCATCTCCATCAAGTATATTAGCCAAGCCTTACTCTTTCCGTTTGGATCTGCATCCGTTCAGTATTTCCTCCACCTCTACGACCGTACGGTACATAATTTAAACTCATTTTTATTGAAAACTATGATCAATAATATATCAATAAGTAAATTATCACGAAATTTGTAAAATCACATAATATAAATTTTTTGTTTCATTACGTAACATATTTGACACAAGATGTAAATATTTTTGACTCATACGATCAACTTCTTCTTTTTTTACATAAACTTTACAGAGACTGTAGCGAACAATTTTTGATTTCTGAAAAATAGGATATAGATTTTATTGTAAAACTTTTATTTTATTGGGTAAAATATTTGACGCAAGTTATGAAAATTGTTTACTCATGAAATCAAACGTTTGGCCTCACATAAATGTAACTCAAGCTTGAGGGTGTGAAAATTTTGAAAGGCTGAAATACTAAGGAAGAGGGAAAGGTAAAGGTAAAGGTACAACTAAAACCTTAAGGTTGCGTTTGGTAACGGTTTGGTGCGGTGTTAGTTTTTGGTTTTGGTTTGGGTTGGGTTGGATTTGGTTTGGTGTGGTTTTATTTTGGTTCCAAACCATGTTTAGTGCAGATAGTTTTGGTGTGAGAAAAAGTGATGCTGAAAAACCAAACCATGTTTGGTAGAGTTGGTATGGGTTAAAATTCTGAAACCAAACCATGTTTGGTAACTTGGGATGGTTTCACATTTTATTTATAAATATTAAAATTTTGTAATATTAAAATATATTAATATACTAATATATTAATATTAAAATTTATAATATTAAAATATATTAAAATATTTTTATTATATTAAAATATATTAATATTTTTATATTAATATTAATATTAATATTTTAATATTAAAATTTATAATATTAATATTAATATTAAAATTTATAATATTAATATTAATATTAAAATTTATAATATTAATATTAATATATTAATAGGTGAGGTTCTATGTGGCCGGGCCACAGTGGCCCTAGTTTACTAACAAAAAGGTCACTTGCAAATTGTAAATAGTAAAAATTAATAGGCCCAAGCCCGTTTGTAAAGCTCAGGATTAGTTAGGCCCATGTATATACAAATGGTTAATTGACTCATGATCTAAAGCCCATGTAATAAGGGAAGTCAAATATCTATCATGGTTATCAAATGTAATGGTGGTCAAAAAGAATAATGGGAAATGGAGGGTCTGCGTGGACTTCACCAACTTAAACAAAGCTTGCCAGAAAGATTGTTTTCCTCTGCCGAAGATAAACCAGATGGTTGATGCCACAGCAGGATATGGGAGACTCTCATTCCTTGATGCCTACTCTGGCTACAATCAAATCCCGATGAATCAGGCCGATGAGGAGAAAACATCCTTTATTACCGAAGAAGGTAAGTACTGCTACAAAGTAATGCTTTTTGGACTTAAAAATGCAGGTGCCACTTATCAAAGACTTGTCAGAAGAATATTTAAAAGTCATATAAGGATCAAGGTCGAAGCCTACATAGACGACACTGTGGTAAAAAGCAGAAGGAAATATGACCACCTCAGACATCTCAAAGAAGTGTTCGACGCACTCAGGAAATACAAGATGAAGCTCAACCCTGCCAAATGTTCGTTCGGAGTCTCATCCGGACAGTTCCTCGGCCTTATCGTTAATCGAACAGGAATTGAAGCCAGCCCCTCACAAGTCAAGGCTCTGATAAGCTGTGAAGAGCCAAAGACACAGAAAAAGGTCTAGATCCTAATAGGAAGAGTAGCTGCGCTGAGCCGATTTATATCCCGACTGACGGATAGATGCAAGCCATTTTTTCAAGCAATCAGAGGAGGAAGAGGAAGCATATGGGGGCCAAAGCAGGTCGAAGCTCTTAAAAGGTTGAAGCAGTACCTCCAGGATCCGCCAATACTAACCTCATCTAACCCTGGAGAGCCATTACATCTTTACCTTGCGGTGTCAGCAGCTTTAACCAGTGCGGCGTTGGTGAAAGATGATAAAAAATGCCAGAAACCAATTTTCTTTAGCAGTAAATCTTTATCTGATGCCGAAACCAGATATACTGTGGCAGAACGAGTAGTTCTATCATTAATCAATGCAAAGAGACGCCTGAGGCACTACTTTGAGACTCATTCAATTGTGGTACCAACCACCCTACCCATGAGAGCCATTATGACAAAGCTGGACTTGACTGGAAGAATCACCAGATGGGCATTGGAGCTTGGAACATCCGACATTATATACGTACCAAGAACATCCGTAAAGGGTCAAGCTTTAGCTGACTTTCTGCTCGAAGCAAAACCTGAGTCAACTCTGATCGAATCAAACGAACCCGAGTGGACACTCTTTGTAGATGGCTTAATCGGGTCAGCGGAAGCAGGAATTGGACTCAAAATTATAACACCGGATGGAACCCGTATCCAGTAGTCAATTTGTTTGGAATTTTCTGCTACCAACAACGAAGCTGAATACGAAGCACTCTTAGCAGGATTATGACTAGCTTAGAGCCTTTGCATTCGACGACTCTGGATATTCAGTGACTCACAACTGGTAGTTAAGCAAGTTCAAGGTGAATACGATGTGGGAGAAAAGTTGCAACCATATAGGAAGCTGGCTCAGATGGAACTCAACAGATTGAAACAATACTCCCTTAGTCAAATTCCTAGGGAGGAAAATTAAAAGGCAGATCGACTAGCTAATATGGCATCTGTCAATAATCAGGATCTGACTAGAGTAGCCCCCATCGACTACCTAGATGTCATGAGCATTCAGCAGTCAGATGTCATATGCATAATACCTTGGGAGCCAAGTTGGATGGACCCCATAGTAGAATACCTGAAGAATGGCATTCTTCCTGACGATAAAGCCGAAGCTCGGAAAATTCGCATGAAATCAGCCAGATACACCTTGCTGCACGATCAACTTTACAGAAGATCTTTTGGTGGTCCATACCTTCGATGTCTCACACCTTCGGAGACATCAACCATAATGAAAGAAATCCATGAGGGATCGTGCAGAAATCACTCTGGAGGACGAGCATTGGCCCATAAAGTCCTAAATCAAAGGTATTTTTGGCCTTATCTTTCTTAAGATACTGAAACCTGTGTCAGAAGGTGCAAGAAATGTCAATTACATGGAGACAACATCCACCCACCACCCAAGTTACTGAATCCTATTTTCAGTCCACATCCATTTGCACAATGGGGGATTGATGCAGTAGGGCCACTCCCAATGGCCCTTAGATTAGTAAATCAAGCTCTAATAACGATTGATTATTTCACAAAATGGGTCGAGGCAGAGTCCTATTCCACCATCACTCGCATACATGTAATCAAGTTCATATGGGCAAACATCATCTGCATATTCGGGGTGCTAAGGGTAATAGTAATCGACAACGGAACGAATCTGGATAATCGGTGGACCAGACAGTTCTGCAATGAACATGGAATTCAGCTAAAAACATCATTAGTCGTATACCCTCAAGGAAATGGTCAAGCTGAAAGATCCAATAGAACAATATTGAATACCCTGAAGAAGAAGCTGGAAGATCTTAAAGGTGCATGGCCAGATAAACTTCCAAAAGTACTTTGGTCATACAGGACGACATCAAGACTCCCCACAGGAGAAACCCCATTCTCAATGGCTTATGGAACAGAGGCAGTCATTCCAACAGAGCAAGTGGTGCCAACTGCCAGAACGAAGTTGTATCAAGAGGAATTGAACAACCAACAACTTGTTGATGGGTTGGATTTGCTCAAAGAAAAACGAGATCAAGCCGCTATCAAACTAGCAGCCTACCATTAGAGGGTCAGAAATGCCTTCAACAAGAAAGTCAGAAGGTGTGAATTCCAGGTGGGTGATATGGTTCTGAGAAAGAAGATCGGATTAGTGGGCAAACTCAGGGAGAATTGGGAAGGGCCATACACAGTCGTAGAAGTCATAGGACGTGGGGCTTATCGCCTCAGGCATAATGATGGTCATATGGAACCTAATTCACAGAATGCCTCGCGACTGAAGAGGTACTATCCTTGACAAGTTCATTTCGTTTTTATAAATAGAATAAATAAGCAGAGGTATTCGAGCCTAGCTTTATTCATGTGTTTTTGAAATTTCCAAGTCTATTATTCTGGATGAGTCAGATGTTGTTATTTTTGTAATTTCTCATCATAATAAAAGATGATCATCCTTTTATCTTGTAAATAAGTCGAAATAGCCTGATTCACACTTTCAGAGGATCAAAATAGAAAATATTTCCTATGTGTTGAAATGACAGAGGCTCTTAAGCCTGATTCACACTTTCAGAGGATCAAAATATAAAATATTTCCTAATGGTGCGTTTGGAAACTGGTGTTTCCGTTTTTGTTCTTGTTTTTCTACTGTTCACGGGAACAAAAACGTGTTTGAGAGCCTTTGATGGTTTTTGTTTTCGTGAATAGTAAAAAAACGTTTTCTCACCCTTAGTTCAAAATTTGAGAACACCAAAATGGTATTTTTTTTTTTTTTTTTTTAACATTGTTTGTTCTCAGCAAAAAAAAAAAAAAATTTGTTGTAGATTCTCTAACCGCCATCTTCAACCTCCAAACCCTAACCCCCACCACCACCACCAGCCGCCATCCCACCACCACCACCAATGCAAATCGACACCACCACCAACACAAACCCTTGCCTCTGCAACTTGACACCCTCAATCGAATTGGGGTGATGTGGTCTTTATAAATGCTACTACTTATATATATATATATATATATATATATATATATATATTCCTGTATGCTACTCTTTTGAACAACAGTAGAGTGATCATGTTCATTGTTGTATGGAAGACTTAGAAGTGTACATTGTAACTGATTTGCATAAGAGATGACAATCAAATCAAACTTAATCTCACCCTTTGACAATTTGTTTTATACTTTTTATTCCAAATAAATCTCAAAAACGTGTTTTTTTTTGTTCCTGAAAAGTTTTTAGACAAAATTTTCAACCAAACATGTTTTTGTTTCCGGATTACCCTTAGGAGAAGAACAAGAAATTTTTTTGTTCTCAAGAGATAAAAAAACGAAAACAAAAACACTAGTTTCCAAACGCACCCTAAGTGTTGAAATGATAGAGGCTAATAAGTCTGATTCATACTTTCAGAGGATCAAAATAGAAAATATTTCGCAAGTGTTGAAATGACAGAGACTATTAAGTCTGATTCACGCTTTCAAAAGATCAAAATAGAAAATATTTTCTAAGTGTTGAAATGACAGAGGCTAATAAACCTGATTCACACTTTCAGATAATAAAAATAGAAAATATTTTATAAGTGTTGAAATGACATAGACTAATAAGCCTAATTTACATTAGACTTTCCCTTCGATGCCACGTGGCGTATTGTAAAGATGACATGTGGCGCTTCAAACCAAAAGAAAATTTTAGTTAAGGTAAAGAACGGAATGGATGAGAAGCAAGAGAAATTTTTTAAAAAATGGCCAGAATGCCCTTACTTCCTCTCTTTCCAACTCACATATGGAATATCCAGTTACACCCCTTTTGATTTATCCTAATTTCAATTACACCCCCTCTATTATGGAATATCTCAGTTACACCCCCTTAAATTTGATTCCATGTATCAAAATCTCCCTTCCGTTAATCAACCATCAGTTGTCAACCATTAAATGATGATGTCATCAATTAAAATGTATTAAATAGTCTATTTTGCCCTTTTCTTGAATTTCTTCTAATTCCTTTAATCAAAGTAAACAAAAATAAAAGGTGGGTGGAAGAATCTGAAGCAAGCTAGGGCACCACTTTCTCTCTCTCTATATATATATATGTATTTATATCTATATCATTAGAAGAAATTTCTTCTAATTCCTATAATTCCTTCTAATTCCTCTAATTCGTTACTGTTAAACCTTCAAAACCCTAGGAGAAAGCTAGGGCACCACTTTCTCTCTCTCTCTATATATATATCTGTATCTATATCTATATCTATATATATATATGCTTCGAGGAATTTTGGTGCCTTGCTTAGTTGGGGATGAAGAATCTGAAGCAATCATGGGAGCTCTCAACAAAAATGGAGTTGGTCTCCAAGGACAAAGTTATTTAATTCGCCGCAATCGACATCAAGTGAAACCGATTGTTCTTCGTTTCTTCTACCAACTCCATATACACCACCCATCTTCCATAATCCCATGTAAGTGTTTTTAATTTTCGGGTGAGAAGCTTTGAAATGGAAGAGGGATGGGGGCGGCTTGGTGGCTGGATTAGTTTTAGAAGTGAAATGAATGGATTATGGTTAGGGTTAGAGTTTGGATATGGAGATGGAGATGGAGATGGAAGTGGATTGTATTTTGTCTTTAAAAGGAATTATTTTAGTAGATTAAATGTAATAAAATAACTATGGGCAAAATAGTAAAATAATACATTTATGTTAAATGACTTAACGGCTGTTACTGACAGATGATGTAACTGGAATATTCCATAGTAGAGGGGGTGTAATTGGAATTAAGACAAATCAAAAGGGGTGTAAGTGGAATTTACCCGTAAAACTATGCTCATTTGGGATCTGTTTTTTCTTTGCTCAAAGTTTGCAGGCTCTACGTTCCAAAACTGATCCGCTTCTCTTCTTTTAATAAAAGAGTGGCTCTGCCTGTGACATGTCTCCATTACCATTCAAAGCAAAAAGGTAACTTTGCTTTTATAAATTTGGTCTCTTTTACCCTCACCTTTTAATAGATCTTTATGATACATCAAATACTCACCAACCCATGCAAATTCTATCCTTCTAATGTATCTTTAGTCGTTAGTTGCAATAAATTCTCAATTTAAGTTCTTTCTGAGTATATATACAATACAAAAGTGGAGATTTGAATTGGGCCATCTGTGACTAGACTTGTCAATGGATTGAATTTTGACCCGAATTTGATCCGAATTCGATCCGATTAGTCGGATTTGGATATGAAAAAAAATCCGATAATCCGAATACGATCTGAATCTGATAATCCGATTCCTTAACAAATTGGATTTGGATTTGCCTAATCCGATCCGATAATAACCCGATCCGATTAATTTTATATATACACATATATATTATGTTATTAATATGTAAATATTAAATAGTATACTAAATTATGTTTCAAATTTTTTTTTCCCTTTTTCATTTTTATGTTTTTATAGTTATATATTATAAGTATTGATTGTAAAATATATAATTTAGTGTTTAATATTCTTAAAAAATAACATAAAAATAAAATAAAAATTAATAATTTTTTGTAATTTTTTTTTACCTAATCGGATCGGATATCCGAAAATAAACAAATTTGAATTTGGATCAATTAAATGAAAATCTATCGAATTATCGGATCGAATCGGATCGAATATATGCTAATCGGATTCGGATCGGATCAGGACCCATTTACACTATTTGTGACCACTCAGTTTAAAAGTTTAAAATGCAAAGCATCTTTCGTCTCCAATGTGCATTATCCATATGAGTTAGCAAGTCGTTTCTTTACCCTAGATTTAATGCCACTTTCCATTTCTGTCCATGTCTTTTTTAAAGAGCAAGTCAATTCAATCATTATTTTTGGGCATGAAAGTAATTTCAAAGTTTCATTTTCATAAGTTGAAGACTGCAAATTGCAGGGTATTAGTTTGACTTAAAATTTGAAGTCATGCCAACATCCACTCTCTCCTCACTATGGTGCATTTGAAAACCTATTTTATTTATTTATTTTCTGTTTTTAAATATAAAAATTGTATTTATATTTGTCTTTGTTTTTACAGGAAAAAATTAAAAATAAAAAAATGTTTGGATCAAAATTTGTATTGAAAAATAAAATAGTATTGGTGGGCGGCGGGGGGCGGTGGTGATAGGTGACTGGCCGCGAGCGGAGGCGGCGACCGGAGGTAGTGGGGGCCGGCAGCGGCGATCGATGGCGGGGGTGGTGGTGGTTGGTGGCGGCGGCGATGGGGCGGTGGCGAATGTGGTACCCTAAACAGTGAAAAAACTTAAAAAACAACTAAAAAATATATTTGGTGTTTTCACCACTTTTATCCACTATTCACAGAAAACAATTTTCTTGGAAAAAAAAAAGTGAACAGTAAACGCGTTTACCAAACGTGTTTTTATTTTTGAAATGATGAACAATAAAGAAAACAATTTTTGTGTTGCCAAACGGACCTTATAACTTTCTCTGATCTTACTTTTTTTTAACACGAAATTAGGAAGTACCAAATTGATCATTAAAATGGAACAAAAATGCTGTGGTTAATGAAAGAGAGAAGAAGAAAAAAATATCCAAATTTTGCATCACTTTTTAACACTATCCCAACTTAACCAAGACTTTTCAATAAAAGTGGAAAATTTTTTATTGGGAGAAAAGATTCGAAAATATTAATATTTCACCAAACTATAAATGGAACCCACAATTTAATATATATGAAATAGATGCACATGCCATTGCTGATGATTCCTCTATTGTAGTGAAATTTATTCTTTTGATTTAGATTATTCAAGATCATCTTAAAATATTGATTCTTTGTTTAGTTGGAATTACATTTATCACTCCAAACAAATTGAGGGAACAAAAAAGTTTATTTATGTTCTGATTTGTGTTCCAAACTTTTGGTTAAAATATATGAGGTGCAAAGTTTTTCATTGAATTACTAAAAATTAATTATTAATTATTCTAAAACACATTAATGCGTTTTTGGAATGAAATTATAATACTAATGAATTCCTTCACTCCAATTCCAAAAAAAATATGAATTCCATCTTACTAAACTTAAATTTTTGGTCAGAGTAATGAATTAAATGACCCACAACTACAACTTGTTACTTTCTTTTGTTGTGGCTACTGGAGGACTGAAAAAGTGGCTACTGGAGTGTAATTACGGTAAAGCAATAATGATGATACATCATATCAACATCAATAAAAGAAGTGAAAGGAAAACGAAACAATGTCACATTGTTGTGGGTGCATGTATAATTCAAATTTTATTTTTATATTTCTTCGATTGTATTTTGTGGGGAAGTTTTCAAATCAAAAGATATGATCATTTCCCTATTCCAAATATTTTATACTCTTTCTCCCATATTAATTATTCATTTTTTAATTTTATTTATTTTAAAATAAATATTCAATTTTGAATCACAATACAATATAATATTATACTTTTTCATTTTATCCTTTCTTATTAATTTCAAAAGGCAGTGGGCCATACTAAAATATATAATTTTATTATATTATCAAAGGGCCAAAAAATAAAAACATAAAATAATCAAAAACAATATTTAAAAGTCATTATTATTTGAATTTATTTTCCGTTTGAACACTTTTTATATATTTCTTACTTGTCAAAAAAAAAAAAAAAAAACTTATACCACCATATTTCTCTACAGATCTGGTAAATTTCCTGAAGTGTAATTTATTTCTTGGTTCATGAAGCTGTACTTGGTGCAAACCAATTTAGCCCATGGTTTATGTAAGTTTGGATGATTACCAAATTGGTCAGTAAATCACGATGGGTGTAAAAGAGAGACAAGTATTGAAATGATTCACCTCTAACCTAGGAGTTTCAGGTAGCTGGATGTTTGACTCTTACAAAGTTCTATATTAAGTTCAGAAATGACATGATTGGTAGCGTATAAATTTGTGGTGGAACTAAAATTTCTATTGTGAATTGGACAGATATACCCGCCCAATTAATGTGCTTCCGTCATTTGTCTCGTTTAATTAAGGTAGGTTTGTTTGGTTTATATTTTTGAAAATTATTTTATGATAATTATAAAGAGAAATTTTTTGATAACATGTATTTTTATAATTGAATTTTTAAAAAACACAATCTGACGTTTTACACAATTTTCTGATCTGCAATTTTTAAAAAATAAAAAATTATTTTCAGAAACGTAAACCAATCTCTAATTAATTTTCTACAAGGTTGTAAAATTGTACTCTTTTTGGCGTTTAGCGTTTAATAGACTTATTTAATACCGTCTTTAGTATGGAGAGCCTGTATTAAATTGTTTTAATGTAATTTCACTGAGTGCCATTGGTGAGGGGATGATTCGGAAAGATCATGCTGATGTGTCCAACCAGGTCTGTGTGTTTGGCCCGTGTATCATTAACTTTGAGAACCCTCTTGTAGCTTTTTCCTCTCCAGCTGTGTTTTCTGATGTTTTAGCCGTTTGTGTCTTTCTCTGATCACCTTCTCTCTCTTGTCTTCTTCGGCTTTCTCTTTTTCAGAACAGGACTCTGATGATACAATTAATGATGTGTTTGACCTTGGACTTCCGTCTTCCACCTAATTGGAATGTAGGTTGCTCATTTGCTCCTGCATCCAGATACTCATTAAATGAAAAGCTATGCAATGTCTCATCATAGAGCAAAATTCGTCTCCTGCACAGCCCCTCTCCAACAACCATCCGACGGTCCAGATGAAGCCACTAGTTCTGTGGGCCCTTCTGCGGGTCCCAATTATTGATATTGACAAAAGGCTAAAATAGGTAGAGAAATATAAATTTCTATCCAGCTCACTTTTTGTCAAAGTCTACCCACTTCAATTTGTGAATACCAATGCGAAAAAATTACAAACCAATTATTCATAGAAATATACAATTACATAAAGAACCCCTATACTAATTTGCACAGTAAAATATAATAGCACAAATTCATTCCATAATAAATAATATCATAATATTCACTGTCAATAAAAATAATTCATAATATTATGGACCTACTATGACCTAATATCACAAATTATTCATTATCCATAAAATAAATAAATAAAATTATCTTCTTAAAATACTTAATTTTCAAAAAAGAACATTTTTATGACTTAATATCACGATATTTGAATTCAATTTTTTTTTTCAATTACCATACAATAAAAAAAAACCATTTCTATAATCACAATATTTGAATGGGAAATTATTTTTACCCAAAATATATTATAAAAAATACACCCAAAATTCAAGTATTTCCTTTCATATTGAATAGATTTTTATTTGTAGCAAGAAACACAATAATTTGTAATGGGATCACATTAGTTTTGTAGTAAGAAACACTTACAGGATTTCATTACAAAAATTTTAAATGGGTTTCATTTTAGAGAGAGAATGTGTTTTACTTGTAGTAAAAAATACAATAATTTGTAATGGGATCACATCAGTTTTGTAGTAAGAAACACTAACGGGATTTCATTGCAAAAATTTCAAATGTGTTTCTTTTTAGAGAGATAAAGTGTTTTATTTGTAGTAAAAAATAAAATAATTTGTAATGGGATCACATCAGTTTTGTAGTAAGAAGCACTAAGATTTCATTATAAAAATTTCAATCGGATTTCCTTTTAGGAACAAAATTCGTCTACTGTACAGAATGTCTCCAATTAGCATTCTACGGTTCAGATAAAGCCACGCATTCGGTGGGCCCAATACAGCAAAAGTCAAAGCTTGATTGAAACTTTTTTTACCACTTGCAATCTGAAACTTACCATACTCCATATATTAAATAGGTATATACATGCTGAATATACATAGACATATACACATATAGATACAGAATCCCCAAAATTTTGACTCCGAACCAAGCCGAAAGCATGTGTTTTTCCACCCCACGGAGCTGTGCTTAGAATATCTATACTAATAAATCTAAAATTATATTTAAATTTCAAATATAATTATAATTGCACTTTACCTCTACCATATTAATCTTTTATTTAACTATTCCTATTTCGATTTAAACTTGAAATTATCTAGAAGATGGTGAATTAAGCCTAGAGGGGGGATGAATAGGCATTTTATAAATTTAATGACCAATAAAAATTATTTGCAGAATATTTAAATTTAATCATAATAAATAGGTCATTAAAAAAAATTCCTAGAATAATAATATTTATCAGAGATAAAATAAATTATTATTGAAAGATATATTTTAATAAAAATAATGATTTTTTAATTAAAATATTTTTATCTTAATAAAAATAATAAATTATTATTAAATATATTTTGAATGAATATAATAAAGTTTTATTAAAATTAATTTTCTTTTAATAAAAATAACAATTTAGTGGATAACCACTTAATGATGTCCTAAAATCACTATTGTGATACGTAAAGTATGATTAATGTGTATTCAGGTTATTATAGTAAGGTTGAAACAAACACACTGATAACCTAACATCGATCGATTAAAACACCACCAAACGATCGAATCACCATCGATCGTTCGCTTAGTACGAATCTGCTACCACTAATCTAGGTCATCCAATTGTGCATAAAAATCACAACTGTTGTAGCACAATTGGATAATCCAAAAAACTAGAAAGAACTAGAAGATGAATAATCAATCAATATTTATTATGTTCAAAAATATGAATTTTTTCTGAAAACATATATTTTTTATGTTGTAATAACCTTAAAAAAATGAAAATTTTCAACTAAACATTTGTTAAAGTAAATTTACAATTTCTATATGGAATGTTTGATTAATTTTTTTAAAGGTTTTTATTATATATTTTTTATATGATAATGTCATATTAATTTTGAAAACAAATTGACAGAAATGAATTCAAATATCGTGATTATAGAAATGTTTTTTTATTTTATTGTATGGTAATTGGAAAAAAAAATTTGAATTCAAATATTTTGAAAATTAAATATTTTAAGATTATAATTTTATTTATTTAATTATTGATAGTGAATAATTTGTGATATTAGGTCATAGTAGATCTATAATATTTTGATATTTTTAATTTTTTATTTCATATGAATATTTTTGTTGACAATGAATATTATAATAGTATTTATTATGGGATGAATTTGTGCTATTATATTTTACTGTGTGAATTAGTATAGGGGGGTCCTTTATATAATTTTAATTTTTTGTGAAGAGTTAGTTTGTAATTTTCGGGAGTTGGTATTCAAGTGGGTAGACTTTTGAATAGTATAGGATATTGTATAATGTTTTTCCTAAACAGCCCTTGTTCACTTTTTCTTTTTTTTTTAGTGGGCCCTAGCCGGAGAGGGGCTGTGCAGGAGAAGATTATTTCTCCTCATCATATGGGTCCATGTTATCATACATGTAAAGTCTATACAATATGCATGTTTCTATATAAATTTGGTGGCAATTACAGGAAAAGTGTGGGTTCTACACTTATGCTAGTTCATGGAGGGAATTCCTTTTCTGGGCCTCATCAAATTAGAGAAATAAACTTCATGAAAGTAGGGTTTTAGTTTTGGAAATTATCCCTAACTAGCTATGTGTATCACATTGGAGAGAAAGAAATAATATTTCTGTCCCATATTAGTTGTCCACTATTGTAATTTTACTTATCCTAAAATATTTGTACTCGAATTCCAATGCAATTTAACCTTCCAATTTCCCCAACTACCATTCTTCCATTAATTTTAAACAAATATCGGACCCCACCATAATACTATATCATTAAGGGCAAAATTGGAAATTGGACACTAGTCAACCCAAATCAATAAAATGTTAAAAAATCCAAATTGGACAATGTAGACCCATTTTTACATTAGGCACATCGTACAAAATCAATACTGGATAAGCATATCTGTTAAGCCCAAATAGAAAACAAAGTCCAAGGATATAAGCTCATTTCAGGATAAAAGCTATTAAGGAAATGACCGTTTTAATATATACAATCAAAACTGACATAGGGTTTTTATTATAGCAGTTTTTTCAAAACATTAAACTTGAATTTAATGTAGATAATGTCTTTAATATGTCTTAAAACTCATTTATGAGGGTAAAACCAAGTTCATGTATAAAAGGAAGGAAAAAGAAAAGGAAAATGATCCGAAATTGCTCCCATTCTTGTTGATTCTTGAAATACCTATTATTATCTTGTCGTTTATCTATTTCTTAGTTTCTGTTTAAATTACAAAAGTTGAAATTCGTTCGGCATTTGCGAACGGGTTTACACTTTTTGGCGTCGTCTGTGGGAAACTCGATTTCTAGACAGAAGCTATTAGATCAATGGCGGGATAAACCATTACACAATTAGGAGATACAATTGTTATCCTTCAACGACTGGAGGCCCTTGAAAAAGAAAATCAGGAACTAAGGCAAAGGTTGGATCAGTCTGAACATCCAGAATTGCCTATAGCAGGACGCCGTAATGGCCCCGGTGTTGAAGAAGAGGACAATCACCATGAAGCAAGTTCAGCAGATCGAACAACAGATCATACTTGTACCCAACCAATCGCAGATGAGGTGAATATCAATAATCGTGTAGTTCCGCTCGATACGGTGACCCGACTTCAAAAGATCGTAGACGAACAAGTAAAAGATCTCAGAACACAATCACCAGCTGATCTGCCCATCGAAATGACAGCCAAAATGATTAAATCACCGTTCAGCCCCGAAATACAACAGGCGAAAAGGGCAGATAAGTTCCGGATGCCAAAATTCATTATGTTCGATGGGACGCAGGACCCAATTGAGCACCTGTTTCATGTGGAGAAGATGATGACTCTCGATATGGCTGATGATGCGCTAATGTGCAAAGCTTTTTCTACAAGCCTAACAGGCCCAACTCTGTTATGGTTTAGGCAGCTGCCCGGCAGTTCGATCGATTCTTTCCAAACACTGATGGAAAAGTTTCTGGCCCAGTATTTTGGTAATCGGAAGCAGAAGATGACCATTTCTAATCTGTTCACGATGAGACAAGCGAAAGGCGAAACATTGAAGAATTTCCCATCCAGATTCAATTTGGAAATGGGAATGATACCCGGTTGTGATCAACCAGCAGCAGTGGAAGCTTTCAAGGTGGCTATCGAACAAGGGACCAACTTTCATAGATCCTTGGTGAAGTCAACACCCCTCAACATGGGTCAGTTGAATTCACGGGCACAAGGATATTTGAGATTGAAAGAAGATGAACAAGAAAGAGGTCATCGTTCGACATTAGTCAGTGTGGAAAACAAATCAAAGGAAAGGATAATCAAGAAGGCAGATAATACGAACAACCAACGATCAACTCCACCATTTTTGTTGAAAACGCCACCAGAGCAGCAGGACCGTTCGAGGCACTGTGCGTTTCACAATGACTTTGGCCATTTAACCAATGAGTGCAGACAATTGAGGAGGCAGGTTGAGACATTGATAGCCAAAGGAGATTTGAAGAAATACGTGGACAATGGAGTCAAAAATTTTGATCGACTGAAGCCCAATAAAATTGTGGGCGGACAGCCGGTCAAAATTATTGACACAATCCATGGAAAACTAGAGGAGGATGAGGAAAGCCGTTCGGTTCAACGTTCACGAATGCGCAATGCCAACAAGATCCGAAGGGTTGGGGAGGTGAATGTAATTCAGAACTACCTAATGCCTACAATATCATTTACTCAGGAGGACTTAAGACGTGTACAACTACCACATGAAGATCCACTGGTAATTTCGATCATAGTTTCAAATTGTTTAGTTAAAAGGGTATTAGTTGATCCAGGTAGCAACACAAACATCCTGACCAAATCAGCTTTCGAGAAGATCGGCATCAACACAGAGTTAATCAAACCGACTGCCAGTCCGCTGACAGGCTTTGATGGAAAAAGGATTTTCCCGATCGGGATCCTGAACTTACCTGTGACAGCCGCAAAGCGAACCTTGACAGAAAATTTCATGTTGGTGGACGTACAACCTTCCTACAATCTGATCATGGGAAGAGGTTGGATTCATCGAATGAAAGGAGTTCCTTCTACTCTGCATCAGGTCATGCGGTATGTTGATCCTTCAGGGAAAGGATTTGTCGATATTTAAGGCGATCAAGTGGTGGCGAAAGAATGCTATGCCATCGTCACCAGAGGTTTGAAGGGCGAAAGTTCCGAACAAAACTTGTAGCAATTATCGAACCTCCGTGATCAGACTGACAATGATGAAAAGACCGAAGAGGACACCATCACAGTGGATCTGATCATCGGAAGCAAGGTAAGGACCACCCGAATTGGAAGAGGATTGAATTCTGATGAAATGAACAACTTGATTTCTATGTTGAGATCAAATATTGATGTTTTCACTTGGGAGCACAGCGACATGCCTAGGGTCGACCCAGGAACCATGATGCACACTTTAAATGTTTACTCCGATGCATATCCCGTACGGCAACGACCCAGAAGGATCGGAACCGAACGAGGAAAGTTTGTAGTTGAAGAAGTTAGCCGATTGCTAGATGCTGGTTTTATTAGAGAAGTTCATTATCCCGTTTGGCTGACCAACGTTGTCGTAGTACAAAAAAATAATGGGAAGTTCCGAATGTGTGTGGACTTCACCAACTTAAATAAAGCTTGTCCGAAGGACAGTTTCCCTTTACCTAAGATTGATCACATGATCGACGCAACTACAAGGTTCAAACATCTCACCTTCCTGGATGCTTATTCAGGATACAATCAAATCCCAATGAACCCAAAAGATGAAGACAAAACAACATTCATCATCGAACGGGGGACCTATTGTTACAAGGTCATGCCGTTCGGCCTCAAAAATGCAGGTGCGACTTATCAGCGACTGGTTGATAAGATTTTCAAGACCCAGATTGGAGATACGGTGGAGGCCTACATTGATGACATGGTTGTTAAAATCCAGCATAAGGATGATCATCTGAAGCACTTGGAGGATGTGTTCGCATCCTTGCGATCGCACAAAATGAAGCTGAACCCGGAAAAATGCACTTTTGGTGTGTCTTCCGGACAATTCTTGGGACACATATTTAACAAAGATGGAATCAAAGCAAGTCCAGTACAAGTTCAGGCATTGATTCAGATGAAGGCACCTGAGTCTCCAAAAGAAATTCAGGTTCTCACAGGAAGATTAGCTGCTCTGAGCCGGTTCATCTCCAAATTATTAGATAGATGCAAGCCGTTCTTCGATGTCCTGAAGTCTAAGAAAACGATTGCTCGGGGAGAGAAACAGCAAGAAGCGTTCGATCAGCTGAAACTCTATATGGCGAAACTACCAATCCTGACGCCACCCAAGGATCATGAGTTTTTGATTCTATATTTAGCAGTTTCTCCGAACGCAGTCAGTTCAACGTTGGTAATAGATGATGGGAACAGACAGTACCCAATTTACTATGCGAGCAAAACATTGCTTGACGCCGATAGAAGATATTCGAAGACATAGAAAATCATCTTGGCATTGGTCCAGGCAAAATGAAAGCTGTGTCATTACTTTAAGTCCCATCCGATCAGAATCCCAACAACATTTCCGATCAAAACAATTTTGTCAAAGCCCGACTTCTCGGGACGAATGACAAAATGGTCAATAGAACTAAGTATGTTCGATATTACTTATGAGCCACGAACGTTTCTAAAGGGTCAAGCTGTGGCGGATTTCCTCCTTGAGTATGAAGCGATCGAAGATGAAGTCAGTGATGTCAATCCAAGGTGGATGCTTTATGTAGATGGATCAGTGAATAGCCTGGGAGCAGGTGTGGGGATCGAACTAATATCCCCAGAAGGCACCAAGTTGCAGCAATCGATTAAACTGTGCTTTGAAAGTTCAAACAATGAGGCTGAATATGAAGCTGTTTTGGTAGGATTAAGGTTAGCAAAGGAGCTCCAGATCAAAAAATTAACTGTGTTCAGCGACTCTCAGCTAGTGGTAAATCATATCACAGGAAGTTATAATACAAATGAGGAAAAGATGTTGCAGTATAAAAATGTCGTTCAGGAAGAAATGCGAAACTTTCAAGTAGTTGCTTTCAAACAAATTCCAAGGGCGGAAAATCATGGGGCTGATTATGTAGCAAATCAAACATCTTCAGCTGGAGACGATATGATCAGGATAATTCCCGTGGATGAATTGTTCACTCCATCGATCAATAAAAAGAAGGAGATATGCGTGATTCCGTACAAGCCAAGTTGGATCGATCCAATCCTTGAATATTTATTGATCGGTGTTCTACCTGAGGATCGACGGGAGGCAAAGAAAGTAAGAGCCACTTCTACCAAGTATTCAGTGATCGATGGCTTTTTATACCATCGATCAGTGAATGGGCCCTACTTGCGATGTTTGACACCATCTGAAGCACAAGAGGTACTCAGGCAGTTGCATGATGGAACTTGTGGAAGCCATGTTGGGGGTAAATCATTATCTCATAGAGCAATAACACAAGGTTATTTCTGGCCGTACATGATTCGGGATGCGGAGGAATACGCGAGAAAGTGTGACAAATGTCAAAGACATCGATGGCTTCTCCTGTTTCGTTCGCACGATGGGGAATGAATGTGGTCGGACCATTAACAAGGGCATCATCAAATCAAAAGCATGTGCTTTTGGCCACAGATTATTTCACTAAATGGGTGGAAGCGAAGGCTTATGTAAGAATCACTCACACTCAAGTGATTGATTTTATTTTAAATCACATAATTTACAGGTTTGGAGTGCCAAAATACATAATGATGGACAACGACACAAATCTTGACAATCAGTACGTTCGGGCGTTGCTAAACGAGTATGACATCAATCAGAATTTATCATCTGTCAGCTATTAGCAAACTAATGGACAAGCCGAGATAACAAACAAAACGATTTTTTCCAGGATAAAAATAAAATTAGAGGGGATCGAAGGAAAAGGTCGATGGTTAGACGAATTACCAAGGGTCCTCTGGAGCTACCGAACGACTCCATGCAAGCCGACCGGGATGACTCCATTCGCTATGGCGTACGGAGTCGAGGCCGTAATCCCAATTGAATTGGAAGTCCCCACAACAAGAACTCATCTATTTGATCTTGAACAGAATGAAGAAATTCTAAAAATCGAAGGTAATCTCATAGATGAAAAGAGAGAAATGGCCTCAATGAGACTGACAGAATATTAACAAAGGTTGATGAGGAGTTACAACAAGAAAGTGAAACCAAGATCATTTCAAGTAGGCGATCAAGTACTAAGGGTGTTGGCCAGCAGATCAAACAAACTAGATCCCACATGGGATAGGCCGTACACAGTAACAGAGGTGATCGGCAAAGGTGCCTACAGATTGGCCGATCAAGATGGAAAATAAATCAAACGAGCTTGGAATGCAATACACCTGAAAATGTATTTTCAATAAAATTTATGTTGATCTTAAAATTCGTTTAACAGTTTGTACGATAAGACCCATTTTAAATCAATAAAGATATTATTAATATCTTCCCATATTTCTGTTCAAACTGTTATAAAAAAAAAAACTCAAGTGAAATAACTTGGCCAAAATACATAAGCCATTTAGGCAAAAGACCATCATGAAGATGGCATCAAGTTCCTGCTTTCACAAAGACGTATAAAGATATGCATAAAAAAGGTTGTGTTCAAAAGAACACATCATCCTGTTCAAAAAATATTAAGCACAACAGTGCCATTATGTTCAAAAAACATTATGTACCTCAGTGCCATATGTTCGTAAAATACCTATGCACCTAAGTGCCATCTTGTTCGAAAATATTAAAGCACATCAGTGCCATTTCAAAACTTGTCCAAAAACGCTCACCACAGGAGCATAAAAAATATATATGATTTTACAGACCTCAAAAATTGTACAAAGATAAAAACTTCTAATCAATAAGTTGAAAGATTAATATCATCAGTGGGTGGCTGCTGGTTCTCCGAAGTAGGAACGGAAGGCTCAGCTGACACTTCATTGGCAGCAGGAGGGACTGCAGAAATAGGCTCTGGTTGTTCGGATGGAATGATCCCATGCAAAATAAATTGAGCAAAATCTTTTTCATCTTGGCAAGCCTCAGGTTCTTCATACGGATAAATGACACCGCAAGCAGCATCATGAGCGGCCGGATTATCATATGTACGAGCAGAAGGGTCCATCGACATTTGATCATGACAAAATCTGAACCCGTCACAAAATTTTATGTCAAAAATGCTCACATATCTCCGATGCATTCCCATACCTCCCCTTCGGCAAATTTCTAAACCAGTTTTCAGAACAACATTGGAAGTCTCAAGATTGTGGACTTGTTTCTTCAGTTCAACATTCCGATCAAATTCTTTATGATGGAGTTTCTTTAAACTTTCCACCTCGAGCTCCAAGACCTTCCTCTGTTTCTCAGCCAACGTGGCGCATTTATCAGCTCGCAGGTATGCAACATCTATGTTTTTTCTCTTATACTCTCCTATTTCAACAGCTTTACAGAGAGCTAAGACATTAAACATAGACTGAAAAGAGAAGAAACGTTAGTAAAAAAAAAAAAAAACTTTGGTACCTCCAAAATAGAAACAGGAGCCCTAGCCAAAAGCTCGTTTTGATCGATATGCTGCTGAAAGAGTTCATCCTTGGGTGGCCACATTCCCCGAGCAAGTGCCATCAGGGAATCAGGGTCGGACATGGCCAGCGAACGACGATTCAAAGTACTTCCATAACTTTTTTCGAACTTTGGGATCCAATCGCCTTCAGGATCAAATGATGGAGGAAAACAGCAATCTGGAATAGTGTAGCCGCTCACTGACTTGGCCTTCTTCACTATCTTCTCATGTTTCTCAGCATCATTTCTTTTTGCATGCTCTGAAGGGGGACCCAACAACAACTTTTTCTGAACGCCACCGCCATCTTCGGTGTTCGTCCTCTTCAGAAGCCCCTTCGTCTTTTTTGGGTCTTCGATCAGATCAATCATTTTATTCTTTCCTTTGTCAAAAGACGAACTGACAGGGGGAGGATATTTTTTTGCTGCAGCACGCTTGGAAGTTGTTACCGGAATCTCCATTATAGTAGCTTCTGGAGCACTGGCAACAATTAGCTTCAAATTTTGAGAAGTCAAAAGTGATTTGCTGAACGAAAGAGTTGCAAAGACTTTTTCGTTCAGATATTCAAGACGTTCGGCTATATACAAAAAACACAGGCATGCGATAAAAAAAACAGACAAATACGCAGTTGAAATAAAACAGACGAAAATTTGTAAAGCACAAAAAGTACACTTGCCAGGATTTTTGAATCCACACTTCAATTTCTTACAAATACCGAAGGTCCTTGGCAGAGGATACGGGCCGGACGCATCCACCCTCCAATTTCCACCAATTTTCACCATCTTATCTTTCTATTCCTTCTCAGAAGAAGGATTCCCCTCACAAAGTTTTAAGGTCGAATGAGGGTGCAAATGGTACCGACCAGGGTTTTTTCCTGATCTGATCGACTTTATAGCAAAACAGAAAATCACCCAAACCTAAGTTCAAACCTCGTTCGTAATTCAGAACGAGCATTACAGACAAAACCCTGAAGAAATTAGGGTTTACTTGCAAAGGTGTAAGCCCTAAGGAAAGAGAATGTAGTGATAGAAGGGATGTAGGGGAAATCTAAGTACAACCAAGTAATGCGCAGAGAACAAGACGTCACCCAGTTCAACTTTCTCATATGATTTAAAGTTTAAATCAGAAGAATACTCAGAAATTGAAACATCTTTTGGAATATCAAACTCTATTCGACATCTATCAGCTAATGATAATTTACGTAATTGTTTTCGGGAAAGCTTTTGAGGACTTGATTCAATAAGATCGGGGGCAACCATAGAAGAAGAAACAACAGGGGCATCATCAACAACCACCTCCACATAAAGGGTTCGACTACTGTCACTACTCATGATATTTTGATTTTAGAAAGAAAGATGAAGGACGAAAAGAAAAACTAACCTCAAGAATTTCTTGCTGGAAATCGTCTTCAAAGAGTAAGAGTCTGCTTTTGTAAATGGGGAAGAAGTATTGAAGAAGATGAATGAAGTAAGGAAACAGATGGTTACACATGGCTCTTCGAATTCCCACCCTATTTCAAAAATGTGAAATGGGCTTCGGAATTGGGGGCAAAGTGTAGGCCCATTTTTACATCAGGCCCATCGTACAAAATCAACACTGGATCAACATATCTGTTAAGTCCAAATAGAAAACAAAGCCCAAGGATATAAGCCTATTTCAGGATAAAAGCTATTAAGGAAATGACCGTTTCAATATATACAATCAAAACTGACATAGGGTTTTTATTTCAAAACATTAAACTTGAATTTAATGTAGATATTGTCTTTAATATGTCTTAAAACCCATTTATGAGGGTAAGACTAAGTTCATGTATAAAAGGAAGGAAAAAGAAAAGGAAAAGGATATGAAATTGCTCTCATTCTTGTTGATTCTTGAAATACCTATTTTTATCTTGTCGTTTATCTATTTCTTAGCTTCTGTTTAAATTACAAAAGTTGAAATTCGTTCGGCATTTGCGAACGGGTTTACAGACAACTATTGTGGGACGGAGGGAGTAATAGGCTTTTCAAAGTTGAATCCTTACCTCCTGCAGTGATCTTCAATGCCATCACAAACTCAGTGAGACTCGGGCTCTTCTTAATTAAGCTTTCCTCTTGCCCTCTTGCCGAGACTATTGCCCTGGAATGGAATTTATCATCCTCTTTTTTCGCCATTAGCCATGGGAACCCTTTCTTCAATTTTCCCGCTTAGTGTTATCAATGGGTTAGGCGCATTGAGGTACTAAAGGTCATTTGGAGCCTAGGCGCGAAGCGCACGGCAAGGCGCGTACCTGAGTGAAGTGAGGCTCACAATTAAAAATTTAACACAAATGTATCACATTTAAATAAATATACAAGTTCTAATAAAACATGATATAAAAGACATTAAAACTAATAAAAAAAAGTTGCAAGACCATAGTTTAATTAAAACATGAGTATACTCTTTACTTTCTAGGTGAAAATAAAATGTAAAAAAGATTATTTCTGTTTAAAATTAAGCCTTCCATTAAAAAAAAGAAATACCCTACTATTCTTATGAAAAAAAAGAAGAAAAAGAACTAAGAATAGAAAAAAGAAAGAAAAAAAAGCTCAGAATAAACTAAAAATAGAATAAACAAAAATATATATATATATATATATATATATATATATATGTCGCCTCTCTCTCTTATTTTCAATTTGTTACTTGTTACGTTACGTCTTTTTTTTTTATTTGATTTTTGAACTTCCAATTAGATCATGTAATGATATATCATAATATCTTTATTTTATATTGTATTTAATATATTATAAAGAGAGTAAATCTTTTTGGGCCCACTAATTTACATATACAAGTTAACCTATACAAAATAACATTTACTATTCATTATTATACAACTGTAGGTTTAAATGGGCCTCACAAATTATATTATATCCTTTTAAAAGTCAACAAACCTTTTGTATTCTCTAGGTATAGCCGTAAATCTGCATAGAGATAACAAATTACAACAGTGATTGCGCCTCGCAAGAGGCAAGACACTATTTTTGCGCCTCGTGCCTAGGCGCGCCTTTGATAACACTGTTCCCACTGCCATGTCTCTTCCCATCCATCCACCCATCATCTTGGACCAACCTCCATAGCCATTCACCTCCATGTCTACGATCCCACACCATAGCTACCAACTGATGATAGAGATTAAGACATGCATGTTGATTTGCCCTTGAAATTACCTAGACAATGGTGAACTAAGCCTAGAGGGGGTGAATAGGTTTTTTGTGAATTAATTGACAAATTAAAATTTTAATTGCGGAAAAGTCAATTTTAATTCAATTCGATCACAATATAAACTACACAATAATAAATATAAGTGCAGAAAATAAATCAGAGACGACACCAATATTTTTACGTGAAAAAACCTTGGAAAGACTCAAAGTAAAAACCCACGGATACGCTCGGGTATCGATGCACTATGAATCAAGAAGTATAAGACTCTATGAAGTTTTAGACTTACAAATCACTCTTGATCTGACTTTTTCCACTTGATATCTGAAAGTCTTGAATCACTTGCGCTCCATGAAGCTCTCACTCCGATCTCCGTACTCTGATGGTTCCATTTATCAACGGATCAAAGAACCACGAAGTCTTTTGCTTCGATTAAGGTGGTGTGATGATTTTTCAGCAACTAGATCATCCAATTGTGCATAATGATCTTTGGTGTAGAAACACAATTGGAAAACCCCAAACCAAGAGAGAAGTAGAAAATATATAATCACTCAATACTTTTCTCTATATATATATCTCTGTAGAAATATATGAACTGTAGAATAATTTCAGAGATCTCTCACCCAAGTCACACCCTTCTCTTAGGTTTAACTCATATATATAGAGAAGAGTCTTTAATTAATGGTAATAATCATTTACCAGATATGATTCGTATTTCCACCATTTAAATCTTCCAAGTATAAATAAATATATCAATGATAATCCAATATACTGATAATAGTTTTTAATCACGTCCCAAAGTGGTTAGGAATTGATTGCATCTCAATATAATACTTCCCACAAATAAATCTGCGTAGCCACTTACTGAGTACTCAGTGACTGTTATACCAAATACTCGGTGAACACCCAATCGTGCGAAAGTGTGCTCAAGTTCGCAAAACTCTCGGGTGAAAAAATACACTTTTGCGCAAACCGTGGGAAAGTTCGAACCTTATCGAGTACTCGGTAACATTCCCACCGAGTACTCGGTGGAACAAAAATAATATTTCCCGGATTTCTTTGTTGCTTTGCACTGCCGCTTCTAGCCGTTGTTCCACTGAATATCCTTTCTATCTTCACCACTTTATACACACATTTAACTCTTAACAACCCAATCTAAAATACAAAACTCTCAACATGGTTTTTTATCAGAATAATGTCATTACATAAATAAATGTTACAATCTCCCCCTTGACATTTCTGAGATAAAACCATGTTTTACAAATATATCCTCACGATAAAATAAAATCTATACCTATGAACACACACCGACAAACATAGACATAGACTTTTCTTTTGAACTCATGATGATATGTGAATCCTGCAATCACAACACTTAAACAAACATACTTGTGAAAAACAAGTGTAGAAAACAAATAGTAGGAATAATCAAAATTAAATGATCATAAACAAAATAAATAATATCAACATGAAGCATAATGATCATTAATCAATAACAAATAATTCTCCCCCTCAATCAAATATTTCTCCCCCTTAACTGTATATTTCTCCCCCTTACTAAATACTTCTCCCCCTCAATTAAATACTTCTCCCCCTTTTTGTCACTGAAATGACAAGGAATTAAATAACAATAAAAATAATCAAGATATTTGAAAGGGAAAACACAAAGTGTAAACATTGAGAAAAATAAACGAGAAAACTAGAGAATCTAAGCAACGCTTATATTAAGACATAGAACTCTAAAGATTATATCCAGATTCTCGAATAAAAAAAACTCTACGATGCATGAACTTAAATCTAATACATGAACTCAATATGCTCAAACTAAGAAATATATATATATATATATTTAGAAACATATGAGTAAGGCAGTAGAGACAATTAGTTAACCATTAACACATAATATTCAAAGATTTGACTTAGCTATTATACACACAGAAGTGAAGAAAATCAGTATACATACCTTGCAGTCACAAGACAGACTTTACATAGTTTTTGCATATATGAAAAATATTCAGGTGCAAGCAAACAACTAAAATGAAAGCAATACGTACTAATTCTAATAATCTCCTCACTAACCATGATGATACTTCGGTCAAAAACCTAAGCTAGAAGTCAAATCGTTAACTTGGACCTTATGGCATTTAAATGTCTCACAATTTAATCTTTTGCACCTTTTTCACTTTATCCCCTTTTGTCTTTCTAAGCTCCAAACTTTCCAGCGAAGATTTTTAGTCCCGACCAACTGGGCCTAAACTTCTTCCATGGGATGTATGCTCATTAGTCTTCTCTCATTTTTACGCGAACACTCAATGTTTACTAAGGGAAAAGGCCCGGTTACTCAGATCGAATAACTACTTTTTGCATTTCTATATTTTAAACATCTCATTCTTTCCTCTTTTAACATCACCCCAACATTCATAAACACGCAAAAGGTATTTAAAAGCACTGATCAATCTAGCATAGCTCATGAATATACATATCACTTCGGGTTAGATGATAAAGACTAAAAGTTTCAGCAAGTATTACAATCATCTCCGAAGTAAAACAAACACCCAATTTTAATGAGTTCTAAAAATAATATTTAAACATGTCAAGTGAATAACTCATATCCTCATGTCAAACTAGCAACTCCAATTCCCATAAGCATAATAATAAAAGTAAATATGAGAATAGAGTGAAATATGACAACCATTTGTACCCTTAGCCAAACTCAACATGCTAAGAATTTTCATTTTATAATTTTTATGGTACTTTTTGTCATAAAGATGCATGCATGAATAATCCTAATAATAGCAAAATATGATGCATGCATAATAATAAACAAAAATAAATAAACATGCAAATAAAAAATAAAAAAAATGCATGATAATGTATCGATTCTAGGATAAACGATAATGCAAGATATTCCTAGAATGATACATATGAAAACATATATCCTAATGATAACATGTTACTAAATTTTCTAAGATGCACATGATTTTGAAAATCTAATGATTTTGTAGAGATATCTGTTGATTGAGAAGCTATGGATATAAACTCCAGACATTTCTCAGTACAAAATTTAGGAAATATGTGATACCGATTATGAGATGTACGTACACCTTCCATAAGACAATTTCCAAAAGAGTCATTAATAATGCATTTATCACGACGAAAATTGACATATTGATAATCATTGCATATTTGGGTAATGCTAAGCAAATTAGCCTTTCGGCCCTTATCACAATCAACATGTTCAAGTCTAGGTGGACCAGAAGCAACAATGGTGCCATTTTCTAAACTTTTAAACGTTTTCTTTTCATTAAAAGAACCATTCTTACCATCACTATCCTTGAGATTATCAACCATTGACTTATCTTCTTTCACGTGCCCAGAGTCACATGCTCTAAGTTCAGTATGAACCTTACAATGTAGCTTATTTTTTCTAACCCATGTATGAGCATCACAATAATGTAGCTCACCTTTTCTAACCCATGCTTGTCTGATCTTAGGTGTTTTACTTGCATGGTTAGATAAATTCTTTATCTCTTTACTTAAAATCCTAATTTGATCTTCAACATTGAGTCTTTTCTGAGTTCTTGATTTCCTCTTAGATTTTAAAGTCTTTCCTTTTAACTTTGAACACAGGTCAAATGTGACCTTTCACTTCACAATGATGGCATATCGGAACAAACTTTTGAAAATCATTATTCATACCCTTAGAGGTAAAAAAAACCCTTCTTTCAACAGATTTTTCGACTTAAGATTGAACATTAAAATTCTTATCAGACTTACCTTGAGAAGAACTCGATTCTACATGAGATCCCTTAACAAAAATAGTTTTGGGAATGACATTATGATTTCTTGGTGTTCCTTTAAACCCCAAACCTTTAGTATTACCCACAGATTTGACTACACTCAACATATGATCAAGCTTATTAGTTCCACTAGACCATCTATGAATAATTGAGTTAACATCTTCCAAATTCTTCTCCAAATCTCCAATCTTCACAGATTTCTCAATCAAATCAGATTTTACAGCTATTAGTTCCTTATTGAGATCTTCTACACTCTTTAAAACCTCCATCCTTTCTTTTTCAGACTTTCTCAAACTTTTAATCTATTCAGACTTATCAGTCATGTGTTAATTAAAATCATGAGTAATGCTGGTTAATTATTCTCTTAATGATTCTTTTTCCTTGTCAACACTTTTAAATTTACCAATAAATTTTGAGAAAACTTTGCTAATATGAGTGTACTTATCATGCAATTTATTGTACTTAACTTGAAACGAATCATTACAATCATCATCACCCTTATTATTTTCATCCCCAGACATTGCCCAACTCGATGCAACTTCATAAACCTCCATACTTTGAGCAACAAGCATGGTGAAGTTCTCAGACTCATTACCTACTTTTGAGCTTGTTGCATCACAAGCTAATCCATCATCCCTAATGACATCTAGACCTTTTGTCCTTTTTGACTTGTTAATGCACTCCACAGTAATGTGACCAAACCCTTGATACTCAATACATTGAGATTTCTTCTTTTTACGATCAAACTTATCATTTTAATTTTGAATTTTTTTATTTTTAGAATCATGTGATCTATCTCCAAAATCTTGTTCTTTGAATAATTCTTGACTATAATAATATTTTAAAAACTCTTTCATCATTGCTTTCCAAAACACATGATTAGAGCCATCAAACAAAAGGGACCTAGATACGGACCCTCTTTCATGAGGTAAATCCATCGCCTAAGTTCAAGATCTAACCCTAGGTCGTTAACCTAAATCAGGGCAAACATTGCTCTGATACCAATTGAAATTACCTAAACAATGGTGAACTAAGCCTAGAGGGGGGGGGGGGGGGGGGGGGGGTGAATAGGCTTTTTGTGAATTAATTCACAAATTAAAATTTTAATTGCAGAAAGTCAATTTTAATTAAATTCGATCACAATATAAACCACGCAATAATAAATATAAGTACATAAAATAAATCAAAGACAACACCAATATTTTTACGTGGAAAAATCTTGGAAAGACTCCAAGTAAAAACCACGGATATGCTCGGTATCGATGCACTATGAATCAAGAAGTACAAGACTCTATGAAGTTTTAAACTTACAAATCACTCATAATCTTCCTTTCTCCACTCGACGTCTAAAAGTCTTGAATCACTCGCGTTCCACAAAGCTCTCGCTCCGATTTTGGTACTCTGACGGCTCCGTTTCTCAACGAATCAAAGAATCACGAAGCCTCTTGCTTCGATCAAGGTGATGTGATAATTGTTCAGCAACTAGATCATCCAATTGTGCATAACGATCTTTGGTGTAGAAACACAATTGGAAAACCCCAAACCAAGAGAGAAGTAGAAAATATATAATCACTCAATAATTTTTTCTATATATATATCTCTGTAGAAATATATGAACTATAGAATAATTTCAGAGATCTCTCACCCAAGCCACAACCTTTTCTTAGGTTTAACTCATATATATAGAGAATAATCTTCAATTAATGGTAATAATCCTTTACCAATTAGGATTCATATTTCCACCATTTAAATCTTCCAAATATAAATAAATATATCAATGATAATCCAATATACTGATAATAGTTTCTAATCATGTCCCAAAGTGGTTAGGAATTGATTGCATCTCAATTTAATACTTCCCACAAATGAATTTGCGCAGTCACCTACTGAGTACTCGGTGGTTGTTATACCGAGTACTTAGTGAACACCCAACCGTGAGAAAGTGTGCGGAAGTTCGTAAAACTCTCGGGTGAAAAAAATACACTTTTGCGCAAATCGCGCAAAAGTTCACACCTTACCGAGTACTCGGTAACACTCCCACCGAGTACTCGGTGGAACAAAAACAATATTTCCCGAATTTTTTTGTTGTTTTTCACTGCAGCTTCCAGCTGTTGTTCCACTGAATATCCTTTGTATCTTCACCACTTTGTATACACATTTAATTCTTAACAATCCAATCTAAAACACAAAACTCTCAACTTGGTTTTTTGATCAGAATAATGTCATTACATAAATAAATGTTCTTACAACCCTCTTAAATGAAGGGCATGCCTTGAGGATGCAGTCAACAAAGAAACATCCATTATAGTAGCAACGATGATGATGGTTTGAATCGCCATCGGATATCATAGGAGTATTTGGATATGTATTTTGTTTGATCTTGTTTAGCCCTAATTTGATGCTTATGCTGAATGCATTTATTATCATTAACACCTGGTTGTTGGGGTTTAATGCTATGAGGACTTGTTTGGGCTTCAAAGTCTTGTTCATTTTTTCTTCTAGGCACATGGCCTCACTTCATGTATTTTTATTTCCTTCTTTTAATATAACCATTTACTTACATGAAAAGAACATATTGTTGATGATTCCCCTAATCCTTAAAATGATCCTACAGGAGCCAAAATTTGGTTGCCCGCCTATTTAATCATCTGATAAACTCTATGGAGTCTTGCGTGACTGATTTGGTGACCCATTGTGATACTGTCAAGGAGCTATGGGAGTAACTCAATGTCTTATACTCGGGTAAGGATAATATGAGTCATATTTATAAAATATCTCAATCATTCTTTCGTTCGGAGCAGCAGACAACTCATATCAGTGACTATTTCGTCTCCTTCAAGAAGATTTATGAAGACTATCTCAATCATTTTTTCTTCTAGGCCCATGGCCTCACTTCATGTATTTTTATTTCCTTTTTTTAATATTAACCATTTACTTAATTACCAAAAAAAAACATCTTGTCGATAATTCCCCTAATCCTCAAAATGATCCTATATGCACCAAAATCTGGTTACATGATGATTCCCGCCTATTTAAATAATTGATAAATTCTATGGAGTCTCGAGTGGCTGATTTGGTAACCCATTGTGATACTGTCAAGGAGCTATGGGAGTATTTCAATGTCTTATATCCGGGTAAGGATTATATGAATCGTATTTATGAAATATCTCAATCATTCTTTCGTTCGAAGCAGCAGACGGCTCATATTAGTGATTATTTCGTCTCATTCAATAAAATTTATGAAAAGTTCAATGTCTTGATGCCCCTTACTATAGATATTCATGAAATAAGTCAACAACGGGAACAATTAACTATATTAGCATTTCTCAGTGGCTTCTGACTAGAATATGAGTCAACTCGTTATTAGATCTTAGATAGTCGGGATATTTCTCTTACAAAGGCATATTCTCGAGCACTTCGTTCTATTCGTTTGACTTCTAGATCAGGCGATACTGGAGAGAGGACTGTTTTGGCAAGCAATACGAACACTGGAGGTCGTGGGAGAGGCCGTGGTGGTTGCAATTCTGACAGCATGTTTATTAGCTTTCATTATGGTGGTGTAGGCCATACCCATGATAGGTACTGGAAGCTACATGGGAAACCGCGGTTTGCCAATGTCTGTTATAGTGAAGAATCAACAGTGCAGAATCTTGGATCTGTTCTATCAGATGATACGACTGTTCACCTTTTTGTTGCAAAATATTCTCGTCTGCTAGCAAATTAGACCCCTGTATCAACCTCTCTTGTTTAGTCAGACCTTTCTACAACATATATTTCAGCCTCTTCTCAGACATGGATTGTTGATTTTGGTGCTATTGACCATATGACCGGAATAACAGGTATTTTACAGGATTATTCTCCCACATCTTCTCACCCAGATGTGGGTGTCGCCGATGGCTCTTATATACTAGTTTGAGGGATTGAGACGACATCACCCACCTCCAATATCACTTTATCATTTGTGTTATATTGACCTGCACTTCCATTCAATTTACTATATGTTAGTGCCCTTACTGGACAACTGAATTGTCGTGTTGTTTTCTTTAGTGCTTCTTCTGGATCTGTTGACGAACAAGACTATTGGTAAGGGTCGTCGCACTTTAGGAGGGCTCTACGTGATGGATGAAGAAACAAATTTCATGGCCTTTTCGAGTCTCTCCTCTACACCTCTTAATTTTCACTGTCGACTTGGTCATCATACTTTCTCAAGCCTAAAGTGTTTGTGTCCTAGAGTTCACAATCGACTTGGTCATCATACTTTCTCAAGCCTAAAGATATGATCATTTCCCTATTCCAATATTCCAAATATTTTACAATACAATATAATCTTATACTTTTTTATTTTATCCCTCCTTATTAATTTCAAAAAACAGTGAGCCCAACTAAAATATATAATTTTATTATATTATCAAAGGACAAAAAAAAAACACAAAATAATCAAAAACAAATATTGAAAAATCATTATTATTTGGGATGCATTCCCCGTTTGAATACTTTTTATATATTACTTGTCAAAAAAAAACAACTTATACCACCATATTTCTCTACAGATCTGGTTAATTTCCAGAAGTGTAATTTGTTTCTTGGTTCATGAAGCTGTACTTGGTGCAAAACAATTCAGCCCATGGTTCATGTAAGTTTGGATGATTACCAAATTGGTCCGTAAACCACGATGGGTGTAAAAAAGAGAGTGAGTATTGAGATTATTCACCTTTAACCTAGGAGTTTCAGGTAGCTAGATGTTTGACTCTTACAAAGTCTCATATTAAGTTCAGAAATGACATGATTGGTAGCGTATAAATTTGTGGGGGAACTAAAATTTCTATTGTGAATTGGACAGATATACCCGCCAATCAATGTGCTTCCGTCATTGTCTCGTTTAATTAAGGAAGTCTGCTTGATTTGTATTTTTGAATTTTTTTTTTGAAGTTCTGAAAACTGAAAATTATTTTATGAAAATTATAAAGATGAGTTATCTGAAAACATACATTTTTATAATTGAATTTTCTGAAAACACAACCAAACAGACGTTTTGCACAATTTTCTGATCTTTAGGGCCCGTTTGATTTCTAGTCTGGTCTGGTTTTGTCTGGTTTTATCTGGTTATATTGGTTTTGTTTGGTCTTGTGTGGTTTTGTAAAGAGTAGTGGCTAGTGGGGTCCACCATGAATTATATATATAGAAAGAAAGAGTAAATAATAGTAGTCAGCGGGGCCCACCATGAATTATATATATATATAGAAGGCTAATTTGCACTAACACCCCCTGAGGTTTGGTTTTGCTTGCCATTACATCCCAAATGACCAAAATACCCTTTATAAAATTCGAAAATATTAAGGATAATGTGAAATGACCTTTATGCCTCAACCCCAAATATATAAAATTTTGAAAAACATATATATAAATTCGAAAAAATATATAAAATTGAAAAAAATGTATAAAATTCGAAAACAAATATTTAAAATTTGAAAAAATATATAAAATTAGAATAAAATATATAAATTTTGAAAAATATATATAAATTTCAAAAAATATATATAAAATAAAAAAAAAATATAAAATTCGAAAATATATATATAAATTGAAAAATATTTAAATTCAAATATATATATTTCAAAAAATATATATAAAATTCAAAATATATATATATTCAAAAAAAAAAATTCAAAACATTATATAATTTCGAAAAACATATATAAATTTAAAAATATATATAAAAAATTAAAAAATATATATAAAATTTGAAATATATATAATTCAAAAATAGATATATAAAATTTGAAATATATATAAATTCGAATATATATATTTAAAAAAAAATCAAAAAATATATATTTTCTAAAACAAAATTCAAAAAATTATATAATTTTGAAAAACATATATAAATTTCAAAAAATATATAAAATTTGAAATATATATATATATAATTTGAAAAATATATAAATTCGAAAATATACATATTTTTTGAAATGATTATATGTTTTTCGAAATTATATAATTTTTTGAATTTTGTTTTTGAAAATATATATATTTTGAATTTTTTTTTTTGAAATATATATATATTCGAATTTATATAATTTTCAAATTTTATATATATATTTTCGAAATATATATATATTTCCAATTTATATGTTTTTGAAAATATATATAGATGCAAACCTCAGGGGGTGTTAGTGCAAATTATTCTATATTGAAAGAAAGAGAGTAAAGAATAGTGGCTAGCGGAATACACCATGAATTATATATATATATATAGAAAGAGAGAGAGAAAAAATATATGTGTAGTGGAATGCGGGGCCCACCTATAAAAAATATTTGGTTTTAAATTGTAAAAATCAAAGTCCATTTGATCTTTAAAAAAAAGCAAAAACAAGACAAAACTAAACCAAACTAAAAATCAAACAAGCCCATAATTTTCAGAAAATAGAAAATTGTATGCAAACCAAGCTCTGATTAATTTTTTCCAAGGTTGTAAAATTGCACTCTTTTTGGCATTTAGTAGTTATGTCGACTTATTTAATACCGTTTTTAGTATGGAGGGCCTGTATTAAATTGTTTTAATGTAATTTCACTGAGTGTCATTGGTGAAGGGATGATTCGGAAAGATCATGCTGATGTGTCCAACCAGGTCTGTGTGTTTGGCCCATGTATGATTAACTTAGGGGGGTTTGAATATCCTAAAAAAACCTAGCATGCTCATTCCGAGTAGCCTCGAACTTATGCTTTGCAGCCCTTCTATTTTCTTTTCTAATCTTCTTCCTTTCCTTTGGAGATAATATGGGATTAATAGCATTTGAAATAAGGTTCATGTCACCACCTGGGACAGAAACAATAGTCATAGTGCCACCATGGCCCTCAGGGCAAGAATCCCCTGACTTCACCTGGGTTGGTTTATCCACAAGGGACACCTCAATGCTAGAACTGACTACCTTAATCTCAGGGTAGGACAGTAACTGATGGGCTGATGAAGAAACAGGGGAAAAAATGGTATTGGGGGGGGGGGGGGGGGGTGGGGGCGCTTGAGCAAGGGTTTGGAACCAAATCAGTAGATGAAATAGGAAAGTTGGGAATATGGTTAGAAAGAGGAGGAGAAGGGATAAGAGCACTAGCAAAAGGAAGACACAGTACCCCTGAAGAAGAAGCAGGTAAGATCCTTAGAGATGGACTCACTGGTGTGGCCAACAATGGGGGGGGTCTAAGGAGAAGGATCAACAATAGTGTCATTCCTACTCTGCTTCTTTTTAACCTGAGTCCATTGCTCCACCTCATTTACTTTCCCATCTAAGGGTTTGGGAGCCCAAACTCTCTTCACTTTAGGATACTGGGCATCTGAATGTCCAAAACAACAGTAAGATGAACATGAATCTGGCCTCCACTGATAGCTAACATCAATACTAAAAAAATCCCCATTACCGAATTTAACCATAACACTATCAAGTAGTTTCTTTGAAGCCTGAACCTCAATGCATACTCTAGCATATGACACTCTTTTCTTGGTATCTGTCATGTCATCAACAAACAAAGGAACACCTATAACACTAGCAATGGTACTTAAAGCTTTGCTATTCCAATATTCTAAGGGAACATTATGAAATTGAGCCCATAAATGGAGAGAAGTGCATGTATCTTTAGTGAATTGCATTCTAGGTGTCCATAGTTTGAGGAAGATAGGCCTGTTAGTGTTGACACAGCCAACATATGGCAACGAAGCGGGCCGAAAATTGGCCAAAATTGGGCTTTTTTTGGGCTATTTTCGGGCCAAAATTGGGCTATTTTTGGGCCTAAATTGGGCTGGATTTGGGCCGAAAATGGGCTGTTTTTCGGGCCAGATATGGGCTACGAAATGGGTCATAAGTTGGGCTGAAATTGGGCCAGAATTGGGCTGTGAAAATGGGCCAGAATTGGGCCATAAGTTGGGCTGAAATTGGGCCAGAATTGGGCTGCGAAATTGGGTCGAAAACTGGGCTGAAATTGGGCCAAAAACTGGGCTGAAAATGGGCTGCGAATTGGGCTGAGAAAATATGTTAGAAGATGGGTTGAAAATGGGTCATATCATGAAGTTGATTAAGACTAGAAAATTATAAAATTTGTGGAGTATTGGACACTTTTGAAAAGAGATGTAGTTGAATTGGTGAAAGTGTTTAGATATAATTAAAATTTAGGTTGTTTTTATCTTTTATTTATTTATTCATTTATTTTTAATTTATCTTTAGGATAGTTTCAGGTTATAAATAATGTACGTATACCTCTGTTACAGAGGTCCACGACCAATACAAAATTTATCTTTTGCTTCAATAACATCGTCAATTTTACTTTCTTACATAATTTATTTTATCAGTCCATTTAAATTCTTGTCTTGCGAATTTCATTATTTTTATTCTAGTTTATCGTAGTTAATTTCTTGGTTACCGGAAGTCCTCTTCATTGAGGCAGAAGAATCTTTACACACGAGTTTTGTTCACTCTCGTGTATTTCACCTGATTTGAAAAATCTATTAAAAAAGAAATGATAAGTTGTTCGTCTTGAACCGTTTGAACCACATCACCAGTTCTGGCACGCCCGTGATTTATGTAAAATACATTCGACTTAATTTTTCGGCCAATTAATTTTAGTGCGAACAGTTACCAAACAACCATGGACCTTCGTCCAGAATCAATTTGCAATCACTCTCATTCATGAATTTAAAAATATAAATACCACCATCAATCCCTATGGTATCAGTAAGTCATTTTTTTCCCATAAACTTTTGGCCAGGAACTAACCATCCTAAATGGTAAATTCTTTGCAAGAAAAAAGCCCACTAAACTTGACTGCCATTCCAATACTCCTTCAATGGGGGAGGGGGGGTCAACCACAATCCTTTCTTCCATCCACATTAAGGGGATGAGCAAATTACATAACCATTATAGTGTGAGAAATAATGGTAGACCATGCCAAAGCTGGAGGGGGAGAGGAAATAATGGATGGAGTGCTAGTGGAAAGTGGGGCTCGAAAAGGAGAAGAAACATTGCACCCTAGACCTTGAGAAGGGTGACAGGAAGGTGGGCCCCCCAAAGGGGATGGGAGGAGTGGAGGAAAAACATTGTCAGTAAATGATGGAGGGTTGAGGGTAGTTGTGACAGTAGTAGGAGCAGGTTGAAAATGGTGAATAGGTGGTAAAGTGGTAGGGTGAACAGTGTTAGGTGAGGGGGTGTCAGTAGTCAATGATGTAAAAGGTGCAACACATGATGGTCTAGTGGACAAAAGGGAGGGGGGGGGGGGATACATGATTGGTTTAGGACCTCCATTGCATGAGGAAATGAGGAAATAACAGGCATAGAGGAAGCATTAGGCTTACCATCAATGACTGATATGCAGAGACCTTCCCTTGCTCAACACAAGACAATCTAAGCTGATTTTTCAAAAACTTAAACATGTTTCCTGAGATCAGTAGCCTCCTCCTATTGTTGGATAACCTTCCTTGTTTCAACAACTTGATCAACATCAGGTTGGGTAGAAGCAAGCCTTTTATTCAGCACCATGTTATCCCTTTGGAGGATATCAACCACTATGCCTATGACATTCATTTCCTTAGTTAGGGCATTAATCTTAGCATCATAATGGATAGCCATGAAGTACTATCATCCTCCTCATTCTTAGATGAAACCACAACATTAGGGGGGAAACAGGGACATGACAACTAACAATAAAAATAGCTATGATAGGAAAATGTGGGGGAGGAAGAGAATAGGATGTCTAGGAGGCAGCCTCAACACCTAGTGTAGACAAATGGTAAGCAGAAGGAATATTGAGTGGAGGGAAAAGAAGAGGAGGTGGAGGTGGATGATGGATAACTAGAGAAGCTGAGGGAAATATAAAATGGCTAGAAGAGGGGGATGTGGATGAGACAAGGTGAAGGGAGGGATTGCCATTGAGAGGTTTTTTGGGAGGTTTCCAAGCCATTTTTTTTAGTTTCATCCCTAATATATTACATGAAACCTCATCTCTTTCTCACTTGTTCCACTGCCAACCTCATCTCCTTTTTTCTCTACATGTATTTATATACATGAAACCTCATATATGTAGAGAGAGAAAGAGAGGAGGTAGAAAGAGAAGAGGTTTGATATCTATATAGATATATCCACGCCGTCCACCTTTCCCTCTCCCCTCCCACCCTCTCTCTATATTACTTGTTGCGCTGCCGTCCACACCCACTCCCCGCCGTCCGCCGCCACATTCCATGCCGTCCGCCCCGCATCTCTTTAATTTCTCGGTAATTGTTTATATATATACATGTGTTATATGTATAATTTCTCCTAGTTTGATATGTATATAAATATATATATATATATATATATGAGTTTTTTATTTTTTGAAATTTCAAATTTTAGGGAAAGAAAAACTGGAATGGCTAACCTGGCTGACCCGAATATGTCGGGTTGTACCCAACCCTATTGAAATCCGAGTTGGGTCGGGATGGGTTAACCTAAATTTCGGTTTGCGCCGGGGCCGGGTTGATCCCGCCATGTTGCACCCCTACTATTCCCCCTATATATGACTATGAAAGTATATTTTAGTTCAATATCTCTTTCAATGTATATATTGTTATGTTCGTCTTTTAATTTTGAATTTTGAACATTTATTTTTGTTTTTTATTGTTGTAATATTTAGTAAAATTGATGTCTTTATGATTAACCACCTTATCAATATAATTGTAATTAATATATACAATTCATGATTATATTTTTAACTTTTATTTAATTTCTAACTTATCAAAAAATATTCATATTACTATATAATCATGAATGAGAGGGTCGACTCTCTTCTAATCTTAAATCCCACTAGAGCTTATGCGAATTACATTTTGCCATATTCATGAACCAATTATTGATTCTATCAAGAGTTAAGGAATGACCACTCAATTAAAACTCAAATTTTAGTTTCTTTCTTGTGTATGGTTTAAAAATCTAAATAATGTCAATTCTGTAAGAACACTTTTGTGTATTATTTATTTATGGCATGTTTTAGACAATGACCATGTTGAGTGTTAGATAAGTTATGTTGGTTTCAACGACATCTACAAGCTACAACAAAAGGCAATAGTGAAGAATACAAAAGAAGTGCAGTATTGAGTAAAAATGTCTCCCGATGGCAAAAATGACATTTCCCAAAGTCATTAATTCAAGCAAAAAGTCTCGGGGAGTCAAGAGGGTTATTTTGGCACAGTTATAGAGTAAAGTGGGTTTAACAAAAATGCTTACGTTTTCAGTTTCAAAATGTGGCTGGAAAGTGGATTTGTACGCTTGAAGATATGCTCCAAGCTATGCTTGGACCTACGCTTCAAGCGTAGGTGCGATAAGTTGTTATATGTTTTTGTTGCGATGGTCTATCTACCCCAATTACATTGTGGCTACGACTTTATACATTGGGATACGTGTCATATACATTATATTCATCAGAATATAAGGGGTTTACTCAATTTGGTGTGAAATTATGAGAAAGGGCAACATTAGGGTTTCCATCAATTTCTTTATAAATAGGAGAAGTCTCTACAGAATTGGTGGACTTTGAAGAAAGATTTTCTGCAATATTCTATTGTTCATATTCTTCTATAGAGATATTGATATAAAGATAAAAAAATATCATCGAGTGATTCTTATTGTTCTCTCTTGTTTTGGAGTTGATTCTATCGTGCTTCTACATCGACGATCTTATGCACAGTCGAATCATCTAGATTCAGAAAAATCTACACACTGTTGATTGCAACTTGGTTGCCTTGATCCGTTGAAGAGCAGTGCCGTATGAGTGTTGAGATCAGAGCAAGAAGCTTCGTGATTATTCGATTTGTTGAGAAGTAGAGCCGTCAGAGTACGAAGATCGGAGCGAGAGCTTCATGGAGTGCGAGTGAATCTAGACTTTCAGGCGTCGAGTGAAGAACAACAAATTACAGCGGTTGTAAGTTCTGTTTTCATAGAGTCTGTACAAATTCTTTGATTCATAGTACATCGATACCCGAGCGTATCCGTGGTTTTTACTTGGAGTCTTTTCAGGATTTTCCACGTAAAAATCTCCGTGTCTTCTCATTATTTAATTTCTGCACTTATTTTCATATTTGCTTGATTGATCTGATTTGAGAATTGACTAGAGAATTAGGGTTTGTGATTGATTAAAATTGAATTTCTGCTAAATAATTTTAATTAATCATAAAATAGACAAAAACCTATTCACCCCCTCTAGGCTATTTTCATTATCGTCTAGGTAATTTCAATTTCAATCTTCTATTTCGCAGTACTAACATACTTATAAATACACAGACATATATGTATTTTTACACATTCTTAAATTGGTCAAGTGCAAGAACTTTATTACAACACTCAAACTTAACTATCGATTGCATGAGAAATGACCTTAATACCCTGAAACAAAAATGGATCTTTGTGGAATATTTTGAAGTTTGATCAAAAGCAAATTACACCATTGCCCTTATGATGCTTTAGGCGGGAATTGGGTTAGTCCTTTCACCTAACACCCATGATATTTCCTGTCCTCACAGCAAGAGAGGGGTAAAAGGAAACGAAACATACCACGATCTTCTTTTTCTATGATATTTGCATCTTCACTTCATGAAAGGTGATATGTATATATATATATATATATATATATATATATATGGGTTTATACACTGTTGAATGTCGTGCTTGTGGTTCTTTTTTTTCAGTAAATCAAAAGATATATAAACACGAAAACAAGCCTAGCAGAGAGAACTCAGCAAAGGCAAAACAATTACAGAATCCGAACTAGGCCAAGCCTAGAAGAAACAAAGAGAACTAGAACTAGTACATAAAGGATCTAGCACTAAAACAAAAAGGATAGCTATAGATCAAAGAAGAAATTACACAAGAAATGTAGTATCAAGAGGATCATCAATGATCACAGAATTAGGAATGCTCCATTCCTGCAGAATTTCTCTTGTTTTGCAACTATCAACCAGCTTGATGGACATCATCTTCCATATGATAAAGGCTTCGATTCCCTTGATTATGCATGTGACATTAGAGGCCTTACTAGTGAAAATTCTTGCATTTATCTCTTTCCATATAAAGTAAATGGAAGTGGCGAAACACAGTTTATAAATGCATGCTTGAAGAGGGTTGGTGCCTGGCTTCCAACGAGATGAGACCCAATCAATAATAGAGAGCAAAGAGAGGTTCCCATGGTATATGCCACATCTTTGTTAAGCCCACTGCCAGATTCTAGAGAAGAATACACAGTTGAAAAAAAGGTGTTCATGTGATTCAGAAGCACTGTTGCAAAGAACACATGTACCTGTGAGGTTACTTGGCACTCCAGACTTGTCAAGAGTTCTCAATCTTTGGTTAATGGCAAGCCACGCAATAAAAGAACATCTTGGAATGTGATTAGGAAACCAGAGGCAGTGATACCTATGGCATTTAGGTGAGGGAGGTAGCATGGCATGATAAGTGTGTTTCAAACTAAAATTTCCATTGGGAGAGAGTGTCCAACAACACCAGTCCTTTATACCATGATGAATGGGAGGGAGGTGGTCAAAACAGTGGGGGGGGGGGGGGGGGGGGAGAGATGTTAATAAGAGCTCTGGGAATTCTCCAACATCCTCCTCTCAGAATTCTGCAAACTTTGGGGTTTCCTGTCATGTGAGTGCTGTTTAGGCTATGGTTCAGGAGGTTATCAATGCTTCCATAAGGGAGCCAGTAATCATGCCACATGGATACATTCTTACCATTGACAATTTGGTGCTTGATGAAGCCTTTTGCAAACCCTGTTAACTTTAAGATGCTTCTCCAGTTCCATGAGTTCAAAGAAGATGCTTTTAGAGTCCAGAAACTTGAACCTTTGATGATATTTGAGTGAACCCAATCATACCAAAACGACTGACCTTCATCATGAAATAAGTGCCATATGTGTCTGAGCAAAGAAATTCTATTGAGCAAGGAGAGACATGGGATGCCAAGCCCTCCATATTCCTTAGGCCTACATATATTACTCCATTTCATCTTAGCTCCACTTTTCTTCATATATGTTCCTGACCATAAGAAACATCTTAGGGTAGTGTTCAAGCTTCTAATCACTTGTAGAGGGAGGATCATATGGGAACTCCAGTAGTAATGAATACTTAACAACATGGTTTTGATGAGTTGAATCCTTCCTGCATAGGACAAGAATTTTGAGGTCCAACATTGGATTTTGTTAGTGATTCTACCAAGGAGGGTTTTGAAATCTGAAGATGAGAGCTTTGAGGAGGAAAGAGGAAAACCTAGGTACCTAAAAGGGAATGTACCTAGATCAAAACCACAAGCTGTCTTCATTTAGTTCAAACAATCAACAGTGATGCTAGAAGTGAATAACAAGCTCTTATGATGGTTAGGTTTGAGTCCTGAAAGGTTTGAAAAATATTGGATACTCTCAAGCAACACAGAGAATGAGTTAATATCCCCATTACAGAATAATATCAAACCATCAGCAAAGCAAACATGGGTAAGCTGGTTTTTGCTACATCTCCAATGGTAGGAAAAGGAAAGATTTCTAGTAATGAAATGTTTGAGAGTTGTAGAATAGACATCCATGGCCATGACAAAAAGAAAGGGAGAAATTGGGTCACCTTGCCTTAGGCCTTGAGCACCTCTAAAATATCCCACCAGTTCACCATTAAGAGAGATAGAAAAAGAGGGGGAGCACATACATGCCTTGATCCAACCTATGACAGTGGGAGGGAATTTCAGAATGCTGAGAGTATCCAAAATAAATTCCAGTTAATGGAATCAAAAGCCTTGTGCAAATCAATTTTCAAAGCACATTTAGGATAAGAGGAGGTTGTGTGGTACCCTTTAAACAACTCCTGAACAATGAAGAAACCATCACCAATTTTCCTGCCATGGACAAAGGCAGTTTGACATTTGTCAGTAATGAGAGGTAAAACAACTTTAAGTTTCATAGCTAGAAGCTTTGAGATGACTCTATATATGATGTTGCAACATGAAATAGGTCTGAAGTCACTCATAGAGGAAGGGTTTTGCACTTTTGGGACAAGGGCAATAAAAGTAGAATTCAATTCTTTTAGGAGTTGTCCATTTGCAAAGAATTCCTGAATAGCTTTTGAAACATCAACCCCAATAACTGACCATGTTTTCTTGAAGAAATAAGCATTAATTAAAACCATCTGGACCAGGAGATTTGAAATTGTTGAGCTTAAAGAAGCAAGATTGGATTGCCTCAGAGGTGGGGATCTCACAGAGGGATTGAAAGAGGTCATCTGTAATAGTTTTTGAGTAGACAATTCTCAAATCTTCAATGCCAGAGTAGGAAGAGGAAGCATTGCCTAGTAAGTTTTGAAAAAAACTCACAGCCTTTATTTTTATCTCATTGGTGGAGCTGGTTGTAATACCATTCCCAAGAGTTAGAGATGTAATTCTTTTCGTATTGCATCTTGAATTGAAGGATTTTAGAAAGAACTTTGTATTGCCATCTCCCTCCTTAAGCCAGTTTATTTTTGACTTTTGTTGATAGAAGGTTTCCTCAGCTTTAGAAAGATCAGTATAATTCTTGAGAATATCCTTTTCAAGCTCTCTGAGTGAGGGGTTGTCAGGATTTCTGTCAAGATTATATTGACAAGTGCCAAGAGCTTCTTTTGCCTCATTCACCTTGAGGGTGATGTTGCTGAAATTTCTGGAATTTAACAGCTTTAACTTAGGCTTCAACAATTTAAGCTTCCTGGAAATTTGGTACATGGTGGATCCTGCATGGTTCCAAACAGCTTGAACAGTAGGGATGAAGTCATTGTGATCAACAATGAAATTAAAAAATTTAAAGGGACAATGTCTCTTGATCATAGTGATTTATGTCTTGATAATCATGTGGTTCTTGCTATATACAAAGGTGATTTATGGTTAATACTTAGTAGCTAACTTTTGATTTCTGTGTAGAGTTTACATCTAAGGTCTAGGTATGTAATTATTGTATTTACTGACGAGTTGAAAAGGGTTAATTTCTTCTATAAATGTAAATTTAGTTGGGTGTAGTAGGTGGATATGCATGTATACGTGCATGTGCATGTGCATGTGCATGTTGAATAGTACATGGCATTTATGCATATGATATTTTTAATCGTGGTCATCAGAAAGTTTGAGAGGCAATACGTCTAATTATCCTTTGCAGGGGGCTACGTTTCATTATACTAGATATTGTTACCTTGTTATGCATTTATTTTGTATTTTTATTGTGGGTGATAAAAAATTACTTATCAGTTGAACCTTCTCTCTTTACTTGCATACTCATGTTTCTTTTAGTTTCTTTTTACAATATAGTACTTTCTATGGACATTGGAAGGGATGAAGCTATTGACCATCATGAATTGCTCGATGGTGAAAATATTCAGGTGCAGGAGCAGTTATCACCTTTAGTTGATTATGCTACTATTGGGGGAATGGTAAGCAGTTAAATATCAAGGCTCAGCTGTCGTACTTGATTTGTTTTCCAGTTACAAAAACGCATTCATTTCCTTTCTTTTGGGTTATTAGGAGGTTTATTTCACAATTTTTTTTTCATCTAAATGTCATTTTTGTGCTGCTATGTTGACTGTGATGTGCATAGAAATTTTAGAAAAATTACACAAAGTTTTTGCTTGGAATCTGCCTTATATATACCCATGATTCCATGTAATACAAGAAACCCCTTCTAGATTTTGAGAAATTATTTCATGCTGTGCTTCTCAATTTTATTCTTTAAGCTGAAAATAAGGAAAACATGAAAAAGAATTATTAAACACCGATTATTCGGTAGCTCAAACTTCCTTAATGCATGCGTGGCCCTCGGTGGTAAATGTTCTTGTTAGTTATAGTGTGTGGGTGTCTTTGGGCTTGACCCAATATGGGTCAGAGCCATATGATTTTGTGTACCCATCTATGTGTTGCCCTAATATTTATATATATATATATATATAGGACTGCTAACCAGAAAGTTAGTAAGTCAATATTACACTAATTTCAACATGGTATCAGAGCCATATACTGAAGTTTGAGAAATTCTCTTCTCACAAAATCCTAACCCTAATCATCATCCTTCTTCCCTAACCCTAATCCACACAAACCCTAACCCTTGTTATTTTTTTTTTTGTGAAGGCAAATTCCGCTACGCAGCGCCCCGGTCGGGGATCGTAATGGGTCATTGACTGAAAAGTTGTCTTAATATATATATAGGGGTGCGATTTCCCATTGTTTATGTGAGTAGGGGTGCGGTTTCCCCTTGTTTCGATTCACAGGATCATCTCTGGATTTTTTATTTATTTAAGATTTTATTATGGCGGATTTATCGTCTTCCGGCGGTAGGGCCGTTGAGAACAACAACAAGCCCATTATTTCTGAGATTGTTTTTGCCTCTACCAAGCTTACAGATCAACGTTTGGATGGATCTAATTTTCAGCATTAGAGAAAGATTATTCTTTTTGCTATTCGTGGTATGGATAAGGAAGATCATCTTACTGTTGAATTCCTGAACAAGCAATCTGACCCTGCAGGTTATAAGATTTGGTTACGTGATGATGCACGGTTATATAACCAACTTATCAAGCGTCTATATCCAGCTTTTCAGTCTTTACCAGAGTTGTTTTGTGAGTTGTGTCAGTTCGCGAAACATCATCGCGTGTCATATGTGTCTAGGATAAATAAACGAGCATGTGCTCCATTTGATCTAGTTCATTATGATGTTTGGGGTCTATGTCTAGTTCAGTTTAAGTCTGGGTTTCGTTATTTTGTTATATTTGTGGATAATTATTCCCGTGTTACTTGGTTATATCTAATAAAACAACATTCTGAGATTTTTTATGTCTTTTGTGCTTTTTACAATAAAATTCGTAATCAGTTTTCTATGTCTATTCGCACGTTGCGTAGTGACAACGCACGTGAATATTTTTCTTCTCCCTTTACATCATTTATGACCCAAGAGGGTATCATTCACCAGTCTTCATGTCCAGATACCCCCCAACAAAATGGAGTTGCTGAGCGTAAAAATTGACATATTATGGAAGTTGCTCGAGCACTTATGTTTCATATGAGAGTCCCAAAAATATTCTGGAGCGACGCAGTATTGACTGCAACATATTTGATCAATCAGATGTCATCGTCTGTTCTTAAGGGGGAGATTCCACATAAAGTATTATTTCCTAACCAGTCTATTCATTCTCTTCCATTACGCATTTTTGGATGCACCTGCTATATTCGGGATATTATACCAAAGATCACACAGTCTTTTATCGCCAGTCGGATGCAGGTAGCATTTTACTTGTTGTTTATGTTGATGACATTGTGATCACTGTCATCGATGGTGCAGGTATTTCTTCACTAAAAGCATTTCTGTAGACTCAATTTCAGACAAAGGATCTTGGTTGTCTTCATTATTTCTTGGGAGTTGAGGTGGCCCGTAGCAAACGGGGAATATTTCTCTCTCAAAGAAAATATGTTCTAGATCTGTTACGTGACACGGGGATGATGAGTTTTAAACCATATGATACTCCTATGGCTCCTGGAGTTAAATTATCTGGAGAAGATGGAGATGTGTTCTCTGATCCTGAGCGTTATAGACGTTTGGTTGGGAAACTTAATTATCTTGCAGTAACCCGTCATGATATTGCCTTTCCTGTAAGTGTGGTCAGTCAGTTTATGGCAGTGCCTCGTGTTCCGCATTGGGATGCAGTGATTCATATTCTACAATATATTAAAGGTACTCCAGGTCGAGGATTATTGTATAATAACTATGGCCATATGCGGATTGAAGGGTTTTCGGATGCTGATTGGGCAGGATCCCCGTGTGATAGGAAATCTACTACAGGTTACTGTGTGTTCGTTGGTGGTAATTTGATTTCCTGGAAAAGCAAGAAACAAAATGTAGTGGCTCGCTCCAGTGCTGAATCAGAGTATCGTGCATTGACTCACTTAACTAGTGAGGTGATATATTTGTAACAACTTCTCGATGAGCTTGGTTACAAGTCCTCAGAACCGTCCCAGTTGTGGTGTGATAATCAAACAGCTATACATATTGCCTCTAATCCTGTTTTTCATGAAAGAACAAAACATATTGAAGTGGATTGTCATTTTGTGCGAGATAAGCTACAAGGTGGACAGATCTCTTTGAAGCATGTGAAGACCAGTGATCAGCTAGCAGATGTGTTTACTAAATCTCTTATGGGCAATCAGGTTTCTTATATATGTAATAAGTTGGACATGATTAATATCTATGCTCCAGCTTGAGGGGGAGTGTTAGTTATAGTGTGTGGGTGTCTTTGGGCTTGACCCAATATGGGTCAGACCCATATGATTTTGTGTACCCATCTATGTGTTGCCCTAATATTTATATATATATATATATATATATATAGGACTGCTAACCAGAAAGTTAGTAAGTCAATATTACACTAATATCAACAGTTCTATCTGTTGATAGCACCAGGGTACCCGTGCTATAAATTCTATAGTTATCCACGTAAGTATCTTATTATTAGTCTTTTTTTTTTCTTTCTTAACTGTACTTATAGTGCTTTCTTTTTTTACATGATTTAGAGCTGTAATAACATCTTCTATATAGACACATTTATTGTTCCGAGCTGTGATGTACTTATTCTACAAATAGAATGATATGAAATTAACCTCCAAATGTTTTATTGAGTTCTAACTGCAGTTGCTTGCTTCCCAGATGACTTAGTAAGGTCCTTTGTAGTAGATGTGAGACACATAATGTTTTAAAAAATTCTTGAATTTTTATAGAAATTCTTTAGCTTCACTTTTCAGTGCTTAAATAACATCCTTTATGGTTTCAGAAAATTTGGTAGTAACTTGGGTGAATCCTAAATTGTTTCCAAGGGCAATAATGGTCCATTTCTGCAAAATAGCTTGGGGATTGTTTAGAAGTTTTATTAAAATGGCACTCTTGAGAGGGGCTAAAAAATAACTTGGGAAAGGCTAGAAGTGCTATAATCGAAGTATGACCTGCTTGAGTTGTTTGGCATATTGCTACTCATTTTAAGCATGTTAATGAAAAACTTTTGGGCCATTTTGCATTAATTTTCTTTCTTATTTCCTGCTGCCCCTCTTACAACTTTGTTCCTCCTGTCACCCGTAAAAGTTCACCTTTAAATTGGCAACACCGGAGGGTGATCGATTAGTGAGTGTATCTAATGCTATTGCACTTTTATTTAGTAAGATCCACTGTTTCTTGCCAATGATATACTGCTAAACTCACAATTTTACAAGCTATCCTTCATGTCGGGACAGCCACATATGTAAAAAAAAAAAAAAAAAAAAAAAAAAAAAAAAAAAAAAAAAAAAAAAAAAAAAAAAAAAAAAAACTATTGTTGACATAGGGGTTTAAATTTGTTTTTTTTACAAGCTATCCTTAATTTAAATGTTTTATTCATAGGGGTTTGATTGATCCACTGGTTAAAACTATTGTTTATTTGGGTTTTATTTAGTAAAAGCCATGCGTTATTTTTTATTTGGATCAAATTTGGGAGTAGAACTTTTCATTCCTTGTTAAAAAGTCAACATAGACATTCCTTCTAGTTAGGTTAATAGTAACATTTGAAATATTGTCTATATGTAACATTTGAAATATCCAAAGAAATTGTCTCGAAGATTGCATTTGGTTGTGTTATTATATCTACCACTACCCCCCTTTTGCAAAGAAAAATAAATAGCAAACAGATTCCTCTTTTAGTGAAGTGGTAACTAGAGATACAAGCAGGCACGGAGCCACAACCATCACTTGGGGGCAATTGTTCCCGGAATTTTTTTTTTTTTTGCTATTTTTAAGACTAATACAAGTTTTTTGTAAGGGAATATAAGAAGAAAAAAAAAAAGAGATTTGTCCCTCAATAATTTTTTTAAAATTTCTGCTTATTGACCCTAATATCATAGATTGTCCCCCATTACAAATTTTTCGGGCTCCATCTCTGGATACAAGGAATGATGTTCTACCAGGACAGTTATTATTAGTTAAATTATTCAGCACATAGGTTCTGCAACCACTCCAAACAAATTGTCTATGCGTATTTGGATGGACACTGGAACAAACAATTCAGCCATTGGTGATTTCCCTAGCAGAGATCGTTAGTATATATTCCTTTGTGGGATTTAGTTGATTTACGTGTAGAGTCCGAGTTTGCTGCTGGGTGGTATACTAATATGTCAATAACGTCTAGAATATAGTTTTTATAGTATAGTGACTAAGTTCCAATCAGAACAATTCATATACTGCAACTATACACGGTAAATGCAATTATGTCTCTTGTGAATGTTTGAATTTTTTAAAAATGATTCTTGTTACATAAACTAAAATTTTACAGGCTAAAGAGGAGGACAATTTTGCCATTGTGTTTGCAGCTATGGGTGTCAACATGGAGACAACACAGTTTTTCAAACGTTATTATGAGGAGAATGGATCAATGGAGAGAGGGACTCTTTTCCTAAACTTGGCAAATTTTTGTGAATTAACTTGTGCCTTTTGCTTCCATAAGATGATTTTGCCTCCAGCCTTGATGGGATCTCAATGCTATTATTTAGCATCGAATACTGAAATATCAAATGTTGTAGATTATTGTTGTGACCAGGGACGGACCTATATAGAGGCGAGTGGGGGCCAAATTTTTTTTTTTTAATACTTTTTTTAGCCTAAATTTTATTATATTTATGTATATGCCTCTACTGAAATTCCTTTTTAGCGTACATGCCCCCACTACAAGTTAGTAATATCTCGTCTACTCCCATTGTAAATATATTTTTTTAAATACGCCCCCACTGGTATAGAATCCTAGGTCGGTCACTGGTTGTGACACAATGTTAATTGTTACATCAGGTATCTATCTGTTGCTCGAGAGGAAGGCCCAGGAAGACGTGGATATCCTTGTTATATGTATACTGATCTTGCAACAATCTATGTGCGTGCGGGATGAATTGGACGACGAAAATGATCCATCACTCAAATTCGAATATAACTTTTCCAAAAATGATGGTAATACACCATTTACATATAACATGCAGTTCTACAATCGAGATGCAAGTAATTGTATGAGGAAACAAACTCATACTCTTCTCCTGTTCTCTCTCCTTGTGGTGACAACTCTGCCATGCGACTTTCACCTCCTCGTTTATCCTGCTTAGGTTACCTATCTCCTGTATTTTGCCCAGAAAATAAAGGCTGGTGTTCTTATTAAGTCCCAATATTCTTTCCACAAAGGATCAGCTAGATTATAAGTTTGTGTTGCCCTGTGCGGGATGAGTTCGGCTTTTAGTGTTGAGTTTCAAGAGCATGCAGTTGTTTATAAGTTATGAAAGCCCCTGTCATAGAAGATGCTTGTTTATTTATCTATTATTTTGTTTTTCCATTTTCTCTGGAATATAGGGTGCGTTTGGAAACTAGTGTTTTCATTTTTCGTTTTTTATCTCTTGAGAACAAAAAAATTTCTTGTTCTTGTCCTAAGGGTAATCCGGAAACAAAAACATGTTTAGTTGGAAATTTTGTCTAAAAAATTTTCTGAACAAAAAAAAAAAAAACTTTTTGGAGGTTAGAGTTTGGAGGTTGAAGATGAATGTTAGGGTTTGGAGGTTGAAAATGGAAGTTAGGGAATCTGCAACAATTATTATTTTTTTTGGCTGAGAACAAACAGTGCTGAAAACAAAAAAACACCATTTTGGTGTTCTCAAATTTTGAACTAAGGGTGAGAAAACGTTTTTTTACTGTTCACGAAAACAAAAACCATCAAAGGCTCCCCAAACGCATTTTTGTTCCCGTGAACAGTGAAAAAAAATAAGAACGAAAACGGAAACGCCCTATCCAAACGCGCCCTTATTTTTCTGAGAAAATGGCGTGTTCTTTTTTTTTTTTTTTTTTTTTTTCCAATATGAAAATGTTCTTAATTCTGTATTTTCGAGGTTGTTTAACTGTAAAATAATGTGAGTAAGTTGGAAATATGGAATGGATTCTTTTAAACGAGTGTCACTCTTAAACTTTGCGCGCGCTTTCCATGCACTTCTTTGCCTCAAATTTTACAGTGGACTAAATTTATTTCGTTTTGGTGCCTTCACTCTTATGAGACCTGCGGTGGAAAAATAAACAGGGAGGACCATTGGGGAAAAAATAGCAGCTCACCATATAATGAAGATAAGAGTAAACGAAAATTCTGACCTCAATAATTTATTTTTTTAATGTCTTTTGGGTTCTTTAGGTTGCATAAGTTTCAGATTTTAAACTCAATTTCAATTCCATGAACAAAGTCATTAGCGTATGAGATGAAGTAAATTTATTTTAACCGTTTATTTTTTATTTTATTTTTTATATATATAGAGACTTGAACCATGGACCTTTATTATTTATTCCTTCTGATCACTAATTATCATTTGTAAGTGTGTGAATTTCCAAGCCCATAGAAGCCCATCAGGCATCAGGCTCATCGAACTAACAGCCCAACAAGGTTATCAGGCGTCAGGCCCATCGGACTAACAACCCAGCAAAGTTATCAGGCATCAGGCCCATTTCAACTTATCATTCTTTGTAAATAAAGATGATGATGTAATAATGATGTAATGACAATAAGATTGCCCTAATGGGCTCAAAGCCCATTAAGGGTATCTGTATAAAAGAGACAAAATCTAAATAAAAAGATTCATTCGTGTGTTGTGCAAATTTTGGCATCTACATCATTCAACTTTAAAAAGTGACGATTTATTACTGGACTGCAATTCTTAATTCGTAGAATACTAATCAGAATTTATTCTAAATTCATAATATTCATATTACTATATAATCGTGAATGAGAGGGTCGACTCTCTTCTAATCTTAAATCCCACTAGAGCTTATGCGAATTGCATTTTGCCATATTCACGAACCAATTATTGGTTCTATCAAGGGTTAAGAAATGGCCACTCAATTAAAACTCAAATTTTAGCTTCTTTCTTGTAACGGTTTAAAAATCTAAATAATGTCATTTCAATCTTCTATTTCGACATACTTATAAATACACACACATATATATATATATATATATATATATATATATATATATATATATATATATATATATATAATTTTTACACATTCTTAAATTGGTCAAGTGCAAGAACTTCATTACAACACTCAAACTTAACTATAGATTGCATTAGAAATGACCTTAATACCCTGAAATAAAAATGGATCTTTGTGGAATATTTTGGAGTTTGAGCAAAAGCAAAATTACACTATTGCCCTTATAATGCTTTAGGTGGGAATTGGGTCGGTCCTTTCACCCAACACCCATGATATTTACTGTCCACACAACAACAAATAGAGAAAGAGGGGTTGTAAAAGAAACGAAACATACCACGGCCTTCTTTTTCTGTGATATTTGCATCTTCACTTCATCAAACCCTATTCCATCTTAATTTACCGGAAAAAAACCCCGGTCCATCTGAGTCTACCCATAAGAAGATTCAAAATCTTTATCTTTCTCTTTGTTTTGATCATAAACCCTAAAAAAATCCTACCCTTATTTTGAGATGGTGGCAAATCTTTTTCACTCACTCTCAAAACCCCCAACTTGTTTTGTCTACAAAACTTAGAATGGATCTTTGTGCAATATTCTGGAGTTTGAGCAAAAGCAAAATTACACCATTGCCCTTATGATGCTTTAGGCGGGAATTGGGTCAGTCATTTCACCCAACACCCATGATATTTCCTGTCCACACAGCAAGAGATAGAGAGGGGGGGGGGGGGGTAAAAGGAAACGAAACATACCACGACTTTCTTTTTCTATGATATTTGCATATTCACTTCATGAAACCCTATTCCATCATAATTTACCAAAAAAAAAAAATCCCGGTCCATTCGAGTCTATCCACAAGACAATCCAAAATCTCTATCTTTCTCTTTGTTTTAATCTAAACCCTAAAACAACCCTACCCTTGTTTTGAGATGGTGGCGAGTCTTTTTCACTGACTCTCAAAACCCCCAACCTGTTTTGTCTACAAAGTTTAGAATGGATCTTTGTAGAGTATTCTGGAGTTTGAGCAAAAGCAAAATTACACCATTACCCTTATGATGCTTTAGGCGGGAATTGGGTTAGTCCTTTCACCGAACACCCATGATATTTCCTGTCCACACAGCAAGAGATAGAGAAAGAGAGGGGTACAAGGAAACGAAACATACCACAGCCTTCTTTTTCTATGATATTTGCATCTTCACTTCATGAAACCCCATTCCATCTTAATTTACAAAAAAAAAAAAAAATCCCGGTCCATCCGAGTCTATCCACAAAACGATCCAAAACCTCTATCTTTCTCTTTGTTTTGATCATAAACCCTAAAAAACCCTACCATTGTTTTGAGATGGTGGTGAGTCTTTTTCACTAACTCTCAAAATCCCCAACCTGTTTTGTCTCTAAAACATAGAATGGATCTTTGTGGAATATTCTGGAGTTTGAGCAAAAGCAAAATTACACCATTGCCCTTATGATGCTTTAGGCGGGAATTGGGTGAGTCTTTTCACCCCCAACACCTATGATATTTCCTGTCCACACAACAAGAGATAGAGAGAGTGAGAGGGGTAAAAGGAAACGAAACATACCAAGACCTTTTTCTGTGATATTTGCATCTTCACTTCATGAAACCCTATTCCATCTTAATTTACCCAAAAAAAAACCCGGTTCATTAGATTTTGCCCACAAGATGATCCAAAATCTCTATCTTTCTTTTTGTTTTGATCATAAACCCTAAAAAGACCCTACCCTTGTTTTGAGATGGTGGCGAGTCTTTTTCACTGACTCTCAAAACCCCCAACATGTTTTGTCTCCAAAAATTAGAATGGATCTTTGTGGAATATTCTGAAGTTTGAGCAAAAGCAAAATTACATCATTGCCCTTATGATGCTTTAGGCGGGAATTGAGTCAGTCTTTTCACCGAACACTCATGATATTTCCTGTCCACACAGCAAGATATATATAGAGAGAGATATAGGGGTAAAAGGAAACAAAACATACCACGACCTTCTTTTTCTGTGATATTTGCATCTTCACTTCATGAAACCCTATTCCATCTTAATTTACCAAAAAAAACCCGGTCCATCTGAGTTTACCCACAAGACAATCCAAAATCTCTATCTTTGTCTTTGTTTTTATCATAAACCCTAAAAAAACCTACCATTGTTTTGAGATGGTGGCGAGTCTTTTTCACTGACTCTTAAAATTGAGAGTGGGGTTGCATTCAGAGTGTCGTTGAGATTGGGAATGCCCTCGGAGTGTCTTAATGTTTTTTAGATCTATTTATTTTACTTGAAAACAATTATTTTAAAATCTTAAATACTAGATTATTAAACTACCTGAAAGTACAAGTATACTAGAGTGATAATAGTAAGCAAAAATGGTATTTAATTTAATATATATTTTTCACATCTCTTACTACAAGTAAAGTTATCTTGGCTTCAAGCTCTCGGGCGCCCTTGGCCGGTTTTTCATAATTAGTGCTCATAAATCATTGACTAAAAGAAAAATAAATAAAAATAAGTTGACTAATGCTCCTAAATCATTAAATTAAATAAAAGAAATATGATATGAATAAATTATCAAAAAATAAAAGCTGCTCTTTCTTTTAGCCTAGAACCTACTAAAAAGCCCAAGCCCAAGTATTGTTTGTCAGCTTGACTAAATGAGTCTGACTTATACTTGGTTGAGGCGCTCTATCCTTGAAGAGCCTAGGCTTTGCTTAGCGTAGGCACACCTTCAGTTGCAGTTGAAAGCTGCAATTGTGCATAATTACATATGCAAGTACCTCTTCTCGGATTTGTGATAAAAGTGGAAGCAACTAAGCTAGGTATTGTAGTAATCCTATGATATTTGAAGGAAGAAACAAAATTAAATATGTGATAGATGAATGGATTGATGATTTTAATGTTTGTTTTGCGTACTATTCCTAAGTGTTATGTTCTGTTCTGGTTGGCTGGATGGTACTGTCTGTTCCGGTTGCCTGGGATATCTCCACATGAAGTGGTGAAGATTCCGTCATTTATTTCTATTACAGCTACACTGAAGGGAGAATAGGGCTGAAAGATAAATGTGTTGTCGAACTTTCGTCTTTTTTTTTTAATTATTATTACTATTTGTTTTGTTTTACTTAATATAAGAGAGGTATTAGGATTTGTGGAGTTTTTTTTTGTGTGTGTGATTCAATCTTTCTGAAATGAATATGGCTTCTTCCGAAAATCACCCGTGTTTCAGAAAATCTAAATATTACGTGGACAAGGAAGATCAGTACCAGCTTTTCGCTTATAGCAGTGTATGTATTTGTTCATTTTCTATTGCAAATACCCTCTTTTCTTCTAATTTCTTTATATATATATATATATATATATATATATTTGTATCAATTTGTGTGTTTTTTGGATATGTATAGATATATCACTAATTTAATCCACCGTTGCAGGTGTTTGATGTTTATCACCTTCCCATTTTGGATGGGAGGTTCGGTGGGATCGCTTCTCTTCAAAATTGCAAGGATGGAGTCCTCACTGGGGACTGTGAATCGGCAATTGATCTCTACAATACCAAATATGTATGTATACATTTTGTTTCACTCCATCTTCCAAAGTAATAAAATATTACATGGTTTTTTTTACTTTTTCCTTTTTGTTTGATTACTACTTTGTGTTCTCATTTTGTGTGTTTTGGCTCTAGGGTTTGGTGTACAAGTTTGTGGAAGTTGTCAAGGAAAATGTATGACCTCCTTGGGGACTAGCCACCCGGTCAGCCAGACATCTAGTTTTGGCCATGAGATCGGAAAATGAGCGGATATCGAGGGCGACTAGATAGAGGCAGTACTCTCTATCCATCCCGTCGATGCAGATCCTGACCAAGTCCTCCTCCTTGGCGGCCTCATAACATTCCAATGTGCGCTCTCTGAATCGCTTCACATAAGCCATCACATCCTCGTTGCTCTTCTAGGTGAGTTTAGTGAGGGATAACAGAGTGACCTTCTCGTCAGCCTGGTAGTACTTGCTATAAAAACGTTGTGTCATCTCTTCCCAGCTGGTCACCGACCCAGGCTCGAGGTTGTGATACCACGTGTACGCCCAGTCAGTCAGTGACTTGGGGAACTCCCTCAACTTCAACGCCTCGTTGGAGGCATGGTCCCCCAAATGACTAATGAAACGTCCCACATGCTCCTTGGCATTGCCTTTCCTTCCATCAAACTGTCGGAACTTAGGCGCAATGTACTCAGCAGGGTACGACTGCTAAAGTACAGAGACAGGAAATGGAGGCAACGGGTCGCCAATAAGATCCTCCCCGGTCGAGACACAACACGACCCCATCATGGCGTGCAACTGATCAAACGTGACATAGGGGGAAGCGCTCTGCTGAGCCGAGCCAAAAGGGGTCAATGACGCCGCCGTGGTGTGGCCCTGGGGTAACGCTGAAGCTGCGCGTGGGGGCGTCACCATGACATCACGACGAAGGATAGATGCAGGCGCCATTGCTGGCGTGAGCGCTGCTCCCGTGGCCTCGTCAGGCCTGGCAGAGGCAAACATTGCTTTTTGCTTCTCCCATATTTGTTGTTGGGTGGCCTGCATAGTAAGCAACGTTTCCATGAGAAGCGCGTCACGGTCGCACCTGCCAGCTGACCTCGAGGTGGCAGTGCTATGAGACCTGCTCCGAGCCGTCCGGTTGTGCTGCGTCCTGGTGACAGTGCGGCTGGAAGAACGAGCACTGGTCGCCTCCTGCTCGCGAGTGACTTGGGAATGGTCGAGCGGTGGCTCCCTGAGCTGTGGCTCCGCTGCGGTGACGCCCTGGGGCTGTGGCTGGGTCGCCGTCGGACCTGGTGGGGGTCGATTGACCAAAAGGAGCCCTCGTGGAGGCTGGCTCGCTTCACCAGGAGTGTGGCTCTCAACTCCCATGGGTGCGGCTGACTCCTGTCTGGATGGAAGAGGAGGGGGTGGAGGAAGTGCAGAAGAAGAAGGCGCTTGAGACGTCATGGTTATGCGAGATAACCTCCTGGTCATGCTATATGGCCCGCCTTTCTCTCCCACTGTGGTCGCCAAAAATTGTGGGTGAAAAAGGTGATAAATAAGAGAGAAATGGAGAGAAGGTTCCACTAGCAAGTCAGAACAAATAGGTCACAATCCATGGTCGAAAATCTCAAGCAAGTAGAAGGAAAGGAGATGAAATAATCGGTGGAGAAGAGCAAAGAGTGTAGCATCATCACAGCAAGAGAATGGGTAGTGAGCATTGATAGATCTAAAACCATAAAAGGCCCAAGAATGAAGTACCCCCAAAATAGCTAAAGGCCAAGAGATGGAGAAGAGAGAAGCAAGCAGAGGAGAAGGGTCAGACGTGAAGAAGGCGAAATCAGCTCTCCATGGCCGAAGCACAGAGAACAAGAGCAGTAAGCAAAAATGGTAGCCGTCTCTCTGGAGGAGTAGCCTCCAAGCAAAGAGAGAAGAAAAAGGGAAAAGGGAATGTTGTGAAAAGAAAGGAGTCTGCCAAAAAGATGGAGGAGAGGATCCCTAGGCAATGCACTATTGCCCTCTATTTATAGGTAACAAGGCTCAAAATGTTGCCCTAAATGTTATGGTCTCCAAGTCCTACCAATGCTCCACTTTTCTCTAATAAGGTGATGAGGGCCATGATGTGGGCCTATAAGGAGAATTCTTTCCACATTATGAATAATGGGTAGAATCCACATTATGTGCCTTTATCATGACTAAACTACACTCCAAGCCTCCATGCCACATGCTCTTTCCAATCCCTTCATAATGTGAGGATGGTGTCGCGCTGTCCACGTGTCACGGCTACGCAGCATCTATGGCCACAGCCGGATCAGTCGTGCAACGGATCACTCCCCAATAGCCTTCGCAGTACATGCATATACCTCTAGAGCTGTGCATAAATGGTGGTAGACGCCCTTGAGAGACTGCTACGTCATCAGGACCTGTAGACCATGGAGGTACTACTCCCGTGTACGCTCTTCAGCTCCACAAGTGCGCTACCACAATAGGACCACCTTTAGAAGGCTTTTGAGTTGCCACGAGTAATCCGCCACAACGTCGGACACATTGGGTCAACCCGTATACCAACTTCGGTGGGGCGGGTCCGAGGCTCTACCCAGTAGCCCAGTACCCTAAATGAGACCCCTCTACGAGTCGAGTGCAATCTAAAATAATACCTATGCCTACAATTTGCCCCCTGTGCATGCGAGGCACCACCTCAAAGTTGGGCTGGCATGCACACAGCAGGCCCTATATATACAATATTTATATTCCCATTGTCCCTATTTATATATATGAATACATATCTATAGCGTACATATGTATTTTAAAAATATGTCATGAAAAGTAATAAACACAATAGAAAAGTAGGGATGATCAAATGAACGGTAAGGACGGCAACAAGGAACAAAAATAAGCAAAGACAAGGTAAAATAAATAAAAATGAAAGAAAATTAAGAAGAAAGTAAATGATGTAAATATGAAATTTGAAAAATGTGAAATTGAGAAATAAAATAGGTAAACAAGAAAGAAAGAAGCAAAACAAAACAAAACCAAATATAGGAAAAACAAACAACCATTTTTTTGCAAGTACACATATTTTTTGAAAACCACATGGAAGGGTATAATAGCCATTTTCAAAGGGAATTTAATTTTGATTAGTAATCACCATGAGTAACATGGTAAAAGTAAGGAAATAACTAAATTACAATAGTACATATACATATATATATATATATATTCGTGTACATATATATATATTATTTTAAATAAATAAGTAAGTAAGTTTTTTCTTTATTTTAAAAACTGTACACGTGTTCATATACCCACGTGTGCTTAGAGATATATTTATATATAAAAGGAGCAAGTTTTAGAAATTTTGAACCAACAGTTTCCTTCTCAAAGACGAACTGGTGCCAAAACACAGAAGTAGAAAAGGCAGTGAGACAAAGCAATAATGGCAGCCCCCTGCAAAAAGGTGCCTTTTCGCCGCCCCCATTATGGCGACGCTTCGCTAGGCGCCATTCCCCGGAATTGGTGCAGTCACGGTTGGGGAGTGTGCAGAGAGGCGACCTACAAATACCTCTCCAGATTATGGAAATGGAACAAAACAACCAAGTGTACTATCCTGCAATTACTGATTTCACTGTGAGAGAAAAGCAAAAGCTTGAAGAAAGAGTGAACCAGAGAGAGAAAGAGGGAAATCAAGAAAGAGAAAGAAGGAAGAGAAAGAAAGAAGAAAAAGAAAGAGAGATATACCAGAGAGAAGTGAAAAGGAGAGAGAGAAAAAAAAGCCCTTTTTCTGTAGAAGCCATGCTACCTTCGAAGGCGCACGACGGCACCGTTCCGAGCGACGACGAATGGCGACACGCCCCTTTCTTTGGGAAGGAGGTCGACTTCTTCTGGCACCGGGCCAGGCATTACCAACCAAACCCTGCAATTTTGGGCGAGCCCGTGCTGTTAGAAGGCGATGCCCCCTCAATGTTGGGTACACAATGGAAGCCGGGGAAGAGTATGCGGTTTCCTATAGAGAGGGGTGATTTCCCCTACTCGCACCTCCAATTCGAAGGCCACACAACGCCAATTTCAGAGTGGGACTACTGGTGCGAGCACATTCTTTCAAGACCAGAGTATGTGGAAACCCTCAGCCGTGCCTCAGTCCTGACGGCCATTGATTCAAGTCGCCGTGTCAACATCCGGCGCTTAAACTCCTCTTTGCAAGCCCTAATTTCCCGCTGGAATACTGACACCCATACCTTTGCTACCGCCTGGGGTGAGTTTACCCCCACACTAGAAGATGTGAAAACCCTAATGCACCTGCCTCTAATCGGTGAACACAGTTTCAGACCCCACACAATCCCTTCAGAGTGCCAAGCCACTGTAGACTTCCTGGAGGCCTCTTTTACTCACGCCGCCTACCTGAACACCATTGTGAAGAAGAAAGGAAAGTGCAAATTTGCAAACTGGACTAGATACTTTTTCACCTATCCTGCATCAGGCCGACCTCTTCGCCCCGACAATACTCAAGGTGTGCCTCTGGATAACCCTCATCATTTGGCCGCCTTTCTGGCACTTTGGCTTGCACGCCATGTGTTCGAAGGGCGCCCCAACGATTGCATGAGCAAGAGAGTCTTCAATTTGGCGGCCCAAATGGCTCTTGGCAGGACCATTGTGTTGTGACCACTTTTCCTTGGGACACTGTACAAGAGGCTCGACTCAGTAGTGGCGGGGATGCGCCGCTCAATAGGCCGCTGTGAAGTGAAAGCGCTTGTTTCCAGTCTTTTCCTATCTCTATTCGTAATGGAGATTTTTCCTGAGTTCTTCCCCACGCCACACACTCTAGAGGCTGCTAGACCATTCGGGGATCCCTGGGGCTTTTTTCGTGCCCCCAGATGGTCCGACATTGTCCTCCGGGATGATCTCAGCCTGGTGCTGGACCTAGAGGATGAATTCCAATTCAGACCCTACTCTACAACACTCCCCGGATTCCCTATCCAGTCCTTATTCGGTGAAGAGCCACGCATGCTCAATCCTGCCCCCAACTCACCCCTTTCAGATTTCGAACTCCTGCTGGTCCTGAGGAAATGTACACTGCCTGCCTGGTTCGAGGACAGTGTGCCTCTTGCCAGTTACAATCATCATAGGGTCGCCCGCCAATTTGGCTTTGACCAGGGCGTCCCTACAGCTCCAACCGCTGCTCTAAGTTTTGCCCTCAGTTCAGACCAATTTCTTGCCAGGAACCTGCCATCCCTAAACAATCCTCCTCAACCGCTTGCTATACCATCACGCCTCCGCCGCGGTGACATCACACCGTCGTTCGGCGTTTTCTGGAGGTCAAACCTTGACGCCCTGCAGGCCTTTGTCCAATCATCGGCTCGCAGAAGTGAGCCCCGGGCTATTGACAAAGACGATATGGTGGTGCACTACTCTTCTGCCTCCTTTTCCAGAGGAAGCCCTAGCTATGTGGTGGGACATGCTATTGCCGACGTGCCGATGTTTTCTCATGACATGTTCCCGCCAAGGCGAAAGTCAAGATCAAAGAGGGTGGTCTGCACCATCCCGTTGGAACCTTTTGATGTACTGCTTCCACCAGGCCAGGTTCCTGCAATCCCTGTGCAACCAATTCCCCAAACTACTGCAGCGCAGAATCGTCCGACTCCATCAAGGTGAAGGCCTACCCAGGATGAAGCGGGGCCCTCAGTTCCTACCCACAAGCATCCCAGTGCATCTGCCAATGTAAGATATCTAAACCTGTACTTAAAACAAATTTATTAGTACATTTATTGCCCCCTCTTGAGTGGGGCTCTCTTTATATTATATATATATGTATATATAAAGAAGAAAAGAAATATAAATTTGTAGAAGTTTTAAATAAACCTTCCTTTTTCTTTCCCCCCTTTTTTTTCCTTCTTTTTTTTTTAGCCAAGTGCTTCCTCAGGGTCGCAAACTCCATCAGTCGCGAGCAGGACTAGATCGTCAAGGAGGAGGGCTAATGCCCCCGGCCTGGCGGTTCCTCCTGACAATATTGCTGATGTTTTTATGGATGCAGACCTGCTTCGTACTGAGACTCCATGGGGCGCGGCGCAGAGGATCCCAACTTCAGAAGACTTAAATGCGCTAACCGGTTCCTCCTTAAATGCAGGATCCGGCGCTTCGCATTCTTCAGGCACCCAAGAGCCCATTCGCTCAGGTATAAATACCCCCTCCCCTTACCTGTTTTTTCATTCACATTTCAAAACACAAGTGTTAGGCATTTTTAGAGAAATAAAAATCATAGATAAGTCCATAAGTTTAGAGAGAGAAAAAGAGAAAGAGAAAGAAAAGAGAGAGAGAAAATGGTAGCCATGGGGAAGACCAATCGTCCCCTCTACACTTCTTCTTCCTCTGACAGTGATGATGGTGTCCCTCTTGCAGATCGATTCAAGAGGAGTGTCCCTGCTAAAAAGACCCCAATTCCAGAGGAGGGGGACAACCAGGATGAAGTTTCCCTTGGCCAACGGCGCCCAAAGAGACAGGTGTCCCCAAATGCTTCCGGTCCGGCGGCGAAGAAGCCACGGCGATCCGCCCGCAAATCCAGTGCGTTCAAGTCCCCTTCTTCAGCCCCTTCAGACTCCGTCCCTGTCGATGTATCCTCCGATGAGGAGGCAGCCGCTCCTCCCAGGGGTGGCCGTTCGGCTTCTCCTCCTGTTCCAGCAAATTCCCCTCATTAGACTCCCAGAGGCACTCCCCCCCAAACCGTCGTCGTGGATCCCAGACCCATTACTGTGCTAGAAGGCTCAGTTCCTCAAGTGGGGAATCCTATGCCAGACTGTGGGCCACCAGACCTGCTCAGATGGAGGGGTTTCTACTGCAGCGGAAGTTCCATTCCGACCCTCAATCTCCTGGCCATTGCCCACCCTGGGATGTTTGATGGCTTCAATATAGCCTTCGAACAGGCCTAGGCCCCTATGCTTGATGGGTTCGCTCTGTACTTCCAGCAGGTGGCCAGGTCCACTATGGGGGATGTGACTCTGCCGGTTTTAGATGGTGCCAGGAGGTTGGCTACCCAGGCCATACAATTCGGTATCAACATGGACTGGTTCCTTGAGAGGCTGAATAAGATTGAGGCGAGAGATGACGGCGGTGTCCTGCGCCTCGCTGGGGAGAACGCCCATGCTGAATCGGTGAAACTCAGGGAAGAAGCAGCCTAAATGAGGAGGGACGCTGAGGTGCTGCTGGAGAACGCTGCAAAGAACGACGCAGAGGCGGCGCACAAAGAGGCGGAGGCTGTTCGGCTGCTGGAGGCCGCTGATGAGCAACGGGTGGTGGACCGTGTGAGGGATACCGATCCTTTCCTCATGCCCTGAAGATCTATTTACCTAAATCCTGCAAATCCCCAGAAACAATTTCCTTTTTCTGGCTATTAGAAACATTTTCACACAGTTAGATAATTTTGATAATATATATATTGAAAACTGTAAACTTTAACACAGGTACAACATTGCGCCTGCCTGAAGGCGGGCCTTACTTTTGGAAGGATGCTTCGGCATGTTTGACCTTGCGCTCTTTTGAGCAACACATACTTTATCTAACAGTTTATCTAGATTAACGCCTATTTGATGGTGTGGTGTTTGTTTGTTTTTATTTTATTTGCGCATATGCTTTACTATATATATATATTTTTTGCTTGTTTTGTTTTCAAAATGTGCAGGTTGTAACATGGAAGGCGCCGGCTTGCCAACAGCTCACGCAAGTAGATAAGAAAAGGGAGACGCCGTCGTGGTGCATGCGCCTTTCTGTGAACCTTGCACGGAAGAGAAGGCTAAAACACACGTTCAAGGCTACTCTCCTGTATTGAAGTTTCGCCTTGGTAGAGGCTTGAGCCTTGCCTTGTGTAATTTTTTTATCCTTTAGAATGGTACATGTAATCATAAAAATGTAAAGCATATGTCTTTTTGTAAATAAAATACCTTCCATTGAGTAAAGATCTGTCTCTATATATATTTTTTTGTGTACATGTATGCCCTTATATATGCATCGACTTGTGCGTGCCAATCACCTAACTAAAAGGAAATAAACATAAGGACAGAAGGTTAAGAGGAAAAAACCCAACTCTCCGGTCAACCTAACTGCCTTAAGTAAAAGAAAATAAGAGAATAGAGAAATGAAGAACATAAATGGAACGTCTTGGATGAGGCGCGACGAAGTCAGAGGTGGTCAGGTGAGATTTCCCTAAGGATAAAATCTCTTGATCCACTTGGCGTTAAGGGGGCCAGTCCTGAATTCGGTTCCAACCTCGGTCAACTCATAATAACCATTGGGTGAGGCCTTGGCCACGGTGTAAGGTCCTTCCCATTTGGGAGCGAACTTCCCCGGGTTTTGGCCCCTCATCACAGCGTCAACCGTCTTCAGGACTAAATCTCCCTTAGCGAAAACCCTTTCTCTGACAGAAGTATTGTAGGCCCTTGCAATCCTGGCCATATACTTCTGTGATGCTACTGATGCAGCATCCCTTCTTTCATCCAAGACTTCCAAAATATCACCTTTGCTGACTGCCATCAACCCACATGCGGCTGCGAAACGTGCAGAGGGTACCGCCAACTCCTCGGGTAGTACAACATCGATCCCATACACCAGGGCGAACGGAGTCTCCTGGGTCGCCCGCCGCTTGGAAGTACGATAAACCCATAAAGCCATTGGTAACTGATCAGCCCAGCCTTTGCCATGATCATGCAACGTTTTGCTCAGGATCCGGATCAGCGTCTTGTTGGTGGCCTCGGCCTGGCCATTGCCCTTGGGGTAGTAAGGAGTGGAAGTGTGATCCAGCACCTGGTATTGCTCCAAAAGTGCCCCTACGTCCTTGTTCACAAAGGGCGTCCCATTGTCGGACAGGATGGTGTGTGGCACCCAAAACAGACAAATGATCTGCTCCTTTATAAACCGGACCACAACAGCAGCAACGGTTCGCCTTAGTGGAATAGCCTCGACCCATTTGGTGAAGATCTCGGTAGCGGCCAAGATCCAAGCGTGCCCTTCGGACCTGGGGGTGATAGGTCCAACAATATCCAATGCCCAAGTATGGAACGGCCAAGGCGTGGATAAAGAGCGAAGGCTAACAGCAGGTGCATGGATGAGGTTGCCGTGCTTCTGGCAAGCCTCACACCGCTGCACGTGGGTAGCAGTGTCCTTCTCCATCGTAGGCCAATAATAACCACAGGTAACCAAGTGCCGATACAGCTTTGCGCCACCCTGATGGTCACGCCGGTGCGCCTCGGTCATAACAATGGTGGCCTCCTCATGGTTGATGCACCTTAATGGCCTTCCACAGAAGTCTTTGCGATAAAGGGCTCCCTCATGGAGGAAGAAACGTGTCACCCTCCTCCTGACAAGGGCCGCATCCATGCGATGATCGGGTAGTTTGCCTTCCTGGAGGAAGTCGATGTACGACTTCCGCCAGTCAGACAAGTCGGCCTGAAAAGCACTCTCACCACCTTGAGGGGTGCGAGCACAAAGAACACAGCTCCTTTGAACGTCCTTGGCAGCCGCCATCATACCGGGCCAATAGAAACCTCTGCGTTGGATCCTCCGGTAAAGACTAACGTCCTCCACGCCGCATACAATCTGGTGAGTCTCCTCAAGAATGGTGGAACCTTCCTCCTCGGAGACACAACGAGCCAGTACGCCCTCAAGCCCCTTGAAGTAAAGATCCCCTTTGATAAGCACGAACCCTTTGGCCGACGGCCCGTCAAAGTCGTCATTTGCCAAGCCTTCCATAATAGAGACTCGCCAGTCAGCAACCCTTACCAAGTCGGAACCTTCCGCCGTTGCGGGGGCAGAGCACTTCCGCACCTCCAACGATAAGCCTTCCTGCTCAAGTCTGATCTTTGATGCCAGAGTTGCCAGAGCGTCGGGGAAGCGATTCCTACATCTAGAAATATGGGTGAACTCCACGGCGTCGAAATGCTTAAGCAACAGTTGCGCCTGGGTACGATAAGGAGCAAGGTTGGCCTCCTTCACAGCGAACTCGCCTGTGACCTGCTTGATAATGAGCTGAGAATCCCCCTTGACCTTTAAACGTCGAATGCCCCATCGTTGTGCCTCTCTGAGCCCTAGGAGCAATGCCTCGTATTCAGCCTCGTTGTTGGAGCACGGAAAATCCAACTGATAAGAAAGATGGACCTGAGGCCTGTCGCCGACTGGTGTGAGGACAATACCAGCCCCACCATTACGGGCAGTGGATGCTCCATCGAATGACAGTTCCCATTCCTCGGCCTCGGCCATGAACAGGTCGGTCGAACCCCGACCTCGAGAAGAGTGAGATAGAAGATCCGCCAGAGCCTGCCCCTTGATGGCCGTGGGTCGCACACACTGAATGTCGATCCCTAACAAGCCCATCAACCACTTGGTCAGACGTCCGCCGGAAGGAGGCTGAGTCACCATGTAGCGCACCGGTTCGCTTTTGGTCATCAGCTCCACAGTGTGCGTAGACAGATAATGCCAGAACTTCTTTGTGGCGAAGACCAACACAAGACATTGCTTCTCAGCTGCAGTGTACCGAAGCTCGGCGCCATGGATGACCCTACTAGCATAATAGATGGGACGTTCGCGTCCCTCCTCCTCCTGGGCGAGGATTGCCCCCAGTGAATGATCGGTCGCGGAAACATAGAGTCGGAGGGGCACTCCCCGCCTGGGTGCAGTCATGGTGTCCGGTGCAGCCAGGATCCCCTTAATGGCCTCAAAGCTCCGCTGGCACTCGGAGGTCCAAACATAAACAACATTCTTCTTAAGAAGAGGCAAAAACGGTTGCATGAGCTCGGCGAGATCAGGAATGAAGCGTCGCAGGTAGGAAATCTTGCCAATAAATCCTCTAAGCTGCTTCAACGAGCGTGGTGGATCCAGAGCAATGATAGCCGCCGTTTTGTCACCATCGACCTCAATGCCTCGTTGATGCACAACAAAGCCCAAGAAATTCCCTTTTGTCACACTGAAAACACACTTGGCCGGGTTCATCTTCAGCTGGTAACGCCTGCACCTATTGAAGACCTTCCTCAAATCATCAATGTGGTATGTCGGCTGCTTTGACTTTACCACCAAATCGTCAACATAGCATTCAACAGAAACATGGATCATGTCGTGGAAGACAGCAGTCATAGCCCTTTGGTAGGTTGCTCCAGCATTCTTCAGTCCAAACGGCATTACGGTGAAGTGAAAATTCCCCATTGGAGTGCGAAAAGCAGTTTTGGGTGCATCCTCCTCAGACATCCTGATTTGATTGTAGCCACTGAAACCGTCCATGAAAGAGAACATCCCGTGACCGGCAGTGACATCCACAATAGCGTCAACATTTGGCAATGGAAACTCGTCCTTTGGACATGCCTTGTTGATGTCCCTGAAATCGATGCATACCCGGACCTTTCCATTCTTCTTCCATACGGGTACCACATTGGCCAACCAAGTCGGATGCTGAATGGGCCTAATAAAACCGGCCTGCAATAAACGCTGGACCTCCTCCTTAATCTGACCCTCAACCTCTGGTGCAAACACTCGAGAAGCCTGCTTCTTTGGTACAGCTCCCGGCTCAACATTCAAACGGTGCACAACCAGGTCGGGGTCGAGCCCCGGCATCTGGTCGTAACTCCAAGCGAATACATCTTGATACTCCTTGAGTAGACCCGTCAGTCGCTCTTTGAACTCAGGAGATAGTTCACGGTTGATGGAGACTATACGGGGTCGTTCCCCTGCCTTGGCCAAATCGACCTCCTCAACACCCTTCTTCTGGGCTGCGGCTAGACCTGCCTGCTGCTCGTCCTGCCTCACTGAATCCTCGACAAGAACGCATGCCTCCGCCAGAAGATAGTCATTGCAGGGGTCGTGCGCTTGCACCGGGGCGTCCGGCCCCTCGCACCGTCATAACTGGTAGACGTAGCTTCCGTCAGCCTTGCGCACTCTCCTGCAAAGATCCTCATCATCCTCAACTTTCCGCTTGCCCTTCTGAGAGACAACCACCATAACGTCGTCGTCATCGGACTGGGCAATATCCTCCCAGTCGGGCAATGGAGTAGCATACGCCTCGCCTTCCTCAAGGCCCTCGTCCACAGCCGAAAAGTTGGTGAAGTAAATAGCATCGGACAAATAAACCTCACTGAGAGAAAAAGGGTTCCTCGTGGCCTTGACGGTGGTAGTCCCAGCGTCCCAATTGGCCTTCATCACCTGATGATACGAAGAAGGGACTACCCCGTGGAGGTGCATCCAAGACCTCCCCAGTAGAACGTGATAAGATGGCTCCCCTTCAATGATGTGGAATCGGGCAGGCCCCCTGATGTCCCCAACCTGCAAGTCGGCGGTGACATAGCCCAAGGTCCTCTGCCTAATCCCATTGAAGCCAGAAATGTCAATCGGCCTCCCAGTCACGGCCTCATCCTTAATACCTGCCTGCCTCATGACGCTGACTGGCATGACGTTGACGGAAGCGCCATTGTCCAGAAAGGCCCGCTTGAAATCGACCCCATTAATGGTCGCAGGTACGTACAACGGACGGTTATGAGGGCCATCGATAAGCTTGTCCGCCTCGGTAAAGGTTACCTCCCTATTATGGTCAGACTTCGCCGAGGGGGTGGGCTCGTCCCTCTTAACCTCCGTCCCTACCTTGCAAACAACCTTAAGCAACACCTTAGTAACCTCAGCCCTGGAGTCGGAGTCAAGTCTCAGTTTGTCAAAGAACTCCCTCATAAGGCCAGACACCTGCGACATGCGGTCCTGAACGCCCCCTTGAACTCGCTCACCCAACCAAGCTACCTCATCGCCTTGAAGCTCCTCCAGAGTGACACGATCCTCGCACGAAATAACATGAACACCCGCATCGTGGCGTGGGAAAGGGTTATCGTGCACATCCTGCTTCTTCAAGAGCTCCAGCTCCCCGGACCTCATCTTCTTTTGGAAGAGGTCGCGCAAACTCCAACACTCCATCAAAGGGTGCCTGGTACCGCGGTGGAAATGGCAGAAGCGTGGATCATTCACCAAGTCCTTATGGTTCTCCTCTAGAGCGGGTGGAAGGCTGACGACCTTGTCGCGTATCCACTGGTTCAACACAGCAAGAACCTGCCGATGGCTACAAGGGAAAGGCGGTGGAGTAGTCCGAAATCGCTTCCTCTGCTGATCGGCCGATGCCATGAAGGCATCCTCGTCCTCGGCGGTCTCCTCAGAAAATTGCTCCTCATCCTCAACAACGGCCGTTGTAATAGAGACAGGGCGCGGTGCTCGCCAAACACGACCTCCTCAGGGACTAGCCACCCGGTCAGCCAGACATCTAGTTTTGGCCATGAGATCGGAAAATGAGCGGATATCGAGGGCGACTAGATAGAGGAAGTACTCTCTATCCATCCCGTCGATGCAGATCCTGAACAAGTCCTCCTCCTTGGTGGCCTCATAACATTCCAATGTGCGCTCTCTGAATCGCGTCACATAAGCCATCACATCCTCGTTGCTCTTCTGGGTGAGTTTAGTGAGGGATAGCAGAGTGACCTTCTCGTCAGCCTGGTAGTACTTGCTATAAAAACGCTGTGTCATTTCTTCCTAGCTGGTCACCGACCCAGGCTCGAGGTTGTGATACCACGTGTACGCCCGGTCAGTTGGTGACTTGTGGAACTCCCTCAACTTCAACGCCTCGTTGGAGGCATGGTCCCCCAAATGACTAATGAAACGTCCCACATGCTCCTTGGCATTGCCTTTCCTTCTATCGAACTGTCGGAACTTAGGCGCAATGTACTCAGCAGGGTACGGCTGCTGAAGTACAGAGATAGGAAATGGAGGCAACGGGTCGCCAATAAGATCCGCCCCGATCGAGACACGACCCGACCCCATCATGGCGCGCAACTGATCAAACGTGACATAGGGGGAAGCGCTCTGCTGAGCCGAGCCAAAAGGGGTCAATGACGCCGCCGTGGTGTGGCCCTGGGGTAACGTTGAAGTTGCGCGCGGGGGCGTCACCATGACGTCACGACGAAGGATAGATGCAGGCGCCATTGCTGGCGTGAGCGCTGCGCCCGTGGCCGCGTCAGGCCTGGCAGAGGCAAACATTGCTTTCTGCTCCTCCCACATTTGTTGTTGGGTGGCCTGCATAGTAAGCAACGTTTCCATGAGAAGCGCGTCACGGTCGCGCCTGCCAGCTGACCTCGAGGTGGCAGTGCTATGAGACCTGCTCCGAGTCGTCCAGTTATGCTGCGTCCTGGTGACAGTGCGGCTGGAAGAACGAGCACTGGTCGCCTCCTGCTCGCGAGCGACCTGGGGATGGTCGAGCGATGGCTCCCTGAGCTGTGGCTCCGCTGCGGTGATGCCCTGGGGCTATGGCTGGGTCGTCATCGGACCTGGTGGGGGTCGATTGACCAAAAGGAGCCCTCGTGGAGGCTGGCTCGCTTCACCAGGAGTGTGGCTCTCAACTCCCATGGGTGCGGATGACTCCTGTTTGGATGGAAGAGGAGGGGGTGGAGGAAGTGCAGAAGAAGAAGGCGCTTGAGACGTCATGGCTATGCGAGATGACCTCCTGGTCATGCTATATGGCCCGCCTTTCTCTCCCACTGTGGTCGCCAAAAATTGTGGGTGAAAAAGGTGAGAAATAAGAGAGAAATGGAGAGAAGGCTCCACTAGCAAGTCAGAACAAATAGGTCACAATCCATGGTCGAAAATCTCAAGCAAGTAGAAGGAAATGAGAGGAAAGAATCGGTGGAGAAGAGCAAAGAGTGTAGCCTCATCACAACAAGAGAATGGGTAGTGAGCATTGATAGATCTAAAACCATAAAAGCCCCAAGAATGAAGTACCCCCAAAATAGCTAAAGACCAAGAGATGGAGAAGAGAGAAGCAAGCAGAGGATAAGGGTCAGACGTGAAGAAGGCGAAATCAGCTCTCCATGGCCGAAGCACAGAGAACAAGAGCAGTAAGCAAAAATGGTAGCTGTCTCTCTGGAGGAGTAGCCTCCAAGCAAAGAGAGAAGAAAAAGTGAAAAGGGAATGTTGTGAAAAGAAAGGAGTCTGCCAAAAAGATGGAGGAGAGGATCCCTAGGCAATGCACTATTGCCCTCTATTTATAGGTAACAAGGCTCAAAATGTTGCCCTAAATGTTGTGGTCCCCAAGTCCTACCAATGTTCCACTTTTCTGTAATAAGGTGATGAGGGCCATGATGTGGGCCTATAAGGAGAATTCTTTCCACATTATGAATAATGGGTAGAATCCACATTATGTGCCTTTATCATGACTAAACTACACTCCAAGCCTCCATGCCACATGCTCTTTCCAATCCCTTCATAATGTGAGGATGGTGTCGTGTTGTCCACGTGTCACGGCTACGCAGCATCTATGGCCACAGCCAGATCAGTCGTGCAACGGATCACTCCCCAATAGCCTTCGCAGTACATGCATATACCGCTAGAGCTGTGCATAAATGGTGGTAGACGCCCTTGAGAGACTGCTACGTCATCAGGACCCGTAGACCATGGAGGTACTACTCCCGTGTACGCTCTTCAGCTCCACAGGTGCGCTACCACAATAGGACCACCTTTAGAAGGCTTTTGAGTTGCCACGAGTAATCCGCCACAACGTCGGACACATTGGGTCAACCCGTATACCAACTTCGGTGGGGCGGGTCCGAGGCTCTACCCAGTAGCCCAGTACCCTAAATGAGACCCCTCTACGAGTCGAGTGCAACCTAAAATAATACCTATGCCTACACACAGTTTCATTCTAGTCATCAAGAACCCTTTACCACACTTTTCTTTGAGGGAAGTTTCAGGATAACAGAAGCATTCTTGGAGGTCTTTGGCAGTGATCTCAAGCTCTTCGTGATGGCTGCTTCTATTAGCGAACAATTATTGTCACATTCTATCACAATTTTATGGAACATTGTAGCATTACTGATGATATAAGAAGCAAGCCTGGTTGCACCCTCTTTTCCTGCAAAGCCCTTTGACCACACTTCCCTTAGGTTATAATTTACACTTTCCAACATCTATTTCATCTCTCTTCTTTCCCAATATATATATGTTTATATATACGTGTGTGCATATCTATATACATACATGCATATATAAAAGTTGATTTAGAGATCCAACTTCAGTATGAAGTGAATGGAGAAATTTCCATCGAAGTTGGCGTCAATTCGATTCTGAAGCTCCAATTTCAAGACAACCGATCTCCCAAACAAAACCCTAATTTACAAAAATTTAAGTTATTTCTCTGTTCGCCCTTATTATTTCTCAAATTAGGGTTTCTTCAAATTCAACTGTAATTACAATTTTCATCGAAGTTGGCGTCATTAGTTGGTTAAGGCTCATTAAAAAACAACCGATCTGCACCCCAGGTAGCTAATCCAATTTTGAGCAATTACTTGATTTTTTTGGTTTTTTAACTTGGTTTCATAATTAAAAAATTAGATTAGGTGTGAATTTGAATCACATAAATCTACAAAAAAAAATTATGAATTTTGAAATAAGTATGAAGATCTGTTGAACTCACTTTTTTCCTTAACATTTTTGCCTTACATATAATCTTCCGGAGTGCTCATTTACTTCAATTTGTGAATTTTGTTTGAAAGATTTGTTCCTTGTATTGAATGCTGATGAGTTGATACTAGCAAGTATGTTAAATCATCACTACAAGTCTTCATATATGAAAATTATAATGCTTTAGATTATTGTAATTCAATTTGTTCTTTATATTGGCTTGAATTGAACATTATTCTGTCTTTAGAATCTATTTCATTACTTGTTTTGTCTCATACTTTGTATGTGTGTGTAGCTTGTTTATGGACTTTATTCCAATGGAATAGAGAACTTCTAGACAATAAAAATCTGGCTAACTTTAAGTTAGGCGGTCTTTCCTTATAACGCGTTGTCTAATTAGAACTGCTCATGTAATTATAATAATTTTGTTTCTGTGCGTCTGTGCGACATTACATGGTTCAGATTCATTTATTTCTATTTATTCATTTGTGTTGTTAGAATGTGATTTTGTGATATTATCATATGATTTAACCTTACAATCACTTTTGTGATGTTTTCAATAGATCATCGCAATTTGTTTCTTTTTCTATTCAGTGTGTATTTTGCAAACAATTTGCTAGTAAGTCCTGTGCAAACTGGGTTAGTGTTCAGATTGTATATAGTGTGAGTGAATAAGTCAGTAGCACGACTCACATTAAATTTATGGTTGTGGGTATGTTGAAGTGGTGGTTAAAATGCAGTGATGGCTTGTAGGTAGACCTGTCAATGGATCGAATTTTTTGAGATTATCCATTTTATATATATAAATTTGAAATATATATATATATATAATTAAAAATATATATATAAAATTCCTAGTGTAATACCCCGTATTTAAATAATTATGTTATTTCTTTATTTATTTTGGATGGCATGGTGGGTATTTTAAATTATTGAGTAAGGGTACTCTAGTCATTTTATGACTACTAGGTAAGTTGGTTATTATGGGATCTGATAAGGGCATATTAGTCTTTAAGACGAGTGGTAGGATGGTTATTGTGGCAGATCTAGGGGCATTATGGTCATTCGCCATAACCTAGCTTCCCCTATATAACCATAAGGATATTCAGCCTATTATCTCAAGACTAAGAAGAATTCAGACTTCTCTCTTCTTAGTCACTCACCTATATATGTATACATATATATAGATAGATAGAGAGAGAGAGAGATCTAGAGAGATAGCAAGTACTTGGTTCAGATCTGGATCCGTGGTGTAGTAAGCTCTCCAAATCAGGCAAGACATATGTTCTATCCTTCCTCTTTGTACTAGAATTCGTAACCTTTGTTTGGTACTCCTATAAACTGTTATACATTAATTTCGTATATGTATACTTATGAGTATTAGCATGTTCAAATATGTATTGATATGTAGTTATATGAAACATGTATGTGTAGATCCGTAGCTATATGTGTAGATATGTAGTTATATGAACATGTATGTGTAGATCCGTAGCTATATATGTATACATGTAGTTATATGAACATGTATGCGTAGATCTGTAACTATATCTCTATATATGTAGTTATATGAACATGTATGTGTAGATCCGTAGCTATATGTGTAGATATGTAGTTATATGAACATGTATGTGTAGATCCGTAGCTATATGTGTAGATATGTAGTTATATGAAAATGTATGTATAGATCCGTAGCTATATGGTTATATGTATAGATCAGTAGCCATATGAGCATATATGTATAGATCCGTAATTATGTTAAAAACATATGTATAGATCTGTTATAATATGTTGGTATTTACGTATATATATGATGATATATATTATGTTATACATATATGTATAGATCCGAAAGTATATGTATAAATCATGTGTATATGGATAGAATTGTGATATTTATAACCACTCATATATAGATCGGTTATTGTGGGTTTTGATTCATGATTACATATGATAGTATATATTATGTTTATATGTATATACATTTATTTGTAGTCATATGTACAGATCTGTTTTACCATGTTCATGTCCATAAATATATACGCAATTTATTATATTCTGTGTAGACTTGTATGAATTTATATGTTATTATGATTCACCACGAATTATACTAAAATATGTATATTCGACCGTATAAATGAATAGTTTTGATCGTATAAAATACCGTATTTCCTGGCGCTGCCCCGGACCCCGCCAGGGGGGCGCTCAGGTAATGGTCGTGCAGCCCCCCCTAGACCCCCCAGGCTCGACCTTATAAATTGTTATACGTTCCCGATTAAAGAATACAAGTGAATTAATAAAAATCGTAAAATCATAAGATTTAATTAAAAGGAATATGATCGGGAGATTTAAAAAGGAACCACAAGTGGGCTGACTAATAAATGCAGTCTCACTAGTACCGCGGGATTTGGATGAGTTGTCACGGTATAGTTGAGTTGTCGGGTACGTGGTTATGGTTGGAAATGGAGATGATGGAAATTTGACTTATGGAAGAAATTTATGGTATTTGTTTTATATCTTCACAGTGGTATCCTAGTAAATGTAAATAGAAGTTATGAAATTAATTATATTTTCATGGTGGTATTCTAGGGAATATAAAGTATAGTAAGGTATATTAATATTTATTAATATTTTTGGGATAGGGGATGGTTTTTAGTACTCTGTTTGGGATCATGTAGAGATGTACTTGCTCGTGGGTTTGACCCACCTTTGTTGATATTTCAGGTCATCAGCAATTGCATCCACATGGTTGAGGATTTGTCTCTCCTGTGTTCTCTGTCCAGCAGTTTCCTTCCACTACAAGGTAGGAATTCAGTCTTGTTGTGGGTAATATAAGTTTGTGTGGTCTAGGGGTCCATGTTATGGGATTCCCAAGTTGTATAAATTTGAGAACTTAAGTTATTTCAAAGATGTATTGGGTGTGAGATCTTTCATGTATAAGTGGTATCATCAACTCATATTATTTTATCTCTATTTTATATCTTATCATCTGTGCTTATTTTTGTCAATTGAAGATACTCCTAGCTTTTGTGTATGGGCCTGGCCAACCTATGCATGAAAATTTTGGGTGTTACACCTAGTGGATAATTGTAGGAGGTATGAGCAAATTTGGAGATATTTGGAGATCATTTAATGTCACGCCCCGTTATTCCTGAGACTCCAATATGAAGAATCAGCGAATCCCGAGGTATGACGTCACCGAAAACGATCACTAGATTCAATAACAACAATGACACACATGGAATAAGAATGAAAACTAGGTATCCCATGCCACCTGAGTGATAGAAACTCAGTAACAAATTTAACGAAAATCCGGCAGAATTCCGTTTGTAAATGGAACATCCGGACAATCCAAAAACAACACAACAGAATAACATGCCCATAATAACATAAATAAAATCAATGGCACGCAGCCCAACATTCCAGAAACCTACTAGGGCTAAGGTAGTGGAAAAGAACACCAAAACCTCTACACAACCCCTTTCTAAAACCAACTGAGCCACCAAACTCGAATAAGAATACAGAAAGTCATACGGTAGTACCGAAATGATACAAAGGCACCCCGAAGATAATAAATACACAGAATGAAGATACAACACAATGGAATATGCTAACAACCTGGCTCCCAAGAAAATAAAAGGATACACAAATATGACTACGGAAGGAGGAACAAAACTACCGTCCCAAATTACCCGTATCGTCGCCTCCAAGTATGTTGTGCTGCATCCACCTGCAAACCTACAACCTGTTGTGGGGGTGAGCAAAACCACGCGTTCACCATAATATCAAAACATCACACTCATAGCCGTCTAGAAAACGCTAACCATCCCATGTGCATGCATCTATCCTAGGTCGGTCAGTTGTCTCATGTGGCACCCACGCCAAACAGAGACCCCAAAATAATCTCATCAACAACCTCAAATACACTACGGATATCATAAGTACCATAGATCAACGAAAATATAAACAACACATGTATACGTGTATATATATATTTGACATCCTGTAAATAACTAAGCATGTCACCTAGGCCGATAGACAACCAATCTGAACTCCACTCTCATCTAGAGATACAACAAGGACTAACTATCTACCACACCGTGCACCTAGCACGTTGCTCAAGGTTCCTAGGAGGTAAATAGATCACTCACTAGGACTACCGAAAGTGAATCATCATAACCATGTCCATAACTCGATCATCGCTCATAACTAGCATCGCTATCAAATCATTCCTAGAGAGAAAGTCGCTCTCTCACATTTTCTATCCTTAATTTAGTTCTTCTACTTACAATAACCAGTGAACCAACCCGTTCACTCGAAGGAACATAAAAAGGGAAGATAATATCCCCACCCGAATTCGGTAACCAACCGAACTATCTCTAACTCACACTGCCTATCTAGGCACTAGAAAGGGTTATTGGAGTCATTTAGTCCCAAATAGATGCCATGGTCCTCGGGTTTTTAAAGAAAAACGTTGAACCCCGAAGGATTCAACCGGTTTTTAAGAAAAAGTTAGGACCCGGTCAAATCTTATTTGGTTCCAACGTCTCCGAACCCAACCGAAACAATAGGAATCACACTAGGTGTGCATAACTCAACATCACAAGTCCGGGCTCAAACCCAAGGAATAACTATAGGAGAAAAAATAACTACTAGTGTTCAAACTGAAAACTATTTAAAATCACTTTTAAACTCCTTTGAAAGCTGGTCCTAAGACCTTTTACATTTATTTAAAAATTTATAAAAATAATCCTGAAAGAATGCCCAAACAAAACCGGGCACAGGAAGGAATCCTAGACGACAAGCTAGGAGAAACCTGGATTTCTCGACCTCTAACGATGCTGAGATCTCGGAAATAACCTTGGAATTTCTAGAACAAGGGCAACCCGTGCCCTAATTCACCGATTTTTACAAAACAATTTTCAAATGGAATTTTCTAAAATTTCTTTCAAAAAAAACAGATTTCTACCGATACTCCCGGTACTGAGAATTTAAAACATATTTTATAAAACAGGTATTACAACTTCTATCTTTCCAAAAATAGTTAACAAGTCTCGGGGTAAACGAAGAACACATTTTATAAAAATCCCCAAGCTTTAAGTTTTCAAAACTTTGAATATTTGACTCCAAAGATCCGAACCATAACCGAGGTTTCAAGAACGGGACAAATCATGCCCAGAATTCACTAACTTCACAAGAGTACTTACGGAAAAAGATTTTCAATAAACACGGCAAATAACCGTCTACAACTCATACACTGTCAAAGTGGGAGAATGAGCGATAAGCTTAAAATTACTAAAGCCAAGGGAACAGGATCAAAATAATGAGCTCTATCCGACCCTTACCCGAACAATACTCCACACTACCGGAGAGGTCTATCAATCATCCTGTGATGATATTAATCACCAATCACAAAGGCCTATGTGGCCAAAATCACAATTTCAACTAAGTCTCAATATATTACTACCCGGCTCAACTAGAGCCTAACATACGGGAAACCCTTACGCCCCAATGTCACTTTTACTTAGTTTTATCATAACTACCAAAGATAATCGTCAACCGTGGCTTCTTAATAATCCTTTTTTTACTTTTTATCTTTTAAATTTTAAGTTTTCACTGTTTCCTTTACACTAGGAAGCACACAATTTTCATTGTAATTTAACCACGATTAAAATATCAATCACAAACATCGCACCCTAGCGCCCAAGATAATGATACAAATCTGTAATTAAAATTCAGACATAACATGCTCAATATGAATGTCAATGCAATGTCAATGCAACCTTAACTGCATGAAGGTGAAACAAATATCCAGGAATCTCAAACCGTTCACTGCTGGGGCAACAAACCCACAACAGGAAGGGTGGGCGTCGCCAAATAGAGTACGGAGACCATAAGTTCGTCCGGGAACCGGCGAGTGAGGCCCGGCTCTCACCCCCGACATCTAGAGAATCGAGAGTTACTAGCTCCCTGGGTGCTAGACCACCCCCTGGCCAGTTGTTGCGACATTCCAAATTATCCATACATGCACATGATATAACTGAGGCATGCAACTTACACCGAAACATTATATACACCATGGTGTTGTATGAATGTCAAATGCCTCCACATGAATGCATTATACTCAATAAAGCAGCATAAAAGCCAAGCAAATTCATATAAAACATGCTTCAAAATTTAAATTATATAGCAAATCACTTCTATTTATCCCAAAAATATCCGTGTTCTCGATTACCCAATCTTCATAACTTTTATATGCTAGCATGCTTTTAATTTAATTAAATAATAGGGGAAAAATCAATTAACCGGATCTACGTCCACATACACCTTCTATAAACCTATTTCGAACTCAAGGGGTACTAAACCGCCTATAACGATTTAATTTAAATAGGTTTTTAATATTTTAACTTCTCCGAGAAATAATGTCTATTTAGTTTCTCATGGGAAATAATTTATTTAATTTCTCCGAAGTAATTCTATTTCCGACATCATTTAATCCAATTATGGGTATTTTATAAATTTTATAAAATTCCTAGATTTTCGTCTATCACTAGGAATTTAATTAAACGTTGTTATTTACCCATAAACATACAACGGAGATTTATTAACGTTTTCTACGCACTATTAGTGAGTGTCAGATATGCATATATATAAGAATATATATATGTAAATTCTCACCTAAAATAAAGCTTACAGAACAGCCCCGAACTGTCCCGTCGTGAATAGTGCCAGCTGTGAACAGTACTCGCCGCCCAAAGTTGTCCAAACATTTTTCCGCTCGGACCGAAACGACCGTTTTACCGTCCTATTCAATATAGTTGAAACCCATTAGCAATCGATAAACAAATTTGAACAAATCTAATGAAAACCAAACCGAAAAATCGTACCTATAATCTGAAATTCCCGGTGAACCGCTCAACGGTTTCGCACCAAATTCGGATATATCGTGTGTACGACATCAGGAGCAATCTATCCTCAAAATTTCACGCCAAAAAAATCACGAATCGGCACTGAGTCGACCCAACTCGGTCTGGCCGAACTCGCCACTGGTCACCATCACAGGCGCAAACTGTGCCGCCGTCACCACCACGTCGCCGCGCGACCACCACCATCAAGCTCAGCCATGGCCGCCTCTAAACTCCGGAGAACTCAACTCCAAATCGTTCACTTCACAACCCCAACTCTCTCTCCCCGTCGCGATCTGCAGCTCCGCCGTGAGCCACCCTCTCTACACATCATCGCCGTCCACCGTCGCGCCTCTACCTGCGCAACGCCTCACAGTCATCGTCCCCTCTCTTTGACAACTCCAGCCAGGTCACAAACCATACTCCTCCTCTCGTCATTTCACCATTTTTCTCTCTATCTCGATATGTAAAGAAGAAGAATAATGAGACGGCTGCCATGATGAAAGAGGAGTTGTAGGTTGATGTCGTGTGGAGAATGAGATGGTGGCTGACGAAGAAGGAAAAACATGGAGATGCAGATCTGGTCCTTCATTCGTTCAATTTTGTCCTTTAGGTAGATATAATGGATACACAATATAAGGTGACACATATACACGAGCTCATAAGTAACAAGCTAGAACCGGACCCATGCTCCCATGATTCATGGTCACACTTGATTCATTGATTTAGAATTCATTTTCATTTAATTTTCTTTGTCACCCCTAGGACATATAGGCATGTGATACAAGTTAAAGTTAATGCAATGTGAGGTAGAGATATGGGACAAGATGACTTGTTAATAGGGAAAGAGACAACATTGACCCAGTCCAACCCCACATTCTTTGATTTTCCAATTTTTCATTCACTTTAACTAAGTCTACATGAGTATATATGTATATATAAAGGATAAGGTGAGAATGGGCCTCTACATGGAATGGTTTAAGGCCCAATAACACACCTACAATCCACCACTAGCTCACTCAAGTGTAATAATGGCCCATGAATCAAGCCCGCATCTAAACCAGTTCTTAATACATTAAAATAAATCGAATTCCAAGGAAATAATGCAAAATGACACCGCGTGTGAAACCTGATAACTAATACAATCCGAAACAAATAGTCCGGGATGGGAAACCCAACCATTGGAACACCGGGTACGTACAAGACCTATCGGAGCTCCTAAAACTAAGAAATGCCAAAAATCAACCCAATAAGTCTAAAAATAAATATCACAGAAGTACAAATACGGGGAAACAAACAAACTAACACAAATACCCCTAAGCACACAAGTCAAACAATATATAGAGGCACATACGTACAAACACAGAGTACGTCAATCAAATAAAGCACATACTAATCCCATTACAAGGGAAAACAAAATGTCGAACCCCTAAGACACTAAGTGTCGAACTCAAACAGCTGAGTCGAAACCTTTAACGTCGGTCAACAAAACATACTGTCACCCAATCGAAGCACTAAAAGCTAAACGTCTAAACAAATCCACTTAATCGACACTAAAGCCCACGTAAACCTCTAGCCACGTTCGAAACACAAAACATCACGTCAAATAGCGTAATCACCAAAGAAACAATTGCAGAGTCTTGGTGTCGAATCCAGAACTCACGTCAACGTTTCACCAGTTCAAAATATTAAATTCACCGTCAATTCTCGTAATAGTCAAAGAAGCTCCGCGAAGTAGTCAATAAGACAATGGCCGTGTCATCCCGTCGTATCAAGACATAAACGCGAAAAATTTACACGTGAAACATTAAGAATAACCATGACGTCATGAACAAGTGACGTCACAACCGAAAATAAATCGGAAATAATTCCAGAAAATTGGGAAAATAACACGGGATGTTACATTTAATGTGCATCATGTGATATTTGTGGATAAGTCCCTGGCGGAACAATTAAGTTGGAATTCTTTAAATTTTTAAATTTCTGGTTTTGCTTAGTGATGTGGTCTGCATAGTCTGATTTGCTTTGATATGAAAATTCGGGTTCAGTTTCATTTTAATTTAAATGTTTTGCATAATTTCTCTGAATTGATTTGAATATTTTTCATTAAGCACATAATTGCAGACAATCTATAGGGGAATGTGTTTAGTTGATTCAAATAGCTGATACCAGATGTCAAAAGAATGTTTACCCAGTGCTTTGGAAGAAATTGCATCTCCTTTTTTTCATTTTGGGTGTAATAGAAATTAGCTTGAATTCTATTTTCATTTTTCTTTCCTTACAATAGGCATGAGACAATAGTAGTGAGAGAGATGAAGATACATTTGATTTTGTACTGCATTATTTTTTTTTTAGTAAATATAAATTTTAATTGGTAATTGTTGGTTAGTTATTCAATACCTATGGCGACGGAGATTTAGGCAGCAAATAACTTTAGTAGCAAATGTTTGCCACCATAAGCTATGGTGGCTGTTTTTGTGGCTTTTAGCAGCAGATAAATCTGCTGCAATACAACAGAGATCTGTTTACTTTGCCACAGTTTGGCGGAGTGGCTTCTTTAAGGGCTTATTTCATTCCCTTCCCCGCAATTTGTCTATCTTCCCTTCACCGTCGGCAAAGCAACCTCTCGATCTTCCGTTCACTTCCTCATAATGACCTCACCATCTTTCCTTGTTGTATTTTTTCTTTGTTTTGCCACGGGTGGACAGGGCGACCTCTCCTCCACCCTTCACCACTACATAGCATTGCGTTATCTTTCTATTTTCTTTAGCACGTATAATCCGGAGGCCTTCAGAGCGGCTTAGCACTAATTAAAGGTGCCTCTATTTTGGCTTCTAGGGACCGTCCTTTCCCACTTTTTTCTTAACCTTGTCAATTAGCGGAAGCCCAAAGCTCTTCCTTTTAGCTGCCTTCTTTGGTTAGGTTGAACTTGCCTGGTTTCAGTTGACATCATCTGTCAAGTTGCAGATGATGTCTCCATCCTATTCAATGACGATGAAACCCACATGAACAAAGAAATAGAATGCTTGAACTAAGACATATTAAGTACTGAAAATTTTAAAACCTTAATTTTTAGTACAGAAGGTTTTAAGATCTAAATTTCAATTTCTCCTCAGTAATTATATTTTTTTTATTTGTTTTTTCGGGCAAGTGAAATGGTTTAGTTGAAAATTTATTTTTTGTATTGACTGTCAGGTAACTTGATTGAAGCTAAACTTCTCCTTAAAGATTTAATGATCAACTTTATGGTTATTTGAGGGGATATAATTTGCCTCTAAAATTCTCTAGCATTCCCTTCTAACCATATAAAAAGTAAATTTAATTTTTGATCTCTAGAATACCAAATATGTATGTATACATTTTGTTTCACTCCCATCATCCAAATGAATAATATATTACATGGGTTTTTTACTTTTTCCTTTTTTTGTTTGATTACCACTTTCTTTTCTCATTTTTGTGTGTTTTTGTTCTAGGGTTTGGCGTAAAAGTTTGTGGAAGTTGTCAATGCAAATGCACAGGTTGTTTGTGGTTTCAATTATTACATTACCTTTCTAGCCAAACAAGGTGATAATGGTCAGCCTCCAGTCTTTCAAGCAGCGGTGAAAAAGTTCCTTGGCAAATTAAAAGTCCTGTTTTGTCAACAAAAACCTTAGTGTGTCATATTTCCTGTCCCTGTTCATCAAGTACCAATTTTGGGATTCTTCCACTTTTATTTGTTATTCTTTGGATTTATATACAGGTTCTTAATATTGAAACATGTGCTATTGTTACCATCTTTGGTATTTTCTACCGGGGTATGCCCCATAGTTTTGTGTAAGGCTTTTTGCCTCTTTCTCTTAATACAAATCACTCTTCACCTTTCAAAAACAAATTTGTGCTATTGTCAATAAAACTTGACTACAAGAATATATTTAAATAGAGATTATCATCTTCTATACAAGCAACCTAAAACAAATCATGTCATTTGGAAAAGTGCACTCCTAATAGATTCATAGGAAGTTTTACTAGAAGATTTTAGCACGAGTAAGATTGTGAGTGAAGTACTTGGTGTCTTGCATATATTAGTCGGACATGAATATGAAAATATATGTGTCCGACACTTTTGGATTGTCCTTTACCGATGTGTCTTCCTAGTTGTGATTTGACTCGTGCGACACCTTGATAAATGCCCGTATTCAACAATCGTATCTTTGTGCATGTCACATAGGTGGTTAGTTTGAGCTAGGGCTTATTGATAAATAATTTGTGGAGCAATTTTTGGAATACCGAAACATAGAATGGGTAGTGTCAAATTTCATGTAATGTTCCTTTGCCCTTCTCATTTCTTCTAGGAACCTTTAATTAAATGGTTTAATTACTTGAGGCTTGTGTTTTCCATATTTTTCTGAATGATTTCTTGATGGATGTTACTTGCGCAAAGCTCTGTAGATCTCCCTCTCCCGACTAATTAATTATGGGACATCGTTAGTTTTAATCACATTTTCCCCCTTTTCTTGCTCTTGTTCTTCTTCCCCCTTCGCCCTTTTATTGGTAGTGAATATCTTCAATGGTCAAAAGGGAAGAGTATAAGGAAACATCATTTTGGCGCTTAAATCACATTTTCCCCTTTGGCATAACTTAATCTATAAAAACAAATAGTGCATAAAATATAGGGTCAGGAGCGTTTAACTCCCTGTAGTATGCATATAATGTTTATAATACTCATGTAGTTCTTTGAAACCCTATTATTCGAAAATATGTGAGTTTTGTTCATATTGTGACATGAATTGTCTGAAATACCCTTAGAATAAGTTTTTTTAAAAAAAAAAACAAAAACAAAAACATAAAATATGTTTATAAAAAATATATTTAAAAAATCATCAACAAAACAATTACATTTTTTCCCAAAATATTAAAATTATTTTTTTTTAAAAAAAAAGCTTATTTTTTAAATTTTATTTATTTATTTATTCAACATTTGATTAAAAAAAAATAATCCAGTTTGTTTTTTTGTTTTTGAAAAAATAAAATAAAATTACTAAAACAAAAAACAAAAAACAAAAAACTGAAAATATGTTTATAAAAATATATATTTAAGAAAATCATCAACAAAATAATTATAATTTTGTTTTAAAAAATATTTAGAAAAATGAAAAAAATAGGCATATTTTTTTTAAAAAAATTATTTTTATTTATTTATTTATGATTAAAAAAATTTAAGCCGGTTTCTTTCAAAAAAAATATTTTATTTCTTTATTATTGTATTATACATTATTTATTATTAATTCAATATTATTATTTTTTATTAGGTTAGAAGGGGAATTTTAAAAAATATATATTATTTTAAAACAGAATAGGATAAGTTGGAACATTTTGGAAACAAAATAGATTTATACATATATTTTGTAACAAATGGGAGTTTTGCGCACCTAGTAGGAAATTACATGGGATTTTTCTCAAATAACACTAAAATATATATAGTAAAACCCCCAACAAGGGAGTTTTACCTCGAGTATGAACCTTAGATCCAAAATATGTCTTGTTGCGGTCTCAAATTATGTAATGAATTCTCATATTATATGTAATAATACGAGTGCTAAACGCCTTGACTGTTTTTTTGAATTGAAAAATTCATTTATTATCAGGTTATAAGAACGAATATGTCACTTTAAGTTCACGTGTCAAGAGAAGAATAAAATTTACCCTTGTTTTTCTTTGAGAAAATTAAATTCAAGCAAATGCTGACACTTTCGAAATATTATATATATATATTGGTAAATAAACACTTTCGAGATATTCATTGGTCCCAAGAGAAATTGGGTTAAAATTCAGCTTTACGAAAATATAACAAGCTAGAGTGAATTTTAGGAATCCTGCATACATAAAACTATAGATACTTTCTTTTATACACTTCTACTTTCACGGTTTTTTTTTTTTTTTCCAAATGCATATACACAACATAGTCACCTATTCAAGTGTCATCAAACACATTCTTCAGCGACTTACTCTTTTTTATTATTATTATTAACGATTGGTTTAAATAAATTTTCTCTTAAAAAAAAATGGCTTCAAAAATTTCTTTACTTAATTCCGAGAACTTGGCAAAAGCCTATGACAGATGGCATGACGAGATTGGGCATATGTTGCCATGTAGTTTGACACGTAAGCACCTCCACCATTGGCAAGGAATATAATTTTCCCTTTTAGGAAGAACTAGTGAAGCTTAATCAAAGAATGTAGCACTAAAAAGAAATAGTTAAGAAATGTGAGCCAAAGAGAGAATAATCTAGAGATGGTTTTGTCTTTGCCTTGAGTTTGAAGCACCTTCTTTACAACCCCACATTGCCCTATGCAACACGCTAGCTTGCAAGAAAAGAACCTAGACCCCCCTGACAATCCCATTTATAAGACCAACCCAACCTAGTGATACACATGTCTGTGTATAATATTATATATATATATAACATTCCACATCAATAGCCCTCTATCAAAAGCCTCTCATCACAAACACAAAAATGGCTATTGAGCAATTAAAACCTGTTGCTTCCGTACTTTTGGCCCTTAATTTTTGCATGTATGTCATAGTTTTGGCCATTGGTGGATGGTCAATAAATAGAGCTATTGATCATGGTTTCATCATTGGTAAATCTCTCTCAATTAGCGTAATGGTATTTTTTTGTAATTTTAGTGAGATTTTATTTTCATAAATATAAAATTTTATAGAATTTTATCCGCCCCCTAGTCCCGTAATAGATCCGTCCCTTAACATACTAATGCTAAGTAAGATGATAAAACAGGTCCAGGATTTCATCTCCCCGCGCATTTCTCACCGATATACTTTCCGATGGGGAATGCTGCAACTGGATTCTTCGTACTATTTGCTTTGATCGCAGGTGTTGTTGGCGTTGCATCAGTCCTCTCGGGATTGAACCATGTTCGGCTGTGGAGCGCCGACTCCATGCCAGCTGCTGCTTCTGCTGCCACAATAGCATGGACTCTCACTCTCCTTGCTATGGGGTATGCCCTCATCATTGCTCCCTAGTTTTCCCACCATCACATTGTTAGAAATCTGATAATATATGCAAAATCTCGAATGGATTACAAACTGAATTTTCTCTGTGGTAGATCACTTACAAAGTCAAATTCACAGTAAACCTTAAGGTCTGTTTGATTTTCATATCTGAAAACTGTTATTAAGAGCTTAGAAAACATAATATTGTTCCAGTGAACAATAAAAGTTTGTTATCTAAATACAGACCTTTTTTCAACTGAATTTTCTGAAAACAATTTTCGGAAACCTGAAACCAATCAGATTCTTTATACAGTTCTCTAACTTTTCAGTTTTCTGAAAATAAAACACTAATTTCAAAACTCAAAACCAAGCGATCTAGCTTGTATGGACTTTCTTTCAATTAACAAGCCACATGATTTGTGCAGCTTTGCCTTCAAAGAGATTGATCTGCATATCAGGAACTCCCGTCTGGTACGAACAAAATGCAATTTTCATCTTTCCCTGTACTGTCATAAATATAAGTTTCGTGAGAACAATATATTTACAAATAATTGTTTTGTTTTGCAGAAAACAATGGAAGCATTCATAATAATCCTTTCAGTTACTCAGCTTCTGTACGTTGCTGCCATTCATGGCTCCTCATTAAGGAGATAAATAGTTTGAGGATTGAGGCACATTGTGTGTGTTGGTGTGGTTTTCATTTCATTTTATTTTTTTTATATCCATTTATTTTGTGTACATATCACCAGGGAGGGGATTGGTTGGGATTTCTCTTGTGATATATATGATTGTGTTTCTGGAGAGGAACAATAAAAATGAAGTGATGTATGAATATATTGTTTGAAATGCATATTCAAATTTGTTTGCACAGAATATTGCTTTGCTTCTTGATTCTGAATCACTACAATATTACTACACAAGAGATAGGGCTGGTGAATATAAAAATTTGCTCTGAAATACAATAGATATTTTGCGAATGAGCAAAGCAGAGCAGAGCATCAAAATAAATTAGAAACTTTCGTCACTTCAGATGAATTTTAAAGTAAATGGAATTTATTCAAATACTATGCAAATTCACAAAAGCTCGAATTTTCATAACTGGGTAACCCAAATAACAACTCATGCATGTATACCATTTCACAGAATGTTTATTTGGTGCTGTCTATCACAGCAACAAAGTGACCATCCAGTCTTATGATTGTTATGCCTTTCTGTGACCACATCAGGGACTCTGGCTTTAGGTGCTGGTGGCACGTTAAATCGATTAAATTCAAGCAAATGACTCAGAGGCCCTGTTTGGATTGGCTTCCTGAAAAGCTATTTTGAACCGTGTTTGGCAAAAAGATTATAAGAGTTTCTGGACCTTGAAAGAACGTTTAAAAGAAGGTAGGGAGTACCAACTTCTCAAAACGAATTATGCTTCTCTTTTACTTCTGTGTAAAGCCAGAAGCAAAAGCTTTGTCAAACGGGACCAAAGTAGCAGAACATGAAGCTCTTGATGAATGAAAAAACCAGATGAGTGGAAAAGACTGTAAATCCAACAATAAGCAAGTCAAAATGTGCAAAACCTCACTTCAAGCTAACAATAAAATAGATGTAAAATCATGCGGTAGAACTAGATTTTCGGCATTATGCAATTCCTCAATCCAATATTGAATAATCTTCTGCTATAGATGGGTACAACAAGCCAAGAAGAAGAAAGAAAGAAAGTAAAACACTATCGACCGCAAAACTAAGAGAACGGAGTATTACAAAACTAGAGACGTTTGAGCTGTCTTCTGATACACTAAATTACTGAATATGTTTGTTTGGTTCTCTCGTAAGGCCTCTCACCCATGATTAATCAGGAAAGAAACTTCAGATGAGGACCGTAACAGACTTCGTTGGTCCGAGTACTTCTTATAGGCTATGCGAGCTTCACTGGTACAAACAAGCTCATTGATGTCTGTTTCTGCATCAAAGGAAACCAGAATGAATGTCATGCATGATTTAGAGTCTGTAGAGGACCTGTCGTTACATTATCATATACATGAGGTTAGGGTACAGAAAACAAGGATCAGGGCATCGCTTTCGCAATGATTCAGATCTTAGAACTTCCATTCTGTGGACTACAAGTCAGCTGGAAAGGTTTTTACAAGGAAATTCATGCCACGGTAACAAGTTAGGTGGAGAGGTAATTACAAACAATGGTCAGACGTACAGACAAGGGACGGATCATCCACACAGGATCACATTATACTATTTCGGTATTTTGGAACATGGTGCCTTCCTTATTTACACCTTTATTGAAGTAACTTTTTACATAGCTCCCAAAGATGCAGAACACCAAAACATAACAAGAAAAATACATATCCGTGTGCATATATAATGGACAGTGGTCATCTTCAACCTTGATACAACACAAACCGAAAAAGCCATTGCAGGGTATGGCAAGGGTCATATATCAATAATTTCTCCATCATACATCCATATCTCCACTAACAACCCTTACTTGCTTCAATTCCAAGGACCAAAGGAGCAGACAATAAAAAGATATCTTGACCTTTACAGTTCTTATAATGAAATAGACCTTTACATATTAAGACTTCTAGATACTATGCCCATCTCAATTTTCTCCCAATTACAAATTTTCAATTAAGATAAGTAAAATGTAATATACTGTACTCTCAAATGCAAACCTACATCTTAAAAGCTAATACTTCCACATTTTGGCAAGAATCAGTGAACTAGCCAGAGGTTGAACGCATCCCCTGTGCAGAACTCACACCCCTATGAAATTTGGGTGGCTGTACAGGTGGCAAACCGCTAGACATCGGATTTTTAGGAACAAAAATGCTTATGTATCCAATGATATGGTACAGTATGTGACTGATAAGCAAATACTACAAGAATGAAATTGCAAAAAAAAATTGACTACTGTCGAGAATGAATATACCAATCAATTGATTTTATAATTCATATGGGTCTTTCAAATGTAGAGAAAACAGGATCAGGCCGTAGGAGCAATGCTATCTTCATAAATAAAATGGGTTGGGGGCTATTTGCATAGATATAAAATGTCAAAGGATTTCAATCTTAAGAATCTAGATCAAATTCTTGAAACTGATAAAGGTTGCAGTACCTGAATTTATCTGTTGGAGCCTGTAAGCACCTCAAACATTCCACAGCACCCCTTCCAGAGATTTGCTTTCACAAGTGGTAGAGTCGAAGTCGCTGGAGGCTGCAAAAAGTTCGGAAAAAATAACATAATATAGCAACTGTTAATCAAGTGCATAGGTGAAGTAAGCCAATGCCAAGCTCAACTCTGGAACACAAAAAAAAATAAAAGAGAGTGAGAGGGACCATACCTGTTTGTCTGAGCATTCAGGAATCTCCGGCTCTTTGATACATTCTGCAGCATGACCATTATCATCTCTAGCAGCATTGAATGACAGCGCCAATTTCTCTTCCTCTTCTTGTGCTGCAAATCCCATTGCATCAGAAGTTTCTGCTGCATTCTCATCTGATGTGGAAACCATTTTATCCTCTTTTTTCTGTGATCCCAAATACACATGGATCGATGAATCCTCAGCACTCTTGTCCTCTGAAGGTAAAATTTTCTCTGCATTTTCCTTCAATTCTGATTCAACCACATCAGAAGACACACACTCCACTACCAGAGAACTCTCAGTTACTTGAACCACGTCTTCAGCTAATGAGACCTTATCTGATTCAACAATAGGGGCAGTTTCCACAACTGAATTATACGGCCCCTCAACTGGAATATCATTAACTTGAGTTTCCACTTTCGACGAAGAATCAACTGGCTTAATTGTATCATCAACAAAAGAAGCCGCATCCAAAACCGGACTATAAGCCTCCTCCTTAGACTGCCCAGACTCCACGACCACCACATTTTTCTCAACAACATGAGACTCATCATCCGAACTGCTACTGCTAGAGCTCCCATCGTCACTAGATGATGAGCTTTTATCAAGCAATTCAACAAACTGTATAATAATGTTTTTGCTCTCAGAGTCATCCTCAGGTTTTAGATTACTATCAATTTGGACAACACCGTCCTCTTCCAATACAACTTTCTGCAAACTCTCTCCATTACTGCCCAACCCTTCGATAGATTCGTTCTCCAATACAATTGCTCGAGCAGATGAAGCGCCTTCCCTCTTTTCAACCTCTTCCTCCCCTCCCTCAGTAAATTGATGTTGGTTGCTATGATTGTCCTGAGACATTGGAGAGCTAACGCCGCTAACCTCACCTCCATCACTGTCTTTCTCATCATGGGTTTTCACAACATCATCACCTACCATGTTTGAATTCATTCACAAGTGATCAAGATAGCATCAAGTGAAGCAAGACCCACTAATAAATAACCACATAAAGCAAGATGACCAAACAAATAAAGTGAATTATTGAAAAAAATAATGTATTGTCTACTGGTAGAGGATGAACCAGAAAAGTAGTAATGAACTAAGTATTACAATAACAGATGAAACCAAGAAAAATAAAAGAAATTAACAAATACCCATCAAACCAATTTCACATTTGAATACATATACACACAATCAGTACGCAGTAAATCCCTCCCAGATTAATCTGGACCACAGTGATTAATGATCTGATTTAAGATTAAAAAAGGCATACAAGAGTATAATTGAGACAGATGTGTCTTGAAACTAAAGCAAGTTAAACAATAGATTTAGCCCAAACCCACCAAGCTTTTTTCACAGACAAATCGACATGAAAGATCATAAAGGTAAAGGGTGTGATAATTGAGTGATGGGCATGGATGGATCTGCTGGAAAAACCCAATATACATATATGTATGTATGTATAGATACAGCAAAATTGAAGTGTAAAGTTTAAGTACCTTGAGAATGAAATTCAGGGTGTATAGTATTGGCGTCTTTTCCTTGCTTTTTCTTGGCAGCTTTTCTCTTCTTGGCACCTGATGGCATGATTGGTTCTTTGTGGGGAAGGAAGGAGATTTTGGGTAGGCAGATCTTGGCTGTACCTCTGTAGATCAAAACCCTCTCTCTACTTTCTCTCTCTACAAGGACTGTAGGATTTCAAACAGTCTTGAAGACTAGCAATGACTGGAAGACAAATGTAAGGGCTCTATTAGGACATCATATTTTAGGGGAATCCATTTTTTAGAATCTTTTGCAGGCTAGCGTTCTTATATTTTCTATTTTTTTGTTTTTCGCTTTTCCTTATTTTTAGTACAAATAAAAAATGAATTAATAAAAAAATGAAAGGAAATTGAAAACATGGTTTATTTATTTAGAGAAAATATCACTTACCTCACCTGAGGTTTGGCAATATTGCACACGGTACTTTTTAGTTTTTAAATATATCAGCTACCAGATGTAAAATTATGAAATAATCCTCAATAAACCCCCTAGACTATTGAATTTTTATATTGCCCCCACCCTAATGGGTAAATTATAGTCTCACCCCCTAAAATTCTAAAAAGTATTTAAAAATTAAAAATATATATATATAATTCAAATATATATATAATTTGGAAAAAATATATATAAATTTTGAAACACATATATAAATTTTGAAATATATATAAAATTCTAAATAAATAATTAAAATTAGAAAAAATATATAAAATTTGAAATATATATAAAATTTCGAGAAAAACATATAAATTTTGAAAAACATATATAAATTTTGAAATATATATCTAATTCGAAATAAATATATAAAATTCGAAAAACATATATAAAATTTGAAATATATATAAAATTTCGAGAAAAACATATATAAATTTTGAAATATATATCTAATTCGAAATAAATATATAAAATTCGAAAAACATATATAAATTTTGAAATATATATATAAAATTTGAAACAAATATATAAATTCAAAATATATATATATAATTAGAAAAAATATATAAATTCGAAATAGGTTAATTTGCAAATTCAAACATTCATATATTTGTAGAGACTACATTACAGGAAGGTGTTCCAATGTTTGTTGTGTAGAGGGTGAGAAGTCTATCAAATCCTAAACACTTTTTTTTCTAATAGATCTTATGGGTTCTGTTAACTATTATCCAGCTTTTTGCATGGAAGATTGAACCATCAAATTTTCAAATTTTATATATATTTTTCTAAATTTTATATGTTTTTCTAAATTTATATATGTTTTTCGAAATTTATATATGTTTTTCGAAATTTATACATTTTTTTAGAATTTTATATATATATTTGAATTTTATAATTTTTTTCTAATCTTAAATATTTATTTCAAATTTTATATATATTTTTTGAAATTTATATATGTTTTTCAAAAAAATTATTTTTATTTTATTTTTATAATTTTTTCAAAATTTATATATATATTCCAAATTTTATATATTTTTTCCAATTATATATATTCAAATTTTATATATTTTTTAAAATTTTAAATATTTTTTTGAATTTTAGGGGGTGAAACTGTAATTTACCCATTATGGTGGGGGGCAATGTGAAATTCAATAGTTTAAGGGTTGAAACAGTAATATGAATTTAAGGGGTATTTAGGTACTTTACTCTTTGACCGCATTGACTTTGGATTGAGGGGTGAAAGTGATAGACAGAGCTAACCTGGAGGGAGGTAATTAATATATTTGAAAATTAAAGGGTACCACGTGCAATATGATTAAACCTCAACGGAGGTAAGTGATATTTTTCCATTTATTTATTATAATTTTTTATCAATAATGATGGGATTAAGCCTTTAAATACGTGTGTAGTTATTTTATTTTGTATACATCCAAGTATAATTAAGGGTAAATTGCTTAAAATCTCCCTCAATTTTACTTTATTTTCCTACTATATCCCCTCAATTATGAAATAAGCTTAGAACCCCCTAAAGTTTCATAAAATGTTACACCATGGGCTTGCCTTCAAATAATTTTACCCTTTTACCCTCCAAACTTTTTATATTTCCACATTACCTTTAATTTTATCATTACTTGATTTAAATCAAATTAAGTTTTATTGGAAAATGATATATATTTTGGAATATATATATATATATATATATATATATATAATTTGTCAAAAATATATATTTTTCGAATTGTTTTAAAAAAATATGAATTTTTTGGGAAAAATATATATTATGTTCCAAAATATAATTTTTTCCGAAAAATAATTTTTTTGAGAAAAATATATATTATTTTCCAAAATATGATTTTTTTTCCGAAAATAATATAAAAAATTTCCGAAATATATATTTTTTATATTTTAGAAAATAATGTATATTTTTCATAAAAAAATCATATTTTTAAAACAATTAGAAAAATATATACTTTTGACGAATCATATATATATATATATATATATATATTCTGAAATATATATAATTTTCCAATATATATATATATATATATATTCCAAAATATACATATTTTTTCAAAAAATATTTTTTTGAAGGTTTGATTTCACTAAACTCTCCTATACTATTGATGGTAATTTAAGTATTATGACTCAAAATCATATTCTGGAACATAATATATATTTTTCTCAAAAAAATTATTTTTAGGAAAAAATTCATATTTTTGAAAATAATATATATTTTTCTCAATAAAATTATTTTTTGGAAAAAATTATATTTTGGAACATAATATATATTTTTCCCCAAAAAATTCATATTTTTTTAAAATAATTCGAAAAATATAATTTTTTGGCGAATTATATATATATATATATTCCGAAATATATATCATTTTCCAATATATATATATATATATATATATATATATATATATATTCCGAAATATATATATTTTGTTCAAAATATATATATTGTTTTCATAAATTGTGATTTATTTATGAATATATTAATTATGATTAAGTTTTATGATTTAAATCAAATTAAAATTTAATACCAAGTTAATTGATTTACAAATAAAATAATTAGAACTTATAAAACAAAAATTAACATTTGAGAGTATATTTAGTCTAATATATTAAAGGCAAATGGCATAATTAATATTCTAACTAAAAGAAATAATATTTTTGTAATTTAAAGAATTAAGAAATATAATAGTAAGGATAATATTAAAGGTAATGTGGAAATACAAAAAATTTGGAGGGTAAAAGGGTAAAAAAAATTGAGAGCAAGTCCATGGTGCAAGAAAATGAAAGTTGAGGGGGGTATAATTAGTTGAGGGGGTATAATAGGAAAAGAGAGTAAACTTGAGGGGGGTTTTAAGCAATTTACCCTATAATTTATGATTAGGCATGAGATTATGTATTATTTTAATTATTAAATTGAATAGTATCACATAAGATTTTAATTAAGACAATAATTTGAATTAAGAAAAAAAAATTCAAAGAAAAATTACTAGTATTAAGAATTGTTCATTCTGAGATGGGATTTAAGGTTTCATATAAGATCTCTTTTATGAGTTTTCATTCTATCAATAAGGTTAATTTCATCCTTTATTATTGTATTTTTTAAATAATTAGTTGTGCCAATTCGCACAAAATCTCAAGTATCAATAGAAAGGAAAATGATAAAAAAATAATAATAAATAAACTTCAAGAATTGCAATTAATAAACATTATAAGAGGAGAGAAATCTGAATTATTTAATGATGATTATAAATATTTATTAACTATTATAGCATTAAATTACTCATATAATTCAAGTGTTGAGTGGGAAAGTGACGAAAGTCGGCAAGGGACAAAAATGGCTAGTGTTGAGTGGTGGGGAAGTCGGCAAGGGACAAAAATGGCTGAAATTATTATGGGCAGATAAATAATGAGGGTGGGACAAAGCACATATGACATATGGGTGGTGTAGAATTTGCCAACCCCTTTTTTCTTTTGGAGTCATTTGAATTCTGATTGATTGAACTCTCTTTTTAGTAGTGCATAAAACCCCTATGAACTATGGTCAGTTTTGCACAAAACTCCTTGAACTATGATATGTGCAGTTAATCCCCTAAGCTATCACATTTAGTTACAAATTATCCCAATTTCTTCATTTTTTTATATAAATGACCATCATGCCCTTTCTTATTGCATTATACTTTTCTATTTTTCTTCTTAACATATATTATGAAAAAAATTATACAAATTTGATAACATATTCTGCATAAAAGTTTGTATAGATTTTCACAAATTTTAAATTAATTGAATAATTAATGATTTTAGATTATTTAAATAAAATTAAGTAAGATTTTTAAAATGATTTAGTAATTACTCAACAATATTTATATATATAATACAAAAAAAATAAATTTTTATCTAAGTAATTTATAAATTTTGTATGAATGTGTATCTTAGGAAAATAAGTTTTTTATTTTTATTTTTATTTTTTATCTTAGCATCTAAAAATTTTAAGCTTAAGGTAATAAGTTTTATACATTAAATTAAACTAAATTTAATAACAAGTTTATTGTTTCAAATATAAAATAATTACAACTTATATTTTTCCCTTTTATTTTTGAGAGTATATTTCATGCGGATACAATAAAGGTGCATAGTCTAATTAATATTTTAAAAGAGGGAAAAATTAGTGGTAATATTAGAAGAATAGATAGGTTTATTAAGAAGGGTAAGATAGTCTTTTGTAAGGAAATTGGGGTAATTTGTAACAAAATAATAATTCAGGGGGGTGATTTGAAGTTTAGGAAAGTTAATTGCAAAACTAGAATAGTTTAAGAGATTTATTGTACTTTACCCTTTTCCATTTGATGGTGAATTAAGAATTGACCCATCTCGATTCTTCAAAGATGGGTGGATTCATTCCATATATAGATGTTTAGATTCATCAAAATTAAACTCTATTTTAGATATTTTAAAAAATTATCATATCATCATGTTTGTTTTGACTAGTGTGGGTAGTGACCTAAGATCACCTATTTTGTACGACTATTGATCTAAGTTGTTACACATGTAAGAGTTGGTAAATGGAGTAGTTAAATTGAAGAGAAAATATCACTTACCTCCATTGAGATTTAAATATATTATACACAATATCCTTTAAATTTTAAATGTATTAGTTATTTCCCTCTAAGTTAGCTATGTCTATCACTTTCACCCCTCCATCTAAAGTCAACACGGTCAAAGGTAAAGTACCCTAAATACCTCTCAAATTCATATTACACTTTCACCCTTTAAACTATTGAATTTCACATTTCTCCATCATGATGGATAAATTACAATTTCACCCCCTAAAATTCAAAAAAATATATAAAATTTTAAAATATATATAAAATTTGAATATATATAATTCAAAAAATATATAAAATTTGGAAAATATATATAAATTTTGAAAAAAATATAAAAATAAAAAATATATATATAATTCCAAAAAAATATATAAATTTTGAAAAACATATATAAATTCGAAATATATATATATATAATTAATATATATATATATATTCGAAAAATATATATAAATTTCGCAAAACATATAAAATTTAGAAATATATATATAAAATTTGAAATTTTGATGGTTCAATCTTCCCAAACAAAAAGGTAGATAATAGCTAGCAGAACCCATTAGATCTATTAAAAAAAAGAAGTGCTTAAGATTTGATAGATTTTTCACCCTTTGCACAACAAACATTGGAACACCTTCCTGTAATGTATCATCTACAAATATATACATGTTTGAACTTGCAAATTAACCCATTTTGAATTTATATTTTTTTTTTCGAATTTTACATATTTTTTCTAATTTTATATATTTTTATTGAATTTATATATTTGTTTCAAATTATATATATATTTCAAATTTTATATATGTTTTTCAAAATTTATATGTTTTTTCGGAATTTTATATATATATTTCAAATTTTATATATTTTTCTAATTTTATTTATTTAGAATTTTAAATATATTTTGAAATTGATGTGTTTCAAAAGTTTTATATTTTTTTTTTCAAAATTTATATATTTTTTCCAAATTATATATATATTTGAATTTTATATATATTTTTGAATTATATATATTTTTAAATTTTAAATACTTTTTAGAATTTTAGGGGGTGAGACTATAATTTACCCATTAGGGTGGGGGTAATGTGAAAATTCAATAATTTAGGAGGTTTATTGAGGGTTATTTCATAATTTTACATCTCCCTTGGAGATAACTAATATATTTGGAAACTAAGAAATATCGTGTGCAATATTGACAAACTTCAGGAGAGGTAAATGATATTTTCTCTAAATTGAAACCCTATGATTAGGACTTGAATATTGACTAGCCTCTTTTTTTTTTTTTTTTCCCTTGACTAGCCTCTTTTGAGTTAGTGACTTGTGAGCCTTATCTTAAATAGTCTCCGCTGTGAAAAAGAGTATTCATGTAAAAAATAAATTTTTTTTTTTTTTTTTTTTTACCTTACAATACAAGGACACATAAATTAAACAAAATATGAACGTATCTTGTATAAATACATAGAAATTAATGATAATAGTGTGAGGAGATGTAAATATTTCATAATTTATTGTCAAGCATATGGGCTTCAAACCTTACCAGAATTATTCTTCAGAATGGTTTCAATATTCTTCCCAAGATAATTCCGATTTTATCTGATAAAATTTTAAAATTATACGATTCTATACAATTTTACGACTTTACTACAATTCTACTACATTTTTATAATGATTTGACGATTTCGCCCTTCATATGAAATGCTCAAAAAAATTATGATTTAATCCAATATCTCAATATATGGCCTAAATTTATGAGAAAATATGTAAATGACAAATGTATTAGAAAATTTTAAAAATTCTGATATTATTTAAAATTTAAGATTAAATATTTAATTATTAATATTTTTAAAAAAAATTAATACGAGTTGCTAGAATCTTACGATTCTACGATTTCGATTCTACTGACTCCAAAACGATTCTACCTAAAATTCCTATTCTAACTGCCTTAATTCTTCGAGAATGGTTTCAAGTGAAATCAGACTTGCAAATTAAAAATGTAAGGTGACACTGTAAATTGTTAAGTTATCTCATTGATTGCTTGAAATAATAACTTGTCAATTTTATTTTATTTTTTGAGTTTTTTATTATTGAAAAAAAAAAAACTACTCATACTTAGTTTTCTTAATTTTTCAAAGATATTTTTTCATGGTAAAATCAAAAACATTAAAGACAAGACCGGTGTGACATAACATGTTATCTTAGTTATAAAGAGTCTGACCTTTAGTGTCCACCCACTCTATTATGATTTGTAAATGTGGAAATTTCCTACCCTACAAAAGCCCTTAGGCGTCGTGCCCATCGGGCTAACAGCCCAACAAAGTTATCGAACGCTCGAAGATTAGGCCCATTTCAGCTTATAATTCCTTAAAAATAAAGATTATGACGTAAGTAAAGTAATGTTGCCCTAATGGACTCAAAGCCCGAAAAGGGAATGTATATAAAAGAAGCAAATCCCAAATAAAAGATTTCATTCTTGTGTTGTGCATTTTTTGGTATTTACACATTGACGCCGTATGTGGGAAGATCGGCTAGAAGTTCTTGATTTTTCGGATCTGTTCTTCGAGATCTGTAAATCATCTTCTTCTTCCCATCTCGTTAATCTGAGTTTATTTTGTTCAACCCGATGATCTGAAAGCTTGTACCAATTTTTCAGCACCTTCTAGGTACTCCATTCACACTGACCCACTACCTCCCGAGCAAACATGTAGGTCACTCGTTGGTAAGCGGACGTTCCGACCACCAGAGACAGCCGTGTAAAAGGTCCTCAAACCATTGAGCAAATCCTGCAACGCCTGATAGCCGCTGAGGAACGTAGCTAAGCTCTTGAGAAGCAGAATGCAGAGCTCATGACGAGATTGGCTCTACCACTGTCTACCCCTCTGTCAGCGGCACTCGACCACTCTCAGAACTAGCAAGATGACGACAGACTAGAGGAGCACGCCAAGTCTTCCCAATACTTAGGAAAGGCTCCCGCCGCCGACGAAGCCATGCCCCCCCAAAAGTTCCAAGCAATGATGACCGAGTTCTAAAGGAAAGTCCTCGGGGACTTGAGAACCCAGTCTACTGATGACCTGGCCATCCAGGCGTCAACCGAGTTGATACAATCACTCTTACTCCCCGAGATAACCCGGGAACCTTTTCCAAATAAGTTTGTTATGCCTTGGTTTACTCCTTACAATGGCACTAAGGACCCCGATGAGCATATTTACTAGATTCATCAGAACATGACCATGTACACTGAGAACGAGTCCTTGCTTTGTAAGGTATTTTCTACAAATCTTGCTAATGCAACTCTATTATGGTTCAGGAAGCAGCCGCCTCGATCCATCGACAGCTGGCAACAGTTGACCAGGCTCTTTGTTGCCCAATACTATGGGAACAAGAGACAGAAGAAGACCATATCCTACCTCTTCACTATGATCCAGGAGAAAGAAGAATCACTGAAGAGTTTCATGTCCCGTTTCAACATTGAGTCCTTTTCTATTGATAACTGTGACCAACACTCTTCTGTTGAGGCTTTTCAGATGGCCTTTATTCCAAGAACCAAGTTTCATCAGTCTCTGGTGAAACGCCCCCCATCGGATATTGGGGAGCTAAACTCCAGAGCCCAAGGGTACTTAAGGATTGAAAAGAAGGAGACCATCAGACAGAGGAGGGCGGCCTTGGTCAGCATTGAAGCCCAATCAAAGGATCAAGCGACCGATCGAAAACGTCCAACACCATCAGGGCCACCAGCTCTTTAAAGACCTCCAGCCCCGAACCCTTTCAAGCTTTCTAAATCTGAAGAGAGAGCGACCCCCCTGAGCATTAGCCTTGCCAAGCTCTACCAAGAGAACAAGGCCAGGGGGATCTTCCGGCAACCCCCAACCATCAAACAACCATTGGACCAAAGGGATAAGTTAAAACATTGCGTTTTTCATAGTGATTTCGGGCACATCACAAACGAATGTCGTAATCTCAAACAACAGGTAGATGCAGTATTGCTTCACAGCGAGCTCCGGGATTACATCCAACGGGACAGGCCGATGGCCGATCAACGTGCTCCTAATGCCCCTCGGAACCCCACAGTCACACAGCCAGTCAGGATCATCAATATGATTATTGGTGACCCCGTCTCCAAAGAGACGGAAGGATCCAGCCGGAGCTAGCCACAAAGAGCCCGCAAAATGAGAAAAGTTAACGAAGTCAATGAAGTCCACCACAGGATAGGAAAAACACAGCTTATTTTCTCTGCATCAGACCTTCGGAACATCCAAACCCCACATGATGACCCTCTGGTTGTGACACTGATGGTGGCCAACTACCTTGTTAAGAAAATCATGATCGATCCTGAGAGCAGTGCAAACGTCATTACCAAATGGGCTTTTGAAAAGCTCGAAATTGACCCGAACGAGATTGTGGCATCCCGGTGCCCTTTTGCAGGATTCGATGGAAAATAAATCAAATCGATCGGGGAAGTCCAATTGCCGATATCTGCTGCTCAAAGGACCCTGACCGAGACGTTTGTTGTAGTGGATGTGAAACCTTCGTACAATTTCCTCATGGGAAGGGGATGGATTCATCGGATGTAGGGCGTGCCTTCAACCCTTCACCAAGTGATGAGATGCATCAGCCGAAACGGTTTGGACATCATTGATATCAGGGGTGACTAGGTGGCTGCCAAGAAATGTTATGCGGTCACCCTAAATGAGATCAGGAAGGGAAAATGCCCAATGGTCTCCCATTCCAAGGAACATAATCCAGGCCCCAAATAGCAATCAAATGAAGGGGATCCGGGTACCCCGATCGTAGTTGAGCCATTACAGTCAATCTTTGTTATACCTGATAGCCCGGAAAAAGTTACTTTTGCAGGTACAAATCTTACCAACTCTGAATTGAAACAACTGACACAGTTATTGCAGGACAACTCCGATGTCTTCGCGTGGGAGCATACAGACATGCCAAGTATCGATCCTATTATCGCCCAACACTCATTACACGTCGACCCGAACATAAGACCGATCAGGCAAAGGCAGAGGCGCATGGGAACACATCGGAACCGGATCATAGCGGACAAAGTGTCCAGATTGCTCTAGGCTGGTTTTGTCAGGGAAGTCAAGTATCCCGAATGGCTCACCAACATAGTGGTCGTGCAGAAAAAGAATGGTAAGTGGAGGGTTTGTGTTGATTTTACTGATCTGAATAGGGCATACCCGAATGATAGTTTTCCCCTGTCGAAGATCGACCAGATGGTTAACGCTACCGCCGGCTACGAACGTCTAACTTTTCTGGACGCTTATTCGGGATACAATCAGATAAAAATGAACCCGAGGACGAAGAAAAAACCTCTTTCATTACTGAAACAGGTACTTACTGCTTTAAGGTTATACCCTTCCGTCTGAAAAATGCAGGTGCCACTTTCCAGAGGTTGGTCAACAAGATCTTTAAGGGAATGATGGGTACAGTGATCGAGGCTTATATTGATGACACAATGGTCAAGAGCAAAAAAAAGGAAGACCATCTTATACACCTACACCAAGTGTTTGACACCCTCAGGATGCATGGCATGAAGCTTAACCCAGAGAAATGCTCATTTGGCGTGTCATTCGGATAATTCCTGGAACACATCATGGACCAGACCGGGATCCAAGCCAGCCCGACATAAGTCAAGGCCCTAATAGAAATAAAGGAGCCCCGAGACACATAAAGACGTTCAAGTCCTGACGGGAAGAGTGGTTGCCCTTAGCAGGTTCATTTCATGACTCATTGATTGATGCAGATCATTCTTTCAGGCAATTAAGGCAAAGAGTGGAGAAATCTGGGGCCCTGAGTAGTCTGAAGCCCTAGCGAGGTTAAAGTAGTATATGACCAAACCCCCGATCCTATCCATACTAGGACCCAATGAAGTCTTACATCTGTATCTAGCAATATCCTCCGTCTCAACCAGTGCATCCCTCATAAGAGAGGATGGGAACCTGCAGATGTCAGTCTTTTACACCAGTAAATCCTTGGCTGAAGCGGAGACCTGATACAGCAGGCAAGAAAAACTGGTTCTATCACTGGTAAATGCCAAAAGGCGATTGAGGCATTACTTCAAGGCTCATCCAATCATTGTCTCGACCTTCACACCTCTTCGGGTAGTTATGTCAAAACCCGATCTTTCGAGCAGAATCTCCAAATGAGCCATCGAATTAGGAATATATGACATAACTTATATACCCTGGGTTTCCATCAAAGGACAGGCGGTGGCGGATTTCTTACTTGAAGATGAAACTGAAGAACCCGACCAGCACACTTAACCAGACACTTGGAAGTTTTTCGTGGACGGATCAGCCAATTTTACCAGGTCGGGAATCGGCCTGGAGATCCAGACACCCGATGGGACACACCTCCACATGTCGGTGCAACTACAGTTCCCAGCCACAAACAATGAGGCAGAGTATGAAGCGATCGTATCTGGCTTAAGGTTAGCCCAAAGCCTCCAGATTCAGGCCCTAGCAGTGCACAACGACTCTCAGCTAGTCATTCGACAAATTAAAGGGGAATACAAGGCAAAAGACCCTAAGATGGAGTCTTACCAGGCACTTATGCTGAAGGATACATAGAGCTTTCAAAAAATAACCTTCACTCAGGTCCCGATAAGCGAAAACTCTGTAGCTGACCATCTAGTCGGTCAGGCGTCCTTAGCTGGAGAGGATCTGACCTGGGTTGTGTTGGTAGATTTTATAACCAGGCCAAGTATTCAAGATTCAGTACAAATGATGTTTATTCCATGGGAGCCCAGTTGGATGGATCCCCTAATGAATTACCTGAGAAATGGGACACTCCCGGAGAACAAAACTGAAACTCACAAGATCAGAAGGAATTCAGCCCAATATTCAGTCATAAACAGGCAACTCTATTGAAAGTCCTTCTCGGGTCCTTATTTAAAATGTATTACGCCCTAGGAATCAAGAGCAGTGATGCAGGAGATCCATAGTGGATCATGCGGGAACTACTCCGGAGGAAGGTCCCTTGTCCATAAAATACTCTCCCAATAATACTTTTGGCCCTATCTGTCATGAGATGCCGATGACTATGTCCGAAGGTGCAAGCCATGCCAGATGCACGGGGACACTATCCATCAACCGCCAGAGTTCGTACACTCGACCATAGTCCCACATCCCTTCGCCCGATGGAGAATGGATATCGTAGGACCTCTCCCGAAAACAATTTGATCAAATTCCTATGTCCTCTTGGCCACTGATTACTTCACCAAATTGGTGGAAGTTGAAGCCTACCCCGCCATCAAAAGTAACCACGTCATTAAGTTCATTTGGACCCACATAATATGCAGATTCGGGCTACCAAGGATAATTATGATGGATAATGGAATAAATCTTGACAACAAAGAAGTGAGAGCGTTCTTTGCTAAGCATGGTATCAACCATAATACATCATTTGTCGGGTACCCGCAGGGGAATGAACATGCCGAAAGAACAAATCGAACCATATTCGACACCTTGGACATAAAACTTGAGGAAACAAAAGGAGCCTGGCTCGAGAAGCTACCTGAAATGCTCTGGTCATACAGAACAACCCCCAGGCATCCCACCGGAAAGACCCCCTTTGCCATGACTTACGGTGTTGAGGATATGATCCTAACAGAGGTTAGGGTCCCAACCCTTCGAAGCCAGACATGGGTGGAAGGCTCGAATAACTAGCACCTGGCTCACGACCTTGATCTACTAGATGAAAGAAGGGATGCTGCCGGGATCAGGCTGACCGTCTACCAACAACATGTCCGGAACCACTTCAATAAAAAAGTTAAAAGAAGGGAGTTCCAGGTCGGTGACATGGTCCTTAGGCGAAAAATTGGACTCGTGGGCAAGCTCATGGAGCCTTGGGAAGGCCCGTACACCATTACCAAAGTCATTGGGCGCAGAGCATACCGTGTCCGAAGGAACAATGACAGTAGAATGGAACCAAACTCCCAAAATGCCAAATGTCTAAAGAGGTACTACCCGTAACAAGCCAAGTTTACTATTTACTTTGATCATTTTTGTAAAAAGGCTCCCGCGCCAGATCAATCAGAAATATTCATCAGTAAAATTATTTTTCACGGCAAAAAATAGCTTATATATATCTACTAGTGCAAAAAATAAACCAAGTGTTGTCATGTCTCTCGCATGGCCTGAAGTGCCCGAAAGACACAACACTGATCCAGAAGAGATCAAAAAATTTGCAAAAAATGAACCAAGTGTTGTCATGTCTCTCGCATCGCCTAAAGTGCTCGAAAGACACAACACTGATCTAGAAGAGATCAAAAATTTTGTAAAAAAATAAACCAAGTGTTGTCATGTTTCTCGCATGGCCTGAAGTGCCCGAAAGACACAACATCGATCCAGAAGAGATAAAAAAAATTGCAAAAAATGAACCAAGTGTTGTCATGTCTTTCGCATGGCCTGAAGTGCCCGAAAGACACAACACTGATCCAAAAGAGATAAAAAATTTTGTAAAAAATGAACCAAGTGTTGTCATGTCTCTCGCATGGCCTGAAGTGCCCGAAAGACACAACATTAATCCAAAAGAGATAAAAAATTTGCAAAAAATAAACCAAGTGTTGTCATGTCTCTCGCATGGCCTGAAGTGCCTGAAAGACACAATACTGATCCAGAAGAGATCAATAAATTTGTAAAAAATAAACCAAGTGTTGTCATGTCTCTCGCATGGCCTGAAGTGCCTAAAAGACACAACAGTGATCCAGAAGAGATAAAAAAAATTATAAAAAATAAACCAAGTGTTGTCATGTCTCTTGCATGGCCTGAAATGCCTGAAAGACACAACACTGATCCACAAGAGATCAAAAGTTTCGCAAAAAAAATGAACCAAGTGTTATCATGTCTCTCGCATGGCCTAAAGTGTCCGAAAGTCACAACACTGATCCAGAAGAGATTAAAATTTTATAAAAAATAAACTAAGTGTTGTCATGTCTCTCGCAAGGCATGTAGTGCCTGAAAGACACAACACTTTTTAGGTAAAATAATATAAGTATTGTAGAAGTCAACTGAAAATGAACCATGATTGTCATTCAAAATATGGGCCCCGATGGCTAAGGCTTACAAATGTTTTACAAAAGAATCCTACGGTCTGCTATCCTAAAACCTAGGAATAAACCCGATAGAATTCACTATCTAAGTGTCAGCATCAGTGCCCGCCGCATTCGAGTCCGCAGAAGCAATTGTCGGGTCCAAAACTTGGACAAAAGCAAGCTGCACTGAAGGAGCAGAATCATGAGTATGCCCCGGAAGAGGTTTGGTCAGGAACTCATAAAAACGAACATCATCCGGACCTCCAACCGGATCATTATACGGCGGAGCAATGCCTAGAGACTCATCCAACTCTTCCACTGAGGCAAATTCCCTCTCCTTGACAGCTTTTTGTATGTCCTGGAAGCAGGTCTTCCAACTGAACCCGATCCGGTACTGGGTAGTGTCGCAGAAACGCTTATACATTTGATTGCCACCTTGGTGGCACATTTCCAGTGTTGACCTCTCCACTGCCAGGAGATTCTCGATTTCAACATTCTCCTCTAGAAGCTTCTCTTTGGAGGCCCTCATGCCCTCATTCTCTGCCTTCAGGCCTTCAATTTCAACAGCTAGAGCCCGACGAACTGCCTCCATCTCATTGATCTTCTCTTGGGTTGCTTGAAGCTTTTGTTCCGTAGAGATTGCCCTTGTGGTCTGGACCTCCAACTTATCATTAGATATCGAGAACAGTGTGGCCACCTTTTTCCTTGCATCCTCCTTCAACCTCAGGAGCTCTGAAGATTTGTTGAGCAACCTAGTGTCCTCCTCTATCTTTGCATTATAAGCGTGGGTTAAGTAAAACATCTGCCAAGGATGCAAGTGTTAGCCAGATCAATGAATAAAGTGCAGAAATACAAAAGTATGACTGAAGAAACAACATGTCGAAAACATACCTTCATGGCAATCTTCGGACCGGTCATGGCCAAATATGTCCGATCAATCTGTGTTAACTTTTTCCAGTCTGCGGGGGTCCAGATCTGGAGACCCATTTCCTGAAAAGCAACATCATTATCAATGGTCTCATACCTCATGACCAAAAAGTCACCACCAGGAAGTCTTATATTTGGTGCCCATGGGACGGGTTGCTCCTTTCCGGATGCAGCCTCAGACTCCGCCACTATGTTTGGTGATGGCGATGTAGTCAGACAGGGTCGAACCGATCGGTCAGGGACATTTTTCTCAGACCGGGGACGTTGTGTCCCTGCTAGACTGGGCTCTCCTTCAATTGGTCGAGATCCAGGAACAGGGATTTCCCCCGAATAAGGGACAAATGGCGATTTGGCAGTACCCTCCCCCGAAGGAGGAAGTGGAATAACTATAAGATTTCCCATTGGGGGTGGAAGAACTATCCCAGAGGGAGGAGTTGGAATACCTTGGGACCGTTGATCGCATTGGGCTCCCTCCAGTACCGAAGGGTTTGTTTGAGGGCTCGGTCCTCGCTTGACCTTCTTCTTAAAGACGGGTGACAAGATCCTCAACATGGTATTTTGTCCTTATGATGTTAGTGCCTGCAAATTAGAACCCGTCAGGTAACTGCCACACATCCTCAGGGGCTATCCCCAAATTTTAGACTTAAGGATATCAAATCGGGATGAGATGTAATTTGGAGTTTTAAATCGGTCGGGCACTCCCAGAAACTCTAGCACATGATGACCCAACTTATCATTGCATTGTTCGCAATAACACGACCCTCTATGATAAGGTTTGAAGGAATGGAATAAATTTTTGTAAAATTCACTAGGGACTACGAATCTGGCTGAGCCGGGAAGCCTCCAATTCCCGCTTACCAAGATCATTCTTTCCTTCCACCCCTTATTAGACTTCTCAGTGCCATCGCACATCTTTATCCCACTTAAAGGAAAAAGATTGTACCGACCCTTACAGTCCTTCTGGTCTTGTATCTTGTAATAGAATAGTAGTTCAGCCAGACCCAGATCAATACCCATTTCCCGATTAATCATCATGACCATAGCCACGATCCTGAAAAAATTGGGCCCCACTTGAAGCGGAGCCTGATCCAGGGTAGATAGGATATAAAAAAAGAAAGGATTGATCGAGAATTCGAGAACCTGAAGATGAAAAGCTGACAGCAAGATTTGATCATCCCTAACTCCCTCCCCTGTCCTGAAGTCGTACTTCTTGGGATAATTCTATCGGGTATCCTACATTTAACCCTTAATCTTTTCAGCACCGTACCTACCCTATGTGCAGGGACAAGGGAATTGACATAGAATTGATAACCTCAGGAGGACTAGATCTGACCTTCCTAACCACCTCTACCGATGAAGAACTAACGGAGGCATCGGAATTTACAGAGGAGGGGAGACAATCGCTACCCGACCGAGTGTTATCGCTATCAGACATATTGACAAAAAGGTAGGAGAGTTGGAAGAAAGAACTTACTCTAAGAAGGATATTGATGAGATTTTTTGAGTTTTCCTGGAGAAATGTACGGATTCTCGTAGTAACAAGAGGAGAACCCAAGTTGTAGAGAGTTTCTGAGGGCCAATAGCTTTGAAATGCAAGAAGTGTTTGGCAAATGTACCCTGGGTATTTATAGAGGTCACCGAAGGATGCGAAGAGTCATGCACGCATGAAACGAAGCATCACGCCGCCTCCTCAGCCCCTATGTCGCGAATCGAGGCCACCTGAGCCATGAATTTGAAATGATTAATGATGACACAACCGTCCTATTGAATGAACCTGCCACGTTACCCCGACATGGGTAATGTATTTATATTCCCCCACTCTACCTTCTCGGTAATGGACCTGACTGCCCAAAAGCCCATAACCAAGAAGAGGACCCGTGTAAATGTGAAAAATTCCTAGCCCACAGAAGCCCATCAGGCGTCGGGCTCATCGGGCTGACAACCCAACAAAGTTATCGAACGCTCGAAGATTATGCCCATTTCAACTTATAATTCCTTGAAAATAAAGATTATGATGTAAGCAAAGTAATATTGCCCTAATAGGTCGAAGACCAAAAAGAAAACATATATAAAGGAAGCAAATCCCAAATAAAAGATTTCATTTTTGTGTTGTGCATTTTTTGACATTTACATGATTAATATTTGAATTATAAGCAAAGAGAATTATTTCACCCTCTTCGCTTATGTTATGTGGTTTACTAACATTTTAACGACTTACTTATTTTTTTTAAATGAATAAAGATCAATTTCTAGTTTGTAAATTTTGTGACCTCAATTTATTTGGATATAAATTTCAAGATCTTGCTCATTGATCAGCCACATAATTTTCTATGAAAGCAAAAGCACAAATGGACTTTTAATCAAGCTTCCCCAACATACCTAATCCTCCACCATTGCACACACATTATTTGGAAACCTTAACTATAAAGTGCATCAATGTTGAAATGTTGTCGTCACATATTTGCAATGATGAGACATTGTAAAATTTATTTTGTTTCATATTATAATCTTAATAACATGTATTTGGACTTTGTGTTATAAATATTTGCCTGATCCTAGGGAGATCAAACGCCGTTATCTAGTATTATCAGAATTTTGTTCAGGATAGTGCTATTTTGTACCAAAGATATGCTTCTTCAAAAAGAATATCTTGAGGAGTAGGTCTTTGGTAGTAGTTACGACTACCACCAATGTCAGCATTAATATTTGTATGTAATTGCTAAAACTAATTATGCAAATAAAAATCTTAATTGAAAATCTAGAATGATCAGGCATGGAGTCACCTTGTGCATGTGGGGGGCACTTGAAAATTCTACATATAATTTTATTTAATTTTTAAAAAATAATAATAATATACTCATAAATATTAGTATTGCCACTCATGAGATTATCAAAAATACCTTTGATTGTCCGCTCTTCTATTAATTTCAGTATCCGTTCATGAGAATGATTGAAGTAGTTTCTTACTTTTGCTTGAATATAAGGTTAAAATTTAATAATGTGGTAATTATTCTTTGAAATGGCAATTATAATCCTATTTATGTATTTATTTTTATTTATCATTTCTATTAATTTATCGAATAATAAAACTGTGCTAAATGATGAAATATATATGTACATATAAATATGATAACAAAAGTAGTCTAAAGGCATTTTTGATAACACTTATTTACCACTTAAATCTGAACAGATTCGGCAATTTTTCTGCAATTAATAAAAAATTTGACAATCACTTAATACATTAAGTGTCACTTAAAATTAGGTAAAATTTTAAGTGACAGAATCACCACTTAATACTAAAGTCTAAAAACTAAAAATTTACAAAAATATTAAAAAATATAATTTTTTAAAACACTACTTAAAACCTTCAATACTTAAAATTTTCAATTTTATCAAACAACACCTAATAAAAAAGACACGTTTATAGTGAGAGTGATAAATAAAATAATTTTTCAAAATTAAAGTAATTGCTCACTACAATAAATCAATATATGATAAGTTTAGATTTCTTGTTCTTTCTTAGTTGAGAATGATACAATAATCTTCTAAAAGTCTTAATTTCAACAAAATCAATAATACACGAGTTATGCAAAAAAATAAAAAATAATATTACACGAGTTTATATATCTTATTTAATTTTATTGGCAAGGATAAATTAATCCCTTATATGATGAATTCACAATAGCCATAAATGAAAAAGTTGTGATTGTGGCCCAATCAATCCTGGCCATTGATTAAAATGATATCATCAAGGAGCACATACACGTCAGCCCCACACAAAGCGTAGAACATCATTGCCACTGTATTGTATAATTGTATATGATTATACAGAGTGAAGAAAGAAGAAGAACGTTGTATTATTTTTGTCACACTCACACCCATCTTCAATTTCACACTTGTCAGATCTGATAGACCGTCTTTGAATCGAACCCACCAACGTTGTTGGGTCACCTCTAAATCAATTGTTGTTAGCTGCGAAAACCCACTTCAATGGACGCTTTGAGGAAGCAAGCGTTTAAGCTCAGAGACCAAGTCGCCAAACAACAACAGGTACACCATTTGTATTGCTTTTTTTTTTTTTTTTTTTTCCTGTTTGTTTGCTGAGAAAATACAGGAAAATGAAGGAAATTGTAGTTGGGTATCTTATTGGTAATCAACTAGCTGAGGTTAGATATGGTGTGTGAGTAAAGACATGAAATTCAACATTCTGATTTTATTTTTACCTGCCCAGATCAAATTTGGATGAAAAAATTCATAGGGGTTGGGTTACATTGGAAAATAACTTGAAAAATGATGAAGATTTAAGCACAAGAACTGGTATGTAAAGAAATTAGATACAACATTTTTATTGATTTTTTTTTTTTTGGCCCAAATTAATTTTAAATGTAGTCATATTGTTGGTCATATTGGAAATTCAGTTGAGTTATGCTTTGTTATTTAAACATGATTATGAGAAAATTAATCTGAAATAGTGAATAATTTTTGTAGTGAATTAATTGAAGGGGTGGATTCTGGGGCAATTTGCCTTTTGATTGTGAGAATTGTGCTATGTAACCTTTTTGTTGGTGACAGGGTACATTATATTATGTTGTGTGTTTCAAGAACATTTTATGTCCTCTTTGTAGAGAGGAGTGATGATATAAACCCTACATATTCTGGGTCATGTGAAATAGGAGTAATGCTAATGCTCTTTTGAGCAAAGTTATCACATTCTTAGTTTGATCAGTGGTTGAGAGGAATTTCGACATTTGTGAAGGTTACGATAAAAGAATCTCACTGAAATGTGTTTCAATCCTACGGGTGATAAAGAGAGCTCGGTGCTCTTGTTAAGAGAACTTCTGATAGTTTTCCTCATCAAATAATGCATAAGAAAATGGATGATTTGTTATGTGCAAAAGTGGAAATAAAAGTTCTTGATGAAAACCCTAAGATCTAATGAAATTGTAGTTGACATCAGATTTGGCAAAAATGATTGCACAGAACTAAAACGTAATAGTTTGTTACTACATTTATTATACTAGTAATTGCATGGGACTATATAAAAAGATTCTGAGAAACTCACCTCTCATGATTTTTTGACAAAAAAAAAAAGAAACAAGATAAGGAATAGAGACCTTAATTCTTAGTAGTCACTTTTTTTAATTTTTTAATTTTTTCAATCATTAGTTATTGATTATTTGTGAGAATACTTGAATTTCAGGCTGTCATAAAGCAGTTTAGTGGAACTGGTTATGAAAGTTCAGATGTGATGGTTATTGATGAAGTTGAGATGCAACGACACCAGCAACTAGAGAAACTGTACAGGACTACTCGTGCAGGAAAGGTAAAGATTTTATCACCAAGCCCATATTAGGTCGCCAATGCAAACTGATATTGTTTACCTATTTGTATGCTGTACAACTTATAGGGATGGCAGATGACAGGTTGGGTCGGGTTTGTACCTGTTCAAATATAGGTTCTTACCCATATTTTATCAGGATTGATCCGTTGCAAGCAGGATGAATATGGGCGGGTTAAATACTAGTTGGGTAAACCGAATAGTCTAATGACCTCTTATAATAAGAATTATACAAGGAAGCGATTTTGAGAAAAATAAAATGCCTCATATTCTGCATGGGAGTCTTCCCTTTCTCATTTAGCCAGTGGAAGCATCAATAAAAGTTCCAGTTAGGTAAAGAAAGTGGAATAAAAGAAAGGGATTGCGAAGAAAATAGACATAGATTGTAACTTTAACTCATATGTGGTGTGGATGGGCTCCTGTTAGGGACTATTTCAAACCTTATATAGTAATTTAGTGAATAAGGGTGTGAATGTGGAATGATTATTTGTTGGAGTTGGTATAGATCATTGTGTGTGCATGATGTCATGGCTTGCAGTTAGTGTTGAATGCAGAGATTTTATTGTAGCTTCTACTTGGCAGGAATTTTTTGGGCATGATGGGTTGTGAGTGGATCATAGTAAACATTTGTGTTAGCTTCCTGTATTAAACCCCATTTGGGCCTTGGTAAGGTTGCTCCATTTTTAGTTTTGAGGTCACGGATTCAAATGGGAAAACAGCCTCTCTGCACATGGAGGTAGGACTGAGGAATCTGACCCGCAGTGGCTGGAGCCTTGTGTGATCGTGTGGCATTCCCCTCCAAAATGTCCACTTTCGCATTGATAGTGACATGTAAGAAGAAGTAAATTGTGCATAATTCCATATATAGAATACGCCTGTGTTGAATATCCATCCAAATGACCTCATTATGCAAGTTATAGTGAGTAAGGCTTAAAAATTGAAACTTTTAATTGAACCCTAATTTTAATACTTCTAATTTGGGAAAAGAAACATTTTTCTGGGGATACAAGTCACTTATCTTGAGCTCCTTGAATGTTTTTCTTGGCTTCATTTCCATTGTAGTGTAACTTGTGTTATTTGTTGGATTGATATTCTTGACGTCTTTGATAAACATTTCTGCAGGAATTTCAGAAAGAAGTTGTTAAAGCAGCGGAAACATTCACAGCTATAGGGTATAAGCATATTGAAGCAGGTAAAAGGAATTGACACTTGTTACATACAAAAAAAATAAAAAAATAAAATAATAATAATTTCACTTCAAATGGCGAACTAAGAGATAAGCTCTATGCACATTTTCATTGTGGATCAAATACAATTGTTTCATAATACTCTGTTTATTGATCTGCACCATTTTTTTCTGTGCATTATTGTTGTTAGGAACCAAGTTGTCTGAGGATTGTTGCAAATATGGAGTTGAGAATGTCCACGACAACATTCTAGCTAAGGCTGCATCTATATATGGTGATGCCCGTAAACATGTTGAAAAAGAGCAAGAAGACTTGAACCGGCTATTATTTTCTCAGGTTGGTTTTTGTCTTTATGTTAAATTTAACCGCATTGCTATTGCTTTATTAATAATCCATTGTTCGTATTCTAGTTCTATCACACAAGTATATTTATATATAATTATCAGCTACACTGACAATTGCATTTAGAAAGAACTAGAATAATCAGTTAATGAACTTCAGGGTAGATGATGCGAGAATAGATACGAGTTTTTTGTTTTCTTTTTCCTTTGACTAACTTTGGGATGCTTTTTTTTTTTTTTTGATAAGTAAGAATATTATAAAAAACACTCAAAAGGGGAGTGCATCCCAATAATACAAGACACCGCTCTATGAACTAAGCGAGCCCAAGAAAACAATATTTTCTTCTATAGATGAACAAAATCTACACTAACTTTGGGATGCTAATTAGTTAAATATCAAGTAATGAGGTTACTGGTTCTTCTATCCTCACTTGTCCTCTGTTAACCTACTAGAACTCCTTTTTCCATGTTTTTAGTCGTGGAAAAGCTGTTGAGCGACACCCCTGTCCTGGGTGATGTTGGGTTAAAGCTTATATGTGACATTGATCTATCTCTTATCTGATATGTGTCAGAAGGAACTACATTTGTGTCGGAACATGTGTCCGACACTTTCTGACACTTCCTGCCATGCACATTTTGAACACATTTTCTATGTTTCCGTAACTTTAAAATAGAATTCTTCATTTTGGACTGGTGAATGCACTTTCTTGTACATGTGTTAAGATGTCACTGATGAATTTTCTACATTTGTTGGTTAATGCATAATGTCACCTATGAAAATGTAAAATTGTAGATCTTATATTTTTTCCCTCCACTTGGGGGTTATTTCTTGGTTTTCAGTCATTATTAACTTGATTATATTCAGATAATAGTATATAGAAACAACTTAAGGAGTCCTATTGAAACCAAGAAATATAGGCCTTCCTGCCATCCACCCATACTACACACAGTTTTCCCTCGTAAATGGAGGTGGATTTCTATAAATATCTAGCAATGCAGCACGCATGGAAAGAGGTCTTACCCTCAGACGACAAGCAGTTTATAAAGCTCACAGTAACAGGAATGAGGTAATTGGAAAGGCCCATCCAATACATGATGAACATGAAGACAAAAAACCCTCAAGACATTAAGTCCTGATACGATGTAGATGTAGCATCAAGAACATCAAAAACTTCTAGCTGACTCATCAGTGGATCTCTTGACACTTGTATGGAGCCTTGAGTTCCTCCTTTTCCAGATTCTCGTATAACCACAGAAACAAGCTTCTACAGTGCTGATCATGATCTTTTGTCAGTGATACTTACGAAGGCCCACAAACTGATATGCACCCAACTAGCTCCAAACAGCCTTGGCAAATGGACAAGAATAAGGCAAATGATCCCTCCTATCAATATCTGATGCAATTATTTCCAAATGATGCAAGTTGAATACTCCTATTCTGTTGGTTCACCACAGGAGGAAGTTATCTAACATAGCAAAAACTTTAGTTACCGAACATCCAGGTCTTCCATTGCTTAAGCAGGCACCATACCAATCAACCGTATCATACTTAACTCTGCAGCTTTGCCAAGCTCTCTTGAAGGAGATTTTTGCCGCCCTCCCAGAGAAAGCTGTCATCACCAGGATGAACTACACCAGAAGCAAGGAACTCCTGTAATTGAGCAAAATTTTCATGCTGTATCAAGTGAAAATTTTGAGTACCACTATTCATTAATGACTCAATAGTAGGTTGCCTAGGTAAAGAAAGCAGGCCTTGCAACCCTATGACCAAACCATTTTGGACAAGGTTGGGCCATTACTCTAAAGGTCCAAAAATAAATGAAGCAGTTGTCCCCTTTCAATGATAAAGAACATTACTCAACGTCTCCATAACTCCCAGCATAGATTTTCAAATTGTGGAGATAGTGGAAGATGATACTGCAGCCTGATAAGTTGCCAAAAAAGCATATCTACACTTAAACCATGAATCACAGCCTATTCTTTCTCAGAAGAAATTCCTTAGATAAACTTGAAAAAGTAAAGAAATTGGAGGGTATTGTTGAAGGAATACGGGAGTAAGAGAGGAGCCGTCAAATTGTGTGCATCTATACGCACATATGCATACATATATGAAGGCATACCTGCAAGCGTACATGAGTGTTTTTTCACATTTTCTTATGTGTGGTTGTGACATATCATTTATAATTTTCATGTTACAATCATCAATATTTGTTCATAGGATATGATACACTTTTTTTTTTTTGTAGAAACTATATCTTTTATTGGTGTAACATAGAGGTGAATATAACCCTGGTTCTGATTTCTTCCTTGGGCAGGCCTGCCTTTAAGTGACCTTGTCATGTGGTCATACCTTTCTGTTCATGTAGTTTTTGTTCTGTTCTGCATTATGCTTCTTAATTCATTATACACTTTTACGCAGGAAAAAATAATTGAAGTTATTTTCACCTCAAGTTTTTTTCTTTTTTGGGTTTCAGTTTCCAAATAGAGAGGCAGCAATTCATATGGTTGGCTTATCAAAGTTACCAGTTATTTTTATTCATGCCCTAATTTTTTAAAACTTCAATAGTGTTTCTATTCTTGCCCTACCCAAAAAAAAATATAAAAAATAAAAAATTTGAAGAAGTATGGTACGCATGAATGGAATGCCATTTCTTGGTTTGGTATGTATTTTAACCTGGGAAGGGTCATTCTCTTGGAATAAAAACTCATTTTAGTGAAATAAAAATCCTTTCCATACCTAAACCTATGGAATGGGTATTCCATTCCCTAACAGAATTTAAAGAATAATCCTTTCTATATTTTGTGATGCTCTAACCAAACAATAAAATGAGAATGACCACTACATTGAATTCTCATTCTCACTCCATTCTCAGCTTCACTCCATTCTATAGTACCAGAGACAACATTTTCTCTTTTCCTGTCTTGAACCTAGTGGTTTTTCTGGAAGCAAATGAAACACTAGTATGGTGTAGATCAGCTAAAAGACCACAACACCATTCATCACAAATCATATGCAAAGTACAGTTTTATACGGTGTTTTTCATTTCTTGATCATGTTGTTGATGATGACCCAATAATTAAATACTTAGTATTCTCACTCTGCTGGAACAAGTACAATCATTTGAGTTGTTTATTCCCAATTTACTCCCTTAAGAGTAAGTTTTTCTAATCATTGTAACTATATCAATAAGAGCATGACCTCGTCAGTACTTATATTTTCAGATCTTGGAACCCTTGAGAGCAATGATAATTGGTGCTCCTTTGGAGGATGCTCGCCACCTTGCTCAACGTTATAGTCGAATGAGACAAGAAGCTGAGACACAGGTAATCGAACTGTCAGGAGTGCACATGATTAAACATAATGCGAAGCAAAACATTACTGCTCCAACCTACAGTTTATATTCATTTGAAATTTGATCCTAAATCACTGGTCTTATAATCTTACAATTCTAATTCACCTAAAAAGTAAACAGGCAACGGAGGTTTCCAGAAGACAACAACGTGTAAGGGAACTTCCTAATCCTGAAAATGTGTCAAAGCTGCATGCTGCAGAAGCTAAAATGCATGAAATCAAAGCCAACATGGCAGTACTGGGTAAAGAAGCTGCTGCTGCATTGGCTGCTGTAGAATCACAGCAGCAGAGGCTGACATTCCAGAGGCTTGTTGCTATGGTATATATGCACATTATCTTATGGAGTTGACATTCTCTTTTGGTTCAGATTATCAGGGAGAGTTTATATTGATTACAAGTTTGTGCTTTCCTAGGTTGACGGAGAAAAGACATATCATGAGAGAGTAGCAGCTATTCTCGGCGAGGTTGAAGCTGAGGTGAGTGTCTGTTTTCTTTCTTTCGAGCAAAGAAATGCTTACACACTGAAGCAATCTGTGTTTGTGTGATGATCTGAATCTGGCGATAGATGGTCTCGGAGAAACAAAGAAAAGAGTCTGCTCCTCCTGTAAATCCGTCAAACAAATTCCCAGAGAAAACGAAGTACTTCTTGGCTGAGGTATCTTCCAAACTTTGCAAAATTTGGATCATGAAAAGATGTGTTCACCCTTAGATTTAAGGAAGTTCTTTCATTGGCTTTTGCATGGAGCTGTTAGAGCAGCTTCCTAAACAGAACTTCAGATATATTTTGTTGTTATAGTAATGGGCAATTATACTCTGAAGATAAATTCTTGAGAAGAAAAGAAGCAGCAAAAAACATCTTGAAGAAAAAAGTAGAAGGTCCATTGGTGGTTAAAAGCTTAGAGTCCTATTCATATTATTTTACTACATGTTATATTGCCAAGCCATTTTTGTTTTCCATTGAAGGATGCCACTGAAATTAACGCTTAAATTGGCTCCCCAGACCGCAAGGTAATCACTTATTTGAGAATGATTGATTGAAGTTCTATATCTACATCTTGCAGGCAATACATTCTTTTGATGCATCATCTGAGAAGGAATTGAGCTTGGCAGTGGGCGACTATGTTGTTGTCCGGAAGGTTTTCTCCTCTTCTTGAACATATCTTTTATCTTGCATTATGCTTCTAAATCACATTGGTCCTTCATTGGAAAAAAGTCTTTTAGAGGCCAAAATGAAGTAATCTAACATCCCATCACTTTGTTGCTTAGAAACGATTGCCAGGTGAAAATCTAACTTTTTAAAGAACATGCTCAGTTTGCAGCATGACCTTATTTTTCCCATCTGATGTCTAATAGTTCTAGCCTCCTTCGTATACCTACCTCCTTCCCTCTCAAAATTGTGGGGGGCTCTCGTAAATTACGTTGGATGGTATCAAGAAAACATTTAAAAACTTTGCAGAAATGCTTTAAATCAGATATCTAGTTGGTACTTATCAGAAACAAGTTTTCATTCTTTTTGCCCCACCTTTTGTATCCGAAAATGTTTGGTACCGTATCCAATACCTTGAACTTGTTTTAAGACAATTTTCTATTTAAACAAGTCAGCTAACTCATAAGAGTAGAAGCAACATAACTCTTTCTGTTTGTGCGAGAGAGCAGGGTGGAAAAATATAATAATCAAGCTATTTGAAACACAAAATACTGATGGCTTGTTTTGTTTGTTCTGTGAACTTTGTGGATTTGCTCAGGTGAGTTCATCGGGATGGTCAGAAGGAGAATGTAGAGGTAAAGCTGGCTGGTTTCCGTCAGCATTCGTGGAGAAGCGCCACAGGATTCCCACCAGTAATGGCTCCGCTGAAATTTTCTAATCTGTACCCTTTTGTGTAGCTGGTACATGACTTGATCCTCTTGAATCTACCACAATTTTGGTTTACTAAATAATATCTTCTTATTTCACAAATTTTGTTGTAATTCTTATGTTCTGATTTCTGTAGGACTGGTTGATGCAGAAAAGTCATTGTTTCATTATGGGCATTGTACCATTTCAATTTCCTATCAAGATATACTGCCACAAATGTTGATTTATTTATTTATTTACTACTATTGTTGTTATTATTATAGTTATTTTGGTTAATAATAGGTCAAATCTGAATAAATAAATAAATAAAAAAATCTCTCTACACACAAAGGTAGAATTTTGTACATCCGGCTCTCTCCAGATTCGGTTGTCCTTTGCAAGTCAATTTCGAGTATGGATGGTTAATAAAGTAATAGCTTTTCTCTTGTTTTACATGGTGAAGTTAAAGAGATGTCAATTTTGTTTTTCTTTCTAGCAGTTTCAATCTCCTTTGTGTTAGTTATACGCAGATATAATATGTTCGGTTGAGTTCGGTTTGGTTTTGGATAGCTTGAAACCGGAACTGCACCAAAATAACCTCCATAATCCTGTGTTAGTTATATGAACTCAGAAGTGTTTTTCTGCTTCTTTTAATCTTTTTTAATTATGTGGTGTTTGTGAAATGAGACTTGGTTCTTTCAGTTGTTTAGTGACACTAATTCCTCAAACTTTAGCTCTGAATCTTCATGCATATATGTCAGCTTTGTACGGTTAAATATTTGAGTTCAAATTTGGACTGTAGCAGCTTAAATCATGAGGAATATGTGTGTGTGTGTATAGTTGCATTTTGTTTATTTAAAAGAAACTTGCACGAGTTGCCGAAAGATCCCTAAAGAAATTATCACAATTATTTCCATTCAATAAAAAGCCAATTTGAGATGTCATATTTCTTTAGGAATCTTTCAGCAACTGTGAACATATATAATTCAAGTGGGTATAAGAGTATTTTTTATAATTTCATTGGAGTATTTTAAAAATAATAATAATAATAATAATAAATAAATAATAAAAAAATCAGTGGGGGTTAATGCTCCCACTGGGCCTAGGCCTTTCATACGTCCTTGCCATTAAGGCTGGCAATATTGGACACGACACGATCCGATACGAACACGAACACGACACGACACGGTTTAAGGTCTTAAATGGGTCGACACGAGATTATAAGGGTCAACCCGAACACGACACGGATAACCCGAACACGACACGTTTGACACGATTACTGTTTATATTAATATTTATTTTTATATTTTTCTCTTCTCTAATTGGTCATGAATTGAAATATATCAATAAAATAGTACTGGATCGTGTCAAAATCAATTTAATTTTGTTAATAATAGGTTAAATAATTTATTTCGTGTTGGATTATGTCAAATTTAATTTAAAATATTATAATAAATAGACTAAATGAATTACATAATTTACATGGGTCGACCCGAACACGACACGAATACGACACAACACGAACACGACACGTATAGTAACGACACGATTTCGACCCGACACGAACACGACCCGTTGACACGAATTGCCACCCCTACTTGCCACTAAGGTGTATATTTATAGAACCGGGTCAAAAATCAATAATGGGAAAATAATAGAATCATCTTTTGAACAACAAAAACATTTAATTTAAGGTTAAACAAATTAGTATAACAATTAACACAAGAAATTAGTATAACAATTAACCCAAGAACTCGTAATGTTTTCAAAATTGTATAAATATAACACAGTTAAAAATATATATATAAGAATAAATGAAACCCTAATCTGTTAGCATAAAGATAGTTAACCTAGCTTCGACTTGTTCCCACCTCATCATCCAATTCAAACACCTGGGTCCCACTGGTGTTTCTTCTATTACACTAATTTAGTGAAACGGATCCTCTACGTTCCAAAACTGGTTCGCTTCTCTTCGCTTAATAAAAGAGTGGCTCTGCCTGTGACACGTGTCCATAACCATTCAAAGCAAAAACAGTAACTTTGCTTTTATAAATTTGGTCTCTTTTACCCTTGCACCTTTTAATAGATCTCTATTATACATCAACTTACTCACCACCAAGCCATGCAAATTCTATCCTTTTAATATCTTTTATGTTTTATCTATTTTATCCTTTAGTCACCCACCGATGAAAATTCTAAATAAAAAAGGATAAGGTAGTTTGCTTTTTATAGTCGTACATATGGTATCGTCATTGGATTGTCTTTTCAAACGTTGATTTTGGTTTCTTAGAATAAAAATTTATTTTGAATAGTATTTGACAAAAGTTTTAGAAGAGTTTCTGGACATTGGAAGAGTGTTTTAAAGAAGTTAGGGATATCAGCTTCTCAAAATAGTTTTGCTTATCTTTTTCTTCCGCGGAAAGCCAGAAACAGATGGTATGTCAAACATAGCCTTAGTCACCTCTCATCAATTCTTAATTTAAAATAGGCAAAAGAGTATAAAACCCCCTATGCTTTCTATACCCCTATTTCATTAGCCTTACATTTCTAAGGGTTGCAAATTGCCTCCTATTGTCTATATTAAATTCCAAAAATAGATATAAAATTCAAATATATATTAAAATTTGAAAAAAAATCATAAAATTTGAAAATAAATATAAAATTTGAATATATATATATAATTCGAAAAAAATATATAAAATTCAGAATTTTTTTTTATAAAATTCGAAAATAAATATATAAAATTTAAAACAAAAACATATAAAATTCAAAAAAAAATATGAAATTCGAAATATATATATATATATATATATATATATATAATTTCAATTTTTTTTATTAAATTCAAAAATAAATATAAAATTCGAATAAAATATATAAAAATTAAAAAAAACATATAAAATTCGTAATATATATATAGATTTTGAAATATATATATATAAATCGGAAATATATATATAATTAAAAAAACATATAAAATTTATTTTTTTACAAATAGTTGTGTAAATAAAATATAAAAAATACAAGTAACCAAAGTACAATACACCAAAATAACATTTGGCAGAAACATATATATTTTTATTTTATATTTGTTTTTTCAAAATATATATTTTTTGAATTTATATAGTTTTTTTCGAATTTTATATATATTTTATATAAAATTCGAATTTTGGTTTTAGTTGACCGTACCAAAGCATTATTAATCTTTTTGGTCACATTGGGTATGCATTGACTGACTGCCTCTATCTAGTTATTTCATCTCCAATGTCAAAAGTGTAGGAGGTGAATTGATTTAACAACACAACACTATTTGATTTTATCAATTAATGAGGTTTTTGGAAGAAAAAAAAATTCTATGTTTGTAAAAAAATAATTTTTATATGTTTTTTTAATTATATATATATTCCGATTTATATATATTGTTTCAAAATTTATATATATTTTACGAATTTTATATGTTTGTTTTGAATTTTATATGTTTTTCGAATTTTATATTTATTTTTGAATTATATATATATTCGAATTATATATATATGTTTTCGAATTTTATATATATTTTTGAATTTTATATATTTGTTTCAAATTTTATATTTTTTTTCAAAATTTAATATAATTTTTTTTGAATTTTAAATCTTTTTTTTTTGAATTTAATATAGACAAAATGAGGCAATTTGCAACCCTTAGAAATGTGAAGGTAGTGAAATGAGGGTAAAAAAAATATAGGGGGGTATTTTGCAACCCTTAAAAAGTATATGGAGTTTTATGCTCTTTTGACTTTAAAATATCAAAACTTTGTATAAATATAATCATGAGTGCCTTAATAAAATTATTCTGAGTGTGAACAAAAAACTGCACTTATCATCGTCTTTAGTAGTTGTCATTATTCCTTTATTAAAAAAATAATCTTAACTCGATTTTTAACTAACAAAATTGTTTAAAACTAGCGTTTATTATAACTAATAGTTTTTTAAAAAAGGAATTAATATCAAAATCTATACAATCAATTGAGAGAGAAAAATAGTGTAAGAAAAAATAAAATTGGTAAACACCAATCTACACACGAAGAAGAACAAAAATTAGATGTAGAGATGCATCGATGGTAAATAAGAGGTTGGTGGATTTGTATTAGTATATTGGGAAAGAACTTAAATTGAGAATTTATTACAACTAACTACTTCATTTATGAATATTCAAGTGTAACATTTCGTGTGTTGGTGAGTAAAGGAAAGATACATTTAAAAGGATAGAATTTGCATGGGTTGGTGAGTATTTGATGTATAATAAAGATCTATTAAAAGGTGAGGGTAAAAGAGACCAAATTTATAAAAGCAAAGTTACTTTTTTGCTTTGAATGGTTATGGAGACGTGTCACAGGCAGAGCCACTTTTTTATTAAGAGAAGAGAAGCGGATCAATTTTGGAACGTAGAGCCTGCAAACTTGAGGAAAGAAAAAACCGATCCCCAAATGAGCATAGTTTTAGTGTATTCTAATTGGATTTACTGCCACGCATCCAACCCTGATATATCTCTTGTGAAAAATTTCTCTCTCATCTCTAATATATCAATACAATATATACATATATACATACATATAATTTTCTTTAGAAAAAGCAATTTTCCTAACACATACCAGCCTTGTATTCACATTCCCTTGCATCTCCTTCACTGCTTGTCAAGATTATTGCAAGTATATTCATGTTTTTAAGCATTTTTTTTTTTGATTAGTTGTTTTTGCAAGTATATTCATGTTTTTGTTTCCTGAATTTTAAAATACACGCTTCTTAATTTATTTCTGTTTTTAAATTAGAGAAAATATTTTCTCTTATTACAAGGAAGGAGGAATAAAAATAAATAAAAAATGCTTTTGGCATTTATTTCTCTAGCTAACCTAAAATAAAGATGCCAGTAATAAAATACCCAACAACCTAAACTAAATTATAGACACTAATAAAAGACCCAACAACTCTATCGTTCAATACACATCCAAAAACCACACTCATCTCTCTCTCAGTGAAGCGGCAGACGAGTGGCAAACGGCGACTGTGACTGCGACGGCGAGGACGGCGGCGACACCAGGTTCCATCTCTCTCCCTTCTTTGATTTCTCTCTCTCCTCTGTTGTGTATTCTGTATATATAGATATATACACACACGTGTATATATATGTATATGTATGTATTTTATGGGTATATTCACGTGTCACTCATCAGATCTGTGTTAGGGTTTAATGTTATCTGAAATTTTATGTATAGATATGTGTTTATGATCTGCTTCAAGTTTTAGTTCCTTTCTTTTTTTTTTCCTTTTCTCACTGGAATAGAAATTTAAATGGATTAGAATGTTAATTCGACTTGGGTTTATAGGGTAAATTAATATCAATTTTGGGCTTCATAGAGACCGTGAAATATGAACCTAAAAAGGGGTAGTTTTGGAATTTTAAAATTTTGTGTTAACCGACAGGATCTTTCTTCTTTTTTGTTTTCAATCAATTTTGATACTATACTCATTTGCAGGTTTTTAATCTCTAAGGGTTGTATAACATTATGCCTCCTCAGTCCTCAGGTAGCATGTTTGTTTTTGGGTTTAAGATGACATGTTTATTTCTCGTGTTTTATTTATTATTTGAAATCATCTTATATATTTCTGCATTATTTATCCTTGTAATTGCTATGGTAGCTTAAGTCGTGAAAGAAAAATGTAAGGTCTACGACTCAAAAATAATATTTCTCTTTTCCTTGATTACTAGGTTTGCTTGTTGGGAAGAGGGGAAAATTAAAGGGAATCAGTTGAAACGGAAAAAAATCCCTGTGTGGTGACGATCCGAGCTGAGAGACAGGTTTGTATGGCTAAGGCAAGCTGTGTTTGTTGATGTGGAGCTCTTTGGACGCTCTCCAAACGAGATTATCCAGAAGTTGTATTTTATTTTCGTTTTTTGTGGTCTCTTAAAATCTTTTTAGAAAATCTACCAAGGCCCTAAACCTGGGGGACAATTTTTTCCAAAAATTTAAATGGCTTGAACCTAATTCTCAAACTGGTTATTTTCAACGTTATACAAACTACACATACGATGAGTGTATAAAGAACTTTGGAGTCCGTTTGGAGATACATTACCCAGTTTATAACTTAGCATAAGTGGCAATTATTTTATGTAGAAATTTGTTGGATTGTAACCCCTTTGGATTGTTGTGCTTCTTTACTTCAAATCAAACTTCAAGTACCCGAGTATTTTTGTTTGTCAAAACAAGAGGTGATTGACAATATTTTCAGAAAATATGAATGCCTTGAACCTAAATCAGAACCAAACCAAACTGGTTGTTTTCAAGGTTTTACAAACTATACTTACCAGTATCTAAAGGACTTTAGAGTCCATTTGGAATCACATTACCCATTTCAAGGGGGGTCAGATTATACCGTGGAAAACCAACGGTAATTAATTTAGATTTATGTGCATCTTCGAAAATGTGATAGGTTTTTATAATTACAACTTAAGTAGAATTCATATATTTTTTCAATGTGTTTTTTTTTCAGGATTATCACCGAGTTGTAAAAATAAAAGCTTACCCGATAAGGTTGAAGCACAAATGGAGAGGATTATCCGACAACAACCGATTACCGTTGGAATCACAATGTATGAGGACGGATTCACGGACATGGAGGGGGTAAGTACTAAATATATATATGATTTAGTGAAATTAAAAAACACAATAACTTGCAATAGTTTAAGGATCCATTGAGCTGAAAAAATAAATGTTTTCGTGTGGTATTGATGTATTCATACTGACTTCTAGTAGTCCTGTAACACAAAACAAGTACACACCAACAATCAACCATGATAAATTGTACTCTCTTTAAATCTTTCAGGAAATCTACTGAGACCCTAAAACTTGACCGTGATCCTCCCTCCTCGTTGTCATGGGGCATGTAATTGTTATTGTTGGATATGGAGCAACACATGATGGACTCAACTACTACTACAAGATCAAGAATTCCTCGGGATGAGATTGGAGTGAAAACGAGTATGGTGTGACTTAACTCTATTATGTTACTTATCCTGTAATTGAAAATAACTCGAGTGGAGTGGAGTGTATTTATTGTGATAAAATTTTATTTTACATATAACTTATTACTAAGCATTATGTTTCTTACCCTGTAATTGAAGATATGTAATGATGGTAGTGTATCTATTGTGACAAAATTGATTATTTTACATGTAACTTGTTACGATTGGTTATAAGTATTTTATTTATTTATTTGCACTTAATTGTCTCTAGATGGAAAGAAATTATGATTAGCACTTTGATCAATTTTTTATACCTTTCATTTTATATGATATTAAAAAAATTATAAAATAACATTTTGGAGGTAATTTTAGACTTCAATAATTGATACGGATTCACAATTTGTTGGTTTAATGGAATCAAATAAAAGAGTGAAACATTATCATACTAGTGTCAGCTTCCCGAATGCGTTCCAATTTTTTTCTCCTCCATTTACCTTTTTCAGTTTAAATATAAAACACAGGCCATTTTTTTTTGTAAGTATTGTTACAACAGCATGCCTTGTAAGGCTGTCATTTGTTGCAATTGAGATGATGTTTCTAAGGGGAAATAATCCTCTCCTTTTTGCCTCTCCCCGGCTTAAATGCCAGTTGGGTGAAAATGAGAAAGTTACCATAGGGACCAAAACAGCATTTCACAGCAATTGATATTTATCTTGTATATATACAAACTTATATACACATTTACACTTATACACTTATATAAGAAGACGTAAATACACATATACTTATATTTATGGCCTTGGTATATACATTTTGAGTCTCCTCTGAAAGCCGAAATTAGGCTGCGCCAAATTCAAATGATTTGAATTTTTGAATCTATGTTCCAAATCTGAAAAATCCCTCCAAATCCTGAAATATAAATAGCTATGATTTTTTATTTCGAAACAGACGACATTTTTTTTTTTTGGGAGATTGATAGAGGGCGATTGAAGGTAATGGAAGAAGAGATTAGTCTACAAAGCTTACTGAATCTTGTTTGAGAGATTGATATCAGAGGGCGATTGAAGTGTGAAGAAGAGATTTGTCTCCGAATTTGTGGATTTGAGGCGCGAAGAAGAGCTGAAATTAGGGATTTGAGAAACTGGAATTAGGGATTTCAGGCACTAAAGTGGAATTTGGTTTGTGCAATGTTTTATCTTATATTTTTCAGCTCTTCTTAAGATTCAATTTATTTGATACTGTGTTTTGGTTGATGAAATTATGTTTTATTTTTTCAATTTAGGACTGATATTGTGTTTAGTTTTACGAATTTATTTGATGGAATTAGAGTGTGTTGCTTTATGAATTTATTTGATGCGATTAAAGTGTGTTAGTTTACAAATGTTGTTGCATATTTGATGGAAATTATTGCTGTAACCCTAACCATGGGGCAACACCTGATGTATATTGTTGCTGCATATTATATCTGCATTCATATTAGATGGCCATTACAGTAATTTATTAGTAAATATTTTGTTGTTGGGTTACTGCAAATGTCGTATGAGACATCTATATTTCATTAAAGATAAGTCTGTAAGGATATATGTGGAGCTTAAGAAAACCCAATATATGTGAGTATATTAGATAAGGTTGAGTTATTTTGTAGCTTACTATACTGATTCAACACAATTAGTACATGATGCAGTGGCAGTAATTTATTTAGGTATACTGAATTTTAATTAGTGGGAATAAATTTAAAAGAACATGACCAAAAGTATGATAACTGAGATGTGTGTATTTGTATATTTTGCTGAATGTATTTATAATTTTTGGTGGGGTTTAAATGTTTGGTTGGTTGTAAGCGATCACGATCAGTATTGTACTGAATTGTTTGAGGATATTTTGATCAGGATACTGATTATAACTGATCCATATTTTGAAATTTTCTTTTTTTATCCATTTTATGGTTTATAATTGTTTCAGTTTATAATTAGTATAGTTTTTGTTAGCCATTTGATTGTTATATTTAAGTGTAGTTAAAATTAGTAGAAGTAAATGATTCAGAATTGCAGTAAAGTATTTATGATGAATAGTTGCATTAAATTTAGTTAGGTGTATAGTTTCATTATGTTTATGATGTGCCATGTTGACTGGCTTTTAATTGAGCATACTAAATTGGGCCATTAGAGTTGAGTGAAAGTTGAGGCAGGTATTGCATTAAAGTGCAGTCAAGTAGTGGTGCTCCAAGTTAGCTGATGACCATATCGTTTAAAGTGGTCATCATTGTCATGATCCATTAAAGTGGTCTGTATAGTTTTGGGGGGGTGTAACAGGGCAGAGTATTAATTGCACTTTATATTGAGTTGCAATTGTAAATTGAAGTATATTGCATATTCAGATAACTGAATATTCCACGTATCCGAAAATTTCACCTTTAAGATATACTACATCTATACGAAATATGTTTGACATCTCATTAAAGTATGTGTAATGTAGAATTTGCGTGTTAGATGGTGGCTGAAGTGGTGACCGTTGTTGACAGTCTCCACAGTGATTCTAATGACCATGATTCACACATTGAGGGGGACATTAATGTGGACAGTTGGATACCTGAGGTTGGCATGCTTTTTGAAACAGAGCAAGATGCATACGATTTGTACAACAAATATGCATTGAAGCATGGGTTCAGCATACGGCGGGAGTACGGAAACCGTAACCATGCAACCTCCAGGCTATTTGTATGCTCGAAAGAGGGGGCTAGATCGAAGGACAAACGCGACTTCAAGACCAAGAAAGCACGGGCTAAAACACGCACCGACTGTGGAGCGCGAATGGTGATCAACTACGACAAATGCAAAGAAAAGTATTTTGTGAAGAAAACAATTATTGTGCACAACCACCCGCTGATGCCCCAGGAGTGCAGCTATATGCTTCGTTCGCGTAGGAAAATTAATAATGTTGATGCGGTTGATGTCGAACTTGCAGCAAATTCTGGAATATCAGTACGCGAAGCCTTTGAGTTAAATGCCCGTATGGCCGGAGGCAGAGATTATGTTGGATTCACTAAAGTTGACATCTAGAATCATTTACGTACGAGACGGCAGCGCGAGTTAGAAAGAGGTGAGGCCACGTGGCTAATTGAGTATTTTCAGAAACAAGCTTGCGAAGACCCGCATTTTCATCATTTTGTTCAATTGGACAACGATGAGATGATTACCAATGTTTTCTGGGCAGATTCTAAGATGCTAAGTGACTACCATAATTTCGGTGATGTCGTGAGTTTTGATACGACATACAAACTGGTTGATGGGAACCGTCATTTTGGTGGTCTAAACAACCATAGAGAGACCTGTATATTTGGTGCAACTTTGATGTACGATGAGACTGCTGATTCCTTTATGTGGTATTCAAAACATTCATGAGGGTGATGCAAAACAAAGCCCCGAAAACTATATTCACGAACCAAGACGCTGCCATGGCAAAGGCACTGGTGGGTGTAATGCCCGATACAACTCACCTACTTTGCACCTGGCACCTTTTCCAGAATGCGCAGAATAATTTGGGGAACATTGTGCATAATGATGTTGGAATTAAAAGTGCCATATCAAGGTTAATGTACGAAGTTGAAGAGGTTACTATATTTGATGCTGATTGGAATACTATGATTGAAGTTTACAAGGTCCAAAAAAATAAGTGGCTAGAAAACTTGTTTTCATTGAGGGGGAAATGGGCATTGTCATATATCAAACATGTGTGGACTGGAGGAATCCGTACGACTCAGTTGAACGAAAGCTTGAACGGGAGAATGAAGAAGTATTTAGCGAGGCAATATAAACTCCTCGACTTCTTCCGCTACTATGAGAACTTGCTTCACGACAACCGCTATAAGGAATATGAAGCCCGTTATGGTCTTATCGAGAAACTCCCTTGGTTAAAGCACCCCTGCCCAATTCTTTATCATGTTGGTAAATTATACACTGCAAGGATCCTTGCTTTATTTCAGGAACACCTCCTACGTGCTGGATTGGAAGAGAAACTCATACGATCTACCGAGTTTGTGGCTGGTATGTGGTTATACGAGGTTGGGCTACACGGCGATGCTGTACCCCGTCGAGTGACCAGGAGTGGTGATGATAGATTGGTTTGTACATGCGGAAAATTTGAAAGGGTTGGGGTCTTGTGCAGCTACATATTGAAGGTACTGAAAGATGTAATGCATGCGAATAAAATTCCAACACGATATATTTTGAAACGGTGGAGCATTAACGCAACAGAGGCTTTCCCAGAAACTGCACATTCCAATGATATAACGGCAGGCACGATTTTGGAAATGCGGCGACGGCATAGGGCTATGTGCCGTTACATGAATCAGATCTCCTCAATAGCTAGCTGTATCGAAGATGGATATCAAAAAATAATGATTCAGTTGCGGAAGCTAAAATCTGTTGCCGAGGGCTGTGTTCCAGCAACAAGTTCAAATATCATAAATTCAGTAAATTCTTGCAACAGGAGGCCTACGGTTATTTTGGACGACAATAGGCAGGACCTAGATAGTTCAGGTAACACGGCAAAGGGATTTGCGAAGAAGGACATTTCAAAAGGGCAAAGGCGACGACATATAGGAAGCATGGAGAAAGCAACAACAAATTGTAAAAAAAAAGAATTTCGGATAGCGAAAAAGGTATGAAACTCACAAGTACGATGATGTACTCCTACATTTCTATGAGGATATTTATATTTCAATGCTTATTAATTATTGAACACATGTTAAGCTTCGCAGCAAGTTGATTTTGGGGTGAATGGAGATACACAACATACACGCATGTTAGCCGAACACGACATTTCATTGACTCTTTCTATAAACCCCCCGTTACCGGTTAATCAGGTATCTTCCGCATTATTTTAACACACCATCTTCCTACTGGGTCGACTTTTTGATATTTGCGGACACCATCTTCGTATAATGGATCGGCTTCCGCATATGAATTTAATGTAAGTTAACAAATTATTATGTGACAAAATTATCTAAATTTGTGATATTACATGAGCACCGAAACACACAATGGTAATTATTTACTTTGGGTTGTGCAGATTTTGAAGGATTTTGGATTTAATTTTGATGTTTCACCCACAACAGCAACAAAGCTTGCTTTGGGTTGTGCAGATTTTGAAGGATTTTGGATTTAATTTTGATGTTTCACCCACAACAACAACAAAGCTTGCTGACGAATCTAGTTGCAGGAAAAACAGGTTAAAGAATTGGCTATTTCATCGAAATGATTAAATTTGTGGATGTACTATTGGTAATCTCTATTTGTGATCACTAAGGATTCAACTTATTATCCTTATGGGTAAGCTACTGTAATAGTCTGGTGTAATTTTGTATTTTATTCTTACTATGGGTATTTAATCATTATCAATCTTTTGTATACACATTTTCTCCTGTGATGAAATACCAAATATTAATTCAAGAACCATAATTGTGATGTGTATGTTGGTAATATCCCAACTGTGCAAAATATAAATGCATCATAAGTGGTAGCTGGGGTTGGTGGCAAGGAATTAATATCCAACTATATGAACCCTTAGTATTGATAGTTATTTAAAGCCTGTCTATGTGTTTTACCTGTATCCATCATATATGATGGAGGCTGGATTTTTTGTTGTGTTTAGAGGAAGGGAAGTTGGGGTGTTCACGAAACAAAGCGATGCTCTTATGCAAACTTCTTCCTTCCCCGGTGGTTTCTACTACTCTTACAATTCTCGTGAGGAAGCAGACATAACATTGTCATCTTGGAGGATCCTGCATGAACGTGAAGATGTTCATTTACATGAAATTGTGTCGGGTCCTGGCGGTCATGGCAATTCGTCAAGCAAGGCCAAATTGAAATCGTGGAGGATCCTGCATGAACAACGTAAAGATGTTGAAGGTCCTGGACAATCGTCAAACAAGGGAAAAAAACAAAAGGTGACAGTGAAATTACTGAAAGACCGCTACAAGGAACTAATTCAAGCAAGAAGTGTCATTGTGGCTGAATTCAGGCGCAATGGTCTTCCTATACCCAAGGGCCGAGCAGCTGAGATGGCACATTCAGGTAACGAAGACATGAAAACAGTACTGTTTCAGCTGAAAAGAGAATTGCATCAACTATATGTGAGATGGCGAAAATTACAACAGCTAAACATTGCGACTAATTCCAAAGACCCTACCGTAGAATATGTGCGAATACTAAACGATCCCGGTCTCATGTTTGATCCAGAAATGTCCGACTACGAAGACTCCGGCGACGATGACTTTGTTATTCCTCCCCCAACCTCCCAAAAAAAATATAGTTGATGTACTAATGAGTGTACTAATGAGAAAATAGGCACGTACAACTACTGATGTTTATTTGGTTGGTGGGGAATTAAATGTTAAGTGTAGTTGATCATTTTACAAAAATGATGAGTAATAGGCACCAAATATGTAAGTCATATATGATATTAATTATTGTAAAAGTTTGTGGATGAATGTGGTTATTAGTATTTATTTATAGTTACTGCACGTAATACATGGGGAATCGTATCCGTAATAACTATCAGCTAGTTGTGTAATAGGTGTCAGCTCGTTTTGTAATATGCATCAGTAAAACTCAAATATAGGCGTAATAGGCACCATTTGACCTTTGTTTCTTGCAATCTTTTAATTTTAATAATTTCCACTCCAATACATACCATTTACCACAATTCATTGGATAGAAGCTTTGTTACTTCACGTAATACATGGGGAATCCTATCCGTAATAACTATCAGCTAGTTGTGTAATAGGTGTCTGCTCGTTTTGTAATATGCATCAGTAAAACTCAAATATAGGCGTAATAGGCACCATTTGACCTTTGTTTCTTGCAAAATCTTATAATTTTAATAATTTCCACTCCAATACATACCAGTTACCACAATTCATTGGATAAAAGCTTTGTTACTTGACGTAATACATGGGGAATCCTATCCGTAATAACTATCAGCTAGTTGTGTAATAGGTGTCTGCTCGTTTTGTAATATGCATCAGTAAAACTCAAATATAGGCGTAATAGACACCATTTGACCTTTGTTTCTTGCAAAATCTTATAATTTTAATAATTTTCACTCCAATACATACCAGTTACCACAATTCATTGGATAAAAGCTTTGTTATTTGACATAATACATGGGGAATCCTATCCGTAATAACTATCAGCTAGTTGTGTAATAGGTGTCTGCTCGTTTTGTAATATGCATCAGTAAAACTCAAATATAGGCGTAATAGGCACCATTTGACATTTGTTTATTGCAAAATCTTTTAATTTTAATAATTTCCACTCCAATACATACCAGTTACCACAATTCATTGGATAGAAGCTTTGTTATTTGACGTAATACATGGGGAATCCTATCCGTAATAACTATCAGCTAGTTGTGTAATAGGTGTCTGCTCGTTTTATAATATACATCAGTAAAACTCAAATATAGGTGTAATAGGCACCATTTGACATTTGTTTCTTGCAAAATCTTTTAATTTTAATAATTTTCACTCCAATACATACCAGTTACCACAATTCATTGGATAGAAGCTTTGTTACTTGACGTAATACATGGGGAATCCTATCCGTAATAACTATCAGCTAGTTGTGTAATAGGTGTCAGCTCGTTTTGTAATATGCATCAGTAAAACTCAAATATAGGCGTAATAGGCACCATTTGACATTTGTTTATTGCAAAATCTTTTAATTTTAATAATTTCCACTCCAATACATACCAGTTACCACAATTCATTGGATAGAAGCTTTGTTATTTGACGTAATACATGGGGAATCCTATCCGTAATAACTATCAGCTAGTTGTGTAATAGGTGTCTGCTCGTTTTGTAATATGCATCAGTAAAACTCAAATATAGGCGTAATAGGCACCATTTGACATTTGTTTATTGCAAAATCTTTTAATTTTAATAATTTCCACTCCAATACATACCAGTTACCACAATTCATTGGATAGAAGCTTTGTTATTTGACGTAATACATGGGGAATCCTATCCGTAATAACTATCAGCTAGTTGTGTAATAGGTGTCTGCTCGTTTTATAATATACATCAGTAAAACTCAAATATAGGTGTAATAGGCACCATTTGACATTTGTTTCTTGCAAAATCTTTTAATTTTAATAATTTTCACTCCAATACATACCAGTTACCACAATTCATTGGATAAAAGCTTTGTTACTTGACGTAATACATGGGGAATCCTATCCGTAATAACTATAAGCTAGTTGTGTAATAGGTGTCTGCTCGTTTTGTAATATGCATCAGTAAAACTCAAATATACACCATAATATAGGCACCATTAAAGCCATATTTGTAATTCAACAAGTAGTACATATCTTCAAATTGAAAGTACATAGTTAGATAAGGCAAGTAGTAGTAAACAAAACATTTGCCCTTTCTTTTTTAGCCATAAGAGTTCAAATGATCGGGGAGCCCCCCTCGAATGCCCCCGGTCCGGAGGAACTTGCTCATGTGTTACCCATCGGACTCATAGGACTAAACTCCGATACACGATCAACAAGTTCGCAGACAGCTAGCTCAAGCTCAGCAACTCGAATCTCCAGTAGTTCGACTTGCAGTTTGTGCCAACTTTTGAGTTCTGCTATTTGGCTAAGTAGGGTGAGAAGTGACTGAGGAGGAGGATCTGGGAAGGTGCGGTAATGACAGTTGTTTCCATTTCCATTGGTGTTAGCCATTGGTTAGTGTTATAAGTTTTTTAGGTTGTGAGGGAGTATTAATAAGTGAAATGAGATATAAATTTCAGGATCTTCCAGTATCCTAATACTTAATGGAGACGTAATCTACCAATTGGAACTTAGAAAGAATCAGGTCATTCAATGTAATCAAAGTACAAAAATATATGGCAAATCTATCAGCTACAAGAATATATGGAAAATCTATCAGCTACAATATAAAAATATAAACCAGATATGAAAGGTGAAGATAATTTGAAATCCTAGGCCAAGCCTATTAGTAGGGTAGACTGACATATGTTATGACTGGTGTCTGATGATTACACAAAATATTTCCTAAAATGAGGTAAAATCTATCATGGAAATTATAGAGATCCAATCAAATCAAGTGTTAAAAGTGAAAGATAGGTTAGGTTGTTGGATGTGTATTACAGAAAATATTTCCTAATATAAAGTAAAATATATCATGGCACAAAATCATATTCATTCAATGAAGTGTAAAGTCTGATGTTAGGTTGTCATTGATTACAGTAGTTGGTGTTGTATTGCATGAAAAACACAACTACTAAGTTAATGGGCTATGAACACAACATTCAATGAATGGTAGGGTCGTAGTAGTAGTTAACTATGGTAGCTGATATTAATTATTGTTCTTCTTTTGGTATAAATATATATGATATGATATCGCATTAAGAAAAGCCTACGGTTAATAACATAGAGGAATAAGATATGGTTGGGAGGAGGATTGAAGCAACTGACCACATCCAGCACCAACCACCACAGCAACCCCCACGTCATCCAACTCCCACCTCCAATGGTAATGGTAACGCGAACGGTAATGGTAACCCGTATACCGGTAGCCGACACTATAACGGATTGCCAACCTTGCTTCATGAAACTATGGTTGAGATGCTCCAGGATATCGCCCAACTAAAAAGGAGCCAGGAGTTGGAAATAGAGTTACTGCATATCCGCATGAAGGAGGTCGCGGCAACCGTTGACGATCTGGATCGACAAATGAACCATATTTTCCCGCCATATACACCCAATACTTCTTACCCATCAACACCAGAAACATCAGCACAAGAAACATCTACACCAGTTTTACCTTCTGAAGTTGATGATTTCATGGAGCCATGAATTCACTTCAGTGCGTTGAAGAACTTTGGTTTGTGGGCGGTATTTTGCGTAAGAAGGGAAGGAGGGAGGTATTTTGCTTAATGTACTGTTACTTCCCCTATGTTGTAGTCCATCATATTTTCACTCTGTGATATTTTCTGTAATGACAATGGATGAATGTTATGATTGATTATGATTACATATTATATTATACTCCCTGATGTCAATGGTAGTTGAATATGCCTATTAACAACATTCAATGTTATTGAAGATATAAGTGACCATCGGTAGTAGGATCATTTAAAGTTTGACATAATACCAGGGACAAGCTTTAATGCCAAATTAATGCCACTTGGGTTGGTGGATGTTTTACTCCAATATATATGAGGATGTAGATGGATGGGTGAGGTGTTAAAAATAATGGCAAACTCAGTTAATGGCCACAATGGGAGCGTCCAACACCAACCAAGCATTATCAGACCACCACCAAACTCCACGTTTGTTTCACTTCAACAGTATATGGGGAATCTGAAAAGAAGGCACAAATTACAGTTAGATTTACTTGAGATTTACATCAGTGAGTTGGAGGAAGAGGTGGAGGAACTCCGTGAAAGGATTGCGGCGAGGAATCAGTCGAGCCCCCCACTTTATTTCCCGGGACCAACATCAGCACCGACCTCCCCAAATGCGGGTAATCAGTAAGCCATGACGAAGTCCATATGCTATATGTGTCGGAAAAACTGTCTTCTTGTATTTTAGGGTTTAGGGACTGTCAAAGTATTGTCTTCTTTCATGCGTACTTAAATTATGTATTGTGTTGTATTATCTTATTCAAGTTTATTTGGGGATTATCTATTGTCAACAAATTATGTATTGTCAAAGTATCCCATATTATATAAAAATATATATAATTAAAAATATATTTATATTATATATATATATATATATAATTTGGAGACAAAATTAAAACATTTTGAAAAAAAATATAGAAAATTCGGTTCAAAATATATATTTTCATATATATATAAAATTTGAAAAAAAAATACATAAAATTAGAAAACATATATAAAAAGCATTATCAATTTTGAAATATTTATATGTAGTTCGAAATATATATATCAAGTTTGAAATATATATATCAATTTTGAAATATATATATAAAAATATAAATAAATCCTTGATTCCAAAATTATAAAATATATTTATAAAATTCCGAATAAATATATATAAATTTTGAAATATTTATAAATTTATTTTGTTTAAAATATTTCTATCAAATATATAATATATATTTTTCAAACTATATATATATTTTTTAATTATATATAATTTTTCAATTTGTAAACATATTAAATATTTATATATTGTTACAAATTTAAAATATATTTTCGAATTTTGGGGAGTGTAATTTAAATTTACCCATTGGGTTGGGGGGTAATGTGTAATTCAATAATTTCAGGGGTGAAACTATAATATGACCTTTTCAAATTAATAGTCGTTAGAGATATGTATCAGTAAAGTAATATGACCGTTTCAATGTTTTATATATACCTCCTTCATCTCATGGAAGGACATTTCAATCTATAGAAATTAGTTTTCAATCTATACATAATACTTTTCCTTCTTCTTCACTTTTTCCTTCATATACACCTTCTTCAAAAGATATTTTTATCCAACATTTTTACTATACACCTTCTTCAATAGAAATTTGTAGCAACATTTTCACAACTAATCATGTCGGGGGCATCATCATCCAACATGCAAGGAGGAAGTGAGACCAGGGCTGTTCGTCCACGATATTGTTATTGTGGTAAACGGACAGTTGTCTTACAATCAAGGACTCAGAAAAATCCAGACAAATTATTCCACACATGTGCATAAAATAATCCTTGCAATTTCTTTGATTGGGAAACACCTCCTAACAACATGAACATGGTTTCAGCTCCTACCCAGTGCATGATTTCAACTCCTACCCAAAACATGGTTACTAATCCAATACAAGTTAACGGTCACGGAATAGAAAAGGTGTATAATCTGATTGTCCGGGCCACAATTGTTCTGTCCATGCTCATGGTCATTTTGTGTATCTTGCTTGCAATGATTCTGTTCAAACTAGGGAATACGAGTGCGAAGTCCTTTTTCTAATACAATAGTTGTTTCATGTTCACATCCAATTTTTTTTCCCAAAGTAGGAATATGCTAAGAGGTTTTTCTAATTCACATGCTGCCATATTTGTAATTCACCATGAACAAAATTCTGTAGTATCATGGAAAAAAACTGCACTTGCATTGTGAAGAATTTGTTCATACAAACACTGCACTACGGGCCATTGTCGCGCCTAAGTATACGAAAATGTACCAAAATTTTTCTACTCTCAATACGTAAATCTACCAAAATGTGTATAACAAATGTGTCAAAAGTTAGTGTCCCAAGAATGTGTCAACATTGTTTAAAACTATGTAAACAACAGAAACCCGATGAGTTACAGAGTATGTAACAAGTATAAATCATATTCAATTGGTCCCAATGAAATGGAACTAAGAAGAGAGAAACATCAAAAGGTACCAATGCAGTGAAGATCATCATCCGTTGTCATCCGCGCTTTCATCCACTGGTGTGTGTTGGGCCGCCAAATGCAATGTTTCCCGGAGATAGTTGCTTGGTGAATCAAGGAGTTCTAGTATTATTTGTGACCTCAACGACTTCACGTTCTTAGGCTACAAAACATGGGGTTATTAATTAGTAATGACACGGGGTAAATTAATCGTCAAAATAGTGCACTAACATTTTCTATTGTTGGGTCAAGTTCACTGCCATTCCAACGCTGCATATATCTTATAGTGAAAACTCCGCAACTAAATATGAAACAACAACGAAATAGCCCTTCAATACTTTGTTGGCATGAAGAAAAAAAGACTAACAAATTAATGAACGGTAACACGAAACAGATTTGGTACATACTCATCGGGTTGACTTGGAATATCAGCCTTTAAGTTGTCCGTCATACGTCCTAAATTGATACCGAAGCCAATCTGCATAAATTCTTTCTGCAAGAATTTTTTTCCCCGAAATATAAGCCATAGGAAATGCCCGAAAACATGAACTAAGTTTAATAATAACAGTCTCCATACCACTAAGCTACCCATGTACTTAAATCTGTGCGGCAAACCATTTGGGCAAAGGTAGTCGATTGTTTTCTGTGGACGGTTCAGGACCAAGACAAACCAATGGCTTCCGATGTAACCAGGGAAATAAAACTGTAACAGTGTGAACAAAGTAAATATGTATTGATTTGGAAAATGTATTCACATGGGAAATAAAACCTAACCATTCAAAACGTATATAACTCATACCAAATTTTTACCATTTGCACCATTGCGGAAAGGGCAGCAGACCTTTTTCTCATAATCATTCCAAACAGCTTTTATAGACTTCTTCCTTCTAGCTGTTTTCATTGATGGCTTAACAGCAGCGTCCGATGTCTTCAATAGTTGTATGGCCATGCTGCTGAAGAAGTATCGATCGGATTTGGGGCTGACTTCATGGTTGAGTGTTGTGACAACCATGTTGACAACCTGGGAAATAACATTACAAAGGGTGAGCTCCAGAGTAACTTAAAAGGTAATTATATAGTTTAAATTCGTCCATACTCACCACACTTATAACCTGGTTCGGATGAAACAGTGTTTGGAGATGTAGACGATCCACTTCTTCATCATACGCCATAATCAACGTTTCACTGGAAATACAAGCATAAACTATCATATGATGTCTTCAATACCTAAATAAATAAAGAAACAAGGCAGTTTAATGATTACCTTCTAGCCGGAATTTTCCTAGCAGCATATTCCAACAACTTCAGTTCCGCATCTGTGAATCTTACTTTCTTTATGCCAGTCTTTATCCACGGTGAGTACGCATACTTGCCTTTTTTGGTCACTCTCCTTACCCTTTCTTGCTTTTCTGTTGCTGGAGACAGCAAATCAGCGGTTGTTTTATTGCTTTGAAGCTCCTTCTCAACCACTTCCCCTACTACAACATTAAGTGCATTAACATCAGCTGTCTCCAGCAATGCTGGGAGGCTTGGACTTTCGCAGATATTACTACATCGGTCAGGATTTGATTGCGCCATAAGAAGTGAGACATATGGCCCTTGACCAATAATTTCAGGCATTGCAGAATCAGTCTCCCCCTGTTCAGCAAATTCCTCCCCCTGTTCAGCAAATCCCTTTGATCCGCCTGCATCCTCACCGGGAATGCTACTATCTTCACACATGTTCACTACAATGTTTAGAAGATGTTGAGAGAACATTGTCATCAAAGTCCGATTCTGATTTGCCGCTCTCAACATCAATTTTTGTTTTTCCTTTCTCTCCTGCAATATAATCAGTACTCTGTTCACCAAAAGCTTTGCATGACTTGGACGGACTTTGTCCGGGGCTACACTTGGATCTTTTTTATATTACTTCATGATCATTTGGGTCCTCAACAACAAGCATGGACCCCTGCTGTTTGATCATTTGTTTTAAAACAACTCCAATCTCCCTGTGCAACCGCTTCATGTTCACCTATTATCATAATTGAACTTTTAACTTTATTCAACTATAATGCGTGGAAATTTATGAAAAGGACAAAAATGGGAAGATTGTCAACCTTTACATGAATACCATCAACTTCCGATTCATCGCTTTCATAATCGGGGCGGATGTCTACCAACTAGTGCATAAAAATACTTGTATTAGAATTGCATTGCTGCATAATTCTACATAGATATCTTATGTATAAAATGGTACCTTATGTAAAAAAGGGTCTTAAGTTATAAAATGGTACCTTCCCAATACCGAACCCTCCCATCGCTGCCTCAAAATCAAGTCTGGCGCAGACTAGATTGGAATTCCAAAACCCAATTCTCTGTCTATCACCCTTGGGGCAATCAGGACAAACTTTAAACAGGCGCATGATATAGAACAACTGCATAATAAACTAATTTAAATCAGCCCACCACTTTAAACACCAATAAGTTAATTTTAAACTTTGTGTTAAGTTTAAAAAGGATAACACAATGCTAATAAGTTGAATTTTAAATACAAACGCTAACCTGAAGAAAAATCATACAACCCCCGTATGTTTTTTTAATCTCGCCATTGTTAGGTTGTGTCAGTGCTCTTATTAGGCAATCGACCACATATGCACACCAATTATATTGGGATATCATCGCCACATTTTCCACTGATGCCAACAGCCCTGAAAGACATCCCCCCCGACCATTTGGAGACAAAATGGCGCCACATGCAGTTAGCACAAAAACACGTTTGAATTCATCGCCACCTTTCAATTCTTCCAGCAATGAGAAGAGACGGTCTAAGCTCAGGCCACCCTTCTTTTTAAAACCTCTTACTTTAATCCAAGAAGCACTGTAATGGCCATTAAATGGGACTTTTGAAGCTCCGGCCGGCAAACGGAATATAGAGAGAACATAATTGCCACTTAGATACAAATAACCGGTTTTAATCAAATTGAAACGGCAATGGTTAGAATCAAAATTTTTGATGAGGTATCCACACAAATCGCGGTCCAAGAAATTGCATCTCAAATTAAGCATCTCCTCAAAACCAAACTCCTTCACCGCACGGCGCTTCTCGGAATCAAACTTGGATATTGCTTTAATGAACCTGGACAGCCCATTTATGTGCCAACTCCTTGGACCAAATATGCCTGAGGCTACGTCGGACTCATTTCCGCATTTAGCTTTCCCTTTAGCTTTACCTTCGCCATTATCAGCTTTGCCTTTGCCTTTACCTTTATCCTATAAATATATATTGGGGTCAAATCTATTGCTTTATCGGCTAAATATTTAGTAATATGGACACACTTGATAATCAATTACGGTAATATCTATTGCAAAAGAAATATGTAAAGACAGATTTCTGTAGTCACCTTTTTCTCAGCCTCTGTCAGATTTCTGTATAATTCCAGATCAGCATTGCGATCGACATGAAAATGAGCTTTATCATGAATGGTCATGTCATCCCATTTTGTTGTTATGTCCTTGTGAAGATCCCTGTAGGTGTCGTCATCCACCTTCTCCACACCACTGTTTTCTCGGAATTCAGCGACGCGGTAAGATCTGCAAATTATGTTTTGTTTCTTAAATGGGGAATTTACAGATAAAATATACAAATAAAATACATAGATAATATAGATAATACATAATTAAAAAATTTATACATACCTGTAGTAAAAGAATACTCCCAGTGGACAAGAATATTTGCCGTTCTTTTTTTTCATGAAACTAATTCCTTTACCAACGACATCCATTTAATCTCGCAAAAGCTAAGAAGACGTAAATTTAAGTTATATATTAATCTATGTATAAATTGTGAAAACAGCCCCACAATCAAATCACTGCATTGATTGAATATAAATTTAACAAGAGATACAATATGGAGCAGAATTTTATTTCTATACACTAATTATTCACAAACAGCTCTCAAATGGCAGCGAAAAAAACACGAACACCCACAGTAAACTTGTACCTATATATATCTATATAGAGAGAGATCCGGATTAAATTACAGAATACCCAATCATCGGATTCTCAAATAAATTGAAACTGCATACACCATTATAGAGAGAGGCAATTGCATACATACACCACCATTATAAGTTGAAACTGCATACACCATTATAGAGAGAGGCAATTGCATACACGATTATAAGTTGAAACTGTATATTCAATTTTACAATGCTTCAATTGATTACTCCCCAAATGCACCAAATACACAGAAGAAGTGTTTTCACCACAATAATTTCAAATGTCTAAAACACATACATATATATGTATTTGTATTTGTATCCATAAAACAACAAGATATATGTACAGAAAAACAACATTTCAAATATGTAAATGGCAAAATTCTTCATCAGAGGCAATTGCATACACGATTATAAGTTGAAACTGCATATTCAATTTTATAATGCTTCAATTGATTGTATAAATAAACCAGAAGAAGTGTTTTCAGCACAATAGAAGAAATACACAGAAGAAGTGTTTTCAGCACAATAGAAGAAATACACAGAAGAAGTGTTTTCAGCACAATAATTTAAAATGTCATAAACAAATACATATATGTGTATTTGTATAAATAAACCAAGAAAAAATATTACCTTAAATTGAATAAAAAGATGGTTTCTTCACTAGAATGTTCGTCAAACTAGTCTCCGCCGACGATTTCAATATGCGGGTTCTCTGCATACACAAATATAGAACTCGAGTTCTCTGCATACACAAATACAGAACTTACTTCGGCAATCATGGGAAATTAGGATCGATTAGGGGAAAAGGTAAGGAAAATACGCGGGGAATTTATGATCGATTAGGGTTTCTCTGTTGACCGATAAGGGAGAGAGTGAAATTAGAATTTAGGGAATATGGTTTCGTGTTTGGAGAAGGAAGAAGTGTTTAAAGGAAGAAGATGTTCAGTAGAATTTGAATTTCGTGTTTGAATCGATTCGGAGAAGGAAGAACGAAAGCTCAGTTTCGGCTTGCTGATATAATTGCTACACTATATATAGGTAAATTCGTATATATCAGTATGTATACCAATATAAATTTTGTATATATATATCACTGTATATTTCGTATATATGACAATATATACCGTATATATTATTTTTGTATATATAAAGTGAAGGAATAGTGAGGGATGGTAAATTTTCAGACAAAAAGACTATGGTTGGGACCCACTTGGGCCTACCATCATCAATCCCCAACAAGAATTGCCAGGTGGAGCTCCCTCTCACCATTTGATCCCAACTGGCACTTAAGCCAGTGAGAGGCAAAAATGAGAGGATTAGGGTTCGTTTCTAAGGCCCTGAATATCTCTTCCATGCTACGCACATGTTTATGCGTGTGTGTGTATATATATATATATTTAAATATATTCATATATTTATATTAGGCGGTCTGATGGCATTCGAGTATGGATCTTTAGTTATGGAATTTGGGCTATTGAACTCCTGAAAAAGGGTAGTAAACTTTTTATAGCACTAAATAATATGTTCTATTTTTAGAATGCAATCAAAAGGATATATGTGATTGCTACAATAATATATTATTATAGAGCTGATGTGGTGGACTAAACCAATTATTTTATTACAAATCATCACTCATTTAATGTCACATCATCAATCCAAACAACAATTAATTCACCATCGCTTCTTCTTACCCTAACCCCCACTGCCCATCCTTGACCACCTTCTCACACCACCACCACATCACCGCCCCCTCCACCGCGGCACACGCCGCCGCCGCCAAGGACAACAACGAAAGTTAACGCCCAAGAGGAATATTTCGACCACTAATCAATGGAAGAGACAGAGGGATTGAGTCGGCCACTTCTCCGCCGCCGACCACTCTTCATCCCGGTAACCATGCCCTCTCCCACCCCCACCGCTATCGCCACTACCCTCAACATCAACCCATTCATGAATTTGAATTGGGAAAATTTGACAAGAACAAGTGATGATAAAATTTTGCGTTTTTTTATTTATCTCCAGAATGATGGTGAATGAAGTTTAGTGAAGTTTGGTTTATGAAAAAATCTACTTTGATAACTATTTTACGAGCAAATACAGATACATATTCTTAATGTGGTGATAATGACCCAGAGTGTACAAAGATTTTGACTTAAGATATTTTATTTGGCTTCTGTTGCCGTCCTTGGCAGCGGCGCAACGACGATGGGTGGTGTTGGTTATGGCAAGAATAGGTGATGGTGAATTTTTTTTAGGGTTGATAATGTGACATTGAATGGGTGATGATTTGTAATGAAATAATTAGTATAGTCCACCACATCAGCTAAATGATGTGGTGGACTAGGTCTATACAATAATTTTATATATTATTTTATATATATTATTATAAAATAATAATATATATTATTCTATATATTATTAATATATATTATTTTTTAATTTTAAATATCTTTATATATATATTATTCTATATATTATTAATATAAATTATTTTTTAATTTTATATATCTTTATATATATATTATTTTTGAATTTATATATTATTATATATATAATAATATTATTTTATATATATTATTATGTATATATATATTATTTTTTAATTTTTATATATTATTTTTTAATTTATATATCTTTAATAATATTATTTTATATATATATTTAATTATATTATTTTATAATAATATATATTATTATATATATTATTAATATATATTATTTTTTAATTTTATATATTATTTTTGAATTTATATATTATTTTTATATATATTTAATATATATATAATTAATAATATTATTATATATATATTATTATAAAATAAAAAAATAAATATTATTCTATATATATTAATATATATTATTTTTATATATATTTCATATATATTATTTTTTAATTTTAGTACATGAATTATATATATATATATATATATATAGGAGAGAGAGAAAAAAAAAAGTCAAAAATTCTGGGCTAAGACCAAGAAATACCAACTTTTTTTTTGTCTTGATTTTACTTCATTTTGAATCAAATCCAAGACCAAAGTTTTAAGTGATTTTGGTTTTGAATTTAAAAACAAAGCCCACCAAACAAGTTTGGTCTCTGAAAATAAAAACAAACCAAGATAAAACCAACAAAAACTGGTTACCAAACCGGGCCTAACTCTCTTGATGCAAAAGATATAGGCGAATTTTAATTAATTGTTTTTGAATGGAGGCTAATTTTAATTTTGGTATAAGCAAAAGGTCTAAAACTTGGCTAGTTATTTTTTTAATATGTATATAGTGCGTATAATCCTTGTAGTTCTTTGACACTTTATTATTCAAAAATGTGTGCGTGTTATCCCTATTGTGAAGTAAATTGTCTGAACTACCCTTACTATGAGTTTTTTTTTAAAAATAAAATATAATTACAAAAACAAAAACAAAAAACCGAAAAATATGTTTATAAAAAATATATTTAAGAAAAGCATCAAAAAAATAATTTAAAAAAAATCAAAATTATTAAAATTATTTTGAAAAATAAATAAGCTTATTTATTTATTTATTTATTTTGATGAAAAACAAATATTAAGCCAGTTTCTTTCAAAAATTTTATTTTTATTTATTTATTTTATTTCTTGATCTTTTAATTAATTATTTGTTTATTTATTTAATCACTTTAATGAATATATTATATTATATTATATTTATTATTTATTAATTTTGTTTTATTTATTAATTTTTAATTATTATTTATTCATTTTATTTTATTTATTTATTATGTTTATTTTATTTATTTAGTTATTATTGTTTATTTAATTTATATATAATATATTATTTATTTAATTAATTTTTATTATACTTTATTTATTATTAATTCAATATTTTTTTATTAGGTTAAAAGGGGTATTTTAGAAATTTCACATTACTTTAAAGCACATGACTTTTTTCAGAGTAAGTTGCAACATTTTAGAATCATAATGAATTTATACACATATTTTAAAATAATTTGGAGTTTTGTGCACATAGTATTAAACCACTGGGGTATTTCGCAAATAATACAAACCTCAATGGGTCTTTACATGGTTGTTCATTCTTTCTCATCAGTCTTCCTATTTATACTGTCCGATTAAAAGAATGATTTTTTGGTGTTTCAGTATTTATAGTCAAAATTTTATTTATGATTTTTCTATCTAATTTCTACTTGAATTATAATTACAAAATTTAATAGAATTTAATAACTCCAATCCAATTTCTACTTGAATTATAACTATAATATTTAATTGAATTTTATAATTGCACCAACACTTATTTATATATGAATTATGTATTTAAATTCTATCACTAAAATTTAATTGAATTTTAATTGTTGCGATGCAATTAATATCATTATGTCACATATAATTAGAAGTCTTATAATAGTATAGTATAACCCTCTATATATAAGGAACAAGTACTTAAAACACCCATTAATTTAAAAATATGTATATTTGCACATAATATTTTGAGACAAGTATTGAAACCAACCATATGATATAAATATTGTGCGTAACACCAATTAGTTTAAAGAAATGTGTATTGACACCTAATTGTTTTTTGAAAATGTTGTAACTTAACCCCTGTCGGCGGGTGCACCTCCCTCGCAACCGCAATCGTTAAGAAATTCTCACCCATCACGGCCAAAAATTGGCTAAACGAAGTGAGAGGTCACTTTATCTCCATCATCGTCGGGTTTTTTAAAACTCATGGGTGTCCGCGGGTACCCGTTAACAGTTGAAATTCTCAAATATGTCACTTACTGTTAACGGGTACCCGCGAGCAACCTTGAGTTTTTAAAAAACTCGACGGGAACCGGTACCCACGGGCACCCATGAGTTTTAAAAAACCCGATGGGGACGGTGACAAAGTGACCTCCCACCCCGTTTAGTCGGGATGGGGTGGACGATTTCTTTATGATTGTGGGTGCCGGGGAGGTATACCCGTCGGTAGGGATTAAGTTACAATATTTTCAAAAAATTAGGTGCCAATACACACATTTCTTAATTAATGGGTGTTATATGCATAATATATATATTACATGGGTGTTTTTAGCACTTGTCCCAAAAAAATTGGTGTCAAAACACACATTTTTAAACTAATATGTGTTATCCGCATAATATCTATATTATAAGGGTATTTTAAGTACTTGTCCCAAGAAATTATGATTTGATTATAACATCAATATTACATGAGTGTCCTCTTCCCCAACGCGTTCCAATTTTTTTCCTCGTCTGTTTGCCTTTTCCAATTTGGATATAAAACACAGGCCTTATGTTGATTTATAAGTATTTATCTATGAAGCATGACCACTTCGTTCAGGGTCGCCATATCCGTGTCAGACACACGAACACGCCAAAAATACGTGTTCAACATGCCAAAAATGTGTTCTAATTTGTTTTTTAAATTGGACACCGCGATGGACACTCAGCAGACAAACGGTGGACACGAGTTGGATCAGTTGATTCCATGAAAGATATAGGGACTTATAGAGCCGGTAATTTGACGGGTCACTTATTGAACTTAAGACATCTAATCTAATATTTGCCTTTGAAGACTATATCTTCTTATTCGATCTCCTTTATTGTGGGGATCTAAGGACTGTCGAGAATTAATCTTGAATTGGGTTGTTGGATGGATTTAAGGATCGTTAGGGCACGATCTTGGGTGTTGAGATGAATCCAATGGTCATTAGAGTTTGATCTTGGATTGTTTTATTTGATTTCAGGTCGAGTGACGATGAAACATGATTTCAAACAGGTTTTAAATTTTTTAAAGGGTTGGGGAAGGATAATATCTTAAATTCGCTTTTTATTGAATGGAAATAATTCATTAAGACCACAACTGTGAACATATATAATTCGAGTCGGGTATAAGGGTATTTTTTATAATTTCATTGGGGCGTTTGATAATTTTAGTGAGAAATTTTAGGTAAATTTCAAAAACATTAACCTTAAAACATAAAAAATAACACACATAAAAAAAATCATTGGGGGCAGTAGGGGCCTTTCACAGGTCGTATGTGTATATATTACATACAACACCACGATTATAGAACCTGGTAAAAAATCAATAATGGGTAAAATAATTGTTAGGTGCCGAATATTATGTATTCTAGGCCCCTAACTTGTCATTGTTAGTTTAATTATTTCATTACTTTAGTGTTTTTATGCGGTTGTCTTGTTTAGCGTGTTTCAGGTGTATTATGAAGAAAACGAGTTGATTTCAGTGAATTAACTGTAATGCCGACTCAAGACCATCCGAGAGCCAAGACCACCAAAGAACTGTAGAATATGGTTGAATAAGCAAGAGATCGCTTTCAGACAAACCGAATCTGCAATTTTCGTATAAATTATCATAATGTCGGAATTTAGCAAGAAATGATAGTTTTTCGAGTGTAAATAGGCCAATAAACAAAACTCACTATAGTGAGCCTAGACAATTTTGGGCCAAAACGTACAGTTTAAGGCGTCAAATCCACGATTTTAAGACTGTTAGGAAGGTTGTTGAAAATTTCGTGATTTTTATTAGTGTTGAAGCTAAGCTCCAATTTGGCTGATATTTTAGGATTAATTTTATTTATCAATTAGTATTCTTATGTAATTATTTCGAAATTTTTAAAGTAACTTTAGTTTTAGGTTAGGTTTAGTAATTAGGTTTATTTTAATTAGATTTCCCAAATTACTTAGGAGTGTGACTTATTTCTCTATAAAATACCATATACATTAGAATAAAGGGGGTTTCTTCTCTGCGACAAAAATTAGTGCGTAGAAGAACACATCTGGAGAGCGACGAAAAGGAGAAGACTAAGAGAAAATAGAGGAAAACACCAAGGGGTCCATGGAATCTTGTACATCATCAACGATGCAATCTCTGACAAACGTGGACAACTAAACGGTATCTAGGGTTTCTAGTAAACCTTAGCCCAAGTAACAAAGATTATGTTTTATTTATTTTTATCGTAAAAGGGGAAGCTAAAGAACAGTATCGTGATGATTATGTAAATGAGAGAACGAAATATCATTGTTATATAAAGTTTTGAATTTATTATATTTATTGTCTTAGATTGATGTAATGCTTAATTTTACCCAACTATGCTTAACCACTATGAGCTAGAACTCCGAAGGTTAAATTTTAGTTTTATACATAATGGTTCGTAAAACATGAAGTCTTGATTTTGACAAACTATGCTAAGGAGAGGTGAAATAGACATGTTTTAATTTAATGCACCGTAGGAGTAGAGTAGAATAATCGTGTGCACTAATCACACTCATTCCTTTGGGGACTAGGCATTGTGGCTAAATCCGATTGAATGTATTTCTTTGGGGACTAGGCACTAGCTTGTACCAGTACTAGTCTGATTCACGAGAGTTGTATCTCCCTTTATAGTAGAATGAATAGCATGTTTATATTACAAGGCAAATGGTGGTATTAGATACACCCTATACTTTCTTTCTATTGAATTTTCTCAATCTATATTTAATTGTTTTATTTAGTTTAGTTATTTATTTATTTAATTTAATATAAAAAATCCAAATCAAACTATCAGTGGCAATTCAAGAATATTATTTTATTATAATTTAAATTACAAATTAGTCATTTGGGTTCGATAACCCGTCATCATCAATTTGTTTTTTTGTGATTTATTGTTTTAGCCATTTCAGACTCGTTTTAAGTCCGATTCGAGCTCAGTCAGAGGCGATTTTGGGGTTTTGAACCATTTCGGACGTAACCGTGCAGTAAATTTTGCGTGATTCGAATCCAAAAATATCGGAGCTTGGTTGCGACTGTTTTTACTCATTGATGAAGATGTTGTAGATGATGAAAAATGATGAAGAAGCGCGCATAGTCGCGATGGTGCATGATGCGCGTAGTAGTGGGAGAAGACCGATGGCGTACGTCAAATCCAGCATGATTGCGGCTTGGTATAGATGTGACCGAGTTTGAAGAAGATAAAGAAGATGAGTCATGAATGAAAAAGAAAAGAAAAGAATTAATAGAAAAGTGATGATGCTTGAAGCAAGGTGGAACCTTGAAGAGATGATTGACGCGATGGAATTTGAGCCATGTTTTTTTTAGTATAGTATCTATGTTTTTTTTATTTCAATCTTCATTGTCCTCACATGTTTGATTGTTAATTTAAATATTTATAAAAGTTTCACCTGGCTTATTTTGGGGCCACTTTCAAAAATCAATCAATTTTGATACTATACTCATTTGCAGGTTTATAATCCAATCTTTATCAAAGCATTGTAGAACAATATGCCTCCTTGTTCATCTAGTAGTTAATTTTTTTGCTATACATTATTTAGAATCACATGGTTGTTTTTGGGTTTAAGAAAACATGTTTATTTATCATATTTTATTTATTATTTGAAATCATCTTAGTATATTTCTGCATTATTTATCCTTGTATGTTATGGTAGCTTAAGTCATGAAAGAGAAATGTAAGGTCTACATCTCATAAATATTGTTTCTCTTTTGTTAATTACTAGGTTTGCTTGTTGGGAAGAGGAGAAAATTTAAGGGATTCAGTTGGAACGGAAAAAAAAGCAGGTATGTTTTTTTGTGGCAATTTTCACTTCTTTGTCAAGAGGGTAATTATGACAGTTGCTTGAAAAGTTTTATTTTAATTTTTTTTTAATTTAAAGAAAAGGTTTATGACAGTTGCAAAAAAATTAAAATAAAACTTTTCAAGCATAATTAAAAAAAAGTCTACACATATAATCTAGTATGCATAATTTTTTTTTAAAGTAGAAGGGTTTACTGAAATATTTTTTTTTGATTTTTTTTTCAGAATATATTTATATTCGGTAAAAGGAAGGTAGGTTAGTTGTTTCAAATCTTTATGGGTTGATAAAGATGGTCTGTTGCGCATTTAGGGGTAATTTAATCATTTCATATCTCAAAATTTAGTTGAGGGATCAAAGTGAAACAAATAAGGGATGAAAATGTAATTTATACTAACAATATGGAGTGAGTGCAATTTACCCATGAAAAAATTATTTTTTTAATAAACCGGTCTCATTTAGGGGTATTTTAAAATTACAGGGAAGATGACAAGTTGATATAATTTGACGAGTGGCAGAGGGTTTTTTTGAAACAGAGGAGGGTTTACTGAATTTAGTGCAACAAAAAATTAGATTTTTTTGCTAATGTCTACATTTAAGTTGCAAGTTTGTATATAGTCGTCTTTATTGAAAATTAGATTTGGTGTTTACAACTTTCCTTTATTGAATTTATTTATCTTAATAATAATTCATGATAGAATAGTTGAAATAATAAGTTCTAATTGTTTTATGTAGATGTTTATTGGACCATTGAAGTGCACTACTAGTATTTATAAAATCCAAGACCAAGACTTTGAGCTACTTTTGTTGTCAAACAAGAGGTGATGGATGGATTTCATAAGAAATGGTCATTGTTTTGGCCTTGAAATGCAAAGAGCCTGTTTAGAGGGAGATTATCCATTTAAATGGAGAATCGAATCATACCATTCTCGATTGGTAATTAATTTAGATTTATGTGCATTGTTGAGAATGTGATAGTTACAAATGTAGTAGAATTCATATAATTTTTCAATGTGTTCTTTCTGCCTCCCGACAGAATTGTGAAAATGAAAAGATACAAGTTTAAGTTTATAGATGAGATAAATGAAAAAGAAATGGAGGATACTATCAAGAACATCTTGTTACCGTTGCAATGACAATTGTATAAGAGTTTCTATGGTTCATACATTTGTATAAGAGCTTGTATATGGCTTATGCAAGCTGTGTTTGGTGATGTGGACGTTTTTGAGACCCTCGAAATAAGTATTTATTCAGATGCTGTCTTTTATTTTCATATTTTTTTTTGTATATAATCTCTTTATATCTTTTCAGGAATTCTACGAGGTCCTGACCATGTCCATGACCCAAGATCAAGGATTCTTGGGAAAAGGATTGGGGTGAAAATGGGTATGGTAAATTCAAGAGACCTAGGCCATGTTTGGTAGGTGGTCTGTTCTGGTCTGAGCGATGTTCTGAAAGTCTGTTTGGTAAGCGGTCTAGTCTGATGGTCTTGATTTGAGAATTTTGGAACTAGAACATGTTTGGCAAATTGTCTGGTTCCAAACATTTTTGAACCAGACCATGTTTGGCAAACTGGTCTGGTCTTAAATTTTTAGAAAACTGTATAAATATTAAATATATTTTATATGTTGTAATAACCTTAAAATCGAAAAAATTAATTTGTAAACATTTGTTAAAGTAGTTTTCAAATGTTTGTATTATGTATTTTTTACATGATAATGTCAGCACATCCCCTAAAATTTACCAACAAATTGATTTTATACCTGCCACAATTTTTATTATACAGAAAGTACACTGTCACAAAAATTTCACAAGTGCATAATAAGTAATATTACATTTTGTATCAGCTCATTACTACAACAACCACTACACTAAAAAATATAAACACCATAAACATGAACAGACATCCAAGACAACAATAACCACCATATAACATGTACTCATGCTTCCTTTGTTGAATTGAATTTTTGCAATAACATTATCAAATTCAGATGACTCCTCCTTGAATTTCCCTTGCACACCATGGACATAGTCTTCCAACCATATAAATGGATTCTTGTGATCCTACATTTATAAACATAAACATGAAATTAATATTTGAAACCGACAATTAAGTCAACATTGTAAAATTCCAAATGACAACTAAATTGTACCTTTCATTCTGGACATCTGTAAAATAACTTTTTGAATTTTTTTTTTTGTTTTAGCCTGATACAATTTCATTTCACTAATACCACAACCACAAATGGGCACCTCACATTTAACTTGATGCATTGGTACAAATACAAGTAAAACAAATGGATTACTGGATATAATAACACAATGTACAATTTATAAACATATTTTAATTACAACTAAACAAAGAAATTGATTACTAAAAAATCATAGGGTTCATTTCAACCATGAGTTGTGTAAGTATAGATTTCGTTGGCAATACTATCACGCAATCTTTCCATTACATTGTCCTGCCCTCGCGATGCATTGTTCTCGGTTGAAGGATCCACATCAACATCAGCATCTGGTTCTGGTTCCGGAGGATCACTATCAAAGAGGTCATCTCGCATAGACTGCATCCGAATGAAATTATGCAGTGTACAACAAGCAGTCATTATTGTTACTTGGGCTTCGAATTTGTACCCGGGCATTTGCCTGAGTATACCAAATCTTATCTTTAATAGGCTGAAACATCTTTCAATAACAGTTCTCAATGAGGAATGCCTAAAATTAAAGGCTTCCTAGCGGTTTCGTAGATTTCCACTACTCCGACGGATGTCTGTCGATGGCCCCAATATGGTGCCAAGAAACCTTCACGATTTGCGTAACCGGTATCTACCAGATAGTACTTCCCTGTATTGATTACATGTGAAAAAAATCACCATATATAAATTATTTCTCATTGTCATGATATTTTATGTAGACACAAAGAGTTGTTATTTTCATAATACCTGGTGGTGGTTTTGGGAATCCTAGGGTTTCGTTGGCGATACACTCATTCAAAATGCGTGAATCATTCGCCGATCTTTCCCAACCTGCTAGGACATGTGTGAATTTCATATCGAAAGAGCAAACAACCATGACATTTTGTGTTGTAATGCCTTTTCTGCCACGAAATGGTGTTTGCATATCCAAAGGTAGCTCTACAACGATGTGTGTACCATATATTGCACCCACACAATGTTCAAAGTAGGGAAAATATTTTTCACTGAATAAAATCTCATGAGGGGTGACAGTTAGATCTGGTGGTACAATAATTTTCGTTCCCAGTTGTAGAACCTTTCCTAACACCGAATGGAAGTGTCTTGTAATTATTTCTGTAGAGTGTTGGAATCTTTCTACCGTCACCCGAGTTCTGGTATTATGAGCTATTGTTAACAGGAAAATACCTACTTGTTCCTGTACAATTTAATATCTTGAATCTTCAAGACCTATAAATTTTAGCTTGGCATATAGATTGTTGAAAACTTGTGGCTTCATTCGGAAGTTTTCATAGCAACGTGTTGGGCTTGTGGCAATCTCAATTATGTAATCCCTATCTCGTAATGCAGAATTCCTAACAGGACGCTTGTTGTAATATTTTCTCTGATGGTCTTCCCAGACGGTACGCATTACAATTATCGACCCTTCATTGATCTCATTGTCTTGAAGGAAGTAATTCACCATCAAAAGACGCAAATCGTTGTTCATATTTTGCAGACCATATGGTGAGGCAATTGCCCTTTCAACAACCAAATGGTGAAGCAATTGCCACAGGATCCCTTAAAATGAACAAGTTTAGTTAGTAAATATAGAACAACATAGCTCATTGCGAATCATTTATGAAGACTCTTTTCATTTATGTGTACATATACAGGCATAAACAACTACAGACATAAATAACACACAGCAAGTGACCAAAAACCTCAGATCTGGTAGCAAGTAAGTTTCTCAGATCTGATTTTGTTTGGAACCTATGGTTTATTCTGTTTTATTAGGAAGTGCTTTTGTTGATTTAAGACTTACTCGTTACTTGAGTGGTTCTTATAGATCCATGATACTCCAAATTTAAGAACAAAAATAAAGTATGCAGGCTTCAGTTAATTTTGTTGATGATGGGTAATCACCAGTTAGAAGACATTGTACTTGATAAGTTTAAGTGGGTCATTACTGTATATCATTATGAACTTCAACAGCACTATGATCCTGCTGATAAACAAGTGGATGAACTCAGAAAATGAACAAGCAGCTCATAGAGGAGCAACAAATAATCCCCATAACTTTTGTTAGACCAAGTGTAAAATATTCCAGTAGTGTTTGAAGTTAATATTTGTGAATGGTGGGCAATCAACAGTTTGAAGTTATGTACTTAATAAACCTAATTGACTGATTAAATATATATATATATATATATATATATATATATATAAACTTAAACAGCACAAAATTCCTCCTGACAAACTAATTGACAATATGTGTCAAAGCAGAGATGTGAATGAAAGAGACCAAACAGAGTAGCTAATTAGTGCCTCGCCCTTTACAATGTCCTATTTGATGAAACAGGGCATGCAAAAAGTTTTGCATAGTTCAAACTCAAAATTAGACAAACACAGCCATATGGCAGATGATAGAAATTCCACCAGAAACGAAATTAAGCATAAATCTAAGCTTCTGATGGCTCAACTGCAGAAAAATATCTTCATTGGTTGGTTCTTTGTTTTCAGATGTGGGGAATTCATGAATGGTTTCAGGAGACCATAGTGAGTTTCTTTGTAAAGTTATCAATTGCTGGTGTACTCTATAAATATTTATTACTCACAATGTAAAACATATTCGAGTGCTGTTGCATGTCTAACGGAATACTAGCCAGTTTCTACCTGCAAAGACGGTAGAACTAGAGAAGCTAGCATCACTATTTTTTCGGTAATATTCTGCTCATGAATTTTTGGTTAGTACTACCTGGCTTACTTAAAGAAAAACAACTATTGTTTATAAACCACGCCCTCCATAGTCTATCGGAATAAAAACATAAAGCATAACTATTTTTAAGCAGCAAATAAAACATATAGTCTATCGGAATAAAAACACACAACATCAAAGCATAAGCATAATCTAAAGATGAGCAATCCAAATGCGCCTCTTCTCATCAGTATTGTTTATAAACCACACCCTCCACTCTACATCCGCCTTAAGGGCCAGCAAAACCTTCATATACTCTGCGGTATCCAAGTCCATTGTATTCAAGATATTGGTACACTCAAGGAACAGGTTGCTAGGAGTTTTCTCAAGATGTGGAGATTCCCCATCTTGCTCTTTCATCTGCGTGTCTGTTGTATGAACTTCTGAAGATTGCGGCTTTAAATCTTCTAAAAAACGGTTGGTGTTTTGGGTGCTAGTGGCACTCAACTTTTCAATAGCAGCCTCAATAGCATCAACAACTGAGGAACCGGTCCTTTCTCTCCTGAATTTCTTATTCGGAGGGGGTATCGGAGAAGGATTGACTTCAACAATGTCATCATCATCGACTTCCAAGTTGGTGACATCTGGAGTAGGACAAGAGGATGAATCGAGAAATGATTGGGGTACCCTAGTAGATGACTGAACATATTTTCCAATGGCTACGCTATCTTTGAATATGGAATCCAACTTCGGGTAAAGTGGAAAACCTTTGTTCTTGAACTTGGAATAAGCCTACAAATTAAATTTGAAAACAAATATTAATAATTTATCGTTTGAAAAATATGTATTTCTTTGAAAAGATATTTGGTACTACTAACCTTATATGGGGCCTCCTCCCAACAATCATTCTCCACAATCACGATACAGTTAGTATTGTCATAGCCAGTTCCAGATAGACCCTTAAGTTTTCCAAAAGCCATATAATCTTCCCTCAACCGTCTAATTTTATTTCTAAGTTGTTCCCTAATTCATGTTTCCCTTTGTCTGCTCTGTCATGAATTTTATTAAATTATGCCAGCCCATGTTAGTAAACCCGGATGAAGTTTTATTACCCGCCTTAACCTCCTCCTCATTTTAGACACAAACAACGACAGTTTGACTTTAGTCCATAAATCCTTTTTCCCATTCCCCTTTCGCGACTCTTGCACTCCCTCAACATTCTCCACATTCATTTCATTACTGTCCATCTATTAATAACAACCACAATAACAAAAATGGTATTAAAAGAGAAAAGATACACAACAGTTCAAACAGAACAGTTCAAGGATGCAAAAATAAACTGTAAACATGGTTGTCAATCAAATGGAACTTTTACGTCACTCAAACGGCAGAAGTTGATAGATTTTTCTACTGCAAAGATGTAAATTAATATTTTTATTGCTACATGCAAGTAATGGTCAATTCTAGCACCTACTCTTTACCAGGAAGAAGACACGAACTTGCTAGGATAATCTAGACAATGCTATAAGACAGCAGAAGAATGTAAACAGCAGGCCAGTTCAAATCTTTTAGTTATTTTGTAGGTCAATTGGATGGCAGAATATGCTAATATTAAACCTTACTTGGAATTTTCTAAGTATTCATACCTGTGCTTCCTGTTCAGTTTTAAGAACTGGGTTGTCTACATCTGCATCAGGATCTCCTATGCATGTATCGATCTGCTTCAGATTCAGCCCTTCAAAGTACATCACAAGAAACAATTACGAAAATTAGTCGTAACATAGAACTCAGAGATGGTAGACTCAAGGTTCAGTAAACTAGCATGTATCAAATCTAACAAACTTAACTTCAATATGGACTTAATTCAAAAACTTAAGGCACACAACTCCCAAACATTTCACCCACAAACAATAACAGACATGATGAATAAGGTCACGCTAGTCAGAACATGGATTAATGAGAATATAGACCACTGAGGCAAGGATTGGAAAAACAAAAATGGAAATGCAAATTGAGAACAAGATGGATTTGTAAGTGGCTAAATGATTCTTATCTCTTTTTCTTCAACTTTGTTAGCAACAACTTTCATATTTACTAAGCTCAAACGAGAAGTTCAGGACCTTTCTGTCATGAATATTTAGTCTTAAATAAAATTTGAGATTGTTAAGGGAGTATAATTACGATGACACGAAGAATCTGCTTGATACAGAACTTTCTACCTGTTTTGGCTTTCAAGAGAAGTGAATATGGTCTATCTACGTAGATAATGTTATGACTGTAAAATTAGATATAAGACTGCGGACTGAAATATCACATGGATCTCGTAAAATATCGCTTTCAAGATACTATCAGAGTTAATGAGTGACAATAGATTTACTTAGTGTTACCTTCTCTATTGTTTCCAATGTTATATATGATATTTATTTGTGCTTCAAATTTTGTGCTGCAGAGTTCAACCACCTTATATACTAATCCCGAGGGGAGCCATGATAAATATATATATATATAAATTTATATGTATTAAAATCTTTGTATTGAAATTTAGACCATTAGCTGGAGTTGTAACAGAGTCACACCCATCATATTCTGAATTCTATTATATTGCAAACAGTAAAATGACACAGTTCTCTGCCCCAAAAGTCAAAAAGACTACAGTGAAAGACAACAGTTGTCTGCCTCGAAAGTCAATAAGCTAACAGTACAAAACCTACAACAAACTCTGTCATATCCTCTATATAAGCAGTCAAATGTAATGGTCTCAGGTCAGGTTTTAGTTTCCCAATTTTCTTTCTACTTTGTAATCCTTCTTTCTTTCTCTTCTCTTCTGAAAGCATACTAAGCCTCCGAACCCAGATGGATTGTCATACATCCACTTGTAAGTTCGTCTATCATAGTCAAATGTATTTTTGAATCGTAATAATATTCAATTAAGATTTTCAGTCAATTGCAATTAATTACTTACTTTGTCTTAAATTCTTCTATAATTAAAACTGAAGAGAATTACGGTGTATGACAGACTTTGAGTCTCGCTCTGCCTAGACCACTTCAAATTATAAACTGCCTACATACTTATATAAACTGCTTGGACGGTTGTGTCCTATAAACTAATATATACTATTATTATTAAACTGCCTACATACTTATATAAACTGCTTGGACGGTTGTATCCTATATATTAATATATTTACTGTTTACTTATATATTATGCAATTGCTTGTATTTCTCTGATTTAAATCTATATTTACACTGTGATTTGTTCCTGCTCAAATTCAAATAATCTGCTTCCGTTGCATCTACTTCCGTTTATGGTATCAGAGCCATAAAGTTGCGTTGATTATCTAGTAAATTGCTCAGATATGTTAATCTATAGCCTTTTATCCGCTCCTTTATATTGTTCTTCATCTTCTCTTTCTCTATTTGTTGGTGTCACCTCCCCATAAACCGTAAAACCAAACAATAAGTCCCTTCGTGAGCTTTTAGGCGTTTAGGGCATGAATGGTGACGTCGTTGGGATAAGGTATGTGTTATGAAATGCAACAAATATTGAAAATAGGATAAAGCACAACTATAATGTTCAGATAATAAGAAAATTGATTAATCATGGTCGTTTATTTAGATCTTCCTCCTCTCGACCTAGTCGAACAAACCTACCTTCCATTCCAGATAGTAATGACATAATTAATGAAGAAGAACACACCTACACTGATCTTGAAAGTCACAATGATTGGAATATCTCAAGGGTACCCACAAATCAAATTTACAAAACCAGTTTCATTAAGTCAACCTTTTTTACAGAATACACAGTCAAAATTGTTGAACAAGTATATGCTATAAATAAATAACACGAAAAATGCCAATTATTTTCTCCAAAAACTATAAAACAATATCGCGAAAGAGGATACAATTTTATCCATATTGGTTTTGTACAAGTTGCAGTTGATCCATTAACTATTTTAGGACAAAATGCATCGATTCTTCTGTCTAAAAGATGCTAGGTTCCTCGACTATAATCAAAGCTTAATTAGTGTCATTGAAACCAGCCTATGTAATGGTCCTATCTACTTTGATTGCTTTCCTAATTTTAAGTTAAGCCTAAGTGACCCTCACATACTAAAAGCTTTAACATTAAACATCAAAACTTCAGGATATGCCATGTTTGCAGGTGCCCAACCTCTAAGCTTAATTTATAGAATTTACTACAAGACTATGAAACCAATTTAAATGTTCATGCTCTAGTCAAAAGTCCTAAAGATCAAACTTTATTAATTCAAAGCAGTACTTCTAATGCAAATATTCGAATACCAAAAACGATTGCCTAGAAAGATGTTTCCCTCCTAAATGAATGGTTACTTGAAAATGAAAATCACCCAACCAAAATCGAAAATGATGTCCGAAATCTTGAATATGTGCAACAATTCCTAGATGGAACTATTTAGTTAATATTTGATAGATCTAGACACAGTTGCTCTTCCGTTAGTTCAAGCTCTAAAATGTTCACCCCCCTACTAATTAGAGAAAATACTACTAACCATGATACATAATTTGTAGAATCTCTAGTCCACCGATCCATACGTGATCATAGATTAAAAGGAATTCAGAAGGATGAACAAGTATCTACTCCATGTTATGTCCCAAACATAGAGACTAAAGATTCAATCTCTAACCACTCTCCTACACAAATTGATTTTGAGATTGACACTGTTAATCCACAACTATGTGTTTTAAGTAAATCATTTTCCTATGGCATTTTAAAGTTAGAAGTTGAAACCAAGTCCAAAGAAAATAAAGCAAGACGGAAAATATATAGAACAAGTTACACGCATGAGGAGAGAACAAAAATTACAAAAAACGGCAAAACTTCATGATAACAAATTAGTTAGAAATTAGTTTCTTTGATTATCTTGAAAATTACTACAAAAAAATTAATGTTCTTACAAAACATAAATGGACAAAACATGATAAAATAATTGTTTCTTCTAGTCACCTTCCTTTAGAAAACTTAATTGTTAACCACCTGGGAACCGAAATCCTAGCCTCCCCTTTTAAGGTTGTCACCTCCGCAATCGATCCTAATACTAAAAAAATTATTGAACAAAACAATTTCATCAATCAATATTTAAGTACGTTAGGTTCTCAATTAGACAAAATAGAATCCAAACTTGACGCTTCCACCCCTGTGACTAAAACTACTGATTCCCCTCTAATCAAGCTTCCTACAAAACGTCAAGGACTACCTAACAAACCAAGCACAAGTGACTCCTCTGCCCAAATTGATAAATTGTTAAAAGCCTTAGAATCACAACTAATCAAGGACGAAAAATCCCTCACAGTTCTCAATTTTGATTCTCATAACGATACTAATAACTCTGAAACCTCATCTGAAGAAGACACAGATAAGGATGTACGCAAGTTAGAAAATGCCTTTGAGATCAATAGGATCACACATTGACCAATTAACCCTACCAGTATTACAAAAAATTGGTATACCCAACCTACTCCTGTCGATATTCAATATAAAGAAAGAATCTTCCAAAACCAATTTTCTATGTCATCTAAAAAAATTATGAATGGAATATTGATGGATTCTCTGAACAAGAAATTTTAAACAAATTAAACCACATTTCTATGACAGCCAATAGTTACCTTACACATCATAATATGCCTCAACCTGATATTGTAGAATTACTAGCCTCTGGATTTTCAGGCATGTTAAGAAATTGGTGGGATAAACATCTTACCCAAGAAGCAAGAGATAATATAACACATGCAGTCCAAAAAACAGAAGATGAAACCCCTATTTTTAATGAAGAATTGGCCTCAGACTCCCTTATGGAGTCAATACATTAATTTACACAATTATAGATCATTTCATTGGCATACCAAGTGACATTACTTCTAGAATTCATGATCAACTTAGTAACCTTAGATGTCCTACATTAAGTGATTTTAGATGGTACAAAGATACTTTCTTGTCACAAGTTATGTTACGAGAATATAGTAATAAACCATTTTGGAAAGAAAATTTTATTAATGGATTGCCCATCCTTTTCTCTCATAAAATACGCACAGAACTTAGTAACACAACTGGTGTTATTGAATATGACAGTCTAACCTACGGTAATATTATTAGTCTAATCCAGAAAATAGGACTCAAAATGTGTATAGATATTAATTTAGCTTAATAAAGATAAAAAAAAGGCTAAATATGAAATGGGCACATTCTGTCAACAATATGGATTACCCCAATTGCACCATCTCGGCAAACAAAGAAATCAAAACAAACAAAATCCTTCCCAAAACGATATACTCGCCCTTATAAAAGATATAATAAAAAATTCCAACATAATGAATTTTATGATAAACAAAAGTTTAAAAAGAACGAAAAATATACGAGGAAAACAAAACCTTTGGAGAAGAACAATAAAATTGATCTAACTAAAGTTACATGTTATAAGTGTAGTAAGAAAGGTCATTACGCAAGAAATTGTCATGTAAAAAATAAAATTAATCAACTAGAAATCCCTAATGAAACTAAACAACAAATTTACATAATTCTTGAGTTAAAAAACACAAGTGATAGTGATACTGAAATTGAATCTAGTTCCTCTACTGAATCTTCTGCCTCCTGTCCCAAATCACCTGATATTAGTTTTGGGTGCAAAGATAGTTGTTGTACAAAAACAGTCAATATGCTAAATCGACACCAACATAAAACCCTTAATGTTATCACCAAGGCAGAAGAACAACAACATCTTCTTCTATACCTCATAAGTAAAGTTGATGACCCAGATTTAAAAAATTCTTATCTTCAAAAGCTTACTAAATTACTCACCATAAACAAACCAAATTTTAGTCTTCACAAAACTCTTGAACGTTTTACTCCTAAAAAAGAAGTCACTATACAAGACCTCGAAGCAGAGGTCAACATCGTTAAACAAGAAATCAAAACCCTGAAAAATGAAAATCAAGATATAAAAACCCTCTTTCACACTCAACTCAAAGATCTAGTTAAAACTTCACACCAATTTTCAATTTCTGATTCCTCTTCCTCTGACAGTAATGAAGATGATGACAACATAAATCATTTTCAAAGTACTGAAGAGGAAACTATTGGTTTGAATCTAATTAACCAAACCTCATTTAAAAAATGGAAGATAAAATTCACCTTAGTTATTAATAAGGAATACCAAAAAACTGTCATTGCTCTAGTTGACTCTGGAGCTGATCTTAACTGTATACAAGAAAGCCTGATTTCTAGCAAATACTATGAAAAAACAAATGAGAAACTCAGTTCTGCTAATGGTAGTGCAATGAAAATCAAGTATGAATTATCCAAAGCTCATATTTGTCAAGATAATGTCTGTTTCAAAACTACATTTGTCCTAGAAAAAAATATGACTGATACAATCATCATTGGCCTTCCATTTTTATATATTTTTTACCCATTTACCATAAATAATGATGGTCTCTCTACAACACATTTTGGTCAAAATATTACTTTTCTTTTTTTGCAAAAATCTTCTAGTAAAAAACTCGAAAGTATCATTGATTTTTCAGTCTCTAAAAATATTTACGTTCTCCATCATAAAGAACAACATTTAAATTATTTAAAAGAAGAAATAATTCACAAACGAACATAAACACAATTAAGAAACCATACCCTTCAAAATCAGATAAAACAATATGAAAATAAACTTATTCAAGAAATATGTTCGGAACTACCCAATGCTTATTGGCATAGAAAATAACATATTGTTAGTCTTCCTTACATCAAGTCCTTCACTAATAAAAATATTCCAACTAAAGCCCGACCAATTCAGATGAATGTTGAAGTCTTAGAATTTTGTAAAAAACAAATCCATGACCTTCTTCAAAAGAAAATCATACGTCACAACAAATCACATTGGTCTTGCTCAGCTTTTTATGTCCAGAAAAATTCCGAAATAGAACGAGGGGTACCACGCCTAGTCATTAATTACAAGCCTCTTAATCAAGTCCTTGAATGGATAAGATATTCTATCCCTAACAAGAGAGATTTAATTAATCGATTAGGACAATCAACCATTTTCTCCAAATTTGACCTTAAGTCCGGCTTCTGGCAAATTCAGATTACAGAAAAAGATAAGTACAAAACTGCATTCACTACACCTTTTGGCCATTACGAATGAAATGTCATGCCCTTTGGCCTTAAGAATGCCCCAAGTGAATTCCAAAATATCATGAATGATATTTTCAATCATTTTAGTCATTTTTCCATAGTCTACATTGATGATGTTCTTATATTTTCCAATAGCATTGAAGCTCATTGGAAATATCTTAATTCTTTCTTCCACACCCTCAAAATCAATGGTTTAGTCATCTCTGCTTCTAAGATAAAACTTTTTCAAACCAAAGTTAGATTTCTTGGTTATGATATATCTCAAGGACAATTCCACCCAATCAGTCGTTCCATAGAATTTGCAGGTAAATTCCCATACCAAATTTTTGATAAAACCTAGTTACAACGTTTCCTTGGTTCTTTAAATTACATTGCTGAATTTTACAAAATCTTAGAAAATAATGTAAACCACTCTTCGATCGTTTACAATCAAACCCCTCTCCATGGACTGATATTCATACCACTATAGTTAGGAACATTAAAAAATATGTCAACACTCTTCCTTACTTAGGAATTCCTTCAATCAACTCTTTCAAAATCATTGAAACCGATGCCTCCAACATTGGTTATGGAGGCATTTTAAAACAAAAACTCTCACATACTTCTCCAAAACAGCTTGTTCGTTACCATTCTGGAGCATGGAACAAAACACAAAGTAATTATAGCACTATTAAACAAGAAATTCTTGCAATTGTTCTATGTATCAATAAATTCCAATATGATATTTTAAATCAAAATTTTTTACTTCGAGTTGATTGTAAAAGTGCCAAATATGTTTTAGAAAAATATGTTAAAAATATAGTTGTTGAGCATATTTTTGCCAGATGACAGTCTATTTTAAGCATTTTCCAATTTGATATCGAATACATTTGTGGATGTGACAATTCAATCCCAGATTTTCTTACCAGAGAATTTTTGCAGAACCCCGATAGCAAACAGACAACCACAACCACGTCCTAGAGGAGGGATCCCTCCGGTCAGACCTCCTCCCCTAGTAAAAACTGAACCCTCTACTTCCCTCGCTTTAGTAAACAAGTTCACAAGCTTAGGGACTCCCTTAGGTCCTCGTCCTACCTTTAGTTCAGCTCTAACAACTCCATATGATCCTTTCACCATCCATGCCCCAGTCACAAGTATTCCACCTCTCCCCAGATACAACCCTCCAGGAAGATCAAAATATCTTCAAAAAACTTACCATACCCTTTTCTACATCGAACCTCATTTTTCTCACACAAATGATCCAATTGCCCTAGTAAAACAATTTTTTCCCCCAAATTATCATTGGATACTACACACCTCTAGTCACAACTTGCAATTTTACAGAGATATCATTTACCAAACAATTTATGTCTTCATCAAACCTGTCCCTGATCGCAATGATCCAACCAAAGTCATTTACCACTCCTTGTACATTTTGAGAGTTGTTTCCCTTAAAGAATGGGGCAAACATCCCTCGGAACCCAAAAAGTTAGATAACTCACTCCCATTCACCTACTATGACTACATTGATGTCTGATTCAAAATTTTCCTTTTTCAAACCAAAACTTTTAGTAATTCTTGGTTCGTAAATTTTGATAGTAAATTTAATAGTCAACTCCCTTCTTGGTTTGTTAAGTGGTGGAATGACCATGACCCAAATGACGATGTGATCCCTAAAATCCTCTGGGAACAAATCAACTATTTTGAAACTAAGTTCAAAATCCCTTCCTATGATCATCAATTTCCCCTATTACTAATTTTTGCCAAAAAATACAAAATCCCTTGGATCTTGAAATGGCATTATAGCCTTAAAGGTGATATTGGCACAGTATGTAGAGTCCATTATACTAAATGGTGGGATCCTTTCAAAATCGAAAGAATCATTCAACAAGTCCAACTGGAATTCCCAAAATAAGTTTCTCAGTCACTCAAGGCTAGCCCAGTCACACAAGTCATTGAAACAACACAATCAAGTTCCTCTACAGAAACCACAGTCAAGTAATCAGCCTCCAAGAAGTCAACTTCCAAAGCAAAGTTCAAAGAAAAAATGGAAAAACTCTTTGCCCAAATAGAAGGAGATTCAAGCAGTAATGAAGAAGATGAATCGTCTACAGAATCCAAATACATGTCATACCAGACTGCCCAAGATCCCTTTGATCTATCAAAAAATTAAGAGAAAGAAACACAGTCAAGCTAAAGTCAACAGATACAAGAATGGCACAAAAAGACAAGAATAGTGAATAGTGACTTTTTGCTACAGTAAACCGTCGGCACAAAAAACAAATACAATGCTTAACAGTACTGACAGACTACTATTGCAAACAATAAAATGACACAGTTCTCTGCCCCAAAAGTCAAGAAGACTACAGTGAAAGACAACAGTTGTCTGCCCCGAAAGTCAAGAAGTTAACAGTGCAAAACCTACAGTAAACTCTGTCATATCCTCTATATAAGCAGTCAAATGTAATGGTCTTAGGTCAGGTTTTAGTTTCCCAATTTTCTTTCTACTTTGTAATCCTTCTTTCTTTCTCTTCTCTTCTGAAATCATATTAAGCCTCCGAACCCAGATGGATTGTCATACATCCACTTGTAAGTTCGTCTATCATAGTCAAATGTATTTTTGAATCGTAATAATATTCAGTTAAGATTTTTCAGTTAATTGCAATTAATTACTTACTTTGTTTTAAATTCTTGTAAATATATTAAAATATAGGTAGAAGTGCAAAATATTCCCTGAACTATCCCCAAATGACCAAAATACTCCCTTATACTATAAAAGTGAACAAATCAGTCATTTAAGTTCTTAAAATTGACCAAATTGCCCCCCTAAACCCACTTTTTGAATATCACATTACTATTGTACCCATATATTAATATTTTGTAAAATATAAAAATAATGGTTAACTTTATTTATATCACTAAGGTTTATTTTATCTTCAATTAGACCCTCTTAAGTTTAGCATTATTACTTAGTTATATAAATTATTTGTTATATAAATATATTACTATAAACAATTTTTTTTTATGCCAAAATAAAAAATTAATGCCGAAGTTTTTTTTTTTTTTTTCCCTTTATGCCCAAATGGGCTATTCTCATTATCTGAAGTCCGTCGTTTGACAGTTTGAGTCCTTACCATTGAAATATAAAATGTGTTTTAAAATCATCAAATTTTAAGTGACAATTGAGGGAATCCTTTGGTCAATAGAAAGAACCAACCTTTTGTTTTCGAAGTACCATTAGTTTGGCCATCAATTTTTTGATCAAATTTCGGTCAATAGACAGAACCAGTCTTTTGGTCAAATTTCAGCATTAATTTTTTAATTTTGGCATATAAAATATATATATATAAAATAATTTATATAATTAGATAATAATGTTAAAAGATGGAAAATAATATACCCTAATTGGTAGTTTGAAAAAAATAAAATTGACATTTATTTTTTTCTTCAGCATATATCAAAAAATAAATTCGTTTATAATAATATATATATAAAAAATTATTTCTATAACTTGATAATAATGTTAAAAGTGGGAAAATATTGAATAAAGATAATAAAATTTGAGAGTAGTAAAGAAATTGAATTCTTATTTTCAAACACCACCTATCTCACCATTGAGGGTAGTTTAGGTATTAAGTGAAATTAGGGAGTGTAAATGATGTGGATTTAAAAACATAAGTGATGTAAATGAAATTGGTCAAACTTAAGGAAGTCTAATTGAAGATAAAATAAATTTTAGAAATGTGAATGAATTTAACCCTTATTTTTATATTTCATAAAAGGTTAATATATGAGTACAATAATAATTTTACATTCGAAAATTAAACTTTTGCCTAAAATATATTTGAACAATTGCTCTAATTACTTGAGAATAATCAAGGGGAATATTTTGCATTTTTGTCTAAAATATATTTGGGCATTATCGAATTGCCCTAATTAATCTGATCCGGTTCTTTAAATAGAGGATCCGGTGTTTTTCCAATACATAATGAACCCGATCCAATACCTATTGGATTTTCAGATTTACCAAAATTTTGAACACCCCTAATTTTACTCCCTCTCTCGTATTCCATGGCGGGAGGCAAATTACAGAAGAAGGCGGCCCGGAGATTGGAATCGACGCCGTACGATCGGCCCCCGACTTCCCTTAGAAACCCTAGGCAGTTCGACTCAGCCTCCAAACTCTTCGACTCAGCCTCCAAACTCATCTCCTCCGTCTTCCGCAAACTCCTCGTACCTCCTCCCCAGCCCTCACCAGGTTCAATTCTTTATAATATATGTATATATATATATATATGTACATATATATTTATTCAACTGTTTCGTAGCTTGGAGAGAGACAGAGACATATGTAGGGATTAAAATGGACTATTAGGCTTGTTGGTAAGACACAGTTTTTGTTCTGAACTGTTATTTGATCGATGATTAATAAGTGTAAAGAGGATTTTTAGTGACCTCTTTTTTTTTTTTTGCAAACTCTGATACATATAAAGGTACTCTTATTGTTCTGATATATTTCTGTTTTTACAAATTTATTGTGAACAATCCTCTTGGGGCTCAAGAACCAGGGCCAAACAACGGAAGCAGTTTAAGTAATAACTCTACCACCAGCAGCGGAGTTTCCGAAATTGAGGAACTGTTAAGGCACAAGACATTTACCAGGTACATAAAAAATGCAACATTCTTGTTGGAATTTCTAACGGTAAGTACAGATGGTTCTGCCTTTGTCTTTTGAATGATGAATTTTTAGCAAATTTTTTTTTACAATATTTTAACTGAAGTCTAAGTTGTTTTTCTTTTTTCTATTTTTTTTCTTTTTTTAAAATTCAAGGCCAAGAACTCATTCCATACTTGGTGTTGCTATAATACTGCACACATGCACATGTGTCATGTTTGCAGTGTGTATCCAACTCATGGTTTAGATAAGTTATTTATAATCTATGTTACATGGACTTTTCTAAAGTAGGTGAAGTACCCGTGTCCAACACATATTAGTCGGACATGGGTATGGACACTTGTACGACGCTTTTGGTAGGACATTTATCTAAATTTTGATCCAAATGGTTCCATGTTGCTATTTTATTACTTCAAATGATTGAAATGTCTAGTTTGAACACTATATTTGACAAAATCATTGTTGTACACTAAAGAATAAAATAAAAACATTAAATAAAATATCAATTTAGCCGTGTTCAAGTGTCCTTCTATTAGATATTTTATACGCCCGTTACTCGTAGCCTAGTCCATGTAACATAATCTATAATAAAATATTTTCTGCATGTTCATGCAATGTGCATTTATTGTTACACCTGCACCCATGTGTGGTCTGCAGTCTTTTCAGCGTAACGTTATGGAATTCTACCTAGTATTAAGTAACCCTGTTCAACTGTCTTGAACTTATTCAACAGGCATGGTATCGATGAAAAAGCAAGTTGGAAAAGCCTTTGGACTTGAAAGTTCAGGAAAGGGGGATATGTTTTGTAAGATTTAGTTTGCTACCCTTAAAGTTGGAATCCTCTCTGTGTTTGCCAAATTGGAATTAGATATAGTGGATAACAATTGTGTAATTATTATTTTGTTTGGCAGTAGTTGAGAATAATGTAATATTGCCTACTTGGACATTTCGGGTTCCTTATAGCTATATCTTCCCTCTCCATTAAGTAATTGTTTAACGTGTTGTATTCCTCTGGGAAACTCGTCATTTCTCAAGGTCTTAACTAGGTTTATGAATTGGATGGCTGTTGATGTTGCTCCTATCAATTGAAGGTCCCATTGTTTGCATGTCTGTTTAAACTTCTGCGGTATTTCTGATATGAATAGTTTTGTGCAGATCTGAGATTGTTCGTTTGACAGAATTGGTCCGTTCAAGGTTTGTCGATTTACCTGCAGTGCAGGGGAACGAGAACAGAAAGACTAAAACAAATCTTTTAAAGGCACCATCTTCTTTCGAGATAAATGACGAATTTGCAAGTAATCCATTGCTAAAAACTGGGACTGAGAACTGTCGATTACATGGGGACTTCTCTACTCCTATTGTCAGTTCAAGAGTAAGGACCCACTCCTGTTTCTCAATTTTGATCAACATTTATGGGAGCGGATTCTGAGTTCTGGATGTATCCAAAAATATATTACCTTTAGTGGCACTATTTCTCACCTTTATGATTAAAATTGTCTTCAGGTCCTTGAAGAGGATGTTGCTTCACCTGCTGAGCTTGTAAAAGCTTACATGGGAAATGGGCCTTCAAAAGAAAGGATGTCAATGTCGGCTTTGCACAGCCAAGCACCAAGGGGAGATGCAACTATGCTAAATAATATACAATTTTCTCCAAAATCATCCCTAATATCACTGGCTCCAATATCTGCCTTGCGTCTTGGGGTCCCTGAAAATGGGTTTATCAGCCTGAGGTCTCGTGGCAGACCTGCAATATATAATATGGCGCATGCTCCGTACTCCAGGGTCTATTCCACTGCTAACCAAAAGGTTTAATTTTTGCTGCCAATTATCGTGAATTTTCTTTCTATGGCTTCCCAAAATTAGAACTGTTCTAATATTTTGCTCAATTCCCAGGTTGTAAGGTCAATAAATAGTTATGGTGAATCATTTTCTTCATCTCAGTATGCATGGGAGCAAGATGGAGCGGTTGGGTCTAAACAAGTGGTTTGTGTGGAGATGGTTGAGCTTTTCCCCTTAATTTCCCCTTTATTATGTAGTTAATTTATTTCCCATTATGTTGTCATGCAGGCCCTTAAGCGTAGAAGTTCTGTCTTAGATACTGATATTGGATCAATTGGACCTAAACGAAGAATTAGACAAAAGCCTAATCTTTTCGCTTCTAGGAATTTGAGCATACCAGTGTCTGGAAGTCAAGTGGGAGTCTGTTCTGATACAGCTGAACATCCTTTATTGTCAAAACAAAAACTGCTTTTATTGAATGAACCTAATATTGAAGTTTCAACAAGGCTTGGAGAACATGAAGATAACAGTGTTCATTATAGAAGTTTGAGCCATCTTCCTCCCGGAGTTGCTAAGTTAGCTGCACAACTATTGCAGCATTTTGAAAAGGCGAGCCCGTGGGAGAGAGAGACTATTTCAGCGTTTTCCAGATATGAGGCTGAGGGTGGAAGAGGCCAAGTTAGCTGCTGAAAGGGATAAACCACCCAGTAAGTGGGCACCAGGTTCTGCAACTGCTAATTTGGTCGCTTTGCCTCCACAGAAGAAACGGGCTTTCCAGATGAGTGCGCATGAGGTCAGTTGGTCCTGTACTCTCGTAATTCCCCTTGGACAATTTTTTTGTGATCTCAGTCATCTGCTAGGCTTTATCTATTCTAATCTACTTATTTTGGGTTTTGTATACAATTCTGTTGTGAGATAGTTCCAGGATATCTGTAGTTCTTGTCTCTCACCCTTACACCTCCTGAAAATGCAGTTCTTTTGCTGCTTTGGCTGGCCCTTCCAATTGGGGTGGAGTTGCTCTAGTCTGTAATATGTTTCCTGGTTTCTAAAAGGATTTGAAATGTGGCTGGGAAGAACTTTTCTAGGGCCCCACCTTTACACTGTACAATTAGGGCAATACAATTTCCTTGGTAATGATGTCACAGGAATTAAGTCAGCATATGAAGGGCTTTGTATGCCTTCTAATGGCAATATCTCCGTATCTATTAACTTCTTTTCTTGGGCTGATTTAGGAAAGATTGTAATATTTGATGTGTTTCTTATGTTTATTTTTATGCTTGTTCTATTTAGTGTTCTCGTAACTCTGCTGTAAAATCTAATATTATGGTTCTTTTATGTAGGATTCCCTGGAGTTGGAATATGATGTACATTCTAACGGTGACACCTCTACAGCGTTCAAAGGGAGAGAAAAAATGACAGCCTCTTTGGTGGAAAGCAAGACCGTTGGTACCGAAACAAAAGCAGTGGACAAGAATTCAGCTTCATGTGAAGTCAAGCCTCCTGCAGGTTCTGAAGTCAGCCAAAGAACTGGTTTGGAGACTAATAATTGCTCTATGGCGGGTGAGAAAAGTTCCATCTTCTCTTTCCCCCCAACGGCTGTTCCCTGCTTGACTCTCCCGCCAAGTTTGTTCACTCCACAATCAAACTCAGGGTTTGAGAAAAAATTTAATTTCCATTAAAAGGCGCAGACGTTTATCCTCCCTTGTTTTGTTTTGACTCGAAAAATGTTGATAAAGGTCCTTCATCTCCTGCTAGTGGATCTTCAGTGGCCCCTCTTTCCTTCAACAAGAAAAGTTCCATCTTCTCTTTCCCCCCAACAGCTACAATCTTCGCTTTCCCCCCAACAGCTGCTCCCAGCTCGATTCTCCCGCCAAGTTTGCTCCCTCCACAATCAAACATAGGGATTGAGAAAACTGTTCCATTAAAAGAAGCAAATGTTTCTCCCCCCTTGTTTGGTTTTGGCTTGAAAAATGCCGATAAAGGCCCTTCATCTCCAGCTAGTGGATCTTCAGTGGCCCCTCTTTCCTTCAACACGCAAATGCCCAGATCCATCAAATGTAGTGTTGGTTCGGACTCGAAACCAAAAGACTCCAATGGGTTAGTGTTCCTTTTTCTCATGATATAATTTGAACATGTATTTTTCCTTTTCTTGCTTCAAATGTGTCATAACCAGATACCAAGTGGGTCATTAGCCCGACGGTATAACCTCCCTACGTACAAAGATGGGGGGTGGAGGTTCAAGCCCCCCGTGTGGGCAACAAGTGTGTTACCTGCGAAAAAGAAATAAAAATTTGTTCTTAGCAAATGTATTGAATGGAAAATGAAAAACCTTAATGCATGAAATCCTTCATGTTGATAAGAGCTGCATCGAAATCAAATATTTTGTATTCACTCTGTGAGACAAGAACTAACCAAGCAGTAATACCCAGAAAAAGGAATACATTGAAATGCAGGAAACCACAAATTGAAGAGAGATGTGTTTATTCCAGGAACTTAAGATAAATGACCTTTTAAAATCTTTCTTCACGCTTTAATATTTAATAAAAACATGTTCTGTTCTTAGTATTCAATTGGTGAGATGAAAAATCCCCTCATTCGACTGTCCACGCTTCAACACATATTACCTTGAAGGGGCACTTCTTCAGTTAAAGTGAATTGAGGTTCTGTTAGTGTTTGTAGACTATTATGTGATCTACTGCTGTGTTATGGCCATGTGCTTCCACAGGCCATCTGGCCTAGAGAATGAGAAACATCATTTTCTTTGTCCCTCTGTTCTGTGTGTGCCATGGTGAAATCGTGTTCCAGTTGGATGGGTATGCTTTGTGTAATTAAACTGAACTTTGGCCAATTAGAAAGGTAGTGTAATATCTCGGAAGGAAGGTTTGCTTGAGGCCGCCTTCTGGGAAGGAGGTCGAGCACTCTGACTCGATGGAAGGAGCCTGGTGCTACAAATGTGAAAGACAAAACTTCCAACTCCAGCCTCCCTGAATGTTTTGGGAATCCGAGACTATTGGATAGGATCGAATGATGGATATGCTCCGGCTCATTAAAAAAAGACTCGCTGGAGCCCCCCTCTTGAGAAAGAGCTTGAGCGCTCTAGATCGATGGAAGGAGCCTGATGCTATAATTAAGAAAGAGAAAACTTAACTAAAAACCTACCCCATCCTCAATATATTCTGGGAATATGAGACTAGTACCTTTTTTGATATTTCAAAAAATTTCATGAAACGGGCTTTGGAGAGACCCCCAACTGGAGGTTGGTGTCCAAAAGAGTGTCTCATCTACATAGGGAGGGACTGCTCCTTGACCTTTTGTAAGGGCTTGAAAAGTACCCTCAGAAGTATGCTCGATACATGTGCAATATGCTTGAGTTTTAACTACATTGATTAACAGACGAGACCTGCATTAAATGGTGTCCGTCTTTCCTGGCGTTGGGCTGCCATCCAGTTGTCTAATTACCTAGACGGTTAGGCAAGTGGGCTCTCAAATAAGAGGGATTAGCTCTTTAAACCAACATTTTTTAATCTAAGCTATGACAGGGTTTTATATATATCTGTATATAACACCATAGAGATGTTAGTTCAATTTAATGTAATGGTTCTTTATAACCTTGTTCTGAGCTATTTCAGAACTTTAATTAGAATAAGGTTAATTACAAGGACCTTCCCTGAGGTTTGCCAAAAGGCCAAGGATCTCCCCTGCTGTTTGAAAATTGTCAGCTAGCGTCCTTGTGGTTTGCAACCGTTTGCACATACCTCCCTTGCCGTTAAATTGCCTAACGGAAGTGATGAAATTACTCAGTTGTCCTTATGTATTGAAGTGAAAGTACGAAAATACTCCCAATTAATTATGTGTATACGTATCCCATTGTATATATATATACATCTTCACTTCAATTATAAATATATATCATGCTCCCTTGTGGTTCATTCTATACTATTTAAACATATATATTTATATATATATTCATTTTCAAAAACTAAATGCAAGATCTCTAAATTATATGAAATACTTTAATGTCAACTCAATTACTATAGAAAGATTTTTGAGTATGTGGTTTGATTTATGAGAGCAGTTTTATAACTCTTAAAAGCAAAACACTCCTTTAGATCAATTATAAAATACCGTTATTAATCTATCAATTTCATAATAATTGGGTTTTGAAAAAGAAGAACCGTAAACACATTTACTCAATTTTCTAATTTTTGAATTTTAAAAAATAAAAACATATTTTTAGAGTAACAAATAAATTACATGTCATTATTTATTCTATTAAAAAATTAAAACTCCTTTACTTAAAAGTTTTCTATTACTATTCAAAGTCGGACTACATTAAAACTCATCTTATCATTTATCTCTATTAAATACAACATTTTAATAATCAGTTACATACCAAAAAATAATTGTCAGCAATTGGGGGTATTTTTGTACTTTCACTTCAATACATAAAGGACAACCGAGTAATTTCATCACTCGTTGGGCAATTTAACGGCAAGGAAGGTATGCGCAAACGATTGCAAACTACAAGGGAGCTAGCTGACAATTTTCAAACAGTAAGGAAGGTCCTTGACCTTTTGGCAAACCTTAGGGGAGGCCCCTGTAATTAACCCTAATTATTATTTGTTTGTTTTACTTAATACAAGAGAGGTATTAGGGTTTGTGGAGTATTTTTTGTGTGTGATTCGATCATCTGAATGGAATATGGCTTCTTCCGAAAATCACATGTTTCAGATCTAAATATTACGTGGACAAGAAAGAAGAAAGGGATCTGTACCAGCTGTTCGCTCATAGCAGTGTATGTATTTGTTCCTTTTCTATTGTAAATACCCTTGATACTTCTAATTTCTTTATATATTTGTATCAATGTGTGTGTTTTTGGATATGTATGTATATATATATATATATATATATATATATATGACTAATTTAATCCACTGTTGCAAGCATTTGATGAAGGTCGCTCCATTCCCAGTAGGGGGGGAGTGTGCAGTGGGATCAATTATCTTCCATATTGCCACGAGGATAAAGAAATGACGGAGGCCTCTGACTTAGCAATTGAGCTCTACAATGCCAAATATGTATGTATACATTTTGTTTCACTCCCATCTTCCAAATGAATAATATATTACATGGTTTTTTTACTTTTTTGTTTGATTACTACTTTGTTTTCTCATTTTGTGTGTTTTGGTTCTAGGATTTGGAGTACAAGTTTGTGGAAGTTGTCCGGGCAAATGGACAGATTGTTTGTGGTTTCAATTATTACATTACCTTTCTAGCCAAACAAGGTGATAATGGTCAGCCTCAAGTCTTTCAAGCTGTGGTGAATAGCTTCGTTCATGGATTAAAAGTCCTTTGTCTACAAAAACCTTGGTGTTATATCTCCTTTCCTGCTGGGGGTTCATCAAGGTACCAGTTTTGGGATTCTTCCACTTTTATTTGCTATAGTTTGGATTTATATACAGGTTCTTAATATTAAAACATGTGCTATTGTTAGCAAGACTTGACTACAAGAATATATTTAACTGAAGATTATCAACTTCTATTTAAGCTGCCTTATGCAAATCATGTCATTTGGAAAAACGCACTCCTAATGGACTAATATGAATTTTTACTAGAAGATTTTAGCACGAGTAAATGATTGCGGGTGAAGTACCTGGTGTCTGGCATATATTAGCCGGACATGGGTATGAGATATACACTCCCTCTTCCTACTAATTAATTATGGGACATCATTAGTTTTAATTACATTTTCCCCTTTTCTTGCTCTTGTTCCTCTTCCCCCTTTATTGGTAGTGAATATCTTCGATGGTCAAAAGGGAAGAGTATAAGGAAAATCCTATTATGGTTTCTGATTCTCTCTCTCGTGCGCGCGCGCACACACACATCCCTACACCCATACCCCACCTCTACACAAGTTGCTCATATAGTCTCTTATTGATTGAAAGACCAATAAATTTATTATATTGGAACTCATACATATTGGATATAGGATTAAGTTTACATTTTGTGCTGGATCATTGTTCTATTTGCTTGATTTTGTGGGATTTCTCATCATAGGCAGGGGCGGAGCCACCCTCTACACAAGTTGCTCATAGCCTAAAATGTTATATATACTTCAAGTATGTTTATAAAAATTGTATATGGCCCCTACCAATTTTGTAAAAAATTCCTTTGATAGCCTAAAAAAGTTTGAATTTTATCAATAAATTTATAAAAAATTGCATTTCCACCCTCATATTTTTAAAAAAATTCTTCTAGTAACCTAAAAAAATATAAATTTTACTAATAAATTTATAAAATTTTGCATTGCCCCCCTAGACAAGTTTCCTGGCTCCGCCCCTGATCATAGGCATGTACATGTATTGCTATTTGTTTGACTGATGCATATATATGAGCTATTGAGGACCTTTTGCATTTGGAAAATCATTGAATCAGTCTTATGGAAATCCCAATCTAATGAACAAGCTACAACAAAGAGTTTTTTGGTAAAATGGTTCACAAGAGCTATCATGATCAAATTGTTCAGCTATGAGACAATGTTTCTAATGTGAACAAAATATAGACTGTTGCCCACTGTACAAGAATGAGTAGCACGGTGGGACAATTATCATGGATGTGAGAAATTCACAACATTGCGGTCTTTACTTATAGTGAAGAACTAATTTGATATACAAAAAGTCATAATTACAAGTTATGATGAAATTTATCTGTAATTTTGAGGTTAGAGTATGTTTTGTTTTATGGAATCCATTTACTACTATCCAGCGATATGTTTTAAAATTTTACTGGAAGCCTGTCTGTTACAAAATCCTTTCTTGTGTTCAGCCATGTCCAACTAAGGATTTTGTATATATTCAACTATACTTATGGCGTGGGGTCCCACACATGTCTGTGCTAGACACTTTGCCCATACTGCACAACACCCCAAAGAGTTGTCTGTGCCTCCTAGATGCGGTGTCATACTTCTACTAAAATGTGAATAGGGCAGTTACATATTGGCCGTAATATTTAATTTTTCATTTGGAAAGTTGAGGTGGTTGTTTTGCGAAATTGATACAACCAAGGTGGTTTAATAGCCAAAATTTTAAAAATATTTCACTTAATTTTTTTGCACTTCACCCTCGTATTCATTTTAATGTGTCTTTTTTATTTGAGGGTGTTTCAGTAATTTTGATCTTGGATAGATTGGACATGTAACAATAGCCAGCTTCTGATGCCATGTTTTGATATATTATGTGCTGAAACTTATTTACTTATTTTTTTAGCTGGTGGTTCGAAGTACTGCTACTTCCAATCTAATGGATTAACATTTGTATGGAGGGGGATTGCAAACTCTTGTAATTCTGACTCTTTTTATTGCTAAAAAGCCTGTTTGTGAAACTTGTATTATTTGGGTATTGTTAACTATGAATGGTAGGTTTTGGGAAACAGAGAAGAAGAAGAACCAAGTGTTGGGCTAGGCTTTTATGATGTCATGCATATTAGTTGTTATTTGCTACTAAAGATTTATTGGTATTAAAGGAAAATCTATTTATGATGAATAATTTGTACTGTTTTAATTAATAAATCCTCACACACACATCCATACACCCATACCCACATCTACACAAGTTTCATATAGTCTCTTATTGCCCAATAAATTCGTTATAATGGAATCCGTACATATTGGATGTGGGATTAAGTTGTTCTTTTTGCTTGATTTGTAGGATTTCTCATTGTAGGCATCTAGATATATTGTTATTTCTTTGTGATGTATATATATGAGCTATTGAGGAGCTTTTGCATTTGGAAAATCATTGAAGGAGTCTTATGTTCACGTTTTTCAGCTATGAGAGAATGTGTATAACGTGAACAAAATATAGATTGTTGCCCGCAGTGCAAGAATGTTTGAGATTATGGGACAGTGATCATGGATGAGATAAATTCACAGCAGTGCGACCTTTACTTATAGTAAAGAACTAGTTCGATATACAAGAAGTTATAATTACAAGTTATGATGATGCATCTGTAGTTTTGAGGTTAGAGTATGTTTTGTTTTATGGAATTACTTTACTACTAATGATATGTTTTAAAATTTTACTACAAAACCCTTGCTTGTGTTGTGTGCACCGATGTAATATCGCTTATCTTTAATGATAGTGAAGTGTCCGTGTACATAGGCCAAGTTGGGGTTGAACCATGTTAAATACCGTGTTATTTATGTTTTTGTGTTATTTATTATTTGGATCTCTATATGTTGTTTGTTATTTTCTTTTGTTGTGTCAAAGAAGGGGAATTATTCCTAGCATATTAGTATATAGGTAACATTAGAACCTCCCTAGGGTTGGCAACGGACTCGCGTCGGATTTTAATCGGTAATACCATTACCACCCCATCGGAACAAATGAATTCCATCGGATTACCATCGGTAACTATAAATTTTAAACTTAACTTTTAATTTTAATGAAACAACATCACATACATAAATGTCTATTTGGTATGAAAAAAGAAAGATGTATTCTTATTATATATTTTTTCTTATTGTTATTATTTGATATATTTTATTATTAATAATTGTAAAACTCTCATAATGTACATTTTTGGTATTTTCAACAAAATGATAAATCTATATTTTTTAAAAACTTTTCCATTCTTCATAGATTTTTAATCACTTAGTCTATCTTAGAAAGATATTATAAATCTAACTTAAAAGGATATGTTAAAAATTAAAATAAATTATTAAATATTACATATTAATATAGATATTAAAACAGGGCGGGTTTTGTAGAAAACCTTGTGCCAAACCCCTTTCAGGTTTTGATTTTTAATACCAAATCCACCCCATCAGGGTTGGAGCGGCGGCCAGATTGGGTTAAAATGCCATCTTACCTCTCCTTATACACAATGAATAATTGAACCAAACTTTAGGGAGGTCAATTTAGTTTACTCAACATTCAGATTTATGAATATATAATGAAAATATACCTATAATCTTAAAATTTATTATAATCTAAGGTCACAATAGACTTTTCACACTCAATTTTACCATTTTATACCTCATGAGAAGCAGACCCGACCATGGGCCTAGGCGGCTGCCTAGGACCCAGTCCTAAGAGGGGTCCCAATTTTTTTTGGCCCTGGTAATAATAGGCCCAAAAATCCTTTTTTTTTTTTTTTTAGCCTAATACGAATCAAAACCCCACCCAATATTACTTATAATTATAGATCCATAACCCAACCCACTCAAACCCCCACTAGTAATATCCATAACCCAACCCACCATAGTAATACTTTATGTCTTCTAATTAAAAAATTTGGTCTAGTGTTTTTTTTTTGTGGGGGCTTCATATTTAATCTCGCCTAAGATTTCAAATTTTATTTAGCAATCTCAGGGCCGTCCCTGATGAGGGAAAGTCATTGTAATAAACCTCAAATGCTTCACTTGTGGAAAACTTGTTCAAACCTTAAAAGAGATCAATGTAATTTATCTTTTCTTTTAATACTAAACTCATGGAAAATAAGCTTTTATTTATAGGGAGGGCCATCATGATTAGGGATGCAAATGAATCGAATCAAGCCGAATTTTGCAATGTTCAAGCTCAGTTAATTTATTAAACGAGCCTCAAAATTGTGCTCAAGTTTGGTTCATTTGTTAAACGAATGAGCCTGAGCTGAGCGATAGTTCTAGCGAGTCGAGCCCGAGCTTTCTCACGAACGACTCGGTTCAGTTGAAAAATATGTTACTATTGCCAGTAGTTGTCTAGAGTGAGTTGTTACATGCTTGTTTTTAAAATATTTTCATTTTCCGAATACCATGTTCTATGATTCTTGTTTCTTATTTTTTATACTCTCTTATCACCACGACATATTTTTTTTGAAGTATTTTAACGAGATCTTATTAGTACTATAATTTTCAACAACTCTCTTCACAAATTTTTTGAATTCGACACATTCTCTTTGGGATTATAAGTTTATCTTAAGAGTTTAAATAGACGAGTTTGTTCACGAGCATAGCGATTCGAGCTCGACAATGTTCAAGCTCAGCTCATTTAATAAATGAGTCCAAAAAACGTGCTCAAGCTCGATTCGTTTGCTAAACGAACGAGCTCGAATCGATCTATTAACGAGTCGAGCCTGAGCCTACTCATGAACGACTCGGTTCATTTGCAGCCCTGATCATGATAACATTATTTTTATAAAATAATAATAAAATTGAGTGAGGGTGGTTTGCTCAAATAGAACCATATCCATTTATTGAGTCCTATGAAGTATTGACACTTTGTCTGGGGGTGTCGTATTTGTGTCGAACATTCAAACACGCCCCAAACACGCAAACACGGCTTCGACACATGTTCGATATATTTTTGGAGTGTCTAGATTTTTTTTTAATTGTACACATAGGGGACACGCGGCGGACACAACTAGGGATGACAATGGGGCGGGGCGGGGATCGCATCCCTTATCTTCGTCCATGTTTAACTTTGATATCCCCATACCCGCCCCAAACCCGATTATTAAATGGGGCGGGATAAGGCTAGGCGGGGAGCAGAGCGGGGTGGGACGGTTTTTCACTATAAAAATTTTTTTATACAAATGAAGGTAATGTGTAATTTCTTAATTTGAACTTTTAATTTACTATTATTGTACGAGCATCAAAATAAAACATGTAATTTGTAACCTAATTGATATAAAATTAAGGCAAGAAGAGTGAAAGGAGAGTAGAATTTGATATTGGGTGGAATATATAAAAACAAAGGAGTTATTTTTTATAAAGGGTATATATTAATAATATATGATAATATTGAATGGTATATTAGTAAAAAATTAGTATAATCGATGCGGGGCGGGGTGACCCCTCCTCATACCTGCCCCAATAGTCAACCGGGGTTTTTCCCCCGCTCTCATAACCGTTCTCATTTATTTAATCGGGTCCCCAAACTTGTTTACAACGGGGCGGGGTGGGGTTTTCTTCCATCCCTGGACACAACTGGGAATATTTTAAATTTTTCAAAAATGGGGTGCTTAAATGTAATTTTAAATAATGGAGTAAAAAATAAAAAATAAAACAGATATAATGGGGTAATGTATTTTTGAACAATAAAAGTAAAAACCTAAGAAGTAAAAAGATAATTTGTTCAGTATTTGCCCTAACTCAAGTAAGAAACATTATAGGTTTTTCTAATTTGAACTTGTGACTTTTATGTCATTAAATAGAAAATTTAAACTTGTAAGTTTTTGTTATTAAAATTTGTTATATTTTCAAGGAGGAATGATTAACATATTGTAATTTTTTTGGTCATTTGACTTTTGGTTATGTTTAAGGACCGAAGAATGTTGAACATGTTAATATTTTTTTTAATCTAATCTTTTAATTTTGTTTTATAAGCTTCTTTAGTTCTTAGTGATAAATTGAAGTGTTTGTGCAATGTAACATGTGTATATAAAAATTATCCGCATATATTTTTATAAAATTATTTCAAACGTGTCGTGTTCAAAGTTTTGTTTAATTTATTGTGTCGTTCTGTCCATAATTCACTAGGCATGTTGATAAGAGAGTTTAACAATTTTCCGCAAATTACAAGTTTAAAAATAGGAATTTTACATTAATGGGATTCTACAACCCTGTTCCGTATAATTTTGGGTAAATAGCTAAAAATACCCCTTAATTTTCTTCTCTTTCTCTACTATACCCCCTCAATTAATTATACCCCCCTCAACTTTCATTTTCTTGCACCATGGGTTTGCCCTCAAATTTTTTTACCCTTTTACCCTCCAAATTTTTTTTATTTCCACCTTACCTTTAATCATATCTTTACTATTATATTTCTTAATTCTTTAAATTACAAAAATATTATTTCTTTTAGTTACAATATTAATTATGCCATTTACCTTTAATATATTAGACTAAATATACTCTCAAATGTAATTTTTTTTTAATAAGTTCTAATTATTGTATTTGTAAATCAATTAACTTGGTATTAAATTTTAGTTTGATTTAAATCATAAAAATCAATCCTAATTAATATATTCATAAATAAATCCAATTTATGAAAACAATATATATATTTTGAACAAAATATATATATTTCGGAATATATATATAATTCGTTAAAAATATATCTTTTCCGAATTCTTTTAAAAAATATGAATTTTTTCCGAAAAATAATTTTTTTGGGAAAAATATATATTATGTTCCAAACTATAATTTTTTCTGAAAAATAAATTTTATTGAGAAAAATATATATTATGTTCCAAAATATAATTTTTTCTCAAAAATAAATTTTATTGAGAAAAATATATATTATTTTCAAAAATATGAATTTTTTCCGAAAAATATATATTATGTTCCAAAATATGATTTTGAGTCATAATACCTAAACTACCATCAATAGTATAAGAGGGTTTAGTGAAATCAAACCTTCAAAAAAATTATTTTTTGAAAAAATATGTATATTTTGGAATATATATATATATATATATGATTCGTCAAAAGTATATATTTTTTGAATTGTTTTAAAAAATATGAATTTTTTATGAAAAATATACATTATTTTCTAAAATATAAAAAATATATATTTCGGAAAAAAAATCATATTTTGGAAAATAATATATATTTTTCTCAAAAAAATTATTTTTCGGAAAAAATCATATTTTGGAACATAATATATATTTTTCCCAAAATTTTTATTTTTTGGAAAAAAATCATAATTTTTTAAAACAATTCGAAAAATATTTTTTTTTGACGAATTATATATATATATTCCAAAATATATATCATTTTCCAATAAAACTTAATTTCATTTAAATCATAAAACTCATTGTCCTAATTAAAATTTTTTTTTGCCCAAATGAAACTTTCTTTTCATAAAAATATATTCATAAATTGTTATTTATTTATGAATATATTAATTAGGATTGAGTTTTATGATTTAAATCAAACTAAAATTTAATAACAAGTTAATTGATTTACAAATAAAATAATTAAAACTTACAAAAAAAAAAATTAACATTTGAAAGTATATTTAGTCTAATACATTAAAGGTAAATGACATAAATAATATTCTAACTTAAAGAAATAATATTTTTGTAATATAAAGAATTAAGAAATATAATAGTAAGGATAGAATTAAAGGTAAGGTGGAAATACAAAAAGTTTGGAGGGTAAAAGGGTAAAAAAAATTGAAGGCAAGCCCATGGTGCAACATTTTATAAAACTTTAGGGGGTTTTAAGCTCATTTCATAGTTGAGGGGGGATAGTAGGGAAAGAGAGTAAAATTTAGGGGGGGTTTAAGCTATTTACCCTATAATTTTCAATGTTTTTACCTTTACATCCTTAAGCCATTCTCATTTCATAAATTAGAGAAACAGTCCTTGTCGCAATATCAGGATATATATATATATATATATATATATATATTCTCTTCTAAAAAATTCACAAGTTGAAGCATGTCTGTTGGGCATTAAAAATGAATTTGAAATGACGTGGCACTTGTTGATAGACTCTCTTTGATGTGGGCATACGACAACTTTTAGGTTATTTTTGGTACGCATGAATGGAATGAAATACATGTAAGAATGAAATGATAATGAGAATAAAATAAAATAATCATTTTCATTCTATTGTTTGGTTATAACTATGAAGCACTTTAGGAATGAAATTAACTTAAAATAATATTTCTCAAAAATATCCTTTTTAGTGTGAAATATATAATTTTAATCAAATAATATTATTTCATAATTTTTTTTACAAAAAAATGGTGAAAGCTAAGGAAAATAGTAGTGACGAACAATGGAGGTGGTGGCGGTAGTAGAAGTTGGTGGCGCGGTGATGAAGGTGATTTGTTTATTTGAACTGTGAAATGGTCTTTTTTAGTAATTTTATATTTTAAAAACATTCCTTAAGGAATGGAATGATCATTTCATAGGTTTATTAATGGAATGAATTTTCATTCCAATGAATAAATTTTCATTCCCAAGTAATGTCCATTCTCACTTAATAAAACATACCAAACAAATGAATATAATGAATAAGCATTCTATTCCATTCCTGCATACCAAACATGACATTAGTACCTTTTGTTCTCCCCTTAAAGTAATATTTTGTTGCAATTAATCCCTCAAGCTTTGCTTCTGGTGCTGGAAAGATGAAAAGACAAATTTGCCCTTCAAGAGAAGGACATGGTTTCAAAACGTACCCACTGCCTTCTGTAATGTCATGTTAGAAAACTTGCCTCCCTAATATGCAACAACAAATTGCTTCTCAATTTCACTACCCTTTGTTAAATTGTTTAAAATTGAACACCTTCTCTTACAAATAAGCTTTTAGTTTGGATCATCTTGATTTTTGGCCACCATTGTCAATTCACCAATGAACCATTGTTAATATGGACCAAAAGGGTTGAGAGGGTGAGGACCGTGATGAATAGAGCCGGGTCGACCCAGGCGGTGCTGGGCTTATGGGATACACTACGTTGTTCAATCCCATTTCTGCCGCGACTACCGAAAATCTCTCATCACCAATCACTATAGCCCCCGACCAACCTTTACTGCCTTAGCCATCTTGCCGTGGATCCTCCTCTCCCTGAAATTGGCAAATGTTTATAAAGCTTTCGTCTCAATTCATTTTTAGCCGCGAGCAATGTTTGTGATCTCGTATATTTCGCTTCTCCGACATCTTATTGAGTTTCCCCCTCATCTTTAAGCAATAATCTTCTGTTGTCCGAAGAAATGATTCATTTGGTGGTGTTCATGAGAGATAGGTTATGTTTTCACTTACTTTTTCTATCTCATTTAAAGTGTCTATTTTGGGGAATCCAACTTTTTAAGTGAATAACTTTTAATATTTTTTATTATATGGGTCGTTTATGAATTGTCAACTTTATGTTTATGATGATGTGATGGTTTGTAGTGTAAGCTTTTATTATTTTAATGCATAGAAGTTAAATTGGTAAATTGACAACATAAAGTACTTTGACTTTTTAAAGTTGGACACTTATTTTGGGACGGACAAAAACATAAAAGTGGACACTTAAATTGGGACGGAGGGAGTATTATTCCTCCAACTCACTCCAATCTATGAAGTGGAAAAACGTTCTTGAAAAAATTATCCCTTTAATAATCACCACACCACCGGTTAACTGCTATTATCATTATGAAGGGGCAAAGGTTTACCTTTTGTGTTATTCTGGGTCAATTCATCTAGGATTTGTTTATCGAATGTATTTGGGAATTTTGGTGGCTGGAGTTTTAATTTGGTTGAATATTTTTTTTTTATTTTTAAAGTGACCCTAATAGGAAAGGGTATTATGTTCCTTTCATGTATGGAAGGGTAATATTGTCCTCAAAATTTTAAAAAGGTAGTCAGATGAGTGCATATGCTTACTATAACGGGAATATTTAAGTGGTCGGTCGTAGGAAGGGGCTTTTTGCAACAAAATTAGATACTTCAGGGGTTAGTTGCAATTGTAGTTTAGGGGATTTCTCGCATATTTACTAATAGTTCAGGGGGTTTATTGCATTTTTTCCTTCGTTCATCACCATCCTTCTCACTCAAAATATACTTGAACATGCTCAGAAAAAATCCAAGACATGAAGACCTCAACATTGAGGCCTCACTTCTCTTCACCAATACATGATGAGTGAGAGGACTTATTGAATGCCTCATATGAAAGATGCTACTACGACTGTTCCGAAACTCAAATAACACAACTAAAGTGCTACAAGTGTGTCGGTACACAAGCAATGCAAAGAAGGTGCTATAAGTGTGTGGTGCACAATTAGCACGATGATCGAACCTAGGTAAGCACCTAAGCTACATATGTATCCCGGTAAGGGGAATCAGGTTAAAACGTAGTTTAAGCCAATGAGACTTGAACGATAAACAACTGAATCTCCTATAGAAAGGAAGGATGAGAAAATATTTTCATGAGGAAACAAAGTAGGTCTGATCAAGGAACGATAATGAACATGTTGATAAAATTTTCTGAGAAGGGAGACATTGAAAGCATTTTGAAAAAGACCTTGAAAGGCGAAATCACTTTAAAAAATTGTTGGCTTCTAAGGCGAGAAGAATGTTTTGAAAATAGTTTTGTGTTTCCCCCATCCTCCTGGGGAAGTAGGGTTTAAAAAGCGTGTTGAGAAATGCACTTCCGAAGAGGGTTGTAGTGTGTAAAGCATTGAATATGGGGGAGTCTTCCCAGAAAAGTCCATAACACATCAAAGCATTGAAAGTGTGTTATAAGGAATGGAAGGGTAAGAGTATTTGTCCATTGAAAATGCACCTCCCGGAGGAGGGTTTTATATGAATGCACAAGAAAATGCAAGACATGTGAAAAGTAAACAACAAATGCATGTGCCATCTATAAAAGAATACAAAAGAATCAACTAATAGAAGAAAGTGCTAAACAATGCATTGCATGTACAAATGCAAAAGAAAATGCGCAACTAATATGTGCAAAGATGCAAAAGGGAACATGAAAATAAGTAATGGACACAAGTGGTGTGAAAGAAATCAAGTCGTGAAAAAATATTCTGAAAAGTATGTTCGAGAGAGCAAAACATGCTTGACTTTGAAAGAGATCTCTTCAAGAGGTCTTTATTTTGAAAAATATTTTGAAGTCCTAGGGTAAGACGTACTAAAAACATGGAAGTAGTCTTCGAAAATAAATGTTTTGAAAATCGTTTCTTCCCCCACCCTCCCGGGGAGAAGTATTGAAAAAGCATTTTGAAAAGTGTTGATGCTCTCGGGTGAGTAAGGCATACTAGAAAGTACCGAGGTAGTCATCCGGAACACATTATCATATTATTCTTTCTCACACCCCGCTCAGGGGAAGTAAAGGGTTGTCCTGAAAATATCTACTTAGGAGGGTTTTTTATCAAAATGATTGGGAAAAACACATTGACCCACTATAAAAAAAAAAATATGCTTCTATTCACAAAGTAAGAGTATCCGGAGTGGTGCACACTCCATGACACTCCACTTTTAAATAAAGTATAGTGCCGCATAAGCAATTTGAAGTGTGTGTGATGATGTGACTCTACACTTTATTTAGAGTGTGTGTCCTATGATGTGGTGTTCTATCTTTCACTCCAATTTATTATTATTTTATTAATAAAAATAATTTATTTACTTATTTTTTTTAATATGATAAATATATATAATATGCCACAAATTAAAATATATTATCAAATTTTCTATAAATAAAAAAAATACATTAATAATTTCTCACATACAAGAAAAATAAATTCTTTTATGCTATAGACAGTTTACATTTATGAATTGAATGTGAAAAAATAAAGGATAAAGTGCATTAAACCCCATTGAACTATTTTCTCTCTCTCAACAAATCCCCTTGAACTAAGTGATGGCCCCTCAAACTATGAAATTGTTACAATCATGGACACTCTGTTATAACACCGTTAGTTAAAATTAGGATAATTTGCACTCAGATCTCCTGAGGTTTCTGTCAATTGCACTCACCCCCTGAGATTTCATTTTTCTTACAATGACACACCCTGAAGGGGTGAAGACCCCATGAAATAACTCTTGTGCCCTTGCTCTAGTGTAGAAGACATGTTGGCTAAATTAATGGACCAAACAACTCCTGTGTCTTAAGCTCAATTTGGAAACTTTTCAAGTACTTTGGATACAATAATTTTTGAAATATTATCACATTTCTTTAAATTATTTTTTTTAAATTTTCATTTTTGTAATATAGGCCCCAAAAGTTATCATTTTTTAATTTTTCCCTAAAATTAATAATGTGACCTTTTACATTAAATAATAATAATACACTTTATTTATGATTATATGTTTTTTTTGTATTTTAGAAGGTGATACATGTATAAAATATTTGTGAGCTCATATAATTTAATTGATTTTGTAAATAAATAATATACAACTCCTACAATTTAAACAAGTAGTAATACATTTTAATTATAATTTTTGTTGTATTTTAAGATGTGATAAATGTATAAAAATGTTACAAATGGTTTATAATTTATTATTCTTTGTGTAACATTAATTTAAGCCCTTACACGGTAAAATAATAACAAACTTTACTTATTGTAATTTTTTATATTTTTATAAAAATATGACAAATGGTTTATTATTTATTATTTTTTTGTAAAGTTAATTTAAGCCCTTACACTTTAAATAATGACAAACTTTACTTATTATAATTTTTTATATTGTAAAAGGTGATAATGAATCGAAATATTAGACAATCCTTGTATTTTTATTAGTAGTACATAGATAGATAAATAAATATATACAAATTTCTGTATTTTAAGTTATATTATTTTTCCTTACCAAAATATATTTGTCTTATATCTTTACTCTATATCTTATGAAATATCCATTAGAGTTACATTTCAATTAATGTATATTAATTAATATTTATTTTAAAAAAATATATGAAAATATTTATAACCCCTTGTCTTATATATTTACTCTATATCTTTTGAAATATTCATTAGGGTTGCACTTCAAGTAATGTATATTAATTAATTATTATTATTTTTTAAAAGTATTGAAATATTTTCAACCCCTTTTTCTTTTACTATATATCGTTTTGACATACTCTTTAGAGTTGCACTTCAACTAATACATATTAATTCATTAATTTTTATTTTGAAGAAAATGTTTGAAAATATTCTCAACCCCTCATATTTTAGAATAGTTGTTATAGATATATATACATTATAGGGTTTTCATCTTGGGGCATGAAGGTAATTTCACCACCTAGATATTTGTCTCATGAAATAAGGGAGACAACACAAGGGCATCCCGGTCATTTCTCCCATTCAGGGGGTGTCATTGCAAGAAAAATAAAATCTCAGGGGATCTGAGTGCAAATTACCCTAATTTTAACTAGCGGTGTTATGACGGGAGGGAGTGAATTGTAAAATTTGGGATACTTTGGGGGGTTTAGAGTCTAAAACATAGTTCATGGGGGTTTATTGAGAGAGAAAAAATAGTTCAGGGGAGTTTAATGCACTTTACCCAAAAATAAATGAAACATGTACTGTGTATAAACTATATATATAGACAGTTTACATTTATGATAAAATATCACATACCTCCCCCGAGGTTTAGTGATATTACACGCGGTACCTTTACTATTTTCAAAATATTAATTACCTACCTTGGATGAATCCAAGCTCCTGCTAGGATGTAAAATTATGAAATGACCCTCCATAAACCCTCCTAAACTATTAAAATTTGACATTACCCCCACCCTAATGGGTATATTATAGTTTCACCCCCTAAAATTCTAAAACATATTTAAAATTTAAAAAAATATATAAATTTGAAATATATACATAATTAAAAAATATATAAAATTAGAAAAAATATATTAAATTCAAAAAAATATATAAATTTCCAAAAAATATATATATATAATTCGAAAATATATATAAAATTAAAAAATATTTATAAAATTCGAAAAAAATATATAAAATTCTAAAAAAATGTATAAATTTCCAAAAACATATATAAATTTTGAAATATATATCTAATTCGAAATAAATATATAAAATTAAAAAAAAATTATTCCCCCGTCCCGCAATAGTTGTTCAATTTGGACTTTTTAACATTTTATTGATATAGGTTGACTAGTGTGCAATTTCCAATTTTGCCCTTAATGATATAGTATTATGGCGAGTTCCTCTAGTTGTTTAAAGTTATTGGAAGAAGGGTAGTTGGGGAAAGTGAGATGTTAAATTGCATTGAAATTCGAACTGGATAAGTATTTTGAGACAAGTAAAGTTGCAATAGTGGACAACTAATATGAGACAGAGGTAGTATAAAATTTTGAAATATATATATAATTCGAAAAAAATATATAAATTCGAAATGAGTTTCTTCATTTTTTCATAATATCAAATGGGTTTCTTCTTTTCTTCATAATCTCAATTCGGAAATGTATTTACTCACTTTGAAGATAAAAAATAATATTGATTTTGCAAGTTCAAACATGCATATATTTGTAGAGGTTACATTATAGGAATGTGTTAATTTATATTTTATTCAAATTCCAATGTTTGTTGTGCAGATGGTGAAAAGTCTATCAAATCCTAAGCAATTCTTTTTCTAATATATTTTTTATTATTAATATATTTATTTCAAATTATATATATATTTCAAAATTTATATATGTTTTTCAAAATTTATATATATTTTTCAAAATTTATATATATATTCGAATTATATATATATATATATATATATATATATATTTTGAATTATAAATATCTATATTTCAAATTTTATATCTATTTTTTTAAAATTTTAAATATTTTTTCAAATTTTAGGGGGTGAAATTGTAATTTACCCATTAGGGTGGGGGCAATATGAAATTCAATAGTTTAGGCGGGTTTATTGAAATTAACCATAAAATCATAATATAATATGAAGGGCAATTGGTAAAATCACACATGAAATCAAAATTGACCGGATTGACTTTGGACAGAGGGGGTGAAAGTGATAGCCGGAGCTAACCTGAAGGGAAGTATCTACTCGATTTGGAAATAATAGAGATACCGCGTGTAATATCACTAAACCTCAGAGGAGGTTAGTGATATTTTCCCTTTATCATATATATACATATATCTATAAAAGTTCAGCTGGGCCCACCACACTCGCTAACTGTGGCGTTGAGAGTGCAAGTTTCTTGCATGGACCCACCAGCTAATGTGCTCCACTCCAAGCCACACTCACACGCTACATGCATAACACACGCCAAATATCATTGCACTACATATGCTCTAACAGTGACAGACTCAATTTAGAGCATGTGGAGTGGTGTGTTATGGGTGACTCTCTACTTTTTGATAAAATGTAATGTCACGTTAGTAATTTGGATAATGTGTTATGACGTGACTTTACATTTTATTTGGAGTGTGTGTTTCCTATGAAATGGTGTTCTATGTTTCACTACACTTTATTATTATTTTATTATTCAACATTATTTAATTACTATTAAATTTTTTAATATAAAAAAAATATTAAATACCACAAATAAAAATGTATTCTCAAATTTTATACAAATGAAAAATATATTAATAATTTCTCACATAAAAAAAAAAATAAACATGCAAAAAAATACATTAAATAATTTGACACACATGAAAAAAAATACATTGTACCATCACACATTAGAAAAAAAAACATTAATATTTTACCACATATAATAATAAAATTAAACATCCCCTTGTCTGAAATGCGATGAAATTGCATTTTGTTGAGCCTCGATCCATGCTTTGACCGCCGGATTTGGAGCATCATTTGGATCTTTTTCCATCATTTGTCTTTCCCAAGCAGCTTGTTGATTCTCAATCTCCATTCTTTTAATTTTTTCTTGTGTCTCGATATCTTCTATTTTCATCTCAATCTCCAATCGCTTTGTAACTTCATGTTGTATGCCCAAATCTTATTTTGTTTTCAATTTCATATTATGAGCTTGGATTGCTCCCCCATTCATCAAAAAGATTCACAATAAAGCAAGTAATGTTGATCTAATGAGAGACTTCATGGAAAATTTGTGGAACCAATTTGGTGATGAAAATGTTTAAGTTGATGTAATAGCTCAAAATGTACTTTTAATATTATTATGCAAATAAAAGTTTAAGTTGATTTATTTTTTTGAATTAAATATGCAAAAATTTGGTGTTTGAATTGCACTCTCCACTTTATTATTATTTTAGATTTTAAATTAAATTTACTTATTATGTAAATTAGATAATATATTTTAAATGAATTAAATCCTAATTGTTTTAAAATTAGGTAAGTACATATTATATAAACTATTTTATTATCTATTGCATTATTTCAAAATTTCTTAATTATTTTTATTAAAATTTTAATTACATATACTATCGTGAAATACAATATATAAAATAAATTTAATTTGAAACATCAAAAACTTCATCTATTTGTTTTTTAAAAAATAATTATTTAAATAAAAATATTATATAAAATAACACAATACATAAAAGAATTTATACAAAATATAAATTAATTTTTTTATTTAAAATATAATTTTGGACACATGTGGCACAAAACATACAGATACACCTCCTTTCACGCCTACCTTTTCTCTTTCCTAGCCCACCATATTCTATTTCCTCTCGCTACTTGACTCTCTATATGTGGAGAGTCAAGTGCAATACTTGTTGTGGCTCCCACAAAATGGAGAGCCCCACTTCACCCCTCTTCTACACTCTATCACACGCTACAGAAGCTCCCAATCGCCAAATTTGGATTCACTCCTGATGCCCTTACCTGTCACTGTATCTCCATTTTCCAAGTTTTTTTAAAATAATACTTATAGTGACACCAAATAATGGTAGACACAATTTGGTTTCCATTACATCTCATTTTTTTAGTAATTAATTAATTTATATTTAATATTATTAACACACACGTGACCCACGCTTCACTCTTCCCCTGCTAGAAAACTCCATCTCCTCATTCTCTCTCTATATCGCATAGCCTATCTTCTCTCAAATTGATCGTATTTGTTTTTCGATCTCAACATTTTGGCTGATCACAGGTAATACTCTATCTAGAACACAGTCACAAAGTGCAAAGATTGAAGCTCCTCAAGATTTTTTAGGGTTCGTTATTCTTCTTCTATCAATTATTTCGTGTTTCCTTTTATTTTGTATACAAATTTGAGTTTTTAAGGGTTCAAGGTGTATGAAAATTAAAACTTGTGCTTATAATTTTGTGTATTTGTGAATATATATATATAAATTGTTAGAAAATATGACTCAAGAATGATTGAAGAAAGATGCATGTGATGATGCATGGGATGACTCTACAACTCAAGAAGCTTCCACCAAGCTCCAGCTCTCTCTGCCAGCCCTCCATGCAAGAGTCATGCATAAAGAAAATGGTTCACGTATGTACCATTTTGTCAACAAAGCTGTGAAGATTTATGGTTGTCATTTTAAGTTTCTCCTATCTCAAAACCCTATATATATGGGTGTGTATAGGTGTAAATGAAATGGGCACAATACTGTGAGAGAGAGGGTGAGGGTTGAGAGAATTCTCCCTGAAATATATTGAGCTACCTCCGTGGATGTACCCATTTTTGGGGAACCACATATATATATGTGTCTCTATGTGTTTGTGTGTGTTCTGTTTGAGTAGATTTAAGTAATAGGCCACAATAAAATGGAGTAACAGAACGGATGAATCGCATTTTGGTGGAGAAAGTATGATGTATGCTATCTCAATCCGAGCTGAGCAAGGCATTTTGGGTTGAGGCGTTGTCATACACCACTCATATTGTCAACCGACTTCCTGCAACTGCACTTGATGGGAAAATTCCCAAGGAGGTATGGTCTGGATATCCAGTTTCTAATATGATTCTTTACATATTTTTGGGTGTCCAGCATACTTTCATGTTGTGGAATCTAAACTGGATCCTAGAGCAAAGAAAACTATCTTCATGGGTTATAATGAAGAGGTTAAAGGATTCCGCTTGTGGTACACTGAAACAAAGAAGATCGTCTGTAACCAAGACGTTACCCTTGATGAGTCTGTCATGCTAAGTCAGATAGCTCTAATTAAAGAAGATGTGAATCCAAATCTTCAGCAACAGGTGGAGTTTGAGAGTCACGAAGATACCGAGCCACCAGTTGATAGTTCTGAAGATGATTCTGATAGTCAGGACGAGGACTCAGTTGAAGATAAATGCCATCTCCAGTACTGGTAGCGGTAGCCAGTCAACAGCTGAAGTGGAGATGAAGAGTGTTCCATCTCCAGTACCGGGAAATAAAGTACCAGTAACCATTCTAGCAGTTGATCATCCTGAAAGTGGAAATGATAATCAGGAAGAGTCAACAACTAGAGAGAGCAGTTGAGGGAGAGGTCTCCAGTAAGAGACACCAGTGATCCAGTCAATAGCACAACAGTTGAGGGAGAGGTCTCCAGTTAGACATCTCTAGTACCGGTAGTCCAGTCAGCAACTAAGGAGAGATGAAGAGAAATGTCATCTTTAGTACCAGTAATCCAGTCAGTAACTCAGGGGAGGTGAAGAGTGTTCCATCTCCAGTACCAGGAATACAGTACCGAGAAATGTGTCAGCAGTTGAGGTTGAGATGAAGAAGTGTTCCATCTCTAGTCCGAAAAACGAGTACCGAGAAATCTGTCAGCAGCTCAGGTTTAGGTGGATAGTGTTTCATCTCCAGTATTGGTAATCAGTTAGTAACAGACTAACCAGAAGAGATCTCTAGTAAGAGAACTCAGTTGAGGTGGATGATCCATGGTCCCATCTTTAGTAGCGTGTGACAAGTGAGTAATCAGACTGACTAGAATAGGTCTCCAGCATCGGTGACTCAACAACAAAATGACTCAATTAAGGTGGAGGATCCATTTCCAGAACCGGTGATCAGTCAGTAGCCAGAAGCTATTGACACTAGCATATCCAGAAGAGAGACAAGGTAGCTTATGCCCTTCCAGCGACATACGATGATGTCACGTACACAGACAAAGAAGCAATACATAGTACTAATGGTATGAAGTGGATGGATGCAGTGAATGACGAGATGAAGTCATTTCACCAGAAACAGATTTGGAAGTTAGTCTTACTTCCAAAGGTTAGCTACAGATGAGTTTATGCCAAGGTGCTTCCGGTATAAACAATATATCTCAGGGATCAGAGCGCATAAAGACGCATTGGGGTAGCGTCAATCAGTGGACGCAGTCAGTGAACTCAATCAGTGGGCTCTTTTCGTCATGGTGGAGATTGTTAGAAAAGATGACTTAAGAGTGATTGACGAATGATGCATGGGATGACTCTACAACTCAAGAAGCTTCTGTAAGTCACTAAAATACCCTAGAGGGGGGGGGGGGTGAATAGGGTTTTAAAAATAATTTCTAACTCTTTTTAATTCTTACTAGAACATGCAACAAGGTTCAATAACAATTTACAAGGTAAATATGTAATGAGTAATTTTACTTTAATTTCAACAAGCTATTTACCACACTATAAATTAAGCATGCATGAACATAAAATAAGGAGATAGAGATAGAGAAATTGACACCATGATTTTTACGAGGTTCGGTAACTCCTACTCATCAGCTCAAAGAATCCCCTTCCTTGAGACTTTCCCAATCCTCACACTATGGCTCTTCCTTCAATAGGTGGAATAGCAAAACCTTTACAAAAGAGCTAACTAGCTCTTCAAACAATCAAGAGAATAATCCTCCCTTGATACAATGGGCTTCACTCACCCAAGATCACAAATTTGTGTATGTAATCAATATATCACTCAAGAAACAAAAACACTCAAACCCTAAGGTTTTTATGGAAGATAGATCAATATAAGCTCAAGTGTTTTTAGGTGATATTTCAAGAACTCAAGATATATATATTCTCACAATATATTTTCAAGTAAGAGAATAAACACAAAGCTTGAGTTTAAATCTTCAAAATGACGGGAATAAGAAATGAGATTTTGATATTTCTTGCTATCAAAAGATTTTCCAGAAAGTGCTTGAGAGAAAATAATAGATGAATGAATTTTTAGCAAAATTTCTCACACAAGAACCTTAACATTTTTAATCCATATTTCTTTCTTTATATAGTGTAACACTAGGGTTTGGAGAGTGTATCTCACTCTAGACAATGTGGAGAGTAGGACCTGAAAATCTGCAAGCAAAATCATTTCTTTTTGGGCAAAAATATTGTTTAGAAATACTTTTCCTTAAAATCCTGAAGCACCCAGTCGACTGCCTACCGGCACCCAGTCGACTGCCTCCATGCAAAGATTTAAAATATTTTCCCCAACGGCTATGGTCAGTCGACTGCCTTAAGAAGGCCAGTCGACTGCCTCATGAGTTAGTCGCTTCCTTGGACAGGCCAGTCGACTGCCTCAGGCAATCAAAAATGTTTATAACTCACTGGTTCATCCAGTCGGCTAGGCCCTAGGCCAGTCGACTGGGTCACAGCCAGTCGGCTGCCATTTTATGGCCAGTCGACTGGGTGACTCCAAGAAAATGTTCAATGTCCGTTTTTTATCCATTTTTGAGTTCGTTTGTTTAATTACTTGAGCTTATAAGATCAATCAACGCATAAGATACCTTGTTACAATATTCTCACCCCGACCTATCTACCCCAGGTCTTGAGTCCAGCTTTTGTACTTTCTTTGTCCTTTTTGTCCTTCTTCGAGTATGTGCATGAGTTTCCTTATCGCTTGTCGCTTTTTGGTATTAATGATCTTTCCAAAACATTTACCTGTACTTGCTGAAACACTTAGCTCAAAGTCATATTAGTACCAAACACAGTTTTGAATGTTTTGTTAATATCAAAATAAGAGTTATTGTTTGAAATGGAATTTCAAAGCCAACAATCTCCCCCTTTTTGATGTTGACAAAACATTTCGTGTTTGCTCATAATTGGTAAAGTATCAAGTGATACTCCCCCTCAATGTGTGCATCTTTCATTTTTATTTTCATGTTCCCCCTTTGGAAGTAAAATTTGCAAATCGATAATCATTTAAGTAATGCATTGAAGAAAAATAGAGACAACATTTTTCAATTAATAATTGCAAGTTCGGTACATGTTGTTTTACTACTACACATTACAAAATAATAAAGCATAGAAATAAAACTAAAGATAACATAAACAACACACATAGGTAACGTCCTATGCTACGCAAAATGGACCTATGGCCAAACACCCCTACAACCCAAACATTCTCCCCCTTTGACGACATCAAAAAGGCGGAGGGTTACGGCGAAGTGCATCCATGGCGGTGGTGAGGCGGTCGATCTTGTCCTCAAGGTGCTTCATGTCCTCGGCCGTCTTCTTTTGGGCCTCCTCATTGCGCTTCATGATTTCCAAGATTTGGGTAAGAGTTTCGGGATTACCCCCGAACCCAAAATCCGGAATATCGAAATCGCTACCAAGAGATGGAAATGAAGAAGTCGGAGCATCCGAACGAGGTGCCTCGGGACGAGGAGCGTCGGGACGCGGAGCAGAAGGACCGGCTTAGTTCGCAGTAGGGGCAGCCCTAAGAGAGACCAACACTCCATCGGCATTTTTGCCAATGTGCATTTGCTTGAGATGAGTGCGGTCCAGAAAAATTGGATTGTGCTCCGTAGGCTCGTCAGCAAGTGGCACACCATTCCGACTGAGAAGATAGGATAAATGGGTAGGAAAAATAAGTGCGCCTTTCTTCTTGTGGCACTCGAGGATTGCCGAAACGAAGAGGAAGGCAATATTGACCTGCCGACTGGTCATGACACAGTAGACAAGGAAAGCTTCCATAATCGACACAAGACTCCGGCTTCCGGACTTGGGCAAAATGGAATACGTGATAATATTGTGCACAAGTCTAGCCTCGGGAGTAAGCGAGGAAGAAGGAAACTCAGCAATGGCAGTGGTGGTTTTATTCACAGAAATGGCCCGAACTGCTTCGAGAGGATCGAAATCACTCGAAGAGTACCAAATGGATGGGCAGTAGTAGGAGATACCACCAGGAGGTAGCCGAAAAATAGTATTGATTACTGCTTCGGTGAACTTCACTGATGTGCCCCCAACATTGGAGCTAAGCTGGGTGGAGATAAGGCGTGGTTGAGAAGGATTCACCAGATTGGTGTAGAATGCTTTGACAGCCCTCGGATAGAGCGGAACATTGAACGAGAGAAAGAAATCCCAACCCATATTTTAAAAAAGATTGAACGTGTTAGCGCCAATCTCTTCGCACAAGGGTTGAGTCACAATGCGACTCCGAGCAAATTTTCGATGAATGAACTGAGTTTCGAAAAGACGAACACTGTCGTCATCACCGAGAAGAGCAGACAAAGACATCGGACCAGATTCAGGTTCGGAATCAGTGTCCTCATGAACAGGAGACGGAGGTGGAGGAGGTGCAGCCGAAGAGCTTCCACCCCTACGGGCGCGTTTCTTGAGGCGCACAACATTAGGATCCATGAGAGAGATGATAACCAAGATGATGGAAAGCATTTTGAGAGGAAAACGAAAAGAATTGGTGAAGTCAGAGAGAGAGAAGTGAAACTGTAACAAAATATATATGGATATATATATGGAGATAGATAACTGGAAAAAAAAAGGGGAGTGGTGATGATGGACGAGAGGATCGTGGTGTAGTGGAAAGGTGGTTTAAAGATGAGTAAATGGCGTGAAGGAGAGAAGAAATGGGAGAGATCGTGGAGAGAAGACGAAGAGAAAGAAGAAATAAAAACAAGGTTCGCGCAGAGGCAATCGACTGGCCATATGGAGACAGTCGACTGGCTCATGACCCAGTCGACTGGCCAATGTAGGCAGTCGAATGGCTGAAGATCGTTAAAAACACAAAAACTCACTGGTTGATCCAGTCGACTGGCCGTATATGAGGCAGTCGACTGGCCCTCAAAAAAAATTTAAAAATTTTGAAAATTTGAAAGCCGAGAACGTGGACGAGAATTTGTGAAAATTAACTGATGACTTCAAAATCCATGTCCATTCCTAATTCCCTACGAATTTTTGAAAATGGTTCGTCCGAGAGGGGTTTAGTAAAAATATCCACCAATTGATTCTTAGTATCAATAAAAACCAATTCAACATCGCCTTTAGCTACGTGATCCCGTAAAAAATGATGCATAATCTCTATGTGCTTTGTGCGAGAGTGTTGAATAGGATTCTTTGAGATACAAATAGCACTAGTGTTATCACATTTGATAGGTACACGATTGAACACAAGCCCAAAATCAAGTAATTGTTGCTTAATGTAAAGAGTTTGAGCACAACTACTACCGGCCGCAACGTATTCGGCTTCAGCCGTAGACAAGGCAACCGAATTTTGCTTTTTACTTCACCATGAAACTAACGAGTGACATAGAAAATGACATGTACCACTTGTGCTTTTCCTATCAACTTTACAACCCGCAAAATCGGCATCCGAATAACTTGTGAGATCAAGTGAAGTACCACTTGGATACCAAAGTCCTAAGTTAATCGTCCCATTAAGATAGCGAAAAATACGTTTTACGGCTATCAAGTGAGATTCTTTAGGACAAGATTGAAAGCGAGCACATAAGCATACACTAAACATAATATCCGGTCTACTAGCAGTTAAATAAAGTAAACTTCCTATCATGCCTCTATATTTAGTAATATCAACACATTTTCCATTTTCATCTTTATCGAGTTTAATAGAGGTACTCATAGGAGTAATGGCATGTTTGGCTTCCTCCATACCAAATCGCTTTAGCAAATCTTTAGTATACTTAGATTGGCTAACAAATAAGTCATCCAAGCTTTGCTTGATTTGCAACCCTAAGAAGAAGTTCAACTCACCCATCATACTCATTTCAAATTCGTTTTGCATGTTAGATGCGAAATCCTTGCAAATGGAAGTATTTGTTGATCCGAATATAATGTCGTCAACATATATTTGGATAATCAACAAATCATTCTTGACAGTTTTTGTAAATAGAGTGGTGTCAACTTTGCCTTTAGAAAAACCTTTTTGAAGTAGAAAATCACTAAGCCGTTCATACCAAGCTCTAGGAGCTTGTTTTAACCCATACAAGGCTTTAGATAATTTGTAAACATGATTTGGAAAACGTTCATTTTCAAAGCCGGGTGGTTGCTTCACATACACTTCTTCATCTATAGTTCCATTTAGAAAAGCACTTTTGACATCCATTTGATAGAGAATGAAATTTCTAGATGATGCAAATGCAAGAAGCATTCTAATTGCTTCTAATCTAGCTACGGGTGCAAAGGTTTCATCATAGTCAATGCCTTCCTTTTGATTGTAACCTTGAGCTACCAATCTTGCTTTATTTCGAATAATCACTCCATTTTCATCCTTTTTATTTCGAAAAACCCATTTAGTGCCTATTATAGTTTGATGTGTGGGTTGAGGGACTAAAAGCCAAACTTGATTGCGTTCAAATTGATTTAGTTCATCTTGCATAACCATAATCCAAGAATCATCACATTGAGCTTCGTGGAAGTTCTTGGGTTCAATATTGGACACAAAAGCCATGTGGTTGCATAAGTCTCTAAGTTGAGATCTTGTGCTAACACCTTGTGAAGGGTTTCCTATGACTTGGTCAAGAGGATGGTTGTGCACAATCCTCCAAGATTTAGGAATGGAGCAAGTCAAGTCATCATTTGATTGATTTCCAACTTTACTCTTATCCATTTGCCTACTTGACGAGTTGGAGATATTGAGATTATTGAAACTATCCTCAATCCCTACAACTTCATCATCATCTAGGTCAACTCTAGGTGAGGGTAGATGTGGTGATTCATCAAAAACAACATGGATAGACTCTACCATGGTCAAAGTCCTTTTGTTAAAGACTTTAAAGGCTCTACTTGTTGAGGAATAACCTAAGAAAATTGCTTCATCCGATTTGGAGTCAAATTTTCCCAAGTTATCTTTATCATTTAAGAGAAAACATTTACAACCAAACACCTTGAAATACCCAATATTAGGTTTCCGACCATTCCACAACTCATACGGAGTTTTACCCAATTTCATTCGAATGATAACTCTATTCATGACATGACAAACGGTATTTACCGCTTCCGCCCAAAGACTTCGGGGAAGGTTGTGTTCATTTAACATAGTTCTAGCCATTTCTTGTAAAGATCTATTTTTCCTTTCAACTACCCCATTTTGTTGAGGAGATCTTGGAGCCGAGAGATCATGAGATACACCAAATTCATCACATAATTTCTCTAGATCTTGATTGACAAATTCTCTACCCCTATCACTTCTAATTTTCTTATTTTTCAAATCTTTTTCATTTTGAATGACTCTACAAAATTTATCGAGAATGGAGTGAGTTTCATTTTTATGAGCAAGAAAGTAAACCCAAGTAAATCTAGAGTAGTCATCTACTATAACAAGTACATAGAGTTTCCCGGCTAAGCTAGCCGTTCTCTCCGGACCAAAGAGGTCCATATGAAGTAACTTTAAGGGTCGAGAAGTGGTGATATCTTTCTTTCTCTTGAAAGAAGATTTCACTTGCTTACCTATTTGACATGCACTACATATTTTATCTTTTGAAAAATTAGTCTTCGGGAGGCCTTTGACTAATTCATTTTTGGACAAGCGTTGAATAAGATCCATACTAGCATGTCCTAAGCGTCTATGCTATAACCAACTATTTTCACTCGATGTGACAAAACACTTAACATCTTGTTCATTTAATTCACATAGCAACATAGTATATAAATTTCCGTTTCTCTTTGCATTGAACAATTGATTTCCATCTTTCTCATCTATGCATGCATTTGACCTAAAGATAACATCATAACCTTTGTCACAAAGTTGGCTAATACTAAACAAGTTATGCTTCAAACCATCAACTAAAAGTACGTTATCTATAGTTAGAGAAGAAGATATACCAATGGATCCAATTCCAACAATTTTGCCTTGTGAGTTGTCACCAAAAGTAACGTTTCCTTCTTCATAAGATTTTAAGGACATGAATTTCGATTTGTCCCCCGTCATGTGCCTTGAACATCCGCTATCAAGAAACCATCTTTCTTTTGAGGCGGACTTCAAGCAAACCTCATCTTCATTTGCCATGAGGCAAAGATTTGCAATTTCCTCACCATTCTCTTCCTCATCCGAATCACAAGAGTCATAATCATCCCATGTTGCATTCATGGCCATTTTGTTTGGCCTTTTCTCGTTCTCCTTTTTGGGCTTGAAACACTCATTTCTATAGTGCCCCGGTTTACCACAATTGAAACAAGTAATAGACTCCTTCTTGTTTGTCTCTCCTCTTGGTTCATTGCTCTTTAAAAACCTCCGACCTTTAGCCTTCTTTGGTTGAAGAAATCTCTTGAATTGTTGAGTGATCAAGGCAATGTCTTCATCAACCTCTTCTTCGATTCTCTCATTTGCTTCACTTTTAGTTGAAGCTTGCAAGACTATACCTTTTCTAGGCTTGGCGTCTTCTTCACGAGATTTCAAGGTAATTTCCCATGTAAGGAGTGACCTGAAAATCTCATCAAGACTCATAGTGCTAAGATCATGTGCTTCTTTAATAGCCGTCACCTTCGCATCCCATTTGACAGGAAGGCTTCTAAGGACTTTTCGTGCCGCATCGGATCTAGGAACAATTCTACCAAGATGCTTTAGTCCATTCAAAATATTAGTAAAACGAGACATCATAGAATTGATATTTTCATCTTCTTTCATGGAAAATAATTCATATTCATGCATAAGTATATCAATTTTAGATTCTCTAACTTGAGTGGTTCCTTCATAAGTAACTTCAAGTTTATCCCACATTTCTTTGGTCGTGGAGCAAGTAGAGACTCGATTAAATTCATTTGGACTTAAGGCACAATTTAGATTAACCTTAGCTTTGGCATTAAATGACATAAGTCTACGCTCATCATTATCCCATTCGTTGGGCAATTTGGGAATAGTTTTTCCATCAACTACTTTGGTAATAGTAAAAGGTCCATCAACAATAACTAGCCAAATTTGATAATCAATAGCTTGAAGAAAGTCTATCATTCTAGTCTTCCAATAACTATAGTTTGAACCATCAAACCATTGGGGCCTATTGTTTAATTGTCCTTCTACATGAGTGACTATGTTTGAGGCCATGATCGTTCTCTAAGACGGTTAGGTCTAAAACAAGTAGAGATTAGGCTCTGATACCAATTGTAAGTCACTAAAATACCCTAGAGGGGGGTGAATAGGGTTTTAAAAATAATTTCTAACTTTTTTTAATTCTTACTAGAACATGCAACAAGGTTCAATAGTAATTTACAAGGTTGGGCCAGTTAGCCCATCGGAGAAGTTGGGCCTTAGGTGGATGTTTCTATTTGAACTAAAGCATATTAGGAAAACTCATTAAATCAGTCTCAATTTGGAAGTGATGACCGATTAAATGAAACTCAAATTTTTCAATGTTTCGTTTTATGGCAAGAATTTCTTTGTAGGTTAAGTGGTAATGAAGTTCAGATTGAGAGAATGCACCACTTTTGTACCCACAGATTTTTCTCGGGAGATCAGGAAATTCTTCGAGAAGAACAACTCTCTAGTAGAGGTCAGAAACATCGGTTTGAATGATTCTTTTTCCATCAGACGGGATGTTAAAAGGGGGAAGGTCTTTGGTGAGAGATTTTAGGTGGTGAATAACAGAGGTACACTGGGTGGACCAAGGTAATGGATTCTTTTTTAGAAGGACTGAAAGAGGCTTTCTGTATTGGGCAAGATTGGGAATGAACTCTGACATGTAATTAACAATTCCAAGAAATTGTTGAACTTGTTTGGCAAAGAGGTTTGTATTAGGGAAATGGTGAAGTTGGGTAGCGATAGGGGTTGAAGAGCATATTGACCTTTTGAAATTTTCATGCCTAAGAAATCAATTTCATGTTGACTTAAAATCATTTTCTTTTCAGAGAGCATAATTCCAAATTTCTGGACAATTAGGTGAAAAGCTTGGAGAAGGCTAGAATGGGTTTCAAAATTATAGGAGAACAATAGGATGTCGTCTATGTAAACCAGAGCAAAAGAAAGGACGGGGGCAAAAATTTTGACCATTGCTGCTGGAATAGGGAAGGGCATAACATTCCATTGGAAATGGTGGTTAGGGATACAAAATCCAGTTTTTAGGCGATCATCAGGGTGAATTCCAAGCTTCCAAAAGCCTGCTTTAAGATCAAATTTGGAAAATATTTGAGTTGTGGGCAGATTTGAAAAGAGCATAGTTCGTCTTGAAAGTGGGAATTTATTATCCTGGAGAAAATGATTCAGAGACTAGTAATTGATTACTAGTCTTAATTTTTTTCGAACTTGTTCTGAATGCTTGTTCACATAAAAAGCTTCACAAGCCCACTTGGAAGTAGTGGGTTCGACAAGGCCTTCATTCTGAAGTTGTTGAAGCTCTTGGAGGGCAAGTTTGTAATGTTTAAGATTCATACCATGATGAGTGGCTTTGGTAGGGTTAAGGTCTTCATTTTTCTTGAAGGGAAGGGAAATGAATAACTCTGGGTTTTTCCAAAGGGGATTGTCACATTTGGTTAAGAATTGGGTATGTGTCTCAGCACATGAGGATTGGATTATGGCTTGTTTAAGGGTGAACAAATCTTCAACGGAAAATAGATTTTGCTAGGTTGTCCATGGGATGAAGTAGTTATTGAACTATAATCCTTTGGGCATCCATGAAACCTTGTGAAGTGAATGCAAATTATCAAACCCTAAAAGGAGATCTTTGTCAAGAAGCTCTGAACCATAAACTTGGTGTTTGATGGTATAGCCAGGGAAGATCTGGAGGGTAATGGGTTTACTCTTAAGAGTTATGATAAAGGTTTCTCCATTTGCTACTCTGAAGAGAGAGAAACACGACTGCTAATATGAGCAAGGAAGGATGAATGGATTCATTATAGTGGATGCAACCCTAGTATCAAAGAAGGCTATGACATGAATGGGTTTTGCATATTTATCTAGGAGAATTTGGATTTTGACCAGAGGTTGGATTATTAAATAAAGGAAAATGGCTGATTCAAAAGAGTGAATGTCGAAGAGGAAATCATCCTCAAAGTTAGAGGATTTAGAGGATGAGTCAAACGTTTGTCCCTCTAGAGAGAAAGCTAGAATGGTGTCTGGGTAACTTCATCATCAAGGGAAAACAAGGATTCGATATCAGCATCATTAATCTCATCAGTATGGGCGGCCAAAGAATGGATCATTTTTTCTCTGGTGGATTTCTGAGGGCATTGCTTGGCATAGTGACCTTGTTTTCGGCAAATGTAGCAACGATCTGATTTGCGCTGGCCTCTGAAGGGTTTCTTTTTGAAGTAACTCATAATGTCCCAAAGATTCTATATTTTAGAAGGCATTGATGATGTTAACCTGAAGCAATCCTTTCTGAATACGCTTCTTGAGCCTCTAGGAAATGAAAATTTCAGACTCTTGCAGATGAAGTCCATTGCGTTAAACAACACATCTCTTGGTGCTATCTATCAGCATGTTTTGCAAGCTTTAGAGAAACTTTGCAATCATCAGAAATTTCTCAAGAAGCTCATGAACAAGGAAAGCTTCTCGGTAAAGGTTGTGAACAACCAGATCTACTCATTAAATGCAAGGATTAGACATGTAGTTGTGGTACTTCTCTCAAAAAGTCCAAACATTTTCAAAAATGGAAATCTAGGAAGTTTACCTCCTCTAAATTCCCCAAGTTCTCAAAAAGGAAGACAAAAAGGACAACCTATTCCTTATTACATGTTCTCCCCTTCTTCCTCTTGGTTTGACGAAGATTTTCCCCCGCTTAATTTTCATGACCATCAAGAAAAGACCACTCACCAGCACAAAATCCCAGATCCTAATACTATACACTCCGATGGATCCACCAAATATATCTCTGATCAGGGAGATCGGGAAGTAACTCTAAAGGAAAGTAATTGTTCTTGTTCTGTAGCAGGAATGTAGCATTGGTCAAAACGAGAAGCTTGGATATATTCCTTAACAAAAGAAGGACGGGGAGTGGTCAGAAGTTTGGTGACCTTTTTCTTGAAAGACTGATTCAGTTTAGAGAAAGATGTGTATGGATTAACTAATGGAATAGAGGAGATTGATGATGCTAATGGAATTACTTGCTAGCCATTGTCATTATTACTTGCATTTCACTTGTAATTTATTTTTTGGTTATGTAATTAATATGTTAGCTTTATATGTCGAATTTTCAGCTCTCTAACTTTTATTGCAGTTAAATTGGGAAGACAACGAAGATGGAGTTTTGTAGTTGTAGATATATGTAATATCTTGAAGTATGGATATTTGATGTATTTAGGTGCATAAGATATAATTTTGTCTTGGCCATTTATTTTCTTATTATTAGATGCATTTATTGTAAAAAAATGCATTCTTTTATTGGTGTTGATAAAGATTTTTGGTGTTGAATAAAAAAAATTTGATGCAATATTTGGAGGCCTCTCATGGATTGCAAAATAAAAAAAAATTGGGGCTATAGTGGCGGACAAAACTATTGTTATAGGTATAAAAATTGTTGTTTTTTCATGTAACAATTTTGACATATAGTGGCGGACAAATTCGTCACTATAGCCCAAAAACTTTTAGCGACAGAACTTTAGCCAACAATTTGGATGTCCGTCGCTAAGCTATCATTATAGACTATAGTGACAGTTTTTACTCCTTTTAGTGGCGGACATGTCCGTCACTAAAACCCTTATTTCTTGTAGTGACCCATAATGCGAACAAAATTGCCTTTATGAGAGGACTTACTTCAAACTTAATTTTGTAAAGTAAGGTCCAAAAGTGGACAAATCGTAAATCATTTAGATTCTTACAACACGTAAAGACATTGATAATTCCCAAAAGTGGAACACATATACATGGATGTGAGCAAGTATGCCTCAAAGAGGGCTTAACATGTATGAAAAATGCAAATAAACACGTGAGTTTGAAAAAAGGGTTTGTTAACGACATAAAATTGTCCAAATCAACACATATATACATGAAAGAAAGGCTCTAGTAGAGAGGGTGTTAGGAGCCGAATGCCATACATTGTAGGCCCCTAACTTGACATTGTTAATCTAATTATTTCATTACTTGGATGTTTTCCAAGGAATTTCTGTGAAGTCTTTGGATCGTTCAGGGACGGAGCCAGAAAAATTTGTAATGGAGGACAATCTGTGACATTAAGAGCAATTAGGAGCCATAAGCAAAAAAAATTCAAAATTTAATGGGGACAAATCTCAATTTTTTTCCTATATTCCCTTAAAAATACTTGAATTAACATTAAAAATAGCCACACAAAAACAAACAAACAATTCATGGAGGACAGTTGCCCCCCAAAGTTAGGTTGTGGCTCCGTGTCTGGGATCGCTGGCCAATCTTTGTCTCTCTTCCCAAGAAACAAGAAGCTATTGAAGAGAATTCTCTACCAATAAAAGAAATAATAAGAAGATGGTTTCTACAAAATGATGTGGATTCTATTTATCTAGAACGGCTAAAATAGGTATATAGAGTCTTTGTAATGTAGAATTTTATATATTTCAATTGTAAAAGAGGAAGCCAAAGAACATGTATGATGATTGTGTAGTCAGTGATCGAACGAAGTGTTTTTAACAAAAATAATGTTATTTTATACAAGAATTTATTATTTATTCTCTTCTTGTCTTCGAGTGAATAAAAGTATTTTCTTACTCAACCATATTTTCTCACTAGGAGCTGGAACTCCGAAGTTTAAATAATGGTACTTTATGAACATGAAATTTAGGTTTTGACGGGTCATGATAAGGAGAGGTGAAATTGACATGCTTTAGATTAGTTTAATTTAGTTTAAAGTAGTTAAAGTAGAATAGTTGCATGTACAAAACATGCTCATTCCGAAGATGGGTTGTAGCTTAGCCGGGTGGATTTTCTAATTTTTGGGATTAGACACTTGCTTGTAGCATTACTAATCTGATTCATACATGTTTTATCTCGCTTTAAAATTGAATGCATATTTTCTCATTAAGTGGTGGAGTTAAATTTCATAAACTTTAATTATCATAATAGTTTCTTTCAATTTATCTTTCCTTGCTTTAATTTAATTTAGTTAAAACGACAAAAACCCAACATCAATCTTTCTTTCAATTCAAGAATAGTATTTCATTAAATTTAGAATACAACTTGGTCTCTGTGGGATACGATAACACTCTCAAGCTAACTATTCTGCAATATGTTTTTTGCACTTGCGAACTATAAAACTTGGTCAAGTTAATTCAATTTTTAAATTGTATTTTCTAAACCCTCTTGACCACACAACTGAGGGAAATGTAAAAGAATGATCAAGTAGACATACAACATTCACAAAAAGAATGAAAATAACATGATGTATAGGACATGAACATCACCTCAAAAAGAGGGTCATTTGTGAAAACAAATATACAAAAAAAACTTGAAAAGAGGAATCATATGTGAGTGTATGGTAATCACCTCTAAAGAGATGATGATTTGTAGAAAGAATGAACTGTTAGGATCAGAAAACGCTTTGATACCACTTGTTAGGGTTCGCACACCCTATGTACGAAGCCGTTCACACCTGCAAATCAGAAAACGCACACAAACACACCAAACAATCGACACAAGAATATATACGTGGTTCAGCCAAATAAGCCTACGTCCACGGAGAGCACCGTTTCACTAAAAAATCACTGAGAGGATTACAAGGGGGTGATTCGCAGATCACACACGCACACACACTGTGTATACTCACGCCTGTATCACCGGAATAATATAAACGTATATTATTCCTAACTCTCTCTCTCTATTTCTGTGTACTTCTCTGCGCACCGCATGTGCTTTACTCGCACTAGGTGTTTCACTCGCACCGGTACCGGCCCTCTGGCGCCGGCCTAATCTGGCCCTCTGCCGGGTACACCGAATACAATAGGCTACACCTATATTTATAGGAGAAGCTAGAGTGGAGGACAAGTCAATCAATCCAATTAGGAATTGATCTCCTACCATAACTGTGATTTACTTGATGGCTAAGTTATATTCCCCCTTAAGAAAGGAGTCACCAAATATAACAAGATCCTAGTCAAATAGAGATAGCTTGGTGGCTAAGTTTAACTTTCCCTGCAAGGAAAGGAGTCACCATATCTAACAATCTCCCAGTTGACGACTTTCCATCCAATCAATCAACTCCATCAATGATCAGTGCATTACGATGCTCTCATTCCTGTCTTCAAGCCTGAAGACCCACTTTAGTCATCATGACTATGCTGATAGCTCCCACTGCATGAGCAATATCTGGTATGGTGCAGACAATGTGACATATGTTGTGTCTGACCTCTCCGTCTTGCGATCGCTATCGCGTCTGACCTTTTTGTCTTCCAACCTTTGTTGATCATTACTGTCTTTTCTTCTCCCATAGCTCCCACTGAGCCTATTAGAGATATTCAGAGTCTAATTACGCAAAACCGAGTATACGGTTGCGTCGGGGGCAGTTCAAAACTTTAAGAACGCCTCTGACCGCGTCCAAAACGGGTCGAAAACGACTCCGAACGGGCCAAAAAAAATTCGCACAAAAGACAGAAATTTAATCACGAAATCAGTACCTTCTCGGGGTGCGTGCGGGCGCGGCCTTGCTCTGATTGGGCTGATTCTTACGCCAAAATGTCGGGCTTCGAATTCTATTTCCGTAGATATATTATAAGCCTCGTTCCGATAAACGATGCTCCGGAAAATCACGCCGAACCGAAACTGCTGCTCGACGGAGCCAAAAAACTGACCGGAACTTCAGGCGGCACGTGGGGGCGCGTGAGGAACTTTCCGGCGACGTGCTTGACACTGCTGGCTTCGTCTCGTCGAGATGAAGCTCCTGGTGTGATCGGTTTCTGATTTAGGGCATTCGAAAAAATCAGATCTGGACCAGATCGTCGGACTTCGTGATTTGCTCCAACCTGAGGCTCTGATACCACTCGTTGGGTCTCACGGGCCACACATATCTCAACAATGGTGTGATATTGTCCGCTTTGGGTCTAGCCCGCACGGATTTGCTCTTGGGCTTTCCCAAAAGGCCTCACACCAATTGAGATATGTACATCCTTTTATATACCCATGATCCTTCCCACTTTTAACCCATGTGGGACTTTGGTCGCATACTTAACAATCCTCCCCTCGAACAAAGGACCACATCTCATGGTCCGAGCCTCCCCTCAAACGATCATCCATCCGTCCATCGTGAGTTAATCCGATGGCTCACTTTCCGTTCAACATTTCGAGGATTCTCCACATGGCTACCAGTCCACTCCCGCTAGTTGATACGCCACCACCACATACGACTTGACCATCACCGGCCTCCGCCGCCACCGCTGGTCGATACAACACTAGCCTACTCCGACTGGTTAACACCACGAATCGCAACCTGGGGCTCTGATACCACTTGTTGGGCATTAGAAAACGCTCTGATACCACTTGTTAGGGTTCGCACACCCTATGTACGAAGCCGTGCACACCTGCAAATCAGAAAACGCACACAAACACACCAAACAATCGACACAAGAATATATACGTGGTTCAGCCAAATAAGCCTACGTCCACGGAGAGCACCGTTTCACTAAAAAATCACTGAGAGGATTACAAGGGGGTGATTCGCAGATCACACACGCACACACACTGTGTATACTCACGCCTGTATCACCGGAATAATATAAACGTATATTATTCCTAACTCTCTCTCTCTATTTCTGTGTACTTCTCTGCGCACCGCATGTGCTTTACTCGCACTAGGTGTTTCACTCGCACCGGTACCGGCCCTCTGGCGCCGGCCTAATCTGGCCCTCTGCCGGGTACACCGAATACAATAGGCTACACCTATATTTATAGGAGAAGCTAGAGTGGAGGACAAGTCAATCAATCCAATTAGGAATTGATCTCCTACCATAACTGTGATTTACTTGATGGCTAAGTTATATTCCCCCTTAAGAAAGGAGTCACCAAATATAACAAGATCCTAGTCAAATAGAGATAGCTTGGTGGCTAAGTTTAACTTTCCCTGCAAGGAAAGGAGTCACCATATCTAACATGAACAAATGAAAGTGTGCAAGTGATCATGCGGAATGCATGCGATTAGGCCCCATGTGTAAGAAAATGAACAAAATTCACATGAAAATGTAAATGAACAATCAAACATCACGTGAGTACATGGATCATCACTTATTGGAGATGGTTTGTCCACCCCTCTACTTGGGCCATAACCTCAAGAGAGGATCATTTGTTAAGGAATATGTGAAAATAGAATGTTTGTGTAAAGAATCGAACAATGAACAATATGTAATAACATGAAAGTGCCTCTTAAAAGAGGGCCTAGCAACTAGATGGGTAAATATCAACAAATATGGACAAATTGAATGAATAAATGCACAAATGAAATTTAAATAAAAATCACCCCTAGAAATGGGGTTTTGAGTATGGACAAGAGGAAGAATGGATAGGATTCGAAATCACCCAATTTGAGGGAGAATAGAGAGAATAACATCAAAGGAATGAAGAATGCATCTATAAGAGTCAATTTTCATGTTAGTTAGGGTTTTGTTCTAATTAGTGATATCATCATCCAAGCAACAAATAAATAACATATAACCTTGCTTTCTTAAAAATCTAAAATTACCCTTTAAATTTTGAATTCTCTACTTTGCCCATATGTCAGCATATTTTGAAATTGGGCTATTAACATAAAAACTCCTAAATTTTAATCTTTTAACAAATACCCTCCTGAGGTGCCATATTGCCCCCTTTTAAATAATTATAAATTTGAAGGAGAATAGAGTGATTTTTTTTAATTTACATCAGAATATAAATTGAAATTCAATGAATATAATTGAACTCTTTAAGAAGTAAATAGTTTATGTTTAGCCCAATAAAGAGATATAACTAATAAATTAATAGTAGATTATTATTTTTAGTCAAAAGTAACATGGATAGGGGATGTCAGTGTTAATTTTGAAACGTGAAGACTCTTAATAATTATTTTATATTTGTTAAGTGATGGTATGTTATAAGAGTATATAATTAGTTAGGAAAATAATGAATTATATTAGTTAAAGAAGAGTTCAAAAGGGAATAGGATTACAAAGAAGGTAAATTACTTTCGATAAATTAAAAAATAAAATACTATTTAATAAAGAATTCTGAAAGGGCAGTTAACCCCTTCTTTCTCTCCCCTCCCTCCGACTCACTTTCTCTCTCTAGGATTCCTGGCTCAGCATTTTTGTTGTTTGCCTTATTTGTTTATTTATGTCGCTGATGTCCTTATGATTGATTATATTGTAAATGTAATTTCAACACGACATAGGGAACTTATTACATAGAGAGTTTAGTACAAGGGTTTAGGTTGTATTGATTTTCATTTAAAAGGGCTACCTTCTCGTAGCTCATATATTGTTTTGGAGGGTAGTAGAGTGATATATTGTTTCGAGTAACTTAAAAAATTTAAATGTTGAGGTTATAAATGTCTGTCAATTGTCATAAAACATTACAGGGCAATGGCATCATCTTTATGTCTCGGCTTATACTCTGTAGTAAGTTAGGTGACCATTGGTTCCTCTGAGATGTAGTTTCTACTTGAACTAAGGCCTGAAATTCTCTTAACTATTCTTAACTAAGATATAAATTTATATATTTCAATTGTCAGTAAACTTATGGTTCCTCGTATGGAGAAAACCAGTTATAAAAAAATGGCTATACTCATTTTTACTTTCTCAGAAATGTTTTCTGTTCTCAGAATTTTCGAAAACAATTTTCAGAGGTACAAACCAAACAGTCCCCAAATGTTTCCCCCTCTCATATGGAGAGAGACATGTAGGGTGCGTTTGGAAAGCCTGTTTTTTGTATTTGTTTTCTGTCTTCAAATATAAAAACTGTTTTTGTATTTGTCTTTGTTTTTTCAGGAAAAAACTAAAAACAAAAAAGCGTTTGGATGAAGGTGTTTTCACCACTTTTATTTGGTGAAAATTGTATTTTATGAATTTGGTGTTTTCATTGTTTTTACCACCTAAACAGTGAAAAAACTCAAAAAACCATTAAAAGTTGTATTTGGTGTTTTTATCATTTTTACACACTATTCACAGAAAACAGTTTTCTTGGGGAAAAAACAGTGAAAAGTAAACGCGTTTGCCAAACGTGTTTTTTTTTTTAGTCTTGTAAACAGTAAAAAAATAAAAACAAAAAACAGGTATCCAAACGGACCCGTAGGGATTAGAATGGACTATCTAGGCTTGTTGGTAAGGCACAATTTTTGTTCTTATTGTTGTTGGTTTTTTATTGACACGGACATCAGGATGAGAACATGAGAGTTCACATATCGGCAATTGTAATCCATATTTTTCATTGTAAAGAAGACATATTTAAGTTGCTTTGCTAATTGTGCAAGATTTGAAAAGCTATAGTTCAACTATTTGTTTGTCTTGACCAATTTGTCATGTGCCTTTATTTTTCCTATGGGATGCAACTCGGTAATTATACTGGCAGTGGCAGAAAACCATGGTGTATATAGCTCCATTTTTTTTTCTGAATCTGAATAAGCATGTACGTACATCTGCTGGCTGAGACTTAATGTTTTCCTTTGGTTCAATCATACTGTATATTCCTGAATTTTGCTGATGATGTTTTTTAGGAACTTGTGTAAATTGTTTTGTAACTTAATCGTTGACTCTTGTGGAAACAATGTTTTGCTTTCCAGTTATTTAAAGAGGATATTTTGTATCGTCATGCTGTTGTAGTGTTTGATTTGTATCATACTGAACACCATATTTTGATACGAAATCATACTTCTTTCATGTCGGTGTAACTTTGTAGTTAATTCCTATTACTACATTTTTTAAGTCAGTTTTTCCTGCATATTAAGTTGCTAGTTCTTGTGTTCCTGTAGAGACTCTTTTGTCAGTGTCCATGAGCTTAACATACGGATTGCCCTGTGAGATACTATATGAGTATCATGTTCCGTGATTTTTTATTATGAACTTTTTGATATGAACAGAGCCAAACCAAGAATCAAGGGACACACTTCAGGTGAGTTAATGAATTTGAATTTTTACCTTTTGGCGTTACCTTTGATTGGTTTTGGTCTGGGTGCTTTTATCTCTGTAATTTTACATTTTTGGTATTGACAGTTTTATATATATTTTGACCTTATCGGAGATATTAATATGGGGTCGCGAGCTTTTAACCTCCTGTAGCATGCATATAGTGCGTATAACACCCAAGTGATTTGTGTTCACCCAATTGAGATCGAATTTGCCCCCATTTTGTATTTACCAATCACAGGAAGTGTTAAATGACACATATGCCCTTGAGTTTTATGTTTAAAAAATAAATAAGTACATAGTAAAATATAAAAAGACGAAAAGGACAAATGAGTGCAATATATATATATATATATGTATATACAATCTAAGATATTATATATATATATATATATATATTCATGCAGGATGAATGGTGTTTAGTTATTACGAACCTTTAGACATTAACATAACAAAAAAAAATAAAAATAATTACATAAAATCCCTAAGGATCCGTTTGGTTAGACGAAAATGAGATGGAAAGTGAAAGTGAAAGAAATTAAAAGGAAAATAAAAGAAAATTAACTTTATACCATGTATTTGATTAGTTGGAAAAAAATTCAAGAAAGTAAAGGGAAAATACTGTTTTGTTAGTTTGGATATCTATAAATGGAAAAGAAAATGATTTTGATTACCATAAATACCCTTCAAATTAAAATTATTCTTTTTTTTCATTTTTATAAGTATAAATTTAGATTCAATCATATAATAGCGTTCGATTGACAAACATAGAACTAAAAACTGCCAAAAACATAAAGGAAAAAAAAAATAGTAAGCTTTTACTCATTAATCATCTATATATATAGATAGATATAATATAATATATAAAAGAGTCTTAACTAAATAAAATGCTAGCTAAAAATCCTAAAATTAAAAGAAGTTTTCCGAAGAAACAAGAAATCTATACACATACATACGAACCAATAATGAGTCTGGTTTGTATTCATATACATATCTAACATATATATACACATATGTTATATACTTATAAAATATGTATACAAATATACGATAAAAATTTAATTTATAGTACAACCATAAAATCAAATAATTTAATAACTATGATTCAAATAATAAAAACTCATTACCTCCCCTTGCTTGAAAATTGTGCACAGAGACTAAGTTAAAATAGGAAAACTGCGGGTTAAAATTGTAAGAGTGATAAATAAAAGGATAATTTTCACAAGAAAATAAAATTTTCTTGTGTTTTTTATGAAATATTTTGAAGAAAATCTATCAATGCGAGAAACTGATTTTAAAAATTATTTTCCTATCTTGCTAGTTCATGCTAACCAAACGTAGCCTAATTGCATCTCTTTTTTCACTTTCTCCTAAACTAGAGATATATGTATATAAAACACCCCTGTGAAATCATAACTCGTCCCCCATCAATGTATATAGATATATATATATGTATATAAATTAAATTACAGGTTCAATGTTGATGGGCATTACCATTAAACAAGGGTGTGTTCTTTTACCTTTCTTTATCCCCTGTTTCTGTTTGTGTGTCTGTGTGAGAGAGAGAGAGAGAGAGGGAAAAAAATCCGGAGCCAAAATAAAAAAAATCAACCGAACCAGTGGAGCTTCATGGCGTATGTGTGTGTGAGAGAGAGAGAGAGACAACGAAAGAGAGAGAGAGAGAGCTCAAGATTAATATACATATGGGGTGTGTTGTATTAATTAAGATATGCGAATCAGGGTTTTGAATTGGATTTTAAGGATGACCTAGATTACAATTTGCATTTTCAGAGAGAGAAACAGTGAAACATGTAAATCTAAGAAGAGAAAGTGAGAGAGGTATAATAGAGATATCCTGTTATGGAAGGAGAGAGAGATGAGAGGAGAAAGTCAGAAAGGTTCACTTCAAGCTTGGGGATGTCTCCTGCAATGGAAGAAAAGAGGAAGGAAAGAGATAGGGCTTTCCGGTTATAAAATTTTTTAAGGTTAAAATGGTAATTCACCTCAAGGGGTATGATAAAATGGTCATTTAATTGTAGAGGTATAAGAGTCTTTGTAAAAGGCAAAATGGACATTTAAGTGTTTATAAAAGTAATGTGAGTTGTACATGACGATTTAACAACGAAAACAAGCTGACAAGGGGTTAGTAGCAGCGCTTTCAAAATTTATGGATGTCAATTCACACATTTTTATTTAAAAAAATATTATACACACAGTATTTATATCTGAGGTATTTTAAGTACTTAACCCTTAATATACATTTGTAGCATATTTTCGTGCCTCAAATGTCTTACACAAATAAATCAGTGGCCAAAACAACCTTGTAGCATATTTTCGTGCTCAAGACATGTCATATACGTGGGTTCAAAGCAAAAGTAATATATACTGTATATCTTATAGATGTCGATATATATATATATATATATTACTTAATTTAAATTAAAATTTTAAAAAAGATTGAAAAGTTTTCTAGTTTTAAAATTTAGTCAAGGTATATATATAAATATACTATTTAGTTCAAATTAAAAAAAAATTAATGAGTTTTCAAAATTTAAAATTATGTCAGGGTATATATAAATATATTATTTAGTTATAATTAAAATTTTTAAAAAGATTAAAGAAAAAAAGATTAAAGAATTCTTTAATATTGTGTTTGGCTTAAGGGTTGGCCTATCCTAGGATTAATCTTATTTAAAGAGTGTTTGGTTAAGGGCATTTTAAATATTTCACCACAATGTTGATCACCAAAAACTGATAAGGGATCTGAATGAAGTTTTATAAATCTGAAAGGATCTGATTAAAAATAAAGTAAACCTCTTATAATTGTATATGTATATACCCATAATTGTATAAGTCTATTGTCATTTAGAAATTCAAACATGACATGAGAATATAAGGATTGACACGAACACGACACGAGTAACCTGAACATAACACGTTTGACACGATCATAAAAAAAAAAAGAATAGTGAACATTAACATAGGGAGAAAGAAGTTTAGAAATACAAAACAAATTGAAAGAGAACCTACATATAATAAAAACTATATAAACTATTAGGTATTTATGGAAACTAAAATTGAAATAGTAAAAATAATAAAATTAATAAATAATAAAAATTATGATGAATTTATTGAATACTCTTTTTAGAGAACCAAAAAGAATGCAATTTTTAACAAATTGATCATCACACAAAATCATTATAAATCAACTCTGAGGGATGATAATTTGCTCTTTACAACTCGGGAGAAAAAACGGGAAGTGGTTGTGGATGATAATCTGCTCATTTATAGCTTATTTATTTCTATTGACCGTATTAGATACACATTGCTTCAGTTGGTTGTTGGATAGTAACTTCTTATATTGGAGGGAGGGAGGGGCATATTGTCTTATTTAGCAGTTAAGTCAGAATCCTGTGGTTGCTTTGAAATGCATATAGATCTATATGTAGATATAAAGTGAGAAACCTGTCCTTATTAATTGTCTTCAGAATTGTATTTTTTTTTTTTAAAAGTCCAAACAAAATAGAATTTGAGAAAGGACCCAATTTAAAGCTTCTATGTTGACTTTTAGAGCGCGTACTATATAGATGTGTGTGTATATATATCATCTATATATATCTTTGAATAGAGGTTTTAACAACTCCAGAACTTAAATGAACTGCAGACAGTGGGACCGGATTCAATTATTTACCTAACAACCAAAATAAAGACGCACTCATAAAAGACCCACCAACTCTATCGTTCAACACACTCATCCAAAAACCATAGTCCTTATCTCTCTCTCTCAAGTGAAGCAGCCGACGAGTGGAAACGGCGCCTGCGACGGCGAGGACGGCGGCGACACCAGGTTCCATCCCTCTCCCTTCTTTGATTTCTCTCTCCTCTGTTGTGTATTCTGTATGTATAGATATATATACACGCGACACGTGTATATATGTATATGTATGTATTTTATGGGTATATTCACGTGTCACTCATCAGATCTGTGTCATGGTTTAATGTTATCTGAAATTTTATGTACCGATATGTTGGGGGTACTTCTAGGGTTTGTAGAAATCTGTGTTTTCTCTCTGGGTACTTCTAGGGTTTGTAGAAATCTGTGTTTTCTGGTTTCACAACTCTTTAATTATTCTGATTTACTCTAGTGAGGTGGAGCAATCGTTACCGCACATTTTAAAAAGCCAGAGTTTAAGTTAGTTTAGTGAGGTCTAGCAAGGTTACTCATGCCTCCCCTATATATTTAATTTTAGTTTTGTTAATTAAATTTTTCGAAAAAGAACTGTTGATACATTTTTTATTTTCCTGGTCTATGTGTTTATGATATGTTTCAAGTTTTAGTTCCTTTTTATTTCTCTCACTGGAATAGAAATTTAATTGGATTAGAATGTTAATTTGACTTGGATTTATAGGGTAAATTAATATCAATTTTGGGCTTCATAATTTTCTTTTGAAAAAGAAATTTTGCTTACAAATTCCAGCCTTGTATCCCCATTCCCTTGCATCTCCTTCGCTGCTTGTCAAGATTATTGTAAGTAACTTCATGTTTTTCAAGCAATCAGAACTCATTTTTCTTTATACATATACTGTGTTACCTGGCGGATAGGACCCTTGTTGTCTCTTTCTCTCTCCGATCTATTCTCTCTCAGTTACTCAAGACTCCCAGATCTACTCTCAAGACTCCAGATCTTCTCTCTCTGTTATCTACTCTCTCTTTCTCAATAATCATGTCTATGATTTCCATCTCGTGCATTCGAAATCCCCTTTAGATCCCCATTCGGTAATTCTTTACCTATATACATACATATATATATATATATATATATATATGTGTGTGTGTGTGTATGATGGTTTCTATCTGAATAATTTATGTCTATTTTCAGCTTATGTAAGCTTCAAAATTTACTTCTATTTTTGACATGTATATATATATATATTGTATTACATAGAACCATCCCCTCACCCACTCCATTCATACCCACCTCTCTTTATTTTTCGCCACAGCCTTAGACAGCGGTTAAAGCAGCAACGACGGTGGCGGAGCCGTGCTCTCTCTCTCTCTCTCTCCTGATCTAAAACACTGGCGCTCTCTCTCTACATCATATTTTCCTTCAAAGAAAATGATCCCATTTATTCTATATAATGCATATAGAAAATTCCCGTGTTGTTATTAGTCATATTTATTTATGTTTTTATTTCAATCTTTATTTTCCTCACATGTTTGATTGTTAATTTAAATATTATAAAGTTTCAAGAGGCTCATTTTGGGGCCACTTTCAAAAAATCAATCAATTTTGATGCTGTACTCATTTGCAGGTTTATAATCTAATCTTAATCAAAGCGTTGTAGAACAATATGCCTCCATGGTCACCAGGTAGTTAATTTTTTTACTATATGTTCTTAAGAATCACATGTTTGTTTTTCGGTTTAAGATGACATGTTTATTTATCATGTTTAATTCATTATCTGAAATCATCTTAGTATATTTCTGCATTATTTATCCTTGTATGTTATGGTAGCTTAAGTCATGAAAGAGAAATGTAAGGTCTACCTCTAATAAATATTGTTTCTCTTTCGTTAATTACTAGGTTTGCTTGTTGGGAAGAGGGGAAAATTGAAGGGATTTAGTTGAAACGGAAAAAAAGCAGGTATGTTTTTTTTTGGCATTTTTTGAATGAGGGCTTGACTTCATATAACAAAGAAAAACATATGTTTATTCGTATGTGATTTATTTATTTGTGATAGGGATCTGCCAAAGAAATTGGGTGGGTGTAAGGTATATGGTATAACAAGGAGTTTCCATTTTTTATCGGTCTTAAAATCATAAAAGAAAAAGCAAGATAGGAACAATTTTATTCTCTTGTTTTGGGCTATTTTTTTAGAACCTAATTCTCTTTTTGGCTTTGGTACCATGAACTAATGTAGAGAAAAAGACATTAACTCAATTAGAAGAGAAAGTGAACATTAAAGGTAGCTCGAATGGGTTAATTTAGGACCTTAAAACTTAGTATTTTAGATTGAATTTTATTCAATTTTATAGATTTTGGTTTATTGAGTTGATAGATGAAAAATTAATCAATCTGTACCTTCTACTTTATATTGGTTCTGGCTTCCTTCTTTTTTTTTCTTGAAATGGACTAAATAATAATAATATTAAATTAATAAAATATATTTTTAAATAATTAAAAATGAATAAATAATTTATACATAAAATAAATTAAATAATGAAATAATAATAAATAAATAAATAGAATATATTTATAAATTAATATATAAATTAATAAATAATAAAATAATAAAATATATTATAAAGTGAAGAAAATGTAAGTGATAAACACCCCAATAAATACCAAATTCATGTTTATTCTCATATGCCTAAAATTTGCATAAAGTGAAAAAGTGTTTTTAAACACATATCCCAAAAACACTAACCAAACACAAAAACACCCCAACCAAACAGGCCTTAAAAGATCAGTGTGGGCTGATGCACGCTAGGGCTGCACACAAAACCGAAGAACCGGACCGGAACCGGCGGTATGGTTCGGTTCGGTTCCGGTTCTCAAAATTAAAGAACCGGTTCTTAACCACCTAGAACCGGACCGGAACCGAACCGAATCCTTTTTTTTTATATATATACTTTTAATTAGTTTGATATAAATATTTATATTTTAAAAGTTATCATTTATATATGTGATACATATAATTTAAATGTTATATAAGTTAGTATTGTGTAAGCCACTTAGCCACCCATTAACCTGTATTAATATCAAACAGGGAGCATTTATTAAGCTGGTTGAGAGTGAGAATGTGATACCATAGGTCCATATCTCTCTCTCTTATACTATTTCTTGTAGCCTTAACATAACACCCACTTTCAAGACTGGGAGCATTTTCTGTCTCTTATACTATTTCTTGTGTAGCCTATAGTTTCTTAAGCTGATTGAGAGTGAACAATTCACATTAGAGACAAAACCAGGAGAAGTACTGTATTAGGCTAAGTCAGTACTGATTGAGAGTGAAAAATTAATTAATCTGGTAGTAGTCATGTATTCACATTAGAGACAAATCCAGGAGAAGTAACAATAATTTTATTTTTATATTCAGAGTGTGATATGAACAAAATTAAACTTAGCTAGAAATAAATTATATTGTTTTTGAAGTTTTTTATGTTTTCAAAAAGTAATAGTAGGAACCGGAACCGAACTGAAAAAAATAGTTTGATTTGGTTCGGTTCCGATTCTCATTTTTAAGGAACCGAAAATAACGGTCGGAACCAGGATCGAACCGGACCGTGTGCAACCCTAGATGCATCACTATATTTTTTTTAATTGAACACAATACTTACCTATTTTATAAAATAATAATTTACTAGAAATAAGGGTGTAGTATTTCAATTGTATTGGAAAAGATTGGTATGATAGCTTAATGACTTTGATTTTCAAGATCCAAGTGACTCTTGAGAACAAACCCTTAATTGAGGCTCTTCTTAATGAGATGATATTATTATATTTAAATATGAAAAGTTGCATTGCAACCTGATGTGTATGCATGAGTTCATCAGTTGTTTGTTCGAAGTGATTATTAATATTTTAGTTCTAGTTTCTCTAATTCAACCTAATGCTTTATTTTTGTCCTGAGAGTTTTTTTTGGTTAGAATTTTGCAGTGCGGATGTTACTTTCACGATCCTTATTCTTTCAACATATTTATTAGCAGTAGGGCCGAGGGAGTGGGGGCAGGCAGGGGCCATCCACCCTCCCCGAATTTCAAATAAACTAAGATTTAACTAGTTATATTTTTTTATGTATTTAATCAGTATTTGAATATCTTGTGACGTCGGCCCCCTATCTTTGAACCCTAACTCCGCCCTTGCCTATGTGTTACATGATTTCTTCTTCATATAGATAAATATAGGATGTTTAGTAGCGCCTAAAATGCTCTTTGATTTATATATTTTATTAATTTTAATTAAGTCTTGTTTGAATAGTATCTTTTATTTCTCTCATAATGATTTTATGTCCAAAGTTGTTCTTTATAACATTAATATTTTTAGTTTCGTATAGATTGGGCTTTTGTTTTCAACATAATCATGCATCTTCTTCCTCTACTAACTCGAGGTATATTTGTATAGCCATCTTCGTGTGGAACAGGAGATTGCTAGAACATGATATTGGTAAAGTTTGTGGAAAGTTTGTGGAAATGGATATAACTTATTATGTAAGTATATATATAATTCACAACTTGGAATATATTTACTTAATTGTATGTTTGGTCGTGTATCTATGTTGTTGAACTTCTTTTGTGAAAAACAAGTGAATTTGAAAAAAATTGTTTTCATTATTTGCAATTTCTTTTAACCTATGGTTTCAAAATTTAAGGCTAAGATGGAAGCAAAAATTGTTGGTTCATTTATTTACGCTAGGAAATTCTCCATTTAAAACAATATTGTAATAGTTGTCTTTTGATTTTTGAATTTACAGGATACTATAAATCATAGTACACCTTCAAAACAACCAGTCCTATCTGGTTCTGCATTTGGTTCAAGCAATTGTATTTTTGGAAAACATCGTCTATCAACGCTTGTTTTGAGAAATTAAGATACCCGAGATCTGGGCGTTTTAATAGAAGTGTAGCAGAAAGGCACTCTAGTGGAGTTATAATCCAACAAGTATTTATATAAAATAATTTTTCATGATAGAATATTTGAAATAATAAGTTCTAATTATTTTATATAGATACTTGTTGGATTATAACTCCACTAGAGTATCTTTCTGCTACACTTCTATTAAAACGCCCAGATCTCGGGTATCTTAATTTCTCAAAACAAGCGTTGATAGACGATGTTTTCCAAAAATACAATTGCCTTGAACCAAATGCAGAACCAGATAGGACCGGTAGGACCGGTTGTTTTGAAGGTTTCACAAACTATACATATGACTATATAAAGATTTTTGGTGCCTGTCTGGAGATAGATTAACCATTACAAGGGGGGATAGATTAACCATTACAAGGGGGATAGATAACCCATTACAAGGGGGGCCCAGACTATACCGTGGAGAACCAAAGGTAAGTAATTTAGATTTATGTGCATCTTTGAAAATGAGATAATTTTTTATAATTACAACTGTAGTAGAATTCATATATTTTTTTCAATGTGTTTTTCTTTCAGGATAATGACCGAGTAGTGAAAATAAAAGCTTATCCGATAATAGACCCCTTGGATGAAGCAAAAATGGAGAGGATTATCCAACAACAACCGAGTACCGCTGGAATCACAATGTATGAAGACGGATTCAATAAGCCGAGGGAGGGTGAGTACTAAATATATATATGATTTAGTGAAATTAAAAAACACAATAACGTGCAATAGTTTTTTAATATATGTCACATATAGCAGTAGTCAATGATTACTCCTAAACTCTCTTAAGTTTTCAGCACAAATCCCTTTCCCTTTTCTTTGTACAAGAAGTAGTGAAAAATATTAATAACATATTAAAAGGCAAAACAAACTCTACCAAAAAAAAAATCTTGAAATTGATATAATAAACTTGATTCACAACAAATTCACACAATACTACAAGAAATTGGAGGTTTAGCGACAATTTAAATGTCCTAAATCGTCGCTACTACAATATAATACTTGTAGCATCATCTAAAATGGATTAAGAAAAATTATAAACGAAAAAATGGAATTAACAAATCTTCGACATTGTAGGGATTGCAACGAATCAAAACCACGACAACAAACTATACCACAATTGATTTGATATGGGTGGGGCATCCTTGGAATAGAAAGATACATGTGTGAAGGATTCATCAATTATTCGTGAAATCAAAATTAGACTTATTAGGAGCATCAAAGTTTAGAAACCAACCAAGAATGCTGAGTCTTTATGACTAAACCAAAAACAAAGGGTAAAAGAAAATATTGTAACAGAAACTCAGACTTAAAAATCATTGAAATGAAGGAAAAATTAAAACATCTAAAGACTACATTAAAGTCATTCTTACACTTCTAAATGGGGATTGAATTAATCATCAGAACCCCCTGCTATGTATAAATGACACATAAACAAAAAAGACTGATCCGTATAGTTCCATACATCCTCCTCATTGTATCACTAGCAAAACCACATATAAACCCTTATTACAATTTACAAACGTATATAATTGGAGAGAGATAGATAGAGATTATATTCACATATAGAGTGCATAATTTATAATGAATATATATATATATAATATCCTCCTTTTCAATTTGATGCTCTGGTTAGTCATGTAAGTTTCTTAGAATCTTCAGGAATTGAATGGGTAATCTTCTTACGGTTAGGATGTTAATGTCTCAGTGGGAGAACAATGGGTGGTGGAAAGATTAAAGTAGGAGTATCGAATGAGGGTGGAGTGGGAGGGAGGGTAGAGTGGGAGGGTGATACACTTGAGCATGCAACTAGTTAAGTAGATTCAACAATGAGAAAGCTGGTTTATGAAGGCTCTTAGTGGCATGGGAAGGAGGAGGATGGAAACCTTTGTTTTCCTACTCTATTTTAAGAGTAGAAAATATGTTAACTCCATGTTGTCTTGTTGCATTATTAGATTGGATCAGAATGCATTGAGAGACTAGAACTCTAAAATCATAATATTTGGGAGCATATGCACCTTGATCATGTTCCTTTGTGTTATATTGAGATAATGTGCTGACCTCGAAGGAACAAAAACAGGAACCTGAAATACCACGTTATTATTAATAAAGTAATGCATAAAACAATGTTATAAACTCCTATTTTAGTTTGAGAAAGAAATATTCACTAGAACACTCAGATCGGTACAAATCATGAACCCACCCAAAGCATTACAAGTAATTATATTTGCAGCATCCGACAGTCCTTCTGATGAAGGTCTGTGTGTGGAGAAAAATGTCACGGGTTCCAATCTTTGCATCCCAATCTATTTGTCTCCATTGGGAAGACATGAATGATCCATTGAGCTGAAAAAATAAATGTTTTCGTGTGGTATTGATTCAAAGATCCCATCTTTGAATATTATATATAGTGATAGAAATTAATTAACAAAGAAGTACATGATACTGACCAAACAACTAATAAAATAGAAGTAACATCAAGGAGACATTGGATAGAAAGTTTGCCTTCATAGAAAAATATTTGAACAGAATAAGGCATAACGAATATATAACTTATGCTAAGTGGCAATTAAAATGTGGAGAAACGACTAACCAAATAATATATATATATATATATATATATATATATATATCTCAAGTGGTTGATCTACTTTGTTCAGCACAAGAATAGGGTGCAACAAGTTAAAATAAACATCAATATAAGATTATGCAGTAATTGGAAGGTTATAAGATTCCTTGTGCTTTTTTTCTGTGAAAGCAAGAGAATGGGGCATGCAAACACACAGAACCAAGGAAAGAAGACACAATAAAGCCAAAATTGTCTATGTTATATATATACTCTTTGCGAATGAATAATTTACTACCAACGTTTGTCGTTACGACCATGCTAATTAATTGTTGTAAACTTAAATGATGTCTTCTCTCTTGTCATAACATGTGAGTTTGGCAAAGAAAATCTTATATTTCTATTCTTCTTCCGGAAGAAGTTTATATTTTTACCCATCAATACATGGTACAATCACCTCCGTTTATGCTAATGCACAATTTTTTTTTCTAAAAGCCTGTAATCTAAGAACATGAATATAAGCACGAAAAGTCTAGAACCTAAAACATGAAAGTTAGTTAATAAATGTCGATAGAAACCCTTTTCCCCCATCAACACAATTACAAATCAATAACATTCCCTAATTAAATCCATGAAAACATATATGTATGTGAATATAGACACAAGCACAAAAAAGTGTGCACACACACACAAATATATATATATATAACATATATAATTAGAATTACCTGTACATTTATTTGTTTTCCATACTCTTTCTATTATCCATGCCGCCGACGTTTACAAATTCAAGAAGCAAAGAGATAATACATATGCATATATATATATATATACTTAAAAACACTTACAATACCAGTTGAGAAGTAAGCATTCATAGTGACCTCTAGTAGTCTTGTAATGCAAAACAAGCACACCAACAATTAACTAATCAAAGACGATAAATTGAACTACCGAACCACACCACCACAAAAAAAATAAAAATAAAAATCAAATCCCTACTCTAGAATCTATTTAATGCTTCTATACAAACAAACACACCCATGTATATATAGATTTATAAACCCTAAAATATCAATCATTGTTCAATATTCAGATTAAAGCTTAAAAAATTGTGATTGTTTGAATAACCAATGAAACCTAAAATTGTGAGGGAGAAATCGTACCTGATGGATCGAGAATCTAGGGTTTGTGAAGTAAATAGAAATTTGTGGATTGTGAAGCAGATTGATTTCATCGATTGGAGGAATCTCTGTGCGGTGGCAATCTGAGCTGAGAGATAGGTGTAAGGGTTTTTGTATGGTTGTTACATGTGTATAAGAGTGTGTATTGCCAAGGCAAGATGTGTTTGTGATGTGGAGCTATGGAGCTCCAAAAACTAGATTGAAGCTGTTTTTTATTATCATTTATTTTTTGTGTAATCTCTTCAAATCTTTTCAGGAAGTCTACGAAGGGAAGGTCGTATCTCTGGAACTGAGTTACATAATCAGGAGTTACTGGGGACGGACTGGGGTGTAAACCGTTATGGGAGAGTCCGCAAAGACCTAGTCCATTATGTTTCTTACCCCGAAGATCCTGTACTGAGGTTCGATAACCAATGAATTATTTTATGTGTAATCTATTACTATTGGTTGGTTATAAGCACTTTTTCTTTTTTTTTCACTCAGAGAATTGTCTCTTTAGATGGAAAGCAATTATGAATTGATTATAACAGCAATATTATATGATAGAGTCTGCAATGTACATTATGTTTCTTACCCTGAAGATCCTGTACTGAAGTTCGATGACCAATGAATTATTTTATGTGTAATCTATTACTATTGGTTGGTTATAAGTATTTTTTTTTTCACTCGGAGAATTGTCTCTTTAGATGGAAAATTGTCTCTTTAGATGGAAATAAATTATGATTTCATTATAACAACAATATTATATGACAGAGTCCGCAGAGACCTAGTCCATTATGTTTCTTTAGATCATGTACTGAGGTTCGATAACCAATGAATTATTTTATGTGTAATCTATTACTATTGGTTGGTTATAAACTTGTAAGCATTTTTTTTTTTCACTCAGAGAATGGTCTCTCTCGATGGAAAGAAATTATGATTTGATTATAACAGCAATATTATATGATAAGCGCTTACTTTGATCAATTTTTAATACTTTTCATTTTATATGATATTAAAAAAAAAATCTGAAATAACATCTTGGAGTCAATTTTAGACTTCAATTAGTGTTAAGTATTCAAAAGTTTGTTTAATGGAATCAAATAAAAGAGTGAAACATTATTATATGAGTGTGCTTTCCTATTATTTGCTCGTCCGCTTACCTTTTCCAGTTTTGATATAAAAACACAGGCATTCCATTGTAAGTATTTGTAAATATTGAGATGATGTTTTCTAAGTTCTTGGATATATCTTCCAATACTATGCACGTGGTTATGCGTATCACAGCGTATATATTACAATGTACATGGATATATTTATACTAGACAATGATTCAGGTGGATATATGTAATTTCTGCAATAACGTGTTATTACAGACCCTTCCTCTTTTGAAGGGATAAATAATAATAAAAAAACCCTGCAATGATAAAAATACAATAACTCTGTTGATGCTAAAGAAATATTGTCACACCCAAAAGCCACAAAGGAACAGCATGAATTAACATAACATGAACTGTTTTAAACTAAAATATGATATAAGTAAATTTCCTGTCAAATGAAAATACACGCGACTCTTTAGGCGAATTAAAAAAAGATCAGACTTACAGTACAAAGAACTTAAAATCCAAGAAAATTCGATACAACAAGCCATATTCACATTTTCTAGCACCTTGTACATAGACCTGGCTATAATTAGAACAACTGCATCAATCAGTAGTGTAATCTCTCGGAAGAAAGGTTTGCTTGAGGCCGCCTTCTGGGAAGGAGGTCGAGCACTCTGACTCGATGGAAGGAGCCTGGTGCTACAATTGAGAAAGACAAAACTTCCAACTCCAGCTGTCTCTGTATGTTTTGGGAATCTGAGACTAGTACTTTTCCATCTTTCAGAAATTTCATAAAACGGGCTTTCAAGTGACTCCCAACCGGAGGTTGGGGTAAATTTAATTCACAATCGGATAAAAAGTTTCGATGTGTCGCACAAATAATGTAAAAAGTACTTGAAAATAATTTTTTTTGATATATCAACTAATAGAATTAGGTAAGTTAATTGATGCAGGAGAGGGTAACAGCACTCTGAAATCACAACTTTAATTAGAATAAGGTGATGAGAGAGGAGGGATAGAAGAGAGAGAACGAAGAATATAGGGAAGAAGAAATCAATGTAATAACTCAATATTCAATTCGAAATCAATTATCAAAAACTTTATAACCTTGTTCTGAGCTATTTCATATACAATTCCCAAAAAAGTTGAGAGTGGGAGTGCATTCAGAGTGTGTAAATGTTTTTAGATGTATATATTTTACTTTAAAATAATTATTTCAAAATCCTAAATACGAATTATCAGAAACTGGATAATATTGTTCCGAGCTAAGTCACATACTTCGGCAGCGGAAGTGAGATCCTGAGTGCAAGAGCGGCATTTCTCAAAAAAAATGAGAGTTGGATTGCATTCATAGTATCGTTGAGATTGGTAATGCCCTCGGAGTGGGACTATAATTTTTTTAGATCTATTTATATTACTTCAAAATAATTATAAAATCTTAAACACTATATTATTAAATTATCTGAAAGTACAAGTATACTAGTGTTATAAAAATAAATAGAAAAAGTCTTTAATTTAATCTATCTTTTTCACATCTCTAACAACAAGTAAAAAGTAATGTTATGTTCGCTTCAAGTTCTCGGGCCTTGCCCGATTCTTCATAATCAGTGCTCATAAATTATTGACTAAAAAAAAAAATTAATAAATAAGTTGACTAATGCTCGTAAATCATTAAATTAAATAAAATAAATATGAGTATGAATAAATTATTAGAAAATAAAAGATGCGCTTTCTTTTAACCTGGAACCTACTAAAAAGCCCAAGCCCAAGCCCAAGTATTGTATGTCAGCTTGACCAAACGAGCCTAACTTGTATTTGGTTGAGTTGCTGCCTTGAAGAGCTGGGCTTTGCTAAGCATAGGCGCACCTTCAACAATTATAGGTGTTGTAGTAATCCTATTATATTTTACATCCATTATATCCAGCTAAACATAAGTCTCAATTTAATAATATCTATTTATGTCAAATTTTAACAGTTTAATACAATTAAATAAAAAACATTCAAATGATCAAATTCTTAAGACAATAAATTTCATTAAGAAAATAAATTTTTGTGTAATAAAATTAAAAATTCTAATATAAAACAAGTACATAGTGTCAAATTTTATTTATTAGTTCATTAATTAAAAAAATCTTAATTTGTCAATACTAATTAGATAATTGATTTTATCCCTAATTGCAATAAAATAAAATAAAAAATAATTTTAAAATATTAGATAAGATCAAATTTCATTAAGTGCAATTAAATAAACAATTTCAAGCTATCAACCCTATATAGATAAAAAAAAAATGAATTAATTATTCTTAAATAAAAATTTCAATACCACAAACCATATTCCATCTTTTTTAAATAAGTACAATTGCATAAATAATTCTTAAGCAAAAAATAATATATAGGGCAAAATTTCATGTATTAAGTGTAATTAAATAAAAAGATCAAACATGTCAACCTTAATCGAGTTAAATTTCTTCAATTAGCTCCCATAAAAACAAATTTCCAATTTAAAAAATAATAGTCGTCCAATTAGTGAATTGAGTGGTGTAAAGTGATATAATTGAGAAGGGGTATTATGACGTTTAACGTACCTGATATTCTTATAGTTCTTTTATTAATTTTATTTAATGTATTGTTAGCATTTCATCAATAAAATTGCATCTAGTTATAATTTTTACAAATTTAGTGGGTGTCAGTGTAAATAATTCAAAAAAATAAAATACTATTTAATAAAGAATTCTGAAAGGGGGGAAATTATTGTTACTAGGTGATATACACGCGTAAATGATATTACACATCTTTCTTGCCCAATATCCTTGTTTCTCTCTCCTCCCTCCTACTCGACTCACTTTCTCTTTAGGGCAGTTAACGGGCGGAGTTGGCGGCAAGTTACAGAAGAAGGTGCCCCGGAGATTCGAATCGACGCCATACGATCGGTCCCCGACTTCCCCGAGAAACCCTAGGCACGGTTTGTACATATATTTATTTGCTTCAGTTTTGTATCGATTGCGTAATTTCCTTGATTTTAAATTTTCTCTTGTAAAGATGTTGAAAAGACATTGTTTGGTTTACATGCATTATAGGTTAAGTTGTTCTGGAATTTTTTGACTTGATTTTCACTTGTGAGGAACTAGGTTTCTGTAAATTCTGTGTGCCTTCTCATATTTAAAGTACATGCTTTTGTTTATGCAAGTGTGTAGGGTGTTTTTTTGTGATTTTGCTTATGCAAATGTGATTTTGCTTTTGGGCCATAAAAGTATGAGGTTCTGCAACTGCTATCCAGATGAGAGTACATGAGGTATGTTGTAATATACTTATTTTGGGTTTTGTATACAGTTCTGTTGAGAGATAGTTCCATGATATTTATAGTCCTTGTCTCGCACTTCTTTTGAAACAGAAGCAGTGGACAAGAATTCAGCTTCAATTGAAGTCAAGCCTCCCGCAGGATCTGAAGTCAGCCAAAGAACTGGTTTGGAGACTAATAATTGCTCTGTGGTGGGTAAGAAACGTTCCATCAAATCTAGTGTTCCTTGTTCTCATAATATAATTTGTATTGAACATGTATTTTGCCTTTTCTTGCTTCAAATGTGTCATAACCAGATACCAAGTGGGTCATTAGCCCGACGGTATAACCTCCCTACGTACAAAGATGGGGGTTGGAGGTTCAAGGCCCCCCGTGTGCGCAAAAGGTGTGTTACCTGCAAAAAAGAAATAAAAATTTGTTCTTAGCATATGTATTGAATGCAAAATAAAAAACCTAAATGCATGAAATCCCTCATGTTGATAAGAGCTGCATCGAAAACAAATATTTAGTATTCACTCTGTGAGACAAGAACTAATCGAGCAGGACAATCCAGAAAAAGGAATACACTGAAATGAAAGGGACCACAAATTTGTTGAAAATAAACTTGATAATGATAGATTCAGCTCCACATGCATGCATGCACAAAAGTTCAAGAGTGGCTGCAACACCATGCGTGAGTGAAGCCAAAGCATGCGTGAGAATGACATGCCAATATCCACCGAAATCAAGAATAACGGCGGATGAAGATTTGTGTTTTGTCAGCTTATATATTTCATGTCTATATATAGAGATTGTATGGTAGTGTAGTAAATCAGAAGCTAGAAGCTAGGAGAAAAGAAAGGAAAGAAAAAGAGAGAAAATTTTGTATTTTCAAGAGTGTGAGTTTTGAAATATAAGTTTCGTTCTTTCAATATTGTGTTGATCCTGGGCATGAGAATCACCTCAAGTGATTTTCAACATGGTATCAGAGCTTGGTGAAGCTTGAGCAAGCCCAAAAGTGAAAAAAGAAAATAGAGCCGCACCTTTCAAAGCCTATTCGTGAATCATAGGTGTTCAAACATAATTTTGAACACATAGCTAGCTTCTCCGTTCCAGCAGGAACGTAACCCCGAAAAAATCAGGCCGAAACTCCTCCACACGCGCCCCCACGCGCCGCCAGAAGATCGGCGAGTGAAGCCCACTCTCAGCTACGCGCCTGGTCATCTTCAACCTCCAGCCGCGCGTGGCCCCCACGTGCACCCATGCGCCTACGCGTTGTCACGTCAGCGTGTGACGTCACCAAATTGCCACGTCATCGCCACATCACCTAGCACGTCATCATCCACGTGGCCCAACAAACAGTTGACATGTGGCCCAACCAACTGCAGACACGTGTCCCAACCAGGATCCGACACATGGCCCAACAAGGAGCAGACACGTGTCACTGCCACGTCAGCCTCCACGTCAGAAAAAAACTGAAAATTACCAATTTACCCCTAGTTGGTATTTTGTCCGTTCCGGGCTCATTTTAACTCCGATTTGAGCAAACGAAGAGTCGTTCTTGACTAAACGGAACGCTCCAGACGCAACCGTATGATTGGTTTGACCATATTCAACACCGATTTTCAGAAATAAGCACCTCAAGTGCTTAAGCAAATCCGATGGCGTCCTCCAGCAATTTTTTCCAGCCCCAGCTTCCGCGACTGCACAAAGATAATTACGAGAAGTGGTGTATCATGATGAGAGTCCTTCTAGCCTCACAAGATTTGTGGGATGTGATCGATACCGGGTATGATGAACCCGAAGAAGTAGAGAATCTAAGTCAGGCCCAACAGGCCGAGCTTAAAGAAGAAAGACGAAAGGACAAGAAAGCGTTATATCTGCTTTATTAGAGTGTAGATGAATCAAGTTTTGAGAAGATCTCCGCCATCAACACCGCCAAGCAAGCATGGGAAATTCTTCGTAAAGCAAATCGAGGAATTGAAAAGACGATAAAAATTAGACTTCAAGGTCTAAGGGGGGAATTTGAATTGCTGCAGATGAAAGAAAGAGAGTCAATTTATGAGTACTTTACCAGAATATTGACAATTGTGAATCATATCAAAGGATGTGGAGAAAAGATCGAAGATGTACGTGTGCTCGAAAAGATAATGAGATCGCTCAATTCGAAATTTGAGTTCGTGGTTGTAGCCATTGAAGAATCGAAGCATTTGGATGGCATGACAGTTGACGAGTTACAAGTCACGCTAGAAATCCATGAACAACGAATGGACAAAAAGAATACCTCAAGCATCCCAGAGGACGAGCGAGTCCTGCAGTCAAAGTTCTCAGCCAGAGAAGGGAAATGGGGAAATTCACAAAGAGGTCGAGGTAGAGGTCGTGGCTATCAAGGATGAGAAGGTGAAGATGGGAAAAGAAAAGTGAAGTGTTATAACTACAACAGATACGACCACTATGCCCTGAATGCAGAAGTGAGCTAACAGAAGAAGATGAAAATGATGAACATGTGTACTTTGCAGAGAAAGACACAAATGAGCTAAACGGAATGATATTGAGGCTCAATATGAGAATCATGTTAGCTGGATATTTGGAGAAAAAACGGAGCCCAAGTAGCTCGTGATTGAAGAAGAAGAAAAGAATGAAGTAGAAGAAGTGTCACCAACAGTGCCACGAGATGAGGTTGAAGCACTGCCACCAACAATGACACAAATTGCTCCCGTACCTGACAAGAAGAAGTCAGATGTGGATCCGGGTGAAAGATACTTGAACAAGAAGAAGTCAGAAGAAGATTCGGTTAGCTTCACCGAAGCCATTCAAGAGAAGAAATGGAAGACATATATGGATGAAGAGAAGTTCACCATAGAGAAGAAGCAGTGTAGTCCACCAGAAGATCATAAGTCAACTGGGTTGAAGTGCGTCCATAAGACGAGAAGTGGAAAAGGCTAAGTTCAGAGATACAAAACTCGTTTGTTTGTGAAAGACTACAAAAGTAGAAAAGTGAAGCCATACAAGTTCAATAGTCTGAGGAAGAAATGTAATGCCTCGGTAATGGTTCCAGGGAAAGAAAACGGTATCTCTTCAGAGTTCAGGCAGGTCGATTCGGTTCAGTTCGAAGTGTTTGTCGCTAGTCGTGGACTTGACTATGAAGAAGAGAGTCAACCATCTCTATGCAAAACTGGACGAGAGAGAGGCAAAGCCAGTTGTAAGGAATGCAGAAATTCCAAGACGAGTCCACAAGACTGAAGATAGTGTTAGGAATGCAAAAGTATGGAGAATCAAGTTGAAGGGGGAATGTTGAAAATAAACTTGATAATGATAGATTCAGCTCCACATGCATGCATGCACAAAAGGTCAAGAGTGGCTGCAACACCATGCGTGAGTGAAGCCAAAACATGCGTGAGAATGACATGCCAATATCCACCGAAGTCAAGAATAACGGCGGATGAAGATTTGTGTTTTGTCAGCTTATATATTTCATGTCTATATATAGATATTGTATGGTAGTGTAGTAAATCAGAAGCTAGAAGCTAGGAGAAAAGAAAGGAAAGAAAAAGAGAGAAAATGTTGTATTTTCAAGAGTGTGAGTTTTGAAATATAAGTTTCGTTCTCTCAATATTGTGTTGATCCTGGGCATGAGAATCACCTCAAGTGATTTTCAACAAAATTGAAGAGAGATGCGTTTATTCCAGGAACTTAACATAAATGACTTTTTTTTTATAGCTTTCTTCACGCTTTAATATTCACTAAAATCATATTCTTCACATTCAATATTCGCTTACCTTGAAGGGGCACTTCTTCAGTTAAAGTGAATTGAAGTTCTGTTAGTTTTTGTAGACTATTATGTGATCTACTGCTGTGTTATGGCCATGTGCTTCCACTGGCCATCTGGCCTAGAGAATGAGAAACATCATTTTCTCTGTTCCTCTGTTCTGTGTGTGCCACGGTGAAATCGTGTTCCACATGGATGGGTATGCTTCGTGTAATTAAACTGAACTTTGGCCAATTAGAAAGGTAGTGTAATATCTCGAATGAAAGGTTTGCTTTAGGCCGCCTTCTGGAAAAGGGTCGAGCACTCTGACTCAATGGAAGGAGCCTGGTGCTACAATTGAGAAAGACAAAACTTCCAACTCCAGAATGAGAAAGGTTTGCTTTATTGCATAGGATGGAATGATGGATATGCTTCGGCTCATTAAGTTGAATTATGGTTAATTAGACAGGTACCATAATATTCGGTTAAAAAAAAAGACTCGTTGGAACCCCCCCTTTCGAGAAAGAGCTTGAGCACTCTAGATCGATGGAAGGAGCCTGATGCTATAATTAAGAAAGAAAAAACTTAGCTAAAAACCTACCCCATCCTTGATATATTCTGGGAATATGAGACTAGTACTTTTTTATCTTTCAGAAATTTCGTAAAACGGGCTTTCGAGAGACCCCAACTGGAGGTTAGTGTCCAATAGAATGTCTCATCTACATAGGGAGGGACTGCTCCTTTGACCTCTGTTAATGGCTTGAAAAGTACCCTCACTCACTGCCTAAAAGAAAGGGGGAAGTATGCTCGATACATGTGCAATATGCTCGGGTTTTAACTACATTGATTAACTGATGAGACCTGCATTAAATGGATTTTGTCTTTCCTGGTGTTGGGAACCTAAAAAGTTGGCGTTGGGTTGCCATCCGGTTGTCTAATTACTTAGAGGGTTAGGCAAGTGGGCTTTCAAATAAGAGGGATTTGCTCTTGAAACCAACAGTGTTTATTCTAAGCTATGACGGGTTTTATATATACGTGTATATAACACCATAGAGAATATTCTTGTTGTAATGGTTCTTGTTGTTAGGTTTCTTCAGTTTGTAGTGAAGACCCAAATTTCAGACCTATATCTTGAATCATTCCCAACCCTTTGCTTATGTAACCTCTATCAAAACCCTAATGTGGCGTATGGCGGTGGCTGGCTGTGGCAGCTGGTTGTGACGGTGGGTGTTGGTTGCGATGTGTTGTTTTACTTTCTGTATGTGGCGTTGTAATGTTGGTCTTCTGCTATGGCAATGAGGAAGAGCATCATTTCTCAAAAATATTGAGAGTGGGATTGCATTCAATGTCGTTGAGATTGGGAATGCCCTCTGAGTGTGTAATTTTTGTTAGATCTATTTATTTTACTTCTAAATGATGATTTTAAAATCTTAAATACTAGATTATTGAATCATCTGAAAGTACAAGTATACTAGAGTGATAATAGTAAATAGAAAAAGTCTTTAATTTAATCGGGCATTAGCCACCCCACATTCGAAGTTAATTGAAGAAGAAAGGAAAAAATGTCCAATGAAGTGATTCTGAAGGTGAAAGGAGAAATCGAATGCTATGTTTTTCACATCTCTAACAACAAGTGAAGTTATATTGGCTTCAAGCTCTCGGGCCTTGCCCGATTCTTCATAATTAGTGCTCATAAATCATTGACTAAAGGAAAAAAATAATAAATAAGTTGATTAATGCTCATAAATCATTAAATTAAATAAAAGAAATATGATATGAAAAAAATCATTAAAAAATAAAAGTTGTGTTTTATTTTAGCCTGGAACCTACTAAAAGAGCCTGGCTTGTACTTGATTGAGGCGCTCTAGCCTTGAAGAGCTTGGGCTTTGCTGAGCGTAGGCGCACCTTCAACGACTATAGAAATGTTAGAACTAAATGCATATATAGAATTCAGTTGCAGTTGAAAGCTGTGCATAATTACATATGCACGTACCTCTTGTTGGATTTGGGTAAAAGTGGAAGCAACAAAGCTAGGTACTGTAAATCCTAGAGTAAAGTGCAATAAACCTTCCTGAACTATCTTAGTTTTGCAACTAACCCCCCTGAACTAAAAATCACCCCCCTAAACTATCAATTTGGTGCAATAAGACCCCATTCCCTTGTAAAAGACCATCCTACCACTTTAATAAAAAAATTCATTCTTCTAATTTTACCACTATATTTTTTATCTTTTAATTTTTAATTTTACCATTCATCTTAATCGTATTCGCGTAAGTATATTCTCAAAAATAATAATACAAAAGTTCATATGAGGTAATTATTGAATTTTTATGTAATAAAATTGATATTAGAATTTTGTTTGATTTAATGTATTAAACTTCTCACCCTAAATTTAAAATTTTTAAATGCTAAAATAAAAACCTTTTTTCTTAAGATATAAAAATTACTTGAATAGCAAAAAAGTAAATTTTTGTGTTATATATAAATAGACCCTTTTAATAAAAAAATTCATACTTCTAATTATGCTATTATATTTTTTTGATCTTTTGAGATGTTAATTCTACCTAGGGGTGTTCAAAAAAGGTTCGATTTCGGTTCCTGCCGCAACCGGTTTTTTCGGTTTTTAAAAAATAATAATAACACCAAATATCAAAAAATAATATAATTATAAACTAAATTAAAGAGAGTATTTCAAAATTTTAATTATTACAAACCTAAAGTTAATTAAAACATATCAAATTATAACTTATAATTTTAAATATAATATAAAAAATATATAAAGGTAAGAATATAACACTAATAATAAAAAAAAAAGTATATATAAAAAAACCGGTTCGGTTCCGGTTCGGTTCGGTTCCAAAGGGTTAAGAACCGGAACCGAACCTAATATTTCGGTTCTTTGATTTTTGGAACCGGAACCGGAACCGAACACTCCGGTTTCGGTTTGGTTCTGCTTTCGATTCGGTTCTTAATTCTACCATTCACTTTAATTGTATTCGCATTAAGTATATTCTCAAAAATAATAAAAAATTTATAAGTTGTAATTATTAATTTTTAAAATTTTGTTTGATTTAATGTATAAAACTTCTCATCCTAAATTTAAACTTTTTCATGGAGGATATATTATCAAATTTGTATAAATTATTCCATAATGTATGTTAATAAGAAAAATGCATAAATATTATTCAATAAGAAAGGGCATTATGGTCATTAATGAAATAATTTGGGCAATTTGCAACTTCATGTCATAGTTAAGGGATTTTTTGCCATTTTCAAAGTTTAGGGGGGTTTGTTGGGAAAGAGAGTATAGTTCAAGGGGGTTTATTGCACTTTACCCTAAATCGTAAGATATTATAAGGAAGAAAAAATATTTAAATATGTGATAGATGGAGGGATCGATGATTATAATGGTTTTTTTGGTTACTATTCCTTAGTGTTCTGTTCTGGTCTGCTGGATGGTACAGTCTGTTCGGTTGCCTGGGATATCTCCACATGGAGTGGTCAAGATCCCGCCATTTATTTCTATTACAGCCGTACTAAGGGGAAAATAGGGCTGAAAGATAAATGTGTTGTCAAACCTTCATCTTTTTTTTTTTGAACTATTATTACTATTTGTTTGTTTTACTTAATATAAGAGAAAGAGAGATATTAGGGTTTGTGAGTATTTTTTGTGTGTGATTCGATATTTCTGAATTGAATATGGCTTCTTCCGAAAATCACCCATGTTTCAGAAGATCTAAATATTACGTGGACAAGAAAGAAGAAAGGGATCTGTACCAGCTATTTGCTCATAATAGTGTATGTATTTGTTCCTTTTCTATTGCAAATACCCTCGGTTCTTCTAATTTCTTTATATATATATATATGTATATATATGTATCGATGTGTGTGTGTGTGTTTTGGATATACATATTATATATATATATGTCCTAATTTAATCCACTGTTGCATGCGTTTCATGTTGATCACCTTTACAGTATGTCTGGTGTGTTCGGTGGGGTCAATTCTATTCCGAGTTGCCACAAGAGTGAAAACCTCGCTAAGGCGTCTGAATGAGCAATTGAGCTCTACAATGACAAATATGTATGTATACATTTTGTTTCACTCCCATCTTCCAAATGAATAATATATTACATGGGTTTTTTACTTTTTCCTTTTTTGTTTGATTACTACTTTGTTTTCTCATTTTGTGTGTTTTGGTTCTAGGGTTTGGTGTACAAGTTTGTGGAAGTTGGCAAGGCAAATGTAAAGATTGTTTGTGGTTTTGATTATTACATTACCTTTCTGGCCAAACAAGGTGATGATGGTCAGCCTCGTGTCTTTCAAGCTGTTGTGAATGACTTCGTTCATGGATTAAAAGTCCTGTTTTGTCAACAAATATCTTTTTCTGTGTCAGATTACCTGTCCACATATTGAACCATGTGCTAATGTTAGTAAGACTTGACTATGAGAATATATTTGAATGAAAATTATCAACTTCTATTTAAGCTGCCTAATGCAAATCATGCCAGTTGGAAAAGCGCACTCCTAATAGACTCGTAAGAATTTTTACTAGAAGAGTATGATTGCGGGTGAAGTATCTGGTGTCTGGCATATAGTAGTCGGATATGGGTATGAGATATACGCGTCCGACACTCTTGGATTGTCCTTTACCTACAAATATATATAGTCATTCGTTGTGTCTTTCTAGATGTGATTTGACTCATCTGACACCTCGATAAATACCCGTATTCAAGACACATATCTCCGTCTATGCAACATAGTTGGCAAAACAGGGTTAGTTTGAGCTGGGGCTTGTTGATAAAAAAATTGTGCAGCAGTTTTGGAATATCGAAGCATAAAATGGGTAGTGTCAAATTTCATGTAATGTTCCTTTGCCCTTCCTTTTTCTTCTAGGAACCTATAATTAAATGGTTTAATTACTTTAGGCTCGTGTTTTCGATATTTTTCTGAATGATTTCTTGATCGATGTTAAAGCTTTGCAAATCTCCCTCTCCCGACTAATTAATTATGGGACGTCATTAGTTTTAATCACATTTTCCTCTTTTCTTGTTCTTCTCCCCCTTCCCCTGGTAGTGAATATCTTCAATGGTCAAAAGGGAAGTCTCTCTCTCATTATATTGGAATCCATACATATTGGATGTGCTGGATCATTGTTCTATTTGCTTGATTTTGTGGGATTTCTCATCTTTGGCATGTACATATATTGTTATTTGTTTGACTGATGTATATATATGAGCTATTGAGGACCTTTTGCATTTGGAAAATCATTGAATCAGTCATATGCTAATCTCAATATAAAGAACAAGCTACAACAAAGAAAATTTATGGGTAAAATGGTTCACAAGAACTATCATGATCAAGTTGTTCAACTAAGAGAAAATGTGTCTAACGTGAACAAAACATAGATTGTTGCCCGCTGTACAAGAATGAGTAGTAGAGTGGAATTTACAACAGTACAGTCTTTATTTATAGTAAATAATAGTTTGATATACAAAAATTCATAATTACAAGTTACGATGAAATTAATATGTAGTTTTGGGGTTATAGTATGTTTTGTTTTATGGACTTAGTTTACTACTAACCAGTGATATGTTTTAAAATTTTGCTTGTTGGAAGCCTGTGTTTTACAAAACCCTTTCTTTTGTCGAGCCATGTCCAACCAAGGATTTAGTATATATTCAGCTATACTTAGGGGCGTGGGGTCCCACACACGTCTGTAGCAGACACGTAGCCCATACTGCCACAACACCCCAAGGAGTTGTCTGTCCTTCCTAGATGCGGTGTCATACTTCAATAAAAATGTGAATGGGGCAGTTACATATTGGCCGTAATATTTAGTTTTTCCATTTGGAAAGTTGAGGTGGTTGTTCTGCGAAATTTTTTGCACTTGACCTAATTCATTTTAATGTCTCTTTTTTATTTGAGGATGTTCTAGTAATCTTTACCTTACATACATCCCTTTTTTGGGCAGTAATTAAAAGATGATAAATATATAGTTAGCTTAATTGGTGTATGACTAAGAGTTGAATGCTTTCATAGCTAATTCAGCAATAAATAGTTCGATTGAGTTAGATCATTGGCAACATAATATGTAAAGAATTGGCTGCTTGTAGTGAGGAGATATCGGTTGGAGTTTAAGGAGTAGCATAATAGGAACTTGATACAATTTCATCATTCAGATAAATTTTGATCTTGGATGGATTGGACATGTAACAATAGCCAGCCTTTGAAGCCATGTTTTGATATATTATGTGCTGAGACTTATTTATTTATTTTGCAGGTGATACGTACTTTGGAATCTAATGGATTAACATTTAGATGGAGGGGGATTGCACTCCCTTATATAATTAGGACTCTTTTTATTATGGATGCAATAGATTGCTATGTACTAAAAGCCTGTTTGTGAAACTTGTATTATTTGGGTATTGGTAACTATGAATGGTAGGTTTTGGGTAATACAGAAGAAGAGGACCGAGTGTTAGGCTAGGCTTTTATGATGTCATGCATATTAGTTGTTATTTGGTATTAAAGGAAAATCTATTTATGGTGAATAATTAGTATTGTTTTAATTAATAAATCCTCACACACACATACATACACCCATACCCACCTCTACACAAGCTGCTCATATAGTCTCTTATTGCCCAATAAATTCGTTATAATGGAATCTGTACATATTGGATGTGAGATTTAGTTTAAATTTTGTGCTGGATCATTGTTCTATTTGCTTGATTTTTGGGATTTCTCATCAATAGACGATAGGCATCTAGATATATTGTTATTTCTTTGACTAATGTATATATACGAGCTATTGAGCAGCTTTTGCATTTGGAAAATCATTGAAGCAGTCTTATGCTATCATGTTCAAGCTTTTCAACTATTGAAAGAATGTGTATAACGTGAACAAAACAAAATATAGATGGTTGCCCGCAGTGCAATAATGTTTGAGACTGTGGGACAGTGATCATGGATGAGATAAATTATTTGTTTTATGGAATTACTTTACTACTAACCAATGATATGTTTTAAAATTTTACTGAAGTTGTTACAAAAACTTTGCTTGTGTTGTGTGAACCAATGTAATATCTCTTTATCTCTAATGTCCAATGATAGTGAAGTGTTAGTGTACATAAGCCAAGTCGGGGCCGAACTACTTTTAATATCGTGTTATTTATGTTTTTGTATTATTTGTTATTTGGATCTCCATATATTGTTCGTTATTTGCTTCCGTTGTGTCAAAGAAGAGGAATAATTTCTCACATATTAGTATATCGGTAGCATTAGAACATCTTCCTAAGAATGGCAACAAATCGGGTTTGGGACGGGTTTGACTAAATCCATTACCACCTCGTAAAAGAATTACCAATATATTACGACCTCAAACCAACATCGGATTTTAATCGGTAATACCATTACCACCCCGTCAAAACAAATTGATTCCATCGGGTTACCCTCGGTACCTACAAAATTTTAAACTTAACTTTAAACTTTTAATGAAACAACATCGCATACATAAATGACTATTTGGTATGAAAAAAAAAAGATGGTATTTTTCTTATTGTTATTATTTGATATATTTTATCATTAATAATAATGAACCTCTCATAATATGGGTATTTCCAACAAAACCCTAAATCTATATTTTTTTTAAACCTTTCCATTCTTCATGCCAGGGACTCAAGGAGTTGGCTTCCTGAAGTGAAAAAAGAGAGGCCTTAGTCTGGTTAATTTCCTCAGGTTGCTTGTTTTTTTTTGGTTTCTTGAGCTGGGCTCCCTTTGGGCTTTGATGCCCTCCTTTTGTAAAGTGCTTTACTTTTAGGCTAAATTACACTCACATTCCTTAAGATTTAGATAAATTTCACTTAAATGGTGCATTTGAGGTTTATTATAATTAGGGTTATTTGCGAAAAAAAACCCTATAGTTTGATACTAGGTGCGAAAAACCCCCAATTGTTACAAAATGTGTGTATAAATCCACTATGTTTAAAAAATATGCAACATACCCCCAAAACGATATGAAATCCCTAAAATATCCCTTCTAACCTAATAAAAATAATAAATATTAAATTAATAATTAATAATCTATAATAAAAATATATTAAATAAAAAATAAATAAAGTGAGTAAAAAAGTTTTTAAAAAATGTACTTTTTTTCAATTATTTTTAATATTTTTGAAAGTAAAATTGTATTTGTTGGCCATGAAATTTATTCTCGGACAATAAATCATATTTTGATATTAACAAAACATTTAAAGCGTGTTTGGTACTTATGATTCTGAGTTAAGCATTTCAGCAAAAGACAAGTGAATGACTCGGAAAACAAGCTCGGAAAGAATGCTTGCATAAAAAGGAAAATGCAACAAAGAAATTGAAGCACGGAAACGGAAAATCAAATATTCAACGGAAAAGCGAAAGTCGAAGACTCAAGACTCAGGGTAGATAGGTCGGGGTGCGATCATTGTAACAAGGTAATTTTATGTGTCAATATTATCGTATAACCTCAAGTATAAAATGAACCGAACTCAAATGGAAAGAAAAAGGATTTACCGAACTCAAGCAGAAAGAAAAATGATTTAAACAAGTATTTTTCAAGTCATAGTCGACTAAAAGAATCCTTTGTATTCTCTAGTAGTCGACTAAACCAATCAGGAGTAACAAGTTTTTCATCCATTTGAAGTAGTCGACTAAGGCCTAGAGTAGTCGACTAAAGCTACTCCATCTAGTCGACTAAAGCATCAACTAGTTGACTAAGGCAGCCCATCTAGTCGACTAAAAGCTCATCTAGTTGACTAAGAGAGCCCATCTAGTTGACTAAAGACTCTAAATAGTCGACTAAATGCTCCTTAATTTCTGCAATTTCAACAGAAACATTTTCCATATTTTGAGCATCATGTCTAATGGATTTCAAACGGCTCTTGACTTATCAGTACATTATTCATTCTTCAAAACCCTAAAGGCTCCATATATATAGAATGAGATGTATCATTTGTAAGCAAGAGATTGCACAAGAAAAAGAAAGAAAAGCTTTCAAACTTCATACATAAATTTTTCTGCAAAAGCCATTGAAACCAAGCAAGCAAAAATTTGATTTTGGGCAAAAATCTCAGAAGTTTCAAACTCTAGTATTTCTTCTTATTCTCCAAACATCTTTCATTGATATATCCTTTGAGAATACATATCTAGAGCAATTGAGAAATCACCAAAAACACTTAAGCTTATATTGATTTATCTTTCATAAAAACCTTTGGGTTTTGAGTGTTTTTATTCTTGAGTGATTCAATTGATTACATACGAATTTGTGATCTCGGACAAGTGAAGTCCATCGATTTTTCAAGAGAGGGTTGTTCTCTTGGTTGAGAGACAAACTCAAGAGGCTTGTGTTGTAAAGGTTTGCCATTCCGGCTGTTAAGGAAGGGCTATAGTGAAAGGATCGGGAAAAGTCTCAAGAAAGGGTTCTTGAGCCGAGGAGTAGGAGTTACCGAACCTCGAAAAAATCACGGTGTCAATCTCTCTATCTCTTTCTCTTTATTTCATTAATTTGCATGTTATATTTACTTGAATATATTATATGCTATAATTAGTCTTGTGATAGGTTGTTAGATAAATTGAATTGAATCATTCACTTGATTATTGAAGAAATTGATTATTGAATATAGCTTGTTCCAATTTCAAAAAGAGTTAGAAATATTTTTGAACACCCTATTCACCCCCCTCTAGGGTTAATTAGTGACTAACAATTGGTATCAGAGCCTAATCTCTATTAATTTTAGACTTAACCGTCTTAGAGAACGATCATGGCCTCATATTTAGTCACTCACGTTGAAGGACAATCTAATAATAGACCCCCATGGTTTGAAGGATCAAACTATAGTTATTGGAAGACTAGAATGATAGATTTCTTCAAGCTATTAACTATCAAATATGGCAAGTAGTTCTTGAAGGACCATTTGTATTAACCAAAGTCGTTGATGGAAAAACCGTTCCCAAATTACCAAATGAGTGGGATAACGATGACCGTAAGCTCATGTCATACAATGCTAAAGCCAAAGTTAATTTAAATTGTGTATTGAGTCCAAATGAATTTAATCGTGTATCTACTTGTTCAACGACTAAAGAAATATGGGATAAGCTTGAGGTGACTTATGAAGGTACCTCTCAAGTACGTGAATCCAAAATTGATATACTCATGCATGAATATGAATTGTTTGCTATGAAAGATGATGAAAATGTAAATTCTATGATGTCTCGTTTTACAAATATTTTGAATGGACTAAAGCATCTTGGTAGAATTGTTCCTAGATCTGATGCGTCACGCAAAGTGCTTAGAAGTCTTCTGGCAAAATGGGATGCAAAGGTAATGGCAATCAAAGAAACTCATGATCTCAGCACCATGAGTCTTGATGAGATTTTCGGCTCTCTACTCACTTGGGAAATCACGTTGAAATCTCGTGAAGACGACATCAAGCCAAGAAAAGGTATATCTTTACAAGCCTCTACTAAAAATAAAGCCATTGAGCCAAGTGAAGAAGAAGTGGATGAGGACATTGCTTTGTTCACTCAAAAATTCAAGAAATACCTTCAAAGAAAGAAAGCCAATGGTGGAAGATTCATGAGGAGAATCGAACCAAAAGGCGAGCCTAGCAAAAGGGAACCTCCAACGTGTTTCAATTGTGGAAAGCTGGGACACTACAAATGTGATTGCTTCAAGCTCAAGAAGGAGAACGAGAAAAGACCAAGCAAGATGGCTATGAATGCCACATGGGATGACTACGACTCATGTGACTCGGATGAGGAGGAAAATGGCAAGGAAACGGAAAATATTTGCCTCATGGTAAATGAAGAAAAAGTACATTTAAATTCATATGCAATAGATAAATCTAAATTGTCATATGATGAACTTCTCTTTGATTATAATGAATTGCAAGATGCGTTTGAATAATTACATGATGAATTTGAAAAATTAGCTAGAAAACATATTCTTCTTAAGAAAGCTAAATCTTCATGTAGCTCTACTAGTTCCAACTTAGAAACTCCAAGCAATGACAAAAGCATTGAGCTAGAAAAGGAAAATAATCGGTTGAAAAATACTATAGATGATCAAATAAATGTCTTAGCTAAATTTACAAAAAGAAAAAAGAACCTTAGTATTATGTTAGGAAGACAAAGAGGTTCATTTGATAAATGTGGTCTAGGGTATGATGCATTTGACAAAGATGCTCTTATTTTGAAAAAGAGAAAAATATTTAGTTCTACATTTACAAGACAATCATCTCATACATCTTCAAGTGATTATAAGCATGTTACATGTTATTATTGCAAGAAAAATGGACATAAGGCAAATGCATGTTTACTTAGAAAAAATAAAGTGATAACAAAAATGATTTGGGTTCCAAAAGGGACCATTGCATGCTTACGTAGAAAGGAGAATGTTATACTAAAAACGATTTCGCTTCCGAAAGGAACCATCGCATCTCTCTTTAACCCTAGTGGACCCAAGATAAATTGGGTACCAATTACATAAATTTGTTTTGTAGGTATGCTTGAAGTCCGCCTTAAAGGAAAAGGCTTCTTGATAGCGGATTCTCAAGGAATATGACATGAGACAAATCAAAGTACATTTCTCTAAAAACTTATGAAGGAGGAAACGTAACTTTTGGAGACAACTCTAAAGGCAAAATTATAGGGATTGGCTCAATTGGTATATTTTCCTCTCTTTCTATAGATAATGTACTTTTGGTTGATGGTTTGAAGCATAACTTATTTAGCATTAGCAAATTGTGTGACAATGGCTATGATGTTATTTTTTGGACCAATGCATGCTTAGTTGAGAAAGATGGGAAACAATTGTTCAATGCTAAAAGAAACGGAAATTTGTATACTATGTTGTTTTATGAATGTATTCATTGATTGATGAATAATCATTATTCATGCATCACATTCTTTTGATTATCTTGAAATTGCATGAGAAGAGTGACACATTGATTTAGAGAGAAATTATTTCAAAATGGCGACTCTTATGAAAATTTCTTTTCATTGTGCTTTCAAATGTTCAAAGAATTTTGAAATTAAAAAGAAATGTTTCTTCCTATGTGCTATAGCTTTACAAATCTTGAAAAAGGGCATATAATTTATTTTTGCTAATCAAGGGAAGTTATATTGGTTTTCTTGTCAATTCTTGACAATTGAACATGAATGATGCATATGGTTGTTTATTATGATTCATATATGAAATAGAGTTTCATTCCTATTATTAATTTCATATTGGTTCATTTACTTGTTAAATAACCATGAGCATATCTTACTATTTGAATTGGCAAATGCACTTCATGATAATGTTCTTGAATGATAAATTCAATTGAAGCATAGTGGTTGTAGAACATCATTCATTTTGTGCTAATGTGCTTATAATGAATTATAAATGTGCTAACACAAATGGACCCTAGAGCAAAAAGGGTACCAAAGAAAGCTACTTGAGTATGTTTTGTAGGTGTGGATTGATTCCTTACTCAAGAGGGAAGATGAAATCTATTGATTCTTCATTTGTGACGCTATAACTCAAAAGGGGAGATGGAATCAAGGTCTCTCACAAAATGAGTGGACAATACAAATCATCTACAAGCAACTCTAAGTAAAATGGGTAGAGCTAGCACCATGGTACACATTTTCTAACCTCCACTACTAATGTGCTTTCATTGATGAGATTAAACATGACATACATATGCTTATTCAAGTATGTTGAATCGTTATTGATATGTCATGAAATAAATTTGATGATCGGTAATGAAGGTGATTGGCTAATTGGTGCATGAAATTGAATATGCTTTTACTGAATTCTTGATAGTAGCTTGCTTTGAAATGACGTGGATATATAAAATAAAATCTTGATCATACATGAAATTTAAAGAATATAGTCATGTCCACCTCTAGACCATCAAATCTATTTCACTTGAATTTGGTTGATTACTTGAGTAGCTATGTCTTGATATTTGTTCATGGGCCTTCATGATTTTAGTGCTTTATCTAAATTCTCTTGATATGACATATTGCACATTAAATTGAGGTGTGTGATTTTGAACTGAAATTAAGACGGACTTGGGATATATGCTTAATCAAATAAGTCCACACTAGTAAACCTCAAGAGAGCAAAATTTTTTTGAATGATCCTTCTAATGCAAATGAGGATAAGGAATTTGTGATGGAATTCTATGTGGTTAAATGATTCATCATCCTCTATTATATAACTTCTTAGTGATCATTCTAGAGGTATTTGCATAAAGATTTTCATAAAAATGATATCCATGATGTTTAGCCTTTGTTGTTTCAAATTGAAACCTTAGTTGAAACTATTTAATATATGCTTGGATCTTTATTATGAAAATGAACTATAGGTTCTTCTTTGAATGAAACATGTTGAAAAGATGGAGATATTATGCTCAAATGTTGCTATCTTGAATGTTTATTGAAAAACATGAATCATGAGTCTTATGTGCACATATCATGAAAGACATACGTTTTTATTGTTTTTGTATTATTATTATTTTCTCAATGATATATAATATTTTCTATATCTTAAACTTTTATATCATTATCATACATGCATACTCTTGTATATTTTACAATGCATATTAATGTTGCAATCTATGTCTAATAGTGGTGACTCAATGTTTTGACCATTATTATCCCATGATCTTAACCAAGAAGGATATAAATTATTCTTTGCACATGTGAATGGAATTAAATTTCTAAGAATGCCACATGCCTCTTTGCATAAAATATTTTTATCTAATGCATTCTTATATGATTTTAAAATGAAAAATTTTCATGTAGAGAATCATAATGCTTTGAAATATATAAGTTTTAGACAATGGGTTTTAAAACTATCATAAGCCGTGCTTAACTTGAAATATGTTCCAAAATGGTGTTTTGAATGGCTTTAAGTGATTTTCTTATGGATGAAGGTTATTTTAGAACCTATTGATAAAAATTCTTTTTGTTGTTTATCATTTATAACTTATCAAATTTGGTTATAAGATTCACATTGGAGTATTATGTTTACCAATATTTGATGTGTTGTGCAAAGAAGTTTATCACAAACATGCAAACTATTTCAAAATGAACATCATAGATGAACTTATTTCCTTCGTGGGTAAAATACATTTAAGTGTCATGACATAATTTCAAATACTTTTTGACACTTCAGTTTTGGGATTATATGGTTTCCTTAGTTGACTACTCTTGGACTTAGATGATTAGTAACATAAATAAGAGTATATATTATGTATTACTTTGTTCATTATCTTGGTTCATCTTTTATTATTTTAAATAAGTATTTTTATCATATATATAAGAGATATATTTTATGCACTTGAGAAAAATACATATCATTGCCATTACATTAAAATTTTCAAAGACGTGCATTTATGAGAGATATTGAGCTCATTTTCATAATTATAATTTTCTTCGTCAATATTCTCACCATTTTTCTCCAAGAGAACTCATTGTGTAAAATTCATAGAGAAATGGAAATGTCTTTGAATATTATTGTGTTAGCATTTGTCTTGTGTATTTTTTACTTGCTTATTTTAGAATATTCATTTCTTAGACATCGCCATGATTTTTACTCTATTCACATTACATTCTATGATTAGATGTTATATATGTGTTTATTGATTTTCATGTGGTTAAGATAGAGATATTGTTGACTTATTATTAAGTGCTCATATGTGATTTTAAGTGAATCTTCATACATGACTATGTGATTTTAAATGATCTAGTGATTGAGTGTTTCTTGTTTGCATATAGTGTGTTGAATACTTATGATTTGAACTTTCATTCAAACACACACTTGAACATTAAGTCACTTTTCATTTGAGTCATTCACTTGATACATGTACTTATTATATGAAAATGGAGTGATTATTCGAAACAAAGCAAGATTGGTAGCTCAATGTTACAATCAAAAGGAAGGTATTAACTACGATGAGACTTTTGCACTCGTAGCTAAATAAGAAGCAATTAGAATGCTTCTTGCATTTGCATCATCTAGAAATTTTATTCTTTATCAAATGAATGTCAAAAGTGTTGTTCTAAATGGTACTTTAGAGGAAGAGCAACCATCCGGTTTTGAAAATTATCTTTTTCCAAATCATGTTTTCAAATTGGCTAAAGCTCTATATGATTTAAAGCAAGCTCCTCGAGCTTGGTATAAGAGACTTAGCGGGTTTTTGACTCAAAATAGTTTTACAAGAGGGAAAATTGACAACACACTTTTTACAAAAATCATTAAGAATAATTTGTTGATTGTCCAAATATATGTTGACGACATTATATTCGGCTCAACAAATGATTCTTTATGTAAATAATTTGCCACAAGTATGAAAAATGAATTTGAAATAAGCATGATGGGTGAGTTGAATTTCATTTTAGGGTTGCAAATCAAGCAAAGCTCGGATGGCTTATTCATTAGTCAATCCAAGTATACTAAAGATTTGCTAAAACGATTTAGTATGGAGGAAACCAAACATGTCGTAACTCCTATGTGTACCTCAATTAAGCTTGATAAAGATAAACATAGTAAATGTGTTAATATTACTAACTATAGAGGCATGATCGATAATTTGCTTTACTTAATCGCTAGTAGGCCGGATATAATGTTTAGTGTGTGCCTATGTGCTTATTTTCAATTATGTGCCCATTAAATGCGAAATTACAAGCGTTATTTGTATATCAAAGAATCCTATTCATCATTCACGAACCAAACACATCGAGATTAGGCATCATTTCTTACGTGATCATGTTACTAAATGAGACTTGTATTGTTTTTTTATTGACACTAAAAATCAATTAGCGAATAATTTCACAAAGCCTTTTCCGGAGGAATCTTTTTCAAAACATTCGTAGAGAAATTGGGATGGCTTTGGATGTTGATGTACTATCATGATAAATTCTTTATTCAACCGTCACTTCCCAATTTTTTATGTTGCCAAAGGAGGAGAAGTTAGTTGCTTTAGTGTATTATGCTTTCGTGTATGCAAGTCATGTTTATGTGTGACTCCATGCAAGTGTATGAAATTGCAAAAATATATTTATTAAGGGGGAGCATGTAATGCACACATTGATGGGGAGTATCACTTGATACTTCACCACTGACACGTAAACACGAAATGTTTTGTCAACATTAAAAAGGAAGAGATTGTTGGCCTTGAAATTTATTCTCGGACAATAAATCCTATTTTGATATTAACAAAACATTTAAAGCGTGTTTGGTACTTATGATTCTGAGTTAAGCATTTCAGCAAAAGACAAGTGAATGACTCGGAAAACAAGCTCGGAAAGAATGCTTGCATAAAAAGGAAAATGCAACAAAGAAATTGAAGCACGGAAACGGAAAATCAAATATTCAACGGAAAAGCGAAAGTCGAAGACTCAAGACTCGGGGTAGATAGGTCGGGGTGCGATCATTGTAACAAGGTAATTTTATGTGTCGATATTATCGTATAACCTCAAGTATAAAATGAACCGAACTCAAATGGAAAGAAAAATGATTTACCGAACTCAAGCGGAAAGAAAAATGATTTAAACAAGTATTTTCAAGTCATAGTCGACTAAAAGAATCATTTGTATTCTCTAGTAATCGACTAAACCAATCAGGAGTAACAAGTTTTTCATCCATTTGAAGTAGTCGACTAAGGCCTAGAGTAGTCGACTAAAGCTACTCCATCTAGTCAACTAAAGCATCAACTAGTTGACTAAGGCAGCCCATCAAGTCGACTAAAAGCTCATCTAGTTGACTAAGAGAGCCCATCTAGTTGACTAAAGACTCCAAATAGTCGACTAAATGCTCCTTAATTTCTGTTGTTTCAACATAAACATTTTTCATGTTTTGAGCATCATGTCTAATGGATTTCAAACGGCTCTTGACTTATCAGTACATTATTCATTCTTCAAAACCCTAAAGGCTCCATATATATAGAATGAGATGTATCATTTGTAAGCAAGAGATTGCACAAGAAAAAGAAAGAAAAGCTTTCAAACTTCATACAGAAATTTTTCTGCAAAAGCCATTGAAACCATGCAAGCAAAAATTTGATTTTGGGCAAAAATCTCAGAAGTTTCAAACTCTAGTATTTCTTCTTATTCTCCAAACATCTTTCATTGATATATCATTTGGGAAATCACCAAAAACACTTGAGCTTATATTAATTTATCTTCCATAAAAACCTTTGGGTTTTGAGTGTTTTTATTCTTGAGTGATTCAATTGATTACATACGAATTTGTGATCTCGGACAAGTGAAGTCCATCGATTTTTCAAGAGAGGGTTGTTCTCTTGATTGAGAGACAAGCTCGAGAGGCTTGTGTTGTAAAGGTTTGTCATTCCACCTGTTAAGGAAGGGCCATAGTGAAAGGATCGGGAAAAGTCTCAAGAAGGGGTTCTTGAGTCGAGGAATAGGAGTTACCGAACCTCGAAAAAATCACGGTGTCAATATCTCTATCTCTTTCTCTTTATTTCATTAATTTGCATGTTATATTTACTTGAATATATTGTATGCTATAATTAGTCATGTGATAAGTTGTTAGATAAATTGAATTGAATCATTCACTTGATTATTGAAGAAATTGATTATTGAATATAGCTTGTTCCAATTTCGAAAAGAGTTAGAAATATTTTTGAACACCCTATTCACCCCCCTCTAGGGTTAATTAGTGACTAACAGTATTTTTTTTATTTTATTAAATATATTTTTTATAAATATATTTTCAATTTTTTGTTTTGTTTTTATAATTTTATTATATATATATTTTTTAAAAATAAAGTGGATTAATATTTTTTTAATCAAATTTTATAAATATAATTTATTTATTTTTAAAATAAAGTAGTCTTATTTATTTTTCAAAATAATTTTACTATTTTTGAAAAAAATATATAATTATTTTGTTGATTATTTTCTTAAATATATTTTTTGTTTTATTTTTTTGTAATTTCATGTCACAATGGGAGCAAAGGGCACATATTTTTGAACAATAAGGTGTCAAAGAATCATGGGGTTTTCGCACTTGACCCTATTTATATCCCTCAAGTTTGGAATGTGAGCTCAATATTCCCTTCAAAAGAAGGATAAACATTCAAGAGTAACATACACTGACCTACCTTGAAGTTTAAGTCAATTACACGTGAAGAGTATGTTTGTCATATATTACAATGAGTACCCATATTAATCAAAATTAGACTTAAATATACTGACCAAAGGCTATTTTTATTAATTTGTTAAGTTATTTTTGTCAAATAACTAAAGAATATTCTAGTTTTTATGCAAAATTTAACTAACAAATCCGATTTTAATGTAATGAGAGAGGGTAGCTGAGATCATGTGTTAAACCTAAAGGGTATATATTGTAATAAATGACAAATATATCTGCCATGAGTAATTAAACCAAACCTTTCAAATTTAGTTTACTCCACATTCAAATTTATGAATATATAATGCCAATATACCTATAATCCTAAATTTCATTATAATCTAAGGTCACAACAGACTTTTCACTTTGAATTTTGACATTTTATACCTCATGAGGGGCAGACCCAGCCCTGGGCTAAGGCTGCCTAGAACACAAGAGGGCCCTAAAAAAAAAAAATCCCTTGTAATAGTAGGCCCAATTTTTATTTATTTTTACTTATAGCCGAATACAAATCAAAATATCCAACCCAATAGTACTTAGGTTCTGTTTGACATAACTTTTGCTTCTGACTTTCTGTAGAAGACAAAGAGAAGCAGAAGCTGATACCCCCAAGCTTCTTTAAAATGCTCTTCCAATGCCCAAAAGCTCTTTTAAATTTTTTGTCAAATATCGTTCAAAACAATTTTTCCTTCCAGGAAGTCAAAAATAACGTTTGAAAAGCTAATCCAAACAGGGACTTATAGACCCATAACTCAACCCACACTAGTAATATCCATAACCCAGCTCACTCACCCACACTAGTAATACTTTATGTCTTTTAATTAAAAAGTTTGGTCTAGTGTTTTCTTTTATGGAGGGCATCGTATTTAATTTTGTCTAGGGCTCTAACTTTTTTTAGTAATCTCATAACCGACTCTGATGAGAAAAAATTATTATAAAACCTCAAATGCTTCACTTGAGAAAAACTTATTCAAACCTGAGAGATCAGTGTAATTTATCCTTTCTTTTAATACCAAACTCATTGAAAATGAGCTTTTATTTATAGTGATGGTCATCATGATAACATTATTTTTATAAAATAATAATAAAATTTAATAAGAGTGGTTTGCTCAAATAGAACCATATCCATTCACTTGAGTCCTATGAAACCTTGAGTCTTTGACACTTTGTCTGAGGTGTCGTATCCGTGTCGGACATTCAGACAAAGCCCGAACAATCGAACCCGGCTCGGACATGTGTCCGACACATTTTTGGAGTATCTAGAGTTTTTTTTTTTTTAATTGGACACCTAGGGGACATGCAGCAAACACAATAGGGAATATTTTAAAAAAAAAATGGGGTGCTTAATGTAATTTTAAATAATGAAATAAAAAACCTAAAAGATAATTTTAACGGGGCACTACCTGTATTTTTTAACAATAAAATTAAAAATCTAAGAAGTAAAAAGGTTATCTGTTTAGTATTTGCTCTAACTCAAGTAAGAATAGGTTTTTCTATTTTGAACTAGTGACTTTTATATCATCAAATAGAAAAGGATTAATTTCACAAAATTCCTATATATTATCCAATTTAATCAACTAACTTCCACTGTGTTCACTTTGTCCCCTATACTATTCAATTTCATCACTATACTCCCTCCCCTCTCATTTTGAGTCAAAATACCTAAACTACCCTCAATAGTATAGGGGGTTTAGTTAAATCAACCCTTTAAAAAATTTATTTTTCGAAAATTAATTATATTTTTCGTAAAAATTATAAATTTAAAATATATATATTTTTCGAAAACAATATATATTTCGGAAAAAATATAAATATTTCTGGAAAATATATATTATGTTCCAAAATATGAATTTTTCTGAAGAATAATTTTTCCAAAATATATATATATTTGAAATTTATAATTTTTACTAAAAATATAATTGATTTTCGAAAAATAAATTTTTTAAAGGGTTGATTTCACTAAACCCCCTATACTATTGACCCCTATACTATTGAGGGTAGTTTAGGTATTTTGACTCTAAATGTGAGGGGGGGCATAATGATGAAATTGAATAGTATAGAGGGCAAAGTGGACACAATGAAAATTAGTTGATTAAATTGAATAGTATAGGGGTATTTTTGTGAAATTAACCCAATAGAAAATATAAACTTGTAAGTTTTTGTTATTAAATTGTTATATTATCAGGGAGGAATAATTAACATATTGTAATTTTTTTGGTCATTTGACTTTTGGTTTTGTTTAAGAACCGAAGAATGTTGAACGTGTAAAAATAAAAAAAACCTATTCTTTTAAAATAAATATGAAATGACGTGGCACTTGGTAATAGGCCCTCTTGATGTGGGGATAAAGCAGTTTTAAGTACATTTTGTCCATAGGGTAAAAAGCAATAAATCCTGAATTATTAAGTATCGCCGCTGCAATTAACCCCTCAAGCTTTGAATCCGGTGCCAAAAAGATGAGAAGACAAATTTGATCTTCAAGAGAGGACGTGGTTTCAAAACGTGTAAAAGCCTACCACTGCCTTTTGCAATGTCTTGCTTGCCACTTGCCTCCCTAACCTGCAACAACAAATTGCTTACTGTGATTTAAAGCCTAGCAATGTCCTTCTAGATGGAAATATGATTGCACATGTGAGCGACATTGGAATTGGGAAATCCTTAGGTGGTGATGGGAAAGCGCTGAAGTAACCAAGACTCTAGCTACATTTGGATATATATATATATATATTTTTTTTTTTTTTTGCACCAGGTGAAGTTCTTATCTTTTTGCTCAAAATCTATATTTGAGTCCCAATGTTGTAATAACTATACATTGCAAAACCATATTTATATATGTATAATTTATTTTATTTTTTTCATAGATGGGTTATATTGTTGGATGTAGAAAATGGACTGGAAGGATTAGTATTCAGAAATTTAGATGTTTACAGTTTTGGAGTTATATGTTGAAACAAAATATTAATTGCAAACAATAAAATAATAATAAATAAAGAATATACGGGATTTATTGTGGTTCGGTTAATTTGACCTACATCCACCAGAGCAGTTTTTATATTTCGTTTATCCATAAATTAGATATACAATTATGTATATATAGACTTAATTCATATGTACTGATAAAAACCAAAATCATCATTTACCGTACCTCGGGGGCCTTCAAGGGCCTTTGGCCAGGCCCCTTTAGACCCGGAGTCTATTTCTTTTTGAATTATGAATCATAACCAACATTATGTTAATGAAAACATTTATGAGAAAGAAACCTACTGATGAGCTATTTTCTGGAGATACGAGTCTCGTGAGTTAGGTAAAGGAGTCATTAATTAACAAAAAGTTTAGCCAGTGTTACTTGTTGCTTATAGATTGATCAAGTTACTAACTGATGCATAAGTTTTAAAGACGCAGACCATGGTTACATATTTACTGTAAGTTAGAGGTGATCAAGGTCAACTGTTGATGAAATTACCTAGAAGACGATGAACTAAGCTTGTGGTTGAATATGTTTTTTATGAATTAATTAATAAATTAAAATTTTAATTGCGAAAAAGTTAATTTTAATTCAATTCGTTTAAAATAATAATTCACGCAATAAATAATATAAGTGCAGAAAATAAAATATTTTTTATGTGAATAAACCTTGGAAAGACTTCAAGTAAAAAATCACGGATACGTTCAAGTATCGATACACTATGAATCAAGAAATACAAGACTCTATGAAATTTTAAACTTACAAATCACTTATGATCTGTCTTTCTCCACTCGACGTCTGACAGTCTTGAATCACTCGCGATCCACGAAACTCTCGCTTCGATCTCCGTACTCTGACGGCTCCGCTTCTCAACGGATCAAAGAACCACAAAGCCCCCTGCTTCGATCTCCGTACTCAGACGGCTCCATTTCTCAACGGATCGATGCAACCACGTTGCACAAGGTGGTGTGATGATTTTTCAGCAATGGATCATCCAATTGTGTAAAGGTATTCGATGTAGAAGCACAATTCGAAAATCCCAATAACAAGAGAGAACTATAATATATATGATCACTCAATAATTTTGTCTCTATATATCTCTGTGCATAAATAAATGAACTGTAAAATAATTGCAGAGATCTCTCACCAAAGTCACCCCCTTCTCTTAGGGTTCGTTTGGATGGACAAGAGAGAAAATAAAAGAAATGATAATATTAATTATAAGGGAAAAGAAAAGAAAAGAAAGGATAACAATATTTTAAATTTATGTTTGGATAGATTATGAAAGAAAAGAAATGAAATGATATCATTCTTGTTTGGATAAGCCAAATGTGAGAAAAGAAAAAGAAATGATAATAATTAAATGACTAGTATATCCTTTAGTTAATAAATTTGTTTTTTTAATTATAGAAGATTGTTTTGTTTTTTAATACTTAAAGTTGCTATCATTTCTTTTCTCTCCAAATCTTCTCATTTTTTGAGGGATAGCACCAAAGGGTTTTGTAGTTATAAGTTTATCCCTCCAAATCATTTCTTTTCTTTTCAAGATGTCAACCCAAACACATATAGTACTATCCTTTCTTTTCTTTTCTCCCCAAATCCTTTCAAATCTCTCATACCAAACAAAGCCTTAGGTTTTACACATATATATAGAGAAGAGTCTTCAATTAATGATAAGAATTATTTTTCTTTCAGAATTCGTATTTCTACCATTAACTATTCGAAATATAGACTAATATACCAATGATAGTCCAATATACCAATAATAAATTCAAATGATGTCCCAAAGTGGTTCAAAATCAATTACTTAGCAAGATAAACCTTCTAAAATAATTTTGCAATTTCCAATTTTCGCCACTTACCGAGTACTCGGTGGCTATTCTACCGAGTACTTGGTGAACACCCATGCGTGCGCAATTGTGTGATCATACGCACAACTCTCTGGAATTTTTCACTTGCGTACTTACCGAGTACTCGGTAACACTCCCACCGAGTACTCGGTGGAACAAAATACAAATTTCTCTGAAATTTTTGCGTCTTTGCACTGCCGCTTCCAGCCGTTGTTCCACTCGATATCCTTTGTATCTTTACCATTTTATACTTGATTTTACACATAAATTTCTTACCATATAACACTTAAAAACTTGATCTACAAAAACACAACTCTCAACATGATTTTTTTATCAGAATAATGTCATTACTTAAATAAATGTTCTTGCAATCTCCCCCTTGGCATTTTTGAGACAAAACCAAGTTTTACAAGTATATCCTCACGATAAACAAAATAAAACTTATACCTATGAACACACACCGACAAACATAGACATAGACTTTTCTCTTGATCTCATGATGATATACGAATCCTGCAATCACAACATTTAAACAAACATACCTGTGAAAAACAAGTGTGGAAAACAAATAGCAGGAATAATATCAACATAACAAAATGAATAATATCAACATGAAACATAATGATCATTAATCATAGGGCTGCAAACGAACCAATCACTCGACAAGTAGATCGAGTTCGGCTCGATAAAAACTCAGTTACGTTTGTTTATTTAATAAGTGAACCAAGCTCAAGCCATTTTTTCAAACTCATTTAATAAATGAATCAAACTCAAACAACTACAAGCTCGACTCGAAAATATTCGCGAACAAAGCTCGTGAATATTTTCATGAACATGCTTGTGAACAAGGCTCGTTAAGAACTTCCCAACTTATATATATATAATATATGTATTATAAATTATTATATTATGTATTATATAATATATAATTCTTACATATCTAAAGACAAATTATTTTATAAGTGAGTCCCATATTGGATTAAGCCCAGCTGTGCTTAAATATTAGTAAACCATATTTCATTTCTTCTCCTTTAGAATCCATGGTGTGTGTATATATATATGAACAATGAATTTACATTATAACTAAATCTAAACTATATTATAAAAACAAATTAAAAGACTTTTGTAAGAAAGCTCTCAAGCATGTAAATGGGTAAAGAATATTAAAACTAAGAGATGAAAACTTTTTTTTAGCATTCTCGTGTTGTATTTTTAGACTTTAAATTACACTTTCATTCATAACTAGAGATGAAAACTAGAAATTTGTCCCACATTGATAGTTTAGGAATAAGAGTTGTATGGGTAAGCTTATAAATAGAGCTTTCTTTTGGCATTTGAAAAGTGTGAGTTGTATTGTTCTCCTTAAACAACTTGTGTGGTTACTTTAATAATTTGTCTCACATTGCTTGTTTAGTAAAAGTTAGAGATATGTTATACCTATAAATATATTCTTTCCTTTAGAAGGAGTGGAAGTGTTTGGGTACTTTCTATAAATTAGTGTCAAGTATTAATGACATGAATTATAATTAAATTAGTCAAAAAAAAATTAATAAGTCACTTTTATAGTGGCTTGTCGAGCCAAGAGTCATACGGCTTATCGAGCCACTTGAGCTCGTCATGCTTTGATCAAGCCGAGCTCAAGCTCCGTTTTTCATGTTTTTGTCAAGCTCAAGCTCTCCTCAGAATGAGTTGAGCCAAGCCCGAATACTTCAAAGCTCGACTCGGCTCGGCTCGGCTCATTTACAACCTTAATTAATCAATAACAATTAAATATCCCCCTTAATTAAATACTTCTCCCCATACCAAAATAATCATTCCCCCTTTTTAAATACTTCTCCCCCTTCTTGTCACTGAAATGATAAGGAATTAAATAATCAAAATATTTGAAAGAGAAGACATAAAGTGTAAACATTGAAAAAAATATACAGGAACACCAGAGAATCTAAGCAAAACTTATATTAAGTCACAAAACTCTAAAGAATATATCCAGATTCTCGGGTAACAAAAATTTATACGATGCATGAACTTAAATCTAATGCATGAATGCAATATGCTCAAACTAAGAAAAATATATATTTTTGTTCTTAGAAACATGTGAGCAGGGCAGTAGAGACAATGAACTAATCATTAACATATCATATTCGCATATTTGACTTAGCTATTAGACACACGGTAGTGAAGAAAATCAGCACACATACCTTGTAGTTATAAGTAGTCACAAGGCGAGCTTTACATAACAGTTGCATATATGAAAAAATATTCTGGTGCAAGCAAACAACTAAGATGAAAGCAATACGTACTAATTCTAATAATCTCCTTACTAACCTTGATGATACTTCATTCCAAAAACTAAGTTAGAAGTCAAATTATTAGCTCGGACCTTGTTGATTTTTAAGGGAAATACAATTTATTTGTATTTTTGTCTCGGATTTTTATCTTTTGCACCCCTCTCTATATATTTTTTAATTTTTCTCCCCTTTCTACACGAACACTCAATGCTTATTGAAGCAAAAGGCCCGGTTACTCAGATTGAAAATTTTGAGATAATCACGTCCGTATTTTTATGCGAATACTCAATAATTACTGAGGTAATGATACCCGGTTATTCAGTAGACGAACCATTGTTCTAAGGGGTTTTAAAGAGACATTTAAATAATTCATTATTTCATTCTTTATTCTTTCAATATTACCCCAACATTTATGAACATGCAAAAGGTATTCAAAAGCATCGATCAATCTAACATAACTCATGAACCTACATATCACTTTGAGTTAGATGAAAAATACTAAAAGTTTCAGCAAGTATTACAATTATTTCCGAAGTAAAACAAACACTCAAGATTAATGAGTTCTAAAAATTAATACTTAACCATGTCAAGTGAATAATTCATATCATCAGGTCATACTAACAACTCCAATTCCCATAAGCATAATAAGATAAGTAAATATGATAATAGAGTGAAATATGACAACCATTTGTACCCTTAGCCAAACTCAACATACTAAGAAATTTTTTATTTTATACTTTTTATGATATTTGTCATAATGTATACATGAACAATATTAAAATTAATAATAAAACATGTTGCATGCATAATGATAAATAAACTAAAAAAAAAATGCATGATAATGTATCAATTTTATGATAAAAAATAATGCAAGATATTTCTAGAATGATACATGAATATATCTATTCTAATGAGAATATACCACTAGATTTCCTAAGACTCACATGCTTTTGAAAATCTAATGATTTTGTAGAGATGTCTGTCAACTGAGAATATGTGGATATAAACTCTAGACCTTTCTTAGAATAAAGTTTTAGAAAAATGGAATAACGATTATCAGATGTACGTACATCTTCCATAACACAATTTCCAAAAGAATCAATAATAAAACATTTATCGGAAGTGAAATTGACATTATGGTTATTATTGCATATTTGGCTAATGCTAAGAAAATTAGCCTTTAGGCCCTTAACATAATAAACATCTTCTAATCTAGGTAGACCAGAAGTAACAATGATGCCCTTTCCTAAAACTTTAGATTTTTCCCATTACCAAAAGTAGGAGTTCCAATATTACTACTCTTGAAATAACCAAACAATGACTTATTTTCAGTCATATGCCTAGAGCATCCATTATCAAAACACCATGAACTAGAATCACATGCTCTAAGGGCAGTATTGACAACAAAACAATGTAGCTCACCTTTCTTAACCCATATTTGTCTAATTTTAGGTGTTCTACTTGCCAAATTAGACAAATTCTTTACCTCTTCACTCAAAACCCTAATTTAATCTTCAGCATTAGATCTTCTTTGATTTTTTCTTGATTTCAAATTTCTTCCTTTTAATTTGAAGAACATAGGTCGAATATGACCTTTCACACCACAGTGATGACATATAGAAACAAACCTTTGAAAACCATTATCAAATTTTTTATAATACTTAGAGGTAAAGGAAGGTTTACTCTCAACCGATTTTCTAACATAAGATTGGACATTAGAATCCTTCTTAACAGTAGGAATGTTTATTATATTAGAATTACCTTGAGAGGAACTAAATGTTACTTGAGAAACTTTAACAAAAATCATTTTGGGGGTACTATTTGAATTACTCATTGTTCCTTTGAATCCCAATCCTTTAGTGTTTCCCACAGATTTACCTACACTCAACATATGATTAAGCTTAAGGGTTCCACTAGACCATTTATAAATAGTTGAGTTAACATCATTCAATTTCTTTTCCAAAACTTCAATTCTTGTAGATTTCTCATTTATATCAGATCTTAAAGTGGCTAATTCCTTGTTGAAATCATCAACACTTTTCAAAGTCTGCTTCCTTTCTTTTTCAGACTTGATCAATTCTTCAGACCATTGATCTCTTTGTGTCTAAAGCTGATTTAGCTCAAGGGTAGTGTTGGTTAATTCTTCTCTTAAGGACTCCTTTTCCTTGTTAACACTTTTAAATTTAACAATAGATTTTGAGAAAACTTTGCTAAGATGTATGTACTTGTCATAAAGTTTTCTATACTTAGCTTGAAGAGAGTCATCACGATCATCATCACCTTCATAATTTTCATCCTTAGAAGGTGTACTTAGTGTAACAATCTTTTTAACCTCATCATTATTAGATGCCAACACTAAATTTTTATGAGTTCCTTTATAAGTATCTTGGAGAATATCCCAAGTTTCTTTGGCAATCTCGCACGAGGAAATTCTCTTAAAATCACTATTGATCACAGCATTTAATATTGCATACAAAGCTTTAGAATTCCAATTAGCACTGTCAAATTCAGCAAAAAACCACTCACTTGAATATTTTTCTCTTAATTCTTTGGTAATCTCATCTACAATAGTGAGAGGTGAGTATCCTACTTTTACGGCAAACCAAACGTTCATATCTATTGATTTCAAGAACGTTCATATCTTAGTTTTTCAATACATGTAATTTGATCCATCAAATAAAAGGGAACTAGTAATGGAACCTCCTTCACGAAATACGTCAATCTTCTAAGTTCAAGATCTAACCCTAGGTCGTTAACCTAAATCAGGGCAAACCTTGCTCTGATATCAATTGAAATTACCTAGAAGACGATGAACTAAGCCTAGAGAGGGGTGAATAGGCTTTTTATGAATTAATTGATAAATTAAATTTTTAATTAAGGAAAAGTCAATTTTAATTCAATTCGTTTAAAGCAATAATCCACACAATAAATAATATAGGTGCAAAAAATAAAACAAGAGACGACACCAATATTTTTTACATGGAAAAACCTTGGAAAGACTCCAAGTAAAAAACTACGGATACGCTCAGGTAACGATGCACTATGAATTAATAAGTACAAGACTCTATGAAGTTTTAGACTTACAAATCACTCATGATCTGCCTTTTTCCACTCGACGTCTGACAGTCTTGAATCACTCGTGCTCTACGAAACTCTCGCTCCAATCTCCTTACTCTGACGGCTCTCAACAGATCAAAGAATCACAAAGCCTCTTGTTTCGATCTCCGTACTCAGACTGCTCCATTTCTCGACGGATCGATGCAACCACGTTGCATAAGGTGGTGTGATGATTTTTCAGCAATGGATCATCCAATTGTGCATAAAGATCTTCGATGTAAAAACACAGTTGGAAAATCCCAATAACAAGATAGAACTAGAATATATATGATCACTCAATAATTTTATCTCTATATATCTCTGTGCATAAGTATATGAACTGTAGATGAATTGCAGAGATCTCTCACCAAAGTCATCCCATTCTCTTAGGTTTTACACGTATAAATAGAGAAGACTCTTCAATTAATGGTAAGAATTCTTTTTCTTTCGGGATTCGTACTTCCACCATTAAGTCTTCCAAATATAAACTAATATACTAATGATAGTCCAATATATCAATAATAGATTCAAATCATGTCCCAAAGTGGTTAGGAATCAATTACTTAGCAAGACAAACCTTCCAAAACAATTTTGCAATTTCCAATTTTTCGCCACTTATCGAGTACTCGGTGGATGTTCTACCGAGTATTCGGTGAACACCCATGCGTGCGCAAGTGTGCGATAATACGCACAACTCTCTGGAATTTTTCACTTGCGTACTTACCAAGTACTCGGTAACACTCCCACAGAGTACTCGGTGGAACAAAATACAAATTTTTCTGAAATCTTTGCTTCTTTGCACTGCCGCTTCCAGCCGTTATTCCACTCGATATCCTCTGTATCTTTACCACTTTATGCTTTATTTTACATATAAATTTCTTACCATATAATACTTAACAACTCGATCTAAAAACACACAACTCTCAACATGATTTTTGATCTGAATAATGTCATTACTTAAAATAAATGTTCTTACAATTGGCCTATGTGAAAACCACATTTAAATTAATCCAGTTTTAACCGGCTAAAACAATATATTTGGTAATGTAAATTTGAATTTGTTTTAAATTTGATACGTAGTTACAGGCTTACAGCGTTGAAGCAAACAATGCAAAAATACCAAGAATATCATATTGATGTTGCCATTTTTTCTTAAATGTTTCAACTTTTTACGTTACTGTACTGTACAGAATAAAGCACAATGCACAAAACATGTTTGAACCCAAAAAATGCATTGGTTTCTGGCCAAAAACAGCATCACTAAAAACAAAGCTCGTGTCAAACAAGACATAAGAAACATGTTATCTACATGGACAAACATAATAGAATAGGGACGATGCAAAATTTAGAATATTTTAGATCAAATGTATTATTTTTTTCTCCTATAATCCGGCCTATTTATTTGATACAAATTTAACTACTCGTGATCAATTATCTTGTTATCAGTCCAAAACTCATGAACGGAGACTGAATTGAACATCTAGAGCTCATTAAGACTTAAAATTATGAAACAAAATAAATTTAAAACCTAAATCAAGATAACTACTTCAAAAAATAAATTAATCAGACTTTTGATTGTAATAAACAGATATATGCTTCAAGTAATTAGGGTTGCTCGATGTATAACACTCGATGATGCTTATTTTGAAGTCCATGAGTATTGATGTTTTTAGTCATTTGTAATAAAACTTAGGGTAAAGGGCAAGAAACCTCCAAACTATACTCTCTCTCCCAACTAACCCCCTAATCTTTCAAATGGGCACAACCCCCCCCCCCCCATCTATCCCCTATGGTGCAAAATTTAAAAAAGTAATTTTATTAATTATACTTTCACCCCCTCCTATTTTATTAATTACACTTTCACCCCTTATTACAATATATATATATATTACAAAAATTACAATTTGATTTTTTTTTATAAAATTCTAAATAAACATATAAAATTCGAATATATATATAATTCGTAAAATATATATAAAATTTGAAACAATATATAAAATTCGAAAGAAACATATAAAATTCGAAAAAACCATATAAAATTTGTAAACAATATATAAAATTGGAAATACATATAAAATTCTAAAAATATATATATAAAAAGTGTGACTGAAGTTTAAGTGGACAAACCTCATAATCATTAGCCACGGTAACGGATCATCTCCAACTCTCTCTCTCTTTCTACCACTTTCCTCTCTCCATCACTATCACTTTTCCTATCAACAAATAAATATAAAATAAAAAAAATATTTTAATCAAAATTATATAAAATCAAAATCAAAATAAAAAAATTAATCGATTAACTATATCGATTAAAGGGTCCCTTGGTACCCAAATCTAGGGGTGCACACGTTCCGATTCGCTTTCGATTCCGACCGAAACCGGAATCGAAGAGATACTTTTGGTTCCTTAAAAATGAGAACCGGAACCGAACCGTTAATTTTGATTCAATTATTAATATATTCACGGTGCGGTTCGCTTTTGATTCCGACCGAAACCGGAATCTAACCAATACTTTTAGTTCTTTAAAAATGAGAACCGGAACCAAACCGTTAATTTTGATTCAAATATCAATATATTTAATTTCGATTAAAATATTTCAATAAAGTATCGGTTCGATTCCGATTTCGGTCACCATCGTGGGGCAGGTGTCGCCATCGTGGCCCTTGAAATAGTTCTGCAGAGAGCTGGAGAGGATCCGTTACCTTGGTTAATAATTCTGAGGCTTGTCCACTTAAACTTCAGTCACACTTTTTATATATATATATATATTTGAATTTTATATATATTTTAGAAATTTATATGTTTTTCGAATTTTATATATTGTTTACGAAATTTATATATTTGTTTCGAATTTTATATGTTTTTTTTTTAATTTTATATGTTTCTTTCGAATTTTATATATTGTTTCAAATTTTACATATTTTTTCGAATTTTATATGTTTTTTCAAAATTTATGTATTTTTTACGAATTATATATATTTTTTCTAATTTTATATGTTTTTTTCAAATTTTATGAAAATAAATCAAATTGTAATTTTCGTAATATATATATTTTGTAATAAATGGTGAAAGTGTAATTAGTAAAATAGGAGGGGATGGAAGTGTATTTTTATATTATAACTAAGGGGTAAAGTGCATGTTTTAAATAGTTTGGAAGGTGATTTTTAGATTAGGGGGTTCTTGCCCTTTACCCTAAATTTTTTTTTTTTGGTAAATAAATTTTCATAAACCAAAGAGAAAAAACTATACACAGGGAGGGAAACCCCACCACAGGAGGAGCAAGCTCCAAAGCAAACCACCCTAAATGAGCAAAAACTCAAAGAGGATGCTAACAACAGGAAAGCAAAACAAAAAAAAAAAAAATCAACGGCTAATCACTGCTGTTCATAACAGAGTAGGGGAGTTTCCAAGCACCAACTATATCCCTGTGCAAAGCATTGTTGAGAAATTTCAAAGACAACAGCCTTGACCTAACACAGCGTTCAATAGAAGAGCAGACAACCTTGGAATGGGAAGCTTTTAGAACAAAGATTCTAGAATTTATTTCCCTCCATAAAAAATACACGGCTGCATTCATGCAGCCTACTAGAAACTTCAAAGTTCAAAGTAGCTCCTAAAAACTCCATCCTTTTATCACTCCACTTATGATAGCCAAGGGTATTCTTGTCACACCATTCAAATTTCATCATTGTTAGGTCATCTGATTCTAATTGATCATAACTTGTTTTCATTCACTGAAATCCAAATCAACCCTAAAACATTTACTACATCTTAAATGTCCTTTCTTTTCATTCTTGGTAATCTAAATCAAACCCTAAACTTAGTCTACCGGCACATGGCAGTTCATTATCGACAGATTAGGATAAAAATAATATTTTCAGTATGTGTATATATATTACATACAACACCATGATTAAAAAACCTGGTCAAACATCAATAATAGGTAAAATAGTAGAATCAATTTTTGCACAACAAAAACATTTAATTTAAGGTAAAACATATTAATATAAATTTATCTCATTCTCATTCTCATTCTCATTCTTTAAGTAATAGATGAATTATTTGTGTCATATAATATATATATATAAAATAAAAAAATAATTTTTTTTTATAAACATTTCTCAAGCGTGTGTGCGCTAATTTTTTTAGAATTTACTGTATGGCCCGTTTTCTCATCCGTGCCTCATAGACCATGCCAAAGTCACACAATACAAAATATGGAGACTAGTCTTCACTTGTCATCTTTCTCAATTGCAAAAAGAAAAATGGCATACCCTAAGTATCACAATCAAGACTTGATTGCTTCCTAGTCATCCCTTTATTTATTAGTGAAATAAGTTTAGCGGTTGTACCAAACCCCAAATCATCATCCACGATAATACATTAATTCTACTTCAACCATCCATATAAAATGAGTAATCTTACTTTTTTAGTATTCCCTCAATTCCAAATTAGTTGTGCAATTTTTTTTAATAATTTTTAGTTATTTTTAATTTTTAATTTTGTCATTTGAAAATAAAGTATAATATATACATCTCTTTACAATACTATTTTAATAAAATTTTATTAAACATTTTGCTTAAGGTATTATTTTATTTAATATTAATATTTTGAGTATTTGTGGTATGATTAATCTTATTTTACAATTGCACTAATTTTTTTAACAATATACTTTTTTATTTTTATGTAAACTTTAATTATACGCAAAACGCATACTTTTTACTAGTATATATATACATATATGATTCTTATCGCTCTTTTCACTTTTCTCTCTCTTTAAATACACAACTAGGGCTATAAACTAACCAAAACACTCGACAATAACTTGAATTCGGCTCGTGTTTGTTTATTTATTAAGTGAACCAAATTCAAACAGTTTTTTTCATGCTCGTTTCTTAAATGAACCAAACTCAAACAACTATGAGTTCTGCTCGAAAATATTCGTGAAAAGAGCTTATGAACGTGTTCGTAAACAAGGCTCATTAAAAAATCGGTTATATATATAGGGTAAATAACTTAAAAGCCCCCTCAAGTTTACTCTCTTTCCCTATTATACCCCCTCAACTAAATTTAGCCTCCTAAACTTTCATTTTTTTGCACCATGGGTTTGCCTTCCAAACTTTTTATATTTCCACCTTGCACCATGGTGCAAAAAAATAAAAAGTTTACAAGGTGGAAATATAAAAAGTTTGGAGGGCAAAAGGGTAAAAAGTTTGGAGGGCGCTATGGTGCAAAAAAAAAAAAGTTTAGGGAGCTAAATTTAGTTGAGGGGTATAATAGGGAAAGAGAGTAAACTTGAGGGGGGTTTTAAGCTATTTACTCATATATATGATATATTATATAAAATAGGATAATTTACACAAAAACCCCTTGAGGTTTCAGTATTTAATCACCAAACCCCCTATCGTTCGCCAAACCCCCTGATATTTCAAATTTTAATTAAAAACCCCCCTCATCCCAAAATCAATTAATTTTTAGGTCAAAATGACTTAAATGCCCATGACATAAAAATTATCCTTTATGAGTAATTTGCACCAAAACCCCTTGAGTTTCAAATTTTAATCAAATAACCCCTCGGATTCGAAAAGTCCCAAAAAAATATATAAATTTCAGAAGAAAAAATAAAAAATTCAAAAAGTATATATTTAATTTTGAAAAAATATAAAATTCAGAAAAATATATAAAATTCGAAAAATATATATAAATTTTGAAAAACATATATAAATTTCAAAAATTATATAAAATTCGGAAATTTATATATAAATTCAAAATATATATATAAATTTCGAAAACATATATAAATTTTGGAAAACATATACAAAATTCGAAAAAATATATATAAATTCAAATATATATATAAATTTTGAAAAACATATACAAAATTCGAAAACAAATTCGAAAAAAGATATAAAATTCAAAAAAGATATATAAATTTCGAAAAACATATATAAATTTAAAATATATATATATAATTCAGAAAAATATATATAAATTCGAAATATATATATTTTTTGAAAAAAGAAATATGTTTCTGCGTAAATGTTGTTTTGGTGTATTGTAATTTGGTTACTTTAAATGTTGTTTTGGTATATTGTACTTTGGTTACTTATGTTTTTTATACTTCTATTTGCACAACTATTTTTCTAGTACCAGCTTGTTTTTTTCCCATTTTGAACTACAGAATACAAAACAATTATTTCTGCAAATCTACATAATTGGTAGATTTTTTATTTATGGATGAAAAGTTGTACCAATAATGGGTTCATTGTTCATTTTATAATTTTTTTCAAAATTTAATATATTTGTTCGAATTTATTATGTTTTTTTTCGAATTTTATATTTATTTTCCAATTTTATTAATTTTTTTTTAAAATTAATATATATATATTCGAATTATATATGTTTTTTTAATTATATATATTTTTCCCAAATTCATATATGTTTTCAGGATTTTTTGAAAACATATATGAAATTTTTAGGGACTTTTTTAATCTGAGGGGTTATTGGATTAAATTTTGAAACTCAAGGGGTTTTGATGCAAATTACTCATATAGGATAATTTTTATATCATGGGCATTTAAGTTATTTTGATCTAAAAATTGGCTGATTTTGGGAGGAGAGGGGTATTTGATTAAAATCTAAAATGTCAGAGGGTTTGACTAATGACAGAGAATTTGATGATTAAATCCTGAAACTTCAAGGGTGTAGGGGTTCGCAAGATTTAGGTGATGTGAAGATAGTTTCGGCACAAGTTCGTCAGCCAAAATAACAGTATTGATGCTTTTTATTACTTTTGAATTGTTTTACAGAGAAAAAAATGAAAGATAAATGAAGGAAAGGATAGCAAGTACAAGTAATTGAGAAGTATTTTCTCTCTCTAGGATTTTCTCTCTCATCCCCAAAAGTCCTCTTTAAGTGAGCTCTCGCATCTCTATTTATAGACGTGAGTGCTCAGTAATCCTCGCGATTTGTATTGCCACGTCAGCACTTGTCTCGCGACATGGTTTCTGCGTACTCGCGGATTCCATTGCCACATCAGCACCTGTCTCGCGACATGGTCCCTGTGTACTTAATCCGTGATATAAATACCTTGTACAGTATTATTTCACGCCATTGTCCACACGAAACAGATTCGCGTATCTTATGTGCGGATATTACTGCGCGCCATAAATACCTTGCACAATATCATCCGCGAAACGAATTCGCGGATCATAATGTGCGCCATGCCTTGTGATCCGCGCCTATTGCATCGCGGATCTGATTTTATCCTTAGCCAATGATGCCGTTATAGCTTTGTTGGGTTATGACCAATCATGCATGCCTTAGTCATGTCCCTGAATACTAGCTGCCTCTCTAAGGTACTTTTACTTAGGACGGTGTAAATAAGGTCGCTACCCACTATTTACTCATCCCAAGCATTTCCCTTAGATTCCGCGTAGTACTCGCTACGCGAGCAGCATATAGGGTTATGAGTTACTGATGCGAGCTATAAAACACATCAGTCCCTCATACTTCCCTCTGTGTAATGCAAGCTCTCGCATAAAAACCATATTTGGGCTAATTCCCAAAGTAATCAATTATTTGGGCCAATCTCCCAAATAATCTTTTACTTGGGCCGGTTTCCCCAAATATACCAATCCTGGGCCATATCCCAGATAATTAAAGCTTGGGCCATATCCCAGATAATTTAATCTTTGGGCTATTATTCCAACGAGTCATTTTTTCCGTTTATGCTTTTTCGCGAATCATCCCTCTTTTTACATTTTTCCCCGTTGCACTTTTGATACTTGACCAAGTATTAAAGTGCAATAACCTGTAGCTTCGCGAATCACATCCTTGCTTCAAAGCCGCTTTCCCCATGCCACTTTGGCCCTTTTCCTGCGGATAAAATTCGTTTCCCATGTTTCGTGTCTATTGATCCGCGAACATTCCTTCTTGGTTTTTCTGTTTTTCCATGACTTTTGTGCATGTGCTTATTTTGTTTTTCCCCATATATTTCTTATTTTTCACAAACTCTTTTTATCCTTTGATCCGCGAATTTTGAATTTGCGGCAACCTTGGTGTCGGTTCGGCTACCGCGGTCATTAATGGCACCCCCTAGATTTCCGGGCCCCTTCCCTATATAAGTTTCCCTTGTCCATTTCATTTCACTTTTACCTCTTTCTTTTGTTTTTTTGCTCTACTGCTTCCTAACCTCTTTTATGTTATTCTTATCTTTACCATTTTATTTTCAAACCACTATTTCCTTCGCGGTTCTAATCTTTAAACCCCTTACTCCCCTATTTTCAATGGCCAAGTCCTCAACCTCCAAACTCTTAGTCCCTCCATCTGGGAGTGTCCCATCTATTCCTCAACCAACGGAATGGAGAAAGGCTCCCTTTTTCGAGGTTTCCCATGATCATTTCTGGAGTTCCATTGAGAACCTTCCTCCTGCGGGAGATATTACAGATGAACCCATGCTCATTCATTCTGACGGCGAAGCCCCCTTAGCCAATATCCCACCTTCCTCACTCCTTCGCCTCCTCATTGAAAGAGGTGATGTCCCATATTCTTTTATAGAATATGAAGGGCACGTGTCACCCATTACCCATTGGAGGATGTGGTCCAGCCACATACTCAGTCAAGATAGGCACCGCGAGACTCTTAGATAGGCAGGTCTACTGGACTCCATAGAACTATTTTTAGACTTGTCTGTTCGTCGAGACGCGGATGCTCTCAATCTTTTGGTGTCGCGATGGAGCTCTTTCTCGCACACTTTTGTCACCTTTTGGGGAGAGTTTACCCCAACCTTAGAAGATGTGTACGTGCTGTTCCGACTCCCGGTTTTTGACTCGCGACCCCTTGATGCCCCAGCTTTCAGTGAGGCAGACCAGGTGATTCATTCTCACCTCCAGTCTTGCGCAACTTATGCCGCTAAAAGAGGTAGCCACTTTAAGGATGGTGCCATACTTGATGAGGCACCTTTTATAAAAAGTGTTAAGTTAAAGTACTCAAGCTGGTGTCATCACTTCTTCAGGGAGTATGAACCAAAGTTGCCTCTCCTCCGCGGTCAAGATCGCGAATCGGTGCCCGGCCCTGAATTCAACGGTGACTTTGAACTGGCAGGTTTTTTAGCTTATTGGTTGAACCGCTATATCTTTCAGGGACGTCCGGAAGATGGGCCCAATAAACTGGTGTTTTTGATGGCTTCTATGGCCTTGCGGGATATCAGGCTTCCCCTAGCCCCTCTTTTCCTGGGCACCCTTTATTCACAGTTAGATACCTTATCCAACAATTTCCTAAGGTCAGTTGGTAGGTATGACATAAGCACCCACGTTCCTTGTCTTTTCCTTATGCTATTCATTTTTGAAAGATTCCCAAAATATGCCCCCAAACCCCTTAGCTTTTCATCCTCAAATATTGACACCCATAGTCCCAGATCACGAGCTGCTCGTTGGTCAGGCCTTCTTTCTACCAAGCGACTTGAAGATTTTATTGACTTCAGTCGCAATTTCTCCTGGAAACCTTACACAATGCCTTTAGATGGTATTTATTTCCCTTCTTTCTATCCTATGGAGGAGCAGACTGCCTATGGTTACCAAGACCATGAAGAACTTGTTTTTGCTGCTTTTTCCTTCAACTGCTGCTTGCCTATTTTTGATGACTCTTTCTCGCGAACTATTCCTTACAATCCTTCACGAGTAGCTCGTCAGCTGGGTTTTGAGCAGGCAGTTCCAGTTTATATTGCTCCTCCCTCGGGCGATTCCCCCGACAACTATGACGCGTCCCTTGTGAGGTACCGTGAGGAATATGAGAAAAAACACGAAGAGTTCACCTTTGCCATTTTTATTCCCGTGAGATCTCGAGAAGGTGGCCGAACCGTGGCCTATGTGGATTTTTGGCTTCAAGTCACAACTGACTTCCAAACATTTATGATGGGTCCTCCTAGACCGATTGCTCCTGTAAAAATATTTATGGGAGACTCATCTTTGAAATTACACAAGCCCCATGGCTCCCGTGGATTTTATAGCAAGCTTTCCCTTCCAGTTGCTGATGCTCATGAGGGCCCAATCACTTCAAATCTGGTTACTAAGAAACCGAAAATTTTGAAAGAGAGAAAAGGTAAATCCAAAGTACCTCCCGCGCCGAAACGAAAGCGTTCCGAGCGTGTCGAAGTAACAACCTCTATTCCGGTCGCGAGGAACCTATTTCTAAACGTTTGGTAATGAAGTTATAACTTTATACTTTATTCTTACTCTCAGTTACTGTTATCAACTGCTATTTAACCAGTTTGTTTGTATTTCAGAGATCCGCGAGATCGTCTGTCACATCACCATCGCGACCTCTTTCATTAATAGATCCCTCAATAGCATTTAACTCTACGGGTGACTCCCTAGACTATATTCCTTTGTCTCAGCGGAGAAGAGAGCATAGAGCCCAGATTTTAGAAGCTGTTGCTACTCATACTTCAGAAGATGATGAGGTAGATACTATCCCCTTGATTCGCAGAAGTTCGAATCCTTCTGCTTTGATCTCCTCTCCTGATAGATTTGGAGTTGAACATCTTGTTTTTCAATCACATCAAGCTGAGGATGAAACTGCATCTTTTACTCAAGGTGAGGCTGAATCATCCTCTCCGCGAATGAAAGAGTTACCTCATTTGGAAGCATCCTCTCCGCGAGTTAGAGAATCTTCTCCGCGGACAAAAGCTAACTCTTTGCTTGATACGGTTGCAAAGGCTATGGAGGATATTCAAGCTTCAGATCCTTTATTCTCATGTACTGACTTGTTAAATTATCCTTTTCCTTCTATCTTCTTGCGCTTTCGTTATACTTAGTGTTTATTTATCACTTTCAGCTCGCGAGACTGGAACGGATGTAAATCAGGAAGTTGAGCATTCTGTTGATGATTCTGATCGCGAGGTAGCTGATATACTCTCAGACTTCCCTGATCAAGGAAAAGAGAAGGCACCGCCAATATCTAAAGTTGCGAGGAAGATTTTGCTCTCCGATTCAGATGATGGGGATGATCTTCCCATTTCTTCCATTATCCGTAAGGATGCTTATCCATCCAACGCGAATTCATCCCCCCTTGACAAATCCAAATCCGCGGTCTCAACAAATCTTGATACCACGGATCAAAATAAAACTGCGAATATTCCGGAGATACCTGAAGCACATGATACCATTCCTGTTTCAGAAGTAGATGTTGCAGCAGCGATTGACCCAGAAGCCTCCAATTCTGATACAGATGCTCGGCATATGGAACCTATTATTTGTGATATTGCTGCTGAGCTGGCCGCCACTTTGCAGGATGGGTCCCAAATTCAAATATCACTTTTCGGGGGTCCTGAAGCTGATATGGAGACTATTACTGAATCTTCCCTTGGCGCGAATCAAATTGAGACCGCGAATGATGGTAATTTTTTTATACAATTTTCATCCGCGAACCCAACTCTCCATGTAATATTGATTTATTGATAATTCCATCTTTTTCTGCAGGTAATTCAAATAAGAGTCCTGAATCCTTATTTCCTGATTCTGCATTTGAGGATCCCGAAATTCTTCTTAATGAATTCCCCTCACCCCCAAACACTTTACAAAACCTGACCTTTCCTAACTCTGATTCCTTTTTTCTTCCTATTCACCCTCAGCAGACACATAACCAGCCTTCCTCATCCGTGCAACAAATCCAACCTCATCCTTCACATACATCCATTCCTACTACCTCATCCGTGCCACAAATCCAACCTCATCCTTCACAAACACATACATCCATTCCTACTACCTCATCCGTGCCATAAACCCAATCTCCTCAACCCCCTCCCCAAGCCATTCCCGCGCCTTTGGCTCTAAACCCTCAGCAGGATCAAGTCTATTGGCGCAACTTTTTATGTTATTCAGGCGATATGGCCATTCTGGATCGTGTCTACAGTAGCCATCCAGAGACATTTGCTACCATGGAGCTCTACGATCCCCTTCTCCAACCTACATTTTTGCATATTATTGCAGATACTTTCGCTTCCCTGACAACTACTTGCATCTGCGACCTTACCTCTACTACTTTGCCACTTTGTCGCGCCCGTATCAAGGATTGGAAGAATATGAAAATGAATGTTGCTTGGTGGGAGGTTCATCTTGAGAAGGTTGAACGCCTATATGCAAAACACTATGCTGAGGTCAAAGCTCTTACTGAGTATCAAACCAGTATGTCAAGAGTGGAAGAAGCCCATGCTTTATTAGCAGTTGCAGAGCAAGATGCCCTTAGGCTTAAGGATTCCGCGGAACATTCCATGCGTTCTCGCGAGTTACAAGAAGAACATGAAAATCTCCACATCTCTTCTCCTGTTAGCCGCGATTTGTACTAGTAGCGATTTTGTACTAGTAATGATATATATATATATATATATATATATAGGCTTAAGGATTTTTTATTTTTTTTTATGTACTCTATACATTTTCATATATACAAATTTGTATACATTGTGCTGATGTTATATTTTTTTATCATCATTCTCCTCTTGTATTTAAGATTGGTACAACTTGATCCATTTTACATTAAGAGGTCCAGCACTCTCACGGGTGATTTCATGCTCTATTCTATAGTACCCATTGCTTCCTTCATTTATAATCACATACGGACCTTCCCATTTGGCTTCAAATTTTCTCACCCTTTGTCCTCTCATAATTGTTGGCACTACTTTCAACACTCTGTCTCCCACCTTAAACCATCTGTACCTTACCTTTTTGTTGTAACTCTTTGTTTGTTTCTTATTGTACTCTTTCTGATTTGTAAAGGCTTCGGCCCTTGTTTCATCCAATCCCTCTATCTCCAATAGCATGTCTTCCAAACTACTTTTGCATGTCAACCTTTTAGCAGCCATTTCTATCTTCGTCGGTAGCACAGCCTCTGCTCCATAGACTAATGCATAAGGGGTCATGCATGTCGCACTCCGATATGCGGTTCGATGTGCCCATAGCGCTATTGGGAGCTCTTCCACCCATTTCTTCTGGTTATGATGTACCAACCTGGACAAGATTCGAATTAATGCTTTATTAGAGGCTTCAGCCTGTCCATTTCCTTTTGGATAGTAAGGCGTGGACTTGTGATGAATGATTGAGTATCTCCCCAACAAATCCGCGACCTTACTATTGACAAAAGGAGTCCCGTTATCCGATAGTATCACATTTGGTATTCCAAATCGGCAAATGATATTTTCTTTTATGAATCGAACCACATTATCTGTTGTCGTCCGTCGTAGCGGGATAGCTTCTACCCATTTTGTGAATAATTATGTTGCCACTAAAATCCATACATGTCCCTGAGCTTGTGGCGTGATTGGTCCAACTATGTCCAGTGCCCAAGTATGGAAAGGCCAAGGTGTAGCTAAACTGTGCAATTCAGCTCCCGGAGCGTGGATAAGATCTCCGTGTACCTGGCACACATGACATTTTCTCACAAAATCGCTGCAGTCCTTCTCCATTGTTGGCCAGTAATACTCGGATGACAACAACTGTTGAAACATTTTTCTAGGGCCCTGGTGACCAAACACATGAACCTGTTTTAATACTTCCCCTATTTCTTCTTCGCCTACACACTTCATTAATTTTCCCTCGAAGCTTTTGCGGAACAATTTTCCCTCTTGTAAGACGAATCGTGAGGCCAATTTTCTGAACCGCGGTTGATCTTTTTCTGGCAAAATTCCATATTTCAAATAGTGCACATATTTGTCCCGCCAGTCTATCAAGTCTGCTATATTACCTTCACTCGCGGATGGATATGCATTACAGTTTTGACAGCTACTTTGTAACTTTACTGCCTCATCCTTCATACTTGGCCAAAAGAAACCTTCTCGCTACAAAACTCGATAGAGACTGACATCCGTTTGACCACATATTTTCTTATGAGCTTTCTGTAGCAGTTCTTTTATCTCGTTTATTGCTACGCATCTAGCTAGGATTCTTCCGACTGCCCTGTAATATAACACACCTTTTATGAGCTGGTACTCCCGTCTCAAGGCATTGTTATCGTTCCTTAGTAGAGCATGTATTATCTGTGCTCTCCAATCATGTCTTTCATACACCTCAGATTCCTTTGCGTTACTGATCACTAAGTCAGTTCTTCGTACTACTTGTATAGAAGACTCCAATCCTTGGAAATGTAGTCGCGAACCCAATGTCGCCAGTGCATCGGATCGTCGGTTGCCCCATCGCGGTTCGTGTGTAAAACTCACGGTCTCAAAGCCTTCTATTATCTAACGGATGAGGGTTCTGTAAGACACCAGATGAGGTTCCTTGACAGCATATTTCCCTTTCACCTATTTAATGACCAATTTGGAATCTCCTCTTACATGAAGTACTCTTGCCTTCAACTGCTGAGCCATCATCAATCCCAGTGCTAACCCTTCGTACTCGGCAATATTGTTGGTACAAGGAAAGTCAAGTTTGTAAGCCATGGCTAATTCTTCTTGTGTCTCCTTATTCCTCAGTACGAAACCAGCTCCTCCTCCTTTTTCCGTGGATGATCCGTCGAATTCCAAAGTGAATTCCGCGCCTTGTTCCACACTTGCCGCCCCTACTTCTTCCACCTTGGGCTCAGCTCCTCCAGGAAACAAAGCTAACAGATCTGACAAGGCTTGACTTTTTACAGCTTTGGGTCTAGAGCATGTGATCTCATATTCAGAAAGTGTTAGTAACCATCGAGCAGTTCTTCCACTGAGTATGGGCTTCGTGAGTAGATACTGTATGGGGTCGCTTTTGGTGATGAGTTCTAATGGATGGGCCATTAAATAATGTCTGAATTTTTGGGCTGCGAATACTAAAGCGAGACAGTGTTTTTTCAGCGATGTGTATCGCGACTCTGGTCCTTTGAGCACCCGACTGATATAGTAAACAGGCTTTTCTTCCCCTTCATGTTCCTGGGCCAACAGAGCTCCCACGGATTTGTTGGTGGAAGTGAGATACATTATCAATGGTTTTCCTGACTCGGGCGCTATCATTGTTTTTGGTGATGCCAAAATCCTTTTGATTTTCTCAAAAGCCTCTTGCTGCTCTTCTCCCCAGCTATATACAAATTTTTCCTTTAACAACGGCATGAGTGGGTGAGTTACCTCTGCCAGTGCCGGGATAAACCTCCTCAGATAAGATATATTTCCCATAAAAGTTTTTAACATTTTGCGAGTTGCAGGTGGAACCATTTCTAATACTGCCTTAGCCTTTGTCAGGTCCATATCAATGCCATGCCGATGTACAACACACCCCAAGAACTTTCCTTCTGGTACTTCAAAGGCACATTTGAGGGGATTCATCTTCAAATTATAATCGCGACATCGTTGCAGTACCTTTCGCAAATCACCCACATGATCTTGTACGGCTCTGGATTTTACCACCAAATCATCGACATAGTCCTCCACAGTTTTATGCATTAGGTCATGGAATATGGCTGTCATGGCGCATTGATACGTGGCCCCAGCATTTTTAAGCCCGAATGGCATGACCGTATAGTGAAAATTCCCCATTGGGGTGCGAAAAATAGTTTTTTCGGCATCCTCCGGCGCCATCTTAATCTGATTGTACCCACTGAATCCATCCATTAATGAGAAAATCTCGTGTCCTGAGGTTGCATCCACCATGGTGTCAATGTTAGGAAAAGGGAAATCATCTTTTGGGCAAGCCTTATTGAGATCGCGATAATCTACACATACGCGTATCTGTCCAGTCTTCTTCTTTACAGGCACAATGTTCGCGAGCCATGTCGGATGCTGGGTTGGCTTGATGAACCCTGCTTTCAGTAGTTTCTCCACTTCTGCCTTAATTTGTACCTCTAAATCGGGATGAAATACTCGTTGTTTTTGCTTCTTTGGTTCTGATGCCGGATTCACATGAAGATGGTGGCTTACCAATCCAACATTGAGTCCCGGCATTTGATTATAGTCCCAAGCAAAGACATCTCGAAACTTTTTGAGCAATTCTATCAGAGCATTCTTAGTATCCTTAGGCAGCGTATTGCTTATGAAGGTGGGTCGCGGATCCGTGCCGTCGCCTATGTCCACTTCGCACAACCCATGCTCTGTTCGCGGATCCACTTTCAGTACCTCAGGGTCAGCTTCAAGTTTTCTTTGTTTAGTCTTATCTGTCCCGGGGTCAGTGCCAACTGTGCAAGCTTCTGACCCCCAATCCCGTCATAATTTATACACTACTCGTCCATCGGGCATTTTGACCCATGACCAGCTCACCTCTTTGAGCTTCTGTTTAACTGAACTACCATTTTCCAGTTCATTCCATTCTGGTAACGGTGTGGAAAAAACGTCGGGCCCATTTTCCTCACTGTATTCTAAGAAATAGACTGCATCCGCAAAATGGGCCTCTGATGCCCAAAAAAGACTTTTAGATGCCTTTACAGTCATTATTTCTTCTCCCCAATTGGCCTTCATTACTTGATGATAGGATGACGGTACCACGCCATATGCATGCAACCACGGTCTGCCCAGCAACAATTGATATAAGGGTTCTCCTTTGATGACATGAAATTTTGTGGGCCCCCTGATCTTCCCAATTTTGAGGTCCAATGTCGCGAATCCCATAGTGGCCTGCTGATCTCCATTAAAATCAGTAACTGCAATAGTATGAATCACGATCTTGCTTTCGGGAAAATTGATCATTCGCAAAGTGACCAGTGGGATCAAATTGACTGACGCTCCCCCATCCAAGAAAGCTCGTTTCATCTCTCGACCATTTACAATGGCTGGTACATACAGAGGCCGATTATGGAGAAAAGGTACTTGTCTGTCTGCTTCTGAAAATGTAATCTTACTGGAGGCCTTCTCATGTTGCGGAATCACAATGGTATGATTGAGTGCGGCAACTGTTTGTTCTTTCAAGAATTCCTTCACGTGTTCCTGTATTGGGAGTTCATTGAAGAAGACGTCTATCTTAGCATTCTCCTTGGCTTCACGTATTGGAGGGCAATCATATTTGGCGGCATTGACCATATCCTCAGTACTGTCCCTGGCGGTCACCACAGCCACATGTGCAGGGAAAGGCTCATGAACTACATTATTTGCCACTTCCAAGTCTCCCGATGCTATTTTTCGATGCACTAAACCTCGAAACGCCCAGCAACCCATCAACGAATGCCGAATACTCCTGTGGTAGGGACAGTAGTTGCTCTTCATCCTTTCCTCTCTCGGCGGCACCCTTTGCACTGGAGGTAGCGTTATGACATGATCTGCGACCCATTGATTTAGCAAATAAACTGCCTCTTTTTCACTGAAAGGTAAAGGGGGTGGTTCAGATCTCCCGGCGCGCTCTTCCTTGGGTTTTTCGTTTTGCGTAGCTGCAACCATCGGTATCCGCCTAGTACTAATATTTGGTCGTGTTGGGAGAACCAAAACCTCTCCCAGTCTTCGAACATTATCAACAAGTGCAGAAAAAGTTTTGACCTCATGATTGACCAGATGCACTCTGTATTCCCGCAACATTCCTTCTATACAAATTTTGATCAATTGTAGTTCGGAAATTGGTTCATGACATTGCAAAGCAGTCTCGCGAAATCTCCGGACATAAGCTGTCGCTTCTTCCCCAAAGCGTTGTCTTTGCCTTGTGAGTGAAATCATTGAGACCTCCTCATCAGCTTGGAAGAATTTGGTGTAAAATCTGAGCACCATATCCGTCCAACTGGTCACTGGAGCCGGAGCGAGGCCAGTGTACCATGTATATGTTGTTCCAGTTAAAGACTTGGAGAATTCTCGAAACTTTAAATATTCATTGTTTCTGTGAGGTCCCAGAGCATCCGCGAATCTGGCTATGTGCTCTTTCGCATTCCCTTTTTGCCATCAAATTGATGAAAGCTCGGTATTCCATAATTTTCCGGATATGGCAAGGCCATAATGCTGGGATGGTATGGCGGGGCAATTTCCACCTCTTTTGTTTCAAATTTTTTGTTCAGGATAGCCCGCAGTTGTTCCTTGGTGATGTAAGACTCTTTCTCCAGGGGCTCAGTTCTTACTGACTCGCGAAAAAGCTCTTGTGCTGAATCCTCTGGAAAAGTCTGATTGTCCATCCTTGGTGATTCAATATTTGGTGGTGGAATGCGCGAGGCCTCCATGAAGTGAAGTATGGCCTTTTGCGTTTCCTGGATCTTGAAAAGAGTTTGCAGTAGAACTGTTGGCAATTCTGTTGAATTCTGTACTGGTTCTGCCATCGGAGAGGCTTCTGCCTGATCCGTACCAATTTTTGCGCGATGACACTATCTTCATGCTGGTTGAACTGGTTCCCCTCCTTGTGATTGTGCTGCTGTTTCCTCTTCCACTTGTTCAGTACGCCGGGTCGGTGGACGACCTCTCCGCCGAGGCTGACGAGGCTCCACTTGTGCAGAAGACATCTTATCCCCAGCAGAGTCGCCTTTAATGTAGGGGTTCGCAAGATTTAGGTGATGTGAAGATAGTTTCGACACAAGTTCGTCAGCCAAAATAACAGTATTGATGCTTTTTATTACTTTTGAATTGCTTTACAGAGAAAAAAATGAAAGAGAAATGAAGGAAAGGATAGCAAGTACAAGTAATTGAGAAGTACTTTCTCTCTCCTCCCCAAAAGTCCTCTTTAAGTGAGCTCTCGCATCTTTATTTATAGACGTGAGTGCTCAGTAATCCTCGCGATTTGTATTGCCACGTCAGCACTTGTCTTGCGACATGGTTTCTGCGTACTCGCAGATTCCATTGCCACGTCAGCACCTGTCTCACGACATGGTCCCTGCGTACTTAATCCGTGATATAAATACCTTGTACAGTATTATTTCACGCCCTTGTCCACACGAAACGGATTCGCGTATCTTATGTGCGGATATTACTGCGCGCCATAAATACCTTGCACAATATCATCCGCGAAACGAATTCGCGGATCATAATGTGCGCCATGCCTTGTGATCCGCACCTATTGCATCGCGGATCTGATTTTATCCTTAGCCAAGGATGTCGTTATAGCTTTGCTGGGTATGACCAATCATGCATGCCTTGGTCATGTCCCTGAATACTAGCGCCCTCTCTAAGGTACTTTTACTTAGGACAGTGTAAATAAGGTCGCGACCCACTATTTACTCATCCCAAGCATTTCCCTTAGATTCCGCGTAGTACTCGCTACGCGAGCAGCATATAGGGTTATGAGTTAATTATGCGAGCTATAAAACACATCAGTCCCTCATACTTCCCTCTGTGTAATGCAAGCTCTCGCATAAAAACCATATTTGGGCTAATTCCCCAAGTAAACAATTATTTGGACCAATCTCCCAAATAATCTTTTACTTGGGCCGGTTTCCCCAAATATACCAATCCTGGGCCATATCCCAGATAATTAAAGCTTGGGCCATATCCCAGATAATTTAATCTTTGGGTTATTATTCCAACGAGTCATTTTGCCGTTTATGCTTTTTCGTGAATCATCCCTTTTTACAAAGGGATTTTGTATAAATTATCCTATAAAATATAATATTTTATAAAATTTTAATATATCTAATTCCCACTTTAACTTACACAAGTTTAATTTAAGGTAACCCAAATAACATTTTAAACCCAACAGTGTTAATAGCTGAAAAAATTAAAGGCCATGTCTTTAATAGATGACGCAACCCAGCCCAAGTATATTATGTCCATCTTACAAAACTAAGTGAGATCGGCCTATTTAGATTTATAAAGCCCAACAAATAGAAACCCAAACTTCTCTTTCCCCAGCTAATGAAACCCTCGCCTCTAGCATCAACACAAAGAGACGGCTGGTTACAATGAATGAAGTGATTTCTTCCCCCAGTAAGTATACCATTCATATGTGTTTATATATATATAAGTGTCTGTGAGTCATTGCTTCATAGGTTAATTTCAAGAAATCCTCTTATACTATTCAGTTTAATCAACTAACATTTACTGTGTCCACTTTGCCCCCTATACTATTCAATTTCATCATTATGCCCCTCATCTCGTATTTTGAGTTAAAATACCTAAACTATCCTCAATAGTATAAGGGGGTTTAGTGAAATCAATATTATTTTTCGCAAAAAAAATTATTTTTCGGAGGGAGTATATTATTTTCCAAAATATGAATTATTTCGCAAAAAATAGTATATATTTTTGGCAAAAAAATTATTTTTCGGAAAAGATCATATTTTGGAACATAATAGTATATATATTTTTCGCAAAAAATTTACTTTTCGGAAAAGATCATATTTTGAAACATAATATATAATTTCCGGAAAAAAATTCATATTTTGGAACATAATAAATACTTTTTTGATAAAAAAATATTTTTCAGAAAAAATCATATTTTGGAACATAATATATATTTTTCGAAAAAATTTACTTTTCGGAAAAAAATCATATTTTGCAACATAATATATATTTTTCGGAAAAAAATCATATTTTGGAACATAATTTATATTTTTTGGAAAAAAAATCATATATTGGAACATAATATATATTTTTCGCAAAAAAAATCATAATTTGGAACATAACATATATTTTTGGAAAAAAATATTTTTTCGCAAAAAATTATTTATCGGAAAAAAATCATATATTGGGACATAATATATATATTTCGCAAAAAAATTATTATTCGGAAAAAAAATCATATTTTGGAACATAATATATATTTTTCGCAAAAAAATTATTTTCGGAAAAATTTCATATTTTGGAACATAATATATACTTTTTCGCAAAAAAATATTTTTGGGAAAAAAAATTATATTTTCCAACATTATATATTTTTCACAAAAAAAAAAATTCGGAAAAAAGCATATTTTCCGAAATATATATATATATTTTTGAAATTTATAGTTTTTATGAAAAATATAATTTATTTTCGAAAAATAATTTTTCTAAGGGTTGATTTCACTAAACCCCCTTATACTATTAAGGGAGGGTAGTTTAGACATTTTGACTCAAAATGTGAGGAGGATGGGGTATAGTGATGAAATTGGATAATATATGGGACAAAGTGAACACAGTATGAGTTAGTTGATTAAATTGAATAACATAGGGAAGTTTCTTGAAGTAAACCCTTGTTTCATCTATATAAGTATGTGTGTGTCTATATATATATATATGTGTGTATGTATATATGAATAAGGGTTAAGTGCATTAAACCCCCCTATTCTTTTTTCTCTCTCTCAACTAATCCCCCTGAACTAAGCATTGCCCCCTTAAACTATTTAAGTGTTACATTTAACCTCATTCCGTCATAACACCGTTAGTTAAAATTAGGATAATATGCACTCAGATTCCCTAAAGTTTTGGTCAATTGCACTCGCCCCCTGAGATTTCATTTTCCTTGCAATAACACCCCCTGAATGGGTGAAGACCCCATGAAATGACTCTTGTACCCTTGCTTTAGTGAAAAAGATATGTTGGCTAAATTAATAGATCAAACAACACTTGTGTCTTAAACTCAATTTGAAAAAAAATTCAAGTACTTTGGATATAATGATTTTTGAAATATTATTAACTTTCTTTAAATTATTTTTCTGAAATTGTCATTTTTGTAATATAGGCCCCAAAAGTTGTCATTTTTTAATTTTTCCCTAAAACTAATACTGTGACCTTTTACATTAAATAATAATAACACATTTTATTTATGATAATATTTGTTTTTTGTATTTTAGAAGGTGATACATGGATAAAATTAATTTAATATTTATTATTATTCTTTGTGTAAAATTAATTTAAGCCCTTACATTGTAAAATAATAACAAACTTTACTTATTGTAATTTTTTATATTTTTATAAAAATATGGCAAATGGTTTATTATTTATTATTTTTTTTTGTAAAGTTAATTTAAGCCCTTACACTTTAAATAATGACAAATTTTACTTATTATAATTTTTTATATTATAAAATGTGATTATGAATTGAAATATTAGAAAGTCTTTGTGTTTTTATTAGTAGTATATAGATAGATAGATAAATATATACAGATTTTTATACTTTAAGTTATATTATTTTTCCTTACCGAAATATATTTGTCTTATATCTTTATTCTATATCTTATGAAATATCCATTAGAATTACATTTCAATTAATGTATATTAATTAAATAATATTTTGTTTTTAAATATGAAAATATTTATAATATTTTGTCTTATATCTTTAGTACTCTATATCTTTTGAAATATTCATTACAATTACACTTCAAGTAATGCATATTAATTAATTATTATTATTTTTTAAAAGTATTGAAATATTTTCAACCACTTTTCATTTACTCTATATCGTTTTGACATATTCCATAGTGTTAGACTTCAACTAATACATAATAATTCATTAATTTTTATTTTGAAGAAAATGTTTGGAAATATTCTCAACCACTCACATTTTAGAATAGTTATTATAGATATATATATACATTATAGGGTTTTCATCTTGGGGAATGGAGGTAATTTCACCACCTAAATATTTGTCTCATGAAATAAGGGAGACAACACAAGGCCATTCCGGTCATTTTTCCCTTTTAGGGGGTGTCATTGCAAGGAAAATGAAATCTTAGGGTGCGAGTGCAATTGACAGAAATCTCAGGAGATCTGAGTGCAAATTATCCTAATTTAACTAACGGTGTTATAACAGAATGGTGTGAATTGTAAAAGTTGTGATAATTTAGGGAGTTTTGTGTAAAAAGTGTAATTCGGGGGGTTAGTTGAGAGAGAGAAAATAGTCCAGGGAGGTTTAATGCACTTTACCCTATATACATATATACATAGAGCTTGGCTCAAGAAAATGGAATGGTTGCGGTGGTAGGGGGATGGTGGTAGCTTGGGATAGAGGAATTTAGGGTTAGGTTTTGGAGATGGAGGGGGATAATTTTGTCTATAGTGTGCAGGCTGGGTACAAGGGCCATTTCATATTTTTCCATTTAAATTATTGAAGTTACTTTTTTTAATCATTAAAAATGAATAAAATGGCATGGGCAATTATGTCATTTACTATTCTTGGTGACCGCAAATGAATTTGAGGCGGTGCGAGTGTAATTATCCAATCTAGAGATGGTCAAGTTGTAATCTGTCCTACCTAGGGGGTGAAATTATAATTTACCCTTCTACATAATACTAGAAGTTTTCTATTTTGAAGTACGGAAAACATCAAGGTCAATTCAGTACAATAATCACAAATTGAACTTTGAAACCCCTGAAATTATATTTTGCAAGGAGAACATTTTCTCTTGATGAAGTAAATTTCTAAAACTCATAAAAACCTTTTTTTTTCTAGGAAACAAACAAATCCATAAGAAGAAAACGAAAAAAACCCATCAAAAAATTTCAATACCCAATATCTACACATTATATAATTCAAAAGAAAAAAATAAAAACAAAAACAAAATTGCATCAATATTCACAGTGATGGAGGATTCAGGAACTCCAAATGCTGAAAAAGATACCCATTTCCTCAAGAGAAATGTGTCGAGACACATAACCCTAATTTAATTAGAACAAAAAATGAACCATTAGAAATCACACACACATATACACATATGTATCTATATCTATATATATAGAAACAACCCACAAAGAGAAAAACAAGAAAAGTGGAAAATGAAATTTTAGACGATACACATTCAAATTTATAGCAGAGAATTTAAATTGAATGTTGCCAGATTTAGTAATTTTGACTAAATATATGTAAGTGATCTCTTGATTTGGGATGAGCAATGTTGTAGGAATTCTTAAAGTATTACATACTAATATGTCATAGGTTTTTTTTTTTTTTTGAACAAAGCAACGCACACACCCCCACATGAGTCCCATGGGGCTAAAACCCCTAACCTCCCCTTTGCGGAGGAAAGATGATACGATCAAGCTACATGGCCTTTGGTATTCCGGTTCAACTTAATACATGTAAAAACTTTGATACCAATACATCAAGATTGCCGGTATATTTCCCAAGATAGATGGAATGAAGAGAGACTCAAGTGAGAAGAAGAAGCTACGTACCAGATCTACCATTTTCTTCTCCTATTCAACATTTTCTCTTCCAGATCTACTTACTATCAGACCACTAAACCCAAGCCTAAAACGAAATCGGAGAAAGGGTTTGTGAGAGAGAGGCGAGAGGGTCGGAGCTTGGCAAGGGTTTGTGGAAAGAGGCGTGAAATCACATAGACAGAGGCGTGAAAGACGAAAGGGTTTTGGAATCAGGCGTGAATCGGTGAGAGCTGTTCTCTTTGGTCGTGAATCGGCGAGAGCTGCTCTTTTGGTCGTGAATCAGGCGTGAATCATAGGCATGAGGACGAGTTGGTTTTTGGTCGAGAGAGAATTTGGTTTTTGGCGTGAGGCGAGTTGGTTTTTGAGAAAGGCAAAACCAAAGAGGCGTCAAAATAGGGCAAACCACTGAAAACCATTTGATGGTTTTGAATGTTTTGGATTTTGGTTTTAGATGGGCTGGTCTAGTCTAGTTTCAATAATATAAACCAAGCCCACCAAATATGGTCTGGTCTGAAAATTAAAGAACAGACTAGACCAAATGAGCCCAAAACCACAAAATAAACAGGCCCTTCATTTTGGGCTGCGAACTAGTGACTATCCATGTTTTTTTGTCATTTGTTTTCTGTATGTTGTTCGCAAGAGATAAACATTAACCACCCTCTCCGATCATAAATCGACGAACTCGATTAGTGTATTTAAATGCCAGAATCTTGGAAAAATTAAACATTTAAGTCTCTCTTGAGTACAAATCAAGCTAGTATAAAAGTAAACATCAATTTCTATGAAATGGTCTATTTGCGTTGATTAAAAAGGCTTTTAAAAAATTACAAAAACAAAATGAAATAATTAACTGAAAATTTTAAGAATTTAAAGTGTAATGAAATTTAAATGGCAATACAAATTAGATAAATTGTAGAATGAGACCCTATTAACAATCAATTGTATATTAATTTTTCAATTGACCCCTATTAATTTGTCTTTTCTTTAGTACTCTTTTTTTTTTTTCCATAAAAATATAAACATAAAATTCATTAATAAAAAGTTTACCCGCCACATGCAGATCAACTTTCGAAGACAAGTGTTATGTGAGGATGAGACGGAAATTACGAGTGGGCCATAGTATGGAGTACTAGGAGGGGCTAAGGATAGTATGGAGTTCTAGGAGGGGCTAAGGATATATATACACAATGGAGTAACAATGGCTAGCTACTGTGTCCTATAATCATCTATTTGATCAAACTCAACATTTAGCGACATTTTGAACAAACACAGCCATATGGCATATAATACAAATTCTTCTGTAAATCAAACAGAAGATAAATCTAAGCTTCTGGAGTATCTGATGATAAATATTTCCAACAATCAAGAAAAGATAGATGCTCTCAATCGTTTCAAGGAGCAGCAACCTATCCGTACCATTTTTAGGGTTCCCCAAGTGTTGCATGAGATGAATGGAGGTGCATATAGTCCTAGCGTTGTAGCTATCGGGCCTCTTCACAGAGGCAAGAAACATCTGCAACCAATGGAGGCAGTGAAGCTCAGCTACATGCACAACCTATTTTGCCGCACACCAAATTTTAATCAAACACACGATGATTGCATGGTTGCCATGTTAAAAATGGAGCCGACTGCTAGGAGATGCTATGCAGACGATCTCGATTTGGATGATATTCAAGATGTGAACAGCAGCAGCTCAGATCAGAATGCCATGATGTTTGCAAAAAATGTGAGGTTTGCTGAAATGATGCTAATTGATGGTTGCTTTATCATTGAATTCTTCCACCGGCGTTGTTGTACGCATGAATGGGACCATATAAAGGCCAATCATGCCATAGCGCCAGCTTTGGAGAAAGATTTGGTACTCTTAGAGAACCAGATTCCCTTTGATGTTCTTGATCAATTGTTCCGCCTCACAATCGAGCTCATCCCGGAAAATACCAACCGCTCTACACTGACCGAATGCATCCTCAATTTCTATTGGGATGTAATAGGCATAGAGGGCTCTAAACTGAAAACAAGATATGATAAACGTCCCCATCATCTGCTACATCTTTTACACAGTTGCTACTGGCCACAACCACAAGAGGAGAAAGAGCGAGATTCCAGGGAAGATATGGATCATGTGGTTCTTATGAATTTCAGATATTCAGCAACTGAACTCGACTACTTTGGAGGAATCAAGCTTGTGCAAGGTAATAAAAAGGACATTTTTGACATCACGTTCATGAGCAAGCATATTTGGTTTTGGAGAAGAAGTGAATTTCTTATCCCGCCTTTTCTGGTTCAGGATAGTACTGAAGTGTTCTTGAGAAACTTCATTGCTCTTGAACAATCTACCGATGATGTTAAGAGTTACTTCACCTCACATGCTTTTATCATACATAAACTCATCAACGCCAATGAGGATGTACTGTTGCTGGAGAAGCAAGGCATCCTAGTTAACTGCTTGGGCTGCCCTGAAGATGTAGCAAATCTCTTCAACAATCTTTGCAAGAATCTTATTATAACTCGGTTCCACGGACTAGCTGAGCCCTGCGTAGAGGTCATCAAGTTTCAGACACAAACAAAGTTTCTAATTAAACTGAGACGTGATTATTTCAGTAATCCATGGACAGTCATATCAGTATTTTCTGCCTCCATTCTTTTTCTGTTGACATTGCTGCAGACTATCTACACCATGCGTTCTTAAATCAGGTGATCTATGATCCATCAAGTATGGAAACAGTTACACTATTGTAGATGACTACATATATCTATCCATGCATGCATGATCTACACCAGCAGCATATACGTACATGTCCTATATATATGGAATAATGTCTTTTAATTTATGGTTTTTTTAAATAAAGAATATATATATATATATAGGCCTTTAATTTTTTTAGCTATTAACAATGTTGGGTTTAAAATGTTATTTGGGTTACCTTAAATTAAACTTGTGTAATTTAAAGTAGGAATTAGATATATTAAAATTTTATAAAATATTATATTTTATAGGGTAATTTATACAAAATCCCCTGAAGTTTCAGGATTTAATCATCAAACTCCCTGACATTTTAGATTTTAATTAAATACCCCCCCTCCAAAAATCAGCCAATTTTTAGATCAAAATAACTTAAATGTCCATGATATAAAAATTATCCTCTATGAGTAATTTGCATCAAAACCCCTTGAGTTTCAAATTTTAATCCAATAACCCCTCAGATTAAAAAAGTCCCTAAAAATTTCATATATGTTTTCAAAAAAATCCCAAAAACATATCTGAATTTCGGAAAAAAATATTTAAATTTTGAAAAACATATATAAATTTTAAAAAATTATATAAAATTCGAAAAAAATATATCAATTAAAAAAAAACATATATAATACGAAAATATATATATTAATTTTTTAAAAAAATTATAAAATTGGAAAATAAATATAAAATTCGAAAACAAAACATATAAAATTTGAACAAATATATTAAATTTTGAAAACAATTATAAAATGAACAATGAATCCATTATTGGTACAACTTTTCATCCATAAAGAAAAAAACTACCAATTATGTAGATTTGCAAAAATAATTGTTTTGTATTCCGTAGTTCAAAATGGAAAAAAATAAGCTAGTACTAAGAAAATAGTTGTGCAAATAGAAGTATAAAAAACATAAGTAACCAAAGTACAATACACCAAAACAACATTTACGCAGAAACATATTTATTTTCTCAAAAAATATATATATTTCGAATTTATATATATTTTCCCGAATTTTATATATATATTTTAAATTTATATATCTTTTTTGAATTTTATATTTTTTTTGAATTTGTTTTCGAAATTTGTATATGTTTTCCAAAATTTATATATATATTTTGAATTTATATATTTTTTTTCGAATTTTGTATATGTTTTCCAAAATTTATATATGTTTTCTAAATTTATATATATATTTTGAATTTATATATATATTTCCGAATTTTATATAATTTTTTGAAATTTATATATGTTTTTCAAAATTTATATATATTTTTCGAATTTTATATATTTTTCTGAATTTTATATTTTTTCAAATTTTAATATATATTTTTTGAATTTTATATTTTTTCTTCTGAAATTTATAATTTTTTTTGGGACTTTTTGAAAATATATATGAAAGTTTTAGGGACTTTTCGAATCCGATGGATTATTTGATTAAAATTTGAAACTCAAGAGGTTTTAGTACAAATTACTCGTAAAGGATAATTTTTATGTGATGGGCATTTAAGTCATTTTGAGCTAAAAATTGATTGATTTTGGGATGAGGGGGGTATTTAATTAAAATCTGAAATATCAGGGGATTTGGCGAATGACAGGGGGTTGGGTGATTAAATACTGAAACCTCAAGGGATTTTTGTGTAAATTACCCTATTTTATATAATATATCATATATATATGGGTAAATAGCTTAAAAAACCCCTCAAGTTTACTTTTTTCCCTATTATACCCCTCAACTAAATTTAGCCCCCCAAAACTTTCATTTTTTTGTACCATGGGTTTGCCCTCCAAACTTTTTATATTTCCACCTTGTAAACTTTTTATTTTTTTGCACCATGGGGCAAGGTGGAAATATAAAAAGTTTGGAGGGCAAGCCCGTGGTGGAAAAAAATGAAAGTTTAGGGAGCTAAATTTAGTTGAGGGGGTATAGTAGGGAAAGAGAGTAAACTTGAGGGGCTTTTAAGCTATTTATCCTATATATATATATATATATATATAACCGATTTTTTAATGAGCCTTGTTTACGAACACGTTCACAAGCTCTTTTCACGAATATTTTCGAGCAGAGCTCATAGTTGTTTGAGTTTGGTTCATTTAAGAAACGAGCCTGAAAAAAACTGTTTGAATTTGGTTCAATTAATAAATAAACAAAAACGAGCCGAGTCTTTATCGAGCCGAGCTCGAGTTATTGTCGAGTGTTTTGGTTCGTTTATAGCCCTAGTTATGTATTTAAAGAGAAAGAAAAATGAAAAGAGCGATAGGAATCATATATGTATATATAAACTAGTAAAAAGTACGTGTTTTGCATATAATTAAAGTTTACAAAAAAATAAAAAAGCATATTGTTAAAAAAATTAGTGCAATTGTAAAATAAGATTAATCATACCACAAATACTCAAAATATTGATATTAAATAAAATAATACCTTAAGAAAAATGTTTAATAATTTTTTTTAAAAATAGTATTGTAAAGAGATGTATATATTATACATTTATACTATATTTTTAAATGAAAAAATTTAAAATTTAAAATAACTAAAAAATTGTTAAAAAAATCTAGACAACTAGTTTTGAATTGAGGGAATACCAAAAAAGTAAGATTACTCATTTTATATGGATGGTTGAAGCAGAATTAATGTATTATCGTGGATGATGATTTGGGGTTTGGTACAACCACTAAACTTATTTCACTAATAAATAAAGGGATGACTAGATAGCAGTCAAGTCTTGATTGTGATATCTTAGGGTATGCCATTTTTCTTTTTGCAATTGAGAAAGATGACAAGTGAAGACTAGTCTCCATATTTTGTAGGGTAATTCTGACCGACACTCCTTCAAATATTCTAATTTCACACGAACCCCTCGGATCAGATCGACTGTCATTATATTTACTAACGTTTTATTATGAAATTACTAATTTACCCTTCAATATATATTCAAAAAAATTATATAAAATTCAAAACAAAAAATATAATTCAAAAAAATATAAAATTTCGAAAAATTATATTAAAATCTGAAAATATATAAAAATTTAGAAAAATATATATATATAATGGGAAAAAATATATAGATTAAAAAAAATTAAATTTCAAAAAACATATAAAATTCTAAAATAATATATAAAATTCAAAATAATTATATAAAATTCAAAAAAATTTAAAATTTTGAAAATTATATTAAAATCTGAAAATATATAAAAATTTAGAAAAAAATATATAAAAAGGGGAAAAATATATAGATTCAAAAAAATATTTAAATTTCAAAAAACATACCTAAATTTCGAAAATAAATATAATATTAAAAAAATATATAAATTTAGAAATTATTCTTTTTTCAAAAAAACATATTAAATTTCGAAAATAAATATAAAAAACAAAAAAAATTGAAACAAATATATAAATTTTTTTAAAAAACATATAAAATTAAAAAAAAAACATATTAAATTTTGAAAAAAATTATAAAATCGAAAATAATTATAAAATAAAAAAAATCATATAAAATTCAAATAATATATATTAAATTTCGAAAATAATTAGAAAATTAGAAAAAAATATAAAAAATTTGAAAATAAATATAAAATTAAAAAAACATTTAAAATTTATTTAACTCTCTCTCTCTCTCTCTCTCTCTCACACACACACACGCGCGCACACACACACACACACACACACACCTCACTCTGCACACAGACTCACTCATATATATATACACACACACACATATATATAGATCTATACCATTTTCGACCCCCTCCCACCGCCTCCCCCGGTCACACCAGAGGTGGTGGTGGGAGGGGGGCGGCACTGACGGGGTGTAGATCTATATATATATATGTGTGTGTGTGTATATATATATATGTATAGAACTATAGATCTATATATGTGTGTGTGTGTGTGAGAGAGAGAGAGAGAGGAGAGAGAGAAAGAGAGAATTAAATAAATTTCAATGGAATAAATGTTGGGGTTGGGGTGTTTGGTTTGAGGGTTAGATTGATTCTAAGGGGTGTTTGGTTTAGGGTTTAAATTGATTTAGGGATTTAGTTAAGGGTATATAAGGCATTTTATATCATTTGAGGGCAAAATAGACTATTTATGGGGTGAATAGTGGCCGACATCACTAATTAACGGACCAATCTAACGGAGTGGACACGGAAGGGGTCCGTGTGGGAAAAAAATTCAATTTAGAAGAGGTCCGTGTGGGAATACTCAATATTAAAGGGATCCGTGTGAGATTAGAATCTCTTTGAGAGGGTATCGATGGGAATTATCCTATTTTGTATTGTGTGACTTGGTACCGTCTATGAGGCACGGATAAGAAAACGGGCCATACAGTAAATTCTAAAAAAAATAGCGCACACGCTTGAGACATGTTTATAAAAAAAAATTATTATTTTTATTTTATATATATATATATATATTATATGACATAAATAATTCATTTATCACAATGAGAATGAGATAAATTTATATTAATATGTTTTACCTTAAATTAAATGTTTTTGTTGTGCAAAAATTGATTCTACTATTTTACCTATTATTGATTTTTGACCAGGTTCTTTAATCATGTTGTTGTATGTAATATATATACACATACTAAAAATATATATATGAATCTCTACATACAAACCCATGCATGTATGTGTATATATATTACATACAACACCATGATTAAAGAACCTGGTCAAAAATCAATAATAGATAAAATAGTAGAATCAATTTTTGCACAACAAAAACATTTAATTTAAGGTAAAACATATTAATATAAATTTATCTTATTCTCATTATTTAAGTGATAAATAAATTTTTTGTGTAATATAATATATATATATATATAAAATAAAAAAATAAATTTTTTTTATAAACATGTCTCAAGCATGTGTGCGCTGATTTTTTTAGAATTTACTGTATGGCCCGTTTTCTTATCCGTGCCAGGGCCGGCCCTGGCCTAGGCGGCCCAGGCGGCTGCCTAGGGCCTCAGGGTCCAAGGGGCCTCAAAATTTTATTTTTTTTGTATTAGTATTAGGCCCAAAATTAAAAATATATATATAAGCCCAAATATAAAAAGCTTCTTATACAACTCAATAACAATTCATATGTTAAACTAATAAAATCCAATTCATTCTTCCAATAATTAAATTAAAACAAACACAACCCAAAGAGAAATTAAAACTAATACAAGGACTTTGAATGCATATAAAGAGGCCCCAATTTTTTTTCCCCTTGCATTAGTATAGACCCAAATATGATTTTTTAAGTTATAGTCCAATATAAATTAGAACTCAATCCAATATTACACTTACAATAGGGAAAGTTCCTTTAGAGTAATATTTTTGCTCTCTAATTTTTTTTTTTACTAGGACACATTAGTCCTACTTTTGACAAGCATTTACAAATAAGTTCAAATTTAATTTTTATTTCAAAAGTATCTTGTACTAATCATTCATTTTATACCCTTCATATTTCTATGCTTTAATATGTAAAATCTATACAAAAGAAGCACAAAGTAATTATGTAATATTTTTGTCATTCGTTAGAAATTTGAATCTATAAAATACTTACATTTTTTTAAAAAAATTGCATCGCGTGAACTGAAGTGACCCAAAAAAAATTTCGCATAAGAAATTTGCATCGCATAAAATGAAGGGCCCCAAAAAAAATTTCGCCTTCAATCTCGCCTAAGGTCCCAAAATTTTTTGACACTCTCAGGGCCAGCCCTGATCCGTGCCTCATAGATCATACCAAAGTCACACAATACAAAATATGGAGACAAGTCTTCACTTGCCATCTTTCTCAATTGCAAAAAGAAAAATGGCATACCTTAAGTATCACAATCAAGACTTGATTGCTTCCTAGTCATCCCTTTATTTATTAGTGAAATAAGTTTAGTGGTTGTACCAAACCCCAAATCATCATCCACGATAATACATTAATTCTGCTTCAACCATCCATATAAAATGAGTAATCTTACTTTTTTAGTATTCCCTCAATTCCAAATTAGTTGTACAGATATTTTTAACAATTTTTTAGTTATTTTTAATTTTTAATTTTGTCATTTGAAAATATAGTATAATATATACATCTCTTTACAATACTATTTTAATAAAATTTTATTAAACATTTTTCTTAAGGTATTATTTTATTTAATATCAATATTTTGAGTATTTGTGGTATGATTAATCTTATTTTACAATTGTACTAATTTTTGTTAAAAAAATTATATACATATATGAATTTAATTATATGCAAACTTTAATTATATGCAAAACACGTACTTTTTACTAGTATATATATACATATATGATTCCTATTGCTCTTTTCATTTTTCTCTCTCTTTAAATACACAACTAGGGCTATAAACGAACCAAAACACTCGACAATAACTCAAGCTTGGCTCGATAAAGACTCGGCTCGTGTTTGTTTATTTATTAAGTGAACCAAATTCAAACATTTTTTTTCAGGCTCGTTTCTTAAATGAATCAAACTCAAACAACTATGAGCTCTGCTCGAAAATATTCGTGAAAAGAGCTTGTGAACGTGTTCGTAAACAAGGCTCATTAAAAAATCGGTTATATATATAGGATAAATCTTAAAAGCCCCCTCAAGTTTACTCTCTTTCCCTACTATACCCCCTCAACTAAATTTAGCCCCCTAAACTTTCATTTTTTTGCACCATGGGCTTGCCCTCCAAACTTTTTATATTTCCATCTTGCACCACGGTGCAAAAAAATAAAAAGTTTACAAGGTGGAAATATAAAAAATTTGGAGGGCAAAAGGGTAAAAAGTTTGGAGGGCAAGCCCATGGTGCAAAAAAATGAAAGTTTAGGGGGCTAAATTTAGTTGAGGGGTATAATAGGAAAAGAGAGTAAACTTGAGGGGGGTTTTAAGCTATTTACCCATATATATATGATATATTATATAAAATAGGGTAATGTACACAAAAATCGCTTGAGGTTTTGATATTTCAAATTTTAATTAAATACCCCCTCATTCCAAAATCAATCAATTTTTAGGTCAAAATGATTTAAATGCCCATGACATAAAAATTATCCTTTATGAGTAATTTGCACCAAAATCCCTTGAGTTTCAAATTTTAATCAAATAACTCATTGGATTCGAAAAGTCCCTAAAAATTTCATATATGTTTTCAAAAAGTCCCTAAAAATTTCATATATGTTTTCAAAAAGTCCCGAAAAAATATATAAATTTCAGAAGAAAAAATATAAAATTCAAAAAATATATATTAAATTTTGAAAAAATATAAAATTCAAAAAATATATATAAATTTTGAAAAACATATATAAATTTTAAAAAATTATATAAAATTCGGAAATATATATATAAATTCAAAATATATATATAAATTCAAAAAATATATATAAATTTCGAAAACATATATAAATTTTGGAAAACATATACAAAATTCGAAAAAAATATATAAATTAAAAATATATATATAAATTTGGAAAACATAAACAAAATTCGAAAACAAATTCGAAAAAAAAATATAAAATTAAAAACAGATATATAAATTTTGAAAAAAAATATATAAATTTAAAATATATTTATAAAATTCGGAAAAATATATATAAATTCGAAATATATATATTTTTTGAAAAAATAGATATGTTTCTGCGTAAATATTGTTTTGGTGTATTGTACTTTGGTTACTTTAAATGTTGTCTTGGTATATTGTACTTTGATTACTTATATTTTTCATACTTCTATTTGCACAACTATTTTCCTAGTACCAGCTTCTTTTTTCCCAGTTTGAACTACGGAATACAAAACAATTATTTCTGCAAATCTACGTAATTGATGGTTTTTTTATTTATGGATGAAAAGTTGTACCAATAATGGGTTCATTGTTCATTTTATATTTTTTTTCAAAATTTAATATATTTGTTCGAATTTTATATTTATTTTCCAATTTTATAATTTTTTAAAAAAATTAATATATATATTTTCGAATTATATATGTTTTTTTTAATTTATATATTTTTTTCGAATTTTTTATAATTTTTAAAAATTTATATATGTTTCACAAAATTTAAATATTGTTGTCCGAAATTCATATATGTTTTCGGGACTTTTTTAATCTGAGGGGTTATTGGATTAAAATTTGAAACTCAAGGGGTTTTGATGCAAATTACTCATAGAGGATAATTCTTATATCATGGGTAGGGATGGCAAAATGGTCCAACCCGGCCGGTTCCGACCTGCCCCAACCCGATTGGGCGAGTTTGGTAAACTTATAAACGGGTTTGGGACAGGTTTGGTATCCAAAATTAACACCCAAAACGGGTTCGGGTCGGGTTTGGGTTTCCCAAAAATTTCCCATAATTTTATTTTATATTTTTTTTCTAGAAATTTATATCTTTCCAAAAATATTATTTTTGAGAAATTGTTTTTCCAAAATATATATATTTTTTTCGAAATATTTTTTTTCAAATTTTTTTACATATTTTTTCTATTTGTTTTCGAAAAATTTATAATTTTTTCAAAAAATATATTTCTTATAAAAATTTTTTTCCCAAAGTATTTATATTTTTTCCGAAATATTTTTTTTGCGAAATATATATATTTTTCCAAAATATTTATATATTTTTCCAAAACAAAATGTTTCTTATAAAAAGGAGGGTAGATTGGTCTTTTCACATGTTGATGGGTAGGCAAATAGGTCATCGCATACATTTAGGGGTAGTTTAGTCATTTCACATGTCAAAATTTGGTTGAGGGGGCGAAAGTGTAATTAGCGGAACAAGAGGGGGTGGAACTATAATTAATCTTTTTAAAAACTACAAGGGGTTTTATGAAATAAGGTGATTAAAGGGCATAATAGGAAATTCACAAGCCAAATGATCTGAAAATTGAATTTTTTTAGGACAAGGGGGTATTTGTAACCGGAATCAAACTATAGGGGATTTTTGGAATCATAGGGGGTTTCTTGATTAAAAGAGAAAACCTCAGGGGGTTTTTTTGAAAATCACCCTTTATATATATATAAGTATATGTGAGTCATTCTTCATGGGTTAATTTCAATAAATCCCCTTATATTATTCAGTTTAATCAATTAACTCGAACTGTGTCCACTTTACCCCCTATACTATTCAATTTCATCATTATGCCCCCTCATCTCACATTTTGAGTCAAAATGCCTAAATTACCCTCAATAGTATAAGGGGGTTTAGTGAAATCAACCATTTTAAAAAAATTATTTTTCAAAAATCAATTATAGTTCTCGCAAAAAAATTTATTTTTCGGAGGGAGTATATTATTTTCCAAAATATGAATTATTTCGCAAAAAATAATATATAAATTTCGCAAAAAAATTATTTTTCGGAAAAGATTATATTTTGGAACATAATAGTATATATTTTCGCAAATATATTACTTTTCGGAAAATATCATATTTTGGAACAAAATATATATTTTTTGAAAAAAAATTCATATTTTGGAACATAACAAATACTTTTTCGATAAAAATATATTTTTCAGAAAAAAATCATATTTTGGAACATATTATATATTTTTCGAAAAAAATTATTTTTCCGAAAAAAATCATATTTTATAACATAATATATATTTTTCGAAAAAAAAATCATATTTTGGAACATAATATATATTTTTTGCAAAAAAATTCATATTTTGGAACATAATATAAATTTTTCGCAAAAAATTAACTTTTCGGAAAAAATCATATTTTTGAACATAACATATATTTTTGGAAAAAAATAATTTTTCGCAAAAAATTATTTATCAGAAAAAAATCATATTTTGGGACATAATATATATTTTTCGGAAAAATAATCATATTTTGGAACATAATATATATTTTTCACAAAAAAATTATTTTCAGAAAAAATTCATATTTTGGAACATAATTTATACTTTTTCGCAAAACAAATCATATTTTCCAACATAATATATATTTTTCAAAAAAAAAAAAATTTCATAAAAAATCATATTTTGGAACATAATATATATTTTTCGCAAATTTTTTTTTTCCGGAAAAAAGCATTTTTTCTGTAATATATATATATATATTTTGAAATTTATAGTTTTTATGACAAATATAATTTATTTTCGAAAAATAATTTTTTTAAGTGTTGATTTCACTAAACCCCCTTATACTATTAAGGGAGGGTAGTTTAGACTTTTGACTCAAAATATAAGGAGGAGGGGGCATAGTGATGAAATTGGATAGTATAAGGGTTAGTTGATTAAATTGAATTGCATATGGGGTTTCTTGAAGTAAACCCTTGTTTCATCTATATAAGTGTGTGTGTGTATATATATGTGTATGTATATATGAATAAGGGTTAAGTGCATTAAACCCCCCTATTCTTTCTTCTCTCTCTCAACTAACCCCCCTGAACTAAGCATTGCCCCCCTAAACTATTTAAGTATTGCATTTAACCCCATTCAGTTATAACATCATTAGTTAAATAAGGATAATTTGCACTCAGATCCCCTTAGGTTTCGGTCAATTGCACTCGCCCCCTGAGATTTCATTTTTCTTGCAATGACACCCCCTGAAGGAGTGAAGACCCCATGAAATGACTCTTATGCCCTTGCTTTAATGTAAAAGATATGTTGGCTAAATTAATGGACCAAACAACCCTTATGTCTTAAGTTCAATTTGAAAAACTTTTCAAGTATTTTGCATACAATGATTTTTGAAATATTATCACATTTTTTAAAATTATTATTTTAAAATGGTCTTTTTTGTAATATAGGCCCCAAAAGTTATCATTTTTTAATTTTTCCCTAAAACTAATACTGTGACATTTTATATTAAATAATAATAATACACTTTATTTATGATTATATATATATTTTTTGTATTTTAGAAGGTGATACATGTATAAACTATTTGTGAGCTCATATTATTTAATTTATTTTGTAAATAAATAATATACAACTCTTACAATTTAAACAAGTAGTAATACATTTTAATTATAGTTTTTGTTATATTGTAAGAGGTGATAAATGTATAAAAATGTTACAAATGACTTATAATTTATTATTCTTTGTGTAAAATTAATTTAAGCTCTTACACTGTAAAATAATAATAAACTTTACTTATTGTAATTTTTTATATTTTTATAAAACTATGACAAATAGTTTATTATTTATTATTTTTTTGTAAAGTTAATTTAAGCCCTTACATTTTAAATAATGTCAAATTTTACTTATTATAATTTTTTATATTGTAAAAGGTGATAATGAATCGAAATATTAGACATTTTTGTGTTTTTATTAATAGTATATAGATAGATAGATAAATATACAGATTTCTGTATTTTAAGTTATATTATTTTTCCTTGCTGAAATATATTTGTCTTATATATTTACTCTATATGTAACACCCCGTGTTATTTTCCTTTTTCCTGAAATTAATTCTTATTTAATTTCGGTTATGACGTCACTTGTTCATGACGTCCTGGTTACCCGTGGTATTTCGCGTGTAAATTTTTCGCGTTTAGTTTTAAAGTAGACTGAATGACTTTACATGTCACGCCCCAAATTCCTAGGACTCCGAAACTCGAGCCTAAGAGCTAAGGGAGTGAATGCGGAAGTAAAAAGAAATGAGAACCAACGACATTCAGTCAACAAACACCCACAAAAGAGTAAAAAGAAATGCTCTAATACCATGCTGACACGTCCCTAAATTCCTAAGACTCCCGAACTGGGACATCCAAGGGATCCAGGATGTGATCATTATAATGAGCAACCAACTAAGATATCATTAGCCATGAAAACGAATGGAATAATGATAGAACGGTATATTTCATACCCAAATGAATAATAAACAAAGCAGCGGAATCTAACGAAAATCCGGCAGAGTTCCGTTTGTAAATGGAACATCCGGATACACAACCACAACACAATAACCTGCCAATAACATTTCGATAATAACAATGGCTTCCAAGCCCCACATTCATCAATCCTACTAGGGTCGAGGTAGTGGAAAGAAACCAAGACCTCTCCAAACCCTCTAAAATCAACAGAGCCACAATTGCTCGAATAAGAATACAGGAAAACACCTAGCTGTGCAGAACAGATACAATAACCTCCTGCAAGAATAAATACAGGAAATAAAAGATACATCAATAGGGATATGCCAACAGACTGGCTCCCAAAAGAAATAAATGACAATCCCATAAAACATGGGTAAGGAAGCTAACAGAAGACAACTACCGTCCCCAAAACCAGTCGTGCTGCATCCGTAACCGCATCACCCAACGCAACTCCAAAACTTGTAACAAGGAACTAAAGAAAACTGTTGTTGCACTGCATCCTGCTCATAGCCGTATGTTTCCTGTAACCTGGCGTGGAATACCAGGGGGCAAATGAAATTCCCCTATGAGCAAATAAGCTCAGTGGGAAAAGATACTCTAACTACCACATCCTCTGGCAATTTAGGTAATGCTAACTATCTATCAAGATATATATATAGCCCAACTAATCCCATCCACGCAAACCCAAGGCACGTACTCACATGCTACCGTACATAAGTATATATATATAACGGGGATACATATATATATATAAATACACAACATGAGTCTGTAATGTACAACTAAGACTCGTACTCCAAGTACCAACAGCGGTAGTCTACACTACTCTCACCAACGTACACTAGATACACAACACCTAGGTCCAATCCTAACAAATCATCCAGCGTTCACGACGCTAACAAGAAACTCCAAACAGAGGGAATCACACTCACCTCTAATATCCACAAGGATCAAAATCCATCACTAGCACCAAAGAATACTCATAATTCACTCCCCGATAACACAGGAGGAAAAGTACTCACGTCCTTGCGTACTAACACAATCATCATCTATATATATATATATATATATATATATAACAAACCTCATCACATTCCTAAGGAAAATCTACCTCTCAAGGGCTAGATCACCTCAATCATATCACCATACCATAATTCAAATCGACCTCATAATACTATCATCAATAGGGTCAATTACATCACTAACACTCTCACTGTAGGCGAGAAAAACCACCCAATCAAATCACTAAGAGTACACGAACTCAACTCACAAGAACGACCACCTTAGGGTCACCAAAGCAAAGCGAAGGAAAAGACTTTCCAATGCTTAACCAACAGATAACCGAGACAACAATGTCAAGGTAAAGAACACCACAAGTGTTTAGTGAAAACACCTAGACAAGGAACCCAATCCACTCGGTATCCATGCCCCTAACATGTGGAACAACTCGAATCACCTAAGTGGTGACATCAAAAACCAAGAAGAAAGGAAAGGGCAACATTATATGTGTGCCCTGAACAACACCAAGCCTCATACCCGAGACTTAGAAATGATAGGAAGCAAAGGTGAAACAATGGAACACCTTTCAAAACTCTACAGGATGAGGTATTGAGAAAGAAGTCTCGAAATCTCAGAATCCCAAGAAAAGTATTAAAATAGTTTTTCTTTAAGAAACCACATAGTAAAAATGACCGTCTTGCCCCCGGTCTCCGTCAGTTGCCATCACCGGCTTTTAGAAGTTAAAAATATTTTCAAAGAAGATCCTAAGATCTTTTATAAGGTACTAAAACTTTTCATTTCTACGGGGGTAGGCGAAAACGGGTTTTTCCTTTTAAATACAAAGAGTTTAGAAAACACCGTTTTCGAAATGACAATCAAATAAGAGAAACACAACTCTATGAATTCCTGTAATGTCCGAGAGGACAGTAAAGGAAGAGCAACACGTTGGACTCACGGAAGACAACCATCCGTTCCAACTCCACCAAATCAAATGACACCACGAGGAAGAGGTTCGGCACCACACCGTAATCGACAACTCAAGGAATGACATACAAGTCAACGACCACGTACTAGTGTACAAAACACAGTACCAGGAATGCTTAAGGGAATGGACTAAGCATAAGAATCAAGACTGTCAGACTACAGTACCTCGAGTACTTAATGAATCCCTAATCATAACCTCTTCTCATCAATCGAAATCTCACACAACTCATCACTCGCCTTCTCTAAGGTCTCAATTATCAATTGACACAAAAATCATCCATAACCTCAAATCTCTAAAAGAGTTCACACAACTAACCACGATCACCAAACTACTAGTCACAATCACAAGGCTACTAACCACAATCACAAGGCTGCTAACCACAATCTCTAAGGCCTCAACTCAAAGTCAAGCCTACGATCTACCACTAGCCTCAACTAGCCACATGGATCACTATGCCAACACGCATAACCTCCCCCAAGGGTACTAAAGTATACAATAAGTACAAGGATATACATTTCATTATACTTATTAATTATGACATATTATCATTTTCTTCCACATTAATTACTTTCAACTGAGCATTTATAAAATATGAATTTAATTTACAATATTCATAAATAGCATGCTCCAACAACACATGTAATATAGCACATATACATGTTAAACGAGATCACATAAAGGTTATGCAGTGTAATGTGACTCGACACTCCCCGTGATACTCACACACAACACACCCTTCCCAAGGGTAACGGAAACTCTGTCCACTTATCATAGTGTAGAGTTACCACACCGACTCTTCCCAAGTGATTTTGACACTTCTCACTTTCAACAAGGAAGACGGTTGCACAAGAGCCCAACTTGCAACTCCGTGCGCCATGACTACCCTTGAGTCAAGAATATAAGCCTCCACCCGGACTCTTAACTCACATTTGCCGGCTTTTTAGTTCCGTAGGCGTGATACCTCCTGGCCAGTTGTTGTGATGATCCGACACAAACGTCTACTCGTACCCCACGGACAAAGGAAGTAGACCACACCAAATGAACTCTCTCTGCCAATGGTGAAACCATGCACTACATGCACCAACACCCATGTGCTCACACGACATGGTGTACAATCAAATCATATCTCAATCATAAATATGTAATACATCATATTTATAACAATACCCACATGGTAATCCACGTATAATGAGAGGGACCTAGCATAGCGTCTAAGTTTCTCACGTCCAACGTTTACAAAGTCCTCTAACACATTTAATTATCAAGGGAATTTCTAAACCACCTATTCATTTTCAATTCAAATAGGAGTTTAATTAATCTCGTAGGAAATAAATTTAATTACTTTCGTAAATTTATTTCTAAGTCCTACATCGCTCCTAAGACAATTATAGATATTTAAATTAACAATTTAATATATCTATATTAAAATAATTAAGGATTTGCACCCCTAAACTACGTCAATAATTCGGAGTGAGAAATATAATTTCCCACCTAATTTACGTTTACCGAACAGTCCGAAACAGCACAGTGTCGACGCTCGAATATGGAGCCCGCCGACCAAAATCGCCCGAAAACTATTTTGAATATATCGAAACGTCCGCCTCGACAACCTGACATATAGGCGAAGCTACCCTCCGAAAATCAGCCCAAACCGAGCTCGGGAAGTCGACCGAAAAAATTCGCGAAGTTTCTAGCCGAAAATGGCCTGTCCGTTGTCGCACTGCTACGCGACTGCTGCTACGCGTGGCCAGCTGCTGCGACGTCGCCACCACCCCACCTCGCCGTCGCCGGCACCGGCGAGCTTCAGCCCCTTACTCCCGTCGCGAACCACCAACCCCTCTCTCCCCTTCGTGACCTCTCTCTCTTTCGTTAGCCGACGACAAAAATGGTGAAGACGAAGATGAGCAGATTCGGTCGTCAACTGTGGCGAGGAAGAAGAGGTGTGTAGGAGAAGATCGTGCAGAGAGAAGGAGAAGTATGTGGTCTGTTGCGTACACATGTATACCTATATATAACCTAATTGCAAAAGCAACCCTCTAAATGTCCATAATTGTGAAATAACCCCTACTAAAATATATATATAATTAAATATATATATATACAGTAAACCCCAATAATTATCGGGAACGCCCAAACATAGTCTCGTAAGCCCGAAATAATAACGGGACGCCCAATAAAATATATCGGGGTAGAAACCCAAACGTCGGAACGCTAAACGCCCGATCCAATTAAAACGCGTCGTCATTCAATCGAAACACTAATCATTAAACGTCGAATAAACTAACGTTGAAATGAGACCGTGTAATTGACAACAAGAATTCGTGTAGTGTCGTCCAATCGACTTTAAAACTAAACGCGAAAAATTTACACGCGAAATACCAAGAATAATATGAACATCATGAACAAGTGACGTCATAACCGAAATTAAGATAAATATAATTTCAGGAAAAAGGAAAATAACACGGGGTGTTACATTACAGTTTCTCTTTGACGAGTTTGGGAATTCTTATTACCGATTACGCGGTATTGTTTCGATATTTAATGTTTAGTACTTCGACTGGATGGCGACACGAATTGATCGGGCTTGTTAGGTGTCCCGACGTTTGGGTTTCTACCCCGGTGTATTTAATTGGGCGTCCCGTTGTTATTTCGGGTTGCGAGTTTGCGTTTGGGTGTTCGCGATAATTATTGGGGTTTACTGTATATATATATAGTTATTATAATTATATATATATAGTCTTGGGGGTTATTTCGCAATTATGGATAAGTCGAGGGTTGCTTTTGTAATTAGGTCATATATATGTATATTCATATACACACAGAACTGACCTATTCTCTTGAACACGAATCTGCTCCATCTTCTTCTCCTACACACGACCAATCATGTACATCTCCTTCTCCTTCATTCCTCTCCTTTGCAGCGCCATGGTTCCTTCTTCTCCATTTACACAGGCGAGGGAGAGAGAGAGAGAGAGGGGTCGGTCTGAAGAGACGGTGCGGCCTGGTGGTCGCCACAGCAGGCGGCGGCGCGGCTGGTGCAGGGAGGCGAGCTGGTGGTCGCGCAGGTGGTGCGGAGGCGGTAGCCGCGGTGGAGCAGCTCGTGCGGCAGAGGCGCAGCAGCGCAGGTTCGGCCAGAACCTTCGGCCATTTTTTCGGTCAACTTCCCGAGCTCGGTTTGGGCTGATTTTCGGAGGGTAGCTTCGTATCAATGTCAGGTACGACGTGTAAACATTTCGTAATTTTACGTTGAACGGTTTGTCGGGAAATTCGATTTGAAGTTTCGAATTTTTGTTTGGGGTATTTTAGATTTAACCAAATTAATTAACCTATTGTTAATGGGCTTCGTATATATCGTATAGGTTGTCGAGGCGGACGTTTTGATATATTCAAAATATTTTTCGGACGACTTTGGTCGGCGGACGTCATATTCGGGTGCCGGTACTGTTCACGGTGGGCCCGAACGGCTGTTCTGTAAGCGTTATTAAGGTGGGAAATTATATTTCTCACTCTGCATTATTGAAGTAGTTTAGGGGTGCAAAACCCTTATTTAATTTAATATAGATATATTAAATCGTTAATTTAAATATCTATAATTCGTGGATTATCTGGATTATGAGAAACTTAGACGCTATGCTAGGTTCCTCTCATTATACGTGGATTATCTGTTTAAATTATTTTAAAGGCATATCACGGGAAATTGAAATATTTTCAAAAGAATTAAATAAAATACATTTGTGAAAACATATATTGTATATGAAATTGTTTTCATATGATTTAAATGCTTTATTGTATTTTAAAAACATGTTAAAAAGGAGATTTTGAGATTTATATTACCATGTGGGTATTTGCTTAAATATGATGCATATAGTGTTGGTATATGCGGTTTATGAAATCATATTTATGTTGGGGCATGATTGTCATTGAAACTGGATGCATATAGTGTTGGTATATGCGGTTTATGAAATCATGTGGGGTGTCTTTGTGTCGAATCGTCGCAACAACTGGCCAGGGGGTGTTCCCATCCTACGGAATAATGAGCCGTGAATGGGGTATAGGGTGAGTCGTCTCATTCTCGAAGTCGCGGGTCGTCTCGTGCATTCGTGTTGACGAATCTTTGGTCACGGGTCGTCTCGTGCAAACCGTCTTCCTTGTTGAAGTGAGAAGTTTCAAAATCACTTGGGAAGTACCGGTGCGACCCTCTGTTAGCTTATATTTATGGGTAGAGTGCGTATTCGTTAACCTATGATAGGGCAAAGTGTGGTGTTGAGTCACATTATATTTGCATGACATTTATGTGATTTCATTTGACATGTATACGTGAGATTATTACACGTGATGTTGGAGCAGGTTTAATATGTGTTATTATTGCCTGTTGGATTTTGGAGCATGTTATGTATGAATATTGCGAATTTAAATTCATATCTTTGTAAAATGCTCAGTTGATAATGATTAACGTGAAAGAAAATGATTACATGTGGTAATAAATCAAGTATAGTGAAATGTTTATTTTTATACTTGTGAGTATATATACTTTCGTACCTTGGGGAAGGTTAAGTATATTCGTGTAGTAATCTCTTTGGGATGATTGTGGTTAGTCGTGTGACTGTGTTGGAGATTGGAGATTAGAGATTAATTTTAGTATCAGTTATGAATTGGGGCCTTCGAGAAGGCGGGTGATGAGATTGTGAGTTGTAGTATGGACCTTTAGGTGTCTTTCACTTTTGAGGAATAGGCTATCAACTGTAGTTGAGATTTGGATTGATGAGAACAGGTTATGGTTGATGTGATTTATTAAGTACTCGAGGTACTGTAGTTTGATAGACTGGTTCTAGTGCTTAGTTCATTCCCCTGAGCATTCCTTGTACTGTGTTTTCTACGCTAGTACGTAGTCGTTGACTTCTATGTCATTCCTTGAGTTGTCGGTTACAGCGTGGTGCCGAACCTCTTCCATGTGTCGTCATTTGATTTCGTGGGGTTGGAAAATGATAGTTGTGTTCCGTGAATCCAACGTATTGTCTTCCTTCATTGTCCTTTCGGGACATTATAGGAATCCTTGTAGTGGTGTTCATTTTTATGTGGCTGTCATTTTGAAAACGGTGTTTTCTAAACTTTTTGTATTTAAAAGGAAAAACCCGTTTTCGCCTACCCCCGTAGCAACTAAAAGTTTTAGTATTTTATAAACTGATCTTAGGATCTTCTTTGAAAGGATTTTTAACTCTAAAAGCCGGTGATGGCAACTGAAGGAGACCGGGGGCAAGACGGTCATTTTTACTATGTGGTTTCTTAAAGGAAAACTATTACTTTTCTTGGGATTCTGAAATTTAGAGATTTCTTTCTCAATATCTCATCCTATAGAGTTTTGAAAGGTGTTCCATTGTTTCACCTTTGCTTCCTATCATTTCTAGGTCTCTGTATGAGGCTTTGTGTTGTTTAGTGCACACATATAGTGTTGCCTTTCACCTTCTTTATTGTTGATGTCACCACTTAGGTGATTTGAGTTGTCACACGTGTTAGGGACATGGATACCGAGTTGATTGGTTTCTTTTGTCCGGTGTTCTCCTTAAACACTTGTGCTGTTTTAACCTTGGCATCGTTGTCTCGGTTATCTGTTGGTTTAGCATTGGGAAGTCTTTTCCTTCGCTTTGCTTTGGTGACCCTGAGGTGGTCGTTCTTGTGAGTTGAGTTCGTGTAATCTTAGTGATTTGATTGGGTGGTTTTCCTCGCCTACAGTGAGAGCGTTAGTGATGTGATTGACCATATTGATGATAGTATTATAAGGTCGATTTGATTTATGGTATGGTGATATGATTGAGGTGATCTAGCCTTTGAGAGGTAGATTTTCCTTAGGAATGGGATGATGTTTGTTATATATATACATTGTACATATATATATATATAGACGATGATTGTGTTAGTACGCAAGGACGTGAGTACTTTTCCTCCTGTGTTTTCGGGGAGTGAGTTATGAGTATTCCTTGGTACTAGTGGTGGATTTTGATCCTTGTGGATATTAGAGGTGAGTGTGATTCCCTTTGTTTAGATTTTATGGTTAGCGTTGTGAGCGCTGGAAGATCGGTTAGATTTGACATTAGTGTCGTGCACCTAGTGTACGTTGGTGAGAGTAGTGTAGACTACTGGTGTTGGTACTTGGAGTACGAGTCATAGTCGTACCTTGGAGACTCATGTTGTGTATATATATATATATATCCCTTATATACTTATGTACACTCGTTTACGGTAGCATGTGAACGCGTGCCTTGGGTTTGCGTGGATGGGATTTGTTGGGCTATATTTATCTTATTAGATAGTTTAGCATTACCTAAACTGCCAGAGGATGTGGTAGTTAGAGTATCTTTTCCCACTGAGCTTATTTGCTCACAGGGGAATTTCATTTGCCCCTTGGTATTCCACGCTAGGTTGCAGGAAACATACGGCTATGAACAGGATGCAGTGCAACGACAGTTTTCTTTAGTTTCTTGTTACAGGTTTTGGAGTTGCGTTGGGTGATGCGGTTACGGATGCAACACGACTGGTTTTGGGGATGGTAGTTGTCTTCTGTTAGCTTCCTTACCCATGTTTTGTGGGATTGTCATTTATTTCTTTTGGGAGCCAGTCTGTTGGCATATCCCTATCGGTGTATCATTTATTTCCTGTATTTATTCTTTCAGGATGTTATTGTATCTATTCTGTACAGCTAGGTGTTTTTCTGTATTCTTATTCGACCATTTGTGGCTTTGTTGATTTTAGAGGGTTTGAAGAGGTCTTGGTTTCTTTCCACTACCTCGGCCCTAGTAGGATTGATGAATGTGGGGCTTGGAAGCCATTGTTATTATCGAAATGTTATTGGAAGGTTATTGTGTTGTGGTTGTGTATCCGGATGTTCCATTTACAAACGGAACTCTGCCGGATTTTCGTTAGATTCCGCTGCTTTGTTTATTATTCATTTGGGTATGAAATATACCGTTCCATCATTATTCCATACGTTTTCATGGCTAATGATATCTTAGTTAGTTGTTCATCATAATGATCACATCCTGGATCCCTTGGATGTCCCAGTTCGGGAGTCTTAGGAATTTAGGGACGTGTCAGCATGATATTAGAGCACTTTTACCCTTTTGTGGGTGTTTGATGACTGAAGGTCATTTGTTTTCGTTTTTTTTTACTTCCGCATTCACTCCCTTAGCTCTTAGGCTCGGGTTTCGGAGTCCTAGGAATTTGGGGCGTGACACTATATCTTATGAAATATCCGTTAGAGTTACATTTCAGTTAATGTATATTAATTAATTAATTGTTTTTTGTAAAAAAATATTAAAATATTTATAACCCCTTGTCGTATATCTTTACTCTATATCTTTTGAAATATTAATTAGAGTTACACTTCAAGTAATGCATATTAATTAATTATTATTATTTTTTAAAAGTATTGAAAATTTTCCTACCCCTTTTGTTTTACTCTATATCGTTTTGACATACTCCTTAAAGTTGCACTTCAACTAATACATATTAATTCATTAATTTTTATTTTGAAAAAAATGTTTGAAAAGATTCTCAACCCCTCACATTTTAGAATAGTTGTTATAGATATATATACATTATAAGGTTTTCATCTTGGGGCATGAAAGTAATTTCACCACCTAGATATTTGTCTCATGAAATAAGGGAGACAAGAGAAGGGCATTCCTGTCATTTCTCCCGTTTAGGGAATGTCATTGTAAGAAAAATGAAATTTCAGGGGGCGAGTGCAATTGACCGAAACCTTAATGGATCTGAGTGCAAATTATCATAATTTAACTAACGGTATTATAACGAAATGGAGTAAATTATAAAAGTTGGGATAATTTTAAAAAAATTATATAAAAAGTGTAGTTCATGAGGGTTAGTTGATAGAGAGAAAATAGACCAGAGGGATTTAATGCACTTTACCCTGTGAATAATAAAGCGCTGAACACTATAAAGCTCATTTACAGCACACAACCACCCATCTGAGAAAGTCTGCGAAATCACGTGGTGATATATTTATACACACATGATTCCTCTCTCTCTCCCCTCACTTATAACACTCATTTGAAAAAGTCTACTAAAACACATGGTGCCATTGACTACCTTTTTAATTTTGAATTTACGTATGGGTGTAAATATTTGATCTCAAATGAGGTCTCACCACATGGGGTTGATCTTGCATTTATGAGTAGATATTTGATCTGAGAGAAACATGACACGTCACCTAACACAAAGTTGTAAAGGGGGATTCGCGTTTATTTGATCCGCGAATCCAAAGCATACAACAAGGGAAAGTTGGAAAAGGCCAACAGGGGAGCCGCGGATTGTATTCCGCGACTTCAGGGTATCTCTGAAGGAGATTAGGCACGCGATAAACACTCTACGAAGAGGTGATCGTTGAGGATTGACAAAGGGGGTCATAGCCAAAAGTCAATCTTCGCGGCCCTATGAGCTTATCGCGTAGGGGGTGTTATTTTGACTGGCCTAGGGAAATGCTTTGGGATGATGAATAGTGGGTCGCGACCTTATTCATCAAAATCACTCAAAGTAAAGTACCTAAGATGCATCAAGTAATGCTCAGGGTCATGTAAAAGGAAAATATGCATAAAAGGACATGACCCAGGAAAACTATGACAAGCAAATAAAGGAATCCGTGGATCAGTAACGTACTTGATCGCGGATTGGTATTGTCACGGTTTGAACATTACGACATGGATAAGATTATGGAGGCTGAAGCGCGGATCTACCTCGCGGATGGACATGATGACGTGGTAGTAATTTATGCTTAAACCCGCGCCTATAAATAGAGGGTCAAGGATTCAGTTTAGGGGACTTTTGGAAGGAAGGAGGAAGAGAAATTTCTAGAGAGAGAGTATTTTGCAATCACTTGTGACTGCTATTTTCTTTTCCATTTCTCTTTCATTTCTCTGTAAAACAATCAAAAGCAATGAAGGCATCAACACTATTATTTGACTGACGAACTTGTGTGGAAACTATCTTCATATCATTTAATCAATCCGAGCCCCTACAAAAGTCTTCATCTTTCTCAATTGCAAAAAAGAAGAAGAAGGTAAAGTCCAATAAACCCCCTGAACTATACACTCTTTCCCAACAAATTCTCCTAAACTTTAAAAATGGCAAAAAATTCCTTAACTATGACATGAAGTTGCAAATTGCCCAATTTTTTTTATAAATGACCATAATGCCTTTTCTTATTGAATTATATTAATGCATTTTTCTTATTAACATATACTATGGAATAATTTATATAAATTTGATAATATATCCTCCATGAAAAAGTTTAAATTTAGGATGAAAAGTTTTATACATTAAATTAAATAAAATTTTAAAAATTAATAATTACAACTTATACGATATATTATAGTTAAATCCCCTCAAGATTGGATATATTACAATTTGACCACTCTAGAATAGATAATTACACTTTCACCCCTCTAGTTTGGTTATGGTAACTCTTTGCCCCCTCTAGTCTAATTTCAAGTGTGATTTTACCTAATTGCCATTCACATTAAATTATAATTTTATGGTTAATATCAATAAACTCCCCTAAACTATAGAATTTTCACATTGCCCCACCCTTATGGGTAAATTACAGTTTCACCCCCAAAATTTTGAAAAAATATTTAAGATTTAAAAAAATATATAAAATTAGAAAACAATTATATAAAATTCGGAAAAAATATATAAATTTTGAAAAACATATAAAATTTCAAAATAATATAAAATTAGAAAACATATATAAAATTCGGAAAAAATATATAAATTCAAAATAAAATATACATCCTAATTTTCCAAAATTATATATTTTTTCCTAATTTTACATATTATTTCTAATTTTATATTTTTTTTCCCAAATTATATATATATTTAGAAATTTTATATTTTTTTTGAAATTTATATATATTTTTCGAATTATATATATATTTTCGAATTTATATATTTTTTCCGAAATTTATAGATTTTTTCTAATTTTTTATTATTTTTTTCGAATTTTATATATATTTCAAAATTTTATATGTTTTTCAAAATTTATATATTTTTTCCGAATTATATATATATGTTTTAAAATTTCATATATATTTATATTTTCGAATTATATATATATATTTTTGAATTTTTTTAAATTGTAAATAATTTTTTAAATTTTTGGGGGTGAAACTGTAATTTACCCATAAGGGTGGGAGGCAATGTGAAAATTCAATAGTTTAGGGGAGTTTATTGATATTAACCATAAAATTATAATATAATGTGAAGGGTAATTAGGTAAAATCACACCTAAAATCATTCTAGAGGGGGTAGAGTGTTACCCTAACCAAACTAGAGGGGGTGAAAGTGTAATTATCTATTCTAGAGGGGGTTAAACTGTAATATATCCAATCTTGAGGGGTGTAATTGTAATTTACTCATTTTAAAATATAAAATGACTAAATTACCCCTAAATGTGTGTGAGAACTTATTTGTCCATCCATAAAGATATGAAAAGACAAATCTACCCACCTTTTAAGTGTATTTTTAAAAAAAAATTAATTCGAAAAATATATATATATTTCTAAATATATATATATTTCCTCAGCATGTATATATTTGTAGGGGTTCGATTTAAAAGAGATTTAGAGATAGTGTCCACACAAGATTGACAAGAAAATAATGATGCTTGTACGTTTACTGCTTTTGATGCTTTACAGAAAAATGGAGAAAGAGGAAAAATGGAAGAGAAAACAACCGCTCAAAATGATACAAAATACTTTCTCTCTCTAGAAATTTCTCTCTCTTAGTCTCCGAAAAGTCCTTTCAAGTGAGCTCTAGCTTCTCTATTTATAGACGTAAGTGTCCAGTAGGTTTTCGCGAATCGTCTTTGCCACGTCAGCATTACCTCGCGACATGGACCATGAAATGCCAATCCGCGCCATAAATACCCTGTACAGTATCATCTCGCGACCTCGATTACGCGATACCGATTTGCGTGATCCCTTACGCGGATCATACTGTACTTCCTGACCTATGATCTGCGCTATTTCTTCGCGGATATGATTTTTCCTTAGCCAATGAACCATGATGCTATAGCTTTTCCTGGGTCATGACCTTTTGCATGCATACATTTTTCATGACCCTGAGTACTATCGGCTTCTTTAAAGTACTTTTGCTTTGAATGGTGTAAATAGGGTCGCAACCCACTATTTACATATCCCAAGCATTTCCCTAGATTTCCGAATAGCACTCCCTACGCGAGCAACATATAGGGCTATGAGTTCAGATGTTAGCTATACCCACATCAGTCCCTCATACCTCCCTCTATATAATGCTAAATCTTGCGTATAAATCTTATTTGAGCAATTTTCTCAAATAATCCTTTACTTGGGCCAGTTTCCCAAATAAACCAATCCTTGGGCCAGTTTCCCAATTAGACCAATCCTTGGGCCAGTTTCCCAATTTAGACCAATCCGCGAATTTACCTTTTCGCGAGTCACCCCCGTTACATTTTTCCCCATTATGCTTTGATACTTGACCAAGTATTAAAGTGCAACAACCTTTTCCTCGTGTACTTTGTATTATTATTTGTGAGCTGTTTTTCCCCATGTCATTCATACCACATCTCGCGAACTGCAATCCAATCCGCGACCTTTCCTTACCATTTTTGCTTCTTTTCAGCCCATCACGTGTATATACTTATTTTTACTTTGCTCCCGTTTTTCTAGCTTTTTCCAATTTGCCCTTACTCATGGATCCGTGACTTTTTTAGTGTGCTACCTATGCGACTTTTCTCCTTCCTAGCGCATTTAATGCGCCTTTTCGATTTTCGCGCCCGAGCCCTATATATTTTATTCATGCCATTTTCCTCACTCATAACTTATTTTTTTCTCAGAGCTCCCTTTCCCACCCCTTTCATTTTACACCTCTTTTCCCGTATCCTATTCCTTTCACACATACCTATTTACTTCGTAATCTTCTCGCAAGTGCTGTCTTATCATGGCCAAAGCCTTTACTCCCAAGTTTCTCGCACCTTCATCTGGGGTCACTCCTTCTGTCCCAGTAGCCTCAGAATGGAGAAAAACCCCTTTTCTTGATTCTCATGATATCTTCTGGCCATCCACGCGAGCCCTCCTGTCACGCCCCAAATTCCTAGGACTCCGAAACCCGAGCCTAAGAGCTAAGGGAGTGATTGCGGAAGTAAAAATAAACGAGAACCAAAAGACATTAAGTCATCAAACACCCATAAAGGGTTGCAATGAATGCCCAGATACCATGCTGTCACGCCCCTAAAGGGTGACGCAAACCAAGCGACTACTAGAGTCAACAATAACAAAGAAGTACATGGAATAACAATAAGAATATACTCCATGCCAACACGAATACTAAAAACACAAGAGTATCCTCAGATACCAACAGACACGCTCCTAAATCCCTAAGACTCCCGAACAGGGACATCCAAGGAATCCAGAATGTGATCCTTAACATGAATGACCAACTAAGACATCATTAACCGTGAAAACATATGGGTTAATGATAGATATGGTATATTTCATACCCAAATGGATAATAAACTAAACAGCGGAATCTAACAAAAATCCGGCAAAGTTCCGTTTGTAAATGGAACATCCGGACAACAACCACAACACAAGAACCTGCCAATAGCAATTCAATAATCACAATGGCTTCCAAGCCCCACATTCATCAATCCTAATAGGGCCGAGGTAGTGGAAAGAAACCAAAACCCCTCCAAACCCTCTAATATCAACAGAGCCACAAGTGCTCGAATAAAAATACAGAAAAGCACCTAGCTGTGCAGAATAAATACAATAACCATCAGAAAGAATAAATACAGGAACTAAAGGATACATCAACAAGGATATGCCAACAGACTGGCTCCCAAAAGAGAATACATAACAATCCCATAACAATGGGTAGATAAACTGAAAGCGGATACCTATCGTCCCCAAACCTAGTCGTGCTGCAACCGTAACCGCATCACCCAACGCAACTCCAAAACCTGTAACAAGGAGACAAAAGAAAGCTGCCGTTGCACTGCATCCTGCTCATAGCCGTATATTTCCTGCAACCTGGCGTGTGAATACCAGGGGGCAAGTGAAATACCCCTGTGAGCAAATAAGCTCAGTGGGAAAAAATACTCTAACTACCACATCCTCTGATAGTTTAGGTAAAGCTAAACCGTCTAATAAGATGTAAATAGCCCAACTAGTCCCATCCACGCAAACCCAAGTCACACGCTCATATACTATCGTACACGAGTATACATAAGTATATAGGGAATATATATATATATATATATATATATATACACACATATATATATATAAATACACAACATGAGTCTCTAAGACTCGTACTCCAAGTACCCAACACCAGTAGTCTACTCTACTCTCACCAACGTACACTAGGTACACGATACTAAGGTCCAGTCTAACAAATCACCAAATTACTCACAACACAATTCAGAAGATCCAACCGAGGAGATCACACTCACCTCTAATATCCACAAGGAAACAAAATCCACCAATAGTACCAAGGAAGGCTCAAATCCTACACTCCGGTAACACAGGAAGGAAAACACCCACGTCCTTGCGTACTAACATAACCATCATCTATATATATATATATATATATATATATTCAATGTATATATATAACCAATCTCATCCCTCTCCTAGAGTAAGTCTGTACCTCAAGGATGGGATCACCCCATCATCTCACTATGCGAAAACCTCAATGCTATCTCCAACAAGTCAATAAGTCACCAACATGATAAATCAATCACTAACACTTGCACTATAAGCTACAAAACCACCCGATCAATTCACTAAGAGTACAAGACCTCAACTCACAAGAACGACCACCTAAGGGTCACCAAAACGAAGCAAAGGAAAAGAGTTCCCAATGCTAACCAACAGATAACCAAGACAACGATGTCAAGGTTAAGATGCCACCAGTGAACAAGGAAAGAATACCAAGAGGGAACAAGGAAACCAAAAACGAATGGCCGAGAGTGGAAGTAATAAAAAGATGAATCCCAGAGATTTAATAGTTTTTAAGAAAAAGGTTTTCAAACTCGAACCAATCCTTTTGGTATCCATGCCCCTAACGTAAGAAGAACTCATATCACCTAGGTGGTGAAACCAACAACCCAGAAAAGAGAAAGGCAACACTATATGTGTGCACTGAACAACGACAAGCCTCAAAACCAAGACTTAAAAATGATCGGAAGCAAAGGTGAAACAATGGAACACCTTTCAAAACTCTACAAGTCGAGGTTTTGAGAAAGAAGTCTCGTAACCTTAGAATCCCAAGAAAAGTAATAAAATAGTTTTCTTTTAAAAAATCACACAGTAGAAATGACCGTCTTGCCCCCGGTCTCCGTCAGTTGCCATCACTGGCTTTTACAAGTTGAAAATCATTTCAAAGAAGATCTCAAGATCATTTTATAAGTATTAAAACTTTTCATTTATACGGGGGTAGGCGAAAACGGGTTTTTCCTTTTAAATACAAGAGTTTACTTCAAAACTTAGGAAACACCGTTTTCGAAATGACAGCCAATAAGAGAAAACACAACTCTATGGATTCCTATAATGTCCGAGAGGACAGTAAAGGAAGAGTACTACATTGGGTTCACGGAACACAACTATCCGTTCCCAACCTCACGAAACCAAACGACAACACATGGAAGAGGTTCGGCACCACGCCGTAACCAACGAGTCAAGGAATGACATGTAAGCCAAAGGCCACGTACTAGTGTACAAACACTGTACAAGAAATGTTTAGGGGAATGAACTAAGCACTAGAAACCACGCTACAGTACCCTAAGTACTTAATGAAATCACTTCAATCATAACCTCTACCCATTCCTCAAAAGAATGAAAAACACTTAAAGGTCTATACTACCACATCCACTAAGACCACAATCACATCAACCACCTTATCCAAGGCCTCAATCACAATTGATACTAAGTCAATCACTGACCTCAAATCTCTAAAGATATCACACAACTAACTACAACCACAAAACAATTAACAGTCCTCTCTAAGGCCACAAATCAAAATCAACTCCACAATCCACCACTAGCCTCAACTACTCACAGAGATTACTACGTCAATACACTTAACCTCCCTCAAAGGCTTAAAAGCATATAACACAAGTATAAAGATTATATGTTTCATTTATACTATAATGATTTTCTCATTTAAAGTCTCGTTTCACATTATTCATTTTCAACTGAGCATTTATAAAATGTGAATTTAATTTACAATATTCATAAATAACATGCTCCAACAACACATGTAATATAGCACATATACATGTTAAATGAGATCACATAAATAACATGCAGTGTAATGTGACTCAACACTCCCCGTGATACTCACGCACAACACACCCTTCCCAAGGGCAACGGATACAAACTCTGTCCACTCATCATAGTGTAGAGTTACCACACCGACCATTCCCAAGTGATTTTTCTCTCTATCACTTCAACAGGGAAGGCGGTTGTACGAGAGCCCAGCTTGCAACTCCGTACGCCATGACTACCCTTGAGTCAAGAACATAAGCCTCCACCCGGACTCTTAACTCACATTTGCCGGCTTTTTAGTTCCGTAGGCGTGATACCTCCTGGCCAGTTGTTGTGATGATCCGACACAAACCCTCTCATATACCACACGAAATGAGGTAAACCACACCAAAAGACCTTTCTCTGCAAATGGTGAAACCCGTGCACTACGTGCACCCATACCCATGTACTCACACGACATGGTGTACAATCAAATCATATCTCAATATAAATATGTCATGCATCATATTTGTAAAAAATACCCACATGGTAATATAAGTCTCAAAATCTCTTTTCAACATGCTTTTAAAATACCATAAAGCAATTAAACTATATGAAAACAATTTCATATATAATTCATGTTCTCCAAAAATATATTTTCTATTAATTCTTTAGAAAATATTTCATTTTCAATTAACATGCCCTTTTAAAATAATTTAAACAATTATTTCACGTATTCCAAAAGGAACCTAGCACATCGTCTAAGCTTTACAAATCTCTACTAACCCATTTAAATTCGTAAGGGTTTTCTAAGCCGTCTATTCTTATTTAATTTAAATAAGAATATTATTTAATCACATAGGAATAATTTAATAAATTTTCTTAAATTAATTCCTAAGTCCCATTCTGATCCTAAACAATTTATAGATATTTAAACTAGCAATTTAATATATCTATAATAAATTAAATAAGGGTTTTGCACCCCTAAACTACTTCAATAATGCGGAGTGAGAAATATAATTTCTCACCTAATTATACGTTACCGAACAGCCCGAAACAACACAGTACCGGCGCCCGAATATGAAGCCCGCCGACCAAAATCGTCCAAAAACTATTTCGAATATATCAAAATGTCCGTCACGACAACCTATACGATATATACGAAGCCCATTAATAATAGGTTAATTAATTGGGTTAAATCTAAAATACCCCAAACGAAATCTATAACCTATAAATGCGATTTCCGGGAAAACCATTCATCCTAAAATCACGAAATTAATATATGACGAATACTACGTAGGTACGAAACTACTCACCGAAAATCGGCTCAAACCGATCACCGGAAGGTCGCCGAAAAAATGGTCGAAGCCTAGCCGGAGTCGCCCCTGTCGAACGACTGCTCCGCCCCTGCTGCGTGAACCAGCCGCAGCTACTCGCTCCTCCGTGCAAGCCGCCGCCAGCCACGGTCGCCGTCCTCCGCCATAGCCGCCGCTCCCCTAGCTCCAGCCGCCGTCGACCGCTGTGCACCAGGTCGTAACTCACTCGCTGTATTCCACAGTCCGGCGACCACCATAGTTTCCGACCCTCTATCTCTCTCTTGCCTGACCGGCGACCATGAAGGATGGAGACGTGAGGGAGCTGCTTCAGTCGTGGAGAAGAAACGAAAGAGATGAAGAGAAACGGGAGTGGTATCGTGTAGGAGAAGGAGTGTTTCAGCAGGTCTGTGCACGTGCATATACATATACACATATATGACCTAATTGCACAAGCAACCCTCAACTTATCCATAATTGCGAAATGACCTCACTTCAATATATATATAATTAAATATATATATATATATACAGTAAACCCCAATAATTATCGGGAACGCCCAAACATAATTTCGTAATCCCGAAATAATAACGGGACGTCCAATTAATTATATCGGGGTAGAAACCCAAATGTCGGAACACTTAAACAAGCCCGACCAATTAAAATGTGTCGTCATTCAATCGAAACACAAATCATTAAACGTCGAATAAACTAATGTCGAAACGAGACCGTGTAATTGACAACAAGAATTCGCGTAGTGTCGTCCAGTCGACTTTAAAACTAAACGCGAAAAATTTACAGGTATCAAATACCAAGAATAAATAATACGTCATGAACAAGTGACGTCATTATTGGAATTAAAATTATAAATAATTTCAGGAAAAAGGAAAATAACACGGGGTGTTACACCTCCCTTTTGACATTATTGCCAGTGTTCCCTTTACCCTTGATCCGGACCACGAAGCCGACCCTGTCTTTATTCCTCATATCTTCGTTCCTCGCTTAGCCATTGAAAGGGGTGACACACCCTTCTCTTTTATCGAATACGAGGGTCACGTAGCCCCCATAACTGACTGGAAAATGTGGTATAACCATATTCTCAGTCAGGACCGCCATCGCGCCACTCTTGCTGAGGCCGGCATCCTTCAATCCATTGAACTCTTTTCGGACTTTTATGTTTGTCGCGACGTGGATGCGTTGAACATTCTGGTTTCTCGATGGAGCACTTTCTCGCATACCTTCATTGCTTCATGGGGCAAGTTCACACCAACCTTAGAAGACGTGTTAGTTTTATTCCGGCTGCCCATTCTTGACTCGCATTCCATAAAGGCTCCTTTGGTCGATCCAGAGGATAAGAAACTTCTCAACCAACTTCGCGATTGTGGCAAGTATGCTTGCAAGCGTGGTAGTTGGTTTGAAAAGGGCGTACTTCTTCCTGAACAAGCAATATCAAGTTGCCCGAAGTTATCTTACTTAGTCGGGTGTCATCACTTCTTTCACGAGTATTCTTCGCCGAAGCCAGCTCCTGGTCAGGACCGCGAGTCTGCTCCTGGCCCTCAATTTAATGGCCCTTTAGAGCTAGAAGGCTTCCTCGCGTACTGGCTTAATCGTTACATTTTTCAGGGCAAGCCAGAGGATGGTCCTAGTCGTATGGTATTTCTTCTTGCCGCCATGCTGTCACGAGGTGTGCGTATTCCCTTGGTCCCATTCTTTCTTGGCATCTTGTATTCGTAGCTCGATACCCTCGCGAATGACTTTGCTCGTTCCTTGGGTAGATATGACATCAACACTCATATCTCAGGTACCTTCCTGACCTTATTTCTTTTCGAGCGTTTTCCCAAATATGCTCCGATTCCTGCCTCTTTCTCTCCTCAAGCCTCAGAGGCCAATACTTCAAGTTCTTTAAAATCGCGAGCTACCCGTTGGACCTCCCTTTCTTCTTCGAAAACCCTTGCTGCTTTCATTGATAAATTTTCTTGGCGTCCTTACGCCACTCCTCTTGAAGGTTATTATTCCCCTAACTTTTACCCAAAAGACGAAATAGTTTCCTATGATATTGCCTTAGACGACCATTTCAGATTTTCTGCCATCACCCATAGGTGTCACCTTCCTATTTTCAGTGAAACTTTTGACACTGTTGCATTTTACAACCCTTCGCGCGTGTCTCGCTAATTAGGTTTTGATCAGGCCATTCCTCCTCCTCTTCCCTTATCTCGCAAAGACAACTTTGATAAATACCTTATTCAGTTTCGCGAATCCTTGGAGAGAAGCCTTCGCATCTTTTCTACAGTCATATTCATCCAACCAGGCACTCGCAGGGGTGGTACAGTGAATTCTGGAAGGAGTAATTGGGAGATTCCAAAGTTTTATGGATGAAACTCCTCCTGTTCCCATGCCTGTTCCTGTATACGTTGCGGATCCTTCACTAAAACTTCGCAAGGTGAGAGGCAAGCCTGTACCTAAACATCATGGCAAGTCTTCTCAACCTCAAAAGTCCAAGAAGGCAACTCACAAGCGGTCACTTCGCGAGGAAGTTCCTTCCGAGAAATCACCTGTCCACGAGGAGCCTATCCGCGAGGAGCCCATTGCGCGACGTCTGGTAATTTTTCTATCTCTTCTTTCCTTTGCTATGTCATATGTTTTTTGTATTGTGCTATTACTAACTTAGCTATTTCCTTCCTCTTCTGCAGCGCTCCAGTGCCCAGTCTACAGGTATCCTCAGTACTTCTCCTGATTTGGACCATGTTCCTTTGTCCCTCAGGCTTAAAGATCTTTCCTTCACAGATCCTTTAGATCAGGTGCCTTTTGCAAAAAGGAAAAGAACCCTCTCCTCCGCTTCAAAAATGCACGTAGCAGGAGAGACTTCCAGCTCAGAGGAAGCCCCATTTGTGCGAAAGCGCAAACCCATAACTGATATCTCTCATGGGGGTGCCTCGGACCCTGCCTTAGAAGAGACATCCTTGACCGCGAGACGAAAACTTGCTTTGGCCAGGCTGAAGAGTAAGCGAAAAGCTGATGCTACCTCCTCTCTGCTGGATACGGTCGCTCGCTTAGTAGAGGACCTTAAAGCCGGAGATGATGCAGAAGAGACAGAGGTTGCCAGTATCCTCTCTGATCTTCCGAAAACGGTTCTTTCTCAGAGTGAGTTTCCAACTACTTTAACTTCATTCCTCTTCTTAAATTTTATGCTCCTAACACCTCTTCTCGCATTCTTCTTTTTAGGCTCCCGTGAGAAAGTCTCTCTGCGTATTCCTACTTTTCTTGGGGGTGGCCTTCATTCTGACCCTTCTCATGCAGATTCTTCTGATGATGATGAGGACCACCTCACCATCAACTCTTTGTTTAACAAGTCCCCTCAGCTAAATTTTGAAGAGGATGGGGATGATGGCGATTCCTCTTCATTTTGCGATACTGTCATATCCGCGACTTCTAATCCTGAAGTAAACCGCGAGGTATCATCAGATCGTGACCATGAGGAAACTGCAGCAGATCGTAAGGCATCTATGAAGCTATCTTCCCTTCCAGTCTCTCCTGAGGTCATTGCTACTGATGGTAGAGCAGAAGATCATGACGTAGATGATAGTCATTTGCAGCCCCTTGGTGGTGATGTCGCGTCTGAGATTGCTGCAACACTGGCAGATTGCCCCAGTATTGAGAGATCAATTTTCGGCAGTACTATTCTAGAGGTTGAGGAAGGTAACTTTTATTACTTCATCCTTTCATTTGATTCTGAGTACCCAAATATCATACTTAACATGTGTATTTTCTTTCTTAGGGCTAAACTCTGAAGACCAAGAAATGATCAACGAGCTACTCCTCGATGCTCAGAGAATTTCTAAAGGTCAGATGGTGCTTCTTTCAGCTGCTTTTACCGAGCTGAATATAGAGGTACAGCTATCTCCAGCTCGCGCCTCTGCCTCGGGTCCTCGCGAGCCTGCCTCACTTTCTCGCGAACATGCTTCAACTTCATGCGAGCCAGTCATCTCTACTCACGACCCTGCCATTGCTCCTGCTTCCTCGGTGCCAGTACCTTGGCATCATTGGCTCTGTTATCCTGGCGACATGCCCGTGCTAAATCAGATAGAAGCGGCTAATCCGAAGACTTTTGCTCTCATGGAAATCCATGAGCCACTCCTGCAAGCTTTCCATCTCCAGCTCGTTGCAGATGTATTCAGGACTCTTTCCGAGACTGCTATTCAGAACCTTGTCCCTGACACCCTTTCGAGATGTCATGCTCACATAAAATATTGGAAGAAAGTTGGGATGGATGTGTCCTAGTGGGAGACACGGTTGGATGTCATCCAGAGGCTTTACGATCACTATCTAGTTGAGCTGAAGGATCGCACTGCCCATCAAAGGAAGCAGGCTGAGATCACGAAAGTTCGCAAGCAGTTAGCACTTCTTGAGGAGGATGATAAGAAGCTTCAGGATGCAGCTGATCATTCTGAACGGGCCCGTCTGTATTTGGAGGAGCATGAGGGTTTTAGATTATCAGATCCCATCACCCGAAACCTTTTCTAGTCTCCCTTTTTTTTAAAATTTTATATCTTCCTGTTGTATGTATTCTTGATGTTCTAACTGTAACCACAATTTTGTTGGATATCTCCATACTATGATTGCAACTCTGACATGATGTATACATTCTGGATGATTTGTTTGATACTATATATCTTTATTATATATTTTTCACAGCATATAATCCATAATGCTTTCATGCTTGATACAATTTAATCCATTTCACATTAAAAGGTCCAGCCTTTTCGCGAGTCACTTTATGCTCTATCCTGTAATACCCACTGCTGCCTTCGCTTACAATTACATATGGACCTTCCCACTTAGCTTCAAATTTCCTTACCCTTTGTCCCCACATGATGGCTGGTACTACTTTCAGCACTCTGTCTCATTTCTTGAACCATCTATATCGTACCTTCTTATTGTAACTCCTTGCTTGTCGCTTATTGTATTCTTTTTGATTTGTAAAGGCTTCTGCCCTTGTTTCCTCCAATTCCTCTATCTCCAATAGTCTATCCTCTAAACTGCTTTTGCACGCCAGTATTTTAGCAGCAACCTCTAGCTCCGCAGGTAGCACAACCTTTACTCCATAGACTAGTGCATAAGGGGTCATATTTTTCGAACTCTGGTATGCAGTTCGATACGCTCATAGTGCTATTGGAAGTTCTTCCGCCCATTTCTTTTGATTATCATGTACCAACCTGGATAGGATTTGAATTAACATTTTATTAGAGGCTTCAGCCTGTCCATTTCCTTTTGGATAGTAAGGCGTGGACTTGTGATGAATTACTGAGTATTTCCCCAACAAATCTGCGACTTTATTATTAACAAAAGGAGTCCCATTGTCCGACAGTATCACCTTCGGTATCCCAAATCGACAGATGATATTTTCTTTTATGAATCGAACCACATTATCTGCTGTCGTCCATCGTAGTGGGATAGCTTCCACCCACTTTGTGAACAATTCAGTTGCCACTAAAATCCACACATGTCCCTGAGCCTGCGGTGTGATTGGCCCAATTATGTCCAGTACCCAAGTGTGAAAAGGCCAGGGGGTAGCCAAACTGTGTAATTCAGTTCCCGGAGCATGAATAAGATCCCCATGTACCTGACATATATGACACTTCCTGACAAAATCACTACAATCCCTTTCCATTGTTGGCCAGTAATACCTGGATGAAAGTAACTGTTGAAACACTTTTCTAGGGCCTTGATGACCAAACTCGTGAGTTTGTTTCAATACTTCTCCTGCCTCTTCCTCGGTTATGCATTTCAGTAGCCTTCCTTCAAAAATTTTGCGGAACAATCTTCCCTCCTGTAAGACAAATCACGAGGCCAATTTTCTGAACCGTGACTGATCTTTTTTAGGTAAAACCCATTCTTTTAAATAATGCACATATTTTTCTCGCCAGTCTATCATGTTTGCCACGTTACCTTCGCTCGCGGAAGGATATGCATTACAGTCCTAGCAATTGCTTTGCAACTTGACTGCATCATCCTTCATGCCTAGCCAAAAGAAACCTTCTCGCTGTAAAATTCGATAGAGACTGACATATGTTTGACCACATATTTTCTTGTGAGTTTTCTGTAACAGTTCTCCTATCTCGCTTATTGCCACACATCTGGCTAGAATCCCTCCGGATGGTTTGTAATATAACACACCTTTTATGATCTGGTATTCTTGTCTCAAGGCATTGTTATAATTTTTTAGTAGAGCTTGTACTATCTGCTCCTTCCAATCCCGCTTTTTATACACCCCTGATTCCTTCCCACTACTAACCACAGAGTTGGTTCTTTGCACTATTTGCATAGTAGATTCTCTTTCCTGGAATTGTAATCGTGAACCCAATGTCACCAATGCATCAGATCGTCGATTACTTTCTCGCGGCTCGTGCTGGAAACTCACAATTTCAAAAAAAATTATCATCTGACGAATGAAGGTTCTGTAAGGCACCAGATGGGGTTCTTTGACAGCATACTCCCCTTTAACCTGCTTAATGACCAGTTTGGAATCTTCTTTTACATGAAGGATTTTTGCCTTTTACTGAGCCATCATCAATCCCAGCGCCAACCCTTCATACTCAGCTATGTTGTTGGTACAAGGAAAATCCAATTTATAGGCCATGACTAATTCTTCTTTTGTTTCCTCATTCCTTAATACGAAACCAGCCCCACCTCCCTTTTCCGTGGATGAACCATCTAATTCTAAAGTAAACTATGTGCTTTGTGTCGTACTTGCTACTCTCACCTCCTCCACTTTTGGCTCAGATCCCCTAGGAAATAAAGCTAGCAAATCTGACAAGGCTTAACTTTTTACTGCTTTTGGTCTAGAGCATGTGATCTCATATTCAGATAACGCCAAAAACCACCGAGCAGTTCTCCCATTGAGTATGGGCTTTGTGAGTAGATACCGGATGGGGTCACTTTTGGTTATTAGTTCCAATGGATGTGCCAGTAAATAATGTCTGAATTTCTATGCCGCGAATACCAAAACAAGACAATGCTTTTCCAGGGATGTGTATCGCGACTCTGGTCCTTTGAGTACTCGACTGATATAGTAGACATGCTTCTCTTCCCCTTCATGTTCCTGGGCCAACAGCGCTCCAATGGACTTATAGGTGGAAGTGAGATACATTATCAACGGTTTCCCCGACTCTGACACTACCATTGTTTTTGATGATGCTAAAATCCTCTTGATTTTTTCAAAGGCCTCTTGTTGTTCTTCTCCCCAGCTATATACAGACTTTTCTTTTAACAAAGGCATGAGTGGGTGAGTTACCTTTGCCAGTGCTGGTATAAACCTCATCAGATAAGAGATTTTCCCCATAAAAGTTTTCAACATTTTGCGAGTTGTGGGCGGAGCCATTTCCAATATTGCCCTAGCTTTTATTGGATCCATATCAATCCCCTATCGATGTACAACATAACCCAAGAACTTTCCTTCTGGTACTCCAAAAGCGCATTTCAGGGGATTCATCTTCAAATTATACTCGCGACACCGTTGCAGTACCTTTCTCAAATCGCCCACATGATCCTGTATAGCTCTGGATTTTACCACCAAATCATCCACATAGTCCTCCATAGTTTTATGCATCAGGTCATGAAATATAGCTGTCATGGCGTGTTGATACATAGCCCCGGTATTTTTAAGTCCAAATGGCATGACTGTGTAATGAAAATTCCCCATTGGGGTGCGAAAAATAGTTTTCTTAGCATCTTTCGGTGCCATCTTGATCTGGTTATACCCGCTGAATCCATCCATTAGTGAAAAAACTTCATGTCCTGCGGTTGCATCCACCATGGTGTCAATGTTGGGTAGAGGGAAATCGTCCTTTGGGCAGGCTTTATTGAGATCGCGATAGTCTACACATACGCGAATTTTCCCAGTCTTCTTTCTCACAGGCAAAATATTTGCAAACCATGTTGGATGCTGGGTTGGCTTGATAAATCCTGTTTTCAGCAACTTTTCTACTTCTACCTTAATCTGTATCTCTAGATCCGGATGAAATATTCGATGCTTTTGCTTATTTGGCTCTGATGCGGAATGCACATGGAGGTGGCGGCTTACTAATCCAATATTGAGTCCCGGCATTTTACTATAGTCCCAAGCAAAGACATCTCGAAACTCCTTGAGTAATTCTACTAGAGAATTCTTAGTTTCGTCGGACAGAGTACTGCTTATGAAGGTAAGTCGCGGAGCTGTGCCGTCGCCTATGTCTACTTCACACAAACGATGCTCCGGTCGAGGATTCGTTTTAAGTGTTTCAGGATCAGTGCCAATTTTTCTTTGTACACCTGCCTTATTTGTCCCGGGGTCAGTGCCAACTGTGTAGGCTTCTGACCCCCAATCCCGTCACAACTTGTACACTACTCGCCCGTCGGGCATTTTAACTCGCAACCAACTCACTTATTTGAGTTTTCGCTTAGTCGAACATCCATCTTCCAGTTCTTCCCATTTTGGTAATGGTGTAGCAAAAACACTGAGTCCATCTTCCTCACCGTATTCTGAGAAATAAACTGCATCCGCAAAATGGGCCTCAGATGCGCAAAAAGGGCTCTTAGACGCCTTTAGAGTCATTATTCCTTCTCCCCAATTAGCCTTCATCACTTGATGATAGGATGATAGTACTATGCCATAGGCATATAACCACGGTCTTCCCAGTAACAACTGATATGAGGGTTCCCCTTTGATGACATGAAACTTGGTGGGCCCCCTGATTTTCCCAACTTTAAGATCCAATGTAGCAAAACCCATGGTGGCCTGCTGGTCTCCATTGAAATCAGTAACCGCGATGGTATGATTTACAATCTTGTTTTCAGGAAAATTGATCATTTGCAAAGTAGCCAGCGGGATTAAGTTGACCGACGCCTCTCCATCTAAAAAGGCTCGTTTCATCTCTCGACCATTCACAGTGGCTGGTACGGATAAAGGCCGATTGTGGAAGAATGACACTTGTTTATCTGTTTCAGAGAATGTGATTTTACTTTAGGTCTTTTCATGTTGTGGAATAACGATAGTATGGTTAAGAGCGACCATTGTTTGCTCTTTTACGAAATCCTTCACATGCTCTTGTATTGGGAGCTCATTAAAGAAAATTCCCATCTTAGCATCCTCTTTTGCTTCACGCGCTGACGGACATTCATACTTGACGGCATTCATCATATCTTCAGTACTGTCTCTGGTGGCTACTACAACCACATGTGCAGGGAAAAGTTCGTGGACTACATTATTTGCCACTTCTAAATCACCTTATGCTATTTTCCTGTGTACTAATCCGCGAAATGCCCAACATCCAATCAAGGAGTGTCGAACGGACCTGTGATAGGGGCAGTAGTTGTTTTTCATCCTTTCCTCTCTTGTCGGCACCCTTTGCACTGAAGGTGGCGATATGACATTATCTGCAATCTACTGATTTAGAAAAACAACTGCTTTCTTTTCACCGAAAGGTAAATGAGGTGGTTAAGATCTTCTAGCACGCTTTTCCCTAGGCCTTTCACTTTGTGTTGCTACTACCATTGCCACTAATCTAGTATTGATATTTGGTCGTGTTGGAGGAGCCAAAACCTCTCCTAACCTTCGCGCATTATCAACGAGTGCAGAAAATTTCTGAACTCGTGATTGACCAAGTGTACTCTGTATTCTCGTAGCATTCCTTCTATACAAATTTTGATTAAATGAAGCTCAAAAATTGGTTCATGGCATTGTAAAGTAGCCTCGCAAAATCTCCTGAAATAAATTGCCACCTCTTTTCCGAAACGTTGCCTTTGTCTCGTAAGTGAAATCATTGAGACTTCTTCGTCTGCCTGGAAGAACTTAGTGTAGAATTTGATCACCATATCTATCCAACTGGATACTGAAGCCGGAGCGAGACCAGTGTACCATGTGTATGCAGTACCTATTAGAGATTTGGAGAATTCCTTAAGTTTCAAATACTCATCATTTCTGTGTGGCCCCAGAGCATCCATAAACCTAGATATTTGATCTCTTGCATTTCCTTTTTTGCTATCAAATTGATGAAAGCTTGGTACTCCATAGTCTTTAGGATAAGGTAAAGCCATTATACTGGGATGGTATGGTGGGGCGATTTCCACTTCTTCTATCTCAGATTTCGCATTTAAGATAACCCGAAGTTGCTCCTTGGTGATATAGGCCTCTTTCTCCAGTGGCTCTGTTCGTGCTCGCGGTACCTCCCGAGAAAGCTCCGGTGTTGATCTTTCTGGCAAGGTTTGATTATCCATCTGTAGTGAATGCAGATTTGGTACTGAAACGCGCGAGGCATCCATGAAGTGAAGTATGGCCTTTTGCGTTTCTTGAATGCTAAAAAGAGTTTATAGCAAAACTGGTGGCAATTCTGGTGAATTCTGTGTTGGCTCCGCCATCGGAGGAGTCTCTGCCCGAGCCACACCAACGTTTGCGCGACGACGCTGTTTCCGTGCTGGTGGAACTGGTTCAGCTTCCTGAGTCTATGCTGCTGCTTCTTCTTCAACTTGCTTGAGGTGTCGGGTCGGCGGACGACCTCTCCGACGAGTTTGACGAGGCTCAACTTGTGCAGAAGACATCTCTTCCCCATCGGAGTTGCCTTTAATGTAGGGGTTCAATTTAAAAGAGATTTAGAGATAGTTTCCACACAAGATTGACAGGAAAATAATGACGCTTGTACCTTTATTGCTTTTTATGTTTTACAGAAAAATGGAGAAAGAGGAAAAATGGAAGAGAAAACAACCGCTCAGAATGATACAAAATACTTTCTCTCTCTAGAAATTTCTCTCCCTTAGCTCCAAAAAGTCCCTTCAAGTGAGCTCTAGCTTCTCTATTTATAGACGTAAGTGTCCAGTAGGTTTTCGCGAATCGTCTTTGCCAAGTCGGCATTACCTCGCGACATGGACCATGAAATGTCAATCCGCGCCATAAATACCATGTACAGTATCATCTCGCGACCTCGATTATGTGATACCGATTCGCGTGATCCCTTGCGCGGATCATACTGTACTTCATTACCTGTGATCCGCACTGTTTTTTCGCGGATCTGATTTTTCCTTAGCCAAGGAACCATGATGCTATGGCTTTTCCTGGGTCATGACCTTTTGCATGCATACCTTTTTCATGACCCTGAGTACTATCGACTTCTCTAAAGTACTTTTGCTTTGAATGGTGTAAATAGGGTCGCGACCTACTATTCACATATCCCAAGCATTTCCCTAGATTTCCGAATAGTACTCCCTACGCGAACAACATATAGGGGTATGAGGTATGAGTTTAGTTGTTAGCTATACCCACATCAGTCCCTCATACTTCCCTCTGTATAATGCTAAATCTCGCGTATAAACCTTATTTGGGTCATTTTCCCAAATAATCCTTTACTTGGGCCAGTTTCCCAAATAAACCAATCATTGGGCCAGTTTCCCAATTTAAACCAATCCGCAAATTTACCTTTTCGCGAGTCACCCCCCTTACAATATTCATAACTTCTTTTCTATATATATAGTTACATGTATATAATATATACGCCTATATAGATATATAATAGCTAAAAAACACGTGCTATGTACGTGTAATCCTGTTAAAAAAATATCACAACTTTAAAAAATAAAAATAATAAAACAATTAATTACCTATATTTTTAATATTAAATGTATTACTTATAAAAACAAAAAACTATTTAAACTAATAGTAAATACAAATTGAACACTATTAAAAAAAACTAATCAAATTGAATTATTTTATTATAATAGTCTTTAGTATGAAAAATAAATAATAGTACAAAAATTAGATTGGACCATACCACAAACACCATAAAGAAAGGGGATACTCAATAATATAAATAGTAAATGCAATTAGACATTAAAAAATGGTTATAAAAAACTAAAAAGCAACATATCAATACAACACAAAAATAAAAACCATAAAAGTAAATAATAATAATTTAAGTGTACAAATATAATGAGGTATTTATTAAAAATAATATACTATATTTTTTTGTATATGTGTAACAACTATTAAAACAATTTTATGTATATTATGATAGATTTAATGAAGCTAAGAAACAAAAGGTGAATAACGTAGAAAAAGTTGAAAAGCACGAGGTAACAGATCTTGCTTGAGTGAAAAAAAAATACATATCAGTATATTTATTTAAATTAAATAAAAAATTAATAAACATATAATGATCAAGAAGAAAAGAGATTTAAAAAAAAAAACAAAAGACGAAGATGAAATAGTGTGAGAAACTAAAAATATTTAGGTACTCATACAAAAAAATAGAAATCCATGCAAAACATGATTAATCACCAAATAAAGTTTCATAAATCCAAAATTTAGAAAATAAAATAAAGTAAAAAAAGAACCAGAAATCGTAAAAAATCAGCTAGCTATATAGACGCATATATTATCCATATATCAGTATTTGTGGACCAAAACCTTGATAAATAAATATTAAAAAACATATACAATTAAAAATAATAAAAGAATATAAAATTTAAAAAGATAAAAAAAAGAATAAAAGAGTATAAAATTATATGGTGAGTTCAATTCCTCAAATTTAAATTAATTCATAAATATCAAGTATAGAGTAAATAAAAAAAATCAATATATAAAAAATGATAACAATTCTTAAATTCATGTTAATATAGTAAAAAACAATTAAGGTAAGTAAATAAAAAGTCAAATTAGTACATCATAAATTAAACAAAAAAAAGGTAGGTAAAGAGTCAAAAACTAAATCATACGATCAGAAGGGAAGAAGAATAAAATAAGTAGTTTTCTTTTTTCATAAACTAAGGCCCTGTTTGGCATAGCTTCTGCTTCTAGCTTCCTGCAGAAGAAAAAGAGAAGCAGAAGCTGTTTTGAGAAGCTGGTACCCCCATCTTCTTTAAAACGCTCTTTCAAGGCCCAGAAGCTCTTTTAAAAATTTTGCCAAACACCGTTCAAAACAGTTTTTACCTCCAGGAAGCCAAAAGCAACATTTGAAAAGTCAATCCAAACAGGGCATAAATCTTACATAGGGGGAGAAGAATAAAATCAAGAAATTCTTTCATAGTAATGTTAATTATAAGAATAGTATTAAGACGTTTGAAACTGTAAGGGGTGACTCGCGAAAAAGATAATACGCAAGGATTAGCTTATTTTGGGAAATTGGCCCAAGGATATGATTACTTGGGAAAATGGCCCAAGGTTTGGTTTATTTGGAAAACTGGCCCAAATAAAGGATTATTTGGGAAAATGGCCCAAATAAGGTGTCACACCCCGTTATTCCTAAGACTCCAATCTGGAGAATCAGCAAATACCGGTGTATGACGTCATAAAAAAAGACAACCGAAATCAACGATAACATCGAAATACATGGAATAGGAATGAAAATGAAGTATTCCATGTCACCTGAGTGAAAGAAACTCAGTAAAGAATTCTAACGAAAATCCGGCAGAGTTCCGTTTATTAATGGAACATCCGAACAACCCAAAACAACACAACACAGGAACCTGCCCATAATAACGGAAGTAGAAACAATGGCACGTAGCCCAACATTCCAGAAACCTACTAGGGCCGAGGTAGTGGAAAAGAACACCAATACCTCTCCGAAACCCTTCTAGAAATCAATAGAGCCCCAAATGCTCAAATGAAATTATAAAGAAAATCAAATGGCGATGCCGAAAAGATATAAAGGCACCCCAAAACAATAACTACCGACTGAGCCACCAAGCTCAAATAAGAATACATAAAATTAAATAGTAGTGCCGAACAGATACAATGGCACCCCAAAATAATAAATACATGAACTAAATATACAACATAAGGGAATCTGCCAACAACCTGGCTCCCAAGAGAATAAAAGAGTGATAAATATGATTACGGAAGGAAGAATAAATCTACCGTCCCAAATCCCCCGTACCATCGCCACCGTACGCGACGTGCTGCGTCCACCTGCAAACCTGAAAATGTTGTGTGTGGGGGGTGAGCAAAAAACCACGCGCTCACCGTAATATCAAAACATCACACTCATAGCCGTCTAGAAAATGCTAACCATCCCGTGTGCATGCACCTATCCTAGGTCAAGTTATCGTCTACCGTGGCACCCCCGCTAATCCGAGATACCCAACAATAACCTCTCAACTAATCTCGAAACTACTCAAAAGTCGTAAAACAGAACAGCTCATAAGATATATCTGCCACTCGTATATACGCATGTCAAATCGTCATATATATATACACACATATATATATATATATACACACACATATATATATATATAAAAGTCCCGTCAACAACTAATCCTAACACCTGGTGTAGGAAGGCACCCAGTCGAATACACACTCTCATCTAGAGATACAACCAGAACTAGCTATCTACCATTCCGTGCACCTAGCACGCTACTCAAGGTTCCTAGGAGGTATATAGGTCCCTCCTTAGGACTATCGAAAGGGAAAAACCATTCTTCTACGTACAACAACCAGTGAACCAACCCGTTCACTCGAAGAAACCTAAAAAGGGAAGGTCCTATCTCCACATCGGATTCGGTAACCAACCGAACTATCTCTAACTCACACTGCCTATCAAGGCACTAGAAAGGGTACAGATCAACAAGGTCACCTCTAACTCATACCGCCTATCGAGGCGCAAGAAAGGGTTACTGGAGTCATTTAGTCCCAAACAGATGCCATGGCCCTCGGGTTTTAAAGAAAAATGTTGAACCCCGAAGGATTCAACCGGTTTTTAAGAAAAATTTAGGGCCCGGTCAAATCATACTTGGTTCCAATGCCTCCTAACCCAACCAAACACTAGGAATCGCACTATGTGCGCTTAACTTAACCTCACTTCTCTTACCCGAGAAGATCCACAGACAACCACAAATGATCATATTTCTTACCTTAAGGAATGAAACCTCAGAAACACATGTTCGGGTTAAAACCCGAGAAACTATAACACGGGGAAAAGAACTACTAGGGTTCAACTGAATATCACCTCAAAGTCACATTCAAACTTATTTCGAAACAGGTTCTAAGACCTTCAACTTAATATAGGAACTTATAAACGAATCCTCAAAGGTCACCAAACCAACCCCGGGATTCAAGTGTTCCTCGGAACAACTAGGAGGAATCTGAAACAATCAAACTCTAAAAACACATTTACTACTCGAAACGCTTTTAAAGTGGAAGGGTGAGCGACAAGCTCAAAATACACAGCCAAGAGAAACAAGGTCAGACTAACGAGTCTTACCCGACCTTTAACCTGAACAACTCTCCCCACTACCGAAGTGGTCTAATAATCATCCAGTGATAACGCTAATCACCAACCACAAAGGCCTATGTGGCCAAAGGCACAACCACAACCAAGTCTCAATATACGACTAGCCAACTCAAGGGGAAAACAATTAGTTATCAAAACCTTTTCACATTTATATCCATGTAACCACCTGGAACACATGCCAATCGTGGCTCCACTAATCCAGGTTTATATTATCGTCGAACTTTCTTTCTTTCTTTACAATTTTAAATCTTTAAATGATCATTAAAATTTAACCACAGTTAAAATATTAATTACATACACCGCGCCTTAGCGCCCAAGCGAATAATACAGATATTTAATTACAACTCAAACATCACATACTCAATATCGATAATCAATAATAACAGGCAAGCACATATCCAATAAACGTCCAATATGGATGTAAATGCCATGACAATGCAACTCCAATGCAGCCCTAGCCACTAATATCCAGGAATCTCAAACCGTTCACTGCTGGGGCAACAAACCCACAACATGAAGGGTGGGCGTCGCCCAAGAAAGTGCGGATACCACGACCGCGCGGAAAACCGGCAAGTGAGGCCCAAGCCCTCACCCCCAAATGTCTAGAGAGTTGAGAATTACTAGCTCCCTGGTGCTAGACCACCCCTGGCCAGTTGTTGCGACATTCCAAACGATCCAGACATGCACGTGATATAAATGAGGCATGCAACATGCACCGAAACAATATATATAACATGGTGCCATATAAATGTAAAATGCCTCCATATGAATTAAATATGCTCCATAACACGGCATCAAAGCCAATCAATCTCATATCAATCATGTTTCACAATTTAAATCACACAATAACTAAATTTCCATTTTTCCACAAAAATACTCGGGTCCTCAATTACCCCATCTTTATAGAATTTATATTCCAGCATGCTTTTAATTTAAGTCCCAATAATCATCGGCTAATAAAGCCCACCTCAGGGGAAATTAAACAATTTAATTTCTTTATAATTTACGAGAAATACAAATAAAATGAAACTAGACCCGTGTCTAAGTTTCAACGTTCCACGTTCTCGTAAATCCCCTAACATATTTTTAATTTCAATAACACATAAATAATAGAGGAAATATTTATTAACCGGCCCTACGTCCCTCAATATCAAATCTGCCCCGCTGCCACTGTACTTTAATTTCAGTTACATATAATTCCGGGGGCTAACTACAAGTTCTAATTTCACACAAAATTCTACAAAATCCTACTTTAAGTCCAGGGGAACTAAACCACCTAATTTAATCAAATTTTAGTAGGATTTAATTTCTTAAAAATTCTCAAGGAATTAATTTATATAATTTCCCAGGAAATTTCTATTCCCGACCTCATTTACTCGGTTATGGGTATTTCGGGAATTTTATAAAATTCTTAAATTACATTTATCGCTTAAAAATTTAATTTCACGCTTTTATTATCCATAAACATACAACGGGGCAACTTAGCATTTTCTACGCACTATTAGTGAGTGCTAGATAAATATATATATATAAAAATATATATATAATTCCCCCACCTAATTTAAACGCTTACAGACAGTCCCGCCGCGAACCGTACCGGCCGTGAATCGTACTCGCCGCCCAAAATCGTTCGAAAAGTATTTTTAATATGTCGATACGACCGCCTAACCGCCCTATTCAATATAATTAAAATTCATTAGCAATCGATAATTAATTCGGAACAAATCTACAAAAATCGAAACCGAAAATCATACCGAAAATCTGAAATTCCCGGCAACCTGCTCAACGGTTTCGCACCAATTTCGGATATAACGTACACGGTACCGAGGCCGAGCTATCCTCCGAAAATCAGCCCAAACTAAGACCGACTCGCTACTGAGTCAACCCGACTCGGTCCGAACTCGCTACTGTTCATCATCACTACCAACGCTCTGTTCCACCGCATCACTGTTGGTCGTCACTACCAGCTCCGGCCTTCCTGCTCACGACCGCACCGCCATTCATGGCCACCAAGACCCGGCGTCACCACCTGGGTCGCCACGTTCGGCGACCACCATTCCAACCCAGTCGTACTTCTCCTCTCTCTCTCAACCTGCAAAATCGCATGAAGAAGAAGAAGCTGCAGGGAGGTGGTTTGCCAATCTTGTGAAAAATTGGTGCCGATTGTGGTGAAGCAAGAGAACGAAGAAGGAAAAGAGAGGAGTGGTCGATGACCAGGTGAAGGAGGGAAGATGAAGTCTGCCAACTGATTCGTGTATACATGTATATATTTTGGGCCAATTACAAAACCAACTCTTACTTCTTACATAATTGCACAAATGACTATCTCATTTTTCATAATTGCTAAAATAACTTTCTAATTCTCCATAAATGCACTAGTGACTCTCATGTCTTGTCAATTCACACTTAAATCCCCAAGACATATATTATTTATATATATATATATATTATATGTATCCATTTTCCATTAATATATATATATATATATATAATTGCCCACTTTGATTAATAACAAATAAATAATTATTATTGTATATTTTAATTACTAGGTAATAATAATTCAACATTTCTCACCATACATATATATATGTATATATATTCCCAATAAATACTCACGTATATATATATAATTTTACTTATAATATATATGTGTACAATAAACCCCGAAAATATACCGAAACTTCCAAATAATATCACGTGAATCCATAAAATTCACGAGTCACCAAATAATAATACGAGCTTAAACAAGTACTCTGGGTACGAAACTCTTCCACCAATTAAATCACCAAAAGCCCCACGGTACTCCGAATAACTAATAAAGTTTGAAATAAATAATTCGCCTATATAGTCGGATATAAAATAAAATAAATCCCGAATCGACTCGCAACGTATCTCACGCGAACTCGAAAAATAAACGGGATACCCGATAATCCCAAAATATATCGGGAGCCTCCAATTAATAACACGTGAACCTGTAAGTCCACAAGACGTCAACTAAATAATATAAGCCCGAATAAATACTCCGAGTTACGAAACCAATCACCGAAACCCCGAATAAAATCTGAACTCACCGAGACTCCTAAAATCACTGGTCGTAGCCCAGTCAAAGCACTAAACTCAATCGTTGGAAACTAAACCGCGTAGCCCCTAACAATCAAGCCCACGAACCAAACGCGTCCTTAACAACTCCGATTCAAATCGCAACGCCGATTAAATAAAGTAAACTAAAATAAATGGTCCAAGGTGTGAAACCCAACCACCGGAACATTGGGTACGCATAAGATCCATCGAATAACTACAAATAACTAGGGCGCGAAAAGAATTCAAAATAATAATCAAATACAGCTACATCAACACGTAGAAGCACTTAGAAACACGAAGAAATAATCACATCAACCAAACAAAACACGTAGGTACAAATACATAGCACGTCAATCAAATCAGGCACATATTAATCCCATTACAAGGGAAAATAAAACGTCGGACCCTTACCTCACTAAATACCGAACTCGAACTACAGCGTCAGAGCCTTAAACGTCGGTCAACTAAATATGCCGTCATCCAGTAGAAGCACTAAGCGTCGAGCGTCTAAACGGATCCATATAATTGGCACTAAAACCCATGTAAACCTCTAGCCACGTCCGAAATACAAAACATCAGCTCAAGTAACGTAACCACGAAAGAAAACCCCACGAAGTCACTGAAGAGACAGTTGCAGAGTCGCGTCATCGAATCCAGAACTCACGTCAATGTTTAACTAGGTCTGAAACACTACCGTCACGTCAAGTCATGTAATAACCACAGGAGTCCACGAAGAGAAATCGCAACGCCGTCCAGTCGAGTGTAGACGTAAACGCGAAAAATTTACTCATAAATTACACAGAGTAACCATGACGTCATGAACAAGTGACGTCATCACCGAAAATAAATCGGGAATAATTCATAAAAAAGGGAAAATGAAACGGGGTGTTACATAAGGTTTGTACTAGGGGTGGCCATTTGTGTCAATGGGTCGTGTTCGGGTCGAACCCGAAATGACACGAACATGAAATGGCTAGACACGAACACGACACGATTAATAATCGTGTCGAAATTTACGACCTGTTTAAATAACAGGTAACACGACACGACCCGTGTAACCCGTTTAAAAAATTGGGTCGTGTCGGGTTCAACCCGACACAAAAATTTTGACCTGTTTAAAAAAAAACTAATTAACTTTAAGTAAAATAGAAAAATAGAAATCAGTTTCCTAATTTATACATTAATATCTTCAACGTCAATTTGGATTTGATCAGCTTTAACACAATACAATCCACAATTTAGATAAACTTAAAATATAAATATAAATGTAACATTACAAATTAATTCAATAAAATATAAATCAAGTTTACAATGTTCCATTCTTTTGATTATACAAAAAAGTGATTATAAATCAGTTTCCTTCTCCAAGCTTGTCACCCGACAAAATCAACTAGCACTGCTTCGTACTTTTTACACCTGAAACCTAGATAAAAAAGAGATAAATGCTTTCAGTCATTAACTTAAACAAAAAGATTATAAAAAGAATTAACTAAACATATAATTTGTCTCATTCAAAGTTAATAGAGCATACCGGAGTTAGTTGAAGAAAATATCTATTAAACACGTCTTCATTACTAAAAATGGACTTAAAGACTTCACGTACCTAACAATCATGTACAAATCCATCCCAAGAACTACATAAGGTTGAAGCCAAAAAAATACAACAAAGGATTTGAAGTGCCCATATTTAATTTAAGTACCGTTTGGAGTGCACCAGTGATGATCTAAGCAATGATACTTCTACTAGGTCCGACAAGCCCAGTTAAAGTATTGACTGCTTTTATACAGGGGTATTCCAAGCCAAATGCTACCTCACTTCCACCAGACAGAATCTTATGCTATAGGAAAACGAACACAGAATTATCTAGAGAACAAATTAGACATCTAAATTCTAAAATAGTGTTACAATCAAATCTCTTTTTCTCTGATAGGAAGCATTAACCACATTCATGCACAGGACAATTTTTTATATATATTACTCACAAGGATGACTACCTTTTGTGTGGCACACATGACAAGCATTGAAGCAGAAGAAAGATAAATAAATTCAGAATTAAAGAAGCAATCGCTAATGTAAATTGCAAACCAACTTTTAATTCTAATGAGATGTGCATTTGTAGACACTAATATAGACGCTATTAAATATGTGATTGGTATGATTTCAATTGACAACGGTACAACTTCCAAATCCTACATGGAAGAAGATTGCAGTTCAGAAAGTTATAAATTTTATCAGACTTTAAAATGTGAAGATAACTTCCAAAACACAGCATAAAAATATCCAACCGTAATAAGTGCAGCAATATAGGCAAAATGCTTAAACTAACAGTTAAAAATCTTCAGGATTGTAAGCTTACCACAGAAGATTTCCCCTTAAAAAGCCTAAGCATTGTCGGTGCAGGTGAATTTACAGGAATAACAACTGTGACATCATAAATGGCTGGAACAAAGGAACGCATGTGACTTACTGCTGTAACAAACCCCTGAAAGGAAAGTGTTAGTATAAGCAGATTGTTTAGGCCAAGCTCGATAATATATGCTTGTGAATTTGTGGCACAAACAATTGATTATCATGCAGTCAAAGAACTACAGAATTACAATTCCCAACTAACAACGATCCCATCTTACAACACAGCTGAATGGAGGCATAGCTCCATTCTCCTGTCTGACTTACTGCAAACAATTGTGGATAAACAATTCCACTTTAAGCTAAATGGACAGTTGTGTTGTGCATGAACTGCAACTGACAACTAGTTGTGTCAAGGCAACCTGTATTCAGATTCAGAAAAGAAAGAAAAAAAATTAGTTCGGATAAAACAAGCTTTATTCAAGATATGAGCACCACAAATTTTCTTAAAATTGAGTAAATTTATACCTATATGATTTTGAGCAAGCAGGGCAAGAATACTTGCATCCTCAATAGCTTAATACAAAAAATATACATCAGAGTATGATTTTGAGCAAACAGGGCAACACGAGCTTTTTGATATGGATCAATGAAGAAGGCATAATCAAAAGAAACACTGTCTCATGATAGTACCAAAAAGTAGTTCCAAAAAGGGTTTAACTTGAGCAAGAGCTGAAAAAACACAAACAATATAAGTTATATAACGAATTAAGCATATTTTATTTAGTACAACATTAACTATATATTACCATTATTAATACCTTATTGACCCTTAACAGCACAAGTGTTCACTTGTGCTGAAGGAGTGTTCTCTTCATTACGCAAAGTTAGATCATCAAACTCAACAAGAAGTTCATCCAATTGAAGTTGCGCGCTCTCTTCATTTAAAACGCACAAAAACAAATTAATATAAAAAATAACAAAATCAAATTTATTTTAAACAGTGATAAATTTTGTCGACTACCTTTTAAATTAAACATCCAATCTTTAGTGCATACCAAAGCCTCCACATTCTCAGGTTTAAGAGAGCTACGAAATTGATCGAGAATTCGGCCACCAATACTAAAAGCAGCCTCAGAAGCAACTGTAGACACCGGAACACTTAATACATCGCGAGCAATGCGAGAAAGTATAGGATACCTGAATTGATTAGTCTTCCAATAGGCAAGCACATCAAGATCCACTTTCCTGTCAACCTTTGGTTCATCCAAATACAATTCCAATTCTGATTTTTGACCACTACTAAACTCTTCACTTTCAAAACTATCAAATTCCTATATAAAAAGTAAATAAAAAAAGTAAGCAAATAGTTCAAATAGTTAGAATAAATAAATTATAAAATAAATTTTAAATTACCTGCATGATATCTCGACTTTCTTTTGAGAAAAGAGCCTCTTCTCTTTCATGAGAATCATTTCCAACTTGTTGTGGAGAGAATCTATTCATATACTCATGAAAAAGATTATACAAGTTGCCCCGCACTTTTTGGCTCTCTATAAAGTTATCACCATAAATCTTAGAATAACTAAAAGCCACAAATCCAAGTTTGTAACGAGGGTCTAAAATAACAGTAATAGCAAGTATCATGCTGAATTCTGATCAATACTTTGCAAACTTTGAGTACATTTATTTGGCCATTGTAGACAAGAACAAATCTGGGCTGTTCTTTTCAGTTAACAATTTTCGTTGAACTAAGAACACTGCTGGAAAATACAGATTTGCTGTAGCATATTTTGTTCCAGAAAAAACTTTGGTAACATTATAAAACTCTCCCAAGAAGTTGCAGATCTTCTGTACTTTGTTCCATTCCTCAATAGAGGGACAAAACTTATAGTTTGAGTCACTTAGTGCCATGTGACAAAATGCACGACAATAATAAATTGCACACTCAACCATCATAAAGGTAGAATTCCATCTTGTAGAAACATCTTGCCTCAAACCTTTTTTAGAATCTAAAGAGACATGAGAGACGCATTCAAAGAACTTTTGTTTTCTCCCCAAAGAACCTTTAACATACTTAACACTTTCACGAATCTTAATGATTGATCCATCAATTTATTTCAACCCATCTTGCACAATTAAGTTTATTATATGAGCACAACACCGAATATGGAAGTATATACCACCACTGAACAATGCATCATTTAAATTTAATTGACACTTCAACATGTCAACAAATGAAGTATTTGAGGAAGCATTATCCAATGTGATTGAAAACAGTTTACTCTCAATCCCCCACTCGGTTAACAGTGTGTAGACTTTTTCATTAATGGTCACACCATTGTGCGGTGATGGCATGTAGCAAAAGTTTAAAATTCTTTTCTGTAAATTCCAATCATCATCTATAAAATGGGCAGTGAGACACAAATAACCATCAGTGGTTAAAGAAGTCCACAAATCAGATGTCAAACATATTCTACTATGAACTGATCCTAACAAGTCTCACAGCCGACCCTTTTCATTTTTATACATCCTTAAGACATCAGCATTGGCAGTATTTCTACTAATAGGCTGAAAATCGGAACATAAGTACCGGAATACAACTCTAATGCCCTCATACTCAACAAATTGAAATGGCAGTTCATGCATGACAAGAGCAACAATTAATAGTTCATGAAACTTAACAGGATAAAATTTTGATGACTTGATGGCTAAATCATGAGATATAAGAAGCTGACCTACATCACGTGAGTCCCTTCTAACACACTTATCCATATGCCACTTCAAATTTCCAGTTTCATACGTACTACTAGCCAAATACACCCTCCCACAAAGCTTGCATTTACATCTTGGCTTGTTGTCAGGTTGAAGAGGAATCATCTCAAAAAAGCCCAAAACATTTGAGGTAAATCGCCTTTTTCGCTTCTTTGCTGCCTTTTTCCTTTTGGAATCTTCATTATCTCCAACAACCTCTTCAACTTCATCATCACTTTCATCAATATCTTCAACATCAATTTGGATTTGAGCATCTTCCATCTAAAAATTTAGCAAAATAGAAAAAAAAAATTAAAAAAATGATGTATAATAAGAACTAAGAACACTGCTGGAAAATACAGATTTGATGCAAAATGAAAGGAGTTTACTAATAATAGCATCTGATGAAAGATAAGGTTCCTGTACAGTTGTACAACAATAGATGTATCATTTGTTTAAGCAAGTTCACTGGATCTCCTTGAGCATGATGGCGACCTCATGAGGATTAATAGACCAAACCACATGATCCAAATAATTGTGTTATTTTAATTTAAATTTTACTTGCAAGTTAAGTGGTATTTATTCTCTTCATTTATAGTAATATTTAATTATATAGCTATTTAATTTTGGCTACCCAAAGCATAATAATTTCCATTCCAATTTTTGACACTTATTTCTCAAAACAATCATTTGAGAAAAAGTCCAGGAAAAACATTAATATAATTAGTACTTTATATTTAATTTCTTAAATAATATTTTCTTCGCCCTCTACCAATAGTTGATTTTATCACTTTTGGTTGTGGTTTCAAAAATCAATATCATATAATTTTTAACTTCTTCAAATTATGCTTATTGCATTAAAAACACTCTTATGTTATATGTAAATGTCTATTATTATTTTTCATATTTTTATTATAATATACTTATTTACATATGTTCTTCAGTATATATATTTTTTCATTGTAAACTCTCATTTTATATAATCACACCTCTAAATCAATATCTACATTTGGGATTTTTATTTTTGAAAAACAAGCTGACTATATAGTCTGTCCAATGCGTGTAATTTAACTTATTTCTAAGGTCTGCTTACCAAACATCATTATTTTAATTTTAATATAAGTTATCCATTGACACTGCCATATTAAAATTCATATCGAGTTGAAACATCGATGAATAAAAATCATTGAACATAATCAGGGACCCTTATATTTGATCAAATAATTAACATAAATAAATAAACATTAAACTTTACAAACAAAACAAAGAACCTAAATAATTAATATAAATAAATAAACATTAAACCATAAATAAAGAAGAGCGAACCCAGATGAAGGAGACAAGACGCTTCCACCTAGAGCTTCAAGTGTTGCGAACAAAACCAATAGTGAACGACTTCAAATCTATGAGCGATGTTGAGAGAAATGACACGAGAGTGATGTTTAGATCTAGGGTTTGAGAGCGAGGTTGAGAGAACGGCGCAGGATTTAGGGTTTGAGAAGGAACGAGGTTGAGAGAACGACGCACGATCTAGGGTTTGAAAAGGAGCGAGGTTGAGAGAACGACGCAAGATGTAGGGTTTGAGAAGGAGCGAGGTTGAGAGAACGGCGCAAGTCTAGGGTTTGAGAAGGAGCGAGGTTGAAAGAACGACGCAAGATCTAGGGTTTGAGAAGGAGATCTAGGGTTTGAGAATGAGTGAGGTTGAACGGCGCATGAGTGATGATTGATGAGTCTAATTTGAGAGTATGAGAGTGTATACTGTATATGTTAATGTCATATGTGTGTTAGTAACTTAGTGTGTATGTGTGAGCCTGTGAGGATAAGGTTTGGTATATAGTTGATAAGTGTCCCAGAGCTAGACTACATTGAGATAATGTTTAGTATATAGTTGACAAGTGTCCTTAGAGATAATGTAGTTAATTGAATTTTTTTTTTTGTTTTAAATTATATGAATATCTATTTTATATATATATATATATATTCATTTATTTTTATTATATTTTAAAGTATTAAATAAATTATTATTTTAAAAAGAATGATTAATTTAACTTCATTTTTTTGTTTGAAAAAGGATAATAAAACTTTATTGAATAATATTATAAAAAATTCATATAATTCAATTATACTTTCTTTTTTGTTACATTACAAATTTACAACAAAACAATATTAGTTTAATTGACTCTAATTGAGTAAAATTGATATATTTCTCAATTCAAAGTAGTGTAATTAATTGAGTAAATCTCCAATTCAAAGTAGTGATTCTGACTTCAATTGAGTGAAATTCAGTAAATCCCAAATTCAAAGTAATTTAATTGAATTCAATTAAGTGAAATTGATAAAATTCTCAATTCAAGATAGTGAAATTGAGTTCAATTGAGTAAATCCCCAATTCAAAATAGTTTAATTGAATTAAATTGAGTGAAATTGATAAAATTTTCAATTTAAGTAGTGAAAATTGAGTAAAATTGAGTTTAATTGACAAAATCCTCAATTCAAAGTAATGAAATTGACTTCAATTGAGTAAAATTTAGTAAATTCCCAATTCAAAGTAATTCAATTAAGTAGAATTGATAAAATCCTCAATTCAAGGTAGTGAAATTGAGTTCAATTGAGTAAATTCCCAATTCAAAGTAGTTTAATTGAATTAAATTAAGTGAAATTGATAAAATTCTCAATTCAAATTAGTTCAATTGACTTTAATTGAGTATATTAAGTAAATCCCCAATTGAATTCAATTGAATTCAATTGATAAATTCTACATTCAAAGTAGTGTAATTAATTGAGTAAATCTCCAATTCAAAGTAGTGATTTTGACTTCAATTGAGTGAAATTTAGTAAATCATCAATTCAAAGAGTTAGGTACTAAAGGCTAGAGCTGGAACAAACTTCAAAGAGTCAAAATAAAGACTAGTCATATATATATATATATATATATATATATATATTTGATATTGAAAATTTATCCTAAGCCTAAATAATTAATGGGTCACATTCAAGTAAACAGGTCAACCCGACCCGTTTGACTCGATTAATCATACGGGTCGTGTTCGTGTTAAACAGGTCAACCCTACCCATTTGACTTGATTAATTATACGAGTTGTCTTCGTGTTAAACAGGTCACCCGACCCGTTTGACCCGATTAATTATACGGGTCGTGTTCGGGTTATACGGGTTTGACCCGAACACGACCCGAAAATTTTCGTGCCGTATTCGGGTCGACCCTTTTAACGCCTCGACCCTTTTATGCTCGATCCTAACCCTTTTATATAGGGTCGTGTTCGTGTCGGGTTACCGTGTCGTGTTCAATTTTGCCAGCTCTAGTTTGTACGCGAGATCTAGCATTATACAGAGGGAGGTATGAAGGAATGATGTGTTTATAGCTCACATCTGAACTCATAGCCCTATATGCTACTCGCGTAGGGAGTACTATTCGGAATCTGGGGGAAATGCTTGGGATATGTAAATAGTGGGTCGCGACCCTATTTACACAATTCTAAGCAAAAGTACCTTAGAGAGGCCAATAGTACTCAGGGTCATGAAAAAGGTATGCATGCAAAAGGTCATGACCTAGGAAATCTATAACAACATGGTTCCTTGGCTAAGGAAAAATCAGATCTGCGATGAAACGACACGGATCACAGGGCACAGGGTACAGTATGATCCGCGTAAGGGATTACGCAAATCAGTATCTCGTAGTCGAGGGCACGAGATGATACTGTGCAAGGTATTTATGGCACAGATTGGTATTTTAGGATCCATGTCGTGAAATAAGTGCTGACATGGCAATGACAATCCGCGAGGATCTACTGGACACTTGCGTCTATAAATAGAGGAGCGAGAGCTCACTTTAGGGGGACTTTTTTTGGAGACTAAGAAAGAGAAATTCCTAGAGAGAGAAAGTATTTCACATCATTATGAGCTGTTGTTTTCTCTTTCATCTCTCCTCCATTTTTTTGTAAAGCAATCAAAAGCAATAAAAGCATAAGCATCATTATTTGACTGAATCACTTGTGTGGAAACTATCTCTAAATCATTCATTTAAATCGAACCCCTACATTAAAGGTGACTCTGCTGGGGAGGAGATGTCTTCTGCACAAGTTGAGCCTAGCTCGTCAGACTTGCCGGAGAGGTCATCCACCGACCCAACACACCGAGCAAGTTGAAGAAGAAACAACAGCACAGACGCAAGGAGGTGAACCAGTCCCACCAGCGCGGAAACAGCATCGCCGCGCGAATGCTGGTGTGGATCAGGCAGAGACTCCTCCGATGGCGGAGCCAGTACAGAATTCAGTAGAATTGCCATCAGCTCTGTTGCAAACTCTTCTTAGCATTCAAGAAACGCAAAAGGCCATACTTCACTTCATGGAGGCCTCGCGCGTTTCAGTACCGAATCTTGAATCACCACGAATGGATAATCAAACATTGCCAGAATTGTTAGCACAAGAGCTTTTTCGGGAGGCATCGCGAGCACGAACTGAGCCACTGGAGAAAGAGTCATATATCACCAAGGAGCAGCTGCGGGCTATCTTGAATGAGAAATATGAAATAGAAGAAGTGGAAATTGCCCCACCGTACCATCCCAGCATTATGGCTTTACCTTATCCTGAAGACTATGGAACACCAAGCTTCCATCAATTTGATGGCAAAAAGGGAAATGCAAGAGAGCACATATCCAGGTTCGCGGATGCTCTGGGACCCCACAGAAATGATGAGTATTTGAAACTTAGAGAATTCTCCAAGTCTCTAACAGGAACTGCATACACATGGTATACTGGTCTCGCTCCGGCCTCAGTATCCAGTTGGACAGATATGGTGATCAAGTTTTACACCAAGTTCTTCCAGGCAGACGAAGAGGTCTCAATGATTTCACTTATAAGGCAAAGGCAATGTTTTGGGGAAGAAGCGACAATTTACGTCAGGAGATTTTGCGAGGCTGCTTTACAGTGCCATGAACCAATTTCTGAGCTTCAATTGATCAAAATTTGTATAGAAGAAATGCTGCAAGAATACAAAGTGCATTTGGTCAATCATGAGTTCAAAACTTTTTCTGCACTTGTTGATAATGCGCAAATATTGGGAGAAGTTTTGACTCCCCCGACATGACCAAATATCAGTGCTAGGCGAGTGGCAATGGTAGCAGCAACGCAGAACAAAAGGCCCAGGGAAAAGCGTGCTAGGAGATCTGAACCACCTCCTTTACCTTTCAGTGAAAAGGAAGCAGTTGCTTTGTTAAATCAATGGATTGCAGATCATGTAATATCGCTACCTTCAGTGCAAAGGGTGCCGACAAGAGAGGAAAAGATGAAGAACAATTACTGCCCTTATCACAGGTCTGTTCGACATTCCCTGGTTGGATGTTGGGCATTTCGCAGATTGGTACACCGGAAGATAGCATCAGGTGACTTGGAAGTGGCAAAGAATGTAGTTCATGAGCTCTTCCCTACACATGTGGCTTTAGTGACCGCCAGAGATAGTACTAAGGATACGATAAATGTCGTCAAGTATGAATGCCCGTCAGCGCGTGAAGCAAATGAGGATGCTAAGATAGACTTTTTCTTCAACGAGCTCCCAATACAGGAGCATGTGAAGGAGTTCTTAAAAGAGCAAACAGTTGTCGCTCTTAATCATACTATCATGATTCCACAACATGAGAAAACCTCCAGTAAGATTATATTTTCTGAAGTAGACAGACAAGTGCCATTCTTCCACAATCGATCCCTATATGTACCAGCTACTCTGAATGGTCGAGAGATGAAATGAGCTTTCTTGGATGGAGGAGTGTCAGTCAACTTAATCCCGCTGGCCACTTTAAGGATGATTAATTTTCCTGAAAGCAAGATTGTAAATCATACCATTGTAGTTACTGATTTCAATGGAGACTAGCAGGCCACCATGGGATTCGCGACATTGGATCTTAAAATTGGGAAGATCAGGGGGCCTACCAAGTTTCATGTCATCAAAGGGGAACCCTCATATCAGTTGTTACTGGGAAGACCGTGGCTGCATGCATACGGTGTAGTACCATCATCCTATCATCAAGTGATAAAGGCCAATTGAGGAGAAGGAATAATGAATGTAAAGGCATCTAAGAGCCTTTTTTGCGCGTCTGAGGCCCATTTCGCAGATGCAGTCTATTTCTCAGAGTACAGTGAGGAAGATGGACCCAACGTTTTTGCTACACCATTACCAAAATGGGATGAAATGGAAGATGGAAGTTCAACTAAGTGGAAACTCAAAGAAGTGAGCTGGTCGCGAGTCAAGATGCCCGACGGGCGAGTAGTGTACAAATTGTGATGGGATTGGGGGTCAGAAGCTTGCACAGTTAGCATTGACCCTGGGATAGATAAGGCAGGTGTGCAAAGAAAACTTGTCACTGATCCTACAACAGTCAAGAATCCGCGACCGAAACATGATTTGTGCGAAGTGGACATAGGCGACGACACAGCTTTGTGACCTACCTTCATAAGCAGTACGCTGCCTGATGAAACTAAGAATGCTCTGGTAGAATTAATCAAGGAGTTTCGAGATGTCTTTCCATGGGACTATAGTCAAATGCCGGGACTCAATGTTGGGTTGGTAAGCCACCACCTCCATATGCATCCCGCATCAAAGCCAAAAAAGCAAAAACAACGAATATTTCATCCGGATATGGAAATACAGATTAAGGCAGAGGTGGAAAATTTATTAAAAGCAGGGTTTATCAAGCCAACCCAACATCCGACATGGCTCGCAAACATTGTGCCTGTGAGAAAGAAGACTGGGCAGATCCGCGTATGTGTAGACTATCGCGATCTCAACAAAGCCTGCCTAAATGATGACTTCCCTCTACCCAATATTGACACCACGGTGGATGCAACCTCAGGACACGAAATGTTTTCACTAATGGATGGATTCAGCGGGTATAACCAGATTAAGATAGCACCAGAAGATGCTGAGAAAACTATTTTTTGCACCCCAATGGGGAATTTCCATTATACAGTCATGCCATTTGGACTTAAAAATGTCGGGGCTACGTATCAACGTGCCATGAAAGCTATATTTCATGACTTGATGCATAAAACTGTGGAGGACTATGTGGATGATTTGGTGGTGAAATCCAGAGCCGTGCAGGATCATTTGGGTGATTTCAGAAAAGTACTACAACGGTGTCGCGAGTATAATTTGAAAATGAACCCCCTGAAATGCACTTTTGGAGTACCAGAAGGAAATTTATTGGGGTATGTCGTACATCGGCAGGGTATTGATATGGAACCAACAAAGGCTAAGGCAGTATTGGAAATGGCTCCACCCACAACTCGCAAAATGTTGAAAAATTTTATGGGAAAAATATCTTATCTGAGGAGGTTTATCCCAGCACTGGCAGAAGTAACTCACCCGCTCATGCCTTTATTGAAAGAAAAATATGTATATAGTTGGGGAGAGGAACAACAAAAGGCCTTTGAGAAAATCAAGAGGATTCTGGCATCACCAAAAACAATGGTAGCGCTAGAGTTAGGGAAACCGTTGATAATGTATCTTACTTCCACCAATAAGTTTGTGGGAGCTCAATTGGCCCAGGAACATGAAGGGGAAGAGAAGCCTGTTTACTATATCAGTCGAGTACTCAAGGGGCCAGAGTTGCGATACACATCGCTGGAAAAACATTGTCTAGCTTTAGTATTCTCGGCTCAGAAATTCAGACATTATTTACTGGCACATCCGTTAGAGCTAATCACCAAAAGTGACTCCATACGGTATCTACTCACAAAGCCCATACTCAGTGGAAGAACTGCTCGATGGTTGTTAGCACTATCTGAATATGAGATCACATGCTCTAGACCAAAAGTAGTAAAAAGTCGGGCCTTGTCAGATTTGCTAGCTTTATTTCCTGGGGGAGCTGAGCCCAAAGTGGAGGAGGTGGGAGTAGCAAGTACGGCACAAAGCGCGGAATTCACTTTAGAATTCGATGGTTCATCCACAGAAAAAGGAGGTGGGGCTGGTTTCGTACTAAGGAATGAAGAAACAAAAGAGGAATTAGTCATGGCCTACAAACTTGATTTTCCTTGTACCAACAACATTACTGAGTATGAAAGGTTGGCGTTGGGATTGATGATGGCTCAGTAGTTGAAGGCAATAATACTGCATGTAAGAGGAGATTCTAAACTGATCATTAAGCAGGTTAAAGGGGAGTATGCTGTCAAGGAGCCCCATCTGGTGTCTTACAGAACCTTCATCCGCCAGATGATAGAAAGCTTTGTGAATGTGAGTTTTCAGCACGAGCCGCGAGAAGGCAACAGACGATCTGATGCATTGGCGACATTGGGCTCGTGACTACAATTCCAAGGAATAGAGTCTTTTGTGCAAGTAGTACGAAGAACCAACTTTGTGGTCAGTAGCTGGAAGGAATCAGAGGTGTATGAAGAGCATGATTGGAGAGCACAGATAGTACAAGCTCTACTAAAAAATGATAACAATGCCTTGAGGCGAGAATACTAGATCATAAAAGGTGTGTTATATTACAGAGCAATCGGAGGGATTCTAGCCAGATGCGTGGGAATAAATGAGATAGGAAAACTACTACAGAAAACTAATAAGAAATTATGTGGTCAAACGGATGTTAGTCTCTATCGAGTTTTGCAGCGGGAAGGTTTCTTTTGGCCAAGTATAAAGGATGATACAGTCAAGTTGCAAAGCAGCTGTAAGAATTTTAATGCATATCCCTCCGTGAGCGAAGGTAATGTGGCATACATGATGGAATGGCGGGACAAGTATGTGCATTATCTGAAAGAAGGGGTTTTACCTGAAAGAGATCAGCCGCGGTTCAGAAAATTGGCCTCGCAATTTGTCCTACAGGAGGGAAAATTGTTCCACAAAAGTTTTGAAGGAAAGCTGATGAGGTGTGTAAGCGAAGAAGAGGCAAGGGAAGTATTGAAACAAACTCACGAGTTTGGTCACCAAGGCCCTAGAAAAATGTTTCAACAGCTACTATCATCCGGGTATTACTAACCAACAATGGAAAGGGACTGCAGTGATTTTGTCAGAAAATGTCATGTATGTCAGGTGCACGGGGATCTTATTCATGTTCCGGGAACTGAATTACACAGTTTGGCTACCCCCTAGCCTTTCCACACCTGGGCACTGGACATAATTGGACCAATCACACCGCAGGCTCTGGGACATGTGTGGATTTTAGTGGCAAATGAATTGTTCACCAAGTGGGTGGAAACTATCCCGCTGCGACGGATGACAGTAGATAATGTGGTTCGATTCATAAAGGAAAACATCATCTGTCGATTTGGGATACCGAAGATGATACTGTCAGACAATGGGACTCCTTTTGTCAATAGTAAAGTCGCAGATTTGTTGGGGAGATACTCATTAATTCATCACAAGTCCACGCCTTACTATCCAAAAGGAAATGGACAGGCTGAGGCCTCCAATAAAACATTAATTCAAATCCTGTCTAGGTTGGTGCATGATAATCAGAAGAAATGGACAGAAGAACTTCCAATAGCACTGTGGGCACATCGAACTGCATACCGGAGTGCGACAAACATGACCCCTTATGCATTGGTCTATGGAGTAGAGGTTGTGCTACCTGCGGAGCTAGAGGTGGCTGCTAAAATGCTGGCATGCAAAAGTAGCTTGGAAGACAGGCTATTGGAGATAGAAGAATTGGAGGAAACAAGGGTAGAATCCTTTACGAATCAGAAAGAATATAATAAGCGGCAAGCAATGAGCTACAACAAAAAGGTACGGTACAGATGGTTCAAAGAGGGGGACATAGTGTTGAAAGTAGTACCAGCAATCATGAGGGGACAAATGGTAAAAAATTTTGAAGTTAAGTGGGAAGGACCGTATGTGATTGTAAGTGAGGGCAGCAGTGGGTATTACAGGATGGAGCATGAAGTCACTCGCGAGAGGGCTGGACCTCTTAATGTGAAATGGATTAAATTGTATCAAGCTAAAGGCATTGCGGATTATGGTGTTATAAAAATGTTCTTCAATAAAGACATATAGCATTAAACAAATCATCCCATGTGTATAAAGCATGTCAGAGTTACTATCATAGTACAGGGTTATACGACAAAAATGTGGTTATAATTAGAAGACAGTACATACATCATGATAAAAAAAATGGGGGGCTAGAAAAGATTCTGGGTGATGGGATCTGATAGCTTGAAACCCTCATGCTCCTCCAAGTACAGACGAGCATGCTCAGAATGATCAGCTGCATCCTGAAGTTTCTTTTCATCCTCCTTAAGAAGTGCTAACTGCCTGCGAGCTTCTGCAATCTCTGTCTGTTTCCTTTGACGAGCATCACGATCCTTCATCTTGACAAGGTAATGATCGTAAATCCTCTGGATAACAGCCAGCCGAGTCTCCCACCAAGACACATCCATCCCAACTTTCTTCCAGTCCTTTATGCGAGCATGACATCTCAAAAGGGTGTCAGGAACAAGATCCTGAATGGAAGTCTCAGAAAGGGTTCTGAACACATCTGCAACAAGCTGGAGGTGAAAGGCTTACAGGAGTGGCTCATGAATTTCCAGGTGAACAAAAGTCTCTGGATGAGCTGCCTCTATCTGATCTAACACAGGGATGTTGCGAGGATAATAGAGCCAGTGGTGCCAAGGTACTGGCACTAAGGAAACAGCATCATAGACAGGAGCTATGGCAGGGTCGCGAGAGGTGGACGCAGGGTCGCAAGAGGCAGGCTCGCGTGAGGTGGAAGTATTGTCGCGAGGGGTATGCTCGTGAGAATCCGGAGCAGATACGGGAGTTGGAAAGGGAGGTACATCTATAGGCGGCTCAGTAAATGTGTCTGAAGGAAATACTGTCTGACCCTCAAAAATCCTCTGAGCATCATGAAGTAAATCATCGATCATCTCTTGGTCTTCAGAGTTTACACCTAAAGAAGGAAAATGTGCATGTTAGATATCATATTTGGTTACTCGGAATCAAATAAAAAGATGAAGTATCAAAAAGGTTACCTCTCTCAACCTCTGGGATAGGGCTGCCGAAGATAGATCTCTCAATAATAGGACCGTCTGCCAGTTGCAGCAATCTCGGATGCAATATCACCACCAAGAGGCTGCAAGTGACTGTCTTCGATGTTCTGATCCTCTGCTCTACCATCAGTGGTAATGACCTCAGGAGAAACAGGAACTGAAGGCAGCATCGGAGAAATCTCACAAGCATCTGTAGTATCCCCCTAGTCACGAACTGATGATACCTCATGATCTGCTTTAGGAGTAGAGGTCGCAGAAATGACAGTGTCGTGAAATGAAGAGGAATCACCATCATCCTCATCCTCTTCCAAAAATAGCTGAGGGGACTTGTGGAACAAAGAGTTGATGGTGAGGTGGTCATCATCATCATCAGAGGAATCTGCAGGAGAGGGGTTAGAATGAAGACCACCCCCAGGAGAAGTTTGAGCACGAGGAGATAATGTCTCGCGAGAGCCTAAACAGAGGATAAATGCGAAAGTGATTAGAAGCAAGAACTCTAAAACAGAAAAGTAAAGTTAAGTTAGAAGCTCACTCTGGGAAAGGGCCGTCCTGGGTAAATCAGAGAGGATGCTGGCCACCTCTATCTCTTCTGCATCATCTCCAGTCCTCAGGTCCTCTACCACGGGAGCAACGGTATCCAGCAAAGTGGAGGTTGCATCAGGTGTCCATTTATTCTTCAGGTTGGCCAAAGCAAGTTTGCGCCTCGTAGCTAAAGATGCCTCTTTTAAAGATGGATCTGAGGCGCTCGAATGGGAGATGTCATGGTTGGATGTGCGCTTCCGCACCAAGGGAGCTTCATCTGTACTAGGAGTTTTTCTTGCTACATGGGTCTTGGAAGCTTTGGAGAGAGTTTTTTTCCTCTTCGCGAGAGGCACATCATCCAATGTTGCTGCGACAAACAGGTTTTCTATATGAATAGAAAAGGGGACATGATCCAACGAATCAGTAGAAACACTGATGATACCTGTAGCCTGGGCACTGGAACGCTCTAGAAGAGGGGGGAAATTAGTATTGATACAAGACACATGAAAACACATGACAACAAAAGAAAAAGGAGTTTAATTTACCAGACGTCTCGCGATGGGCTCCTCGCGGATGGACTCCTAGCGGATAGGTGGTCTCGCGGGAGGAACTTCCTCGCAGAGAGACCGCTTGCAAGTCGCTTGCTTGGGATTCTGAGACTGGGAAGGCTGAGCATGATGTTTGGGTGTAGGCTTGCCCCTGACCTTGCGAAGCTTCAGTGAAGGATCCGCGATGTATACTGGAATAGGTATGGGAACAGGAGGAGTTTCAGCCATGAAACTTTGGAACCTCACCAATTGCTCCTTCCAGAACTCACTATAGGCCGTGGTCATTCCACCTCTGCGAGTGCCTGGCTAGATGAAGATGACTGTAGAAAATACGCGAAGGCTTCTTTCAAAGGATTCGCGAAAAACAATTAGACACCTATCAAAGTTGTCCTCGCGAAATAGAGGAATAAGAAGGGGAATGGCCTGATTAAAGCCTAACTGCCTGGACACGCGGGAAGGGTTGTAGGATGCAACAGTGTCGAAGGTCACTAAAGATTGGAAGATGACACTTGTGGGTGATGGACGAGAAAATGAGATGGTCATCTATCGCTATATCATAAGAAACTATTTATTCATTTGGATAAAAATTGGGAGAGTAAAAACCTTCAAGAGGTGTGGCGTATGGACGCCAAGAAAATTCAGAAAAATTGTCAATGAAAGAAGAGAGGGTTTTTGAGGATTAGAGAGAGGTCCAGCGGGTAGCCCGCGATTTTAAAATATAGGTGTTGGACTCTGAGGTTTGAGGATAAAAGGAAGTAGGAATGGGAGCATAGTTGGGGAAACGCTCAAAAAGGAAAAGAGTGAGGAATGTACCTGAAATATGAGTACTAATCTCATACCTACCCAAGGAACGGGTGAAGTCGTTCGCAAGGGTGTCCAGCTGTGAGTACAGGGTGCCAAGAAAGAGGGGGGCCAAGGCAATGCGCACACCTCGCGACAACATGCCGGCTAGTAGAAACACCATGCGACTGGGACCATCCTCTGGCTTGCCTTGAAAAATGTAATGGTCAAGCCAGTACACGAGAAAGCCTACCAGCTCTAAGGGGCCATTGAATTGAGGGCCAAGAGCAGACTCGCAGTCTTGACCAGAAGCTGGCTTCCGCGATGAGTACTCGCGAAAAAAGTGATGGCACCAAGCTGAGTAAGTCAGCTTTGGGCGACTGGATATAGCTTGTTCAGGAAGGAGTACGCCATTTTCAAACCAACTGCCGCACTTACAAGCATACTTGCCACAGTCACAAAGTTGGTTGAGGATCTTCTTATCTTCTGGATCGACCAAGGGTGCCTTGATGGGGCGCGAGTCAAGGACAGGGAGCCGAAATAAAACCACCACATCTTCTAAGGTGGGTGTGAACTTGCCCCAAAATTAATAAATGTATGCGAGAAGGTACTCCATCGCGATACCAGTGTGTTCAGCGCATCAACATCGCGACGGACATAGAAGTCCAAAAAAAGCTCAATGGACTCAAGAATGCCAGACTCGGCAAGAGTAGCGCGATGACGGTCTTGACTTAGAATATGGCTGGACCACATCTTCCAGTCAGTGATTGGGGCTACATGTCTTTCATATTCAATAAAGGAAAATGACGTATCACCTCTTTCAAAAAGGAGGCGAGGAACAGAAAGAGGAGGGATAAAGACGGGTTCTGCTTCATGGTTTGGGTCAAGTGTAAGGGGAGAACTTGCAATGGTATCAGAAGGAAGAGCTCGCGAGGATTCCCAGAATGTATCATGAGAATCAAGGAATGGAGCTTTTCTCCACTCTGAGGCATCTGGAACAGAAGGGGTGACCCCTGAAGAAGGCGCGAGAAGTTTGGGTGTGGAGGTTTTGGTCATGATAAGACCACTTGCGAAGAGCTTTTGAAGTAGATGAATATGCGCGAAAGAAGATGGGATACGAGGAAAGGAGTGCAAAAAGGGAAGGGTTGATAAATGGAGCTCTGAGGAAAATATATGTTGTGAGTGAGAAAAATGACATGAGCAAAATATATAAGGTTTGGACGCGAAAATCGAAACGACGCATTAAATGCGCGAGGAAGGCAAAGAGTAGCATAGCCAAGCGCATGAAAAAAGTCACGGATCCGAGGATATGGACAGATTGGAAAAAATAAGAAGGACATGGGAAAGGTCAAAATAAGTACATGTACAAGATTGACCGAAAAACAGCAAAACTGGTAAGGGAAGGTCGCGGATTGGAGAGAAGGTCGCGAGATGTCGAAAAGATACTTCATTCGCGAGAGAAAAATCAAAAATGGCATGGGGGAAAGCAGCTCACAAATAATGATACAAGGAACGCTGATTCGTGAGGCACATGTTATTGCACTTTAATACTTGGCCAAGTATCAAAGCGCAATGGGGAAAAATGTAAGGGGTGACTTGCGAAAAGGGTAATCCGCAAGGATTAGCTTATTTTGGGAAATTGGCCCAAGGATATGATTATTTTGGAAAATGGCCCAAGGTTTGGTTTATTTGGAAAACTGGCCCAAATAAAGGATTATTTGGGAAAATGGCCCAAATAAGGTTTGTACGCGAGATCTAGCATTATACAGAAGGAGGTATGAGGGACTGATGTGTTTATAGCTCACATCTGAACTCATAGCCCTATATGCTACTCACGTAGGGAGTACTATTCGGAATCTGGGGGAAATGCTTGGGATATGTAAATAGTGGGTCACGACCCTATTTACACCATTCTAAGCAAAAGTAGCTTAGAGAGGCCGATAGTACTCGGGGTCATGAAAAAGGTATGCATGCAAAAGGTCATGACCCAGGAAAGCTATAACAGCATGGTTCCTTGGCTAAGGAAAAATCAGATCCGCGATTAAACGGCACGGATCACAGGGCACGGGGTACAGTATGATCCGCGCAAGGGATTACGCAAATCAGTATCGCGTAGTCGAGGGCGTGAGATGATACTGTGCAGGGTATTTATGGCGCGGATTGGTATTTCAAGATCTATGTCCCGAGACAAGTGCTGACGTGGCAATGACAATCCGCGAGGATCTACTGGACACTTGAGTCTATAAATAGAGGAGCGAGAGCTCACTTTAGGGGGACTTTTTTTGGAGACTAAGAGAGAGAAATTCCTAGAGAGAGAAAGTATTTCACATCATTATGAGCTATTGTTTTCTCTTTCATTTCTCCTCCATTTCTCTGTAAAGCAATCAAAAGCAATAAAAGCATAGGCATCATTATTTGACTGACTCACTTGTGTGGAAACTATCTCTAAATCATTCATTTAAATCGAATCCCTACATAAACAAAAAAAAAATGCATAGAAAATTGTTCTTACTTGGTCCTATGCCTTCGTGGAGAATCTTTGGACTGTTTTCAAAAGTATTTATGGTGTTTAAATAATCCAGTAAATGCAACAAGATGAACTGCTGCCTCAATGAGAAAAAAATGGGTGAAAAGAGAGGCCATGTGTTGGGAATTCTAAAATTTCAAGCATATTAAAAGTGACATGGGTATTTTAAAAGATACCAATGATTATTAATTATGGAATGGAATAGTATAGTTGATTTAAGATTAGGATTACCTTATCTCATTACGTCTCTCTCTCTTATTTGAGTTCAAATATATATAATTTATTGTATATATCTATATCTATATATTATGTATGTATGATTATTAGTTACAATTAAAATCCAAATAGAATCTTATTAATCCTCACTTTAATTAGTCAAATAAATTTTTAGATTGTACTTTAATTGGTACAAATAGATGGAATAGTATAGTTGATTTAAGATTAGGATTACCTTCTCTCATTAAGTCTCTCTCTCCTATTTAAACTCAAATACTCCTTAAGTTTTTTTTTTGTATATATAATTTATTGTATATATCTATATCTATATCATGTATGTATGATTATTAGTTACAATTAAAATCCAAATAGAATCTTATTAATCTTCACTTTAATTAGTCAAATAAATTTTTAGATTGTACTTTAATTGGTACAAATAGAATCATACTTTAATAAGTTGTTTGAAGATAAATTTTAACAAAAATTAATGTTTTATTTTTTTATATAATTTAAAATAAAAAAATAGGGGTCCTAAAAAATAGTATTTTGATGGTGAATTAATATGAAATCGGTATTTTTTAATTGGTCCAAATAGAATCCAAGTTGGTAAATTATATTTTAATTACAAATTTAATACTGAAATACTGAAACTTTTTACACTTTTAATAGTAGTATAGATAGATAGATAGAATATCCAAACACTCCTTCCGGGTAGTTGGGTTAGAATAAATCCATTAATTACATTCATCCTCAGCATAATTTTTTTTCTTCCTCCATTGATCATTAGCCAAACTTATACTATTTCAATTTAATTATTCACAGATCATTAGATTTTGTTCTTTTAATTTGAGAACAAGATAATACATGGAATACATGATTGAGTGAAGTGGAGCATCTACACGAGGTGATACCATCGGATAAGTAATGCAAATGATTCTTCTATTTATCATTTTTTATCGTATTAATCTTCTAAAGAAAATTATATGTAACATGGTTATTTAGATTACATATATTAAATTATGTAATGTATTGACTATTCATATATTAATATATGATTCCATCCCTCAAGTACTTATTCTTTTTCTGGTCAGTGTTGTGTCAATTAAATTTTTTTGATTATGTCTTTTTTTTGTTATGCGTGCTTCCCTTCCCTTATGGATGCTTTAAAATTGCTGTTTATTTTTAGAAGGTTTACTTCAAGAAATCCCCATATGCTATTCAATTTAATTAACTAACTCTACTGTGTTCACTTTGTCCTCTATACTATCTAATTTCATCACTATGCCCCATCTTTCTCACATTTTGAGTCAAAATGTCTAAACTACTATCCTTTAAAAGTATAAGGGGATTTAGTGAAATAAACCATTAAAAAAATTATTTTTATAAAATAAATTATATTTTTTCGTAAAAATTATAAATTTCAAAATATATTTATATATTTCAGAAAATATAATTTTTTCCGAAAAATATTTTTTTTGCAAAAAATATATATTATGTTCCAAAATATGATTTTTTTGCGAAAAATATTTTTTTTGTGAAAATTATATATTATGTTCCAAAATATTATTTTTTTCCCGAAAAATATTTCTTTTGCGAAAAAGTATATATTATGTTCCAAAATATGAATTTTTCCTGAAAAATATATATTATGTACCAAAATATGATTTTTTTTCAGAAAAATATTTTTTTTGCGAAAAAGTATATATTATGTTCCAAAATATGAATGTTTTGTGAAAAATAATTTTTTTGTGAAAAATATATATTATGTTCCAAAATATGATTTTTTTTTAGAAATTTTTTTTTTTTGTGAAAAACTATATATTATGTTTCTAAATATGATTTTTTTTCGAAAAATAATTTTTTTGTGAAAAAATATATATTATGTTCCAAAATATGATTTTTTTATGAAATATTTTTTTGCGAAAAAGTATTTATTTTGTTCCAAAATATGAATTTTTTTTCGAAAAATATTTTTTTTGCGAAAAATATATACTATTATGTTCCAAAATATGATTTTTTTGCAAAAAATATATATTATATTTTTCAAAATAATTCATATTTTGGAAAATAATATACTTCCTCCGAAAAATAATTTTTTTGCGAAAACAATATATATATATATTTTAATTTATAATTTTTGTGAAAAATATAATTGATTTTCGAAAAATAATTTTTTTAATGGTTGATTTCACTAAACCCTCTTATACTATTGAGGGTAGTTTAGGCATTTTGACTCAAAATGTGAGGTGAGAGACATAATGATGAAATTGAATAGTATATGAGGCGAAGTTGATACAATGAAGGTTAGTTGATTAAACTGAATAGTATATGGGGGTTTCTTGAAATTAACCCTTTTTAGAACACATAAAGTAGCGAAAAACACATGGATATATATATATACACACACACATATGATTCCTCTCTCTCTCCTTACTTTTCTCTCTCTATAAAGATACAATACTCATATGAAAAAGCTACGAAAGCACATGGTGTCATTGACCACCTATTTGATTTTGCGTTTGGGAGTAAGGCCAGTGTTTTCGTTTTTGTTTTTGTTTTCTTGATAACAAAAAACATTCTTGTTCTTGTCCTAAGGGTAATCCGGAAACAAACATGTTTAATTGGGAATTTTGTCTCAAAAATTTTCAAGAACAAAAAACAAAAAAACACATTTGACAGACCTTATTTTTTTAGAAAGTTTGAGAACATAAACAAAAAAACATGTTTGCCAAACCTGAATTTAAACAGAAACAGAAAAACATGTTTGGCAGCGTCTGTGTTCCCTGGATTTTTGAGAACAGAAACATAAAAATATGTTTGGCGAATTGAATTGTTTTTTAAAAGATTTTATTGAAAATTTGCAATGCTGGAATTGAGAAAATTCCGACAACACCTTCCCCTAAAAACGAGAAGTAAATTTGTGTTCTCACACTTCCTCGTGAAGATATTTATCATAAAAAGGAGACATTCTAAATTTTTCGAGTCTTCGTAGAATTTTGACCCACATTCCAACAAATATTGTAATGAATCAAGTGTTAATTAAAACAAAAAACTATCCACAAATAACTAGGCGCAAGAAACAAAATATAATTTCAGATAAAAAGAAGCAATTTAGAGAGCTTCTCTTCTCATTGTATTTTAAAACATTATAACTGGAAATGCATAATCAATATTTATGCACAATAAAATGGGAAATAATTTTGGCCCAACTGAATTCATACCTATCCCTCCTGATTCCATCAAAAGGATGTATAAGCCTGTTGACTGATGGATTCAAGCGCAACAGTTCTACAAGCATGACGACTATAGATGTATGCATATGCAGATTTAAAAACCAAAACCAAAGAAAGATGAATGCAAATGAAGGAATTAGATAACAAAACCAGAAACATCCTGCTTTTATTTACATTTGCAAAAGATCCAGTACTTCACAAACTTGAAATTGATAAATAAAGTTGAACCACAATAAATTCCTTAAGTTTAATTTCGCACAAACTTTAACAAAACATCCGGTTTCCTTCTTCTTCTTTTTTCCCTTAAAGCTTATGCTTCAACCACAACTGACACTTTGTGGATTCCTCACTCAAATGCCCACTGGTTCTCCCTACAAATCTCTTCCTCCTCCTCAGCGGTGAAGTTGTTCTTAATGTTGAATGTTCTGCGGATCTCCTCAGGGGTCTTTCCTTTTATCATGTCAGCAACTGTTTGGCATGTAAGGTCCAACAGACTCTTTATGTTCAGATAGTTTGCAGCCTGCAAAGGACAACGACACCGTATTAAGTGATTTCGAAACAGAACAATGGATGTTTTGCCCAAAAAGGTGGTACAAAGGCTTACAAAGGTCTAGTAACAGAGACCATGTAAATAACATAACTAAATGTTCACATGTATCACACTTGCATGGCATGTAACATCTTTTTACTTAGCAGAAAACATCTAGTAGCAACTGACTTATAGTTAAGAATGTATTAGTAAGCAACAATTCTAAGTGGAGGCTTTTATCTGATTCCACAAAGTAGGTGCTACAACAACATCGGTCAGTTTGATATAATAGAAAATAGATAATAAATAATCAACTTTATTATCCAAATCAACTTAAATATAAACTTCACTGCAATAAATTCAAGAGTTCCTTGTATTAAAAAAATTATAGTTTTGTTCTATTAAAAAAGCAACTATTTGACTATAGCAACAAGTGTAAGCATGATAAGCATTTGCATACTAGACATACAATATGGCCCATGTACATTCCAAATTTTCCAAAAGTACAAATTTAATATTACCAATTACCTTTAAACTAAATAATTTAAAGTCACATATATACTACATATATAAGGTACAGAATGAGATATCTATACTCAGAAGCAGAAGCCATAGAATTTTTTACTACAAATTTAAAGTCACATATATACTACAATTTTTTTTTTCAGGGGATTGAAGCTGAGCAAGTTGAGGTGGCAGAGGAGAGCTGTGATGGAGTTGGTGAAGAAGATTGCTTAACAAGAAGGACCCTTATAGCTATATATGTAGCACATATTGTACTTAGTAGCTGTAACAATTATATGGATTATAAGATATGCTAAGTTTGTGTGCCTATTGCCTATGAACTGGAATTTCCTGCACTAGCAATCTGTTTTTAGTTGGCAGCTTAATATATAGGATGAAATGAACTATGAGAGGCTTTTGTATATATAGTTCAAAGTTTCAACAACAAATTTATATATATCTCAATTTATATCCTTGTATCTCTTTAGTCCTCTATATATTTTTTTTCTTCCTTTTTTTGCAAATTTTTTTTTGGGTCTTTGTGTTGGGAGGAGGAAGAACTGGTCGTGGTGGGGTATGCCGTGTGTTAATGGAGTGATTAACACTTCATAGAGAAAAATCTCATTGGTCCTCTTGGAATGTTATGGTTGACCACTTAGAAACTATAGAAGTCTATGAAAAAAATATACAAAATCAGCTTCCTGATTTCTACTTCATTGATACTGATATCTGTCATATACAAGATCAATCATAGCAGATAAAATATATAGCCATATGTATCAACCAACTACCGAATAATAATTAATCCGACCAAATTATTTTTGGTACTAATAGAAAAGGCTCAGAAAATGTGGTGCTCTAGCTGTTATATAACCCAAACTATTTATTTCCGGCTAAAATTGTTCTTAATAAACGATTATTGTCAAAATATGGACAAAAAATCAAAATACAAGGAGCAAATCGAAGCTTAAAAACAGCCTAAGTACTAAATTCAAAATACAAGGAGCAAATCAAAATACAAGGAGCAAATCAAAATACACGGAGCAAATTGAAGAGAAGTTTAAGAAATCGCCAAAAGTACTAAATTCGACTCTCTCACTGTCAAACCCTAGCTTAAAAACAACCAATTCATCATGGTTTTGTAGATCAGAGATGAGATATGAAAAGAAGAAATTGCAAAAATTACCAAAATCGACTCTCTCACTATCAAACCCTAGCTTAAGAACAAACAATCGGAGAAGATATTTGAAGAGAAGTTTTTCAAATCGCGAAAACGACTGAAATTGACTCTCTCACTATAAAACCCTAGCCTATAAACAAAAGATAATAATCATGCTTTTGTAGATCCGAGAAGAGATTTGAAGACAAGTAAGAACAAACCCTAGTTCTAAAATGAACTGTGAATACTTGTCTTGCTTCGCTATTGAGGTGAATCAAAGACGCTTCCACGCAATTTCGATCGAATCATCACCGATTTGAGGTAGTGTTGATGAAGTGGGGAGTCGCCGCTCGCCTTTCACGAAGAACAAAAACCCTAGCCGTCGTCTTTCTTAATTGAAACCCTAGATCAGGTGAAAGTGAGGATGAGGGTACCCTAGATCACAATTTCATGGCTAAATCTTGAGTGGTGTGAAGAATCGCCTCAAACACTACGAATGGAGGTTGTCGGCAGAGAAGAGAGAGGAGTGTTCTCGAACACGTTTTGGGATGATTTTTTTAGTTCTTCTTTTTTGTATCGAACATGTTTTCAATAATAAGGAGAGCTACAGTTAAAAGAACGAAAAAACACCATTTTTTTGTTCTCGCTTTGGGCCCAAAATTGAAAGGTGTTTTTTTATTGTACTGAAAAACATATTGGGCATTTTTCTTACCCAAACAAGTTTTTGTTCTCATTTGAGGAACAAAAAACAAAAAACAAGACAGAAAACATGTATCCAAACGGGCCTAAATATTTGATCTCAAATGAGGTCATCATAATATGGGTTTGATCTGCTTCACGGCTTAATCTGAATCGTCTCTACACAATCTAAATCAACGGCTCACTTGACTTAATTTTTCTCTCCCTGATTTCCAACTCTTCGGTAATTCTCTCTCTATACATATATATATATATATGTGTGTACATATTCATGTGGTTGTATCTATCATATTTGTGAATAATTGTTTTTTATTTTTCAACTTATGCAAGTTTCAAATTTTACTTCTACATTGTTATTTTCTGCATATATAAATATATGTATTTGACATACATATATATATTTATATATATATATATATATATATATATATAGTATCACGTAGAACCATCCCCTCACCCACTCCATCCATACCCACCTCTCTTTCTTCTTCGCCATAGCCTGAGACAGCCGCGACGGCAACAACGACGGTGGCGGAGCCATACTCTCTCTCTCTCCTAATCTAAATGTCTTCTATCTTCTTTTTTTATTTTTCTTTTTTCCACATAATATTTTCTTCAAAAATAAAGGAAAGTGATCCCATTTATTCCATATAATGCATATAAACTTTCGCCAGGATTATTTTGGGGCCACCTTCAATTTTTCAATAAATTTTGATACTATACTCTTTGCAGGTTTTTAATTTAATCTTAATCAAAGATTGTAGAACAATATACCTCCTAAGTCCTCAGGTAATTAATTTTTTCGCTATATGATCTTTAGAATGACCTCTTCTTGGGTTTAACATGACATGTTTATTTCTCTTGTTTTATTTAATATTTGAATCGTCTTAGTATATTTCTACATTATTTATCGTTGTAAAATATTATTTCTCTTTAATTACTAGGTTTCCTTGTTGGGAATGGAGAAAATTAAGGGGAATCAGTTGAAATGGAAGAAAAAAAACAAGGTATGTTTATTTATTTATTTATTATTGGCAATTTTATCTTCTTTGTCAATGATTTGAATCAGTGTCTTAAGGACATAAAGAGGGTAATTATGACAATTGCTTGAAAAAGTTTTGTTTCAATTTTTTTAATTTATCTCAAGTATCAATCTATTTATGTTATCAATCTATTTATGTTATTATTGTATGATGGTGATAATTACAGTAATGATTTCATCTTTATGTGCGCTAGTAAAAAAAAAGAAAATAGTATTAGGGATGTAACTTTAAATGAGAAGTTTGAATTGTTGCCCAAATGTATTGGAATGATTTTTTTTTTTTTTGGCTAACATGTAATTTTGAATAAAACACACCCAAATGGTGGATTTTGGGGTTGATATTAACTGGTTTCATAGCAAACCTTTGTAATTTGCAATAAATATATAAAAAAAGTATAACCTTTAAAAACTAATTATTTTCTGTTGTTTAATTTTAGTGATAAAAGATTTCTTGTAAATAAATAATTAGTACAACAAAAATTTAGATTTGTTTCTAATGTATATATTTAAGCCGCAAGTTTGTATATAGTTGCCTGTTGCGTAATTTTCAAGCAAAAGTATTGTTTGTTGAGAATTTTTTTTTTTTTTTTTTTGCAACAAATTGTGGCTTGCCATCTTTAAAATCATATTTTGTGAATTATTGATAAAGTGTAATTTTTCTTATGAAAAGGGAAAAAAAAATCAACATACAATCTATGTTGCATATTTTGCTGTTATTTATCAAATTGCATTATATGATGATACGAAAAATTGTACCGAACCACAGCACCAAAAAAAAAAAAATCATATCCTTACTTTAGTATCCATTTAATGCTTCTATGCATACAAACACACCCAGTATATATAGATTTATCAACCCTAAAATATCAAACATTGTAAAATATTCACATTAAAGCTTAAAAAAAATTTATGAGTAAATTACACTTTTATCCCATGTTGTTAATGTAAATTACACTTTCACCCACTCTTATTTTACTAATTACAAATATTTCAAAAAATATATATTCCCAAAATATTATTATTTTTTTGAAAAATATACAAAATATTTATATTTTTCCCAAAATATATATATATTTTTATTTTTTTCGGAATATATATGTTTTTGGTAAAAGGAGAGTAGGTTAGTTGTTTCAAATCTTTATGGGTTGGCAAGTAGGTTCTCACACGCATTTAGGGGTAATTTAATCATTTCACACTTCAAAATTTAGTTGAGGTGGAATTTATATTAACAATGTGGGATGAAAGTGCAATTTACCCATAAAAAATTCATTTATCAGTAAAGCCCTCTACTTTTAGGGGTATTTTTGTCCAAAATTATAGAGAATGGGGCAAGTTGATATAATTTGATAAGTGGCAGGGGGTTTTCTGAAACAGAGGGGGTAGGGGTAGGGGGTTTATTGATAATATAACCCTATAATTTAGTGCAACAAAAAATTAGATTTTTTTGCTAATGTCTATATTTAAGCTGCAAGTTTGTATATAGTCGCCTTTATTGAAAATTAGATTGTGGTGAGTGTACAACTTTTCTTCATTGAATTTATTTAATTTAATAATAATTCATGATAGAATAGTTGTAATAATAAGTTCTAATTGTTTTATATAGATATTTGTTGGGTTATTGGACCCTTGGAGTGCACCGCTAGTATTTATAAAATCCAAGACCAAGACTCTGTGCTACTTTTGTTGTCAAAACAAGAGGTCGTGGATGATTTTTATAAAAAATGGACATGGTTTCAACCTCGAAATGCAGATAAGACTAGTTGTCGCAAAGGCGACCCAATGTTTACATACCAGTATCTACAAAACATTGGAGTCCGTTTAGAGAAATATTATATATTTAAATGGAGAATCGGATCATACCATTCTCGAATGGTAATTAATTTAGATTTATCTGTGTCTTTGAGAATGTGATAGTTTTTATAATTACAAATATAGTAGAATTCATATATTTTTTCAATGTGTTCTTCTTTCGGCTTCACGAAAGAGTGGTAGATGAGACAAATGAAAAAGAAATGGAGGATACCATCAAAGAACATGTTACCGCCGCAATGACAATTTATTGGGACTTATTCCTAAAACAGAAAAAGGTTAGTACTAAATATATATATGATTTAGTGAAATAAAAAAATATAAGTAACTTGCAATATTTTTTGAATGCGAGCATCGTATAAGGGTTTGTATGGTTGATATATGTGTATAAGAGTTTGTATGGCTAAGTCAAGTTGTGTTTGTTGATGTGGAGCTCTATGAGACCCTCCAAACAAGAATTTATACAAAAGCTATCTTTTATTTTCTTTTTTTAGTGTAATCTCTTTAAATCAATTCAGGAAATCTACCGAGGCCCCGACCATACAAATCTATGTTACAATTTTTTACCAAATTGCATTATATGATGATATGACAAATTGTACCGAACCACAGCACCAAAAAAAAAATCATATCCTTACTTTAGTATCCATTTAATGCTTCTATACATACAAACACACCCATGTATCTATAGATTTATCAACCCTAAAATATCAATCATTGTAAAATATTCAGATTAAAGCTTAAAATTTTGTGATTGTCCAAATAATCAATGAAACTAAAATTGTGAGTGAGAAATAGTACCTGATGGATCGAGAATCTAGGAATTGAAAAGTAGATTGTAGAAATTTGTGGATTGTGAAACAAATTGATTTCATCGATTGAAGGAATCTCTGTGCAGTGACAATTTGAGTTGAGAGACGAGTACAAGGGTTTGTATGGTTGATGCATGTGTATAAGAGTTTGTATGGCTAAGGCAAGCTAACCCTCCAAACAAGATTATACTGGGGCTGTCTTTTATTTTTTTGTCTAATCTCTTTAATTTTTTTCAGGAAATATTCCAAGACGTTGACCCCAAACTAACCTCGTTGTTTACCGCTTCATGCCATTGTCATAGTAGGATATGGAGTAACAAACGAGGGACTAAAATATTATAAGATCATCAAGAATTCTTGGGGAAGCCGTATGGGTATGGTAAAGTCAACAGATACTTAGTCTATTATGTTTCTTACCTGTAATTGAAGATAACTATGGTGTGGAGTGTATCTATTGTGACAAAATTAATTATCTTACACGTAACTCATTACTATTAGTTACAAGCATTATGTTTCTTACATTGTAATTGAAGATCCTATAACAAAATAACTAATGAGTGGAGGGCATCTATTGTGACAAAATTAACTTTCTTTTTTACAGTAACCTGTCTCTTTCAATGGAAAGAAATTATGATTTGATTATAATATTATAACAACAATATTATATGATTAGCACTTACTTTGATCATTTTTAATACTTCTCATTTTGTATGGTATTAAAAAATATTCTAAAATAACATCTTAGATGCAGTTTTGACTTCAATAATTTTTAAATATTCACAATTTGCTTGTTTAATGGAATCAAATAAAATAGTGAAACATTATTCTGAAAATTACATTGACTTTTGCTGAAATTTGGCATAATTGCACGCAGTATTCCTAATATTTTAAAGTTATCATATACCTCCCTTCAAAACAACTCTGGCATAACACTTTACCCCTTCCGTTCAGGGTCAATGACAATCAAGGAATTTATTTGATTACCTTATTCATTTTTAATCCTAAAGTACCAAAAATACTCTTATATATATTTGTAAGTATATATAGAAATATATATATATATATATATATATATATATATATTTTTTTGTATATATAATTGTATAACATATATACATACCCCCTCATCTCTCTCTTCCTCTCTTGCAATATCCAAATAAAAATTATGATTCTTGTTCTAATCAAGTGGTAAAAATGGGTTTTGAAAGAATTGAATTTTTTTATGAATTTATGTAGGAATTGAAATAAATATACCCCCATCATCTTCTTCCTTAGAAGCCACCTATTCAAATTCCCTTTCTCCATACCCTAACCTTTAATTCCCATTTCATAAACCCCCTCCAGCTCCCCCCACCACCACACCGCAAATCACCACCCACCCCTCCAAGACAATCATTGAAGAAGAGATTGAGGATTAGGGTTTGAAGAAGATTAGGGTTTGGAGAATTAGGGGGAATGGGGGTTTGAAGATGTTTATGTGATTGGGATTGGGGGTTTTAGGGTTTGAATCCAAACCACATTTTCCCCCTAATCTAGAATGTATACATATATTTGTGTGTGTATATATATATATATATAAGAGAACCAAAAATAGAATATTATGATGGAGGATTATTTGGTAATTTAATATGGTATTTGGACCAAACCGAAGCTTCGATGCATTCGAGGAGTCTTTGTTATATTGAAAATAATAGAGGTACCGCATGTAATTATGCCTTACCTCAAGGGAGGGAGGTAAGTGATATTTTTCCAATATTATTATACGAGTGTCCTCTTCCCCCAACGCGTTCCAATCTTTTCCTCTTCCGTTTACCTTTTCTAGTTTGGATATAAAACATAGACCTTCTATGCCTTGTAAGGATGTTATTTGTTGCAATTGAGATGATGTTTTCTAAGATCGTGGATATTTCTTCCAACACTATGCACATGTTTACGAGTATATATTACAATGTACATAGATATATTATATCTATATATTTATACTAGGTGATCGTGGAATTTGTAAAAGGGTAGCTAACTTTTTATAGCACTAAATAATATGTTCTATTTTTCGAATGCAATCAAAAGGATATGATTCACGTGGGTATATGTAATTGCTACGGGTAGTATGTTATTATAGACCCTTCCTCTTTTCAAGGGACAAAAAACAATAGAAAAGGAAAAAAAAAAATCTGCAATGATAAAAAATAAGATTAATTTCAGTAAACCTCCTATACTATTCAATTTAATCAACTAACCCTTACTGTGTCCATTTTGCCCCCTATACTATTCAATTTCATCAATATGCCCCCTTACCTCTCAAAATGCCTAAACTACCCTCAATACTATAAGGGGGTTTAGTGAATTATTTCGGAAAAAATAATATATACCTTTTGCAAAAAAAAAAATTTCGAAAAAAAAATCATATTTTGTTCCAAAATATGAAAAAAAAATTCGAAAAATATTTTTTTTGCGAAAAAGTATATATTATATTCCAAAATATGAATTTTTTTTTTCGAAAAATATTTTTTTTGCCAAAATGTATATATTATGTTCCAAAATATGAATTTTTTTTTTGAAAAATAATTTTTTTGCAAAAAATATATATTATGTTCCAAAATATGATTTTTTCTGAAAAATAATTTTTTGCGAAAAATATATATTATGTTCCAAAATATGATTTTTTTTTCGAAAAATATTTTTTTTGCGAAAAAGTATATATTATGTTCCAAAATATGAAATTTTTTTTAGAAAAATAATTTTTTGCAAAAAATATATATTATGTTCCAAAATATGAATTTTTTTTCGAAAAATATTTTTTTTGCAAAAAATATACTATTATGTTCCAAAATATGATTTTTTGCATAATAGTATATATTTTTCGAAAAAAAATTCATATTTTGGAACATAATATATACTTTTTCACAAAAAAATATTTTTCGGAAAAAAAATCATATTTTGGAACATAATATATATTTTTCGCAAAAAAATATTTTTCAGAAAAAAAATCATATTTTGAAACATAATATATATTTTTTGCAAAAAATATTATTTTTCGAAAAACAAATTCATATTTTGGAACATAATATATACTTTTTCACAAAAAAAATATTTTTCGAATTTTTTTTTCATATTTTGGAACAAAATATGATTTTTTTTTGAATTTTTTTGCAAAAAGTATATATTATTTTTTCCGAAATAATTCACTAAACCCCCTTATACTATTAATTTCACTAAACCCCCTTATACTATTGAGGGTAGTTTAGGCATTTTGAGAGGTGAGGGGGCATATTGATGAAATTGAATAGTATAAGGGGTAAAATGGATACAGTAGGGATTAGTTGATTAAATTGGATAGTATAGGGGGATTTACTGAAATTAACCCTAAAAAATACAATAAGTCTGTTTATGCTAAAGAAATATTGTCACACCCAGAAGCCACAAAAGGAACAACATGAAATAACAGAGACGCTCCTGCCAATTCAGCATAATCAACTACACATAAACATGAAAAATGTGACCAAAGAAAATCATTAAGGCCAAAAACGCATGCCTTAAAATTAACATAATCCACATATTTAGCTATTAAGAGTGTCATGTCAACATTGCAATATTGTTGATAACTTACCTCTATATATATATATATATATAAGTAGAATGCATACATTTCTATCTCATGGTTGCTTAAAATTAGCACATAAAAGATCATGCAATTACATGGCGGCTCCAAAAATGCAAGTCTTTGGAATCGAGACTCATGGCATGCACAAAGTTGGGTTATATATACAAATTGAAGGTCAGACCAAATAAAGATTGGTGTTGCTACTTGATACCCAATCCAATAAATATATACATACATATATATATAAATAAATAAAAAGGAAGAAGGATAAGGGGTCTGGAGAGAGTCAGATGTTTTAAGGTAATTATGAGATGTTCTGATTTTACTTGCAGAAGATTACAGAAGATAGTATGGTTGCTTCAATGTGATCCTGTTGTATGTAAATGAAGTCATTTCAGTTAGTTATCGTTAATGTGGTTAAGATAGAGATGTCACATTTGTCATTCTTGTCCTCGCATGCCCAAAAGCAAATAAAATTTGTGTTACCAACCAACAGAAAATAGAAAAATAATGACAAAAAGAGAATAAGAAAGAAAAACTAATTCAACAACACTAACTGTCAAATGGGAAATGAATCTAGCGTCTATTTAAAAGTTTTCCTATTGTTACTGACTGATTCTTCGTGCCACTGCACGAAAAATTCTAGTCCCGTGACACTATGCTTACGAACTCTCTCTTCTTGACCTATCTTTTGAACAAATAATAACAAAATCTGCATCAAAAGAATGTTAACCTCTTCACATTGTGTGGAATATATAGTAATGCCAATGTTCTGTTCTTCCTTCATTTTCAAAAACTCATGTGAAGTGCTACAAGCGATGCATAGGTGCCGCCATCTATCCTCATAAGCACATCATGCGTACCCTTCTCTGCAATCACACCATTCTTCACCACCGCGATCACATCAGCCCCTTTAATGGTGGTGAGCCTGTGAGCAACGACAACCGTCGTTCTGTTCACCATTACTCTGTCCAACGCGTCCTGCACAACGCGCTCTGACTCTGCGTCCAACGCACTTGTTGCCTCATCAAGCAGAAGGATCCTCGGGTCTTTCAGGATCGCCCTTGAAATGGCGATTCGTTGCTTCTGCCCACCGGATAACTGCACTCCTCTTTCGCCAACCGAAGTGTCAAACCCCTGAGGCAATGCTGATATGAAGTTGTACGCATTTGCTGCTTTTGTGGCTGCGATGATCTCTTCTTCTGTCGCGCCTCCTTGCTTGCCGTAAGCTATGTTTGTGCGGATTGTTTCGTTGAAGAGGACCGGTTCTTGGCTTACCAGCCCCATCTGCTGCCTTAGCCAGCTAAGTTTGAACATGCGAATATCTACTCCATCGAGATAAATTTGGCCGGAGTCAGGATCATAAAACCTCTCTATTAGGCTGATTACGGTAGACTTGCCACTGCCACTCTCTCCGACAAGAGCAACCGTCTACAAACAACATTTCAGCTATCAATGAGAAAGAACTGCATTTTGTACTATGAAACAGATTCTATAAGTCTCAAGTTGATCCTTCAAAGGCAATCTACAAATGAACATATCATATATACTAGCATGTGACAAATAGACAAAATGTATCAAATATTAACTAAATAAAATCCCTAGTAATTGGATAAAATGTAGACATGTTATCAATTAATCTTATTAACTTTGTTAAGGAATTTAAAGGTATAAATGCCTATGAAAACCTCTATCATCCAAAGAAGCACCAGAACTCTTCTCACAATATCTTAAATGTCCTTTAGTAGTTATCAAAATGAATCACCATGCAATAAAGAGACTATAGTCTATAAAGAGTCATTAGCATAATTTATCAAATAATTCCTTACTGCAATTAATATAAATCATTCTTCAAAATAAAAAGCGAAATATAATTAACAATTTTTTAAAACGCTTTTTAATTAAAACCATATAGTTTATTTTATATTCAGGAATTTTGGAAATATAAAAATCATATATATATATACAGATTTATTTGCTGTTGGATGAAGCGATTGATATGAAAAAAACTAAAAAGAAGAATAGCTGGTGAATACCTGTCCAGAGGGCATGTTTAAGATCAAGTCTCTGAAAATTTGGATATCAGGCCGTGTAGGATAACGAAAGGTGACATTGTGGAACTCAATGTTACCGGTTACAGTTGCTAGCGTTGTGCCCTCATCGCTGCTTGGATCGATCTTGGACTTCCTGTCAAGAATTTCAAAAATGGAGGCAGCAGACTTCTGAGCTTTGCCGGTGTCTGGAGCCATAGCAGTAGCTTGGGACATCCCTATTGCACTCATTGTCAAAGCAAAGAAAACCTGGAGGAGTGTTAGAAGTTAAAACCAGGAACAAAGGAAGTTTCAGTGAAGTGAAAATTAGAAGAAAGAAAGACACCACTCTTTAGACCTTGAAAACTTCATCGAAAGTTGCTTTACGACGTTGCACAAGAATAGATCCAATGTAGAAACTCAATGCATATGTGCAGTACATTGTGAATTGACCAAAGCCACAACCACTTCCACTGATAACTCCAATCCGAACTCCTTCTTTCACAGGGGCTTCGCATTTCTTTTCATACATATCTATCACTTTCTCTTCAGCACAAAACGATGCAACTGTTCTGATACTGCCAACGGCGTCACTTGCAACTTGACTGGCTTCTTCATACTTCACCTACATACATTTACAACATCCTTATTAGTTGATCTAACATGTCTACTTATATTATGCAGATCCAGGGATCTAGGGTGTTAAACAAACAACAACAATCAATAGACTTGAACGATTCGTTCCGTCCCTCCCTTTGAGATGTAATATTTTTTGTATTTTGCTTTCGATTACAGATTTAGAGTAACCCCGACCCCTTTCTTGGGTGTGGGTGTGCGTTGATCCTGTTTGAATTGGCTTTTCAAACACTACTTTTGTTCTTTTTTGGAGTGAAAAACTGTTTCGAATTACGTTTGAATGTTTTTTTAAAAGAACTAATTCTTGAAAGAGGATTTTGCAAAAGCTAGTGGGTGTCAGCTTCTCTAAAAAGTTTATGCTTCTCTTTCTCTTCTGTGTATAATAGAAACAGAAGATCTGCGAAAACAAGGCCTCATGCACACCTTCGCCCAGACTCGAACACATCTCTATAGGGATGTTTAGACTAACCTTGGCATCTCCACTGAACCCTTTAATGAGTTTCATCTGAAAGAATCCTTGCACGGCAATAAAGGGCAACAGAACTGTAATGATGATTGCTAATATCCAGTTAGCCGTGAATGCAATGGTAAGGCCAGCTATTGCTGTTGCTATGTTCTGGACAAGTAGGGCCAGGGCATCACCAACAATACTCCTCACTGTGGAAGCATCAGTAGACAGCCTCGCACCAACAGCACCACTGAATGAACATCAAAGTAGAGGTCAAAAAAATTTCATACATAAATGGGAGAATTTGAGCATTACTTATTGGTTAACGCACCTTGAATTTGCAGGGTCATCAAACCAACTAATTTCTTGATGCACAACCTTCTCGAATGTGAGGGAACGAATTCGCCGTATCAATTTACCCCCTGCAATGCCAAAGAAATAGTTCTGCAGTGGCAGGACTATCAAAGTGATGCATCCCAGACCCAGGAACATTAATGCCCAGAAATGTGAATGTTTTTTTAATTTGCTTGGAGTTTCAAAAAATATCTTGATGCAACTCGATAATAGGAGTCCAAATACAGGGAAAATTACACCATGAATGGTTGCAGCAATGGTACCCAGTAGCACAATTGGGATCTCAGGTTTGTTTAGGTACGCCAGCCGTCTAAAGGGAAGTCTAGGACCCTTCTTCTCAACGGTATCACCTATCTCATTATTCTCTATATATTCTCCTATTTTAGTCTCAAGAGTCTCAAGAAGACCAAGAACACCAGAAGTTGATGAGCCTCTGCCTACAGATCTCCCTGATGAGCCTCTGCTTATAGATCTCATCATTGTTGATCTCGTGCTTTCAGACTTTAATATTGTCACATCTACATGATCCATACTTGTAATAACATCATCTGGATCCATCCCTGGCGCTTCTTCAGCTTGTTTGGTCCCTTCTTGCAAGCGAACTAGCTGGGAGTAAGCCCCATCTGGATTCCTTATCAGCTCACCGTGCGTCCCTAACAATCAATTTGAAGAAAAAGTCTACTTAGTGAACAAAGTGATGAACGATGAAAATTTCAAGTCTTAAATAAGTGATACGGTGTTGTTATATACCTTGCTCCACGAGCTTCCCAGTTTGCACCACTGCTATAAGGTCTGCATTTCTAACTGTTGTCAAACGATGTGCAACTACTACAGTTGTTCGGTGTGACATGATTTTTACCAATGCATCTTGCACAATACGTTCTGACTCGGCATCCAGTGCACTTGTTGCTTCATCAAGAAGAAGGATTTTGGGGTTCTTCAAAATTGCTCTCGCTATTGCTATTCTTTGCTTTTGTCCACCTGATAGCTGAGTTCCATGTTCACCTACCATTGTGTCAAGCCCCTGTACACATATGTCGGCTGTAATGTGATTACTTGCTCAGAAGATAACATACTTGAATAGTGTGTGTTTGTGTTTATATTCATATGTATGTTTACTTGGTCTAGCCTGTTCATCCATTATTTTAGCTTCAGGAATGACATGGAAATGCAACGGTTGCGCCATACACTGTTAAAATTAAATATTTGTTTTTCCCTTACCTGACTTGTATATATAAAATCAGATGTACTTAACATCTTCTTTCATGACCTAGTATATAAGAGCATAAGTTTCCTAGAAGAAAAAACTACATTACCTCGGGCAGCTTATCGATGAACTTTGCAGCATTAGCGAGCTCAATTGCTGTTCTAATCTCCTCATCAGTGGCATCATCCTTCCCATATCCTATATTCTCCCTTATAGTAGTTGCAAACAAGACAGGTTCCTGACTAACTAGCCCCATCTTCTCTCTAATCCATTTGAGTTTAAACTTCTTCAGATCTATACCATCTACGTATATGCCACCAGCATCAGGATCATAAAACCTCTCTAAAAGACTGATCACCGTTGATTTCCCGCTTCCACTTTGCCCCACTAATGCTGCAGTTGATCCACTTGGAACGTGTAATGAGAATCCAGAAAATATTTGCACGTCTGGCCTCGCTGGATAGCTGAAGTAAACATCTTTTAGATCAATTTCACCCTTCATGTCTTCCAACACAATACCACTAGTGTCATATACATCGATTTTTGGTTTACGTCTGATTGTCTCAAACATCTTGTATGCTGCAGCTTGCCCTGCTGCAAATGCACTCAAGGATGGGGATGTCTGGCTCAATGACCTGTTCCAAGAGGGAACATATAAAGATGCATGTGAGAGGAATTCATGATAAGTTACAAAAACAAACAAACAAACAAAAGTTTGGTGGGTAATTCATTTAGATGTCCTAAATCAGTATTGACATGTGCCTTAAGTATCAGCAGAGCGGGAAACAAAATAAATCAGTACCGTGTTTGTGGAAACAAAATATCATCTTATTCTTTATATAAAAACAATGTTATACTTACGTTCCTCCAATCATGAGTGCCAAAATGACATTGATGACTTTTCCCCCATTGTATCCTTTCTCCATGATAAGCTTGGCTCCAAACCATACGGCAAGTGCATAACCACAGAATATACACAGCAATAACGTGCCCATTCCCCCTCCTGAGGCTAGCCCTTGTTGAACTGTCGTACGATAGGCAGCTTCTAGCTTGCTATTGTACTTAATTATGGCAAACTTCTCCCCAGTGAAGGACGCAACCTAATACATTTACCGAGAGTATCAATCATTAAATTCCAGGATTTTCATTGGCAAGTTAGGAGCTAGAGTATTCACTGTCATGTATTCAATTTAGTGGCTTACCGTTCTAATGGCTCCTACTGTTTGCTCAACTACATTTCCAGCTTCTGCATATGCAAGTTGTCCACGGCTTGACATTTTGCTCATGATCATTGCCATGATTACTCCGGCAATTACCACGGCAGGAATGCACGTAAGAGTGACCAATGCTAGAAGCCATCCTTGTATAAATGCAATTAGAAAGCCGCCAAGAAAAGTTGAGACGCATTGTATGAACTTGCCTACCTGCCGAAGCTCATTGTGTCAGTAATTTCATCTAGATTGCATGTTGTGTGTTTCAAGTAAAAGTAGAGACAAACAAAGAATAGCATGACAAACAAATTAAAATATGTTGTAGCTGACAAACAAATTGTAACCTTTTCATGGCATACATTGTTGAAAAATCACTAATGGTGATTCTATATACCCAAGATTAACACTTATATGAGAGAACCAAACTTTTATTTAAAACTCACACTTTTCAAAACAACGCTTTTCTCTCATTTTTCTCACACCCCTCTACTCTGTTCTTTGCTTCTAACTTCTACTCAATACAATACCATACATCCTATATATATATAACTGAAGATAAGACAAGACAAAACACAAATCAACATTTGCAGACATTTTTTACTTCGGTAGATTTAAGTGTGCAAAATCTACACGCATGTTTTTGGTGCAACAACTTTTGACCTTTGAGGTTGGTGCATGCATATGGAGCTTTCAATGGATGATGATTTGGATGTGGATGAATCAGTTTACTTTTCAACATTCCCCCTTAAACTTGATTCTCCACACTTTTGCATTCCTAGCATCATCTTCAGTCTTGTGGATTTGTCTTGGAATTTCTGCATTCCTTCTTGCTTCTGGCTCTGCCTCTCTCGTCCAATTTTACACAGAGATGGTTAACTCTCTTCTTCATAGTCAAGTCCAAGACTAGCGACAAGCACCTCGAACTGAACCAAGTCGACCAGCCTGAACTCTAAAGAGATACCATTTTTTTTTCTTGCACATTCTTTCTCTGGAACCATTACCGAGGCATTACATTTCTTCCTCAGACTATTGAACTTGTCTGGCTTCACTTTTCTAAACTTTTTCGGACTGTTGAACTCGTCTGGTTTCATTTTTCTTCTCTTATAGTCTTTCATGAACAGACGAGTTTTATATCTCTGAACTTCGCCTTTTCCACTTCTCGTCTTATGGACACACATTAACCTAGTTGACTTATGGTCTTATGGTGGACTACACTGCTTCTTCTCCATGGTGAGCATCTCTTCATCCATGTATGTCTTCCATTTCTTCTCTTGAATGGCTTCGGTGAAGCTAACCAGATCTTCTTCTGACTTTTTCCTAGTCCGGTATTTTTCACCCGGATCCACTTCTGACTTCTTTCTGTCAGGTACGGAGCAATTTGTGTCACTGTTGGTGGCACGGCTTCAACTTCTTCTTGTGGCACTTTGGTGACACTTCTTCTGTTTCATTCTCTTCTCTTTTTTCAATCACGAGCTCCTTGGGCTCCGTTTCTTCTTTCAATATCCAGCTAACAGGATTCTCATATTGAGCCATCAATACCATTCCGTTTAGCTCATTTGTGTCTTTCTTTGCAAAGTACACATGTTCGTCATTTTCATCTTCTTCTGTTAGCTTTATTCTGCATTCACGGGCATAATGGTCGTATCTGTTGCAATTATAACACTTCACTTTTCTTCTCCCATCTTCACCTCTGAATTCATCTTCTTGTCCTTGATAGCCACGATCTCTACCTTGACCTCTTTGTGAATTTCCCCATCTCTCTTCTCTCGCTGAGAACTTTGACTGCAGGACTTGCTCGTCCTCTAGGGTGCTTGAGGTATTCTTCTTGTTGATTCGTTGTTCATGGATTTCTAGCGTGACTTATAACTCGTCAACTGCCATGACATTCAGATTCTTCGATTCTTCAATGGCTACAACCACATACTCAAATTTTGAATTGAGCGATCTCATTATCTTTTCGAGCACATATACATCTTTGATCTTTTTTCCACATCCTCTGATTTGATTCACAATAGTCAATATTCTGGTAAAGTACTCAAAAATTGACTCACTTTCTTTCATCTGCTGCAATTCAAATTCCCCCCTTAGACCTTGAAGTCTAATTTTTATCGTCTTTTCAATTCCTCGATTTGTTTTACGAAGAATTTCCCATGCTTGCTTGGCAGTGTTTACGGCGGAGATCTTCTCAAAACTTGTTTCATCTACACTCTAATAAAGCAGATATAACACATTCTTATCATTTCTTCTTTCTTCTTTAAGTTCTGCATGTTGGGCCTGACTTAGATTCTCTACTTTTCCGGGTTCGTCACACCCGGTATCAATCACTTCTCATAAATATTATGAGGCTAGAAGGACTCTCATCAGGATACACCACTTCTCGTAATTATCTTTGTTCAATCGCGGAAGCTGGGGCTGGAAAAAATTGCTGGAGGACGCCATCGAATTTGCTTAACCACTTGAGGTGCTTAGTTCTGAAAATTAGTGTTGAATTTGGTCAAACCGAATGCACGGTTGCGTCCGGAGCGTTCCATTTAGTCAAAACGACTCTTCATTTGCTCAAATCGGAGTTAAAATGAGCCCGGAACAGACAAAATACTAACGAGAGGCAAACTTGTAATTTTTCAGAACTTTTGCTGACGTGGAGGCTGATGTGGCAGCTGACCTGGGGAATGACACGTGTCAGCCTCTGATTAGGCCACGTGCCAACTAGTGGTTGGTGCCACGTGGCTGGCCTTACTGATGACACGTGTCAGGCAATGATAAGGACACGTGTCGCTTTGTGATGATGACACATGTCTGATGACGTGGCAGTGCGTGGGGCGCATGGATGCGCGTGGGCGTCACGCGCGTCTAGAGGTTGAAGACGACTGGGCGCGTGGTATGCGCGTGGGGGTCACTCGCCGAGCTTGTGGCGGCGCGTGAGGGCACGTGCGGAGGCTTTCAGGCTGATTCTTTCGGGGTTACGTTCTTGCTGGAACGGATAAGCTAGATATATGCTCAAACTTGTGATTTGAACACCTATGGCTCACGAATAGGCTTTGAAAGGTTCGGCTTTGTTTTTGTTCTTCACTTCTGGGTTTGATCAAGCTTCACCTTACTCTGATACCATGTTGAAAAATCACTAATGGTAATTCTATATACTCGGGATCAACACTTATATGAGAGAACTAAACTTTTACTCAAAACTCACACTTTTCAAAACAAAGCTTTTCTCTCATTTTTGTCACACCCCTCTGCTCTGTTCTTTGCTTCTAACTTCTACTCAATACAATACCATACATCCTATATATATATATATATATATATATAACTGAAGATAAGACAAGACAAAACACAAATCAACATTTACAGACATTTTTTACTTTGGTAGATTTAAGCTTGCAAAATCTTTACGCATGTTTTTGGTGTAGCAACTTTTGACCTTTGAGGTTGGTGCATGCATGTGGAGCTTTCAATGGATGATGCTTTGGATGTGGATGAATCAGTTTATTTTTCAACATACATGTATCAATCATTCTAGCATGTTGCAAAGAACAAAGTCTAACCTTTTCACCCATGGCATCTTGAATTAGAATCGTATCGCCAGACATTCTCCCAATGACCTCGCCTGTCGTTGTTTCAGTATCAAAGAATGCGACATCCTGTCTTAATATTGTTCTCAAGTACAGTCCTCGTATTCGTGCTGACTGTCTCTCTCCCGTTATGATCCAACATGACACCTCTGTAGTGGATAACGAAATTTAGTCTTATGGAGTGTACATATTTGATTTTGCCAAAAAAAAAAAAAAAAGGCTTGAACAAGGTCAAAATCAAGATTATGGCATTCTTATATGTGCTGCTTAGCCAACAACAAATTGCTTTCACATGAGATGGATCCAAACAAGCTTTCAAATTCATTTTGCACCTTTCTAATTCACTGCTACCTAGATCAATCAAAGCCTCAATCAAGCACCAACCATGAATCTAACATAGTGTTCTTTTAGTTTTACGAATTGCATGACCAAATAAAAATAAAATGTTCAACTGAGATTACATTTATGCAAGACCAGAGTGACTAAAATAAATGCTGCTAACAGTAAAAGTTTAAACTGCACTTACGTAGGAGGGAACTGATGCCGGTACCTATAGCCAAGTAAAAGAACTTGAGGGATACCTGAAAATCAAATAAGGACATTGTCACACTTTATACATCCGCATAAATACACACTCGCATAAGTACTATATGTAGATGCAGTACACACTAAATCATCACGTAATACATTCAATGGGCACCAAGGGATCAAGCTTGAGCCAGGAACACATTGGTGCTTTGTCCTTAAATTTTGATTTCGTTCCTTCCGTTTGTCAGTGGAAAAAATAAATAGTAATAATGCAAAAACATTCAGGAACAAATTCACTATTAAGAAAAATCCGATTTTACTCCTTCATGGTGTGCTGCATCTTACCAGCTCTGATAAAAAAAAATTCTGTTACATGTAAAACTTGCTACATATCATACAGTTGAGCAGTATCTAAAAGAAACATACTTTTGTCTTCGAAGTAAAGAATAAAAGAGAGAAATCATCATCAACCGTCGAACTTGAGATACCCACAATTTCATTCTCTAGCATTCTCCATCGATGTTGCCATTGTTTTCATTATCAATTCGACTCGCAACATTAATCACACGTACTCTTAATTTTACATATCTAATTACTTCAGTCCCATCAAGTAAAAAAAAAAAAAAGTCCACCACTGAGTCACATGAACTAGCCATGGCAACACAGAGCTGACACTTCAAGTGTTACTCCAAAACATTGGGAGAAGCCCTGCTTAAAGTTGGCATTGAATCAGGGTACATCCTCTGAAGCACGAAAAAGTATACTCACAATATTGTCCCTAACATGGCTCGAACTCTCAATGTTCCCTTTGAATAAGATCATATCATTTTAACTAATACCCATCTCTAAATGTGCATTTTATTCAAGTTATTAAACATGTCCCTCATCATTTTGGTTTAAATTACTAGGACTTGACCTTGTTCCCTTCAATCAACAACCCAATTCCTTTCCCTTGATTTTCTTAAGAAAAAACGAAACAAGACAAACAGTGCCCAACATTCTTGTTTGCATAATTAGCCTAATTCCGACTTAAGGGTGATTGTTTATTCGTCTCAATAAAATTTCCTCCCAATTAGGTAAATAAAATCAATTCTATAATTGTTGTTAGGGGAAAAAAATTAACCCTAACAAGTTAGCTAAGTTGATTCGATTTTCACAACTTGCAAACAATTCGTTGAGGTTACAAAGTCCGACTAATTCCATCTCAAGGGTGTTTGTTTATTTGTCTCAGATAAAATTTCCTCCCCATTGCACAAATATAATCTTACAAAATCAATTTTATAACCATTGTTACAACATCATAGCTCAACCAAAGAAATAAAATAATAATTAACCCACTGAAATTTTCACTCGTCAATACAATACGGTCCGAGCCTTTCCTGATCTGTCTGTTACTTCGCACCAGACTAGTGTGGACAAAGCTCTGAATACCAAAATACATACATATATATATATATACATACATATATATATATATATATATATATATATAATAAAACAAAGGGGTGAAAAATAAAGAGTACCTTAGAAACAGTATGGACAATCTGAGAACGATCTGAGGAAGCAAAAGAATTAATAAGTTTCCCAAAAACAAGAGTCATGAGAGGCTGTCCTATGCCTGTGCCTATAGCACCCACAGTCCCAACCACCATCAATATCACATCAAGCTTGTCTGCGAACGCAAATAGTCTATAGAATGCAACTTTCTCATCCCCTTTTTTCTTGGGTTCCTTCTCCGTCTTCTTGTGCGTGAAAGTCATGGTGTATCAGTGTGTGTATCAAGAATCACAAACCCATACCGGTTTGTGACTCAATAGAAAGGGAATGATCACATGAACACACTTCGATGATGAAACGGAAGAGAGAGCGAGAGATTCGTCTCTGGGCGAGATGGGTATGACGAATTAAGGTTGGATCTGTTGCGCTTGAATACGCATATATATACATATACATATACATACATGTATATCTGAGTGTGCGTGTGAGTTGTATATAACAAACGTCTCTTTGGCCGCTATTCACGTGGAGGCTAAAGTTCGTTATGGTTTCTTTCTTCTAGAAAACGCAGGTCACAGGGAGATTTTATAGCCTACTCCTAGATGGACACGTATACATTATATTTGTCAATTGCGAAACTAGTATGAGAAAATAAAAAAATAACAAATAGTGAAATTAATATATTTCCTTTTAGTTATTTCTAGAAACTGTCCAAAAATAGGAAAAAAAAATTATTTCTAGAAAATCTCTACATGGGGTATTCTTTGTGTTAAATAGATAATTCTGTAAGGTAAAGTTAAAACTTAGCTGGAAGAGTTTTTTTCTCAAAGTATATATAGAGAGATTAATCATGAGAATATTTTTATATCGCTTTAACCTTAATTAACCTTTTACCTATTATCTAATGAGAGCATATAAGTTATTGTTTGATATCACAATTTCATTATTTTAATCTGAATTTATTTAGCAGTTAATTAGTATATTACTTAAAACATCAAGTACCACTTAAATCGTAAAAATTTCAAGTAACAAGATCACCCCTTAACATTGAAATTAGAAATAGAAAATTAAAATTTTTCAAAAATATTAAAAAAAATATGATTTTATTAATCACCACTTAATACCTTTGATCCTAAAATTCAAATATTAAAAATTTTAATTCAATTTTATAAAAGATAACTTAATTTTGAAACTCGAATTTGATCAATTATTTCGAAGGCTATTTTTTAAGAAAACTAAAGGGATACGTACTCATACCCTTACAGTTTTATACTAAGTGCGAAAAACCCCCCAAAAAATAAAAATGTGTTTATTGGCATGCATAAGTTTCAAAAACATGTGAATACCCCCTTCAAGTTTCGAAAACGTGTGAATACCCCTTGCCAACCTCTTAAATACCCATTTTACCATTTTGCAAATACTATTATACCCTTATAATTAAATTAGCATTATACCCTTATAATTAAAAATATAGAAAATTCGAATAAATTTTGAAAATAATATATAAAATTCAAAAATCATATATAAATTCAAAAAATATATATAAAATTCAAAAACAATATTTAAAATTCGAAATAAGTATATAAAATTCAAAATAAATATATAAAATTCAAAAATAATATATAAAATTTGAAATAAATATATGAAATTCGAAATAAACATATAAAATTTGAAACAAATATATCAAATTCGAATAAATATGTAAAATTCGAAAAAATTATATATAAATTTTGAAATAAAAATATAAAATTCAAAATATATATATATAATTTGAAACAAATATTTAAAATTTGAAATAAATATATAAAATTTGAAATAAATATATAAAATTTGAAAATATATATAAAATTCAAAAACTATGACCATATCATAGAAGTAGAAAACAGAAAAATACAAATGAAATCAAAGTATAAAAAATGAAGATCAAGGGTGGTGCATACCATAACAACACCATCTCTAGTGGCTAGAACAAGAATGTCAGCACATGAAACCACCCTTGGGCAAACTTTTTCTAGCTCGTCCTTTATATATATTGTTTTGAATTTTATATATTCTTTCAAAATTTATATATATTTTTGAATTTTATATATATTTTTCGAATTTTTTATATATTTTTTTCAAATTATATATATATATTTCAAATTTAATATTTTTTTTCAAATTTTATAAATTATTTCGAATTTTATATTTTTTTTTCAAATTTTATATATATATTTTCGAATTTTATATATATTTTTTGAATTTTATATATTTGTTTCGAATTTTTTCAAAATTTATATATATTTTTTGAATTTTATATGTTTTTTTAGAAATTTATATAATAATGGCATATATGTCATTTTACACGAAATTGGATCAATTCGCACACAAATAAAAGATTAGGAAATTTATCAAATCATAAGGGATTATACGCACCTATGTGCATATCATAGGGGTTAAAACACTCCGGACCCAAAACTAAATTATTGGCTGGGGTCATTATATAGTAAAGTGAACCCATATAAATTTCACTAATTAAGAGAAACACTTCATTAAAATGTTGCACTAATGACTTATTGATAATGCATAGAACATTTTGTTGACGTGGCATTACATAGAGTGTAGTGCACTGGATCTTTAGTGGAGATGCACACATCATGTTTATCTGATAAAGCTCATGTCCATTGTTTACGGCATAATTTTCTTGTACGGCACTCGTTACTCTGTGTGCACTTTCTGTGTGAAGGATTATTCCGCGCGTAAAATATGATACTCGAAAGGGGAAAATGCGTTGCAACATCGCTCCAACCTCCACTAGTCATTTATTTGCTTAGAGTGGAGAATTACGTGTAGAAAATAATATGAACAATGAAATTTGTAATGCTTATAATTCATTGATATTGTCAATCTTTTATTTAAATGGTGTGAGAAATCGCTTTGCGTGAGTTTCATGAATTAGTCGAGTAATTCGTTAATACTATCGATCTTTTATTTAAATTATACGGAAAATCGCTTTGTATGAGTCTCATGAATTAGTCAGGTAGACTTTCCGAATACCTTAATTATGAAAATAATAATAATAATAATCATGCATAAATTTATCTATGATAAAAGTTGATAAAAACTCTATTAAATACATTCATCTTTGAATTAAATTACAATGAAAATTAGACCCTCAAGGTAGCCATTCTTTCATTAGAAAAAAGAAAGAAAGAGCCTAGAATAATAGGCTAATAATATTGATCCATCGAGCCTAGAATAATAGGCTAATAATATTGATCCATCAAACTATACAATTAGGGTGAAATTGCATAAATTTCCATTAACTTGTGCATAAAAACTCTTATTTCGTTAATTTTACTTTTGACAAAAGAAAGAAAAAGACTCCATTCGACAATGGATGGATTATCTTACTATAAGAGGGTTTTATGCAATTGAATCAATTTATATTATATTGCATAAAACTTTTTGGTGAGGGTAATTTTGGCAATAACTCAGCAAAAAACTTCTCTTATTAGTCTCTCTATTAGTTGGAGGATTCTTTAGGTAAAACAAATTTAGGAGAAAGGCTTTACTATACAACACTATAAAGGGAATTAAAATCACCTGATATTATATTAAAAAAAAAAAAAATCTATTGAGAAAGTAAAGATTGATTAAACTATCTCTAAATAGATTTCAAAATCCTAAACCTACTACATATGAATTGACTTTAAGATGCCCCTTAAATCCTTCTTATACACTTCTTTCACCAATATAAAATAAAAAGTTCTAAGTGATGATTTTCCTAGAACCTAGCCGAGGTGCAGCACGAATCGATCCCACAACCTATGTAACATTAATTTGAATTCACACATAATACATTGAATACGGTTCATCCAAATACCAAAAGTTCGTCCTTCCAACCTTTTCCACTACCCGTGCGGACCATCTTGCAACAACATAATTAAACAAACCTTTGAAGTTGGGAAAAAATTCCTCTCCAGTACAACATCAATGGAGTGCGGGTCCTACAAGCCAAGGAAAAATCTAAACCGTACATCACTGAGAGTGAACCCCTGTTAGAATCCCCAAAATCCCACCAAAATTTTTACACTATCCGGACAGTTAAATTTAGGTAAAACCCGCACTTCACACCATCATTGCAGCATAATCTCGTCCTTCAAGTTGACCCAAATTCTATCCTTGCCCCAATAAGAACATGCTAAAATTCTATCTTCTTGAATTTGACTTTTAAGGGAAGCTCCAAAATTATTTTATGTTATAAGAATTAATTACAGCTAGATCCTCTCGAAATATGTTAAATAACAGGTAAATCCCCTATCATTTGCTAAATTACAGCTAGATCTCCTCAAGCCGATCGACGTATATTTTTGGTGACTGATAATGTGAAATTACATATTTACTCATGCCTATTTTTCATTTAAAAGATCTAAAAATTATTATTTTGTCAATTACTTATTTACAAAGGTAATTTTGGTCCGATTATAAACTTTAAAAAAATGTATTTTGGTCTTTTCACATATCTTTTGCATCTATTCGAGGGTATTTAAGATATTTCACATCTATAAAAGTGTTGACGTCAACATTGACCGAATTTGACCATGTCGATATGGGGTATTTATTACAACTTACAAATTTGAGAGGGTTTAGCTGTAATTTACCAAATGATAGAAAATTTACCTATTATTTATCATATCTCGAGGGAGTAACTGTAATTAACCCTATTTATCACCAATGAACAGAATGTTGATTTCGCACACCATGTGTTACTTCCCTTTTTAAAGCATTTGGGATTACATCTTTCCAATTAGAGCAACCGGTATGGTTGCTCTCAAATTGGGCTGGATATTGGTGCAATATAGGCAGCCACATCATCATAGAGGCTAGCTGAATAATTTAGCTAGCCAACTCATGGCATGGTGCAAAAATAATTTATTTTTAAAGTTTAAAATATGTAAAAAATTAATTCATATTTTTGTTTGTGAAAAATCAAAATTAGCCTAACCATGAAAGTTTTAAAAAAATTAAATACTAATTATATTTTTATTATATAATCAAATTAAATAAAAAGACATTACAACTTTTAAAAATTATATATATTACATTAAATAAAATACATTACATATGTTTTCGCTAGATAAATTAAAATATTACACATCATTAGTTTCTTGAGTTAATTTTTTTGCAATTTCTTTTTGTTGTGCAATGATCCATAGTTTTGATGCATAGTTTTGATGCTTCTGTTAGAACCTTTGATGAATCTTAAATCATTATTTCTCTTTTAAACTCCTTTTGAGTCATCCTTTCTTTCGATTGTATCTCTATTTGTTTAATTTGTTGTCTCTCCAAGCGAATTTGAAGCATAATCCGGTCTTGTTCAACTCCAAATTCATTAGTTTTCTTGCTCTCTTCTGCTTTTCTACAAGCAATTTTTGTTGTTGTCGATAACATAGATCCTTTTTTTCCCTACTATTCTTCATTGCTTTAGGTCCAATGAGGCGGGCACTATTCGAACCTTCATCAATATCTATTGGTGGATCGTCATCACCAAGATTTATCGATCCTGGAGTTGATACACTAGGATTCAAAGAACCTGGTGTTGTTGGTATCGATTCATATAAATTACCAGGCTCATTAATATTCAAATCATTAATATCTCTTTTTTTTTTTTTTTTTTTTTTGCACATCTACTTCAAGAAAGGGAGAAAAGAGGATTTTCAGGTATGCTTGATTCTATTGATTGTATGCATTGGGAATGCAAAAATTGTCCTGCAGCTTGACATGGCACACATAAGGGAAGATGTTGCAAACCTATGCTCATATTAGAGGCGGTTGCATAAAATTTTTGTGGATCTGACATGCTTTCTTCGGTATGGCTGGTTTTATTCAATGACGTGAATATCTTAAATCATTTTCTAGTATTCCAGCGTATTATCAATGGTACAATGCCTTCTGTCAATTATGAGGTGAATGGACGTCACCGAACATTGGGGTAATACCTATCTGATGGTATCTATCCGAAGTGGGCAACTTTGATGCAGACTATTCCACATCCAACAACTATAAAAGAAAAATTATTTGCTTAGAGACAAGAAGCTGTTAGGAAAGATGTTGAGCGGTCCTTTGGTGTGTTGCAAATAAGGTGAGCTATAACACATGGACTGGTGTATTATTGAAAAAAAAAAAGTTGAGCAAGATAATGAAAACATGCATTATATTGCACAATATGATCATAGAAGACGAACCGGATGCCAATATTTTGAACTGGACACCTCCAGCAGATGAATCAGTCTCGCCTCCACACTACAATCGAGATCCACAATTTTTTGTAGCACACATCTCTACCAGACTTGATAGAATTCGCAATACGGAGAATAATTTGGATCTTAGGAAAGACATTATGAATCATTTGTGAAATAAATTTGGTAATGAAGAAATGTAATAGATAAATGAAATAAAATGTAAATTTTTTTATAGTGTATGTTTATTTATTTTAGTGGATTGTATTTTTTATATTATTTGTGATGAATAAATAATAATTTTAAATATTTATTTTTATTAAAATAGATAATATTGGTAACGTATTAAAGACTTTAGATATTGAATTATGTTATTTAATTGGGCTATTAAAGTTAATATAATTTTGGTGACTAAATTAAATTAATATTATCACTAATTATATATATACTAAAATAAAATATTAAAATTATATGTTTATAATATATATTATTAAACCATATATATACATATATATAGATATGTTTTTTTAATAATGTTATTTTGATATTTTTTTTAATATATATATATGTATATACATACATATATATATATAGAGAGAGTAAAGGATGAAAACCCTAAAAAAACGCCTCCATCTCCATCTCGGCTCTGCCTCTATCTCTCCGCTCCATCTCTTTGCCTCTATCTCTCTGCTCCATCTCCAATTCTTCAGTCATCCTTTCTTCATCTTCAACACATCATCAATGAGTCCGATAGCCAACCAGCATGTGGGGGGCACATATGGCCAACCACACACCAATGCCCAAACTATCCAAATTCCTTACCAGCTAGCCATATTTGCCCCCATATCAGTTGCTCTTAGCAATGGTGATGCTTTAAGACAAAGGTTTGGCCCCACAAGTTGTTTAGTTGGTATCATGGTTCGCACTCCAGACAAACAGAAATGCCCGAACTCTAATTTTAAAAACCCTTGCTTGCCCCGTTGCGGTATCGGTTTTGGTCATGATTGCAATATAACAAATTTTGGATAATATTAATTCTAATAATGAGTATGAGATGAACATCGATGCTAAATAATAATACCAATACATTTTAATTAATCAGACCGATACGATAAACATGAATGATATAGAGAAGACTAGTTTTAGTTTGGTGAACAAGAAGCAAAACATTCTATATAAGTATGTATAAACTTCATTTAGTAGAAAGGATTTGGAAAGAAAAGAAAATAAATGATTGTGAATTTTGTATTTGAATTACCGCTTGTGAAAGAAAAGAATGATTTGGAGAGATTTAATCAGCCATTTATAGTGAGAAAATTTAGAAAAAATATGAAGAGAAATGATAACAAGTTAAAGTATAATTTTTAAAATACTAAAAATATCCTCAACATTTAAAAATACATAATTTAAAAATATTTGAATATTAAGAAAATAAATGAATTATAATACTGTCATAATATGCTTCAAATTTTTTGTTTTTTCTTTTCTCCCTTGCCAATCCAAACGAATGAAAAATTATTATCGGCTTGGATGGAGGGAACTGAAGAAAAAGGAAAAGTTAAAATGGAGAAAAATATTTGAATTCTATTTGGTTAAATAGAAAAAGAAAAAGAGGGAAAATCAATGGGGCTTTGAAGTGAGGGTTCAAGCCCCTCAACCCCACACCGGTTGTTGTCTGCTTCATCGCCGTCAAATGATTGTTCCGATAAGGTAAAGTGAAGTATCCTCTCTCTCTCACACCCACCCACACACATCTATTTAGTTATCTGAAGAGAAGAACATGGCGATTTTGCATAGGCTGTGTTCGTTCTTGATTTGCTTTGTTTTGGGTGTTATCTCTCACTGCTCTTACTTTTTATGAATTTATTCGAATTGGGCTTGTCATTTTTTGTTTTTGATCAAATTAGTCGAAGACGAGTGAGTAATTTCTATTCGCATGTTGAGTGTTTCTTATCTGCTCATATCTCATTCATTCTCCGAAATACATACATACATACATACATACATACATATATATATATATGTATGGGGGGATTTGGGTCTGCTGCTACATGGGTTTTGTAGTTTGGTTCTTTATGCTCTACGATTCTTTAGCAATTTGGGTATGAAACAATGAATTAATTAATGTTTAAATAGGTGACTTGAGGAGGATTAATGTGGCTAAATGGGTAAGTGCCAATTTTAAATTCTAATTTTTTGACGAATTATTGGGATGTGTTGTATGGATTGAGGGTGAAAAGGTTATTGGGTATTGGCATTTGAATTCAAAAAATTTAACTAAGTTTGATTATGCTATAGATGAAAATCTGCTATAATTTAAGGTTGTTAGGCTTTGGAGGTTGAGATATGGAAGCCTGAATTGCAATTGGTGAGCAACTAGAAAGAGTTTTTATACCCATAATTCGTTCTTTATGTCAGTGTTTCCTCTGACCTTTAGCCCTTACACCTGCATGTGGCTTGCAGACGTTCTCATATTTAGCCATTCCACCCTTATAAGTCAAAGGAAATAATTTAAACGGAAAATAGAAATCTCTTACAAGAGGAATTTTTTGTAGCGGATGTGTCCAAGAACCTGGGCCATTTTGCTTTGTAGAACGGGAACAGAACATGGCGTGCCACATACCCACTCTCAGTGTTATTAAAGGCGCGCCTAGGCTCCAAACTCCTTGAGGCGCATGACTTGCGCCTTGAGTGTGCACAATTGCTCCTTTGACAACATTTGTGCCTTTATTAATGAATATAAATGCTTTAGTAATAATTTTATTTTTTCATTATTTTTCACAGTATGAGCCTCACTTCACTCAGGCATGTGCCTCGCCTTGCGCCTAGGCTCCAGAGAACCTCTAGCACCTTAGTGCGTCTTGAGCTTCTAATGACATTGCCCACTCTGAAAAATATGGTATGATGGTCACAGGGCCAGGCTTGGACATTGACATAGCGAGAATGTGATGATATAAAATCTATGCTAAGAATGGGTTTCTATTCACTCATAACTAAATAAAAGCCCAATATCAGTGAAATGAATAGTATCTGTCCATTAAATTTTGAAACCTGTAGTAGTATTGTTAGGTCAGGAGGACAGTGGTTAACAAATATGTTGATCAAAACAACCTGCACTTTTGGTCTAATTTCTAGGTTTACTGTTACGGTGATTACACTTGCTCATGGATGAAGACTGAATTCAAGCTACATTCAAAAGTAAATGGGTTATCTTTTACACCAAGGGCATAAAGGTAATTTTTGACTCTTCAGTACAATCACCATCATTAGGGCACACTAATATGCTAGTTCAGAGACTATATGCTGCAAGGATCATGTTTTCTTCCTACGATTTAGTGAAAGGAATTTGTATTACTTGATGGTACTTTGGGAAGTGTGAATATGGAATGGAGTCACTATCTATGTAGCATATCCCAAATCACCATTTTCTGTAAAGGACTAGCAAGTTTGTAGGATTTTCGCATTTAGTGCAGGCACTGTCTCTACTTTGTATCAATGACAATATATGAGGAATGTATGAGGATGATAGGATCTCTCTCTAGCTGTCCGTGTTTTCATTGGTACCTGAATGTAATGGCGTGTTGGGAGTGTCGGACAGAAATCTCCTAATTCAGTGATTGTGTTTCTCATGTGTTGGAAGGAGAAACATTATTCTACAGTTGATTTGTTTCATTCGTGATCAACATCTTGGTTCAATGGAATAATTTGCACCATAATACAATATATAACACTATCCCATGTGCTGGGAAAATAGAGAAAGAATCATAACAGTAGCACAGTAGCATTGCTTCTTGATAGTGAATGCTCAAGTAAAGGTTAGTGTTTCAAGTTGAAGGTATCTTGATGACGAGGGAGAAATAATAGAGGTTTTGGGTTGTAGTAGAGTCAAATTAGTGTGCTAGTTAATAACCCCCAGCATCAACATCTCTCCAACTAGAATTCTTTTGAACGCTGCTGGATTTTGTGGGGTAATCAAACTAGGCGCAGAACCCATTTCTCCATCATATTTTGGGCTGTAAAATGTGGCAATTGAGAGTCTCTCCTTCATAGAGTTTACAGTTGCACGATGCTCGATGCTACGGTAAACTCCATTGGTCACAATCTGTAAAATAAACTAACCAATAAAACATAAAACTTGAAAACCAGAAAATTTATCCTAAGATCTCTTCAAGAATTTTTATTTTTTGTTTCCATTGGCAAGAAAACTCGCACTCCTGTTTGCCACTATGGGGGCATGATTCCTCTCCTCTCACTTTTAGAAGGTAGAGGAGATACTGCTAGGTAACAGCCCTTGGCATCTCTTGAAGCTTTTGAGTTTACACCTTTAGACATCATATCCTTCACCTGCCACCTCTTAGGCAAATGTCTTTTAATTTGTATAGGGTTTATGGTTTTGAACACCTTCTATAAATGGTCATGACTTCTAGTCCCAGGCTAAATCATTATTATTTGTTTTTGATTGATTATCGGAAGATTTTTAGAATTTAGTTCCATCATGACTTGTGGCCATTATCTTTGGGCTGTTTTCCGTCTCAACAATATAGTTAACCATTATTGTGTCAATGGCTGACCTTTATATTCAAATAGATCGGTGACCAGCATTCGACTGAACTGATAAATGTCCAGTCACAGAAGTTATAAGAAGGAATCGTGATAATTCCGTCATTTTGAATATAATTTTCCATTGGTTTCTGGTCATTAATACCTCCAAAATATCTCCAATGTTGACGGCAAAGGCACCAGGTAGGGGTTTGACAGGTACCCACATCTCCAATTTCTGTTCTTCCTTCACTTTCAAGAACTCATGTGAAGTGCTACAAGTGATGCATAGGCGCCGCCATCTATCCTCATAAGCACATCATGCTTACCCTTCTCTGCAATAACACCATTCTTCACGACCGCGATCACGTCAGCCCCTTTAATGGTGGTGAGCTGGTGAGCAACAACAACCGTCGTTCTGTTCACCATCACTCTGTCTAACGCGTCCTGCACAACACGCTCTGACTCTGCGTCCAACGCACTTGTTGCCTCGTCAAGCAAAAGGATCCTTGGGTCTTTCAGAATCGCCCTTGAAATGGCGATTCGTTGCTTCTGCCCACCGGACAACTGCACACCTCTTTCCCCAACCGACGTGTCAAACCCCTGAGGCAATGCTGATATGAAGTTGTACGCATTGGCTGCTTTTGTGGCTACAATGATCTCTTCTTCGGTGGCACCTCCTTGCTTTCCGTAAGCTATGTTTGTGCGGATTGTTTCATTGAAGAGGACCGGTTCTTGGCTTACCAGCCCCATCTGCTGCCTTAGCCAGCTTAGTTTGAACATGCGAATATCAACACCATCGAGATAAATGTGGCCGGAGTCGGGATCGTAAAACCTCTCTATTAGGCTGATTACTGTAGACTTGCCACCTCCACTCTCTCCAACAAGAGCTACAGTCTACAAACAAAATTTTAGCCATTGATGAGAAAGAGTTGCATTTTGTTGTATGAAATAGATTCTGTATGTCTCAACTTGACCGTTCAAAGGTGTACTACAAGATGAAGAGATTGATATGAGAAAAACTTAAAGAAATATGAAAATCATATATATACAGATATATTTGCTGAGGGATGAAGAGATTGATATGAGAAAAACTAAAAGAAAATTAGCTGGTGAATACCTGTCCAGAGGGCATGGTTAAGCACAAATCTCTGAAAATTTGGATATCTGGTCGTTTAGTATATCGAAAGCTGACATTATGGAACTCAATGTTACCGGTTACAGATGCTAGCGTTATGCCCTCATCACTGCTTGGGTCGATCTTGCACTTCCTGTCAAGAATTTCAAAAATGGAGGCAGCAGACTTCTGAGCTTTGCTGGTGTCTGGTGCCAAAGCAGAAGTTTGGGAAATCCCTATTGCAGTCATTGTCAAAGCAAGGAAAACCTGCAGAAGTGTGTTAGAAGTTTAAACTAGGAACAAAGGAAGTTCCAGTGAAGTGAAAATTAAAAGAAAGAAATAAAGACACCACTCTTTAGACCTTGAAAACTTCATCAAAAGTTGCTTTATTATGTTGCACAAGAATAGATCCAATGTAGAAACTCAATGCACTTGTGCACTTCATTGCGAATTGACCAAAGGCAAAACCACTTCCACTCACAACTCCCATCCAAACTCCTTCTTTCACATGGGCTTTACATTTCTTTTGATACATATCTATCACCTTCTCTTCAGCACAAAACGATGCAACTGTTCTGATACTGCCAACGGCGTCTTTTGCAACTTGACTGGCTTCTTCATACTTCACCTACATACATTTACAACATCCTTATTAGTTGATCTAACACGTCTACTTTTTTTATTATGCAGATCCAGGGATCTGGGGTGTTACACAAATAACAATCAATAGACTTAAACAATTCATTCCATCCCTCCATTTGAGATGTCATCATTTTGTAGGTGTAGAGTAACCCCGACCTCTTTCTTGGGAGTGTGTGTGTGTTGATCCGGTTTGAATTGGCTTTTCAAATGTTACTTTTGTTTTTGTTGAAGGATAAATATTTAAGTTTCACATTCTCTAATAGCTTAAACTTTTAGAGTATTTGAGTTGTTAACATGGTATCATAGTTAATTTTATTTTAACATGGTATCAAGCCTACCGATTCTTGGTAGTTCTTTCCGTTTATTGTCGTCTCTGACGGGGATGGTACTTTATCTCCCATTCCCAGCGGCGATTTTCAATTAAATATATATATATATATATATATATTATTTTCAGTGGTATTTATATTTCACCACCAAAATTTATTTAGCCTTCTTTGTTTTAGTTCACAATAACTCAGTTATGGTCAATCCATCACTCCGCTCTTTGGCTACTCAAACGCGGAGTTCAACCCATCCATGACGATCATGATCACGATCTTCCGTATTGCCTCTTCATCGTGATCTCAAATCTACAGCTCGGCACAAGTTAATCTGAATATCAAATTTGGTGCTTCTTTTTGGTATTGTTACGTCTTAATATCGACTTAACAACCAGGTTGCAATAAGAAGCAGTCAACCCGTTGGTTACCATGTCAATGAGTCTTTTGGCAACCGTCATTGACTCTTTCTGCAACCACGTTTGCACTTTTCACCAGATTTAATGGTTCGAGTCGCCTTCGGGATTTTGTCTCCAAACACAATATGCAATCTTGAGTTTGCGGGGGCTGTTAGATTATATTTATTTTATATTATTATAGGTTTTGGCCATTTAGATAAGCCCACCTATGTTATAATATACTTGGGGTTTGTAGCTGCTAGGGATGGCAATTTGCCCCATCCCACCGAGTACCCGCCTCGTCCCACCTTGTTTATAGTGGTTTTGGGTGCCCTATTTATACTATATGGATGGGGATGGGGTTAGAAAAAAAACCCGCACATAAATGGGGCAGGGACGGTTTTAGGTGTCCCTGCTCCGCTTTGTTTAGACATATTATAATATATATATATATATATATATATATATAGTAAATAAAAAAATAAGTGTAACTCACTAATCCTAAACTCTATTTTTGTTGTTATCTAGATTGAAGTGAACATAATATTGGACAATCTTCTTTATTGTTGTTATTTTTAGTAAAATGTATTGTAATTTGGATTGTTGGATAATTTGATGGTTTATTTAGTTTTTAAAATGTTGAATTTCGTGTTTTAAGTATATGATTTTTGTAGAGTTGTTTAATTTAAAGCGACATATTTGAAAATTTCAACAGTTAACGGGTACCCGCTGGCACCCAATGGTTTTATAAAACCCGACGGAAACGGGTTGATCTCCCACCCCGTTTAGCCGATTTTTGGCAGGGATGGGGTGATGATTTCTTAACTGTTGCGGGGGCGGGGGAGGGTACACTCGCCCACAACCTTAGTTGTCTATTTTATCTTGTTTTGTTCTCCACTCTTTTGATTGTTCTCCACTTATTCTCCTCTATATATAGGTGGTAGTTTTATTATAATAAATATAACAAGAGAGATATATACTGATCAATATAATTTTACATTCTTTCTTATTTTTTTATTCCAACATGGTATTAGAGTTTCTTTTACTTTAACATAGTATTAGAGCCAAAGGTCCCGTGTTCAAACCTCACTGTCACCCATATTAAAAATTGTTGTTTCACGTGTTGGACCAGAAAGAAGGCCACACAAGAGGGGGCGTGTTAAATGATTAAATATTTAAGTTACACTATTTCTAATAGCTTAAGCTTTTAGAAGATTTGGGTTGTTAACCATTTTTTTTAGTGAAAAATTGTTTTGAATGGTGTTTGAATGTTTTTATAAAAGAACCAAATCTTGAAAGAGTGTTTGGCAGAAGCTAGTGGGCTAGTGGGTACCAACTTTTCCAAAAAACTTTTGTTTCTCTTTCTCTTCTGTGTACAAGTAGAAGCAGAAGCTCTGTCAAACAAGGCCTCATGCACACTGTTGTCCATGTCCAAACTCGAACACATCACTATCCTCAAAAGAGGATAGGGATGTTTAGACTAACCTTAGCATCTCCACTGAACCCTTCATAGAGTTTTATCTGAAAGAATCCTTGTACGGCAACCAAGGGCAACAAAGCTAGAATGATGAATGCTAATATCCAGTTAGCCGTGAATGCGATGGTAAGGCCAGCTATTGCAGTTGCCATATTCTGGACAAGTAAGGCCAGGGCATCACCAACAATACTCCTCACTGTGGAAGCATCAGTAGATAGCCTCGCACAAACAGCGCCACTGAATGAACATCAAAGTAGAGGTAAAAAAATTTTCATAAATGGGAGAATTTGAGCATTACTTATTGGCTAACGCACCTTGAATTTGCAGGGTCATCAAACCAACTAATTTCTTGATGCACAACTTTCTCGAATGTGAGGGAACGAATTCGCTGTATCAATTTCCCCCCTGCAATGGCAAAGAAATAGTTCTGCAGTGGCAGGACTATCAAAGCGACGCATCCCAAACCCATGTACATGAGTGCCCAGAAATGTGAATCTTTTTTTAATTTGCTTGGAGGTTCAAAAAATATCTTAATACAATTTGATAATAGGAGTCCAAATACCGGGAAAAATACACCACGAATGGTTGCAGCAATGGTACCCAGTAGCAAAATTGGGATCTCAGGTTTGTTTAGGTACATCAGCCGTCTAAAGGGAACTGTGGGACCCCTCTTCTCAACGGTATCACCTATCTCATTATTTTCCATATTCCCTCCTATTTTAGTCTCAAGACTCGCATAGGGACCAAGAACACCAGAAGCTGATGAGCCTCTGCCTACAGATCTCCCTGATGAGCCTCTGCTTATAGATCTCATCATTGATGATCTCGTGCTTTCAGACTTTCCCATTGTTACATCTACATGATCCATACTTGTAATAACATCATCTGGATCCATCCCTGGCGCTTCTTCAGCTTGTTTGGTCCCTTCTTGCAAGCGAACTAGCTGGGAGTAAGCCCCATCTGGATTCCTTATCAGCTCACCGTGCGTCCCTAACAATCAATTTGAAGAAAAAGTCTACTTAGTGAACAAATTGATGAATGATGAAAATTTCGAATCTTAAGTAAGTGATACGGTGTTGTTATATACCTTGCTCCACGAGCTTCCCAGTTTGCACCACTGCTATAAGGTCTGCATTTCTAACTGTTGTCAAACGATGTGCAACTACTACAGTTGTTCGGTGTGACATGATTTTTACCAATGCATCTTGCACAATACGTTCTGACTCGGCATCCAGTGCACTTGTTGCTTCATCAAGAAGAAGGATTTTGGGGTTCTTCAAAATTGCTCTCGCTATTGCTATTCTTTGCTTTTGTCCACCTGATAGCTGAGTTCCATGTTCACCTACTATTGTGTCGAGCCCCTGTACACATATTTCGGCTGTAATGTGATTACTTGCTCAGAAGATAACGCACTTGAATGGTTTGTGTTTGAGAAATGAAATGGAAATGCAACGGTTGGTCCATAAACTGCTAAAATTCAACACTTTTTTTTTCTCTTACCTGACTTGTATATATAAGATCAGATATACTTAACATCTTCTTTCATGACCTAGTATAGCAGCTCATAAGTTCTAATATCGAAGAAAAAACTACATTACCTGGGGCAGCTTATCGATGAACTTTGCGGCATTAGCAAGCTCAATTGCTGTTCTAATCTCCTCATCAGTGGCATCATCCTTCCCATATCCTATATTCCCCCTTATAGTAGTTGCAAACAAGAGAGGTTCCTGACTAACTAGCCCCATCTTCTCTCTAATCCATTTGAGTTTAAACTTCTTCAGATCTATACCATCTACATATATGCCACCAGCATCAGGATCATAAAACCTCTCTAAAAGACTGATCACCGTTGATTTCCCGCTTCCACTTTGCCCCACTAAAGCTGCAGTTGATCCACATGGAACGTGTAATGAGAATCCAGAAAATATTTGCACGTCTGGCCTCGCTGGATAGCTGAAGTAAACATCTTTTAGATCAATTTCACCCTTCATGTCTTCCAACACAATACCACTAATGTCATATACATCGATTTTTGGTTTACGTCTGATTGTCGCAAACATTTTGTATGCTGCAGCTTGCCCTGCTGCAAATGCACTCAAGGATGGGGATGCCTGGCCCAATGACCTGTTCCAAGAGGGAACATATAAAGATGCATGTGAGAGGAACTCATGAAAAAAAAAAATATATATATATATATATATATATATATTTGGTGGGTAATTCATTTAGATGTCCTAAATCGGTATTGACGTGTGCCTTAAGTATCAGCAGAGCGGGAAACAAAATAAGTCAGTACCATGTTTGTGGAAACGAAATATCATCTCATACTTTACACAAAAACAATGTTATACTTACGTTCCTCCAATCATGAGTGCCATAATGACATTGATGACTCTTCCGCCATTGTATCCTTTCTCCAGGATAAGCTTGGCTCCAAACCATACGGCAAGTGCATAACTACAGAATGCAGTCAGCAATATCGCGCCCATTCCCCCTCCTGAGGCTAGCCCTTGTTGAACTGTCGTACGATAGGCAGCTTCTAGCTTGATATTGTACTTAATTATGGCCAACTTCTCCCCAGTGAAGGACGCAACCTAATACATTTACCAAAGAGTGTCAATCATTAAATTCTAGGATTTTCGTTGGCAAGTTCGGAGCTAGAGTAATTCACAGTCCTGTATTCAATTTAGTGTCATACCGTTCTAATGGCTCCTACTGTTTGCTCAACTACATTTCCAGCTTCTGCATATGCAAGTTGTCCACGGCTTGACATTTTGCTCGTGATCAATGCCATAATTCCTCCGGCAACGACCAGAGCAGGAATGCACGTAAGAATGACTAATGCTAGAAGCCATCCTTGTATAAATGCAACTACAAAGCCGCCGAGAAATGTTGAGGAGAATTGTATGAACTTGCCTACCTGTCATAGTTCATGGTATCAATAATTTCATCTAGATTGCAAGAAATGTCGAGGAGAATTGTTTGAACTTGACAAACAAATGAAAGTATGTTGGAGCTTACAAACAAATTGTAACCTTGTCATGGCATACATATATATATATATATATATGTATCAAGCATGTTGCACAGAACAGAATCTAACCTTTTCCCCCATGGCATCTTGAATTAGAATCGTATCGCCAGACATTCTCCCAATGACCTCGCCTGTCGTTGTCTCGGTATCAAAGAATGCAACATCCTGTCTTAATATTGTTCTCAAGTACAGTCCTCGTATGCGTGCTGATTGTCTCTCTCCTGTTACCATCCAACATGACACCTCTGTAGTTGATGAGAAAAATTTAGGCTTATGGAGTGTACACATTTAATATTGAAAAATATATATATATATATATGCAAGACGAAAATGACTAGTATAAATGCTGCTAAGAATAAAAGTATAATCTGCACTTACGTAGGAGGGAACAGATGCCGGTTCCTACAGCCAAGTAAAAGAACTTGAGGGATACCTGAAAATTCATATATTTAAGGACATGGTCATACATATATCATGCACGTGGTGCAATATTGTTCGTTTTGGGCTCAGCCCACACGGTTTTGCTCTTGGTATAAGTTATGTGCATGCGTGTCTCCAATTGGTATAAGACATTTTGTGAAAAAGCTCATGAACAAAACAGCCTAAGAGCAAAATCGTGCGAGTTGGGCCTAAATCAGACAATATCAACCAAGTCTCGGAGTTAATTCGGATTTCACATAAATGTAAACAGCTCGTTGAGGCCACAAAGTCCGAGTACTCAAAGGGTGTTAGTTTATTTATCTCAATAAATTTTCCTCCCCATTAGGTAAATAAAATCTTACAAAATCAATTTTGTAGCTATTTTTAGAATGTCATAGCTCAACCCAAATCAAAACAAAACAAGAAAAAAAAAAACAGAATAAATAAATAATAATAATAATAGTAATAATACTAATTTAACCTATAGGGTGAAAAATAAAGAGTACCTTAGAAACAATATGGACAATGTGTGAGCCATCTGAGGAACCAAAAGAATTAACAAGTTCGCCAAAAAGAAGAGTCATGAGAGGCTGTGCTATGCCTGTGCCTATAGCACCCACTGTCCCAACCACCATCAATATCACATCAAGATGGTCTGCGAACGCAAATAGTCTATAGAATGCTACTTTCTCATCTCCTCCAGCTTTCTTGGTTTTTTTTTCCTTTCCCATCTTCTTCTTCTACTGTGTGAAAAATCTTGGTGTATCACTGTGTGAAACAATCACAAACCCATATCAGTTTGACTCAAAAGAAAAATTGACGTTTGATTTGTATTTCAAAAATTCTGAGAACAGAAAATAATTTTTTGACAACTATAAAAATAAGTTATCTGAAAACAGTCATTTTGTAATTGAAATTTTAAAAATCTAAACAATTTTTTTTTTACAATTTTCTGATTTTTCAGTTTTCAAAAAAGAAAACTATTCTCATAAATATACATAGTGATAAGATGAACACGTTTCATACGGCAGCGAGAGAGATCCGTCTGGCGAGATGGGTATGAGTTTACGGGTGGGTTTGTTGCAGTTGAATACGGATATATACATATATAACAAACGTCTCTTTTTGCCGCCATTCACTTGTAGGTTTTATAGCCTACTCCTTCGATGGACACGTATACCTTCCGGTCAATGGTGAAACTAATATGAGAAAATAAAAAATAACAAATAGTGAAACTAATATATATATATTTCCGTTATTTCTAGAAACTGTTAAAAACAGGAAAAATTATTATTTGGAGAAACTCTATATTGGGTGAGTGAGCCATGTTGATATTCACATCCGGTCCGTAAGATAAATATTGAGAGAAAAATAATAATCACTGCATAAAATTACGTTAAATATTTTTACGTGAAAATTTTTTTGGATAAAAAGGAAAATACAGTACTGTAGTCCGATAAAAACTTTGGGTATGAAAATAATAGAGTAACAACTTCACCTTTAGAGGATGAATAGCACTCAACAAATTGGATCACTATCAATCTTTTCTCTGACTCTCGATTCTCTTACAGACTTTCTTTAGCTTGTATTTTTAGTGCGTTTGAAAATGAATCTCCTTCTGTTATTTATAGTATTTGAATGAATCCAATCATGCTAAGTTACTATACTTTAATATTGAAAAAAAGAAAGAAAAAGACGAGTGTTCATTGACGAAAGAAAGACGATTCTCTAGATTAGTGGATTATTTCTTGGGTGCCTTTTTGATCATGTGGTTCTTTAATATGAAATGAATAATTTCTAATCACGTTAAATAGACAATTCTGAAAAATGCAATAATGTTGCAAAGTTTAATGATAAGTGTTTTGGCAGATTTGAAAAGCCAGGAATGCTGGATATTAAAAAAGAGCAATGGTGGAATGTTGACCACATTAAAAGTTAGGAGAAATTCCTTAGGGTCTAAACCTTTTAGCTAAGGGCCATGGCCCCTCCCAAAAGTTTTAGAAATTCCACTGGTAGCCCCTTTAAATAATTAGTTTTCATATATGTCCATCAATAAAAAATTCTATTCCGCCCCTCCAACTATTTTCAAAAATGGAGAATCTAAAAATAATTTCATCTGTTGCCACATGAAACTCATATAATAACTACACAATTTTTATATATTCAAATATTTTAATTTCAAAAATGAAATTTCATCGCTATTTGAAATCCTAAACAACAATTATTACTTCATTTACATATAAGTACAGAGCAAAGTCTCAATAAAATTAGTCTAATAATGTTCATAATGCATAATAATAAATAACTAAATTTTCTTCTCGAAGTATTTAATAAGATGATATTTACTAATAGAATAATAAACAAATATAAAAAAAATTAATTTTGTAATATAAATCATAAATAATTGTCAAAAAAACTTAATCACCTCTCTTATATATTTTTTACATCCTAGGTATTCAAGTTGCATTTTTTCCATCTTTAATTATATTTTAACATGTTTTGAGAGGGGAGATTTCAACTCATATAAAGTTCAAAGAGTAAAAGGAGTCAAAGCAATGAGATAGACTATACTTGAAAGATAAGGATAAAATCATTATCTTTTTATCTCGAAATATTTTCCTAGCTCAAGGAAAAATGGTAACTGAATGGGTGTTTAAATAAATTAGACTACTAATCATTATCTATAATAATGGAGTTGGTGGCATATCAAAAGTTTATGATACAAATTCCTACTAAAATATTTTTTTCTTCTTGTCGATCAAGTACTAAGGAGTGCCTCCAGGCGGCACTCAGTCGACCGTCACTCTTATTGTTTGTTGATACTAGTTCGCCCTCCCTAATGGTAATACATGGCTCCGCCCTTGAGAAAAATAATGTTCTGAATCTCTTGAAGTATTGGGAGATGATCAAATTATTGCAGGTTCTTCTCAAATTTCCGAATCAGTTGTTATAGTTAAACAATGTTTATGGCAATGTCCTCCAAATACATACTTGAAAGCTAATAGTAACGCCGCTATTAGACTAGGGAGTGAATATGTTGGGGCCGGATTGTGGTAAGGAATCATTTGGGTTCGATTGTGAAATGTGCCAGTTTTGTGTTTACCTGTCCATTGTTGAAGCTATGGCATCACGGCGGTGATAGAGCACCAAGTTAGGAAGTTACAGCTGTATAGCGTTTACATTTTTCAATGTATATCTTTTGTAATCTCTCATTAATTAGCTTGATACGGTTTCTTCTTTTCTGTCCATAATTCTAGGAAACTATACCATTGTAAAGTGTATGTATTGAAATCCTTTCTGTAAATGAAAATCATTACAATTACACATAAAATCTTTATGGTATCAGAGTATCTCTCTATCCATAGAATAGAGAAATTTCCTTCTCTCAAATTTAACCTAGCCGTGTGTTCCTCCTTGTTATCGTCGTGATGGAAAAATCGTTGTCCTCACCATCAAACTCGACTGTTAGTTCAGGAACTCCAGCAGTGATCTCTGTGCCTATAAATCCCATGGCTCAAGGTAGTTTCATTCCCTCCAATGGAAATTTGATATCTCTCAATGCATCTTCTCAGATTCCATTTAAGCTCTCTAAGAGTGGAGGAAATTATGCATCCTGGAAGTCCCAAATGACCAATCTCCTCTTTGGTTATCGATTATTCGATTTTGTTGATGACTCACATCCTTGTCCACCAAAAATAGACCAGGGTTATCTTTCTTGGCTTCATCAGGATCATTTGGTGCTTTTGGGTATTCAAGCAACTATCCATAGCACAATCGGACCAACCATTAACAATTGTGCTACTTCCGCTGAAGCATGAACAAATTGGAAAATAGTTATGCCAATCATTCCAACACCCGCATGTTTTCTCTCTTGTCCTCGCTCATGTCCAACAAGAAGGAAGGCAAATTAGTTGTTATTTATGTGAACATGGTGAAAAGTCTTGTTGATGACCTTGCTCTTATTGGCCATCCCTTGAATGATGTAGAAATCATTACTCACACTCTAAATGGTCTTGTTGATGAATTCAAAGAATTGATGGCTGCGGTTCGTGTCCGTGACACTCATATATCCTTTGAGGATCTTTATGATAAACTTCTTGATGAAGAGATAATTCAAAATCGTGATGAACCGGCTAAAAAAGATGATACTCCAATCACCGCTCAGATTGCTCAGCGACGAAATAACAACAACAAAGTCAAAGGCGGTAAAGGAAATCATGGTGGATCTAATCGTCCAAATGGCTCGAATGGTGGTAACTTGGGACACACAGGCCTATTCGGTCAACCCTCTTAATTTGGCGGCCAACCTAGCTCCACAAATCTCGGCAGAACAACACCTATGGTCGAGGTTACTCTTCTCAAGGTATGAGGTTCAATTCCAATTCTCAGTCTTACTCACCATCTTGGAATTTGAATTATTATTAGGGTCAACCTCGCATCATTTTTCCAGTTATTCAACAAGTCGGGTCATAGTGTCAAGACTTGCCGTTCTCGCAACCAACCCTCATCCCAATTTACTCGGCCACAAGCTCATTATGCCGATGGTGACACAAGCCACACCAATAACAATTGGTTGCTAAATTCGGGAACCACACATCATATGACTTCCGACCTTCAAAACATATCCATGCACTTTGACTACATTGGGAACGTGGACATCATAGTTGGTAATGGTAATTGAATTTTTCTCTCTCATGTTGGTTCCTCTACTATTGATTTACCAATTACCTCGTTTACTCTAGATAATATTTTGTGTGCGATAAAGAAAAATCTTATTTCAGTGTCCAAATTTTGCAGACAAAATAACACTTCCATATAATTTTTTTCCTAACTATTTTCTTGTGAGGGATTTGAATACGGGGGCATCCTTGGCTCAAGGCCAGAGTAGAAACAACTTCTATGAGTGACTATCCTCAACCTCACCTATCCCACCATCTCTCTCGCCACCTTCAGCTTCCGTTGCTCTCACATCTAAGGTTTGGCATCAAAGACTCGGTCACCCGTCTTTACCTATTCAAAATAAACTTTTTCCTATAAATAAAATTTATGTTTCTGATTTTTCCAATTCCAATAATGTTATTGATTCTTGCTTCTGTAATAAAAGTCACAAGTTGTCATTTAAGAACTCTTCGGTTATTTGTGATAAACCCTTTCAAATTATTTATTTTGATGTTTGGAGTCCTGCTCCTTTTAGCAATTTCATATATTATGTCATTTTTGTTGATTATTGCAGTAAATATACTTGGCTTTATCCTCCTAAATTAAAGTCTGAAGGTTTTAGTGTCTTTGAAAAGTTTAAAAATCTTATTGAGAATTTCTTTCAGACTCAAATTCAAACCGTATACACAGATGGTGGTAGAGAGTATCAAGCCCTATCTCACATTCTCGCTAAACATGGTTGGAATAATCATGTGTTTCTATGCCTTGATGTAAAATCCAATTTTTTATTTATTTATCGGCATGTGGTCGTTTTTCTAAATCTATTTCCTTATAAAAATCATCTTGTTCAGATTTGTCTGTTAATGATCAATCTTTTTCCGGATTGCTTTATATTTTTACAGGTCAAAATCGGGAAAGTCCACCCTCCTCCACAATTGCCTCCCAAGAATCGGCCACTTTAATACCCCGTATTTAATGGATTTTTATTCCCTTAATTATTTTGGATGGCATATTGGGTGTTTAAATTATTGAATGAGGCTATCTTAGTCTTTTTAACTCTAGTAGGTTATAATGAAATTTTGTGATCTGAAGGGGGGCAAGGTTGTCATTAGTGTTTAGGCAGTTTGGTGATTTATGCATAATACAAGGTTAGTTTGACATTTCCCTAACCCTAGCATCTTCTATATAAGCATCCTTAACTTCAGATCTAGCCCCCATCTCATTTATTCTACTACTTCTTCTTCTTCATCAATTATACCCGAAATTGTGAGGGTTGAGAGGTTGAGAGCTTAGAATTGGTTTGGATCTATATTTGTGGTGGATTCAGCTCTACATTACAGGCAAGACATATGTTCTACTCTTCTTCTTTGTACTAAAATTTCGTAGCCTTTACTTTGTGCATCTATAATATGCTAAATAATATTTTTCATATATGTATATGTATGTGTAAATCATGTTCATATATGACTTATATATATTCTATTTATACATATATGTATAGATCCGTAGGTATATATATAGATCTTGTATATATCTAGAGATTTGTGGATCTATATAGGCATATATGTATAGATCTGTTAGAGTATATTCATATTCATGTTTATTTATGTGACTTATATATTCTATTTATACATATATGTATAGATCCGTAAATATATATATAGATCTTGTATACATGTAGAGATTCGTGGATCTATATAGGCATATATGTATAGATCTGTTAGAGTATATTCATATTTATGTTTATTTATGTGACTTATATATTCTATTTGTACATATATGTATAGATCCGTAAGTATATATATAGATCTTGTATACATGTAGAGATTCGTGGATCTATATAGGCATATATGTATAGATCTGTTAGAGTATGTTCATATTCATGTTTATTTATGTGATGATATATATTCTGTTTATATGTATATGTATAGATCCATGATCATATGTACAGATCTTGCATATAGGTAGAGATTAGTAGACTTATATAGACATATATGTTCAAATCTGTTAGAGTATATTTATATTCATATATATATATGATGATTTATATTTTGGTTATACATATATGTACAGATCTTGTATATATATAGAGATTTGTGGTGATATATTGATATATGCATGAGACTATGTTTATATCTAGTTATACATACAAATCTGTTTTTACCATGTGTAGCTATACATGTATGGATTCGTGGTTATGTGTTTTGTTGGTATGATTCTGATGATGTGTATATGGTTGGAACTTAGTATAAATATCTGAATACATAAATATTTTAGGTTTCAATGTTGACAAAGATTTCAAAACTGTTATTAGAAAAATATTGCATATTTATGTAATTTTTTTCTCTATTTTATTTGTTATTAGACTCTGGACATTGATTTATATTGTTATTATGTGTATCACGAATTATACTAGATTACGTATTTTCGACCGTATAAATGAATAGTTTCGACCGTATAAAATACCGTATACCTTGGCGCTGGGGAGCTGCCCCAGACCCCGCCAAGGGGGCGCTCAGGTAATGGTCGCGCCGCCCCCCCTGGACCCCCCAGGCTCGACCTTATAAATTGTTATACGTTCCCGATTAAAGATTACGAGTGAATTATTAAATTCGTAAAATCATAAGATTTAAATTAAATGACTATGTTTTGGAAATTTATAAGGAACCACAAGGAGGCTGACTATTACTGCAGTCTAACTAGTACCATGGGACATGGGTGAGTTGTCACGGCATGGGTGAGTTGTCGGGTACGTGGTTATGGTAGGGCATGGATTGGATGTTGTATGGAAAAATCAGATTAATGTAAGAAATTTATAAACATAATTATATTAAATGGTGGTATATTAGTGACTATATTTATAGTTAAATATATTATTATTTTATAATATAATTTTGGGATTAGGTGTCACTAGGAAAAGGGATGGATTTTGGTACTCTGCTTGGGATCATGTAGAGTTGTACTTGCTCGTGGGTTTAACCCACATTTTTGTTGTTTCAGGTCCTCGACAGTTTCACCAGCAGGGTTGAGGACTTCATATCTATCCGTCCGGTTCTATCATATTTTCCTTCCACTCCAGGGTAGGATCCGATAAATGTCATATGTTGTATTTCTTATAAGTGTGTTTCTAGGGGTCCATGTTTATGGGATTTCCAAGTTGTACTGTGTGGGACTTATTTTATTTAAGGATGTATTGGGAGTGGTCTTCTTCATGTATAAGTTGTATCCTTATTTTGTTATTGTTGTTATTATTATATTTCTATTTTATGTCTTATATTCTGTACTTATGTTATCAATTACTGATGCTCCTAGTTTTCTGTGTATGGGCCTGGCCAACCTATGCATGAAAATTTGGGGGTGTCACAGCCACCCTTCTAAATTTATTACCTCTCATTATTTTTCCAACTCTGCCTTCCAAAACAAAAAATTTCCAAACTTTTTCTCTCACTTAGGAAACTAAATCACATGTTCAATCTCCTACCGCTCAAAAGGAAAATTCTACTCTTGCTTCCAACATAGGTGCTCCTAGTGCTTCTCCTAATCAAGTAAGTAGTTATCCTCTCTCCTTTTCTCCTACTACGGCCTCTACTTCTCCAACACCTACACGTACACCTAATCTGTCCCCTCTTACCCGAATGGTTACTCATGCCCAAAATAATATCCACAAACCCACAACTCCCTTTAACCTACATACCACTACTTCGGCCACCACTTTTTCTCTTCACACCGAACCTACTTCCTTCACCCAAGCCAATAAACACCATCATTGGCGTGATGCTATGAATGAAGAAATTTTAGATCTCCATAAAAATAAAACCTGACCCTTAGTCCCTTATTCACCTACACAAAATATTGTCGGATGTAAATAGGTCTATCGAATCAAGAGAAACCTTGATGGTTCCATTGCTCGTTACAAGGCTCCCCTTATAGCAAAAAGATTTCACCAACGATCGGGAAATGATTTCACTGAAACATTTAGCACGGTTGTTAAACCCGCCACTATATGCCTTGTTCTCAGTCTAACAGTGTCTCGTGGTTGGGTTTTGAATCAGTTGCATGTTAATAATGTTTTTTTGTAGGGCACTTTATGTGACGATGTCTTTATGCAGCAACCTCATGGGTTTATTGACTCTCAGCACCCTATTACGTTTGTAAATTGCATTAGTCTCCCTATGGTCATCGTAAGGCTCCCCGAGCATGGTATATTGAACTTCGGTCTTTTCTTCTTGCAAACGGGTTTCTTAACTTCAAGAGTGATGCCTTTCTTTTCATTCATTGCATCGACAATAGTCTCATGTATCTCCTTGTGTATGTGGATGATATTGTTCTTACTAGGGGTGATTATATTGTTATTAGACATTTCACCCAACAATTGGCTTTTCGGTTTTCCTTAAAAGATCTTGGTGCGCTTAACTACTTTTTGGGGGTTAAAACTACCAGAACCTCGTGTGGGCTCTTCTTATCCCAACGGAAGTATATTCTTGATCCTCTTCACAAGACTAATATGCATGAGGCAAAAGAGGTTAGTACGTCACTTTCTTCTTATGAGACTCTCAAGCTTGATGACGGTTCTCCTAGCCATGATCCAACCGATTATCGTCAAGTGCTTGACTCTCTCCAATATTTCCCTCACTCATCCGAATATCAGTTTTGCGGTTAACAAGCTCACTCAGTTTATGCATCGTCCTTCAACTTCTCATTGTAATGTTGTGAAACTAATTCTTCGGTATTGGAAAGGTACTTCTCACTTTGCCATGTTCGTCTCTACTCGTTCTTCTCCTTCTCTTCATGCTTTTACGGAGGCCGATTGGGCTGGCGATACCAACACACGCTACTCAACTTTGGCATATGTAGTCTTTCTCGGCTCCAACACCATTAGTTTGAGCTCCAAGAAGCAAACCACTATTGCTCGTTCATCCACTGAGGTCGAATACAGGGCCATTGCCTCTGCCACAGCCGTAGTAAACTGGTTAATCAATCTCCTCAGTGAACTTGGCGTCTCCCCCTTCTCTTCGCCAATAATTTACTGTGACAACATTGGTGTCGTCTACTTGTGCTCCAATCCCGTATTTCAGTCTCCCATGAAGCACATCGCCATTGATTTTCACTTTGTTCGTGATCAAGTAGCCCGCAAGTTGATTCAAGTCTCACATGTTCATACCTCTGATCAGCTCGTCGAATCCTTGATAGAGCCCCTATCTCGCCAACCTTACCAGCTCCATCGGTCCAAGCTTAGTATCCTTCCCGGACCCTTGCGCTTGCGGGAGCATGATAGAGCACCAAGTTAGGAAGTTACAACTGTATAGAGTTTACCTTTTTCATTGTATATCTTTTGTAATCTCTCATTAATTAGCTTGATACAATTTCCTCTTTTCTGTACATAATTCTAGGAAACTATACTATTGTAAAATGTATATATTTTAATCCTTTCTGTCAATGAAAATCATTACAATTACATAGAAAACCTTTAGGCGGGGCTTGTTGCAACTGTTGGAATGGGGTTATGATAAAGTTATTTTGGAAAGCGATGCCGAAGTGGTAGTGAAAGCGATTCAGAAGACAGACCATTGTCCTATACATTTGTGTCAGTGGTTGAGGACATTGTATTGCCTTTTTTTTAACATAAAAGTTTTTCATTGATTTTTGTATCAAGAGATACAAATGATTTAGCTCATCAACTTGGTAGGAATAGTAGGATGGCTATTTTTTTTTTTTGCCATTAAAAGGTAAGATGGCGGTTAGGGTATGAATTTATTTTTGATGATGAACTATCTTCTGGTATTCAAAATAGGGATGTTATTACTGCATTCATATAAGTATTTATCAACAAAATTCTTTCTTACCAGTAGAAAAAAAAAATAGACAATTCTGTAAGATAAAGTTAAATATAGTTATAGTTTTTTAATAAAGTATATTTCCAGAGATTTATCATGAGAATACTTTTATATTGCTCAATTAATGCAAGTTAACCTAATTATTTACTTATATATGACCACATACACCTGAGTGAAATTTTTTTAAGAATTAAATTTTAATGACTGAACGTTTTAAATCATGTATAAAATTTTAATATTTCTTTGATATTTTTGTAAAGTTAGAATCTTCAAGATTTTGGTATTAAGAGATGATATTGTCACTTAAAAATTATTGTTATTTTAATTACTTATCAAAAGCATTTAATTAAATAGTTAATTTCAATAAACCCCCCTCTACTACTGAATTTAATCCACTAATCTCTCATCTGTCCGGATTGCTCCTATGCTTTCTAATTTAATCAACTAACCCCTCCTATGTCCTATACTTTTCATTTTCAATCACATTGCCCCCCACCCTAAATATATATATATATATATAAATATATATATATATATATATATAAATATATATATATATATAAATATAATTCGTAAAAAATAGATAAAATTCAAAACAATATATATAAAATTCGAAACAAATATATAACTTTCAAAAGAAATATATAAAATTCGAAAACAATATATAAAATTTCGAAACAATATATAAAATTCGAAAAAAAATATAAATTTCGAAAAACATATATAAATTTCAAAACAAATATATAAAATTCGAAACAAATATAAATTAGAAAAATATATAAATTAGAAATATATATATATATATATATATATATATATATATATATATATATATTTCGGAGAACAAAATTCGAAAATATATATATTGGTAAAATGTCATATCTTTTATAATGAAGTGAATCAAACTACTTACCACCAACATCAATTAGTGGTCTTCTTTTATCTATATTTTTCCAAAATATATATTTTTTTTCAAAATTTATATGATATTTTCAAAATTTATATGATATTTTTGAATTTTATAAAAACAATTCAAAATTTATATATTTGTTTCAAAATTTATATATATTTTTTAATTTTATATATATATTTCAAATTATATATATATTTTTCGAATTATATATATATGTTTTTAAATTTATATATTGTTTTCGAAATTTATATATATTTTTTGAATTTTAGATATTTTTTTCGAATTTTATATATATATTTCGAATTATATATATATTTTTCAAATTTTATATATATATTGTTTGAAGGTGGGGGCAATCCGAATATAGAAAAGGTTAGTTGATTAAATTAAAAAGCATAGGCGCAATCTAGACATAGGATGAGTTAATTAATTAGATTTCATAGTAGATGGGGGTTTATTAAAATTAATCCTTAATTAAATAAGTAGAGAAATTCAAGGAGGAAATAGGTTAGCCAAACAACAACAATCTTATCAAAGGTTAGTCTCATGGTATCATATTTCCTTCTCAAATAGAGGTTAGAGGTTCGAGCCCAGAGCTCATGTGGGGGTAGGGTTATGTGGACCTATCATAAATTTCAGTAATTAACAAAAAAAAAATATTTGTGTAATGAAAAGAAAAAAAATCGTTTTGAGTAGCTTATATCCAAAAACACTTCTAAATTTTAATCCATACATCATTCAAAATCATTTCTCACTCCAATAATTTGAAAGTAACTTCTGAAAAAACAGAATCTTGCACTTGATCTTGAGCCTCAGAAACAGAATCTTGGTAGCACTACAAAAAGTGTAGTGCACTTGATCTTGAGCGGGGATGCACACATATTTTAAATTATTATACAGCTCATGGCACTACAAGTCTACAATGATTGAAGTGCACATAGATGCACACATGTAAATTATCTTATACAGCTCATGCCACAACAAAAACGTGTAGTGCACTTGATCTTGGTGAAGGCTTATTCAGGGTGTACAATAATGTATACATGTATCATGCATAGTAGGATATTCAAATCAGTCGCAACTTGCAACATCCCTTTGACATCCACTCATTTATTTGATTAGAGTAGAGAATTACGTGTAAAGAAAATAATTTGAATAATAAAATTTGTATCAACTTATGTTATTTATTTGTTCGGGCATAAATAATTCGATGTGGACGTTATCGTAGATTTTATTTGATTTGTGTGGGATTATTTTACATGGATCCTCTACATTAGTAGGGTGAAAAGCCTGAATGATCCGATCATAAAAAAAAAAAAAAAACAATCATCCATAAATTTTGTTTATAGTAGATCTTAATTGCGAGTAAGCTAGTTCGCTTGTCAGAACATGCCACAACGGATTCTCCCTAGCATCACTTGATATTACTTCTTTTAGCAGATTCAGCTATGAATATGAATGCAGAAATGAATGCCGGACTCTTTCTTTCACTGCTAACCCTATAAAGTGGTTAAAATCTCCCTTGATAAAAACTCCATTAGTTACATATTCATCTACTATACAAAGTGATGTAAATATTATTACCCAATTAAAATTGAACCATAAAGGTTGATGCAGGGGGATTCGAGTCCTAAATCCGTTGTTTTCCTTTTCAAATCTTTATTTTTAGTTAATTTTTGCTATTTATGGTAATATTTTATTTGTCAATTAGGAATTGATTATGAACCCGATTTGGGCCAGATTTTTGGCAATTTTTTTATTTCTTTCCGTATTTTGTTTTGGTAAGACTTTTAGGGTTTTGCTATTTTTGGTAAAAATCCTATTAAGGGTCAATTTTCAGCTATTTAAACCCGACTTGTGGGTTGTTTTTTTATTATTCTTGATTATAAACAATTTTATTGAATTCCAGAGTGTTCTCTTAAACTTTGGGTCGAATTCTCCTGTTCTTTTCCTTGCAAATTACCTATTGCACTAGCCTATAGAATAATCTCTATTCTGTTCTGCGTCAATTGGTATCAGAGCACATCATCTTCCTGAGGCGGTATTTTCATCAGTTTTCGATTGCTGGTGGTCGTGGTCGTGGTGGTCGTTGTGGGCAGGTTCCAATTGAGGAAGTCCCGCATCGTGATCGTAACGTTCAAGATGTTATGATTGAGGATTTGCAGAGGCAAGTGGCAGAGTTAACCCAGCGCCTGGCGGCGCAGGAAATCGGTAATCACGATGTGGAAGATTCTGATACCGACAATTCCACCTTCGAAAATCAGTATCCACCGTTATGGCCAATATTTTCGGAAGATTCTGATTCCGAAGATGATTGGTTGAAAACCAATATTTTCGTTGGAGAGCTAGTGTATGACGAAGAAGGAGATGAGGATGTGTTGTACGAAGACGGCCATGAAACTCTGGTCATTCCTAAGAGCCTCCTGACTCCCAAAGGCAATTCCGAAGATGATTGGTTGAGAACCAATATTTTCCACACAACCTGCACCGTGGCCGACAAAGTCTGCAAGATGATTATTGACAGTGGCAGTTGCGAGAACGTAGTCTCTGAAGACGTTGTCCAGAAATTGCAGTTGAAGACAAATCGTCACCCCAAGCCATACAAACTGCCATGGCTGAATAAAGGCAGTGAGATTTTGGGTACTTTAGAGATTGTACGTTAAGGTGTAGATGTGATGCCAATGAGCCAGCTGAATTAGGTTTTGGATGTTGAATTGGGTCCTGAATGGTCTTCTAAGTTGATTAGTTTTGATTATGAACCAATAGCTGCTGCAAGTATGGGCCATGTACACCAAGCTGTCACAAAAGATGGTTTGCAGGTTGCGATGAAAATTCAATACCCTGGTGTAGCAGATAGCATTGAAAGTGACATTGACAATGTGAAAAGGCTATTGACTTACACAAATATAATTCTCGAAAAACTCTTTATTGACAGAGCTATGGAGGTGGCAAAAGAAAAACTATCTCTTGAATGTGATTACGAGTTTGAGGCAGCAAATCAAAAAAGGTTTCGTAATCTGCTATCCAACGTGAAAGGGTTTTATGTTCCTATAGTCGTGGATGAAATTTCAAGTAAAAAATTTTTGACTACAGAACTTGTTCCCGGAATTCCAATCGATAATGTGGCATTATTAAACCAAGAGACTCGTGACTATGTGGGGAAAAGGGAACTTCTACTTGAAGTGTGTGGAAGTTATCAGTTGGCCCAACATCTTCGAGGCATCCGTGAGCAGGTGAAACTGGCCATTCACGAGAGTAATGCCAAGTACAAAACTCGAGCGGACAATCATCATTGTCAAGTACTTTTTGATGTTGGTGATTTTGTTTGGGTTATATTAACTCGTGATCGTTTCCCTGTTGGCGAGTATAATAAGCTTAAGGAGCGGAAGATTGGACCCTGTGAGATATTGCAGAAGATTAATGACAATGCATACAGGTTGCGTCTCCCTAGTCACTTGAAGACTTCTGATGTCTTTAATGTGAAACACCTGAGTCCTTGTTTTGCGGATTCTGCTGATGCTACTGTGAACTCGAGGACAAGTTCTTTCCAACCCGGGGTGACTGATGCAGGGGGATCCGAGTCCTAAATCCGTTGTTTTCCTTTTCAAATCTTTATTTTTAGTTAATTTTTGCTATTTATGGTAATATTTTATTTGTCAATTAGGAATTGATTCTGAACCCGATTTGGGCCAGATTTTTGGCAATTTTTTTATTTCTTTCCGTATTTCGTTTTGGTAAGACTTTTAGGGTTTTGTTATTTTGGTAAAAATCCTATTAAGGGTCGATTTTCAGCTATTTAAACCCGGCTTGTGGGTTGTTTTTTATTATTCTTGATTATAAACAATTTTATTGAATTCCAGAGTGTTCTCTGAAACTTTGGGTCGAATTCTCCTGTTCTTTTCCTTGCAAATTACCTATTGCACTAGCCTGCAGAATAATCTCTATTCTGTTCGGCGTCAAAGGTAGTCATTCTTCCATTAGAAAAGGAAGAGCATATGATAATAGGCTAAATAGTATTAACCCATCAAACAATACAATCCTACGGTAAATCTCGTATAAATTTCAACCGACTTGTACCTAAAATTTTATTTATTTAAATTTAGTTTTTGTTAAAAAAAAGAAGAAAGAATAATACTTACTTCCTACCCCGGTAGGAAGAAGCACCTTCTCCAAACTGATGTGGTCCAATATATTTTAGACACGTGGCCGAAATCTTTTAAAAAGAAATTTAGACTAATTCTTATTTTTAAGAATTTTATGTTCATATTTCTTTTGTGAAAGATTTCAGTCACGTGTTCAAAGTGTATTAGACGACATCAACGGGAAGGAAGTATTAGATTAAAGTTTTCAAAACTCCTCTTATTAATATAGTTAATATTAAATTACTTGACGAAATAAAATGTAATAATTACTAATAATGCTTATAAATTATATAAATACACACACACACACATATATATATATATATATATATATATATATCTAATTGACTGATTTTATTTTTTACAGGACAATTTCTTGCGTAGTGACCTTTCTTACTACACTTATAACATGTGGCTTTAGACAAATCAGTCTTATTGTTCTTCTCAAAGGGCTTTGTTTTCTTTTTGTATTTTTCTTCTTTTTTTTAACTTTTGTCTATCATAAAATTCATTATGTTGAAATTTTTTATTATATTTTTTATAATGGCGGGTATGGCGTTTTGGGAAAGACTTGGAATGTTTTGATTTCTTTGTTTGCCGAGATGACACAATTGAGGGTAATCCATATTGTTCACAAAATGTTCACATTTCATATTTAGCTTTCTTTTTGTCTTTACTAAGCTGGTTATTAATTTTCGTGTCTACATACATTTTGAGACCAACTTGCTGGATTAGACTAAAAATATTTCCATAAGTTAGATTATCATATTCAATAACTCCAGTAATATTACTTAATTATGTTCGTATTTTATGAGAGAAAAGACTGGGTATTCTGTTTATGAATATTTCTTTCCAAAACGGTTTGTTACTATCTTCTCTTAGCATGACACGTGATAAGAAAGTATCTTTGTACCATCTAAAATCACTAAGTGTAAGACATCTAAGGTTACTAAGTTGATCATGAATTCTAGAAGTAATGTCATTGGGTCTTCCAATGAAATGGTCTATAATTGTATATATCAATGTGTTAACTCCATCAAGGATACTTAGACCGATATATTCATTAAAGATGGGAGTCTCATCTTCAAACAAAGAACCAATTCCTCTTCCCCCGAACAACTTGTTCGGTACCATTCTGAAGCATGGAACAAAACACAGAGTAATTACAACACTATTAAAAAGGAAATTTTAGCAATTGTTTTATGCATTAGTAAATTTCAAGACGATATTTTAAATCAAAAGTTTTTACTTAGAGTAAATTGTAAAAGTGCAAAATATGTCCTAGAAAAAAATGTTAAAAATATAGTTGTTAAGCATATTTTCACCAGATGACAATCAATTTTGAAGTATATTTCAATTTGATATAGAATATATTCGTGGAAGTGACAAGTCAATCCCAGATTTCCTTACCCGAGAATTCTTACAGAACATTGATGGCAAACAGGCAACTACAGCCACGTCCCTAAGGGAGCCTTGCCCCAGTCACTAGTGTCACTTTCACTTGTATGTTTTAACTCAAAATTTGTATAAATTTGTTGCTTAGTTTAGTCAGGAATATCTAATTAATTGATTTTAATTTTTACAAAACAATTTCTTGCGTAGTGACCTTTCTTACTACATTTTAAGAATTATCTCCCTTAAATAATGGGGCAAACATCCTTGTGAGCCCAAAAAAATAGAAAACTCACATCCTTTTAGTTACTATGACTACATGGATGTTTGGTTTAAAATTATCCTATTTCAAAATGAAACTTTTAGTCATTCTTGGTTCATCAATTTCGATAATAAATTTAACCTCTGGATTCTCTAGTATGTTACGAAGTTGGTGGGATAAACATCTCATCCAAGAGGCACGAGATAATATAACCCATGACTATAATCAAAGCCTAATCGGAGTAATATAAACAAGTTTTTGTAACAACCCAGTTTATTTTGATTGTTTCCCAAACTTCAAGTTAAGTCTAAGTGATCCTCACATCTTAAAAGCTTTAACATTGAATGTCAAAACTTCAGGTTATGGTATATTTCCAGGATCCCAGCCTTTAGGCCTTATCTACAGAATTTATTACAAAACCATGAAAACTAACTTAAATGTGCATGCTCTAGTAAAAAGTCCTAAAGATCAAACCCTTTTAATTCAAAGTAGCACTTCTGTTGTGAATATCCGTATACTAAAGACAATTGTCTGGCAAGATGTCTCCCTTCCAAATGAATGACTAGAAAATGAGAATCACCCAACGAAAATTGAAAATGATGTACGCAACCTTGACCGTGTCCAACAATACTTAGATGGAACTGTCAAATTAACCTTTGATAAAACTCGACACAATTGCTCTTATATTAGTTCAAAGTCTAGAATGTATACCCCTAGAATGTATCGTGATCTTATTACTAATCCTGACACATATTTCATTGAATCCTTAGTCCATAGGTCTAGGCATGACCCAAACCGTAATTTAGAAGGAATTCAAAAAGACGAACAAGTTTCTAACCCATGTTATGTCCCAAATATAGAGGCTGGCGATTCAATTTCTAACCATTCTCCAACACAAACTAATTTTGAAACGGATACAATTAATCCACAATTATGTGTTTTGAATAAAGCTTTTTTTACGATCTTCTCAAATTAGAAGCCGAAGCCAAGTCCAGAGAAAACAAACCAAAGAGACAAGCGTATAGAGACACGTACACCCATGATGAATAAACAAAAATGGGAAAAATTCATGAAAAGAAATCAAATTGAAATCAATTTCTTTGACTATTTGGAAAATCACCCCAACAAAGTTAATGTCCTCATAAAACAAAAATGGAAAAAACATGATAAAACTGTCGTTTCTTCCAGTCATCCCCCATTGGAAAGCTTGATAATAAATCATCTTGGTACTGAAGTTTCTGCATCACCCTTTAAAGTCACCACCTATACGACTGACCAGGATACTAAAAAATTATTGAACGAAATAACTTCACCAACCAATATCTAAGTACTCTTGGTTCCCAACTAGATAAAATTGTCTTTTCTTCATTGAACCTAATTTTTCCAACACTAATGATCCAATTGCCCTAGTCCAACAATTTTTCCCATCAAACTTTCACTGGGTACCATATACCCCTAGTCACACCTTGCAATTCTACAGAGACATCCTCTAACAAACAAAATTTATATTCATTAAGCCCGTTCATGATCGAAATAATCCCACCAAAGTCATATATATCTATATATATTATAAATTCTCCTCTTTTGTGCATTTTGCAGAACTATGTTGAATATATGAGTAGTCCTCTACCATATTCTATATACTTCGAGTTTTATAGTTGGGCAACTTGAGATCAAAACTTGGGAATTGGTTCTATGTGATGGTGAGCGTAGAAGACATAATATCTAATTACTCTTGGTTCCCAACTAGATAAAATTGCCTTTTCTTCATTGAACCCTAATTTTTCCAACACTAATGATCCAATTGCCCTAGTCCAACAATTTTCCCCACCAAACTTTCACTGGGTACCACATACCCCTAGTCACACCTTGCAATTCCACAGAGACATCCTCTACCAAACAAAATTTGTCTTCATTAAGCATGTTCATGATCGAAATAATCCCACCAAAGTTATATATATCGATATATATTATAGATTATCCTATTTTGTGCTTTTTGCAGAACAATGTTGAATATATGAGTAGTCCTCTACCATATTCTATATACTTCGAGTTTTATAGTTTGGGCAACTTGAGATCAAAACTTGGGAATTGAAGAGGACATTGGAGTTGTATCTTGAAGCTTTTCACAGTCCTTTGGAACCTGCACGTAGGGAGGTTGTAAAGGCTTTGTGATATGCACGTAAAGGCCGTAAATACTTTAGGACAACGCAGTTCTGCATCCCTCCCCAATAACAGGCCATAAGTTTCTAATTCCTTTTATTCGTAAGTTTTCATTGATATATTTATACTGGCCTTTATTTATTTATTTTACAACATAATTTTATATGTCATGCATGATTACATATTACAATATTCTTTATGGTTGTTATTTAAGCTTGTTGACGAATAAGAGGTTGTACTAAATAATGACTTTGTATGTATGATATAACCATTGGAAGTTCGGACATTGTCTTGATATGCCTATTATTATCCTTGGTATTATAATCATATATAATTCCCTGACTAATTATATTGTGAGTACACTTGTTAGTATTGATTATTTTTGGCATGTTCTAGTCAATAATCATGTTGAGTGAATTATGAGGTCGGGTAGGTTTAGGAAAATTAAAGTGGTTGAGCAAATGCGTCAAAAGACATCAACAAGTTTCTTCAAACTCAAATCAAGTTTAAAGTAACAAAGAATACAAGACAAATGAAGAAGAATAAATTTTGAACCATGAAATGCATCGTGATGGGCAAAATGAACATTACACAAGTCTTATATATTGGTAGGCGTGCTACATGAACAAATGGCATTAGAAAATACCCAATATTGCAAGAAGTCAAAATATGACATTTTGGTGCGCACATGGGCGCTTACAGTGAGCAAAAGAGGTTTGGAAAGTGATTTTGGGCGCTTAAGCACATGCATTTGGGCGCTTAAGCGCCGTGATGAGCGCAAGCCACGGACCTGCAATACTCAAAATTCGTGATTTTGTGCAATTCCATTTGTTGTGACTTGGGTTACACTCCAAGACGTCCTAGCACGTGTATAAGGTATATTCACACTAAAATTGGATAGATTCACTCTTAATTAGAAGAGGAACACATGAAGGAAGAATCATAATCCAAGAAGGATACAAGTCTACTCAAAATAAGATTCACAACTCTATAAATAAAAGGGATTAATGCAGATTTTGGTGTGGCTTTTGTGAGATCTCTACGATTATTTCATAGATCAGATCCGTTTACAGATATAGAAAAAGAGATTGTTTGATCACCCTATATCAAGGTTTTCTCTAGTTTTGGTGGTTATTCAATTGTGCTTCAACGTTTGAGATCTTTATGCACAATTAAATAATCTGGTTGCTGAAAAATCATCAAACCACCAATTACAACGTGTTTACATCGATCTATTGAGAAACAGAGTCATCGGAGTACGAAGATCAAAGCGAGAAGCTTCGTGAAACATTGATCCGTTGAGAAGCGGAGCCGTCAAAATATGGAGATCGGAGCAAGAGATTCGTAGAGTGCGAGTGGATCAAGACTTTCGGACGTCAAGTGGAGAACGGAAGTCAAAGCTGTTGTAACTCCTGTCTTCATAAAAACTGTACAAATTATTTGATTCATAGTGCATCGGTATCGGTGATACCCGAGCTTTTTTACTTGGAATCTTTCCAAGAATTTTCCACGTATAAATCTCGATGTCATCTCGTGATTTACTTTATGCATTTATCTTCATCATTGCTTGATTAATCTCGTTAGTGAATTAAGGTTTCGTGACTAATTAAAATTAAAAATTCCGTAAATAATTTTAATTGATCATTAAATCGATAAAAAACTATTCACCCCCTCTAGGCTATTTTCCATTAGGTAATTTCAATTAGTATCAAAACGGGTTGTCTAGATTTAGGTTAACTACCTAGGGCTAGATCCTTGATGTCCGTCAGGGTATGCTAAAAATATGCATTAAGAACGCACACTTAAGACGGCTTAGGTTTTACCTATCGCAAGAGCACGAGTCGTATTATAGTACAAAATTGGCTTGAGAAAGGGAATATCGATCCCACAGAGACTTGGATTATTCACTCTAGCAATTTAACAAAATTGAATTATGTTTTGAAAAAGGTTTTGATTGGTTTTGAGATCTATAATTAAATTAACTAAAACAGAAATTAAAAGATAGTTGTGATTCAATAGAGAGAAAAAATTAGAGTTTTCATTGCTCCACCATTAACCGCATAACATAGCCCTTAATTTGTTCAATTTCAAGAGGGCGATTCATCACTGTGAATCAGATCATACCGCAAATAGTCAAATATGTCCCAAAAAGGGTACTATTCACCGAATTCGCTACAACTCATCTCCGAACAGAGTATGACTAATACATGTCATCTACTTTACTCTAATATACTCCTACTGCATGAAAATAAAACTAAAGCATGTCTATATCATCTCTCCAATGCATGGCCTGTATAAATCTAGGGTTTCAAGTAATTAAACATCATTGTGTAGAAAATCATGATTTATTTAGAATAACCACGATTGGTTAAGATAAAACATTCATTCAATCTAAGACAAGATTTAGAATAAATAACAAAATCTTGTATCACGAATAAAAACGATCTCTGTTCTACACAATCGCCACAGTGTGGTCATAGTTTCCCCTCAATACAATTGAAATCAAATTAAGAACTACATTACTTGGCTACAGTTTTGCTAGAAAACCTTAGATACCGAATTAGTTGTTCATGGCGGTGGGTGACTGCATCATTGATGTAGAAACGATCTCTATGATCTTCTTCTTCGGATCTTTACGTCTTGAATGGCTCCTCTTTTGAATGATATATGAATCTCCAAAAAGTGCTTTGAAAATTATGTGAAAAGAAGCTCTCCAAAATCTGTAGCAACCTTGGGTATTTATAGGCAAAGCTGAGGGAAATCCTAAGGTTATTCTTTTTCGTAATTTCACCCCGAATTTAGCAAAACCCTTCAATATGATGTATAATATGTCATATACGTGTGCTTATAGGTGTTGGAGTTGAATACAATGTCACCCGGGTCAATTCGGATCAATTTGGGTCAAACTAGGGATGACAATTTGTACCCGCCCCTTGGAGCCCTGCCCCGCCCCACCCCTTTATTCAAGGGTTTGGGAGTGTTTTTAATTTCGTAGGGGCGGGTATGGTATTAAAAATCGAACATGTCATGGGTTATAGGATGGTACGGATTTTAATAAATACCCACCCTGCGCCCGCCCCGCCTCACCTTATTTATATAAATTTATCATATTTTGTTTTTAATTGTACTAGTAGAACCCAAATTAAAATTAAACATTCTTCATCTAATCCAATATTAATCAAATCCTATCTAAAACCTAAATTAAATTGAACCCATTTACTTTCCCAAACTAGCCAGGCCAAATAGGATATTAATCAAATCTAATGCGACCCATTCACTTCCCTCATTCCATTCATGATTCATCGGCTATGTTTAGACTTTTATTTAGTTTTTTTATATTCATCATGAAGCTCTAGCCCAAATTATGTTTATGCAACAGTAGATTTATATTTATGTGGCAGACAAGAGGAAATTATCCAAAATTATGCTATGCCGTTAGTAAATTTATTTATTAATTCAAAATGTGAAGGGTATGGTATGAGTTAGAAAAAGGCTACCCGTGACAAACCCGTGAAGGGTATGGTATTTAAAAAAAATTAATGGGGAGGGTACAGATATAGCAAATCCATTTCGTACCCGCCCCATTGCCATCCCTGGGTCAAACTAGGATTTTGGCCGAATATGAAATTTCCATCTTTTTCCTGCAGACATATCTTAATATTTTGATCATAACTAGAGCTACACATATTGGATGAAGACATGTAATATCTTGTTGGAAAGAAGACTTCAAGATCTTGATGTTAGGCTCAAAAATCACTCCATTTGGACCTGTTTTGACCGAGATATGACTCTTCAAAGTTGACTTAAAAATTGTGCTGAAAACAATGTAGCTACGCGCTGCGCGTAGGATGGGGCATAGAAATGGCATTTTCTAGCCACTTTTAGGTACTGGGTCTGTAGGTGGTGCGTAGCAAAATATTTGGAAACCATTTTCTTAATAATTGCTCCATTTAAACCCCCTCGACTCCCTTGTTATGATTCTTGAAGTTGCGGTTCTGAAAAATGACGCTTTCACCCTCCGGGAGATACTTTTCTCTTGAAAACACCTCTTTAACTCTCATCTTTGAATAGACACAAGCACTTCTCTAGTTAATTCACCAAAGTTAGCTTGTTTTCTTCATTAAGCTCCTGAAACACGCTTAGACACACAAACGACATAAAAATACTAAATAATGGAATGTAAAAACGTAACAATAGCAAGATAGGGGCCTAAAATGGTTAACATTTGACAACTATCAATCCTCAACTTAGGAGATAGATGTACCTCGTGAATGAGGTTTGGTATCTATTTCCCCTTTATTTAATGGCTTAAATTACACCTATTGGAAAACGAGAATGTGAGCGTTTTATAAAGGTTTAGATGAGAGAGCTTGACTTGCAGTAGAGGTAGGATACTCACCTCCCACTATGATGGATGAGACTACGAATAAATCTAAATTAAAACTATCGAGTGAATGGACTTCTGGTGAATTGAACAGTGCGAATTGGAACTCTAAATCTTTGTGTGCACTATTCAATGCTTTGATCGTGAGTGAGTTTAAAATAATTTCCATGTACGATTTCTAAATAATTAAGCTTGGGATATTCTCCAAGTTACTTATGAAGGGACTTAAATAGTTAAATAATTAAAACTCCAACTTTTACATTCACGATTTGAATAGCTTAGGATGGAAGATGATGAAGTCTATGCTGACTTTAATGCTAGATTAACTGACATAGTAACTAGTAGTTACAACCTTGGTGAGCCTATTCCTAAGACTACCATAATGAAAACCTAAAATCTTATAAGATAGATGTAAATACCCCGTTATTTTAATTAAGATATCGTTATTAAATTAGATATGTTTTAATGTAATTCAGAGCAATAAATAATTAATTAATAATTATTTGGTTGGACATATAAGTTCAATGGATCACTATTTAAGTACAATCGAGTTCTTATTTACTTGGGCACGTTGGAGGGGTTATATATAATATATATATAGTTATATAATAAAAATAAACCTAATACTACGTAATTTATCAGATGAGCAATGGAGAGAGAGAGAGTAGAGAGCCGCGTAGAAGAGGAGAGGAAACAATCATTGGTCTGTTGCTCACGCGGGATTTGGTCCTTGGATGGCAAGTAACTATGCTTTTTTCTTTTCCTTTGCACCCGTAATAACATCATTATACCTTATTCTTATTGGAATTCTGTGTGCTTATATGTTGTGTATATATATATATATATATATATATTTTTTTTTTTTTATAATGGGAATATGTGTAGTTGATCTTGAATAAACTTAAATCAAATTATTTTTCCATGCTTGGATCGTGTGGGGACATATGGTTAATTCTTGGAATAGTAATACACATAGTTATGTATATAAACATATGAACTCAGCGTTGGGGTTGATGTATATATATATAGGAGTATGATTATGTAATTAAGGGAACTTTGATAGTTAGAATTATAGTATATAGTTTCGTAAAGATTGATTGGTATATGTATATATTGGTATGCTTATGTAATTAGTAAGATTTTGGTAGTAGTTAGAATTGTGATATAATATATGTAATGATGATAACAGTGTATATGTATATTAATATGCTTATGTAAATACTAAAACTTTAATTGATAGAATTGTAATTTAATGATTACAATGATTGATAACAGTGTGTGTATATATATATATATGGGCTATTAACAAATAACTCTTATGGCTTTAAATTCTTGACAAACACCCTGAGGTGTCAAATAACCCTCTGTATTTTTTTCACCTTACACGCAACTCCCATTCCGTTAGTATTCCGTTAACAAACATCCCTCTATTGTTAGAAATTGATATTTTATGCCTAAAATACTCCTAAAATAAATTGGTAACTAAATTAAGATTTTTTATTAAATTATAAATTATTATTTTTTAACTAAATTAAGATTTTTGAGTAAATTACAAATTATTTTTTTGTTTTTTGTTTAAGTTTACTTATTTATTTAAATTCAAATTTGAAAAAATATATTACTCCCTCTATCTCAAATTATAAGTCTCTTTTGGGGTATTCAACTTTTTAAAATGATGACTTTTATTATAGTGTTAGTGAATAAAATATCAACTTTACTCGTAATCCCACTATAATGATGTGATCGTTTATAGAGTATATATTTTATAACTTTAATGCTTAAAGGTTAAACTGGTAAATTGACCAAATTAAGTGATTTGACTTTTCAAAGTGGACACTTATTTTGGGACGACTTAAAATGAAAAGTAAACCCTTATTTTTGGACGGAGAAATTACAAATTATAAGGGCAAAGCCCTTTTAAAAATTTTATGCATCTATTCTCTTTAAAAAATAAAAAAACATTATATAAAGTGTATTATTATCAATTTTTTTTTATATAATTTGTACTCCTTCCGTCCCAAAATAAGTGTTCACTTTGAAAAGTCAAAGCATTTTATTTGGTCAATTTACCAGTTTAACCTTCAAGCATTAAAGTTATAAAACATATACTTTATAAATGATCACATTACTATAGTGGACCACGGGTAAAATTGGTACTTTATTCACTAACACTACAATAAAAAGTCATTCTTTTAGAAAAAATGAATTCCTCAAAAGAGACTTATAATTTGAGACGGGGGGAGTAATATATTTTTTTCAGATTTGAATTTAAATAAATAAGTAAACTTAAAAAAAAAAATTGTAATTTACTAAAAAATCTTAATTTAGTTTAAAAAAAAATAATTTATAATTTACTAAAAAATCTTAATTTAGTTATCAATTTGTTTTAGGAGTATTTTGGGCATAAAATATCAATTTAGGAGTATTTTGGACATAAAATATCTATTTTTAACGGTAAGGGGGTGTTTGTTAACAGAATACTAACGGAGTGGGGGCTGTGTGTATGGTGAAAAAAGTGCAGGGGGTTATTTGGCATCTCAGGAGGGTGTTTGTTAAGAATTTGAAATCATAGGAAGTTATTTGTTAATAACCCTATATATATTGATATGCTTAGGTAAATATTAGAATCTTAGTAGTTATAATTGTCATTTATTATTTGCAATGATTGAAAACAGTGTGTATATATATTGGCATGCTTTCATAAATAGTAAGATTTTGGTAGTTACAATTGTAATTTAATATTTGTAACGATTTGGTAACAGTGGTGGTCGTTTTTCTTGGTGCATCCTTATGTATGGTTTTGAATTGTGGCATGTTGAGGACGATTCACATGGTGGGCAATGCAGCCCCCTTCAACATCTCTCATAACGTGTTCTACGCTGTTGAAAGCTAGATCCACATGAGGTGTGTAATGCATAGCTAAATGGTAATGCTTTAGTGGTTTTAACTACAATAGGGCGAATAGTATTTGGAAGCCCATGGACCGGTAGAGGAAATTCTTTTATTATGATAAAAACTTAATTATCTTCTGGGTGGGCATGTTAATTAAAGAAATTTAAATGTATTTGCTATTGGAATATAATTAGATTATATGTAGAACACTAAACTTGATGTATACATACCAGACAAATTATTGTAAAAGAATCAATAAATTCTTTAACCCATGACATATTTAGTATTATATATATATATATATATATATATATTCTTTTATGTGATTGAGGAATGGAGGAAATCACGATGAACTAATTATTAAGTCAGTCTCATCTGTATCATAGTCGGTTAGTCATGACATTGATATGATGTCGGGTACGTAGTTATGGTTATGCATGATTAAGTTGTCTATTAACTTGTAATTTAATTATAGTTGTACTTATTTGTTACTTGTTATTTAATTATGATTGCGCTTTATTCGTCTTGCATATTTATTTAGTTATTTATTTATTTTTGGAGGGTATTTATGTTGGAGTGGTATTTAAAGTTATAGGAGTTATAGTTTTACTCTTATTTTTGGTTAGGTGGATGGTGAGATTATTGGTACTCTATTTAGGATCATGTAAAGTCTACTTGCTCGTGGGTCTGATCCACCGTTGTTATCATTTCAGGTCTTTAAGAGTTCCAACCACAAGGTTGAGGGCTCACCTCATTTCTTCTCGAGTTCTTCTATTTTCACTTCAGTTCAGTGTAGGGACTCAACTTAGTTTTATTTTCGGACTCTTGCTTTCGTTTATGATTAGGGGTCCATAGATATGGATTCCTAAGTTATATCCTTGGGGATTTGAATTATTCATTTTATTTAATTATGAGAAACTGAATATTTGAGACTCTATTATTTCTTTAATATGTATTTTGCTTCCGTGTTTGTTTATTATCGGGTATTGATGCACCCTAGTCTTCGGTATAGGCCTGGCCAACCTATGCATGAAAATTAGAGGGTATCTCAATTGGTATCAAAACATTCCAGGTTCAAGTGTCCTAGGGTTATTTTTGATAGGTTTTCCGCGTTGTGTATTATGATATTTAGAGCCTGAAGTTAGGTTTCGTTGTACTCTTTTAAGTTCGTTGTTGTAGTATTACTGACTTATATTATCATTGTTAAAGTATGCCTCCTTGTAGAAGAAGGAATGTGAACAAGGATCAGGGCAATGTTCAGGATGGAAATGTCGAACTTCCTATTAACCTTGCAACTATTATTGCTCAAGTTGTCACTACATGAGTGGCGATCGCACTTCAGAATCAGGAGCTTCATCCGCCGCCTCCGCAGCAGGCTCCTGTTGTTGAGCAGGTAGTACAACCAGTCACATTGGAGAAGATTCAAAATACATTCACTGAGGGACATCCACCAGAGTTTTTTAGGGTCTACTGATGTGATTGTAACTCAACAGCGGTGAAAGGATATTGAGCGTCATCTCATAATGGTTGACTGTACAGAGGTCTAAAAGCAGATGCTTACCACTTTCAAGTTAGTTGGTGATCAAGCTTTGCAGTGGTGGGAGTCAGATACCACTACAGAAGAGAGGGCCACATTGACTTATGCTTAGTTCTAGACATATTTTGATGAGAACTACTTCCCATTTGCAGTGAGGGCAGCTAAGAAGAGGGAGTTACTTGATTTATAACAGGGAGATAGGATTGTTACAGAAGATAAACAAGAGTTCACTAGCTTATCATTGTTTACACCTGAGGAGGTGAATATGGAGGAGAAAAATAAGAACTATTTTGTGCATGGTTTCACAGTAGTAGTTGCATTATTGCAGGGTATACAATGTCATGCCTTATCTGGCTATTGAGGGTATGTTTTCTATTCATGGTAGACTTCGTTGCGTTATTTTTGATAATGGTGCATCACATTCTTTTGTGTCGCAGTCGTTTGTTGCTTTATCTGGATTATTGACTCAGCCTAGTAGTCGACCCTTCAATATTTCCATGCCATTAGTTGTTGATGCAGTTTTACAGGAGAACTATGGGCATGTTTATATTAAGATTGACAAGATTATGTTTCTAGCTGATTTGTTAGTGCTCGATACGCATAATACGATTTTTTAGATGGACTGGTTATCTCACTACCAGGCTCAGTTGGATTGTCATGGTAAGACGATAGTCTTTTTGATACCGGGTTAGGAGATGTATCTGATTGCTATGCCTCAGCCACAGGGAAGGTCTAATACATATTTATTTTATATTGACACATAGACCCAGGAGGAGACTACTGTATCCATGGATATTATCCCTATAGTGCGTGATTATCAGGATGTCTTTTAGGAGATACTAGGGTTGCCATCAAGTCGTGAGATTGAATTCTTTATTGACTTAGCTATAGGCACTAGACCTATTACTAAAGCACCATACAGGATGGCATCGATGGAAATGCGTGAGTTGAAGGATCAAATTCAGCAGCTTCTTAGTCAGGGTTTCATTCACAAGAGTACTTCACCCCGGGGAACATTAGTGTTGTTTGTGAAGAAAAATGATGGTTCTCTTTGTCTTTGTATCAATTACTTGGAGCTGAATAAGGTCATAATCCGCAATAAGTATCCATTGCCTAGGATTGATGATATATTTTATCAATTTAGGGGAGCCACCTACTTGTCGAAGATAGATTTGAGATTTGGTTATCATCAGTTTCGTGTTAGAGAGTGGGATGCACCTAAGACAACATTTCTCACTAGATATGGGTCGTATGAGTTTCGTTTTATGCCTTTTGGGTTGACCAATGCTCCAACTGTCTTTATGGATTTGATGAACAAAGTATTCATGACATTTTTAAATCAATTTGTCATTGTGTTCATTGATGACATTTTGGTCTACTCTCGGTTTGAGGAAGAGCATGCCAGACATCTACAGTAGTGTTACAGACCCTTAGAGCACTAGTTGCATGCAAAGTTTGATAAGTGTGCTTTCTAACAGAGAGAGGTGAAGTTTTTGGGTCATGTAGTGTCAAAAAAGGGAATAACAATGGACCTAGCGAGGGTTTCAGCGGTTTTGGAGTGGGGACAACCTACCTCACCTTTAGAGGTCCGTAGTTTTCTAGGATTGGCAGGTTATTATCGTAGATTCATTCAGGGTTTCTCTAAGATCATTGGTCCATTCACCAACTTGACTAGAAAGGGTGTGCCATGAATCTGATAATGAATCAACAAGTGATTATGATAAATCTGATTCAGTTGATGTGCCTAAGAACTTTACCGTGTTCGTGACCAATATTGATGTGGTTGAAGATGTTGCTTTAATAAGTGCAACTTTTGGAGATGAAGATTGTGAGGAATCACTTCAGATTACATACACAAAATTATTTGAAAAGTCAACAGAACATAGCAAAATTTACTCAAAATTATTGGTTAAATTTCAGAGTACTAAAAAGGAAAGACAGACCTTAAGAGAATAGTTAACCAATACTACTCTATCCCTAAATCAATTTCAGACCCAAAAAATTCAATTGTCTGAAAAGTTGACTAAGTCCGAAAAAGAAAAAATCAAGCTTTTTTAAAATGTCATTAACCCTTTATGAAGGACACATTCATCCCACTCAAAGACATCAAATCCATTAAATAATAAAGTACTGATACACATTAAAAAAAGAAAAATCCCAAATTTGAATTGGAGTAATAAAAATTGAAGACGTTCAAAGCCCATAATAGTGAGTTTTTTTCACTTAATTTATTAAATAAAATAATTATATATTATAGTGATCATTAGGCCATGTTTGGATTGCCTTTTCAAATGCTATTTTTGGCTTTTTGAAGGGAAAAACTATTTTGAACGGTGTTTGCAAAATTTTCAGAAGAGTTTCCGGACTTTGGAAGAGCATTTTAAAGAAACTGTGAGTACTAATTTCTTAAAACAATCTGCTTTTGTTTTTTTTTCTGCATAAAAGCAGAAGCACAAGCTTTGTCATATAGGGCCTTAATGGCTCTGACCATATTTAAGGGAGATTAAAATACATGCAAATGTAAAAATACCTTAAAACAACATTTTGTCCTCGATTATACAACTATATAATTAATTGAATTTCAAACAAGTAGGAGCTCAGGCTCAACTTCAACGAGTTGGTTACAACTATTATTCTTCGATAAATAATGTAAAAATGTTTAGAAAGTTATTTAATACTGATTTGGATTGAAGGAACATGTGAAACATGGATACTTCGTCCGAGTGTGTCGTACTCTTGTCTTACACACGTGTTTATATCCGATATGTCTCGGACATGTGTCCGACATAATTAGAATTGTTTTAAATTTTAAATAATTTAGAATATTTCATAAACACACGTTTAAGATAATTTGAAAACACGTTTTCGTCACTTTGATGACACGACAAGATAATTTTTAATTAATATTACTATAACATGAAATAACATTATAAACTAATTAAAATATAAATAAAACTTAACAAAACAATAATATAAATATATAAAATTGACAATATAAATGAGCAATATTATATGACTATGGATAAAATAATTAAATTAAATTTATTTTAAATATAAATGAATTATTATATTTTTGTTTTTTGACGTGTACCTGCCGTTTCGTGTAATGTCGCAGTGTCCGAAGGAATTGAATAAAAAGGAAAAGATAAAAGGGCTATTATCAGTAAACCCCTCTGCAGTTTCAAAATAGATCAATTAATTCCCTCTATTTCAGAAAACCCGCCTATCGTTATCAAATTGTATCAACTTGCCCCATTCCCTCCAATTTAAGACAAAACTGACCCTGAAACTAGAGAGGGTTTATTGATAAACGAATATTTTTTTTTATTTATACTGAAAAAAATATTAATACCAAATTATTTTGTTTTGAACTACCTATTAGAGTAAAATATATATAAAAAATTAAGTTCGAAATATTAATATAAATAAATATTTCGAATTACAAATGAGATTTTTTTTCGTTTTTAATTTTTTATGTATATATTTTACTATAAATGAAAAAAAATAATTTATGCCAAAAAAAAAATCTAATTGGTAAGTTCAATTTTTTTTTTTTATATTTCAGAGTTAAATTATTTTATATTTTACTCTAATTGGTAGTTCAAAAATAAGATATTTTGGCACTAATTTTTTTATTTTTGCATAAACTAATATTTTATTCTTTTATAGTAAAATATAAAAAAACAACATTTAAAAACAAAAAAAAATCTAATTAGTAGTTTGAAATATTTTTTTTATATTTTATCAAAATTGGTAGTTCAAAAAGTATTGATGCATTAATTTTTTATTTCTTCATAAATCAATTTTTTTTCATTTATAGTAAAATAGAAAAAACAAAAAAAAAAAATTTAATTTGTAGTTCGAAATTGTTTATATATTATGGACTTTATATATATATATATTATCCTAATTGGTAGTTCGTAAAAAGAAATTATTTTGGGATTAATATTTTTTCGGCATAACTAAAAAAATATGGTATCATTAAAACCCCATGATATGGAGGTTTTCTAAAATGGAATAGAATTATTTGATCGATTTTGAAACCTAGGGGTAGGGGTTTACTGATAATGATAATAGCCCAAGATAAAATGGAGAGAATATAGTTATTAAACTTAAGTTTTCTTAGAAAGAAAAAAGAAAAAGAAAAAGAAAATCAAAGGAAAAAGGAGGGAAAATCAATGGGGCTTTGAGGTGAGGGTTCAATCCCCTCAACCCCACGCCGGTTGTTGTCTGCTTCATCGCCGTCGAATGATTGTTCCCAAAAGGTAAATTAAAGTTCTCTCTCTCTCTCTCACACACAGTGGCACACACATCTATGTAGTTCTGGAGACAAGAACATGGCGATTTTGCATAGGCTGTGTTCGTTCTTGATTTGCTTTGTTTTGGGTTTTATCTCTCATTGCTCTTACTTTTTTATGCATATATTCGAATCGGGCTTGTCATTGTTTGTTTTTGATCAAATTATACGAAGACGAGCGAGTAATTTTCTGTTCGAATACTGAGCGTTCCTTATCTGCTCATTTCTCGGTCATTCTCACACAGATAACCATACATACATGTATATATATATATATTTATTGGGGGATTTGTGTCTGCTGCTACATGGGTTTTGTAGTTTGGTTCTTTGTGCTCCATGACTGTTGAGCAATTTGGGTATGAAACAATGAATTAATTGATGTTTAACGAATTGACTTGAGGAGGATTAATGTGGCTTGGGTATGTGCCGATTTACAGTCTTAATTTTTCGACGAATTATTGGGATGTGTGGTATGGATTGAAGGAGAAAAGGTTATTGGGTATGGTCATTTGATTTCCAAAAATACAGCAAAGTTTGATAGTGCTATAGATGAAAATGTGCTCTAGTTTAAGGTTGCTAGGCTTTGGAGATGGAGATATGGAAGCCTGAATTGCAATTGGTGAGCAACTAGAAAGAGTTTTTATACACATAATTTGTTCTATATGGCAGTGTTTACTGCCTTGAACATTTTTAGTACCCTTCAACTTAAAGTTCTGTTTGTGTGTCATTGTTTCCTCTTACCTTTAGCCATTACACCTGCATGCGGCCTGCAGATGCCCTCATATTTAGCCATTTCATCCTTATAAGTCTGGGAAAATAATTTAAAAGGAAACTACAAATCTCTTACAAGAGGACATCTTGTAGCGGATGTGTCCAAGAACATGGGTCGTTTTGCTATGTAGAACAGGAGCAGAACATGGCGTGCCACATATGACATACCCAAACAACAAAATATGGTATGATGGTCACAGGGCCAGCTTGGACATTGACATGGTGAGAATGCGGTGATATAAAATCTACGCTAAGAATGGCTTTCTGTTCACTCATAAATAAGTAAAAAAAGCCAACCATATTGAAATGAATAATATCTGTCCATTATTTTTGAAACCTACATTAGAATTGTTAGGTCAGTAGAACTGCGGTTGACAAATATGTTGTGTAAAATAGTCTGCACTTTCGGTCTAATTTCTAGGTTAGATAGAAATCCACAAGTTAGTGTTATGGTGATTACATTCAAAGGTAAATGGGTTTTATCTTTTACACCAAGGGCATAAAGGTAATTTGACTCTTCAGTACGATCACCATCGTTAGGGCTCACTAATATGCTAGTTCAGAGACTATTTGCTGCAAAGATTTTATTTTCTTCCTACAATATAGTGAAAGGAATTTGCATTACTTGATGGTACTTTGGGAAGTGTGAACATTCTTAGGTGCGGATTGGGGATGGGGCCGCTATCCATGTAGCATATCCCAAATCACCATTTTCTGCAAAGGAGTAGCTAGTTTGTAGGATTTGTGCATTTAGTGCAGGCATTGTCACAGTTATACTTCTTTAATTTTTAATTAGTGACAATATCTAATGAGTGTATGAGGATGATAGGATCTCCCTCTAGCTGCCTGTGTTTTCACTGGCACCTGAATGTAATGGCATTTCAGGAGTCTCCGATAGCAAACTCCTAATCCGGTGGTTATCTTTCTCATGTTTTCCAAGGAGAAACATTATTCGACAGTTTATTTTGTTTGATTCATGATCAGCATCTTTGTTCAACAACAGTATCCCATATGCTGGCAAAATAGAGAAAGAATCAGAACAGTAGCACAGTAGCATTTCATCTTGATGGGTGCAATTAAGATCATGTTGGCCCAGACCTGCTATAATTGGTTCATGCCCAATTACGATGAATGCTCTAGTTCTAGTGTTTCAAGTTGAAGCATCCTGATGAGAGGGAGAAATAGTAAAAGGTTTTGAGTGAAATCAGCATGCTTGTTTAATAACCCCCAAGGCCCCAACGTCAACATCTCTATAACTAGAGAAGAAAAATAAATAGTAACTTTCACTAGCCAACTAGTTAAAATATAGTTTTGTACGTTTACTAAAACATGGCATGGGTTGCTCGTGGAATTCATATCGGAGGAGAATTGATTGAAGCTGATGTACTTGCTGGAAAACAGAAGAAACATACAAATGCAGACACTGAAGGCTGACGTTCATGTGTTTACTGAACTCCTTAAAGCTTGTTATACAACAATAAAAAGATGATATGAAAATCAGCAGCATTACCTGAACTTGTTTCAACTGCTCTTACTTTCTTCGTTGTTAATCCTCATCACATCTAGGTATGATTTTCCATCAAGCTCACGAGCAAAGAGGCCTTTGAAGTAATCTGCGACTGCCATTCTTTTGAACGCTGCTGGAGTTTGTGGGGTAATCAAACTAGGCACAGGACCCATTTCTCCATCATAATTTGGGCTGTAAAATGTGGCAATTGAGAGCCTCTCCTTTGTAGAGTTTACAGTTGCACGATGCTCGATGCTACGGTAAGCTCCATTGGTCACAATCTGTTAAACAAAGTAACCAACAGAACATAAAACTGGAAAACTAGAAAATTTATCCTAAGATCTCTTCAAGAAATTTATCGTGATAATTCAGTAATTTTGAGCAGAAATTTCCATTAGTTTCTAGTCATTAATACCTCCAAAATATCTCCAATGTTGACGACAAAGGCACCAGGTAGGGGTTTGACAGGTACCCACATCCCATCCTTTTTTATCTGCAGACCTTCCATTTCGTTAACTTGAAGGAGGATGGTGAGGGCAACAGCATCAGAGTGAGGGGTGAGGCCGAGAACCAACTCTGGATGTGGACATGGTGGATAGTAGTTCATCCTCATTGACTGCATCCCTTCATCAAACAACTCTTTTATATCCCGGTGCTGAATCTCTAAAGCTTTAGCCATGGAATCAAGTATCTTCAAAGCAAGTTGTTTCAACTCAGCCGCATAAACTTCAAGGGTATCTCTGTACAAAAAACAGAGTAGGTATCAAACTAGGTGATATACCTCGTAAGTAAAATTCAACCCATTTGAACTGAATTGATGGAGTTCCTTAATCAGCCAACTCTGGCTGTGGACGTGAGAATTAGGGAGACAATTCTTGTTCACGGATCATAATCATGCCGTGTCGACGTATGAGTATTCACTGCACGATCTTATTAATAATCGTGATAGGGACCCTCGATATAAATATGATCCATTTATCAAAAGAGTGATACGGTATATCTTTTAACCGATTTAAGATCAATGAGTTATTACTTAAAGTGAAAAAAGAAAATACAATCAACAAGTTAAGCTAATGATAATGAAAAAATTCATGAAACCATGGATGACTTGGACAATACAATTACCAAAAACCCCAAAAACAATAACCATATTGAAATGGTACACAATGTCCATAGAAATTGGTTTAAACAGCTTAGGGGTTTCTTGGTTATATTGTGTTGAGTTCCCAAACACGAACATGACACTGTTAATTAAACGGATTAATATGATTATGACACAAACATGATTAAGGTCAAGCCCAATCTGGTAACTTCATATCGTGTTGGAGGGTCATGTTGAATTTTGCCACCTCTACTTGCGAGTATATAATTCAAATCAGTGTTCACTTTTGCTGGTTGTTGGTATGCTTTTTGTTGTTATTATTATTTTTTCTTTTTTAGATTTGCCTTTTAGGTTTAGATGCAAATTACAGTCATGAAGACTTTGGAAAGGCAAAGGAAACTTAACTACACATTGTTAAACAAGTCTATAAAAGCAGATTACTATTGCATGCATTTAAGAATACTTCTTTGCTTATTCATTAGGCAGTGCATTTGCAAAAGTAGGCAGGAAAGAAAAGAATCGTTATTTGAGTGAGAAAACATAGGAAATGAGGGATAATGTCAATCTTTCATGGCATTTGGATAAGCAAGGAGTGAAGGAAATGAATAGCGGTGACTTGGAAAATATAGGGCAGGAGTGTTTCATCTTGTGAGTAGAAAGACAAAACTAGAATATCGTTTCTATTTTATGTTGTGTTCTCCTCCTTTTCTCTGCTTTTCCAGTTCTCTACTTCGTTAAATATCTAATCGACTACGATATAAGCTCTCTCTCATCCTAAAATTTCTTCCAACTATATGCTCTAGAGCAGTTTTTTCCAACTCCTTCCATCCAATCCACTGGAACAGTTTAATTACTTATAAATTTCTAATGGTTTCGCCCATTTGTGATGCACGTACTATATGCTCTATAATTTTCCTTGGAAAAGTTCATCTATTTGAAACAATTATGTTTGCAGTAAAGTGACAAGATTTATGATAGTGCAATGCTTCAGGTGATACGATTGATCATTTTTCTCGTCAGATCACTAAGTCAATTTTCCTTTTTGTTATATTTCTTAACTTCCTTTTGGCATCTTCACAACCTTCAATATATATTTGTATGTATATATGTATATATATAGAGAGAGAGTGGGGGAGAGAGAGAGAGAAGAAAACCTGAAAGGGAGAGGGAGCTCGGGGAAAAAGTGGGGTTTCCTCAAATGAGTCGGAAGAGTATTCAAGAAAAACAAGTCTCCCCAGTCGAGCTTCTGCTCCTCTGATACAACAAATGCCTGTCCAAAACCCTCAACATCACCTGGTTTCTGCCATAATTTCATCTTCTCTTCCATTGGGAGGTTGAACAAGTCTTGAACCTCAACCTTTACTTTCTCCACTATTGAGCTGCTCACTCCATGGCTTATCACCTGTAACACTTCTATTACTCACCTGGTTGTTGCTTTTCAAGGAAAAAACAGAAACAGAAAAGGAAAAACAGAAAGAAATAGAAGTAGCAAATAAAAGAATGGCTGAACCAAACTCCAAAATTTCCGAATTCTTGTGATCTGCCAAATTATATATATATATATATATATTAATCCATATACTGTTGAGACCATTTTTGATAGTTAGCTCTGGAAGAGTTCAGAAGACTCATCATTGTTGGACTTTCTGTTGAAACTTTGTCCCTCTTAATGGATCAAATATAGTTTTCCTAATTTTTCAGCAATTAAGGTGATAAACCAAAATAATTTTAATTCTATTTGTACAGGTAAGGTTGCACCTGAAAGAAACCCCATTCTTTGCATGCAGAATCCAACTTCTTCAACTCCATCTCCATAAGATCTCCACTAAGCAAGTTTTCCATGTTGATGATCGGGACATCACAGGTAGAAGCAGTGTACGGCGTGAATGGAGGGTCTTGATCATCACGGATACCTGGATGGTACGGTGACCAATGTTTCCTTAGCCAGCTCTTGAACACAAGGCACGAGGAGGGAGCTTCCAAGTCTTGCACCCTTTGGTTCCATTTTCAACTCCTGTGTAATAATCCTAGACAGGTACTCTCTCTACATACATACAACATCAAACTGCACCTGTAGAAGGAAAAAACAAATAGAAGTCTTGACCTTTGTGAAATTTCTTACCTACCAACTAATACTACAATTTGGCATATTAGCAAGTGGTCTTTGAAGTGGTTGAGGATAATTTGGAGAAAATTGTCCAAGGATTAAATATTAAAGTTATATTAGTAATTGGTTGTTAATATGGTATCAGAGCAAGAAGTCATGTATTCAAATCTCACCGCAATCATTTGTTAAAAAATTATTGTTTTACGTGTTGGACCAAAAAGAATATCACACGTGAGGGGGCGTGTTGAATGATTAAATATTAAAGTTACACTCTCTCTAACAACTTAATTTTTTGGAGTAGTTGATTGTTAACAGAAACCTTAAAAATAAAATAAAAATGAAACGGCAAAACTTATAAAGAACAATCTTTATATTTTGTTGGACCCCGTTTATATTTTCAGCTTCCTTGAAAGAACAATCTTTGTATTACCATATGTCACCATCATCTTTCAAATTCATTTCAAAAGAAAAGTATTATCAAGTGTCACAATAAGCTCTAACATGACAAGTGGCCATCAGTTTTCATTTTCAGAAATAGAAAAAATCGTTGTTGGTAAGATGTCAGAAGCAGCTTAAATCCCATATGATTCCCTTTTAGGCTTCTCTGTTTTAAAACTAGTTAAATAGGTTATTTTCCTTTGGCCAGGCAGAACCAGAGCTATTTTTTATTATTGTGGACAGAGGCCAATTATTAGTGTTCTTGTCCCACATCGGAATTGGATGGGAACGTGATTAGGTATAAATGGGTTAATAACTTAAGTTTTTGGGTCGAACCGTGAAACAATCGACCCGTTACACCAATCTTGTGGATAAAACTTTGTTGATTGAGTTGGATACTGGTATTATCAGCTATTGTGACAAATTTGTGATATCCTCTTTCTACTAAGGTAAATTACATCTACCAACTAGAGACAATTTGTGAAAAATTCCATTTTACTTTTTCAATTATTCAACGAAATGTACACAGCTTGGAGGCTTTGACATTTTATCCTCAGGTGGATTCCATTAATCATTCAACCATTTTTTTACCTAGTTGATACTCAACATATATCAATTATTTAATCATCAACATTTGACAATGGATAGATACATATTTAATTTTTGCAAGGGCGGAGCCAAGTAGGGTCCAGTTTGTATAGTTTTCCCACCTCAGCATTTTTCTTTTTGTAACTGTAATAATTCCTAATTGTTTTAGTTTCGACTATTCTTGTTAGTTCCAGATTTACTCTTTGATCATACAAAGTGTGCAGTGGAATTTCTCGTACAATCCAAAGCAAGTTTATCTTTTCTAGTTGGTCTCTCTTCTCTAAGGTCAGAGATGTGTGAGTCTTCTAGCTTCTTGTCAACTTCTTGACCCTTATCCCGTTCTTGCTCATTATGTAATATTGAAAACTCCTCCAAAGAAAACAAACCAAAACAAAGGGTAGGATTTTGTTCACATATATTATATTTAATGGTGTTGATGAGGTAATTCTCTAAAATAGTGAAATAGTATTTATAATCTTTTGAACTTCAGTATATGGTATTTTGGTTAGGTTCTTTTATTATTTCATTTTTTAGTCTCATTCTTAACGGTGTAAATTATTCAATTTGGCGATGTCCGTATTTTCATTAATATGATGCCACCATATAGAAATTAAATTAAAGAATTTCATTTATTTGACTTCAATTACAATAAAGAATATGGAAAGCAAAATCATTAAGACCTTCACAGCTAAATATCTTACAAACTCATGAACCTTCAGTTAACGTCCACACTCAGTTGGGAGACCCTGAGGAAAACGCTTCAAATCACTGCAATAGTTGTAAATCATGTAATTCCTTTGCACCCACATCAGTCTCCTTCGGCTCGTCGCATCAAGCCGCTGAGTCTGCCACGCTGCGCTGGACAGAGAGCTTGTAGACACGGAAGAGCAAGAAGAAGAAGAAGAGCTAATGCAAGCCTCAGCGTTGAAATTTCTGTAGAAAGCTCGGAAAGGAGCCTTGGACCAATCCGTTTTCACGCGCCCACCCTGCGTTGCCCAGTCATCTGCGTTCCAGAGGCTCGAGTAAATCCTCATGGGTTGGTTCTTCGGGAATGGAACTCCAATGGATTCATCATTCTTGAAGACTCTGATTGGGATGTTGTCTACTAGAAATCTACGAAGAAAAATGATATATATGTTAGATATTGAGAGCTGAATATTCTTACTTGCTCAGGTGAATTCTATTCTTTCACTCCTTTTATTAGTCTCTTCGATAATATTTCGGTTGTTTTAATTAAATGTTGTGGTTGTCGTATAAGATATATATTATTCAATCACGCATGGGATATGTTAAGAAGTGAAACTATTCGTATAACTTACATGATGTTATGGGGATTCCATAGGATCGAATAGGTGTGAAAATTTTTGGTTGGGTCGAACCAGAGGTAGAATTGTTGCTCTTTGTTCCCTTTCCCTTGAACAAACACATTCGTGTGGACAGTATACGGTTGTCCACTTACATTTCCCAAGAACTCTAAATCAATTTCATCATGGTTTGGACCTTGAGAAGATAACTAATATACACGTGACATCAATATTAGACAAGGTGTCAATAGCTCAATACATGTTTACGATAATTTCATTCCATTCCATGCGAGTGTGCATGCTTTTGCTTTAATTTTTTGAACTAAAGTGAAATGCTTACATAGTAAGTGGTGACTGTGCCTGCAGAGTTCCCGGAGACGAGCTTGAGTTGCATGTCGATTCTCCCAAAGAGATACTCATTCTTGGAGCGAAATCCAGAGCCGGAGTACTTGTCAAGAGATAGCGAGAGAAGTTGTCCGCCTTTGAACATCTGAGCGCGCTGATCGCCCCATGTTATCTCAAAGTCATCCTTGAAGTTACCGGCAGCGGAGGCAGGTATCATAGAACTTGCAAGAACTAGTGGAAGTAGCAGCATTAACGCTGAAACTTTATAACATCTGCTAATTATAGCCATTGATAGATATATGGAAACTTATAATAGAGAGAAATAGATGGGGGGCTGATGTGGATATAGAATGTTGTTATGAGTCCTTATATAGGTGATGGAAAGAATCATAAAAATTTACCCACATATGTTTATTTAATATATGTGTGTATATATATATATATATATATATATATATAGGGAGGTGGGTTTGGGACGCGTAATAAGAAGGTACGTACATACACACATAGCAACCAGATGGAATAGAGCTGTCATACATGCTTAGGATTTGAGTTGTGTTCAAAGTTCAAATTGAGTTCTTTATAATGATTGATTATACCGCGTTACGAAAGGTGAGACCAGCTAGGTTAGCTTTAGTTTTGGTTACGTTGTGTGCTGTACCAAACCATACTTGATTGATAATCTATATAATTAAGCCTGTCCAAGTCTAGCCTCCCTCCCATTATTATTATTATTATTATTTAGTCTGATAATTTTGTAATCCATCACCTACACAGTTTTTTCATTTCACACGTACCAGAGAATTATAGAGATAATTTTTATTCTTTGGCTTTAGACTATTTATTTATTTATTAATGTTCCATTTGATTGAAGTTGTTACTTTTACGTTGGATCCATGATTCGAAGATGCGGTAACGCGGTATCGGTGTTACTTATTCAGATAATATTAATTTTAAAAATAAGTATTAATGGATACGTAATGTATCATACAATCCAACAAATATGGTTGGATCATATTAATGTTTGTCTATATATATTTTTATTTATTTATGTTTTTAAGCACAATCAGATACCCAAATATTCTAGGTATTAGGCTAGCTTGGTTATAGATATAGCATTATTATGTAAGCTTAGTGGAGATTAAAGTTTTGAAGAGCTAGATGGCGGTGCAAAAATTGAGAGGCAGTCAATGGGATGTACAGTCTGTTATGTGTAATTTATGGACTGAAACATATATTTGTGTGTATGTATAGTTGACAATTTTTTAATAGTTCCATTACTTGGTTACTAGGGCATTATTTGACGTAGAATTGCTTCTTAATTATGACAACACTAATGTTTCTTTGAATTTGAAATGGATTACCTTAACACTTGCCATTATGATGGGTACAAAGGAATGGAATAAAATTTCTTCAAATTATTCCTCTGTTTAATATGAATTTTAAAGTAGGAACATGGGTGTGCACTTATTGGAGTGGATCGGATTGAAAATATTTTGGAACTAATCTATTAATACTGGATTCACAATTTTCGGAACCAATTCAGTCCGTTTGTCCAACAAAACCAAACCAAACCGAATTGCGATAAGACGGGTTGGTTCGGATCGGTTTCGCGAATTCAAAATTGAAATTTGCAATACTAAATTGTGAATATTTCAAAGTACCTAGTAGAGGACTCTTACTTTTAAATTGGTGATATTATTTAATAACAATTTATTTTAAAAATAATAATTAATGTATGAAAATATTAGAAATAACTTACACTTTTATAATAGACTGGTCATGTGTTAATGCACGTGGCATAATATTGATGTACAATATGTATGTGGCGTAAAATTTGGCTTATATTATAATATTAAATGATGGCTATTCCACTACATGGTACTTCATTTGTCTCAAAATAAGTGTCCACATTTGACTTTTCAAAGATTTTTGGGGTATTTTGTGTTTTCAAATTTGTCATTTGAAAATATAATATAATTTTAGTTTTTAGTAGGGTTCATTATTTTTTGAAGTTCATAAAGAGGGATAAGTTGAGAAAGTATACAAATTATATTGTATTGGAATTCGAAAGTGGAAACTTATTTTTGGACGGATAAAGATATGAAAGTGGACATTTATTTTGGGACGGAGGGAATACTTTTTTTTTATAGTAATAATTATAGTATTTTTTTTAATTGAATAGATCAAGTGTTTTTGTACTTTAGAAGGTCTATTGTTTATGATTGCAATATTTATTGTAACAAATGTTTTTAATTTGAATAAGTATAGTGCATTCTTATTAAACTATTAAAACTACTGATATTTAAGTATGAAATTAAAATATTTTAAATTTGGGTGTCTATCAACCCCTCTTTGTAGTTGTTGGATATATTTTAATTATACTTCATTTTTTTAAGGGTAAATTGCTTAAAACCCCCTTCAAGTTTACTCTCTTTCCCTACTATACCCCTCAACTATGAAATGAGCTTAGAACCCCCTAAAGTTTCATAAAAGGTTGCACCAAGGGCTTGCCCTCAATTTGTTTTACCCTTTTACCCTCCAAACTTTTTGTATTTCCACCTTACCTTTAATCATATCCTTACCATTATATTTCTTAATTATTTAAATTATAAAAATATTATTTCTTTTAGTTAGAATATTAATTATGCCATTTACCTTTAATGTATTAGACTAAATATACTCTCAAATGTTAATTTATTTATTTTTGTAAGTTTTAATTATTTTATTTGTAAATCAATTAACTTGTTATTAAATTTTAGTTTGATTTAAATCATAAAACTCAATCCTAATTAATATATTCATAAATAAATCACAATTTATGAATATATTTTTATGAAAAGAATGTTTCATTTGGCAAAAAAAAAATAATAATTAGGATAATGAGTTTTATGATTTAAATCAAATTAAGTTTTATTGGAAAATGATATATATTTTGGACTATATATATATAATTCGTCAAAAATATATATTTTTTGAATTGTTTTAAAAAAATATGATTTTTTTCCAAAAAATAATTCTTTTGAGAAAAATATATATTATTTTCCAAAATATGATTTTTTTCCTAAAATAATATAATTTTTTTCCGAAATATATATTTTTTATATTTTAAAAAATAATGTATATTTTTCAGAAAAAAATCATATTTTTTAAAACAATTCGAAAAATATATACTTTTGACGAATCATATATATATATATATATATTCCGAAATATATATCATTTTCCAATATATACATATTTTTTCGAAAAATAATTTTTTTGAAGGTTTGATTTTACTAAACCCTCCTATACTATTGATGGTAGTTTAGGTATTATGACTCAAAATCATATTTTGGAAAATAATATAGATTTTTCTCAAAAAAATTATTTTTCGGAAAAAATTCATATTTTTGAAAATAATTTATATTTTTCTGAATAAAAATTATTTTTCGGAAAAAATCATATTTTGTAACATAATATATATTTTTCCCAAAAAAATTATTTCTCGGAAAAAATTCATATTTTTTTAAAAGAATTCGGAAAATATATATTTTTGACGAATTATATATATATTCCGAAATATATATCATTTTCCAATATATATATATATATTTTTTCCGAAATATATATATTGTTTTCATAAATTGTGATTTATTTATGAATATATTAATTAGGATTGAGTTTTATGATTTAAATCAAACTAAAATTTAATACCAAGTTAATTGATTTACAAATAAAATAATTAGAGCTTATAAAAAAAACACTAACATTTGAGAGTATATTTAGTCTAATATATTGAAGGTAAATGACATAATTAATATTCTAACTAAAAGAAATAATATTTTTGTAATTTAAAGAATTAAGAAATATAATAGTAAGGATAGGATTAAAGGTAAGGTGGAAATACAAATAGGTTGGAGGGTAAAAAGGTAAAATTTTTTGAGAGCAAGTCCATGGTGCAAGAAAATGAAAGTTTAGGGGGGTATAATTAGTTGAGGGGGTATAGTAGAGAAAGAGAGTAAATTTCAAAGGTGTTTTAAGCAATTTACCCTTTTTTTTAAAGAATATACATGTATTTAAATAAGGGTAAATGGCAGAAAATACCCCTATAGTTTGGCCAATGAGCGTTAAACACCCTTATTGTTTATTTTGGGCACAAAAGTCTTCTCAAGATTAAAAAGTGGGCCCAATACCCCCCTGCCATCATGTTTTTGTTAGAAATGGCCGTTAGTTAGTCATGTGCACCTCACATGACCTCTGAAATGTCAATATTACCCCTTTTTAAAGGGTAGAAAGTCTTTTTTGCTCCTTTTATGTTTTGTCATTATATATTAAATTTCAAAAAATATTATAAAATTCGAAAATAAATATAAAATTCGAAAAAAACATATAAAATTCGAAACAAAAATATATTAAATTTTGAAAAAAAATTATAAAATTCAAAAATAAATATAAAATTCGAAACAATATGTAGCATCATCAGTTCCATAACATATAAAAAACATATAAAATATAAAATTTGAAAATATCATATTAAAATGAAAAATACAGTATACTAGGGACGAGAAAAAGATATTTTCAAAGCTATATAGCATCATCAGTTCCATCTTCTATGAACAATGAACCCATTAGTGGTACAACTTTTCATCCATAAATAATAAAATAAACTACCAATTATGTAGATTTGCATAAATAATTGTTTTGTTTTCCGGAATTCAAAATGAGAAAAAAGCAAGTTGGTATTAGGCAAATACTTGTCCAAATAGAAGTATAAAAAACACAAGTAACCAAAGTACAATACACCAAAACAACATTTAGGCAAAAACATATATATATTTTTAATTTTATATTTTTTTTCAAATATATATGTTTTTTGAATTTATATATATTTTTCCTAATTTTATATTGTTTTCAAACTTTAATATATTTCTTTTGAATTTTATATTTTTTCTCGAATTTTTTTATATATTTTGCAAAATTTATATTTGTTTTCAAAATTTATATTTTTGTTTCAAAATTTATATATATATTTCGAATTTTATATATATTTCAAATTTATATATTTGTTTCGAATTTTATATATATTTTTTGAATTTTATATATTTTTTCAAATTATATATATATATTTTGAATTTTATATATATTTTTTCAAATTTTATATATTTGTTTCGAATTTTATATATATATTTCAAATTATATATATATATTGTTTTTGAATTTTATATAATAACCTTTTATTTTTTCATTTTAATGTTTAATATAGAGGGGTAACAAAGTAAATTCATCTATTTGTTAACGATGTTATGACGGCAGGGGGTTTTTTGATCAGAATTGAAACTATATGGACCTGTTTAAACATGTAGAGGGTTTAGTGACCATTGGCCAAACTATATGAGTGTTTTATACCTTTTACCCTTTAAATAATACATTGTTTATAATACATTTTATTGATAGTTTTTTAATATAATTTATATTCAAGTCTGAAAAATATTAAATTTTAGTGTACATCTATCTCCCTTATCTCTCTTTGTAATAGTTGAAAATACTTTAATTATAACTATTTTCTTGAAGAAGATGCATATATTGAAATAATAGATTGTAATAATAGTTCTTTGAATGTAGTTGTTGGAATCTTTCATTTTAATTATTTTTATTTTTATTTTTTAATAGATATGTAACGCTCCAGTGATCCAAGACTCCAGTACGAGAGGTCTTATGAATTTTGGAGCGTTACAAGATACATGTATAAAAGTAATAAAAATGCCTTACAATTTTGTAGTAATATAGATAGATAATTATTAAGTATAAAATAAGTTATTATGATTTAGTTTAGAATAATTAATTATTGGTATATTAGTAATATAAATATATTAGAATATATGAATAGTAATGGATTGGACCTGATTAGTATCAAAGCCATAACCAATCCGTAAAATATCGAAGTTGGTATTTTTTGAATCATGTTCAATCCAATTCATAATAAAACTGATCTAATATACCCTGACCGAATTGATCAGATTGGATTTTTCGGATTCGTCGAATTTTTTGCACACCTCTAGTTCGCAATAGTGGTAATATTTCAAATCCAAAATCCACCACCGATCACCACCGCCATTGACACTTCCATTGACTGCCACCTTTGCTACCATTGGAAACGAATAAGAATTCTAGGAGGGGGTATATGCAAAATTTTAAAAAATTTGTGGATTTAATTGGAAAAGAAAATTGAAAATTCTAGTAGGGCATTGACCCCCCACTAGTTCTTTAGTAAATTCCATCCGTGCTTGTCCACAGCCATCACCACTGCCTTCCACCTCGATCACTACAGTTGCAACAGCTTCTATTATCGCTGCAATTTAGTTGAAAAAATATAATAAAAAAAGTACTGTTTTGTTAGTTTAATATGTTTGTCATAAGGGTATTTTTTACAAATTAATTTAAAATCACATCGTTTACGGTTTTTATTAGTCAATCCCAAAAGAGAATTACACATTTTTATGTTTGGAATCAAATAATAGCAAGAATGATCATTGTATACCATTCATTTATGTTTGTATTGTTTGTATTCATGCATATTATATGTAATATTATATCCTAGGCTCTTATTGTAGCGCAGCGGAAGCAACAAGCAATATGGAAAAATATAGAAGCACACTAAGAATTATTAAAAACACAAGATTTATATGGCTCACTCTAAACTGGGTTACGTCCACAAATGAAAGGGGATTTCACTATACGTAATTTACACTTTTATCCGCTATTGTTAATGTAAACTACACTCGCACCTCTTGTGGTTTTGCTAATTACACTTTCACCCTTTATTTTGTTTCAATTATTCCTTCAGTTTAACCTTTGGCGATGTCAAACCTAGTCAACGATAACGTCACTCAATTTTGGGACGTGAATGACTGAATTACCCCTAAATGTGTGTGAAGATATATTTGTCTAGCCATAATGATGCGAGATGACTAATATACCATCACCTTTAGAAAATGCATGGACTAAACTACCCTTTTAGTATATTTTACCAGCCATTATTATTATTATTGGTACATATATATATATAGAGAGAAAGTGAATACTTTCATTTTTTTGTGTAAATATACTTGAAGAAAAGAAAGGTACTTATATTTATATTGATATATATATATATACACATATGAAGAAACACATATAGACATAAAGAGAGGGGGAAAGAATGAATCTTGAGGAAAAGAACAAGTGATTCAAATAGGGTTTCTTCATACTCTTTCAAATCCAATATTAACCTATATATATATATATATATATATATATATATATAATAGAGATTAGTTCGTCTAGAGAAGTCAACAATAATTCTACTTCTTCTTTCATCCCTAGTATGGGTAAATTGAAGAATTTTAGGGTTAGGGTTTAGTTTTAGGGATTTTAGGAGAGAGAGAGGGGACGAGGATGAATGTAATAATTGAATGGTAAATAAGTAATTTAATATAAAAAAATATCTTGCCATTTAAAATAAAGAAAAAAAATGGGTTTAAGGGTAATTTCGCATATGTATGGGTGTAAAGGTCAATATTCCATACTCCGGTGACCTTTCTTGAATACCGATGAATGCTAGGGATGAAAATGTAATTAGAAAAACCACATGGGTGCGAGTGTAAGTTTCATTAATAACATTGGATGAAAGTGTAATTTACCCTTACTATAATCATGTAGCGATATTACAACAGAAAAGAATTACCACCACCCGTAAACGTACACAAACTCCACATGAGTTTTTCCCATGTACTTGCGACTCCTTCGCACCAGACTTCTTCTCGTCATCGGTGTGTACTCTACCCAACAGTAAACTCTCTCTACCTTTCAAAGCACATCCCCATGGGGTTTGAAATTACCTAGACGATCAATGAAAATAGCCTAGAGGGGGGGGGGGGGGGGGGTGAATAGGCTTTTTGTGAATTTATTGACAAATTAAAATTAATTGCGGAAAAGTCAATTTAATCCAATTCACTAACAAGATAAATCATGCAAAGATTAATCTAAGTGCAGAAAATAAAGCAATAGAGACACACGATAGCTGGGCTTCACTCGCCGGTTCCCGGGCGGACTTGTGGTCTCCGCACTCTATTTGGCGACGCCCACCCTTCCTGTTGTGGGTTTGTTGCCCCAGCAGTGAACGGTTTGGGATTCTTGGATATTTGTTTCACCCTCATGCAGTTAGGGTTGTATTGGAGTCACATTGACATTGCATTGACATTCATATTGAGCATTTATTTGACATGTGCTTATTTGTTAAGATTATCTATTATTATTGCTTATTGATATTGAGCATGTTATGTCTAAATTTTAATTAGAGATTTGTATTAGTCTCTTGGGCGCTAGGGCGCGGTAATTGTGATTGATATTTTAACCGTGGTTAAATTACAAGGAAAATTGTGAGCTTCCTAGTGTAAAGGAAACAGTGAAAATTTAAAAAGGTAAAAAGTAAAAAGAGGATTATTAAGAAGCCACGATTGACGAGTATCTTTGGTAGTTATGGAAAAACTAAGTTAAAGTGACCTTGAGGTGTAAGGGTTCCCCGTATGTTAGGCTCTAATTGAGCTGGGTAGCAATATATTGAGACTTAGTTGAAATTGTGATCTTGGCCACATAGGCCTTTGTGATTGGTGATTAGTATCATCACAGGATGATTGATAGACCTCTCCGGTAGTGTGGAGTATTGTTTGAGTAAGGGTCGAATAGAGCTTATTAGTTTGACCCTATTTCCTTGAGCATTGGTTTGTATATGAGGTTATGGAGTGGTCGGTACCCTACCTTAGTTGATATATAAAAATGATTGATTTGAGGTCTAACCGGGTATGATAGGTTAACAGTCTTCCTTTTTTCTGGACTAGAGTTGTTTTAACTCTACATATTATTCAGCACCACATACGTAGTTAAAGGTTGGACTATCCTGTGTCTTAAGGATCCATTGAATGTAAATTGAGGTACCCATAATGGTTTGGGTTGTCATACTCCCGAGTGGACATTTGATAGAAATTCTGAGACAGACTGTCAATGTTTGAGGATGGTATTGATCTTTTGTTTGTGGTATGGTGATATTGGTGGTATAGAATTGATTTCCTTTTTGTGTATACATGAGGCACATTTTGTTTTTATAGTTTCCTTGTCTTAGTCTCGGGTAAGAGACATGATGCTGATTTATGCACATGTGGTGCGATTCGTAGTACCTTGGGTGGGTTCGGAGGCATTGGAACTAAACAGATTTGACCGGGTCCTAACTTTTTCTTAAAAATCGGTTGAATCCTTCGGGGTTCAACGTTTTTCTTTAAAAACCCAAGGACTATGGCATCTATTTGGGACTAAATGACTCCAATAACCCTGTCTAGTGCCTAGATAGGCAGTGTGAGTTAGAGATAATTTGGTTGGTTACCGAATCCAGTGTGGGGATATTATCTTCCCTTTTTATGTATTTTTGAGTGAACGAGTTGGTTTACTGGTTATTGTAAGTAGAGGAACTGAATTGAAGATAGAAAATGTGAGAGTGACTTTCTCTCTATGAATGATTTGATAGCGCTGCTAGTTATGAACGATGATCGAGATGTGGGCATGGTTATGATGATTCACTTTCGGTAGCCCTAGTGAGTGATCTCTTTACCTCCTAGAAACCTTGAGCAACGTGCTAGGTGCACGGTATGATAAATAGTTAGTCCTTGTTGTATCTCTAGATGAGAGTGGAGTTCAGATTGGTTGTCCATAGGCCTAGGTGGCAGGCTTAGTTATTTACAGGACGTTATATATATATATATATATATATATATATATATATATACGTATACATGTGATGTTTATATTTTCGTTGATCTGTAGTTCTTATGATATCTGTATTGTACCTGGGGTTAGTGATGAGGTTATTGATGGGGTCTAGGATTGGCGGGGTGCCATGTGAGACGATTGACTGGCCTAGGATAGATGCATGCTTCAAATGTGTCATAACCAGATACCAAGTGGGTCATTAGCCCGATAGTATAACCTCCCTACGTGTGGGCAACAGGTGTGTTACCTGCGAAAAGAAATAAAAATTTGGTCTTAGCAGATGGGAAATGAAAAACCTAAATGCATGAAATCCCTCATGTTGATAAGAGCTGCATCGAAAACAAAGATTTAGTATTCACTCCGTGAAACAATAACTAAGCAAGCAGGAAAACCCAGAAAAAGGAATACATTGAAATGCAGGAAACCACAAATTGAAGAGAGATGCGTTTATTCCAGGAACTTAAGATAAATGAGCTTTTTCAAGCTTTGTTCACGCTTTAATATTTAGTAAAAACATGTTCTTAGTATTCAATAGGTGAGATGAAAAATCCCTTCATTCGGCTGTCCACGCTTCAACACATCTTTACTTCAAAATAATGATTTTAAAATCTTTACTAGAATATTAAACTATCTGAAAATACAAGTATACTAGAGTGATAATAATAAATAGAAAAAATCTTTGATTTAATCTATCTTTTTCATATCTCTAACAACGAGTAATGTTATGTTGGCTTCAAGCTCTCGGGTCTTGCCATGTTCTCCATAATTAGTGCTCAACTAAAAGAAAAAAAATATTAATCAATAAGTTGATTAATGCTCGTACACCATTAAATAAAATAAAATAAATATGATATGAATAAATCATTTTAATCAAGCTGCGCTTTCTTTTAGTCTGGAACCTACTAAAAATCCCAAGCCCAAGTGTTGTATGTCAGCTTGACTAAATGAGCCTGACTTGTACTTGGTTGAGGTGCTCTAGCATTGAAGAGCCTGGGCTTTGCTGAGCGTAGGCGCACCTTCAACAACTATAGAAATGTTAGAACTAAATGCATATATAGAATTCAGTTGCAGTTGAAAAGATGTACTTGCATATGTAGTTGGGCAATTATCATAAGAACCCATATGGTTTCAAAATTGTTCAAAAATTACCTGTGGTTTGAAAAAAAAACACTATGGTTTTTAATTTAATCAAATACCCATTGTTAATTATAAGATTAAAAAATTACCCTTAAAGTTTGTGAAACTACCAAATTGCCCTCACCTAAAATTTTAAAATACCAAAATTCCCTTGTCTCCTACATCTACCATCATTCCACACCCTAAAAACAATTCCTAAATTCCACTTTCATTTTCTCAAATCCACACCATAAAAACCCTTTAAATTCAAGTTTCTCTCACCCATTTATTTCAAAACTCTAATTCCTTTCATTCTAAACCCAATTTCAATTTAAATTCCAATTTTCACTCACTTTCTCTCTCTTTTTCTCTCTCTCTCTCTCTCTCTCTCTATATATATATATATATATATATATATATCACTATATATACAATTCTATAAAGCATGTATATTTCTACAAGAGCAACGTACCCGTATCAGATATGTGTCGGATACCGATACTCCTCAGATACTCGCGGATACGTGTCCGATACTTCTTAAATGTATCCATAATTTTCAATTATATTTTTTAATTTATAACATCCGATACTTCTAATATACTTTGATCACATATCCGATGCTTGTAAGATACTTTGATCACGTATCACAAACTTCTTAAATACAAAATAATACGTTTTTAACAAGTTTTAAACATTAGAAAGAAACTTTTTTAACAATATTATGAAGTACTATAGTCAAGAAATTTTTTAATTTTTATAAAATATCGACTAAGTGTTATGAAAGGAACTCATGTGTTCGTAATGATTTCATTTTCTTAATATTTTCAAGAATTGGCTAGAATTTAATCTTTTATATATAAAAAAGCTAGTCTCATTTCTTTTTGCCGTATCTCACCATACCCGTATCCTATTTTTTTTAGATTTATCGTATCCCTGTATCTGTATCTGTATCGTATCGTATCGTATCTCCATCCCGTATCCGTATCAATGCTACATATATACAATTATATATACATACATATATATATACATACACATATATATAATTATATATAGTGATATATATATATATATATAAATCTATATACACACACACACATATATATTTGTTCTAATATGATTTACCAAAAAAGAAAGAAAGAAAGGAACAAAGATATAGACAGTGATCCCGTTTCATATAATTTCTTGCTGATGGATTTGAAAATGAAAAATTTTGTTGAATCAAGTAAAAGGGAAACAAGTGTTGGCCACACAATATTTATTTAGGCCAATTTGTTCATTTCACAGGTTTTAAGGGTAATTTTGTAATCTTATAGCTGACAGTGGGGGTATTTGATCAAATGAAGAAATCATAGGGGTTTTTTTAAACCACACGGGTTTTTTGAACAATTTTGAAACTATAAGGGGTTTTATGATAATTTTCCAATTACATATACAAGTACCTCTTCTCGGATTTGTGGAAAAAGTGGAAGTAACAAAGCTAGGTATTGTAGTAATCCTATGATATTTTAAGGAAGAAAAAAAATTGAATATGTGATAGATGGAGGGATTAATGATTTTAATGGTTTTTTTTGCTTACTATTCTGGTTGCCTGGGATATCTCCACATGAAGTGGTCAAGATCCCACCATTTATTTCTATTACAGCCACACTAAGGGGAAAATAGGGCTGAAAGATAAATGTGTTGTCGAACCTTGTTCAACTTTTTTTTTTAATTATTATTTATTTTGTTTTACTTAATACAAGAGAAGTATTAGGATTTGTGGATTAATTTTTGTGTGCGATTCTATCTTTCTGAATTGAATATGGCTTCTTCCAAATTTCACCCATGTTTCAGAAGATCTAAATATTACATCGACAAGAAAGAAGGGGATATGTACCAGTTGTACGCTCATAGCAGTGTATGTATTGCAATACCCTCGATTCTTCTAATTTATATATATATATATATATATATATATATTTCTATCAATGTGTGTGTGTTTTTAGATATGTATATATATATATATATATATATATATATATATATATATATATGACTAATTTAATCCACCATTGCAGGTGTTTCATGTTGATCACCTTCTCAGTAGGTCTCCTACTGAGGGGTTTGGTGGGGTCTTTATTATTCAGAATTGCCACAAGAGTAAAAACTTCACCAAGGCCTCTGATTTAGCAATTGAGCTCTACAATGCCAAATATGTATGTATACATTTTGTTTCACTCCCATCTTCCAAATGAATAATATATTACATGGGTTTTTTACTTTTTGCCTTTTTTTGTTTGATTACTACTTTGTTTTCTCATTTTGTGTGTTTTTGGTTCTAGGATTTGATGTACAAGTTTGTGAAAGTTGTCGAGGCAAATGCACTTTGTGGTTTCAAGTATTACATTACCTTTGTGGGCAAACAAGGTGATAATGGCCTGCCTCAAGTCTTTCAAGCTGTGGTGAATGACTCCATTCATGGATTAAAAGTCCGGTTTTGTCAACAACAAAAAAAGAGAAAATCTATTTATTCAATATCAAATTGAATCCAATTTCCCAGTGTTGCGAGGGCTATGGCACTTTTATGTACTATTGTTTGGATTTATATGCAGGTTCTTAATATTGAAAAATGTGATATTGTTAGTAAGAATTGACTACAAGAATATATTTAAATGGTGATTATTGTTTTATATTTTATGTCATGGATAGTACTAATTGTCTACAGGTGAGAGCACTGAGAGAGTTACTTCTTACATTTTGTCCTATGAGTAGGAGAAGTGTTGCAGAGAGGAAGGGTGTTGGATAACCCTTTGAGGACCTGTCGTGCCAACAACGTTAAACATTGGTCATATGTTATGAAAGTTAGTTTCTAACCTAGGTTTATAGAATAGGATATCATTTAATTTATGTAATTTTAATTCTTAAGAGACTGTAGTCCTTTAACGACAAGTTGTTGCAATATCAATTCTTAGAGATGGTAGACCCTTAAGCCCACATCTTTATCTTTATTTTTATTTTTATTATTTTCTTTTATTTTTATTTTATTTATAGGATTGTAGGCTCTTAAGGCCAAATCATTTGTAAAAAAAAAGAAGAGAAAAAACAAAGAGAATTTTTAATTCCTTGAAAACATGTGTGAATTTCTGGATATTTTTGAAAAAACAAATTCCCTTGCTATGATTGTGGGTATTTGTGCTTTGATGCGTATATCTACAGGTGATCCAAATCAAGTTTAGGGAAGGGGATTCATGTTTTGCTTTGGAATCCAGAAATTGAGCTTTAAGGGTAACTGTATCTGTTCTCTTATATTATTTTTTACCATGAGGACATTGTCTGATTTAAGTTTGGGGGTGAGGGTATAGAATTAGTATAGAATTACAAGGAGTGAAAATGAAAATTTTCAAAAAAAATTGAAATTTTAAAAATTTTGGAGCAGTTCTTTATTTTCACACATGAATGTTTTGCATTATAGTTTAATTAAGTTTGTGTATATGATGCATGAGTATTATGTAATGTGATATTCCCATTCATGAGAGTAATGATTAGATTGAGTCAATGAAGTGATATGGTTTTACATGGGTGAGTGAATTAGTGAAATTGAAATTAAGAAAGATGACTTTGACCTATAAGCACAAACACATATTCACTATGAGAAATAGGTTAATTTTTTACTGGCCTAGGATAGATGCAACATGGTATCAGAGCTTGGTGAAGCTTGAGCAAGCCCAGAAGAAAAAAAAACAAAACAGAGCCGCACCTTTCAATCCTTATTCGTGCGCAATAGGTGTTCAAATCACAATTTTGAGCATACACCTAGCTTCTACGTTCCAGAAGGAACGTATCCACGAAGAAATCAGGCGAAAACACCATGGAACGCGCCATCACGCGCCTCCTGAACAACGGCGAGTGAGGCCCACTCTCATCCACGCGCCCAGTCATCTTCAACCTCCAGATGACACGTGGACCCACGCACACCCACCCCATTAACAATTTATTATACCCGTGCCTACCCACCCCGCCCCATTAACACTTAATTATCAGTGTCATCTTCATCATCAAACAAAAGAGTTTTGCACACAAAAAAATGACAATATAAATTTACATAATTTTTACTTTCAAATTATCAAACAAACGAACTCTCTCTTTATTTCTCTTTTATTTGTATATACTAGGCGACTCGTTTCTTCTTGGTCTTAGATGTGAAGCCCCATGAAAAAGTGTAACGTCCGGTATTTTTACGGGTTAATTTAAAATTTTTATTTAAACAATTATGTGTTTATGTGCTTAATGTATTTAATTGTTTTAGCATGCCTTACATGTTGTACGTGTTATAAAAATTGTACGTAGCATGTTTTATTTTCATTTTGAAATTAATGAAAATTATTGAGAACGATTTCGGGAAAGAAATGACCAAGGGGTAAAGGAGTAATTTCACATTTGGAACAATTAGTGGAAAATGTAGAAATTAGGGCAAGAATGGCATTTTAGTAATTAGGGAGGATGACAAGGGGTAAAAGGGTAATAAAGAGTCTTGATGGCACTCTTGTAATTAACCCCAACTTTGGATGAATTTGGTCATTTCCACCTTTCATGTGTTGTCTCATTCCTAGCCCTTGATCTCATTCTCCCATCTTTGTTTTAAGCCCTTGGATCATAAGGCCTTGTTTGGTTGGCACTTAAATGGAATAATCCATTATTCTTGGTCTTCCACTTGACAAGACTTTTTCTCAACCATTGGATGGTTTGTTAATTCCCATCTTTATTCTAAGCCCTTGGATGATAAGGCCTTGTTTGGCAAAATAATAAGTTTTGGTGAGTTGTGTAATAAGTCTTCCACTTGGCAAGACTCATTTCTAGCCCTTGGATTCATTTCCTTTTTCCCCATCTTTGTTATGAACCCTTGGATTAGAACACTCATTTAGGGTTATACATATACACCATTATGTATTGATTTTTGTCTTCTAAAGTGCAAGACTTCTCTCATTCACCACAAACCTCTCTTCTTCTCACGTCCATTTTATTTTTTCTTCTTCCTTGGTTCTTCTTCAAGAACATCATCATTGGCTTAGAGTTTGAAGAACCTTTGAACATAAGAGTTGTAGAGGATGGCCTTATCTTCCCTTTGATAAAAACAATTGGTAAGTGTTCTTCACTTCTTTAGGGTTCTTGATTTCAAACCCTAGAATTTATTTCCTTGAAGCTTTGTGTTCAATTATTGATAATTGGTTCCCTTTTTCTCTTGAATCTTGTTAAGGGACATGAGTTGAACCTTTTCACCAATTATTTCGGTTATTAAAAGCTTGGAGCTCATATTGTGATTCTTGACCCTATTGTGGAAGAGTTGTGGTAAGTTCAAGAATTCCTTCTCTTGAATTGTGTTTTCTTAGAACCCTAAGTTGCTATTGTTAGGGATGATTTTGTTTTGTGGTTGAAGCCACTTTAATAATTTTGGTTTATAGAAACACCATATTAATTGTTATTCATTGAATGGTGTAATTGCAAGCTTGGAAGCTCTTTCCTTGAACATTTGAGTTGGTAGCTTACTTGGACCTCTCTTGGACACTCTTGAGCTAGCTTGATTGGAATTGAGGTAGGGGAAAATGACTTGTCTTTGTCTTTGTAAGAGGGTGTGTGCGTCTAAGTGTATATATGCCGTATATATATATACGAGTTGGTTTTGGGCAACTTAGACTATGATTTAGGCCCTTGATAATATGATTATGTGATATGAATTCATGTTGTTGTTTATTGATCATAAATGTGATATGAATTGATGTTGTGGTTTAGTGATCATAAATGTAATATTATGAGCATGTGGAAAGTTTTGACATGATATATTGCCTAAAGAGAAAAAGCATATATTATGATGGAGTATGGTTGATGAAAAATCATATGTGCATATTGAGTACTCATGTAGTGTCAAATTCATGATGTTGGAATATATGGGTGGTGTAGTGATGTGTTGGTAGTCGGGTTCGGATCAAAGCAACAACTGGCCAGGAGGTATCACGCCTACGGAACTAAAAAGCCGACCAAATGTGAGTTAGGAGTCCGGGTAGAGGCTCATGTTCTTGACTTTTGTAGTCATGGCGTACGGAGTTGCATGTTGGGCTCTCGTACAACCGTCTTCCTTGTTGAAGTGATAGAGAGAAAAATCACTTGGGAAGAGTCGGTGCGGTACTCTACAAGTAATTGGACAGGGTATGTATCCGTTAACCTGAGTTGGGCGCCGTGTGTCTCGGGGGGTGTGTCGAGTCATGGTGCATTTAGACTATCATATATATGTGAATATGATGTTATTGTGGAAGCATGCTATAATTATAGAAAATTATGTTGTGAGCATGTTGGGGAAACTTATTTGTGGGGTTCGAAGGGGTTCCGGATTGGCATGAGAGCCATGTGGGACAAGAGACCGACCTAGGGTTAGTGGCATGAACCTTGGTTGGGTTGAACCGCTCGGACTACCGAGATGGAGGCAATAACGCTTCCTCTACTGGGCTAGTGAGCTCACCCCACGTTATATACATTTTTTTCAGGTGATGATCCTGTTGGGAGAGTTCCGTAGTCTCTCCGAGGACGTGTGGTTGTATGTCCGTCCTTTTGTGCATGAGACGGACCACACTTATTTTGTTGGACATTTAGTTGATAAATATGTATTTAAATGTTCATTTTGTCCATGTAAGTTGAATTTGAAAAACTATTTTATTTTAACCCAGCTAGCATGTTAGCCGAGGCGTTATTCTCAATGTACATCCCTTGGAGCGCTATGCGCGGGGATTATATTATTTTGGGGTACTTCGGTGCCGAATTGTGGAAATATGTAATTTTGGACAAATTCTAGCATGTTTCGCCTTAGAGCGCTTTAATATCATTATTGAATATTTTCCCTTGGAGTTATGAATGTGAATTGCATGAATTGCCATGAATTGCGAGTATTAGGTGTTTGGCCGAAAACGGCGTTTTTTTCTAGGTTTTCAAACTAACCCTTTTCGATTCGAATGGAAAAACCCGTTTTCGCCTACCCCCGTAGCCCCGATAAATTTCCTTGCTTTTAGAAACGGATTTAATTAAATTCGTTTTCTTAGATATTTTAAACTTTAGAAACCGGCGGTAGTTAAAACGGATACCGGGGTCAAGACGGAAGATTTTATGAAAACTTACAAAAAAATCATTTTTTGCTAAGTTTACGTTTTTCGCATTTCCTGAGGTCTCGAAAACTATTTTTGGGTTCCGCCAAGGAAAAACTCACTTTTCCAATATTTATGATTTTTCGGGACCGACGGCGCGAAAAACAAAGCCATATCGCAAAATCTCGCGTTTTTGCATATTCAAACTTTAAGGAAATTGCAGATTTGGGCAGTAGCTTCACTAATCCATACTTAGAAAAAATTCAGCATTTTCGAAATTGGTAGTGCAGGCCTGCTGCAGCGGCTTACGACGTCCGATGTTTGAAAATCCGTATTTTCCTCCTCGAACGTCGGAATGGACCCCCGTTTGTTTCTATGGGTTGTCCTACGTCCAAATTAACGGTATAAAATTTGAAAGGACCAGTTTAACCCTGAAATGACTGTTTTACCCTTAGTGAAATGGGGGTACTTCAACTTTAGTTTTAAGTCGGTGTTGTCTGACGCCACTTTTGAAAATTCATATCTCCTTCCTCGTGGCTTCAAATTAGGTCCCGTTTGTTCGTATTGCTAGTTTTAGGTACAAAGTTTGTAGTTGTAGTTGGAAATTATTATTTTAACCCTGATTTGACCATTTTACCCTTGGGTGAACATGGTGGGTCAGAATGATTCGATCAAGGTACCGAGTGTTTCGGTTTGCCTCCTTTTCGATCCCGTGTGATCTTTTTGAAATATTTGAGATGTTTTATGTCTATTTTACCCTTTTATGGGTATTTTATGACTGAAATGGATTTTATTTCATTTTTATTTCTTCCGCATTCACTCCCTTAGCTCTTAGGCTTGGGTTTTGGAGTCCTAGGAAATTAGGGGCGTGACAAAAAGAATGAGTAATAACTAATAAAGTATTCAGGATTTATAAAAAAAATTATATATAATAAGTAAAAAAAATAAGATAAAATTAATGTAATCGGGGCGGGGCATGTCATAGCAGGTATTTAACAAAACCTGTACCCGCCACATAACCTGTGACAGGTTCAATTTCTATTACTAAACCTGTCCCTATGAAACAAAAAGCGTTCCCAAATCCTTAAATAGAGGGGCAGAACGGGGTGGAGCTCCGGCGGGGCGGTACAAATTACCATCCCTACTAGTTAAAAAATTACTAATATCGTTATCACCCCAAACCAGCGTCGGGTTTTAATTGGTAATACCATTACCACCCCGTAGGAACAAACGGGTTCCATTGAGTTATATACCATCAATACCTACTAAATTTTAAACTTCACTTTTAATTTTTAATGAAAAAACATCACATACATGAATGATTATTTGGTATGGAAAAAGAAAGATGTACTTTTCTTTTAATATTTTGTTTCTTATTGTTATTATTTGATATATTTTATCATTAATAATAATGAAACTCTCATAATGTACATTATGGATATTTCCAATAAAACGATACATCTACATATTTTTTTAAACCGTTCCATTCTTTATAGATTTTTAATCACTTACAAAACACGTGTTTTTCCTAGTCTAACTTAGAAAGAAATTATAAATCTAACTTAAAAGGATATATTAAAAATTAAAAAAAATAATAAAATGTTACATATTAAGTTAGATATATTAAAAAGTAAAATAAATAATAAAATATTACATATTAATATATATATATTTAAACGAGTCAGGTTTAGGGTGGGTTTTATAGAAAACCCAAACCCGTGTCAGACCCGCTTCGGGCCTTAATTTTCAATATCAAACCCGCCCTAAACTCATTTAAAATGTTACCAAATCCACCCCATCAAGATCAGAGCGGGTCAGAACCTGGTGGGGTCGGGTTAAATTGTTATCCCCGTCTCTCCCTAGACGGTGCAGTACAATTTCTTTGATTTGTAATGATTTTTTTTGTAAGGATCCATAAAACAAGTTATCGATTTGTTAAAAGTTGCATCTTAGTTTGCAACTCCAGAATTGTTCTTCTATTTTTTAATGAATTCAAAATTTGGAAAGTGTACAATATGTCACGGACTGGTGCTTTGAGAATGAAAGAGGGTTTGTGAAAGGAAGTCTTTGAAAGATTTAAAGTAGAGGGGGGCAATATGGCACTTTAAGGGATGTTTGTTAAACAATTGAAACCATAGGAATTTATGTTAATAGCCCTTAAAGAAATCCAGTATTCCTGCCAAGGAGTTGGCTTCCTCAAGTGAAAAATAAAAGAAGAGGCCTTACTCTGGTTTCCTCATGTTGCTTGTTTTTTTTGTTTCTTGAGCTGGGTTTGCCTTGGGCTTTGATGCCCCTCCTTTTGTAAAGTGCTTTTGTTTAGGCTAAATTACATTGACCTCCTTAAGGTTTAGATAAATTTCACTTAAATGGAACGTTTGAGGTTTATTATAATAATATCCCTTACCCATATTAATCGAAATTAGACTTAAATATATTGACCAAGGGTATTTTTATTAATTTGTTATGTTATTTTTGTCAAATAACTGAAGAATATTCAAACTTTTATGCAAAATTTAATTAACAGATCCGACTTTAAAGTAATGAGAGAGGGTTGTTGAGATCATATGTCAAACTTGAAGGGTATATATTATAATAAACGGCAAATATATCCGCCATGAGTAATTGAACCGAACCTTAGGGAGGTCAATTTAGTTTACTCAACATTCTAATTTATGAATATGTAATGCGAATATTCCTAAAGAAAAATCATAAAAAAGTGATTTTTTCTAGCACGACATCGGATTACCGAACCATTTTTGTCATTGTCATTGGCTTAGTATGGTGGTAAGTCACACATTCGGAATTACCAGGTGGGACATTTTGATGACTTTTTCATCCAATTTTCATATTGCCAATCAGACTTCACCATTAGATTTGGACCAAAACCCTATAAGGCACAATTATTTCAAAGTTTGAGACTCCTCCTTTGCTCAAGGTAAACTGATCATTTCTCACTTTTGCATTGTTGAACCAAAAGTCCGACTTCACCATTCATCCAGAACTGTTCTAAATCTTTAGTCATCATGAGTCATGACCTAATTGCAGGTACATTCTTATTTCTGACACGCTCAAACTAGTAAAATAGTGTTTTTGTCATTTCGACAAAATCTAACTGTCTTATTTTCAAAACGATATTTTTAGTTAGGATTGACCATCTAATTATCCACATTTTACAATTGAATTTGTGATGGTCTAGTGGGTCCCAATGCGGAGATTTACGTTTTCATCTATTCTATGGTCAAATTCATCTTTGGATAGTCTACTAATTATCAAAATAATTCATTTAATTTGTGCCCTCGGCGTCATATGATTTGGGTTTAACCTATAGTAGTAATACTCTTGTTTGTAAAAATATAGTAATAGTAGTATTATTTATTATTTACTCGCACCACCCGAAAACCATCCACACAAGGTCACACACACTAAAACCCCACCCGCAAATTCCACCAATCTCTACCCCATTTCCTACACCCACACCCACTTCCTCCACTCCCGTCATTTCTCCTCCAATCGAATCGACAGCAGCGACGACAACAAAGATGATGATGATGATGTGATGCAGAGCAAGATGATGACGATGATGAGAATGTTTTGGCGCCAAGGGTGGTGGGAAAAAGTTCTACAGGCCGGAGGAGAGAGAAAAGGAGGTGAATGATTTTGTTTAAATTTCTCCCCTCCCTTCCCTTCCCTTCCCTTATTATTTCATTTCACATGTACCAGATAATTATAGATAAAAATTTATTCCTTGGCATTAGACTATTTCTTTGGATTAATGTTCCATTTTGATTTAATTTGTTACTTTTTATGTTTTCTGATAGGTTGAATCCATATGATTCAAAGCCGTGCTATAGATTGCGGTAAATGGTGCAATGGATTCGAACAATATCGATCTTAGAAACGAATATTAATCGAGTATAAATGTTACATAACAGTATCAATACTTTAAAAAAATATTATATGTTAAACGAAGATGATACTAATGTATAAGAGGATACAATAAATATTATCAGATCATATTTATGTTATATATAATTTTATTTATTTATGTTTTTTAGCACACTCGCATACCCAATTCTAAGGTATTAGACTAGCTTGGTTATAGGTAGAGTTGGCAAAATGAGACATAAGACGGTAACACAACACGAACACAACATGAATTAAAAGGGTTAGGGTTGAATCTGTATAAGGGTTGACCCAAACACGACACGAGAATATAAGGATCAACCCGAGCACTACAAGTTCGACACGATTGACACGATTATATTTATATTTATATTTTTTTTCTCTTCTCTAATTAGTCATGTGTTAAAATATATCAATAAACTATTACTGGATCGTGTCATATTAAATTTAATTTTGCTGATAGTATGTTAAACAATTCGTTTCGTATTGGATTATGTCAAATTTAATTTAATAAATTATAATAAATAAGCTAAATGAATTACATGGTCGACACGGATAACATGTTTAATAAATGGATTGAGTTAGGGTTGAACATATTTGACAAGTACATTAACCAGATTTTTTTCGACAAGATTTCAACCCGACACGATCACGACCCACCGACACAAATTGGGAGCCCTAATTATAGGTATAGTGGAGAATGAAAGTTTTGAATAGCCAAATGGCGGTGAAATGATAGAGAGGCGGTCAATGGGATGAACAATCCGTTATGTGTAATTTACGGACATAAACATACATATATATATATATATATATGGGTAAATTGCATTGACACCCCCTAAGGTTTTGATCAATTCCATCTAGATATCGGTCAACTGATTTTGGACAGTGATATCCCCTAAGGTTTGCAAATTGTTGCAATGACACCCCCTGGAGGCATGAAATGACTTTTATGTCCTTAATCATTTTAATTTTTATGCAAAAAATCTAAGTTACCCTCATAACTAAATATTACATCTCACCCATTACCCCCAACCACCTTTTTCACCACATTCTTATTTTCAAAAAATCTACAATAATTATATAGGATATACAATATATATAATTTATTTTAAATACAATAATATCTAAAACATCTAAAATATATTCAAAAATCTATTTTAAAAGTAAATTATACTATTAAAAGTATTTTATCAATAATATAATACATAAATCAATAATAAAAACCATATTTAATTATTATTTTTAATTCTAAATATTTTACGATATAAATATTTCACAAACAAAAATAAAAATAAATAAAGGGTTATCATAACCATTATAACTATTACATACCTAATCATATATATTATTTTTTATGAAAAACAAAAACTTATATTTCTATACTATTGCCAATCAACAATTTTAGTGGATTTGTTAATAGAATTATATTTATTATTAAATATAATTTAGTAATAATTACTAATTTAAGTGAGAATCTCAAATAAGTTTTGGAACATGAAAGTAAAAATAAATAAATAAATTGTAACAAGAGTAAACAAAAAAAAAAAGGTGGTTGGGGGTAGTGGGTGAGGTAGGCATGGGGTAACTTAGACTTTTTGTACAAAAATTAAGATAATTAAGGGCCTAAAAGTCATTTTATGCCTGCAGGAGATTTCATTGCAACACTTTGCAAACCTCAAGGGGTGTCATTGTCCAAAATCAATTGACTGACATTTAAGTAGAACTGACCGAAATCTCAGGGGGTATCAATGCAATTTACGCTGTATATATATATTCATACTATCCTAAAAGTGTAAGCCCCTTGGATTATTTTTTCCCACTTTAATATAATATTTTAAATAAAAAAAATATTTGTTATATTATTTATTAAATCTATTTCATTAAAGAAGTGTATTAAATCTGTTTTATTAAAGAAGTGTGACCCTTGGATTATTTCTCCCCACTTTAATATAATATTTTAAATAAAAAATTTTTTATAGAAATTTACATGCATATGTATAGAAAGGACAAAAGTTTTTCACGCCCCATTAATTTTGGACTAAATACATTATTTTCTCTATATAAATTTTAAATTAAATTAAGATACACGTAATATATATACAATCTTTCATTATAAGGGGATTAATGCAACATGTTTAACCTCTTACCATTCTTGAAAGTTAGAATTAATTAAACAATTTTAACCATTACACCTCTTTACATTACAACTCACAATCATTAACAATCTCCTTATATAAATAGAACTCTATATTGTTTCGTGTAGGTTTTATGTCACGCCCCGTTATTCCTGATACCCCAATCTGGAGAATCAGCAAATCCCGAGGTATGACGTCACCGAAAACAACAACCAAGATTAATAATGACATCGAAATACATGGAATATGAATGAAAATGAAGTATTCCATGTCACCTGAGTGATAGAAACTCAGTAAACAAATCTAACGAAAATCCGACAGAGTTCCGTTTGTAAATGGAACATCCGGACAACCCAAAAACAACACACAGAATAACCTGCCCATAATAACAGAAATATAATCAATGGCACGCAACCCAACATTCTAGAAACCTACTAGGGCCGAGGTAGTGGAAAAGAACACCAAAACCTCTACACAACCCCTCTAACATCAATAGAGTCCCAAATGCTCAAATGAAAATACATAAATCATACGGTAGTGCCGAAATGATACAAAGGCACCCCAAAAATAATAAACACACATATCGTCGCCATCAACCTGGCTCCCAAGAGAATAAAAGAATACACAAGTATGACTACGGAAGGAGGAACAAAACTACCATCCCAAATCACCCGTATCGTCGCCGCCGAGTATGCCGTGCTGCATCTACCTGCAAACCTGTAATCTGTTGTGGGGGTGAGAAAAACTACGCGCTCACCATAATATCAAAACATCACTCTAATAGCCATTTAGAAAAGGCTAACCATCCCGTGTGCATGCATTTATCCTAGGCCAGTCAATCGTCTCAAATGGCACCCCGCCAATCCGAGACCCTATCAATAACCTCATCACTAACCTCAAGTACACTACGGATATCATAATAACTACAGATCAACGAAAATATAAACAACACATGTATATGTCTATATATATAACGTCTTGTAAATAACTAAGCCTGACACCTAGGCCTATAGACAACCAATTTGAACCCCACTCTCCTCTAGAGATACAACAAGGACCAACTATCTACCATACCATGTACCTAACATGCTGCTCAAGGTTCCTAGGAGGTAAATAGATCACTCACTAGGACTACCAAAAGTGAATCATCATAACCATGCCCACAACTCGATCATCGCTCGTAACTGACATCGCTATCAAATCATTCCTAGAAAGAAAGTCGCTCCCACCTTTTCTATCTTCAATTCAGTTCCTCTACTTACAATAACCAGTGAACCAACTCGTTCACTCGAAGAGACATAAAAAGGGAAGATACTATCCCCACACTGGATTCAGTAACCAACCAAACTATCTTTAACTCATACTGCATATCTAGGCACTAGACAGGGTTATTGGAGTCATTTAGTCCCAAACAGATGCCATGGTCCTCGGGTTTTTAAAGAAAAACGTTGAACCCTAAAGGATTCAATCGATTTTAAGAAAAAGCTAGGACCCGGTCAAATCTGTTTAGTTCCAATGCTTTCGAACCCACCCAAGGTACTACGAATCACACTACATGTGCATAAATCAATATCATGTCTCTTACCCGAGACTAAGACAAGGAAACTATAAAAACAAAGTGTGCCTTATGTATGTACAAAAAGGTAATCAATTCCATTCCCACCAGCATCACCATAAGATCTCCATAGTACTCTAAGATCTCAATATCACTATACCACAAACAGAGGGTCAATACAATTCTCAAATATTGCCAGTCTGTCTCAAAATTACTATCAAACGTCCACTCGGGAGTATGACAACTCAAACCATTATGGGTATCTCAAGTTACATTCAATGGATCCTTAAGACACAGGATAGTCCAACATTTTACTACTGATGTAGTGCTGAATAATATGTAAAGTTAAAACAACTCTAGTCCAGAGAAAAGGAAGAATGCTAACCTATCATACCCGGTTAGACCTCAAATCAACAATTCTTATATATCAACTAGAGTAGTGTATCGACCATTCCATAACCTCATATACAGATCAATGCTCAAAGGAATAGGGTCAAACTAATAAGCTCTATCCGACCCTTACTCAACCAATACTCCACACTACCGAAGAGGTCTATCAATCATCATATGATAATACTAATCACCAATCACAAATGCCTATGTGGCCAAGATCACAATTTCAACTAAGTCTCAATATATTGCTACCCAGCTCAACTAGAGCCTAACATACGGGGAACCCTTACGCCCCAAGGTCACTTTCACTTAGTTTTTTCCATAACTACCAAAGATAATCGTAAACCGTGGCTTCTTAATAATCCCCTTTTCACTTTTTACCTTTTAAATTTTAAGTTTTCACTATTTTCTTTACACTAGGAATGTAACACCCCATATTATTTCCCCAAATTTCTGGAATTATTTTTTGATTTAATTTCGGTTGTGTCGTCACTTGTTCATGACGTCATGGTTATTCTTGGTATCTCATGTGTAAATTTTTCGCGTTTATATCTTGATACGACGGGATGACGCGACCATTGACTTGTTGACTACTTCGTGGATTGTCGTTGGCGATTACGAAAATTGATGGTGAGTTTAATGTTTCGAACTGGTGAAACGTTGACGTGAGTTCTGGATTCGACAACACGACTTTGCGATTTCTCTTTGTTGACTTCGTGGACTTCTGTGGCTATTACGTGAGTTGACGTGACGGTAGTATTTCGAACTTAGTGAAATGTTTAAGTCGTCTCTTATTATTGACTCAGTGGATTTGTTTTAACGCATGAGGTTTAGTGCTGCGACTGGTTGATGATACGATTTGTATATCCGACGTTAAATGTTTTGACTCAGTTGTTCGAGTCTGATAGTTAGTGTTTCGGGCTTGATGAAACATTGACGTGAGTCTTTTTTATCGATTTCTTGATTTCGTTGTGACGATTCACAGCTAGTACTTTTATTGGGTGGCGACACGCTTAGTATGTCCGACATCCGAGGCTTTGACTCAGTCTTTCGAGTTAGGTATTTAGTGTTGTAAGGGTCCGACGTTCTTGTTTTCCCTTGTAATGGGATTAGTACCTGCTTTGTTTCTCGTGTTTTTACGTGCCCTATGTGTTGATGTGAATTTATGTGCCTTAGTTGTATGATTTACGTGCTTATGTGTATTTGTATTATCTTATTCGTTCTTCATGTTTGTACGTACGTGATAAGTGTAATGTGATTTTGTTTAAACTTGTAGCGTTTAGTACTTCGACTTGATGACACGTTTGGTTTGTTCGACATTTATGATTTTCATTCGATTGGGTTAGTGACGACTCCGATGATCGGGTAGTTGAGTCTCGTACCCGGAGTGTTTATTTTGACTTGTATTATTTTTTGACTATCTGTAGAGTTTACGGGGGGCGCAAGATATACATTGCGAGTCGATTCGTGATTTATTTTAGTTTATATCCGACTATATAGCTGAATTATTTATTTCGGACTTTATTAGTTATTCGGAGTACCGTGGGGTTTTCGGTGATTTAATTAGTGGATAAATTTTGTGCCCCAGAATTTTATTTGGGCCTATATTATTTATTTGAAGTCCGGTGAATTTTATGGGCTCATGTGGAATTATTTGAGTGTCCCCGATATATTTTATGGGACTCATTGTATTTATGTGTATTTAATTATAATTATATATTCATGGGAACATGTATATATGCGGGTAATTAATAATTAAATAAATAAAATATTGAATTATTATTGCCTAGTAATTAAAATATGCAATAATAATTATTTATTTGTTATTAATCAAAATGGGCAATTATATATATATATTAATGGAAAATGGATATAATATATATATATATAAATATAATATGTCTTGGGGTTAAAGTGTGAATTGACAAGACATTAGAGTCACACATATAAATATGAGAATTGGAGAGTTACTTTAGTAATTATAAAAAATGGGAAAATCACTTGTGCAATTATGTAAAAAGCAAGAGTTGGTTTTGTAATTGGCCTAAATGTAACACCCCGTTTCATTTTTCCTTTTTTCTGAATTATTCCTGATTTATTTTCGGTGATGACGTCATTTGTTGATGACGTCATGGTTACTCTGTGTATTTTACGAGTAAATTTTTCGCGTTTACGCTTGGATTTAATTGCGCGACTTGGCGGTCATCACCTTAACGACTTTATGGAGTATCAATGATGACTATGTGACTTGACAACAACGTTTAGTAGTATCGGACTTGGTGAAACGTTTACGTGTGTTCTTGTTATCGACTACGTGATTGAGTTGTGACGATTGACCGCTGGTGTTATTGACTAAATGGATTTGTTTTGACGCTTAACGTTTAGGGCTTTGACTCAGTGATTTGAGTTCGGTAGTTAGTGCTTTAGGGGTCCGACGTCCATGTTTCCCCTGGTTATGGGGTTAGTACGTGCCTTGTTTAGCTGACGTGCTCAGGAGTATTGATAGTTCTTTCGCTCGTTTTATTTATGTTTGTATATACGTGCTCTGTGTGTTAATGCTCTGTGTATTGATGTGGCATTAGGTGTTTTAGTTGCTTGACTTACGTGCTTATATGTATTTGTATTTCTATGCTCGTTTTTCTATGTTTATACGTACGTGATAAGTGTTAATGCAATTTTGTTTAAACCTGTAGCGTTTAGTATTTCGACTAGACGACACGTTTGGTTTATTCGGCGTTGCGATTTGAATCGGAGTTGTTAAGGACGCGTTTGGTTCGTGGGCTACGCGGTTTAGTTTCCAATGATTGAGTTTAGTGCTTTGACTGGGCTACGACCAGTGATTTTAGGAGTCTCGGTGAGTTCAGACTTTATTCGGGGTTTCGGTGATTGGTTTTGTAACCCGAAGTATTTATTTAGGGCTTATATTATTTGATTGACGTCTTGTGGACTTACGGGTTCATGTGTTATTATATGGAGGCTTCCGATATATTTTGGGATTATCGGGTATCCCGTTTATTTTTCGAGTTCGCGTGAGATACGTTGCGAGTCGATTCGGGATTTATTTTAGTTTATATCCGACTATATAGCTGAATTATTTATTCCGGACGTTATTAGTTATTCGGAGTACCGTGGGGTTTTCGGTGAGTTAATTGGTGGATAAATTTTGTGCCCCAGAGCTTTACTTTGGGCTTATATTATTTATTCGGAGTTCGGTGAATTTGATGGGCTCACGTAGAATTATTTGAGTGTCCCCGGTATATTTTACGGGGCTTATTTTATTTATGCGAATTTAACTATAATTATCTATATATGGGTTTCATACTCTAGATTATTTATTTTAGCCATATTATTTATTTGGGCGTTTTCTGTATATTTACAGGCACGTGTTGTATTATTTAAGAGTTCCCGGTATATTTTTGGGATATATTGTACACATATATCCATTTGATTGGGTATATGTATTTATTTTATTTTATTTAAAATATATATGTGGTATATAGATATATGGGATGTGTATCTGATAGTTGGAGAGAAGACCAACACATTCTCGAACGTTCTCCTGACAACTCACCCACTTCTCTCTTGTCTTCAATGACCGAACCAGTCCTCTATAGTCTGCAGCATGGATCGGATTGAGAGGGAGAGAGAGAGAGAAGCTCTTGACGAGAGAGGGAGAGAGGGGGGTTGTCGAAGAGGGAGCCGCACACACAGAGGCGATTTCGAGAGGGAAGGTGATGGCTGCCGACAGTGATCTGGTAAAATCGACGGTGGCTGGAGCGGCGTCGGCCATAGGTGGCACTTGCGGTGCGACCACGAGGTTGTGGTGGTGGTGTGACTCTGACAACCGCGTGTAGGGACGAGCCAATTCGTGTTCGGTCTGGGGTTTCGGCTAGGAGTGGACTTCACCGGACATGAGGGATGACGACGGCCAGGGGTGGCGCGATGGTGGTGTTGGCATGCAGAGGTGGTCACGCAGGTGGTGGTTCAGTTCAGCCGAGCGTGGTGACGAACAGGGAGGTGTTCGGTCGAACTGAGTCGAGTTGACTCAGTGGCGAGTTGTCTCGGTTCGGGCTGATTTTCGGAGGATAGCTCGGCCTCGGTACCGTGTACGTTATATCCGAATTTGGTGCGAAACCGTTAAACGGTTCTCCGGGAATTTCATATTTTCCGTATGAATTTCGGTTTCGATTTTTGTAGATTTGTTCAAATTAAATTATTAATTGCTAACGAATTTTAATTATATTGAATAGGGCGGTAAGGCGGTCATTTCGACATATTAAAAATAATTTTCGGACGACTTTGGGCGGTGAGCACTATTCACGGCCGGTACTGTCCACGGCGGGACTGTCTGTAAGCGTTTAAATTAGGTGGGGGAATTTTATATATATTTATATATATATATGTTTATCTAGCACTCACTAATAGTGCGTAGAAAATGCTAAGTTGCCCCGTTGTATGTTTATGGATAATAAAAGCATGAAATTAATTTCCTAAGCGATAAATGGAATTTAAGAATTTTAAAAAATTCACGAAATATCCATAAATGAATAAATGAGGTCGGGAATGGAAATTCCTTGGGAAATTAAATAAATTAATTCCCTGAGAATTTTTAAGAAATTAAATCCTACTTAAATTGGATTAAAATAGGTGGTTTAGTACCCCTAGACTTAAAGTAGGATTCTGTAGAATTTTGTGTAAAATTAGAACCTGTAATTAGCTCCTGGATTATATGTAGCTGAAATTAAAATACAGTGGGAGCGGGGCAAATTTGATATTGAGGGACGTAGGGTCGGTTAATAAATATTTCCTCTCTTATTTATATTTTATTGAAATTAAAAATAAGTTAAGGGGATTCACGAGAATAAGGGACGTTATAGACGTGATTTTAGTTCCCTAGTAAATTTTCTCGTAAATTATAAAGAAATTAAATTGTGAATTAAAATTATATAATTTTTTCCCTGAGGCTGATTAGTTTGAAAGCAATTATTGGGAATTAAATTAAAAGCATGCTGTCATATAAAATCTATAAGGATTGGGTAATTGAGAACCCGATTATTTCTGTGATAAAATGGAAATCGATTTACTGTATATTTGAAATTGTGAAGCATGCTTGATATGAGATTGTTTGGCTTGTATGCCATGTGATTGAGCATATTAAATTCATATGGAGACATTTGGCATTCATATAGCACAATGTTATATATATATTGTTTCGGTGCACGTTGCATGCCTCATTTATATAATGTGCATGTCTGGCTCGTTTGGAATGTCGCAACAACTGACCAGGGGTGGTCTAGCACCAGGGAGCTAGTAACTCTTAATTCTCTAGACATTTGGGGGTGAGGGCTTGGGCCTCACTTGCCGGTTTCCGCGCGGTCGTGGTATCTGCACTTTCTTTGGCGACGCCCACCCTTCCTGTTGTGGGTTTGTTGCCCCAACAGTGAACGGTTTGGGATTCCTGGATATTTGTTTCACTCTTTAGTGGCTAGGGTTGCATTGGAGTTGCATAGTCATGGCATTTACATTCATATTGGACATTTATTTGATATGTACTTGCCAGTTATTATTGATTATCGATATTGAGTATGTGATGTCTGAGTTGTAATTAAATAGTTGTATTATTCTCTTTGGCGCTAAGGCGCGGTGTTTGTAATTAATATTTTAACTATGGTTAAATTATAATGACTATTTAAAGATTTAACATTGTAAAGAAAGAAAGAAAGTTTGACGATAATAAAAACCTGGATTAGTAGAGCCATGGTTGACATGTGTTCCAGGTGATTACGTGGACATAGATGGAAAGAGGTTTTGAGAATTAATTGTTTCCCCCTTGAGTTGGAGTTGAGTTGAGTTGGCTCGTCATATATTGAGACTTAGTTGTGGTTGTGCCTTTGGCCACATAGGCCTTTGTGATTGGTGATTAGTGTTATCACTGGATGATTATTAGACCACTTCGGTAGTGGGAAGAGTTGTTCAGGTTATAGGTCGGGTAAGACTCGTTAGCCTGACCTTATTTCTCTTGACTTGTGTATTTTGAGCTTGTCGCTCACCCTTCCACTTTAAAAGTGTTTCGAGTAGTAAATGGTTTTTAGCCGTGTGCCTTGAAAATCTCCTTTCCTATATGTTCTGGCAAAGTTAGTGAACTCTGGGCATGGTTTGTCTCGTTCTTGAGACTCGAGGTCAGTTCTGAGATCTAGATATATTTTAGAGTTGATTGTTTCAGATTCCTCCTAGTTGTTCTGAGGAACATTTGAATCCCGGTGTTGGTCTGGTAACCTTTGAGGATTTGTTTATAGGTTCCTATGTTAAGTTGAAGATCTTAGAACCTGTTTCGAAATAAGTTTGAATGTGACTTTAAAGTGATATTGAGTTGAACCCTAGTAGTTCTTTTTCCCGTGTTAAAGTTTCTCGGGTTTTAACCCGAACATGTGTTTCTGAGGTTTCATTCCTTAAGGTAAGAAATATGATTATTTGTGGTTGTCTGTGGATCTTCTCGGGTAAGAGAAGTGAGGTTAAGTTAAGCGCACATAGTGCGATTCCTAGTGTTTGGTTGGGTTAGGAGGCATTGGAACCAAATATGATTTGACCGGGCCCTAGCTTTTTCTTAAAAACCGGTTGAATCCTTCGGGGTTCAACATTTTTCTTTAAAAACCCGAGGGCCATGACATCTGTTTGAGACTAAATGACTCCAGTAACCCTTTCTTGCGCCTCGATAGGCGGTATGAGTTAGAGGTGACCTTATTGATTTGTACCCTTTTTAGTGCCTTGATAGGCAGTGTGAGTTAGAGATAGTTCGGTTGGTTACCGAATCCGATGTGGAGATAGGACCTTCCCTTTTTAGGTTTCTTCGAGTGAACGGGTTGGTTCACTGGTTGTTGTACGTAGAAGAATGGTTATTCCCTTTCGATAGTCCTAAGGAAGGACCTATATACCTCCTAGGAACCTTGAGTAGCGTGCTAGGTGCGCGGAATGGTAGATAGCTAGTTCTGGTTGTATCACTATATGAGAGTGTGTATTCGATTGGGTGCCTTCCTACACCAGGTGCTAGGATTAGCTGTTTACAGGACTTATATCTATATATATATGTGTATATATATATGTTGATTCGACATGCGTATATACGAGTGGTAGATATATCTTATGATCTGTGTTGTTTTACGACTCTTGAGTAGTTTCGAGATTAGTTGCGAGGTTATTATTGGGTGTCTCGGATTGACGGGGGTGTCATGGTAGACGATAGCTTGACCTAGGATAGATGCATGCACACGGGATGGTTAGCATTTTCTAGACGGCTATGAGTGTGATGTTTTGATATTACGGTGAGCGCGTGGTTTTTTGCTCACCCCTTACACACAACATTTTCAGGTTTGCAGGTGGACACAGCACGACGCGTACGGCGGCAATGGTACGGGGGATTTGGGACGGTAGATTTATTCTTCCTTCCGTAATCATATTTATTATTCTTTTATTCTCTTGGGAGCCAGGTTGTTGGCAGATTCCCTTATATTGTATATTCAGTTCATGTATTTATTGTTTTGGGGTGCCATTGTATCTGTTCGGCACTACCATTTAATTTTATGTATTATTATTTGAGCTTGATGGCTCAGTAGGTAGTTGTTGTTTTGGGGTGCCTTTATACCTTTTCGGCATCGCCATATAGTTTATGTTTGTATTTGAGCATTTGGGGCTCTATTGATTTTAGAGGGGTTTGGAGAGGTATTGGTGTTCTTTTCCATTACCTCGGCCCTACTAGGTTTCTGGAATGTTGGGCTACGTGCCATTGTTTCTATTTCTGTTGTTATGGGCAGGTTCTTTCGTTGTGTTGTTGTTGGGTTGTCCGGATGTTCCATTTATAAACGGAATTCTGTCGGATTTTTGTTAGAATTCCTTAATTGAGTTTCTATCACTCAGGTGACATGGAATACTTCAATTTCATTCATATTCCATGTATTTCGGTATTATTGTTAATTTCGGTTGTCGTTTTCTGTGACGTCATACCCTGGTATTCACTGATTCTCCTTATTGGAGTCTTAGGAATAACGGGGCGTGACACTAAATATATATACATATGAACGATTGCTATGAGAAAATGGGTGTCTGATCCAGAGCTCTTTTTTCTTCTTTTTGCCGACATCCTCCTACTCTTTAATTTTGGATATTTATTTTCTTTACTTTGCTCCTCCTTTATCAGCAACACTTGGGTCCTCTTCACGGATTGCTAGAGGAAGCAGGAAAGAAACTGTCGAGAAAAGGAGGAAGAGAACAAGCTGTGCACAAGGGCAGCTTGGTTGAGGTTGTCGGCTTAACCGCAATAGCCAGGAGGTAGCAGCGACAACCTGGTGGTGCGACGGTGCACGACGATGATGTGAAGAGAGGGTTTCAGCCGCGCGTAGGGGCGAGCATATTTGAGATTGTCCTAGGGTTCGGCCAGTGGTGTGTTCGCTGGAGAGAGGATTGGCGACGGCTAGGGTCGCTGGTCGTGCGACGACTGGTGGTAGTCGGGGCTGCCGAAGTTATGTATGGCAGCGACCAGTTTCGGGTTTGGCCAGTCCCGTGTTTGGTCGGACTGAGTCGGGTTGACTCAGTGGCGAGTCGGGCTCGGTTTGGGCTGATTTTCGGAGGATAGCTCGGCCTCGGTACCGTGTACGTTATATTCGAATTTGGTTCGAAATCGTTGAGCGGTTTGCCGAGAATTTTAGATTTTAGGTATGAATTTCAGTTTCGATTTTTGTAGATTTGTTCAAAATTGTTAATCGATTGCTAACGGGTTTCAACTATTTGAATAGGACAGTAAGGCGGTCGTTTTGACATATTCGAAATAATTTTCGGATGACTTTGGGCGGCGAGCACTATTCACAGCCATACTGTCACGGTGGGACTGTTTGTAAGTAATTAAATTAGGTGGGAATTTATATATATATTCTTATATATATATTCATATCTGACACTCACTAATAGTGCATAGAAAATGCTAATAAATCATCGTTGCATGTTTTTGGTTAAATAAATACATTTAAATTAAATTCCTAGTAATATATTGAAATCTAGGAGTTTTATAAAATTTATAAAATACCCATAGTTGGATTAGATGATTTGTGGAAATAGAAATACTTCGGAGAAATTAAATAGATTATTTATCATGAAAAATTAAATAGATTTTATTTCTCGGAGAAGTTAAAATAATTATAAACCTATTTAAATTAAATTGATATAGGCGGTTTAGTACCCCTTGAGCTCAAAATAGGTTTATAGAAAGTGTATATGGAAGTAAATCCGATTAATAAGTTTTCCCCTGTTGTTGATATTTGATTTAAATTAAAAATATGTTTGAGGGATTCACGAGAATGAGAGACGTTATAACTTAGACTTGATTTTAGTTCCCTTGTTGATTTTCTCGTAAATTATAAAAAAATTAAATTGTGAATTTAATTGTCTAATTTTTCCTGAGGCGAATTAATTTGAAAACAATTATTGGAATTTAAATTAAAAGCATGTTGTAATATAAAAATCTATAAAGATGGGGTAATTGAGAACCCGAGTATTTTTATAATAAATGGAAATTAATTAATGTGTAATTTAAATTGTGAAGCATGCTTGGTATGAGATTGGTTGGCTTTTATGCTGTTTTATTGAGCACATTAAATTCATATGGAGGCATTTTGTATTCATACAACACCATGGTATATATATAATTTTTCGGTGCACATTGCATGCCTCATTTATATCACGTGCATGTCTGGATCGTTTGGAATGTCGCAACAACAGGCCAGGGGGTGGTCTAGCACCCAGGGAGCTAGTAACTCTCGATTCTCTAGACGTTGGGGGTGATGGCTGGGCCTCACTCGCCGGTTCCCGGGCGGACTTGTGGTCTTTGCACTCTATTTGGCAACGCCCACCCTTCCTGTTGTGGGTTTGTTGCCCCAGTAGTGAACGGTTTGGGATTCCTGGATATTTGTTTCACCCTCTATTGGTTAGGGTTGCATTGGAGTTGCAATTGCATGGTCATGAGCATTGGCATTGCATGGATATTGCTGTTGAGATTATCTGTTTTTATTGCTTATTAATATTGAGCAGTTTATATCTGAATTTTAATTAGAGATTTATATTATTCTTTTGGGCGCTAGGGCGCGGTGCTTGTGATTGATATCTTAACTGTGGTTAAATCATAATGAAAGTTGTGAATTTCCTAGTGTAAAGAAAACCGTGAAAACTTAAAGTTAAAAAGTAAAAAGTGATCTTGGGGCGTAAGGATTCCCCGTATGTTAGGCTCTAGTTGAGCTGGGTAGCAGTATATTGTAATCTTGGCCACATAGGCCTTTGTAATTGGCGATTAGTATCATCGCAGGATGATTGCTAGACCTCTCCGTAGTGTGGAGTATTCCTGTTCCCTTAGCTTTTGAAATTTTGAGCTTATCGCTCATTCTTTCACTTTGACAGTGTATAAGTTATAGACGGTTCTTTGCCGTGTTTATTGAAAACCTCTTTCCGTAAGTACTCTTGGGAAGTTAAGTGAATTCAGGGTATGGTTTGTCCTGTTCTTGAATCCTCGGTCATATCTAGGATCTTTTTAGCCAAATATTCAAAGTTTTGAAAACTTAAAACTTGGGGATTTTTCTAAAACGTGTTCTTCGCTTACCCCAAGACTTGTTAACCATTTTTGGAAAGACATAAGTTTAAATACCTGTTTTATAAAATATGTTTTAAATTCTCAGTATCGAGAGTATCGGTGGAAATCTATTTTTGAAAGAAATTTCAAAAAATTCTATTTGAAATTGTTTTGTAAAAATCAGTGAATTAGGGCACTGGTTGCCCCATGTTTTAGAAATCTCGATGTTATTTCTGAGGTCATGGTATCGTTAGATATAATAACAATAACATAAGTGAGGTTTTTTGCTTTGCCTTTTATCGAGTGAGGGTTTGAGGACGTGTACAAGAAGGTCTTTGCCGATTCCTATCAACATGGTGCACCTCTTAGTAGAGGGGCGTGAAACCGCCGTGGAGACTGAGGTTGATAAATCCAGGTTTCTCCTAGCTTGTTGTCTAGAGTTCCTTCTGGTGCCCGATTTTGTTTGGGCATTCTTTCAGAATTATTTTTATAAGTTTTTAAATAAATGTCAAAGGTCTTCGGACCGGATTTAAAAGAAGTTTAAAAGTGATTTTTAAATGATTATTGGTTTGAACTCTAGTAGTTCTTCCTGCCCGTATAGTTATTTCTTGGGCTTGAGCCCAGACTTGTGATGTTGATTCACACACACCTAGTGTGATTCTTGTTGTTTCGGTTGGGTTCGGAGACGTTGGAACCAAATGAGATTTGACCGGGTCCTAACTTTTTCTTAAAAAACGGTTGAATCCTCCGGGGTTCAACATTTTTCCTTAAAAACCCGAGGACCATGACATTTGTTTGGGACTAAACGACTCCAGTACCCCATTCTAGTGCCTAGATAGGCAGTGTGAGTTAGAGATAGTTCGGTTGGTTCCCGAATCCGGTGTGGTGATAATACCTTCCCTTTTTATGTTTCTTCGAGTGAACGGGTTGGTTCATTGGTAGTTGTACGTAGAAGAATGGTTATTCCCTTTCGGTAGTCCTAAGGAGTGACCTATTTACCTCCTAGGAACCTTGAGTAGCGTGCTAGGTGCACGGTATGGTGGATAACTAGTCTTGTTGTATCTCTAGATGAGAGCGGAGTTTAGATTGTTTGTCTATAGGCCTAGGCGACAGGCTTAGTTACGTACAGGATGTTATATATATGTACGTAGATATATGTGTTATTTATGTTTTCGTTGATATGTAGTTCTTATGAGTTTCGTAGTTACTTGAGGTTAGTGATGAGGTTATTGATGGGGTCTCGGATTGGCGGGGTGCCTTATGAGACAATTGACTGACCTAGGATAGATGCATGCACACGGGATGGTTAACGTTTTCTAGACGGCTATGAGTGTGATGTTTTGGTATTATGGTGAGCCCCCGAGGTTGTGCTCACCCCCACACAGGTTGCAAGTTTGCAGGTGGATGCAGCACGACTTATGCTCGGCAGCTACGATACGGGTGATTTGGGACGGTAGTTTTACTCCTCTTTCAGTAGCCATACTCGTATATTCTTTCATTCTCTTAGGAGCCAGGTTGTTGGCAGATCCCCTTGTGTTGTATCTTCATTATGTGTATTTATTATTTTCGGGGTGCCTTTGTATCATTTCGGCACTACCATAGAGTTTTATGTATTCTTATTTGAGCTTGGTGGCTCAGTAGGTAATTGTTGTTTTGGGGTGCCTTTATACCTTTTCGGCATCGCCATGTGGTTTTTCTTTATATTTTCATTTGAGCATTTGGGGCTCTATTGATTTTAGAAGGGTTTTGGAGAGGTATTGGTGTTCTTTTCCACTACCTCGGCTCTAGTAGGTTTCTAGAATGTTGGGTTATGTGCCACTGCTTGTATTCTTCTTATTATGGTCAGGTTGTTCTGTTGTGTTGAATTTGGGTTGTCCGGATGTTCCAATTACAAATGGAACACTGCCGGATTTTCGTTAGAATTCTTTACTGAGTTTCTATCACTCAGGTGTCATGGGATACTTCGTATTCATTCCTATTCCATGTATTTTCTTGTTATCGTTGATTTTGGTTGTCATTTTCAGTAATGTCATATCTCAGGATTCGCTGATTCTCCGGATTGGAGTCTCAGGAATAGCGGGGCGTGACAAGGAAGCTCACAATTTTCATTGTAATTTAACCACGGTTAAAATATCAATCACAAACACCGCGCCCTAGCGCCCAAGAGAATAATACAAATCTTTAATTAAACTTCAAACATAACATACTCAATATCAATAAGCAATAATAACAGATAAGCACATGTCAAAAAAATGCTCAATATGAATGTCAATGCAATGACAATGCAACCCTAACTGCATGAGGGTGAAACAAATATTCAGGAATCCCAAACCGTTCACTGTTGGGGCAACAAACCCACAACATGAAGGGTGGACGTCGCCAAATAGAGTGCGGAGACCACAAGTCCGCCCGGGAACCGGTGAGTGAGGCCCAGCCATCACCCTCGATGTCTAGAGAATCGAGAGTTACTAGTTCCCTGGGTGCTAGACCACCCCCTGGCCAGTTGTTGCGACATTCCAAATGATCCATACATATGATATAACTGAGGCATGCAACCTACACCGAAATAATATATATATACTACAGTGTTGTATGAATGCAAAATGTCTCCACATGAATTTAATATACTCAATAAAACGGCATAAAAGCCAAGCAACCTCATACAAAGCATGCTTCAAAATTTTAAATTATACAGTAATTCACTTTCATTTATCTCAAAAATATATTCGGGTTCTCAATTTTCCGATACTAATAAATTCTTATAAGCTATCCCCTAACTTATCTTTGTAATTTCAATAAAATATAAACAATAGGGGAAAATCAATTAACTGGATCTACGTCCACATACACCTTCTATAAACCTATTTCGAACCCAGGGGGTACTAAACCGCCTATCTCGATTTAATTTAATTAGGTTTATAATTATTGTAAATTTTTTGAGAAATAATTTATTTAACTTCTCCAAAGGAATCTCCAACTCCAACATCGTTTAATCCATTTATGGGAAATTTATAAATTTTATTAAATTCCTAGATTTCCGTCTATCATTGGGGATTTAATTAAACGTTTTTATTTACCCATAAACATACAATGGAGATTTATTAATGTTTTCTACGCACTAATAGTGAGTGTCAGATATGCATATATATAATAATATATATATGTAAATTCCCACCTAAAATAAAGCTTACAGAACAGCCCCGAACTGTCCCGCCGTGAACAGTGCTCGCCGCCCAAAGTTGTCCGAAAATTTTCCCACTCGGACCGAAACGATCGCCTTACCGTCCTATTCAATATAGTTGAAACCCGTTAACAATCGATAAACAAATTTGAACAAATCTAACGAAAACCAAACCGAAATATCGTACCTATAATCTGAAATTCCTAGCGAACTGCTCAATAGTTTCGCACCAAAATCGAATATATCGTGTACGACATCGAGAGTAAGCTATCCTCAAAATTTCACGTCAAACGAAGCTCGAATCACCACTTAGTCGACCCAACTCGGTCTGGCTGAACTCGGGACTAGCGCACCATCACAGACACGAACTGCACCGCCGTCACCACCACGTCGCCGCGCGACCACCACCATCAAGCTCAGCCATGGCCGCCTTTGAACTCCGGCAAACTCCAGTTCCAGATCGCTCAATTCGTAACCCCAACTCTCTCCCCCCGTCGCGATTTACGGCTCCGCCGTCAACCACCCTCTCTACACATCATCGCCGTCCACCGTCGTGCCTCTACCTGCACGACGCCTCACTGTCATCGTCCCCTCTCTTTGACAACTCCAGCAAGGTCGCAAACCATACCCCTCATCTCGCCGTTTCACCCTTTTTCTCTCTATCTCGGTCTGTAAAGAAGAAGAATAGTGAAACGACTGCCATGATGAAGGAGGAGTTGTGGGTTGATGTCGTGTGGAGAATGAGATGGTGGTTGACGAAGAAGGAGAAACATGGAGATGCAGATCTGTTCCTCATCTCTCACTCTCCACAACCATTCACGTGTATATACATATACTCCTAATTGCAATTGTGACCTTCCAATCATTCAAAATTATATAATAATCCCAAAACAATATATATTTAATTACAATTAAATATATATATATACATAATAAATCCCGAAATAATATAACACGAGCCCGAAAAATAAACGGGACGCCCAATAAATAATATCACTGAAATAAATAATTCGGGGTATGAAACCCATAAATATATATAATCTGAAATAAATAACTGATCGACCCGCAATTAATATCACGCAAGCCCGTATACTCTACGAATAACTAATAAATAATATAAATCAAAATAAACACTCCGGGTACGAAAGATAACCGTCAGAACACAGAACAATTCCGAACTCGACCCCGACAAAAGATTGGTCTCAGTCCATTAATCCAAATTCTCGGTCCGCTAAATTAATAATCGAAAATCCCTGCTAATGACAACTCAAAACACGCCGCCTCAAGTGCGGAAAGCGAAAAGAAATCATTTAGCCTCAAATAATAATAAAGGGAAATCTAAAGAAAATCCCTAAACGATGACACGTGTATCCGAAAAATCTACGAGTCGCCTGATAAATAATACCAGCGAGGATAAATAATTCGAGCTACAAAATTCAACTACCGGAACATCGGGTCGTACAAAACCCATCGAATAACTACAAATAACTAAGGCACGAAAAGAGCCCAAAACAATAATCAAGTACAACCACATCAACACATAAGAGCACTTAGAAACACGAAGAAATAAACACACCAAACAAACAAAACACGTACATACAAACACTAAGTACATCAGTCAGACAAGGCACACACTAAACCAAATATGAAAGAAAACTATAACTCCTCACGTCACCCAACACATCCTAAACCTAACAAAATGCTAAGTGATAACGTTTCAACTGTATCTCATAAATACAATCACAGAGAAAACGAGAAAGGAGAATACAAATACTTCTAAGCACGTCAGTTAAACGAGGCACGTCAATCAAATGGAGCACGTACTAATCCCATTATAAGGGAAAACAAAACGTCGAACCCCTAAAGCACTAAATCCCGAACTCGAACAACAGTGTCGGAGCCTTAAACCTCGGTCACTAAACGTGCCGCCATCCAGTCGAAGCACTAAACGTCGAGTGTCTAAACGAATCCATGTAATCAGCACTAAAGCCCGCGTAAACCTCTAGCCACGTCCGAAATACAAAACATCAGCTCAAGTAACGTAATCATAAAAGAAACCCCCCGAAGTCACCAAAGAGACAATCGCAAAGTCGTGTTGTCGAATACAGAACTCACGTCAACGTTTCACCAGTTCGAAACACTACATTCACCGTCAATTCTCGTAATTGTCAAAGAAGTTCCACGAAGTAGTCAATAAGACAATGGCCGCGTCATCCCATCATATCAAGATATAAACGCGAAAAATTTACACGTGAAACATTAAGAATAACCATGACGTCATGAACAAGTGACGTCACAACCGAAATTAAAATCGAAAAATAATTCCAGAAAATTGGGAAAATAATATGGGGTGTTACATTTTATCTACAAATCAAGTTTAATATTATTTTATATTAGTTAAATAAGAATAAAACAATACCATCTTTTAATCTATACTTCTAAATCTATTTATATCTATGTCTATATCTAATTATCTAATTATCTATATTGATGTATATATATAATACTATTATTTTCTGTATATAAGATTTCATTGATTTCACTTATATTTCTTAACTTTTCCATCTATAATTTAATTTACCTATTAATGTACGTATTTCCCCTATTTAATTCTCATAAATTGTTATTCATGTATATAATTATCATTAATTATCCCAACCTTATACTACCACTTTCTTATCTTTTTTCATTACTTTTCGTCCCTTTCATAATCAATTTTCTGTTCTATATCATGACCAACAAATCACACACAAAAGACAATTTTCAAATTTTGCTTATTTACAAATATGGATATGGTTCTGAATATAAATATAAAAAAAGTGAAGAAGATTATTTGACGAAGATGATTTTCATTTGTTATTGTTGTTAACCTAAGGTTTTTCACCATGGGTAAATAAGATATTTTGATAATAACAAACCATTGAATGTGGTGCATTTAATGTCTACTTGAGTTATGCTTAATAGGTTGTTGATTAAAGATAAACTCAAGAGAGTTAGTGGATCCATGAGAAGATCAAACAAATGTGTTTAGAGCTCAAAAGACATTGAAGATAATGATGGAGATATCAATCCAAAACTTAAAGAATTTGAAGATCAAAGAATTGGGAAAAATAATCTTGGGTGAGTGCTAGATTAAATGTAAAGTTATTTTTGAAATAACTTATTTGAAAGCTCAACTCTTGACAAATTAGCATATAGGACCATGCATATCATTTACATCATTCATGAGTCCTTGAACCATTAATTTTAGACTATGAACATCATTGATGATACATTCATATATAAAGTCTTTGCTAAAGTTGAGTTAGTTCAAGCTTTCATAAGTTATGGAAGAACTCAACAAAGAGGTTGTTCTAGAACCTAAACTATTTTCATATCACTTGAAATGGATTCTATACGTGTATTAAAGTTTTGAACAAAATTGTTTCAATCATGAAAAGTTTTTGTCAAATATTGAGAATTTGTTTAAATTGAAATCTCAATATTATTTTTAGGAATGTCAAGGACCTTAATAAGTCTCTAAGACATCCTAGGAATGTTTCTATCTCATTTCGTAAATATCCCAAAAGATTTCTCGAAAAACTGTTATGTGGTCTAAGAGATTTAAATGAACCGTCATATTCAAACGACCATAAATCACTCAAAATGGGTTAAATGGAGCGATTCAAAAGCCTAAAATTAAGATATTGAAGTCAACTTTCCAAAAAGTTAAATAAATCCTCAATCCGACTTACAGAACTCGAGCTATGACCAAAAGAGTGGAACTGGATAAAACAGAGCTGAAATGAACTGTCAGTCGACCGACACTCAATGGTCAGTCGACCGAACCCTCTAGAGACTTTCGAGCCATTTTTTTGACATTTTTCAGTCAACTCACGAGAAATTTTCAGTTGATCAATTCGTCCTAGAATGTCTTCCAATGGTTATTTTGGGGTTCAAACTTTTCCAAAACTTCCCAAAATACCTCAAAACGGCTATATTTGTTTCCCACTCTATATATATGTCATATTTGAGTCAAATATTGTAAGAGAAGAGGGAGAGAGGAGTATGAAATTAATCTATCATTTGTGCTTCAATTTTGAATTCATTTTTGGGTAGAAAACTCCTAAATGAATCACCCCATGAGTATCATTCATATTTTCTCTTGTGATTCATCATACCATACTTGAGTTGAGCTTTTCATTTATAACTCTTAAGTATGTAAGGAAGTGAGTTTTGAATTTCTATATCTATCTATTGTAAGATAATGTTGTACCACTCAATTTCAATTATTATTCTTTGTGAGTGAAAGACCAAGAAGTTATCTTGGCATGGGAATAGTTTTTTAAAGCTTTGTAAATGTTTCTCTCAACCTTGAAGAGAGAGGATTAGGTTAGCTCTCCACCCGGAAGCAAGAGTGATTGAAAGCTGACTCTCCACCCGCAAGAAGGAGCATGTAAGGGTTTGTTTTTCATCCGCAAGAAAAACACGATAGTGGAATCCTTGAGAGGTTTTCTCAAGGCATGGACGTAGACCAAATATATTGTTGAACAATGTAAAATCTCGATGTATTTGGCTTGCATTTTCTCTATCCCTTAAACTCGTTACTTTATATGCAATTTACAAATCTTGAACTCCTTATCTATTTTATGCTATGAAATTGTTTGTGGCTATAAATTCATAAGGAGTATGAGAAAGTGTTTAGTTGAAGTAGTTGATTGGATTGTGAACATGATTGGATTATAGCTTAGACTACCATCTCATTTATTTAGCTATAATCTATGTGCACACCAAGTGTTTGATAAAATTCATATTCAACACACCTTAAAATAAAATGATTATATGCACCCCAAGTGTTTGACTAAATGCATATTCAATATAAGTTTATAATTGAGAGTTTATGTGTGAACTCAATATTTGATAACTTTTCATAAACTCTACAAGACGTTCTTCATGACAAATTATACTTCACATTATGTCTCTATAAATGAGGAAAGTGTTATTACATATTTAATTGAATTGCATACTTGGGTGCATGAATTATTTTCTATTCTACTTGACTTAACTATATATATAATTGCGTACCTCATTGATCATGATTTAATGTATGAATTGAGATAAACACTTAAAAAATTATTTTATTCACTAGGTGTTTGACTAGAACTCTACAAAGATTCTTTTCATGACAAATAACATATTTACTTGGTGCATGAATTATTTCACTTCTACTTGAATAAATGAGGCATGTATTTAATTGTGTAAATCATTATTGCATGATTATAAGTATGTAATGTGAAAGTCACTTAAGAGATTATCTAAATCACTAAGTGTTTGACTAGAGTCTTATGATGTTTCTCTTTATCAAAATAAAGTCAAACCGAAAAAGTTTCAAAGCTTGTCATTGACCCTATTCACCCCCCCCCCCCCCCCCTCTAGGGGTTAATATGTGGCCCACAATTGGTATCAGAGCATCGGCTTTATTCTTGCCTTAACCGGCTTAGAGTTGATCCATGACAAACTTCGAAGGTTTTTCCCTTACGATTAGGTTATTTAACCTTTTATTCTCCTATGATGTATTCAAGTTAGTTATATGCATTTAAAGGCTAAAGAAGAATGCTTTTATATTTTATAAAAGGGAAAAGTGTTTTTAGATGATCTCTAGTGCCCAATGACCATTGAATATGTACATGTCATAAAAGAATAATTTTAATGATGTTATGCAATGTTTGAGACATCTATGTGAAATGTGGTAATTTATACATTGTATTGACTTTGTTAGTCACTAATTAACCCTAGAGGGGGGTGAATAGGGTGTTCAAAAATCTATTTCAATCTTTTTGGATATTAAAGCAAGCTATATCAAATTAACAACTACTTTAAGAAACAAGTAATTATTTCAATGATAAATTCAATTTAAGAGATCTAGTAAATTATCACACGATTAATATAGCATGCACAATATTGAAGTAAAGAGAAAGAGATAGAGAGATTGACACCGTGATTTTTTTGAGGTTCGATAACTCTACTCCTCGGCTCAAGAACCCCTTCTTGAGACTTTTCTCGATCCTTTCACAATGGTCTTTCCTTCATAGGTGGAATGGAAAACCTTTACAACACAAGCTCACAAGCTTGTCTCTCAATCAAGAGAACAATCCTCTCTTGAAAAACGTTGGACTTCACTTGTTCGAGATTACAAAAATTGTATGTAATCAATTGTATCACTCAAGAACAAAAACACTCAAAAACCTTAAGGTTTTTATGAAAGATAAATCAAGATAAACTCAAGTGTTTTTGGTGATTTCTCAACAGATCTAGATATGTATTCTCAAAGGATATAATCAATGAATAATATTTGAAGAATAAGAAGAAATACTAGAGTTTGAATCTTCTGAGATTTTGCAGAAAATCAGACATTTTGCTTCCTTGCCTTCAATGATTTTTTCAAAGAGTGTATATGAAGATGAAGACTTAGTATTTTTTTCACATATAGAACCACACTATTACAAAACACTCATCTCTTTCTTTTTATATGGAGGCTTTAGGGTTTTGAGATTTGATATCTCATTTGAAAAGAGACGAGCCGTTTCAAAAAGTTTAAGACAGTTGGCTTAAATGATGGAAAAAAGTTTCTGTAAAGATTCAGAATAATGATGTTTTAGTCGACTACACAACAACCTTTAGTCGACTATACAGTCTCTTCAAATAATTCATAATTCATCGTCTTGGTTCAGTCAACTACACATAGAGTATTAGTCGACTACATGGTGTTCTTTAGTCGACTACATGAAAACTTAGTCGACTAGATGGTGGTCTTTAGTCGACTACGAAGAAGCTTTAGTCGACTAAGGGATGTGATGAAATTCCAGTTAATCTTCGTCATGATTTAGTCGACTACTTTAAAGGGTTTAGTCGACTACATGGTGGTTTAGTCGACTACATGATGTGTTAAGTCGACTATAGCTCAATTTGAAATAAGACCCTAAGTTTTGTCATGGTTTAGTCGACTACTTGATAAGTCTTAGTTGACTATGAATTCAAAGAAAACTGGTTTTTAAATCATTTTTCGTTCATTTTGAATTCGGTTAATTTATTACTCGAGCTTATAAGATTTTACCAATACATAAAATACCTTGTTACAATGATCGCACCCCGACTTATCTACCTCGAGTCTTGAGTCTTTCACTTTCGCCTTTTAGTTGAATATTTGATCCTTTTCCGTTTTCGTGCATTAATTTCTTTCTTGCTTTTTCGCTTTTGTGTAAGCTTTCTTTTCGAGCAAGTTTTCGAGTCCTTCTCTTGTCTTTTACTGAAAACATGTAACTTGATTTTTCATTAGTTTCAAACACTCTTTAATGGTTTGTTATCATCAATTTTGGTATTGTTTTCCGAAACTAAATTTCAAGGCCAACAATCGCCCGTTTGATGATGACAAAACATTTTTTGTTTGCTTGGTAGTGGTGAGACATCAAGTGATGCCCCCTCTCAACATGTGCATAAAATTCTTTGTTCAAATGATCCCCCTTTGTAAATAAAATTTGCAGATTAATGGGCATTTCGATACAACTACTGTTTAGGCACATTTGAGATAAAAAAAACAGCGTTTCATAGATGATTCAAATTAAGTACAAGTTGTTACACTAATGAAAAAGGAAATAACAACAACAAGCTAATGACAAATAATGAAACACTGGATACTACCATGGCATAATTTCTCCCCCTTTTTGTTAGCGTCGAGGGGCGTGCGGACGAGGGCTTGCGAGATCAAGACGAAGATCATCAATGGAAGAGGCGAGACCAGAGATACGGATAGAGATTTCTTGATCAAAATCATCTAGGCGCTCGTTGACCTTTTGAATTGCTTCCATATTCTTGGTGACAGTTTCATCTAGGCGCTGAAGCAATTGGTCCTGTTGCTTAAGTATGTCAGCATTGCTCTGAACAACCCCAAGAATTTGGTTAAGAAGAGCAACATGAGCACTATTCTCGAAAACATGTAGAGTAGAAGCATTGTCCAACGGAGGAACTGAGGAAGAGGCTTCTTGGCGCGGTGCAGAAGTGCATGTGGCTAGGCGTGGATGAGGAATAGGTATTTTATCGGCAATTAAATTTCCTTCGGCATCAGAGGTGATTTGCATATGTTTGACATGAGTAGGGTCGAGAAAAATATGATGATGCTCGGACACCTCATTGGGAAAAGAAAAGTCGTCTTGCTGAAGTAGATAGGTAATATGGGCAGGAAAGAAAAGCGGATCGGATGACTTACGCTGACAAGTAAGAATAACAGAGTGGAAAATAGTAGCTAAATCAACTCTTTTTTCTGTCATAATGCAATAAACAAGAAACGCCTCCATATGTGACACACTACTAGGACTACCAATTTTAGGCAAAATAGAATAGGTAATGACATTATGAATTAATCTTGCCTCGGGTAGGAGCATAGAGGCGAGAAGGCAGGTTGTCTGCGTGGTCTCTTTGTCGATGCAAATTGTCCGAACTGCCTCAAGACAATCAAACCCATTAGCAGTGTACCAATCCTGCTTTGAAAAATGGCAGACTCTGTCTTCAGAAAGCGAAAATATGCGATGGATTTCCCTGTCTGGAAAAGTCACATCGCGACCCGCCAAATGAATCCGAAGATGTGGGAGAATGTATTCCTTGCGATTTTGTAAGGAAGCATAAAATGCTTTAACAACATGGGGAAGAGCAGGAATGTCGAGAGAAATGAAGAAATCCCAACCGATAGCTCTGAATAATTCAAAAGTTCGAGCCCCAATATCAGTGTAAAGAGTTCGATTGACGATTCGACACGAGGTAGGAGGACGATGGTCAAAGATGGTGATGAATTGATTGCGAGCACTTTCGCCCTCAAGAAGAACCTCAAGAAGTAGAGGTGCGTCCGAGTCATCTTCCTTTATAACAGCTAGTACGAAGGGAGAAACACGTGGAGTGGTGGAGCTTTAGCCACCATCAATTCGTGAGTGTTTTCGGTTCAAGCCACGAGTTTTGGGTGCCATTTGTAGAAGAGAAAGTGTGAATATATATATATATATATATGTATTGATATATAATGGTGTATATATATATATGTATGAGATAAAGAGAATGGGTATAATGAAATTGGGTGAAGAATTTATAGGGAAATAGATGGAAATGTGAATTGAATGAGAAATGGAGAGGGAATGGATGTGGAAATAAGGGGTTGAGAGTTTTAGAGAAAGAGAGGGAATGGATTTGGATGAAGAATGTGGGAGAGGCGAATGAAGAAGATGAAGTGGAGGCTAGGTTAAATAGAGGACATAGTCGACTAAGGGCTGGTTGAGTCGACTATGTGGGCCATTTAGTCGACTAAGGCTAGGGGTTTAGTCGACCAAGAGAGGATGAAAGTTATGAATGAAATGCAAGAAGTGAGTAGTCGACTGTGAGCACTAGTTTAGTCGACTAAAGCAAAAGAATTTTTGAAAAAATATTTGAAAAATGGTGAAAATAGGTAAAATAAATAAATAAATAAAAAATAAAAATAAAAATAAAAAAAAAACAAAATATGAAAGAATTTAGGTTAAAACATCAATATCCATGGCCATTCCGATTTCTGTACAAATTTTTGAAAACGATTCATCAGCGAGCGATTTAGTAAAAATATCCGCTAATTGATTTTTAGTGTCAATAAAAACTAATACAACGTCTCCTTTAGCAACATGATCACGTAAGAAATAATGCATAATCTCAATGTGCTTGGTTCGTAAATGTTGAATAGGATTCTTAGATATACAAATAGCGCTTGTATTATCACATTTAATGGGCACATGATTGAAGACAAGACCGAAATCAAGTAATTGTTGCTTAATGTAAAGAGTTTGAGCGTAATTACTGCCGGCTGCAACGTATTCAACTTCGGCCGTAGATAATGCAGCGGAATTTTGTTTTTTACTTAACCACGATACTAGAGAGTGTCCTAGAAAGTGACATGTGCCACTTGTGCTTTTTCGATCCATTCTACTTCCCGCAAAATCGGCATCCGAATAGCTAATAAGATCGAGTGAAGTCCCACGTGGATATCAAAGCCCTAAGTTAATTGTACCACTTAGGTAGCAAAAAATACGTTTCACGGCAAGTAAGTGAGATTCTTTAGGACACAATTGAAAATGAGCACATAGGCACACACTAAACATTATATCCGGCCTACTAGCGGTTAAGTAAAACAAACTACCGATCATGCCTCTATATTTAGTAATGTCAACACATTTACCATTTTCATCTTTATCAAGCTTAATAGAGGTATTCATAGGAGTTATGGAATGTTTGGTAACCTCCATACCAAATCGCTTTAGCAAATCTTTAGTGTACTTGGATTGGCTAATGAATAAGCCATCTGAGCTTTGCTTGATTTGCAGCCCTAAAAAGAAGTTCAACTCACCCATCATGCTCATTTCAAATTCATTTTGTATAGTTGTAGTGAATTCTTTACATAAAGAATCATTTGTTGAGCCGAATATAATGTCGTCAACATATATTTGAACAATCAACAAATTTTTCTTAATGGTTTTTGTAAAAAGTGTGTTATCAACTTTCCCTCTTGTAAAACCATTTTGTGTCAAAAACCCGCTAAGTCTCTCATACCAAACTCTAGGAGCTTGCTTTAAACTATATAGAGCCTTAGCCAATTTGAAAACATCATTTGGAAAAATGTTATTTTCAAAACCGGGTGGTTGCTTTACAAAAAATTCTTCTTCTATGACGTCATTCAAGAAATCACTTTTAACATTCATTTGATAAAGAGTAAAAATTTTATATGATGCAAATGTAAGAAGCATTCTAATTGCTTCTAATCTAGCTACGGGTGCAAAAGTCTCATCGCAGTCGATGCCTTCCTTTTGATTATATCCTTGAGCTACCAATCTTGCTTTATTTCGAACAATTACTCCATTCTCATCTTTTTTATTTCGAAAAACCCATTTTGTGCCAATTATAGTTTGATTTTCGGGTTTAGGAACTAAATACCAAACTTGATTACGTTCAAATTGATTTAGTTCATGTTGCATTGCTGTGATCCAAGAATCATCACATTGAGCTTCGTGAAAGTTCTTGGGTTCGATTTGAGATACAAATGTCATGTGATTGCAAAAGTCTTTAAGCTGAGATCTAGTACTAACCCCTTTTGATGAATTACCTATGAATTGATCAAGAGGGTGATTGTGTACAATCCTCCATGATTTACGCATTGAGTTGGTCAAGTCATCATTGGATTGATGCTCAACTTCACTCTTTTCCTTTTGGCTACTAGATGAGTTGGAGATATTGAGAGTATTTAGATTATCCTCAATCCCTACAACCTCATCTTCTTCTAGATCAACTCTAGGTGATGGTGGTGAAGGTGATTCATCAAAGACAACGTGAATTGACTCGACCATGGTTAGAGTCCTCATGTTAAATATTCGAAAGGCTCTACTTCTTAAAGATAACCCTAGGAAAATTGATTCATTCGATTTGGAGTCAAATTTTCCTAAATTATCTTTATCATTTAGCACAAAACATTTACACCCGAACACTTTGAAATACCCAATATTGGACTTTCGACCATTCCACAACTCATAAGGTGTTTTTCCCAATTTCATTCGAATAATGACTCGATTAATTATATGGCAAACGGTATTTACCGCTTCCGCCCAAACGCTTCGGGGAAGGTTGTGTTCGTTTAACATGGTTCTAACCATTTATTGAAAAGACCTATTATTTCTTTCAACTACACCATTTTGTTGAGGGGTTCTAGGGGCCGAAAGATCATGAGATACACCAAGTTCATTACATAATTTCTCTAAGTCTTGATTTTCAAATTCCCTACCCCTATCATTTCTAATTTTCTTGATTTTCAAATCTTTTTCATTTTGAATGATTTTATAAAATTTATCAAGAATGGAGTGAGTTTCATTTTTATGAGCAAGAAAGTGAACCCAAGTATATCTAGAGTAGTCATCGATTATAACAAGTACAGAGAGTTTCCCGGCTAAGCTAGCCGTTCTCTCCGGACCAAAAAGATCCATGTGAAGTAGCTCTAATGGTCTAGAAGTGGTAATGTCTTTCTTTCTCTTGAAAGAGGACTTTACTTGCTTGCCTATTTGACATGCGCTACATACTTTATCTTTTAAAAATTTAGTCTTCGGGAGGCCTTTGACTAAATCATTTTTGGATAAACGATGAATGAAGTCCATGCTAGCATGTCCTAGGTGTCTATGTCATAACCAACTATTTTCGCTAGATGTGATGAAACATTTAACATCTTGTTCATGCAATTCACATAGCAACATAGTATACAAATTTCCATTTCTTTTAGCATTAAACAGTTGTTTCCCATCTTTCTCAACTATGCATGCATTTGACCTAAAGATAACATCATAACCCTTGTCACACAATTGACTAATGCTAAACAGATTATGGTTTAAACCATCAACCAAGAGCACATTATCTATAGAGAGAGAAGATGATATACCAATTGAGTCAATCCCTATAATGTTGCCTTTAGAGTTGTCTCCAAAAGTTACGTTTCCTCCTTCATAGGGTTTTAGAGAAATGAACTTTGATTTGTATCCCGTCATATGCCTTGAGCATCCGCTATCAAAAAATCATTTTTCCTTTTATGCGGATTTCAAGCATACCTACAAAACAAATTTAAGTAACGTTCATTGGTACCCAATCTATTTTGGGTCCACTAAGGTTAGATAGAGATGCAATAGTTCCTTTTGGAACCCAAATCATTTTTGTTACTACATTCTCCTTTCTATGAAAGCATGCAATAGTTCATTTTGGAACCCAAACCATTTTTGTTATAAATTTCTTCTTCCTATGAAAGCATGCATTAGCTTTGTGTCCCTTTCTCTTGCAATAGTAGCAAGTAATATATTTATAATCATTTGAAGATGTGTGAGATGATTGTCTTGTAAATGTACGACTAAATGTTTTTCTCTTTTTCAAAATAAGAGCATCTTTGTTAAAAACATCATACCCTAGACCACTTTTATCAAATGATCCTCTTTGTCTTCCTAATATAATGCTTATGTTCTCCTTTTCTTTTGTAAATTTAGCTAAAACATTTATTTGATCATCTATAGTTCTTTTCAAACAATTATTTTCCTTTTCTAGCTCAATGCTTTTGTCATTGCATGAATTATCTAAGTTGGAATTAGTAGAACTACATGAAGATTTAGCTTTCTTAAGTAGAATATGTTTGCTAGCTAATTTTTTAAATTCATCATGTAACTCTTTAAATGCATCTTGCAATTCATTATAATTGAAGAGAAGTTCATCATACGACAATTTGGATTTATCTAATGCATGTGAATTTAAATGTACCTCATCTTCATTTACCATAAGACAAATATTTATCATTTCCTCACCATTCTCCTCCTCATCCGAGTAACATGAGTCGTAGTCATCCCATGTAGCATTCATAGCCATCTTGTTTGGCCTTTTCTCGTTTTCCTTTTTTAGCTTGAAATAATCATTCTTATAGTGTCTCGACTTTCCGTAATTGAAACAAGTTAGGGGTTCCCTTTTGCTAGACTCGCCTTTTGGTTCGATTATCCTCATGAATCTTCCACCGTTGGCTATCTTTTTTTGAAGGAATTTCTTGAATTGTTGGGTGATCAAAGCAATGTCCTCATCCACTCCTTCTTCATTCGACTCATTGGCTTCATTCTTAGTAGAGGCTTGCAAAGCTACACCTTTTATTGGCTTGGTGTCTTTTTCACGAGATTTTAAAGTGATTTCCCAAGTGAGAAGAGAATTGAATATCTCATCAAGACTCATGGTGTTAAGATCATGTGCTTCTTTGATTGCCGTTACTTTTGCATCCCATTTGGCCTGAAAACTTGTAAGAACTTTGCGTGACGCATCGGATCTAGGAATAATTCTACCAAGATTCTTTAGTCCATTCAAAATATTTATAAAACAAAACATCATAGAATTTACATTTTCATCATCTTTCATGGCAAACAATTCATATTCATGCATGAGTATGTCAATTTTGGATTCTCGTACTTGAGAGGTACCTTCATAAGTTACCTCAAGCTTATCCCACATTTCTTTAGTCGTTGAAATAGTAGATACACGATTAAATTCATTTGGACTCAATGTACAATTTAGATTTACTTTGGCTTTAGCATTGTAAGACATGAGCTTACGGTCATCATTATCCCACTCATTGGGTAATTTGGGAACGGTTTTTCCATCAACGACTTTGGTTAACACAAAAGGACTTTCAATGACTACTTGCCATATTTGGTAGTCAATAGCTTGAAGAAAATCTATCATTATAGTCTTCCAATAGCTATAGTTTAATCCATCAAACCATGGGGGCCTATTGTTAGATTGTCCTTCAACATGAGTGACTAAATTTAAGGCCATGATCGTTCTCTAAGACGGTTAAGTCTAAAACGGATAGAGATTAGGCTATGATACCAATTGTTAGTCACTAATTGACCCTACAGGGGGGGTAAATAGGGTGTTCAAAAATTAATTCAATCTTTTTGGATATTAAAGCAAGCTATATCAAATTAACAACTACTTTAAGAAACAAGTAATTATTTCAATGATAAATTCAATTTAAGAGATCTAGTAAATTATCACACGATTAATATAGCATGCACAATATTGAAGTAAAGAGAAAGAGATAGAGAAATTGACATTGTGATTTTTTCGAGGTTCGGTAACTCCTACTCCTCGGCTCAAGAACCCCTTCTTGAGACTTTTCCTGATCCTTTCACTATGGCCCTTCCTTCACAAGTGGAATGGCAAACCTTTAAAACACAAGTTCACAAGCTTGTCTCTCAATCAAGAGAACAATCCTCTCTTGAAAAATGTTGGACTTTACTTGCCCGAGATTACAAAAATTATATCTAATCAATTGTATCACTCAAGAACAAAAACACTCAAAAACCCTAAGGTTTTTATGGAAGATAAATCAAGATAAGCTCAAGTGTTTTTGGTGATTTCTCAATAACTCTATATATGTATTCTCAAATGATATAATCAATTAATAATATTTGGATAATAAGAAGAGATACTAGAGATTGAATCTTCTGAGATTTTGTAGAAAATCAGACATTTTGCTTCCTTGCCTTCCATGGTTTTTTCAAATAGTGTATATGAAGATGAAGACTTAGTATTTTTTTCACATATAGAACCACACTATTACAAAACACTCATATCTTTCTTTTTATATGGAGGCTTTAGGGTTTTGAGATTTGATATCTCATTTAAAAAGAGACAAGAGCCGTTTCAAAAAGTTTGAGACAGTTGGCTTAAATGATGGAAAAAAGTTTCTTTAAAGATTTAGAATAATGGTGCTTTAGTTGACTACACAACAGCCTTTAGTCGACTATACAGTCTCTTCAAATGATTCATAATTCATCGTCTTGGTTCAGTCGACTACACAGAGAGTCTTAGTCAACTACATGGTGGTCTTTAGTCGACTACATGAAGACTTAGTCGAGTAGATGGTGGTCTTTAGTCGACTACTAAGAAGCCTTAGTCGACTAAGGGGTGTGATGAAATTCTAGTTAATCTTCGTCATGATTTAGTCGACTACTTTAAAGGGTTTAGTCGACTACATGGTGGTTTAGTCGACTACATGATATGTTTAGTCGACTATAACTCAATTTGAAATAAGACCTAACTTTCGTCATGGTTTAGTCGACTACATGATAAGTCTTAGTCGACTATGACTTCAAAGAAAACTAGTTTTTAAATCTTTTTTCGTTCATTTTGAGTTCGGTTAATTTATTACTTGAGCTTATAAGATTTTACCAACACATAAAATACCTTGTTACAATGATCGCACCCCGACTTATCTACCCCAAGTCTTGAGTCTTCGACTTTCGCCTTTTCGTTGAATATTTGATCCTTTTCCGTTTTCGTGCTTCAATTTCTTTCTTGTTTTTTTGCTTTTGTGTAAGCTTTCTTTTCAAGCAAGTTTTCGAGTCATTCTCCTGTCTTTTGCTGAAAACATGTAACTTGATTTTTCATTAGTTTCAAACACTCTTTAATGGTTTGTTATCATCAATTTTGGTATTGTTTGCCGAAAGTAAATTTCAAGGCCAACAGACTTGATACTTGTATTCATTTTTTCATTGATATATAAATGTGCTTTATGAATTTATTCATTGATTGATGAATAATCATTGTTCTTGCATCACATTCTTTTAATGTCTTGAAATTGCATGCGAAGAATGACACCTTGGTTTAGAGATAAATTATTTTGAAACTTTGACTCTTGTGAAAATATCATTTCACTAAAGCTTTCAAATGCTCAAAGAATTTTGAAATAAAAGGAAATAAATCTTCATATGTGCTAAAAATTTAATAAATTTTGAAAAAGGGCATATAATTTATTTTTGACAATCAAAGAAAGATATCTTGGTTTTCTTGTCAATTCTTGAAGTTGAATACGAATGATGCATATGTTGTTTGTTGTGATCCATGTATGATTCATATATGAAATAAAGTTTCACTCCTATTTGTAATTTCATATTGGTTCACTTGTGAAATAACCATGAGCATATTTTACTTTTTGATTTGATAAATGCACTTCATGATAATGTACTTGAATGATAAATTCAATTGAAGCATATTGGTTGTAGAAGATCACTCATTGTGTGGTAATGTGCTTATAGAGAATTATGCCCATGATTGTGCTAACACAAAAGGACCCAATAGCAAAATGGGTACCAAATAAAGCCACTTGATTATGTTGTAGGTGTTGATTGATTCCTTACTCGAGAACTATTAGTTCCTCAATAGTGATACTATAACTCAAAAAGGGAGATGAAATCAAAATCTCTCACAAGATGAGTGGATGATGCAAATCATCTACAAGCAACTCTAAGTATAATGGGTAGAGCTAACACTATGGGTAAATATTTTCCAACCTTCATTACTAATGTGCTTTCATGGATGAGATTAAACATGACAGACATATGCTTATTAAAGTGTGTTAAATTTTTATTGATATGTCATGGAATAAATTTGATGATTGGTAATGAGGGTGGTTGACTACTTGGTTCATGCAATTGAATATGCCTGGGTCATAAATTTTGATGAATTCATGAAAATAGCTTGTTCTTGAATTATCTTGGTCATATGATAGCATATCATTAGTCTCTTATCTTGTCATGTACATTTGTATGAAATGTTTGCCAAAGACTAAGCTTATGAAATATTTAGTTGGTTATGCTTGACATTTAAGAAGATTTTACATGACCTCATCTAGATCATCAAAGCTATTTAGTTGATTTCTTGAGTAGCTATTTCTTGATATTTGTCTATATGCTTCTATGATTTTCGTGTTTTATCTAAAACTTCTTGGTATCACATATTGCACATTGATTTGAGGTATTTGAACTTGAAGTAAATTTAAGATGGACTTGGGATAAATGATTAATCAATTAAGTCCACACTAGTAAACCTCAAAAAAGTAAAACTCTTTATAAGTGTCATATAATATGATGTTTAGCCATTGTTGTTTCAAAGTTGAAAATTTGGTTGAGGCTAAATATTTTATGCTTGGTTCTTCATGTTGGAAAATGATCTAATTGTCTTTCTTTAAAGAAAGCATGTTGAAAAATGGGAATTAGTGTGCTTATATGTGATTATCTTGAATATGTATTGATAAACATGAATCATGAGTCTTATGTGTATATATCATGAAATACATACATTTAGCTTAACATGTTTTCTTTAGACTTCTTGTTGTGTTTTGTTTCATGACATCAAAAATGTCTTGTATGCCCTTAATCATTTTAATTTTTATACAAAAAGTCTAAGTTACCCTCATAACTAAATATTACACCTCACCCACTACCCCCAACCACCTTTATCACCACATTCTTATTATCAGAAAATTTACAATAATTATATAGGATATACAATATATATAATTTTATTTTAAATACAATAACATCTAAAATATATTCAAAAATCTATTTTAAAAGTAAATTATACTATTAAAAGTATTTTATCAATAATATAATACATAAATCAATAATGAAAACCATATTTAATTATTATTATTAATTCTAAATATTTTACTATATAAATATTTCACAAAAAAAAATAATAATAAAGGATTATCATAACCATTATAAGTATTACATACCTAATAATATATATTATTTTTTATGAACGTATACGGAAAACAAAACTTATATTTCTATACTATTGTCAATCAACAATTTTAGTGGGATTTATTAATATAGTTATATTTATTATTAAATATAATTTAGTAATAATTACTAATTTTAGTGAGAATCTCAAATAAGTTTTGGAACATGAAAGTAAAAATAAATAAATAAATAAATTGTAACAAGAGTAAACAAAAAACATAAATGTTTTATAGAAAAACAAATACTACTTGAAAAAAAAGGGTGGTCGGGGGTAGTGGGTGAGGTAGGCATGTGGTAACTTAGACTTTTTGTATGAAAATTAAGATAATTAAGGGCATAAAATTCATTTTATGCCTCCAGGGGATGTCATTGCAACACTTTGCAAACCTTAAGGGGTGTCATTGTCCAAAATTGATTGACTGACATTTAAGTGGAATTGACCAAAATCTCAGAGGGTGTCAGTGCAATTTACCTTGTATATATATATATCTATATTATTCTAAAAGTGTAAGCCCCTTGGATTATTTCTCTCCACTTTAATATAATATTTTAAATAAAAAAAATATTTGTTTTATTATTTATTAAATCTATTTCATTAAAGAAGTGTGACCATTGGATTATTTCTCCCCACTTTAATATAATATTTTAAATAAAAAAGATTTTTTTTATAGAAATTTACATGTATAGAAAGGCCAAAAGTTTTTCACGCCCCATTAATTCTGGACTAAATACATTATTTTCTCTATATTAATTTTAAATTAAATTAAGATACACGTAAGATAAATACAATCTTTCATTATAAGGGGATTAATGCAACATGTTTAATCTCTTACCATTCTTGAGAGTTACTGTCACGCCCCTAAATTCCAAAGACTCCCGAACCGGGACATCCGAGGAATCCGGGGTAAGATCCATACAAAGATCGATTAATTAAGATCCTAAACAACCATAAACCAAATGGAATATTATTAATAACAATAATTCCATACAAAATAAAGCGGAAGCTAAATCAGATAATACACAAGGCACATTGAGGTGCCAAAAGAATACATTTATACAACGATACACTGATACCGAATACAAGGAAGGGACATGCCAACAGACTGGCTCCCAAGAGTTACAACAATAGTCCCAATATAGGGGACAAGTAAAGGAAAATAAAAGGGAACAACTATACTTACAAATGTCCCAAATCCCGTAACAGCATCCGTGCCACGAGCCATCCTGTAACTCCAAGTTGTCTGTAGCCGAAACATTACCTATAAACTGGTGTAGAGCACCAAGGCAAACCAACGTCGGGGTGAGCTCATTGAGCCTCGTAGGAGAAAAGGAATCCTATCTGTCATATCCTCCGACCGTCCAAGTAGAATGAAAACCAACCCGTGTACATGCATCTACCCTAGGTCAGTCAAATGTCTCACATGACACTCACGCCAATACGAGACCTAGAAAACACATACCCCTAGTCCCCTACCATACATCAACAAATAGGGCAACTAACACATAATGAAGCCATAACACAACAACATATAATAACGTACACCTATATATATTTATAATATACAACCATTACAAGCCCCATAGAACATACCACCTCATAAATCACTACGACTTGTAACCACCAGTCCCACATTGACAATCCACATAACAAGTATCACCAAATCACCGAGAGCAACACTCCTATTCATAACACTCCGGGAATGATAATAATCACACTTCCTAGATCACGAGCATATCGAGCTCAAAAACCTCAAATCAGTATAAACCCATACTACCAATCACCTCACATGTCACTACTCGACATCTATAAACCCAACATAGGGGTATAACAGTCACTTCAACCTAAGAAAAGTCACAAAGGTTGCCGAACACCAAAAGGAAGTGAAAGAGATTGAATAACCCATCACACCGACCACTCAAATGTCACATGTTCGCCCAAGGGTAAAATGGTCATTTCAAGGGAAAAAATGCATTTTCTAATCTTACCCCACCTATTTGAACATATTTTAAATCATAGAAACAAACAGAACCGAATTCAAAGCCCTGGCGCGAGAGATATGAAATTTTGAAAACGGCATCGGACAACACCGACCCAAACTGAAAGTTGAAGTACCCCTTTTTCACTAAGGGTAAAACAGTAAATTCAAGTGCAAATAAATTATTTAAAATTTTATATCATATATTTGGACATAGGCCAGGACCTAGAAACAAACAGGACCTAAATCAAAGTCATGAGGCGAAAGATATGCATTTTTTTAAAACGGTATCGGACAACGCCGATAAAAATGGGAAGCTGAAGTACCCCATTTTCACCAAGGGTAAAATAGTCATTTAAAGTGAAAATAAATTATTTTAAATTTTATCTCAAATAATTGGACATAGGAAAAGCCATATAAACAAACGTGACCTCAATCCGAGTTACGAGGTGGGAGAAATGAAAATTTGAAAATCGACCGTCGGACTACTCTGCACCTAACCTGGCGCCCAAATGCATACTAAATGAGCATTGTGACGCCCCTAGGCTACCCACAAATGCCCCTCTAAAGGTGAAAATGTACCAATTTTTCATACGAACTCCGTTCTTTGCACCGTTAGTCCCGAAAAATCACAAATATTTGAAAAACGAGTTTTTCATTTGCGGATTTCAAAAATAGTCACCGAAACCTCGGGAAATGCGTAAAACGTAAACTTTGAATAAAAGTGATTCTTTAGAAACTCATAAAAAATTTCGTCTTTCCCCCGGTCTCCGTTTTGTACATCGCCAACTTTCAAATGTCTAAATATTTTTATAAAAATGAATTTACAACCATTTCAAAACTCAAAGTTTTAGTCGGCATCACGGGGGTAGGCGAAAACGGGTTTTTCACTTAAAGACCGAATATACTCAAATGAAATTCTTCTAAAAAATCCGTTTTTGGGAAACAAACCAAAACACCAACGAAAAAAAAACCAAAGCGATTTAGAAACGCTCAAATGGAGCAAGGAATTGAAGAACCGAGGAAAAAGACAACTCGAAGGGAAGGCAAGTGACCATATGCAAAGGCACTAACTTTAACCCAACCATACCTAGTTCGACATCCAAATCTCTAAACTCCACAATGACTTATTCAAGAATGTCTACAACTTCAATGACATTCTTATTCTTAAGATCGCTAAAGGGAATCAACTAGTTTTAACCAAGAACCTATTTTGATTCTTTCAACCTCAATTCCACATTACACTGGCGCATTTTCATCAATTGTACCAATTCACTATACACTAGCGCCATTTCCATCAACTGCTAAGGGCACTTTGGTCTCTAAAGTATATATATACAAGAAAACTTACTTTTAAAATGAAAAAAATGGCACATGAGTAATTTCATGGTCCAAAAACCCTTTTGGGGTGTCATTGCAACGAATTTCAAAGTTCATGAGTTGTTGGGACTTCACTCTCATTGACTAGACACTATATGAAATTGATCATAACATCAGAGGGTGTCAATGCAAATAATCCTTTTTTTTAATAGCCCCATTACTTGGTCACTAATGCATTCATTGACGTAGAATTGCTTCTTATATCATCAACACTAATATTTCTGTCAAATTGAAATGGATTACAGTAACACTTGCCTTTGTGATGGGTACAAAGGATTGAAATGAAAGTCTATTCAAATTGTTCCCACAATTTTAAAGTAAGACTTGTTTAGTTTGTATATCTGAAAACTGTTATTGAAAATTCTGAAAACTGAAAACAATTTTCTGAGAACAATAAAAAATAGTTCTCTAAAAACAGACATTTTTCTAACTGTCAGAAAACCCAACCAAGGAGATTTTTTATACAATTTTTTAACTTTAAATCTTTAAAAAACAAAAAACTATTTTAAGAAATACAAACCAGAACAAACTTAAGGTTTGTAAAAGTCATATTTCAAATTCAAAATTGACCACCATCACCACTATTGCCACCTCCATTGACTTCCACCTTCGTCATAGCTACCACTACGGCTAACTTTGACCCACACAAGAGCCACCACTTTCCACCACCATTTACTTAGCAGCTTCCTCCCCCACTAGGGATGACAAAACTCCCTGCCCCATTGCCATCCCTATCACCTCGATCACTTGCCTTCCACTTCCCCCACTACAGTTGCGGCTTCTACTATTGCTGCAAATAGTGAAAAGTTATAATTTTTTTATTATTATTTTGTTAGTTTAATTTAAAATACTCTGTTGTACGATTTTAATTGGTCAAACCCAACAAAAGAATAGTAATTATTATTTTATTTTTTCATTTTTTATGTTTGCAATCAAATAATAAAATAAGAATGATCATTGTTTTCCATTCATTTCTCAATTTATTTTCGCTTGCGATTCCTATGTAGCATTTCTTGCGACACATTAAGGTGGTTATCTTATTTAGACATCAATGGCCCGTTTGGCAGAGTTTTTGTTTCTGACTTTACACAGAAGAAAAAGAGAAGCATATGCCGTTTTGAAAACATGGTACCCCCTAACTTCTTGTAAACCTTCTTCTAAGATCCATAAGTTCTTCTAAATTTTTTGTCAAACACCATTCAAAATAATTTTTTCTTCCGAGAAGCGAAAAATAGCTTCTGAGAAGCCGATCCAAACAAGACCTAAAATTAATGTAGCATATGAGATGTTGACATTAATTTGACTTCAGATGTGATCTATATAAGTAAATTCGTGGATAGCATTTTTCATTCTTCTCCCTTCTCAACAATTAGACCAAATGTCTCCAAGTTCAGATATATATATATAATATATTTACTAAGGGTTCGTTTGGCAACCCGGTCTTGGTCTTGGTTTTGGTCTTGGTCTTTGATTTCAAGACCAAGACCATGTTTGGTTGGCCGGTTTTGGATTTGGTTTTGGACACCCTAAAACCAACCACTAAAACCTGGTTTTGGCCCACCATTTTTGACTTTTCTCTCTCTCTATATATATATATATATATATGGCCGAAAATATGAATTATTTAAAAAAAAATTTTATATTTTTCGGAAAAAAATTAATTTCCGGAAAAAAAGTATTTTTTCGAAAATAATTATCTTTTTCGGAAAAAAATAAATTTTTTGGAAAAAAATAAATTTTCGGAAAAAAATTATTTTTTCGGAAAAAATCATATTTTCGGACAAAAATTAATTTTCTCCAAAAACTTTTTTTTTCGAAAATAATTTTTTTTTTTGGAAAAAAATTAATTTTTGGGAATAAATTCTTTTCCGGAAAAAAATTATTAATTCGGGAAAAAATTATTTTTCCGAAAATATTTATTTTTTTGGAAAAAAATCATATTTTCGGAAAAATTTATTTTTTCGTCAAAAAATAAATTTTTGGAAAAAAATCATATTTTTGGGAAAAAATTATTTTCCGGAAAATATTTATTTTTTCGGAAAAAAATCATATTTTTGGGAAAAATTTAATTTTTGGGAAAAAATTAATTTTCGGAAAAAATATATTTTTTCGGAAAAAATATATTTTTTCGACAAAAATTATTTTTGTCGAAAAAATTAATTTTTGGAAAAAAAATCATATTTTCGGAAAAAAAAATCATATTTTGGAAAAAAATTAATTTTCGGAAAAAAATATTTTTTCGACAAAAATTATTTTTTTGAAAAAATTAATTTTTCGGAAAAAATTAATTATTTTTTTTTCCGAAAATTAATTATTTTTGAAAAAATTATTTTTTATATTTTTGGGAAAAATATTTTCTTCCCGAAAATAACTTATTTTCCAATTTTATATATATATATTTTTCATATTTATATATTTTTAATACATATTAGTATATATATATATAATTATACCAAGACCAAGACCAAAACCAACTCCTTACCAAACACTATATATTGGTTTTAGATTTACCTAAAACCACCCAAGACCAAAACCAGGACCAAAACCAAGTTCGCAAACGACCCTAAGGAAGGTGAAAGAATAAAAGAGTAGTACGTACACATGAGAGGAGCATGTTCTTTGGAGGATAACAACCTCATAAAATGTGCTGATTTGTATCCATTTTAACAACATAAATAAGCAAATTAAATAGTATTCTATGTTAAACTGGTGCTTCTGTAAATTTAACGTCAATTATATTATTCTTGTTAGCATTTGAATGTTCCAACTTTGTCTGTAATAGTTGAATCATTGATGAGGGAGATGTTTCTAGGGACAACCTCTTGTATATTATCCTATTTTCCTTATGCCCAGTTTGGTAGGTTGTCTTATTTGGTTTGGTCTGATTTTTGTTTTCAGGGACCAGACCATGTTTATTTCGACTTGGTCTCAAATTTTGGAACCAGACCAAATGAAACTAAATTGAACCAAAGGGGGTGTTTTTGGAACCAGATTTTTTTATGCTTCAATCTGATCCGGTCTGGTCTTAATAATAAAATATATTTATAAATAATTAAAAATGAATAAATAATAATAATAAAAAAAAATTAAATAAAACATATTTTAAAATAAAATAATAAATAAAAAATGAATTAAATAATACCTAATAATAAAAAAAAATGAAATATAATAATAATAAATAAATATAATAATAAATAAATGAATAAATAATTAAATATATTTATAAATAAATAAGATGAATAATTAATAAACTAAATAAAACATATTTAAAAATAAATAATAAATAATAAAAAAATAGAATTAAATAATACATAATAATAATAAAAAATGAATACAATAATAATAAAAAATGGACTAAATAATAAATTAATAAAATATAATCGTAAATAATTAAAAATGAATAAATAATAATAATAAATTAATAAAATAAATAATAAATTACATAAAAAATATTTAAAAATATAATAAATAAGGAAATAAATAATAATAAATAAATACTTCATAATAATAACAAAAAATGAGTATAATAATAATAAATAAATATTAAAATAATAAAATAATAGAATATATTTTTAAATAATTAAAAATGAATAAATAATTTATAAATTAAATGAATTAAATAATGAAATAATAATAATAAATAAATAGAATATATTTAGAAATTAATATATAAATGAATAAATAATAATATAAATAATAAATAAAATAAATGAATAATACATAAATAAATATTATAATAAATAAAAAATAAATAGTAAGACCAGACCGCTTACCAAACAGACTTTTAAATTCAGGATCTAGACAAGCCAGAACATATCAGACCGGACCAGACCACACCAGACATGACCTTAGTAAAATTTGATTCTAGGTGGTTGAAGAAAAACTAGCCACGATGCCGCTTTGCAAAAACGAAAGGTTGGATTTGTTTGGTTTGTATTTCTGAAAATAGTTTTTTGTTTTCAGAAAACTGTATGAAAAGTCCATCTCCTGGGCATACTTTTTATACAGTTTTCTGTCTTTTCCAGAGAATTCATTTTTATTGTTATCAGAAAAACTATTTTCTTTTATCAGAATTATCGAGATTAATTAAATACAAATTTCCTAACAAAGTATTCGTATTTTAATGTACAAGGTGAGAGTTTAATGTTATTTGTTTTGGGCCTCAGCAACATTATAAATGGGCCACACCCGGTGTGCTTTACAAACTACCATTAAGATTTGTTGTATCTACTATGTATAGCCAACAGCCCGAGTATTTATATGTGGTAAATTGGTAATTCAGTTCAATAGAAAAAAAGAAAAAAAGAGAGTTTCTAATAACAGAGAAGTCTAGGGTTTGTTTGGTTTGTATGTCTCAAAACTGAAAATTATTTTTTGAGAGCAATAAAAAGGATAGACATTTTTGTAATTGAGTTTTTTAAAAATAGTTTTCAAAAAATTCAACGAAACAGAATTTTTGTACAATTTTTTTATTTTTAATTTTCTAAAAACAGAAAACTGTTGTAATAAATATATACCAAACAAGCCCCAGCATTCTTATTCTTGTACATACTTTTGTTTGGGTAGACAATTTTGTCCGAACTTGGCCAAGTTTGAATTTTGTTTGTGGTGGACTCAATCGTTGTTAAATTCAGCCCACAAATCAAGTGATTGGACTCACCACCTTACTCGCCTAAACCAAATCTAGACTTAAACTAGAGACCTCACGCGTAAAGTAAAGTATCGCCCTTATCATTGTACGAGTTTAAGGATTATATTTTTATGATCAATTTAAATAGGGCTATTATCACAAAATTATCAAATTACCTCCTGCCCTATCAATTAATCCATTAAAGTTTTCAATTTGATCAATCCGAATTGAGTGAATTTGTTGGGACCGAAAAAGCGAAATGACTGGAATACCTTAATTGAAACAACTATGTATTAAGCTTAAATGAAACATACTCATAAAGGAATTCTAGTAATTTTGCTTTTTTTGTGCCAGAAAATTCACCCAATTCACACCCAGGAGATGGATTGATCAAATTGAAAACTTTAGGGAGTTAGTTGATAGGCCATGGAGCAAATTGATGATTTTGTGAAATCACATGGAATTTTTTTTTTTTTTTGGTAAATAAATGAATTATATAAAGGGAAAAGAAGTTACAAGAGAAGGGGCAAAAACCCAAATAGAAAAGTACATGAGAGTGAAAATGTGAAGAGCTCCTAGACAAAACTAAGCAATCAGACCCTAGAATTGAAAATTATCTCAACTCCAAACAAGCCTTCAACCCTGTACAAAAATGTTCATATCAATTCGATCACAATCATCAGATTACTAGTACCTAGATCGAAGCCTTCAGTAGTCATACAACCATGGCAATCCAACATGGGAGGTCATCAGAACCCTGGCATCGACAATTTGCTATGGCGGTTGGGGTCGTGGTAGGGGAGGAGCAGGGGGAGAAACAAGTTGAAGATTCGGATGGTGGGCAGATGGGCAATGGTTTGGCGAGGTAATAATGGGAATCAACTGAGGGTTGGGAGTAAGGGTTGTGACAGATTGAGAAAAAGGGAGAGTGATTGGTTGTGGGAAGACATATAATGGATTGCTATGAGTAGCAACATGGAAGGAGGAGGGGAGGCACTAATCTGTTGCAATTGAATGGGCAAAGGGGCATTCACTCATCTTGACCGAAAATAACTTCAATCTTACAGCATCAACAATTGCATTAAGAAGTATATCAGGAGGTAATTTTTTATCTCTGAATATTCTGTGATTTCTTTCTCTCCAAATATGATACACATATCTAGTCAAAGTTAATTTCCAAATTAGGATTCGAGCTTTCCCCAAATTATTTTTCCAATGTAATGATTCCCAAACAAGGAATTGTTGCCAAGAATCTAAGTTTGTATATACATCACATTTTTCCTGCAACTTTGCCCATATTTTTTGTGAATAAGAGCACTGCCTAAATAAGTGTTCATGGCTTTCAGCACTACTAAAACATAGGACAAAAATGTTTGGTTGCATAAGGTAGAGTAAACTAGGTTGGTCCTTGGTTTGAAGTTTCCCTTGAATGGCTAGCCAAAGGCATAATGATTGTTTTGGAATCCTTTTTAACCAATTTATGCCAAAAGCAATTGGGGGGGGGGGGGGGGTTAATGGCTAACAAAGTATGTTTAAGAGTAAAACAGTTGGATGGGGAGGGGGTCCACTGGGTTCTATCAGCTCCGCTAAAGGTGGGATGTGTTTATAGTGTTTAGGAGCTGTCTAGACCATTGCCAATTGCCATCAACCAGGAATGAGGCAACCTTAATGTGCTTATTGAATTGCCATCTTTGTCTATTGGTAGAATTTGGAAGAATCATGTGAAGAGGCCCACAGGGGAGCCAATTGTCATAGTAAGCTATAGTGTTTCTTCCATCCCCAATGCAGTGTTTGATCATGGGTTGGGCAACTTTTCTTAACTGCAACAATTTCCTCCAAAACCATATGCATTTCCCATCAATCTAAAGTTCCCATAAGCTTTTCCCCTTTATGAGATTCTTAAGAGTCCAGTCTTTCCATATGCTAGTAGAATCACCATTGAACAATGTCCAAATGTGTCTAAGGTTTGAGGCTCTGTTCCATTGCTTCAAGTCCTTGATACCCAGACCCCCAGCTGTTTTAGGAGTACACACTTTGTTCCATGTCACTTTAGCTCTTTGATTGGTCCTACTAGGACCTCCCCAGAGGAACCTTTGAAGCACATTTTCAATCTGATTACATATTTTACTAGGAATAATAAGCAAATTAGTCCAATAAATGTGAATACTAAAAAGAGTAGAATGAATGAGCTGGAGTCTTCCAACAAAAGAAAGAGCCCTAGCAGTCCAAGATGCCATTTTAGATAACATGGCGTCAACAAGCCTCTGATAATCAAATGATGTGAGTTTGGAGGAAACAAGGGGGATTCCTAAATATCTAATAGGAAAGGCTCCACAAGAGAAATTAAAAATATTACAAATATCATTTTTAACTTGTTCATGAACACCACAGAAAAACAGATGACTCTTGCTATTGTTAGGAATTAAGCCAGAAAAGGAATAAAAAGTATTCAAAACATTATGAATGGTCATTGCAGAGTTCATATTTCCATGAAAGAACAAAAGAATATCATTTGCAAATGAAAGATGTGAGAGTTTAGTAACAAAACACTTCTTATGGTAGGAAAAAAGATTGTCATTTGCTGTCATGAGATTCGTGATGGTGGACAACACATCCATACCTAGAACAAAAAGATAAGGGGAAAGGGGATCCCCTTGTCTAAGGCCTTTGATGCTTTTAAAAAAACCACATAGCTCCCCATTTACCGAAACTGAGAATGAAGCAGTAGAAATACATGTTCTAATCCAGGAGATGAATTTAATAGGAAAATTCATGAGATGTAGCACATCAAGAATAAAGCTCCAATCAATACAATCATAGGCTTTATGAATGTCCAATTTGAGAGTGCATCTAGGGGGATTTTCATCCTTGTGATACCCTCTCACAAGCTCATGAGCTAAAATCATATTATCCCCTATTTTCCTCCCTTTGATAAATGCATTATGTGCATTATCAACAATAGTAGGCAAAATGGGTTTAAGCTTATTACCCAACAACTTTGAAATACATTTGTAGACCACATTACAACAAGCAATAGGTCTATAATCCGAGGGGAACTAGGATTGGGAATTTTTGGAATTAAAACAAGGTAGGTTGAATTAATTTGCCTAAGCATCATACCATTTTCAAAAAATATTTTGATAGCTAGGGTAACCTCCTTTCCTGCATGGAATTTTTTGATAATAGCCCATTTAAATAAGGGTAAATAAATCAGAAGAACAAATCAATAGTCTCGCAATAACCTATGTTTGTAATTCTAGAGAAGTGTTATTCTTGAACAGGAGAGATGCACACCATATAGCTAATATAAGTTCGTTTTCTTTTAGACTTCGTTAGAATGGAGAGACTTGCAAGGATAATGAAAGAAAAGAAAAGAAAGGGAAGGATAATAATATTTTTTATATGATTTGTCAAGGAGGAGAGAAAATTTTCTTGTTCTAATCCTTCCAGTGGAGCAAAATGATAAAAACTTAAGTGACATTCTTATAATATTAAAAGAAAAAATACTTCAATATTAATAAAAATAAAAATTTAAAAGATAGCTAGTTAATTAAGAATATAATATTAAAATGATTAAAACGGTTTATCTTATTTTCTTTCGTCTAATTTATTCAAATAAAAATACTATCATTTTTTTCTTCATAATTTATTAAAACATGCCTGAAGTGTTTAAAATTTATAGATGATAGAGGTCTCAAATAAAGTCATTTCAGCAAAATTATGTACTATATAATTGAGATACATGCAATTATGCAAATTAAATAATGCATGTCGAAGGCGTCTAAATACCTTCAAGGGACAAAGATACAAAAAATATTCAAACCAAAAATTAAGGAAAGTGATAACATCCTTGAATATTTATTTTTGGTAGCTCGGTCAATGTTCACGAACAAGTCAAGTTTAATTGGTTAGTCCATTTGAAGATGGTGTGCACTTGCTAACAAGTCAAGCTAGATTGATTGCTTTCAAGGGCCTCCATATATAAAACTTCTCAGCACTTTGCCCAATTTGTCTTATGATGATGCAAGGACTTTCATTTTTTTAACACATCCCAAACATGGATATCAACAAGGTAGAAGCAAATGAGAGCCAAGTAATTTCACATGTGATGGAAAGCAATAATATACATATATATGTATAGGGTGATGTAGAAGTTGTCGATGTTTATCGTGACCGTTTGAATCGCTAGAAGGTCAAGATAATTAAGTTTTTTAAAAAATAATTATGAGACACGACACGGTAACATGATATGAATTAAAAGAGTTAAGGTTGATCATAAAAGAATTGAACATATATAAGGGTCGACCTGAACACGACACAAAAATATTAGTGTCGAGTTATGGTCAAATTCGAGTAACCCGAACAACTCGTTTGATACGATTATATATTTTTTTTTTATATTCTCTAATTGGTCATGGGTTAAAATATATTAATAAATTGTAATTGGGTCGTGTCAAATTCAATTTGATTTTGCTGATAAATAGGTTAAGTAATTCGTTTAGTATTGGATCGTGCCAAATTTAATTTAATATTTATGAAAAATAGGTTAAACGAGTTACATGGATTGGGTCAGGTTACCTGTTTAATAAATATGTTGGGTTAGTATTGAGTATATTTTGACACGTATATTAACCAAGTCTTTTTCCACTAACACGAACACGACCCACAGACACAAATTGCCACCCCTACCTGCAATAGAACTCAATAATCAAATTCTATTAATGTTTTGAATTGCTAATAATTAAGATGTTGTAAATTATTTTAAATATGTTATGTTTGGTTGGAGTGATGGATTCAGGAGAAACAAATGATAGAATAGATAAATTAACATACATGTTCGTTTTTGGTAGAGGGAAGAGAAGATAGAAAGAAAGTTAATTAGGACATTCTTCCTTCACATTTTTTTATTGGTCCAATTTTGGGGATGAGGAGAGAGAAAAATTGGGTAGGTTTGGTTTGTATTTATGAAAATGATTTTTTATTTTCAGAGAGTTGAAAATCAGCAAACTGTACAAAAGAATTGTTTGGTTGGGGTTTCTGAAAATTGTTTTCAGAAAAATTAGTTATAAAAATGTCTATTTTCACATTACTTTTTTTATTATTATCAGAAAACAAATTTCAGAATTTTCGAAAATAGTTTTTAAAATTTTCAGTTTTCAAAGAACAAAAATTTTCATTTACAAATACAAGCAAGCTAAATTATATTAGTAAAACTACCACAAATTTTCTATTATTAATTTTTAACCTTTTTATAAAGCAATTTGTAAACGACAAGGTTATATTAGTAAAACTATTATAGCAAGTTTTTCCTTCCTTTCAACCAACAAAGAAATGATAAATTTTATACATTATTTTTATTATTAATTTCGTTCAACCAAACAAAAAGTGTTCGTCTCTGCTTTTCTTTCTTCCATCCCTCCAGCCAACATTAGAGATTGCTTATAACATATAGTATAGTGGAAAGTGACAATCAAGGGTTTAGTCCAAGTAACATCTGGATTAGAACAAAGTCTTTGTCTTTCCAAGACAACAGTTGGACAATATGAGTGTTGTATATTCGGGCTTAATTGCAAAAAGAAAAAAATCCCTTTAATATTGCCTTTGGTCGATAAGCAATGAATTATAAATTTTCTCCTTGGATTAATTTTTTTTTATTATCTTTTTTTCCTCTATTTTTTAATTGTACCATTTGCCTTGTTGTACGTCATCAGTAGTATTACTTTGTCCCTATGAAACACGGATACGAACATGACACGGCGACACGACGATACGATAAATTTTAAAAAAATAAAAAACGACACACTTGAGACACGTTTATAAAAAAAATCATAATTTTATATATATACATATTACATTACACAAATATTTTATTTATCACTTAAATAATGAGAACCAAATAAACTTATAAACAAAAATAAATAAATAGGTTAAAGAAAATGTCTAACATATTCAAAATTCATTCCATACACAAAAATCAAAAGTTGAATGACAAAGAAAGTTATAACATGTTAGTTCATTCTCCTTGATAACATAACAAGTCTTTAAAAATAAAAATCTACAAATTTATATTTTTTTCTATTTGATGACATAAAAGTCACAACTTCAAAACAAAAAATCTATAATATTTTCATCTTTTTCAAATAAATGTAAAACCATAAGTACATGAGAAAGCCACAAAAAATATATTTTAAAAAATCATGATCGTTTTCATTGAATTGGATCTTGCATGAATTCATCATCCATTTTATCACCATCATCAATGAATAGTATGACCTCAAATTATGGTTCATTAAGTGAGAGATTTGCAATCTCAAATATTCCACACCCATCCAAGAAATCAAATGCATCTTCCCCAACATCCCATATTTTATTCTCTCCCTCGTTATATTATGAAAATTTTCTTGATAAAAGACGAACATCGGTATGTATCAAATCTTCAATTTTTTGTGGTACTATCTTGTTCCTCTTCGAAAAGTGAATAAATGAATAGGTGCTTAAATTCCTCTCACAAGATGAGAAGGATTAAGCATGTCCAAGTATTTTCAAAAACAAATATTGGATTAAAGACGTTCAAGTTTCATAAGTGACCAACCAAATTACCGACACTTTTTACATTTTAAAAATACCGATTGTCTAACGCGTGTCTCCCAAGTGCTCACCATGTGTCCAAGTTAAAAAAATTATAGGGCACATTTTTAACGTATTAAATATGTATTTTTGTCATGTTTGCTTGTCCAATATGAATATTACTACGAACTACGAGCCTAGACAAAGTGTATGTGTTTCATAAAATTTGTCCACACAATGAAAATAAACAGATGTGTCTACCATTTTGTTTCAAGGACGTACCAATTAATTATTGGCACGTCATCCAACTCTAATAAATGTGAGCTTGACATATTTTGTAGCATGCTAGCTATTGGCTTGAAAGTTGAAACCAATTGTCTTGACATTAATTCCGGAACTATGGAATAATTTCTGTATAATTTTAACAGCAAACAAAATGCATGTTGACATTGTTGAGTAGAGAAGCAAACACTTAAATAACTTTTCTATATATCATTTATCAAAACATTTAAATAAATTAATATTTTGATGAAACAATTCAAATCATTAATCTGAACGTGCTGATTTAATTAAAAAATCTTTAATATATTTTACCTCAATAAACATTGAGTCTTAATCTCGATTCATGTCTGATACAACCATTAGTTTAACCCAAAATCAAAATCTGAACTTCTTGAAAAAATCATCCACATAATATAATACTGTAGCTTTTATTTTCATCATATTTCATCACTGGTGACGAATTCCTTACATTCAACTTTCCTTACATATATACATAGCTCATGACACTCTCCCTTAAACTGCTTTCTTAGTAGTCACTAGATCGAGAACGTGCAATTCATGTGTCTTCTCTCCCAAATCAATTAAATTGTCACAATCGGAAAGGTCCCATATGCATAATAAATAAGTAAGTTATACCAGTTCAAAAGCACGTGGTTAATTGAAAAATGCACAACAAGACACGTTTTTGAACTATAGTCTTATAAATATAGATGCCTCAAGTTTTACGTTACATGATAATACGACAACCATGACGCTAACTTCCACTTGTTTAAGAGATACTTGTGGGAATAAATTTATTTTAATGTTCATAACATATTATATAGGGTAATTTGCATTGATTCCCCCTGAAGTTTGGGTTAATTGTAGTCAGATAACGGTCAACGAAAAGTTTGCAGAGACACCCCCTAAGCTTTCAAAAGTCTTGCAATGATACCCCTTTGGGCCATGAAAAGTCAAATTTGCCCTTATTTAATTTCAATAAACTCTCATCTACTATTGAATTTAATCAACTAACCCCTCTTATATCCGGATTGTCCACTGTGCTTTCCAATTTAATCAATTAACTCCTCCTATATCCAAATTGCCCCTTATATTTTTCAATTTCAATCACATTACCCCCACCCTCAAACAATATATATATAAAATTCAATATATATAATTCGAAAATTATATATCAAATTTCAAAAAAATATATAAAATTCAAAAATATATATATAATTTAAAAAAATTATATAAAAATAAAAAAAATATTTATTTCGAAAATAATATATAAAATTAGAAAAAAATATAAATTTCGAATATATATAAAATTCAAAAAGAAATATATATATATACATACATACATAATTCGGAAGAAATATATAAATTCAAAAACATATAAATTTAGAAATAATATATAAAATTCAAAAATATATATATAAATTTCAAAAAATATATATTTCGAAAACAAAATTAGAATAAATAAATAAATTTAGAAGAAAAAAATATATATTGGTAAAATATCATATCTTTTCTAATGAAGTGAATCAAACTACTTATACCAACAGCAATTAGTGGTCTTTTTATATATTCTTTTCTAAAATATATATATATTTGAATTATATATATATATATATATATATATATTTTTTTTTTTTTTTTTGAAATTTATATGATGTTTTCGAAAGTTATATGATAATTTCAAATTTTATAAAAAAAATCAAAATTTATATATTTGTTTCAAATTTTATATATGTTCTGAAATTTATATACTTTTTTTGAATTTTATATATTATTTTTGAAATATGTATATTTATAATTTTTGAAATTGAAAAACATAGGGGACAATCCTGATATAGGAAGGGTTAATTGATTAAATTGGAAAGCACAGTGGACAATCCGGATATAAGAGGGGTTAGTTGATTAAATTCAATAGTAGATGAAAGTTTATTGAAATTAAATAAGGGCAAATCTAACTTTTCATGGCCCAAAGGGATGTCATTGCAAGACTTTTGAAAGCTCAGGGGTGTCTCTGCAAACTTGTGCATTGACAGTCATCTTGCTGTAATTGACCCAAACTTCAGGGGGTGTCAATGCAAATTACCCTATTATATATATATATATATAGATATATATATTTCACGCACATGCATATTAACACATTGTGAGATAAACATATATATATATATATATATATATATATACACCTAGTAGTTTGCCTAACACCATCACAAAGGTCCTCTTATAGAAAAGAAAAGGCTGGTTAATTGAGTTATATATGCTGCATTATACATACTCATAATCAAGATATATAGGTTGATGAAACAATGGACAGATGGAACTAAATATTCTTTCCACGCGAATATTAAATGAGAACTTAAAACAAAAATAAAATCTTAGGGTCGCAAACGCGAAAACAGTTTTGTTTTTTTTACTGTTCACTCATTTCAAAAATAAAAACACGTTTGGTAAACGCGTTTACTGTTCATTTTTTTTTTCTCAAGAAAACTGTTTTATGTGAATAGTGGATAAAACTAGTAAAAACACCAAATATAATTTTTAGTTGTTTTTTGAGTTTTTTCACTGTTTAGGGTACCACCTCCACCACCGCCGCCGCCACCAACCACCACCACCCCCCGCCACCGGTCGCCGTCGGGCACCTCCGCCGCCAGTCACCCACCACCACCGCCCCCCGCTGCCGCCGGTCACCGCTGGCCACCACCACCGCCCACCAATACCATTTTATTTTTCAATACAAATTTTGATCCAAACGCTTTTTTGTTTTTAGTTTTTTGCTGAAAAAAACAAAGACAAATACAAAAACAGTTTTTATATTTGAAGATAGAAAACAAATACAAAAAACAGGCATTCCAAACGCACCCTTAGCAAATAGGTTGGTTTTATAAGATAACTATAAACAATATACACACTTTCTTTTGTAAATTGGAAAACCAGAATGGAAGTAAAAGATCATTTTAGACAACTTTTGGGTTGGTGCGACTCATGCCCTTTAGCCACCCGAACTTGGATCCTTCCAGTCAAATCTCTGTCCAGATTTTGGTGAACATCAATTTAATGGTGTATAAGGATTCAGGTCACGTTTTATGAATGTTATAATTATAAGTATGTTCTTATACAATCTGAATTTTTAATGCAGTCAAATTTTGTCCCGACGTATGTGACAATTTTTGAATCCTTTGACTGAGATTAACAATGGAGAGAATCCTTATTCTTAACACAAAAAAAAAAAAAAACATGTTTGAAAAGAAAATTCCATTTTTGTTAAAAATAATAAATTTTTATACCAAGAAAAAAAAAAATCAAATTATATTAAAAATTGGTTCATGGCATCTCCTACTTGGATATTCATCCACTGGAAAGTACGGACAGCTCTACGAAGGAGTTGTTGATGTGTCCGAAACTTCATATATGTGTGTGTGTTCATAAGTAAATGTTATACTTTATTATTCTAGACACTCGAGCAACATCTCTCAGACATTTAGTTTGGTCGACACTTTCTCACATCTTGACAAAGTATATATATATATATACCCTATGCATTTTCTCACATTCAGTTTAACTCGTATATGCACAAAGGAGTTATATATACACCGTAATTTCGAAAGTAATTTCTGCCCATTACACAGTGTTAAGCTTTTTTCGTTCTTTTTCGATACTTGTTTATTTAAAACAAAAACACCAGAATTACAAAGTAGTAAACCAACTGCTTATGATAAAAAGCTTATTATAGTGAGGACTCATTTTCAATTTCTAAATCATGTCAAAGTATCTCGTTGCATTCAAGTGAGAAATGAATTCATTTTTTTCCCTTAATAGTGTTCGTGTGTATATATATAGGCATAGTTGTGTTCACACTCAGTGCGTCCTAGAATTTAATATATCAATATTTTTGTGTGGTATCTTGGTCGAACTATGCATGTCATAAGGGATTTTCCCCAACCTTAAATTACATGCAAAAGCAGCTTATCAAGGCTCATATAACCATCATTTAATATAAGATACAATCTTATAGTGATCAAGGAAGCACAAATACACAGAATACGCGCAAAAACATATATAAAAGAAATATTATAAATCTTGAAAATTATTGAAAATGTTTCTTTTGAAGTATTTAGAAATTATAAGATACGTGATCAAAACATCTGAAGAATTATTGTAGAAGTATCACGTAATAATTCAAGAGTGAAAATTATAAACCGGGAAAAAAGTTATAAATTACTAAAAAAATAATTCACGAGTGAGTATTCATGGAGGGTTGAGATATGTGGACAGCTTGTGCCTGTGCTGTAAGCCGTTCAAATGCAGTATGGTATTGGATCCCAGCAACAAGAAAGTACACAGAGAATAAGAGAAAATATCAAAACAAGCACCACCTAACATTGTTAATTATGTCATATCTCTAGCTATTTTATAAACGAAACTCATTCACTCATTTGTCACTTTGAAAGATTGAAGAGACATCACCAGATTAGAGTTTTCTATATTTTAACAATTTTATGGACAAATGTTTTTACTTTGATTTTATTTTTTAGATATTTGTTACACTACAACAATATGTATATAGCAACAAAAATGATGGACGAAAATTGTCTGGCACTATATATGACACAAAAGTTAAATTTTCTATATAACAGATCTCAGATTTAACATTAGATTTTACTGTCCCAGTAGCTTAAAAAACTTTTAATGTTGGAACTTTAAGTGAGAATTTATAAGCTGCCGCTAAGGTTATATATAACTGCAGTTTTTACTCCTTTTGATCGCAGTTGCGACTTTTATTTTTTCTAGTGTTAGTAAAAAATTAATTTCTAAATCCTATAAATACCCCTATTAAGGAGGTACACTTAGGGTGAACAATGGCATCATCTAAGCTAGTGACCTCTAAGATAGCATCTAGTGTTCAGGAGCTTGTGAAAGAGCCCATGCTTTCCATACCAAAACACTATGTTCAAGAAGATCAAGAACCTTCAATCCTCTTGGATGATGGAACTTCCTTGCCCACAGTGCCTGTAATCAATATGAAACATTTGATTATTGAAGAAGACAAAGATTGTGAACTAGAGAAGTTGCACTCAGCATGCAAAGACTGGGGCATTTTTCAGGTTTAATTTTCTCACTTCACAAAACATTAGTTATCATAATTCTTCTCCCAAGCCTAGATGTGTTTTCAAAGTTGACTCCCAAAAAAGCATATTATTTCATCCATTAAGAATTAATTTGTACTTTACAGTCTATCTCTCTTCTTAAATTTCCCAATATATACCTTCGTTCACTTGGTGGTTAAATTAATTAATCTAAATTTCTTGTCCATTAATTGCTTTCAATATCTTTAAATGGATCATTAGTTTCAAAATTTTGAAACAAAAGTAAAAAGAAAAGAAAGTTATAGATGTGTCCGAAATTTTAACACCATACAATAATTTCCCTTTGTTTTCCTATTTGTTTGTGGTTTTTTTTATTATCTATGTAGAAATATAGATATATATATACATATATATGTATATATATATATATGTATAGTGAATATTATTAAATACGTACTATTGCTCAAAAATTAGAAACTAACAGTTGTGATTATGATTATATATAGCTGGTGAACCATGGAGTCGACTCTTCATTAGTAGAGAAACTGAAATATGAGATAGAAGAATTCTACAAGCTCCCTCTGGAAGAGAAAATGAAATACAAGATGAGGCCTGGTGATGTTGAAGGTTTTGGACAAAGTATTCTCTTCTCTGAAGATCAAAAAGTTGACTGGGCAGATAGATTTTATTTTTTCACTAACCCCATCCATAGGAGAAAGCCACATCTCTTGCCACAGCTACCTTCATCACTGAGGTGCGCTCTCTCTCCCTCTCCCTCGTGTGTGTGTGTGTATGCATGTAGATGAAAAGGTATACATATGTACACCTTAATGCTTTTGAAAAATGCCTATACTACCACATAATGTTAATATATACTTGTCTGATATTTATTTTTAAGACCAATATTAGTTATTTGACTCTGTAACACTGTTACAACGACCATAACAAAATTATATTTATGTATGGACAGGGGCGGAGCCATGTATTACCCAAATTTATTAAAAAAAAAACTCTTGTAGTACCCCCACAAAATTATATATTTTATGAAGAAGCAAAAAATAATTGCATATGGCTTCCCCAAAAAAAATCAAATTTTTTTAGTAATCCACAAAAATACCTATTTACAAATAAAATCATACAATAATGCATATGCCCCCAAACTAATTTTCTTGCTCCACCCCTGCGTATGTATGTAGTGATGATGCATGCATGCATATATATATAGAGAGAGAGTGTATGTATGTGTGGTGTGACGGTGTGTATGTGTATATATTAGCTAGCTAGGTATTAACATATTGATGTGTATACTGTCTATTTTATGCACTGCAGGGATACCATGGAATCTTACATCTCAGAGTTGCAAAAAGTTGCGAAAACGCTTATCGGACTGATGGCAAAAGCTTTGAGAATTGATGAGGAAGAGATAGAAGAATTGTTTGAAGACGGGATACAATCAGTGAGGATGACATATTATCCACCATGTCCAAAACCAGAGCTGGTTGTTGGCCTTACTCCACATTCGGACGCTTCTGCCATCACTATCCTTCTCCAACTCAATGGAGTCGACAGCCTCCAAGTTAAGAAAGATGGAGTTTGGATCCCTACAAACTTCCTTCCTGGTGCCTTCATGGTGAATGTAGGAGACTTGCTAGAGGTTTGCAGATATACTATTTTATATATATATATATATATATATATATATATATATATATATACCTTCATCACTAGTTTCCTTATCCCTCCGCATTCTCTTATCTGCAAAACGAAATTAGAATGAATTAAAGTAATGTAGAGTGATATTGAATTTGGTCTGGATATGCAATTTCATAATTTTCATTTCATAATTAGCTAATGCGTTGGAAATTTTCCATTGATATATGTATGTATTAAAAAAAAAATCTTTGCGTTGGAAATTTTCCATTGATATATGTATGTATTAAAAGAAAAAAATCTCTCTTAGTGCGGATATGGAAAACCTAAAGAAAAACAAGATACGAGTATGGGGTGGAATACGACGAAAAAAACAAGCATATGTAGCCAACAATTAATAAATGTTGAATTTTTCTCAACTATTATACTACAATAATATTGTTGGAAAAAATAACTTTTAATGTATAAAAGTACTTCCTAAAAATGGATTATTTGGTATTTAGGTTGCACTTTTTCGTCTTTGGATTATATTTTATCATGATATTTTATCTAAAATTTTAATGGTACAATACTAGTTCGGCGCCCCCTAATGGTAATTCTTGGATCTGTCCCTGTGTTGAGGGAAAATTATGTAGCTACTACATATTATTGTCCTATATGTATAACGTACTTCAAAAAAAATTCCGAAGAAAAATCTGTGACGAAATTATTATACGCATCACTTTTGCTTCTTAATTTAGTTCTATTATTGTGTACACGCATATACAGATCACAAGCAATGGTGTCTACCAAAGCATTGAGCACAGGGTGACGGTAAATCCGGTGAAAGAGAGGATCTCCATTGCCATGTTCTTCAGTTCCAACCCCCAAGCAAAGGTCGGACCAGCAACTAGTATAACAAACTCAGACAATCCACCATTGTTCAAAAGGGTAGAGATGGAGAAGTATGTCCAAGCTTTTTTCGCTCGCAAGCTCTATGGAAAGTCCTTCTTAGACCAAATGCGGATCGAAAATGGAGAGCAACACACTACTTGATGCTGAAAAACTTGATTAAGAAATAAGATGGTGTAATATATTAAGGTTTGGAGTGACAATTTAAAAAATATGTGTGTTGGTCATATATGTAGTACTTATATAATGGTGTAATAAAGAAAATGGAGTGATGTATATATATTACTGTTTGGAGTGAAATCTTAGAAATGATATGTCTTGTACGTATACAAGCTAGTGCTCGATGTTGCTTGTTTGATGATGTTGTTATAAATAAAATTGAGTGATGTATATTATGGTTTGGAGTTGAATCTTAACTTACTTGCAAAATGGAATATTTTTGTGTATAAATATATATAAATTCAAAGTAATAGTTCTAGTGTACATCCACCACATTTGTTTTTTGAAAATGGTAAATTAATTAGTATAAGAAACAAGGCCAAAGATACAAAGATACTAGGGCATACCTAAGGGGGGAAATGGTGGAATAAATCTGTTTTCCCTTTATTTTAATACATTTAAACTTGATGGAGTACTATTGTATAATACTCACTCCGTCCCAAATTATAGGTTCATTTTTTCTCTTTACTTTGTCCCAAAATAACTATCTACTTTTGAAAAGTCAAAGTACTTTATTTGGTCAATTTACCAATTTAACATTCAACCATTAAAGTTATAAAACATATACACTATAAACCATTACATTACTATGGTGGGACTATGGATAAAGTTGATATTTCACTTAGTAACACTACAATAAAAGTCATCATTTTAAAAAGTTGGATTCTCCAAAGTGGACCTATAATTTGGGACGGAGGGAGTACAAAATAATAATTCAATGATACTGGTTTGTGATCATTATAGTATCATATGCTGTGGCAATACAAATTAACAAACATCATCTGAATATCATACAAGACTACAAACTTAAGTCAGTAAGGTGTAAAATTCTGAGCACATCTATCAGATAGTGAGTCCATGCTCTATCTTCCTTTGACATCTCTATGATGAGCTTGCAATCAAGTCTCTTCCTGTATATACACTTACTTGAAACAGCACTAGCTTGAACTTGATATATATATATATATGAAGGCAAAGCTTCATCCTTATAGTATCTCCAATAGTTTTTCACAGCAGCCATAAATTAATGAAAGGTGTTGGGAGCTATTTTGACAGTATCTCTCCCTCTTCTATATCAATCATCTCCTCATCCTCGTAGAACTCGTCCTTCTTCAAAAATAACCCGAACTCCTCCAATAGGTTAGCTGATTCAAACACACGTAAATTTTTGAAGTATCTGCCAATGTCCGAATTGTCCTCAAACGAGACAGTCTTCTTCATCTAGAACGAAATGTAAATGTAAGAACACTTTTGTGTATTGTTTATTTATGGCATGTTCTAGACAATAACTGTGACACCCCCAAATTTCCATGCATAGGTTGGCCAGGCCCATACACAGAAAAATAGGAGCGTCTGTAATTGATAACATAAGCACAGAAGAGAAGACATAAAATCGAAATATAATAATAACAGCAATAACAAAAACAAGGATACCACTTATACATGAAGAAGACCAACCCCAATACATCCTTAAATAAAATAAGTCCCACAAGGTACAACTTGGAAATCCCATAAACATGGACTCCTAGAAACACACTTAAAAGAAATGCAACATATGTCATTTATCGGATCCTACCCTGGAGTGGAAGGGAAATATGATAGGACCGAACAGATAGATATGACGTCCTCACCCTTGCTGGTGAAACTGCCGAGGACCTGAAACAACAAAAATGTGGGTTAAACCCACGCGCAAGTACAACTCTACATGATCCCAAGCAGAGTACCAAAAATCCATCCCATTTCCTAGTGACACCTAATCCCAAAATTATATTATAAAATAATAATATATTTAACTATAACCATAGCCACTAATATACCAGCATTTAATATAATTATCATTATAAATTCATTCCATTAATCCGATTTTTCCATTTAACATCCATGTCTTACCATAACCACGTACCCGACAACTCACCCATGCCGTGACAACTCACCCATGTCCCGTGGTACTATTGAGACTGCAATATTAGTCAATCTCCTTGTGGTTCCTTATAATTCTCCAAAACATAGTCATTTGATTAAATCTTATGATTATACGAATTTATTAATTAACTTGTATTCTTTAATCGAGAATGTACGACAATTGGAGAGGTCTAGCCTGGGGGGTCCAGGGGGGGCGGCGCGACATTTTCCTGAGCGCCCCCCTAGCGGGGTCTGGGGCAGCGCCCCAGCGCCAAGATATACGGTATTTTATATGGTCGAAACTATTCATTTATACGGTCAAAAATACGTAATCCAGTATAATTCTTGAAACACATAATAACAATATAAATCTATGTCCAGAGTCTAATAACAAAGAAAATAGAGAAAAACAATTACATAAATATGCAATATTTTCTAATAACAGTTTTGAAATCTTTGTCAACATTGAAACCTAAAATATTTCTGTATTCAGATATTTATACTTAGTTCCAACCATATACACCTCATCCAAATCATACCAACAAGACACATAACCACGAATCCATACATGTATATCTACACATGGTAAAAACATATTTGTACGTATAGCTAGATATAAACATAGTCTCATGCATGTATCAATATATCACCACAAATCTCTATGTATATACAAGATCTATACATATAATCATGGATCTGTACATATATGTATAACCAGAATATAAATCATCATATATATATATATATGAATATAAACATACTCTAACAGATCTATACATATATACCTATATAAATCCACGAATCTCTATATATATACAAGATCTATTTATATACTTATGGATCTATACATATACATATAAACAGAATATATATCATAACATAAATAAACATGAATATGAACATACTCTAACAGATCTATACATATATGCCTATATAAATCCATGAACCTCTCTATATATACAAGATCTATATATATACTTATGGATATATACATATATATATAAACAGAATATATATCATCACATAAATAAACATGAATATGAACATACTCTAACAGATCTATACATATATGCCTATATAAATCCACGAATATCTACATATATACAAGATCTATATATATACTTACGGATCTATACATATATGTATAAACAGAATATATATCATCACATAAATAAACATGAATACGAACGTACTCTAACAGATCTATACATATATGTATAAACAAAATATATAAATGTCATATATGAACATGATTTACACATACATATACATATATGAAAAATACTATCTAGCAGATTATAGATGCATAAGGTAAAGGTTACGAAATTTTAGTACAAAGAGGAAGAGTAGAACACATGTCTTGCCTAATTTGGAGAGCTTACTACACCACGGATCCAGATCCAAACCAAGTATTTACTCTCTCTATCTATATATATATATGTATACGTATATAGATGAGTGAAATAAGAAGAGAGAAGTCTGAAATTTTTCCTTAGTCTTGAGAGATAATAAGCTGAAAAATCCTTATGGTTATATAGGGGAAACTAGGTTATGGCGAATGACCATAATGCCCCTAGATCTGCCACAATAATCATCATGCCACTCGTCTTAAAGACTAATATGCCCTTATCAGATCCCATAATAACAAACTTACCTAGTAATCCTAAAATGACTAGAGTACCCTTACTCAATAATTTAAATACCCACCATACCATCCAAAATAAATAAAGAAATAACATAATTATTTAAATACGGGGTATTACAATAACCATGTTGAGTGTTAGATAGGTTGGTTTGGTTTCAATGACAACGATAAGTTTCGTCAAAAGCAGAATCAAGTATTGAAGTAATGAAGAATACAAGTGAAGCACGAAAGTGAGCATATTGAGGAAAAATGTCTTCTGGAGGACGAAAACGATATTTTCCGAAGCCGTCACTTCAAGCAAAAAGTATCGTGGGTTCAAGAGTGTCATTTTGGCGCAGTTGCGAAGAAAAGTGATTTTAACAAAATTGTCTACGCTTTCAGTTTCAAAAATGGCTGAAAAACACATTTTTACGCTTGGAGGTACGCTTAGACCTACGCTTGAAGCCTACGTAGGCTAGCTACGCTTGAAGTGTAGGCCCAGTACGCTTCAAGCGTAGCTACGACAAAGTTTTTTCTGAATTTTGCAACTATGTCTGATTTACCCATGGGTTGGTTTTATGATATGTCTACGACTTATATACATCAAAGTGTGTGTTATATACATGATATTCACCAGAATATAGGGTTTGGATGTGAAATTACGAGAAAGGGAAAACTTAGGGTTTGGATCATCATTGTCTATAAATACCCGAGTTTACAACAAGAGGAGGCACGTCTTTAAGAATTATCTGCAAGTTTTCTACAGCTTCATCTTCTTCTTCTACAGAGATATTCATATGGTGAGAGAATATTATTGAGTAATTAGAGAGACACAAGTTCTCTCTTGTTATTGGACGTCTTCAATTGTGCTTTTACATTGACGATTTCTATGCACGATTGAATGGTATAGTTGCTGAAAAATTCACACACCGTTTATAGCAACGTGGTTGCGTTGATCCGTTGAAGAACGGAGCCGTATGAGTGCGGAAATCGAAACAGGAGGCTTCGTGGTAATTTTGATATGTTGAGAAGTAGACCAGTCAGAATACGAAGATCGGAGCGAAAACTTCGTGGAGCTCGGGTGAATCTAGACTTTCAGACGTCGAGTGAAGAACAACAAATTACAATGGTTGTAAGTTCTGTTTTCATAGAGTCTGTACAAATTCTCTGATTCATAGTGCATCGATACCCGAACATATTCGTGATTTTTATTTGGAGTCTTTCCAAGGTTTTCCACCTAAAAATATTTGTGTCTTCTCATGATTTAAATTTCTGCACTTATATTCATATTTGATTGATTGATTAGTTTTTGAGAATTGAATTGAGAATTAGGGTTTGTGACTAATTAAAATTAAATTTCTGCTAAATAATTTTAATTAATCATAAAATTGACAAAAAAACCTATTTAACCCCTCCCCCTTCCAGGTTGTTTTCACTATAGTGCAAGTAATTTAAATAAAAATTAATTTCATTTTACGAAGACGAGTCAAGATTTAAATGTGTAGTTTAGCTAAAGAAAGGAACAGAATAGAACAAACATATACGTTCTGCAAAGAAACTCGGGCAGCCGCTCTCTGTTTCTCTAGCTGAATCTTTCGTTCAACAGTTATCATATGCATGCTAAGATGATATCATCATAATTTTGCACTCCAAATGTTTTTATTAAGCATTGATGTACGTACATGAAGTTCCGAATAAGACTGCTCTGCTTTCGCGGCTCTTTAGCATTGTAGCACGGTTTTGCGTATTGAGGGACATTTGAACATCTACAAGGGGAGCCCAACAAAAACCAAATAAACAAACAGAAGAATATCCTTTTCATAAAATCTGAAAAGACGAAGCTATAAGTATACATAACAAATAGAAAATCCAACAGTTCTGTGACAGTAATATAGCTTGGATAGATATAGCTAACTTAACTACCATTTCACAAACCAGTGAGCCAACCAAGTAAAGAAATCCAAGGAGCATCGAAACCGTGAAGGAAGGTGTGGCTAAGGTGACCTAGCTATCTGAACACTTAAATCCAGTTGTAGAAATATAGATACATATGAGTGTATATTTGAGAAACAACAGTTGTAGGAAACATAATCAATAGAATTTAGAATCACTAGAAATAAAAATATCGTCCATATACTTTAAAAATGAATCCCTTTTTTTCTTTATGTTTCCTCCCATTTCTTTTAAAAATTGTATAATATACACAATAAAGGATTTCTTGCCATTCCCTTTCCCATCATTTCAATCTGGAATAACCTATATATTCTCATGCTCAAGCCTAAGCAATAAACTAGGAAGAAAAGTATATACAAACAGAATGAAAATATCGAGCATGCAAAACTTCAGTGACTTCACATCCTTGATTCATGAAGAGCAAAAATTAGGCTATCTGCAATTCTCTTTTATTAATTTCATTTATTTACCAAAAATAAAATAAAAAATTAGGCTATCTGTTTAGGTCCATTAGCACGCGAGACAACTTCAATTTTAAGGAAATTCCACTTATTCTTTCTCAATGAAACCAAGTTTTTTTTTTCGGTAAATAATGAAACCAAGTTCAGAGCCATAAAACAGAAATCATAATTTCAAAATTTCTTACCTTTATGGACGATCTCTTGCGAACACAGAATTTTGTCACTTTAGCAGGATCTTCGTGCATACAAAGTAAAAAATTCAACTATTATGAAGTTAAACAAGAATGATAAAAAGGTATAACAAATTCAGCCATAAATTTAATTTGAAATAATGAAAGCAAATAAATTTCAATTTATATGGATGCAGATAATAAATTTCGCACAACCCTATTTATATTCTCATTACCATTTTTTAAAAATTCAACATATTAAAATTTTATTTTTTTATTTTTACTATATTAGCAGCACAAACAAGCATTAATGGAAGAGTATGAAAATATTTATCAAAAAAAAACAACATAAGAAAATACTCAAAAAAGAAAAAATTAACGCTATGAAAAGACTACATGAACACAAAATTATACTAAAAACAACATAAAAATACTATTTAAATCCTACTCAATACCAAATTAATACCTGATAATCTAAATGAACAATTATAGGAGAAATTATTCATTATAACGGTGATACCAATCAAATCAAATGTTTTAATATACATGTTATATAACTTAACAACTCAGCAACATAAGATATATAGAAATAAAAATCAAAAAGAAAATTCAGCCGTCTTTTCTCCATCTTCTCTCCGTCACCATCGCGACTCTCTCCATCGCCATCTTCCTCTTCTCTCCATCTCCCCTCCTCACAGATTGCTTCACGCCCAAAAAAATAATAATTCAGCCATCTCCCTCTTCTCTCCATCGTAGCCGATTTAAAACCCAAACCCTTAAACTCTCTAACTATTTCTCTACTGATTTGCTAAAATAAAAATTTGTCTCTCTACTGCAAATTTCTTTTAAGCTTTCGGTTCTTCAAGAAACCCTATTTATTTTTCAGCTTTCAATTTCATATATAACTGTTTGTCTCTTTAATTCATTCCAACCCTATTTTCCTTCTATAAAAAATTCCTACTCTGATTCATGTGGATAGAGGACCACCATCTTCCACATCTCTACTTCTTCAACTATTATATATAAAACCTAAAACTAATATGAAGCAGTTACTAACTTCATCTATAACATCATGTTCAAAGGGTATAAAAGCCAATTAAATCAAATGGGTGATCAAGGAAATTTGCATATGTAGGATGCTCGGCTGCTAGTGCTGCTTTTGAGCCTAACGGCCATGAAATACATTATGGGCGAGAATTGGAATGTGTGGTTCGGTTTGTCCATATATTTTTGAATACTTGTCCAATTCTTGTCATGGTTTGATTCTAATAGAATGGGTGGAAGACATATGAGATTAGTTTGATCATTTATGTTCAGATGGTGGCATTGAGAGTGAGACCCGCGTCCAAGTGACGACTTTCATAGAGTGGAACATGTACCATCATTTTCTAGGATATGCTCTGCTTGCTCTGATATCAGCCAAGATAGTTTATGAAATTTCCCTCTTGAAACTAGACCTTACCTGGAAATGGATTTACATTAGAGTATTTGGGTTTTTGCTCTCTATTACCATAAGAATGGAGATATACACCTGGGTTAAATTTGTATTTATCATAGAGTAAATATACTAATGTTTGAATTATGATAATAGTCATTCTGTGCAAAATAGTGGCTGAATTTAAGCTTGTATGCAATTTTCTCCTTAACACTTGTAGAAGCAAAACATAAACAAAACACAATCCGAGACGAAAATCTCAAATGGTGGCATGATATTAAAACAAGAACAACTTGATATGGGATTAAATTGAGGTTGAACGTATATGTTACATAATTCAATAGTGATCTCAAAATAGAAATGACATAAGAACAGATAAACTACAAATGAAGCAATGAAACAGGGTACGGAAACCAAATCCCACCCTCGATCAGCAAAAAAATTAGTAAGTATGTTCAAAAATTCATTCCTCCTTCCTTTGTCTTTGACGCCGGAGAAAGAGCAACCAAAAATCATCAATTTCCAGAAAGCAGATCAGCAAAATACACTTTACTAAAATGACCATAACTTCTTTTAGCAAATTCGAAATTGAGCACAGTTTTTTTTGTTAGAATGTAGACTCCCATAGCTTTCCAACCACATATGGCACGACTTCTAATTCATCTCCAGATGACAACGTCATAGCTTCAAAATTGACCCAAATTTCAAAACTGTAGTTTTCGACATACAAAGTTAGCTTCTGTTTTTGGGTCTGCACTTGAATTTTCTGTATCAGTTTTGCATTCCTTCATTTGGTAACATCATCGCTCATTATTCAACGACTTTAATCATCCTAAATATTTGTAAACAGAAAGTGATGCTATTTGTTGAACGCAAGTAAAAAAGAAAAAAAATAGTAATATTCATAAGCTAGAAAATACAATACCTAAGTAAGATGTAGTGCTTCTTCATTGCATTCCATTAATCTAATGAAACTAAATCCAGGTTCACTAAAATTCCAATTTGAGCTAATTTCCTATAACATTAAAAGTATTAATGAGATGATAACAATAATGATTTATTATCAAATAATGGAGCAAAATATTACCTCATTATGGGCACTTGGGCGATAGACATTTGTATTCATTGATGGTGGAGCAAAAACCATATATTTGTATTCATTGATGGTGGAGCAAAAACCATTGGAGCACTTGTCATGCCGACACTACTAAGAGGACATTCTATAACTTTGGTCCTCTTTTTCCTACAACATACAATTAAAATTAACATTATATGATTATTGATAATAATGCACACAATATATTAAGTAACAAGTTTTTACCTTTTTTTTGCTTTCGTGTCTTCTTTTTCAAATTGCTTCGAATTCGAGCATTTGTTAAACACTTTAACTTCACATGTGAAGGATCAAGTATAGGAATTTCCTCCACCTCTTCACTTATCTTCATGTTCATATTGCCATCAACATTTTCTTTATGTGAGCTACAACTATTAATAAGTTTTTGAGCTTCATTCCACATCGACTGTACATGTTTTGCAGCCAAATTCTTTCCTTCTTCTGTCATTACCAAATGATTTATAGCACGGTACGCCTGTTGAAGCAAGATATTTATTTCAAGTGTCAATGAGGACTTATTTTGTGTAGAAAACTCTCCTTGGCGAAATACTATGTTTCGGTCTTTTGCACATTTCGTCCATCTTTGTAAAATATACTCGTAAGGTATTTGGGTGACATTCCAAATATTAAGAACTTTAAGAGCATGTCGACACAACAACCCCGTTGACTCAAACATCATACAATAACAAGATACACTGTTTTTAGATGAGTCAACCTTTGTGATGTAATACTTGTCATTGCATTCCTCAAACACCCGATAAGTATGATGTGTATCAATATTACAAAGTTGCTCCAAGTGCACTGTCAAACTAGACAAGAACTCTTCCTCGAATAGATAGAAAACCGAAATTGTGTACACACTAGCAACTTGTGTCGAAATCTTACTATCTCTTATTGTAGGCTGAACTTTGCCATGCTTGCAACAAAATTTTTCATCACTTTCAGCTAAACGCATTTTCTCACATTGTTCTTCATAGTGTTGGACAAACTCTCTTAAGGTCATGGTTTTAGATGAAATCTTATGCAACACATTATTCATGCTCTCACTCCTTTGAGTGGATTTTGCACGAAGAGTGAAAACATCCATACTGAAGGTCGGACACCACTTTTCTCTAAGTTCATAAAAAGACTTTAGCCACGTATTGTTTTCAAGATCAAACTTAGAGATCATTGCCTTCCATGTAGATTCAAATTCCTCAGTATTTTCACAATGTAAACATTTATTCAAAATACATTTGAACTCACTGTTAGCATATAAGTTTCCCATTTTTTGAGTCGCATTTTTTGAAATGTGCCACAAGCAAAGGCGATGACAAGTATTGAGAAAAACTTTCTTAATTGCATTTGCCATTGCTTGACATTGATCCGTAAATATTGTCTTTGGTACTCGATACCCCATTGCTCGCAAAAATCTTTCAAATAACCAAATGAATGATTCGGTAGATTCGTCTAAAAGAAAGGAACACCCAAACAAAATATTTTTTCGATGATGGCTGGCTCCCACAAATGGTGCAAAGATCATGTTGTCCTTGTTTGTATGGTATGTAGTGTCAAATACCACAACATCCCAAAAATAATCATAATCTATTTTTGACTTCCCATCTCTCCAAAAAAAATTTCCAAATGACTTTCGTTATCTAATTCGTCACTATGAAAAAGTAGATGATCATTGACTTGACAACTCTTAAAGTGATCAATGACACTTTGAGCATCTCCTCCATCAATTAATTTTATTTTCCTTTGATTAATAAAATTGTGACAATCCCTTTGAGTAAATCCTACATTTTCAGGTCCACCCACTTCTTTTGAAAGATAGGAATATGCTTTTGTTCCCTTTATGCCAGCATCAACCATGGAGCTAATAACACTTGCACTAGCAACATCTACATTTATATTATTCTTCAAAAAATGTCTTTCTTTTGGAACTACAAATTAATGATTATGATCATCACTAAAATGAGTGACCTCCCATACCCCATTTTTAACTGTGAATCTAATTACAGCATTGCATCATGTTCGCCTTACCAGTCTTATAACCTTTTTTAATTCAATTGAATCGTTATGATAGTATCCAGCATTTAGACACGAGTATTCTCTTTGTCTAATAACCCCATCATTGCCATGACGAACATTTCGTTTCCGAACATTAAAACCCTTTCTCAAAGCGTGTTGACTGTATAACCTATATGCTTCATCTTCACTAAATACTTTCGTACATATAGTAATTTCGTATGGAGTTTCATTTTTTTCTCTTCCATAAATTTAATTGTGTCACAAAACATTCAACCTATTATTGAATCGAAACACGGACAATATTAAAAAACTAAAAAAATGAAAATTAAGCATGTTGAACAAACGAAAACAGACATAGAAACCGCAAGCGGTCAACATCCAAAATGAATGTTCCTAATTTCTTGCTAGTAATTTACATATTAAAGTACAATCATAAATAATAAGAGTACAGGAAAATCACATAGAAGAGGAACATCTCTGTTTTTTCATAACATCAAGACATCTAATTACTTGGAATGTTGCAAACCACGTCGAACTATGAAAATATTGTTTATGGTGTTTGGCTCTACAACACCATAGACAAAAAAAATTACATAAATTCAGGTCTATTTGACATGATTCTTGGGAATTATTCTCTAATTTTAGCAAAGAAAATGAACAACATTGACAGGGTAAATGTCTTTTGCAGACAAGCCTAGTTTTGAGAAAAATATTGAAAATTGCATCTCCTTCAGCGTTCTTCTTTATGGTTTTGAAACATACCATTGTCTTTTACAACATTTTAACCACAAATATTCTCTTCCTATAACATATTGAACAAGTCCATCACAGACATATAATATATATATATATTATGTGCGTACCTGATGTATATCTATAAGCAAAGAAATTGAGAGAGTTGCAGAGCTCTTGATTTGAATCTTGAATCGGATAGAAGAAAGAGGCGGCTAAACTTTTATTAATTTTGGGCGTGAAACAATATATGAGGAGAAAATATATCATGGCTATGATGGAGAGAAGAGAGGGAGACGCTGAATTTTTTTAGTTTTGTGCGCAATCCTAAATCCTGAATATGTGAGTATTTATGACGGCTGACTTTTTTTATTTTCATTTTCATTTTCATGTGTTTGTTGAGTTGTATGACTCGTATATTAAAATATTTGATTGGATACTGATATTATGTCAGCCATAATGACGTGGTATCTGTAATGAATAATTTCTCCAATTCTAGATAACAAGAACATACGTGTGTGTGTCTGTGTAATATCTAGTCCCACCCAATATCAAGATAAACCCTAATTTGAAATTAACTGAAAAATACAACTGTTATTCCCAAAAAAAAAAAAAAAAAATTCTATTTAGAGCAACAGGATAAAAAATTTATTTGCTATCCAGTTTTTAAATATTTAATTTCTTTTGGTATTTCAAAGAAGGAATGTCAAAATTACTGTGAAAAAAAAAAAGGATAATTTTTTTTTTTTTAAAATCTCCCACATATCAACAAGTTTAGTATATATATATATATATATTCTTGAAAGTTTATATAATCTAAGAACAAATTAAAAATGAAAACTAAAATCAACCATACATTGAAATCAAAACAAAATTGAATTATTAATAGGATAATGATTTAAATAACTAGAACTTACCTGTAAGTGCTAATTTTTGCTCAAAAACTCGAATCCCTCTTATTATGGCTCTAGGCCTTTTTATTTATACAACAATAAATAAAAAGTAATTCAAAAGTACTCTTCTTAGTGGGCCGGTGTCATGCCCAATTATTCCTGAGACTCCAATCAGGAGGATCAGCGAATCCCGATGTATGACGTCACGGAAAATGACCACTAGAATCAATAACAACAACGACATACATGGAATAAGGATGAAAACAAAGTATTCCATGCCACTTGAGTGATAGAAACTCAGTAATAAATTCTAACAAAAATCCGGCAGAGTTCCGTTTGTAAATGGAACATCTGGACAACCCAAAAACAACACAACAGAATAACCTGCCCATAACATCATAAATAGAATCAATGGCGCGTAGCCCAACATTTCAGAAACCTACTAGGGCCGAGGTAGTGGAAAGAAAACCACCCCTACCTCTACATAACCCTTTCTAAAACCAACTGAGCAACCAAGCTCTAATAAGAATACAGAAAATCATACGGTAGTACCGAAATGATACAAAGGCACCCTGAAAATAATAAATACACAGACTGAAGATACAACACAAGGGAATCTGCCAACAGCCTGGCTCCCAAGAGAATAAAAGAATACACAAGTATGACTACAGAAAGAGGAACAAAACTACCTTCCCAAATCACCCGTATTGTCGCCACTGAATAAGCCGTGCTGCATCCACCTGCAAACCTGCAACCTATTGTGGTTGTGAGCAAAACCATACGCTCACCATAATATCAAAACATCACACTCATAGCCGTCTAGAAAAGGTTAACCATCCCGTGTGCATGCATCTATCATAGGCCAGTCAATCGTCTCACATGGCACCCCGCCAATCCGAGAACCCATCAATAACCTCATCACTAACCTCAAATACATTACGGATATCATAAGAACTACATATTAACAAAAATGTAAACAACACATGTATACGTATATATATATATAACGTCCTGTAAATAACTAAGCATGTCACCTAGGCTTATAGACAACCAATCTGAACTCCACTCTCATCTAGAGATACAACAAGGACTAACTATTTACCATACCGTGCACCTAGCACGCTGCTCAAGATTCCTAGGAGGTAAATAGATCACTCACTAGGACTACCGAAATTAAATCATCATAACCATGTCCACAACTCGATCATTGCTCAAAACTAGTATCGCTATCAAATCATTCCTAGAGAGAAAGTCGCTCTCATATTTTCTATCTTTAATTCAGTTTTTCTACTTACAATAACCAGTGAACCAACTCGTTCACTCAAAGAAACATAAAAAGGGAAAATATTATCCCAACACCAGATTCAGTAACCAACCGAACTATCTCTAACTCACACTGCTTATCTAGGCACTAGAAAGGGTTATTGGAGTCATTTAATCCCAAACAGATGTCATGGTCCTCGGGTTTTTAAAGAAAAACGTTGAACCCCGAAGGATTCAACCGGTTTATAAGAAAAATTTTGGACCCGATCAAACCTTAGTTGGTTCCAACGTCTCCGAACCCAACCGAAACAACATGAATCACACTAGGTGTGCATAACTCAATATCACAAGTTCGGGCTCAAACCCAAGGAATAACTATACGAGAAGGAAGAACTATTAGAGTTCAAACCGACATCCATTTTAAAATCACTTTTAAACTTCTTTCAAATCTGGTCCTAAGACCTTTAACATTTATTTAAAAATTTATAAAAATAATCCTGAAAGATTGCTCAAACAAAACCGAGCACATGAAGGAATCCCAGACAACAAGCTGGGAGAAACCTAGATTTGTCGACCTCTAACGATGCCGAGATCTCGGAAATAACATCGAGATCTCTAGAACAGGGGGCTACCCGTGCCCTAATTCACCAATTTTACAAAACAATTTCAAATGGAATTTTCTGAAATTTCTTTCAAAAATGGATTTTTACCGATATTCCCAGTACTGAGAATTCAAAACATATTTTATAAAACAGGTATTTAAACTTCTATCTTTCCAAAAATAGCTAACAACTCTCGGGGTAAACGAAGAACACGTTTTATAAAAATCCCCAAGCTTTAAGTTTTCAAAACTTTGAATATTTGACTCCAAAGATCCGAACCATAACCGAGGTTTCAAGAATGGGACAAACCATGCCCAGAATTCACTATCTTCACAAGAGTACTTACGGAAAGAGATTTTCAATAAACACGACAAAGAACCGTCTATAACTCATACACTGTCAAAGTGGGAGAATGAGTGATAAACTCAAAATTACAAAAGCCAAGAGAACAGGGTCAAACTAATGAGCTCTATCCGACCCTTACCCGAACAATACTCCACAATACTAGAGAGGTCTATCAATCATCCTGTGATGATACTAATCACCAATCACAAAGGCCTATGTAGCCAAGATCACAATTTCAATTAAGTCTCAATATATTGCTACCCAACTCAACTAGAGCCTAACATACGGGGAACCCTTATGCCACAAGGTCACTTTCACTTTTCACCTTTTAACTTTAAACGGTTTCCTTTACATTAGGAAATTCACAATTTTCATTGAAATTTAACCACGGTTAATATATCAATCACAAACACCGCGCCCTAGCGCCCAAGAGAATAATACAAATCTCTAATTAAAATTCAGACATAACCTGCTCAATATCAATAAGCAATAATAACAAATAATCTCAACAGCAATATCCATGCAATGCTAATACTCATGACCATGCAAATGCAACTCAAGTGCAACCATGTCTATATGAGGGTAAAATAAATAACCAGGAATCTCAAACCGATCACTTATGGGGTTAACAAGCCCGCACAAGAAAGGGTGAGCGTCACCAAATAGAGTACGGAGACCACAAGTCCGTCCGGAACCTGCAAGTAAGACATATGTCCTCACTCCCAAAGTCTGAGGATTCAGGATATACTAACTCCCGGGGTGCCAGTCACCCACTGGCCAGTTGTTGTGACAATCCAAACAATCCATATGTATGCATGGGATACCGAGGCATGCAACTCACACCGAAATAATGTATATAAACCACAGTGTTGTATGAATGCAAAATGCCTCCACATGAATTCAATATACTGAATAAAACAGCATAAGAGCCAAACAACCTCATATAAAGCATGTTTTAAAATTTAAATTATACAGTAAATCACTTCCATTTATCTCAAAAAAATATTCGGGTTCTTGATTACCCAATCTTTATAACTTTTATATGCTAGCATGCTTTTAATTTAATTTTCAATAATTTTTTTTCATTTAATCCACCCCGGGAACAATTAGACAATTTAAATTCGCAATATAATTTCTTTATAATTTACGAGAAAATCAATAACAAAGGAACTAGAATCAGGTCTAAGTTTTGACGTCCCTCGTTCTCGTGGATCCTTTAACATATTTTTAATTTCAATAAAATATAAATAATAGGAAAAAATCAATTAACCGGATCTACGTCCACATACACCTTCTATAAACCTATTTCGAACTCAAGGGGTACTAAACCACCTATATCGATTTAATTTAAATAGGTTTATAATTATTTTAAATTTTTCGAGAAATAATTTATTCAATTTCTCAAGGGAATTAATTTATTTAATTTCTCCACAAGAATTTCCAATTTTGACATCATTTAATCCATTTATGGGTATTTTATAAATTTTATAAAATTCCTAGATTTCCGTCTATCACTAGGAATTTAATTAAACGTTTTTATTTACCCATAAACATGCAACGAAGACGTATTAAAGTTTTCTACACACTATTAGTGAGTGTCAGATATGCATATATATAAGAATACATATATGTAAATTCCCACCTATTTTATTCGCTTACAAACAGTCTCGAACTGTCCCGCCGTGAACAGTGTCGACGCTCGAATATAGAGCCCGCCGACCAAAGTCACCAGAAAATTATTTCAAATATACCAAAACGTCCGTCTCGACGACCTATACAATATATATGAAGCCCATTAGCAATTGGTTAATGATTTTGAATAAATCTAACGAAAACCAAACCGAAAAATCGTACCTATAATCTGAAATTTCCGGCAAACCGCTCAACGGTTTCGCACCAAACTCGGATATATCGTGTACGACATCGGGAGCAAGCTATCCTCCAAATTTCACGCCAAACAAAGCATGAACCGGCACTGAGTTGACCCAACTTGCTCCGGTCGAACCCGCCACTGTTCGTCACGCGCATCACGGCGCGAACCAGCGTCACCACCACCAACGACCTCCATGTTGCCGCCGTCACTCCACCGCCATTGCCTATTACAGCCGGCGAACACCAGCCCTTGGTGTCGCCGTCGTCGTCTCTATCAGCAACGAACTAGAACCCCAACTCCAGATCGCGAACCCAACTTCTTCTCTCAGTCATGAGTTGTTGTCGCGCCACCGCCTACACAACTACCACGGCGCTACTTCGCCACCCCCCTTAGCCTCACCACTGTCGTCGCCTCTTCCAGCTGACAACCTCGCGCGAACCCTCTTTTTCCCTGCTCCGACTTCTCTCTCTCTCTCTCTCTAGCCGCAAATTTACCGGCAAGGTGAAGAATGATATGGTCGGCTGTCGCAAGGAGAAAGAACGAGAAGATGAAGCCTGATTGTGGGTTTTTTTAAGAAGAAATGATGTGTCGTTTATCTCTCAGCCACACATTCATTATCCAACATGTATATATAATTTCCATTAATATATATATATATACCAATAATTATTATTACACATTTTTAATTATTATGTAATAATAATAACCCAAAATCTCTAATACAATACTCGATGCTAAAACAATAATCGTAAAATCCCGGTTAATGAAAAAGCCGAGAAAATACCGGATCAATTCCTCGTAATGAAACGACTCAAAAACCCTCCGAGTCGAGTACCGAACAAAAACAAAATATTCAATCCCCATTTAATAATAAATAATAATAAAGGGAACATTATCTGAAAAATCCCTAAACGAATACACGAATACCCTGAATATCGACGGATGCTAAATAACTCAAATAATCCATAATAAATACCCAATCGACTCACAATTAATATCGCGCAAGCCCGTAAACTCTACGGATAGCTAATAGATAATATAAACCATTCCTTAACTACTCCGATTTAAACCGCAATGCCAAACAATAAAATAAATTGAAAGAAATAGTCCGGGGTGTGAAACCCAACCACCGGAACATCGGGTACGTACAAGACCCACTGAATAACTACAAGCAATAAGGCACGAAAAGAATCCGATATAAACAAACAAGCTAACGTAAATACCCCTAAGCACACAAGTCAAACAATACATAGGGGCACCCACATACAAACACAAAGTACGTCAGTCAGACAAGGCACGTACTAAACCAAATACAAAAGAAAATTACAAATCCTTACGTCACCTAGCACATCCTAAGCCTGACAAGATGTTAAGGGCTAACGTCGCAACTCAACCACGTAATAATCGAATTATAAGAGAACTCAAAAACATCAGACATACTAAGTGTGTCACCACCCTGTCGAAGCACCAATCACCAATGTCCAAACGAATCCACGTAACGGCACTAAAGCCCGCATAAACCTCTAGCCACGTCCAAAATACAAAACATCACGTCAAGTAGCGTAATCACCAAAGAAACCCCCCGAAGTCACCAAAGAGACAATTGCAGAGTCGTGCTATCGAATCCAGAACTCATGTCAACATTTCACCAGTTCAAAACATTAAATTCACCGTCAATTCTCGTAATTGTCAAAGAAGCTCCACGAAGTAGTCAATAAGACAATGGCCGCGTCATGCTGTCGTATCAAGACATAAACGCGAAAAATTTACACGTGAAACATCAATAATAACCATGACGTCATGAACAAGTGGCGTCACAACCGAAAATAAATCGGAAATAATTCTAGAAAATTGGGAAAATAAAATGGGGTGTTATAGCTAGGCCCTTATAATTATTCTTCTGTTGATCGAGCTGGGCCTTTAATTTGATGGGCCTTAATTTTAGGCCTTTACACTAGTCCATTTGGGTTAGACCCAATGCCCCATGGGCCTGACCCAAATGCTTGGTCACAAAGTATATTTTGGTTTCAAGAGATATACATATGCTTGTGTATATCTACATACATGCATGTATATGTGTTAGTGGGCGGACGTCACATCAATCATGACTTGGCTTCCATGTGGGTTTCATATTTAAAACAACGGCTTGATTCCCTCAGTCGCCGCGTCTGTCCCTCTTGAAAAGCTGCAATGCCTCCAGCCCCATTTAATATGCCTTTTGAACTCACCCCTTCACTTCTATAAATACCCAGTTTGCCTAACACTTGTAATCTCTCCATTTTCAGAAATATTATCACTTTTTGTTTCTTTTCTCTTTAGCCACAAATTCGCTTTTACACTTGTTTGTGCTTTTTGCATCTTTGTTGCTTCTAGTACTATATTATCTTCTCCGGTGACCTATTTTTTTTTCTATAAGTGCCTCAAAACTCTTCTTCCTCTTCACCATGTCTGAGTTAAGTGCCAGCACTACTAGTGAGGAGTTGGTTCCCTTTATCCCGTGGGGAATCTGTTGAAAGTCACACTGGAGAACTTCTTGTCCTTCCTCGGGAAGATGAGCGTGCTAATGACATCGAGGAACTCCCCCCATATAACCCTGACAAATTCCCTGTTGAGCAACGCAGAACCCCCAATGTCAAATCCCTTAAGAAACTGGTGAGGCCTCTACAGGGAGTAAAGTTTAAGGCCTATGATCCTGAATTAGATTTTACCCAGGGGGAGGGCGTTGGCCCCCATGACCTCATCTTATCTTATAACTAGGCTAAATTGGTCAGATTCCCCATTCACCCCTTCTTCCATTTCAAATTTTCATTCTAGGGGGTAGCCCCACTCCAAGTCAAACCCAACTTATTCCGCATCGTTTCCATGTTTATCCTGAAAAACCGTGACCACGGTCTACATCTTGGTTTTGATGATCTCCTCATGTGCTACCAAATCTTGGAGATCTCAAAATAATGTGAGAAGGTTTATGCTCTACCCCTTCAAGGACATACGGATAAATATGAGAATAGGTGGAAATAAAGAATGGTTCTGATCAAGGGCCCCTAGTTTTACCACCAATTTGCTTCCTTCCCCATCCCGAACACTTTTGGCCCTTACAAATTCCTTCATGGTCATACAATTTCTTATCGGTGTCATGACTGAGATATTCATAAGGCAGAGTACATATATGAGTGTTTTAGTGTCAGCAGTAAAGGGGTTTACTCCAGTATGATTTATAAAATAGTCAAGTTGCTGAGGAGTAAACTCTGGTCTGAGCATCTGTTGTGTTTTAATCTTCTGACTCCTGCCAGTTTACAGGATATATCTAAGCTAGGAGCCACAACATATATGTTTTTCCTGAGCCACCCCAAGCTTATGGACGATGACCTAGAGATTATCCCAGATCCTGCCACTCAGGGAACATCTACCTCAGTCACAATTGCAATCCCAACATCTGGGTCTGCTATAACAACTGGGCCTGCTGTAGTAAATGAGTCTACTGCAACCCAGACTACTACCCCTTCCTTGCCTCAGCCTCCTCCATCTCGTTCTCGCCCTTCTGCTGAAGAAAGGTCTTCAAAGAGGCAAAAGCTAAAAGGGAAAGCTTCTGAGGGGGAAGACAGTGCTCTTGTCCCTACTTTAATAGAGGAGATGACTGTTAGAGCCAAGTCCCTCTGGAGTAGCAAGAACTTGACTGCTTTTAGGGCTCTGGATGACCCTGATATGCCTGACAAGATTATGGGCATGATGATGAGGGTAGGTTTTTATTTCCTTTGTTTCATTCTCTTGCCTGAATATTACTTCCATGGCCTTTGACAATTTTTGCCTTAAACTTTTGCAGGCATTCTATACCGTGGGTGCTCTGTGCTATGCACGTGAGTCCTAAATTGATGAGATTGTCCGCCTCAAGGTTGCCGTGGCCCTGGAAGACGAGAGGGAGACTTTGTTGGCCAAAGAAGTTGTTACTCTAAAGGAAGATAACACAGCTCTGAGGGAAAGCAGAGCCCAGGTGAATTTTGAGAATGAAGATCTTCAGTATCGCCTGACTTTTCAGACGAGAGAGATGTGCAAGCAAGGTGGGCTAGACATGCACTCGCGCTATGAGGTCTTCAACAACAGTGTTGCTGGCGAGTTTTGGAGTAGTGGCTTTGTTAACGCACTAGAGAAACCTGAGAGGAGGAAGCCTAAGGGTCCTGATGCCATGGATGCCCACCTGGGGGTTAAACATCCCTACAAGGTTCATGACCCCAACCCAGCTAAGGCCCTCTTCTTGAAGTTCCTTTCGGGGGACCCTACTGCTGACCCTCATAATACAGAGGCTCCATCCCTTCCTCCTATGGAAAATGTGGATACCTTTGGGCCAAGGTTTAGTGATAATTCCAAGACTTAAGCTCCCTATTTTTTAAAGTTGTCATAATCCCGATTCTACCAGGTAAAATCTTACGATTCTGTATGATTTTATGATTTTACTATGATTCTACTACGTTTTTATAATGATTTGACGGTTTCACCCTTCATATGAAATGCCAAAAAACTTTATAATTTAGTCCAATATCCCAATATATGTCCTAGATTTATGAGAAAAACATTTAAAGAGGTAATGTATTAGAAAATTTTAAAAATTTCAATATGATTTAGATTTTTAAATTAAATATTTAATTATTAATATTTTTTAAAAAAATAATACGAGTTTCTAGAATCTTACGATTCCGATTCTACGAATCCCAAAACAATTCTACCTAGAATCCCAATTCTGACAACCTTGTTATTTTTATTTTTTTCCTTTCCTTTATTTTGCCTCTGGGAATTTGTAGCCTTTTGGGCAATTTTTCACATAATTTTAATGAAATTTTGTTTCGCTTCATAAGTTTGTTCCATGAGTTATGTTATTCTATCTACTTTGAATTTATCCAAAGTTTATCAAATATTTTGAATCTGCCAAAGCTATATGCCTCTACTATTATTGGATGTACCCTTTTTGATGGCTCAGGCATATGCCTCTGCCATTTTTATAACTTATAAATGAATTCCTCTTTTTGATACCATTTTTATGACTTAGGAATAAGTTCCTCTTTTTATTTTACCACAAGATCAACAAATGTCAACACTGGATAGTTTGAATCTAGAATTATGCTCTTGGCCTCTTTTATTGATTGCAATTTGAATAATCAACAAAGGTAAATACTTAGGCATGCAATGCCCTTGCTACTTAAAAAAAGTCTATCTATGGATAGTACCTCTTGAGTCTGGAAGCGTTCTCGGAGTTGGGTTCCATGTGGCTATTGGATTTCCTCAATCGGTATGCACCATTTCCAATGACTTCAGTCACAGTGTAGGATCCTTCCCAATTTTTACAAAGCTTGCCAATGATGCCGATCTTTTTCCTGAGGACCATGTCCCCAACCTGGAACTTTCGCCTTTTTACCTTCTGGTTATAACTCCTCCTGATTCTATGATGATATTCAACTAATCTAGTTGTTGCTTTCTCACATTTTTCCTCCAAAGTGTCAAGAGCGTGGACCAAACTCTAATTGTTTTAGTTCTCCTGATAGGCTTCAGTTCTTATGGTTGAAACTATATTTTCTGTTGGGATAACGACTTTTGCTCCGTAAGTCATGGAGAATGGAGTTTCACCAGTTGGATGCCTCGGGGTTATTATGTATGCCTATAAAAATTCTGGTAATTAGTCTAGCCAGAGTCCTTTGGCATCCTCCAGCTTCTTTTTAAGGATGTTCAAAATTGATTTGTTGGACCTTTTTGCTTGACCATTGCCCTATGGGTATCCAACTGAGGATGTCTTTAACTAAATGTTATGCTGCTCACAGAAGAATCTGGTCCATTTGTTATCTAGGTTTAACCCGTTGTCTATCATTATTACCCTGGGGATCCCAAATAGACATATAATATTTGACCAGATGAACTTAATCACGTGTCTGTGTGTGATTACTAAGTATGACTCATCTTCTACCCATTTGGTGAATTAATTTTTCATGATAAGTGATAGCTTCACTTCCCTCAATGCTTAGGGAAGAGGCCCCACAATGTCTATCCCCCACTGTGCGAAAGGATGGGGATTGAGTGTGGGATTCAATAGCTCTGGTGGATGATAGATGTTGTCTCCATGGATCTGGCATTTGTGGCATCTTCTAATGAAATCCTCAGTATCCTGTTGAATGTAGGGCCAGAAGTAACCCTGACTTAGCACCTTATGAGCAAGGGACCTCCCTCCCTTTATGTATTTCCTTCATGATTGTTGTGGCTTCAGATAGGGTAAGACACCTGAGGTAGGGCCCTCCGAAAGAATTTTGGTACAATTTCTCATTTATTAGGGAGTATCTAACGGATTTCATACGGGTTTTCCTGGCCTCGACCTTGGCTTCTAGCAAGATTCCATCCCTTAGGTAGGATACGATCGGGTTCATCCAGCTTAGCTTCCATGGTATTATGCAGACACTAGATTGTTGTTGAATACTCGGGATCTCTAATGAATCCAGCCTCTAATAGTTTCTTGACTTCTTTGGTTATGATTTGGTTCATTTATACCCCGAATTGCCTCTACTTTTGCTTTATTGGTTTGGCCTCAGGGTCGACGTTGAGATTGTGTTATGTAACCGAGGGAACTATGCCAGGCATATCCAAGTGTGTCCATGCAAATATGTCCATGTTATCTTGCAGTAGTTTAATCAGGTCTACTTTTTCAATAGTTGAGAGGGTGGAACCAATGAACGTGTCACGCCCCGTTATTCCTAAGACTCCTGTCCGGAGAATCAGCGAATCCCGAGGTATGACGTCACTGAAAATAACAACCAAAATCAACGATAACACTGAAATACATGGAATAGGAATGAAAATGAAGTATTCCATGTCACCTGAGTGATAGAAACTCAGTAAAGGAATTCTAACAAAAATCCGGCAGAGTTCCGTTTGTAAATAGAACATCCGGACAACCCAAAGGCAACACAATGAAAGAACCTGCCCATAATAACATAAATAGAAACAATGGCACGTAGCCCAACATTCCAGAAACCTAGTAGGGCCGAGGTAGTGGAAAAGAACACCAATACTCCTCCAAACCCCTCTAAAATCAATAGAGCCCCAAATGCTCAAATGAAATTATAAAAAAAACCACAGGGCGATGCCAAAAAGGTATAAAGGCACCCCAAAACAACAAATACCGACTGAGCCACCAAGTTCAAATAAGAATACAGAAAATCATACGGAAATGCCAAAACGATACAAAGGCACCCCAAAAATAATAAATACACTGAATAGAGATACAACACAAGGAAATCTGCCAACAGTCTGGCTCCCAAGAGAATAAAAGAATACATAAATATGATTACGGAAGGAGGAATAAAGCTACCGTCCCAAATCCCCCGTATCGTCGTCGCCGAGTACACCGTGTTGCACCCACCTACAAACCTGCAACCTATTGTAGGGGTGAGCAAAACCACGCGTTCACCATAATATCAAAACATCACACTCATAGCCGTCTAGAAAACGCTAACCATCCCGTGTGCATGCATTTATCCTAGGTTGGTCAGTTGTCTCATGTGGCACCCACGCCAAACAGAGACCCCAAAATAATTTCATCTATAACCTCAAATATACTACGGGTATCATAAGTACCATAAATCAATGAAAATATAAACAACATAAGTATACGTATATATATATATATATATAATGTCCCATAAATCACTAAGCCTATCACCTAGGCCTATAGACAATCAATCCGAACTCCACTCTCATCTAGAGATACAACTAGACTAAGAATCTACCATACCGTGCACCTAGCACGCTGCTCAAGGTTCCTAAGAGGTAAATAGTTCACTCACTAGGACTGCCGAAAAGGAATAACTAAAATCACACCCACAACTGAACCACAATGCCTACACAACACTGTTATATATCCAATCATTCCTAGAGAGTCTCACTTTCATCATCATAACCTCAAACCTGTCATCTTATCAACAATAATCAGAGAAATAATCCGCTCGCTTAAAGGATCTTTTCTCCAAGACCTCCTATTGTAAAGAGAATTTATAAAATCAACTAGCGATCATATGGTAGGTTCACACTGCTACCATTTATTCCTCGAAAGTAACCTAAGTGGACAAACTATGTCATTAGATCAGATTCAACAATCTCAAGTAAATCTCCAATTCATACAGCCTACTGAGACACAAGAAAGGGTTACCGGAGTCATTTAGTCCCAAACAGATGCCGAAGTCCTCGGGTTTTTTTAAAGAAAAACATTGAACCCCGAAGGATTCAACCGATTTTTAAGAAAAAGTTAGGACCCGGTCAAATCTGTTGAGTTCTAATGCCTCCGAACCCACCCAAGGTACTACGAATCGTACTATGTGTGCATGAACCTGTATCATGTCTCTTACCCGAGACTAAGACAAGGAAACTATAAAAACAAAGTGTGCCTCATGTATGCACTAGAAAGAAATCAATTCTATACCACCATTATCATCATAAGATCTCCATAATACTCTAAGATCACAATATCACTATACCACAAACAAAGGATCGATACCATCCTCAAACATTGCCAGTCTGTCTCAAAATTACTATCAAACGTCCACTCGGGAGTATGATACTTCAAACCATAATGGGTACCTCAATTTATATTCAATGGATCCTTAAGACACAGGATAGTCCAACATTTAACTACGGATGTGGTGCTGAATAATATGTAGAGTTAAAATAACTCTAGTCCAGAGAAAGGGAAGAATACTAACCTATCATACCCGGTTAGACCTCAAATCAACCATTCATATATATCAACTAGGGTAGTGTACCGACCACTCCATAACCTTGTACACAGACCAATGCTCAAGGGCCTACCTGGCCGAACATTACAAACTCAACTAGAGTCCAACTCAAAGGAAACAATTTCACCCCAAAGCTTATTTCCACTTATAATCAAGTAACCACCTGGAACACATGCCAATCGTGGCTCCACTAATCCAGGTTTTAACATTATTACATTCTCTTTCTTTTAAAATTTTAAAATCTTTAATTTTTAATCATATTGAGTTAATTTCCATCGTTCATAATAAATTTACAAATACCATCAGTTTAATAACATAAATTTTCAACAATATAAAAGAATGAATGATCAATGTGAATATAATGCAATGACAATGCCAATAACACCCTATCTAGCATGGGACCGCCGGGTATAATGTCGCTAAAGTAACACAACCACGAGGATCATATCGACTCGTGAAAGAAAACACACCGTGTTCGGATCAAATCCTCCCACGCCTCCCTGATTCCCGAATTACTAGTCCGCCGGTAGCGAGAGACACCGCCTGGCCAGTTGTTCCGACGACCCGGAAGACTCACTTAAACCAATGATATATGAATGAGACATGAAACTACACCCAATGCAATATCAATGCTCATGGTGTATGAAATATGTATAACATGCCTCAACAGTGGGTTAATAATCAACATAAAACATTATCACTTCACAAATATGTCTCAAAATCCGTTTTACACAACCAATCCACAATATATAAACATTTTCATTTTTAAAAGCATGATTTATAATTTAATTATAGCAACAAATCATGTTAATTTATCTCAAGTTCATCCGGTTTCTCAATTTTCCAATACTAATAAATTCTTATAAACTCGCATGCCTTTAATTTAATTCTCAGTAATTGTTTTCAAATTAGTCCCCCTCAGGGACAATTAAACAATTTATATTCGCAATCTATTTTCTCTATAATTTACGAGAAAAAAAACTAAATAGGAAACTAAAACCGTGTCTAAGTCATAACATCCCTCGTTCTCGTAAATCCCCCTAACCAAATTTTAATTTCAATAAAATATAAATAATATGGGAAAATCAAGTAATCGAATCTACGTCCACATACACCTTCTATAAACCTATTTCGAACTCAAGGGGGGTACTCAACCACCTAAAACGATTTAATTTAAATAGGTTCATAATTATTCTAAATTTTCCGAGAAATAATTTATTCAAGTTCTCAAGGGAATTAATTTATTTAAAGTTCTCCAAAGGAATTTCCATATCCAACATTATTTAATCCATTTATGGGTATTTTATAAATTTTATAAAATTCCTAAATTCCCGTATATTTCTAGGAAATTTAATTAAATATTTTTATTTACCCATAAACATACAACGGGGATTAATTAACGTTTTCTACGCACTATTAGTGAGTGTTAGATATGCATATATATAAAAATATATATATTTAAAATTCCCACTTAATTTAATTGCTTACAACCAGTCCTGAACTGTCCGCCGCGAATAGTGTCGGCGCCCGAATATAGAGTCCGCCGTCCAAAGTCGTCCAAAAATTATTTCGAATATGTCAAAACGACCGCCTTACTGTCCTATTCAATATAGTTGAAACCCGTTAGCAATTGATTAACAATTTTGAAATTCATACCGAAAATATGAAATTCCCGGCAACCCGCTCAACGGTTTCGCACCAATTTTGGATATAACATACACGATACCGAGGCCGAGCTATCCTCCGAAAATCAGCCCAAACCGAGCCTGACTCGTCACTGAGTCAACCTGACTCGGTCGGGCCGAACCCGAAACTGGTCGCTGCCATACACAACTTCGGCAGCCCCGACTACCACCAGTCATCACATGACCAGCGACCCTAGCTGTTGTCAATCCTCTCTCCAGCGAACACACCTCTGGTCGAAACCCTAGGCCAGGCCTGAAATCGGCTCGTCCCACAAGCGGCTGAAACCCTCTGCAACTATGGTGCTGCTGCTTCTCGCCGTATTCGTCCTTCAGATCGGTAACCTACCACCTGGTCAAAGCATTCCTCTATTCCTCGCGCAATTCCCATCTTTCTCTAATAAATCGGTTGTTGAATGAATGGAGACAGAAAATCGATCCTCAATACTACATAGAGGGGAAGCAGCTGTGACCGGGGAAGACAAAGAGAGGAGTAGCAAAGGTGGTTCGTTGAAGAAGAAGAGAGGATGAGGTGCTATGCTCTCTCATTTGCATATATCATATATGTATGTATATATCGTGTATAAGCATGTATGAAATCTGATTGTGTAGAAACTTCGTGAATCCTCATCTCTAATATACCAATAATACATATATGTATATATATATATATATATATATAATTGCATTTAATTATATTGATTAAATACCCACTTATATATATATATATATATATATTCTCCCAATTAATAATATATACATACTAACAATAAATCCTGAAATAATATAACATGAGCCCGAAAAATAAACGGGGCGCCTAATAAATAATATCACTGAAATAAATAATCTAGGGTATGAAACCCATATATATATATATATATATAATCATAATTTAATTCGCATAAATAAAATAAGTCTCGTAAAATATACCGTGGACACACAAATAATTCCACGTGAGCCCATAAAATTCACCGGACTCCAAATAAATAATATAGGCCCAAATAAAACTCTGGGGCACAAAATTTATCCACCAATTAAATCATCGAAAACCCCATGGCACTCCGAATAACTAATAAAGTCCGAAATAAATAATTCGGCTATATAGTCGGATATAACCTAAAATAAATCACGAATCGACTCGCAATGTATATCTTGCGCCCCCCGTAAACTCTACAAATAGTCAAGAAATAATACAAGTCAAAATAAACACTCCGGGTACGAGACACAACTACCTGATCACCGGAGTCATCACTAACCCAATCAAACCAAAACCATAAATACCGAACAAACCAAACGTGTCGTCAAGTCGAAGTACTAAACGCTACAGGTTTAAACAAAATCGCATTACACTTATCACGTACGTACAAACATGAAGAACGAACAAGATAATACAAATACACATAAGCACGTAAGTCAAACAACTAAGGCACACAAATTCACATCAACACATAAGGCACATAGAAACACAAGAAATAAAGCAGGTACTAAACCCATTACAAGGGAAAACAAAATGTCGAACTCCTAACGCACTAAACGTCGAATTCACACCACAACGTCAGAGACTTAAACGTCGGTCAACGAAATGTACCGCCACCTAGTCAAAACACTAAATGTTGAGCGTTTACACGGATCCACGTAATCGGCACTAAAGCCCACATAAACCTCTAACCACGTCCGAAATAGAAAATATCACGTCAAATAGCGTAATCACCAAAGAAACCCCACGAAGTCATCAAAGAGACGATTTCAGAGTCGTGTTGCCGAATACAGAACTCACGTCAACGTATCACCAAGTCAGAAACAATATTGTCACGTCAAGTCAAGTAATCGCTAACGACAGTCCACGAAGTCATCGAGGAGAAATCGCAACGTCGTCCAGTCAAGTGCAGATGTAAACGCGAAAAATTTACACGTGAAACATTAAGAATAACCATGACGTCATGAACAAGTGACGTCACAACCGAAATTAAATCAAAAAATAATTCTAGAAAATTGGGAAAATAACATGGGGAGTTACAGAACGTGGTTCTGCCATCTCCAGAGGGGCTGATGTCTACCTCCTAGAGTGGTTCTACTGTGACCTGACTGTCCCGACCCTCTACATAAGAGTTTATCTGTAATTGTTATTTCTCACTGTACTTGGAACCTTCATGCTTCTCTTCCTCTAGTTTGGTCCACTTACTTAAATTTTTCATGGTGACTAGATATCATTCTTTTGCTGCCACCTGATCTTCTGGAATATCAATCATATCAACCCATTTGGGTAAAGGCATCTCATGATCTGATAAAGAGTTGAGGGAACCCCTTGCATCCTGTGAATCCAGTCTCTGTCCATCAGGAGGTTGTATGATGACTTGATGTCTACCACTATAAAGTTTTCCTTTAGAGTCCTTCTGGCAGTTGACACAAACAGTTGAATGACCCTAATTGGTTTTACCTATCGTCCATCAAATCCGGCGAGGGGGACTCTGGCAGGATGCATCTGGTTCGTGTCCACTCATTGTTTGTCAAAGGCCCATTTAGTCATGATATTCGTGTTGTTACCAGGGTCCACCATGACTCTTATGACCAGTGGATCTTTGTAAGGTTCTTGTACATTCTTTAGGTCAGACTTAATAAAACTTATCTAGGACTCTTCCTTCTTGTTAGATGTCTGGCACACCTCTCCAATTCTTCTAAGCTTATGTGTCTGACGCATCTGGGATCTCCTAACCAATTCCGTCTCTTCTGTAGTATGTCTGCCCTGAACCATATGAATCACCCGTACTAGCTATCCTGTCGAGCCAACGTTCTAAGGGGCACCACCCTGATGTTCCGCTCAGGTCTGATCTTTTTCCATGTACTCAACTAGCTCTCCCTTTGCGATCATCGCCTCCACTTGCCTGCACAGGTTCCTGCAATCTTTGGTATGATGGTCATACTCACCATGGAAGGCACAATGTTTGGTCATGTCCCTCTGCCCCATGGGCTGTCTCATTGGCAAAGGGGGTCTGAATATTCCATTCCCTTTCTTTTCCTAGTAGAGTTTACCCAGGTTGGTTTTGATGGGGTTACCTTCTCCTCTACCCTCTGCTTCTTATCGGCTGGCTTATTTGACGTGGAAGTGGGTGTTGGACAGGCTGGTTTCTGATCCTTAATGCGGCCTTTCGTACGAGCCTCAATAGTTACCATGGTCACCATTTTTCGTCGAACTGCTTCCTCTTCCTCGATTATGAGGTACCTCTGGGCTCTGGAATTTAGCTCCCCTATGTTACTGGGGGGTCTCTTTACCAAGGATGCATGAAACTTGGTGCCAGGAATTAGGGCCATTCTACATGCCTCAACCACTAACAACTGATTGCATTGGTCAATGGAAGACATCTCCCTTGTGAACCTGGATAAGAAGATCTGGAGGCTCTCTTATTTCTCATGTGTCATCGTGAACAGGTTGGAGATGATTTTCTTCTACCTCTAGTTGCCATAGTATTGTGCTATGAAGAGTTCGCTCAGCTTGCTCCAACTTCCAATTGACCCAGACGGCTATTTTTTGAACCACAAGAGAGGTGCCTCAGTCAGACTGGTAGGGAATACATTGCACAAGAGAGCCTCGTCTTTCTTCCAAGCGGTCATCTTTGTTTGGTATTGGTAAATATGATCTGACGAGTCCTTCATCCCATCATAGAGGGTGAAATTTGGTAGGCGAAACTTTTTCGGGTACTCTGCCTGGTCTATTTCGTCAGTGAAGGGTGATTTGATCATGTTAATAGCAGCGTGGGCTACTATGTCCTTCATGGAAGGGGTCTGGACCTTCATGTTTTCCAACACTTGCCTCTGGATCTTGGCAGCCATCTCCTCCAAGTTTTTCATGGTTGAAGGTTGCTCAAGTGGTAGGCCCCCAAGTGCTGGAATGGAGATCTCTTCTTGATCATCAGCCGCTCTGCTTCTAGTCCCCTCCCGTCTATTATTTTCACCATTATCATTTCTAGGTGGATCTAGGATTACGCCTTCATTGTTGATACCATTGGTGGAGTTGGCGGTGTTGGCTGGATCGGGTATCTGACCGAGCCTCTAGAAAATATCAGTGTTCTGTTGTTCGAGTTCTCCATTGGACTTGTTGACCAAGTAATTCAAAAGTACTACTTTTAGTGGGCTAGGCCCTTGTAATTATTCTTCTGTTGATCGAGCTTGGCCTTTAATTTGATGGGCCTTAATTTTAGGCCCTTACATTACCAAAACCGAGGGATAATTTTGCTAGTGGAGTACGACAGTGAATGGGGTGATATCTAGGGGTGGACATGGACCGGATTGGAAATATTTTGGATCCTATCCACTACTACCGGATTCATAATTTTTGGAACCAATCCAATCCATTTGACCAACGAAACCAATCCAAACCGGCCCGCGATGAGCCGGATTGGTTCGGATCGATTTGACGGATTGAAACTTAAAATTACATTTGGGATGAAGATCAACAAAATTGACTAGGAAGAATAATTATAATATAGCAGAGAATAGACAAAAGAAAAATAGTATTGACTAAAGACTAGAGAAAAAAAAAAGACTAATCCTGTAAGAAGAAAAATAATAGCTGATCTATTTTTAGTGTTTTTGCAGGTTAAATTGGATAATAGTACCTTAATCAATTCCTTCAAGAACCTGAACAACAGAGTAATTGCATTTTCCAGTAAGGTTTTCACGAGTATCAATAGGATTCCCTGCATCTCCAACACTTGACATCTACAATTAAAACAAAAAAATTAAATCGGTTATAAATTGGAAAATACTGAGAATAAAAATTAAATTTTCTGTATGTTTATATGTACTGCCATAAAATTTTAACATAGAGTATGTCCAATTTGAATGGGCTAACATACAATTTTGATGTCTACAATCATGACTCTGACCCCTTATAGCTTCGATGACATGACACAATTATAGATAACCAAATTTTGTAAGGCATTATAGATAAATGATAGTTAAGGAAAATAATTAGAGCACTGGCAAAAACCAAATCTGCAGTTAATAGTGAAATTCACATAACAATATCTCATTTTCTAAAACTACTAGAAAATTACAGTTGTCAACAGATTTCCTATTCAAAGTAGTCTAATTGATTAAATTAAGTTCAATTGAATAAATTCTCAATTTAAAGTATTGAAATTGACTTCTATTGAATGAAATTGAGTAAATCCTAAATTCAAAGTAGTTTAATCGAGTTCGATTGAGTAAAATTGATAAAATTCTCAATTGAAAATAGTAAAATTGAGTTCAATTGAGTAAAACCCCAATTCAAATTAGTTTAATTGAATTGAATTGAGTAAAATTGATGAAATCCTCAATTCAAATTAGTAAAATTGAGTGAAATTAAGGTCAATTAATAAAATTCTCAATTTAAAGTAGTGAAATTAATTTCAATTGAGTTCAATTGAATAAATCTCTATTTTAAAGTAGTTTAATTGAGTGAAATTAATAAAATCCTCAATTCAAATTATTGAAATTGAGTGAAATTAAGTTTAATTGACAAAATTCCCAATTTAAAGTAGTTTAATTGAGTTGAATTGATAAAATACTCAATTCAAAGTAGTGAAATTGAGATTAATTGAGTAAATCCCAAATTTAAAGTAGTTTAATTAAATTAAATTGAGTGAAATTGATAAAAGTTTCAATTCAAAGTAGTGAAATTAAGTTCAATTGACAAAATTCTCAATTTAAAGTAGTGAAATTGACTTCAATTGAGTGAAATTGAGTAAATCCTCAATTCAAAGTAATTTAATTGAGTTTAATTGAGTGAAATTGATAAATTTACTGTGAATCCCCAATAGTATGATAATTATTTACTGTGAAGTAAGATATTATGATTTAATCTGAAATAATATATTAGTTGTAACACCCCGTATTATTTTCCCAATTTCCTGGAATTATTTTTGATTTATTTTCGGTTTTGACGTCACTTGTTCATGACATCATGGTTATTCTTGGTATCTCATGTGTAAATTTTTCGTGTTTACGTCTGCACTCGACTAGACGTGTTGTGATTTCTCTTCGATGACTTCGTGGATTTTCTTTGGCTATTACATGACTTGACGTGACAATATTGTTTCTGACTTGGTGAAACGTTGACATGAGTTCTGGATTCGACAGCACGACTCTGCAATTGTTTATTTGGTGACTTTGTGGAGTTTCTTTGGTGATTACGCTACTTGAAGTGATATTTTGTGTTTCGGACATGGCTAAAGGTTTACGTGGGTTCTAGTGCCGATTACATGATTTTGTTTTGACGCTCGACATTTGGTGCTTCGACTAGGTAGCGACATGCTTGTTATATCCAACGTTTAAAGCTCCGACGTTGTTGTTCGAGTTTGGCATTTAGTACTTTAGGGGTTCAACATTTTGTTTTCCATTGTAATGGGATTAGTATGTGTTTTATTTGATTGATGTGCTCTGTGTTTGTATGTACGTGATTTGTTTATTTGGCGTGTTTTGTTCTTCGTGTTTCTACGTGTCCCTATATGTTGATGTGGCTTTATGTGCCTTAGTTGTTTGACTAGTAAACTTAGTGGTATTTACGTTACTTTGTTTGTTTTTTCGTGTTTTTACGTATGTGACGCGTAGTCTTCGACCTATTTATAGTACTTTTAGAGTTCCCTTGTTTTGGGGGTTTCGATGGGTCTTGTACGTACCCGGTGTTCCGGTGGTTGAGTTTTGTACTCCGGATCATTTATTTCAGATTATATTATTTATCGGGCGACCCGTAAATTTTTCGGGTTTAGGGATTTTTAGATAATATTCCCTTTATTATTAAATTGAGGTTAGATATTATCGTTTTGTTCTGCACACGACTCAGAGGATTTTTGAGTCATTTCTTTGTAAGGGTTTAATCCGGTGTTTTCTTGATTTTTTCATTTTTGGGATCGTTTCGGCTAAAAGATGGAAAGTGGGATCATTTTATGATATTGATAAGTTTGAGAGTCACAATTGTAATAAGGGGATAACATCTTTATTTCTACAACACGTGGACATCACTTATACATATAGATATATAGAGATAGATTCAATGAAATGGAAACCAACAATTTGGGCACGTGGGGCCGGTTCATGCTATTTGTTTCTCACCACACAATTATATTATCAAATGTGACAAAGTGAAATAAGGAAAGTGATTTGTTGAATTGTGCTTGTATTGGACGACACATTCACTAGATATATATATATATATATATTAATGAATCACATCACCTAATTCATTCCCAAATGTCTACTTATATACACACACAGACGCGACATATACATAAATATATGGGTATAATAACGAGAGAGAGAGTACAAACGCAGAGGTGGGTGATTTCTCAGTTTCTTCTTCTTCTCTTCAAACTAATCGGCGCCTCCTTCTTCTCCGACCAGCATCTCGCCGCCGGCGAGGATAAGAGAGAGGGATAGCGAGAAGGAGATATCAGCCGACGATGGCGGCGTGCAACAGTGAGCTCGCCGGAGCTGCTGGCGAGGTGCGACGATGGCCGTGGTGATTCGCAGACGAGGTGTTACGACAGAGAGGGGACCTGAGGGTTAGGGTTTCGACGTGGCCTGTGATTCGCCGGCAACAACGGCGGCTTGTGGGGCGTTGAGGAGGGTAGGAGGTGGGCGCATGGGCGGAGATGCGGTGGAGCAGCCGGAGTTCACGCGCAGTGGTGACATGCGACAGAGATTGTTCTGGCCGGATCTTGCGATGCGGATTTGGCTGACTTCCCAATGTCGGTTTGGGCTAAAATTTTTAGGAACGCTTCGTATCGATTAGGTACAACATACAAAAATTTCTTATTTTTTCATTGAACGTCCGAAAATTTGATTTATAGGTTCGAATTTCGTTTGGGTTATATTAAATTTATTCAAATTTAATAACCTATAGCTAATGGGCTTAGTATAGGTCATCGAGGCGGATGTTTTGATATATTCAAAATTTTATTCGGACGACTTTGGTCGGTGGACCTATTTTCGGGCGTCACACTGTTCACGGTGGGCCGTTTCGGGGCTGTTCTGTAAGCTTTATTTTATGAGAGATATTTTTTAAATATATCTAACATTCATACTCGTGGCTTAGGGAGCCGTAGATTTATTTTATTTTATTTTATTTTATTTATTTATTTAGCGAGCCTGCTTTAAATGTTTAGGAAATTATAATTTTTCTGATGTGGTATATTTATGAATATGTGATAACATGCTTCGTGTATTTAGTTATAGACATGATTTAAAAGCTTTATAAACACGATAATAAATGCCTCTAGGTGGGCTAGAAAATAGCGAAATATTATAATTCACTCGAGAAATTAAATAAATTAAAACCTACTTAAATTGAATTGAAATAGGCGACTTAGCACCCCCTGAATCTTAAAGTAGGTTTGTGAAAATTTTGAAAAGTGGACGTTGAATTTAGACGTTGTTTCAGGTCCCTTTCTGGCGAACGCTGTTAGATGACGATTTGTGAAATCCTTACATGTGTAATTACAATGAATTAATTTGGGACTTGAACTATAAATGTGAATTAGTTCCCTTTTTAATTTCTCGTAAATTATAAAAAGTTGATAAATTGTGAACTGATGACCTTGTGATGGTTAAGTTGTGATTTATTGCTATAAATTAATTATAAAGCATGCTTTAAATGAAAAATGTAAATCTATGCTGAATCATTGAGCATTGGGTCCATGTAGTGGCAGTTTGCATTCATGTAACACCGTGGACATATATATTGAGTCGGTGTGAGTTGCATGCCTCATTTGTATCATATATGCATATGGACTGTTTGGATAGTCACAACAACTGGCTAGTGGGTGTTCTGGCACCCAGGGAGCTAGCATCTCTCGAATCCTCAGAAGTTGGGGGTGAGGGCTTAGGCCTCACTTGCCATTCCGGACGGACTTATGGTCTTCGTACTCTATTTGGCGACACCCACCATTCCTTTTGCGGGTTTGTTACCCCCATCAGTGAACTGTTTGGGATTCCTCATTATCTGTTTGACCCTCATGTAGACAGGGTTGCACTTGAGTTGCATTGACATTTACATTGAGCATTTATTTGCCATATGGTTATTTATTGAGATTACATGTTGTTGATACTTGTGGATATTGGGCATATTGTATTTGGATTTATTTTAAAGGCTTATATTATTTCCCTTGGGCGCTATGGCGCAGTGGTTGCAATTGTAGTTAATGCCTGTGGTTAAATCCCATATGAAAGTTAGAATTTCTTAATGTGAATAAAGGCGTAGAAACTTAAAGTTAAAAAGTGAAAAGTGTAATAATAAGAACCAGGGTTAAGGGAGTCGTGATTGACAGGTATTCTGAGTGGTTCTAGGAAGTTAACCAGGACTTGGCATTGTTGTGTAACTTTTCCCCTGAATCGGGTTTTTAGTTGAGTTGGCCTGCGCCTTATCAGTGTTTGATGAAGTTGTGGTTTTCGGCCATGTAGGCCTTTATTTGGGTGATTGGTGTTACCGCGGGATGGTTAACGTATCCCCTCCGGTGGTGTGAGGAGTTTAGAAATCTAAAAGTCGGTATAGGCTCGTTAGTCTTACCGTTTCTCTTTCAACTTCTGTATTTTGAGCTAATCATTCTTCTTTTCACTTTGAAGGTGTTTTGAGAAGTAAAACGGTCTTTAGCTCGTGTTCCTTGAAATCTTGGTTATGGTTTGGATATTTGGGACCAAACTAAGACTTTCTTAATGTTTTGAAAACTTAAAGCTTTTGAGTTTTTATAAAGCTGTGGTTTTAATTTAACCGGACCTCGATAGTTGTTTTGAAAAACTCTTAAGTTAAAAACTTGTTTTATAAACTATTTTTGGTATCGTTGGAGTTCGAGAACTCCAGGTTTCTTCTAGTTGTTTCTAAAATTCCTTTTAAGCCAGTTATGCCCTGAAGATATGTTTAGAGTTTTCTCAAATTTTTAAACAAATATTGAAGGTCTGAGGACCAGTTTTAAAAGAAGTTTAAAAATGGATTTTGAAATGGTTTCTAGTTTAAAATCTTGTGGTTAAGTTTCCTCCTTGTAGTCATTGTTATTTGTCTTTTAGCCGAACATGGAAATCTAAGGTTTCAGCCTTTGGGGCGGACCTTATATACACTTATGTTGTTACTGTCCTTGTCATATTCTCGGTTAGGAGATGTTATGCTGATTTGCACATACATAATGCGATTCCTATTACTTTGGTTAGGTTTGGAGACATTGGAACCAAATAGATTTGACCGGGTCCTAAACTTTTTCTTAAAAATCGGTTGAATCCTTCGGGGTTCAGCATTTTCTTTAAAAACCCGAGGGCCTCAACATCCATTTGGGACTAAATGACTATGGTACCCTTTCATGTGCCTCGATAGGCGATGTGATTTGGAAATGATTCTATTGGTTATCGAATCCGGTTTGGTGATGATTTTTTCCCGCTTATGTTTCTTTGAGTGAACGGGTTAGTTCACTGGTTATTATGAATAAAAGGACAGGATTGAAGTTAAAGTATGTGATAGTGAGACTTTCCAGATATGATTTGATAGTGGTATGATGTAGAAGTGCGATCCAGTTGAGTTGTGGACGTGGTTGTGATGATTCCCTTCTTGTAGTTTTAATGAGTGACTTATTTACCTCCTAGGAACTTTGAGTGGTGTGCTCGGTGCACGATATGATGGATAATTGGTTCTTATAGTAACCCCAGGCGAGGGTGTGTATTAGACTGGTTGTATATACACCTATGCGGGTAAGATTAGTTATCTATGGGGCTTTATGCGTATACATGTTTATAGATATGTTGTTTTGACTTGTGTATATAGATTATTGACACTTCTATTGCTCTGTGTTCTATTGTGATTCTTGATATGATCTGGATTATTTGTGGGGCTTTTTTGGGGTCTCGGATTTGCGTGGGTGTCAGGTGAGACAATTGACTAACCTAGGACAGTTGCATGCACACGGGATGGTTAGAGGTTCCTGGCGGCTAGGGGTGTGTTTGTTAGGGATATTTGGTGAGCTGTGGTTTTTGCTTACCCCCACACAAATTGCAGGTTTGCAGGTGGATGCAACACGGTATGTACAGCGGCGACGGTACGGGTGTTTTGGGATGCTTTTGTCTATATTCATTCATTTTATCCGTAGTTATTGTTTTGCACTCTTATTTCTATATGGAGCCAGTCTGTTGGCATAATCTCTTTCGATCTATCTCTTATTTTCGGTATTTATTATTTCGGAGTGCCATTGTGTCTCTTCGGCACTGCCATGTGATTTTCTTTGGATTTGTATTCTAGCATTTGTGGCTCTGTTAATTTTAGAGGGTTGTGTAGAGGTAGCTGTTGGCCTTAAGATTTTAATCTAAGGGTAATTCCGTAATTTTGATGATAACAAATCATTAATGATGTATTTGTACTAATGACTACAATGAGTATTTGTCCAAGCTTGAAAGAACAGGAAAATCATATATGGATCATGCGGACAAAAAGATCATGGCATTGCATTTAAAACGAACAAACAAGAATATCAAATGCAAAAAGATTGAAGTTCAAAGATGATCAAGAGTAAAGAGATTGAAGCTTAAAAGCTAATCATTTCAAAGAGGATCAACCACTACTTGAAGATTGGGTAGATAGGTTGGTGAGTGTTTAAATTTTAACTGTCAAAGTAATTATTTGAATTATTTTGAAGCTCTAGAAATCTAAAATCATTATGCATAAAACTATTTTTTGAAAACAAATAAATACCAAATTAATGAATTTGGGTTTGAGAATTAGCATTCAAAGTTTTGCAAATTAAATACAAACATTTTGGCGACTCAGCTCACCCCATTTGCAAACTCAGCTCACCCTATTCTCACAATTTTGAAATGCATAACTCAGCTCACCCCATTTAGGAACTCAGCTCACCCGAATCCCTGAATTGCTTTTCAACGGCTCTATTGCCTTTTCAAACGGCTCTATATGACTTTTTGTCATATTTTTTGCCAAAAATGATGAGAATGTTTGCTATAAAAGGACTTAAAACTCTCTTTACAACCAACCTCTTGCAATCTCAATCATACACTTTCATATACTCTTTTGTATCATCATTCACATATTTTTCAAGTCTAGAGCTTCAATTTTTTATTCAAATTCTTTCTCTAGTCTTGTGAGCAAGAGAACTACAATTGTACAAATCAATCTTTGAGAGATATTCTATTGTACAAGATCATTGTATTCAAAGGGTTGGTGTGACCCAATTTTAGGCTAAGAGAGGGTGTTCTCTTAGCAAGGAGAAGTGGTGTGCTTCTTGTGAAGGTTTTGCTCTCCACTCGTAAGGAGAAGCCATAGTGGATTTGAGAAGTCTCAAGAAGAACCTTGAGCCGAGGATGTAGGAATCAAGGGTATTCTGAACCTCGCTAAAATTGCTTGTCTAAGTATTTATATTTCTCTCTCTACTTTATTTTGATTTATATTGCTTTGTGTTTTTATATTAAATCATCTAGCATTGCAATTAAATTTATCAATTAGAAAATCAAATTAAATTCCATTGTTTAAGCTAAGACTCTATTCACCCCCCCCTCTAGAGTCATTTATCGGGCAACAGTAGCGGTGTTCTTTTTCACTACCTCTGTAACACCCCGTTTCATTTTCCCTTTTTTTCTAAATTATTCCCGATTTATTTTTGGTGATGACATTACTTGTTCGTGATGTCATGGTTACTCTGTGTATTTTACGAGTAAATTTTTCGCGTTTACGCTTGGACTTGATTGCGCAACTTGGCGATCATCACCTTAACGACTTTGTGGAGTATCGATGATGATTATGTGACTTGACAGTAACGTTTAGTAGTTCAGACTTGGTGAAACGTTTACGTGTGTTCTTGTTATCGACTACGTGATTGAGTTGTGACGATTGGTAACTAGTGTTATCGACTGAATGGATTTGTTTCAACGCTTGACGTTTAGGGCTTCGACTCAGTGATTTGAGTTCGGTAGTTAGTGCTTTAGGGGTTCGACGTTTTTGTTTCCCCTGGTTATGGGGTTAGTACGTGCCTTGTTTAGCTGACGTGCTTAGGAGTATTGATAGTCCTTTCGCTCATTTTATTTATGTTTGTATATACGTGATATGTGTGTTGATGCCCTGTGTATTGATGTGGCATTAGGTGCCTTAGTTGCTTGACTTACGTGCTTATGTGTATTTGTATTGCTATGTTCGTTTTTCATGTTTATACGTACGTGATAAGTGTAATGCGATTGTGTTTAAACCTGTAGCGTTTAGTACTTCGACTTGACGACACGTTTGGTTAGTTCGGCACTTATGGTTTTGATTCGATTGGGTTAGTGACGACTCGGGTGATCGGGTAGTTGAGTTTCGTATTCGGAGTGTTTAGTTTGATTTATATTATTTATTAGTTTTTCGTAGAGTATACGGGCTTGCGTGATATACATTGCGAGTCGATTCGTGATTTATTTTAGTTTATATTCGACTATATAGCCGAATTATTTATCCCGGACCTTATTAGTTATTTGGAGTACCGTGGGATTTTCGGTGATTTAGTTGGTGGATAAATTTGTACCCCGGAGTTTTATTTGGGCCTATATTATTTATTTGGGGTCCGGTGAATTTTATGGGCTCACGTGAAATTATTTGAGTGTCCCCGGTATATTTTACGAGACTTATTTTATTTATGCAATAATAATTATTTATTTGTTATTAATCAAAATGAGCAATTATATATATATATATATATATTAATGGAAAATGGATATATATATATAGAGAGAGAGATATAATATATGTCGTGGGGATTAAAGTGTGAATTGGCAAGACATGAGAGTCACACATGTAAATATGAGAATTGGAAAGTTATTTTAGTAATTATGAAAAATGACAAAGTCACTTGTGCAATTATGAAAAATTGGAGAGTTGTTAGTGTAATTTAGACATGTAGGTATATATGAAAGAATTATATGGGGGCCATAATGTGATTAGGAAGAAAGAGATAGTTACATTTGCAATTACTCATAAATATATACATATGTATACGATCAGTTGCTGAGATAGACCTGCACCTTCTCTTCTTCTTCTCATTCTTTCCTTCACGCAGCTGATTGCAGACCTTCACTACCTTTCCTTGCATCACCGACCATGGCGACGAGAGAGAGACAGATCAAGGAAGAGAAATGGGGGTCGCGCCTAGAGGCGCGCGACCTGGTTAGAGGTTTCGGTCGCCGGACATGGCGACCCAGGTGGAGGGTAGCTCGCCGGAGTGATGGCGAGCTGGAGGTCGACGACGGCCAGAGGTGACACGCTGGTCGTGGCGCGGTCCAGCCGTGTACAGTGACGACCAGTCCCGTGTTCGGCCGGACTGAGTCGGGTTGACTCAGTGGCGAGTTGGGCTCGGTTCGGGCTGATTTTCGGAGGATAGCTCGGCCTCGGTACCGCGTTCGATATATCCGAATTTGGTGCGAAACCGTTGAACGGTTCTCCGGGAATTTCAGATTTTCGGTATGAATTTCGGTTTCGATTTTTGTAGATTTGTTCAAATTAAATTATCGATTGCTAACGAATTTTAATTCTATTGAATAGGGCGGTATGGCGGTCGTTTTGACATATTAAAAATAATTTTCGGACGACTTTGGACGGCGAGCACTATTCACGGCCGGTACTGTCCACGACGGGACTATCTGTAAGCGTTTAAATTAGGTTGGAAATTTTATATATATATTTATATATATATTTATCTAGCATTTTCTACGCATTATTAGTGAGTTGCCCCGTTGTATGTTTATGGATAATAAAAGCATGAAATTAAATTCCTAACCGATAAATGGAATTTAAGGATTTTATAAAATTCACGAAATACCCATAACCGAATAAATGTGGCCGAGGGTAGAAATTCCCTGGGAAATTAAATAAATTAATTCCCTGAGAATTTTTAAGAAATTAAATCCTACTAAAATTGGATTAAAATAAGCGGTTTAGTACCCCTGGACTTAAAGTAGGATTGTGTAGAATTATGTGATTGAAATTGAGATACAGTACGGACATAATGGATATTGAGGGATGTAGAGCCGACGAATAAATTTTCCCCTGCTATTTATATTTTATTGAAATTGAAAATAAGATAGGGGATTCACGAGAACGAGGGACGTTAAAATTTAGGCACAGCTTTAGTTCCCTTTCTAGTTTATTTTTCCCGTGAAATATGATAAAGTTAAATTGCGAATTAAATTGTCCTTGAGGTGGAATAGTTTGAAATTAATTACTGAAAATTAAATTAAAAGCATGCGAGTTATAAGAATTTATTATTTACGGGAAATTGAGTACCCGACAATATTGAGATAAATTGAAGTAATTTGCTATAGTTAAATTATAAATCATGCTTTTGAAAATGAAAATGTTTATATTTGGTGGATTGGTTGTGTAAAATGAATTTTGAGATATATTTGTCACTTGATAAATGTTATATTTCGATTATTGACTCACTGTTGAGGCATGATGTACATATTTCATACACCATGAGTATTGATATTGCATTGGGTGTGGTTTAGTGTCTCATTCAAGTACATATTGCATTGAGTCGTTCGGGTCGTCGCAACAACTGGCCAGGCGGTGTATCGCTACCGGCGGACTAGTAATCCGGGAACAGGGAGGCGTGGGAGGATTGGATCCGAACACGGTGTGTTTTCTTTCACGAGTCGATATGATCCTCATGGTTGTGTTACTTTGGCGACATTATACCCGGTTGTTCCATGCTAGATAGGGTGTTTTTGGCATTGTCATTTCATTATATTCACATTGAGCATTCATCCTTTTATATTGTTGAACAATTGTTGTTATTAAACGGATGGTGTTTGTAAATTTATTATAAATGATGAAATTAACTCAATGTGAATGAATATTTAAAGATTTAGAATTGTAAAGAAAGAAAGAAAGTTCGACGTTAATGTTAAAACCTGGATTAGAGGAGCCATGGTTGGCATGTGTTCGAGGTGATTACGTGAATATAGATGAAAAGAGGTTCTGATAATTAATTGTTTCCCCCTTGAGTTGGAGTTGAGTTGAGTTGGCTAGTTATATATTGAGACTTGGTTGTGGTTGCGCCTTTGTGGTTGGTGATTAGTGTTATCACTGGATGATTATTAGACCCCTTAGGTAGTGGGGAGAGTTGTTCAGGTTAAAGGTCGGGTAAGACTCGTTAGTCTGACCTTGTTTCTCTTGGCTTGTGTAGTTTGAGCTTGTCGCTCACCCTTCCACTCTAAAAGTGTTTCTAGTAGTAAATGGTTTTTAGCCGTGTGCCTTGAAAATCTCCTTTCCTACATGTTCTGGTAAAGTTAGTGAACTCTGGACATGGTTTGTCCCGTTCTTGAGACTCGATGTCAGTTATGAGATCTACATATGTTTTCAGAGTTTGATTGTTTCAGATTTCTCCTAGTTATTTCGAGGAACACTTGAATCCCGGTGTTGGTTTGGTAACCTTTGAGGATTTGTTTATAAGTTCCTATATTAAGTTGAAGGTCTTTGAACCTGTTTCGAAATAAGTTTGAATGTGACTTTGAGGTGATATTCGATTGAACTCTAGTAGTTCTTTTCCCCGTGTTATTGTTTCTTGAGTTTTAACCCGAACATGTGTTTCTAAGGTTTCATTCCTTAAGGTAGAAAATATGATCATTCGTGTTTGTCGGTGGATCTTCTCGGGTAAGAGAAGTGAGATTAAGTTACGCGCATATAGTGCGATTCCTAGTGTTTGGTTGGGTTAGGAGGCATTGGAACCAAATGTGATTTGACCGGGCCCTAACTTTTTCTTAAAAATCGGTTGAATCCTTCGGGGTTCAACATTTTTCTTTAAAAACCCGAGGGCCATGGCATCTGTTTGGGACTAAATGACTCCAGTAACCCTTTCTTGCGCCTCGATAGGCGATATGAGTTAGAGGTGACCTTGTTGATATGTACCCTTTTTAGTGCCTCGATAGGCAGGGTGAGTTAGAGATAGTTCGGTTGGTTACCGAATCCAGCGTGGTGATTCTATATATTTCCTTCTGTATTTCTTTGGGGTGAATGGATTAGTTCACGAAATATTGTAAACAGAAAGGATTGTATTGAGGATAGAAATTGTGAGAGTGAGACTCTCCAGGCATGATTTGATAGAGGTGATGTGTAAGAATTATGAATTAATTGTGGACATGATTATGAGTTTTTATCTTCTGGTAGTCCTAATGAGTGATCTTACTTCCTAGGAATCTTGAGTGGCATGCTCGGTGCACGGTATAATAGATAGTTAGTTTCGGTTGTATCTCTAGACGAGAGTGTGTATTCGACTGGGTGCCTTTATACACCAGGTGTTAGGATTAGCTGTTTACGGGACTTCTATATATATATATGTGTATATATATGATGATTCGACATGCGTATATACGAGTGGTAGATATGTCTTATGATTTGTGTTGTTTTATGACTCTTGATTAGTTTCGAGATTAGTTGTGAAGTTATTGTTGGGTGTCTCGGATTGGCGCGAGTGCCATAGATGACGATAGCTTGACTTAGGATAGATGCATGCACACGGGATGGTTAGCATTTTCTAGACGGCTATGACTGTGATGTTTTGATATTATGGTGAGCGCGTGGTTTTTGCTCACCCCCCACACACAACATTTTCAGGTTTGCAGGTGGATGCAGCACGGCATGCTCGGCGGCGACGATACGGGGGATTTGGGACGATAGATTTATTCCTCCTTCCGTGATCATATTTATTATTCTTTTATTCTTTTGGGAGCCAGGTTGTTGGCAGATTCCCTTATGTTGTATATTCAGTTTATGTATTTATTATTTTGGGGTGCCATTGTATCTGTTCGGCACTACCATCAAATTTTATGTATTCTTATTTGAGCGTGGTGGCTCAGTCGGTACTTGTTGTTTCGGGATGCCTTTATACCTTTTCGGCATCGCCATATGGTTTTCTTTGTGTTTTCATTTGAGCATTTGGGGCTCTATTGATTTTAGAGGGGTTTGGAGAGGTATTGGTGTTCTTTTTCATTACCTCGGCCCTACTAGGTTTCTGGAATGTTGGGTTACGTGCCATTGTTTCTATTTCTGTTGTTATGGGCAGGTTCTTTCGTTGTGTTGTTGTTGGGTTGTCCGGATGTTCCATTTATATACGGAACTTTGCCGGATTTTCGTTAGAATTCCTTTACTGAGTTTCTATCACTCAGGTGACATGGAATACTTCATTTTCATTCTTATTCCATGTATTTCAGTGTTATCGTTGATTTCGGTTGTCATTTTCAATGACGTCATACCTCGGGATTCGCCGATTCTCCTCATTGGAGTCTTAGGAATAACGGGGCGTGACAACCTCGACCCTAGTAGGTTTCTGAAATGTTGGGTTGCGTGCCATTGATTCTATTTTTGTTGTTATGGGCAGGTAATTCTGTTGTATTGATTTTGGGTTGTTCGGATGTTGCATTTACAAATCGGATTTTGCCGGATTTTCATTAGATTTCACTTCTGAGTTTCTATAACCCAGGTGGCATAGAATACTTTATTTTCATTCTTATTCCATGTATTTTCTTGTTATCGTTGATTCTAGTGGTCGTTTTCAGTGATGTCATACATCGGGATTCGCTGATTCTCCGGATGGGAGTCTCAGGAAGAACGGGTCGTGACATTAGTGATATAAGATATTATAATTTAGTTTAAAAATATATTATTAATAAAAATATATGTGAACAATACCGGACTGGACCGAATTAACCGGATTATTATAAATGAAATTCAGAAATGATCCGTAAAATAGTGGATTTGATGTTTTTGGATCCATGTCCAATCTAATTCATAATGAAATCGATCCAATATGTTTGGATCGGATTGGATTTTCGGATTAGCCGAATTTTTTCCACCCTTAGTGATATCTATATATAGGCTATGTCAGCGTGAAACTTAGGGGGTGTTTGGTAAATGGGTTGGGCTGGTGGTTTGGGTTACCATGTGGTTTTGGTCTGGTTTTATACTGAAACAAAACCATGTTGGGTAGTATGGTTTGTGGGGTATGTTTTTGCAGTGACTCCCTTGTTTCTCTCTCCTCTCCCTTCGACTCACTTTCTTTCTAGGATTCCTGGCTCAGCTTTCCATAGCGGCGGCGACGGAAGGAACCTCCTTCTACGGCGGCAGAGCGGGTGGCAAGTTACAAAACAAGGCTCCCCGGATATTGGAATATACGTTGTATGATCGGCCCCCGACTTCCCTAAGAAACCCTAGCCACTGTTTGTTCTCCAAACTCATCGAACCAGCCTTCAAATTCATCTCTGCTAGCGCTCTAATTTTCATCATCCCTTCCGTTCAATTCTTTATATAACACACACACATATATATATATATATATATATATATATATATATGCAGATGTTTCTGTGTTTTATATGAATTTGCTTCAGTTTTGTATTGATTGCGTAATTTCCTTGATTTTAAATTTTCTGCTTTAAAGATGTTGAAAAAACATTGTTTGGTTTAGATCAGTATTTACAAGCATTATAGATTAAAGTTGTTCTGGAAATTTTTTACTTGATTTTCAGTTGTGAGGAACTAGGTTTTGGTAAATTATGCGTGCCTTATGATATTTAAGAGTTAATTTCAGTAAATCCCAGTATGATTTCAAAAACAGATCATTTTGCCGTCCTCCTATATAGAAAATCCCTACACTTATCAAATTGTATCAGCTTGCCCCTTTCTTATAATTTTGGACCAAAATATCCCTTCGATTTAATGAAAAATAATTTAAAATTCAAAAAAACATATAAAATTCGAAATGTTTTTTTATAAATTCGTAAAAAATATATAAAATTCAAAAAAAACATATAAAATTCAAAAATATATAAAAAAATTCAAAAAAACAATAGAAAATTTGAAAAAAACATATATAATTAGAAATATATATATATATATATATATAAATTTTGAAAAATATATATAAAATTCGAAACAAATATATATAATTCGAAACAAATATATATAATTAGAAACAAATATATATAATTAATAAATGTATATATAAAATTCGTAAACATATATATAAAATTCGTAAAAAATATATAAAATTTGAAACAAATATAAAAATTCGAAATGTATATATTCTTACTTGTATTCTCGTGTAACTTTAATATATTCTCTTGTTTTTACATCTTCTTACTTGTTTTATCAAATTTTATGTTTTTTCGAGTTTTATATCTTGTTTTATGAATTTTATATATTTTTACGACTTTTATATATAATTTTACGAATTATATATATATATATATATATATATATATATATATTATGAATTTCATATGTTTTTATATATTTTTTTGAATTTTATATTTTTTTTATATATAATTTTTTGAATTTTATGTTTTTTTCAAATTTTATATATTGTTTTATGAACTTTATAAATTTTTACGAATTATATATATATTTTATGAATTTATATGTTTTTATATATTTTTATGAAATTTATATATTTTTTTCGAAATTTAAGTTTTTTTTTTAATTTTATATATATTTTTTGAATTTTATATATTTTTCGAATTTTATATTTGTTTTTCAAAATTTATCTTTTTTTTGAATTTTATATATTTTTCAAATTTTATATATTTATTTCGAATTTTATATGATTTTTTTGAATTTTATGTTTTTTTCGAATTTTATATATTTTTTCGAATTTTACATATATTTTTCGAATTTATATGTTTTTTTCAAATTTTATATTTTTTTCTAATTTTATATGTTTTTTTGAATTTTAAATCATTTTTCATTAATTTCAAGGGGTATTTTGGTCCAAAATTATAGAGAATGGGGCAAGCTGATACAATTTGATAAGTGCAGGGATATTTTCTGTATAAGAGGGGGGCAAAGTGATCTTTTTTTAAATGATAGGGGATTTACTGAAATTAACTCAATATTTAAAGTACATGCTTTTGTTTATGCAAGTGTGTAGGGTGTTTTTTTATTTATTTATTTTGCTTTTGGGCCATGAAGGATTGTGTTTTTTTTTATTGTTTTCCTTATTTGTTTTTTTTTTGTTTTTGTTTATTTATTTATTTTGCTTTTGTTGAATCTAGATTTTTGCCACAATTTTTTCACCTCAAAACTGCCGCTGAAGAACAATAAATCCATACTCCGACACAGTTTACTCTTTGCCTTGTGATTGATTTCCTCATCTAGTAATCTTAATATTCATATTTATGATTGTTTCTGATATAACATCTCTCCCATTTTGTTATTAAGTAAAATGCAATTTTGTAATATAATTAATCCTTTGGATTTGGTTTTGGAAATAAATTGAACTTTATTGTAGCAGGAGAGGCCCTAGACAAGCTCTAGATTTGGGGAAAATGACTTGGCGCTTTCCTCTGTCACCCTTCGTATAAAGGGAATCGCGGTGGAGGCTACATTTAAATACAGATCGTCCAGTGTTATGCTTCTTAAAGATAAAAAGAAATATGCATTCTGCAAGTATTATATGGTACATGCACTCAGGCACATATATCTGATGCAGTTTTTGTTTTTCAATTCCCATATTTCCGATACAAGGGCTCCACATAATTGCGTCATAAAGTTAGGTGTGCAGATGGAATAAAAAGAAGAAGAGAACGATCAAACTTGTTGGACATCAAGTGTTTCCTACATCTCATATGGAGAGAGACATATGTAGGGATTAGAATGGACTATCTAGGCTTGTTGGTAAGACACAGTTTTTGTTCTTACTGTTGTAGGGTTTTTTATTGACATATATATCAGGGAGGGAACTGTTGGTGTGAAGTCAAAAACGGCGTAGCCCATGTTTTAAGAATCACACGCCAAGATCTTCTGCCATCAATATTTTTGCACAAATCTTTGATGGCCGAAATAGAGGAAATTTGTGGTAGCAAATTTGGCTTAATCCTCTCACCCTCTACTATAAATAGAGACTTCAAATCTGTAATCAATAACCCACAACAAATGAAAAACAGAGAAAGAGTGTAGAGAGTGATTGTAAAGCTTTTCTCCAAATTAGTGAAGTTGTGTGCTCCGTTGACGTAGGTCATTTTTGGGCCGAACCACGTATAATTTTTGTGTCCCTTTTGTGTGTGATTGTGTTGTGTGAGTAGCAAATTGCGAAATCGATCATAATAATTGGTATCAGAGCATAGGTTAGGAAAGTACTCACCGTGAAAAATTCACCATCACCTTCGTCATCACCACCGTAAAGTGCGACGCCATCATCAACACCACCATCGTTCGCCGACAACCGCGTCACCACCACCGCTCCATGCAACAGCCTCCCTAACCCAATTTTGAGGAACCAAATTGATTTGGTACACACATCAGCTATAGTATAGAGATTTATATATATATCATAGTTGTATATATAAGTATATTATAGCTTTGATGATTTGTGAGTGTAAGAGATCAATAGAAGATTCGGTGTTAATGGAGTTGGTGTGCTAATTTGTGAGAGACTTTAGAGCAGGTGTATTTGAGGGAGCCGAAAGAGTGCTTAGAGAAAAGCTAGGCTAGTGGTGAGTGAAACAATACAAAAAGAAAAGAAAATGAAACAAGTGGATTCTTTTTAGAGAAATGAGGGAAGTGTCGGCTGTGAGGTGGTGAAGTGTAAAGAAAAAAAAAAGTGAGTTGTTGGTAAGATAAAAGAGGGCCAAGTGGGGGACAAGAATATTTTTTTTTTAAAAAGTGGTGTATATGTTGGTAACTTTAGGTGGAAAGTGAAAATTTTTTTAAGAAAATATATATATATATACACACATATATATATATTGGATTTTCTGTGAAATTCAAAAAAAAAATATATATATATATATATATATATATATTCGGTTACTATTCATCCGGCACTGTTCCCAGATACGGTACTGTTCACAAAATATTTTTTGTAAAACAATGACATCAACTTCAGAAGACAAGTCAACCATGATCGATAAATTTGACGGTACAAATTTTGATTTCTGGAAAATGCAAATCGAGGATTTGTTATTTCAGAAAAATTTATTTCTACCGTTGGAAGGAGCGAAGCCAGATACGATGAAAGAAGAAGATTGGAAAATTCTCGATCGGAAGACTCTCGGCACGATCAGACTGACATTGTCCAAATCAGTAGCCTTCAATATCAGAAATGAGAAGACAACAATGTCTCTCATGGACGCCCTTTCTAATATGTACGATCAACCATCTGCAGTAATCCAAGTACATCTCATTAAAAGATTGGTAAATCTGAAGATGTCCGAAAACGGAAAGGTTAGTGAACATCTTAATGTTCTTAATGACATTGTTGGGCAATTGGAATCAGTTGATATGCCAATCTCTGACGCAATGAAATCGGCTTTAGTTCTAAGCCAATTACTAGAGAGTTGGAGCGGCACAGTGGCTGCGATCAATAGCTCTTCAGGGAAAGAAAAGCTGCAGTATGATTCCGTGGAGAGTATGGTACTCACAGAAGAGATCAGAAGACAGACGTCAGACTCTTCTACCAGTAGCTTGGCATTGAATGTTGAAAGCAGAAGCAGAAGTTCAATTCGGAAGAAAGGTGGAGGCTATGGATGTGGTCGTTCCAAGTCCAGAAATGGAAGATCACAATCTCGGAAACCCAGGAATTTCAAAGAAGTTGAATGTTGGAATTGCGGCAAGACTGGTCACTACAAACACCAGTGCAGATCTCAGAAAAGGGAACCGAAGAACAAGACTGAGGCAAACATTGTCTCAGAGGAAGAATCAAATGATGCGCTGATATGCTCTTTGGAAAGCAAGTCAGAATCTTGGGTGCTAGATTCTGGAGCATCATTTCACGCCACCTCAAGTCGAAAGCTCTTTGAGAGCTATGTACCAGGTGACCTGAGAAAGGTCTATCTTGGAGATGATCAACCCTGCAGTGTTGTTGGCAAGGGTCATGTACAGATCAAGATTAATGGATATGTATGGAAGTTAAAGGTTGTGAGGCACATTCCAGACTTGAGGAAGAACCTGATCTCAATAGGCCAGCTGGTGAGTGAAGGTTATGTGACAACCTTCAACAATGAATATTGGAAGGTTTCCAGGGGATCTATGACAATGGCACATGGAAAGAAGAATGGTACACTCTACACAACTACCAGTGCTAGCATGTCAATAGCAATTGCAGAAAGCAAAGATGATCAGAACCTGTGGCACCAGAGGCTAGGTCACATAAGTGAAAAGGGGCTCAATATTATGCACTCAAAGGAGAAACTACTAGACTTAAAATCAGTTGACATCGACTTTTGCGAGAGTTGCATCCTCAGCAAGCAGAAGAGGGTGAGTTTCCAAAGGAATGGCAGAACCCTCAGAAAAAAGAAGCTTGAGCTACTTCACACTAACGTCTGGGGGCCGGCAAATGTCTCATCTCTTGGCGAAAAGTCTTATTTCGTGACTTTCATCGACGATCATTCTCGGAAGGTATGGGTTTATATCTTGAAGCATAAATCTGAGGTGTACGATGTGTTCAAGAAATGGAAAGCCATGGTGGAGAATGAGACATGCTTGAAGATAAAGAAGCTACGATCAGACAACGGTGGCGAGTATGAAGACACCGGATTTAAAAGGTTCTGCTATGAGAATGGTATCAGATTGGAAATAACTGTGCCAGGTACACCACAATAGAATGGCGTAGCAGAACGAATGAACCAAACATTGACTGAGAGAGCCAGAAGCATGCGGATACAGGCAGGATTACCGAAACAGTTCTGGGCAGAAGCAATCAATACAGCTGCATACCTGATTAATCGAGGTCCATCAGTACCATTGGAATTCAGAATACTAGAAGAAGTATGGAGTGACAAAGAGGTAAAACTTTCACATCTGAAAGTTTTTGGTTGTGTTGCATATGTGCATATTAGTGATCATGCTAGGAGCAAGCTTGATCCGAAATCACAAAAATGCACTTTTATTGGATACGACAATGATAAACTTGGTTATCGGACCTGGGATGACCAAAACAAGAAGCTGATCCGAAGCAGGGATGTAGTATTCAATGAAAAAGTAATGTACAAGGACAGACACACAACAACCTCCAGTGATTCAGCACAGAGAGATCATGTGTATGCTGAGTTGGATGATGTTCCAGATAGCAGTGAGGCACAACAGACAACTGAGAGTTTCCAGCCAGAGGAACCTATTGCAAAGAGCAATGCACAACGGAATGATCAACCGCAGTCTCCAACTCTGATTCCTGAACCTAGGAGGTCCTCCCGACCTCATGTGCCAAACATGAAATACATGAATTACTTATTGCTCATTGATGAAGGAGAACCTGAATGCTATGAAGAGGCATGTCAAGAAGCAGATGCCAGTAAGTGGGAGCTTGCGATGAAAGATGAGATACAATCTCTTATCTCCAATAAAACATGGGAGCTAGCCAAGTTGCCGATTGGAAAGAAAGCTTTTCAAAATAAATGGGTGTACAGGGTCAAAGAGGAACATGATGGTTCCAAGAGACACAAGGCAAGGCTCGTAGTTAAAGGCTTCCAGCAGAAGGAAGGAATCGACTACACCGATATCTTTTCCCCGATTGTAAAACTGAATACTATTCGTTCAGTTCTCAGCATTGTTGCAGCGGAAGATTTGCACCTAGAGCAGTTAGATGTCAAAACTGCTTTCCTCCACGGTGACCTAGAGGAGGAGATCTACATGCAGCAACCAGAGGGTTTCTCAGTCAGAGGCAAAGAGAAACTTGTGTGCAAGTTGAAAAGAAGCTTGTATGGCTTAAAACAAGCACCGAGGCAGTGGTACAAGAAATTTGATGGGTTTATGCAGAGACATGGCTACAACAAAAGCAATGCTGACCATTGTTGTTACTTCAAGAGGTTTGACACAAGCTATATCATCCTCCTACTTTATGTCGATGACATGTTAGTAGCTGTGTCTGATTTTGAAGAAATCAGTAACTTGAAGAAGCAGCTATTAAATGAGTTCGAGATGAAAGACTTGGGAGCAGCGAAGCAGATTCTTGGGATGAGAATCAACAGAGACAAGCAAAAGGGTATCTTGCAGTTGTCTCAAGCTGACTATGTTGAACGTATTCTGAAAAGGTTCAACATGAGTAATGCTAAGCCAGTTAGCACACCATTGGCTAGTCACTTTTGACTATCCAAGGACCAGTCTCCCAAGATAGACGAAGAGAAAAACTTCATGGCTAAGGTACCTTACGCCTCAGCTATCGGAAGTTTGATGTATGTCATGGTATGCACAAGACCGGATATTGCATATGCAGTGGGAGCTGTTAGCAGATTTATGTCCAATCCGGGAAAGACGCATTGGGAAGCAGTAAAGTGGATATTGAGATATCTACGAAGTACCACGAACAAATGCCTTTGTTTCGGAAAAGGAGAAGTGAAGCTACATGGGTATGTAGATTCAGATTTTGCTGGAGAGATAGATCACAGAATAAGTACTACTGGGTACATTTTTACAGTAGGTACTACAACAGTTAGTTGGGTTTCGCAGATACAAAAGATTGTAGTGTTATCTACAACAGAGACATAGTATGTAGCTGTGATAGAGGCTAGCAAAGAAATGATATGGTTACAAGGTCTGTTAACAGAATTAGGATTCAAGCAAGAGAAAAATGTTTTGCACAATGATAGCCAGAGTGCAATACATTTGGCAAAGAACTCAGCATTTCATTCGAGGACCAAACATATTGGACTTCGTTATCACTTTATCAGATCATTATTGGAATATGGGGTGCTGACACTTGAGAAGATCCAAGGTAGCAAGAATCCAATGGACATGCTGACCAAGACAGTAACTATAGAGAAACTGAAGCTATGTTCAACTTCAGTTAGTCTTCGAGACTGAAGACGGAAATGAGCACACAACTATTCATTAATAACATATGGAACGTTCTTTGACTCCAAGTGGGAGATTGTTGGTGTGAAGTCAAAAACGGCGCCGCCCATGTTTTAGGAATCGCACGCCAAGATCTTCTGCCATTAATATTTCTGCACAAATCTTTGATGGCTGAAATAGAGGAAATTTGGGCACCGACGAGAAGAAATTTGGGACATAAAATTTGGCTTCATCCTCTCACCCTCTACTATAAATAGAGGCTTCAAATCTGTAATCAATAACCCACAATAAAGAGTGAAAAACAGAGAAAGAGTGTAGAGAGTGATTGTAAAGCTTTTCTCTAAATTAGTGAAGTTGTGTGCTTCGTGGAGGTAGGTTATTTTTGGGCCGAACCACATATAATTTTTGTATCCCTTTTGTGTGTGATTGTGTTGTGTGAGTAGCAAACTGCGAAATCGATCCTAACAGGAACATCATGAGAGTTCACATAACATATAATCCATATTCTTCATTGTAAAGAAGACATATTTAAGCTGCTTTGCTAATTGTGCAAGATTTCAAAAGCTAGTTTGTCTTAACCACTTTGTCACGTGCCTATATTTTTGCCTATGGGATGCAACTCGGTAATTATACTGGCAGTGGCAGAAAACTATGGTGTATATAGATGAAGTTTTGTATACACAGCTCCATTTTTTTTTCCTGAATAAGCATGGACATACATCGTCTGGCTGAAACTTACGACCCGTTTGGTAGGCGGTCCGGTCTGGTCTTATCTGATCTGGTCTGATCTTATTTGATCTGGTCTGGTCTGGTCTTATTTGGGTGGTGTTCTGAAAGTCTATTTGGTAAAGTTGTTTGGTCTTATGGTCTTATTCAAACTGTTTGGTCTTATGGTTGGAAAATAATACAAAAAATAAAAAAATAATATATAAAATTCAAAAAATATATTAAGTATGAAAAATATATAAAATTTGAAAATAATATAAGAAATTCAAAAATAATATATATTTCAAATTTTATAAATTATTTCGAATTTTTATATTATTTTTTGAATTTTATATATTATTTTTGATTTTTTATATTATTTTCAAATTTTTTATATTTTCTCAAATATATATATATATATATCTAATTTTGTATATTATTTTTGAATTTTATATTTTTTTCAAATTTTATACATTATTTCAAATTTTTTATATTATTTTTCAAAACTTATATATTATTTTTTAAATTATATATATATATATTTAAAATTTTATATATTAATTTTGATTTTTATATATTTTTTTAGAATTTAATACATTATTTTAAAAAATTTATATTATTTTTCAAATTTTATATATTATTTTCGAATTTTATACATTATTTTTTATTTTTTCTATTATTTTGGAATTTTTTATTTTCCCAAATTTTAAATATATTTTTTGCATTTTATATATTAATTTTGAATTTTATATATATATTTCAAATTTTATACATTATTTCAAATTTTTTATATTATTTTTTTAATTTTATATATTATTTTCAAATTTTATATATTTTTGAATTTTATATATATTTTTCAAATTTTATGGTCTCATGTGTTAAGACAATTGTATATAAGACCACTTGAGACCATCATTTTTGGTTGTCTGAAATTACCCCTTTTGGTCCCAAGTGGTCCTTGTTTTTTTGGAACCGTGTTGCCAAACAGTATCCGGTCCCAAAAAAGTCATTATGAGACCGGACCACATGGGACCGGACCGCGAACCAAACAGGGCGTTAATGTTTTCCTTTGGTTCAATCATACTCTATATTTCCTATAATCTGTTCCTGAATTTTGCTGATGATGTTTGTTAGGAACTTAAGTAAATTGTTTTGTAACTTAGTCGTTGACTCTTGCGGAAACATGTCTATTTAGATTGTTCTACAATTAATGTGATTTTATTTCAAGGATTGAAAGGATCTCATGTTTTGCTTTTCACTTATTTAAAGAGGATTTTGTATCGTCATGCTGTCGCAGACTCGTAGTGTTTGATTTGTATAATACTGAACACCTTATTTTGATACGAAATCATACTTCTTTTATGTCGGTTTAACTTTGTAGTTCATTCCTTATTACTACATTTTTTTTTATTTCACAAGCCAGCTTTTCCTGCATATTAAATTGCTAGTTCTTGTGTTCCTATAGAGACTCTTTTGTCGATGTCCATGAGCTTAACATAAAGATTGCCCTTTAAGTTACTATATTGCTCACGATTTAAGTGCAGAGTATTATTTTTTATGATTAAAAAACCTTAATGCATGAAATCCCTCATGTTGATTGAAATGAAGGGGACCACAAATTGAAGGAGATGCGTTTATTTCACGAACTTAGGATAAGTGACCTTTTTAAAGCTTTCTTCACGCTTTAATATTCAGTAAAATCATATTCTAAATATTCAATAGGTGAGATGAAAAATCCCCTCATTCAATTGTCCACGCTTCAACACATCTTAACTCGAAGGGGCACTTCTTCAGTTAAAGTGAATTGAAGTTCTGTTAGTTTTTGTAGACTGTTATGTGATCTGCTGCTGTGTTATGGCCATGTGCTTCCACTGGCCTTCTGGCCTAGAGAATGAGAAACATCATTTTCTCTGTCTCTCTGTTCTGTGTGGGGCATGGTGAAATCGTGTTCCAGTTGGATGGGTATGCTTCGTGTAATTAAATTGAACTTTGGCCAATTAGAAAGGTAGTGTAATATCTCGGAAGAAAGGTTTACTTGAGGCTGCCTTCTGGGAAGGAGATTGAGCACTCTGACTCAATGGTTGGAGCCCGGTGCTACAATTGAGAAAGACAAAACTTCCAACTCCAGCCTCTATGTTTTGGGAATCCGAAACTATTGGATAGGATGGAATGATGGATATGCTCCGGATCATTAAATTGAATTATGGTTAATTAGACAGGTACCGTACTATCCAGATAAAAAAAGACTCGCTAGAGCCCCCCTCTTGAGAAAGAGCTTGAGCACTCTACATCGATGGAAGGAGCCTGATCTATAATTAAGAAAGACAAAACTCAGCTAAAAACCTACCCCATCCTCAATATATTCTAGGAATATGAGACTAGCACCTTTTTTGATCTTAAAGAAATTTCATAAAATGGGCTTTCGAGAGACCCCCAACTGGAGGTTGATGTCCAAAAGAGTGTCTCATCTACATAGGGAGGGACTGCTCCTTGACCTCTTTTTAAGGGCTCGAAAAGTACCCTCACTTGATGCCTAAAAGAAAGGGGGAAGTGTGCTCGATACATGTGCAATATTCTCGGGTTTTAACTACATTGATTAACTGATGAGACCTGCGTTTAATGGTGTCCGTCTTTCCTGGCGTTGGGAACCTAAAAAGCAGGCGTTGGGCTTGTGATACCCCCTAATTTTCATGCATAGGTTGGCCAAGCCTATATCGAAAACTAAGGCACATCAACACTCAATAATAAATAAGCACGGAAGCAAAAGACATATTTAAGAAATAACATAGTCTCAAAAGTTTAATTCTCATGAATAAATAAATTCAGAAATCAAAAAACCCCCAAAGGGTACAACTCGGGAATCCATATCTATGGACCCTAAACCTTAATGAAAACAAGAGTCTAAAAAAAAAATATATAACTAAATTGAGGCCCTACACTGAACTGAAGTCAAAATGGAAGAACTTGCGAATGAATGATAATAGACCTCAACCCTGTGGCTGAAACTGCTGAGAACCTGAAACAACAATGGTGGGTCAGACCCACGAGCATAGTAGACTCTACATGATCCCAAACAGAGTACCAATAATCTCATCATTTACCCAACCAAAAATAAGGGTAATACTATAATTTCTATAACTTTAAATACCACCCCTAAATAAATATCCTCCAAACAAAATAAAAAATAATAATAATAACACATAAACAAACAAAGTGCAACCACAAGGCATAAAACAAAACAAATAAAGTGCAACCAAAATTAAATCACATGTCAATAGGCAACTTAACCATGCCTTACCATAACCACGTACCCGACAACTTATCCATGACTAGTCGACTATGGTACAGATGAAACTAACTTATTAGTCAGTTCATCGTGGTTACCTCCATTCATCAATAAAGTAATATTAATAATAATATTAAATAAATAAATATTATTAAATTATGTCTCATTGAGAGAATTTATTAATTCCCTCACCTTTTGTAATACGTCCTATCCTTTCCCTTTTATTCGAATTATTTAATAATTAATACCATTTCTACTATTATTACTAACTCATTAATACTTTATATGTATATATATTTTAGTTCTCTCTCGCCTTTAATCAACTGTAGGGTATATAAACACACACACAAAAGTTCCATAAACACACACATCAACTCATTCAAGGAATTACAGAACTAGTATACTACTTGACAAAGCTCACTAACACAAAAAGACCCATGACCTAGACTTCTGCTAGCACATGTTCTTTTGCTAAAAAAAAAATTTTCTTTTTAAACTTTGAATAATGAATCAAATTTCCTTTGATAATTTTTTAATAATGAAACAAATTGCAACCGACAACTATTCTGTATAAGCACACCATAAGTGATATGACCACCAATCTAGTCAACTGTGCTTAATAGTAAAGGTTCCCAAATTCCAGCACATGAACCCATGTCTATGAATTGGTTGGGCAGGAGATATACATGATATATATTATATATATACGACATACATATGATTCATCTATATATTTATATATATATCTGCATACAATTTTATACCTATTAACACACAGAAACAGATGTCTACGAATTGATTGAGCACGAGAGATACAAGATATATATATATACACTATAGCGGTGCACCATCCTATTTCCATTAACACACAACAACAAAACTACACATACCAAATCGTATATACACAATAACACATGTTTAGAAAATCAGATAAACGTTTTCAAAAAAATATCCAAATATAAATATATGAATACACGAATACAAAACATATATATAAGAAGATGATGCAATTACGGGTTCAAAGGGGAAGAGAAGAACATTCTACTTGCCTGATCGTTGAGCTAAATTACGCACGAACTGTAGGTTGATCGATGATCTCTCCTCTCTCTTCTATGCGGCTGCGATTCTGTTATCTTCTCTATTTGTCTGACAAAACGTAGGACTAACTTAGGGTTTTCTTTTTATAAATATATATATATATATATATATATATATATATTTTTTTTATTTTTTATTTTACATAATTCCCATGGGCCCAAAAATAATTTATATATATATGTAATAGCCCAAAAGTAATTAAATAGTGATTCACTGGGCTTATAAGCCCAACTTATATTATTTAATTAAATAAATATAATTTATCCAACTTAATTTATATAAATATATATATATATATATATTTCTTTAATTTCTTTGTCCCAAAAATCACGGGGTATTACATTCTTCCCCCCTAGTAAAGGAATTCCGTCCCCGGAATTCACCACATACCTGAACTAAATAGCTCTGGATAATTTGCATGAATTTCATCCTCTCTTTCCCAAGTGGACTCCGCCTCATTGTGATGGCTCCACTGAACACGCACCAGAGGAATGATCTTCTTACGAAGTACATGCTCCTTACGATCGATAATGCGATAAGGTTGCTCCACATAAGTCGCATCCGGCTCCAAATCGATCTCTCCCACATCAATATGCTGATATACATCTTCATCTCGTAAGAATTTCCGCAACATTGAAACATGGAATACATTATGAACCTTGTGCATAAAATCTGGCAGTGCTAAACGATACGCCACCGGTCCAATCCTGTCAGTAATCATAAAAGGACCCACAAAACGAGGTGACAATTTTCCCTTCTTTCCGAACCGCATTACCCCCTTCATGGGAGACACCTTGAGTAAAACCTGATCCCCCACTCTGAATTCCAAAGCTCGAGTCCGCCGATCAGCATAACTCTTCTGCCTACTCTGGGCAGTCCTCATACGGTCCCGAATAAGAGGAACCTTTTTTGAGGTGTCCTTGATGCACTCAGGACCTAATAATCTGTTCTCTCCAGCCTCCAGCCAACACACCGGAGTTCTACAGGGTCGCCTGTACAATGCCTCAAATGGTGCCATACCAATAGTCTTTTGATAACTATTGTTATAGGCAAACTCTGAAAGTGGCAAATAGAATTCCCAATTTCCCTTGAAATCAAGGACACAAGCTCGAAGCATATCTTCCAAAATCTGGTTAACCCTCTAAGTTTGACCATCTGTCTGTGGATGATAAGTTGTACTAAGGTCCAACTCTGTACCCAAAGCCTGCTGAAAGCTCGCCCAAAACCCAGATACAAAGTTCGGATCTCTATCTGATATAATAGACAATGGAATCCCATGAAGTTTCACTATCTCTGCAATGTAAAGCTTTGCCAACTGCTCCGAAGTGTAATCAGAGCGAACAGGTAGAAAATGGGCAGATTTTGTAAGTCTATCAACTATCACCCAAATGGAGTTATTGTTCCGATGTGAGGTAGGTAACCCCTCAATGAAATCCATAGAAATGCTCTCCCATTTCCACTCAGGCACTGGAAGTGGTTGCAATGCTCCTGGTGGTTTCTGATGATCGATTTTAACCATTTGACAAGTACTACACTTGGAGACAAAAACAACTATGTCTCTCTTCATACCAGCCCACCAAAATTGGCGTTTCATATCCTGGTACATCTTATCCCTTCCAGGATGAACTGCAAATGGAGAGTTATGAGCCTCGCTCATCACATCTCTCCTCAAGTCATCGATAGGAGGAACAACTAATCAACTCTTGTACCTCAACCCCCCATCTGAACCAACTGAGTAAAAGGGAATCTCTCCTGATGTCAACTCTGCAACTCTATCTATACACTGCTGGTCCGCCTGTTGGGCTTCAATCACTCTTCGAATGATGACAGGTGTCACCATAACACATGCCGCAAAAGCGTCAGCTAACTCATCAACGGAACTCAACGCATTCCACTCAGTCTCGAACAAGGCTGAAAGACTAGCATAGGGTCGACGACTGAGGGCGTCAGCCACTACATTAGCCTTCCCTGGATGATACTGAATGGAAAAATGATAGTCTTTCACAAATTCCAGCCATCTGCGTTGCCTCATATTCAACTCCCTCTGCGTAAACAGGTACCGCAAACTTTTGTGATCACTGAATAATCTGAAAGCCTCACCTAAGAGGTAATGTCTCCAAATCCTCAATGCAAAAACTACAGCTGCCAACTCCAAATCATGGGTAGGGTAATTAAGCTCATGTGGCTTGAGCTTACATGAACCATAAGATACTGGTCTCTCCTCCTGCATCAACACACAACCCAGACCCTGTAACGATGCATCAGTGTAGACAAGATACTCAACCCCACTCTGTGGAGTGGCCAGAACAGGTGCAGAAGTCAACTTAGTCTTCAATTCATCAAAAGTTGTCTGACAGTGCTCATCCCAAACAAATGGCACACCCTTTCTAGTCAAGTTGGTGAGCGGACCGACGATCTTAGAGAAACCCTGAATGAATCTACGATAATAACCTGCCAATCCCAGAAAACTACGGACTTCTGAAGGTGAGGTAGGTTGTCCCCACTCCAGAACCGCTGAGACCTTCGCTGGGTCCACTGCAATCCCCTTCTCTGACACCACATGACCCAAAAACTTCACCTCTCTCTGCCAGAATGCACATTTCTCAAACTTTGCATACAACTGGTGCTCTTTAAGGGTCTGTAGCACTGTTTGTAAATGTCTGGCATGCTCCTCCTCAGACCGAGAGTAAACCAATATGTCATCAATGAATACAATAACAAATTGATCTAAAAATGGCCTGAATATTCTATTCATCAGATCCATAAAGACAGCTGGGGCATTGGTTAACCCGAAAGGCATAACACGGAACTCATACGACCCATATCTGGTGAGAAATGTTGTCTTGGGTACATCCTGCTCCCTAACACGAAGTTGATGATAACCAGACCTCAAATCTATCTTCGAGAAGTAGGTGGCTCCCCTCAACTGATCAAATAAATCATCAATCCTAGGCAACGGATACTTGTTGCGGATTGTGACTTTATTCAGCTCCCTGTAATCGATACAAAGACGAAGAGAACCATCATTCTTCTTCACAAACAACACCGGTGCTCCCCAGGGTGAAGTACTCCTGCGAATGAAACCTTGACTAAGAAGCTGCTGAATTTGTTCTTTCAACTCCCGCATCTCCATCGGTGCCATCCTATATGGTGCCTTAGCAATAGGCCTGGTGCCTGGAGCTAAGTCAATAACAAAGTCAATATCACGACTCGGCGGGAACCCTGGAATCTCCTGAAACACATCCTGAAAATCACGCACTACGGAAATACTATCCATGGATACAGTGATCTCCTCTTGGGTTTCTGTATCAATATAAAATAAATGTGTACTAGACCCTCCATGTGGACGAGGCATAGCAATCAAGTACATTTCCTGACCCGGTATCGCAAAGACTATCGTCTTACCATGACAGTCCAACTGAGCATGGTAGTGAGATAACCAGTCCATCCCAAGTATCACATCATAAGAGTGCATATCAAGTACTAACAAATCAACTAAAAATCTAAGCCTGCCAATATCAATAGGGACCTGTCCACAACTCTCCCATAAAATCGCATCAACACCTACTGGCGTGGAAATACTGAGGGGTCGACTACAAGACTGAGTCAATAATCCAGATAAAGAGACAAACGACCTAGACACAAAAGAATGTGATGCACCAGTATGAAAAAGAACTCGACCGAGTCTACCATAAATAGGAAACGTACCCTCAATAGCCTGAGGTGCCCGAGGATCATAAGGCATGATGTTGTACACCCTGCCATAATGCAACTGCTGTTGTGGCTGTCCCTATGGTGGTGGGGGTGCTGGTAAAGCTGGGTACGCCAGGCCCTGAATACGTGGAATATGTGGTGTCGGTAATGGTGGTGGCTGCCTCTGCCCCTGTTGACCAGTCTGACCCTGTTGGTCGTGCTGACCTTGAGTAGCCTTGGGACATCTCTTAGCAGAGTGCCCAAACTCCCCACAACCATAACAATGTCCTTTGAAAGGACCTGAAAATCTCCTCTGGTAGTTTCCCTGTTGCTAACCCTGTCCAATCTGAGGTGTTCCACCCTGCTGCCCCTGATGAGAAGACATCTCCCTACTAGTATCATTGCTACCCTTATGCTTTTTCCAAGGCTGATACCCCTGGAATCTGCCCCTATCACTGTGTCTACCACTCTGACCATTTCCATTATCCACTATCTGACTGGTGGAGTCCTTGTCATTGCGCTTCGCCCCGTTAGATTTCTTGTGATCCCTCCTGAGATGACAATGTTGTAATGCTGCATCCACCACCTGAGCATAAGTGGTGTAAGCTGGATTACCCACTATCACCTGTCGAATGGGCCATAATAAACCATGTACAAAACAATTCTTCTTTTTCTCCTCTGTGTTCACCTCCTCAGGTGCAAACAATGATAAGCTAGTGAACTCTTGCTCATACTCCGCTACAGTCCTGTCTCCCTGCTGTAAATCAAGAAACTCCCTTTTTTTAGCTGCCCTTACTACAAAAGGGAAATATTTATCATCAAAGTGAGCCTGGAACTGAGCATAGGTCAATGTGGCCCCTTCCTCTGAGGTGGTAACTGACTCCCACCATTGCAAAACATCACCAACTAGCTTGAAAGTAGCAAGCATCTGTCTCTGGACCTCTGTACACTCAACCATACGGAGATGACGCTCAATATCCTTCCGCCACTGGTGAGATACTTTTACATCAGTGGACCCTGAAAACTCTGGTGGATGACCTTTCGTGAAAGCGTTCCGAACTTTCTCCCATGTAACAGGCTGTACTGCTTGCTCAACAACGGGAGCCTGCTGAGGAGGTGGAGGATGAGGCTGTTGATTTTGAAGAGCAGTCGCCACCCCTACAGCAATAGCCTGAGCAATGATAGTTGCAAGATTAAGAGGAAGTTCAGCATTGCCATCCTGAGCATTGCCCTAACACTGATTCGCATTCCTTCTCCTACGGGGCGGCATACTGAAATAACGGTAATACGAGTCGTTAATACCATAACAACGAACTTAAAAGAGTACGACGAATCCTAAATTTAGGGTCTAGAAATATCAGAATACGCAACGCGGAAAACCTAGCGAAAACATTCCTAGGACATTTGAACCCGGAGTGCTCTGATACCAACTGTGATACCCCCTAATTTTCATGCATAGGTTGGCCAAGCCTATACCGAAAACTAAGGCGCATCAACACTCAATAATAAATAAGCACGGAAGCAAAAGACATATTTAAGAAATAACGGAGTCTCAAAAGTTTAATTATCATGAATAAATAAATTCAGAAATCAAAAAAACCCCAAAGGGTACAACTCGGGAATCCATATCTATGGACCCCTAAACCTTAATGAAAACAAGAGTCTAAAAAAAAATATAACTAAATTGAGTCCCTACACTGAACTGAAGTCAAAATGGAAGAACTTGTGAATGAATGATAATAGACCTCAACCCTGTGGCTGAAACTGCCGAGAACCTGAAACAACAATGGTGGGTCAGACCCACGAGCAGAGTAGACTTTACATGATCCCAAACAGAGTACCAATAATCTCATCATTTACCCAACCAAAAATAAGGGTAATACTATAATTTCTATAACTTTAAATACCACCCCTAAATAAATATCCTCCAAACAAAATAAATAAATAAATAAATAACACATAAACAAACAAAGTGCAACCACAAGGCATAAAACAAAACAAATAAAGTGCAACCAAAATTAAATCACATGTCAATAGGCAACTTAACCATGCCTTACCATAACCACGTACCCGACAACTTATCCATGACTAGTCGACTATGGTACAAATGAAACTAACTTATTAGTCAGTTCATCGTGGTTACCTTCATTCATCAATAAAGTAATATTAATAATAATATTAAATAAATAAATATTATTAAATTATGTATCATTGAGAGAATTTATTAATTCCCTCACCTTTTGTAATACGTCCTATCCTTTCCCTTTTATTCGAATTATTTAATAATTAATACCATTTCTACTATTATTACTAACTCATTAATACTTTATATGTATATATATTTTAGTTCTCTCTCGCCTTTAATCAACTGTAGGGTATATAAACACACACACAAAAGTTCCATAAACACACACATCAACTCATTCAAGGAATTACAGAACTAGTATACTACTTGACAAAGCTCACTAACACAAAAAGACCCATGACCTAGACTTCTGCCAGCACATGTTCTTTTGCTAAAAAACAAATTTCTTTTTAAACTTTGAATAATGAATCAAATTTCCTTTGATAATTTTTTAATAATGAAACAAATTGCAACCGACAACTATTCTGTATAAGCACACCATAAGTGATATGACCACCAATCTAGTCAACTGTGCTTAATAGTAAAGGTTCCCAAATTCCAGCACATGAACCCATGTCTATGAATTGGTTGGGCAGGAGATATACATGATATATATTATATATATACGACATACATATGATTCATCTATATATTTATATATATATCTGCATACAATTTTATACCTATTAACACACAGAAACAGATGTCTACGAATTGATTGGGCACGAGAGATACAAGATATATATCTATACACTATAGCGGTGCACCATCCTATTTCCATTAACACACAACAACAAAACTACACATACCAAATCGTATATACACAATAACACATGTTTAGAAAATCAGATAAACGTTTTCAAAAAAATATCCAAATATAAATATATGAATACACGAATACAAAACATATATATAAGAAGATGATGCAATTACAGGTTCAAAGGGGAAGAGAAGAACATTCTACTTGCCTGATCGTTGGGCTAAATTACGCACGAACTGTAGGTTGATCGATGATCTCTCCTCTCTCTTCTATGCGGCTGCGATTCTGTTATCTCCTCTATTTGTCTGACAGAACGTAGGACTAACTTAGGGTTTTCTTTTTATAAATATATATATATATATATATATATATATATATATATATATTTATTTTACATAATTCCCATGGGCCCAAAAATAATTTATATATATATGTAATAGCCCAAAAGTAATTAAATAGTGATTCATTGGGCTTATAAGCCCAACTTATATTATTTAATTAAATAAATATAATTTATCCAACTTAATTTATATAAATATATATATATATATTTTTAATTTCTTTGTCCCAAAAATCACGGGGTATTAGAGGGCTGTCATCCATTTGTCTAATTACCTAGAGGGTTAGGTAAGTGGGCTTTCAAATAAGAGGGATTAGCTCTAGAAACCAACAACTTTTATTCTAAGCTATGACAGGGTTTTATATATGCGTATATAACACCATAGAGATGTTCAATTTAATGTAATGGTTCTTGTTGTTGGGTTTCTTCAGTTGATTTGTAGTGAAGGCCCAAATTTCAGACCTTTATCTTGAATCATTCCCAACCCTTTGCTTACGTAACCTCTACCAAAACCCTAATGTGGCATGTGGCGGTGGCTGGCTGTGGCTGCGGCCGCTGGTTGTGACGGTGGGTGTTGGTGCGATGTGTTGTTATGGCTTCTATATGTGGTGTTGTAATGTTGGTCTTCTGCTATGGCAGTGAAGAAGAGGGTATAAAAGATAAAAATTATTTTGCATAGAAATGCAGAATTTAATGCACAACTGGAAACAAGTCTGGATGTGTGGTACAAATAATGTAAAACGTACTTGAAAATAGAAAATTTTGATCTATCAACTAATAGAATTAGGTAAGTTAAGTGATGCATGAGAGGGTAACTGTACTCTGAAATCACTACTTCAATTAGAATAAGGTGATGAGGGAGTAGGGATAGAAGAGAGAGAACAGAGAAGAAGAATATAGGGAAGAAGAAATCAATGTAATAACTCAATATTCTGAGCTATTTCATATACTTTGGTTTTTTTTTTTTAATTATTGTTACTATTTGTTTTGTTTTACTTAATATAAGAGAGGTATTAGGATTTGTGGAGTTTTTTTGTGTGTGTGATTCGATCTTTCTGAAATGAATATGGCTTCTTCTGCAAATCACCCGTGTTTCAAAGAATCTAACTATTACGTAGACGAGGAAGATCTGTACCAATTGTTCGCTTATAGCAGTGTGTGTATTTGTTCTTTTTCTATTGCAAATATCCTCGTTTATTCTAATTTCTTTATATATATATTTGTATCAATTTGTATGTGTTTTTGGATATCTATATATATATATGACTAATTTAATCCACCGTTGCAGGTGTTTGATGTTTATCAACTTCCCATTTCGAATTGGGGATTCGATGGGATCGCTTCACTTCAAAATTGCAAGGATAGAGGCCTCACTGGGGCTTCTGAAGCAGCAATTGATCTCTACAATACCAAATATGTATGTATACATTTTGTTTCACTCCCATCTTCCAAATGAATGATATATTACATGGGTTTTTTACTTCTTCCTTTTTTGTTTGATTACTACTTTGTTTTCTCATTTTGTGTGTTTTGGCTCTAGGGTTTGGTGTACAAATTTGTGGAAGTTGTCCATGCAAATGTACAGGTTGTTTCTGGTTTCAATTATTACATTACTTTTCTGGCCAAACAAGGTGATGATGGTCAGCCTCAAGTCTTTTGAGCTGTGGTGAATAAGCTCGGTGGTAAATCAAAAGTCATGTTTTGTCAACAAGAACCTTATGGCATGTTTGGTAGACATGTTTTTGTGTCTGTTTATGTTTTTGTGTTTATAAACTTGTTTGGTTTAATGTTTTTGGGCTATGTGTGTTAAAAAACACTTTACTCACTTACCCAAATTTTAGGCATATTCCAATAAACATAAATTTGGTGTTTATTGGGGTGTTTCTACTGGATCCTAAACTTAAAAGTCTGTTTGGTAAAGCGGTCTGGTCTTACTATTTATTTATTATTTATTATAATATTTATTTATGTATTATTATTTTTCTTTCTTTATTATTTCTTCACTTTATAATATATTTTATTATTTATATTATTAAATTATTATTTATATTATTATTTATTAATTTATAAATATATTCTATTTATTTATTTATTATTATTTCATTATTTAATTCATTTTATTTATAAATTATTTATTCATTTTTAATTATTGAAAAATATTTTTTATTAATTTAATATTAATTTATTATTATTATACTCATTTTTTATTATTATTATGAAGTATTTATTTGTTATTATTTTTACTTATTATTTATTATTATTTATTTCATTTTATTTATTATTTATATTATATTTTTAAATATGTTTTATGTAATTTATTATTTATTTTATTAATTTATTATTATTATTTATTATTTAGTCCATTTTTTATTATTATATTTATTTATTATTATTGTATTCATTTTTTATTATTATTATATTTTATTTTATTTATTATTTATATTATTAATCATTGATTTTTAATTTTTCAATTTCGACCCAAAAAACATCCCTACCAAACATACTTATGTTTTAGGATGAATAAACAAAAAAACAAAAAACGTGTTTTTTGTTTATTTCAACACAAACACAAACACAGTTCTACCAAACAGGCCATTAGTGTGTCATATTTCCTATCCCCCGTTCATCAAGGTACCAATTATGGGATTCTTTCACTTTTATTTGCTATTGTTTGGATTTATATACAGGTTCTTAATATTGAAACATGTGTTATTGTTAGTAAAACTTGACTACAAGAATATATTTAAATGAAGAATAGGGGTTTTTACTAGAAGATTTTACTTATGTATCATATTAGCCACCATCTCATTCTTCTTATTCTTTTCTTCATATATATATATAGAGAGAGAGGGGGGGAGCAAGTAGTTTGATTTGGATCATCATATCGATCTTTGGTCTAGTGAGAGAAGAACTGGATTGAAGTACCGTCGAGTAATAAATGGTTGAATGAGATTTGATGAGAAATAATGCAATAAATATGCATGATGTGCAAAGCAAAAAAGAAAACATAAAGTCTTACACAAACGGTAGGATATGACTTGCTAAATGTTTGTATTGAGAAATTATCTTTTTATTAAGAAACCAAGTATTGAGAACATGGAATAATGCTGCTATGTCCAAACACCTATGGAGACTGCTCCAACCCTTCCCTTCCTCCCTCTGGGCAAAATGGGCTCACTCAAATATCATTACAGGGAAGTGTTTTTGGGTTCTCAAATACTCAAACAATAGGTCTTGGACCTGGAAAAAGCTAATGGGGCTAAGCAAGACGTTCAAATACCATCTCCACTATAGGATTGGAAATGGTCATAAAGTTTCTCTTTGGTATGACTGTTGGTTGTTTGATAAACCCATTTTTGATATGTTTGGGGATGAGTTGATTGATATTTCTGGGTTGGGAAGACATGCCAAAGTTTCAGACATAATTCAAAATAATACTTGGTCATGGCCTCCCTCCATTGTTATCCAGATGATTTTTTATGCTTGTAACCTCCTCCCTAGTCCCTCAAATGAAGATCATGACCAATTGTTGTGGAGAAATGACAAAAGATTTAGTATTGCTTCTGCTTGGGATGCTATCAGAGATAGGAAAGATGCAAATGATTGGTGCTCCAGTGTTTGGTTCAAAGGGCACATACCTAGGCATTCCTTCATTTTATGGACTGCTATTCACAAAAGAGTCTCACTCAAGATCGGATGCAGCTTATGGGTCTAAGAGACCAAAATATTTGTGTTTTCTGCTCAGGAACTGAAACCAGGGACCATCTCTTTTTTCAATACCCATTCTCTACCAGAGGTTGGAATCTCATTTCTCAGAGAGGTTTGATTAACTGCCCCTACACAAACTGGAATGAAGTGCTATATTGGTCCTCCTCTCTTACAAGGTTTAATCTCCATTCCCTTCTCAGTAAATGGTGCATAGCAGCAACTGTGTATATCATTTGGAGTGAAAGGAATCGAAGATTATTTACGGGTGTTACAAGATCTGGGAATCAAGTGTTTAATGAAGTTATGGTCACCATAAGATTCAGAGCTCTTTCTCTTCAGAGAATCAAGACTTCTGGTGCAAATCAAAGGATGGCTCAGGCCTGGAACTTACCTCACACTATTTTTGTATAATGTCAATGATGGTACTGAGATTATGGTGGTGTTTTACTTCGGTGGAGGATAGCAATTCCTTCTTTGTCCTTGTTGTCTGGTTTGATGCTGCTAGTTATTCTCCTTCTAGCACGAGGGTCTTAGGTTTTCAATGGCTCTTGTTACTGTGGTGGTTGTGGGGAATCTCTTTAAGGGTTTTTCATCCTTATTGAGTTTTGTTTTTTTGGTAAATTGTTACCGGAGCATGCTCCCTTTAAACTATGCTGACTTTTCCAAAAAAAAAAGTATTGAGGACATGTATTAATGCTCTTTGATTGTTAGGTGCTTAATGCTTTTATTGTTTGCCACTCTGGAGATTTTCTAGTTCTCAATTTGTTTTATATATTATTTGTTGAATTTTTGAGATTTAATGGATAACAATTAACAAGTATAATTTTTTCTTCTCTTTTCTAAATTAAAAAAAGTAAAACCTCTTGTTTGTCTATATTTAGATTTTTTACGACATTTATTTTTGCTCAAGTTGTGTGGAGATGGTTTGATAAACTATAGCAGTGGAATATGGATTTGATAACCTATAGTAGTGAAATATTCTTTTCTTTGTTATTGAAAATTAGCAATTTATTTTTAAATAATTTTTATCATTTTTTGTATTTAGTATCTTATGTCCTTCTAGAAATTTTCTGAGTCCAACCCTCAACATCAAGATAATTATATTTTTCTTTTCAAAAAAAAAAAAAGAAAATATAATTATATTTTTTTAGATAATAATTAACTGAGGAAAAAAAACAGCGCATTAGAAGAAATGTCATATTAGTGATAGTAAAAGTCAATTATGCAATAATTTTCTTCAAAAAACACTCAAATAAGACTCATTTATTCAGGAAGATTGTTAATTTCATGATTAAACACACTAAAGTCAATATTTTTTTTTGCGAAGAAAATTTATTCAATGATGTAATATTTAGCTAAAGTGGTAATTCATTCTCGACCAAGTAAACGCAACAACATATCTTTTTCCATTTTTTGATAAAAATATCAATGAGAAGGACAAGTGATTAGACAATACAAAGGATATAGAAAGTGTATTTCTAAAGAGAAAGCACCCAAAGGAATGAAAGAACCCTTTAATTTTTGGGGTGTGTTTGATAATACTTATTTACCATTTAATTTTAAACAGATTCAACATTTATTTTGTTAAGTATGTTTCACAAAAAATTGAGCATCGATCACTGAAAGCATTAAGTGTCACTTAAAATAAGGTAAAATCTTAAGTGATGGGGTCATCACTTAACACTGCAGTTTGAAGACTGAAAATTTATAAAACTATCATAAAATATAATTCTTTTAAGTATCACTTAAAACCTTCAATACTTAAAATTCAAAATTTTAAATTTTCAGTTTTATCAAACAGCTTATTCATCTTTGAAAGTCTTGATATCAACTCACACTAGTTCTTATTATTTATAGATATATATATATGGTATAATTGGTGTAAATGGTGGTAATGTCAAATTAATGAAGCACGGACATGGATACAGGACATCGACACGACACGACACGCCTCGGACACGTCTATAAAAAAACATAATTTTTTTTTTATATATATACAGATTATATTGCACAAATACTTCATTTATTACTTTAAATAATGATAACCAAATAAACTTACAAACAAAAATAAACAAATAAGTTAAAAGGAAATATCTGACATGTTCAAAATTCTTTATTCCACTATCATCCAAGAAATAAATCTCCCCCAACATCTCACACATTAGTCTCTCACTCGTTATATTATGAAAACTTTCTTGATAAAAGACGAAGATTGAAATGTACAAATACAAAACTTCGAGTCTTTGTGTTTTTTTTTTCTTTGTTTGAATGGTAAGATGATTTTAAAAAATAAGCAAAGGCATAAGCTTACAAAATGCTAAGGGACAGAGTGTCTAAATAAATAGCTGATCCAAAGAATTTCAATATAACATATGATAAAAACAAGTTAAATTTACAAACGTCCTCTACATAATTGAGGACGTCATTGTATATCAAATTTTAAGCTTTATACATTGACCTATTGATACAATTACATGAACTATATATATACAATATACGTGAAAGGAAATAATTTTTACATAAATGAATATAAACAGTAGTACAAACAAGGCACATGGCCACTAAAAATCTAGGAACTGAAATAGAGACAGCAAAAGCCCTAGCAAGAGCCAAAAAAAGAATACCTAGCCAAAGCAAAACCAAATAACATATGCAGTGGCAATACAAAATAACAAATTAAATATCATCTAAAGTGTTACAAAAGACTACAAAACTTGAGTCAGTAATGAAGGTGTTAATTCTGAGGACATCAAGCAAATAGTAAGTCCATCCTCTATATATCTTCCTTTGACCTCTCTATGATGAGCTTGCAATCTCAAGTCTCTTCCTGTATATACACTTACTTGAACTTGATATATATATATATATATATATATATATGAAGGCAAGCTTCATCCTTATGGCATGATCTCTCCCTCTTCTATATCAATCATCTCCTCATCCTCGTCAAAATCGTCCTTCTTCAAAAACAAGCCGAACTCCTCCAATACATTAGCTGATTCGAACACTGTTAGATTCTCAAAGTATCTGCCAATGTTCGAATTGTCCTCAAACGAGACAGTCTTCTTCATCTGGAATGAAAGTATCAGATTAATTTCCTTTTTTTTTTTTTTTTCTTAAAGTCAGCATATATAATTATCAGATTAATTTCAATTTAAGAATCCGAGTCAAATATTTAAAAAATGTAATTTAGCTAAGGGAAAGAAGAAACGCAATAAAAAACAAAAATAAACCTTCTGCAAAGAAAGTCGGGCAGCTGCTCTCTGTTTCTCTAGCTGTATTTTGTGCTCAATAGTTATCATATGCATACTAGGACTCGATCGAGCTTTGATTCTGGTGTTATCTGCAAACAAGATTACCAATATTTTAATTATAGAAACAAAAAATTGAACCTATTGTGCTAACCAAAAAAACTTATATATATCTAAAACAAAATTATAACAGTCAAGTTTGTCGAATAGTATGGAGTTTATAATCACCTTTGTCTTGCAGCCTTCCCTTTTCCTGCTGCATCTTAACCCGACCAGCTTCATCAGCCTAAATGAATAGACAACCAGCTCAGTTAATACCAATATTTTACACACTAGATCATAGCATCATACTTTGTCACTCGAAATATTTTTATTAAGAATTAATATACTTACATCATGAAGTTCCGAATAACACTGCTCAGCTTTCGAGATATTGCTTGCATAGCGGCTCTTTAGCATTGTAGCACGGGTATCCGCATTGTGGGACAGTTCAACATCTACAAGAGGAGTTCAACAAAAACCAAATAAACAAACAAATGATCGTATCATTTAATGTATCTAAATAGATAGAAGCTAGAAATATACGTAACAAATATAGAAAATGCCCACACTTCTGTGAAAGTATCTTAGCTTCGATAGAAAGCTAAATTAACTACCATTTTAGAAACCAGTGAGCCAACCAATATGCAAGTAAAAGAATTGGTGTGTGTCTTAGGCAAAGGTATGTGGCTAAAGTAACCTATGTGAACACTTCAAAACCAGGAATTGGCTTCTGAGCATAACTAGACTCTTACTATTTATAGGAATATAGATACATATAAGTGTATATCTGAGTAGACCAGAAGGGGATTTTTTTTTCCCCAAGTAAACGCCTCCAGACTAGAAATAGCTGTTGAAGGAAACATTATCAATAGAAATCAGAATCACAAAAAATAAAAATATCTTCAATATAATTTAAGAACGAATTCCTCTTTTTCTTTCTGTTTCCTCATATTTCTTCATGTTTCTTTGAACAATTGCATAGCAGGCACAATCTCAAATAGCTTATTTCCAATTATTTATTCACCGAAAAAAAATTTAGCTTATTCCCACGCGCAAGCTTAACGAAGAAAAGCATATAAAAACAGAATGAAAATAACAAGCATGCAAATCTTCAGTGACTTCACAGTTCACATTCTTGATTCATGAAGAGCAATAATTAGGCTCTTTGTTTAGGTTCATTAACAAATAAAACAAGCTCAATTTTAAGGAATCTTCATTTATTTCTCTATGTGAAACCAACTTCAAATTAGCTACTGGAAAGAACCATTAAAGCAAAAAAATTAATTTCGAACACTTTGTACCTTTACGGACCATCTTTTGTAAGGACTTGTGGCAACAGATTTTTGTCACTTCAACAGGCTTTTCGTGCATCTGGAACAGATACGATTCAACCGATTAATACTAAAGAAAAGGCCAAAAAAAATCAAACACAATGTTAAAAATAAGAAAAGTTAATGTTAGCAGACAAATCCTTTATCAAGTCTCCAACAGATTAAAAAAAGTTCTAACCAAGTACGATCTCTCTGGGACCTGGATCCCAAAGAGATTGTTCTTTGAGAATGTTACACGAACCAATCGCACAACTTGTGTAACGTTAAGTCGCAGACTTGCGGAGATTCGAACGCATACTCGGTATACTGGATACGATTCGTCCATGCATCTAACATTCTTCCTACCAACCAACTCCGCTACGCCCGCGGGAGCACTCTCCAACCGATTATACCATCACTAGATTGCTTAATTTTGATCATTGAATTAAACTTCAATATATGTGCCCTATTAATATTCGCATTACCATTTTTTTAGCAGTGACCGTAGTTGCTATCTTCAACCTCAAGGACCGAAGAGGAGCGCAATTCGGCTTCCTCAATACTATTCTCATCTCTTTGATTGCAATGACCAAAACAGCAATAGAAGTAACCAATCACTGCAAAAAAATATCTTTCACTATATTAGCACCAAAAACAAGTATTAAAAACACGCTGATTTTCCCAAAAAAAAAAAACAAAATTTTGAACAACGGGGATGAATATTTGTTACCTAATCTTTTTCTTCAAAACAGGAAAGTCAAAATTACCGTAAAAGATTGAGAAAAAAAAAAACATAAAATAAAAAGTATCTGACAAATCAACAATCTGTAATATATATGTTCTTGAAGGTTTATATAATCTGATAACCGAAGATTAAAAACAAAATACAAAAAAGAAAACTAAAATCACCGCAAAATTGAAATCAACTCAGAGGAAAGAAGAAACAAAATTTGAAAAATCGGAAACTAGGGTTTCAATGGGAAAGTAGAGGGAAAAAGAAACAAAACTACTTTTAAAAAAAAAAAAAAAAAACTAATATCACCGGAAACTCAAAACTTACCAAAATCAAGGTCGTGTCAATCTTGACTGGAGATGAAGGAGGAACTGAATATTAAGGAATGGATTTAAAGAGAAAATAAGTAAGGGTGGGTATAATGCGTGGAACTCAAGCTATTATAAACAGTACTATACTACTGTGAATTTTTTATTTTTAAATTATATTTTATTTCAAAAAATAAGTACAGTTAAACTCCACTTCTATAACTTGATTATTAATTAATTATATTTATTATGAATTTATATAAACAATCCTGGATTATATAAACTACTTATAAATACAGTTAATTATTCATTAATAGAATTTTAGTTTTAATATATATTGTTTTATTTTATTTTATTATGTTATATTTTAATTTTTCATTCAGTTGATACATGTCAACATTCCTAAATTATTTAAATTACTGATGAATAATCCAGTGTTAATATTTCAGTATTGTTTTTTTTCAATTTTAGTTTATATTTTAATTTTAAACCTAATTGTACTCAAACTCTCCAAGAGTCCTATTTAATTACAATTTTAGTGTTTTAATAGTTTGTTATGTACTGTTTTAACATGTCATTTATAGAAGTGTCTTAATAAAAGCCAAACGTAATATTGTAGAAAAGACTAATTACAATTTACACCTCCCATTATATTTCAACCAATTATATGGAGTTATTTGGAGTCTAAGTGTGGTCTTTAAATTAAACTTTACTTCCGCCAAGCACACTTGCTTTTAACTAACATCAATTCACTTCAATTTCAAATATCTATACAAAACAACATTCTTCATATTGGAAAAAAAATTTGTAGTACTTACTACATATTTATGTCCTATATATACTGAAATAATTAGACTGTTCTTGACAGAAAATCCATGACAAAATAAAAATATGCATCACTTTTGCCTTAATTGCTTTTTGTTATTGTATAGGTCATATTTGTAATAAATATACCCTTCAAACTAACCTCCACAATGGTCAAAGGTAGTCAACACTCATGTCATCTGTTTTTCAGTGATAAAATGACTATAATACCCCTAATTGTTTGCTAAGACATTTATGCTCAACCAAGTTCATGTGAAAAATATGTTTGCCCTCACATAAAAAGTTTTTAAAGGATCAAATTGCCCTTTTCTACATGTCTCTCTCTTTGGGTAGAATATAGTGGGAGAGCCTTTTTTTCAATTTTTTAAAAATATTTTTGTAAGTCACTAAAAAATTTTAGAGGGGTACCCTTTTTCGATTTTAATTTTAATACCAATAACAATAATAACAAAATCCTCTTATGGTAGTAAAATGTGCACCAAGATCAATATCAATAATATGAAGCAACCACAATAAAGATCAAGCAATATAAGGCAATGAAAAGAGTTAGAGATAGAGGTTTACGAAGTTCTGTAGCTCCTACTCCCCGGCTTAAGAACTCCCTTGAGACTTCCCAAAGCCTTTCAATAAGGCTCCTCCTCTAAGGCGGAGAGCAAACCTTTACAAAAAAAACTAACTAACTTATCTCACAACCAAATGAAAATACTCCCTTGGACATCTGGGCCTTCACTCACCCTAGACCACAAATCTTTTTCAATATAAAAATATTGTTAAAAAACACTCAAAATTTTATGGATGAAATACCAATATAAGCTCAAGTGTTTTAAGTTGATGAAGTCTGTACTCAAGATCTTGATTCTCATTTATATAAATGAGACAAATGATATGGTTCAAGAGAATGAGAGAGACCAAGAGGAATAAGCTTCAAATGATTGACAATGAATGAAGCTTCACAAAGATTCTTGCTTTCTTGTACTTAACCTTTAATGGCTTTCAATGTGTGTGTGTGTGAGAAAGAGAGAGAGTGTGTGGTAGTTGAAGATGAAGAGAGGAGTTAAAGCTTTTGCATACACACACTTATCTTTTCCCATACTCATCTCTATGTATATATCGGAAGAGTTAGGACTAGGATAGTGAGCAGCACTCAATAGAGAGTGGGAAAGAGTTTGAGTGAGAGTGAGAGTAAGATTGGGGAGAGGTGGTGGTAGCTGAGAGCAATAAATGTAGTTCAGAGGTTGTTACTAGTCAAACCAGACGATTGCCTTGAACCCTAGTCAACTGGAATTCAACTTCCCATCGGCTACCTCTTAGCACCAATCGGTTGCATCATGAGAGAGAGAAGTAAGTAGAAAGTCACTAGACTCGCCAGTCAACTCAAGGATAGATGTCAATCGACTCAAATGAGCCAAACACAACCTTAACACTCTAACCTCACCAATCGGTTGTCTTGAGGACACAGTCGATTGAAACCTAAGTTCAACCGACTGGTAGACCAGTCCACTTTCCATCAAGGGCCAGGAACCCAATCAAAACCCTAAATCAATTTCTTTCAATTTTAGTTTTGGTTTTTAATCACTTGAGCTTGTGTGTTAATTTAACACAAAATTAGCTTTTTACAATATTCATATACCGTCCTATCTATTCCAAAACTTGATTCTTCAATCTTCAAGCTTTTCGAGGTGGACTTGACCATTTTGCCCTTTTGCGTTCTTGTTTTTTAGTCATTATTGCCCTTGGATAAATCCTTAGGCCAACAATTTTGACTATGGGTTTAAATGTCCGGATATGAATGTCGATCACTCTGGGGGATAAAAAGTGTGATTTGATAAATTTTGAGGGGGGAAAATGTAAGTTAGCAAAAATTAATTATTTAGTAAAATATAAAAATATCATAAGGAAAAAAGAAATTGTTGTAATAATTGGAACACGATGTTTTTTTGTAATATTCTCCAAATTCAGTTTCAAGAAAGCTAAACATGATTCCAAACAGAATAAATAACTTTTAACAGGAATTGATATAGCTTAAGATTGTAAATTTGTCTAAACATCACTATTTGACTCACCAAATTAAAGAATAATTGGTTAATAATGCTAGGAAAATAGAATTACTTCATAATTTTCTTATAGTACTTCTTAAAAAGAGACAAATGTGAATGGATAAATACGTTTGACTTCAACATTCAACATTTAGGTTAGTGATTAAATATTGAGTTAGTAATTAGAATCTTATTATATTTCGAATAAACTTGCATATAAATAATTATTATTGAGGTCCAAAATACCCTCCAAACATATTTAAAAAATTCTGGACTGGAAACTATATTAATGGTAGACTTCGTGATTGGTCATCGTTTTCCAAACATATTTAAGAAATTTTGGACTGAAAATTATATTAATGGTAGTCTTCGTGATTGGTCATCGTTGAAGTAATCTAAACATATACAAAAAAATTCCATGTTTATGTAAGATGCTTTTTTATTATAAATTATCTTTTTCCTTTTTTATTCCATATTTTTCTGATTTATTCTCTTTACTAACTCTTTTACCTTTTTTGCAATTTACCGTGAAAATAAGAATAAAAATAATATGATATTAGAATTCTCATCTTTATACTAGCGGGCTCATTTTTTTTCTAAATAATTTAGCCTTTTCTATTTTCCGTCTAACTTTTATCTATGCTCTCTTTGTTTGGGCGTAAAATGTTATTTAGAGATATTTTATTATTTTTTGCTATTTGGCTGAGGAAAAACATTTAACACTAAAATTTTCCTCCTTGTTTATATGTAGATTATATTGAGAATCTTTGTATGACTTTTGCCAAAAATTTAGTAAATTTTTTGTTAAAATTAAACACACCGAAAAAAGAAGACTAAAATTATTTTACTTGATTTTAAAAGTACTTCACCAAATCAATATTTTACGTCCAAACAAACAAACAGAGCCTATATGATAATTTATTTAGGTTTTAATCTTTTTATTTTTTCAAATTTTTTTCCAATTAAAAGTATCTGAGTGAGTGCTTGCAATTTACTTCTGTAATTTTAAAAAGTGTAATAACCAGTTAGCAATGATGATTCTGACTCTGCATAGCATTTAAAAAACAGTTCTTCTCTATTGCTTTTTCATTTTTCTTCACTTTTTTTATACTATAACTTTTTCTAAAATATAAAAGGAGGATAGGTATTTTGGTACTTTTATATAAGTGTTTGGAGGCTATTTTGGACTGCAATAATGATTGTTTACCTATATGTAATTAGTTTGTTTAAATTTATCAAAATGAAATATGTAGCTTTAATGTTTACTCCCCCAGTTTTATTTTTAATTTCATCAAAGTCTAAAAATTACAGTCTTTTAAGATTTTCTTAAATTTGGACCAAGTTTTTAAAATATGTACTCTTTTAGGTTTTCTGTACAATCTTTAGCAAGCTTTGATCTACCCAAAAGCTTGGAGTTTGAGATTGTTTAGTCATGTTTCATAAGAGTTAAATTGAATTTCGATTAACTTATTGGTGAGGAATGATAGTACCGATTGATATTTGCATTATTTTATTATATTAATAAGTGGTGGTGTGTTGTGTATATAAAGGATTTCAAGTGAATTTGTTACCTCAATTTAGCTAATGTAATTTTATGCTTCAATCCGGCTCAACGCAGTCCATTTTGGTTTGGTTTAGTTGGACAAATGAATTGGATTAGATTGGTTCCAAAAATTATAAATCCGGTAATAGTGGATTGGATCCAAAATATATTCAATCCAATCCGATCCATGTTCACCCCTACTTGATGGTAAGCTATAACAAAAATTAAATATTTCTTTTAAAAGATGTAATATATAATTTCAGGTTTTTAACTTTTTGGCAAAATCGTTAAAAATGGATTCGGTTTCGATTGAGCTCGAAATCCATTAAACCGGGTCGGTATGCCCTCATAGGAGCATCATGTGCTTTATGAATAATTTAGTGCTTGTTTGGTAGGAGGTTTTGGAGTGAAATTTGTGGTTTTGGGATGAAATTTGTGGCTCAACCCATGTTTGGTAGAAGGAGTTGAGATTGAATAATGTTGCACCAATGGTACCAAATTCATCATTTTTCACATCATCTCAATAGATGGTTTGGATAGAGTTGGTTTGGTTTTCTCACACCAAAACTATTCTTTAACCCAAACCAATTCAATTTGGTGTACCATTGTTTAACACAAACCAATTCATTTATAATATTATATATATATATAAATTCGAAAAATAAAATATTTCAAAAAAATCAAACGAAAAAAATATATTTCATAAAAAAATAAAATATTTCGGGAAAACAAATATTTCTAGAAAAAATAAAATATAATAAAAATAGATTTATTATTTTTTAAAAAATATACAAATTATATGTATTTTTACTGAAATCTTTTATTTTTTCAAAATATTTTATTTTTTTGAAATATCTTATATAAAATATTTTATCTATAAATATTTTGAAAAAATTAAATATTTATGAAAAATTAAATATTTTGAAAAAATTAAATATTTATATATTTTATTTTTTTAAACATATATATTTACAAAATGTTATTTTAAATAAATAAAATGTTTAACTATTCCAAGTTACCAAATATGATTGGTTTCAGAATTTCAGCTCATACCAACTCTACCAAACATTGTTTGGTTTTTCTATTTCACTTTTTCTCACACCAAAACCATCTGCACCAAACATGATTTCAGTTCAGAATAAAACCACATCAAACACAACCCAACCCAACTCCAACCAAACCAAAATCAAAAATCAATACCACACCGGTTGCCAAACAAGCACTTAAAGTGTTAATTAGATAGTGTAAAAAATAAACATCAAAGCAAAGTACCCAATTAATGTCATACCGTTTTTATCATATAAAATCACATGTTCAAATAAACTACATAGAGATTCTCCAAGTATGAACATAGAATTGCGTTAACTTCCACTTCATATTTTCTGTATCAAGTCAAACACTAGTATATTAAAAAGTAGGGTAATTTGCATTGACATTCCTGAGGTATTGATCAATTATACTCAGATTATGGTCAATAAAACTGCAGTCCCAACACCTCCTTAGGTTTTAATTTTCTTGCAGTGACACCCCTGTAGGGCCTCTAACCCTATGAATGAACTAATATACCCTTGCCTTAATTATATTAGTGTGTTTATCACATCTTAGCATATTATAATATCCAAACTACCCTTTTCATCACTTCAAGTGGTGCCAAGCAACTGAAATAGAAGACACTCATTGTCACACCCCAATTTCGCAACAAAAGAAATAATTTCCATTATTCAAAAATTGTTAGGCATGATCTACATAGCAGTTGCGCCAACCCCCAATAAACTTAACATTAATACAATGTCTGTATTAACAATTAAAATTGTAGTAAAATATTATTACATCACCACTACTTACTAAAATTCAGTGATGATGTGAGCTTATTACAATGCTCTCAAAACTAGGAAACAAAAACATAGCTCCGGAAACTCCGACGACCACCATGTGTCATCAACACAAGCTAATCAACGAGTACCTGAAATATTAAAGGGGTGAGCTCACAAGCTCAGCAAAAATGCTAAACATAATCATTGTTCAGCAAATTAACCCGACTTTATATATTCGTATATAAAGAGAATTCACGCCCGTCACAAAACATATATACAATTTAAATTTCACTAGTTAATTACTAAATTAATGGTAACACTCCTAATCAACTAATCTCACTTGAGCCCCAGGCTCCCCTCTGGTGTGCAACGAATAGTCCCTGACTACTGATAACACACAAGTGGCTGGGAAGACGTCTAAAAAACTCAGATGGTCCCGGACCACGTCCACATAATAAGGGCACATTAAGCCCAATGGCCATAACAAAATGTAGTGCACTCGTCAAAGGCAGGTCCCGGACCATGCCTAACAACCTACTTCAAAGTTAGTCTCAGACTGACACCAGACATTAATATCGCACTGTCACAAACTCCAATACCATATACTGTATCATCTCACAGTAACAAGTAAATGAATAAATTATATATATATTGAAATTTTTTTACCAAAACAAGTTTAGAATACTTCACAGTTTTCACAATTACTTTCCAACAAGATAAATATTCTAAAAGTGTTATATAAGATTACTTTAAATCATTCTAAACAATATTGGTTTCTTAATTTTCACCCATTTCACCCTATAAATATACGCATACCATTAGCATTCATTAAGCGGCTAAATTTAACTAAGAAACAATCATAAAATGTTCTAATATATATTATACATTATTCACATACAGAATATACAGTAACCACCAATATGCACATATGGCCTAATATATATTATAGATTATTCACATACAGAACCTAATATACATTATAGATTATTCTCATCCAGAATATACAGTAACCACCAATATGCACATATAACCTAATATATATTATAGATTATTCACATACAGAACCTAATATACACTATAGATTATTCCCATACAGAATATACAGTAACCACCAATATGCACGTATGACCTAATATGAACTAATACGTAATTTAGAGAGCGTAGAAATGTATAAATCACTATTCACATAGGTACAAATAATTAATATACTAATGTTTTCCTATAACATATTGTTTGCAAGGATATAAATAACACGTTAATATTCATTGTTATTGTGATAACAACACCATCTAATAATCTTCTTCTATAACCTATTGTTCACGTACAACCAACAATTTTATCGTTTATATTCATTAATTTTGTGTCAACAACATTAATTAGTAAGCTTACCTAATATTTACTCATATGTAAGCAATTGATAACAATTTATTAAATATGACAGACCAATAACACATCGACGTTCACATCTAACCTATTGTTCATATAAGGTACAAATAAAATCAATAATGATATGATATACCTTAATATGAAGATTATATTGTTAACAATTCCATGTAGTTAATTTCATCAATCATAACAAAAGAAATTTAAGATTGTACACATGCATAGACCTATGAATCCTAGTTATATACAAATGTATAAGGCAAGGTTAACTTGTCTGGTGATGCGTTAGATGAATGAAACCCAACAAGAAAATTGCCGATCACCTCCTCTTTGCTGATACTGATGAATCTATATCAACACTCACTCAGTAACTCACCTCCCTTTTGCACATATAGTGTACCTATCTCCTCCTTAGGATAACCGATATTTGTATTATAAATAATATATTCTCTTATGGTGAAGAGATAATTCAATCTCTTTAAATTTTAAAATTATAATTTAAAAATTTAATAACTTATCTTTTTATCCATCTACTTTAAATTCAAATTTCTAACATATATAACTAAAGATATATATACGCATAGTAAAAGAAATCACGTTATTACACTCATTCCAGGTATACATGATAAAGTTATATCATTCAAACATCACATGCATGCAAAGTAGTTGCATGATAGAGTTCCATGTGTAAAGTACTAGTGTAATTAGATTACATGTCAAATAACCTAAACCAAGCCTTGAAATAGAGTGAGCCCAGATAAATCAGGCTCTTCCATGTGTTTGTGTCGATAGGTGACATTTATAAAAAATATGTCACTGTCCAAAATGCCCTAACTGTGATGACTTTCTAGGTATGCCACTGTACAAAATTATTATTATGCCACTGTCCAAAATCTTTTACAAAAAACAAAAAAGCTTGGTGAAGTTACCACTGTGCCCATGGGGTTGTTGAAGTGCCACCACCATGTCCATCTGAAACCTACAAAAAATTGAAAAGTACAAAGCATGTGTAAATTTAGAGAAATGTGAAGTTAGTATTCACCATTAATAATATCAAATAGGATTTAGTCACAAAATTTTCTCTGGACATGACAAGGTGTAACTTGCTATAATAAATAATGTTGTCTTTATCAATTTATGGAAACTTATAAAATAAAATCAGACAAATATAATTATCAAGACCTGTGGTGGTACTTCCTTAGTTTTGAAATGAAAGGGGTGTGAATTTCCTAACAATAAAAAAAATGCAAACAAAAAGGACCGCAATATCGATTGAGTAACTCGGATTCAATACAAGACCAACTTTTTTCTTTTTCTTTTTTTTCAGTTACAGGATTCACTGTTTGCTGGTTAGCAACTCATCTTTAAGAAAAGTAAACTATAAATATATATGTATGTATATATATAAGGTAAGAAAAAGTTAAAGGATTAAAATTCTTTCTCCTGAATAATAATATATAGGTATGTTTACTTTGGGGCACACATTAATAGTTTACTAGTCCATATTTGAGGTATCAGTATCACTCTAAGGACCTCCCACACCTTGTGGTCTCGGACCAAATTATTGGAATGAAATAATACTTTAAAACATTTTTCTCTCCCTATATATATACACATCATGTTTGTATAATATTAGACACACAAATTAATCTTATTTATTAATGAAAAAATAAAATTTCCCTACGTGCACTATTTGAGGGGTTAGAACTGGTCCAATTTGGAATATAAAATATGTGGCGTCCAAAATTTAGATGCTTTTTGGTATTCTATGTATTGTCATTTTGTGGTACTTGGACATAAGAGATGAATTTTTTAGGCTCAGTCCACTCGTACACGTTTACACTTCTATACATATATATATAGACAGACATTGGTGATGTTACGCTCTATTCATACTATATTTGGAATAGGATTGCAATAATGCCCTCAACCTTTCCTGTAAAAAATATGTGGACAATACAAATATTCTTCACATTTCTCTACATGGCAGAAAACCCTTAATTTTTTTACACAAATCAACAAAACCAACATGCTATCATATATTAAACCCTAAATCGACAGTACTCAACATGCAATCATACACATAAAATCAAATCAGATGCAAACCCTAAGATCGAGTATGAGATAAATACCAATCTTCAAGCCAACAACAAAAAAAAAAATCTTCAAATATTCAGATCTCCTACCAATCTTCAAATCGGCCACCCAGTTGATCTTCTCATCTTCAAACCCTAAAAACAAAAAAATCGCTTTATAAGAAACGTCTCAGAGAGAGAGATAAACCTTTAAATACAAGATCTTCAAGAGAGTAAAACTCTTACGCCTTGGTGATGGTGTTGATAGAAGAGGTGAAGTGTATGAAACATGCGATGAGATCAGATCTTCAAGAAACCCTAACTCATGTGTGTGAGAAACAGATCAGAGGCATAAACCAACAAAATAATCGATCAATACTTCGAAAACATTTGTATGAGAGAAAAACCACGGTCGATTTGTAGTATAAGCCCTAAATCGAAGACGGATCGTGAAGGGATGAACCTCAAATATGGATATGAACAGATGAGAGGTTTTGAGAGAGGTGATGAGGTGTGTGAGAGTGTTTTGAGATTTGTGTATGGGTTGAGGGTAATATTGTCTTTTCAAATGCCAGATATTTGTATAAAGTAATCTATTAAATTAGTTGAGGGCATTATTGACTTTTCACAATTGTCACTGTCTAAAAAATTATTGACCGTTATCTGGATGCAATTAACCCAAATCTTAAAGGATGTGAATGCAAATTACCCTAAAAAGTAACATGCAACCGAAATGAAATTACAGATAACACAAACCAATAAGGTAAGACACCTCTCCCTTATGAAGTTACTAAAGTCAAAACTGCCCTATAAATTATTGACTTAAATACTCTCCCAAAACAAGGATAAAATTGACTTCTATAATTGTTATTCATACCATCAAACAAGTTGCCTAGTTGGATTTAAATCCACAATCTGCCAAAACAAACATAAAAAAAGTTAGCACTATGAAGCATGGGCATTTGGTCTAGGATCATTCTACTCGTGTCAAACACACGTGTCTGTATTAGATATACGGACACATCAAAAGTACGTATTCAACACGTCAAATCGAATATTCTGAATTTTTTTAAATTGGACACACGGAGGACACGCGCGTGTCCGCGTGTTGGGAGCGATGGGTAGGTTGATTCCATGAAAGATAGAAAACTTATGGAGCCAGTAATTGGATGGATCATTTATAGAACTTGAATATCCCTAATCCAATATTTGGCTTTGAAGATACTTGAACATCTTTGTTCCTCCTCATCTTGTTGGAAGAATCGAAACACCTTTTCATTTATCCACTATATAGAGAGGAACAAAATATTACCATAAAGAGGTGAAATTTTGATATTTGTATATTCCAATCTTTGTCTTAGATCAATAATTAATTTTTTTTACAATATAACAAGAAAGAGATTAATATGTCAGATGTTGGCGGAGATGCATTTGATTCTTTTGATGGTAGTGAAATGACATTTTTTGAACATGTAAGACATTTCATTTAACGTATTTGTTTATTTTTGTTTATAAATTTATTAGTTTTCATTGTTTAAGTGATAAATGAAATATTTGTGTAATACAATATATATATATATATATATATATATAAATTATATTTTTTATAAACGTGTCAAAGACGTGTTGTGTCCTATTTTTTATAAAATTTACCGTATCATCGTGTCCATATCATGTCAGTGTCAATTCTTCATATGCTCTAGATCTATAATACTGCGAGACCAATTCTTTTTTACTATAAGACGAACTCAAAGGCCTAGTTATAATCATGGCACACACCATTACACACTCTCTCTTATATATATAATGTACTATGTTCATTTTATTATTATCTGGTTTAGGGTTAAATGTAATAAACCCTGTACTATTCTCTCTTTCTTCAAATAATCCCCTAATTTATATTTTTGGCAAAAAAAATTCCATACTATCCCCTTTTTAACACTTAACCCCCCTTATCTATGCGCACAGTTATAACACCGTTAGTGGATATTTATTGGATAGTTTTACCCTTCATTAAATAAGGCTTTGTTTGGCCAAACAACTCATACAAATATAAAAAATATATAAATAATATTTGGAAAAAGCAATTTCTGAAAAATATAAATATCTTAAAAAATACATGTAAAAAAAGTCAAAAAAAATCTGAGAAAAAAAAAATCGGGGTTTATTGCATTTAACCCTCTGGTTTATAATAATTTTGAAAAGCGATTATACTATATTAATATTTATTCAATATTTTTCTTTGAGAATCCATATTATCCTAGCCTTTCACGTCGTTATGTCATAGTGATAAATCAATATATACAATTACAATGACTATAACAGTTTATAAAGATATAAGTCTCATTTGGATCGCGTTATAATTTCAACTACAACAAAAGCAATAGTATTGTGAATAGAAACGGAGGCATGTTTGGCATCATAAGTTTATTCTAGAAAGTTACACTGTAAATCAATTTTACATTTGTTTTAATTTATTACAGTTATAAAAATTTGGTGCTTCTAAATTTTGAACTTATGCTTCCCAAAATGCCATGGTTGTACAAAACAAACACCTAATACATTTGTGTTATCAAATTGTGATACTGTAGCATAAACATCTAAGCAAAGCGGCAATTAAAGATGCTGTACACAAGGTATTAAAACTTTGAATTTACCAAATAAATAACATAAAATACAACTATATGTATATTAATTAATATATATATATATATATATATGTGTGTAAAACTATAAACAAATTTAATTATACACAAAGATATATGTTTATTCGTCCCTAAAAAACCAATTGAATTTCGAATTTCAATGTTTTGTTTTCTGTTACAACGAATGAGAGAATTCAAAGAGACTATATATAAATTCATAAAAAAAAACAATCAATGTCGAATCACCGGAAAACATTTTCCTTCACTTTCCCTCCAACCAAACAAATCCCCAGTGTCACGTTTCAAGGAACCCAGTCATCCTCAGAATCGAATTCCTCACTTCGCTCAAGTCCCTTCCCTTCAGAGTCCTCCCATTTCCGGTGCACACCGAGAACGCCATTTTCCCGGCGGCCAGTCTCCGGCCCAGAATCAAATGTGGCGGAATCACCTCTCCTACCACATCGCCGTCGTCCAAAAAATCCGATTCCACGCACTGAAACCACGATTTCCCGGGAAAAATCTCCGGGATGTTCACCGGAACCGAATTCTTCCTCTTCTTATTCTTCTTCTTTCTCTTCTGCTTGTTGTTCGAATCATGAGCTGAGAAGTTGAGAACATCGTTATTGATTTCTTCATTTTCCGGGAAAATGAGCTCGGAAAATTGAAATTCTTCTTCCATGGAAGATTGGGGTGTTTTGGAGACTGAGAAATTGGAAAAAAGAAGGGGATGGGAAGGAATTTATACAGGGAGAGGAATGCGAATCGTAGTGAGTACACTGTACACTTTGGGTGTGTCGTCATATGGCATCACTTGTGTGCGGTCCCCGCCAACTTAAACTTGGTTTTCTCTCTCTAAAAACTTCTCTCTCTAGGTGTTTATTCCCCCATTAACTTAACTTAGTTTTTTCTCTCTCTAAAAAATTTAGATTGGGTTAATTCCGTCCAAACCCCCTAAGGTTTGTCATAATGTCAGATAAACCCTCTCAATTTTTAATATTCTTATTTAGATCCCCTCAAGGCTCAAGCCCACGTCCATCTATTTAACTACCTATCTTTTTTCCCTTCATTATTGAAATGAGGACAAATATGACCCTCAATACTATCTCTGTCTCATATTAGTTGTCCACTATTGCAACTTTATTTGTCTCAAAATATTTATTCAGTTTGAATTGCAATGCAATTTAACCTTTCACTTTCCTCAACTACCATTTTTTCACTAACCTTAAACAAATACCGGACTCCACCATAATACTATATCATTAAGGGCAAAATTGAAAATTATACACTAGTCAATCTAAATCAATAAAATGTTAAAAAGATCCAAATTAGACTGGGACGGAGGGAATATAATTAAAGAAAAAAATTGGTTATTTACTCATTTATTTCTAAATGACATCAACAGATTTCTTGGATCAATTGACGATCAACTAATGGGTCAAGTGATGTAACATGGCAAATTTTAGAAAGTTTATGATAAAATATTGAAAATCGAGAAAGTCTATCTGGATTTATGACAAACCACAAGGGTCTAGATGGAATTATCCAATTATCTTTCCAGGTTCTCTCTGAAAATTTATCTTTCTAGATTGTTTGTTTCTCTCTCTAAGTTTATCTCTTTAAGTTAATGAGTTTCCCTGTACAGCTCCTTTTCTTATGGCTCACGGTTTTCTTGTAGCTTGTGGCAATAGCAACACATAAGTATTCAATTATTAAACCTAAATTTTTATATGATTGACTTGACTATTTTCGCTTTGCTTAATTTCATTTGTACGTATTTTTAACTTGTTACCTGTTTTTATTGTGTGGTGATTACACGCACTTATGTTGTTTTCTGTAATTGGTGCAATATTAATACCTTGAAATTCAATTGCTATAAAAATGGGGTCTGTAAACTAAATATTTTAAAAAATTAATAAATAGCAATAGGTTCTTTAAGTAATATTGAAAAATGTGAAGTGTTAATGTCAAAATTTATCAAAATTCAAAATAGTATAGATGAAGTGTTAATATTGAAAAGTGAAATTCGAATGTGATTTTTAAAATTTTTTTTTTCTCACTCAAATGAATGAGTTTTGATCCTTTACAAATATGTCTTCTAGAACTTTTCATATAAAACTTTGGGATTTGGAAATAATTAATACTTTGAGTTGAAAGTAAGATTAAAGCAATCAAGATAAGTTAAAAATAAACCGAATGTACTTTGATATTCTTTTTTATTATTATTTATAAATTGAGGGATTTATCTAATCACTTGGATACAAGCATTCTCATGATCGAAGAGTCCGGCAATGGCTTTAATGGTGATTGTCATCAATGTAAAATAAGTATTTCAGAAAAATTATGAAATTATATATATATATATATGTGTGTTTTTAGAATAGTGGATGTTACTTGTGTTAACAAAATAGATTTATTAAGGCCCGTTTGATTTCTGGTCTGGTCTGATTTTGTCTGGTTATATTGGTTTTGTTTGGTCTTGTATGATTTTGTAAAGAGTATTTGTCAGCGGGGCTCACCATGAATTATATATATAGAAAAAGAGAGTAAAGAATAGTGGTCAGCGGGGCCCACCACGAATTATATATATATATATATATAGAAGAGTAATTTGCACTAACACCCCCGAGGTTTAGTTTTGCTTGTCATGACACCCCAAATGACCAAAATACCCTTCATAAAATTCAAAAATATTAAGGATAATGTGAAATGACCTTTATGCCCCAACCCCAAATATATAAAATTTTGAAAAACATATATATAAATTCGAAAAAATATATAAAATTCAAAAAAAAAATGTATAAAATTCGAAAACAAATATTTAAATTTTGAAAAATATATATATAATTAGAATAAAATATATAAATTTCGAAAAATATATATAAATTTCAAAAAATATATAAAATTAGAATAAAATATATAAATTTTGAAATATATATATAAATTTCAAAAAATATATATAAAATCAAAAAATAAATATAAAATTCGAAAATATATATATATATTGAAAAATATTTAAATTCGAATATATATATTTCAAAACATATATATAAAATTCAAAATATATATATTTTCAAAAACAAAATTCAAAACATTATATAATTTCGAAAAACATATATAAATTTAAAAATATATAAAAAAAATTCAAAAAAATATATAAAATTTGAAATATATATAAATTCGAATATATATATATTTCAAAAACAAAATTCAAAAAATTATATAATTTCGAAAAACATATATAAATTTCAAAAAATATATAAAATTTGAAATATATATATATATAATTCGAAAATATATATATATATATATATAATTTGAAAAATATATAAATTCGAAAATATATATATTTTTTGAAATGATTATATGTTTTTCGAAATTATATAATTTTTTGAATTTTGTTTTTGAAAATATATATATTTTGAATTTTGTTTTTGAAATATATATATATATATTCGAATTTATATATTTTTCAAATTTTATATATATATTTTCGAAATATATATATATTTCGAATTTATATGTTTTTGAAAATATATATTGATGCAAATCTCAGGGGCAAATTATCCTATATAGAAAGAGAGAGTAAAAAATAGTGGCCAACGGAGTCCACCTTTCATTATATATATATATATATAGAAAGAGAGAGAAAAAAGATGATGCGTAGTGGAATGCGGGGCCCATCTAAAAAAAATATTTGGTCTTAAATTATAAAAACCAAAATCCATTTGATCTTTAAAAGAAAGCAAAAACAAGACAAGATAAAACCAACCTAAAAATCAAACAAGCCCTAAGTGATTGAAAAGTGTAATGCAAGATAGCTAAAAATAAACCAATTTATGTCGACTCCCATATAATTTCTGTCATCTTATTATTGATTAGGTATTTGTGTTGTGTTATTTACTCTAAAACAAAAATTATGTGATCATGAAATAAAGGATTACTTTATTCACCGAAGAAGAAAATAAAGTATTACTTTTTTGGTAAGTGTGAAAATATTTATTGTTCGGATTTGATTTTGATTTTAATTTTTTTTTTGCATGGATGTGACCACGAATTACTTTATTGTGTGTATTTATTTATTCATTAGGACCCACAAACTGAAATTTGATGTAACTAGCGACAAGTCGTTTGTGGAAAATGGAAAGTTGAAAGTGTTAGAAATAGAGAATTAAATTTGTGGGAGAAGTAGGGAAGTTCTTCCATATATGGTTGGTTAGAGATATTAGATATAATGTTGTTATCATTAATTAATTCAATTTGAGAAGAATAGTCTCGTGCACTTGTGATGCCGCTGGTGTTAATTTGATCAAGAAATTATGAAAGTTAATTAGGTTTTTTAAATTCTAAATTATTGACTCAGTCATAAGAAAGAAAGAAAGAGGGCGAAAAAAAAATTGAGATCAAATTACTAGATTTAATTTAAAATAATTAACAATATAAAAAGTCACATGTATATAAAAGACTTGAAAAAGAAATATTCATGTACCTGATACAATTCATAAATGCAGTCCTCTGTGGAGCTAGTGAAAGTCAACAATGATGCACCTCGTAACTCACCTTTTTTGTTGTTGTCTAATTTCTATTATTTTTAAATAACACGAATTTCACTCCAATTAGTCTATAAATTCTATAAATTGAATACAAACCTCTTTGATGGTGACTTTTTTAAATAAAATCGTTTCAATCTATCTAAAAACTAATACGATGTCCTTACTAATGCATAATGTATGTGACCATGAATGACCATTATCACTTTAATGTGTATATTCAAGCGGGCCCACAAATTGAAATGTGGGGTAACTATATATGGAGTTGTATGTGTAAATTTATGATTGGATTGATTGTAGTGATGGGAAAAATGGAAGAAAGGGAGACTAGGAGGGATGGATGAGACATATTTAAGGGATTGTGTGTCTCATTTTTTTGTGTTTGTTTGAATTAAATAAATAGTAAAAATGATGAATTTAGTAATATATTTTTCGTATTTGGTTGAAAGAAATGGATACACAATTGTTATATTAATTTTATATATTTACCCTTAGTATGTATAATATAATATACGAGTAAATTGTTAGAAAGACTAAAAATGTAAATTGCTATATTTTGAGAGAAGAATTTGGGCGGATTGAAAAATGTGAAGGTAATGGATATGCTTCATCCCTCATTGTTTCTTTCCTCGCTTCCCTTCTCTCCAACTTACACACAAAATAATTACACTAAGGCCATATTTGGTAGGTGGTCTGGTCTGGTCTTGTGTTTTATGGAACCAGACCGTGTTTGGTAGCATTGGTCCCAAATTTTTGGTTATACCAAGTAAGACCAAATCAAACCAAAATGGTCTCATTTCAAAAAAAGAAAAAAAGTGGTTCCTGGTGGTCCGGTATGGTCTTATTAATAAAATATATTTATAAATAATTAAAAATGAATAAATAATAATAATAAATTAATAATAATAAGAAATTAAATGAAACATATTTTAAAAATAAAATATAAATAAAAAATATATATATATAATAATAATAAATAAATGAATAAATAATAAAATATATTTATAAATAATTAAAAATGAATAATTAATAATATAAATAATAAATTAAATAAAACATAATAATAATAAAAAATGAATACAATAATAATAAATAAATATAATAATAATAATTAATAATAATAAAATAATAAAATAAATAATAAATTACATAAAACATATTTAAAAATATAATAAAAATAATAAATAATAAAAAAATGAAATAAATAATAATAATAAATAAATATAATAAAAATTAATAAATAGATATAATAATAAATAATAAGTAAATATAATAATGAATAAATACTTCATAATAATAATAAAAAATGAGTATAATAATAATAAATTATATTTTTAAATAATTAAAAATGAATAAATAATTTATAAATAAAATGAATTAAATAATGAAATAATAATAAATAAATAAAATATATTTATAAATTAATAAATAATAATTTAATAATATAAATAATAAAATAATAAAATATATTATAAAGTGAAGAAATAATACATAAATAAATATTATAATTAATAAATAAATAGTAAGACCAGACCGCTTAACAAACAGACTTTTTCAGATCAGATTAGACCAGACAGACCGGACCGGACCGGACCGGACCAGACCAGAAAGACCGCCTACCAAACATGGCCTAAACTTCCCCTTATCCCTCCGTCGTCAATCCATCCCTCCAATCAAATATAACATTAAAGTGCTAATCTTGAGTATTAATATGGTGGGGTGGGTACCTAGAAAATTAAGTTATTGTATATATATTTATATGATATAATGGTGTCATCTTGACTGGATTTCCACAATATTAATCCATTATTAAGTTCGTAGAAAATTGAGTTTTTTGTAAGTGAGAACAGAAAAAGTGAAATGTTCCACGTTAGTGAACGCACTTTTAGAAGCTCTTTGGAATGATTTTGCTTTGGGTGTTTTTGTTGCGACTCAAAAACTGGAGCACAAAAGAGGGGTGTAACATGTTTGGTTTGACCTATTATGTTTTAAACAGTGCTAAAATATTTTGAAAAATTGGGCCAAAACCCAAAACAAGAAATTGACCTTTTTTTTGTTGTTTTGAGAACTGTAACACTTAACAAACCCCATTGTAGCGCTTGAAATGTTTCAACCCTCAAGTCCAGGTATAAATTCTTTTTTTCTCATTTTAGCCGATGTTTTCTCTCTCTTCTGTATGGCCCTAGCTTTGGCGATTCAAAATGACTCGAACTTAGAAACCATTAATCGATTGAGAATTGGTGTTTAGACATCGTCTTCCTCCTTAATCCGACTACTATGATAAGTCCTCTCTCCAAATCCCCTCATTTCAAACACACATAAACACCCAGACATACATGTATACATATATATGTATATATATATATCTTCCCTATTTTTTTGTATACACACATTCATATGTATATCAACATATTTATGTATGTGTGAATATATGTGCTTTGTAGGGTTTCTTTACAATTTCAAGTTTTAATTATTTATCTCTATTTTTATTTTTGATAAATAAATTCTTTATTCATTCTGTATGTGTATATATATATATGTGTATATATATATATATATATATATATATATATGAAAGTATGTGTGTGTGTGTATATGAGTAAGTGTGAATGTGTGTCTCTGTGGTTTAGTTATAGAAAACAATTAGTAAAATTTTGTTAAATTATCAATGCTTAATAAATTTTAGGAAATATAGATATAGATAAATAGATGTGGGGTTGTAATTTTTTTCAAATTAGGGCACACATGAATTTTAATCACAAATAAATTTAACATATTTTTAATAATTTAAATATAAAATCAAAATCAAAATTATTGTCAACCAAATATTTTTTATTTTTCAATTTCAATAAAATTTAGGAATAGTTAGATGTAACCAAACATGTTTTACATATTTCTGTTTTTAAAATTTATACAACAAATATACGTTAACAAACATGATTTTGATTTTAACTGAAAAAATATTGTTAGTCACTAATTAACTCTAGAGGGGGGGTGAATAGGGTGTTCAAAAATAATTCTAATTCTTTTCGAAATTGGAACACACTTTAAACAAAAATCAATTTCTCAAAAATCAAGTGGATGATTCAATTTAAACTTCTCTAACTATTAATTTCAAGACAAGATAGCATACAAGATATTTAAGCAATTATAGCATGCAAATAAATCAAATAAAGAGAAAGAGATAGAGAGATTGACACCGTGATTTTTTCGAGGTTCGGTAACTCCTACTCCTCGGCTCAAGAACCCCTTCTTGAGACTTTTCCCGATCCTTTCACTATGGCCCTTCTATCACAGGTGGAATGGCAAACCTTTACAACACAAGCCTCTCGAGCTTGTCTTTCAATCAAGAGAACAACCCTCTCTTGAACAATCGGTGGACTTCACTTGTCCGAGATTACAAATTCGTATGTAATCAATAAAATCACTCAAGAACAAAAACGCTCAAAACCCAAAGGTTTTTATGGAAGATAAATCAATATAAGCTCAAGTGTTTTTGGTGATTTTACAATAGCTCTAGAAATGTATTCTCAAATGATATGATCAATAAATGATATTTGGAGAATAAGAAGAGATACTAGAGGTTTTGATTTTCAAAGAAACTTAGAGAAAATCAAATTTTCAAAGCTTGGTTTCAATGGTTTTTGTAGAGAAATTTCTGCAGAATTTTTGATAGCTTTCTTTCTCTTTGTATTTCAATCTCTCCAACTTCAATATACACATCTCATTTTATATATAGCATTGCATTAGGGTTTTGAAGAATGATTATAGTATTTGAAAGACAAGAGCCGTTTGAACACCATTAAATACAATCCACAAAACATGAGAAATGTTTTTTGAAAAATCTACAGGTTTTGAGGATCAACTAGTCGACTACTTTTTCTTTCAGTCGACTACATGGTTTCATCTAGTCGACTAGATTGAGTTCTAGTCGACTACAATGATTCATCTAATCGACTAGAATGTGTTCTAGTCGACTACTTCTTGTAGTCTAGCCGACTCAAAGTACTTTCAGTCGACTCCTTTGATGTGGATGAAAAAACCAATAACTACTGATTGTTTTAGTCGACTACTAGAAAATACACAGGGTGATTCTAGTCGACTATAACTTGAAAAACATTTAATAAAAATATTTTTCTTTCCATTTAAGTTCGGTAAAACGTTTTTCATTCCATTTGAGTTCGGTTCATTTTATACTTGAGCTTATACGATAAAATCGACGCATAAAATTACCTTGTTACAATGATTGCTCCCCGACCTATCTATCCCAAGTCTTGAGTCTTCGACTTTCGCCTTTGCCGTTGAATTATTTGATTTTCCATTTGCGTTTCAATTTCTTTCACGACTTTTCGCTTTAATTCAAACTTTCTTTCCGAGCTTGTTTTCCGAGTCGTTTTTTTTCCGAGTTTGTTTTCTGAGTCGTTCACCTGTCTTTTGTTGAAAACATAAACTTGATAATTCATTAGTATCAAACACTCTTCAATGGTCTGTTATAATCAATTTTGGAATTGTTTGCCGAAAGTAAATTTCAAAGCCAACCCATATTACAACAAAAACATTTGTTTTGTTCTAGCTCAAAACATAACGATTGCCAAACAGGCCCTTAACATCTTCTCCTTCACATGAAATCGCTGAACATTATGAAAGTAAAACGTTATTTTCTTAGTTACCTGGAAAAAAAAAAGTTATTTTCAAAATTTATTGTCATCATTCTTTGAATCGATTAATTCAACACTCAAAATAGTTTAAACTAATTAATTGGTTATTCTAACGTAACATATGTTATGGAGGAAATCCTTTTCGTGGGAGGAGAAGGGGAAAACGCAAGCTTATTTACTGGACAACGTATGCAAAGTTATTGGAAAATTCTGTTTATTGGCTGAAATATTTAAGCATTTCAATGTTGATGTCAAATGTGTTTATCCATTCACATTTGTCTCTTTCAAGGAACTATAAAAATTAAAGACGCCATGCACACATACATATATTATATATATACCATATATCTGTATATATATATATTGTGTCAAAATTGTATTTCCACAAGAAGCTAGGTTGGTAAATGGTAAGGGTATCCAATTATTTAAGCATATTTTTTTCTCTCTTTTACATATATATTTTTTTAGAAAGGCTCTCAGTTTTACTTTGTTTTCGGAAGTATAAGGAAATACATTCACATGAAAACATCGATGTTATGAAATAAGATTTATTTCTCATTGATAAACTAGCATCTATTAATATGACTTTCTAATTGTTTCATTGATTCTCATATCAAATAGTATTAATAGCTAATTCGTCCGTATAATTTACTATATCTCATTGAGGAAATCCGAAAGAAAGAATGAAAACGCAAGTTTATTTACTGGATTATGCGAAATATAATAAGATTCTAATTACTAACTCAATATTTAATCACTAACCTAAATGTTGAAGTCAAACGTATTTATCCATTCACATTTGTCTCTTTTTAAGAAGTATAAGAAACATCAATGACACGTCTTGTAACAAAGGAAATATATATATATATATATATATATACTCCAAAAGGAAAGTCGCGCGCTTACTTTTTTCTCACCTTCTCGGAAGTTGGTAAAGCGTGTGCTACTGAGTCCTTTCTTTCCTCCATGTACCGGTTTTGTAAGCAAGTAAATAAGTTAATAACGAACGTGATGCAGGGGATCCGAATAAGACGACGCTGAGCTGTCAGATTGTTTATTGATGGTGTTGAATTATCTGGAGCGAGAGAATCAGCGCAAGGATGACAAAAAATCGTGATCTAATCTAATTGAGGCAGTTTCCATGCATGTGTCGGTTTTTTGGCCATAACTGTAGCTACAAGTGTCCGATTCGTGCCCGTAATCCCAATTCGTAAAACTAATTTCGGCGCGCACGTCATGGCCACGCTGGGTGCACCTCGTTTCGAGCCCTAAATCCGCTATTTTCCTTTTCAAATCTTTATTTTTAGTTAATTTTTGCTATTTGTGGTAATCTTTTATTTGTCGATTATGAAATTATTCTGAACCCGATTTGGGCCAGATTTTTAATAATCTTTTGATTTCTTTCCGTATTTCGTTTTGGTAAGACTTTTAAGGTTTTGCTATTTTTGGTAAAAATCCCATTAGGGGTCGATTTTCAGCTATTTTAACCCGACTTGTGGGTTGTTTTTTGTCATTCTTTATTATAAACAATTTTATTGAATTCCAGAGTGTTGTCTGAATTTTGGGTCGAATTCTTTTATTTGTTCTTGCAAATTACCTATTGCACTAGCCTGCAGAATAATCTCTATTATGTCCGGCGTCAGAAAAACTTCCATGCAAAACAAAATTTATCTTGTTGGAGGGTTGGAGCCTAATATAATATAATATAATATATATATAACATTTATATTAATATTATATATGTAAGGACCGATAAGGTCTTTATTTGATTTTGATGCATTTCGATCCAATTTACACGATTTTATACCTGGAGTTTCACTCTCCTCTCCCAAAGTAATACAAATTAGAGATACGTACACCTCCATTATATTAAAAAATACAGGACTGCATGCAGCTCATCGCTGAACATAAACAGATGATCTTATTCCAAAAATTAAAATGCAACTTTCAAGGGTTTTAATTTAGTCGGACATATATTTGGAAAAGTACATAATAAATAAATTTATAATACAAGATAAAGGACTGAAAGAGGTGCTGGAAATTATAACTGATGATATGTAACATATGTTCCTTTTGTTCTAAAATAATAGTTTATGTCAGACTTTTTTTTTTATTTTTTCATAAGAGACTGAATTTCTAATTATTATTAAATTTTCACCTCTATCCCAAATTGTTTTTTTCAAGTGCGATTCACTGTACCTTTCAAAAAAAAATTGTAACTCACTGTAAAATAGTTTATTAATTGTTTCAGCAATTTAGTACACAAATTTATTTTATTCATTTTCATTAAAAGGGTAAATAACGTGCATTTCCGAGTGCCTATATAAATAGCAAACATAAGCCGATTTTTAAAGGTCTTAACCTTCAAAGACGATCTCTCTATGACCTAAACTCTAATGTTATATTTGATATGTATGAATGAAATGAAATGAATTTGGGAATAGAATGAAAATTGAATTGAATGGTCATTCTTATTCTTTTGTTTGGTTAGAGCATTATTAAATAGAGAATGAAATATATTTTTGAATTTAGTTGGGGAATGGAATGTCCATAGGTTTATTGATGAAATGAATTTTCATTATTTGGAATGAAATTTCTTTTCATAAAATCAATCATTCCCATTTTAAAATATATACCAAATAAAAGAATTATCGAAATAAATATTTTATTCCTGTATGCCAAGCTTACCATAAAAAAATTACCTTTTAAAAATGTTACACTAATCAATCCCACAAATTCTATAACAATAAATTTCGATATACAGTAATTAGAATTCAACTCACGAAAATAATTTGAATACAGTTTATCCTCACGACTTGAAAATAATTTGAATACAGTTTATCCACACTTTGAAAATAATCTGCGCTATGCCTAACAGGCTTCAAACTAATGATTTGTAAATGGAAGCGTACGCTACGCTACGAGTTGTCATTTGTCGGCTTCCAGTCCGCGTTGTCCTTTCCCAGGGTCCAACCGGTTATACTCACGACAAACCAATAATACATTGACACGTACGCTACGTTTGCCGTCACACGCCACACGGAAACGAATCCCAATTTATGCCCTGCTTCAGTGCCACGTTGCCCCCACCCGTTGTTTTCGCAGCTAATCATATAGAAGTTGAAGTCTCCGTTGCGGAGCAAAAACAATATAAGTTATATAACCCATGCATACATCAATATATTTAAAATATTATATACATCCATAGATGTGTATATATATATATATTGAGAGAGTTCCTTTACTTTTTAGAGAGAGGTGGTCCTACCGGAAACTGACGAATGTGGGTAGGGTTTTTATCCTTAATTCGGTAATTGCGTGTGTTTGCTTTTTTAAGAAAAATGACTGCGCCCTGACCCTATATGGGGTTAATCTTTATATGATTATAACAGATCCGATTAATTATATAGGTTGATAGGATATTATATAATAATGAATTCAATCTCATCTACAAAAAGGCAATGATCATTGTTTAATTTGGACTTTAAGATTCGGCGAATGGACGCACTTCCTTGCTTAATTTGGGGTTCCAAACGTAGTGCCAAAATCAGATAGGAGGATGTTAAGATAAGCTGAAATATTATATATATATATATATACATACATATACACTTTTTATATAGAGAGATATAACAATAAGCTAATTTTTTTGAAATTGTATGTTCGATCAATTTTTCAAACACTGTTTTTGAAAAATTTTGGAAGGGGATTTTGAATAAGTAAAGAGTACCAACGTCTAAAAATAATTTTTACTTCTACGTAAACATAATCTAAATAACAAACAACCTTTTTTTTTGGTGGTGTGGAATTTTTTATTTTTTTTTGACGTCGTAGGGTTTTTATTTTTTGTATCATTTTCAAACAAAATAATTTGTCTTTCTTACTTTGCACTTTAACTTATGCATCTTATTTACAAAAATTTAGAGAGGATAGAGGTTTGGAAATAAGTTCATCCCTTTCAGGAAAAAAAAATGCATATTTCTATATTCACATGAAGAAAATGCAGAATATTCATTTCATTGGATATCTCAATTTGTGAAAATAGTTTTGGCAGGATAAGAAAAGAAAGCATGTAGAGTAAAAAATTCAGACTAAACTTTTGTGAGGATAATATTGTATAATTAGGTTGGTTATGCATGTGATAAATTGAATTAGAAGTAAAAGGAGTTGCTCAACAAGAATATAATAATAACAAGAAGCCAGGTCTTCAATTCTTGGGTCAACATGGATTTTGTGAGCGATGAAGCGAGAAAAAGAGATCGAAAATAGTTTGTTTGGTATGTGGGTTTTTTTTTTAAAAGTTAGAGAACTTAAAGAATTGTATGAATTCAGTGTATGTTTATAATAGAACGTATATATATATATATATATATATATATATATATATATATATATGAGAAAAGGGTATTTAACGGTGATTGTCATCAATGTAAAATTAGTATTTTGCAAAATATATGTTTAGAATAGTTGATGTTACTCGTGTTAACAAAATAGATTCATTAAGTGATTAAAAAGTGCAATGCAAGATAGCTAAAAATAAACGAATTTACATGACTCCCTTATAATTTCTGTCATATTATTATTCACCTATATATATATATATATATATATATATGAGAAAAGGGTATTTAACGGTGATTGTCATCAATGTAAAATTAGTATTTTGCAAAATATATGTTTAGAATAGTTGATGTTACTCGTGTTAACAAAATAGATTCATTAAGTGATTAAAAAGTGCAATGCAAGATAGCTAAAAATAAACGAATTTACATGACTCCCTTATAATTTCTGTCATATTATTATTCACTATATAGGTATTTGTGTTGTGTTATTTACTCTAGAACAAAAAATATGTGATCATGAAATAAACTATTACTTTTTTGGTAAGTGTGAAATTATTAATTGTTCGGATTTGATTTTTTTTTTTTTTTTTGCATGGATGTGACCACGAATTACTTTATTGTGTGTATTTATTTATTAGGACCCACAGACTGAAATTTGAATTACAAGTCGTATGTGGAAAATGGAAAGTGGAAAGTCTTGAAATATATTAGATATAATGTTGTTATCATTAATTAATTCAATTTCAAAAGAATGGTCTCGTGCACGTGTGGTGCCGGTGGTGTTAATTTGATCAAGAAATTATGAAAATTAATGAGGTTTATTTAAATTCTAAATTATTGAGTCAGTCATAAGAAAGAAAGAGGGTGAAAAAAATTTTGAGATCAAATTATTAGATTTAATTTAGGGTTAATTTCACAAAACCCCCTTATACTATCCAATTTAATCAATTAATTCTCACTGTGTCCACTATGCCCCCTATACTATTCAATTTCATCACCCCTTCCCTCACATTTTGAGTCATAATACCTAAATTACCCTCAATAGTATAGGGGGTTTAGTGAACTCAATCCTTTTAAAAAAATTATTTTTCTAAAATCAATTATATTTTTCGTAAAATCTATAAATTTCAAAAATATATATATATTTCGGAATATATATATATATTGGAAAATGATATATATTTCGGAATATATATATAATTCGTCAAAAATATATATTTTCCGAATTGTTTTTAAAAAATATGAATTTTTTCTGAAAAATAATTTTTTTTGAGAAAAATACATATTATTTTCCAAAATATGAATTTTTTCAGAAAAATATTTTTTTTGCGAAAAATATATATATATTTTTCCGAAATATATATTTTTATATTTTGGAAAATAATGTATATTTTTCACAAAAAAAATTATTTTTCAGAAAAAATTCATATTTTTTAAAAACTATTCGAAAAATATATATTTTTGACGAATTATATATATATATATATCATTTTTCAATATATATATGTAAGTGTCCTCGTATTTCGATCCACATGGCAACGTCACATCATCGGAATGGTCCACATATCTTGGTCGTCAGTCAACATTCAACGGATACGTGGCACACGCCACATCATCAAATCGAAGACTGAGTTGGGAGCATGACTCATGCATTACTTGGATTCGATGAGGTACTTGGTTTGGTGGATGAAGTCTAGAGTTCGTTGTATTAATTCTCAATTTGACTCGAGAAATAGATTTATCATTTTGACTCCCGCACATCACTTTATGATTAATTAAAAGATTAATCTTTTTAAATTAATTTTAACCCAAGGTAATGTCATCGTGACATCACCACCTCTCTTAGGCCCCGTTTGGTTTTTGTTTGTGTTTGTTGTTTGCAAAATTTAGAAAAACACAAACACATGTTTCTGTTTGTACAGTGCTGAAATCTAAAACAAAAGTCTGTTTGGTACCATTGGTGTTTACAAAAATTTTGCAAACAAAAATATGCAAAACATGTTTGATACCGTCAGTGTTTACAAAAATTTTGCAAACAGAAATATGCAAAACATGTTTGGTGACTTCAAATGTTGTAAAAAAATTTGAAGTAACAAAAAATCTATTATATATATATATATATCTTAAATTTCATATGTATTTATATTAAAAATACATATATGTACTTATATTAAAAATGCAAAATTGTTTAGCTTCATCTATATATTTACTTTTATTATTGAAAAATTGACAGTACTTCCCTGTAAAATGATAAATAATTTGTTTTATACATATGACAATTTATACATCCCATCACATCTTAATTAAATCCATCTCATTAATCTAATGCAATTCATCGAAACAACTTTAGTAGTGAATACATTAAAATGTCAGTGCCATAAAAATTATCCAAAATCATTAGTGGCAGTGCATATAACTTCAGTAGTGAATACATTAAAATATGTCAGTGCCATAAAAATCATCCAAAATTAGCAACGACTTTCAATAAAACCTATCACTGGGGATTTTGAAACAAACTGTCAACTATCATATTGCGAACTTGGTTCATCTGACTGGCATCACCTTGCATAACCGGTTCCACCTCATCATCTTCCTCATCAGCTTCATTTTCGTTCTCGGTTGGACATCTCCCATCAAATATGTCATATGGTTGTCCCTACATCTTAATGAAATTGTGTAGTGTGCAACAAGCAACGACAATTTGAACCTGAGTATCATACTTGAACCCTGGCATTTGCTTCAGTATAGTAAATCTCATATTCAGCATTCCGAAGCATCATTCTATTACATTCCTCAATGAAGAATGCCTATGATTGTACACTTCCTCACGTCCACAGGACAGTCTAGTGGTCCTGCGGTAGTCAGCCAAATGATATTGGGTACCCCGATACAGTGCCAAAAAACCAGGTAGATTGGCATACCCTGAATCTACCAAGTAGTACTTACCTGCATGTTTAGAATAGATTAATTTATACCTTGAATCTATAATGTATGACATAATATTTTAAAGTTTATATCTTCAGGTGTCTTCGGAAATTGATAATCTTCATTCGCAATACACTCGTTTAAAATTCTTGAATCATTTGTTGAACCTTCCCAACCGGCTAGAACGTATGTGAATTTCATATCAAAAGAACACACATCCATCACGTTTTGTGTCGTATCCCCCTTCCTTCCCCGAAACGGAATTTGTTTCGAAGCTGGGACTTGAGCATGGACATGTGTTCCATCAATTGCACCCACACAATTATTGAAACGGGAGTATTTTTGATTCGTTCGGATCACATTTGGAACTACACTGAAGTCTGGTGGCACAATAATATTTTTGCCAAGTTCTCCAATTATGTGTAAAACATTGTGAAAGTAAGTGAAGATCGTCCACGTGGAGTGCTGAAATCTTTCAGCTACCACCCGATTCGTCTCATTATGGGTTAAGGTTAACAAGAACATAGCTAATTGTTGCTTTATACTTAAATGTTTTGAATCTCTTAGGTCTAAGTTTTTCAACTCATCACATAGTGCAATAAAAACGTCAGGCAACATCCTAAAATTTTCATAGCAGTGGGAAGGATTGCCATTAAGAATCTCCATAACATAAGGTTCACCCTGCAAAACAGAATTCCTACAAGGTGCCCTATTCATGTTTCTCTTATATTTTTCCAACACCACAACCACTGCCAAAATACAATGATCTTCATCATCATCATCATCATAGGCATTTAGTAAGATCTTGTATGAATTCATCAAAAACAAGCGTCAATTACTCATGTTGTATATAACCTAACAAAAACTATAAAAATACATGCAAGTAGTAAATGTACAGGTCCAGAAAATTGAATAATAATACAAATCCGAAGTCATTCATAACACATCCAAATTAAAAATGTAGCAAACGAGAATAAGTAAAAAACTCATCAAGTAGCAAACATAAATAGTCATCAAGTAGCAAACAGAAACATGTAATACGAAATTTAAAGATGCATCACCCAGGAGAGTTTCTTTTCATCTGGAAGATCAACAAAGAAACACCTCCATATTTCGGAATCACCCAACACCTTAGTGGCCTTCCAGTAATGAGCTTCATCCACTCCATCCATCTTATCTAATATATCAGTGCATTTTTTGAAACTTTGGTAAACAATATCCACGGATTAAACCTCATCAGTATTGACCTGGTGGGAACCAACATGAGAATTGCTCTCTTTAAAGGCCGCCACTACCTCTTTAGTACAATCACCCATGGACTCAGCTTTAAAAGATCTCCATTCTATCAGTTGTGCAACCAAATTATTTATTGAGGTAGTTAGGCATTCTTTTTTAGGTCTCTTACGAACACGTGTTGGTTCAGGAGTCACCTCTAGGACATCATCATCATCATCCAAGTCTGTAACACCTACAGGTGGACGAGATGAAGACCCTGGGTTGGTTAGGTGTAGCCTAGTTGATGGAAGGACATGAGCACCAGAAGCATGAGTGCCTCCAATTATGGTAGTCAATTCATTAAAATAAGGAAAACCCTTTTTGCGGAATTTCTTGCAACCCTTGAACACCTACAATATAGTTATTTGAATATTATTAATTAGGCAATTATAAAAAACTGCAGATAACAGTTTCAGGTTCATATAGGATTGGTAACTAATCTTGTTCATCCTATCCCAATTATCGGGTTCAAGTATCACCATATTAGTAGCATGGTCATAACCAACCCCGATTGCATGTTTCAATTTCTTGAAAAGCAAATATTCCTTCCTTAACACGTTAAATTTATTCCTAAGTTTAACCTTAGTGTAGGCCTGCCCTGTCGCAACCAGCATGCCTTCGAGCATATTCGTCCACCCAATGGAGTTAAATGTCGAACTGGTACGATTACCAAGCTTGACTTGTTCCTCCATTTGCTTGATGAAAATCGCAACATGGCCCTTAACCCATTTTTTAGAAGAATCTTTTAGCACCTCTTCTACGTCCACACTTCTTACACTCTCAATGTCCACATTTTGTTCACTCTGAATGTCCGCATTTTGTTCACTCTCAATTGTGTCGACACTCGTCTCACTCACATCCATCTAGAAAGTTTAATAGAAAAACTAGAGTTGAGAAAAACCTTAAAATGAGTGGAAATTAATATATATATATATATATATATATATATATATATAAACATATTATATGATTATACACTAATTCTAATACACACAATAAACCATGTGCAATTAAATTAGTCCAACAATGAACATAAATTTTGGTTGAAATAGTCATATTGTTGGATGCTTTTTCTTTTTCTTTTTTTTAATTGGAAGAATGGTCTTTTTGGGTTGCGGTTCCTATTTCCTATCATCATCTTTTAAAAAAATAAAAAGCTAAATATGAAAACAAAATATAATTACCTCAGAGGAAGGAAGTTACATGTATGGGGCAGGGGCAAACCATAGGTTGGATCGAGGGAGGATGGCCCCAATGAGCATTTTGAAGGAACCTACTGTATGTGCTTATATTCAAGCTCTGGTATCAATTATAAGAGGAAGCAAAACAGGAACAAGTAATATAACAAAAAAAAAGTATAAAATTGATCAGGTTTCATTTAACATGAAATGATTTTTGGTGAATTTTGGAGAAATCCTAAAATAAACTTGTATAAAAAATTCAGAATTGCAAGGCAAAACCCTAAATATGCTTGAAAAATGGAACCCAAACGCGAAGCCCTAAATTAGAGGCGAAGCCCTAAATCTGAGGCAGAGCCTTAAAAGAGAGGCACAAATCAAGTTACCTTCGAGTTCTTGAGAAGAGAGAAACCAATAAACCACCAAAGAAGTTGGGCTCTGTTGTTTGTTGAGAAGACAAAGATTAGAAAGTGAAACAAGTCATATGAGGAGTAGAAAAGAAAGTGATGAAGGTTTACCTTTCGTGTTCTTCAGATTTGTCGAGGGGAAGAAGAAATTACCAAAGTTGCGCTCTCGTTTTATCCAAGAAGAAACCCTAGAGCATAACACGTTTTTGTGGATTGGGTTGTAATGAGGTGTTTATATTTTAAGACAATTGTTTGTGGATATGTGATTGCTGCACAGCTACAAACACAAACAGAAAAATAAAACACATTTTTTTCTGTTTGTAAAAAAGGGTCAAAAATCATAAACGTTTTAAAGAAAAAAAAACATAAACAGTTTACCCAAACACGTTTTTGTTTGCAAAAATGGAAAAAAAAACACAAACAAGCAAACACAAAAAGAAACCAAACATGGCCTTACTTGGCCTATAAAAGGAAGCCAAGGCAAATGGTTGGCTTCTTTGGTGGGCAAGACTACAGAAACCATTTCACAAACACCATCACAATGGAGTCATTTGGTATCTTGCTATAGCATCACCACTTTCATTTTTATCTCGCTCTCGAGTTCACCTGGGCTTCTACCTCTCTCAATCCACTTTTGGATCCTTTGATTTCTATTGTGTTGAGAGTATTTCTTGGATTAATCATATTTGTGGTGATATCCTCATTAATATAAGTATTATTGATCCCCCCCCCTTCAATTGGCGACTCTATTGGGGACATCCCTTCAAGCAAGCAGACGAATCCGGAAAGCTCGAAACTCAAACAATCCGGTGAGTTCATTCCAAATCCAATCTTTTGATCTCAATACATGATATATTGAATATACTTTTCTATATTTATGTGATCACATATGGCCAGAATTAGTGCTACTACCATGTGATTCTTTGCTATAATTCTAATTTCTATTACATCATGCATCTCTTTTGCAAACCCATCTCTGGTATCTTTCAAACCCAATTTTAGCAAACTCATATTTGGACTTGCTCAAAACTTCTATTTTGGTTTTGGTCCTATCTATTTGCCAATATTCAGCTCGATATCTATTTCCTCTATAGCTGTAATATTTTATTGATTTATCTTATCAACAAATATCTTGTGTCCATATTATACATATACACACACACATGTATATGTATATATGTAAGCAGCTCGAGCTTCTTTGTTGTTGACAATATTTTGCTCATCGACACAGTTGTGCACTATACTTTATTATCTTTTGTTAAAGTCAAAGATGACAGACATTATATTTTATCCACAAACGAGTCAGTAGTCTGCTTCAATAGATTTTTCTTTATCATTAAAGAAATAAGAGATACACCAAATTGGATAATACTTGGTGAATGAAAAACACTTTTCATTCATCTCAGCCAATCAGTATCCCAAGTGCTCCTCAATAATCCTCGATATCATGGCGAATCAAAGGAAGCAGGAATCAAAGGAGGCAGTATGGGTTATTGTTGACAGGTTGTTCAAGACAACTCATTTTCTGGCCATACGAGAGATAGATGGCGCAAAGGCACTCAGTAAGGTGTATATTGACCAGATTGTCAGATTGCACGGTGTTCCAGTTTCTATCGTGTCGGACAGGGATCCGAGGTTTACTTCACGATTTTGGCAAGGTTTCCAGACAACTCTTGATTCAGAGTTGAGGTTTAGCACGGCGTTTCATCCTCAGACTGACGGTCAATCTGAAAGGACTATTCAGATATTAGAGGATATGCTACGGGCTTGCATTCTGGATTTTCAGGGTAATTGGGATGGTCATCTACCATTGGTCGAGTTTGCGTACAACAATAGTTACCAGGCCAGTATTGAGATGGCACCATTTGAGGCGTTGTATGGCAGACCATGTAGATCTCCTGTTTGTTGGACTGAGGTTGGCGAAAAATCCATTTTGGGACTTGACTTGAGGCGATCAGAGATTATTCATGAAACAACAGAGAAGATCAAGATGATTCGACAACGGTTGATCACAGCTCAGAGCCGACAGAAAAGCTATGCTGACCGGAGGAGGAGACTATTATCCTTTGATGTGGGGGACCATGTGTTTCTAAAGGTTTCTCCGCGAAAGGGATTGATGAGATTTCGGCGAGGTGGCAAGTTATCGCCACGGTTTATCTGACCTTTTGATATTTTGGATCGTGTTGGTGAGGTGGCTTATCGTTTGGCTTTACCACCAGAGTTGTCCAGAGTTCACAATGTTTTTCATGTATCTATGTTGAGGAAGTATGAGCCAGATCAGTCACATGTTTTGGATTAGGTCGATGTGGAGGTTGATGAGGATGTCATCTATGAGGAGCGACTTGTTCAGATTTTAGACTCTAGAGATCAGGTTCTTCGTGGAAAGGTGATTCCTCTAGTCAAAGTTTTGTGGCATCATCATGACATGGAGGAGGCTACATGGGAGCGTGAGGACGAGGTCCGTGCCAACTATCCTGATCTTTTGCCACCTAAGGTACGTCATGATTTCGGGGACGAAATATTTTTAAGGAGGGGAGGTTGTAATGACCGGGTTTATTTAAATAATTTTTTTTTCTTCGGGTATAATATTTTTTTTTATCTTGTGCATTACGTGGCATTGCATGTGTTTTCATACATTGGGGATGACGTGATTTGTTTTTCTAGGTTCGTTATGAAATTATTTCCGTTATCATTTATTTTATTTTATTTTACCAATAGGTTGGTACAGTTTTGTATTTTTTGAAATTTTGATATACTATTATAAGATTGTTTTGCAATTTAGTGGAAAGTTGGATCTTATTGCATTTTGTAAAGGTTATGTACAAAATTTTGGTCACATGGACCAATTCAAGGGTGCCTCATTACCACCATCATTGCATGTTACACTTATATATATCTTTAAATTATCTTATGTGATGAATGATTGTGAGATAAAGTAATGAAAGAGATCATTTGTGTTGGGTCGGCCACCTTGTTCCACCTCACATTGTATCAATTATTTTTTTCACCATTTAATTAATGTAAGTGTTGCAACTTGTCACACACAACTTCTTATATTATAGTCTCACTTGAATTCACCAACACTTACAATTTTAGCCGAGAACTATTTTTTTTCTTTCTCCTCCATTGTTCATCTCTTCTTCTCTCTACGATTATAGATCTTTGGAGTAGGAATTTGATGAAGTGATCAATTAGGAAGTTGTTCTACGTGTTCCGATCTTCGGTTTAATACCAATTACGGTATGTGATCTATATTATTTAATTTGATTTGATTTTTCAAAAAGTTCAGATTTTTCAAAGCCTTTGATCTATGATTTTTTTTAAATATGTAAGGATTCGTTTTATTTTCTGAAAATTTTACAACATATGTATATGTATGAGATTATATGTTCCTGAAAATTTCATAAATTATAGATCAATATATAGTTAATTAAAAATTCAGAATTTCATGATTTTCGGATATAGTTCCTGTTGCAGAATTGTTTTCTTGCCTTAGTTTGAGCAATTTATACACCATGTTAAATTATTTATAAATATTTGAATATTTTACAGTATGCTTTTGTATATGTCTATTATCATCTCTCAAAACTTCAGATCATTTAGATAAATAGTTAATTTTCTAAAAATCACGGAAGTAGGCTGTCCAGTGATATTTTACTGCTTGCTGATCCGATTTTGGTTTCGGTTTAGCCAATTGTTTCATATGGTTTCGTATTCTTATAAATCTTGAAACTTTTATTATAACATTTTGTATATGTATAGAACATATTTACTAAAGATCAAGAATTTGAAGTTAATTTATACTGGTAATAAAAATTGTTGAGTACTAACTGTTCAGTTTTAACCGTAGTTTAAAACCGGAACTTGTGTTACCGATTTGAGCTATCTATAATTATAATTTTGTACTTATAATTTTATCACCTAATATTAAGTATATAATATGTAAATCTGGAGATTTTGGTAGTCATATAATTCATGGATAGTTTTGTAAAAATCTTGGAGTAAAGGGTGTTCAGTTTTCGGAACTGTTAGGAAAGCTGTCTTTTATAATTAATTTGGACCACTGTCCTTTGCTTAAATCTTATGAACATTTTACAGTAGACCTATGTAGAGGTTTGGAGTGTATCCTGTAAATTTCATATTTTTATCAAACCTGTAGATTTTTCTAAAAATCATAGATTACCTGCTGTCCGTTTTATGGTAGTATTCGAAACCGAACTTTTCGATTATTAATTGAGTAACTAAATTTTGTCTATTAATCCCGAATATTTTTGAGTAGATATTTATATATATCAGAATGTTTATTGGAAAATATTATTATAAAAATAAATATGGTTATGTATATAAAAAATTATTCAATATGTGTTAATTGGTTTCGGGCATAACATGGTACAAATGAAGGCATGAAGGGAGAACCGTTCGTTTCTTCATTCTTTACACAACCATATTGTTTTGATTGTTGGTATTTTACTGGATATTTTATCAAGTTTGAGGTAGGGATTTATTGGGGTATCGTGTGAGTTTAAGAATCTTCATTTATGCATTTTAATGTTTATATATAGATTCATCATCATATTGTGTTATTTTTTACATGAGTTGTGAAATTAAATTAATGTGTTTAAATGCATTGATTCATGCCACGATAAAATTTTTATTAGGTGGATCATAGAGTGCGGATATATTTATTACTTATGTGCGCATGTGAATGACATTTATGAATTGTGAATTGTGAATGGTGGATTGATTGTTGATTTTGGAAAATGGTTGTGTGGTGTGAGCAATGGGGGGACGAAGGAGCTCCCGGGGTGCAAGTCCTCAAATTATCGTGCGATTGGTTGACGTCACCGTAGGGTTAGTACCCCCAAGACGACTAGGCAGATGAACATGTAGTTCATGTCCTAGGGTTTGTTTCACGACATAATTTTTCCATTTGATGATTTTGAATTTGATGCTATATCGGTTGTGATAGTTGGATTTTAGTTCGTATTGAGAGTATTGGTTTTAATTTCGTGATTATAGAACTTTTAAATTATCTTGATGGTATTATTTAAATTGTTCTACATGAGTTTATATTGTGATTTCTTATGCATTTATATCATGACATTAGACTAGGGTAGAGACTTGACCCTATAGGTATTCATTAATTTACATACTTACGGAATCTTACGCTTCATGATTTTTCTCTACTGGGCCGTTTGTGCTCACCCCTTAACATTTTTCAGGAAAAGAACCGTTGGTGGATGATGCGTGAGCTATTGGAAATTGTGGAATTTGAACCTATAATAATTACATCTTTATGTAATAATGGGATTGCGTGCTTATTATGATTTGTACTTGTTTGGCTTTGGACTAGTGTGTTCGTGTTGTAATTTGATTTGATTTCGGGAATTGATGTGTGATTTTATTATTTCTATTTTGCTTCCGCTCTAGTGAATTATACCATTTAAACAATGTCGGTTGACCAGTTTGGCCATTTTATATTTGATAAATTTTAATTAAATTTAAGTCATTATCTGGGTTTTCGGATTCGGGGCGTGACACTTGGAGACACACATTAATGAATCTCAACCGCCGCATGATCAAACCCTAGGAGCTAGGGTTTCGAAAGTGGTCACTACGGAAACAACACTATCACAAAACCAAGCAGTTGCTACTGCTGTCAAGGGTTCTCCGGTTCAGACATGAGCAAACATTGTGAATCCTATGGTTGTTCCTCGTCAAAAGCTGAGTTACTTTCCTCCATCGGTGAAGAATGGTCGTGTTATTGTTATGCCTCCTCCAGATGTCTCGGATGCAGGTAGCACTAAATGGAAGTCAAGTCTGGTGGGTTATTTTTGAGACAAGAGTCTCCCATTCACAGTTGTCAATAACATTGCAGTGAGGTTATGGCAAACTGAAGGTCTCAAGAAGGTATTTGGTGTAGAAAAATGGTTCTTCCTTTTTCAGTTTTCATCAGAGCAAGAATGTGATAAAGTATTGGAGAGTGGCCCTTATCACTTTGCCAATCATTTTATCGTCTTACAAAAATGGCATGAGGATATCTCATTAGTTAAAGATGAAATCAAAACTTTACCAATATGGGCTAAATTATACAAGGTTCCGTTGCAATATTGGAATACTAGAGGCCTAAGTCACCTAGCTAGTGCCTTGGGGAAGCCTCTTTGCATGGATTTACCTACCGAGAAAGGAGCAAGAGTCGGTTATGCGAGGGTATGTGTTGAAGTATCCGCAAGTCAAAAACTTATTACTGAGTTTGACGTTATACTAAAGTCTGGCTTGGTGAAAACAATTCACATTGAATATCAATGGTCTCCAGCCAAGTGCTCTACATGTAAGATATTTGGGCATTGGGAAAAAAATTGTCCTAAGGCTGTGGCGGCAAAGTCATCTACTGATCCTAAGCCAACCTAAGAATGGAGAGTTGTTGGAGCTGCTAGGAAGAATCAAGTATCTAATACTACAGTTGAAGTTCATGACTCAATTGTAGATACGATACATGTTAATCAAGTTAATAACCAAGTGCATGTATCATCTTCTATTGTGGCTACTAATGGTTTCCAAGTTTTAGATGGGACCAATGAGGATAATGCTGAAGTAGACTCCTCAAGAGAAGAAATACACTATGATCAGCACCTTAATACATATTCTGCTATGCGGGTGGAGCTTGTACCTGAGACTCAGGTCAGCAATGAATCGAACAGTTTGCTTGGCCAGGAAGATGTGGATGTTGTGCGTATAGAACATGAGGGGTTAACGGGTTCAACATATTCGAATCAGGAAACTGATGTGCCAAATTTAAATGTTGTGACTAACCAGATTGTTCCTCAAGGTCAGTTTGCCGAAGATTTTGCTTCTCAAGGGAAGGTTAATGTACACCAAAATTCTGAAGTATTGCTTCCTCTTAATCTTCAAATCACTGCTGCGGATTTATCTCTTGGGCACGGTAAAGGTAAAGGTGATTTAAAGTGTTCTGAGAGGCATAAAAATGCTAAGTTACCTCCTTCTAGTATTAAAACTAGAAGGAGTCATCATTCCAATTAAATTTGGTTTCCTTATGTCTTTAGGCATTTGGAATATTAGGGGTTTAAACGGCCCTAATAAGCAGAGTGAAGTTAGGAGAATTATTAAGCAGTATAAATTCTCTATGATTTGTCTAATTGAAACAAAAGTGAAGCAACAATGGGCTGTGAAAGTGGTTAATTCTATTATGCATGGTTGGCATTTTTTGAGTAATTATGATCATGCTCATAATGGGAGGATTTTGATATGTTGGGATGAAAGTAAATATGCTGTTAACAAGTTGTATGATTCTGCTCAAGTTGTTCTATGTACCATTATTGACAAAGTTACTTCTTAGAATTTTTGTAACACCCCGTTTCATTTTCCCTTTTTTCTGAATTATTCCCGATTTATTTTCGGTGATGATGTCACTTGTTCATGACGTTATGGTTACTCCGTGTATTTTACAAGTAAATTTTTCGCGTTTACGTCTACACTCGACTGGACGACATTGCGATCTCTCTACGTGGACTTCTGTGGTTATTACGTGACTTGACGTGACGGTAGTGTTTCGGACCTAGTGAAACGTTGACGTGAGTTCTGGATTCGATGACACGACTCTGCAACTGTCTCTTCGGTGACTTCGTGGGGTTTCTTTCGTGGTTACATTACTTGAGCTGATGTTTTGTATTTTGGACATGGCTAGAGGTTTACATGGGCCTTAGTGCCGATTATATGGATTCGTTTAGACGTTTGACGTTTAGGGCTTTGACTCAGCGATTTGAGTTCGATAGTTAGTGCTTTAGGGGTTCGACGTTTTGTTTCCCCTGGTTATGGGGTTAGTACGTGCCTTGTTTAGCTGACGTGCTATGTATTTGTACTTACGTGTTTTGTTTGTTTGGTGTGATTATATCTTCTTGTTTCTAAATGCTTCTACGTGTTGATGTAGCTGTATTTGATTATTATTTTGGATTCCTTTCGTGTCCTAGTTATTTGTAGTTATTCGATGGATCTTTTACGTATCCGATGTTCCGGTGGTTGGGTTTCACACCCCGGACTATTCATTTCAGTTTATTTTATTTACTTGGCGTTACGATTTGAATCGAAGTTATTAAGGATACGTTTGGTTCGTGGACTTATTGTTAGGGGCTACGCGGTTTAGTTTCAATGATTGAGTTCAGTGCTTTGACTTGGCTACGACCAGTGATTTTAGGAGTCTCGGTGAGTTCAGACTTTATTCGGGATTTCAGTGATAGGTTTCGTAACTCGGAGTATTTATTCGGGATTTAATTTAGTTTATATCTGACTATATAGTTGAATTATTTATTCCGGACGTTATTAGTTATTCGGAGTACCGTGGGGTTTTCGGTGATTTAGTTGGTGGATAAATTTTGTACCCCAGAGTTTTATTAAGGCCTATATTATTTATTTGGAGTCCGGTGAAATTTATGGGCTCACGTGAAATTAATTGAGTGTCCCCGGTATATTTTACGGGACTTATTTTATTTATATAAATTTAATTATGATTATATATATATATGAGTTTCATACCCTAAATTATTTATTTCAGTTATATTATTTATTAGGAGTCCCGTTTATATTTACGGGCACGTGTCATATTATTTCGGGGATCTTGATATATGTTTTTCGGGATTTAATATTCGTATGTATATATTATTAATTGGGAATATATGTATATATGGGTATTAAATGGGTATTTGCATATATTTAATTATATAGATAAATATATAGATATATCGTGTGTATTTGTGGTTGATACCCGAACCTTCTGGTTCTTTCTCCTTCATCAGACCACTCTCTACCTGCTTCTCCCTCACGCACAGATCTGCTTCACCATGGATCAGATTGAGAGAGAGAGAGAGAGAGAGAGAGAGAGGGAGAGAGAGAGAAGCCGGCTGAAGCAAGGAGTCGGCGACCATGGGGGTTCGCCGCAGCTGTAGCAGTGGCGAGTGGCGACGGTTGCTGGGTGGTCAACGGCGGCTGGTGGCGTCGGCGAGGCTAGCAGGGCGAGGAGCTGGTGGTGGCGCGACTTTCAGCCGCGTGTGGAACGAGTGAATTCGTGTTCGGGCTGGGGTGTTACGGTTTGGCTTGGTGGTAGCCGGCTGAGGTAGCAGCGACGGAGACCATGGAGGTGGACCGGTGGTTCGTGGCAGCGTGGCTCGCCGGAGCTGGTAGTGACGGCCAGCGGTGTAGCAGATCGTTGGAAGTGACGATGAACAGTAGCGAGTCGGACTGAGTCGGGCTGACTCAGTGGCGAGTTGGGCTATGTTTTGGCTGATTTTCGGAGGATAGCTCGGCCTCGGTACCGTGTACGATATATCGGAAATTGGTGTGAAACCGTTGAGCGGTTCTCTGGGAATTTCAGATTTTCAGTATGGTTTTCGGTTTCGATTTTTGTAGATTTGTTCCGAATTAATTATCGATTGCTAATGAATTTTAATTATATTGAATAGGGCGGTAAGGCAGTCGTTTCGACATATTAAAAATAATTATCGGACGACTTTGGACGGCGAGCACTATTCACGACCGGTACTGTCCACGGCGGGACTGTCTGTAAGCGTTTAAATTAAGTGGGAAATTATATATATATTTTTACATATATATATACATATCTAACATTCACTACTAGTGCGTAGAAAACGCTAATTAATTGCGTTGTATGATTAGGAGTAAATAGAATTATGAAATAAAATTCCTAGAGGTAGACGAATATCTAGGAATTTTATATAATTTTCGAGGTATCCGTAAATGGATTAAAGGAGGAAGAATTGGAAATTATGTGGAGAAATTAACTAAATAAATTCTCTGAAAAGTTATAATAAATTAAATCCTATTTAAATTAGATTAAAATAGGTGGTCTAGTACCCCTGGATGTAAAGTAGGATTGTGTAGAATTATGTGATTGAAATTGAGATACAATAGGGATAGAGTGGATATTGAGGGATGTAGAGCCGACGAGTAAAATTATCCCCTGCTATTTATATTTTATCGAAATTGAAATTAAGATAGGGGCTTCACGAGGACGAGGAACATTAAAATTTAGACATAGCTTTAGTTCCCTTTCTAGTTTACTTTTCCCGTGAAATATGATAAAGCTAAATTGCGAATTAAATTGTCCTTGAGGTGGAATAGTTTGAAAACAATCACTCATAATTAAATTAAACGTATGCGAGCCTATAAGAATTTATTATTATTGGGAAATGGAGAAACCAGGTGAGCTTGAGATAAATTGACATGATTTGTTGCTATAATTAAATTATAAATCATGCTTTTGAAAATGAAAATGTTTATATACGGTGGATTGGTTGTGTAAAACAGATTTTGGGACATATTTATCATTTGATAAATGTTATATTTTGAATTGTGATTTACTGTTGAGGCATGTTATACATATTTTATACACCATGATCATTTATATTGCATTAGGTGTGGTTTCATGTCTCTTTCATGTATCAATGGTTCAAGTGAGTCTTTCGGGTCTTCGCAACAACTGGCCAGGCGGTGTCTCTCGCTACCGGTGGACTAGTAATCCGGGAATCAGGGAGGCGTGGGAGGATTCGATCCGAACACGGTTTGTTCTGTTTCACGAGTCGATATGATCCTCGTGGTTGTGTTACTATGGCGACATTATACCCGGTGGTCCCATGCTAGATAGGGTGTCGTTGGCATTGTCCTTGCATATTATTCACATTGAGCACTCATTTATTTATATGATCTTTTACATAGTTGATATTTGCTATTATTGAACTGATGGTATTTGTAAATTTATTTTAAATGGTGGAAATTAACTCAATGTGATTAAAAGTTAAAGCTTTTAAAATTTAAAAGAAAGGAAAGCTAATAATGTAAAAATATTAAAACCTAGATTTATGGAGTCACGATTGGTATGTGTTCTAGGTGGTTACTTGATTATAAGTGGAAATAGACTTTTGGGTGAAACCGTTCCCTTTTAGTGGGCTTTAGTTGGGATGGTTAATGAGGTACTTATACTTCATTGAGTCAAGTGTAGTTATAAATGAAAAGAAATTTTGGTGATTAACTGCCCCTCCCCCGAGTTGGGTGTCTAGTAGCATTAATTAACGCTTCGTAGGGACTTAGTTGAGTTTGTAATATTCGGCCAGGTAGGCCCTTGAGCATTAGTATGTGTATGAGGTTATGGAGTGGTCGGTACACTACTCTAGTTGATTTATATAAGAATGGTTGATTTGAGGCCTAACTTGGTATGATAGGTTAGCATTCGTCCCTTTCTCTAGACTATCCTGTGTCTTAAGGATCCATTAAATGTAAATTGAGGTACCCATTATGGTTTGAATTATCATACTCCCGCGTGGGTGTTTGATAGTAGTTTAGAGACATATTGGCAATGTTTGAGGATAATATTCATCATTTGTTTGTGGTTTAGTGATATTGCGATCTTAGAGTATTATGGAGATCTTATGGTGATACTGGTGATATAGGATTGATTTCTTTTTAGTGCATACATGAAACACTTTATTTTTATAGTTTCCTTGTCTTAGTCTCGGGTAAGAGACATGATACAGGTTTATGCACACGTAGTGCGATTCGTAGTACCTTGGGTGGGTTCGGAGGCATTGGAACTAAACAGATTTGACCGGATCCTAACTTTTTCTTAAAAACCGGTTGAATCCTTCGGGGTTCAACGTTTTTCTTTAAAAACCCGAGGACTTCGGCATCTGTTTGGGACTAAATGACTTCGGTAACCCTTTCTTGTGCTTCAGTACGCTGTATGAATTGGAGATTTACTTGAGATGGTTGAATCTGATCGAATGACAGAGTTTGTTCACTTAGGTTACTTTTGAGGAATAGATGGTAGCAGTGTGAACCTACCATATGGTTACTAGTTGATTTTGTAAATTCTCTTTACAATAGGAAGTCTCGGAGAAAAGATCTTTTAAGTGAGCGGATTATTTCCTTGGTTATTGTGGATAAGATGACAGGTTTGAGGTTATGATTATGAAAGTGAGACCCTCTAGGAATGATTGGATAACAGTGTTGTATAGGTGTTGTGGTTTAGTTGTGGGTGTGATTTTAGTTATTCCTTTTCGGCAGTCCTAGCGAGTGACCTATTTACCTTCTAGGAAACTTGAGTAGCGTGCTAGGTGCACGGTATGATAGATACTTAGTCTGGTTGTGTCTCTAGATGAGAGTGGAGTTCGGATTGATTGTCTATAGGCCTAGGTGATAGACTTAGTTATATACAGGACGGTATATATATATATATATAGGTGTGTTGTTTATATGTTTTTGTTGATCTGTTATTTTTATGATATCTGTAGTAGATTTGAGGTTGTAGATGGGATTATTTTGGGGGTCTCTGTTTGGCGTGGGTGCCACATGAGACAACTGACCGACCTAGGATAGATGCATGCACACGGGATGGTTAGCGTTTTCTAGACGGCTATGAGTGTGATGTTTTGATATTATGGTGAGCCCCCGAGGTTGTGCTCACCCCCACTACAGGTTGCAGGTTTGCAGGTGGATGCAACACGGCATGCTCGACGACGACGATACGGGGGATTTGGGACGGTAGTTTTATTCCTGCTTCCGTAATCATTTTTATGCATTCTTTTATTCTCTTGGGAGCCAGGTTGTTGGCATATCCCCTTGTGTTGTATCTCTATTCTATGTATTTATTATTTTCGGGGTGCCTTTGTATCATTTCGGCACTACCGTATGATTCTCTGTATGCTTATTTGAGCCTGGTGGCTCAGTCGGTGTTTGTTGTTTTGGGGTGCCTTTATACCTTTTCGGCATCGCCATTTGATTTTCTTTATAATTTCATTTGAGCATTTGGGGCTCTATTGATTTCTAGAAGGGTTTCGGAGAGGTATTGGTGTTCTTTTCCACTACCTCGGCCCTAGTAGGTTTCTGGAATGTTGGGCTACGTGCCGTTGCTTTTATCTTGTTATTCTGGGCAGATTGTGCTATTGTGTTGAATTTGAGTTGTCCGGATGTTCCAATTACAAATGGAATTTTGCCGGATTTTCGTTAGAATTTATTTACTGAGTTTCTTTCACTCGGGTGACATGGAATACTTCATTTTCATTCATATTCCATGTATTTTGGTGTTATCGTTGATTTTGGTTGTTGTTTTCTGTGACGTCATACCCCGGGATTCGCCGAGTCTCCTGATTGGAGTCTCAGGAATAACGGGGCCTGACAATTTTATGGGAGGTTTTGTGTATGCTCTTAATGATACTATTGGAAGGAGACTCCTATGGAGAGGTGTTTTGCAGATTTCTCAAAATTATAGTTAATTTCCTTTATTTTTTGGTGGTGATTTTAATGCAATCAAGTATCCTTTTGAAAGATTAGGTGGTACTGAAACTTGGGATTCTTCTATGAAGGAGTTTGGGGATTGTTTAAATGCTGCATCTTTGTTGGATGTTAAATCTTTTGGCCTTCGATTCACTTGGACTAATGGGACAATTTTTAGTCGAATTGATAAGATTGTGGTAAATGACAGATGGAATGAAGTTTTCAATTTTTCGGAAGCCATTGTTGAGCCAAAGGGCGTGTTTGATCATGCTATGCTTCAACTCAAATTCAATGGTATGAATTCTAAGGGTAAAGTTCCCTTTCGTTTTAATAATCATTTAGTGCATCATGCGGATTTTATGCCTACTGTTCAAAAAGTATGGGATACAAATATCAAGGGTTCCTATATGTCCAGGGTCGCTCAAAAGCTTAAGTTGCTTAAACTTGAGCTCAAAAGATTAAATTTCAGTGCTTATAATAATCTGAGTTCTCAAGTGCAGGATAGTATGTTAGCTCTTAATGCTATTCAAACTAATCTTAATCTTAATCCTGGAAATATTTCTCTCAAGATTCAGGAGAAAAGTTGCTTATCTCATTACTTGCATGTCTCTAAAGTGGAAGAATCTCAGAATAAGCAAAAGTCTCGGGTACAATGGTTGCATTTGGGGGATAAAAATTATGCTTATTTTCATAGAATTGCAAATTACAAGAAGATGAATACTATTCTCTCTATCACTTCAAGCGATGGAACTAGAATGGATGATCCTCAGGCTATTCAGAATGAATTTGTTGGGTTCTTTCAGACTTTTTTGCAAGCTCAAAATGATCTAGTAGTGCATTCTCTTAATGATTTTATTAAGCAGCCTCTATCTGAAGAGTAAGTTCATTACCTAAGTAGAGATGTTACTCCCGATGAAATCCGAAATACTATCTTCTCTATGAAGGATGGGAAAGCTCCTGGTAGTGATGGTTTTAATGCTTATTTTTATTAAGCAACCTCTTTCTTTCATAACGGATATATGTTAAGGGAAGTTAACAATACAGTGATTACTTTAGTGCCAAAAACTGATTCTCCTATTATAGTAGCTGATTACAGACCTATATCTTTATGCACTATTCTCTAAAAGTGCATTACCAAGATTATTGTTTATAGATTGAAGTATTGTTTAAAAGATTACATCAGTCTGAACCAGAGTGCCTTTATCCCTGGGAGGAACATTGCATATAATATTCTTATGGCTCAAGAGCTATTGAAAGGATACCATAAAGATGATGGAGTTGCTAGGTTGGCTTTGAAAGTTGACCTCACTAAGGCTTTTGACACTTTGTCTTGGCCTTTTCTGGAGGCAACTTTAAAAGATTTTCTTATCCCTGATCACCTTGTGCATTTGATTATGACTTGCTTATCAACTGCAAAATTTTCAGTCAACATCAATGGTTGTTTTAAGGGGTACTTTAGCAGTGGTAGAGGTATTAGGCAAGGATACCCTCTATCTCCTTACCTTTTTGTGCTTGCTATGGAGGTCTTAATTGGTATTCTGGGTAAGAAAATTGATTTTTCCAGTGAATTTAAATACCATTGGAGATGTCAAGAACATCAGATCACTAGACTTATGTTTGCAGATGACTTGCTATTGTTTTCTGCTTGCGATTCAACCTCAGTGGATTGTCTGGTTCAAGCCTTGAATTACTTTGGAACCCTTTCTGGTTTAAAGCCTAATATAAATAAGAGTAATATTTTTCATGCAGGAATTGATAGGCTTTCTCTTCAGCAGATTCAAAAGGGTTTGGGGTTTCAATTTGGTACTTTACCTGTTAAGTACTTAGGAGTGCCTCTTCTGTCCACCAAGATTACTAAGAATGATTGTTCTTTGCTAATTGAGAAGATCACTAAAAGAATCAACAACTGGGCTTCAAAGTTTTTATCATTTGGGGGCATATTACAACTTGTAAAATCAATTATTTTCTCTATCTAGGTCTATTGGGCTTCTATATTCATACTTCCTAAGGATGTCATTAATGATCTCATGGGTATTCTCAAGAAATTCCTTTGGATAGGTTCCAAAATGAGTAAAGGAGGTTGCAAATTTGCTTGGAGAAGGGTGTGCACTCCTTTAGATGAAGGTGACTTAGGAATAAAAGATCTTGAAGAGTGGAATCAGGCTGCTATGGAAAAACATATGTGGCATATTCTTAATCCATATCATAATTCTTTATGGACTTCTTGGGTCAAGACCTATCTCATCAAGCAAAAGAATATTTGGGAGTTGGGAGAAGCTCAAGGGATTTCATGGACTTGGAAAAAACTTCTTCAATTAAGGCCTATGCTCAAGTTTGCTTTTAAAATGCTAATTGGGGATGGAAGATCTACTTTGCTTTGGTTTGACAACTGACATCCATTTGGTCCTCTATCTGATCATTGCTCTATCAGTATTATAAGAAGTTCTGGCATAGGATCAAACGCCTCTGTAAGCAGATTAATTAGTTCTAAAGGAGGGTGGCACTTTCCTGCTCTTAATAATCAATTCTGGCTTGATTTTAAAGCTGCTTTTACAGCTGATTTTAATCCTAACATTACAGTTCCAAACAAGCTAATTTGGATCCCTTTAAATGGTCAGTTCTCTATTAGCTCAGCATGGGAATTTCGCAGCGACAAAGTTCAATGGAAAAAGGTTGTGTGGTTTAGGCACTGCATTCCTAAACACTCTTTTAATCTTTGGATAGTTTTACATGATAGGTTGCCTTCTTTGTATTTCCTGCTTTCAATTGGATTAGTTCAACATGCTACTTGTCTTTTCTGTGGAGCTGGTCAAGAGGACATACATCATTTATTTTTCTCTTGTAGTTTTACTTCAAGAGTATGGAAGTCTATTATTGCTCATGGGCTCCAACCTTGGCCGGATGGAGATTGGAATTGTCTCTTCAATTGGATAATAGATCACTTGTCGAATAAGTCCCTTTATTCTCTCCTAAATATACTTGCTTTTTTGGCTACAATCTATGAAGTGTGGACTGAGCGTTGTCGCAGGCTTTATTCTGAAGAATATACTGCTGAGGAGATTATTCATAGAAGGATTGTGGATAATGTCCGTTACACACTTTTCTCTCTGACAGGTTTTACTAATAATGCTGAAAATCAGTCTTTGGTTACGGCTTGGAGCTTGCCCACTTCACTTCTATTATAATGGTACAGTTCACGACAATTTGGACCCAGAATTTTCGTGCAGTTCTCAACAGTTCTGCTATGGTTTGCTATGAAATTCTGCTGCTGAATTGTCACGGTCCAAGGCAGGGTGTTGCTGCTTTTTATTTACAGATGTTATTGGGTGTTTACGGTTAGATCATGTTCATAATTTGACTATTCTCATGCTGAGTTCTTGCTTCTGTATAGTACGGTTGGGCTGCTGCTTGCTGAGATTTTACCAAATTTTTCATGAGTGTATGCTGAGTTCTTTATACGACATTCATAGTGGTCGAGATTGGACTGCTTTCTGTACCGTTGTTGCTTCATTCTCTATGAGCTCCTATGACTTTCAGACTACTATTTAAGATGATGTGCATTGGTTTTATGAGTCTCCAATCATCTCTGCTGAGAGTAATACTTATGGTGCTAACTTGGGTTGGAATTCATCTTGCTATTTAAGCCTAATTGCTTGCTCTATTAGGCTTTTTTTTTTCTAGATTTCTTTTTCATCTGGTGGAAATATGGGTTTCACATTGTAATATGGGAAATGCCCCTTTGCTCCATGTAGTCTTTTGATTATCTTATACAAATCATCTTAACATTTAAAGAAAAAAAAAAGACAAGAACTCAGCATGAGAATAGTCAAATTCAAACTTTACATGTCGTTAGGGAATGATCTCTATTACATATATTATATATATATATAGGTGCTCCACGTGCTTGTTGTCTGACACAACTCCTACTTTTAACCCATTTATATATTCAAATATATATTTACAATTTGTTTGTCTTCAATTAAAGGAGCTCGAGCCCTCTCTCTCTCTCCATATATATATATATATATATATATATATATATATATATATGAATAATTTGTTGGCTTCAATCAAGGTCGATCGAGATCTCTCTCAATCTTGAGCACTTTATGTATTCATATATTTATATAGTTTATTGTCTACGGTTGAAAGGTTTCGAGCCTTCTCGACCAGAACTTCTCTACCTCCCCTTTAATTGGATCGACCAACCCTCAATCCATTTCGATCTTGAGCCTTCTCGACCAGAGCTCTCTACCTCACGATCGACCTACTCTCAATCCCTCTCGATCTCTCTCTCGGTCTCTACCTCTCGATCACTTCTCGATCTCTATCTCACAAACAGCCATACAAGCTCACACACATATTTAGGGGTAGTGTCTTCCTCCACTCCAGCGAGGTCTCGTCGTCGATCCTGTCAAGCACAACCCCACCAACGCACTGTCGCCATCTCGTTCTCTACCTTTTGACTTTTGATCGTCAATCTCACTCCCTTTACTCAGTCACATATTTTACAAATATATATGTTAATTTATATATGTACATATTTATAGATATGGAGTTTTTGACCACTACAGGTGTCATGCTGTCTCTATATCTCAAACTCCTTCATCGCCAAGGTATTTCTCTCTCGATCTCTCGTCAAGACATCTCCATCGATAACTCGTTTTAATCGCCAGACTTATCCTGCAAGACCTCTCTTGACCACCTCTTGACCTCTGTCTTTAGAGATACATTCATATATACTTATAAACAGACATACACACTCACTCGCAGTGACTTTCGACGAGAGGTTTCCGATCCCTGAGATCGTGGATTTGGGCGGCCAGTTCGATGGCACGAGCTCGCTCCTCACAACCCTTCGATTCAACATCCACGAGGTCGCGATAGGCTCTCTCTCTCTCTTCGATGGACCCATTTCACAGCCCTTCGATTCAACATCCGCGAGGTCAAGATGGGCACTCGATCGACCCTCTTCAACAGTTTGAATCATGCTCTCGGTCTTCCTATCTCGATCCCATATACACGCAAGCATAAATGCACACATCGATCAATCAACCCTCATCGAGGAATCACCCCTCATCGAGGGAGTGCCCCAAATAGCCGAATCAACCCTCATCGAGGAGGGTAACCCATATCGCCGCGCCACCTATATATCTCTTGATTTCCCATCGCTAAGCTCGATCCTATCACCAAGCTCTCTCTATCGAAATCGACCCTAACACTGTCGATTCGCACCCCTGTCACCACCACGATGTCGCTGCCACCTCGGTGGCTCCTCAAGCGCCTCCGTCTTTGCCGATCTCGTCGATAAGAGCCCTCTCTTGCGCTCCATCTATCTCGATTCTGCAACGTCAACTCTCCTTCTCGATCTCTATTTCACAAACAAAATAGCCATACACCCATGGTCATCCTCGTCAAGGGCTTCGTCACCGCCCTTCACGTCTTCGGCAACTTCTGCTTCCACCGATCTGGATCCTCAATTTCTTTGTCGAGCTTCAGACCAGTCCATTAAGTTGACTCAGCCACTCGACCACACCAAACCATTCACTTGCCATCTGTAGGGGTTCGGATGAATTAAATGATGTGAAGACAGTTTTTGTACAAGTTCGTCAGCCAAATGATAATACTGATGCCTTTATTGCTTTTGATTTTCTTTTCAGAGAAATGAAAGAGAAATGGAAGAAAAGATAGCAAGTACAAGTGATTGCGAAATACTTTCTCTCTCTAGAATTTTTTCCCTTAGTTCCCGGAAAAGGTCCCCCTTGAAGTGAGCTATTGCACCTCTATTTATAGACGTGAGTGTCCAGTAGTCCTCGCGGATTGTATTGCCACATCATCACCTGTCCCTGTCATCGCGGATTGTATTGCCACGTCAGCATCTGTCTCGCGACATGGTTCCTGCGTACCAATTTGCTATATAAATACCGTGCATAATATTATTTCGCGCCCTTGACTACGCGAAACGGATTCGAGTAATCTTATGCGCGAATAATACTGTGCGCCATAAATACCTTGCACGGTAACATCCGCGAAACGGATTCGCGGATCATGCTGTGCGTCATGCCCTGTGATCCGCGCCTTTTGCATCGTGGATCTGATTTATCCTTCGCCAAGGATGCCGTTATAGCTTTGCTGGGTCATGAATAATCATGCATGCCTTGGTCATGTCCCTGAATATTATCGGCCTCTCTAAGGTACTCTTGCTTAGGATGGTGTAAATAAGGTCGCGACCCACTATTTACTTTTCCCAAGCATTTCCCCTAGATTCCAAGTAGTACTCGCTACGCGAGCAGCATATAGCGTTATGAGTTCCTGATGCGAGCTATAAAATACATCAGTCCCTCATACCTCCCTCTGTATAATGCAAGCTCTCGCGTGAAAATTATATTTGGGCTATTTTCCCAAGTAATCAATTATTTGGGCCAATCTCCTAAATAATCTTTTACTTAGGCTGGTTTCCCCAAATCTACAAAACCTTGGGCCATATCCTATATAATTTAATCCTTTGGGCCATTATCCAAGTATGAGTCTGTAGGCCCATTTTTACATCAGGCCCATCATACGAAGATTCACACTAGATCAACATACTTGTTTTAAAGCCCGAATAGAAAACAAAGCCCAAATAGAAAATATAAGCCCATTTCAGGATAGAGCCATTAAGGAAATTACCGTTTCAAATATATAGAATCAAAACTGACATAAGGTTTTATTATAGCAGTTTTTGATAAACATTAAACTTCAATTTAATGTAGATATTGTCTTCAATATGTATTAAAACCCATTCATGTGGGTAAGACCAGTATTCATGTATAAAAGAAAGAAAAAAGAAAGGGAAAAAGATCCCGAAATTGCTCCAATATTTGCTTATTCTTGAATTCTCAATTTTCTTCTTGCCATTTATCTATTTCATTGCTTCTGTTTGATTTACAAAGGTTGAGATTCGTTCGGTATCATCGAACGGGTTTACACTTTCTGGCGCCGTCTGTGGGAACTCGATATCCAAACAGAAGTTATTAGATCAATGGCGGGAGAAACCACCACACAACTAGGTGATACAGCTGCTATCCTTCAGCGTCTGGAGGCTCTCGAGAACTAAAGCAAAGGTTAGATCAATCCGAAAACCCAGAATTGCCTATAGCAGGGCGCCGTAATGGCCCTGGTGTGGAAGAGGAAGACAATCATCATGAGGCAAGTTCAGCAGATCGCACAGCAGATCCTACTCACACCCAACCAATCGCAGATGAAATAGATGTCAATAATCGTGCAGTTCCGATCGATATGGTAACCCGACTTCAAAAGATCATAGATGGACAAGTAAAGGATCTCAGAACACAGTCACCAGCCGATCTAGCCATCGAAATGACAGCTAGAATGATTAAATCTCCGTTCAGCCCCAAAATACAGCAGGCGAGAAGGCCAGATAAATTTCGGATGTCTAAATTCATTATGTTCGATGGGACACAGGACCCAATTGAGCACTTGTTTCATCTGGAGCAGATGATGACTCTCGATATGGCTGATGATGCACTAATGTGCAAGGCTTTCTCTACAAGCCTAACGGGCCCCGCTCTGTTATGGTTTAGGCAATTGCCAGGTAGTTCGATCGATTCTTTCCAAACGCTGATGGAAAAGTTCCTGGCCCAGTATTTCGGAAACAGGAAGCAGAAAAGGACCATTTCTAATCTGTTTACGATGAGACAAGCGAAAGGTGAAACGTTGAAGAATTTCCTTTCCAGATTCAATTTGGAAATGGGAATGATACCCAGTTGTGATCAACCAGCAGCAGTGGAAGCTTTCAAGGTAGCTATCGAACAAGGGACCAGCTTCCATAGATCCTTGGTGAAGTCAACACCCCTTAACATGGGTCAGTTGAATTCACGAGCGCAGGGATATCTGAGATTGGAAGAGGATGAACAAGAAATATGTCATTGTTCGGCATTAGTCAGTGTGGAAAACAAATCAAAGGAAAGGATAATCAAGAAGACAGATAATACGAACAACCACCGATCGGCTCCGTACAGGCTACAGGAGAGGAGGCCAAGTTATGACATACCTGAAACTCCACTCCGAACAACCTTAGCAAAGTTGTACAACGAGAATAAGGCGAAGGGTATTTTTCGCCCACAATTTCCGTTAAAAATGCCACCGGAGCTGCAGGACCGTACGAGGCACTGTGCGTTCCACAATGACTTTGGCCATTTAACCAATGAGTGCAGACAATTGAGGAGGCAGGTTGAGACCTTGATAGCCAAAGGAGATTTGAATGAGTACGTGGACAATGGAGTCAAAAATTTTGATCGGCCGAAGCCCAAAAAAATTGTGGGTGGGCAGCCGGTAAAAATTATTGACACAATCCATGGGAAACCCGAAGAGGACAAGGAAAGCCTTTCGGTTCAATGTTCACGCATGCGCAATGCCAACAAGATCCGAAGGGTTGGGGAGGTGAATGTCATCCAGAACTACCCAATGCCTACAATATCATTTACACAAGAGGAATTAAGACGTGTACAACTACCACATGAAGATCCACTGGTAATTTCGATCATAGTTTCAAATTGTTTAGTTAAAAGGGTGCTAGTTGATCCAGGTAGCAGCACGAACATCCTGACTAAATCAGCTTTCGAGAAGATCGGCATCAACATGGAGTTGATCAGAGTAACCGCCAGTCCACTGGCAGGCTTTGATGGAAAGAGGATTTGTCCGATCGGGGTCCTGAATTTACCAGTGACGGCCGCAAAGCAAACTTTGACAGAAAATTTCAAGCTAGTAGATGTACAACCTTCCTACAATCTGATCATGGGAAGAGGTTGGATTCACCGAATGCAAGGAGTTCCTTCTACTCTACATCAAGTGATGCGGTGTGTTGACCCTTCAGGGAAAGGGTTTGTAGATATTCAAGGCGATCAAGTGGTGGCGAAAGAATGCTATGCCATCGTCACCAAAGGTATGAAAGGCGAAAGTTCTGAACGAAGCATGTAGCAATTACCGAGCCTCCGTGATCAGACTGATGATGATGAGAAGGCCGCAGAGGATACCATCACAGTAGATCTGATCGACGGAAGCAAGGGAAGAACCACCCGAATTGGAAGGGGACTTAATCCTGATGAAAGAAACAACTTGATTTCTATGTTGAGATCAAATATTGATATTTTCGCTTGGGAGCATAGCGACATGCCTGGGGTCGACCCAGGAACCATGATGCACACATTAAATGTTTACTCCGATGCCCAACCCGTACGGCAACGACCCAGAAGGATCGGAACCGAACGAGGAAAGTTTGTAGCTGAAGAGGTTAGCCGTTTGCTAGATGCTGGTTTTATCAGAGAAGTTCACTATCCCGTGTGGCTGTCCAATGTTGTTGTTGTACAAAACAAGAACGGGAAGTTCTGAATGTGTGTGGACTTCACCAACCTAAATAAAGCTTGTCCGAAGGATAGTTTTCCTCTACTGAAGATTGATCGCATGATCGAAGCGACTACAGGGTTCGAGCGTCTCATCTTCATGGATGCTTATTCAGGATACAATTAAATCCCAATGAATCCAAAGGATGAAGACAAAACGGCGTTCATCACCGAGCGAGGAACCTATTGTTACAAGGTCATGCCGTTTGGTCTCAAAAATGCAGGTGCTACTTATCAGCGATTGATTGATAAGATTTTCAAGACCCAGATAGGAGATACGGTGGAGGCATACATTGATGACATGGTGGTTAAAATCCAGCATAAGGATGATCATTTGAAGCACTTTTGGTGTATCTTCCGGACAGTTCTTGGGTCACATAGTTAATAAAGATGGAATCAAAGCAAGTCCAACACAAGTTCAAGCATTGATTCAAATGAAGGCACCTGAGTCCCCAAAGGAAATCCAGGTACTCACAGGAAGATTAGCAGCCCTGAGTCGGTTCATATCCAAATTGTCAGATAGATGCAAGCCGTTCTTCGACGTCCTGAAGTCTAGAAAAACGATTGCTTGGGGGGAGAAACAGCAAGAAGCGTTTGATCAGCTGAAACTCTATATGGCGAAACCACCAATCCTTATGGCACCCTAGAATCACGAGTCCTTAATTTTATACTTGGCAGTTTTTCCGAACGCAGTTAGTTCAGCGTTGGTAAGAGATGATGGGAACAGACAGTACCCAATTTATTATGCGAGCAAGACATTGCTTGACGCCGAGAGAAGATATTCGAAGACAGAGAAAATCATCTTGGCATTGGTCCAGGCAAAACGAAAGCTTCGACATTACTTATAGTCCCATCCGATCAGAATTCCAACCACATTTCCGATCAAAGCAATTTTGTCAAAACCTGACTTCTTGGGACGAACGACAAAGTGGTCGATAGAGCTGAGCATGTTCGATATTACTTATGAGCCACAAACATCTTTAAAAGGTCAAGCTGTGGCGGATTTCCTCCTAGAATATGAAGCAGCCAAAGATGAGGCTTGCGACGTAAATCCAAGGTGGTTGCTTTATGTAGACGGATTAGTGAATAGTCTGGGGTAGGTGTGGGGATCGAACTAATATCCCCAGAAGGCACCAAATTGCAGCAGTCGATCAAACTGTCCTTTGGTAGTTCAAACAATGAGGCTGAGTACGAAGCCGTTTTGGCAGGGTTAAGGTTAGCAAAGGAGCTCCAGATCAAAGAACTGACTGTGTTCAACGATTCTCAGTTAGTTGTAAATCAGATCACAGGAAGTTATAATACAAGCAATGAAATGATGTTGCAGTATAAAAATGCCGTTCAGGAAGAAATGTGGAACTTTCAGGTAATCACTTTTAAACAAATTCCAAGGACAGAAAATCATGGGGCCGATCATGTAGCAAATCAAGCATCCTCAGCAGGAGACGATATGGTCAGAATAATTCCGGTGGATGAACTGTTCACTCCTTCGATCGGTAAAAAGAAGGAGGTATGCGTGATCCCGTACGAGCCAAGTTGGATCGATCCAATCCTTGAGTATTTATTGATCGGTGTTCTACCTAAGGATCGACGAGAAACAGGAAAAATAAGAGCAACCTCTACCAAGTATTCAGTGATCGATGGCTATCTATATCGCCGATCATCAAGTGGGCCCTATCTACGATGTTTGACACCATCTGAAGCACAAGAGGTACTCAAGCAGTTGCACGATGGGACTTGTGGAAGCCATATTGGTGGTAGATCATTATCTCATAGAGCAATGACACAAGGATATTTCTGGTCGTATATGATCTGAGATGCAGAGGAATACGCAAGAAGGTGTGACAAATGTCAGAGACATTCTCATATAATTCATCAACCAACAGAGCTTTTCACAGCGATGGCTTCTCCCGTTCCGTTCGCACGATGGGGGATGGATGCGGTCGGACCATTAACAAGGGTGGCTTCGAATCAAAAGCATGTGCTTTTGGCCACAGATTATTTCACTAAATGGGTGGAAGCGAAGACTTATGTAAGAATCACTCACACTCAAGTGATAGATTTTATTTTGAATCGTATAATTTACAGATTTGGAGTACCAAAGTACATAATGATGGACAACGACACAAATCTGGACAATCAGTACGTTCGGGCATTGCTGGACGAGTACGGGATCAATTAGAATTTATCATATGTCAGTTATCCGCAAGCAAATGGACAAGCTGAAATAACAAATATAACGATTTTCGCCAGGATAAAAATAAAATTGGAGGGGATCGAAGGAAAAGGACGATGGTTAGACGAATTACTGAGGGTCCTCTGGAGCTATCGAACGACTCCTCGCAAGCCAACCGGGATGACTCCATTCGCTATGGCGTACGGAGTCGAGGCGTTAATCCCAATTGAGTTAGAAGTCCCCACAACAAGAACTCATCTATTCGATCCTGAACAGAACGAAGAAATCTTAAAAATCGAAGGTGATCTCATAGATGAAAAAAGGGAAATGACCTCAATAAGATTGACAAAATATCAACAAAGGCTGATGAGTAGTTATAACAAGAAAGTGAAACCAAGATCATTTCAAGTTGGCGATCAAGTACTAAGGGTGTTGGCTAGCAGGTCAAACAAACTGGATCCCACATGGAATGGGCCGTACACAGTAACAGAAGTGATCGGGAAAGGTGCCTACAGATTGGCTGATCAGGATGAAAAACAAATCGAACAAGCTTGGAATGCTATACACCTGAAAAGGTATTTTGAATAAAATTTATGTTGATCATTTTATGATAAGATCCATTTCGAATCAATAAAGATATTATTCATATCTTCTCATATTTCTATTTAAACTAATAAAAAAAAAAGAAAAGGAAAAGCCCAAGTGAAAAAACTTGGCCAAAATACATAAGCCAACTAGGCAAAAGACCATCATGAAGATGGCACCAATTTCCTGTTTTCACAAAGATGTATATAGATACGCATAAAAAACGGTTGTGTTCAAAAGAACACATCATCCTGTTCAAAAAAAATATATAAAGCACAACAATGCAATCTGTTCAGAAAATATCTATGCACCTTAGTGCAATCCTGTTCAAAAAATATATAATGCACAACAGTGCCATCTGTTCGGAAAATATTTATGCACCTTAAGTGACATCCTGTTCGAAAAAGTCAGAGCACACTAGTGCTATTTCAAAACTTGTCCAAAAAACGCTCACCACAGGAGCATAAAAAGCATATATAATTTTATAAGACCCAAAAAAAATGTTCAAAGATAGAAACTTCTAATCAAGAAGGTGGGGGATTAATATCATTGGTAGGTGGCTGCTGGCTTTCTGAAGCAGGAATCGAAGGCTCAGCTGACACTTCATTTTCAGCAGCAACAGACTCTGGTCGTTCGGACGGAATGATCCTATACAAAATAAATTGAGCTAAATCTTTTTCATCTTGGGAAGCCTCAGGCTCTTCATATGGGTGAACGACTCGGCAAGCAGCATCATGGGCGGCCGGATTATCATATGAACGGACAGATGGATCCGATAACATTTGGTCAAAGCAAAATTTGAACCCATCACAGAACTTTATGTCAAAAATGTTCACATATCTCTGGTGCACGTCCATACCTCCCCTTCGGCAAATTTCTAAACCTGTCTTCAGAAAGGCATTAGAAGTTTCAAGGTTATGGATCTGCTTCTTCAGCTCAGCATTCCGATCAGATTCCTTCTTATGGAGTTTCTTTAAGCTCTCCACCTCAAGCTCCAAGATTTTCTTTTGCTTTTCAGCCAACATGACACATTTTTCAGCTCGGAGGTATGCATCATCAATGTTCTTTCTCTTAAACTCTCCCATCTCCACAGCCTTACAGAGAGCTAGAACATTGAACACAGACTGAAAAGAGAAAAAACGTTAAAAAAAAAAAAAAAAACAAAACTTTGGTACCTCTAGAATAGAAACATGAGCCCTAGCAAGAAGCTCGTTCTGATCAATGTGCTGTTGAAAGAGTTCATCCTTAGGAGGCCACATGCCACGAGTGAGAGCCATCAAGGAATCAGGATCGGACATTGCCAACGTTCGGCAATTCAGAACACTACCATCACCTTTCTCGAACTTGGGGATCCATTCACCTTCAGGATCAAATGATGGAGGAAAACAGCAGTCTGGAATAGTGTAGCCGCTCATAGATCTGGCCTTCTTAACAAGCTTCTCATGCTTTTCAGAGTCATTTCTTTTTGCATGCTCAGAAGGGGGGCCCAGCAGCAACTTTTTGGGAGCGTTACCACTATCATCGGCGTTCGTCCTCTTCAGATGTCCCCTCGTCTTCTTCGGATCTTCGGTCAGATCGACCACTTGGCTTTTTCCTTTGTCAGATGTGGAGCTGACTGGGGGAGTAGATTTTTGTGCTACAGCACGCTTGGAGGCTGTGACCGGAATTTCCATGATAGTAGCCTCTGAAGCACTGACATCAATCAATTTCAAATTTTGGGAAGTCAAAAGTGACTTGCTGAACGGAAGAGTTGCGAATACTTTCTCGTTCAGATATTCAACGCGTTCGACTGTATACAAAACATGGGCATACGATCAACAAAAAAACAAAGTACGAAGATCAAAGTAAAGCAGGCGAAATTCGTAAAGTACGAAAAATACACTTGCCAGGATTTTTGAATCCACACTTCAGTTTCTTACAAACACCGAAGGTCCTTGGCAGAGGATACGGGCCGGACGCATCCACTCTCCAATTTCCCCCAATTTTCACCATCTTATCTTTCCACTCCTTCTCAGAAGAAGGATTGCCTTCACAAAGTTTCAAAGTCGAGTGGGGGTGTAGATGGTACCGACCGGGGTTTTTTCTGATCTGATCGACTTTATAACAAAGCAAAAGATCACCCAAACCTAGGTTCAAACCTCGTTCGTGATTCAGAACGAGCATAACAGATAGAACCCTGAAGAAATTAGGGTTTACTTGCAAAGGGGCAAGTCCTAAAGAAAAAAGGATATAATGATAGAACGGATGTAAAGGAAATCTAAGAACGGCCAAGTGATGGGCAGAGAACAAGACTTCGTCCGGTTCAACTTCTTCATAAGTTTTGAAGTTTAAATCAAAAGAATACTCAGAAATCGAAACATCCTTCGGTATATCAAACTCAATTCGGTACCTATCGGCTAAAGACAGTTTACGTAATTGTTTTCGGGAAAGTTTTTGGGATTTTGGTTCAATCAAATTGGGGCCAACCTCAGAAGAAGAAATAACAGGGACATCATCAACGACCACCTCCAGAGAAGGGGTTCGGCTGCTATCACTACTCATGATACTTTCGATTAATGAAAGAAATGTGAAGGGCGAAAGAGAAAAACTAACCTCAAGAAGTTCCTTGCTGGTAATCGTCTTCAAATGGAATGAATCTGCTCTTGTAAATGGGGAAGAAATATGGAAGGAAACGAAGGAAATAAGGAAAGTGACAGTTACACATGGCTCTTCGAATTCCCACCCTATTTCAAAAATGAAATGGGCTTGGGAATTGGGGGCAAAGTGTAGGCCCATTTTTACATCAGGCCCATCATACGAAGATTCACACTAGATCAGCATACCTGTTTTAAAGCCCGAATAGAAAACAAAGCCCAAACAGAAAATAAAAGCTCATTTCAGGATAGCCATTAAGAAAATGACCGTTTCAAATATATAGAATCAAAACTGACATAAGGTTTTATTATAGCAGTTTTTGATAAACATTAAACTTCAATTTAATGTAGATATTGTCTTAAATATGTATTAAAACCCATTCATGTGGGTAAGACTAGTTTTCATGTATAAAAGAAAGAAAAAAGAAACGGAAAAAGATCCCGAAATTGCTCCAATATTTGCTTATTCTTGAATTCTCAATTTTCTTCTTGCCATTTATCTATTTCATTGCTTCTGTTTGATTTACAAAGGTTGAGATTCGTTCGGTATCATCGAACGGGTTTACAGAGTCATTTCGCCATTATGCTAATTCGCGAATCCCTCTTTACACCATCAAAACACTGCCGATCTCTCGAGCTCCTTTTCTTAATCTAGCTTTATCTCGATTTCGTTCTCTCGACCTCTCAATCGATCTCGCTCTCCTGAGCTCTATCTCGAGCTCGCTCTCTCTTTGTCGGCTTCTCTCTCCCACAAACATATATACATGGGTTAAGTACATAAAACAAACAACATGTAATATAAATACAGTGCGTATAATATTTTATATTTTGAAAATGTATTTATTGACATTAGTACTTTTGAAAAACGTGCAAACACCCCCTACAAGTTTTGAAAATGTGCAAATATCTCCCTGCAAGTTTCGAAAACGTACGAATACCCCATTATTTAAATTTTATACTCTCTTAAATATCTATTTTACCCTTTTTCTTCAAAATAAATATATAAATTTTGAAAAATAAATTTCAAAGCCAATATATAAAATTCAAATTCGAAATTTATATATATAAAATTCGTAAAAAAAAAATATAAATTTCAAAAAATAAATATTAAATTTTGAAAAATATATATAAAATTTGAAAAATAAATTTCAAAGCCAATATATAAAATTCAAATTCGAAATTTATATATATATAATTCGAAACCAATATATATATATATAATAAATTTTTTGAAATTTATATATATAAAATTCGTAAAAAAATATATAAATTTCAAAAAATATATATAAATTTCGAAAAATAAATATTAAATTTCAAAAAATATATATAAAATTTGAAATAAATATATAAAATTTGAAAAAATATATATAAAATTCGAAAAAACATATAAAATTCAAAAAAATATATATAAAATTTGAAAATAAAAATATAAAATTCAAATAGTTGTGCAAATAGAAATATAAAAAACACAAGTGACGAAAGTACAATACACCAAGACAAAATTTAAAGTCAAAGAAAGTAGAAAATAGAAGTATATTTTCCCCGAATTTTATGTATATTTTTCCGAAATTTATATATGTTTTGAAATTTTATATTTTATTTTCGAAATTTAATATATTTTTTTCGAATTTAATATTTTTCCCGAATTTTATATATATTTTTCAAAATTTATATATGTTTTCAAAATTTATATATATTTTTTGAATTTATATATGTTTTTTCCAATTTTATATAATTTTTTGAAATTTATATTTTTCTTTTCAAAATTTATATTTTTTTGAAATTTAATATATATTTTTTGAATTTTAGATATATTTTCAAATTATATATATATTTTTACGAATTTGATATAATATTTCAAATTTATATATGTTTTTTGAATTATACTAAAGATATATATGTCATTTAACACGAAATGAGGTTAATTCGCACACAAATGAAAGAATTAGGGTGAAATCAAACTAGGAGTGTGTTATACGCATTATATTCATACTATAAGGGGTTTAACGCACGCGACCTATATATATAGATGTACATGTGGACGATTTAAAACATAGCAACTATACTGAAATTTATGTTGAAAATTGTCTTGTGAAAAATGCTATGGGTCCGTTTGGATACCTTGTTTTCTGTTTTTGTTTTTTTACTGTTCATCAGATTAAAAAAAAAAACACGTTTGGCAAACGCGTTTACTGTTCACTTATTTTTCCCCAAGAAAACTGTTTTCTATGAATAGTGTGTAAAAGTAGTGAAAACACCAAATATAACTATTAGTTGTTTTTTGAGTTTTTTCACTGTTTAGGTGGTAAAAACAGTGAAAACACCAAATCCATAAAATACAACTTTCACCAAATAAAAGTGGTGAAAATACCTTCATCCAAACATTTTTTTGTTTTTAGTTTTTTGCTGAAAAAAACAAAGACAAATACAAAAACAGTTTTTGTATTTGAAGACAGAAAACAAATACAAAAAACAGGCTTTCCAAACGCACCTATGAGTATTTGGGCTTGATCTTAACTTTCTGGCCCAACTATATTTGGGCTGAACTTAAATTTCTTCCCCTATGTGAGCCCAAAATTAAACTGATATCTGTTTCGATTTGTTCTCAGCTTGTGCGGCTCACTCCTTCAAATCTAGGACTTAAATTACACACAATCATTTTTCTTTTATTTACCGTTTTATCCCTTCTCAAGTGGTTCACCATCAAATTAATATCTATACATACACTCAAAAGTATTTATTTGACTCTAATTGCATATCAATTCATGACTTGCCTCGGGTCTTATTTAATTATATTACACTACTTCTATATTACGATGTCTTACTCTAGTCGAACTATCAATTTTTGTTCCTCGACGACATATAGCCTCGACGGTCTCACCTCGGTTTACAACTTCAAATACTTATTTAATACTTCATTTAATATTAACACTTATTTACACTTCCAAAATTGCTCGAAACAATTTTTCTAGCTGTTATTGACGACTACTCTGTCATTACTTCATCATTCAAAATAAAACAACAGAAGGAGCAAAATTTTAGTTGACAAAATTTCTTGAGCTTACCCTCCTGTCTTCTATACATATAAAATTTCTCAAACCGCTCGCTCTCCATAGATACGCATCTCGAGTATAATAATTTTCTATTCAGAAAATTCTATTGTTCACTCCCTATAGACCAACGTTGTAAGACCTCGTGTTATTTTCCTTTTTTTCTAGAATTATTTCCGATTTATTTTCGGTTGTGACGTCACTTGTTCATGACGTCGTGGTTATTCTTGGTGTTTCACGTGTAAATTTTTCGCGTTTACGTCTGCACTTGACTGTACGACAGTACGATTTCTCCTCGATGACTTTGTGGACTTTCTTTGGCTTTTACATGACTTGATGTGACAGTATTATTTCTGACTTAGTGAAACATTGACGTGAGTTCTGGATTCGACAACACGACTTTGCAATTATCTCTTTGGTGGCTTCGTGGGGTTACTTTGGTGATTATGCTACTTGAAGTGATGTTTTGTGTTTCGGACGTGGCTAGAGGTTTACGCGAGTTCTAGTGGTGGATTACGTGGTTTCGTTTAGACTTTTAACTTTTAGTGCTTCGACTGGGTGGCGACACGTTTTGATGACCGACGTTGAAGGTTTTGACTCACATGTTCGAGTTCGGCATTTAGTGCTTTAGGGGTTCGACGTTTTATGTCCCCTTGTAAGTGGATTAGTACGTGCCTAGTTTAGTTGGCGTGCTTAGGAGCATTGACACTTCCTTTGCTCGTTTTCTCTGTGTTTGTCTGTACGTGCTTTGTTTGTTTGATGTGTTTTGTTCTTCGTGTTTCTACGTGCCCCTATGTGTTGATGTGGCTTTATATGCCTTAATTGTTTGACTGGTATGCTTAAGGGTATTTGCATTACTTTTTTTGTTTTTCCGTGTCTACGTACGTGACGCATAGTCTTCGACCTATTTGTAAGACTTTTAGAGTTCCATTGTTTTAGGAGTTTTGACGGGTCTTGTACGTACCCGGTGTTCCGATAGTTGGGTTTTATACTCCGGATTATTTATTTCAGTTATATTATTTATTTGATGTCCCGTGGATTTTACGGGTTTACGCATTATTATTTCGAGGTCCCCAATATATTTTAGGAATTTATTGCACACGTATATATTATTAATTAAAATTATATATATATGTGGATATTTATTTGTGTATATATATATTTATCTTATTTTATTTAAATATATATATGTGATATATGTATATTATCGGTTGGATAATTCGTGGGTGGCTGAGACGACTCGTGCGACGACCACCATCTTCTCCTTCTTCTTCCTCTGATCGAACCTCCATGGACTTCATCCTCCTCTTCGATCGTTTTGCAGGAAGGAGAGAGAGAGAGAAGAGCGGCTGAGAGAGAGAATCGTCGTTGGAACGTGGTGGCGACCTGGTAGTAGAGTTCCAACGGACTATAGGTCGCTGATGAGGAGAGACGACCCAGGTGGTGATGAACGGCGACACAGCCTTATGAAGATTGTTTCAGGATAAACTTTGGGTGTACTCTTTCACTTTAATTAGCTTTCCAAAGTCGCTGCGAAATTTGTTGATTGTTATTGTCATTAGTTATGCAGACCAACATAAGATTTTTGCCTCTCTGCTAAAGATGTAAGACACTTCTTAACGTGCAACTATAACACAATTACATACTATATTTAGAGCCCAATAACAGAAATTTCCATGTCAATTTATACAATTAAATAGGACTTGATATCATTCCAATTTCCATTATAAAGGTGATAAGTATTGTAGTCATTAAAAGAGGTAGTTTGCTTGTAATTATTCTAAAATGTACTATCGATTTTTCAAGTAAGAGAATAACATATCAAACAATGCTTTAATTGTTGAACACTATGACTATGATGGAGGATGATATCCGTCATACCCATCTTTGCTTTCTTGGTTCTCTATATGTTATTTGTACTCTTTAACTACTGTGATATGCATCAATCCCCTCATAAGCTGTAACACTAATAATTTGTCCAAAAGGGAGAGCATCGATAAGGAAGAGATCCATTGCCAACATTTATTCTAGTTTTGTTTTTGCTCTATCAAACTTGTTTCACACCTCAAAACTGTGAGTTCAAAAAAAAAATTGGGTTTTTTTTTTTTTCCTTTTTCATTTTCGTGAATAAAAGATAGGTCTTGGTCTGGCCTAGCATGCCCAGTTAATGGACAAACTACCAATAAGAATGGGTTCAGGGTTTTTTTTTCCTTCCCTTATTTTATTTACCCACATACCAAATTATGTAATTTATGTATATACCATCATAAATTTGATAAGGGATGAAATACAATTTTTCAAAGTATCCAGTATTTGATGCAACTGACAATGACTCATACCCATAGTGATTATTTGTCTTGCTTGCTCTTTCTTCTGAGTTACAAGCCACATAGTACTTTTGACAAACATCTAGTGTTCAAGAAGTTTGTATGGGATGTAAATAAGAATAGTTAGAAACCTGATATAAAATGGGTAATATAAAAGTCAAATGATGAGATATACTCGAAATCTATTGGGGGGGGGGGGGGGGGGGGGGGGGGAATCCAGAGCAAAAATTACTTTATATTTGAGATAGGGGGGGGGGGGGGGGGGAATCCAGAGCAAAAATTACTTTATATTTGAGATAGCAAAAGTTCGCAAGATAAAGACAAATATATAAGTTGTGTGCACTAGGATCAACAGAGGAGGAGGGACAAAATCAACCCGAACACAAACACCCACCTTAAAATTGATAATCCTCCCTTGATAATCAGATTAAAAATAATATTTTTTAGATTATTAAGTTCTTAATACTGATAAAAATAACATGTAAAAATGGAAAACAAAGTTCCATTGAGGCATCTAAATTATTTATCAGGCTCAACTCTATTCTAATTAGTCATGGAGTTACCATACTTCACTAAGAACTTGTCAATATTATCTTGTAAAAGTAATACCTCTTTGATTCCAAGCATTGTTAATACAAAATATAGGATGACACCGTATAAAATACTTGATAAAACCAAGATGTACTGCCCAAGAAAATTACTATATGAAATGGTGTATCCTTGAAAAGTAATTTTCACCAAATTAGCTAGGCTCAAATAGGCAAATTGTAATTTTCAGTCAAAATTTAGGAAGATCATTGTAGCCATACAAGTTATGAAGCTGTCTTTCTTTCCTGTGGTGCTAAGGAAAAATTATACAAATTAAACATGATATTTTTTTTCTCTCTTTACTTTTGATGAATGTACAAGTTATTTGATTTATAAATGCCCTTTTTTTATATGTTTCAAACAATTTATAGACATTATATGCTTTTTCTTTTTTTAATGGGGCATCAGGAATATTTGGATTTCTTAAGATATAGAGATGGATGTGCGAGAGACTTAAACTTTGTTTGTGAATGAGTGACTAGTTAAGGTCATCTACAAAAAAAGGAGTGAATAATGGCAAACAACATTGCACCATATATACTTTTTGAGAATATATTGAATTTAAACAGAATATCAATCCAACTTGGAACTTATTTTAAAAAGTAATTAAATTTGTTATTTTATATCCATTTGTACATACTTATTTTATTCTTTATTAGAATCTGATATAAAACAACATTAACATTTTTTTTTCCTTATCTTGCAAAAGGTTTACAGATTTGGTGATCGCGTTTCATTCGATTGGTGAGACTCTTTTTCTTACATTTTATCTCATAGATTAATTTCTTCAAACATTCTGAGAAATTTAATGGTGTGAACAAGGCTATATGATGCATATGTTACTTTTGCTTGCAAATCTGACACTTATATATTTGTAGACAACATGCACTAAATGATCATACAGTTTAAAACTTCTTATTGCTTACCAAATTATAATATTTGGGGTGTGCCTTTGTTTTTTCATTTTTAGCTTAACAATTGCGATATTGCTAAAAGGTGTGTGGACATAAATGCACTTTTTCCTTTTCTTTTTGGTCTTAAGTCCTTGACAGTAGTGTTAATTATTCAGGCTAGGGAAATGGAATTCACTAATGTAATACTGCTCATATACATTTACCTTATTAGGTTTCTTAACCACACAACAAAATAGAAAAATACATTAAAACTCTATCTGCATTACAACAAGAAATGAGATAAAGCCTTATAATGACTTCCTCATCCATGATAAGGGACCAATACTCCAGCATAATAGTATTTCCAAATTTCCAAAACATGGCCCAACAAAATACCAATAGGATCCAAAAAGCCACCACAAACTGATAGGAAACAAATCACTATTGTAGCCCATTAAAATATATCAACATCTTAAGAATCAGTCCATATGTTACTCTACTCAGTAAGATCAAAATACCTATATCCAATATCATTTTACCAGTGCTAGCAAAACCAAAAGTTATAAAACAAATCCCAGCAATGAATGTCTTTTTCAAAATCGAAAAGCATGTTATACATTCAATATAGTTTTAGGTAGTCTCCAATACTAAATGAACTTTCTATTCTAATCATTATTTTCAATTTTGGAGAAAGAAAGAAGTCTGAATCTAGCAGTATTCAAAATCTCAAGGAAACAAAAAATGAAAGATAGGAAAGACATAACAAAATATAAGAATCAGTGAAAAATAAACTTTAGGATCTCACTAAATTGTAATTATTGATTTCTCATTTATGCATTATTTTGTATCAAATCTCACTAAATTATATTTATTTTATGACATATTTCTATAGATTAAAGCACACATCTAACCTTTAGACCCGTTTGAGGATCGTTGTTTGCGACATGTAGGAATCATTGCATACACATGATAACACGAGATGCTTATTAGCATTGGTATTTGTTCCCTTGTGGGTTAAATCCTTCCAACAATGTTTTATCCTATTATGCAATGAGAAGAGTATGTCACTACAACAATACTTGAATTGTCCTAGTTGGACAGTTTGGGAACGCATGTAGATCTTTATTAGAATCATTAGCTACTATTATCATGAATTTCATTTATCTGTAAATTTCGTTAGTCCCAACATTCTTTGAATACATATTTAGTTCTAGTTTCATACACTGTTGGTTACATCGGTGTGTATTACTAGAACTATCTCGTGTATTTGGAAAATCATGGAGAAATAATGCCGAAATTTACTGAAATGATATTCATATTAGTAGAGCTAGTGATGGTAATCTAGACTTTGCGTTCTTGAATGGGATATGACCACCTACCTTGCACGAACGAAGTTAGAGTTATTATGCTTACAACTTTAAGAATATTAATAACAAATGATATTGTTTTTTTGGCTTCTAGTTACATGGATAAGTCTTGGATTTTTTGTCACATTAGGTGCAGTAATGAATATTTTAGTGGCATAGAACAATTTATTGAGGTGGCTAGTCATCACACGGACAATGTCGGCCGATGTCGATGTCCATGTCGTCGTTGTAACAATACAATGTATTATCCACTCAAGGAGGTTGAGAAACATCTATTTACTAATGGGATGGACAAAAGCTATACCGAGTGGATATATCATGGGGAGGTTCGTGATCAACGAAGGAGTAATGTTAATGTCAATGCTAGTGTTAGCGGGGATAATGTCCATGATGAAAATCAAATGGTGGATAATGTATTTGAGTTGTTAGAAAATGTACAAATGGGAAACTTCACTATGCAGAACAACCAGAGAATGTTCCTAATGTTCCTGAAGTTGATGTGGGTGGAAAAACTTTTGATAGATTATTAAAGATGCATAATGTGAATTGTGGCCAGGTTGTCAAAAGTACTCTAAGTTATCGGCTATATTAAAGTTGTTCCATGTGAAGGTTATGAATAAAATGACCAACAAAACATTTGAGATGATGCTTGAGTCATTTAAGGATATGCTTCCTAACAACAATGAGTTACTAACGTCCCATTATGAGACTAAAAGCTTGTTGTGTGAGTTAGGTCTCGGATATGAGTCTAACCATGCATGTAAAAATGATTGTGCCCTATTTTGGAAGGAGAATGGAGGAAAAATGAATTGTCCAAAATGTGGTGAAGCAAGGTATAAACCTCGTGAAGGTAAAGGTAAGAAAGTCCCTTAAAAGGTTCTTAGGCATTTTCCTTTGAAGCCAAGACTTCAATGATTCTTTATGTTAAAGGAAACAACCATAGACATGCGTTGGCATAAGGAGAAACGTGTGAATGTGATGAATGAATTGACACATCCGTCCGATTCAAAACTTTGGGGGGACTTTGATAATAAGCATAGTTGGTTTGCCGCTGATCCTCGTAATGTTCATCTTGGATTAACAACAGATGGATTTAATCCATTTGGTAATATGAGCAATCCTTACAGTACCTGACATGTGATGATTCTGCCTTATAATTTGCCACCTTGGATGTGTATGAAGGAACCGTATATTTTCATGTCCTTACTTATTCCTGGTCCAAAATCAAATGGCAATGACATTGAAGTGTATCTACAACCATTGGTTGATGTGTTAAAGGAGTTGTGGACGGATGGTGTGATGAATTATGACGCACACAGTAAGTGTAACTTTAAAATGCATGCGGCAATGCTTTGGAGCATAACTGACTTTCCCGCTTATGCGATGATTTTTAGATGGATGAGAAAAGGTTATTTGGCATGGACAATTTGTAACAAAGAATCATGTTCATGTTTTTTGAGTCATGGAAGAAAGATATGTTATCTGGGAAGTCGTATATTTTTGCCATTAGATCACGCTTATAGGAAGCGTCACAAGCAATTTAATGGTAAAAAGAAAGATAGAGTGCCACCGAAGCAGTTGTCAGGTGAAGACATTCTAGAACAACTTGACTTCATACCTTAGGTTAATTTCGAAAAGGGACAAAATAACAAGAAGAGATCTCGTGAGGGATTTGAACTTAATTGGACAAAGAAAAATATTTTCTTTGAACTTCCTTATTGGCAGACACTTTTTCTACGACACAATTTGGATGTTATGCATATAGAGAAAAACATATGTGATAATGTGTTGGGTACATTACTTGGCATCGAAGGGAAAACGAATGACACTTTTAAGAGTCGGTTGGATTTAGAAGCAATGGGGGATCAGAATAGAACTTCACCTTACGCATAATGGTGAAAAATTTTAAATGCCACATGCGCGTTACACATTGGCAAGGAATGATAAAAAGAAATTGGTTGAGTGGCTTAAAACGGTCAAGTTTCCAGATGGTTATGCTTCAAACATAAGTCGTTGTGTGAATATTCAATCTTGTAAGATATTTGGATTGAAAAGTCATGATTCACACGTCTTATTACAATGTCTCCTTCCCATAGCTATACGAGGATTCTTATATCTAGATATTTGTAACACAATAACAGAGCTTGGTTTATTCTTCAAAGAGTTGTGTCGTCGAACCTTCAAAGTGGATCTCTTGGAGGCAATAGAAAGGGACATAGCAATTATACTATGTAAGTTGGAGATGATATTTCCTCCATCTTTTTTTGATATAATGGTGCACTTGGCTTTGCATTTGCCTCGTGAAGCCATCATTACCGGTCCTGTACAATATCGGTGGATGTACCCCATTGAAAGGTAATTGTTATCTCTTGTACATCAAATATTTATTCTCCTAGATATTATAATTTTAAATTAATACTATTTTATTACACTAATATCTTTGTAGATATTTTGCACACTCTCAAAATATATGTGCGTAACAAAGCACGTCCGGAAGGGTCAATTGTCGAAGCTTATGTGGATAATGAGTGTCTTACTTTTTGTTCTAAGTTTCTTCGAGGTATTGAGACACGGTTTAATCGAGAAGAAAGAAATAGTGAGAGAGTGTACACCAATAATTGGTCCATATTTTTAGATCTAATGCAAGTTATTCGACCAATAGGCACGACAAGTGATAAGTGCATAATTCATACACGATTAACCTCCAAAAATATATTTTTTAGTCATTTATTTTAAATTATTTTAATTAATATTTGTGTTTTTATAGGTTATTGGTGATTTTCTGGTACAAATGGGATAAATCCATCTAAACAAGCCCAAAATCTATTTAGACCACGTCTTAGTATTTGGGCCATATATTTCAGCCCGTTGTTCGGATTTGTGTGAGCCCAGTGTTCCTAGAAAGCTGATTCAATTTAAAGATATTGGTATTTCACATAAAAACCCTAATTCTGAAGTTTAAAGGGCGAAAAAGACATTTTAAATCTGCCATACTATTTTGTGCGAAAATCAGCATCAGCTTGGTAATATAATCACAGATTTTGAAGGAACGATCAAAATGGAATGAAATCAAGGGCTGTGGGAAGAGGACTTGATTAACAAGAAAAGAGTATCTCACCAATATCTTCCAAATTTACTCTCCAAATTGGTCAAAAGTTGGCTGCAAGATATCACCAATTAGGAAAAGAAATATGGGAATATTGTATTCTCTTATTTACTTTCCTAGATGAAACCTTGAGGATCCCTATAAATAGGGCATATATGGATGCACAAAGGATCATGGACGTACAAGAAACAGAAGGGGAAGACCTGTGCGATCAACGAAGAAATCCAAGATGTCTTCCACTTATGATTTCGGGTTTGGTCGTTCTTGTTTTATTTTTCTTGTATAGTTAATTCGCTCGGCCAAGGCCGAGAGGAAACCCTAGTCATGTTCAATATTATAGTTTTCAATTGTAGACATTATTGAATATTTTGGTTAATGAGTTCTTCTTCTTCTTATTATATATATGTTAATGCTTTCGATTTTATGTGCTTTAACTGAGACTAAAATTGAACGTATTTCATTCCTAGCATATAGGTTACTTGTGTCTGACCACGAACATGTAATCTACTTGGCAATTTAAGAAGAAGATAATAAATTATAATTGTTTATGCCTGACCATGGATAGATAATTGTGATTTATATTTTCCTTCAATGATTTATTTATTATTTTTGGCCAAGATAATAAAATATTGAGTTGAAACTATGCCCTAACCCGGATAGACCATCTATGAACGTAATAATAATTACTATTTAGATGTGTGGAAATTAATTGGATATTTAATGAGTTTACAATTAAAAATCGGATTTGTGATGATTAGTGGTGGAATCAAAGCCTTGGTATTCCTTTTGTATTATTGTATTTATATTATTTTTTCACAATCATCAATAATTTGTTGAATTAGTTAGATAGTAGTTTTTAGATTTAATTTGTCTTAATCAATCCTCGTGGGAATGACCTCGCAATACTTGTACTATTTACTACTATGATTCGTATACTTGCGAGTAAAATTTTATCCGGGTTAGGGCATAGGTTCAACTCAATATTTTATTATCTTGGCCAAAAATAATAAATAAATCATTGAAGGAAAATATAAATCACAATTATCTATCCATGGTCAGACATAAACAATTATAATTTATTATCATCTTCTTAAATTGCCAAGTAGATTACATGTTCGTGGTCAGACACAAATAATCTATATGCTAGGAATGAAATACGTTCAATTTTAGTCTCAGTTAAAGCACATAAAATCGAAAGCATTAACATATATATAATAATAATAAGAAGAACTCATTAACCAAAATATTCAATAATGTCTACAATTGAAAACTATAATATTGAACATGACTAGGGTTTCCTCTCGGCCTTGGCCGAGCGAATTAACTATACAAGAAAAACAAAACAAGAACGACCAAACCCGAAATCATAAGTGGAAGACGTCTTGGATTTCTTCGTTGATCGCACAGGTCTTCCCTTTCTGTTTTTTGGACATCCATGATCGCATCCATATATGGCTTATTTATAGGGGTCCTCAAGGTTTCATCGAGGAAAGTAAATAAGAGAATACAATATTCCCATATTTCTTTTCCTAATTGGTGATATCTTGCAGCCAACTTTTGACCAATTTGGAGAGTAAATTTGGAAGATATTGGTGAGATACTCTTTTCTTGTTAATCAAGTCCTCTTCCCACAACCCTTGATTTCATTCCATTTTGATCGTTCCTTCAAAATCTGTGATTATATTACCAAGTTGATGCTGATTTTCGCACAAAATAGTATGGCAGATTTAAAATGTCTTTTTCGCCCTCTAAACTTCAGAATTAGGGTTTCTATGTGAAATACCAATATTCTTTAAATTGAATCAGCTTTCTAGGAACACTGAGCTCACACAAATCCGAACAACGGGCTGAAATATATGGCCCAAATACTAAGACGTGGTCTAAACAGATTTTGGGTTTGTTTAGATGGATTTAACCCATTTGTACCAGAAATAACCAATAACCTATAAAAATATAAAAACACAAATATTAATTAAAATAATTTAAAATAAATGACTAAAAAATATATTTTTGGAGGTTAATCGTGTATGAATTATGCACTTATCAACATGTTTTGAGATATGGAACCCTAAGGACATGGAGGTGGCTCGTTCTTATGTGTTAAATAATTGTGAACAAGTCAGAGAATGGGAGAGGTAAGAAATTCATTACACGTATCTTGACATTATGTTCCCTAGTTCATAATTTATTATTATTTACATACAAAAATTGGGTCTAAACATTATATACTTTACTAACTAGTAAACATAAGGCATTACTCGAGACAGAAATCATACGTAATGCTTCTCAAAGACATGAAAAAGAATTTACAAGATGGTTCGAGAAAAAGGCAAGTCTATCATTTATAAATTAAACTTATTTTAATCAAAATGTTTAATCTAATATAATTATGCAATTATTTAATACTTTAATTTTTTCAATAGATAAAGGAAATGCGTCATCATCATAAGGAGACAACTACTGATGATCTTTATGCTTTAGCTTGTGGACTAGATTCCCAGGTAAATCGATATTCTGCTTGTATCATAAATGGGATTAGGTTCCACACTAAGGAAAGAGAGAAAAATAGACGGACACAGAATAGTACTGTTTTAGTGATATGAGAAGGTGAAGATTACTATGGTGTCTTAACAAATATCATTGAGTTACATTATCCTTTACACAGACAAATCTTTCTTTTCAAATGTAATTGGTTTGATGTTAGATCGGGTAAATCTAGAGATACTTATTTGGGTAAATACCACTGACACCCCCTCAAAGATATCATAATCCCACACAGACCCCCTCGATATTCACTATTCCCACTCGGGCCCCCTCAAAATTGAATTTTGTCCCACAAAGACCCCCTCCGTCTCCACGCCGTTAAATTGTGCCGTTAACCACCGTGTGAATTGTCTATTTTGCCCTCAAAATGATATAAAATGACCTTCATATCCTTCTTCTTCTTCAATTTGGGTATCTCAAAACCCTAACCCTAATTTATATACATAGAGAGATTGGAAGTGAAAAATTGGGAGAGAGATTGAAGATGGGGATTGTATATATTGCATACCCATATATACATATATATATATATGCTGTTACATATACCTGTGTATATATATATATATAGCTGCTATATATATAGTTATATACCCGTATATACAGATATATATATATACCCGTATATATATGTATATACCCGTATATATATGTGTGTGTATATATATATGTATAGATCTATATATATGTGTGTGTATATATGTATATATATGTGTGCGTCTGGTGCAGGGAGGTGTGTGTGTGTGTGTGTGTGTGTGTGTGTGTGTGTGAGAGAGAGAGAGAGAGAGAGAGGAGAGGAGAGAGAGAGAGAAGAGAAGAGAGAGAGAATTAAAAAAAAATAAAATGTTTTTTTAATTTTATATTTATTTTCGAATTTAGTATTTGTTTTTTGAAATTTAATATATATATTTTGAATTTTATATTTATTTTCAAATTTTATAATTTTTTATGTTTTTTTTAAATTTTATAATTATTTTCGAAATTTAATATATATTTTTTAATTTTTATGTTTTTTGCGATTTTTGTATTTATTTTCGAAATTTAATATGTTTTTTTGAAAAAAAAATAATTTCGAAATTTATATATATTTTTAATATTATATTTATTTTCGAATTTATAATATTTTTCAAATTTTAAAATATATTTTTTTGAATTTTATATACATTTTGAAAATTTAATACAATTTTTTTTGAATTTTAAATACTCTTTCAAATTTTATATATTATTTTTGAACTTTATAATTTAGGTATGTTTATTGAAATTTAAATATTTTTTTGAATCTATATATTTTTCCCCTTTTTATATATTTTTTTCTAAATTTTTATATATTTTCAGATTTTAATATAATTTTTCAAAATTTTATATTTTTTTTGCATTTTCAGATTTTATATAATTTTTTTGAATTTTAAATATTTCTTTCAAATTTTATATATATTTTTTCTAATATATATATATATATATATTAGAAATATATATTTATATATTTTCGTAATATATATATATATATTTTGGGTATATAGGTAATTTCATACTTTATATATTATCATAATGTAATAAGTGAAACCTTAGGGGGTGCTACTGCAATTTACCCTTTTTTTAAATATATATCGAAGGGCAAATTAGTAATTTCACAATAAAACGTCAATAAAACTAACGGCCGTCTGTCAGAGGGGGTCCGTGTGGGAATACTCAATATCGAGGGGGTCCGTGTGGAATTAGGGTATCTTTGAGGGGGTGTCGGTGGGAATAACCCTACTTATTTCATAAGTGTAAATGTAGCCAGCAGAGCATACATAAATGAACCGTTTATATTAGCAAATAAAACAAACCAATGTTTCTATATCAAAGACAACCAATTGGAAGGTACATGGGATATAGTTCAAGATATAACAAATAGAAGTTCATTTGATTTACCTGAAGTAGAAGTCGAAGTGGGAGGAGAGGATGAAGTAAGTTTAAACAATGTTGCATATCAAGAGAATGAACCAAGCATTGTGGATAAGGTTATTGAGGCAGATTGTAACATAGACCCACATCCTTTAAATAGGGATGATTTGGAGGGTGAAAATCTTGATGGTGAAATGGTTAAAAAAAGTAGGACTGGTGTGGCAATTGATGATGACTTTTGGCTTGTTGAGAATGAAGAGGAAGAAGACATTGAAGACAGTTCTAATGAGGAAAGAGATTTACCAAGTGAAGATGATGACACAGATTTGGATGACATGTGACGCTTTGTATTTTGTTAAACATGTATTTTGAATTTCTTATTTTCTGGAAAAAAACCATGTATTTATCGACTTATCAAAAAAAAAAAAGCATGAATGCACTGATTTTGAATTCATAAATGTATTTTGAATACTAATATATGCATGCTTAGTGAAAACTGTTTAGTTTATATAATTTTTGCAGTTGCTTGGTTCTATCTTTATTCATGGACACCGCTGAGCCACAAAAACGTAGATTATTGAGGCCTCACAAGGTGCAATCTGAGCCACAATCTACAAATTCACTAGTACCTGAATCGAGCAGAGAAAGTGAGGGTATTGGTTCACAAATGAACCCACATCGGAATGAAGAAAGTGATGGCAATGCTTCACATGTGAACCCATAACATAGTGACGATCCAAATGGTGGTGCTTCAAATGTGAACCAAATGCAAAGTGGGGAAAGTAATAATTATTTTTCATTTTGAATCAACACAATTTCATTTGTAAGACATTTATATTTTAATAAATTTGCTCAATTTTCTTTTTCAGGCTAAAATTAAAAACCAAAACCAAAAGGGCGTGGAAAAACGAAAAATGAAGCCCCAAGGAAACACCAGTCAATCTATGGCATGGACAAACCAATTCAGGTAGGGTTTAAGGAATATTTCTATAAACCTACTGGACTAAATAGAAAATTATGGACAGCTGAGATTGGAGTCAAAACTCGTGAATGTAATGCATTACTTGAGTATAACACATGGAGGGACATTCCAGAGTTTGAACACGAAGTCCTCTATCTCCATATGAAGGTAATAAGCCTTGTTTTTTTCTATAATGAAATAATACGCAATTTATTTTTTTAAAAATTTTATGCATATGTTAACGTGCATTAATTATTAAGGGCACATTCGGAGTGGACGCATATGCCAATGAAAAGGACTTTAAGCAGCTGAATAGGGGACTTTTGGAATCTTTGAGAAAATATAGATGTAGATTGAAAACATAGTTTGATGAGCATCTTTCAGTGGAGAATGCACATCGCCATCATTTTGTTGATATACCTATTCATGTTTGGCAATTTTTATGTGATAAGTGGAGCACACCAAAGTTCAAGGTTGCACATTCTGATTTTTATTATCTAATTTTTGAGTAGCCATTGAATGTTTAAATTTGATATCTCATTATTGTTCCATTTGCCATGCAGGAACTAAACGAAAAAATTAAATTGAATCATTCAAAGAATGATGTTCCACATATTTCTGGATCCATGTCTTACGTCCAACGTTTAAGTATATATGTATGTAAAATATATTACAATAAGTATCAAATTTTAATATTATTATTTAAATCATGTCCATGACTTACCTTTTAGTTTGTATTGCAGCACAACAAAAATGAGAGTCAAGAAGACGACGGGGATGAGATTGATGAGACTAGTAGTCCAGTAATTAATATGTACAAGGACACACATTATAGGAAATGTAACACCCCGTTTCGTTTCTCCTTTTTTCTGAATTATTCCCGATTTATTTTCGGTAATGACGTCACTTGTTCATGACGTCATGGTTACTCTGTGTATTTTATGAGTAAATTTTTCGCGTTTACGCTTGGATTCGATTGCGCAACTTGGTGATCATCACCTTAACGACTTTGTGGAGTATCGATGATGACTATGTGACTTGACAGTAACGTTTAGTAGTTTCGGACTTGGTGAAACGTTTACGTGTGTTCTTGTTATCGTCTACGTGATTGAGTTATGATAATTGACAGCTAGTGTTATCGACTAAATGGATTTGTTTCGACGCTTGACGTTTAGGGCTTCGACTCAGTGATTTGAGTTTGGTAGTTAGTGCTTTAGGGGTTCGACGTTTTGTTTCCCCGGTTATGGGGTTAGTACGTGACTTGTTTAGTTGACGTGTTTAGGAGTATTGATAGTCCTTTCGCTCATTTTATTTATGTTTGTATATACGTGCTCTGTGTGTTGATGCCCTGTGTATGAATGTGGCATTAGGTGTCTTAGTTGCTTGACTTACGTGTTTATGTGTATTTGTATTATCTTGTTCGTTATTCATGTTTATATGTACGTGTTTTGTTTGGCTGAGGAGTTTTGTGCTCGTATGTACTTACTCAGTGTTTTAGTGTTTGGGTTTTTACCCCGAGCTAGTTATATTAGTATATTAACTATTGGGCGTCCCGTTTATATTTTCGGGCTTGTGTGATTTTATTTGGGGATTTTTATTCCATAATTGACTTAACTAACCGTTGGCTGAGTATTTGGGTTTCTGTAAGGTCTGGGAATTCAATTATTTATTCTATTTATCCTAAATAAATAAATAAGTTTATTTACACTGATGTGTATTAAATGGGTGGTATTAATTTATGTAGATGATAATTGAATATATATATATATATATCGGGTATATATATATATATATATATATATATATATATATATATATATATATGGATTAATTAAATATGACCAAAGTATAAGTGGGGCGGTTGGCACATGGTATCTCACCACCACACACCAGATTCCATATTAGTCTTTGTAACACACATTCTATTTATTTTTACATGTATTAGACCCCACATATATATGCTTTAGTCACACTTAAGTGATTACAGGAAAGGAAATGAGACATATATATATATATAATATGGATAGATATGTAACACCCCGTGTTATTTTTCTTTTTTCCTGAAATTATTTCAAATTTAATTTTTCGGTTATGACGTCACTCGGTTATGACGTTCATGACTTTACGGTTTCTCTTTGACGACTACGCGAGTTCTTGTTATCGACTACGCGGTATCGTTTCGACATTTAATGTTTAGTACTTCGACGGAGCGACGAGACGTTTAGCTTATTCGACGTATAGTGTTCCGACGTTTGAGTTCCTACCCCGGTGTAATTATTTCGGACTATTTTAGTTATTTGGCGTCCCGTGAACTTTCGGGGTCGCGCGATATTATTTGGAGGCTCCCGGTATTTATTGGGATTTATTGTATATATATAAAATTATAATTATATATATATATATATTATTTTGGGGTTAGTTTGTAATTTCGAATAAAAAGAGGATCACTTTTGCAATATAGGGATATATGTATATAGGTTGTCACACTTATTTAATTTGGTCACATCATTAGGTCACATGGACCTATTGAATTAAATAGTACAAAATTCAATTTAAGGATATATATATATATATGTGAAATAAATATGATATATGTATATACGTGTATATGCACCTGCGTCGTCCTTCTTCCTTCACAACGACAGCTTTCCTTCCTCTTCTTCATGCGGTGCACTGCTCCACCTTCATCATCATCATCATCTTCTCCATTATTGCCGCCGAGAGAGAGAGAGGTTGGTTGGAGGGAGAGAGGAGCTGACGAGAAGGAGAGATCGGGAAGAGAGGTGGTGCGACCTAGGCATGGCTGGGCTGGTTGGCGGCGCAACCAGGGAGGCTGTCGGAAGTCGCCGGAGCTGTAGGTGGAGTCGCAGCTGGGCAGCCGCGAAGTGGTGGCTCGCATGCAGCAGTTTGCGCGACAGTGTAGTTCGGCCAGAAACATCGACCATTTTTTCGGTCGACTTCCCGAGCTCGGATAACTACGATTTTTGGAGGGTAGCTTCACCTATATGTCAGGTACGACGTGTAAAAATTTCATAATTTTACATTGAACGGTTTGTCGGGAAATTCAATTTGAAGTTTCGAATTTTTGTTTGGGTTATTTTAGATTTAACCAAATTAATTAACCTATTGCTAATAGGCTTCGTATATATCGTATAGGTTGTTGAGACGGACATTTTGATATATTCGAAATAATTTTTGGACGACTTTGGTCGGCGGGCTCCATAATCGGGCGCCGACACTGTTCACGGTGGGCCGTTTCGGGCTGTTCTGTAAGCGTACCTTCATGTGGGAAATTTTATTTCTCACTCCGTATCGTTAAAGTGGTTTGGGGTGTGCAAACCCTTATTTAGTTTAATGTAGATATATTAAATTGTTAGTTTAAATATCTATATTTGCTTAGAATCGAAATGGGACTTAGGGATTAATTTAAGAAAATTAATTAAATTATTTCCTACGAGGTTAATTAAATTCCTATCTGAATCAAATATGAATAGACGGCTTAGAAATCCCTTGATGATTAAATGGGCTAGAGGATTTTGTAAACGTTGGACGTGAATAACTTAGACGTCACGCTAGGTTCCCCTCATGTTACGTTGATTATTTGCCTTGATCGTTTTAAAAATATGTTAAAAGGGAATGAACTTGTATACTTGAAATTAAAGTATAAGTTGATAAATTGCAAGCATGCTTATGTGATATAATTGCTTGTAGTGATTTACTGCTTTATTGATTTAAAAGCATGTGAAAGAGATTATGAGATTCATGTGGTAGCATATGAATGTTTTCATAAATATGATGATATAGGTTGTGCATATGAAGTCGCAACTGGGTTGTGCATATGAAGTTGCAACTGGGTTGTGCATGTGAAGTCGTAACTGGGTTGTGCATCCGTTTCCGGATTTGGAAGTCGCAACTGGGTTGTGCAATGTATTTCATGAGGTCTGTGCCATGAGGTATATGAGTCACATTATATTTGCGTGGCATTTATGTGATTTCATTTGACATGTATACGTGATATTATTACACGTGATGTTGGAGCAGGTTATTATGTGTCATTATTGCCTGTTGGATTTTGGAGCATGTTAAGTATGAATATTGCAAATAAATTCATGTTTTTATAAAATGCTCAATTGATAGTGATTAATGTGAAGGAATATAATTACATGCGGTAATTAATAAAGTATAAAGAAATATATATTCTTATACTCGTGATTATATACTTATGTGCCCTTAGGGGAGGTTAAGTATAAGTGATGGACTGTATAATTGAGTTTGAGTTGATGCCTTAGAGAAGGCGGGGTTAACAGTTTTGTGACTGTGATTAGTTGTGTGACCTCTTTGGAGATTTGTGGTTAGGGATTGATTCTAGTATCAATTGAGGTTATAATGAATTGGAAGAGGTAAGTGAGTGTTGACTTATATGTCATTCCTTGAGTCTTCGGTTACGGCGTGGTGCCGAGCCTCTTCCTCGTGTTATCATTTGATTTTGTGGAGTTGGAAACGAATGGTTGTCTTCCATGAGTCCAACGTGTTGTTCTTCCTTTACTGTCCTTTTGGGCATTATAGGAATCTGTAGAGTTGTGTTCACTCTTATTCGGTTGTCTTTCGGAAACGGTGTTTTCTAAACTCTTTGTATTTAAAAGGAAAAACCCGTTTTCGCCTACCCCCGTAGAAATGAAAAGTTTTAGTACTTTATAAATGATCTTTGGATCTTCTTTAGAAAGATTTTAATTTCTAAAAGCCTGCGATGGCGAACGACGGAGACCAGGGGAAAGACGGTCATTTTTACTATGTGGTTTCTTAAAAGGAAAACTATTTTTATTACTTTTCTTGGGATTCTGAGATTTCAAGACTTCTTTCTCAATATCTCATCCTGTAGAGTTTTGAAAGGTGTTCCATTGTTTCACCTTTACTTCCTATCATTTCTAGGTCTCTGTATGAGGCTTTGTGTTGTTCAGTGCACACATATAGTGTTGCCTTTCACTTTCTTTATTGTTGATGTCACCACTTAGGTGATTTGAGTTGTCACACGTGTTAGGGGCATGGATACCGAGTGGATTGGTTTCTTTTGTTCGGGTGTTCTCACTAAACACTTGTGGTGTTTTAACCTTGACATTGTTGTCTCGGTTATTTGTTGGTTTAGCATTGGGAAGTCTTTTCCTTCGCTTTGCTTTGGTGACCCTGAGGTGGTCGTTCTTGTGAGTTGAGTTTGTGTACTCTTAGTGATTTGATTGGGTGGTTTTCCTCGCCTACAGTGAGAGTGTTAGTGATGTGATTGACCCTATTGATGATAGTATTATGAGATCAATACGATTTATGGTATGGTGATATGATTGAGGTGATCTAGCCTTTGAGAGGTAGATTTTCCTTAGGTACGGGATGAGGTTTGTTGTATACATAAATATATATATATATCCCCGTATATACTCGTTTACGGTAGCATATGAGCACGTACCTTGGGTTTTCGTGGCTGGGTTATGTTGGGCTATGTATCTCACTGGGTGGTTTAGCATTACCTAAAATATTAGAGGATGTGGTAGTTAGAATATCTTTTCCCACTGAGCTTATTTGCTCACAGGGGAATTTCATTTACCCCCTGGTATTCCACGCCAGGTTGCAGGAATTGTTGCGGCTATGGACAGTATGCGGTGCGACGTTAGTTCCCTTTTATTTTCCTTGTTACAGGTTGTGGAGTTGCGCAGGGTGATGCGGTTACGGTTGCAGCACGACTGGTTTGGGGACGATAGTATTCTGTTGTTAGTTTCTCTACCCATTTGTATGGGATTGTCATGTATTTCTTTTGGGAGCCAGTCTGTTAGCATATCCCTATTGGTGTATCATTTATTTCCTGTCTTCATTATTTCAAGATGTTATTGTATCTATTCTGCACGGCTAGGTGCATTTCTGTATTCTTATTCGAGCATTTGTGGCTCTGTTGATTATAGAGGGTTTGGAGGGGTTTTGGTTTCTTTCCACTACCTCGGCCCTAGTAGGATTGATGACTGTGGGGCTTGGAAGTCATTGTTATTATCGAACTGTTATTGGTAGGTCATGTTGTTGTGGTTGGGTGTCCGGATGTTCCATTTACAAACGGAATTTTGCCGGATTTTCGTTAGATTCCGCTGCTTTGTTATATCTTTTATTTGGGTATGAAATATACCGTTTTATCATTACTCCATACATTTTCATGGTTAATGATATCTTAGTTGGTTGCTCATTATAAGGATCACATCCTGGATCCCCTTGGATGTCCCAGTTCGGGAGTCTTAGGGCCCGTTTGGTAGGCGGTCTGGTCTGGTCTTATCTGGTCTGGTCTGGTATGGTCTTATCTGGGTGGTCTTCTGAAAGTCTGTTTGATAAGCTGTCTGGTCTTATGGTCTGGTTATGAGAAAACTGGAACCAGACCATGTTTGGCAAACTGTCTGGTTCCAAACTGTATTGGACCAAACCATGTTTGACAAACTGGTCTGGTCTTAAATTTTTGGAAATCTGTAAAAATATTGAATATACTTTATATGTTATAATTAACTTTAAAATTCCATGAAATTAATTTTGACTTTGTTGTTTTATTGGTATATTTTTTATATTATGTATTTGTTAAATGTTCCTGTCACCTCCCCTAAAATTCACAAAATAAATTTTATACCAAACACCATTTTCACTTTATACATAATACAGTCACACAGTCTCTTTGTCACATTTGTTTCAGTGCATGATAATAAGTAATATTATAATTATTATCAGTTACATAAATTGCACAAGTGCTTAATACAAGTATATTACATAACAATTCATACACAGAAGCATAGTTTCAACATTTTTTAAAAACACTCCTACACACAACATTGAATACAACCTAATTCCTAGCCCTCGTTTCAGCTACGACGCGTGTAAGTATATATGTCGTTCGCAATTCCATCACGCACACGTTCCATTACATTATCCCGCCCTCGCGATGCACTGCTCCCGGCTAAAGGATCCGCATCATCATCATCATTTGGTCCTTCAGGATGGTCTTCAAATAGGTCATCTCCGATTGCCTGCATCCGAATGAAATTATGCAATGTACAGCAGGCATTCACTATGCCTACTTGGGCTTCGAAATTGTAGCCAGGCATTTGTCTTAGTATGCCAAATCTCATTTTTAGCAACCCAAAACATCTTTCAATCACAGTTCGCAATGAGGAATGCCTAAAATTAAAAGCTTCCTTAAGGTTGCGTGGATTTCCACCTGTCCGACGAATATCTGGCAAGTGGTATCGGTGGCCCCGATATGGTGCCAAGAAACCCTCACGATTTGCATAACCGACATCTACCAGATAGTACTTCCCTGTATTTATTAGACAGGAAAATAAAATCACTTAACTTTAATTTATATGTCATTGTTAGGAGTTATAGCATAAAAAAGATCGAAATCTTATTTCCATAATACTTGGTGGTGGCATTGGAAATCCTAGCGCGGGGTCAGCGATACACTCATTCAAAATACGTGAATCATTGGTCGATCCTTCCCAACCTGCTAGGACATATGTGAATTTCATATCGAATGAGCAAACAACCATTACATTTTGTGTCGTGCTTCCTTTTCTGCCACGAAATGATGGTTGCATAAACAAAGGAACTTGTGCATGGATGTGTGTGCCATCTATTGCACCAACACAATTTGCAAAGTAGGGATAATATTTTTCAGAATTCAAAATCTCGTCAGGGGTGAGTGTTAGATTTGGTGCAACCACAATTTCAGTTCCCAGCTGTAGAACATTTCCTAACACCGAATGGAAGTGTCTTGTAATTGTTTATGTAGAATGCTGAAATCTTTCTGCACTGACCCGAGTTCTAGTATTATGAGCTAATATAAACAAGAAGATACCAACTTGTTCCGGCACAGTTAAAAATCTTGAATCTTGAAGACCTAAAGATTTTAGCTTATCACATAGATTGGTGAAAACTTGTGGCTTCATTCGGAAGTTTTCAAAACAACGTGTTGGATTTGTGGCGATCTCTATTATGTAATCCCTACCTCGTAAGGCAGAATTCCTAATAGGCTGTTTGTTGTAATGTTTCCTCTGATGGTCTTCCCAGACGATACGCATTATAATTTGCGCCGCATGATTGATTTCATTGTCTTGAAGAAAATAATTCACCATCAATGGCCTCAAATTTTCCTCCATATTCAACCTTCATACAACAAAAATCAATACAACATTATGCCCAAGAAATAAGTTAACACCAACATTAATTTTAACATAATAAAAAAATAAAAAAAACATACATATAATCTAGATTAAAAGGAAGAACATAAACGAGTCTTAAACACAAACGTCGATGAAAATAAACAACTATGAGTCGAAAACAAAACAATTGTCTAGCGGAACATAAATCACGTCCTGAGAAAACAATACAACATAAGCATAGTCTAAAGATGAGAAATCCAAAGTCGCCTCTTCTCATCATCATTGCGCAGGAAAAAAATCATCCACTCAACATCCGCCTTCAGGGCCATCAGAGTCTTCATGTAGTCCACGGTATCCAAGTCCATTGTATTTAAGATATCGATACAGTCCTGGAACATATTGCCCGGATTTCTCTCTTTATTTGGAGATTCCCCTTCTTGATCTTTGTTCTTCGGTTGTGATGTTCCAATTTCTGAACCTTGCGGCCTTAAAGCGTCTAGAAACAATTGGGTGTTACGGGTGCTAGTGGCACTCAACTTCTCCATAGCAACCTCAAGAGAAGTCGTAACTGAGGTCCTTTCTTTCCTGGATTTCTTATTCGGAGGAGCACTCGGAGAAAGACTGAAATCAGCTTCCCAGTCATCATCATCGACTTGCAAATTCGTGGCAGATGGAGTAGGACGGGAGGATGGATCTTGGTAAGTGTTTGGTACCCTAGTGGAAGGTTGAGCATATTTCCCAGTGGCCGAGTTATCTTTGAATATGACTTCATACTGGGGGAAAAAAGGACACCCTTTATTCCTGAACTTTGACGCATAAGCCTACACATTAAATTGGATAATTAATATTAATGTAATTTGGAGATTGAAAATAACCATGTAACTATACCTAAAATAATTTGGTAGTACTAACCTTAAATGGATTCTCCTCCCAACGATCATCCTCCACGGTCACGATATGGTTAACACTATCATATCCAGTTCCAGATAGACCCTTAAGTTTTAAAAACTTTAAGTAATCACTCTTCAACCGTCGATATTTATTTCTCAGTTGATCCTTATCCCACACCATCTTCGTTTGCTCTTGCATGTATTTCATTATATTCTCCCACCCCACACTAGTAAACCCAGAGAGGGTGCCATTACCCGCCTTCACCTCTTCCTCCATTCGAAACACAAACAACGACAGAATTGGTTCCTTCCATAAATCTTTTTTACTCTTACCCTTTTGCGATGCACCTTCTGTGGCCGTAACATCATCATTGTTACTGGACATCTTTTATTAATAATAAGAAAATTAGCGATTAAATTAACATCTACTATTTACGAGAGCATATGATTTATTTTAGATTAATTTTCCTCAAATTTGTTAATAAAAGTGTTCCAACAATAAATCCTTCTCACAATATTAATGCAAGCCAGAATAGAAGACAACAGTTACCACCAAAACCATACATGTTTCCAAGCAAACTCATGCTATCACCTCATATTCATAGAGATATAATATGGAACTGGATAATAACAGAAATTCATTGCAGCAAATTGAAATCAACATACATCTTCACCTTATAGGTGATGAAAGAAATCAATAAAACACATATATGATAACTGCACCAACCATTAGCCTTTTCTTAGACAAATGAATGTTAGAAAGAGTAATGTATGTATAATAGCTTAGTTGGTAAGGATAAGTTACTCTCACCCAATGGTTGTGGGTTCAAAAGTAAGCATTTGGAATTTTACACCTAACAAAAAAAAAAAAAAAATTTAGGTGCTTGGATGTCCAGTGTGCAAATATTATTTTCTCGGTTGATCTTTGGTTATGCTGTCCACTACGAAGCTCTGTTATGGCAGTGGTTAATTCACAGTGCTTGGATGAAGATATGTTGCTATGGTTCTATTCATATGCGTGGAAGTGCAGGTGTTGGTTGGAGGTTTTCTAGTTTTGGTCATGAGGCTTTGCTGATGGTTCAATTTCAGCTTGGTGTAGTTGGAATGTTGAGCCCAGCAGTCCTGTTTATTGCTGCCTGGTCAATTTACAGGCTGTTTTCTGGTTTTGGTGGCCGTGAGAAGTGGGGGCTGCAGCAGCTGGTTCATTTTATTGCAGTATTGCCGCACACAGCAGTGGTCCTTAGTGGGAAAAGTCGAGGCTTATTGACAAATAAACAAATAAAATTTTCTAATTGTAGAGAAAATACATCAGACAGCTTAAAAATCAGTGAACAAACACATAAACAAAATGTCTTCAAAAGAGAGATTCATAAGGAACACAAAATTAAGTCCATTCTTGGGAAAGGAAGAATTAACAAACACCTCCAACACGAATTGTTTCAGATGCTTTTCACTAGTAGAATAATATAAACAAATAAAAAATTCTAACTACAGAGAAAAATACATCAAAAAGAACTTAAAAATCAGTGAAAAACACATAAAAAAAAGTCTTCAAGATGGAGATTCATAAGGTCCACAAAAATTATTTCCATGTTTGGGGAAGCAAGAATTAGCAAACAACTCAAAGATGGGTATGAATTGGAACTTTTAAAAAACCTTAGAAATTTTATCCATTTTATCTTACTAAATTTTACTAATAAAATAGGACCAAATCAATAAAAACATATAAGAGAAAAAATTAAACAGGGATTAAATTTCATCCATAAAAGGAGAGATGACATAAAAATCATAGCTACGTAACAGAGATACTAAAGCTGAATGTAGTCTGGATAAAGTTGGAAGTTAAAAATAAAAAAAAACATTTTTATGTTTGGCATAATAGAAAATCTGATGGTTTTCAACAAGAAATGCATGAACATCAACCCACCATAATGAACATGTTGATTTCGTGTCGACATAAGTAGAAATCAATATTTTAATGAGAAGCTTCTTCATTTGTATAACTAAAATTGAAGAAGACCATTTTCACCCCCACCATGGAATAAGAAACAAAATCTGGTTTTCGTGACCAGATTTGAAGAAACATTAAGACTAGAAAAAGAGATTTTCTTTTCCAGGAAAAATCTAAAGGAAGAAACATAGTCACCAATTCAACAACCAACAAAAATAAAACCATTTTTACAGAATTTTTAAGAGAGGAAACAAACAGTCAAGTTTTTGCCATTTTTTTAATAACCTGTCATCAGAAAAAACCCAAACACAAACACATACATGTAATTGTTGTTGACAAATTCAAATTCTTCCGTTTCTTTTATCGTTTAATTCACTATTTTTACTATTTTTTTAATCTCTGGTCTGTCAGATTTCGATTTCAGATTAAATTTTATTTTATCAACAGTGTTGAGAGATATGACCAAAAACATTGCAGTGACTTCATTTTCATTTTAGAGGAAACTATTGATTTTACCCCAAATTGTCGCATTTGTTAATTGATTCATCATTATAAATACCAATTGGGCTCATCATATATATATATACATACATATCTTTGTATATACATGTCTTTGTAGGGGGATTCAGTGATTGAAATATAGGGGAAAATGAAGAAGCCTTTGGTGATGATGTATTCGGAGGTTGTGGTTATTGGGGTTGTGTTGTTTTCTCTGTTGTGTGGGTGCGTGCTGTGTAAGGAGTGTACAAACACTCCTACTGAGCTATCATCTTGAAATATCAACAATTTATATGTTTCTCCTACAGAAGGTATATTTATACATATAACATCGATATATATATATATATGGATATATATATATATATATATTTATATGTTTGTACCCAAATATTTACACAAATCATATATTTATAAAGCTATTAAGAGGAACTTACCTATTCTCTGTCAGATCCAACCTCCAAAGCCCTACAAACGCAAAACCCCCAATTTGAGAAATTTAGACGAAAACATCAACAACCCTAGAAATGCAGCAAATCGGATGATGGTTGAAAGAGAATCATCGAAGAAGAGCGTTTTTTCATTTTGTCTCAATGATTTTCGCAGATTGGGGATGATGGAGTTGAAGGAGATGATGGTGTTGAAGGAGGCGTCCATTTTTGAGAGCAGCAAGTGTGGGTTCGTATGGTTTGGTCCTAAAAAGGGAAGAATGGTCTGTTTTATTTTAAGACAGAACTTAGATCGGACCAAGTGAGACCATCAAAATTGATGGTCTAAAATTTGTCTCTTTTATCCCAAATGGTTCACCTTGGATTGGACCGTTTTTTTTGGAACCATTTTACCAAACAAGATTTGGTCCCTAAAAAGTCATTTTAGGACCGGATCACTTGGAACCGGACCGCCATCCAAACAGGGCCTTAGGAATTTAGGGACGTGTCAACATGGTATTAGAGCATTTTTACCCTTTTGTGGGTGTTTGATGACAGAAGGTCATTTGTTCTCGTTTCTTTTTACTTCCGCATTCACTCTCTTAGCTCTTAGACTCGGGTTTCGGAGTCCTAGGAATTTGGGGCGTGACAAGATATATATGTAAGTGGGTATCTGTATTATTCGTGAGGATTCCCAAAACTTCTCAAATATTCTTCATCTACTTTAAACTCAATGTACAGACCACTCTCTACCTGTTTCACCCTTACGAACCAGGATTGGATGGTTGTTTTTCTTCTCCTTCCTCTAGTTATCAATCTATACTTAGTAAATGAGGTTTGGTTAGATGAGAGAGGGAGAAAGAGGGGTTGTCGAAGAGAGAGAACCGGAGAGAGATGGCTGGGTCGCAGCTGAACTTGCGACCTGGTGGTGCTGGTTGTCGCCGGTGAGGAGCGGCGGCTGGGTGCAGAGGAGATGAGCCGGTTCTTGGTGGCCGTGGATGTAGCAGTGCGATTCGGTTAGGGATTGATGAGGGTTTGCTGGTGGAGCTCGTTTGAGATGGAAGTTGCGGCGGTTGTCAGTGATGGTGGGCTGGTGGTTCGCGGCGGCGTGGGTCGCCGGACCTGGTGTTGATCGTGAGTTATGGAGGTTAACCAGTCATGAGTTGACCGGACTGAGTCAGGTTGACTCAGTGGCGAGTTGGGCTCAGTTTGAGCTGATTTTAGGAGGGTAGCTCGGCCTCGGTACCGTGTACATTATATCCGAATTTGGTGCGAAACCGTTGAGTGGTTTTCTGGGAATTTCATATTTTCGGAATGATTTTCAGTTTTGTTTTTTGTAGATTTGTTCAAATTTAATTATCGATTACTAACGGGTTTCAACTATATTGAATAGGACGGTAATACGAACGTTTTGACATATTCAAAATATTTTTCGGACAACTTTGGGTGGCGAGCACTATTCACGGCCGGTACTGTTCACGGCGGGACTGTTTGTAAGCGAGTAAATTATGTGGGAATATATATATATATATTTATATATATATATGCATATCTAACACTCATTACTAGTGCGTAGAAAATGCTAATTAATTGCGTTGTATGTTTATAAATAAATATAATTATGAAATTAAATTCCTAGTGGTAGATGGATATCTAGGAATTTTATAGAATTTTTGGAGTACCCATAAATGGATTAAAGAAGGACAAAATTGGAAATTCTTGCGGAAATTAAATAAATTAAATCCTACTTAAATTGGATTAGAGTAGGCGGTCTAGTACCCCTGGGCTTAAAGTAGGATTGTGTAGAACTGTGTGTGAAATTCAAGTCTATGATTTGCCCCGGATTATATGTAATTGAAATTGAGATACAGTAGGGACATAGTGAATATTGAGGGATGTAGAGCCGACGAATAAATTATCCCCTGTTATTTATAGTTTATCGAAATTGAAAATATAAGCTAGGGGATTCACGTAGAACTTAGACACGGTTTCAGTTCCCTTTATAATTTATTTTTCTCCTAAAATATAATGAAGTTGTATTGTGAACTAAATTGTTCTTGAGGTGAATTAATTTGAAACCATTACTGTAAATTAAATTAAAAGCATGCGAGTTATAAGAATTTATTATTATCGGGAAATTTAGAACCTGGATGATATTGAGATAAATTGAGGTAATTTGCTATTATAATTAAATTATAAAGCATGCTTTTAAAAATGGAAATGATTGTATATTGTGGATTGATTTTATAAAAATGGATTGTGGGACATATATTTGTCAGTTGATAAATGTTATACATATTTCATACACCATAAGCATTGATGTTGCATTAGGTGTGGTTTCATGTCTCTTTCATGTATCATTGGTTTAAGTGAGTCTTCCGGGTCATCGCAACAACTGGCCAGGCGGTGTCTCTAGCTAATGGTGGACTAGTAATCCGGGAATCAGGGAGGCGTGGGAGGATTTGATCCGAACACGGTTTGTTCTGTTTCACGAGTCGATATGATCCTCGTGGTTGTGTTACTTTGGCGACATTATACCCGGTGGTCCCATGTTAGATAGGGTGTCGTTGGCATTGTCCTTACATATTATTTGCATTGAGCATTCATTTATTTATATGATTTTTTACATAGTTGATATTTGCTATTATTGAACTGATGGTAATTGTAAACTTATTAGAAATGATGGAAATTAACTCAATGTGAATAAAAGTTAAAACTTTTAAAATTTAAAAGAAAGGAAAACTAATAATGTAAAAATATTAAAACCTAGATTTGTGGAGCCACGATTGACATGTGTTCTATGGTGATTACTTGATTATGTGTGGAAATAGGCTTTGGGGTGAAATTGTTCCCTTTGAGTTGGACTCTAGTTGAGTTGGATAGTGATGTACTGAGACTTCGTTGGGTTAAGTGTGTATATAAATAAAAAGAGATTTTGGTGATTAACTGCCCCTCCCCCGAGTTGGGTGTCTAGTTGCGTTGATTAACGCTTTACAGGGACTTAGTTGAGTTTGTAATGTTCGGCCAGGTAGGCCCTTGAGCATTGGTCTGTGTATGAGGTTATGGAGTGGTCGGTATACTACTCTAGTTGATTTATATAAGAATTGTTGATTTGAGGTCTAACCTGGTATGATAGGTTAGTATCCTTCCATTTTTCTGGACTGTCCTGTGTCATAAGGATCCATTGAATGTAAATTGAGGTACCCATTAGGGTTTGAATTGTCATACTCCCGAGTGGACGTTTGATTGTAATTTCGAGACAGATTGGCAATGTTTGAGGATGGTATTGATCATTTGCTTATGGTATAGAGATATTGTGATCTTAGAGTGTTATGGAGATCTTATGGTGATATTGGTGGTATATAATTGATTTCTTTTTAGTGCATACATGAGGCACACTTTGTTTTTATAGTTTCCTTGACTTAGTCTCGGGTAAGAGACATGATACAGGTTTATGCACACGTAGTGCGATTTGTAGTACCTTAGGTGGATTCAGAGGCATTGGAAGTAAACAGATTTGACCGGGTCCTAACTTTTTCTTAAAAACTGGTTGAATCCTTCGGGGTTCAACATTTTTCTTTAAAAACCCGAGGATTTCAGCATCTGTTTAGGACTAAATGACTCTGGTAACCCTTTCTTATGCCTCAGTAGGTTGTATGAATTGGAGATTTACTTGAGATTGTTGAATCTGATCTAATGACAGAGTTTGTTCACTTAGGTTACTTTCGAGGAATAGATGGTAGCAGTGTGAACCTACCATACCATATGATCAATAGTTGATTTTATAAATTCTCTTTATAATAGGAGGTCTTGGAGAAAAGATCTTTTAAGTGATTTGATTATTTCACTGGTTATTGTGGATGAGATGACAGGTTTGAGGTTATGATTATGAAAGTGAGACCCTCTAGGAATGATTGGATAGCAGTGCTTTATAGGCGTTGTGGTTTAGTTGTGGGCGTGATTTTAGTTATTCCTTTTCGGCAGTCCTAGCGAGTGACCTATTTACCTCCTAGGAACCTTGAGCAGCGTGCTAGGTGTACGGTATGATAGATACTTAGTATGGTTGTATCTCTAGAGAATAGTGGAGTTCAGATTTGTTGTCTATAGGCCTAGGTGGTAGGCTTAGTTATTTACAGGATGTTATATATATATGGTTGTTATATTGTCGTTGATATGTTGTTCTTCTGATATTCGTAGTAGATTTGAGGCTGTAGATGAGATTATTTGGGGGTCTCTATTTGGCGAGGGTGCCACATGAGACAATTGACCGACCTAGGATAGATGCATGCACACGGGATGGTTATCGTTTTCTAGACGGCTATGAGTGTGATGTTTTGATATTTTTGGTGAGTCCCCGAGGTTGTGCTCCCCCCCACACAGGTTGCAGGTTTGCAGGTGGTCGCAACACGGTTTATGCTCGACAGCGACGATACGGGTGATTTGGGATGGTATTTTTATTCCTCCTTCCGTAATCATATTCATGTATTCTTTTATTCTCTTAGGAGCCAGGTTGTTGGCAAATTCCCTTGTATTGTATCTCTATTCTGTGTATTTATTATTTTTGGGGTGCCATTGTATCTGTTCGGCACTACCATTGAAGTTTTTGTATTCTTATTCGAGCTTGGTGGCTCAGTCGGTATTTGTTGTTTTGGGGTGCCTTTATACCTTTTCGGCATCGCCAAGTGGTTTTCTTTATATTTTCATTTGAGCATTTGAGGCTCTATTGATTTTAGAGGGGTTTGGAGAGGTATTGGTGTTCTTTTCCATTACCTCAACCCTACTAGGTTTCTGGAATATTGGGCTACGTGCCACTGTTTCTATTTCTGTTATTATGGGCAGGTTCCTGTGTTGTGTTGTTTTCGGGTTGTCCGGAGGTTCCATTTTTAAACGGAACTCTGCCGGATTTTCGTTAGAATTCTTTACTGAGTTTCCATCACCCAAGTGACATGGAATACTTCATTTTCACTCCTATTCCATGTATTTCAGTGTTATCGTTGATTTTGGTTGTCATTTTCAGTGACGTCATACCTCAGGATTCGCTGATTCTCCAGACAGGAGTCTCAGGAATAACGGGGCGTGACAGGAAAGATTCTGGATGGGTGTCTGAAAAGGCAAAGCAGAACTATGTAAATTTAATTTACTATTTTGGAACACCCTTTCTAGACCAACAATATCTCATATATGCGTTTACTTTGTCTCCTATTATGACTGTATACATGAACCATCAATAATTTGTGTGGGCATATATATATATATATATATAGATACATATTTACATAGATATATATAGTAATACAAAAATAATAGTATATTAACATAGCAATGTGATCAAATTGTGTCGGTACGATTTCATTTTCAACATTTGATGCCAATCTTGTGAACCTCTTTGAAAGGCCATTTGTCTCTCCTAGTTGTGATTAATTTTCTAATTTCAAGTGCTAACAACATAGCTGGATGTTGACTTGCTTCTTATATTGATCTATAATAAATTTGTATATATATTCTATATATCAAAAGATAATTTTATTAATGCATGTGATGAGAAAATTGAACTGTCATTCTCATTAGAGAATTTGTGTTCTTGAGAATTTAAAAGGTTTGAAATTGCTGCATACCAAGAGAATCAACCAAAACAGGAAGCTTTGTGAACTTGACTTCCCTTTGGGGTTGATTGATTTCCTTTTGAAAATTGGTAATTGGTAATCTGAGTTTTGTAAAAGAGGATCTGTCCTTTTTCTATGTATTTGTGATTTCTTGATTTCAAAGACACGTTTTCTGGGGTGTGCTGGTGGGGGAATAGCTTCTGGTGGAGTGTAACACCCCGTTTCATTTTCCCTTATTTCTGAATTATTTCCGATTTATTTTCGGTGATGACGTCACTTGTTCATGACGTCATGGTTACTCTGTGTATTTTATGAGTAAATTTTTCGCGTTTACGCTTGGATTCGATTGCGCGACTTGGCGATCATTACCTTAACGACTTTGTGGAGTATCGATGATGACTATGGGACTGGACAGTAATGTTTAGTATATTCGGACTTGGTGAAACGTTTACGTGTGTTCTAATTATCGACTACGTGATTGAGTTGTGACGATTGACAGCTAGTGTTGTCGACTAAATGGATTTGCTTCGACGCTTGACGCTTAAGGCTTCGACTCAGTGATTTGAGTTCGGTAGTTAGTGCTTTAGGGGTTTGACCTTTTTGTTTCCCCTAGTTATGGGGTTATTACGTGCCTTGTTTAGCTGACGTGCTATGTATTTGTACTTACGTGTTTTGTTTGTTTTATGTTATTATTTCTTCGTGTGTCTAAGTGCTTCTACGTGTTGATGTAGCTGTATTTGATTATTATTTTGAATTCTTTTCGCGCCCTAGTTATTTGTAGTTATTCGATGGATCTTATGCGTACCCAATGTTCCGGTGGTTGGGTTTCACACCTTGGACCATTTATTTTAGTTTACTTTATTTATTCGGCGTTGCGATTTGAATCGAAGTTGTTAAGGACGCGTTTGGTTCGTGGGCTTTATTGTTAGGGGCTACGCGGTTTAGTTTCCAACGATTGAGTTTAGTGCTTTGACTGGGCTACGACCATTGATTTTAGGAGTCTCGATGAGTTCAGATTTTATTCGGGGTTTCGGTGATTGGTTTCGTAACCCGGAATATTTATTCGGGCTTATATTATTTGGTTGGCGTCTTGTGGACTTACAGGTTCACGTGTTATTAATTGGAGGCTCCTGATATATTTTGGGATTATCGGGTATCCCGTTTATTTTTCGAGTTCGCGTGAGATACGTTGCGAGTCGATTCGGGATTTATTTTATTTTATATCCGACTATATAGCCGAATTATTAATTTCAGACTTTATTAGTTATTCGGAGTACCGTGGGGCTTTTGGTGATTTAATTGGTGGAAGAGTTTTGTACCCGGAGTACTTGTTTAAGCTCGTATTATTATTTGGTGACTCGTGAATTTTATGGATTCACGTGGTATTATTTGGGAGTTTCGGTATATTTTTGGGGTTTATTGTACACGTATATATTATAAGTAAAATTATATATATACGTGAGTATTTATTGGGAATATATATATATATATATGTATGGTGAGAAATGTTGAATTATTATTGCCTAGTAATTAAAATATGCAATAGTAATTATTTATTTGTTATTAATCAAAGTGGGCAATTATATATATATATATATATATATATATATATTAATGGAAAATGGATATATATAATATATATATATAAATAATATATGTCTTGGGGATTTAAGTGTGAATTGACAAGACATGAGAGTCACTAGTGCATTTATGGTGAATTAGAAAGTTATTTTAGCAATTATGAAAAATGAGATAGTCACTTGTGTAATTATGCTAAGTATGAGAGTTGGTTTTGCAATTTACATATATATATATATATATATCTGGTGAATGGCGTGTGGCAGAGAGAAACCCAGCGTCTTCTCGATCCTTCTTTTGCGACCGACCATATTTATCTTCTTTCCTCTTCATTTGGCACTCGTTTTCCTCTACCCCCATCTTCATCATTTCTGTCTTACAGAAGAGAGAGAGAGAGAGATGGGTTGTCGAAGAGAGAGAGAACTGAAGTTGGATGGCTGGGTCGCAGCTTAAATCGTGATTTGACGGTGCTGGGTGTCGCCGACGAGGAGTGGCGTCCAGGTGACGGTTCGCAGTGGTGGCCATGATTGGCGGTGCAGTCGTGAGCAGGAAGGTTGGCAGTGGTGGTCGTCGGAATCCATGGTGATAGAGAGAGAGAACCTGATGGATTTAAGCTCAGCCTAGGGTTACGGCCAGAGGTGAGTTCGCCGGAGTTTCGAGGCGGCCATGGCTGAACTGGATGGTGGTAGTCGCGCGGCGACTTGGTGGTGGACAGTGGCGCAGTTCGCGCCTTTGATGGTGCGCCAATTTCGGTTTTGGCCCGACCGAGTCGGGTTGACTCAGTGGCGAGTCGGGCTTGGTTTGGGTTGATTTTCAGAGGATAGCTCGGCCTCGGTACCGTGTACGTTATATCCGAAATTGAAGCGAAACCGTTTAACGGTTCTCCAGAAATTTCAGATTTTTGGTATGAATTTCAGTTTCGTTTTTTGTAGATTTGTTCCGAATTAATTATCGATTGCTAATGAATTTTAATTATATTGAATAGGGCGTTAAGGCGGTCGTTTCAACATATTAAAAATAATTTTCGAACGACTTTGGGCGGCGAGTACTATTCACGGCACGGCGGGACTGTTTGTAAGCGTATTTAATTAGGTGGGAATTTTATATATATATTTTATTGTTAGTCACTAAAATACCCAAGAGGGGGGTGAATAGGGTTTTAAAATAATTTCTAACTCCTTTTTATTCTTACTAAAACATGCAACAAGGTTCAATATTAATTTACAAGGTAAAATATGCAATGAATGATTTCACTTAAATTCAACAAGCTATTTACCACAATATAAATTAAGCATGCATGAACATAAAGTAAAAAGATAGAGATAGAGATATTGACACCGTGATTTTTACGAGGTTCGGTAACTCCTACTCCTCGGCTCAAAGAATCCCCTTCCTTGAGACTTTCCCAATCCTCACACTATGACTCTTCCTTCAATAGGTGGAATAACAAAACCTTTACAAAAGAGCTAACTAGCTCTTCACACAATCAAGAGAACAATCCTCCCTTGATACAATGGGCTTCACTCACCCAAGATCACAAATTTGTGTATGTAATCAATATATCACTCAAGAAACAAAAACACTCAAAACCCTAAGGTTTTTATGGATGATAGATTAAGATAAGCTCAAGTGTTTTTAGGTGATATTTCAAGAACTCAAGATATATATATATTCTCACAATATATTTTCAATAAGAGAATAGGCTCAAGGCTTGAGTTTAAATCTTCAAAATGATAAGAGTGAAAAGCGAGATTTTGCTATCAAAAGATTTTTCAGAAGATGCTTGAGAGAAAATTAGAGATGAACAATATTTGGAAAATTTATCACACAAGAACCTTAGTATTGTTAATCCATATCTCTTTCTTTATATAGTGAACACTAGGGTTTGGAGAGTGTGTCTCACCCTAGACAATATGGAGAGTAGGACCTGAAAATCTGCAAGCAAAATCATTTCTTTTTGGGCAAAAATATTGTTTAGAAATACTTTTCCTTAAAATCCTGAAGCACCCAGTTGACTGCCTACCGGCACCCAGTCGACTGCCTCCATGCTTAGATTTAAAATATTTTTCCCAACGGCTAGGGTCAGTCGACTGCCTCAAGAAGGCCAGTCGACTGCCTCATGAGTCAGTCGACTGCCTTGGACAGGCCAGTCGACTGCCTCAGGCAATAAAAAATGTTCGAAACTCTCTGGTCCAGTCAGTCGGCTGGGTCTTTAACTGCCAGTCGACTGGTCACAGTCAGTCGACTGCCTTGGACAGGCCAGTCGACTGCCTCATGCAGTTAGAATGTTTTATAACTCACTGGTTCATCCAGTCGGCTGGGTCCTTAAGGGCCAGTCGACTGGGTCACAGTCAGTCGACTGCCTTGGACGGGCCAGTCGACTGGGTGACTCCAAAAATTGTTTTCAAGGTCCGTTTTTGATCCGTTTGAGTTCGTTTGATTAATTACTTGAGCTTATAAGATCAATCAATGCATAAGATACCTTGTTACAATATTCTCACCCCGACCTATCTACCCCAGGTCTTGAGTCCAGCTTTTGTTCTTTCTTTGATCTTTTTGTCCTTCTTCGAGTTTGCACTTGAGTTTCCTTATCGCTTGTTGCTTTAGCGATCTTCCCGAAACATTTACCTGTACTTGCTGAAACACTTAGCTCAAGGCCATATTAGTACCAAACACGGTTTTGAATGTTTTGTTAATATCAAAATAAGATTTATTGCTTGAAATGGAATTTCAAAGCCAACAATCTCCCCATTTTTTATGTTGACAAAACATTTCGTATTTGCTCATAATTGGTAAAGTATCAAGTGATACTCCCCCTCAATGTATGCATCTTTCATTTTTATTTTCATTCTCCCCCTTAGGAAATAAATTTTGCAATTTGATATTCATTTACGTAATGCATTGAAGAAAAATAGAAACAACAGTTTTCAATTAATAATTGCAAGATCGGTACATGTTGTTTTACTGCTACTTATTACAAAATAATAAAGCATAGAAATAAAACTAAAGATAACATAAACAGCACACATGGTAACGTCCTATGCTACGCAAAATGGACCTATGGCCAACACAAACAACCTAAACATTCTCCCCCTTTGACGACATAAAAAAGGCGGAGGGTCACGGCGAAGTGCATCCATGGCGGTGGTGATACGGTCGATCTTGTCCTCAAGGTGCTTTATGTCCGCGGCCGTCTGCTTTTGGGCCTCCTCATTGCGCTTCACGATTTCCAAGATTTGGGTAAAAGTTTCGGGATTACCGCCGAACCCAAAATCCGGAATATCGAAATCGCTGCCAAGAGACGGAAATGAGGAAGTCGGAGCATCCGGACGAGGTGCCTCGGGACGAGGAGCGTCGGGACGAGGAACAGAAGGACCGGCTTGGTCCGCAGGAGGGGCAGCCCTAAGAGAGACCAACACTCCATCAGCATTTTTGCCAATGTGCATTTGCTTGAGATGAGTGCGGTCCAGAAAGATTGGATTGTGCTTCGTAGGCTCGTCAGCAAGTGGCACACCGTTCCGACTGAGAAGATAGGATAAATGGATAGGAAAAATAAGTGCGCCTTTCTTCTTGTGACACTCGAGGATTGCCGATATGAAGAGGAAGGCAAGATTGACCTTCCGACCGGTCATGACACAGTAGACAAGGAAAGCTTCCATAATCGACACAAGACTCCGGCTTCCGGACTTGGGCAAAATGGAATATGTGATAATGTTGTGCACAAGTCTAGCCTCAGGAGTAAGCGAGGAAGAAGGAAACTCAGCAATGGCGGTGGTTGATTTATTCACAGAAATAGCCCGAACTGCTTCGAGAGGATCGAAATCACTCGAAGAGTACCAAATAGATGGGCAGTAATAGGAGATACCGCCAGGAGGCAGCCGAAAAACAGTATTGAGTACTGCTTCAGTGATCTTAACAGAGACGCCTCCAACATTGAGCTAAGCATGGTGGAGATAAGACGTGGTTGAGAAGGATTCACCAGATTGGTGTAGAATGCTTTGACAACCCTCGGATAGAGCGGAACATCGAGCGAGAGAAAGAAATCCCAACCCATATTTTGAAAAAGATTGAACGTATTAGCGCCAATCTCTTCGCACAAGGGTTGAGTCACAATGCGACTCCGAGCAAATTTTCGATGAAGGAACTGAGTTTCGAAAAGACGAACACTGTCTTCATCACCGAGAAGAGCAGTCAGAGACATCAGACCAGATTCCGATTCGGAATTAGTGTCCTCATGAACAGGAGACGGAGGTGGAGGCGGTGCAGCCGAAGAGCTTCCACCCCTACGGGCGCGTTTCTTGAGGCGCACGACATTATGAGCCATGAGAGAGAGGAGAATCAAGAAGATGGGAAGCATTTTGAGAAGAAAAATGAAAAGAAAGGGTGAAAACAGAGAGGGAGAAGTGAAATTGTAAAAAAAATATATATGAATATATATATATGGAGATATATAACTGAAAATAAAGAGAGGAGTGGTGATGATGGAGGAGAGGATCGTGGTGTAGTGGGAAAGTGGTTTAAAGATGAGTAAATGGCGTGAAGAAGAGAAGAAATTGGAGAGATCGTGGAGAGAAGACGAAGCAAAAAGAAGAAATAAAAACAATGTTCGCGCAGAGGCGGTCGACTGGCCATATGGAGACAGTCGACTGGCTCATGACCCATTCGACTGGCCAATGTAGGCAGTCGACTGGCTGAAGATAGTTAAAAACACAAAAACTCACTGGTTGATCCAGTCGACTGGCCGTATATGAGGCAGTCGACTGGCCCTCAAAAAAAAATTTGAAATTTTTTTTAAAATTTTGAAAGTCGAGAACGTGGACGAGAATTTGTGAAAATTAACTAATGACTTCAAAATCCATGGCCATTCCTAAGTCCCTACGAATTTTTGAAAATGGTTCATCCGAGAGGGGTTTAGTAAAAATATCCGCCAATTGATTCTTAGTGTCAATAAAAACCAATTCAACGTCGCCTTTAGCTACGTGATCCCGTAAAAAATGATGCCTAATCTCTATGTGCTTTGTGCGAGAGTGTTGAATAGGATTCTTTGAGATACAAATAGCACTAGTGTTATCACATTTAATAGGTACGCGATTGAAAATAAGCCCAAAATCAAGTAATTGTTGCTTAATGTAAAGAGTTTGAGCACAACTACTACCGGCCGCAACATATTTGGCTTCAGCCGTAGATAAGGCAACCGAATTTTGCTTTTTACTTGACCATGAAACTAACAAGTGACCTAGAAAATGACATGTACCACTTGTGCTTTTTCGATCAACTTTACAACCCGCAAAATCGGCATCCGAATAACTTGTGAGATCAAGTGTAGTACCACTTGGATACCAAAGTCCTAAGTTAATCGTCCCGTTAAGATAGCGAAAAATACGTTTTACGGCTAGCAAGTGAGATTCTTTGGGACAAGATTGAAAGCGAGCACATAAGCATACACTAAACATGATATCCGGTCTACTAGCAGTTAAATAAAGTAAACTTCCTATCATGCCTCTATATTTAGTAATATCAACACATTTCTCATTTTCATCTTTATCGAGTTTAATAGAGGTACTCATGGGAGTAATGGCATGTTTGGCTTCCTCCATACCAAATCGCTTTAGCAAATCTTTAGTATACTTAGATTGGCTAACAAATAAGCCATCCAAGCTTTGCTTGATTTGCAACCCTAAGAAGAAGTTCAACTCACCCATCATACTCATTTCAAATTCGTTTTGCATGTTAGATGCGAAATCCTTGCAAAGGGAAGTGTTTGTTGATCCGAATATAATGTCGTCAACATATATTTGGATAATCAACAAATCATTCTTGACAGTTTTTGTAAATAGAGTGGTGTCAACTTTGCCTTTAGTAAAACCTTTTTGAAGTAGAAAGTCACTAAGCCGTTCATACCAAGCTCTAGGAGCTTGCTTTAACCCGTACAAAGCTTTAGATAATTTGTAAACATGATTTGGAAAACGTTCATCTTCAAAGCCGGATGGTTGTTTCACATACACTTCTTCATCTATAGTTCCATTTAGAAAAGCACTTTTGACATCCATTTGATAGAGAATAAAATTTCTAGATGATGCAAATGCAAGAAGCATTCTAATTGCTTCTAATCTAGCTACGGGTGCAAAGGTTTCATCATAGTCAATGCCTTCCTCTTGATTGTAACATTGAGCTACCAATCTTGCTTTATTTCGAATAATCACTCCATTTTCATCCTTCTTATTTCGAAAAACCCATTTAGTGCCTATTATAGTTTGATGTGTGGGTTGAGGGACTAAATGCCAAACTTGATTGCATTCAAATTGATTTAGTTCCTCTTGCATAGCCATGATCCAAGAATCATCACATTGAGCTTCGTGGAAGTTCTTGGGTTCAATATTGGACACAAAAGCCATGTGATTGCATAAGTCTCTAAGTTGAGATCTTGTGCTAACACCTTGTGAAGGGTTTCCTATGACTTGGTCAAGAGGATGGTTGTGTACAATCCTCCAAGATTTAGGAATGGAGCAAGTCAAGTCATCATTTGATTGATCTCCAACTTTACTCTTATCCATTTGCCTACTTGACGAGTTGGAGATATTGAGATTATTGAAATTATCCTCAATTCCTACAACTTCATCATCATCTAGGTCAACTCTAGGTGAGGGTAGAGGTGGTGATTCATCAAAAATAACATGGATAGACTCTACCATGGTTAAAGTCCTTTTGTTAAAGACTTTAAAGGCTCTGCTTGTTGAGGAATAGCCTAAGAAAATTGCTTCATCCGATTTGGAGTCAAATTTTCCCAAGTTATCTTTATCATTTAAAACAAAACATTTACAACCAAATACCTTGAAATAACCAATATTGGGTTTCCGACCATTCCACAACTCATACGGAGTTTTACCCAATTTCATACAAATTATAACTCTATTTATGACATGACAAGCGGTATTTACCGCTTCCGCCCAAAGACTTCGGGGAAGGTTGTGTTCATTTAACATAGTTCTAGCCATTTCTTGTAAAGATCTATTTTTCCTTTCAACTACCCCATTTTGTTGAGGAGATCTTGGAGCCGAGAGATCATGAGATACACCAAATTCATCACATAATTTCTCTAGATCTTGATTGTCAAACTCTCTACCCCTATCACTTCTAATTTTCTTGATTTTCAAATCTTTTTCATTTTGAATGACTCTATAAAATTTATCGAGAATGGAGTGAGTTTCATTTTTATGAGCAAGAAAGTAAACCCAAGTAAATCTAGAGTAATCATCTACTATAACAAGTACATAGAGTTTCCCGGCCAAGCTAGCCGTTCTTTCCGGACCAAAGAGATCCATATGAAGTAACTCTAAGGGTCGAGAAGTGGTGATATCTTTCTTTCTCTTAAAAGAAGATTTCACTTGCTTGCCTATTTGACATGCACTACATATTTTATCTTTTGAAAAATTAGTCTTCGGGAGGCCTTTGACTAATTCATTTTTAGACAAACGTTGGATGAGGTCCATACTAGCATGTCCTAAGCGTCTATGCCATAACCAACTATTTTCACTCGATGTGACAAAGCACTTAACATCTTGTTCATTTAATTCACATAGCAACATAGTATATAAATTTCCATTTCTCTTTGCATTGAACAATTGCTTTCTGTCTTTCTCAACTATGCATGCATTTGACCTAAAGATAACATCATAACCTTTGTCACAAAGTTGGCTAATGCTAAACAAGTTATGCTTCAAACCATCAACTAAAAGTATGTTATCTATAGCTAGAGAGGAAGATATACCAATAGATCCCATTCCAACAATTTTGCCTTGTGAGTTATCTCCAAAAGTAACGTTTCCTCCTTCATAAGATTTTAAGGTCATGAATTTCGATTTGTCCCCCGTCATGTGCCTTGAACATCCGCTATCAAGAAACCATCTTTCTTTTGAGGCGGTCTTCAAGCACACCTACAAAACAACGTTACGTGACTTTTATTGGTACCCAATCTATTTTGGGTCCATTTTGGTTAGAAAGAGATGCAATAGTTCCTTTCGGAACCCAAATTGATTTAGTTACCAAGTTTTCTTTAGCACGTAGAGATGCAATAGTTCCTTTTGGAACCCAAAACATTTTTGAAACAATTTTCTTCTTCTTTCTTAAAAAACATGCATTTGCTTTGTGACCTCTTTTCTTGCAATAGTAGCATGAAACATGATTGTGATCAATAGAAGTTGAGCATGAAGATTGTTTTGAAAAAGTATGCTTTAATGATTTTCTTTTCTTCAATAAAAGTGCATCTTTGTTGAATGCATCATATCCTAAGCCGCATTTGTCAAAAGAGTTTCTTTGTCTTCCTAACATGATGCTCAAGTTTTCTTTTCCTTTTGTGAATTTTGCTAAGATGTTTATTTGATCATCAATGGTCTTCTTCAACAAAATATTTTCCTCTTCTATCTTCATACTTTTGTCATTAGTTGTATTTATATCAACTATGGTGTGGCAAGTGGAATTACATGAAGATTTAGATTTCTTGAGCAAACTATGTTTTTTTGCTAGTTTTTCAAACTCACCATACAAATTTTCAAATGCATCTTGTAATTCATTATGAGAAAATAATAGTTCATCATATGATAAAATGGAATTATCTAATTCATGTAAATTTAAATGTACCTCATCTTCATTTGCCATGAGACAAAGATTTGCACTTTCCTCACCATTCTCTTCCTCATCCGAATCACAAGAGTCATAATCATCCCATGTAGCATTCATGGCCATTTTGTTTGGCCTTTTATCGTTCTCCTTTTTGGGCTTGAAACACTCATTTCTATAGTGCCCCGGTTTACCACAATTGAAACAAGTAATAGACTCCTTCTTGCTTGTCTCTCCTCTTGGTTCATTGCTCTTTAAGAACCTCTGACCTTTAGCCTTCTTTCGTTGAAGAAATCTCTTGAATTGTTGAGTGATCAAGGCAATGTCTTCATCAACCTCTTCTTCGATTCTCTCATTTGCTTCACTTTTGGTTGAAGCTTGCAAGGCTATACCTTTTCTTGGCTTGGCGTCTTCTTCACGAGATTTCAAGGTAATTTCTCATGTAAGGAGTGACCCGAAAATCTCATCAAGACTCATAGTGCTAAGATCATGTGCTTCTTTAATAGCCGTCACCTTCGCATCCCATTTGACCGGAAGGCTTCTAAGGACTTTGCGTGCCGCATCGGATCTAGGAACAATTCTACCAAGATGCTTTAGTCCATTCAAAATGTTAGTAAAACGAGACATTATAGAATTGATATTTTCATCTTCCTTCATGGCAAATAATTCATATTCATGCATAAGTATATCAATTTTAGATTCTCTAACTTGAGTAGTTCCTTCATAAGTAACTTCAAGTTTATCCCACATTTCTTTGGCCGTGGAGCAAGTAGAGACTCGATTAAATTCATTTGGACTTAAGGCACAATTTAGATTAACCTTAGCTTTGGCATTAAATGAAATAAGTCTACGCTCATCATTATCCCATTCGTTGGGCAATTTGGGAATGGTTTTTCCATCAACTATTTTGGTAATAGTAAAAGGTCCATCAACAATAACTAGCCAAATTTGATAATCAATAGCTTGAAGAAAATCTATCATTCTAGTCTTCCAATAACTATAGTTTGAACCATCAAACCATGGGGGCCTATTGTTTGATTGTCCTTCTACATGAGTGACTATGTTTGAGGCCATGATCGTTCTCTAAGACGGTTAAGTCAAAAACAAGTAGAGATTAGGCTCTGATACCAATTGTTAGTCACTAAAATACCCTAGAGGGGGGGTGAAGAGGGTTTTAAAATAATTTCTAACTCCTTTTTATTCTTACTAAAACATGCAACAAGGTTCAATATTAATTTACAAGGTAAAATATGCAATGAATGATTTCACTTAAATTCAACAAGCTATTTACCACAATATAAATTAAGCATGCATGAACATAAAGTAAAAAGATAGAGATAGAGATATTGACACCGTGATTTTTACGAGGTTCGGTAACTCCTACTCCTCGGCTCAAAGAATCCCCTTCCTTGAGACTTTCCCAATCCTCACACTATGGCTCTTCCTTCAATATGTGGAATAGCAAAACCTTTACAAAAGAGCTAACTAGCTCTTCACACAATCAAGAGAACAATCCTCCCTTGATACAATGGGCTTCACTCACCCAAGATCACAAATTTGTGTATGTAATCAATATATCACTCAAGAAACAAAAACACTCAAAACCCTAAGGTTTTTATGGATGATAGATTAAGATAAGCTCAAGTGTTTTTAGGTGATATTTCAAGAACTCAAGATATATATATATTCTCACAATATATTTTCAATAAGAGAATAGGCTCAAGGCTTGAGTTTAAATCTTCAAAATGATAAGAGTGAAAAGCGAGATTTTGCTATCAAAAGATTTTTCAGAAGATGCTTGAGAGAAAATTAGAGATGAACAATATTTGGAAAATTTATCACACAAGAACCTTAGTATTGTTAATCCATATCTCTTTCTTTATATAGTGAACACTAGGGTTTGGAGAGTGTGTCTCACCCTAGACAATATGGAGAGTAGGACCTGAAAATCTGCAAGTAAAATCATTTCTTTTTGGGCAAAAATATTGTTTAGAAATACTTTTCCTTAAAATCCTGAAGCACCCAGTTGACTGCCTACCGGCACCCAGTCGACTGCCTCCATGCTTAGATTTAAAATATTTTTCCCAACGGCTAGGGTCAGTCGACTGCCTCAAGAAGGCCAGTCGACTGCCTCATGAGTCAGTCGACTGCCTTGGACAGGCCAGTCGACTGCCTCAGGCAATCAAAAATGTTCGAAACTCTCTGGTCCAGTCAGTCGGCTGGGTCTTTAACTGCCAGTCAACTGGTCACAGTCAGTCGACTGCCTTGGACAGGCCAGTCGACTGCCTCATGCAGTTAGAATGTTTTATAACTCACTGGTTCATCCAGTCGGCTGGGTCCTTAAGGGCCAGTCGACTGGGTCACAGTCAGTCGACTGCCTTGGACGGGCCAGTCGACTGGGTGACTCCAAAAATTGTTTTCAAGGTCCGTTTTTGATCCGTTTGAGTTCGTTTGATTAATTACTTGAGCTTATAAGATCAATCAATGCATAAGATACCTTGTTACAATATTCTCACCCCGACCTATCTACCCCAGGTCTTGAGTCCAGCTTTTGTTCTTTCTTTAATCTTTTTGTCCTTCTTCGAGTTTGCACTTGAGTTTCCTTATCGCTTGTTGCTTTAGCGATCTTCCCGAAACATTTACCTGTACTTGCTGAAACACTTAGCTCAAGGCTATATTAGTACCAAACACGGTTTTGAATGTTTTGTTAATATCAAAATAAGATTTATTGCTTGAAATGGAATTTCAAAGCCAACATTTATATATATATATATATATATTTATCTAGCACTCACTAATAGTGCGTAGAAGATGCTAAGTAGCCCCGTTGTATGATTATGGATAATAAATGCATGAAATTAAATTCCTAAGCGGTAAATGAAATTTAAGAATTTTATAAAAATTCACGAAAATACTCATAGTCGAATAAATGAGGTTGGGAATAGAAATTCCCTGGGAAATTAAATTAATTAATTCCCTGAAATTTTTTAAGAAATTAAATCCTATTTTAAATTGGATTAAACTAGGTGGTTTAGTACCCCCGGACTTAAAGTAGGATTTTATAGAATTTTGTGTGGAATTAGAACCTGTAATTAGCTCCCGGATTATATGTAACTGAAATTAAAGTACAATGGGAGCGGGGCATATTTGATATCGAGGGACGTAGGGCCGGTTAATAAATATTCCTCTACTATTTATGTTTTATTGAAATTAAAAATATGTTAGGGGATTTATGAGAACGTGGAACGCTGAAACTTAGACACGGGTCTAATTTCCTTTTATTTGTATTTCTCGTAAATTATAAAGAAATGAAATTGTGAATTTAATCGTTTAACTTCCCCTGAGGTGGGCTCTATTAGCCGATGATTATTGGGACTTAAATTATAAGCATGCTGGAATATAAAATCTATAAAGATGGGGTAATTAATAACCCGATTATTTCTGTGATATAATGGAAATTGATTTACTGTATATTTGAAATTGTGAAGCATGCGTGGTATGAGATTGTTTGGCTTGTATGCTGTGTGATTGAGCAAATTAAATTCATATGGAGGCATTTGGCATTCATATAGCACCATGTTATATATACATTGTTTCGGTGCACATTGCATGCCTCATTTATATCATGTGCATGTCTGGTTCGTTTGGAATGTCGCAACAACTGGCCAGGGGTGGTCTAGCACCAGGGAGCTAATAACTCTCAATTCTCTAGACATTTGGGGGTGAGGGCTTGCGCCTCACTTGCCGGTTCCCGGGCGGGCTTGTGGTCCCCGCACTTTCTTTGGAGACGCCCACCCTTCCTGTTGTGGGTTTGTTGCCCCAGCAGTGAACGGTTTGGGATTCCTGGATATTAGTGGCTAGGGCTGCATTGGAGTTGCATTGGCATGGCATCCATATTGGGCATTTATTGGATATGTGCTTGCCTGTTATTATTGATTATCGATATTGAGTATGTGATGTCTGAGTTGTAATTAAATACCTGTATTATTCTCTTGGGCGCTAAGGCGCGGTGTTTGTAATTAATATTTTAACTGTGGTTAAATTATAATGATTATTTAAAGATTTAAAATTGTAAAGAAAGAAAGAAAGTTTGACGATAATAAAAATCTAGATTAGTGGAGCCACGATTGACATGTGTTCCAAGTGGTTACGTGGATATATATATATATGAAAAGGTTTTGTTAATTAATTGTTTTCCCCTTAAGTTGGAATTGAGTTGAGTTGGCTAGTCGTATATTGAGACTTGGTTGTGGTTGTGCCTTTGGCCACATAGGCCTTTGTGGTTGGTGATTAGTGTTATCACTAGATGATTATTAGACCACTTCGGTAGTGGGGAGAGTTGTTCAGGTTAAAGGTCGGGTAAGACTCGTTAGTCTGACTTTGTTTCTCTTGGCTGTGTATTTTGAGCTTGTCGCTCACCCTTCCACTTTAAAAGTGTTTCGAGTAGTAAATGGTTTTTAGCCGTGTGCCTCGAAAATCTCCTTTCCAACATGTTCTGGTAAAGTTAGTGGACTCTGGACATGGTTTGTTCCATTCTTCAGACTCGGGGTCAGTTCTGAGATCTAGATATGTTTTTAGAGCTTGATTATTTAAGTTTTCCTCCTAGTTGTTCCGAGGAACACTTGAATCCCGGTGTTGGTTTGGTAACCTTTGAGGATTTGTTTATAAGCTTCTATATTAAGTTGAAGGTCTTAGAACCTGTTTCGAAATAAGTTTGATTGTGACTTTGAGGTGATATTGAGAAGTGAGATTAAGTTAAGCGCACATAGTGCGATTCTTAGTGTTTGGTTGGGTTAGGAGACATTGGAACCAAATATGATTTGACCGGGCCCTAACTTTTTCTTAAAAACCGGTTGAATCCTTCGGGGTTTAACATTTTTTTTTAAAAACCCGAGGGCCATGGCATCTGTTTGGGACTAAATGACTTCAGTAACCCTTTCTTGCGCCTTAATAGGCGGTATGAGTTAGAGGTGACCTTGTTGATCTGTACCCTTTTTAGTGCCTCGATAGGCAGTGTGAGTTAGAGATAGTTCGGTTGGTTACCGAATCCGTTGTGGAGATAGTACTTTCCCTTTTTGTGTTTCTTCGAGTGAACGGGTTGGTTCACTGGTTGTTGTACGTAGATGAAGGGTTATTCCTTTTCGGTAGTCCTAAGGAGTGACCTATTTACCTCCTAGGAACCTAGAGTAGCGTGCTTGGTGCACGGTATGGTGGATAGTTAGTCTTGTTGTATCTCTAGATGAGAACGAAGTTCAGATTGTTTGTCTATAGGCCTAGGCGACAGGCTTAGTTAGGTTTAGGACGTTATATATATATATATATGTACGTAGATATATGTGGTGTTTATATTTTCGTTGTTATGTAGTTCGTATGAGTTTCGTAGTTACTCGAGATTAGTGATGAGGTTATTGACGGGGTCTCGGATTGTCGGGGTACCATATGAGATAATTGACTGACCTAGGATAGATGCATGCACACGGGATGATTAACATTTTCTAGACGACTATGAGTGTGATGTTTTGATATTATGGTGAGCCCCCGAGGTTGTGCTCACCCCCACAACAGGTTGCAGGTGGACGCAGTAAGGCTTATGCTCGACAGGGACGACACGGGTGATTTGGGACGGTAGTTTTGTTACTCCTTCCGTAGTTACGTTTGTATATTCTTTTATCCTGTTGGGAGCCAGGTTGTTGGCAGATTCCCTTGTATTGTATTTCTATTCCGTGTATTTATTATTTTCGGGGTGTCTTTGTATCATTTCGGCACTACCGTATGATTCTCTGTATTCTTATTTGAGCTTGGTGGCTCAGTGAGTGTTTGTTGTTTTTGGGGTGCCTTTATACCTTTTTGGCATCGCCATTTGATTTTCTTTATAATTTCATTTGAGCATTTGGGGCTCTATTGATTTTAGAGGGGTTTGGAGAGGTATTGGTATTCTATTAGGTTTCTGGAATGTTGGGCTACGTGCCATGGTTTCTATTTCAGTTATATTGGGCAGGTTTGCTTGTTGTGTTGCTTTTGAGTTGTCCGGATGTTCCAATTACAAACGGAATTCTGCCGGATTTTCGTTAGAATTCCTTTACAGAGTTTCTATTATTCAGGTGACATGGAATACTTCATATTCATTCATATTCCATGTATTTCGATGTTATCGTTGAATTTGGTTGTCGTTTTCTATGACGTCATACCCCGGGATTCGCTGATTCTCCTGATTGGAGTCTCAGGAATAACGGGGCGTGACATGGAGAGTTGTTAAAATTGCTATTAAAATTGTTAAAATTATTTTCTGAGGATTGTACTTTTACTAGTATGTGCATTGTGAAATTAATTATGTTTGTCAAATATGTTTTATTGTAGGAGGAAATGAAGGAGAAATTTGCCCAAGTTTCAAACAACTTTGATGGTACCATTTTAAGCACAAATGATGTGGAGATATTGTTTGAACACATGGGTGTTAGGAAAGGATATCCAAGTGGGCTTGGATATGGCTACATTGTTCCTAATTGAAAGCGTGCATCATCATCTTACGACGAAGCGTCTCGGAAAAGGTTCGAGAGAGGTGAAGAAAGAGTTGAGAAATTGGAGGGGGAAGTGGCAAATTTGCGGCTGCAACAGGAAAACAAACAAAATGTTAGAGATGTTGGTTGCACAAAATCAACAGCCACCACCATGGTTCAACAACTATTAGCAGCCACCACCATGGCAGTATCAACAATCTTCAGCACCGCCATGGTTCCAACACTCTCAGCACCACCACCGACAACAACAGTTGCCACTGACACCACCGCCGCCACTATCACGTGATTGCCAAATGATTATAGTTAGAGAGGGAGTGATCACTTTTGTAGGAAGTTTGAACTAATTTCTAGACTATTTGTCTTCCTTTTTTTGGTCATGAAACTCTTTTAGTGCTGGGAAGCTATTAGGATGGTTAATTTTTTTTTGAACATTTTGCTTTCTTGTAGGTGTTGGATGGAGCTTCTTTTTTGTTTTGTACATGTTGTTCCTCTATAGGTATTGCTTTAATGTAAACATCTAAATGGATTTATGAAAGTTTATTATTTTATTGTATTGTGCCAAATTTATATTTGTTATTTATTTTACGAATCAGGTATTTACAATTTTATGATTCATATTGGAAATGGTAACATGGGAAAAATGAATTATTAGTGACAGTTAAAATACTTATTTGAGACACTCCAAAACGGTGGAAAAAAAATATTTGTGACGGAATAATATAACAAATAGTGACACTACCTACCGTCCCAAAAAGTCACTCATTAGAGACGGTGTCATTAGTGACGGTATAAATCGTCCCTAATAGTAAATTAAATAGTGACACTACCTACCGTCCCAAAAAGTCACTCATTAGGGACGGTGTCATTAGTGACGGTATAAAACGTCCCTAATAGTAAATTAAATAGTGACACTACCTACCGTCCTAAAAAGTTACTCATTAGGGACGGTGTCATTAGTGACGGTATAAAGCGTCCCTAATAGTAAATTTAATAGCGACGGTCTATACCGTCACTAAAACTTCTTTATTAGCGACACTCCAAAAATACTGTCCCAAAAGAGTAGCTAAGACGTTTTTTTTAAGCACGGTCCATGATGACTTTTAGCCACAGTTTTAGGACTTTTAGAGACAGTTTTGACCGTCTCAAAAATCATGATTTCTTGTAGTGTATTATTTGTTGAATTTTTGAGATTTAATGGATAACAATTAACAAGTATAATTTTTTCTTCTCTTTTCTAAATTAAAAAAAAGTAAAACCTCTTGTTTGTCTATATTTAGAAACAATTTTTTTATGACATTTATTTTTGCTCAAGTTGTGTGGAGATGATTTGATAAACTATAGCAGTGGAATATGGATTTGATTACCTATAGTAGTGAAATATTCTTTTGTTTGTTATTGAAAATTAGCAATTTATTTTAAAATAATTTTTATCAATTTTTGTATTTAGTATCTTATGTCCTTCTAGAAATTTTTTGAGTCCAACCCTCAACATCAAGATAATTATATTTTTCTTTTCAAAAAAAGAAAAGAAAATATAATTATATTTTTTTAGATAAGAATTAACTGAGAAAAAAAAAGCACATTGGAAGAAATGTCATATTAGTGATGGTAAAAGTCAATTATGCAATATTTTTCTTCAAAAAACACTCAAATAAGACTCATTTATTCAGGAAGATTGTTAATTTCATGATTAAACACCCTAAAGTCAATATATTTTTTTTGCGAAGAAAATTTATTCAGTGATGTAATATTTAGCTAAGTGGTGATTCATTCTCGAGCAAGTAAACGCAGCAACATATCTTTTCATCGAGACAACGAACAATTCTGTAGTCTCTCTCTGTATCGCCGCACTTCTGTTCACATACCTCTTGACCACACGGCGAAAGTTCAAAAATATAATAATCAGAGTAACATTTTTGTTGCATGGTACCTGAAAAATATAAACAGAATGGCATGCATGCAAAGTAATCAATCAGTAGCCAAGAAAAGGAAACATAAAATACATGTATATATGTATTTATATTGTATAGGTATATTTCAAATGTAAATATGTTTCTATTTTTTTTTTCCTTTTTTTTTGATAAAAATATCAATGAGAAGGACAAGCGATTAGACAATACAAAGGATATAGAAAATTGTATCTCTAAAGAGAACAAGGAAAAGCACCAAAAGGAAAGAAAGAACCTTTAACTCTTCGGTGTGTTTGATACACTTATTTATCACTTAATTCTAAAAAGATTCAGTACTTATTCTCGAAGTGTGTTTCACAAAAAAATTGAGCATCATTGAAAGTATTAAGTGCCACTTAAAATAAGGTAAATTTTAATTGACGGAGTCATCACTTAACACTGCAGTTTGAAAACTGAAAATTTATAAAAATATCATAAAATATAACTTTTTTAAGCATCATTTAAAACCTTCAGTACTTAAAATTTAGATCTTAAAATTTTCAATATTTAATTTTCAATTTTATCAAACAGCCCAATCATCTTTGAAAGTTTTGATATCAACTCACACTAGTTTTTATTATTTATAGATATATATATGGTATAATTAGTGTAGATGGTGGTAATGTCAAATTAATGAAGCACGGACACGGATGTGGGACATGGATACGACACGACACGATAAATTTTAAAAAATAGGACACGACATGCCTCGAACATGTCTATAAAAAATCATATTTTTTGTTTATATAAATATACAGATTATATTGCACAAATATTCCATTTATTATTTTTAATAATGAGAACCAAATAAACTTACAAACAAAAATTAACAAATAGGTTAAAGAGAAATATCTGACATGTTCAAAATTCTTCATTCTACTATTAGGGGTGTTTAGGAACCGAACCGGAACCGGCAGTAAGGTTCGGTTCCATAGGAGTTTGGTTCCGGTTTCGGTTCCAAAATTCCAGGAACCAGAAATTTCGGTTCGGTTCCGATTTCGGCCCCGCGGAACCGAACCAGAACCGATTTATTATTATTATTATTATTATTAAGCAAAAAGACTAGCAATAAGCCTCCACTAGTTTCAGTAACAGTACAAATCCAAGCTACTTTTTTTTATTCCACTAATTATATATTTTGTTTTGGGTTTGCTTTAATTCTAATACTCTAGTTTATAATTATATTATCTTATAAAATTGAGATTTTTTTAAAAAAATAAAAAAATAGAAGGAACCGGAACCGAACCGATTTTTCAGTTCAGTTCCTTCCCTTTTTGGTTTCGGTTCCGATTTTTCAGGAACCAAAAAAATCTGTTCGGTTCCGGTTCCGTCTGGAACCAGAACCGGAACCGGAACCGGTTTGAACAGCCTTATCCACTATCATCGAAGAAATGAATCTCTCCCAACATCTCACACTTTAGTCTCTCACTCGTTATATTATGAAAACTTTCTTGATAGAAGACGAAGATTGGAATGTACAAATACAAAATTTTCGAATCTTTGTGTGATTTTTTTTTTTGTTTGAATGGTAAGATGATTTTATAAAATAAGCAAAGGCATAGGCTTACAAAATGCTAAGGGGCAAAGAGTGTTTAAATAAATAGCTGATCCAAAGAATTTCAATATAACATATGATAAAACAAGTTAAATTTACAAACGTCCTCTACATAATTGAGAACGTCTATTGATACAATTACATGAAGTATATATATACAATATACGTGAAAGGAAATAATTTTTACATAAATGAATATGAACAGTACATAACAAATAACATATGCAGTGGCAATACAAAATAACAAATTAAATATCATCTAAAGTGCTACAAAAGACTACAAAAATTGAGTCAGTAATGAAGGTGTTAATTCTGAGGACATCCAGCAAATAGTAAGTCCATCCTCTATATATCTTCCTTTGACCTCTCTATGATGAGCTTGCAATCTCAAGTCTCTTCCTGTATATACACTTACTTGAACTTGATATATATATATATATATATATGAAGGCAAGCTTCATCCTTATGGCATGATCTCTCCCTCTTCTATATCAATCATCTCCTCATCCTCGTCAAAATCGTCCTTCTTCAAAAACAAGCCGAACTCCTCCAATACGTTAGCTGATTCGAACACTGTTAGATTCTCAAAGTATCTGCCAATGTTCGAATTGTCCTCAAACGAGACAGTCTTCTTCATCTGGAACGAAAGTATCAGATTAATTTCCTTTTTTTTTTTTTTTTTTAAAGGTAGCATATATAAGTATCAGATTAATTTCAATCTAAGAATCCGAGTCAAATATTTAAAAAATGTAATTTAGCTAAGGGAAAGAAGAAACGCAATAAAAAACAAAAATAAACCTTCAGCAAAGAAAGTCGGGCAGCTGCTCTCTGTTTCTCTAGCTGTATTTTGCGCTCAATAGTTATCATATGCATACTAGGACTCGATCGAGCTTTGATTCTGGTGTTATCTGCAAACAACAAGATTACCCGTTCATTTTGTTTCAATTATAGAAACAAAAAATTGAACCTATTGTGCTAAACAAAAAACTTATATATATCTAAAACAAAATTATAACAGTCAAGTTTGTCGAATAGTATGGAGTTTATAATCACCTTTGTCTTGCAGCCTTCCCTTTTCCTGCTGCATCTTAACCCGACCAGCTTCATCAGCCTAAATGAATAGACAACTAGCTCAGTTAATACCAATATTTTACACACTAGATCATAGCATCATACTTTGGCACTCGAAATATTTTTATTAAGAATTAATGTACTTACATCATGAAGTTCCGAATAACACTGCTCAGCTTTCGAGATATTGCTTGCATAGCAGCTCTTTAGCATTGTAGCACGGGTATCCGCATTGTGGGACAGTTCAACATCTACAAGAGGAGTTCAACAAAAACCAAATAAACAAACAAATGAGTATCATTTCATGTATCTAAATAGATAGAAGCTAGAAATATACACAACAAATATAGAAAATGCCAACACTTCTGTCAAAGTATCTTAGCTTCGATAGAAAGCTAAATTAACTACCATTTTAGAAACCAGTGAGCCAACCAATATGCAAGTAAAATAATTGGTGTGTGTCTTAGGCAAAGGTCTGTGGCTAAAGTAACCTATGTGAACACTTCAAAACCAGGAATTGGCTTCTGAGCATAACTAGACTCTTACTATTTATAGGAATATAGATACATGTAAGTGTATATCTGAATAGACCCGAAGGGATTTTTTTTTCCGAGTAAACGCCCCAAGAACGATACATGTAAGAGCTGTTGAAGGAAACATTATCAATAGAAATCAGAATCACTAAAAATAAAAATATCTTCAATATAATTTAAGAACGAATTCCTCTTTTTCTTTCTGTTACCTCATATTTCTTCATGTTTCTTTTAACAATTGCATAGCAGGCACAATCTCAAATGGCTTATTTCCAATTATTTATTCACCGGAAAAAAAAGGCTTATTCCCATGAGCAAGCCTAACGAAGAAAAGCATATAAAAACAGAATGAAAATAGCTAGCAAGCAAATCTTCAGTGACTTCACAGTTCACATTCTTGATTCATGAAGAGCAATAATTAGGCTCTTTGTTTAGGTTAATTAACAAATAAAACAAGCTCAATTTTAAGGAATCTTCACTTATTTCTCTATGTGAAAACAACTTCAAATTAGCTACTGGAAAGAACCATTAAAGCAAAAATATTAATTTCGAACACTTTGTACCTTTACGGACCATCTTTTGTAAGGACTTGTGGCAACAGATTTTCGTGACTTTAACAGGCTTTTCGTGCATCTGGAACAGATACGATTCAACCGATTAATACTAAAGAAAAGGCCAAAAAAGATCAAACACAATGTTAAAAATAAGAAAGTTAATGTTAGCAGACAAATCCTTTATCAAGTCTCCAACATATTAAAAAAAATCTAATCCCAAGTACGATCTCTCTGATACCTAAACCCCAAAGAGATCATTTTTTGAGAATGTTACACAAACCGACCTCACAACTTGTGTAATGTAAAGTCGCAGACTTGCGGAGGGGCAGGGATTCGAACCCACACTCGGTACACTGGATACAATTCGTCCAGGTATCGAAGGTTTATCCTACCAACCAACTCCGCTACGCCCGCGAGAGCAGTCTCCAACAGATTATACAATCACTAGATTGCTTAATTTTGATCATTGAATTAAATTTCAATATATGTGCCCTATTAATATTCTCATTACCATTTTTTTAGCAGTGACCGTAGTTGCTATCTTCAACTTCAAGGACCGAATAGGAGCGCAATTCGGCTTCCTCAATACAATTCTCATCTTTTTTATTGCAATGACCAAAACAGCAATAGAAGTAACCAATCACTGCAAAAAAATATCTTTCACTATATTAGCACCAAAAACAAGTATTAAAAACAGGCTGATTTTCCCAAAAATAAAATAAAAAATTGAACAACGGGGATGAATATTTGTTTGTTACCTAATTTTTTTCTTCAAAGCAGGAAAGTCAAAATTACCGTAAAAGATTGAGAAAAAAAAAAACATAAAATAAAAAGTATCTGACAGATCAACAATCTGTAATATATATGTTCTTGAAGGTTTATATAATCTGATTACCGAAGATTAAAAACAAAATACAAAAAATAAAACTAAAATCACCGCAAAATTGAAATCAACTTAGAGGAAAGAAGAAACAAAATTTGAAAAATCGGAAACTAGGGTTTCAATGGGAAAGCAGAGGGAAAAAAAAACAAAACTACTTTTAAAAAAAAAAACCAAAACTAATATCAACGGAAACTCAAAACTTACCAAAATCAAGGTCGTGTCAATCTTGACTGGAGATGAAGGAGGAACTGAATATTAAGGAATGGATTTAAAGAGAAAATAAGTAAAGTGTTTGGGTGGATATAATGCGTGGAACTCAAGCTATTATAAACAGTACTATACTACTGTGAATTTTTTATTTTTAAATTATATTTTATTTCAAAAAATAAGTACAGTTAAACTCCACTTCTATAACTTGATTATTAATTAATTATATTTATTATGAATTTGTATAAACAATCCTGGATTATATAAACTACTTATAAATACAGTTAATTATTCATTAATGGAATTTTAGTTTTAATATATATTGTTTTATTTTATTTTATTATGTTATATTTTAATTCTTCATTCAGTTGATACATGTCAACATTCCTAAATTATTTAAATTACTGATGAATAATCCAGTATTAATATTTCAATACTGTTTTTTTTCAATTTTAGTTTATATTTTAATTTTAAACCTAATTGTACTCAAACTCTCCAAGAGTCCTATTTAATTAGTATTTGAGTGTTTTAATAGTTTGTTATGTAATGTTTTAACATGTCATTTATAGAAGTGTCTTAATAAAATCCAAACGTAATATTGTAGAAAAGACTAATTACAATTTACACCTTCCATTATATTTCAACCAATTATATGGAGTTATTTGGAGTCTAAGTGTGGTCTTTAAATTAAACTTTACTTCCGCCAAGCACACTTGCTTTTAACTAACATCAATTCACTTCAATTTCAAATATCTATACAAAACAACATTCTTCATATTGGGAAAAAAATTTGTAGTACTTACTACGTATTTATGTCCTATATATACTGAAATAATTAGAGACAGAAAATCCATGACAAAATAAAAATATGCATCACTTTTGCCTTCTTAATTACTTTTTGTTATTGTATTGGTCGTGTTTGTAATAAATATACCCTTCAAACTAACCTCCACAATGGTCAACACTCATGTCATCTGTTTTTCAGTGATAAAATGACTATAATACCCCTAATTGTTTGCTAAGACATTTATGCTCATCCAAATTCATGTGAAAAATATGTTTGCCCTCACATAAAAAGTTTTTAAAGAAATTGCCCTTTTCTACATGTCTCTCTCTTTGGGTAGAATATAGTGGGAGAGCCTTTTTTTCAATTTTTAAAAATTTTTTTTGTAAGTCACTAAAAAATCCTAGAGGAGGTGTACCCTTTTTCGTTTTTAATTTTAATACCAATAACAATAATAACAAAATCCTCTTATGGTAGTAAAATGTGCACCAAGATCAATATCAATAATATGAAGCAACCACAATAAAGATCAAGCAATATAAGGCAATGAAAAGAGTTAGAGATAGAGGTTTGCGAGGTTCTGTAACTCCTACTCCTCTACTTAAGAACTCCTTTGAGACTTCCCAAAGCCTTTCAATAAGGCTCCTCCTTTAAGGTAGAGAGCAAACCTTTACAAAAAAAGCTAACTAACTTCTCTCACAATCAAATGAAAATACTCCCTTGGACATCTAGGGCTTCAGTTACCCTAGACCACAAATCTTTTTCAATATAAAAATATTGTTAAAAAAAACTCAAAATTTTATGAATGAAATATCAATATAAACTCAAGTGTTTTAAGCTGATGAAGTTTGTACTCAAGATCTTGATTCTTATTTATATAAATGAGACAAATGATATGGTTCAAGAGAATGAGAGAGATCAAGAGGAATAAGCTTCAAATGATTGACAATTAATGAAGCTTCACAAAGATTCTTGTTTTATTTCTCTTAGCCTTTAATGGCTTTCAATGTGTGTGTGTGTGTGAGAGAGAGAGAGTGTGTGGTAGTTGAAGATGAAGAGAGGAGTTAAAGCTTTTGCATACACACACTCATCTTCTCCCATACTCAATACTCAATAGAGAGTGGGAAAGAGTTTGAGTGAGAGTGGGGAAAGGTGGTGGTAGTTGAGAGGAATAAATGTAGTTCAGAGGCTGTTACTGGTCAAACCAGTCGACTGCCTTGAACCCTAGTTGACTGGAATTCAACTAGGCTGCCTCTTAGCACCAATCGGCTGCATCATGAGAGAGAGAAGTAAGTAGAAATTCACTAGACTCGCCAGCCAACTCAAGGATAGATGCCAATCAACTCAAATGAGCCAAACACAACCTCAACACTCTAACCTCACCAATCGGCTGTCTTGAGGACACAGTCGGCTGAAACCTAAGTTCAACTGACTGGTAGACCAGTCCACTTTCCATTGAGGACCAGTAGACTAGAACCCAGTTAAAATCCTAAATCAATTTATTTCAATTTTAGTTCCGGTTTTTAATCACTTGAGCTTGTGTGGTAATTTAACACATAATTAGCTTTTTACAATATTCACACACTGTCCTATCTATTCCAAAACTTGATTCTTCAATCTTCAAGCTTTTCGAGGTGGACTTGACATTTTGCCCTTTTGCGTTCCTGTTTTTGCGTCATTATTGTCCGGATATGAATTTTGACTATGGGATTAAATGTCCGGATATGAATGTCGATCACTCTGGGGGATAAAAAGTGTGATTTGACAAATTTTGAGGGGGGGAAATGTAATTTAGCGAAAATTAATTATTTAGTAAAATATAAAAATATCAAAGGAAAAAAAAAATTGTTGTAATAATTGGAACACAATGTTTTTTTGTAATATTCTCCAAATTCAGTTTCAAGAAAGCAAAACATGATTCCAAACAGAATAAATAACTTTTAACAGGAATTGATATAGCTTAAGATTGTAAATTTGTCTAAACATCACTATTTGATTCACCAAATTAAAGAATAATTGGCTAATAATGCTAGGAAAATAGAATTACTTCATAATTTTCTTATAGTACTTCTTAAAAAGAGACAAATATGAATGGATAAATACGTTTGACTTCAACATTCAACATTTAGGTTAGTGATTAAATATTGAGTTAGTAATTAGAATCTTATTATATTTCGAATAAACTTACATATAGATAAATAATTATTATTGAGGTCCAAAATACCCTCCAAACATATTTAAGAAATTCTGGACTGGAAACTATTTTAATGGTAGTCTTCATGATTGGTCATCGTTTTCCAAACATATTTAAGAAATTCTAGACTGGAAATTATATTAATGGTAGTCTTCGTGATTGGTCATCGTTAAAGTAATCTAAACATATACAAAAAGTTTCCATGTTTATATAAGATGCTTTTTTCTTATAAATTATATTTTTCCTTTTTTATTCCATTTTTTTCAGATTTATTCTCTTTACTAACTCTTTTACCTTTTTTGTAATTTACCGTGAAAATAAGAATAAAAATAATATGATATTAGAATTCTCATCTTTATACTAGCGGGCACCTTTTTTTTCTAAATAATTTAGCATTTTCTATATTCCGTCTAACTTTTATCTATGCTCTCTTTGTTTGGGCGTAAAATGTTATTTAGAGATATTTTATTATTTTTTGCTATTTGGCTGAGGAAAAACATTTACCACTAAAGTTTTCCTCCTTGTTTGTATGTAGATTATATTGGAATCATTGTATGACTTTTGCCAAAATTTTAGTCCAAAAAAAATTTAGTAAAATTTTTGTTAAAATTAAACACACCAAAAAAAGAAAACTAAAATTATTTTACTTGATTTTAAAAGTACTTCACCAAATCAATATTTTACGTCCAAACAAACAAACAGAGCCTATATGATAATTTATTTACGTTTTAATCTTTTTATTTTTTCAACTTTTTTTCCAATTAAAAGTATCTGAGTGAGTGCTTGCATTTTACTTCTGTAATTTTAAAAGTGTAATAACCAGTTAGCAATGATGATTCTGACTCTGCATAGCATTTAAAAAACAGTTCTTCTTTATTGCTTTTTCATTTTTCTTCACTTTGTTTATACTATAACTTTTTCTAGAATATAAAAAGGAGGATGGGGTATTTTGGTACTTTTATATCAGTATTTGGAGGCTATTTTGGACTCCAATAATAATTATTTACCTATCTGTAATTAGTTTGCTTAAGTTTATAAAAAAAATATGAAACTTTAATGTTTACTCCCCGTTTTATTTTTAATTTCATCTAAGTCTAAAAATTACAGTCTTTTAAGATTTTCTTAAATTTAGACCAAGTTTTTAAAATATGTACCTTTTTAGGTTTTCTGTACAATCTTTAGCCAGCTTTGATCTACCCAAAAGTTTGGAGTTTGAGATTGTTTAGTCATGTTTCATAACAGTTAAATTGAATTTCGATTAAATTATTGGTGAGGAATGATCGGACTAATTGATATTTGTATTATTTTATTATATTAACAAGTGGTGGGGTGCTGGGTATCTAAAGGATTTCAAGTGAATTTGTTACCTCAATTTAACTAATGTAATTTTATGCTTCAATCCGCGAAATCGATCCGGATCAATCCGGCTCACCGCAGTCCAGTTTGGTTTGGTTTCGTTGGACAAATGAATTGGATTAGATTGGTTCCGAAAATTGTGAATCCGGTAATAGTGAATTGAATCCAAAATATCTTCAATCCGGTCCAATCCAATCCGTATTCACCCCTACTTGGTGGTAAACTATAACAAAAATTAAATATTTCTTTTGAAAGATGTAATATATAATTTCAGGTTTTTAACTTTTTGGCAAAATCGTTAAAAATGGATTCGGTTTCGATTGAGCTCGAAATCCATTAAACCGGGTCGGTATGCCCTCTTAGGAGCAACATGTGCTTTATGAATAATTTAGGGTGTTAATAAGAAGTGTAAAAAATAAACATCAAAGCAAAGTACCCAATTGTAAACCCGTTCGTAGTTACCGAACGAATTGTAACTTTTGTAATTTAAACAGAAGCAATGTATTAGAAAAATGACAAGATAACAATAGATATTTGAAGAATCAGCAAGAATGGGAAAATTTTCGGATCCTTTTCTTTATCTCTTTCAGTATTTTTTATACATGAACTTGATCTCCACCCTCATAAATGGATATTAAAACATATTTAAAACAATATTCCTATATTAAATACAGATTTTCCATTTTTAATGGGATATGTTGTAAAACTACCATATTAAAGTCCATATCAGTTTTTATTGTGTATAATAAAACGGTCAACTGTTAGGAAATTTTATCTTGAAATGGGCTTCTGTTTTTGGGCCTTGTTTTCTATTGGGCTTACTGATAGGTGTTGATCTAGTATTATTTTGTCTGAAGGGCCTGATGTAGAAAATGGGCCTACACTTTGCCCCCAATTCCCAAGCCCATTTCGTATTTTGAAATAAGGTGGGAATTCGAAGCGCTATGTGTAACTGTCACTTTTCTTACTTCATTCGTCTTCTCCAACATTACCTCTTCAACTACAGGGGCAGATTACTATTCTTTGAAGCTTGACGATTCCAGCAAAGAGCTCTTGAGGTTAGTTTTATTTTTTCTCTCCTTCACTTTTCTTTCTTAAATCAAGCATCATGAGTAGCGATAGTAGCCGAACCTCTTCTCAGGAGGTAGTGATGGTGAATGTTGTTCCTGATGTTTCCTCTTCTGAAGTTGCCCCCAACTTAATTAAATCGAAACCACAAAAACTTTCCTGAAAGCAATTGCGTAAACTTTCTTTTGCCGATAGGTGTAAAATAGAGTTTGAGATTCCTGACGACGTTTCAATTTCTGAGTATTCCTCAGATCTGAACTTCAAATCGTATGAAGAAGTTGGACCTAATGAAGCTCTGTTTTATGCGCATCATTTGGTCGTACTTAGATTTCCTATTCATCTCTTCTATCACTATGTTATTTTCTCTTTGGGGCTTACACCCTTGCAAGTGAAGCCTAATTTTTTCAGGGTCCTATCTGTAATGCTCGTTCTGAACCGCGAACGAGGTTTGAACTTAGGTTTGGGTGATTTCTTGCTCTATTACAAAGTTGATTAATTCAGGAAAAACCCTGATCGGTACCATCTGCACCCTCATTTAACCTTGAAACTTTGTGATGGGAATCCTTCCTCCGAGAAGGAATGGAAAGATAAAATGGTGAAAATTGGGAGAAATTGGAGGGTGAATGCGTCCGGCCCGTACCCTCTGCCAAGGACCTTCGGTATTTGTAAAAAATACAAGTGTGGATTCAAGAATCATGGCAAGTGCCCCTTTGTACTTTTCGAATTTTTCCTATTTTCCTTGAACTATGTATTGATTTGCTTTTGATCATATGTTTGTGTGTTGTATACAGCCGAACGTCTGGAATATCTGAACGAGAAGGTCTTTAACCTCTCAAAATTTGAAATCCATTGCTGCAAGTGCTTCGGAAGCCACCATAATAGAAATTCCAGTAACGACCTCCAAGCGTGTTGTAAGATAAAAATCTCCTGCCCCCATCAGCTCATCTGCTGATAAAGACAAAAATAAAATGATCGATCTGACTGAAGACCCGAAGAAACCAAAGGGGCTTCTGAAGAGGGCAAATACCGAAGATGGTGCTATCATTCAGAAGAAATTGCAGCTTGCCCCCCCCCCCCCCCCCCCCCCCCCCTCAAAGCATGCAAAAAATAAAGATTCTAAGAAGCATGAGAAAATATTGAGGAAGGACAGATCCGTGAGTGGCTACACCATTCCTGACTGCTGCTTTCCTCCCAAGTTTAACCCTAAAGGCGATTGGACTCCTAAGTCGAAAAAAGTGATGGAAGTGTTTTGAATCGCTGTTCGATGGCCATGTCAAAACCGGACTCTCTGATGGCACTTGCTCATGGTATGTGGCCACTAAAATATGAGATTTTTCAGCAGCATGTAGATCAGAACGAGCTTTTGGCTAGGGCTCCTGTTTCAATTTTGGAGGTAAATTTATTTATTTTTTTGAACGTAATGTTAACATTTCTACCCCCTTTCAGTCCGTTTTTGACGTCTTAGCGCTCTGCAAAGCTGTTGAAGCGAGGGAATACAAGAGAAAGACCATAGATGCAGCGTATCTGAGAGCTGATAAGTGTGCCACTTTGGTTGAGAAGCAAAAGAAGATTGCAGAAAATGAACTGGAGAGCTTAAGAAAAATCCATAAGAAGTAGGTTGATCAGATTGCTGATCTGTAGAAGCAAATCCATAACCTTGAAACATCGAACGCTGTTCTGACATCCTGTTTAGATCTTTGCCGAAGAGGCGGTATGGAAATGCATCGAAGGTTTCAGATTCTGTCATGACCAAATGTCGATGAATCCTACTGAGCGTACCTATGAGGACTCGGAGGCTCATGACAACGCTTGTGGTGTTGTTCATCCATATGTTGAGCCCGAACCAAGTAAAGAAGAAAAGGAATTCACTAAATTTCTCTTGCATGGAATTTTTCCGATCGACCGCCCAAATCTAATTTCTGCAGTCCCTTCTGCTACAAATGTCGTTGATGAAGCCTCAACTGAGCCCTCTGTTCCTCCAGAGAATCAACAGTCGAACGCTGAAGAAGTTTTACCTTCGACCTCTTGATTGGAAGTTTTATTTTGAACAATTTTTCTGGTCTGTAAACAATATATTTTTTGTTGCTCCTAAGATGAGCATTTTTTTAACAGGTTTTATGCTGGCACTGATGTGCTAAGTATTTTGAACAGGTTAAATGTGTTTTTAGAACACATTTTTTTAAATGAATCTTCTGTGAGCTTTTTGGAACAGGAACTTGAATGGTGCCATCTTTTTTGGATGGTCTTTTTTGCCAAGTTGGCTTACATATTTTGGCCAAGTCTTTTACTTGGACTTTTCATGAATTTTTGTGTTTGCTCAGCATAAGTATATAAATGTGAATGCAACACTTCTATTGATTTGATATGGAACTTTTATGATCAGCATACAACATTGAAATAAATGATAGAGCAGAATTTAAGCTTGTTTGTATAAATCTTAATTTGCAAATTTTAACTTTCTATTGAAAATACCTCTTCAGATGGACTGCATTCCACGCTCGTTCGATTTGTTTTCCATGTTGATCGGCCAACCTGTAGACTCCTTTCTAGATCACCTTTATTATTATGTACGGCCATCCCAAGAAGGATCTAATTTATTTGATCTTTTAGCCAATACTCTTAGTGCTTGATCCCCCACTTGGAAAGATCTTGGCTTCACCTTTTTGTTGTAGCTCCGCATCAACCTTTGTTGATATTCTGTTAGCCTTATCGATGCCATTTCCCTTTTCTCATCCATGAAATTGCCTTCGACTCTAAGAATTTCTTCGTTCTGTTCCGGATTGAAGAATTGTGTTCTTGTTGTAGGAACATCCAATTCAATTGGGATTACTGCCTCAACACCGTACGCCATAGCGAATGGAGTCAACCCGGTCGGCTTTCGGGGAGTCGTTCGATAACTCCAAAGGACTCTTGGCAATTCTTCTAACCATCGCCCTTTTTCTTCAATCCCTTCTAATTTTCTTTTTATTCCAAAAAAATCGTTCTATTCGTTATCTCTACTTGTCTGTTAGCTTGTGGATAGCTGACTGATAATAAGTTTTGATTTATGCCGTACTCATCCAGTAATTCCCGAACGTATTGATTGTCCAGGTTTTTGCCGTTGTCCATCATTATGTACTTTGGCACTCCGAACCTGTAGATTATATGATTTAAAATAAAATCAATCACTTGAGTGTGCGTGATTCTTACATAAGCCTTCGCCTCCACCCATTTAGTGAAATAATCTGTGGCCAGTAGCACATGCTTTTGATTTGATGTTGCCCTTGTTAATGGTCCGACCACATCCATTCCCCATCATGTGAATGGAATAGGGGAAGCCATTGCTGTGAGGAGCTCTGCTGGTTGATGGATTATGTATGAGTGCCTTTGACACTTGTCACATCTTTTTCTCGTACTCTTCCGTATCTCGTATCATGTACGGCCAAAAATATCCTTGTGTTATTGCTCTGTAGGATAATGATCTACCCCCAATATGACCTCCACAAGTTCCATCGTGTAACTACTTCAGTACTTCTTGTGCTTCAGACGGGGTTAAACACCGCAGGTAAGGCCCGGACATCGATCGACGGTATAAAAAGCCATAGATCACTGAATATTTGGTAGAAGCTGATCTTATTTTCTTTACTTCCCTTCGATCTTCAGGTAAAACCCCGATCAATAGATATTGAAGGATTGGATCGATCCAATTCGACTCGTACGGAATCACGTACACCTCTTGTAACACCCCGCTCCAACACTTGGTATGATATTGTCCGCTCTAGGCCCAGCCCGCACGGTTTTGCTCTTGGGCTCCTCCCAAAAGGCCTCATACCAATTGGAGACAACACTGCACATATAAGCATTTCCCTAGACCTCTACCCGGGCGATGTGGGACATCACAATCACCCCCCCTTGGGACCCAGCGTCCTCGCTGGCGACCCACGAGTGATGTGCATGTTCCCACACTTAATTCCGGCCAGGCTTTGGCTCTAATACCAATTGTAACACCCCGCTCCAACACTTAGTATAATATTGTCTACTCTGGGCCCAGCCCGCACGGGTTTTTCTCATTGTAACACCCCGCTCCAACACTTGGTATGATATTGTCCGCTCTAGGCCCAGCCCGCACGGTTTTGCTCTTGGGCTCCTCCCAAAAGGCCTCATACCAATTGGAGACAACACTGCACATATAAGCACATCCCCAGACCTCTACTCGGGCGATGTGGGACATTACAATCAACCCCCCTTGGGACCCAGCGTCCTTGTAACACCCCGTTTCATTTTCCTTTTTTTCTGAATTATTTCCGATTTATTTTCGGTGATAACGTCACTTGTTCATGACGTCATGGTTACTCTAAGTATTTTACGAGTAAATTTTTCGCGTTTACGCTTGGATTCGATTACGCGACTTGGCGATCATCACCTTAATGACTTTGTGGAGTATCGATTATGACTATGTGACTGGACAGTAACGTTTAGTAGTTTCGGACTTGGTGAAACGTTTACTTGTGTTCTTGTTATCGACTACGTGATTGAGTTGTGACGATTGACAGCTAGTGTTATCGATTGAATGGATTTGTTTTGACGCTTGATGTTTAGGGCTTCGACTCAGTGATTTGAGTTCGGTAGTTAGTGCTTTAGGGGTTTGACATTTTTGTTTCCCCGGTTATGGGGTTAGTACGTGTCTTGTTTAGCTAACGTGCTTAGGAGTATTGATAGTCCTTTCTCTCATTTTATTTATGTTTGTATATACGTGCTCTGTGTGTTGATGCCCTATGTATTGATGTGGCATTAGTGCCTTAGTTGCTTGACTTACGTGCTTATGTGTATTTGTATTGCTATGCTCGTTTTTCATGTTTATATGTACATGATAAGTGTAAATGCGATTTTGTTTAAACCTGTAGCGTTTAGTATTTCGACTAGACGATACGTTTGGTTTGTTCGGCATTTATGGTTTTGATTCGATTGGTTCGTTTATCGTATTAGTGCTTATGGTGTTCGCCGTGACACATACCCTGTCTTTCGGAGGTTGGGTTTCATACCCTAGATTCTATACTCCGTTTATTTTATTTATTCGACGTTACAATTTAAATCAGAATTATTAAGGGTGCGTTTGGTTTCCGGATTTTATTAGTTATTCGGAGTCCGATGGGGCTTTTGGTGATTTAATTGGTGGAAGAGTTTCGTACCCGGAGTACTTGTTTAAGCTCGTATTATTATTTGGTGACTTGTGAATTTTATGGATTCACGTGGTATTATTTGGGAGTTCTCTGTATATTTTATGGGACATGGATATATTGGATTATTATTGCCTAATGGAAAATGAATATATATACATGGATATAATATATGTCTTAGGGTTGAAAAGGTGAATTGGCAAGAGATAGGAGTCACATGTGTAACTATGGAAAACTTAGGAGTCACTTTTGTAAATATGGAAAATTGAAGAGTTGCTTTTGTAATATTGAAAGAGTAAATAGTTGAAATGGCAATTGACACTAAGTATATATATATATGGGATAATTTCATTTACACCCCCTGAGGTTTATCTTATCTTCACTTGGACCCCCTCAGGTTTGTATATCTTCATTTACACCCCCTACTTTTCAATATTCTCATCATTTAAACCCCCTGAACAATGACATCAGCCTGAATTTTTTTTTAAATTCCTAAACTACCCTCAATGTCTTATCCTTATTCTGTTTGGAAACAAAGATAGTGTTTTTATCAATTAGACCCCCTCTCATCATTTAATAATTTAATTTGTATTAAAATTTCAAAATATATATAAAATTTGAAAATATATATATTAAAATTTAAAAAATATTATAAATTCAAAAATAAATATAAAATTAAAAAATATATATAAATTTTGAAATTATTTTTTTTTCAAAAAAACATATTAAATTTCGAAAATAAATATAAAAATCACAAAAAACATAAAAAATTTGAAACAAATATATAAAATTTAAAAAAAAACATATAAAATTCAAAAAAATATATTAAATTTCAAAAACAATTATAAAATCGAAAATAAATATAAAATAATATATATATATATATATTTTTTGATTTTTTTTTTAAAAACATACTAAATTCAAGACAAATATATAAAATTAAAAAAAACCATATAAAATTCTAATAATATATATTAAATTTCGAAAATAATTATAAAATTCAAAAAAAATATAAAAATTATAAAATTTGAAAATAAATATAAAATTCAAATATATATATTAAATTTCAAAAAAAAAAAACTAAATTCAAAAATAAATATAAAATTAAAAAAACATTTTTTATCTCTCTCTCTCTCTCACACGCACACACAGACGCACACACCAGACACACACACACACACGCACACACACATATATATAGATCTATACATATATATATACACACACACATATATATAGAAGTTGTCAGCGCCGACCCCCTCCCATCGCCTCCCCGTCGGCGCCGCCCCCTCCCACCACCACCTCCCCCCTCCCCCTATTTTCGACCGATGGGTCTATATATATATATGTATAGATCTATATATATGTGTGTATAGATCTATATATATAGATCTATATATATGTGTGTGTGTGTGTGTATGTGTGTGTGTGTTTGAGAGAGAGAGATAAGAGAATAAATATTGAATAAATGTTGGGGTGTTTGGTTTGAGGGTTAGATTGATTCTAAGGGGATGTTTGGTTTAGGGTTTAAATTGATTTAGGGATTAAATTGATTTAAGGGGTGTTTGGTATAAGGGTATTTTAGACATTTCACACCATGAGGGGGTGTAAATGAAGATATGCAAATCTCAGGGGGTCAAAATGATGATAGGACAAACCTCAGGGGGTGTAAATGAAGTTATCCCATATATATATGTATACACGGATCAGTGAGATATATAGGGGTGATAGAGTGATTTTGGAAGAAAGGGGAGTCACTTTTGTAATTAACCCAAAATATATATATATGTATACACATGGGTTTGTTAGAGAACAGACCAACACCTTCTCGACCGTTCTCCTCACAACTAACCCACTTCTCTCTTGTCTTCAACGACTGAACCTGCTCCTCTATAGTCTTCATCCTGGACCAGTTAGAGAAAGAGAGAGAGAGATAAGCTCATGAGGGAGGGAGCTGCACACAGACGACGGTTTGGCGGAGGAGCAATGCATCGGGACTACGCGACCTGGAGGTCGCCGAACATGGTGACCCAGGTGATGACGCCGGTTCTTGGTGGCCATGGCCGGAGTAGCGTGCAGGGGTAGTCACGCTGGTTGTGGTGCGGTTCAGCCGTGCGTGGATACGAGCAGAACTGAGTTCGGCCAAACTGAGTTCGGCCAACTCAGTGCTGATTCCTGCTTAGTTTGGCGTGAAATTTTGGGGCTAGCTTTCTCTCGATATCGTACATGATATATCCGAAATTTGTGCGAAACCGTTGAGCGGTTCTCCGGGAATTTCAGATTTTCGGTATGAATTTCGGTTTTAAGTTTTGTAGATTTGTTCCGATTTATTTATCGATTGCTAACGAGTTTCAACTATATTGAATAGGACGGTAAGGCGGTCGTTTCCACACATTCGAAATATTTTTCAGACAACTTTGGGCGTCGAGCACTATTCACGCCCGGTACTGCTCACGGCGAGACTGTTTGTAAGCGTTTAAATTAGGTGGGGAATTTTATATATATGTTTATCTAGCATTCACTAATAGTGCGTAGAAAATGCTAAGTTGCCCCGTTGTATGTTTATGGATAATAAAAGCATGAAATTAAATTCCTAAGCGATAAATGGAATTTAAGAATTTTATAAAATTCACGAAATACCCATAACCAAATAAATGAGGTCGGGAATAGAATTTCCCTGGGAAATTAAATAAATTAATTCTCTGAAAATTTTTAAGAAATTAAATCCTACTTAAATTGGATTAAAATAGGTGTTTTAGTACCCCTGGACTTAAAGTAGGATTTTGTAAAATTTTGTGTGAAATTAGAACCTGTAATTAGCTCCCGAATTATATGTAACTGAAATAAAAATATAGTGGGGGCGGGACAGATTTGATATTGAGGGTCGGTTAATAAATATTTCCTCTATTATTTATATTTTATCGAAATTAAAAATATGTTAGGGGACTTACGAGAACGTGGAACGTTGAAACTTAAACACGAGTCTAGTTTCCTTTTATTTGTTTTTCTCGTAAAGGATAAAGAGGTGGAATTACGAATTTGATTTCCCTTAGGTGGGCTTTATTAGCCGATGATTATTGGGATATAAATTGAACGCATGCGAATATATGAAATTATAAAAAAATTGGATAATGGATAATTCGGATAATTTCGGGAGGAAATTATCGTAATTCGTTGTTTCAAGCAAAAACGATTATATATTTTGATATTGTTGTACAACAGTGATTGAAATACATTTGTCATTTGAAAATATTATATATTGATTTTGACGTTGAGGCATGTTATACATATTTCATACACCATGAGCATTGATATTGCATTATGTGTGGTTTCATGTCTTGTTCATGTATCATTGGTTTAAGTGAGTCTTCTGGGTCATCGCAACAACTGGCCAGACGGTGTCTCTCGCTACCGGCGGACTAGTTATCCGGGAATTAGGGAGGCGTGGGAGGATTTGATCCAAACACGATGTGTTTTCTTTCACGAGTCGATATGATCCTCGTGGTTGTGTTACTTTGGCGACATTATACCCGGTTGTCCCATGCTAGATAGGGTGTTGTTGGCATTGTCATTGCATGAAATTCATATTGAACATTCATCCTTTTATATTGTTGAAAATTGTTGTTATTAAACTGATAATATTTGTACTTTATTATAAATGATGAAATTAACTCAAGCTGAATGAATATTTAAAGATTTAAAATTGTAAAGAAAGAAAGAAAGAAAGAAAGTTCGACGATAATGTTAAAACCTGGATTAGTGGAGCCATGGTTGGCATGTGTTCCAGGTGATTACGTGAATATCGATGAAAAGAGGTTTTGATAATTAATTGTTTCCCCCTTGAGTTGGAGTTGAGTTGAGTTGGCTAGTCATATATTGAGACTTGGTTGTGGTTGTGCCTTTGTGGTTGGTGATTAGTGTTATCACTGGATGATTATTATTGGCGGGGGTGCCATGGGAGATGATAGCTTGACCTAGGAAAGATGCATACACACGGGATGGTTAGCATTTTCTAGACGGCTATGAGTGTGATGTTTTGATATTATGGTGAGCGCGTGATTTTTTGCTCACCCCCCACACACACAACATTTGCAGGTTTGCAGGTGGATGCAACACGACATGCTCGATGGTGACGATACAGGGGATTTGGGATGGTAGATTTATTCCTCCTTCCGTAATCATATTTATTATTCTTTTATTCTTTTGGGAGCCAGGTTGTTGGCAGATTCCCTTATGTTGTATCTTCAGTTCATGTATTTATTATTTCGGGGTGCCATTGTATCTGTTCGGCACTACCATCAAGTTTTATGTATTCTTATTTAAGCTTGGTGGCTCAGTCTGTACTTGTTGTTTTGGGGTGCCTTTACACCTTTTCGGCATCGCCATATGATTTTCTTTATAATTTCATTTGAGCATTTGAGGCTCTATTGATTTTAAAGGGGTTTTGGAGAGGTATTGGTGTTCTTTTCCATTACCTCGGCCCTAGTAGGTTTCTGGAATGTTGGGTCGTGTGCCATTGCTTTTATTCTTGTTATTATGGGCAGGTTGTACTGTTGTGTTGAATTTGGGTTGTCCGGATGTTCCATTTACAAACGGAACTCTACTGGATTTTTCGTTAGAATTCTTTACTAATATCTTTCACTCAGGTGACATGGAATACTTCATTTTCATTTATATTCCATGTATTTCGATGTCATTGTTAAATCTTGGTTGTTGTTTTCGATGACGTCATACATCGGGATTCGCTGATTCTCCAGATTGGAGTCTCGGGAATAACGGGGCGTGACAGTCCTCGCTGGCGACCCATGAGTAATGTGCATGTTCCCACACTTAATTCCGGTCGGGCTCTGGCTCTGATACCAATTGTAACACCCCGCTCCAACACTTGGTATAATATTGTCCGCTCTGGGCCTAGCCCGCACGGTTTAATTTCGGCCGGGCTCTGGCTCTGATACCAATTGTAACACCCCGCTCCAACACTTGGTATGAAATTGTCCAGAGCGGACAATATCATACCAAGTGTTGGAGTGGGGTGTTACAATTGGTATCAGAGCCAGAGCTCGGCCAAAATTAAGTGTGGGAACATGCACATCACTTGTGGGTCTCCAGCGAGGACGTTGGGTCCCAAGGGGGGGTGATTGTGATGTCCCACATCGCCCGGGTAGAGGTCTGGAGATGTTCTTATATGTGTAGTGTTGTCTCCAATTGGTATGAGGCCTTTTGGGAGGAGCCCAAGAGCAAAACCGTACGGGCTGGGCCCAGAGAGGACAATATCATACCAAGTGTTGGAGCGGGATGTTATACCTCTTTCTTTTTCCCGATCATTGGAACGAACAATTCGTCTACGGGAATTACCTTGATCATATCATCACCAGCCGAAGATGCTTGATTGGCTACATGATCAGCCCCACGATTTTCCGCCCTTGGAATTTGCTTGAAAGTTACTACCCGAAAGTTTTGTGCTTCTTCCTAAACAACCTTTTTGTACTCAAGCATCCTTTATTCATTTGTGTTGTAATTTCCTATGATCTGATTTACGACTAATTGTGAGTCGCTGAACATGGTTAATTCTTGGATCAGGATCTCCTTTGCCAACCTTAAACCTGCCAGAACCGCCTTGTACTCAGCCTTATTGTTCGAACTTTCGAAGCTCAGTTTGATTGATTGCTGCAACTTGGTGCCTTCTGAGGATATTAGTTTGATCCCCACACCTGCCCCCAGGCCATTCACAGATCCATCCACACAAAGCGCCCACCATGGATTTTCACCGTTGATCTCATCTTCGGTTGCTTCATACTCAAGGAGAAATTCTGCCACAGCTTCACCCTTTATGGACGTTTGTGGTTCATAGGTGATATCGAACATACTCAATTCTATTGACCACTTAGTAGTTCGTCCAGAGAAGTCAGGCTTTGATAAAATCGCTTTGATCGGAAATGCGGTAGGGATCCTGATCGAATGAGATTCAAAATAATGTTGTAGCTTCCGTTTGGCCTGGACCAAAGCTGAGATTATTTTATATGTCCTCGAATACCTTCTTTCAGCGTCAAGCAGTGTCTTGCTCGCATAATAAATTGGGTACTGCATGTTCCCATCATCTCTTACCAACGCTGAACTGATCGCGTTCGGTGAAACTGCTAGATATAGAGTTAAAGACTCATGATCTTTGGGTGCCGTCAGGATTGGTGGTTTCACCATATAGAGCTTCAGTTGATCGAACGTTACTTGCTGTTTCTCTCCCCAAACCACCATTTTCTTAGACTTCAGCACATCGAAGAACGGCTTGCATTTATCTGATAATTTGGAGACGAACCGGCTTAGAGCTGCTAACCTCCCTTTAAGAACCTGGATTTCTTTTGGGGATTCAGGTGCCTTCATCTCAATCAATGCCTGAACTTGTGCGGGACTTGCTTTGATTCCATCTTTGTTAACTATGTGCCCCAAGAATTGTCCGGAAGACACACCAAAAGTGCATTTCTCCGGGTTCAGCTTCATTTTGTGCAACCGCAGGGATGCGAACACATCATTCAAGTGCTTCAGGTGATCATCCTTGTGTTGGCTTTTAACAACCATGTCGTCTATGTAAGCCTCTAATCTGGGTCTTGAAAATCTTGTCAATCAGCCGCTGATAAGTTGCACCTACATTTTTTAGACCAAACGGCATGACCTTGTAACAATAGGTCCCTCTTTCGGTGATGAACGTCGTTTTGTCTTCATCTTTTGGGTTCATTGGGATTTGATTGTATCCTGAATAAACATCGAGGAAAGTGAGTCGTTCGAACCTGGTAGTTACGTTGATCATTCGATCGATTTTTGGTAAAGGAAAACTGTCATTCGGGCAAGCTTTATTTAAGTTGGTGAAGTCCACACACATTCGGAACTTCCCATTCTTCTTTTGTATAACGACAACGTTGGACAACCAATTGGGGTAATGAACCTCTTTGATAAAACCAACTTCTAACAGCCGGTCAACTTCTTCAGCTACAAATTTTCCTCGTTCGGTTCCAACCCTTCTTGGTCATTTCCGTATTGGTTTTGTGCCGGGATGGACACTTACGGTGTGCATCATGGTTCCTGGGTCAATCTCGGGCTTGTCGTTGTGCTCCCAAGCAAAAACATCAGCATTTGATCTTAGCATAGAAATCAAATTGCTACTTTCATCAGAATTCAGGCTTCTTCCAATTCGGGTGGTCTTTGCTTTGCTCCCGAGGATTAGATCTACTGTGACGGTGTCCTCTTCTGTCTTCTCATCATCATTAGTCTGATCAGGAGCGTTCAGTAATTGCTATAAATTGCGTTCGGCACTTTCGCCCTATAAACACTTGGTGACAATGGCGTAGCATTCTTTTGCCACCACTTAATCTCCCTGAATATCAACAAATCCCTTCCCTGAAGGATCAACGCATCGCATCACCTAATGCAGAGTTGAAGGAACCCCCTGCATTCAGTGAATCCATCCTCTTCCCATAATCAAATTGTAGGATAGTTGTACGTCAACCAACATGAAATTCTCCGTCAGAGTTCGCTTTGCCGCTGTCACTGGTAAACTCAGTACTCCAATTGGGCAGATCCTCTTCCCATTGAATCCTGCCAACGGACTAGCTGTCGGCCTGATCAACTCCATGTTGATGCCGATTTTCTCGAAGGCTGACTTAGTCAGGACGTTCATACTGCTACCTGGATCAACCAATACCCTTTCAACTAAACAATTTGAAATTATGATCGAAATTACCAGTGGATCCTTATGTGGCAGTTGTACGCATCTCAAGTCCTCCTGGGTAAACGATATAGTCGGCAATGAGTAGTTTCAAATTACGTTCACTTCCCCAACTCTTCGGATTTTATTCGCATTGCGCATTCGTGAGCGCTGAACATAATGGCTCTCCTCATCCTTTTCTGGTTTTCCATGGATCGTGTCAATGATTTTCACTGACTGTCCACCCACAATCTTATTGTTCTTCGGTTGGTCAAAAATTTTCGTTCCGTTGTCTACGTACTCCTTCAAATCTCCTTTGGCTATTAAGGTCTCAACTTGCCTCCTCAAATGCCTGCATTTGTTAGTTAAATGGCCGAAGTCATTATGGAATGCACAGTGTCTCGAACGGTCCTGCTGTTCTGGTGGCGTTCTCAGCAGAAATGGTGGACGAAATATGCCTTTTGCCTTATTCTCATTGTACAATTTTGCTAAGGTCGTTCGAAGCGAAGATTCAGGTATGTCATACCTTGGCCTCTTCTCCGGCTGTCTCTATGGAGTTGACCGTGGGTTGTTCGTACTATCAACTTTCTTGATTATTCTTTCTTTTGATTTGTTTTCCACACTGACCAACGCCGAACGGTGAACCCTTTCTTGTTCATCTTCTTCCAACCTCAGATATCCTTGTGCTCGAGAATTCAACTGACCCATATTAAGGGGTGTTGATTTCACCAAGGACCTATGAAAACTGGTTCCCTGTTCGATAGCTACTTTGAAAGCTTCCACCACCGCTGGTTGATCATAACTCGGTATCATTCCCATTTCCAAATTGAATCTGGACAGGAAACTTTTCAAACTTTCCCCTTTCGCTTGCCTCATCGTGAACAGGTTAGAAATGGTCCTCTTCTGCTTCTGATTGCCAAAATACTGGGCTAAAAACTTTTCCATTAGAGTTTGGAAAGAATCGATAGACCCCCCAGGTAACTATCTAAACCATAACAAGGCTGGACCCGTTAAACTTGTAGAAAAAGCTTTGCACATTAGCGCATCATTCGCCATGTCGAGAGTCATCATCTGCTCTACATGAAAAAGGTGTTCGATCAGATCCTGCGTCTCATAAAAAATGATGAATTTTGGCATCCGGAACTTGTCTAGCCTTTTTGCTTGTTGTATCTCAGTGTTGAACGGCGATTTAATCATTTTTGTCATCATCTCGATTGCTAAGTCAACTGGTGATTGCGTTCTGAGATCTTTTACTTGCTCGTCTACGATCTTCTGAAGCCTAGTCACCATGTCGAGCGGAACTGCCCGATTGTTGGCATTTGTCTCATCTCCAATTTGTTGGGTTCGAGTACGATTCGTTGAGCTGGCCTCTTGATGATTGTCCTCTTCTTCAGCATTGGGATCATTTTGTCGTCCTCCTGCTGGCAATTCTTGACGTTTTGACTGATCAAGCCTTTCCTTCAATTCCCGATTCTCTTTTTCAAGAGCCTCCAGGCGTTGAAGGATAGCATATGTGTCTCTTTGCTGCGTGGTGGATTCTCCCGCCATTGATCTAATAGCTTCTGAATTGAACCTTCGTTCCCACAGACGGCGCCAAAAAGTGTAAACCCGTTCGTAGTTACCGAACGAATTGTAACTTTTGTAATTTAAACAGAAGTAATGTATTAGAAAAATGACAAGATAACAATAGATATTTGAAGAATCAGCAAGAATGGGAAAATTTTCAGATCTTTTTCTTTATCTCTTTCAGTCTTTTTTATACATGAACTTGATCTCCACCCTCATAAATGGGTATTAAAACATATTTAAAACAATATTACTATATTAAATACAGATTTTTCGTTTTTAATGAGATATGTTGTAAAATTGTCATATTAAAGTCCATATCAGTTTTTATTGTATATAATGAAACGGTCAACTGTTAGGAAATTTTATCCTGAAATGGGCTTCTATTTTTGGGTTTTGTTTTTTATTGGGCTTACTGATAGGTATTGATCCAGTATTGCTTTGTCTGAAGGGCCTAATATAGAAAATGGGCCTACACCAATTAATGTCATATTGTTTGTTTATCATATAAAATCACATGTTCAAATAAACTACATAGAGATTCTCCAAGTATGAACATAGAATTGCGTTAACTTCCACTTCATATTTTCTGTATTGGGTCAAACACTAGTATATTAAAAAGTATGTAATTTGCACTGACATCCCCTAAAGTATTGATCAATTGCACTCAAATTATGGTAAATGAAGATGCAATCCCAACACCTCCTTGAGTTTTAATTTTCTTGCAGTGACACCTCCGTAAGGGCCTCTAACTCTATGAATGAACTAATATACCCTTGCCTTAATTATATTAGTGTGTTTAACACATCTTAGCATATTACAATATCCAAACTACCCTTTTCATCACTTCAAGTGGCGCCAAGCAACTGAATAATTTGTACACGTTAAAACACTGTACATGCATACAAAAAAAATCCAACGGCTAGAAAAACATTGTAGCTGTTAACCGAAGGAAAAATGACACGGTACATATAATATTGAACCCAATTTTGCCTATAAATACCACCTGATAGCCACATCACACCTCACACACAATCCACTATACACTGCCACATACAAGATCAAACAAAAGAGCATACAAATTGCAAGAAATAGAAGACACTCATTCTAGGTATATGTGATAAAGTTATATCATTCAAACACCACATGCATGCAAAGTAGTTGCATGATAAAGTTCCACGTGTAAAGTACTAGTGTAATTAGATTACATGTCAAATAGCCTAAACCAAGCCTTGAAATAGAGTGAGCCCAGATAAATCAGGCTCTTCCATGTGTTTGTGTGTCGATAGGTGACATTGACAAAAAATTATAAAAAATATGTCACTGTCCAAAATACCCTTACTGTGATGACTGTTCTAGGGTATGCCACTGTACAAAATAAACATTATGCCACTGTCCAAAATCTTTTACCAAAAACTAAAAAGCTTGGTGAAGTTACCACTGTGCCCATGGGGTTGTTGAAGTGCCACCACCATGTCCATCTGAAACCTACAAAAAATTGAAAAGTACAAAGCATGTGTAAATTTAGAGAAATGTGAAGTTAGTATTCACCATTAATAATATCAAATAGGATTTAGTCACAAAATTTTCTCTGGACATGACAAGGTGTAACTTGCTATAATAAATAATGTTGTCTTTATCAATTTATTGAAACTTATAAAATAAAATCAGACAAATATAATTATAAAGACCTGTGGTGGTACTTCCTTAGTTTTGAAATGAAAGGGGTGTGAATTTCCTATCAATAATAAAAAAAAAATGCAAACAAAAAGGAACGCAATATCGATTGAGTAACTCGGATTCAATACAAGACCAACTTTTTTCTTTTTTTCTTTTTTTTTTTCAGTTAGAGGATTCACTGTTTGCTGGTTAGCAACTCATCTTTAAGAAAAGTAAACTATATATATATATATATATATAAGGTAAGAAAAAGTTAAAAGGATTAAAATTATTTCTCCTGAATAATAATATATAGGTATGTTTACTTTGGGGCACACATTAATAGTTCACTAGTCCATATTTGAGGTATCAGTATCACTCTAAGGACCTCCCACACCTTGTGGTCTCGGCCCAAATTATTGGAATGAAATAATACTTTAAAACATTTTTCTCTCCCTATATATATATACATCATGTTTGTATAACATTAGACACACAAATTAATCTTATTAATTAATGAAAAAATAAAATTTCCCTACGTGCACTATTTGAGGGATTAGAACTGGTCCAATTTGGAATATAAAATATGTGGCGTCCAAAATTTAGATGCTTTTTGGTATTCTATGTATTGTCATTTTGTTGTAATTGGACATAAGAGATGATTTTTTTAGGCTCAGTCCACTCCTACACCTTTACACTTCTATACATATATATATAGACAGACATTGGTGATGTTACGCTCTATTCATACTATATTTGGAATAGGATTGCAATAATGCCCTCAACTTTTCTCAATTTTTCCTGTATTTAGTATAAATTTATATAAAAAATATGTGAACAATACAAATATTCTTCACATTTCTCTATATTACAGAAAACCTCTAATTTTTTTACACAAATCAACAAAACCAACATGCTATCATAAATTAAACCCTAAATCGACAGTACTCAACATGTAATCATACACATAAAATCAAATCAGATGCAAACCCTAAGATCGAGTATGAGATAAATACCAATCTTCAAGCCAGCAACAACAAAAAATCTTCAAATCTTCAGATCTCCTATCAATCTTCAAATCGGGCACCCAATTGACACTACCAGAAAATTGGCTTTTAGGGACAGTCAAAACTGTCACTAAAAGCCCCTAAACCGTCGCTAATACTCGAAAAAGACTGTCGCAAAAACTAGCGTCGTAAAAGGTCTTTCGCGACGGTTTTGTATACCATCGCCAAAAAATGTAGTATTAGCGACACTTAGACCGTCCCAAAAAAAGTAGCATTAGTGACGGTTATACCGTGCCTAAAAACATACTATTAGTGATGCTTATACCGTACTTAAAAACTGACTATTAGCGACGCTTATACCGTGCCTAAAAACACACTATTAGCGACGCTTATACTGTGCCTAAAAACACACTATTAGTGACACATTAAGGTTGAAAACCGTCGCTAAAAGGCATACTATTAGGGACAAATAGATGATTTTTTTCTCCTCATTGGCCTGTTTTAGGAATATATTACATTTGATCTTATTCTTTTAACCACCACTGCCTCTTAATTCTCAATACATATTAGAATTTAAAAAAAGAAAAAACTACTAATATCAAATGACAAAGTATGTAAATAAAGGAAAAACACTTGATATATATAGAACTTCTTGTCTCAGCCAACACCTATATATAAACAAAAATAAGTACAAAAGAAATTGAATCATAAGAAAGCTTCAACATCATAGTGATATTCTAAGGCTGATGACACCATACCATACCAAATTTAAGTGATGCATATCACTACATAGGTAAAAGTTTAGTTAACAAAAAATAAAATATGGTAAAGATGTTATAGATCACCAAAAGAACTCCCCAAAAAATGTGCCTTTAAACATGCACACAATTGTCATTAAGGTGTTGGTGGTATTGATGTTGGGGACTGGTGATGCTGAGATTACTGGAACCATGCCGGCGGCTACTGGTACTGAAACCATGGTGGTGGCGACGGCTGAAAGTGAGTGTCTTGTGGTCGCACTTGGTGATTTTGAGATTGTGATGAAGCTTGTTGACAGTACTGGAGAAACCATTGTGGAGATTTATTTTGTTGGGCAAGCATCACCTCCTGCACTTTGCTTAGTTTTTCCAAGTGTCCCCGAACTTGTGCTAGATCCTCTTCTAATTTTTCAATTCTTTCTTCGGCTTTATGTGCCCTCTTTCGAGAGACCTGTCCCTAGGACGATGATGCACGTTGATGATTCAGAACAATATAACCATGTCCTAGCCCACGGGGATATCCTTTCCGGACACCCATATGCTCAAGCATTATCTCGACATCATTTATCTTTGAATTTGGAGAATCGGAATTTTGAGAAGCCTGTGTCGACTTCTCCATCATTCCCTCCTACAAGTAAATTTCAGCATTTTATTAAAATAAATGCACCAAAATTCTGCTTAAATAGAATTAATTCAATGAATTCTTGTCTAATTTTTAATATTTTTTTCAGAAATAACAGGAAAGTACACAACTCATAAGAAGAAAAGCAAATAGAACTTGAAACCAACTATTGATATATTTGAGTTCCAAATATACATATTCCGGGTAAATCTTTGAGTACCTAGCAACAGATTTCAAACTCAACAGAAGCAGGAGGAGCTGCAGGACCAGTAAAACTCATAATGTAATTATAGTGTATGTATCAACTACATGCCCCTCTTATCCACTTGACATTGTACATCCATAAACTCATCTTTCCAATCTTTGACCAATAGTAGTACATAATCCTAGGCTGAAACAAATCCCTTGGCTCATCAACCATCAATTGAAAGACCTAAACATGCCATAGGCCCTTCAGTCAAGTGAACATAAAGATTCTGGCTTATTTGAAGGGAATAAAGTCATAAAGGGGTTAATTGACATGGTAAAGAAACATGTCAACATGGATTATGAAAGTATAACTACTATTAAAATGACTAGAAGTAAAAACTGAACTTTGAATCATTGCAGGCTTAGTTAGGGAGTGACTGACGAATCACATTCAGGATGAGATTTCATGGTGTATATACACACATATATCGGTGTCATTAGCGTAAAGTGTATAAAAAAAAAACGTTTTGCTCTAGAAAACAAATGTTCAAGAACCAAAGCCTGTTATCTAATATGCTTACAGATTCAACCCAATCAAATCAGAAATCATAAGCCAATAACCCAATCAAATCAGAAATCATAAGCCAAATTCATAAATCACAAGCCAATAACCCAATCAAATCAGAAATCATAAGCCAAATTCAGATATTTTTCAAGTACCCTGATGCTTTCAGAAATCATAAGCCAATAACCCAATCAAATCAGAAATCAAATTGGACCCTGATGCTTTCAGTTCACCATTTTTGAAAAACTACAGAATTTATAGCTAAAAAATACATCTAAAAATACTAATCATTAAGTGAACGAGACTTACATAGTTTCGCTTAGTTTTTTCATTAACCCATCCAGTTTCTTCCCTATAGTGTGTCTCCTTGTACATGGCTACTGCACAACCAGGCTGATCAATTTCCTCATCTTCCTCATCTACTTGATTTTTCTGTTTCTTTAGCTGCATATAGATGGTGTTAATTTGTATTACATATGGTTACACAACTAATAACAATGTATATAATTTGTAACTCTTGTTTCAAAGCTTACTTACCAAACAATCATAGTATTTGACATACGACATTGATCTAGAAAGATGTGGATTATTATTTTTTGAGCGGTTTTCTTTATTTTTCTCACTTAATTTCTGCATGGTAATTAAAACCATTATTATAAAATACTTAGTTTCTATCAAAAAAGCAACAAACAAAATGATGTGGCAGTGAGCTTCCATTACCCAACAAAAACATGAGTATAACTCCTGATGTTTCATGCCTAACCTTGAATTCCTCCTCCATTTAATGGGGTTTAAAAATTGTATTAAATTTTGTGGTTTCCCTGTAACATATCTAATTGTTAGAGCATCTAGGTAAAAGAAAGATATAAGTAGTCTTTTGGAAATGATTGAAGGTACTAAATCTATAATAATATTTTTCGTAGATAAGGAAAGATATAAAACTCATCGAATCACAGAAATACATGAGTGCATGATCTTTTAGACATATGGGTGGTCTTGTCTCCTAGAGAATTGTATAAACTAGTTTTCAAATTATCTTGTGTAAGTTGTAAGTAGAAAAGTATTGGCGCATAATATGCTCGCTCATCAAGCATATAAATCCATCTGTCACAATTGGGCTTAAGCATTTGAATCCATTCACTTTCTATTTACCATAATTGTGTTTGGCAGCTGATGTTTGATATACAGGCATGGCCATTTGTCTACTATGCAATCATTATTCTCGATATGTTGAAAAATATGTGTTATTCACAGTGATAACACGTCTAATTATTGTTGAACTTTATTCAAGACTGGCCATGAAGTGCTGTTCTTTCATAAATCCTTTTGGTACCCTAAAAATTTATATATTTCACAAATAAGTTCATAAAAATTATATATCCACCTGACTTGAAGTAATCAAAAGCTGAATAGGAGGAAAAAAAATTAGTTAAGAGCATGAACCTTCTATTCTTGAAATCCACTTATCACACAAGACTTGCCAAACCTCAAAGTCAATACCCTCAACAGGATGACGTCGTGCATTCTCAACAGGAAGATTTGCATCAAAATGTTGCTTCAAACTGCACTTATATTTCTGCAAACAATCAACAAGTCCTTTAGTTACTCGTTGAATATCATCTTCCGAGGCATATGCATCCACTCCAAACTTCTCCTTCATAAAAAAAAATTTGGTGTATGTTAAAAGGAGCAAAGAATTTGACACTGTTTGATATGTTAATAGATTCATGGTGTATAAACAGATTTCTGATTATAGTATTAAACAACTAATCCACACCTAAGTATTGATCCACCATAGAGAAAATTTTGGTGCAAGTTAAAAGGGGCAAAAAATTTGATAAGTTTTTTTATATATTATTTTTTTGTTAATTTAGGTACTGAAACTCCAAACACAAAACTATCCCCAAGGACTCCATCAGAGTAATTACTTTCTTCATACCCAAACAAAGCAGAGGGTAAAATTCACAACCAAATGTGATACACCACCAATCTGTGATTAAAAAAAAAGAATAAAAAATTTCACAAAAAGTTTAGAATCAATTTGCCCACAAACATATTTACATACTACAAATCAATTTATATTTTATACAAAGATAATCTACAGCTAAAGACACTTTAATCATCCCCAAAAGTGAAAACCACACCCAAATGACAACAAGAAACACAAATATACAACTTGATTACCTTCATAATAGAGCCAAAAGAAACAAAACCGTCAATTCTTAATAGAAACACAAAGATAAATTTTAATTTTTTATTACAACCAAAATAATATAACTCAATTCTTCCTACAACCAAAAGAAACAAAATCTTCAAATTTTTCAAAGAACCAAAAACAAAATAAAGATATATGACTTCAATTCTTTCACAGTAGACCAAAAAAAAACACATCTGTCAATTCTTCCAAAAACAATAACTTCTAAAAATAAGCAAATTCCATTAGTTACCAGAGCTTAGTTTATATTTCTCTTTCCATAGAGTATTTCACTGTAACAACTAATTCCTAGCCCAGGACACATTCAACCCATAATATACCAACATACATACATACACACATACATATATATATATATATTTATATAAATGTATAGTCTCCTTCAAAAAAAGAAACAGTGTACATGGCAAGTCGTGTTCTTTGAGATCACAACAAAGAAACATGTTCTTTAAAGCTACAAACTCATTTCATAAAAAAACAAAACTAAGCCATAACATTGGTTCAAAAACCCTAATTTTACAAAAATTGCTCAATCCAATTCCTTCTGAACCTTAATTCCCATAGTGTTAGCAGTACCAATTATTGATTTTGAAATAGCCTCCAGAGACATGTACTGGCAATAGGGGTCAGATTGTTACCAATAAAAGAAATATGTAAAAAAAAAAAACCAACCGAAGAAAACGAAAGCTAGGGCATACACAATCTTCAATATACATACATATATGTATATGCATTTATCTATATCTATATCTATATCTATATCTATATATTATATAGAGAGAGCAATGGATCATACCCCTGGATCTTAAAGAGAGAGAGATCGGCCAATGTTTTCCTTCTTGTTGTTCCTCCGCCCAATTTCAAACCCTAGCAAGCGACGTGACCGTTGTGTTGAGAGGTGAGAGTGTTGATCGCCATGAGAGGTGAGGGCGTGTTGAGCGTAGCTAGGGTTCCTAAATAACGACAAGAACAAGGAGAGGCTTTTAATTTGATTAGTGTTGAGAGAAGTGTATAGAAATCAATTATTGAGACTTGGTTGACGTGGAGCTCTCTCATCCATGCAATATCTTATTTTCAATATATATATATATATATATATTTGGCTTAATATGCACTTATTGGCACTAGAAGAAGCCAAATTTTCGGTTTCACATTTTTTTGGGGCTTTTGGCACGGTTTAAACTTAGTGTCACTAAAAATGGGGTCTTTAGGGACGGTTCTTAAGAGTGTCGCTAAAGGACCGTCCCTAAAAGCCAGTTTTCTTGTAGTGTGATCTTCTCATCTTCAAATCCTAAAAACAAAAAAATTGCTTTGTGAGAAACGTCTCAGAGAGAGAATAAACCTTCAAATACAAGATCTTCAAGAGAGTAAAACCCTTACACCTTGGTGATGGTGTTGATAGAAGATGTGAAGTGTATGAAACATGCGATGAGATCAGATCTTCAAGAAACCCTAACCCATGTGTATGAGAAACGGATCAGAGGCATAAACCAATAAAAATAATCGATTAATACTTCGAAAACATATGTATGAGAGAAAAACCACGGTCAATTTGTAGTATAAGCCCTAAATCGAAGACGGGTCGTGAAGAGATGAACCTCAACTATGGAGATAAACAGATGAGAGGTTTTGAGAGAAATGATGACAAGTGATGATGCAGGGGGATCCGAGTCAGACGATGCCGAGCTGTCAGATTGCGCATTAATGGTGCTGGATTACCTGCAGAAGATTAATGACAACGCATACAGGTTGCGTCTTCCTAGTCACTTGAAGACTTCTCATGTCTTTAATGTGAAATACCTGAGTCCTTGTTTTTCGGATTCTGCTGATGCTACTGTGAACTCGAGGAAGAGTTATTTCCAACCCGGGGTGACTGATGCAGGGGGATTCGAGTCAGACGATGCCGAGCTGTCAGATTGCGCATTAATGGCGCTGGATTACCTGGAGCGGGAGGATTAGCGCAAAGATGGCAAGAAATCGTAATCTAGCCTAATTGAGGCGGTTTCCGTGCACGTGTCGGTTTTTTGGCCATAACTGGAGCTACAAGTGTCCGATTAGCGCCCGTGACCCCAATTCGGAAAGCTAATTTCGGCTCGCACGTCATGGTCACCCAGCTACGCTTGGTGCACATCGTTTCGAGCCCCAAATTCGCTATTTTCCTTTTCAAATCTTTATTTTTAGTTAATTTTTGCTATTTATGGTAATATTTTATTTGTCAATTAGGAGATGATTCTGAACCCGATTTGGGCCAGATTTTTGGCAATCTTTTGATTTATTTCCGTATTTTGTTTTGGTAAGACTTTTAGGGTTTTGCTATTTTTGGTAAAAATCCCATTAGAGATCGATTTTCAGCTATTTTAACCCAGCTTGTGGGTTGTTTTTTGTCATTCTTGATTATAAACAATTTTATTGAATTCCAGAGTGTTCTCTGAAATTTTTGGTCGAATTCTCCTGTTTTTTCCCTTGCAAATTACCTATTGCAATAGCCTGCAGAATAATCTCTATTCTGTCTGGCGTCAATTGGTATCAGAGCTCAGCATCTTCCTGAGGCTGTATTTTCATCAGTTTTCAATGGTTGGTGGTCGTGGTGGTCGTGGTGGGCAGGTTCCGATTGAGGAAGTCCCGCACCGTGATCGTAACGTTCAGGATGTTATGATTGAGGATTTGCAAAGGCAAGTGGCAGAGTTAACCCAGCGCCTGGCGACGCAGGAAATCGGTAATCATGATGCGGAAGATTCTGATACTGACAATTCCACCTTCGAAAATCCGTATCACAATCAGTACCGTCATGGAGATCTCGGCTTCAGAGTAGACCTGCCCGAGTTTTTTGGTACGTTACAAGCCGATTGCCTTATTGATTAGTTGAATGAAGTAGAACGAATTTTCGATTATAAAGAGGTCCCAGATCGTGTGAAAGTGAAATTGGTGGCCATCAAACTCAAAGGTAGAGCATCTGCGTGGTGGGAGCAGTTGAAACGTTCAAGAAACAGGCAGGGGAAGGCCAAGATCACTGATTGGGAGAATATGAAGAAGAAGATAAATAGTCACTTCCTTCCCTTTAGCTATACTCAAACTCTGTTTCAACGACTTCATTCGTTGAGACAAAGGATGAGATCGGTGGAAGATTATACAGAGGAGTTCTATCAGTTAATCGCTCGGAATAATCTGACTGAGACAGAAGAACAGATGGTGGCGCGATATTTGGGGGGTTTACGACAACCTCTGCAGGATGCCCTCAGCCTTCACTCGCTGTGGACAGTTTCTGAAGCCTACCAGTATGCCCTTGCTGTAGAGAAACAGTATAATAGAAGACCCGTCATCAGAAACGACCAAAGCGATGGGCCATCTCGCCCTCAAGAATCCCATCCTCCCCAGCAACCACCAAAGGGTAATCCTAACCCTACTATTAAGTGTTTTCGATGTGGTGAACAGGGGCATATAGCAACCCAGTACAGGAAGCCTGCCAGTCAGACGAGCAAAAATCTACTGCTTGAGGAAGACGTGGAAGCCAAGCCTGAGGTATGGTATGATGAGCCAGTGTATGACGAAGAAGGAGATGAGGATGTGTTGTATGGAGACAGCCATGAAACTCTGGTCATTCTTAAGAGCCTCCTGACTCCTAGAGGCGAGTCCGAAGATGATTGGTTGAGAACCAATATTTTCCACACAACCTGCACCGTGGCCGATAAAGTCTGTAAGATGATTATTGACAGTGGCAGTTGCGAGAACGTAGTTTCAGAAGACGATGTCCAGAAATTGCAGTTGAAGACAGATCGTCACCCCAAGCCATACAAACTGTCATGGCTGAATAAAGGCAGTGAGGTAACAGTAGATAGACGATGCTTAGTGTCTTTTTCTGTTGGCAAGAAATATTTCGATAATGCTTGGTGTGATGTAGTGTCCATGGATGCATGTCATATACTGTTAGGCAGACCTTGGCAATATGATCGAAGTGTGGTACATGACGGATGGAAGAATACATATTCCCTTAGCATCAGAGGAAAAAAAATTGTGTTGGCACCTCGTCGGGAAGGATCCAATCCCGCCCAGGTTGTCAATAGTAACAATCTGCTTTCTATGTCCAGGTTTTTGGTTAAGCGTGAAAATGTAGTCTATGTTTTACTGCCTTATGGAAATAGTGCAGCAGGTGAGGTTCCTGAATTACCCACGGAGATCCAGCAACTGTTTTCGGAATTCTCTGATTTGATGCTAGAAGACCTTCCTCCTGGACTGCCGCCAGAAGACCTTTTTGATGTTAGTGATTTTGTTTGGGTTGTATTAACTCGTGATTGTTTCCCTGTTGACGAGTCTAATAAGCTTAAGGAGCGGAAGATTGGACCATGTGAGATATTGCAGAAGATTAATGACAACGCATACAGGTTGCGTCTTCCTAGTCACTTGAAGACTTCTGATGTCTTTAATGTGAAATACCTGAGTCCTTGTTTTTCGGATTCTGCTGATGCTACTGTGAACTCGAGGACGGGTTCTTTCCAACCCGGGGTGACTGATGCAGGGGGATTCGAGTCAGACGATGCCGAGCTGTCAGATTTCGCATTAATGGTGCTGGATTACCTGGAGCGGGAGGATTAGCGCAAAGATGGCAAGAAATCGTAATCTAGCCTAATTGAGGCGGTTTCCGTGCACGTGTCGGTTTTTTGGCCATAACTGGAGCTACAAGTGTCCGATTAGCGCCCGTGACCCCAATTCGGAAAGCTAATTTCGGCGCGCACGTCATGGCCACCCAGCTATGCTTGGTGCACATCATTTCGAGCCCCAAATTCGCTGTTTTCCTTTTCAAATCTTTATTTTTAGTTAATTTTTGCTATTTATGGTAATATTTTATCTGTCAATTAGGAGATGATTCTGAACCCGATTTGGGCCAGATTTTTGGCAATCTTTTGATTTATTTCCGTATTTGTTTTTGGTAAGACTTTTAGGGTTTTGCTATTTTTGGTAAAAATTCCATTAGGGATCGATTTTCAGCTATTTTAACCCGGCTTGTGGGTTGTTTTTTGTCATTCTTGATTATAAACAATTTTATTGAATTCCATAGTGTTCTCTAAAATTTTGGGTCTAATTCTCCTGTTTTTTCCCTTACAAATTACTTATTGCAATAGCCTGCAGAATAGTCTCTATTCTGTTCGGCATCAGGTGATGAGGTGTGTGAGAGTGTTTTGAGATCTGTGTATGGGTTGAGGGTAATATTGTCTTTTCAAATGCGAAATATTTATATAAGGTAATCTATTAAATTAGTTGAGGGCATTATTAATTTTTTACAGCTTAGGGGATGTTACTGTCCAAAAAATCATTGATCATTATTTGAGTGCAATTGACCCAAACCTCAAACGATGTCAATGTAAATTACTCCAAACAATAACATGCACCAAAATGAAATTCCAGATAAGGACACAAACCAATAAGTTAGGACACCTCTCCCTTATGAAGTTACTAAAGTCAAAACTGCCTATAAATTATTAACTTAAATACTCTCCCAAAACAAGGATAAAATTGACTTCTATAATTGTTATTCATACCATCAAACAAGTTGCCTAGTTGGATTTAAATCCACAATCTGCCAAAACAAACATAAAAAAAGTTAGCTCTAAACTATGAAGCATGGACATTTGATTTAGAGTCATGTACCCGCATCAAATATATGTCTGTGTTGGACATATGGACACATAAAAAATATTTGTTCAATATGTTAAATGTAATGTCCTGAATTTTTTTAAATTGGACATACGAAGAACACGTGCGTGTCCGCGTGTTGGGAAAGCGGTGAGTAGGTTAATTTCATGAAAGATAGAGAACTTATAGAGCCACTAATTTTGTGGATCACTTATAAAACTTGAACACCCCTAATCTAATATTTGCCTTTGAAGATACTTGAACATCTTTGTTTCTCCTCATCTTGTTAGTCAGATGTTGGCGGAGATGCATTTGATTCATTAGATGGTAGTGAAATGAATTTTTTTGAACATGTCAGCCTTTTCATTTAACCTATTTGTTTATTTTTGTTTATAAATTTATTGGTTCTCATTATTTAAGTGATAAATAAAATATTTGTGCAATATAATATGTATATATATTGATGAAGCGTAGAAAGATCGGGTAGAAAACGATACCGTTCCTGTCAAGAAGAACAAACAGTGATCGGAAGAGGTACCGGTGGGGCACCGGCCAAATAAGCTCCGACGGTCAGGTTAGAACTTAGATTATTCAGAAAAATATAGCAGGAGTAATGGTGGGTGATTATTGCGTACCTCTTTAGGTTGACCCAACCCTATATTTATAGGGTCTTTAATGCGGTGGTCCTGATAGAGTTGTAGCGTGTCGTATATATCTTGTCAGCTACCCATATGTATCCTGATAGGATTCTGATAACTACTCGTAGGTATTCTGTTGAGATGTGTAGAGTTCTGGTAGCAGGTAGTCGGTTGACAAATCCTTATATGCACGTGTCGTACAAGTTATACCTATCATATATATTAAAATTATGTTTTTTTATAAACGTGTCGGAGGCATGTCGTGTTTTATTTTTTAAAAATTTATCGTGTCACCGTATCCGTATCGTATCGTGTCCATGTCAATGCTTCATAGACTATAAATCTACAATACTGCGAGACCAATTCTATTTTACTATAAGACGAACTCAAATGCCTAGTTATAAGCATGGCACACACCATTACACACTCTCTCCCTCTCTCTCTCTATATATATATATAATGTACTATGTTCATTTTATTATTATCCGGTTTGTAATAATTTTGAAAAGCAATTATACTGTAATAATATTTATTCAATATTTTCCTTTGAGAATCCATATTATCCTAGCCTTTCACGTCGTTATGTCATAGTGAAATCAAGATATATAATTACAATGACTGTAACAGTCTATGAAGATATAAGTCTCATTTGGATCCCGTTATACTTTTCACTACAACAAAAGCATTAGTATTGTGAATAGAAACGGAGTCATATTTGGCATCATAAGTTTACTCTAGAAAGTGACACTGTAAATCAATTTTACCTTTGTTTTAATTTATTACAGTTATAAAAATTTGTTGCTTCTAAATTTTGAACTTCTGCTTCCCAAAATGCCATGGTTGTGCAAAACAAACACCTAATATATTTGTGTTATCAAATTGTGATACTGTAGCATAAACATATAAGCAAAGCGGCAATTAAAGATGCCAATGTACACAAGGTATTAAAACTTTGAATTTACCAAATAAATAACATAAAATACAACTATATGTATATTAATTAATATATATATATAGGGTAAATAACAGTTTCACCCCTGTTGATAGTGTAAATTACACCCGCACCCCCTCGGTTTTCGCTAATTACAATTTCACCCCTTGAATCCCATATCCGGTGACCGGATATGTGCAATTACTCTTATACCCCTTTTTATATTTATTTTAAATAATAAAATATTCTTTTATGTTAAATTACCTATTTACCCTTCCATCATCTTCTTCATCTCACCCCTACTCTCTCATAAACCCCTCAAATCAAACCCTAACCCTAAAATGAACTACCAATTATCAAACCTCAATTCCTACCCATACTCAATTAATTGTCCATTTTCAATTACAGAAAAATCAAAACAAAATGACATATATATCTATATATATCTCTATCTCTATATATATCTATCTATATATATACACACATATATATCTATATATATATACACGCACATATATATACATATATAACTATATAGATAGATATACACCAATCTATATATATACACGCACATATATATACATATATAACTATATAGATAGATATACACCAATCCATATATATACACGCACATATATATACATATATAACTATATATCTATCTATATATATATACGCACATATATATCTACATACATATGAAATGGGTGTGTTAATTTTTTGATATTTTTGGTCTAAATCATACTTTTTATATGACGTATTTGTTGATCTTGGACCTAATTTATGTTTCTATGATATATATTGAATTTGCCCAATACTCAATTCATACATATACATATATGTATATGGGTATATACATATATTTATGCACATATATATATATATATATAAGTGATGAGGGTAGTTTAGGTATTTCACATCATTTTAGATGGGCAAACAAGTCTTTACACACATATAAGGGTAATTTGGTCATTTCGCGTCTCAGATTTTGATTGACCCGGTTTGACCTCGCCGGAGAATGAGTTGAGGGGGTGAAAGTGAAACAAATGCCTAAACTAGAAGGGGTGAAACTATAATTAGCAAAAATAAAGAGAGTTTGGGTATAATTTACACTATCAACAGGGGTGAAACTGTTATTTAATTATACACAAAGATATATGTTTATTCATCCCTAAAAAACCAATTGAATTTCGAATTTCAATGTTTTGTTTTCTGTTACAACGAATGAGAGAATTCAAAGAGACTACATATAAATTCATAAATAAAAACAATCAATGTCGAATCACCGGAAAACATTTTCCTTCACTTTCCTTCCAACCAAACAAATCCCCAGTGTCACGTTTCAACGAACCCAGTCATCCTCAGAATCGAATTCCTCACTTCGCTCAAGTCCCTTCCCTTCAGAGTCCTCCCATTTCCGGTGCACACCGAGAAGGCCATTTTCCCGGCGGCCAACCTCCGGCCCAGAATCAAATGCGGCGGAATCACCTCTCCTCCCACATCGCCGTCGTCCAAAAACTCCGATTCCACGCACTGAAACCACGATTTCCCGGGAAAAATCTCGGGGATGTTCACCGGAACCGAATTCTTCCTCTTCTTATTCTTCTTCTTCTCTCTCTTCTGCTTGTTGTTCGAATCATGAGCTGAGAAGTTGTGAACATCGTTATTGATTTCTTCATTTTCCGGGAAAATGAGCTCGGAAAATTGAAATTCTTCTTCCATAGAAAATTGTGGTGTTTGGTGACTAAGAAATTGGAAAAAAGAATGGAATGGGGAGGAATTTATAGAGGGAGAGGAATGCGAATCGTAGCCAGTACACTTTGGGTGTGTCGTCATATGGCATCACTTGTGTGCGGTCCCCGCCAACTTAAACTTGGTTCTCTCTCTCTAAAAAATTCTCTCTCTAGGTTTTTATTCCCCCGTTAACTTAACTTGAGTTTTTTCTCTCTATAAAAAATTTAGCTTGGGTTAATTCGGTCCAGACCACCTTGGGTTTGTCATAATGTCAGATAAACCCCCTCAATTTTTAATATTCTCATTTAGATCCCTCAAGACTCTTGCCCTTCATTATTGAAATTATTTAGAGTCAAGCCAACATCCATCTATTTAACTAACTGAGCTTTGTGAAATTATTTTTTTGCCCTTCATTATTGAAATGAGGATAAATATGACTTTCTATTTAATTGAAGGGCAAAATTGATTATTTACTCACTTTTGTTTAAATGATATCAATAGATTTTCTCGATAAATTGGGAGTTTAAGTGATATAACATGACAAATTTCAGGGAATATAGGTTAAAATATTAAAAAACCGAATGAGTCTATCTGGATTTATGACAAATTTCAAGGGTCTAGATGGAATTAACCCAATTCTCTCTCTAAAATATTCTCTATCTAGATTGTTTGTTTCTCTCTCTAAGTTTGTCTCTTTAAGTTAATGAGTTGCCTGTACAGCTCCTTTTCTTATGGCTCACGGTTTTCTTGTAGCTTGTGTTAATAGCAACACATAACTATTCAATGAGTTATATGATTGACTTGACTATTTTGGCTTTGCTTTATTTCATTTTGTCTTCTTTGTTGCCTGTTCTTTCTTGTACGTCTTTTTAACTTGTTACCTGTTTTTATTGTGTAGTGATTACAGGCACTTATTTTATTTTCTGTAATTGGTGCAATATTAATATCTTGAAATTCATTTGCTATAAAAATTGGGTCTGTATATTTTTTACAAATTTTTTTATTGTATTTAAAAATTAATAAATAGAGATAGGTTCTTTGAATTCGGAATGAAAAATGTGAGTGAAAACGGGAACTCACAGATATCATGATGACGTCATGTAGTTAAACTCACATAATTTATTTACCTTCTCATCTTCTAATGTCTAAAAATTTATCAAAATTCAGAATAGCATAGATGAAGTGTTAATGTCTAAAAATTTATCAAAATTCAAAATAGTATAGATGAAGTGTTAATATCGAAAACTGAAATTCGAATGTGATTTCTCTTTTCAATTTTTTCTGTTAATATCGAAAAGTGAAATTCGAATGTGATTTCTCTTTTTAATTTTTTCCTTACTAAAATGAATGGGTTTTGATCCTTTACAAATATATGTCTTCTAGAACTTTTCATATAAAACTTTGGGATTTGGAAATAATTAATAATTTGATTTTAAAGTAAGATTAAAAGCAAGCAAGTTAAGTTAAAATAAACGAATGTACTTTTGATATTCATCTTTTTTATAAATTGAGGGGGTTATCTAATGAATTGGATACAAGCATTCTCATGATCGAAGAGTCCGGTAATGGCTTTAAATGTGATTGTCATCAAAGTAAACTTAGTATTTAACAAAATATATGTTTAGAATAGTTGATGTTACTCGTGTTAACAAAATAGATTCATTAAGTGATTAAAAAGTGCAATGCAAGATAGCTAAAAACAAACGAATTTACATGACTCCCATATAATTTCTGTCATATTATTATTCACTATATAGGTATTTGTGTTGTGTTATTTACTCTAGAACAAAAAATATGTGTTCATGAAATAAATTAGTTCTCATTTTGTTTCAAAATAAGTGTCAACATATGATTGTAAAAAAAAAAAATTAGGTATTTTGTGTTCCCAAATATGTCATTTAAAAATATAATATAGTTTTAAATTTTAGTGAAGCCCATTATTTTTTGAAGTTAATGAAGATGGATAAGTTATGAAAGTATAAGATTACATTTATTGGGATTCAAAATTAGACATTTATTTTAGAACGGAGGAAGTATTGCTTTTTTGGTAAGTATGAAAATATTAATTGTTTGGATTTGATTTTTTTTATTTTTTTGCATGGATGAGACCACGAATTACTTTATTGTGTGTATTTATTTATTAGGACCCACAGACTGAAATTTGATGTACTAGCGACAAGTCGTTTGTGGAAAGTGTTAGCAATGGAGGATTAAATTTGTGGGAGAAGTGGGGGAAGTTCTTCTATATATGGTTGGTTGGATATATTAGATATAATGTTGTTATCATTAATTAACTCAGTTTCAGAAGAATGGTTCTCGTGCACGTGTGGTGCCGGTGGTGTTAATTTGATCGAGAAATTATGAAAATTAATGAGGTTTGTTTAAATTCTAAATTATTGAGTCAGTCATAAGAAAGAAAGAGGGCGAAAATAAAAGTGAGATCAAATTACTAAATTTAATTTAGGGTAAATTACAGTTTGACCCCTCTAGTTCGGATAATTATAGTTTAACTCCCTCTAAGCCATCAGAGTTAAAATCCGGTCACCGTAAATAATAAATTACCTTATTGCCCATGTCATTCTATTCAATTTTAATACCAAAAGTGAGTCATTTTGTAGATTACCAATTTACCCTTTCTACACCTAATTCTAAAGTCTTCATTTTTTCTCCCACTTTCTCTCTCTAACTCTCTAGGTTTCAGGTCTAGGGTTCCATGACCGCCGCCACTACCTCATCGGCCACCAGCACCTCCAGATCGGGTTCAAGGCCTTGTATTGATACACACCCTTTCTCTAGGGTTTCAAGTCCTTGTATTGATAGTGTGGAAGTGACGGAGGTTGTTGGGGAAGTAGATTTTCTTGGTGGGGGTTTGAAGTGGTAGGGGTTATGGTGGTAGTGGTAGCAGTAGCGGTAGCGGGGGAGAGAGGTGGGGTTGTCATTATATATATATATATATATTATTATGTAATTCTCTTTATTAACTTTCTTCAATGGACTGGGAACTTGGAAGTTGTGTGATGGACTCAATTTTCAATTTCTTTAGCAAAGTGTGGTCATGAAATCTTTTAAAATGATCTTATTAGCAAGCCCTTGAAGGTCATGCTTCTGCTCTTTTTTTTCCTGTTAAATGGGTAATGCCTCGTGTATTAGGTTTCAGAAGCTTATAGATTTAGGTAAAAAAATATAAATTTAACAAGAAAAAAAAATGATAAGAGTAAAATGATTAATACCTAAATAGACCAGTAACAAAGGTATTAGCAACAATTTAACCGTCCCTAAAAACAAGAAATCGTCGCTAAAAAAATGAGTATTAAAGACAGTTAGACTGTCGCTAATAACATGAGTATTAGGGATGGTCTAACCGTCGCTAATACTTGGTTTTTATTAATAACCTTTTGCGACGCTATTTTTAGTGACAGTTTTGTGACTTTCTGCGACAGTTTGGATTGTCCCAAAAATCAAATGTTTTTTGTAGTGCTTGGTCTTCAAAAATCTTAATAGGGACTGAAACAACTTGGCATGGTGTCTGATTCATGTTATGATTTACACATCTACTGGTAGAGACAAATGGATTTGGAGGGGGAGCGAGGTGGGGTTGTCATTATATATATATATATATATATATATATATATATATATATATATATATATCATACAAGGGTAATTTGGTCTATTTAAAAACAAAAAATGAGGACAAAAAGGTCTTTCTATATTTTTTGAGTATGGTAAAAATATATTTTTAGTACTGAGGGGTAACATAGTCATTTCCCATCTAAAAATTGGATGACATCATCTTTGACCGGCGTTGACCTTGCCGGAGGTATAACGGAGGGGGAAAGTGAAAAAAAATCAAACTAGAGGGGGTTAAACTGTAATTATTCAAACTAGAGAATGTCAAGCTGTAATAAATCCAAATAACAGGGTCAAACTATAATTTACCCTTTAATTTAAAATAATTAACAATATAAAAAATCACATATATATAAAAGACTTTAAAAAGAAATATTCATGTACCTGATACAATTCATAAATGCAGTCCTCTGTGGAGCTACTGAAAGTCAACAATGATGCGCCTCGTAACTTACCTTTTCTTTTTTTGAAAATTTCACTCGAATTAGTCTATAAATTCAATACAAACCTCTTTGATGGTGACTATAAAAAACAAATTGAGATCAAATTACTAGATTTAATTTAAAATAATTTACAATATAAAAAATCACATTGGAAACTTAAAGTGCTAAACTTGAGTATTAATATGGTGGGGGCACATACATAGAAAATTAAGTTCTTATATGTGATATAATGGTGTCATCTTGACTGAATTTTCACAAAATTGACTAATGCACGCCTTAGGCCATGTTTGGATTATCTTTTCAAACGCTGTTTTTAATTTTCTGAATGGAAAAATTATTTTGAACAGTATTTGACAAATTTTTTAAAAGAACTTTTGGACATTGGAATAACGTTTTTCTCAAAACAGCTTATACTTCTCTTTTTCTTCTATGACAAACTAGAAGTAGAAGTTATGTCAAACAAGGCCTTAATGGAAATCTTATGAGTGTTGTGGTGGAGAAAATATTGCATGTATTGTATTTTTGGTTGAATTTAATTATAAAAAATTTTTAAAAAAAATAATAATAATAATAAGAGATGTTACAAGTTAGCGTATTCTCCTTGACATGAAAATACTGAACATTATGAAAGAGAAAAAAGTTATTTTCTAATTGAAATCCAAAATTTTATTGTTATCATTCTTTGAATTGATTAATTCAACACTAAAATTAGTTTAAAATAATTAATTGGTTACTCTAACGTAACATATGCCATGGAGGAAATCCCATTCGTTGGGAGGAGAAGGGAAAAACGCAAGCTTATTTACTGGACAACGTATGCGAAGTTATTGGAAAATTCTGTTTATTCGCTGAAATATTTAAGCATTTCAATTTTAATGTCAAATGTGTTTATCCATTCACATTTGTCTCTTTCAAGGAAGTATAAAAATTAAAGACGCCATGCACATGCCCATGCACATACATATATTATATATATACCATATCTCTCTCTATATATATATATATATTGTGTTACATGACACACGTGCTTAGGATTTAACAATTTTAAATAATTTTGTAGAAAGATATACTCTAAAAAGAGATGAGTATATTTTAACATTGATCAAAATTGTATTTCCACAAGAAGCTATATAGGTTGGTAAATGATAAGGGTATGCTATTAATTAAGCATTTTTTTCTCTCTTTTACATTTTTATTTTATTTTTAGAAAGGCTCTTAGTTTTACTTTGTTTTCGGAAGTATAAGGAAAGACATTCACATGAAAACATCGATGTTTATGAAAAGATTTATTTCTCATTGATAAACTAGCAACTATTAATATGACTTTCTAATTGTTTCATTGATTTTCACATCAAATACTATTAATAGCTAATTCGTCCGTATAATTTACTATATTTCATTGAGGAAATCCAAAAGAAAAAATGAAAACGCAAGTTTATTTACTGGATTATGCGAAATATAATAAGATTCTAATTACTAACTCAATATTTAATCACTAACCTAAATGTTGAATGTTGAAGTCAAACGTATTTATCCATTCACATTTGTCCCTTTTTAAGAAGTATAAGAAAGAAAGAAGCTATATACTACTATTTACCGAAAGGACAATGCTTGGGTCCTTACCAGTCAGGATTAACTTGATACTCATTTTTTACTTGGATCAATAATATTAAGACACATGTTCAATGTTAATTAAATAATAATAATAGATATTACCCACTATCATGAGTTAAATCAGATCCAAAATATATATTTTTTTGAGCAATTAGTTTCATGATTTTGTCATGAAGTAATAAGATGTTAAGTTTGATATCAATTAATTTCTATTATATTATTTGAATTTCAAATTTAAGATCAGTTTAATATTTACCTACCAAAACAACACTCATCAATTTCTACTTAACTTTTATAATGGACATGTGTTCATTCATGAATACATCCACATCATTCATGATTATATCATGAAATTATTTTCATGATATTTAGCATTTCTCTACTTTTTTCTTTTCCCTTTTTCCTATCTCCAATATTACATATGACATATCTGCTTTGAAATCCAATTGCGGACAAAAAGATACGTAGATATATATTCAAAGGAAGATGCAGATCCTTCTAAAAATTGAAGTCTTTTTAAAGAATTTTTTTCCAACATTACACTCATCTCTTTAAAAAGCATCAATACTTCTGCGTAGATATATATATAGTATACACCCACCAATAACTAATCAAACACAAGGGGAAAATTAAAAACAAAAGACACTGAGGCTTCTTCTCTTGGCAATGGGAAAAAAAAAAATTATAGATTCTCAGCCCAAAATGGATTAAGAAAATAATATATTAATTTGTTATTACAAAATAAAATTGTAAAATAAATAATCTTTGAGTTCTTAACACGAATTAAACAAATAACTGAGAAAAAGAGATGAAAAAATCTTAATTGATGGTATTAGTAAGATTTGTTTATATATATATATATATATTTATAAATAGACATGAAAAATCTTAATTGATGGTATTTGTAAGATTTGTTTCTATATATATATATCTATATATATTCGGGTTTAATTTATGGGTAATATTTATTATTATTTTTTAATTAGTATTGAACATATGTTTTAATTTTATTGGTCCAAATAAGAGGTGATGACCAAATTAATCCTGACTGGTGTGTATCGAGCATTGTCCTTACCCAAAAAAAGAAGAAGCTATATACTACTACACATAGATGACACGTGTTGTAACATAGGAAATATATGTACAATATATTCCAAAAGGTAAAGTCGCGCGCTTACTTTTTCTCACCTTCACGGAAGGTTGGTAAAGCGTGTGCTACTGAGTCCTTTCTCTCCTCCATCCTATTGGTTTTGTAAGTAAGTAAATAAGTTAATAACGAATGACTTCCACATGCAAGACAAAATTTATCTTGTTGGAGGGTTGGAGCCTAATATAATATAATATATATATATATATAACATTTATATTAATATTATATCTGTAAGGACCGATAAGGTCTTTATTTTATTTTGATGGATTTCGATCCAATTTACACGATTTTATCCCTGGAGTTTCACTCTCCACTCCCAAAGTCTAATACAAATTAGAGATACGTACACCTCCATTATATTAAAAAATACATGACTGCATGCAGCTTCATCGCTGAACATAAACAGATGATCTTATTCCAAAAATTAAAATGCAACTTTCAAGGGTTTTAATTTAGTCGGACATATATTTGGAAAAGTACATAATAATTAAATTTATAATACAAGATAAAGGACTGAAAGAGATGCTGGAAATTATAACTGATGATATGTAACATATGTTCCTTTTGTTCTAAAATAATAGTTTATGTCAGACTTTTTATTTTTATTTTTTTATAAGAGATTGAATTTCAAATTATTATTAGATTTTCACATCTATCCCAAATTGTTTTTTTCAAGTGCGATTCACTGTACCTTTCAAAAAAAATGCAATTCACTGTAAAATAGTTTATTAATTGTTTCAGCAATTTAGTACAAAATTTTATTTTATTTCATTTTCATTAAAAGAGTAAATAACGTGCATTTCCGATTGCCTATATAAATAGCAGACATAAGCCATTGTTTAAAGGTCTTAACCTCCAAAGACGATCTCTCTATGACCTAAACTCTAATGTTGTATTTGGTATGCAAGAATGAAATGGAATGAAAATGAAAATTGAATTGAATGGTTATTCTGTTATATTACTGTGACTCCTTTGTTAAAAGGATTGGAAGTTATTCCCCATCCGCTAAAAGACAAAATCACTTATATATCCTGCCCTATAAATATAGGGACTCTCCTATTGTATTCTGTGTATCAAGCAGAGAGCCAGAATAGGCTTGTGCCATAATGAAGACCAGAATAGGCTGGTACCGGTGTGAGTGAAACACCTAATGCGAGTGAAGCACAGGCGGTGCGCAGGATACACAAATATAGAGAGAGAATAAGAGATACAGAGTTGTATTTTTCTTGGTGTGATTGAAACACCGGTGAGAGTCATTCCGATAATACAAGCGTGAGTATACACTGTGTGTGTGTGCGTGTGTATGATCTGCGAATCATTCCCTTGTAATCCTCTCATTGATTATAGTGAAATGGTGCTCTCAGTGAACGTAGGCTTGTTTTAGCTGAACCACTATATATCTTTGTGTCGTTTGTGTTTGGTGTGTGTTGTGTGGGTTTTCTGATTTGCAGGTGTTTGTGGCTTGGCTAATAGGGTTAGCAAACCATAGTTTTCGTTCTTGGACATGTGTAAAAAAATCCTAACAAGTTGTCCCACATCGACTAAAAGGCAAAACTACCTCTATATCATTCCCTATAAATATAAGGACTCTTCTATTGTATTTTGTGTATCATGCAGAGAGCCAGAATAGGCTTGTGCCATAGTGAATGCCAGAATAAGCGAGTACCGGTGTTAGTGAAACACCTAGTGCGAGTGAAACACAGGCGGTGCGCAAGGTACACAGATATAGAGAGAGAATAATAGATACAGAGTGGTATTATTCTTGGTGTGATTGAAACACCGGTGAGAGTCATTCCGGTGATATAGGCGTGAGTATACACTATGTGTGTGCGTGTGTTTGATCTGCTAATCAAACCCCTTGTAATCATCTATTTGATTATATTGAAATGGTGTTCTCGGTGAAAGTAGGTTTACTTTGGCCGAACCACTATAAATCTTTTATTTCCATTGTTTAGTGTGTGTTTCTGTACATTTTCTGATTTGTAGGTACACATGGCTTCTAACAGTGTTCTTGGGCGGGTGTAAAAATCCTAACAAGTGGTATCAAAGCTTCAAGTTAAAGCAAAGAAAAAGCCCGTACGTTCTAGTCCAGATTCAAATATCAGAGTTGCTTAAAATCAGAAACCAACCATACCAAAAGCTTCGCCTCGACAAGACAAAGCCAACCCCGTCAGCCGTGCAGCAAACGGAGCCTCCACACGCCCCCACACTTCGCCTGAAGTTCCAGCCAGATTTTTGGATCCGACGCATAGCAGTTTCAGTTTGGGGCTATTTCGTGGAACATCATTAATCCATACAAGGGGTATAATATATCAACAACAATTTTCTATCTTTTGTGTAGATTTGTTTTTTTGCCCGTTTGGATTCGTTCTTGACACGGTCAGAGGCGTTCTTAAGGTTTTGGACTGCTCCAGACGCAACCGTGTGATTGGTTTTATGTAATTCGACTCCGAATACCTCGAATAGGATCAATGAGAGCTATGGGTGAAGAAAATACAACAATGATCGAGAAGTTTGATGGTTCAAACTTTGCATATTGGAAGATGCAAATTGAGGATGTGTTATACCAGAAAAATTTGTTCTTACCATTAGAAGGGAAGAAGCCAAAATTTATGAAACAAGATGATTGGTCAATCCTATATCGAAAGGCTCTTGGTACGATCAAACTAACATTTTGAAATTTCGTCGCCTTCAACATCAAGAATGAGAAGATAACAAAGTCTCTCATGGATGCTTTTCGAGCATGTACGAACAGTCGTCTGGTGCGAATATGGTACATCTTATCACTAGATTGGCAAATCTGAAGATGTCCGAGAATGGGAAGGTTAGTGAACACCTTAGTGTCCTTAATGAAATTGTTGAGCAGTTGGAATCAGTTGATATGTCAATCACTAGCAAAATGAAAGTGGTTTTTCTTATAAGCCAATTGCCAGAGAGTTGGAGCGCTACAAAGGCTGCAATCAGTAACTGTTCAGGGGTGGAACTGTTACAATATCATTCCGTAGTGAGTATGATACTCACAAAAGAGATAAGAAGACAGAGTGAGTTAGGCTCTTCTAACACTGGCTCAACATTGAATGTCGACACCAGAGGCAAAGGTTCTAACAGGAAGAAAGGCGGAAACCAAAGGCGTGACCATTCCAAGTTAAGACAGGGAAGACCACATGGAAGATCACAATCTCGAGGTCCCAGAAATTCCAAAGAGATTGAGTGTTGGAATTGCGGCAAAACTGGTCACCTCAAGAACCAATACAGATCCCTGCAGAAGGTAGTGGAGAACAAGACTGAGGTAAACATTGTCTTAGAAGAAGTTGATGATACATTGATATGTTCATTGGAGAGAAAAGTAGAGTTTAAGGTCTTGGACTCTGGAGCATCATTCCATATTGTTGGCCTTAAGATTTTAATCTAAGGGTAATTCCGTAATTTTGATGATAACAAATCATTAATGATGTATTTGTACTAATGACTACAATGAGTATTTGTCCAAACTTGAAAGAACAGGAAAATCATATATGGATCATGCGGACAAAAAGATCATGGCGTTGCATTTAAAGCGAACAAACAAGAATATCAAATGCAACAAGATTGAAGTTCAAAGAGGATCAACCACTACTTGAAGATTGGGTAGATAGGTTGGTGAGTGTTTAGATTTTAACTGTCAAAGTAATTATTTGAATTATTTTGAAGCTCTAGAAATCTAAAATCATTATGCATAAAACTATTTTTTGAAAACAAATAAATACCAAATTAATGAATTTGGGTTTGAGAATTAGCATTCAAAGTTTTGCAAATTAAATACAAACATTTTTGAGACTTAGCTCACCCCATTTGCAAACTCAGCTCACCCTATTCTCACAATTTTGAAATGCATAACTCAGCTCACCCCATTCAGGAACTCAGCTCACCCCAATCCCTGAATTGCTTTTCAACGGCTCTATTGCCTTTTCAAACGGCTCTATATGACTTTTTGTCATATTTTATGCCAAAAATGATGAAAATGTTTGTTATAAAAGGACTTAAAACTCTCTTTACAAACTACCTCTTGCAAACTCAATCATACACTTTCATATACACTTTTGTATCATCATTCACATATTTTCAAGTCTAGAGCTTCAATTTTTTATTCAAATTCTTACTCTAGTCTTGTGAGCAAGAGAGCTACAATTGTACAAATCAATCTTTGAGAGATATTCTAGTGTACAAGATCATTGTATTCAAAGGGTTGGTGTGACCCAATTTTAGGCTAAGAGAGGGTGTTCTCTTAGCAAGGAGAAGTGGTGTGCTTCTTGTGAAGGTTTTGCTCTCCACCCGTAAGGAGAAGCCATAGTGGATTTGAGAAGTCTCAAGAAGAACCTTGAGCCGAGGACGTAGGAATCAAGGGTATTCTGAACCTCGCTAAAATCGCTTGTCCAAGTATTTATAATTCTCTCTCTACTTTATTTTAATTTATATTGCTTTGTGTTTTTATATTAAATCATCTAGCATTGCAATTAAATTTATCAATTAGAAAATCGAATTAAATTTCATTGTTTAAGCTAAGACTCTATTCACCCCCCCTCTAGAGTCATTTATCGGGCAACAATTGGTATCAGAGCGAGGCTCTAATTTAAAGGCTTAATCACCTTAGAGAAAAGATCATGGCAAACAATGGTGTTACACACATAGAGGGTCAATCTAACAATAGACCTCCTTGGTTTGATGGTTCAAACTATAGTTATTGGAAAACTAGAATGATTGATTTTCTTCAAGCTATAGATTACCAAATATGGCAAGTTATTGAAAATGGACCATTTATTCCTATGAAAGAAATCGATGGCAAAAAGGTGCCTAAGGAGGCAAAAGAGTGGGATGCGGATGAATGTAAACTTATCTCAATAAATGCTAAGGCCAAAGTGAATTTAAATTGTGCAATTAGTCCAAATGAATTTAATAGGGTATCAACTTGCACAACCGCCAAAGAAATTTGGGATAAATTAGAAATAACATATGAAGGAACCTCACAAGTTCGTGAGTCAAAAATTGATTTACTTATGCATGAATATGAACTATTTCGCATGAAAGAAAATGAAAGCATTAATGATATGTTTTCTCGATTCACAAATATTTTGAATGGTTTGAAACATCTTGGTAGACCTATGGCTAACTCGGATATTGCAAGAAAAGTTCTTAGAAGTCTTCCGGCCAAATGGGATGCCAAAACTACCGCCATCAAGGAATCTCATGACCTTACTAAACTCAACATTGATGAGCTACATGGTTCACTTCTCACATGGGAGATGACTCTCAAATCTCGTGAAGAAGAATCAAAACCAAGGAAAGGATTAGCTCTTCAAGCCGCCTTCAAAGAAGCGTTGATGGAGACCGATGATCTCGAAAATGATGATGAAGAAATAGCTCTCATCACCCAAAATTTTAAGAAATATCTTCAAAGAAAAAAATTTCAAAGAAGGAATCCTATGAGAAAGGGAGAACCATCCAATGAGGCTAGCAAAAGAGATACACCCACGTGCTTTCATTGTGGAAAGGTGGGTCACTTCAAAGCCGATTGTCTCAAGCTCAAAAGCGAAAAGGAAAAGAAGAAAAATAAAAAGGCTATGCAAGCTACATGGGAGGATGATGAATCCGACGTCTCAAATAGCGACAATGAAGTGGAAGAAATGGCAAATCTTTGTCTCATGGCTTTCGATGACGAGGTATGTAATGATTCTCTTAATGACACTTTACCTTCTTATGATGATGTTGTAGACTCATATAATGAATTACAAGAAGCATTTAAAGAAATTCATGATGAATTGAGAAAAATGATTTTGAAATGTAATTCTCTCAAGAGAGAAAACAAATCTTTATCACTTGAGCTTTCTAAATCTAAAGAAGAAGTTATTTCTTTAAAAGAACAAAAAGAAAACACTACTCCTTCAAATGATCTTATTAGTGAAAATGTTTTACTCAAAAAGACCATTGATGATCAAACAAATATATTAGCCAAATTTACAAAAGGAAAGGAAAACTTGGCTATTATGCTTGGAAGCCAAAGAAGTTCATTCTTTAAAGAAGGATTAGGTTATGATCCTTATCAAAAGGATGCTTGTTTATTAAAGAAAAGAAATCCCTTACATGAAACTTTCATTAAAAATTCTTTGACTCATTTAAGATGTAATTATTGTAAGAGGAGTGGACATAGAATATTTGAATGTACCAAAAGAAAGAAAAATAACATTAAGACAATTTGGGTTATCAAAGGCACTTATGTTAAAATTTCTAACCACAAAGGACCCAAGGATATATGGGTACCAAAATTAGTTACCTAATTATTTTTGTAGGTATGCTTGAAGTCCTCCTCTTCCAAGGACAAATGGTTTCTTGATAGTGGGTGTTCAAGACACATGACGGGAGATAAATCAAAATTTCTTTCTCTCAAGCCTTATGATGGAGGAAATGTGACATTTGGGAATAACTCTAAAGGAAAAGTAATTGGCATTGGAGCAATTGGTATTTCTTCATCTCTCTCTATTGATAACGTGCTTCTTGTTGATGGATTAAAACATAACTTGTTTAGTATTAGTCAACTTTGTGATAAAGGTTTTAATGTTATCTTTAAATCTAACCAATGCATTGTTGAACATGATAACAAACAAGTATTTGTTGCTAATAGAAATGGAAATTTATATACATTGCTTTTATGTGAATTGCATGACCAAGATGTAAAATGTTTTGTTTCTTCAAATGAAAATAGTTGGTTATGGCATAGAAGACTTGGACATGCTAGTATGAATTTATTATCTAAATTGTCTAGAAAAGACTTAGTCAAAGGCCTCCCAAAGACTAAGTATATTAAAGACAAAATTTGTAGCTCTTGTCAATTAGGGAAACAAGTTAAGACATCATTTAAAAGCAAAAAGAGCATTACTACCACAAGACCTCTTGAATTAATTCATATGGACTTGTTTGGACCGGAAAGGGTTATTAGTATAGGTGGTAAACTTTATGCATTTGTCATTGTTGATGATTTCTCTAGATTCACTTGGGTCTTTTTTCTTACACATAAAAATGAGGTTCACTCTATCTTTTCTAAATTTTGTAGAAAAGTTCAAAATGAAAAAGAATATAAGATTAAAACCATTAGAAGTGATAGAGGAAGGGAATTTGAAAATCAAGACGTAGAGAGATTTTGTGATGACAATGGTTATGATCATAATCTCTCGGCCCCTAGAACTCCTCAACAAAATGGAGTTGTTGAAAGAAAGAATAGATCTCTCCAAGAAATGGCTAGAACTATGCTAAATGAGCATAGCTTGCCTACATATTTTTGGGCCGAAGCCGTCAACACCGCATGCTATGTTATTAATAGGGTAATTATTAGAAAGACCATTGACAAAACTCCATATGAACTTTGGTATGAAAGAAAACCCAACATTGGGCATTTCAAGGTTTTTGGTTGTAAATGTTTTGTCCTAAATGATAAGGACAATCTTGGTAAATTTGATGCTAAATCCGATGAAGGGATTCTCCTTGGTTATTCATCTAGGAGTAAAGCATATAGAGTGTACAATAGAAAAACTCAAGCGGTAGTTGAATCTATCCATGTAACATTTGATGAATCACCACTACCTTTACCTAGATCAAATCAAAGTGATGATGAGTTTAACGATATTGAACAAGGTGTCAATAAACTCAATGTGAATGAAAATCCAAATGAACCTTCACCAAACTCATCCCAAGATGATAAGTCTTCCAATGAACCCCCTCTTGAAGAATCACGTGATACTCTTCCCAAGAGTTGGAAATATGTAAGAAATCATCCTATTGACCAAATTATTGGAGACCCTTCCAAGGAAGTTAGCACACGTTCTCAAGTTAATAATGTGTGCAATTACTTGGCTTTTGTATCTCAATTTGAGCCTAAAAACATACAAGAAGCCGAAAATGATGAATCATGGTTTCTTGCTATGCAAGAAGAATTGAATCAATTTGAAAGAAATCAAGTGTGGGAATTAGTTCCAAGACCGAATGATAAAACCATTATAGGAACTAAATGGGTATTTCGGAATAAAAAGGATGAATCGGGAATCATTGTTAGAAACAAGGCAAGACTTGTTGCCAAGGGATATAATCAAGAAGAGGGAATTGATTATGAGGAAACCTTTGCCCCCATTGCAAGGTTAGAAGCGATTAGAATGTTACTTGCATTTGCATCTCACATGAATTTTAAATTATTTCAAATGGATGTTAAAAGTGCATTTTTAAATGGTTTCATTGAAGAGGAAGTCTATGTAGAACAACCCCCGGGATTTGAAAATTTCATTTTTCCCAATCATGTCTTTAAGCTATCAAAAGCCTTATATGGCTTAAAGCAAGCTCCAAGAGCTTGGTACGAAAGACTTAGTGGTTTTCTACTTAAAAATGGATTCAAATGTGGTAAAATAGATAATACTCTCTTTACTAAATCCATTAATAGTGAATTGTTAATTGTTCAAATATACGTAGATGATATTATATTTGGATCAACTAATGATACACTATGTGACGAGTTTGCTTATATCATGCAAAACGAGTTTGAAATGAGCATGATGGGAGAACTCAACCTCTTTTTAGGGTTGCAAATCAAACAAACACTTGATGGCATTTTCATTTGCCAATCCAAGTATATCAAAGATTTGCTAAAGAAATTTGGTTTGGAGGGAGCCAAACATGCCAAAACTCCTATGAGTTCTTCCTTGAAACTTGATAAGGATAAAAATGGCATTGATTTTGATGTTAAGAAATATAGAGGACTAATTGGTAGTCTTTTGTATTTAACGGCTAGTAGGCCGGACATTATGTTTAGTGTTTGTTTATGTGCTCGTTTTCAATCATGCCCTAAAGAATCTCATTTTATTGCGGTTAAAAGAATCTTTAAATATTTGAGTGGCACAATTGATCTTGGCTTATGGTATTCACGTCACACATCATTTGAATTAACTAGCTATTCGGATGCCGATTTTGCCGGATGCAAGGTTGATAGGAAAAGTACTAGCGGCACTTGTCATTTCTTAGGACACTCCCTTGTATCGTGGTCATGTAAGAAACAAAATTCCGTGGCTTTATCAACGGCGGAAGCCGAATATGTAGCCGCCGGTAATAGTTGTGCTCAAACGCTATATATTAAGCAACAACTTGAGGATTTTGGGCTTACCTATGATCATATTCCGATTAAGTGTGACAATACGAGTGCAATTTGTATCTCAAAGAACCCTATACAACACTCTCGAACCAAACACATCGAAATTCGGTACCATTTTCTTCGAGATCATGTTTCTAAAGGTGACATCAAACTTGTTTTTGTCAAAACGGAAGATCAACTTGCGGATATTTTTACAAAACCCCTTCAAGAGAGTCAATTTTGTTCAATCCGAAGAGAACTCGGCATGACACGTGAATTTGAGGTAATCTAAATTATTATTTAAAAATATATATACATATCTATATAGTTTTATATATATATATATATTTTTGTTTTACACTTATATTTGTTTCTTATATATATAGTATATGTTTAGTTTATTTAAAAAAAAAAAAAAAAAAAAAAAAAAAAAAAAAAAAAATCTGTTAACTGAATTCCATTCAGCTAAGCTAAGTTTTTATGTCCAAAACTTGGACAAAGCTAGGAAAGTACTGACTTTTCCTTCTCAACCGTATCTTGGTTCAGCTCAGCCGAATGAAGTATTTTTGAATTAAAAAAAAAAAAAAAAAAAAAAAAGGAAAAGAAAAAGGGTGAAAGAAAATCCTAGGGCTATCTCTATCTCTGTCACACTCCCTCATCTCTCTCACACAGACCTTCATAACCAAATCGCCTCCTCTGCGCCACCGCGAGACCAGCCTCCGCCGTAACCCATCACCCACAGCGCCGCTCCATCTCGACCACCATAGTCGCACCACTGTGTAATCCCTAGCGCGCCGCCCGACCACCAGCTCCAACCTACTACCGCTGCTGTGTCTCTGCAACCCCATCTGCGCACCACCATCATCTTCACCTGCTCCACCACCAAGCTCAACCCACCACAACGGTGAACCAGCACCGCCTCCGCCGCGAACCGAACAGAGTCCTCTACCACCGCTTCTCACAGTCGTGACCGACGGCCCTGCTCTCTCCTTTGCGACCGAGCACCAGAGTGTCGCCGACTCACTCGCAAATCACCAGGCCACCCAACTCACCACCGCGAGACCCGCCTCCGCCTGTGTCTCTGGGAACCCGCTGCTCCACCATCACTACATCTCTCTCGCGCGAACTAAGGATTCCCCTGCTGTGAGCATTTACCCATATCATACATATATATATATATATATATCCTACGTATATATATAAATATATATCCTGCGTATATATCAATATATATCCATATATATGTGTTGCCTTTATCAGCTTTTAATTTCTCTACCTAAGGCTTTTCATTTCGAAAATTGGTGTTGGCAATTCAAAGTTTGGAATTGATTGAAAGCTTGGGATCAAAATTCTGAAACTTACCCTGCTTTTCATTTCGAAAATTGGTGTTGGCAATTCAAAGTTTGGAATTGATTGAAAGCTTGGGATCAAAATTCTGAAACTTACCCTGCTTTTCATTTCGAAAATTGGTGTTGGCAATTCAAAGTTTGGAATTGAAAATTCAATGTTTTGTTTTTCTGAACACTAGTTTTATTTTGGGAGCAAAATTTTGGGCTGGAAAAACATTTTGGCTAATTTTAAAAATAATTTGCAGCTGTCAGATTTCTTTCTGGAAAATTTCTCCGAAAATGGCCCCCAAAACTCGAGCCCAGCGTGTGACTCGTATCCCAAACAGCCCTTGTTCCGGTTCCAATCCCGTAACCCACAATCCGGTTTCTCCCTTCCCCACTCCGATAGTCAAAATTCATGGGACACCCAAATGGCAACAAAAATTCGAAGGCACTTTTGCCCATCGCAATATTGTCATTTGTCGAGTTGTTACTTCCGAAGATTGTGAAAAAGCCCACCTTAATACGTATTGCCTGTTTGACGCTATTGGACTAGGACATTTCGTCTCCATGGATGTTCCCGTCTTTACTCGGGCAACTAAACTCTTCTATAGCCATCTTTCAACATCAAAGACGACCCTGAAGTCCTCTGTCCTCGGAACTGTAATTGAACTTAACTGTTCCAACCTTCGTCATTACCTTAATCTTAATGAAGGAGGCATTCAACACTACAATACACACAAGTGGTACCGTTCTCCAACTTTCAATCCTGTTGAAGTTGTTCAACTCCTTTGTCATAATCCCAACACCAAACCTGATTCCCTACTCAAGCATACTCAGCTTACTCTTGAGGCTCGCCTTGTGTACAATATAATCACACGCAATATCATTCCTAAATCTGGCGGTAAGTCCGACGTATCCCGTATGGAGGCTTTTCTGACATGGTGCGTGTTAGCAGGGTGCCGGTTTGATTTGGCCTTCATTATGTTCAATCACATGAAGGCTTGCCTTAAAAGAGGCAAACACCTTTGCTATGCCATACCTCTGTCTCGTATTTTCGAATCACTTAAGATTAACCTCTCCAAAGAGGCCCGAACCCGTTCTCGCATCATTGATCGTTTCGTGCCTCGAACTCTCCAAAGCATGAGGTTGTTAGTCAACAAGAATGGAGATTGGTATGATCCGAAACTATCAATACATCCACAGCCTGTGATTACTAATGATGCAGAGATTGAAGATACACCAGCTTTCCAGCAAGCTAGTGCTACTTCATCACCACATTCTGACCCGGAAAATCCATTAGCCATGATCGCAGCTTCTCAAGTTCGGATGGAGTCCCGGATTGATGCTTTATATTCACGAGTCGATGAGGGTCTTATAGGTTTATCATTACGTATGGACAAAATTCAGCAGCATATGCATCAACTAATGGATCGACGCTGATTGCTCTACGATTTTCCTCGATGGCGGCTCTCCGCCCTTTCTTTTTGCTGTGACAAAAGGGGAAGAAGTATGTGTGTTATTATCATGTTATTTTGATATTTACTAAACTTGTGTACTGCTTATTTTATAACATGAATCTTTTGGGTAATGTAAAAAAAAAAAATTATGCATATTGACAGGGGGAGAATTTGTCTAAAATTCAAGCCTACTTACATTAATATACATTATCTCTATGCACACATTAATATTTTGTCATCATCAAAAAGGGGGAGATTGTTGGCCTTAAGATTTTAATCTAAGGGTAATTCCGTAATTTTGATGATAACAAATCATTAATGATGTATTTGTACTAATGACTACAATGAGTATTTGTCCAAACTTGAAAGAACTGGAAAATCATATATGGATCATGCGGACAAAAAGATCATGGCGTTGCATTTAAAGCGAACAAATAAGAATATCAAATGCAACAAGATTGAAGTTCAAAGAGGATCAACCACTACTTGAAGATTGGGTAGATAGGTTGGTGAGTGTTTAGATTTTAACTGTCAAAGTAATTATTTGAATTATTTTGAAGCTCTAGAAATCTAAAATCATTATGCATAAAACTATTTTTTGAAAACAAATAAATACCAAATTAATGAATTTGGGTTTGAGAATTAGCATTCAAAGTTTTGCAAATTAAATACAAACATTTTTGAGACTCAGCTCACCCCATTTGCAAACTCAGCTCACCCTATTCTCACAATTTTGAAATGCATAACTCAGCTCACCCCATTCAGGAACTCAGCTCACCCCAATCCCTGAATTGCTTTTCAACGGCTCTATTGCCTTTTCAAACGGCTCTATATGACTTTTTGTCATATTTTATGCCAAAAATGATGAAAATGTTTGCTATAAAAGGACTTAAAACTCTCTTTACAAACTACCTCTTGCAAACTCAATCATACACTTTCATATACACTTTTGTATCATCATTCACATATTTTCAAGTCTAGAGCTTCAATTTTTTATTCAAATTCTTACTCTAGTCTTGTGAGCAAGAGAGCTACAATTGTACAAATCAATCTTTGAGAGATATTCTAGTGTACAAGATCATTGTATTCAAAGGGTTGGTGTGACCCAATTTTAGGCTAAGAGAGGGTGTTCTCTTAGCAAGGAGAAGTGGTGTGCTTCTTGTGAAGGTTTTGCTCTCCACCCGTAAGGAGAAGCCATAGTGGATTTGAGAAGTCTCAAGAAGAACCTTGAGCCGAGGACATAGGAATCAAGGGTATTCTGAACCTCGCTAAAATCGCTTGTCCAAGTATTTATAATTCTCTCTCTACTTTATTTTAATTTATATTGCTTTTTGTTTTTATATTAAATCATCTAGCATTGCAATTAAATTTATCAATTAGAAAATCGAATTAAATTCCATTGTTTAAGCTAAGACTCTATTCACCCCCCCTATAGAGTCATTTATCGGGCAACACATATCACCTCAAGTTGAGAGTTATACACTTGGAAACCTTAGCAAGGTTTATCTAGGTGATGATCAGCCCTGCAGTATAGTTGGCAAGGGTGAAGTACATATCAGACTCAATGGATCGATATGGAATTTGAAGGATGTCAGACACATTCTAGACTTGAGGAAGAACCTGATCTCAGTAGGCCAGTTGACGAGTGAAGGTTATGTGACCACTTTCAATGAAAGGTAGTGGAAAGTTTCCAGAGGGGTTATGACTATAGCACGAGGAAATAAAAGCGGTACGTTGTACATTTCCACCAAAGCTAGCACGTTGATAGTAGTTGCAGAAAGCAAGAAGGATCACAATTTGTAGCACCAGAGGCTAGGTCACATGAGTGAAAAGGGGCTCAAAGTTATGCTCGCAAAGGGAAAACTACCAGGCCTAAATTTGATTAATATCGATTTCTGTGAGGATTGCGTATTCAGTAAGCAGAAGAGAGTTTGTTTTCAGAAAAGAGACATAGATCTCAAAAAGGAGAAGTTTGAGCTAGTTCACACTGATGTCTGGGGGCCAGAAAATGTCTCATATATTGGCAGAAAGTCTTATTTCGTCACCTTCATCGACGACCATTCCAGGAAGGTATGGGTTTATTTCTTGAAACATAAATTTGAGGTGTATGACACATTCAAGAAATGGAAGGCTATGATAGAGAATAAGACGGGTTTGAAGATAAAGAGGTTAACATCTTACAATGGTGAAGAATATCAGGACACCGGGTTCAAAAGCTTTTGCTATGAGAATGGTATCAGATTGGAGAAGACTGTTCCACGTACACCACAGCAGAATGGCGTAGCAGAACGTATGAACCGTACATTGACTGAGAGAGCCAGAAGCATGCGCATTTAGGCAGGGTTGCCGAAATAGTTCTGAGCAGAAGCAGTCAGTACATCAGTGTATCTTATTAACCGAGGTCCATCAATACCATTGGAGCACAGAATACCATAAGAGGTATGAAGCGGTAAAGAGGTAACACTTTCACATTTAAAAGTTTTTGTTGTGTTGCATATGTACATGTTAGTGATAATGTGAGGGATAAGTTTGATCACAAGTCACAAAAGTGTAATTTCATTGGCTACGGTGGTGATGAGTATGGCTACCGCATGTGGGATGATTATAACCGAAAGGTGATCCGAAGCAGAGACGTAGTGTTCAATGAAAAATTGATATACAAGGATAGACACACAACTACCTCAGAACCTACAGCACAGAGTGATCATGTGTGTGTTGAGTTAGATGATGTTCAAGATAGTGAGAGTACTAAATCAGGTACTAAGTCAGAAGAACAGATTGAAGATGACACTACTCAAAAGGATGATACACCGCAGTCTCCGACTCTTATTCCTGTACCTAGGAGGACTTCATAGCCGCGTGTGCCGAACAAGAGATACATTAATTACTTGTTGCTCACAGATGGAGGTGAACCAGAATACTACGATGAAGCAAACAATGCAGCAGATGCGAGCCAGTGTGAGCTTGCAATGGAAGATGATATGAAGTCCCTTATCTCTAACAAGACATGAAAGTTAACCGAGCTGCCGGTAGGGAAGAAAGTTCTTCATTCTTCGGTTGTGAAACTGAATACCATTCATTCAGGCATTGATGAAGTAGAGGTTTTGCATCTAGAGCTGTTAGATAGCAAGTTTGCTTTACTCCAAGGTGACCTAAAGGAAGATTTTTATATGCTGCAACCGAAAAGTTTCTCAGTGAAAAGGAAAAAAAAGACAGACGCGACAAAGTTTGCAAGACAAAGTCAGAAGCGACAATGGTTGCAAGACAGAGTGGTCAGACGCAATAGAAGTTGCAGGTTTTGTAGAAGGCTAGATATTACTCATGCAGTGGGAGCTATCAGCATGGTCATGTTGACCAAAGTGGTGACAACAGATAAACTGAAGTTGTGCGCAACTTCAGTGGGTCTTCAAGCTTGAAGACAGAAATGAGAGTATCGTAGTGCATTGATCATTAATGGAGTTGATTGATGGAGACAAAGTCGTCAAGTAGGAGATTGTTATATTATTGTGACTCCTTTATTAAAAGGATTGAAAGTTGTCTCACATTGACTAAAAGACAAAACCACCTCTATATCATTCCCTATAAATATAGGGACTCTTCTATTGTATTATGTGTATCAGGAAGAGAATCAGAATAGGCTTGTGCCATAGTGAATGCCATAATATGGCGATACTGGTGTAAGTGAAACACCTAGTACGAATTAAGCACACATGCGGTGCGCAGGGTACAGAAATATAGAGAGAGAATAAGAGATACATAGTGGTATTTTTCTTTGTGTGATTGAAACACCGGTGAAAGTCATTCCAGTGATACAGGCGTGAGTATACACTGTGTGTGTGCATGTGTTTGATATACTGATCAAACCCCTTGTAATCCTCTCATTGATTATAGTGAAACGGTGCTATCAGTAGACATATGCTTACTTTGGCCGAACCACTATAAATCTTTTGTGTCCATTGTTTGGTGTGTGTTTTCTGATTTGCAGGTACACACGGCTTCTAACAGTATTTTTGGGCGGGTGTAAAAACCCTAACACATTCTTATTCTTTAGTTTAATTAGAACATTATTAAATTGAGAATGAAATATTTTTTTGAGTTTAGTTGGGAACTGGAATGTCCATAGGTTTATTAATGGAATGAAATTTCTTTCCATGAAAACTATAATTCTCACTTTAAAATACATACCAAATAAAAGAATTACCGGAATATGCATTCCATTACTGCGTACCAAGCCTAGCATAAGAATATTGTACTTTAATATTATAACACTAACCGATCCTAGAACTCATGTAACAATAAATTACGCTATACAGTAATTAGAATTCAACTTACGACTTGAAAATAATTTGAATACAGTTTATCAAACTTTAAGGGTGCGTTTGGAAACTAATGTTTTCGTTTTCGTTTTTTATCTCTTAAGAATAAAAAATTTTCTTGTTCTTGTCCTAAGGGTAATCCGGAAACAAAAACATGTTTGGTTGTAAATTTTATCTAAAAAATTTTCGGGAACCAAAAAAAAAAAAACATTTTGGAGGTTGAAGATGGAGGTTAGAGTTTGGAGGTTGAAGATGGAGGTTAGGGAATTTGCAACAATAAAATTTTTTTTTTTGTTGAGAACAAACAGTGCCGAAAACAAAAAAACATCATTTTGGTGTTCTCAAATTTTGAACTAAAAGTGAGAAAATATTTTTTTACTGTTCACGAAAACAAAAATCATCAAAAACTCCCAAACGCGTTTTTATTCCCGTGAACAGTGAAAAAAACAAGAACAAAAACAAAAACACCACTCCCCTATCCAAACGCATCCTAAAAACTTCGTCCATATCTGCGCTATGCCTAACGGCTTCAAACTAATGATTAGTAAACGGAAGCGTAAGTGTAAAGTGACGAGTTTCCCAGGGTCCAACCGATTATACTCACGACAAACCAATAATACATTGACACGTACGCTCCGTTTGCCGTCACACGCCACACGGAAACGAATCCCAATTTATTCCCTGCTTCAGTGCCACGTTGCCGTCACGTTTTCGCGCGAATCATATAGAAGTTGAAGTCTCCTGTTGGGGAGCAAAACAATATGTTATATAACACATGCATACATCAATATATTTAAAATAGGGAAAATTACACAAACTATCCCTGAACTATAACCTAATTGCATATAGTATTCCTTACGTTTCAATAATATCATAAACTACTCTTAAAATCACCTCCGTTGTAACACTTAGCCCCTTCTGTTCAAAGTCAGTGCAAGAAACTTTGTGTATTGGTCAATAAAGGTTGTTTTTGTAGTGAACTTCCATTTTTGCCCTCATATCATTGCATGTTCCAATTTTGCATACAAAATTACTTAAATACCCTAATTTTTTTGAATTTATATCTAATGTTCCAAAATATGATTTTTTTTTCGAAAAATAATTTTTTTGCTAAAAAGTATATATTATGTTCCAAAATATGATTTTTTTGCAAAAAAGTACTTATTATGTTCCAAAATATGATTTTTTTTTCGAAAAATATTTTTTTTTGTGAAAAAGTATATATTATGTTCCAAAATATGAATTTTTTCCGAAAAATATATATTATGTTCCAAAATATGATTTTTTTACAAAAAGGTACTTATTATGTTCCAAAATATGTTTTTTTTTGCAAAAAGGTACTTATTATGTTCCAAAATATGATTTTTTTTTCGAAAAATATTTTTTTTGTGAAAAAGTATATATTATGTTCGAAAATATGAATTTTTTCCGAAAAATATATATTATGTTCCAAAATATGATTGTTTTTTCAAAAAATAATTTTTTTGTGAAAAAGTATATATTATGTTCCAAAATATGAATTTTTTCCGAAAAATATATATTATGTTCCAAAATATGATTTTTTTGCAAAAAAGTACCTATTATGTTCCAAAATATGAATTTTTTTCCGAAAAATACTTTTTTTGGGAAAAATATATATTATATTCCAAAATATGATTTTTTTGCAAAAAAAGTACTTATTATGTTCCAAAATATGAATTTTTTCCGAAAAAAATATATTATGTTCCAAAATATGATTTTTTTTGCAAAAAAGTACTTATTATGTTCCAAAATATGATTTTTTTTTTCGAAAAATATTTTTTTTGCAAAAAAGTATATATTATGTTTCAAAATATGAATTTTTTCAGAAAAATATATATTATGTTCCAAAATATGATTTTTTTGCAAAAAAGTACTTATTATGTTCCAAAATATGAATTTTTTGCAAAAAAGTACTTATTATGTTCCAAAATATGAATTTTTTTTCCCGAAAAATACTGTTTTTGCGAAAAATATATATTATTTTCCAAAATATGATTTTTTTGCAAAAAAGTACTTATTATGTTCCAAAATATGAATTTTTTTCCAAAAATACTTTTTTTGCGAAAAATATATATTATGTTCCAAAATATAATCTTTTCCGAAAAATATTTTTTTCGCGAAAAATATATACTATTATATTCCAAAATATGATCTTTTCTAAAAAATATTTTTTTTTGCGAAAAATATATATTATATTCCAAAAAATGATTTTTTTTCTGAAAATAATTTTTTTCAAAAGATATATATTATTTTTTCCGAAATAATTCATATTTTGGAAAATAATATTCTCCCTCCGAAAAATAATTTTTTTACGAAAAATATATATATATTTTTGAATTTATAATTTTTGGGGCAAAGTGGACACCGTGGGGTTTAGTTGATAAAACTGGATAGTATATGGGGTTTTTTGAAATTAACCCTAAAATATAATATAAAACAAGAGCTTTTAAGTAAATTCACGCACAAATCTAACTGGAGCTGTTATAAGGGATAATAATTGATATTATTTAAAAGTTAAGAATACTCTTTGCAATTAGATCATAGTTTAGGAATAGTATATATATATATATTGAGAGAGTTCCTTTACTTTTTAGAGAGAGGTGGTCCTACCGGAAACTGACGAATGTGGGGAGGGTTTTAATTGCGTGTGTTTGCTTTTTGAAGAAAAATGACTGCACCCTGACCCTATATGGGGTTAATCTTTATATGATTATAACAGATCCGATTAATTATATAGGTTGATAGGATATTATATAATAATGACTTCAATCTCATCTACAAAAAGGCAATGATCATTGTTTAATTTGGACTTTAAGATTCTGCGAATGGACGCGCTTCCTTGCTTAATTTGGGTTCCAAACGTAGTGCCAAAATCAGATAGCAGGATGTTAAGATAAGGTGAAATATATATTATATATACATACATACGTATACACTTTTTATATAGAGAGATATAACAATAGGCTAATTTTTTTGAAATTGTATAAATCATGTGCGGACAGTAAGGTCTTGTTTCGATAAATTTTTCAAAGACTGATTTTGAAATTTTTTGGAATGACGTTTTGAATAAGTTAAGAATATCTACTTCTCAAAATAATTTTTTTTTTTTTTTTCTTTTACGTAAGCATGATCTAAATAACAAATAACTTTTTTTTTTTCTTTGGTGGTGTGGAATTTATTTTTTTGACGTCGTAGGGTTTTAATTTTTCGTATCATTTTCAAACAAAATAATTTATCTTTCTTACTTTGCACTTTAACTTATGCATCTTATTTACAAAAATTTAGAGAGGATAGAGGTTTGGAAATAAGTGCATCCCTTTCAGGAAAGAAAATGCATATTTCTATATTCATATGAAGAAAATGCAGAATATTCATTTCATTGGACATCTCAATTTGTGAAAATAGTTTTGGCAGGATAAGAAAAGAAAGCATGTAGAGTAAAAATTGCAGACTAAACTTTTGTGAGGATAATGTTGTATAATTAGGTTGGTTAAGCATGTGATAAATTGAACTAGAAGTAAAAGGAGTTGTTCAACAAGAATATAATAATAACAAGAAGCTAGCTAGGTCTGTAATTCTTGGGTCAACATGGATTTTGTGATCGATGAAGCCAGAAAAAGAGATCGCCAAAATAGTTTGTTTGGAAGTGATTTTTTTTTAGAAGTTAGAGAACTTAAGAATTGTATGAATTCAGTGTATGTTTATAATACAACATATATATATATATATATATATATATATATAGGAGAAAAGGGTATTTAATGGTGATTGTCATCAATGTAAAATTAGTATTTTATAAAATAAATGTTTAGAATAGTTGATGATACTCGTGTTAACAAAATAGATTCATTATGGTTTTAGGATGAAATTCGTGGCCCAACCCATATTTGGTAATTTTGGTGTTGGTGCAACAGTGTTAAATCATTGGTACCAAATCCTCCATTTTCACACTATCTCAATAGATGGTTTTGTGTGGTTTGATTTTGTTTTCTCACACCAGAATCATTCTTTAACCCAAACCAATTCAATTTGGTGTATCATTGTTTAACTCAAACCAATTCATTTATAATATTATATACATATATATAAATTCGGGAAAAAAAATATTTATGAAAAAATAAAATATTTCAAAAAAATCAAACGAAAAAATATATTTCGTAAAAAACAAAATATTCCGGGAAAACAAATATTTCTGGAAAAAATAAAATATAATAAAAATATATTTATTATTTTTTAAAAAATATACAAAATATATGTATTTTTACTGAAATCTTTTATTTTTTTCAAAATATTTTATTTTTTTGAAATATCTTATATAAAATATTTTATATATAAATATTTCAAAAAAATTAAATATTTATGAAAAATTAAATATTTCGAAAAAATTAAATATTTATATATTTTATTTTTTAAAACATATATATTTACAAAATATTATTTTAAATAAATAAAATGTCAAACTATTCAAAGTTACAAAATATGATTGGTTTCAGAATTTCAGCCCATATACCAACTCTACCAAACATGGTTTGGTTTTTCAGCTTTATTTTTTCTCACACAAAAACCATCTGCATCAAGCATGGTTTCAGTTCAGAATAAAACCATGCACACTGTAAACCCATTTGTTGTTGCCGAACGAATTGACAACTTTTACAAATTTAACAAAATCATTGTGCTAAGAAAAATGACAGAAAAATAATAAAACTTGAAGAACTAGAATGAATGGAAATAGTTGGATCCTTTCTTTGATATTTCGAAATCCTTTTATACATGAATTTGATTCTCCCCTCATAAAAAAATATCAAATGGGTATTAAAATACATTTATAATGGCATCAATGCATTAAAAACAGATCTACTGTTTTTAATTAGATTTATTGTTTGTTTTGAAACTGTCAGCAGTTATGAACTTTATTCTGATATGGGCTTTTATTTTTGGGCTTCATTATTCTATTGGGCTAACTAATGCTATTTTGGGTTTGAGACAAAAATTGTCTTGTCTGATGGGCATTGCATGAAACATGGGCCTACACTTTGCCCACAATTCCCAAGCCTATTTCATTTTTTGAAATATGGTGGGAATTCGAAGCGTCATTTAACTGCCACTTTATCATCTCTGCTTCATCTTCCCCAAGCTAACTCTTCAACTACAAGGGCAAAATTTCATTCTTTGAAGCTCTGACGATTTCAGCAAAAAGCTTTTAAGGTTAGTCTCGTTTTTCCTTGCTTCTTGTTTTCTTTCTTTAATCTAATACCATGAGTAACGATAGTAGTCGAACTCCTTCTCTGGATGTGGTGGTGAATGAGATTCCCGCCGTTTCTTCTTCTAATGTTGCCCCCAGCTCTAGTAGATTGAAATCACAGAAGTTTTCCCGTAAACAATTGCTTAAGCTTTCTCTAGCCGATAGGTGTAAGATAGAGTTTGAAATTCCTGATGATGTTTCAATTTCCGAGTACTCCACCGATTTGAATTTCAAATTGTATGAAGAAGTTGGTGCAAATGAAGCCCTTTTCTCTGCAAACCATCTAGCCGTACTTAGATTTCCACTTCATTCTTTTTATCATTACGTTTTATTTTCTTTAAGGCTCACGCCTTTGGAAGTGAACCCTAACTTTTTTAGGGTTTTGTTTGTAATGCTCGTTCTAAATCATGAATGAGGCTTGAATTTAGGTATGACTGATTTCTTGCTTTGCTACAAATTCGATCAGATCAGGAAAAATCCTGGTCGGTACCATCTGCACCCTCGTTCAACTCTGAAACTTTGTGATGGAAACCCATCTTCCGAAAAGGAATGGAAAGACAAAGTGGTAAAAATTGGGGGAAACTGGAGGGTGGATGCGTTTGGCCCATACCCTCTGCCAAGGTCCTTCGGCATTTGTAAAAAATACAAATGTGGATTCCAAAATCTTAGCAAGTGCCCCTTTGCATTTTTTGAATTTTTCCTATTTTACTTAAACAACATACTTATTTGTTTTTTATCACGTGTTCATTCATTCTATTTGCAGCCGTTCGTCTTGAATATCTGAATGAGAAAGTCCCTTCTGCCCTTCCTTCAAGTAAAACCCTTCTAACTTCAAAGAATTTAAAATAGATTGCTGTAAGTGCCAAAGAAGCCACCATAATGGAAATTCCAGTACCAACTTCTAAACGAGTTGTGGCACAAAAAACACCTGCCTTGGTCAGTTCAGCTGCTGATAAAGGGAAAAGCAAAGTGATCGATTTAACCGAAAATTTGAAAACAACAAAGGGTCTCTTGATAAGGACGAACACAGATGATGGCTCTCCCCTTCAGAAAAAATTGAAGTTTGGCCCTCATTCAAAGCATGTCAAGAAAAATGACTCTTAAAATAATGAAAAAATATTGAGGAAGGCTAGATTTGTGAGTGGCTATACAATCCCTGACTGTTGCTTTCCTCCAAAGTTTGATCCTGAAGGCAATTGGACCGCTAATTTCGTGAAAAGCAATGAAAGCGTTCTGAATCGCCGTTCGTTGGCTATGTCTGATCTAGACTCGCTGTTGGCACTAGCTCATGGGATGTGGCCTCCGAAAGATGAGATTTTTCAACAATATGTTGATTAGAACGAGCTTTTGGCTAGGGCCCCTGCTTCTATTTTGGAGGTAACTTATAATTTCTTTCAACATAATTTTAACATTTTTGAGGTACTTATCGATTCTTTTTACCTCTTTCCAGTCTGTTTTTGATGTTATGGCTATCTGTAAAGCCGTTAAAGCGGGGGAATATAAGAGAAAAAACATTGATACTGCGTATCTAAGGGCCGAAAGATGTGTCACTTTAGCTGAAATATAGAAGAAGATTGTGGAGACTGAATTGGAAAGTCTAAAGAAAATCCACTAAAGTGAAGTCGATCGGATTGCTGAACTGGAAAAACAAGTCCATAATCTTGAAACTTCAAATGTTGTGTTGAAATCTGGTTTGGAGCTTTGTCGAAAAGGAGGTATGGACATGCACCGGCGTTACGTAAACATTTTCAATGTTAAATTATGTGACGGATTCAGGTTTTGCTATGGTCAAATGTTAATGGAACCTTCTGAGCGTTCATATAATGATCCGAAGGCTCATGACACTGCTTGTGGTGTCATTCATCCTTATGCAGAGCCTAAACTGAGCAGAGATGAAAAAGACTTTGTCTAATTTTTGTTGCATGAGACCTTTTCGGTTGAACGCCCTGATCCTATTTCTGCAATTTCTTCTAATACGAATGTCACCGGCGAAGTGTCCAATGATCCCATCTTTTCTCCCTCAGACATCAAGGAGCCAAGTGCTGAAGGAGGAGTTCCGAACGATATCCCCTCAACCTCTTAAATTTTTAGAGGTTTTATTTTGAACAATCTTATTTCATGGTCTGTAAACAATATTTATTTTTTTGTTGCTCTTATGGTGAGTATTTTTTGAACAGGTTTTTGATGGCACAAATGTGCTAAATTTTTTAACAAGTTAATGTGTTTTTAGAACACAGATTTTTGGAACGCATTCTTGTGCGTTTTATGAAACAGGAACTATGGTGGTGCCATCTTTTGAGATGGTCTTTTATTTTTTCCAAGATGGTTTATATACCTGGCCAAGTACATTTTACTTGGGCTTTTCATGAATTATCTTTTGTGATTGTAGAGTATAAGTATTGAAAATGGGAATCTAAATGCATACTCTTTATTGACTTGATATGGATATTGTAGAAACAGAATACAACTTGACAAAATGCTTGAACAAATTTAGTGCTATAATATAAAGTTTATTTTGTAAGATTAAATATTTATTGAAAATACCTCTTAAGATGAATAACATTCCATGCTCGTTCGATCTGTTTCCCGTGTCGATCAACCAGTCTGTAAGCCCCTTTTCCGATCACTTTAGTTTCTGTGTATGGCCCATCCCATGTGGGATCTAATTTATTTGATCTTTTGGCCAGTACCCTAAATACTTGATCAACTACTTGGAAAGATCTTGGCTTCACTTTTATGTTGTAACTCCTCATTAGCCTTTGCTGATATTCCGCTAACCTTATTGAAGTCATTTCCCTTTTCTCATCTATGAAATCACCTTCAATTCTAAGAATTGCTTCATTCTGTTCAGTTGTGTTCTTGTTGTTGGACCTTCCAATTCAATTGGAATTACTGCCTCGACACCGTACGCCATAACGAGCGGTGTTAATCCGGTTGGCTTTCGGGGAGTCGTTCGGTAACTCTAAAGCACTCTAGGCAATTCCTCTAATCAGCGTCCCTTTTATTGAATCCCTTCCAGCTTTCTTTCTATCCCAGCAAAGATCGTTCAATTTGTTATCTCAACTTGGTCGTTTGCTTGTGGGTAACTGACCGATGATAAGTTCTGGTTTATGCCGTACTCATCTAGCAACTCCCGAACGTACTGATTGTCTAGGTTTGTGCCATTGTCCATCATTATGTACATTGGCACTCCGAACCTATAGATTATATGATTTAAAATGAAATCAATCACCTGAGTGTGCGTTATTCTTACATATGCCTTTGCCTCAACCCACTTAGTGAAATAATTTGTGGCCAGAAGCAAATGTTTCTAATTTGATGATGCCCTTGTTAATGGCCTGACCGCATCCATACCCCATCTGGAGAACGGAACTGGGGCTGCCACCGGTGTGAGGAGTTTCGCTGGTTGATAAATTATGTGTGAATGCCTTTGACACTTGTCACACCTTCTCGCGTACTCTTCCGCATCTCGGATCATGTACGGCCAAAAGTAACCTTCTGTTATTGTTCTGTGGGATAACGATCTGCCCCCGATATGACCTCCACATATTCCATCATGTAACTGCTTGAGTACCTCCCTTGTTTCACCCGGGGTTAAACATCACAAGTAAGGCCCGGTCATCGATATGCGATATAAGAACCCATCGATCACTGAATACTTGGCAGAAAATGATCTCACTTTCTTTGCTTTCCTTCAATCCTCCGGAAAAACCCCGGTTTGTAAATATTGAAGTATTGGATCAATCCAGCTTGGTTTATATGGAATTACGTGCACCTCTTTCTTTTTTCCAATCGAAGGAGCGCATAGTTCGTCCATGGGAATCACCCTGATCATATCATCCCCATCTGATGATGCCTGATTTGCTATATGATCAGCTCCATGATTGTCTGCCCTTGGAATTTACTTGAAAGTTTTGTGCTTCCTCCTGGACAGCCTGTTTGTACTCCAACATCCTTTCTTCCTTTGTGTTGTAACTTCCTGCAACTTGATTTATGATTAACTGTGAGTCGTTGAACACTGTTAGCTCTCGGATCTGGAGTTCTTTCGCCAACCTTAAGCCTACCAAAACTGCTTCATATTCAGCCTCGTTGTTTGAACTTTCAAAGCATAATCTGATTGACTGTTGCAACTTGGTACCTTCTGGGGATATTAATTCGATCCCCACACCTACCCACAAACTATTCACAGATCCATCCACATAAAGCATCCACCTTGGATTTTCACCCTCAACTTCGTCTTTAGTTGCTTCATATTCGAGGAGAAAATCCGCCACAACTTGTCCTTTTATTGACGTTCGTGGCTCATATGTGAGATCGAACATGCTCAATTCTATTGCCCATTTCGTCGTTCATCCAGAAAAATCTGGTTTTGCCAAAATCACTTTGATCGGAAATGTTGTAAGGACCCTGATCGGATGAGATTTGAAATAATACTGCAACTTCCGTTTAGCCTGGACCAAGGCCAAAAGTATTTTCTCCATTCTTGAATACCTTTTCTTGGCATCGAGCAATGCCTTACTTGCATAATAAATGGGGTATTGCCTTCTTCCATCATCTCTTACCAAAGCTGAACTCACAGTGTTCGGTGAGACTGCTAGATATAAAGTTAGAATCTCATAATCCCTGGGAGCTGTCAGGATCGGCGGTTTTGCCATATAGAGCTTCGGCTGATCGAAAGCTTCTTGCTGATTCTCTCCCCAAGTCATCATTTTCTTAGACTTCACTACATCAAAGAACGACTTACATCTATCTGATAACTTTGTGATGAACCAACTTAGAGCTGCTACTCGTCCTATAAGCACTTGAATTTCTTTTAGGGTTTCGGGTGCCTTCATCTCGATCAATGCCTGGACTTGTGCTAGACTAGCCTTGATTCCTTCTTTGTTAGCTATGTGCCCCATGAACTGTTATGAATAGACACCAAAGGTACATTTCTCCGGATTTAGCTTCATTTTATGCAGTCTCAGGGAAGCAAACACATACTCTAAATGCTTTAGGTGATCATCTTTGTGTCGGTTTTTGACAACCATATCATCTATATAAGCCTCAACCGTGTCTCCGATCTGTGTTTTGAAGATCTTGTCGATCAGCCGCTGATAGGTTGCACCTGAACTTTTTAGTCCGAACGGCATGACCTTGTAGCAATAAGTCCCTCTTTCAGTTATAAATGTCATTTTGTCTTCATCATTTGGGTTCATTGGGATTTGATTGTATGCTGAATAAGCATCCAGGAATATGAGCCGATCGAACCCGGTAGTCGCATCAATCATGCGATCTATCTTCGGTAGAGGAAAACTGTCTTTCGGGCAAGCTTTGTTTAAATTAGTGAAGTCCACACACATTCGGAACTTCCCATTCTTCTTCTGAACAATAAAAACATTGGACAACCAATATGGATAATGAACTTCTCTTATAAAGCCAGCTTCTAACAACCGATCAACCTCTTCAGCTATAAATTTTTCCCGTTCTGTTCCAATACTTCTCAGTCGTTGTAGTATGGGTTGTGTGCCAGGACAAACACTTAGAGTGTGCATCATGGTTCGTGGATCAATCTCGGGCATGTCGATGTGCTCCCAAACAAAAACATCTACATTTGATCTTAGCATGGTGATTAAATCGCTCATTTCATTCGAACTGAGATTTCTTCCTATCCGGGTGGTCTTTCCTTTCCTTCCAACGATCAAATCCACCACCATAGTGTCCTCCTCCGTCTTCTCATCATTATCAGTTCGATTCAGAACGTTCGGTAATTGCTATAATGGGTGTTCGTCCTTCTCGCCTTTTAAACTTTGGTGACGATGGCATAACACTCTTTTGCCACCACTTGATCTCCTTGGATGCCAACAAATCCATTCCCTAAAATATCAATACATCGCATCACCTGATGCAGAGTTGAAGGAACTCCCTACATTCGGTGAATCCATCCTCTTCCCATGATAAAATTGTAGGAGGGTTGCACGTCCACCAACACGAATTTTTCCGTCAAAGTTTGCTTTACAGTTGTTACAGGTAGAGTTAGTACTTCGATTGGATAGACCCTTCTCCCATCAAAGCCTGCCAGCGGACTTGTGGTCGGCCTAATCAATTCCGTGTTGATGCCAATTTTTTCAAAGGCTGATTTGGTTAAGATGTTCGTGCTGCTCCCTGGATCAACAAGTACCCTTTTAACTAAACAATTTGAAATTATGATCAAAATTACCAGTGGATCCTCATGTGGTAGCTGCACGCACCTCAAATCTTCTTGGGTGAATGATATGGTTGGTATTGGGTGGTTACGAATTGCATTCACCTCTCCAATTCTTCGGATCTTGTTCGCATTGCGCATTTGGGAACGTTGAACGAAATGAATTTCTTCATCTTCCTAGGGTTTTCCATGGATCGTGTTTATGATTTTCACTGGTTATCCGCTTACAACCTTGTTGGTCTTCGGGCGATCGAAGTTTCTTGTTCCACTGTCCACGTACTCCTTCAAATCTCCCCTGGTTATTAATGTCTCAACCTACTTTCGCAAATCCCTGCACTCATTAGTCAAATGACCGAAGTCATTATGGAATGCACACTGTTTCGAACGGTCCTGCTGTTTTGGTTGTGTTCTCATCGGCAATGGTGATCGGAAGATATCTTTTATTTTATTCTCGTTGTACAACTTTACTAAGGTCAATCTGAGCGGAGTTTCTGGCCCGTCATACCTTGGCCTTTTCTCCTGTTGTCTGACTGGAGTCGTTCGTGGGCTGCTCGTACTATCGGTTTTTTTGTTTATCCGTTCTTTTGATTTGCCTTCCACACTAACCAATGTTGAACGATGACCTCTTTTCTATTCATCTTCTTCCAATCTTAAATATCCTTGCGCCCATGAATTAAACTGACCCATATTAAGGGGTGTTGACTTCACCAAGGACCTATGAAAACTAGTTCCTTACTCAATAGCCACCTTGAAAGCTTCCACCGCAGCTGGTTGATCACAACCTGGTATCATTCCCATTTCCAAATTGAATCTTGACAGGAAATTTTTCAAAGTTTCTTCCTTCACCTGCCTCATAGTGAATAAATTAGAAATAGTTCGCTTCTGCTTCCGATTAGCAAAATATTAAGCTAAAAACTTTTCCATTAAGGTTTGGAAGCAATTGATTGAACCACCAGGCAATTGTCTGAACCATAACATGGTTGAACCAGTTAAACTCAAAGAAAAAGCCTTGCACATTAGTGCATCATCTGCCATGTCAAGAGTCATCATCTGCTCTACATGAAAAAAATGTTCAATGGGATCCTGTGTCCCATTGAACATGATAAATTTTGGCATCTGAAATTTGTCTGGCCTTCTTGCTTATTGTATTTCAACGCTGAACGGTGACTTCATCATTTTTTGTCGTCATCTCGACTGCTAGATCAGCTGGTGATTGCGTTCTGAGATCCTTCACCAGTTCATCCACGATCTTCTGAAGCCTGGTCACCATGTCGTGCGGAATCGGTTAATTATTAACGTTTGGCCTTGCCTCATCTCCCATCTGCCGGGTACGAACGCGGTTCGCTGAACTTGCCTCCTGATGGTTGTCTTCTTCTTCAGTATCCGGACCACTCCGTCATCTTCCTACTGGTGGCTCTTGATGTTCTGATTGGTCTAGTCTTTCCCTTAATTATTAATTTTCTTTTTCGAGGGCCTCCAGCCGTTGAAGGATGTCATTTGCGTCTCTTTATTGTGGTGTGGATTCTCCTGACATTGGTCTGATAGCTTATGACTAGAACTTTCGAGTTCCCACAGACAACACCAAAAAGTGTAAACCCGTTCGTTATTGCCGAATGAATTGACAACTTTTACAAATTTAACAAAATCACTGTGCTAAGAAAAATGACAGGAAAATAATAAAACTTGAAGAACTAGAATGAATGAAAATAGTTGGATCATTTCTTTGATCTTTCGAAGTCCTTTTATACATGAATTTGATTCTCTCCTCATAAAAAAGTATCAAATGGGTATTAAAATACATTTATAATGGCATCAATGCATTAAAAATAGATATACTATTTTTAATTAGATTTATTATATGTTTTGAAACTGTCAGCCGTTATGAACTTTATTCTGATATGGGCTTTTATTTTTGGGCTTCATTCTTCTATTGAGCTAACTGATGCTATTTTGGGTTTTGGACAAAAATTGCCTTATCTGATGGGTCTTGCATGAAACATGGGTCTACACACACCAAACCCAACTCAAACCAAAACCAAAAATCAACACCGTACCGCACCGGTTGCCAAACAACCACTAAGTGATTAAAAAGTGCAATGCAAGTTAGCTAAAAATAAACGAATTTACATGACTCCCTCATAATTTCTGTCATATTATTATTCACTATATAGGTATTTGTGTTGTGTTATTTACTCTAGAACAAAAAATATGTGATCATGAAATAAACTATTACTGTACTACTTTTTTGGTAAGTGTGAAAATATTAATTGTTCGGATTTGATTTTTATTTTTATTTTTTATTTTTATAGTTTTTTGCATGGATGTGACCACGAATTACTTTATTGTGTGTATTTATTTGTTAGCACCCACAGACTGAAATTTGAATTACAGGCCGCATGTGGAAAATGGAAAGTGGAAAGTGTTGAAATGTAGAATTAAATTTGTGGGAGTAGTGGGAAAGTTCTTCTACGAGTTGGTTGGAGATATTAAATATAATGTTGTTATCATTAATTAATTCAATTTCAAAAGAATGGTCTCGTGCACGTGGGGTGCCGGTGGTGTTAATTTGATCAAGAAATTATGAAAATTAATGAGGTTTGTTTAAATTCTACATTATTGAGTCAGTCATAAGAAAGAAAGAGGACGAAAAAAAAATTGAGATCAAATTATTAGATTTAATTTACAATAATTAACAATATAAAAAATCACATGTATATAAAATAAGTGAAACAAAAATTCATGTACCTGATACAATTCATAAATGCAGTTGTATGTGGAAACTTTAAGGGCTAAACTTGAGTATTAATATGGTGGGGTACGTACATAAAAAATTATGGCCATGTTTGGTAGACGGTCTTTCTGGTCTGGTCTGGTTTGGTCCGGTCCGGTCCGGTCTGGTCCGGTCTGGTCTGGTCTAATCTGATCTGAAAAAGTCTGTTTGGTAAGCGGTCTGGTCTTACTATTTATTTATGTATTATTTATTTCTTTATTTATTATTTCTTCACTTTATTATTTTATTATTTATATTATTAAATTATTATTTATTAATTTATATATTAATTTATAAATATATTCTATTTATTTATTATTATTTCATTATTTAATTCATTTTATTTATAAATTATTTATTCATTTTTAATTATTTAAAAATATATTTAATTAATTTAATATTAATTTATTATTATTATACTCATTTTTTATTATTATTATGAAGTATTTATTCATTATTATATTTACTTATTATTTATTATTATATTTATTTATTATTATATCTATTTATTATTTATTATTATTATTTATTTCATTTTGTTTATTATTTATTATTTTTATTATATTTTTAAATATGTTTTATGTAATTTATTATTATTTATTATTTAGTCCATTTTTTATTATTATTATATTTATTTATTATTATTGTATTCATTTTATTATTATTATTATGTTTTATTTAATTTATTATTTATATTATTAATTATTAATTATTTATAAATATATTTTATTATTATATTCATTTATTTATTATTATTAGGTATTATTTATTTTATTTTGTTTATTATTTATTATTTATATTTTATTTTTAAAATATGTTTTATTTAATTTATTATTATTATTATTATTAATTTTTTATTATTATTTATTCATTTTTAATTATTTATAAATATATTTTATTAATAAGACCAGACCGGACCACCAGGAACCACCTTTTTTTGTGGTCTGAAATGAGGTCATTTTGGTCTTACTTGGTCTAACCAAAAATTTGGGACCAATACTACCAAACACGGTCTGGTCCCATAAAACGCAAGACCAGACCAGACCACCTGAGACCAGACCACCTATCAAACATGGCCTAAGTTCTTATATGTGATAGTATAATGGTGTCACCTTGACTGAATTTTCACAAATTTGACTAATGCACGCCTTAGTGGAAATCTTGTGAGTTGTGGTGTATAAAATATTGCATGTATGTGTATTTTTGGTTGAATTTATAAAAAGATTAAAAAAATAAAAATAAAAATAAAAATAAAAATAATAGATGTTACAAGTTAGCATATTCTCCTTTCAAGATGTTACACGAACCGGACTCACAACTCATGTAACGTTAAGTCGCAAATTTGGAAAGGGGCGAGAATTCGAACCCACACTTGATACACTGTATACGATTCGTCTTACCAACCAACTTCGCTACACCCGCGGGAGCTAGCATCTTCTTCTTGGCATGAAATTACTGAACATTATGAAAGAAAAAATGTTATTTTCTGATTGAAATAATTTTTTTTATTGTTATCATTCTTTGAATTGATTAATTCAACATTAAAAATAGTTTAAACTAATTAATTGGTTACTCTAACGTAACATATGCCATGGAGGAAATCCCATCCGTGGGAGGAGAAGGGGAAAACGCAAGCTTATTTACTGGACAAAGTTATTGGAAAATTCTGTTTATTTGCTGCAATATTTAAGCATTTCAATGTTAATGTCAAATGTGTTTATCTATTCACATTTGTCTCTTTCAAGGAAGTATATATTGTGTACATGACACGTGCTTAGGATTTACAAATTATAAATAATTTTGTACAAAGATATACTCTAAAGAGTATATTTTAACATAGATCAAAATTGCATTTTCCCAATAAAGCTTTTTTTTTTTTTAAAATTAAGCATTACTCACACACCATGTCTCCATCGAAACTTGAATTCTGGACCTTCAATTCAAAATTTAGAGTCTGATACCACTTGGCCATTAGACCTCTGATATTTTTTCAAAAAAAATTGGTAAATGATATTAAGGGTATGCTATTAATTAAGCATTTTTTTCTTTGTTTTCGGAAGTACAAGGAAAGACATTCACATGAAAACATCAATGTTATGAAAGAAAAATTATTTTCTCATTGATAAACCTAGCAACTATTAATATGACTTTCTAACTGTTTTATTGATTTTCAAATCAAATAGTATTAATAGCTATTCGTCCGTATAATTTACTATATCTCATGGAGGAAATCCGAAAGAAAAAATGAAAACGCAAGTTTATTCACTGGATTATACAAAATATAATAAGATTTTAATTAGTTACTCAATATTTAATCACTAACCTAAATGTTGAAGTCAAAACGTATTTATCCATTCACATTTGTCTCTTTTTATGAAGTATAAGAAAGAAAGAAAGAAGCTATATACTACTACACGTAGATGACACGTGTTGTAACATAGGAAATATATACATATATGTATACAATATACTCCAAAAGGAAAGTCGCGCGCTTACTTTTTGTCACCTTCACGGAAGGTTGGTAAAGCGTGTGCTGCTGAGTCCTTTCTTTCCTCCATCCTACTGGTTTTGTAAGAAAATAACAAAGACTTCCACCATGCAGGACAAAATTTATGTTGTTAAAAAAACATAGTGAAAATTAAATAAATCATTTGAGCAATTCAATTATTTGATCATTCAATTATTTATTTATACTTTTTTTTTTCAATCATAATTTTCATACCCTCAAACTTTCTCAAAATGACATTTTGAGATATGCTCCTTTTGTTTTAAAATAATAGTTCATGTTTGACTTTTTTTCTTTTTCTAAGAGACTGGATTTCAAATTATTATAAAAGTTTCATCTCTATCCCATTTTTTTTAAGTACGATTCACTCTAAAATAGTTTATTAATTGTTTTAGCAATTTAGTCCAAAAAATAATAAATTTAAAAAATTAGAATTTTATATCATTTTCAATAAAGGGTAAATAGCACGTCTCCGAGTGCCTATATAAATAGCATACATAAGCCCACAAAGCCGATGTTTAAAGATTTAATATCCAAAGACGATCTCTCTGTGACCTAAATTCTAAGAAGATCGTCCTTTGGGGGTGTTATAAAAATCTGCCCCACAACCAAAACACGGACCTATGTGAGGCCCAATGGGGGCTACCGTCCCTATTTTTTCATAATTTATCGTAAATTTTGGGATATTTAGCATTCAGCCTCCACTGATTTTTTAAATAAATAGCCTAAAGCTCCCATTGATTTTTTTTTTTACATTACCTCCCCTAAAATTTAAAATATTGAAATTATGTCTCCACTCACAAGAATGTCTAGGTCCGTCCCTTGCCAACAACTAGGATTTAAACCCACATTCTAAAACTTAAATATGATTGGTCAAATTTTAAAAGATTCGGCCATGCCAAATGTGTTATGGCTAAGCGAGAAACCACCTTCAAACTAATGATTAGTAAATGGAAGCGTACGTGTAAAGTGACGAGTCAGCTCAACGCATTTGTCGGCTTCCAGTCCGCATTGTCCCTTCACAAGGTCCCAAACCAGTTATACGCACGACAAACCAATAATACATTGACACGTACACTACATTTCCCGTCACATGCCACACGGGAACAAATTCCAATTTATTCCCTGCTTCAGTGCCACGTTGACCCCACCCGTTGTTTTCGTGCGAATCATATAGACGTAGAAGTCTCATATTGGTGTTGTCTCTGATTTTTGTCAAGAACGCGAATGTGCCAGATTCGGGTGAGAATCAAGTGAGTGAATGACAACTAATATCCTTTTTAGAATGCACTACAACAAAATCAATCTTTAGTGACGAACTTTTATGACAAAAAATGTTTCGTCACTAAAAAAGAGAGTTTTGGTGACGAAATAATGTTTCGTCACAAAAAATGAGAGTTTTGGTGACAAAATATAATTTCGTCACAAAAAATGAGAGTTTTGGTGACAAAACTGTCTCGTCACTAAAAATGAGACTTTTTGCGACGAAATATAATTTCGTCACGAAAAAGGAGATTTTTGCTAACGAATATATTTCGTCACCGAAAAAGGAGGGTGTAAGTCACTAAAATACCCTAGGGGGGGGGGGGGGGGTTGAATAAGGTTTTAAAAATAATTTCTAACTTCTTTTTATTCTTACTAGAACATGCAACAAGGTTTAATATTAATTTACAAGGTAAAATATACAATGAATGATTTCACTTAAATTCAACAAGCTATTTACCACAATATAAATTAAGCATGCATGAACATAAAGTAAGGAGATAGAGATAGAGATATTGACACCGTGATTTTTACGAGGTTCGGTAACTCCTACTCCTCGGCTCAAAGAATCTCCTTCCTTGAGACTTTCCCAATCCTCACACTATGGCTCTTCCTTCAATAGGTGGAATAGCAAAACCTTTACAAAAGAGCTAACTAGCTCTTCACACAATCAAGAGAACAATCCTCCCTTGATACAATGAGCTTCACTCACCCAAGATCACAAATTTGTGTATGCAATCAATATATCACTCAAGAAACAAAAACACTCAAAACCCTAAGGTTGCGTTTGGTAACGGTTTGGTGCGGTGTTAGTTTTTGGTTTTGGTTTGGGTTGGGTTGGATTTGGTTTTGTTTTGATTCCAAACCATGTTTGGTACATATGGTTTTGGTGTGAGAAAAAGTGATACTGAAAAACCAAACCATGTTTGGTAAAGTTGGTATGGGTTGAAATTCTGAAACCAAACCATGTTTCGTAACTTGGGATGGTTTCACATTTTATTTATAAATATTAAAATTTTGTAATATTTTACTATATATTAATATACTAATATATTAATATTAAAATTTATAATATTAAAATATATTAAAATATTTTTATTATATTAAAATATATTAATCTAATTTTATTATAAATATAATTTTAATATTAATATATATATATTAATATTAATATAAATTTTAATATTAATATATATATATTAATATTAATATATTTTAATTTTAATATATTATTATATTAATATTAAAATTTATAATATTAAAATTAAAATTAATATTAATATATATATTAATATTAAAATTTATAACATTAATATTAATATATATATATATATATATATATTAATATTAAAATTTATAATATTAAAATATAAATATTATATTCGGTGCTACAGTGATTCGGGTTGCTACAGTGCTATAGTGGGGTGCTACAGTGGTTTGCTACAGTGTCCGCACCATACAAAACCATCCACAAAGATGGTTCCAAAAATGCCTCCATTTGGTGCGCTACAGTGCCATTTGGTGCGCTACAGTAGTACCAGCTCTAGTTTTACCAAACATGGGTTGGTACTATTATTTAGTACTAAAACCAAAAATTTGGTACCAACACCAGTTACAAAACAGGCCTTAAGGTTTTTATGGAAGATAGATCAATTATAAGCTCAAGTGTTTTTAGGTGATATTTCAAGAACTCAAGATATATATATATTCTCACAATATATTTTCAATAAGAGAATAGGCTCAAAGCTTGAGTTTAAATCTTCAAAATGATAAAAGTGAAAAACGAGATTTTGATCTTTCTTGCTATCAAAAGATTTTTCAGAAGATGCTTGAGAGAAAATTAGAGATGAACAATATTTTGAAAATTTCTCACACAAGAACCCTTTTTAAAGTTTTAATCCATATCTTTTTCTTTATATAGTGTAACACTAGGGTTTGGAGAGTGTATCTCACCCTAGACAATGTGGAGAGTAGGACCTAAAAATCAGCAAGCAAAATCATTTCTTTTTGGGCAAAAATATTGTTTAGAAATACTTTTTCTTAAAATCCTGAAGCACCCAGTCGACTGCCTCCATGCAAAGATTTAAAATATTTTCCCCAATGGCTATGGTCATTCGACTGCCTCAATAAGGACAGTCGACTGCCTCATGAGTCAGTCGACTGCCTTGTACAGGCCAGTCGACTGCCTCAGGCAATCAAAAAATGTTTATAACTCACTGGTTCATCCAGTCGGCTGGGCCCTAGGCCAGTCGACTGGGTGACTCCAATAAATTATTCAAGGTCCGTTTTTGAGTTCATTTGTTTAATTACTCGAGCTTATAAGATCAATCAACGCATAAGATACCTTGTTACAATATTCTCACCCCGACCTATCTACCCCAGGTCTTGAGTCCAGCTTTTGTACTTTCTTTGTCCTTTTTGTCCTTCTTCGAGTATGTGCATGAGTTTCCTTATCGCTTGTCGCTTTTTGGTATTAATGATCTTTCCGAAACATTTACCTGTACTTGCTGAAACACTTAGCTCAAAGTCATATTAGTACCAAACACAATTTTGAATGTTTTGTTAATATCAAAATAAGAATTATTGTTTGAAATGGAATTTCAAAGCCAACAGAGGGTTTTGGTGACGAAATAATGTTTTGTCACCAATATCATATTATTTTTTGCAACAATTATGCATTTCTTTGTAAATGATTTTGGCGGGTTGTTTGCGCTTGGGTGCTTTTACCTACTAGTCATGAAAATGCTATGGTCAGTGGTAAAATTTTTAGAGATGACGCGGTGAAAGTTACCAACAATTATACCGCCTAGGTTGCCTATGGTTAGTGTCGGCCCTGACTTTCACCACATGTTGCTCAAGTCGTGGTCGAAAGGTGTTTTCTACCGTTAGCTTACAACTGTGATTGAAAGTCTGTGGTAGAAACGCACTTTCCACCACAAGCTAATGCACGTAATAAAAAAGTTGTGGTAGAATTTATTTTCTACGGGTTTTCTATACCACTAGCTTAGAACCGTGATGAAAAGTCCATGGTGGAAACATAGTTTTCTACCGCGGTAAGTTGAAAACCGTTGTAGAATTTATTTACCACTATAGGTTATTATTGCCCGTGGTATAAAGAGATTTTTAATTTTCACTTTTTATTCTCAAAATTATTTTTATATAAAAAGAGTAATTTTAACTACGTGCTTAGATTGTGGTAGAAATGAGTTTTTGATCACCACGAGCTTTGTCCTAGAGTGAAAAGTGTTTTGAAATATTTTACTAAAAAATTATATAAAAATATTTTTTTATACATGCAGTCAATTATTAGTTTAAAATATTCAATGACTTGATGAATTGTTAGAGATAATACTTAACTATATATCTCATACATATGTCATATAAAAACCTCAATATTTAATTATTTGGATTAAAATAAAATTACGTTCATAGAATAAAAATATTTCTTTACTTAATCGTTGAATAATTGATGTTATTATTATTATAGCATTTATATAAGATCAATAAACGGATAATCATAGAAATTGATGAATATTTATTTTTTAATGAGAAATAATTATTATACAAAAATAAAGAGCACGTTTAAAAATAAATAAAAATAAATAAAGAGCAGCTAAGATATTTGTGCAAAACCCAATTGTTTCCTTTAGAAAAAATGGATTTTTAAGAAATTTTATTTACATGAAGTCGGTATTTTAGTTCGTAAAAAATACTTTTTGCGAGGTTGATACAAGATTCCTTGTAATAGGTTCCTAAAATTAATTTTTTATGATATTTTATAAGATAGTCGTAAAACAAGTATTCATGAAGATTTAAAATTTTCGTTAATCTTTTTTTGTTTTTTATATATATTTACGGGGTATTTTTGGACTATAACATGAGACAAAATATCCCGTAAATAATTGAATGCAAATTATATTTACGGAGTGTGTTCTGACCCGTGAATAAGTATTTATATTTGTTTCTCACAAATTTTCATTCTCTCGTCAAATATTTTAATTTATATATTTGTTCTCACATAGGGCTAAAGTCCCTTTATTATTTTTAGGGTAAATACCACTGACACCCCCTCAAAGATACCCTAATCCCACATAGACCCCCTCGATATTCACTATTCCCAATCAGACCCCTTCAAAATTGAATTTTGTCCCACAAAGACCCCCTCCGTCTCCACGCCGTTAAATTCTGCCGTTAACCACCCTGTGAATTGTCTATTTTGCCCTCAAAATGATATAAAATGACCTACATATCCTTCTTCAATTTGGGTATCTCAAAACCCTAACCCTAATTTATATATATAGAGAGATTGGAAGTGAGAAATTGGGAGAGAGAATGAAGATTGGAATTATATATATTGCATACCCACATATACATATATATATATATATATATATATATATATATATATATATTCTGCTATATATACCCGTATATATATATATATCTGTTATATATATACCCGTATATATATATATATAGCTGTTATATATATACCCGTATATATATATATATATCCGTATATACATATATATATCCGTATATATATGTGTGTATATATATATATGTATAGATCTATATATATATATGTGTGTATATATATATATGTGTGTGTGCGCTGTGTGCAGAGAAAGGGAGGGAGGGGTGTGTGTGTGTGTCTGTGTCTGTGTGTGTGTGTGAGAGAGAGAGAGAGAGAGAAAGAGAGAGAGAGAGAGAGAGAGAGAAAGAATTAAATAAAATTTAAATATTTTTTAATTTTATATTTATTTTCGAATTTAGTTTTTTTTTTTTGAAATTTAATATATATATATTTTGAATTTTATATTTATTTTCAAATTTTATAATTTTTTATGTTTTTTTCGAATTTTATAATTATTTTCGAAATTTAATATATATTATTTGAATTCTATATGGTTTTTTTTTTAATTTTATATATTTGTCTTGAATTTAATATGTTTTTTTAAAAAAATTCAAAATTTATATATATTTTTTATTTTATATTTATTTTCGATTTTATAATTGTTTTCAAAATTTAATATATAGTTTTAAATTTTTATGTTTTTTGCGATTTTTATATTTATTTTCAAAATTTAATATGTTTTTTTGAAAAAAAAAATAATTTCGAAATTTATATATATTTTTAATATTATATTTATTTTCGAATTTATAATATTTTTCAAATTTTAAAATATATTTTGAAAATTTAATACAATTTGTTTTGAATTTTAAATATTTCTTTCAAATTTTATATATTATTTTTGAACTTTATAATTTAGGTATGTTTTTTGAAATTTAAATATTTTTTTGAATCTATATATTTTTCCCCTTTTTATATATTTTTTTCTAAATTTTTATATATTTTCAGATTTTAATATAATTTTTCAAAATTTTATATATATTTTTTAATTTTATATTTTTTTTGCATTTTCAGATTTTATATAATTTTTTTGAATTTTAAATATTTCTTTCAAATTTTATATATTATTTTTGAATTTTATAATTTATATATTTTTTCAAATTTGATATATATTTTTTCTAATATATATATATTTTCGTAATATATATATATTTTGGGCATATGGGTAATTTCATATTTTATATATTATCCTAATGTAATAAGTGAAACTTTAGGGGGTGCTACTGCAATTTACCCTTTTTTTAAATATATATCGAAGGGCAAATTAGTAATTTCACAATAAAAACGTCAATAACCCTAACGGCCGTCTGTCAGAGGGGATCCATGTGGGAATACTCAATATCGAGGGGGTCCGTGTGGGATTATGGTCTCTTTGAGAGGGTGTCGGTGAGAATAACCCTTATTTTTATATATTAACAAGAAATATTTGAACTATAACAAAAAAATAAAATATCTCATAAGTAGGGAAAAATTATACTTACGGAATTTATTTCGCCCTAACATAAGTAATTTTTTTCTCAAAAAGATTTATTCTCGCGCTTAAATGCTTTATTGAACTTTTAATTTTTTTTGAAAATCTTTAGCGTACATTATGGTTACCATACTCACGTATCCATACTTTTAAAATCTTTTGAAAACCTTAAGCGTACAATAAAATCTACCACCTAGGGTTTATTTGTTAGTAAATTTTGGGAAAGACTGGTGACACACCTACCACTGCCGCCTCTATTACAGTGCCATCCAAGATCCCCAACACCACCGTCCGTCCATCCCTCGGGCCCAGCCGGCGGCATGCTTGTCTTCGTTAGTAGCAACCTCCAACTTGCCGGCAAACATGACCCTCAATTGCAACAAGGTACACCCACACATACACACGCGTGAACACACATACATATATATATATATATATATATAAACAATATTGTAATTAGTACATGTTCATTCTTATGTAAATTTACAATTTTGTTAAGATTGAAAGCAACAAGTTCCAGCCTTTTGTCTCTGCCCGAATCAAAGCAAGAGAACTAGCAACCTGAGCATTGATTTTGTAAGTCTTCATATCTTTAATTTGTTAATTTATTTGCAATTTGTTGGGATTGTGGGTGGTATTATACTGTAAGTGCTTGGCTCCTCAACCTTTTATTGTGTCTATGCAAAATTGAAAATTTTATATTGTATATGCCTTAGATTTCTCAAATCTATATCTATTTTCATTCATTTGTTTTGTGTGTTGTTTTGGGTGATGAGAGTGAAAATTTGAGAGGGAGAATTGGGTTTTTCAATAAATTAACAATCCCCCAAAATTGCGATTATTTTCTGTTGTTTACTTCAAATCTTTATGGGTTAGGAGTCCAACTTGGGACAGAGATGTGTGTGCAATTTGTTTTGGGGCTATGGGTCGAAAACAGAACATGAACATGTTCATTAGAGCTAGTAGATTGTGTAAGGTTTGGCTGCCACTTTGTGTGATTTATGTAGATATTGCCTAGTAATAGGGGTTTTTATTCCCTTTGTACTCTAGTACTGGCCTAGCTTAAGATCAATTTTTTTTTTCCTTTTCACGTAAGTTAGTACTAGAACATGAGAATGAGATTATTATTTTTTTCTTCAAATTGTTTCAATTCTGAGTAAGAAAATAACTCAGACAAATTTTTTAGTTTAGAATTTTAATAATTTCCTCTTGTTTTTTTTTATGAATATGCTATCAACATTTTTACTGTAATGTGATCCTTTGTTGTTATTGTTTCCACTTAGACTTGAAATTAATTCTTATTGAATTCTTTTACCATTTTAAATCCCAATAATAATTAAATTTTGTAAATTTGATTTGATATCGTCATAATCTTTTTTTTTTCTTTTTTTTAATATATATATGTATCGCCATTGCATTTAAAAAAGATTAATTTTTTAAGAAAGGTAGTTTTATTTTAGCTTTTCTATCTTACTTTTTATTTGCTCAAGTGCATACATGGCTCTACTAGTCATACTAGGGTGATGACGACCACCGACAACTGTGACAATAATCAGGTGCAACTTATGCCAAAAGATGGTCAATGCAAGTTCATAATCTAATTTATAATTGCAACTCTAAACTGTATCGTACAATGGGATAATTTTGTAGGTTCTAAAGCACCTGTTAAAAGGCATGGACAGACAAAAGAACAAGGCACTGGAGGATGCATTTGAAAGAAAAAGTGAGGGAGGAAATTGGACAACTGCTGCGTCCGCACCAAAACTACTGTAGTTGGAGTTTTAGAATAAAAAATTTTGAATTAAGGAAAATAATCTAGCTTGGATGCTTTATTTTAAAGTTCATGTTTATTTAGATTATTTGGTATTTTCCTGCAGTTTTTTGGCTTGCAATGGTGAACATAACCGACACTATTTAATAAAATAATATTTTTTTCTACTTCAGTTTATGACAAAAGTTATTTGTTACTCTTTAACTTGCAAGCAAATATTGGTGATAAAGCTAATTAAATTTGACAACGTATTGGTTGTTAAAGCCAATTAAAGGTAACAAATATTTAGTTGGTAAAAGGTAACTAATGTAACAAACCAAATTCATCAATAAAAGGTAACTAGATGTGACGAAAACCTTTCGTCGAGCAATTGGGTGTGAAGAAAATTTTTTGTTGCTAAACGCCAATTAGATGTGACAAAAAAATTCCGTCGCTAAAAGGTAGCAAGATTTGACGAAAATATTTCGTCGTTAAAAGGTAGCAAGATCTGACGAAAAAAATTCATTGCTAAAAGGCAATTAGATGTGACAAAACAAATTCGTCGCTAAAAGGTAGCTAAATTTGACGAAAACATTTAGTCACTAATATCCTAACAACATTGACAAAATAATTTTCGTCACTAAAAAGTTGTATCAATAGCGACGAAGTTTTATTTTGTCACTATTGATCAATCGAGACGCTTATATAGTGACGAAATTGTGACAAATATTTTTTCGTCAAAAATAACTTTTAGCAACGAAATATTAAGTTTTTGTGATGAAAAAAATCGTCACTAAAAGTCAATTTTGTTGTGATGATGGATCAGGCGATTGAACAAGAGAAAGATACTAAACTTTTGGCTAGGTTCTTTTTTTGCCTTAATGAAAAGGACTTTGAGTGTTGAAATTGCTATAACTAAGAAATTGAAAGTGCAATGCATGAATTGAAATACAAAGTAAATACTTGTATTGAAATTGAAAAAATTGAAAGACAAGGAAATGAAGTGCAATGAAAATAAATTGCAAGAAAGTAATGAATTGAAATACTGAACTGTATTAAAATTGCAAGGAATTAAGAATACAGAATGTGTAGATTTTTGTGTTGTGCTGCTGGAGACCTTCTAAAGTTGTCCTAAACAGAATATATATATATTTCAGATACAAAAGAAACTTTGAACTCTATTCTAAGGATGCCAAGTGTCCATTTTAGTTGCAACTGTCATCTGCCACGTTTTCCTCAACTGCCACATTCTTAGAATCATTTTACAACTTCACCTCTTCAAGTGTTTAAATAAGGCCTAAAAATTAGCTATGTTCCTTCTCAACTTCTCTTTGATAACAACCTCCACAAAACTAAGAATTATATTCTTAAAGGGAATCTTGGTTGGTGTCATGTAAATATGTCATGTGTCCTTATCTCCTAGTTGTAACTGCCATCTGCCACGTTTCATCAACTGCCAAGTCTCCATGTTATAACCAACTCCTTCATCATATACTTGAACGTGTAGATGGTAGGCTCTCCTTGTGCCTATCATCTAACTGCCAAACTGACCCACTAACCATGACAATAGGAATTGTAGTCATTGAAGGAAACTTCTCTCTTACTAGCTTGCCACGTGTCCCTCTTTGTTTTCAAAATTGCACTAATCAACATCTGCCACGTGGAATGATATTTTTGGGTGTCAACATTGCTCCCAAAATTTGTGAAGGCTCATGCATTTCTTCCAAACGAGACATTGCAAATTTTATGATTATCCATTTGCTTGATTTTCTGCCAAAATCTTCCATCTTCTTTCAAATTCAAATTCAAGATCCTTGGCAGATACACCTTCAACAAGTTGCAGACCTTGGATGGCTATCTCTTCACGCGCCATTATCTTTTCTTTGACTCATTCAAATCAATTTGAACTTTGGTAGCTGTCCAACAACAAATTCTGGCAGATGGTCGATAACAAATTCTGTCACCCTTGGGAATTGTTTCTTCTCTATCTTCTAGCCAACTAACAACATAACTTCTGCTAACATAATTAAATAAAATTGAAATAAAATAACAAACTAATTATTTACAATCCATCACTATAGAGAGATTTTATTTCTGCCAACCTAAGGTTGTCAAAGACTGCCTGAGGTCATTCAAGGCCACCTAAGGTTGGCCTTGAATTTCTTTTTCTTCCAAAGGCTCGAAGAAGCTTGGCCGATATTTAGAGAAATATCGGTCATTAATTGGGTAAGTGTGTATTGTTCCATCCAAGTCCATCAGTTGATAAACGCCTCCATTTAGAACTTGGTAGACTACGTAAGGGCCTTCCTAATTTGGAGTCCATTTGCCAAACTATGGAGCATTTATTCCAACTGGCATATTGGCTTACCTTTTTGTTGTAAGCTTTTTCATCCTTCTTTTTATGGGCCACTAAGTGATCTAGAGCTAACCTCACTTTGTCCAATTTTTCCAACTCTAACAACATAGTTTTGTATAATTTACCGGAGTCAAGTCATTTTGATAAGCGATTCTGGCCGATCTCATACCCATTTTCGTTGGAAGAACTTTAAAAATCACCTCCTGAGACATCTTCCTATGCGGCACACTATCTTCCAGTTGTATAGCGTCCATCCCATTTAGGTCTTGATCATGCACTTCGGCCATGTTGGCCAAAAGTTCTACTTCTGTCAGCGCTGCCATGTAGATTCTCTTTTTGGCCACATAGGATTTTAACCGAATGGAAGCGTTTGAAAAGGCATGTTGCCTCATTCTTTGCTTATATTCATCAGGTTCTTCCATAATGAACCATTGATCTTTTAGTAGAATCGGCCAGAAGTTCCATTTTTGGTCGAGGGATCTCTTTCACTAATTCTGCCACTTCCTTGATCACAAGGCTTCTCTTCATGGTGGCAGATGGTGGTCTTCCCATTTTTTCAATACCTAAAAATCTTATAGGCACACAATCTCTATCATATAAACTCGCTTCGGCCGAGTAGACTTTGGCCACAAATGGCTTATTGTCGGCCTCTACTATTTTCATCTCATCCTCGTCCCAAAATATCAACATTTGATGCAAGGAAGATGGAATACACATGTTAGGATGAATCCAATCGCGGCCTAAGAGCAAATTATAGGCCACTTTAGACTCAATGAAGAATGTAGCAAAAGTAATTTTTTCTCCAATTGTAATTTCAAGTAGCAGAATTCCTTTGGTATAAACAGTACCTCAACTAAACCCACTAATGGTAATGTCTGTAGGAATGACATCTGCCATAGTCTTTTTTGAGTCATATCCTTCCTTGTAATAACCCACATTTTCTCCTGGAGATTTGTCATCTTCATTTTCTTCATTCGGGCCTTCCCTTTCTGCCATTGTTGTAACCAACGTTTCTGCCACTGGTTTTTCTTCCACGTTATTGGCCGCTTGAAAAACTGTCGGGAGAACAAAGGCCACATTACATGGGGCCTCTGTTGGAAATGACCCAAATTGAATTCTATGTCTTAGAACATGACTTGGATTCACGTCTTCTACCCCGTCCATTTTTATCGAATTAGATTTTCTATTGGCAGAAATGGAAACATTTATGGACGCCCTGGCAGATGTATTACATCTTTCATATTCCATCTCGGCAGAAATTGATTGGCCATTTTAGAACTCTATTCTTTCTGCCATGGGCTCTTTTAGACAAATTACTACCACTCCTTTCGGCCGAGAAGAGCTAAGATCTGGCCGAAAGTCACTTCTGCCAAAATCACTTCTGTCAAGATCATTTTTGGCAGAATCGCTTTTGCCGGGATTGAATGTCAATCTGTCATACACACTTCTTCTGGAAGAATAGTGCCCCCTTTGGTAATCGCATCTACTCCAGCTTCCACTATATTCCTTGCAACTCGGACAAATACCATGGTTAATAAGTACTATTTGGGTTTCCCTTAGTTTTCTTTCCAATTATTCCATCTTGCTATTTGTTGCGACATATGAGAGAATCTGAACAGAAAAAGGTTCCACTTTCTCCTTCCCTTTTGAATCTTTTCTTGTTGCCAGGGATATCATGTTGCTACTAACAATGGCAGGAAATGGATTGTTGTCATCCTCCATCACTTCTGACTTATTCTCCATAAATTTTAATTTTCCTTCATCAATCGTTTTTTGTAAGGTATTCTAGAGACTAATGCAATTGTTGGTAGAATGATTCCACGAGTTGTGGTATTTACAAAACTCTTTTCCTTTCAAATCATTAACGGATGGTATAAGATGTTATTTTGGCAAAGTAATGATTTTATCTGCCAAAAGGTAGTAAAATATTTGTTCGGTCTTAGTTAAATCAAAAGTATACATCTTAACAAAATCGGCCAGCCCTTTCTTGGCCATGTTGGCAGATGGCTGAGTACTACTGATGAAAATTTTTTCCTTTGTCAAAACTTCACACACATAAGGCTTCTTGAAGTTGATATCTGCCAAATTCACTTCAAGACTTTCTTTTGCTTCTATCAAGAAAATTTCAAAGTTTGGATCACGATAATATGTACCTTTAGAAGAATTCTTCCGGTCATTTTCTTCTCTTAAAATATTTTCATATTGGGTAGCCTGATTGGACAACTCGAAAAGATCTCTAAATTCCATGCCCTCAAAATGCTTCCGAAGCTGGAACTCCAAACCGTTGAGGGCCAATTTAACATATTCGGTCTCTGGAAGATCTACTCTACACTTGAGTCTGGCCCTTCTAAACCTTGCAAGAAAAGTTTCCACGGTCTCACTTGGCAGTTGTGAAAGCCTGGAAAGATCTTCCAAAGTCTCCGGCTCTGAACTGTAGAATTGATTATGGAAAAGTTCTTCCATATGCTACCAAGTTTGAAATGAGTTTGGCAGCAGATGGATATACCAAGTGAAGGCTGTCCCTGTCAAAGAATTAGGGAAAAGCCTCATCTTGAGCCATGAATTTGCCCCCGCTTCTCCACACTGAACCGTTAATCGGCTAATGTGTTCAACAGTAGAATGGTTCCCTTCTCCACAAAAGGTTACAAATTCTAGGACTTTGTAGCCTCTAGGAAACTCCATTTCATCAACAACTTCTGGATATGGCTTCCGGTAGAAAGGTCGGTTGACTTTTCTGCCAGCTAGGCCATATTCTTGATTAATCAATTCTGCCAGTTGACCTATGTCCAAGGTGATCTGCTAGGCTGGTAGGTTTACAACGGGCTGAAAATTAGCATTTTGCTGGCCTCGGGTGCTACTGGTTACCCCTCGGGTGGATTTGGTAGATTTTGCTTCCAACGTGGCTGATTGCCCCTCGGGTTTGACAGATATTTCCCTGTCAGATTTTGAGGAAAAAATTGTTGTCATGGAGGTGGCAGATACTGCTGTGGCAGAAGCAGACCTTGTGGTTGTTGGAATTGTGGCATATTCGGTTGTGGAAGAACTTGCATTGGTTGTGGATATAAAGGTTATTGTTGGAACAACGAAAAAGTTGGTTGTGGTTGAACTTATGGCCATTGCATCGGCATAGGCGCTAAAAGATTTGCTTGAGGAACAAAGCAATATACATTAGCTTGAGGAAAATTTTGCCCCATCATCGCATTCAATGGAGGAAGAATTTTTTGCGGCTGAGTGACAGATGCGACATATATTTTCACTATAGGTTGAGCATTCAGCTGGGATGCCGAATCTACCAGGTTGACAGATGACTTGTTTTATGAAGATGAGCCCTCAAGTGCATCCATCCTCTCCATAAGCCTCTCCATCATGGAGGTCAGATTTGTCATTTGCGCTTGAGTATTTGCCATGTGTGCCTGAGTTGAAGGAAAATAGGCTTGCACGACCACTTCATGTAACACTGCTCCAATGTTTGGATTGCCAACTGACACTTGTGGAATCTCATCCATGTCTTCTTGTCCAGTTATGACAGACTTGGTTAATATGGTCTTGGATGGCATTTGGCAACTTCAACACGAGTCCTGCGTGGGCGTGCTAATATGTTTGTCTCTAATTTTTATCAAGAACGCGGGCGTGACAGATTCGGGTGAGAATCAAGTGAGTGAAGGACAACTGATATCCTTTTTAGAATGGATCAGGCGATTGAACAAGAGAAATATACTAAACTCTTGGCTAGGTTCTTTTTTTGCCTTAATGAAAAGGACTTTGACTGTTGAAATTGCTATAACTAAGAAATTGAAAGTGCAGTGTATGAATCGAAATATAAAATAAATACTTGTATTGAAATTGAAAAATTGAAAGACAAGGAATTGAAGTGCAATGAAACTAAATTGCAAGAAAGTAATGAATTGAAATACTGAACTGTATTAAAATTGCAAGGAATTAAGAATACAGAATGTGTAGATTTTTGTGTTGTACTGCTGGAGACCTTCTAAAGTTGTCCTAAACAGAATATATATATTTCAGATACAAAAGAAAGTTTAAACTCTATTCTAAAGATGCCAAGTGTCCATTTTAGTTGCAACTGTCATCTGCCACGTTTTCCTCAACTGCCACATTCTTAGAATCATTTTACAACTTCACATCTTCATTGTTTGAACAATGCCTAAAAATTAGCCATGTTCCTTCCCAACTTTCTTTGCTAACAACCTCCATAAAACTAAGAATTATATTATTAAAGGGAATCTTGGTTGGTGTCATGTAAATCTGCCATGTGTTATTATCTCCTAGTTGCAACTATCATCTGCCACGTTTCATTAACTGCCAAGTCTCTATGTTATAACCAACTCCTTCATCATATGCTTGAACGTGTAGATGGTGGGCTCTCCTTGTGCCTATCATCTAACTGCCAAACTGACCCACTATCCATGAGAATAGGAATTGTAGTCATTGAAGGAAACTTCTCTCTTACTAGCTTGCCATGTGTCCCTCTTTGTCTTCAAAATTGCACCAATCAAGAACAAACAATATAACACATGCATACATCCATATATATATATATATATGTATAATATTACATAAACACATCTGTATATATATTGAGAATCAGAGGCAGAGACAGGGAGGGCCATATCCCCTGCCAAATATTTTCAAAAAAACATTTTAGCCCTAAATTTTTTCATATATTATAGATGTAGTTATAAAAATTGCATATGGCCCCTACAATTTTTTTTATAAAATTCCTTAGATAGCCTAGAAAAATATAATTTTTATCAATAAATTTCTAAAAATTTGCATTTCCCTCCCCTAAGGTTTTTAAAAATTTCCTTTGATAACCCAAAAAAATATTAAAAATATTAATAAAATTATAAAAAATTGCATTGGCCCCCCTAGGCCAATTTCCTGGCTCCGCCCCTGTTGAGAATCCTTTACTTTTTTAGAGAGAGGTGGTCCAATTGAAAACTTACGAATGTGAGAAGGGGTTTATCCTTAATTTGGTAATTGCGTGAAAATGTGCTTTTTGAAGAAGATGATTGTAGACAACAAATTTCGAGTCCGTAAATGTAGGAACGAAAATTGCGACAAATAAGAATTTTATTGATAATAAGTGAGAATACAATCCTCTGTTTTATTCTTTACAAGAAAAATAATATTATCTTCTGATTCGATTTCCTTTGTTGGTTGGATTCAAGGGTTGTTAAAATTTGATCTTGAATCGAGTTGTTGAAGGGATTCAAGGGCTGATAGGGCTTGATCTTAAATCATTTTTTTATTTTTTATTTCTGGTCGAGTACTGATGAAACTTGATCTCGAATAGTTTTCTTTGATTACTTTAGTTGTTGAGGAGGAATGACATAAACTTTGATGTGTTTGTTGTACTTCTTTGTCTTCAAGGTTTGAATTTATATGATTCTTTGAATTTGTTGAATCACGGGAAAAGAACGACACGATTTCGATGTGTTTGTTGTTCTTTTGTTTTCTTGATTTCTTGTTGGGAGAGAAAAGTGTTTGTAGAACTTTTGTATATTTGTTATGGGAGAGCTTCTCTGATTTTCACGTGAATTGTTCCCCCCTACATTCACCATCATGTCTATATTTATAGATAATTTGGACCAATAGAATTATGACATGTGTCCCTTTTGATAATTATCAAATTATAATATTCAAAAAATATTATAATTCAATAATTATCTCTTTTATTTTAACTAAGTGGGCTTGGACTTAAACAAATAATTTAAGTTAACCCAATACAATAAAGATTGAGTTAATTAATTTAATTTGTGGCCCAATATTTTGAGTTGGGCCTTGTTTGCTTTGGGATTGAACCCATAAAATTTATGTGTCTACAATGAGTACTCATTATGAGTGTATATAATATGCCCCAATCGTTTCTTTATATGATTATGGTGGGCGTTAGGTGTGTGCAAAACATGTTGTTAAAAACGACACATTAACGACACTTTAGGTTTTACCCTTCTGTAAGCGCACAAATCAATTGTATATAGTTTTGGTTGAATATGGGAATATCGATCACACATAGACGATTATTGTTTACTTCAGTAGTAAAAAAACACTGAATTATATTTTTTCGAAAAGAGTTTGGTTTTGTGAATTATCTAATACTAATGAAAATAAATCAAAAAGCAATAATAAATAATGGTTGTGATTCAGAGAGAGAAAACTAGGGTTTCTTCATTCCACCACTAACCGCATAATATAGTCCAAATTCTATTTCAATTACATGAGAGCGATCCATTGACTATGAATCAGGTCGCACATCGATAGCAGTTTGACCCCAAAAAGGATTACTCTTGACCGGATCACGACAACCCATCTCAAGACTAAATTGATTAGTGCATACCAACTAATAACAGAAAGTAAATGCAGAAAAGTAAATTAAATTAGTAAATTAAAGCATGAAAGTAAAATAAAACATGTCTATATCAGTTTGTCAGGGCATGACCTGTGTCAACCTAGGGTTTCGAGTTTTATGACTACCATTATGTAAAAAATCACAAATTAAACATCCGAGTTCCAGCCCATAGTGAGTAATTGTGATTGTGTAAGATAAATATATTCGAAAAGTCTAAGACAAGAATCAATTCAAATATATAAGTTTGTATCACGAATAAAAATGGTCTCTCATCTAACACAATCATCACAGTATAGTCACAGCTTCCCCTCTCTACAATTGAAAACAAAATCAGAACTACATTACTTGGCTACGGTTTTGCGAGAAAACCCTAGACACCGAGTTAGTTGGTCATGGTTGAGAGAGTCTGCATTGTCGGTGTAGAAACGCTTTCCATGACCTTTTTCTCCGGATCTCTAGGTCTTCATTAATGGTTCTCTTCAATGGAAACAAGTTTGATCTTTGAACGTTAGAACGCTATGAATGAATGTGTGTGAAAATTAGAACCAGAACTAGCCTCCAAAAACAACACACTTCTCTAAACCTAACCCTCTCATATTTATAGACAAGTGAGGGAAACCCTAATGGTTGCCCTTTTCTGTAATTTAATAATACATGAATAATATCCATAAAATCTCATGTAAATATGTGTATAAACCTATATGTAGAGATCTGGAATTACCGATCACTTAAAATATCGAAGCAGAGACAAAACTAAAAAATTCTAAAACAACTCTAAAACAACTTCATCCCATAAAGGGATCACGTGGCTACAAGGTAGGACCTACGCTTGGGCGTAGGTTTAGGGCGTATGGTCAAAACCAAAGCGTAGCTAAAGAGCGTAGCTCAGGTCCAATCTGCCTCTTTTTCTTTCTGACGACGTAGGGTATTATACATCTTTTGTTGTAAACTTATTTTTCATATTTGAGCTAGACTGGCCGCCATTGACTCCCGATGCTTTTGAGTGAAGTAATAATGTCTGAAAATGACATTTTTGCCCTTCGATGAGATAACAATGTCGAGAAATAACCATTTTGCCCTCCGGTAGCTCTTATTTGCTCTGACACACCTCTTGATTCTTTTCTCCAGATAAAAACAAACACGAACTCAGTTAATTCACCGAGATTAGCTATGTTTTTTCATTGAGCACCTATCAGATTACAACATATCTGATTAATTATATATGTTGATATGATATTGTAAAATAATGACTTCAATCTTATCTACAAAAACGCTTTTGATCATTGTTTAATTTGGATTTTTCTAAGATTCGGCGAATGGACATATTTTCTTGCTTAATTTGGGTTCCAAACGCCTGTTTGGATTGACTTTTCAAACGCTGCTTCTCGCTTCCTGAAGCGAAATGCTATTTTGAATGGAGTTTGGCAAAATTTTCAGAAAAGCTTATGGGCCTTGGAATAGCGTTTTAAAGAAGCTATGGGTAACAACTTCTCAAAACAGGTTCTGCTTCTCTTTTTATTCTGCGAAAAGCCAAAAGTAGAAGCTATTCCAAATATAGTAGTCTCAAAATCAGATAAGAGGATGTTAAGATAAAGGTGAAATATATATATAAATATATATATATACACACACTTACACTTTTTATATATAGAGAGAGAACAATAAGCTAGAAATTTTGAAATTGTATGAATTATGTGCAGACAGTAAATAACAAACAACTTTTCTTTAGGGTTGTGATTTTTTCTTAATTATTATTATTATTTAAAAAAGGGCAGCGAGCGATTAACCCCCTGTTGTTCTCTAGGACCCCAATATTTCAAATATTGTACGTATTGAACCTATTTGACATTTTCCGGTGACCGGAGGTGTAAAATCTCCAAAATACTCTTAGTATAATTTTATTTTTTAAAGGGTCGCTAGAGATTAATCCCGTATAGTATTGATATAGTGCGTATAATCCCATGTTGTTCTCTGGGACCCCAATATTTCAAATATTGTGCGTATTAAGGTTATTAGTTCAATAGTTAAATTATTTTGTTGCTTCTTTTGATTATTAAGAAAGTGTATTAGTATAATATTATTTGGCGGACATTTAGAGATGTTTTTAGAATAATTATTTGAAAACTCAAACAAATTTATCAATGTATTTCTTATTATCTCACACTTTTAATTTATTATAAAAAGTATGATTATATGTATTTTTACATTTTATTTAGCCATGTAGATATTTTGATCAAGTTTTTTTTGCTAATTTAATTTTAAAATATATATTTTAAAAATTAAAGTGAAAAAAAATAAATTTCATCATAAATGGGATTCCGATGATTAATCGAGGTGCGTGTATGCTGGTCCGGATCACCCGGTTACTGAAAAAAAAACAATATAATAATAACAACAAGCTAAGTATTTAATTCTTGGGTAAATATGGATTTTGTGATGAAGCCAGAAAAAGAGATCGCCAAAATAGTTTGTTGGTAAGTGGTTCTGTTGTAAGAGATATGATGTTCGAGTCATTTCTTGGCACTCGTATCTTTTGCGGACTCTCCGACATTTTGTGTTTCATGGTAATCTAATGTAATATTATATATTTCAAAAAACATAATGTATTATATATATATATATATTGGGTTATCAGTAGTCCCGATAGGGGTGGCACTTTAGAAGAAATTTTTGTTGTGAGCGTCATTTAATAATAATATAAATTTGACAGTTTACAACAAAATAATAAATATAATTTATTAATATTGACGTGAATTATTTCAATCATTAGTTCGGTAAAAACTCATCACGTATTTCCTATGAGTCAGTTGATTTCAGTAAAACTTACACCACAACAGCTTCTCTCGGATAATAAAGGAAAAAAACATAGGTCCTGCTCGCTTCTCAAGATATTTTCCTTTTTTCTTGGGCATCTCACTTGGAGCGAGCCTTAGGCCGACGAGGGCGTAATATGTCATTAATCGTAACTTTTTCATAATAACATACACACACATAATATGTCATTAATTGTAACTTTTTTAGCAAAATATTTACTAATAAAAATTACAAATTATTAGGCGAACTTCATCACTAAATTTCACAAACATGATTCTTTCTACCTCCTCTTAATTTCTTGTTAGTATGGTGCTTGTTACAAATGGTATATTTTTTTTTCCTTAAGAATATCTACAATAGAAAAGAATTGAGTGAAAATGACTTGACCATTTAAAACCGTAGGAGAGACAAACTTGAATTATTTTTTATTTTTATATAAAATTTTAGCACGAACGATTAAATTCATATATATATATTTAGTGAAGGCAATATAAAATTATATTAAATTTATAGGTATATGAAAGAATAAATAAATAATTAGTGAGGCAATAACAAAAGAATAATTAAATTAGTGGGGGCAATACCACAAATGTATTAAACTTTTAGATATAAAATATAATTACTGAAGAATCCAGTGAAGGCCCACTGATTCTAAACTAAATCTATATCAAACACAAGGCTCTGAAATCTTCATCCATGTTCGCTGAATCGGCCTATTCACAATGCTTTTCAACCCAACCGATATCGAGTTGGGCCAATTTACTAATCTGATCGGTTATACACATCGGAACCAGCTGAGTCTTGCCGAATCGGCCGATAATCAAGAGGAACTGGCCGGTTCAGCTAAGAGCAAACACGGACCTATGTAAGACCGAGTGAAGGAGGAGGTGGCCTCACTGAAATATTTTTTTGACATAATTTATTCTAAAATTTGGGACATTTAGCATATTGATTTTTTCTTTTAAAATAACCTAAAGCTTCCACTGATTTTTTTTTTTCACATTACCTTTCATAAAATTTAGGATATTGAAATTATGCCCGTACTCAGCATAATGTCTAGGTCCATCCCTGCCTAAGACGATATGAAGAACATTTTTTAAAATTTTAAACTACCCTATAATTGATTTCAGAAACCAATCAGCCAATGAAGCCCAACAGTTCATTATTATATAACTAAGCCCAATGTAAGTCATTGGGTCATTCTACCCTCCTGCTTATATAGAACCTTTATTCTCACTTTCACCCCTAAAAGTTGAATATAATCACTTTTGCCCTTTTAAATTTGAATTTTATCCCATTTTCACTCCTTCTGTGTTGACACCATTAGCACATGTTGTTAGTTTGCTGATGTCAACCACTAATCACTATATAAACTGTCCATATTACTCTCAGAGTCTATAAAACGACCTAAATATAATATTTGTGGGCAAAAATGTAACTACACATAAAACTGTTATATATATCAACGGCACGAGGTGAAAGTGAAAATATTCAACTTTATTTATTCTATAATTGAGTTTTTTTATTAAGGGTTAATTTCAGTAAATCCCCCTATACTATTCAATTTAATCAACTAACCCATACTGTGTCCATTTTGCCCCCTATACTATTCAATTTCATCAATATGCCCCCTCACCTCTCAAAATGCCAAAACTACCCTCAATAGTCTAAGGGAGTTTAGTGAATTATTTCGGAAAAAATAATATATACTTTTTGCAAAAAAAAAAAAATCGAAAAAAATCATATTTTGTTCCAAAATATGAATTTTTTTTCAAAATTTTTTCTTTTTGCGAAAAAGTATATATTATGTTCCAAAATATGAATTTTTTTTTCAGAAAATATTTTTTTTGCGAAAATGTATATCTTATGTTCTAAAATATGAATTTTTTTCTAAAAAATAACTTTTTGGAAAAAATATATAATATGTTCCAAAATATGATTTTTTTTTCCGAAAAATATTTTTTTGCGAAAAAGTATATATTATGTTCCAAAATATGAATTTTTTTTTCGAAAAATATTTTTTTTGCAAAAACTATATATTATGTTCCAATTTGTACATATTTTGGAACATAATAGTATATATTTTTTGCCAACAAATTATTTTTCGAAAAAAAAATTCATATTTTGGAACATAATAAATATTTTTTCGCAAAAATTTTTTTTTCAGAAAAAAATCATATTTTGGAACATAATATATATTTTTCGCAAAAAATTATTTTTCAGAAAAAAATAATATTTTGGAACATAATATATATTTTTTGCAAAAAAATTATTTTTCGAAAAAAAAATTCATATTTTGGAACATAATATATACATTTTCGCAAAAAAAATATTTTTCAAAAAAAAAATTCATATTTTGGAACATAATATAAACTTTTTCGCAAAAACAAATATTTTTCGAAAAACAAATTCATATTTTGGAACATAATATAAACTTTTTCGCAAAAAAAAATATTTTTCAAAAAAAAAATTCATATTTTGGAACAAAATATGACTTTTTTTTCGAAATTTATTTTTTTTTGCAAAAAGTATATATTATTTTTTTCGAAATAATTCACTAAACCCCCTTATACTATTGAGGGTTGTTTAGGCATTTTGAGAGGTGAGGGGGCATATTGATGAAATTGAATAGTATAAGGGGTAAAATGGACACATTAGGGATTAGTTGATTAAATTGGATAGTATAGGGGGGTTTACTGAAATTAACCCTTTTATTAATTAAATTTAAAGAGAATACAATTAGAAAGCATTTTTTTATAACGACACAGATTCAAAATTTATGAATATGATATTATTTATGTTAAATTGGATTTGAAAAATTACTAAAAATCACTGAAATTCCATCTTTACACAATTATGTTGTAAACCGTTCGCATATCATTATCTTTTGAGCGCTATGTTGTGATATAAAAAAATTCATCGCGATAATTGATACCCTAGTTTCATAATAGGTGCACAAAACTCTCATTTGTTACAAAATATGTATATAAATTCATTCTATTTCTAAAATATTGCAACTTACCCTCATTTTGCTTTAAAATAATTTGAAATCCGTAAAATACCTCTTCTATCCTGATAAAAATAACAAATATTGAATTAATAATAAATAATATATAATATAATCAATAAAGAAATAAAAATAAATTTTATGAAGAAACTAGCTTTATTCTTTTTAATCATAAATAAATAAATAAAAATAAAAAGCTTTTAAAAAATATGCTTTTTTTCAATTTTTTAAAATATTTTTTAAAATAAAAATGTAATTCTTTTGTTGATCATTTTCTTAAATATATTGTTTATAAACCTATTTTTCAGTTTTTTGTTTTTTTTATGTATTTGTTTTTTTCAAAAATAAAAATTAAAAGGTTTTAAAAAATATGCTTTTTTTCAATTTGTTTTTCAATATTTTTTAAAATAAAAATGTAATTCGTTTGTTGATCATTTTCTTAAATATATTTTTCAGTTTTTTGTTTTTTTTATGTAATTTGTTTTTATTTTTTTCAAAAATAAAAACTAAACTGGATTATTTTTTTTAATCAAATGTTAAATAAATAAAAATAATATATTTTTAAAAAATAGGCTTGTTTTTTTCCAAAATAATTTTAATATTTTTGAAAAAAAATGTAATTGTTTTATTGATGATTTTCGTAAATGTCTTTTTTATAAATTTTATTTTTGTAATTTGTTTTTAAATTTTTTTCTAAGGGTATTTAAGATAATTCATGTCAGAATAGAGACAAAACGCACATATTTTTTTAATAATAAGGTCTCAAAGAATTACAAGGTTGTTATATGCATACTATAGGGGGTTAAACGCTCCTACCCATAATTGCCCCACTAGTCCAAGAATGGAGTTTATGATATAAAAAAATGACCATTACTCCTTTTATTTATTTTTCTTAAATTTAATATCAATTAAAATTAATTCATTACTCCTTTTATTTTTTTTTCTTAAATTTAATATCAATTAAAATTAATTCTTCACATAACATTTGGGAGGGCTTTCTATATCAAAAGGACTTTTACTAAGAAGTTTGTAAGTGTTACTTTTCACTCACCCAAAAACATGTCTTATTCAGGCTCCAATGGCCATATTTATATTCTCATTATTGTACAAGCTTTTCCTATTTTAAAGGATCATGCTCCTCAAAATAGGGAGTCATGATCCACTTTAATATTAACTTCCCACTACCTCTAGGTAGTGGGTTGTTAATTCCCATTTTCTAAGGGATGATGGGCCTGTCCTAATCAGTATTGGGCCAATTATTCATATACGGGTCAGATCAATATTGGGCTTTGAAAACATATTTTGGGCCTGTTGAATTTCCCTATTTACACTAGCCCCATTCGGGTCGGGTTGACGGATCCGTGGGCTTGACCCCAATTAATTTGAAATGATTGCTTTACAGCTGTGCCTGATGACGTCACCCTCATCATTGCGAGAAGGCGTGCGGATTTTAAATTTCAGAAAGGCAGCTGCCTGTTCCGCTTTCACCGTATTTGTGGCCTTGGGAAACGGCGCGCCTCCTCTTTCATTTAATGCCGGCTGTTGGTATGTCTGACTCTATATAAACACTTTGTGGGCTTCATTTTGATTTTCCTTGTTTCAATTTCTGTGTGATTTACAAGTGTGCTCTGATTTTCACCGCTGTTCATATCTTGGCTGCCGGAAGTTCCTTCTTTCTTTCCGCCGGTGTTTTCTGTGTAAGTTTCCATTCTCTTCTCATCATGTCTGATACTAGTGCCTCAAAATCTACCGAAGGGATGATTCCTCAGGAATATGGGGGGTCTGATGTTCCCAGCCCCCCTTCTGCAAATCCATCTTCTTCATCCTCTCTTTCTTCCTCTTTGCCCATACCTAGTCGTCGGGACCCATCTGGCTTGGGAGTAACTATTTCGGAGGTGAATAATCAGGCAGGTGTCGCTGATATTGTTCTTGTTGGGATTTCTGTTACATCCAATCCGGTAGGGACCGATGCTCCTAGAGGCGTTCCCGTTGGTCCCTCTACTGGATCAGCCCCATTTGTGGCTGAACCACTTGAAGCTCATAAAAGAAAATCTGTGAACCTTAAAAGTCTGAGGAGGGACTGTAGGATCCCAAAAGAGGTGATCTTGATGGAGTATGATCCTTCTCTTGATTTCAGATTGGGCGACGGAGTGGGTCCGGATGAAGTGTTATTGTCGGCCCTTCAGATAAAGATGCTTCGATTTCCTCTTCATCCTCTTTTTCATTTCATTTTCTTCACCCTAGGAATAGCCCATCTGCAAGTCAATCCAAACTTCTTCAGGATAATTTCCATGTTAATCCTGATTAACAGAGAGAAAAATCTATCCTTGGGTGTGGCAGATCTTCTGCTTAGCTACAAAATTGTGGGTCTAAAAGACTGTGAGGGGAGGTACAACTTTACCCCTTCAAAGGTCGGGCGATCTGCCATGGGACTGAGAAAACAAAGAAGTACTGGAAGGAGAAGATGGTTTTGGTAAAGGGGGCTTGGTTTTACCCCTATTCTAGGAGATGGCCGATCCCCAGTGTTTTTAAGCATCTAGCCCTTCTTCCTTTTTCATTTATCCATAAGGAATCTTGCCTCTGTTCTGGGTGTGACCAGCTCAGAGCGGATTTTGTTTATAAGTCTTTAGGTTATAGCGATACAGATATAGTAGCTCAGGATGTAGAAGCCCGTATTTCTTTATTAAAGTCCAAGGTCTGGTCGGACCGTATGTCATGCGCTGACCTGCTTACTCCTGCCAATTTGCAGGGTATATCCAAGTTAGGAGCCAAATACGAGATCATGATGGATCCGATCAGACCAGTGATTGAGGACGACGATGATGATATGGGGGAACTGACTGCACTCTCAACTGGTCAAGGACAAATGCCTTTGGATCCTGATCCTCAGGCTGTGACCGTCGCCCTGACGGGCGATGCTTCTGGGTCTGCACTTGTGCAGACCACTATTCCTGAGATGCTTCATCCTTCCTCTGCCCGAACCAGACCGGTGGGGGAAGAGAGACCCAGTAAGAAAAGGAAGCATAAGGGTAAGGAGAAGAGTTCTGCTTCTTCTGACCAGTCCACCTCCAGCCTTACATCCATGTCTGCCATGATAACTCGGGCACAGGGACTCTGGACGCCGGAGGAGCTCGAGGCACAGAGAGATGCTGACCCTGACCGCATTGTGCGTAAAACTCCGGGGTTGTTATTGGGGGTACGTCTTTTCTTGATCCCATGTCTTATTCCTACTTTTGTATATATTACTGACCCATTTTGCCTTGCATTTTCCTTTTTAGGCTCTCTTCAGTGTCAATGCGTTATGCCTTGCCCACGAGGAGGGTGTGAAGGAGATTGAACGCCTGAAAGCTGACCTAGCTGAGAAGGACGATCAGGAGAAAGAGCTGAAGGCTCAGCTAGGAGACCTCCCTTCCAGGGTTGCTCAATTGGAAGAAGAACTAGCTCAAGCAAAAGAGCAGAATGCCAAGCTATCCAGTGAGAAGGAGAAGCTGGAATCCGACCATGAGGCTCTTCAACACCAATTCGGCATCTCTCAGTTAGCCCTGGAGATGTGTAAGAAAGGAGGGCTTGACATGCACCATCACTATTCAAAGATGAACATGATTGTAGCTGGTGAATTCTGGAGGAAGGGCTTTATTGTTGGAGAGAAGGATCCAGCAAGGAGGAAGATCAAAGACCTTGATGCCATGGATAAGGCGTTAGGGGTATAGAGGCCATATTCCAGCCCCGAGCCTAGTCATGCTCAGAATCTTTTCATAGAATTCCTTAAGGGATATCTTCCTGCTGACCCTCTCAACCCCTCCATAGAATTCTTCTCTCCGACCACACATGTAGATTCCTTAGGAAAGGATTTCAGTGGTTCAGGCCATGCTTAGGTTATTCCATATTCCTTCTGTAGTGCTGTATTTTGTAACATGCCCTTCAGGCAATTTTGTAATACAAAACAACAATTTTTGCTTATTAATGGAATATGCACTTTTGTCTGATGTGAATCAGGCTGACAAGCGTTTTTACCAATACTTAAGCGTGAGTCAGGCTTATGAGCCTCTGTCATTTCACCAGTCAAGAAATTATTTTTAATCTCGTTCCTCTGAAGAGTGAGTCAGGCTAATGAGCCTCTATCATCCCTCTACTTGAGAATCATTTTTAAACTTATTCCTCTGAAAGAGTGAGTCAGGCTTATGAGCCTCTGTAATCTCATTACTTAGGAATTAGTTTTAATCTTATTCCTTCTGAAAGAATGAGTCAGGCTTATGAGCCTCTGTCATCTCATTACTTGAGAATTATTTTTAAACTTATTCCTCTGAAAGAGTGAGTCAGGCTTATGAGCCTCTGTCATCTCACTACTTAGGAATTATTTTTAATCTTATTCCTTCTGAAAGAATGAGTCAGGTTTATGAGCCTCTGTCATCTCATTACTTGAGAATTATTTTTAAACTTATTCCTCTGAAAGAGTGAGTCAGGCTTATGAGCCTCTGTCATCTTATTACTTAGGAAATATTCTGATTTCAGGCTATTTGATTGCAAGAAGGATGACCATATTTTATTATAACCGAGAAATAACAACATCTGACTGAGTCAGGATAACAAACATGGAAATTTTTAAAGATATCAATAAAGCTAGGCTCAGATGCCTCTGTTTAATTATTCTGAAAACGAAATAAATATCAAGGATAGTACCTCTTCAGTCGTGAGGCATTCTGTGAATTGGGTATCATATTGCCGTCATTATTCCTGAGGCGGTAAGCCCCACGTCCTATGACCTCTGTGACTGTGTATGGTCCTTCCCAATTTTCCCTGAGCTTTCCGATTAACCCGATCTTCTTTCGTAATACCATATCGCCCACCTGGAATTCTCGTCTTTTGACTTTTTTGTTGAAGGTGTTCCTGACCCTCTGGTGGTAGGCTGCTAGCCTGATGGCAACATGTTCTCATTTTTCTTCGAGTAGATCGAGTCCATTAACTAGCTGTTGGTCGTTCAGTTCTTCCTGATACAACTCTGTTCTGGCTGTTGGCACTATTTGCTATGTTGGAATGATTGCTTCTGTCCCATACTCCATTGAGAATGGTGTTTCTCCTGTAGGGATTCTTGATGTTGTTATGTAAGACCATAATACCTCTGGAAGCTTATCTGGCCACACTCCTTTATGCTCTTCTAGCTTCTTCTTCAGGGTATTCAATATGGTTCTGTTGGATCTTTCGGCCTGGCCATTTCCTTGAGGGTATGCGACCGATGAGGTTCTCAACTGGATCCCATGTTCGTTACAGAATGTCTGGTCCACTGATTATCCAGATTTAATCCGTTGTCGATCACTATCACCCTCGGCACTCCGAACCTACAGATGATATTGGTCCATATGAATTTGATTATGTGCCTGTGAGTGATGGTGGAGTAAGATTCTGCCTCGACCCACTTTGTGAAATAATCAGTTGCTATTAGTGCTTGATTTATTGATCTGAGAGCCATGGGAAGTGGTCCAACTGCATCAATCCCCCATTGCGCAAATGGGTGCGGGCTGAATATGGGGTTAAGCAGTTCTGGTGGCGGATGGATGAAATCTCCATGGAACTGACACTTTCTGCATCTTCTGACAAAGGCTTCAGTATCATGGGAAAGATAAGGCCAAAAATATCCTTGGCTTAGTACTTTATGGGCCAAAGCTCGTCCCCCTGAGTGATTTCCGCATGACCCTTCATGGATTTCCTTCATTATGGTCGATGCCTTTGAAGGTGTGAGGCATCGAAGGTAGGGTCCCCCAAAAGATCTTCTATATAGCTGGCCGTGTAGTAAGGCATATCTGGCCGACTTCATGCGAATTTTCCGAGCCTCTGCTTTATCATCAGGAATTGTACCATTCCTAAGGTATTCTGCTACGGGGTCCATCCAGCTCGGCTCCCAAGGTATTGCGCACACCACATCTGACTAGTGGATGCTTGGGACATCAAGATAGTCGATCGGGGTGACCCTGGTCAGGTCTTGATCATTGACTGAAGCCATGTTGGCCAATCGATCCGTATTTTCATTTTCCTCCCTGGGGATCTGACTGAGGGAATACTGCTCCAGTCTGTCTAGCTCCATCTGAGCCAACTTCTTATAGGGCTGCAGCTTTTCTCCTGCGTCGTACTCGTCTTGAACTTGTTTTACCACCAGCTGTGAGTCACTGAAAATACGAAGCTTCTTAATACAGAGGCTCTGAGCTAGTCGCAGCCCAGCGAGGAGTGCCTTGTACTCAGCTTCGTTATTGGTGGCGGGAAACTCCAGGCGCACTGACTGCTGGATTCGGGTCCCATCTGGTGTTATAATTTCGAGCCCAATTCCCGAACCAGCTGAACCAACTGATCCGTCTACATAGAGCATCCATTCGGGTTCATCTGGATCTTGGAGGATTGACTCTGGCTCTGCCTCTAGGAGAAAATCAGCTAAGGCTTGACCTTTGATAGCTGTTCGTGGCACATATGTGATGTTAAATGTCCCGAGTTCCAACGTCCATCTGGTTATTCTTCCCGTCAGATCGGGTTTGGACATGATGGATCTTATGAGCATGGTGGTTGGCACCACGATTGGATGAGTTTCAAAATAGTGCCTTAGTCGTCTCTTTGCGTTGATTAGAGAAAGAACAGCTCGCTCCGCCATGGTGTATCTGGTTTCCGCATCAGATAGGGACTTGCTGCTGAAGAAGACTGGTTTCTGGCACTTTTTGTCATCTTTTACAAGTGTTGCGCTGGTTGAGGTTGTTGATATGGCAAGGTACAGATGCAATGGTTCTCCTGGATTTGGTGAGGCGAGGATCGGTGGATTTTGGAGATACTGCTTCAATTTCTGGAGGGCCTCTGCCTGTTCTGGCCCCCATATGCTTCCTTTTCTGCCTTTAATTGCCTGAAAAAATGGTCTGCATCGGTTTGTCAGTCGGGATACGAACCTGCTCAGTGCGGCTACCCTTCCTATCAGAATCTGGACCTCCTTTTGCATTTTTGGCTCTTCGCATCTTATCAGAGTCTTGACTTGCAATGGGCTGGCTTCGATTCCTGTTCGGTTGACGATATGTCCGAGGAACTGTCTGGATGAGACTCCGAAAGAACACTTGACTGGATTGAGCTTCATCCCGTGCCTTCGGAGTGCATCGAACACTTCTTCCAGGTGCTTGAAGTGGTCGCCTTTCCTCCTGCTTTTTACCACCGTGTCATCTATGTAGGCTTCAACCGTTTTGCCCATCTGAGTTTTGAATATCCTTCTGACAAGCCTTTGATAGGTGGAACCTGCATTTTTAAGTCCGAAAGGCATTACTCTGTAGCAGTACGTACCTTATTCGGTAATGAAGGTTGTTTTCTCCTCATCAGCCTGATTCATCGGGATCTGATTGTAGCCGGAGTACGCATCAAGAAAAGAGAGTGTTTCATTTCCCGAGGTGGCATCTACAATCTGATCAATTTTCGGCAGGGGGAAGCAATCCTTCGGGCAAGCTTTGTTTAAGTTGGTGAAGTCTACGCAGACTCTCCATTTCCCGTTCTTCTTTCTGACTACCACCACGTTTGACAACCATGATGGGTACTTCACTTCCCTTATGAATCCAGCTCCTAGCAGCTTTCCCACTTCCTCGGATATGATCTGGTTCCTTTCTACCCCGAACCTCCTCTGCTTCTGCCTTACCGGTCTGACATTTGGATCAACATTTAGGTTATGCTGAGCGACCAAAGGATCAATGCCCGGCATGTCGAGATGAGACCAGGCAAACACGTCTGAGTTTAGTTGGAGAAAATGAATCAGCCTGTCCTTTTCTTCTTTCTGGAGGTATGAGCCGATGAATGTGACTCTGGTGTGATCCGTCAGACTAACTTTCACCTCTTCTAGGGGTTCCGTTGTTGCTTGAATCTCTTGACCCTCTGAGGAAGGGTCTGACTGTAATTGCTATTTCTCGTTGTACAGGGACTCTTCTGGCGCTTCCAACACTTGTTTATTTTTCTGGTTCAGGTCCTTCATGGATACTGAGTAGCATTCCTTCGCTGCTACCTGGTTTCCAGGAATATCTGTCACGTCCACTCCATTTGGGTCGAGACACCGCATGACCTGATGGAGTATCGAAGGAACTCCTTGCATCTGATGGATCCACCCTCGTCCCATCAGCAGATTATACGATGGTTTGACGTCTACTACGACGACAGCTTCTTTCAGAGTTCGGCGTGCCGCTGATACTGACAAATGGACTACGCCTATCGGCTCAACGCGTCGTCCGTCAAAACCGGCCAGAGGAATCCGAGCCGGGTGAAGCTGCGATACATCAATTTCGATTTTGTCGAAGGCCCATTTTGTCATGATATTGGTGCTGCTTCCTGGGTCAATCATTACACGTTTGATCAGACAATTAGCTACCAGGAGAGTGATTACCAGAGGATCTTCGTGGGGCGTCTGAATATTCTGCATATCGGCCTTCGAAAAAATGATCATTGATTCTCTTTGAATGAGGGTTGTTTGGCAAACTTCGCCGACTCGTCTGAGTTTGTGTGATTTTCTTAGCTTTGACCTTCTGCTTCTTTCGGCCTCCAACACCTCTTCACCTCCTTGGACCATATGGATAACCCTCACCGGTTGTCCTGATACAGTGTTATTGGGCTGTGTCTAGTATGGTTTGTCTGGTCTCGACTGATCCCTCATTATGTAATCTGCAAGCTCCCCTTTGGCGATCATTACCTCTACCTGCCTTCGGAGATTTCTGCAGTCATTTGTGTGATGACTATAATCGCTGTGAAAGGTGCAATCCTTGGTCATGTTCCTCAGCTCCATCAGTTGTCTGATCGGTGGAGGTGGTCTGAAAATCCCTTTGTTTTTGTTTTCTTGGAAGAGCTTTCCAAGGCTGGTCTTGAGCGGAGTGGTTCTTTCTTCCGTCTGTTGACGCTTGTCTAAATTTATAGATGATGAGGTTTGCCGGGGTGGATCGGGTCGTTGAGGCCTCCGATCCTTCATCCTTTCTTTGGATTTTGCTTCCACCGTTACCAGAGAGGCTCTTTTTTGCCTGACTGCTTCCTCCTCTTCTATTCTGAGATACCCTTGTGCTCTGGAGTTGAGCTCACCGATGTTGACAGGGGGTCGTTTTACTAGTGAATAGTGGAATTTCGTGCCAGGGATGACAGCCATACGGAATGCTTCTACCGTTGACAATTGGTCGCAGTCATCGATATAAGACATTTCCACGTTGAATCTGGATAAACAATTCTTGAGGCTCTCCCATTTTTCCTGGGTCATGGTGAAAAGGCTTGATATCGTTTTCCTCTGCCTCCAGTTGCTGAAGTATTGACCGATAAAGCGTTTGCAGAGGTCATTCCAGCTGCTGATGGATCCAGGAGTCTGTTTCCTGAACCACAGAAGTGGTGCCTCTATCAAACTGGTTGAAAAGACTTTGCACATGAGTGCTTGGTTTCTCCCATAAACAGTCATTTTGGTCTGCACTTGGTAGATGTGATCAAGTGGATCTTTTGTACCATCATATAGCGTAAAAGTTGGCAGTACAAACTTCTTCGGGAATTCTGCTGCTTCAATTTCTTCTGTGAATGGAGATTGAGTCATATCCGTTGTTGCATGGATGGCCATATCATCAGGGGTCTGCAATTTCAAATCTTTCATCACGTCTCTCTGGATTCTGGCAGCCATTTCGTGCAGGTCATTCTGGGTCGGGACCAGCACCGTTGGCATTCCCCCGGTTATGGGGTGAGAGGATTCTTCATCTTCCCTTGGGACTTTATCTCTTCGGGCGGCGGATGCATCTTGCTCGTGATGAGAGTTGAAGGGCTCTGGATGATCTGCGCACTCTGCTGGATTGGGATTTTGGAGAGGAAAAGGGCCCTGAGTCAGTCGATGGAGCAATTCAGCATTTTGCTGCTCGAGGGCCGCATTTCTCTATTCCACAGCCTCCAACCTCCTCATGACTTCTTCGAACCTGACTTCATTGTTTGTTGACCGTGTGGACACCATTTTCTTTTTTGTAAAAATAAAATAAATTTGTTGTAAGTGGAAAAAAAAAATGTTCGATTCCCACAGACGGCGCCAAATGTAAGTGCTACTTTTCACTCACCCAAAAACATGTCTTATTCAGGCTCCAATGGCCATATTTATGTTCTCATTCTTGTACAAGTTTTTCATATTTTAAAGGATCATGCTCCTCAAAATAGGGAGTCATGATCCACTTTAATATTAACTTCCCACTACCTCTAGGTAGAGGTAGTGGGTCGTTAATTCCCATTTTCTAAGGGATGATGGGTCTGTCCTAATCAGTATTGGGCCAATTATTCATATACGGGCCAGATCAATATTGGGCTTTGAAAACATATTTTGGGCCTATTGAATTTCCCTATTTACAAAGTCCTTCAGACATATGAAGTCACACATGCCTTTAATTAAAAAAAAAGGATGTTTGGTGAACACAAATTTGAAAAGTCCTTTTAATAAAAAAATTATGTCTTGTGTTTGGTGATAAAGTTTAAATAATTTCCTTTATGGGTTATACAATTTTTGTTTCACTTTTGCCTTCACATGAATTTATGATTTATATTATATTTTTAGATGAAGAATGACAATAATTAAATAATTACTCTTCATCTCTATTAATATAAATTTAAGTTTACTAATTAAAAACAAAACTAGATTATATTATTATTATGCATATGTGTACTTTTAGATGAAGAATGACCATAATTAAATAATTAATCTTCTCAACTTTACCTTTACAACACTTTTTTTCTTTCTTTCATTGGAATGACGAGTGTTTTGTGACAAAGTAAATGAGATTATTGGTAGGGAATCAACCACCTCCGGATAATTCAAAGAATGCAAGTCTTTATCCAGAACACAAATACATTAAAATAATAATGCAAGTCTTTTAGTTTCAGGAGGATTCTTCAAATACAAAACACAAAGTAACTCTTCATTGGGTCAAAACATTTGTGGAGGTAGATAGATAAACTTGGAGTCATGTTAATGGCAAACAGGAATCAGAAATCAATGAGAAAGAATCAAGAAAAAGTGTGCAGCAACACTCAAAATCATCACTATTTTCATCTATAAACATACCAATCTTTGAAAAAAAAAATTGTAATCACATAATTTTCCAATATTAGTAGAAATCCAAAATACTAGTTGCTTCAGTAAGTATGTCATGGGGTGGAACTCCGGAGAGAAAGAAGATGAAGCAGTCTCATCTACCATAAATTTTACTAATCAGGTTGTCGTTACTCTTCCGGATAACATGCGACTGATAAATATCTATGTGGTAATAATTTCTAAATAAAAGGTTAATATGGGAAACCTCTTCTAACTTATAGGGCCAAATTTGTGATCACAAAACATAAGCGTAAATGTCTTTTGGCTTCGCGGAACATGAGTCTCAAAAACATGTTTTTGTTGCTTTGCTTGAACGGGCTTTTGAAGAGCGGGACTTAATGTGGAAGTCCGTTTTAAATATGTACCAAACACACAATTTTTTTGTGAAAGACATTTTTCAGTGTAAAAGCCCGTTTTGGAGCTCTTGGAAGCCTTGCCAAAGAGCCTAAGTTTTCTAAAGAAAACTACAAAAACAGAGAATTGTTGTGAAAGGTGAAAGCAGTTATTGTTGAAAAGATAAATATTTTGAACTACTCCTCTAAATTTTGTAAGAGCCAAAACCCTTTGAAAGCATTTAACTGAAGATGTCAACAATATGAAAAGATGTTAATTTTGTAAGCTATTTAGACTCAGGGTCGGCCCTGAAATTCCAAAAATACGAAGAGGCCCTATGCGAAATCAAATATAAGGCCCCTCATCAGGGGTGGAACCAGAAAAATTACTTAGGGGGGGCAAGGACTATTTTTATAAGTTTATTGATAAAATTTATATTTTTGTAGGTTATCAAATAATGTTTTAAAAAAAAGAGTTGGGGGCTGCAATACAATTTTTTTTATAAATTTATTGATAGTTTTTATATTTTTTTAGGCTACCAAATGAATTTTCTAAAAACTTGGAGGGGCCATATGCAATTTTTTATAAATATATCTATAATATATATATATATATATATATATATATATATATGTTATGGAGCTAAAAAAGTTTTGAAAAAAATTAGAGAGGGGCCATGGCTCCCCAGCCAAAGAGAGGCTCCGCCCCTGCCCCTTATATGTAAGGCTTCATGCTCTTAAAAATTATAAATGTAAAAAATTATTAAAAAATTCATTAAATTTACGTTGAAAAAAATTAAAAACAACTTTCATTTTAGTGTTGTCCTGAAAAATTAATATTGTATGAGTTCGACAGTCACGAGACTCCTACGTCTAGTTGCGTGGAAAATTGTTGTTGTCGTTGTGAGTGTAACATGCTCAAAAGCCCTAAATGTTGTCTCTAAACGTTGTTCGAGTGCGATAAGAATATTCTAGCCATCATCAGAATAATGATTTGATTTGGATTATACTTTAGTTTCATTGAGTTGAAAATAAAAATTAGTGTATAGTAATAGTAAGTGAAATATAAATTTTGGGGCCCTAAATTATGAAATTGGATTTTAATGCTAGTACGAATTGGGTTTTTAAACAAATTAGCTATTTTTTTTTACCTTTAGTATATAAAAACATTATTTAAGGTGCTTAATTGTGCAATTGTATTAAATTTGACTGGAAACTAATTATTATTTGTAGAACTTATAAAATTACCAAAAACAAATTTCAAAATTATATATATAAAAAATAAAATTTGGAGCCCTCCCTGGGGCGGGGCTCTAGGCGACCGCCTAGGTTGCCTTGCCCCAAGGTCGGGCTTGTTTGGACGTTGGTAATGAGGTATGATTTCGATTTTAGGTGAAAGAAGAATTTCAAAATGTCTCGAAATGTGAATTTACTAAGAGCAATAAGAGCAATGTAAGGAGAAATTCCTTCTTACATGACCTCAAGCAAGTATTTTTCATTTACTAAATTGCTTTTATCTACCTATTGTAAAAAATATTGCATGATTAAATATTGAATGATGATTTTGAATTGATTCATTTCTAAGTCAATATAATCTTCCTTTTTTTCGTCAAATTTTATTGTTTAAAGGTGATTTCGAATAGAGACAATCTATCTTTAAAATAAAATTTTCTAAATTATTAAATTTCATATTTTGTTAATCCTAAATTCTTTATTAGATTGCAATGTAAGGTAAACATTTCATTTTGCTTTATTGTTTTTTATATATATTTTTAAAGATATGTGTGTAATTTTCTTTTTAGTCTTTTTTTTTTCAATGGGAAGAAACGCACACAATACACTCACACCCACCCACAATGAGCCCCATGGGACTCGAACCCTAACCTCTCCTTTGGGGAGGAAATGTGATACCATCACGCTATCAAATTTTGATTTATGCATTATTCTTCACTAAACTTGAATTTGTTTTTTTAAAATTCAATAAATGTTTTATGATTTAACTAAGTTTAGTTACCACGTCCGACGTGCTCTTTTTCCTAGTTATTATAAAAGTGTAAGGTCTTTGTAATAATTTTATACATTTATTACTATTTTAAAATAAAAATTAGTAATTACAGTTATCACTAACGGGCCCTCTATTATTATTATTATACATTTATTACCATATTAAATACATTATTATTTTAACATCTAATGGCTTTATATTATTTTAATGCATTCATCATTATATTAAACACGAGAAAAAAGAAGAAGAGGACTTTCTATTATTTTGATGCCTCCATCATCATGTTAAATCATGGTTCACTGTAACGGTCCATTACGACGCGTATTGCCCGATTCATAACGTTTTGGAAAGTGTCAAAAGTGTCAATACCGTTATTTAGCACTGATACTCATTTTTAAGGCCAATATTGTCCGAGTACGTTACACCGATACCACGACCGATACCGAAACCGATATCGTTACTGTGAACTATGGGTTAAATATAAAAAATAAATAAATAATCAAAGTGTACAAATAATTTTATTTATATACATCTTTTTTTTTAATATTTTTTTTACATTTATCATTGTATTAAAAATTTGCAACTAAATTATATCACTAATTAAAATATAAGGACCCTTTATTATTTTTAAGTATTTATCAATAGGGTTGTAAATGAACCAAACTCTCGACAAATAATTTGAGCCCGATTCGTGTTCGTTTGTTTATAAACGAATCGAGCTCAAACAGAATTTTGAAGCTGAATTAATAAACGAGCCAAACTTAAACACTCATCTGCTCGACTTGTTTTTCCGTAAACACGTTCATAAACAAGTTTGTTTACATACTCGTTTTGAACTCGTGTATTAGTGTGTGTGTATATGTAACATCCCGTGTTATTTTCCTTTTTCCTGAAATTATTTTTGATTTAATTTCAGTAATGACGTCACTTATTCTTGACGCATTCTTTATTCCTGGTATTTCGCGTGTAAATTTTCGCGTTTAGTTTTAAAGTCGATTGGACGACATTACGGTTTCTCTTTGACGACTTGGAGAATTCTTGTTACCGACTACGCGGTTTCATTTCGAAGTTTAGCATTAGTGCTTCGACTGGATGACAACACGTTTTATTGGATTGGGCTTGTTAGGTGTTCCAGTTGTTGGGTTCTTACCCCGGTGTATTTCTTCTGGACTATTTTAGTTAATTGGTGTCTCGTAGAATTACCAGTTCACGTGATCTGTAACACCCCGTGTTACTTTCTCTTTTTACTGAAATTAATTATAATTTAATTTCGGTAATGACGTCACTTGTTATTGACGTATTGTTTATTCTTGGTATTTGATACCTGTAAATTTTTCGCGTTTAGTTTAAAAGTCGACTGGACGACGTTACGCGAGTTATTATTCTCGACTACGCGGTTTCGATTCGACGTTTAATGATTAGTGTCTCGATTGGATGACGACACATTTTAATTGGTCGGGCTTGTTTAAGTGTTCCGACATTTGGGTTCCTACACCGATATATTTTATTGGGCGTCCTGTGGACTTACGGGTTGACTCAATATTATTTCGAGGCTTCCGGTAATTGTTGGGACTTATTATATATATATATATTTAATTATATATATATATCATTAAAGTGGGGTTCATTTTGAAATTATAAAGAAGTTGGGGGTTAGTTGTGCAATTAGTACATATATATGTATATATGTACACGCTACAACAGACCAACTACTCTCATTCTCTTCTCTACACGCCATCAGACGATATGCTCCTCTCCTTCTCCACAGGCGAACGACTGAACCACCTTCCTCCACCTCCATGGTCGCCGGTCAGGCGAGAGAGAGGGAGGGAGAGAGAGGCCGGCCGGAGGGAGGCGCGGCCGGTGGTTGCAACTGGTAGCAGGGACGGCTGGAGGCGACGCGACTGGTGGTCGCCGAGGCTGTGGACGGCGGCTGTTCGCGGTGGTCGGCGAGGCTAGCAGGTGGTGGTCCGGTGGTGGCACAGTGGCAGACGCGTACGGTGGTGACGCAGCTGGAAACAGCAGCCGCGCGGCAGTCCCGGTTCCGGCTAGGCTTCGGCCAATGTTTCGGAGACCTTCCGGTGATCGGTTTGAGCCGATTTTCGGTGAGTAGTTTCGTACCTACGTAGTATTCGTCATATATTAATTTCGTGAATTTACGATGAACGATTTGCCCGAAAATCGCATTTATAGGTTATAGATTTCGTTTGGGTTATTTTATATTTAACCCAATTAATTAACCAAATATTAATGGGCTTCGTATATATCGTATAGGTTGTCGAGACGGACATTTCGATATATTCGAAATAATTATTGGACGATTTTGGTCGGCGGGCTTCATATTCGGGCGGCGGTACTGTGCTGTTTCGGGCTGTTCGGTAACGTATAATTAGGTGGGAAACTTTATTTCTCACTCCACATTATTGAAGTAGTTTTGGGTGTGCAAACCCTTATTTAATTTATTATAGATATATTAAATCGTTAATTTAAATATCTATAATTCGTTTAGAATCGGAATTGGACTTAGGAATGAATTTAAGAAAATTAATTAAATTATTTCCTACGAGATTAAATATATTCCTAATTGAATCGAATAGGAATAGACGACTTAGAAATTCCTTTGAGAATTAAATGAGCTAGAAGATTTGTAAACGTTGGACGTGAGAGACTTAGACTCTATTCTAGGTCCCCTTTTTGTTACGTGGATTATTTGTTTAAATTATTTTAAAAAGACATGTTAATTGAAATTGAAATATTTTCTAAGGAATTAAAGAAAATATATTTTGAAAACATGAAATGTATATGAAACTGTTTTCATATGATTTAATTGCTTTATTGTATTTTAAAGCATGAAAAGAGATTTTGAGATTTATATTATCATGTGGGTATTTTTATAAATATGATGTATTACATATTTATGATTGAGATATGATTTGATTGTACACCATGTCGTGTGAGCACATGGGTGTTGGTGCATGTAGTGCACGGTTTCACCATTGGCAGAGAGAGTTCATTTGGTGTGGTCTACTTCCTTTGTGCGTGGGGCACGAGTAAACGTTTGTGTCGGATCATCACAACAACTGGCCAGGAGGTATCACGCCTACGGAACTAAAAAGCCGGCAAATGTGAGTTAGGAGTCCAGGTAGAGGCTCATGTTCTTGACTCAAGGGTAGTCATGGCGTACGGAGTTGCATGTTGGGCTCTCGTACAACCGTCTTCCCTGTTGAAGTGATAGAGAGAAAAATCACTTGGGAAAGGTCGGTGTGGTAACTCTACACTATGATGAGTGGACATAGTTTGTATCCGTTACCCTTGGGAAGGGTGTGTTGTGGGTGAGTATGACGGGGAGTGTTGAGTCACATTACACTGCCTATTATTTATGTGATCTCGTTTAACATGTATATGTGCTATATTACATGTGTTGTTGGGGCATGCTATTTATGAATATTGTAAATTAAATTCATATTTTATAAATTCTCAGTTGAAAGTAATTAATGTGGAAGAAAATGATAATATGCCATTATAAATAAGTATAAATGAAACGAATATATTTATACTTGTTGTTGTATACCTTAGTACCCTTGGAGGAGGTTATGCGTGTTGGCATAGTGATTCATGTGGCTAGCGGATGCTAGTGGTGGACCGTAGGCTTGACTTGAGTTGAGGCCTTAGAGATTGTGGTTAGTAGCCTTAGAGATTGTGGTTAGCAGCCTTGTGATTGTGGTTAGTAGCCCTGTGATTGTGGTTAGTAGTTTGGTGATCGTGGTTAGTTGTGTGAACTCTTTTGAAGATGTGAGGTTAGGGATGATTTTTGTATCAATTGATAATTGAGGCCTTAGAGAAGGCGAGTGATGAGTTGTGTGAGATTTTGATTGATGAGAAGGGGTTATGATTAGAGATTTATTTAGTACTCGAGGTACCGTAGCTTGACAGTCTCGGTTCTTGTGCTTAGTTCATTCCCCTAAGCATTCCTTGTACGGTGTTTTGTACACTAGTACGTGGTCGTTGACTTGTATGTCATTCCTAGATTCCTTGGTTACGGCGTGGTGCCGAACCTCTTCCTCGTGGTATCATTTGATTTGGTGGAGTTGGAAACGGATGGTGGTCTTCCGTGAGTCCAACGTGTTGTTCTTCCTTTATTGTCCTTTTGGGCATTATAGGAATCCGTGGAGTTGTTCATTCTTATGTGGCTGTCATTTCGAAAACGGTGCTTTCTAAGTTTTGAAAGTAAACTTTTGTAATTAAAAGGAAAAACCCGTTTTCGCCTACCCCTGAATAAACGAACAGTTTTAATACTTATAAAATGATCTTGAGATCTTCTTTGAAATGATTTTCAACTTTTAAAAGCCTGTGATGGCAACTGACGGAGACCGGGGGCAAGACGGTCATTTTTACTGTGTGATTTCTAAAAAGAAAACTATTTTATCACTTGTCTAGAGATTCTGAGATTTTGAGACTTCTTTCTCAAAATCTCGACTTGTAGTATTTTGAAAGGTGGTTTCTTGTTTCACCTTTTCTTCGGATCGTTCTAAGTCTCGGTTAGGAGGCTTGGTGTTGTTCAGTGCACACTTATAGTGTTGCCTTTCCTTTTCTTTGGGTTGTTGATGTCACCACCTAGGTGATTGGGGTTTTTCACTTGTTAGGGGCATGGATGCCGAATGAAATGGTTTGAGTTTTAAAAACCTTTTTCTTAAAAACTATGGAAATCCTTGGAATTCCTCTTTTAATTACTTTCATACTCGGCCATTCGCTTTTGGTTCCCTTGTCCACTTGTGGTGTTCCTTTCTGGTTCATTCGTGATGTTCTTTCCTTGTTTGGGTATTCTTAACCATGACATTGTGTTTCGGTTATCTGTTGGTGTAGCATTGGGACTCCTTTTCCCTTGCTTGGGTTCTTGACTCTTACGTGGTTTTTCATATCCTTAGTGAGAGCGTTGGTGATTAATTGACATTGTTGGAGATAGTAATTGAGGTTTGTTATATATATATATGTATATATATATATATATATTGGTGATAGTATTATGAGGTTAATGTGATGATGTGACTTATGGTATCGAGGAATAGATGTGATTGAGGTGATCTAGTTCCTGAGAGGTAGATTCCTCTAGGAGTGGGATGAGATTTGTTATATATATATATTGTATAAATATATATATATATATATATATATTGATGATGGTTGTGTTAGTACGCAAGGACGTGGGTGTTTTCCTTCCTGTGTTATCAGGGTGTAGGATTTGAGCCTTCCTTGGTACTATTGGTGGATTTTGTTTCCTGTGGATATTAGAGGTGAGTGTGTTTCCCTCTGTTGGATTTGGTGGTTAGCGTGGTGAGCATTGATGATTGTTAGATTTGACTTGGGTTGTTGTGTACCTAGTGTACGTTGATGAGAGTAGTGTAGACTACTGGTGTTGGGTACTTGGAGTACGAGTTTTAGAGACTCATGTTGTGTATTTATATATATATACGTGTAGATATATATAGATATATATATATATATCTTCCCTATATACTTATATATACTCGTTTACGATAGTATATGAGCGTGTGACTTAGGTTTGCGTGGATGGGACTAGTTGGGCTATATTTATATCTTATTAGACGGTTTAGCTTTACCTAAACTATCAGAGGATGTGGTAGTTAGGATATCTTTTCCCACTGAGCTTATTTGCTCACGGAGGGAATTTCATTGGCCCCCTGGTATTCCACGCCAGGTTGCAGGAAACATACGGCTATGAGCAGGATGCAGTGCAACGGCAGCTTTCTTTTGTTTCCTTGTTACAGGTTTTGGAGTTGCGTTGGGCGATGCGGTTACGGTTGCAGCACGACTGGGTTTGGGGACGATAGGTATCCGCTTCCAGTTTCTCTACCCATTGTTATGGGATTGTTATGTATTATCTTTTGGGAGCCAGTCTGTTGGCCTATCCCTGTTGATGTATCTTTTATTTCCTGTACTTATTCTTTCAGGATGTATTGTATCTATTCTGTACAGTTAGACGCTTTTCTGTATTCTTATTCGAGCATTTGTGGCTCTGTTGATGTTAGAGGGTTTGGAGGGGTTTTGGTTTCTTTCCATTACCTCGGCCCTAGTAGGATTGATGAATGTGGGGCTTGGAAGCCATTGTGATTATTGAATTGCTTTGGGCAGGTTATTGTGTTGTGGTTGTTGTCCGGATGTTCCATTTACAAACGGAACTCTGCCGGATTTTCGTTAGATTCCGCTGCTTAGTTTTGTTAGTCATTTGGGTATTGAATATACCATTTCTATCATTAACCCATATGTTTTCTTGGTTAATGATGTCTTAGTTGGTCATTCGTATTAAGGATCACATCTTGGATTCCTTGGATGTCCCAGTTCGGGAGTCTTAGGGATTTAGGAGCGTGTCTGTTGGTATCTAAGGATACTCTTGTATTTTTAGTATTCGTGTTGGCATGGAGTATATTTTTATTGTTATTCCATGTACTTCTTTGTTATTGTTGACTCTAGTAGTCGCTTGGTTTGCGTCACCCTTTAGGGGCGTGACAGCATGGTATCTAGGCATTCATTGCAACCCTTTGTGGGTGTTTGATGACTGAATGTCTTTTGGTTCTCGTTTCTTTTTACTTTTACTTCCGCATTCACTCCCTTAACTCTTAGGCTCGGGTTTCGGAGTCCTAGGAATTCGGGGCGTGACATGATCACTTGGGAGTTGGTCCGTTATAATTTTGGATTAATTATGCCTATATAGATTATTACAAATAATTATATGGAAGTGGGATTATTTTGTAATTTCGGATAATAGGAGGGTTACTTCTGCAACTTAGCATATATATGTATCCGGGTATACACATCTGCTGAACCACTCCCGCACATCTCCATCTACTCCTTCCTTCTCCTCTTCTCTTCAGGCGACACACAACATCTCCATCTTCACCATCTGTCGCCGGTGAGAGAGCGAGTGAGAGTGTGTGAGAGAGAGGTTGGGCTGGAGATGAGGTCGCGCGTAGGAGCGCGACCAGGCGAAGGAGTTGTCGGCTGAAGCAACGGCTACGACAGCTGGAGAAGGGGCGACGAGGGTCGGCGACGGCATGGTGGCGTTGCGCAGGAGTCGTCGACAACTGGTGGTGACACGACGACATAGTGGTGGGTCGCGTAGTGGTGACGTGCGACAGGGGCGGAGCAGGCCGGTTCGGCCGGAGCTTCGGGCTGCCGGTTCGATAACTTCTGGTGGTCCAATGACCATGATTTTTGGTGAATAGCATCGTCTCTACTTAGTATTCATCGTACTAAAATTTTGTAATTTTCCGTTGAACAGTTTGTTAGGAAATCGCGTTTATAGGTTAGAATTTTCGTTTGAGTTATTTTAGATTTACCCAAATTGATTAACCTATTGTTAATAAGCTTCGTATATATCGTATAGGTTCTTGAGGCGGACGTTTTGGTATATTCGAAATATTATTCGGGTGACTTTTGTCGGCGGGCTCCATATTCGGGCGTCGGTACTGTTCACGGTAGGCCGTTTCGGGCTGTTCTGTAAGCGTAAATTTAGGTGAAAATTTTTATTCTCACTTCCGTATCGTTGACGTGGTTTGGGTGTGCAAACCCTTATTTATTTTAATTTAGATATATTAAATTGTGAATTTAAAATATCTAAAATTGGGTTAGAATCGAAGTAGGACTTAGAAATTAATTAAATTATTTCCTACGAAACTAAATAAATTCCTATTTAAATTGAATAAGAATAGATGGCTTAGTAACCCCTTGAGAATTAAATGTGTTAGTAGAATTTTGAAAAAGTTACACGTGAACTTAAAACGCTATATTAGTTTCCTTTTTACTGTGTTAGAGGATATGTGAACGTGAGGGACGTGAAAACATAGACATTATGTTAGGTTCCCTTTATGATACGTGGATTATTTGCTTTAACTATTTTAAAGGCATGTTAAGAGAAATTGAAATATTTTCCTAGAGAATTAAAGAAAATATATTGTTTAAAACATGAACTTGTTTCCATGTGATTTAAATGCCTTTATTGTATTTTTAAAATCATGTTAAAGAGATTATGAGATTCATGTTGGTATCATGTGGATATTTTCATAAATATGATGTATTACATATTTATGTTGAGGCATGATTTTTATTGAGTACACCATGTCGTGTGAGTACATGGGTGTTGGTGCATGTAGTGCATGGGTTCACCTTTTGTAGATAAAAATTCAATTGGTGTGGTCTACATCCGTTTGCGTGTGGTGCATGAGTAGACTTGTGTTTGGATCATCGTAACAACTGGCCAGGGGGTGCTTCTTACTCCTACGTAACTAATCTTCCGAGAAATGCAGACTTAGGGGGAGGACTTGTCCTAATCCTATGTACACGACTGGGTCGTGGGTGACGTCTTCTTTGGTTAAAAGTGTGAAGTGTCGAAAGCACTTGGGAAGAACGGTACGATAAATCTACATTCCTTCGTGAGCCAGGTATCCTCGGAGGAATGGTAAAGAAGGATCCGTTCACCCTTGGGAAGGGTGTGTTTTTGTGTGCGTATCATGGGTGTGTTGAGTCACATTGCATGACATAACATTTATGTGATTTCATTGACATGTATATGTGATATTATTACATGTGATGTTGGAGCAGGTTTATTATGTGCTATTATTACCTGTGGATTTTGGGACTATGTTAATTATGAATATTGCAAAATAAATTCATATTTTATTAAAATGCTCAATTGAAAGTGAATAATGTGAAAAGATGAATTAAATGCGGTAATTGTAAAAGTATAATGAGTTATATCCTTATACTTATGATTATATACTTTCGTACCCTTAGGGGAGGTTAAGTATATTGGCATAGTGACCTCTGTGGTTAGTTGATGTTAGTGATGGACTGTAGAGTTGATTTTGAGTTGATGTCTTAGAGAAGACGGGTTAATAGTTTTGTGATTATCGTTAGTTGTGTGATATCTTTAGAGATTTGAGGTCAGGGATTGATTTTAGTATCAATTGAGATTTGAGGCCTTAGAGAAGGCGGGTGATGAGATTGTGGACTTGGTGGATGTTGTAGTATAGACCTTTAGGCGTCTTTCACCTTTTGAGGAATGGGTTATCAATTGTATTTGAGATTTTGATTGGGTTAGAAGAGGTTATGGTTGATGTGATTTTACTAAGTACTTGGGGTATCGTAGTGTTGCAACGTTATTTCTCATGCTTAGTTCATTCTCCTAAACATTCCTTGTACTGTGTTTTGTACGCTAGTACGTGATCGTTGACTTATATGTCATTCCTTGAGTCGTCGGTTACGGCGTGGTGCCGAACCTCTTTCTTGTGTTATCATTTGATTTCGTGGGGTTGGAAACGGATAGTTGTGTTCCATGAACCCAATGTAGTACTCTTCCTTCCTTGTCCTCTTGGACATTATAGGAATCTGTGGAGTTGTGTTCACTCTTACGGCTTGTTTACTAACTGTTTCTACTTTCTGTTTCTAATTTCTGAAAAAACAGAATCAAATTCTGTTTCTTGTAGAAGAAACAAAAACTAAATTTATGTTTACTAATTTTTCAAAAACAAAGATTAAAACGGTGTTTATTAAAACAATGTTCAACAAAAGAATTACAATTTTTCTTTTTTACAAACATTAAAACTATTTGGAATAAAATATTAAGCTACCTTTTCCAAAATTTATTTTATTTTATTTATTTACCATTTATTTAATTAATTAATTCATTTTATTTATTTATTTATTCAATTTTATTTATTATTAGTTTTATTTTATTTAATTTATGAATAATATTATTTTATCAATTTTTATTTTATTTATTTATCATTCAATTAATTAATTAATTATCTTTATTTATTTTATTTTATTTTTTATTTTTTATTAATTGTATTTTTAATCACTTTTTAATTTTTTTTATTCATTTTAGTTATTTATTATTTATTTTACTTATTTTATTTTGTTTATTAATATATTATTTTTTATTAATTATCTATTCATTTGATTTTATTTCTTATTATATTTATTTATTTATTTTAATTTAAATAATATTTTATGTAATTATTATTTTTTATTTTATTTATTTATTATGGATTTAATATTTCTTATTCTTTTTATTATTGATGATTATGGTGAGTTTGAGGAAACAAAAAGAGAAAGCACCTTTTTTTTGCTTCCTCTTTCCTTTGTAATGAGAGGAAACGTTTTCTCAACTCAAAAAACAGAAACAAATTAAGAAACGTGTTTTTCATATTATTTTCAAATTTCAGGAAACAGAAACAGGAAACAGAAAGCATAAACAGTTAGTAAACATGCCCTTATTTGGATGTCTTTCGGAAACGGTGTTTTATAAGTCTTGAAATAAACTCTTTGTATTTAAAAGGAAAAACCTGTTTCGCCTACCCCTGTAGCAACGAAAAGTTTTAGCATTTATAAAATGATCTTAGGATATTCTTTAAAAAGATTTTTAATTTCTAAAAGTCGGTGATGGCGACTGACGGAGACCGGGGGCAAGACGGTCATTTTTACTGTGTGGTTTCTTAAAGGAAAATTATTTTATTACTTTTCTCAAGATTCTGAGATTTCGAGACTTCTTGCTCAAGATCTCGTCCTGTAGAGTTTTGAAAAGTGGTTTCTTGTTTTATCTTTTCTTCGGATCATTTCTAAGTCTCGGGTATGAGGCTTGGCGTTGTTCAATGCACACATATAGTGTTGTATTTCCCTTCTTCTTGGTTATTTGATGTCACCACATAGGTGATTTGAGTTTTTCACATGTTAGGGGCATGGATTCCGAATGGATTGATTTGAGTTTTAAAAACATTTTTCTTAAAAACTATTGAATCCCTGGGATTAATCTTTTTATTATTTTCACTCTCGGCCATTCGCTTTTGGTTTCCTTGTTCGGGTGTTTTCCCTAAAGACTTGTGGTATTCTTAACCTTGACATTGTTGTCTCGGTTATCCACTGGTTTAACATTGGGACTTCTTTTCCCTTGCTTTGGTTTCTTGACTCTTATGTGGTTGTATGGAGAGTAGTGTTCAGGTACTCTTCTAGGTGTGACCGTTTAGCATTCCTTATCCATAGTGAAAGCGTCAGTGGTTCGATTGACCTATTGATGATAGTATTATGAGATAGATGTGATGATGTGATGATATGATTTATAGTATTGATGAAGAGATATGATTGAGGTGATCTAGCCCTTGAGAGGTAGATTTTCTCTAGGAATAGGATGAGGTTTGTTATATATATATATAGATGATGATTCTGTTAGTACGTAAGGATGTGAGTGTTTTTCCTCCTATGTTCTTGGGGAGTGAGTTATGAGTATTCCTTGGTACTAGTGGTGGATTTTGATTCCTATGGATATTAGAGGTGAGTGTGTTTTACCTCTGTTTGGATCTTCTGGTTAGCGTTGTGAGCGTTTGATGATTTGTTAGATTGGACCTCGGTGTCATGAACCTAGTGTACGTTGTGAGAGTAGTATAGACTACCGGTGTTGGTACTTGGAATATGAGTCTTAGTCGTACCTTATAGACTTATGTTGTGTACTTATATATGTGTATAGATATATATATTCCTGATATGTATACCCATTTACGGTAGCATATGAGTACGTGCCTTGGGTTTTCGTGGCTGAGTTATGTTATGGGCTATGTATATTGCTAGATAGTTTAGCATTACCTAAATAGTCAGAGGATGTGGCAGTTAGGATATCATTTTTCCCACTGAGCTTATTTGCTCAGAGGGGTATTTTATCGCCCCCTGGTATTCCCACGCCAGGTTGCAGGAAATGTTAGGGCTATGGGCAACATGCGGTGCAATGGCAGTTTCCTTTGTTTTCCTTGTTACAGGTTTTGGAGTTGCGCAGGGTGACGCGGTTACGGTTGCAGCACGACTGGTTTGGGGATGATAGTTATCTTCTGTCAGTTTCTTTACCCATATTTTGTGGGATTGTCATATATTTCTCTTGGGAGCCAGTCTGTTGGCATATCCCTATTGGTGTATCTTTTATTTCCTGTATTTATTATTTTAGGATGTTATTGTATCTATTTTGCACTGCCCCGTGCTTTTCTATATTCTTATTCGAGCATTTGTCGATCTGTTGATTATAGAGGATTGTGTAGGGGTTGGTGGTTTCTTTCCACTACCTCGGCCCTAGTAGGATTGATGAATGTTGGGCCTATGAGCCATTGATATTATCGAATTGTTATTGGCAGGTTATTCTGTTGTGGTTGTATGTCCGGATGTTCCATTTACAAACGGAACTCTACCGGATTTTCATTAGATTCCGCTGCTAGTTCTATCATTCATTTGGGTATTAAATATACCATTTTAATCATAATTCCATACGTTTTCATGATTAATGATATCTTAGATGGTCGTTCGTATTAAGGATCACATCTTGGATTCCTTGGATGTTCCGGTTCGGGAGTCTTAGGAATTTAACGCGTGTCAGTTGGTATCAGAGGATACTATTGAGTTTCTAGTATTCGATTAGGCATGGACTATATTTTTCAATGTTATTCCATGTATTTTCTTGTTATTGTTGACTCTAGTTGTCGTTTGACTAACGTCATCCCTTAGAAATTCGCTGATTCTATGGATTAGAGTTTTGAGAATTTTAGGGGCGTGACAATTTGGTATCAGAGCTCTAGGTTTCACTGTCTTAGGGATGACGGGTGAGGGTTAGCGGTATGTTTGGCGTTTGGGGTTTATCTATGATTACGATCTGCGTTCTCTGTGTGCTTTAGTGTTTCTGTGTTTTTCACTTGTGTTGTGTTGAAGGCGTGTCTTACTAGATGCATCCCGTTGTGATTTAATTCTAGCGGAGTGAGACAATACCTCAGTTACCGAAGAATGTGAGTAGGTCATTCGGCCTAGTTAACTGGATGTGACTCGTAAACTAAGGGACTCCCTGATTTCGAGGACGAAATCTCCTAAGGTGGGAAGGATGTAACACCCCGTGTTATTTTCTTTTTTCCTGAAATTATTTCTGATTTAATTTCAGTAATGACGTCACTTGTTCTTGACGCATTCTTTATTCCTAATATTTCAGGTGTAAATTTTTCGTGTTTAGTTTTAAAGTCGACTGGATGACATTACGGTTTCTCTTTGACGACTTCGAGAATTCTTGTTACCAACTACGCGGTTTCGTTTCGATGTTTAACATTAGTGCTTCGACTGGATGACGACACGTTTTATTGGATCAGGCTTATTAGGTGTTCCGGTTGTTGGATTCTTACCCCTATGTATTTTTTCTGGACTATTTTAGTTAATTGGTGTCCCGTGGAATTACCAGTTCACGCCGGTCACTGTCTGACCATATTTTGCCAAAAATGTATATATAACATATGGAATTCCTATTTTATCCTCTGCAGATGATGAAAATGCCCTTAGCTATTTCATTATTTACATATCTATAAGAATATATATATATATATTCTATGTATCTAGGGATGGCAATTTAACCTTCCTTGGCCGGATTCCGATTTGTTTGGTAAACTTTTGTACGGGTTTGAGGTTGGTTTGGTATTCAAAATCAAAACTTGAAGCGGGTTTGGGGCGGGTTCGGGTTTTGCGTAAAACCCAACCCGAACCCATTTATGTTAAATTTAATATTTTATTTGTTAATTTTTTAAAACAAATTATCATATTTTCTATAAATGAATTCAAAGTGTGTGATGATATGAAATACATCAATAAATTTCTTTAAATTTACAAATAATTATTTTAAAAATATTTCGTAAAAGTAAATGTCCATAAAAAATATTATATTAATATATTTTCTTAATAATGAAAGCAACAAAATACAATATGAACACAATATACAATACAAATTGCATGATGACCAATATTACAAGATTAATGTAACACCCCGTTTCATTTGCCTTTTTTTTGAATTATTCCAGATTTATTTTCGGTGATGGCGTCACTTGTTCATGACGTCATGGCTACTCTGTGTATTCTACGAGTAAATTTTTCGCGTTTACGCTTGGATTCGAATTCGCGACTTGGCGATCATCACCTTAACGACTTTGTGGAGTATCGATGATGACTATGTGACTTGACAGTAACGTTTAGTAGTTTCGGACTTGGTGAAACGTTGACGCGAGTTCTGGATTCGATGACACGACTCTGCAACTGTCTTTTCGGTGACTTCGTGGGGTTTCTTTCGTGGTTACGTTACTTGAACTGATGTTTTGTATTTCGGACGTGGCTAGAGGTTTACGTGGGCCTTAGTGCCGATTATATGGATTCGTTTAGACGCTCGACGTTTAGTACTTTGACTGGAAGACGACACGTTTAGTTGACCGACGTTTAAGGCTTTGACGCTGTTGTTCGAGTTCGGTAGTTAGTGCTTTAGGGGTTCGACGTTTTGTTTCCCCTGGTTATGGGGTTAGTACGTGCCTTGTTTAGCTGACGTGCTTAGGAGTATTGATAGTCCTTTCGCTCGTGTTATTTATGTTTGTATATACGTGCTCTATTTGTTGATGCTCTGTGTATTGATGTGGCATTAGGTGCCTTAGTTGCTTGACTTACGTGTTTACGTGTATTTGTATTACCTTGTTCATTTTTCGTGCTTATATGTATGTGATACGTGTTAGTGGATTAATTTGGGTTGAAGTGGTTTTATTTGATTACTGTTCGAATAAGTTACATGCCTTAGTAATTTGGATTAGTGACGACTCCGATGATTCGATAGTTGAGTCTCGTACCGAAATATTTAATTTGACTGTTATTATTGATTAACTATCCGTAGAGTTTATGGGGAGCGCATGATATAAATCGCTAGGCGATTAGTGATTTAATTTGGTTTATATCAATATTTATACCCGATTTTGTAACCGAGTTATTTATTCCGGACGTTATTAGTTATTCGGAGTACTGTGGGGTTTTCGGTGATTTAATTGGTGGATTATTTTCGTGCCCTGGAGTTTTTATTTGGGCCTATATTATTTATTCGGAGTCCGGTGATATTGATGGGCTCACGTAGAATTATTTCAGTGTCCCCGGTATATTTACGAGACTTATTTTATTTATGCGAATTTAATTATAATTATATATATGGGTTTCATACCTTAGATTATTTATTTCAATTATATTAATTATTTGGGCGTTTCGTTTATATTTTCGGGCACGTGTTGTATTATTCGGGATTTATTATCTGTATGTGTATATTATTAATTAAGAGGATATATATATATATATATATATATATGTGTGGATATATATATATATATATAATTAATGCAATTATATATATATATAAGTATTATTGATATATGGAGAGAAAATGTCCAGAAATTTCTCCATCTTTCTCTAACCTCATGCACTGATCTGTTTCTTTTGATCTTCATCCTTGATCTGTTAAAGATGGAGAGAGAGAGAGACATCAAGAGAGGCCGATTGAGAGGGAGACCGAGAGGTCACGCACCACACACGACCTGGTTAGAGGTTGGGGTCGCCGGACATGGCGACCCAGGTGGGGGTTAGCCCGCCGAAGTAATGGCGAACTGGAGACCAGAGGTAGCGACAACGTGGCTCATGGCGGAGCTGCAGACCGCAATTGGTAGAGAGAGTTTGGGTTGTGATTTGAGTGAACCTGGTCTCGAAATCGACATAGGCGCAGGTGGAGCTCGCTTGAGATGGAAGCTGCGGTGGTTGTCGGTGATGACAGGTTGGTGTTTCGTGGCGGCGTGGGTCACCGGACTGGGTGTAGATCGGGCGTTATGGTGGCTAACCAGTCCCCTGTTCACTCGGAATGAGTCGAGTCGACTCAGTGCCGAGTCAAGCTTTGTTTGGCACGAAATTTTGAGGGTAGCTCGGCCTCGGTACCGTGTACGTCATATCTGGTATTGGTGCGAAACCGTTGAGCGGTTTGCCGGGAGTTTCAGATTTTCGGTATGAATTTCGGTTTAGATTTTTGTAGATTTGTTCAAATTAAATTATCGATTACTAACGAATTTTAATTATATTAAATAGGGCGGTTAGGCGGTCGTTTCGACATATTAAAAATAATTTTCGGACGACTTTGGGCGGCGAGCACTATTCACAGCCGGTACTGTACACGGCGGGACCGTTTGTAAGCGTATTTAATTAGGTGGGAATTTTATATATATTTATCTAGCACTCACTAATAGTGCGTAGAAAATGCTAAGTAGCCCCGTTGTATGTTTATGGATAATAAAAGCATCAAATTAAATTCCTAAGCGATAAACGCCATAACCGAATAAATGAGGTCGGGAATAGAAATTCCCTGGGAAATTAAATAAATTAATTCCCTGAGAATTTTTAAGAAATTAAATCCTACTAAAATTGGATTAAACTAGGTGGTTTAGTACCCCTGGACTTAAAGTAGGATTTTGTGTAAAATTAGAACTTGTAATTTGCCCCCAGATTATACGTAACTGAAATTAAAATACAGTGGGGGCGGGGCAGATTTGATATTGAGGGACGTAGGGCCGGTTAATAAATATTTCCTCTATTATTTATGTTTTATTGAAATTAAAAATATGTTAGGGGAATTACGAGAACGTGGAATGCTTAAACTTAGACACGGGTCTAGTTTCCTTTTATTTCTATTTCTTTTAAATTATAAAGAAATTAAATTGTGAATTAAATTGTTTAATTTCCCCTGAGGTGGGCTTTATTATCCGATGATTATTGGGACTTCAATTATAACCATGCTGGAATATAAAATCTATAAAGATGGGATAATTGAGGACCCGAGTATTTTTTTGATAAATGGAAATTTAATTATTGTGTGATTTAAATTGTGAAACATGATTGATATGAGATTTATTGGCTTTGATGCCGTGTTATTGAGTATATTTAATTCATATGGAGGCATTTTGCATTTATATAGCACCATGTTATATATATTGTTTCGGTACATGTTGCATGCCTCATTTATATCATGTGCATGTCTGGATCGTTTGGAATGTCGCAACAACTAGCCAGGGGGTGGTCTAGCACCCAGGGAGCTAGTAACTCTCAATTCTCTAGACATTTGGGGGTGAGGGCTTGCGCCTCACTTGCCGGTTCCCGGGCGGGCTTGTGGTCCCCGCACTTTCTTTGGCGACGCCCACCCTTCCTGTTGTGGGTTTGTTGCCCCAGCAGTGAACAGTTTGGGATTCCTGGATATTAGTGGCTAGGGTTGCATTGGAGTTGCATTGTCATGGCATTTACATTCATATTGGACATTTATTTGATATGTACTTGCCTGTTATTATTGATTATCGATATTGAGTATGTGATGTCTGAGTTGTAATTAAATATTTGTATTATTCTCTTTGGCACTAAGGCGCGGTGTTTGTAATTAATATTCTAACTGTGGTTAAATTATAAGGATTATTTAAAGATTTAAAATTGTAAAGAACGAAAGAAAGTTCAACGATAATAAAAACCTGGATTAGTAGAGCCACGATTGGCATGTGTTCCAGGTGGTTACGTGGATATATATTTTTGAAAAGGTTTTGATAATTAATTTTTTTTCCCTTGAGTTGGAGTTGAGTTGAGTTAGCTAGACGAAATTGAGACTTGGTTGTGGTTGTGCCTTTGGCCACATAGGCCTTTGTGATTGCTGATTAGTGTTATCAATGGATGATTATTAGACCACTTCGGTAGTGGGGAGAGTTGTTCAGGTTAAAAGTGGGGAAAAACTCTTTAGTCTGACCTTGTTTCTTTTGGCTTGTGTATTTTGAGCTTGTCGCTCACCCTTCCACTTTAAAAGTGTTTCGAGTAGTAAATGATTTTTAGCCGTGTACCTCGAAAATCTCTTTTCTTACATGTTCTGGTAAAGTTAGTGGACTCTGGACATGGTTTGTCCCATTCTTCAGACTTGGGGTCAGTTCTGAGATCTAGTGATGTTTTTAGAGTTTGATTGTTTCAGATTCCTCCTAGTTGTTCCGAGGAACACTTGAATCCCGGTGTTGGTTTGGTAACCCTTGAGGATTTGTTTATAAGTTCCTATATTAAGTTGAAGGTCTTAGAACCTGTTTCGAAATGAGTTTGAATGTGACTTTAAGGTGATATTCGGTGGAACTCTAGTAGTTCTTTTCCCCCGTGTTATTGTTCCTTGGGTTTTAACCCGAACATGTGTTTCTACGGTATCATTCCTTAAAGTAAGAATTATGATCATTCGTGTTTCTCTGTGGATCTTCTCGGGTAAGAGAAGTGAGTTTAAGTTAAGCGCACATAGTGCGATTCCTAGTGTTAGGTTGGGTTAGGAGGCATTGGAACCAAATATGATTTGACCGGGCCCTAAATTTTTCTTAAAAACCAGTTGAATCCTTCGGGGTTTAACATTTTTCTTTAAAAACCCGAGGGCCATGGCATCTGTTTGGGACTAAATGACTCCAGTAACCCTTTCTTGCGCCTCGATAGGCGGTATGAGTTAGAGGTGACCTTGTTGATCTGTACCCTTTTTAGTGCCTAGACATGCAGTGTGAGTTAGAGATAGTTCGGTTGGTTACCGAATCTGATGTGGTGATAGTACCTTCCCTTCTTATGTTTCTTCGAGTGAACGGGTTTGTTCACTGGTTGTTGTACATAGATGAAGGGTTATCCCTTTCGGTAGAACTAATGAGTGACCTATTTACCTCCTAGGAACCTTGAGTAGCGTGCTTGGTGCACGGTATGGTGGATAACTAGTCTTGTTGTATCTCTAGATGAGAGCGGAGTTTAGATTGTTTGTCTATAGGCCTAGGCGATAGGCTTAGTTACGTTCAGGACGTTATATATATATATATATATATATATATATATATATATATATACACGTAGATATATGTGGTGTTTATATTTTCGTTGTTATGTAGTTCGTATGAGTTTCGTAGTTACTCGAGATTAGTGATGAGGTTATTGACGGGGTCTCGGATTGGCGGGGTGCCATATGAGACAATTGACTGACCTAGGATAGATGCATGCACACGGGATGGTTAGCATTTTCTAGACGGATATGAGTGTGATGTTTTGATATTATGGTGAGCCCCCGAGGTTGTGCTCACCCCCACAACAGGTTGCAGGTTTGCAGGTGGACGCAACAAGGCTTATGCTCGGCAGCGACAACACGGGTGATTTGGGACGGTAGTTTTGTTACTCCTTCCGTAGTTACGTTTGTATATTCTTTTATTCTATTGGGAGCCAGGTTGTTGGCAGATTCCCTCGTATTATATTTCTATTCTGTGTATTTATTATTTTCGGGGTGCCTTTGTATCATTTCGGCACTACCGTATGATTCTCTGTATTCTTATTTGAGCTTGGTGGCTCAGTCGGTGTTTGTTGTTTTTTTTGGGGGTGCCTTTATACCTTTTCGGCATCGCCATTTGATTTTCTTTGTAATTTCATTTGAGCATTTGGGGCTCTGTTGATTTTAGAAGGGTTTTGGAGAGGTATTGGTGTTCTTTTCCATTACCTCGGCCCTAGTAGGTTTCTAAAATGTTGGGCTACGTGCCATTGTTTCTATTTCAGTTATTATGGGCAGGTTTGCTTGTTGTGTTGTTGTTGGGATGTCCGGATGTTCCATTTACAAATGGAACTCTGTCGGATTTTCGTTAGAATTCCCTTACTGAGTTTCTATCACTCAGGTGACATGGAATACTTCATTCTCATTCCTATTCCATGTATTTCGATGTTGTTGTTATCCTTGGTTGTCTTTTTCTATGACGTCATACCCCGGTATTCACTGATTCCCCTGATTGGAGTCTCGGGAATAATGGGGCGTGACAATTAATCACTCACTTTATAAGGTCAAGAGATGTATTGCTTCTAGATTAGCGTGTTCCAGAGATAAATTATATGTCAAAATCATGTTCATTCACAAGTTAATATATTACACCTTAGTCAATTGCTTTGAACTTTCTATTTTTGTTATTAAGTGAAAAAGTGTTTTAGTGGGTATTTCTTTGTCATGTTGTTTCATTTAAAAAATATAAATTCATAGTTCAGTAGAATCGATGGTAACCCGATGGAACCCGCTTATTCCGACGGGATGATAATAGTATTACAAATTAAAACCCGTCGTAGATTTGTGATGAATTTTGTATTAATAATTTTTAAATGGGATGGTAATGGGTTTAGCCAAACCTGTCTCAAACCCGATCCGTTGTTATCCCCAATATCAATAATAAATATATATATATATATATATATATAGTCCGCTTCATCCATCTCGACCCATGTATGGATTATTATTTGATAATCATGGTGAAATTCTTCAAGGGTTTTTGTTGACTTGTTTGCTTTTGTTGAAATCAGATTATTTGTTTTTTGGAAGAATCTGGATTAGGTTTAGAGTGGGTGTTTTTGACAAACAAAGTCAACTGTATCAGGTACAAGAAACCCTACATCTATGAATATGATTAAGAATAAGAGTATGTTGAGTTAGTTTTACCTTTTGCAAGTATACGAATCGTATTATAGAACAGTATGACTAGAAAGGTTATGAAACCTAAGTAATTAAGTCGTATTTCTAAACTTCAATAAAATAATATTCTCAAATTGCAACAAAATTGATTTGGGTTTTTTGGATTATAAAATAAATTAATAGAACATTAAATTAAATAAAGCGAATAAAGACAATCTAGAAATACCTTGTAAGTCTCGAATAAAGTCATGAGGATCAAGATAAAAAAATTCTAGGGTCTATCAATGTCACCACTAGCCTCCTAATGATTTATTCATCCAATTGCAAAAGGGGATACAACATATATGAATATGATTAGTACCGCTACAAGCAAGTGCCTAATCCCAAAAAAGATACAATCGATCCGACTCGACTACAACCCATCTTCGGATTGAGCATGATTAGTGTATGCAACTACTCTACTCTACTCCTACAATATAAGAAATTAAAAGTATGTTTATTTCACCCCTCCTTAGCGCATGGCATGTCTATGTCTAGATTTTATCATGTCCATGAAGTAGCATTGTGTCAAAATCATTATTTAAACTTCGGAGCACCAGCTCGTAGTGAGATAACATTGTTCAGTAAGATAAAACATTCATTCAATCTAAGACAAGAAAAGAACAAACATAGAATCTTGTATAAATTAATACTTCAATCACTAACTACGCAATCATCACATATGTGTTCTTTAGTTTCCCTTTTATAATCAAAATAAATAAATTATACAGTACTTGGCTAGAGTTTTGTCTAAAACCTTAGATACTTGTTTAACTGCTCATGGTAGGAGAAAACCGCATTGTTGATGTAGAAATTGCCTCCATAGTCGTCTTCTCCGTCCTTTTAAGGCTTGAATAACTGTCGTGAATGGTGCAAAACACTGTAGAAAATAGAGGACCTTCTGTACTGAATCCTGTTTTAGGTAGATTTATTTTATTCTCCATCTAGGATTCATTCCTTGTCTGTGTTTCTCATAAAAGGAAGTCAAAATTAACCAAAATATGCATAATATATGTTCTAAGATATTACCGCTTTTTAAATTCATGACAATAATTAAAAAAAAATCACTAATTCAGATCGAGCACCTTGCGTTAGAGTGATAATAAACTTACCCAGATACATGCACATATATTTTTATAAAAAAATAAAATCGAAGGCGGAATTTTTTAGATAAAATTTTGTTTTATTATAGTGATAATAAAATATTGGGTAAATTACAGGGACCTCCCCTATGGTTTGAACAATATCAAAGACCTCCCATGAGGTTTGCTTCCGTTAACACATACCTCCCATGCTGTTAAGTTGCCGTTAAAAAATGTGTTAAAAGTACAATTTTGTCCTTAAGTTTTTAAGTGAGATGACAAAATTACCCCTACTACTATTACATAATAAAGAGTTAATTTCAGATAATATATAAATTTTGAAAACAATATATAAATTTTGAAAAACATATAAAATTCAGAAACATATATATTAAATTTTGAAAAAAATATAAATTTTGAAAAAAAATATAAATTCAAAAAAATTATAGTAAATTTCGAACCCCGACCCACCATGGTAAAAAAATGGAAAAGACACAGAAAATGAAAAAATCGGTGTTTCACATCATGAACAAGCCAAGTGTTACAAGTTAAATCTAGGAAGCCCGAACACTCATGGGATTAAACTTGATAGCATACTGCAAAAAATCAAACATTAAAATCCAACACTCAAAGTTTTTGCACTAAAAGTTTGTAAAAAATATATAAAATTCAAAAAATATTATAATTTATATTCATTTCGCGTTTCATTTTTCTCAAAATTTAATTTTAATTTTATATTTTCCCCAAATTTTAAATATATATATTTTGAATTTTATATATGTTTTCAAATTTTTTTGTTTTTCAAATTTATATATATTTTTTCGAAATATATATATGTTTTTCAAATTTTATATATTTTTTGAAATTTAATATATATATTTTCGAAATTTATATATTATGTTAAAAATTTATATATTATATGAAATTAACTCTTTATTGTATAATAATAGTAGGGGTAATTTTGTCATCTCACCAAAAAACCTAAGGACAAAGTTGTACTTTTAACACATTTTAATGGCAACTAAACGATAAAGGAGGTCTGTGTTAACGAAACAAACCTTAGGGGAGGTCTTTGATATTGTTCAAACCACAGGGGAGGTCCCTGTAATTTACCCTAAAAGATTTTTTTAAAAAAGAAACCTTAATAGTTAATAAAAATATACATATGCACGAAACCGTTATATAAACACAGATGTGTGTGTATATATATATATATACAGTCTTTTGCTCTTTCCATTTTTTTTTCGGTTAATAAATGAAATTGAATAGATAAATGAAAAGTTACAAGTAATGAAAGTAAAGGAAATTAAGCCCAAAAAAGAAAAAAAAAGGCCAAAAAGGGTGCAAAAGTAAATTTACACCCCTTCACAACATCTCGACCATGGTTCGCCGTTGTGGTTTCGATTTCGGTATCGGTGTAACGGACTCGGACAATATTGGTCTCTAAAATAAGTCTCAAATGAGTATCATTGTTAAATAACAGTATCGATACTTTCCTAAAGCGTTACTAAACGTACGATATGTAACGGTTTTGGACGGCGAACTATGATCTCGATAACAAAACCCTCATCCCCAAAATGAAACCTAATGAAATCAACTGAAGTCCATTTCAGCATCATATTGTTCAGCAACGACTTCGACTTGGACTTCCAACTTGAATTTCAATCCCAATCCCATCTTTATCTCAGTCTCATCCCATCCCATAAGAACCCAAATAACACCATCTTCGTTATTCAACAGTGAGCCTCAGTGAGATAATGGGTTCAATCAAGAACGTACCCTTTTCAGACAGTGTGCAAAAGACCCCTTTCGATCAAGAGTCTTTGCTCTTTCTATTTGCCTTCTTCTTCTTATTTAAAACCCCCAACCCTTGCCCACTCTAACGAAGATCGAACACCCAAACCCTAACCCTGGTATACACATACACACATATATATAATTAATAATTCTTCCTATGGAAAAGGAGTTTGACCTAATTGGAGGGAAGTGAAGGCTAAGAGGAGGAGAAGAAGCTATGGCGGGTGTGAGCAAGGAAAACAAAAGCATAGGTTTACCTCAACTCCCCATGGATGTGATTGCCCAAATCCTTTCAAGACTATCCGTGAAGACCCTCTTGCAGTACATGTCCGTCTCAAAACTATGGCTCTCTCTTATCTCCATCATGTTGATAAATCACTAATGGTGATTCCTTCAACCTAGGATTTACACTTATATGAGAGATAATAAAATACAACACTTTGTATTTATTTCAATAGAAAGACCATTCACACAAATACAAACTCTATCTCTCAAACTCACTCTATCTCTCAAACTCATTATGCCACTCTTATTATTGTTCACTTAGCTTCTGATTTACTACAATACATTACGACCTCTATATATAAAACTGAGTATAAGACAAGACAAAACACAAATCACCATTTGTCGTCATTCTTGACTTCGGTTAGATTTACGTATGCATAATCTTCACGCATGCTTTGGTGCAATAACTTTTAACCTTTGATGTTGGTGCATGCATGTGGAGCTTTCAATGATTGATGATTCTCCTAGTATCTTGTTTCTTCACGAAACAAGTTTACTTTTCAACATCCCCCTTTAAACTTGATTCGGGAATTTTCTGCAATCCTTGCATCTTTTTCAGTCTTGTGGACTCATCTTGGAATTTCTGCATTCCTTCTTGCTCCTGACTCTGCATTTCTCGTCTAGTTTTGCACAAAGATGGTTGACTCTCTTCTTCATAGTCAATTCCAAGACTAACGACAAACACCTCGAACTGAACCGAATCGACCTGCCTGAACTCTGAAGAGATACCATTTTCTTTCCCTACACATCCTTTCTCTGGAACCATTACCGAGGCATTACATTTCTTCCTCAGACTATTGAACTTGTCTAGCTTCACTTTTCTAAACTTCTTCAGACTATTGAATTCATCTGGTTTCATTTTTATTCTCTTGTAGTCTTTCACAAACAGGCGAGTTTTGTATTTCTGAACTTCGCCTTTTTCACTTCTCATCTTATGGACGCACTTCAACCCAGTTTACTTATGACTTTCTGGTGGACTACACTACTTTTTCTCTATGGTGAACATTTTTTCATCCATATCTGTCTTCCATTTCTTCTCTTGAATGGCTTCGGTGAAGCTAACCGGATCTTCTTCTGACTTCTTCCCGGTCCAGTATCTTTCACCCGAATCCACTTCTGACTTCTTTCTGTCAGGTACGGGAGCAATTTATGTCACTGTTGGTGGCACTGCTTCAAATTCTTCTTGTGGCACTTTTGGTGGCACAATTTCAACTTCATTTTTTATTCAACTCTTTAACCAATCCTTTCTTTCTCACTTTTCACCACTCACTCTTTTAAATAATTATATATATATATATATATATATATAGCTATAAATCACTCCAACCTTTCTACCGGCCCACCCACCTTTTTTTATTATTATTTCCTTTTCTCTCTTAATACACTCATCAATTTCAATTACCAACAACTATCCGACACAAACCATAAAGCTCAACTAAACAATATATATATATTACTCCACTCAACTAAAGTATGTCTCCGACTTGCTTCTTTTATTTTATTTTGTATTGTTTCTCTCAAGACTTCAAGACCGAAATTCATCTATCTTCTCCTTTACTCTTCATCAGCTCATCTCTCTAGATTGAGCATTCACAATTTTTCCTTTCGATTTCTTTTCTTTCCCTTATCGCCGACCACTTTCTCTTCATTCAACACAACAAAAAACTCCATTATCTACAAACTCTTTTTGCCCATAGAGGAAAATTTCTATTTCTTTTCCTTTTCCTTTTCCTTTTCCTTTTCCTGCTATATCATATATATAAACAGATGTAGGATTTCTTATATATATATATATATAAATAGATTCAAAGTTACGAGAGATGCATATCATTTTCGCCATCACGCAAAGATTGTGCAGCGGATAAGATTTACGGGTCTTTGGCTCGATTGGTGTTGGAACACGCTGGTGTGTTTGGTTTGAGCAGTGGTGGGGACGTTGTTGTCGTCAAACGATGGTGGTGCAGATGATGTCGTCGCACTTGGTGGTGGTGGTGTGGTCGTTTGGTTTTCTCTGTTGGAGTTCTGAACCGAGGCTATCACGGTGGTGGTGCGGAGGTAGCGTTCTTTTCCGCCGTTACGTTCCTGCTGGAACGGAGAAGCTTTCACAAAGTTTGAGTTGGCAGGTTCGACCCTCTTTAATAATTTCTTCTGGTTTTTTCTTCACGCCTTCACTTGGCTTATTTCAAGCCTTCACTTAGCATTGAACTTGGCTCCGATACCACTATTGAAAAATCACTAATAGTGATTCCTTGAACCCAGGATTTACACTTATATGAGAGATAATAAAATACAACACCTTGTATTTATTTCAATAGAAAAACCATTCACACAAATACAAACTCTATCTCTCAAACTCATTCTGCCACTCTTATTATTGTTCACTGAGTTTCTAGCTTCTGATTTACTACAATACACTACAACCTCTATATATAGAACTGAGTATAAGACAAGACAAAACACAAATCACTATTTACCGTCATTCTTGACTTCGGTTAGATTTACGCATGCACAATCTTCACGCATGCTTTGGTGCAATAACTCTTAACCTTTGATGTTGGTGCATGCATGTGGAGCTTTCAATGATTGATGCTTCTCCTAGCATCTTGTTTCTTCACGAAGCAAGTTTACTTTTCAACACAGCACCCACTTCGCCAAAACCCACCTCAACCAATCACTCACAAATCCCAAAATGCACACCCACCTAGCCTTGGTCTTTCATCGCGTTCCTGGTGACACCCTCTACACCATTAACCTCCACACTGACACTAGCACCACCATGGTAGAAAAAGATGTAAATTTTATTTTTGGGGACCAATACCCTCACAAGAGGATTGGGGTTGTGGGTTCATGTAATGAACCGGTTTGCATATTCTCTGAATTGGGTTACTATTATATATCCAATATTGCAACTAGAGAAATCAAGAACTTACCCACAATTGAAAAAATCCGTATATATGGATTTGCTTATGACCACACTGTTGTTGGAGGAATTACAGGAAAAAAAAAAAAAAAAAGGTTGTTGGAGGAGATAGAGATAAAAATACTATGTATTTGTATTCACTGAGGAGTGATTCTTGGAAAGTGGTGCAGAGTTTTCCTTACAGGGAGTGTTTTACTCTACCTTCGTATGAATATGGGAAAGTGGTGAATAATTCAATGCATTGGATTTGTCACAATAGGGCGAGCCGCCGTTTATGATTGCTGGTTTCTATCTGGTGGAAGAGAGATTTAGGGAGATTCCTAAGCCCGATGTCCTAGATCGCTATGGGGAGCTTGGGGTGCTGGGAGGATGGCGTTGTGTGATTTGTGGTCATGAAATTTGGGTGATGAAAGAATATGGCTCGAAGGATTCGTGGACTAAGATGGAGATTGACATTCCGTATAGTGACGATGACAAGTTGGTTCCTTTGTTGATGAAGAATGAGGAACTTCTGTTTTTGGCAAACTTAAAAAATATGGTTTTATACAACATGAGAGAGAGAACACATAGAAGACTTGGATTTCAGGAACTCCATCATGGGCATATACTTATTCTTCAGCAAGAAGTCTGTGTGGAGAGCCTCATATCGCCCTCATTGAAGTGTGAACCGGAGCCAGAATTACCGACAGATGAAGTTTCGATGAAGGATCCTTAGTACGTACAGAGGTAAATCATATAGTAAGTGGTAGATTTTTGCTTCCACTTTGTACCCTAATTCATGCAAGACATAATGGTTTATTACGGTAGGATTGAAAGTTGATTGCTATTGAGGAGCTTTTGTGAAGCTGGTGAGATAAACATGCACTTTTAGGTTAGATCAAAGTATGATAACTCAAACCCGAGTTGGATGGCCTAGTTGTAAAAAATTTGGGATTTGGTGTTTCAAGAAGTATAAGTGCAAATAATTCGCTAGGGCCACGACCACGGACATAGTCCGAGCCTTACCCGATTCGTGTGGGGGGTCACCTTGCACGGGTCGAGGTGCGCGTAAGCTGGCCCGAACATCACGATTATAGAAGAAAAAAAAAAGAGTATGATAACTCAATATTTATTTGCCGATATGTTAATTCAATCTATCAATCTCACAGAATGCATTGGTTGTTGATTATTTAGATATGACTCATTAATCTTGTATCTACTCTGATATTTGATGATTATATTACAAATATTTTGAAAAATCATTATTATTACAGTAGTGGTTTATCAAAGTTGAAGTAGTCTGACTCAATGAGTTTAACCATAACCTTGTATTGCACTTTACACGTTTCAACACTAAAACAAAATGTACTTTTGGTAGCAAACGTTTTATTAGCAAAAAATAAAAAATGCTGTAATAAACAGCAATTTTTAACAAATGTCACTGTGTAAATGCTGAAGTGAAACCCACAACTCTTTAACTATCACATTCTGAGACAACATTTTTATTTTTCTTTTCTCACTTTCTCATTCCTCATCTTCACTTTCTAAGTCGTCCAAAACTAAATTGAACCCTAGAAAACTTGAAAAACCAAGCTATTGAGTTCATAATCCAACTTTTTTCATTTGATTTTGGAGATCTGTGGAATCTGATTTGCCAAACAAGTCAAAGATCAATCAATTGCCCATTTTTAGGTAATCAGCAATTCTCTCACTTCATTCACCAATTCTAAACTCTTCACTGTATCTGTCATGATTCTTAGCCAGGGGCCTATGAACCAGAGGGTGATTTATGTTGAAAATAATGGTAAACTTGATTCATGTAGAATCAAGTGTGAAACAAGGAAATGAATAAGTCATCTAGAAGCAGCCTTTGAAGACTAACTAGAGGCTGTTATGAAGAGTCAATAATGGTGGTTGAAGAAAAGTTGTCAAATGTTCACACATATAGGTTGAACATTCAAAGCTTCTTTATTGTTTTTGTATGCCTATAAATAGAGATGTGCTGTGTAGTTGTAGACTAAGAAGTTAGAAGTTAGGGAAAATAATAGAGGGATGTGAGAAAATTTAGAGAAAACTTTGTATTTGAAAAGTGTGAGTTTTGAATAAAAGTTTGTTTCTCTCATATAAGTGTTGATCCTGAATATATAAAATCACCATAATTGATTTTTAACATGGTATCAGAGCTAGAGTGAAGCTTGAGCAAGCCTAAAAGTGAAGAACAAAAATAGAGCCGCACTTTTCAAGCCTAATTCGTGAGTCATAGGTGTTCAAACCACAAGTTTAAACATATATCTATCTTGTCCGTTCGAGCAGGAACGTAACGGCAAAAAGAACGCAGCTAGAATCCTCCGCACAAGCCCTCACGCGCCTCCGCAAGATCGGCTAGTGACGCCCGCGCGCCAAGTCGTCTTCAACCTCTAGATGCGAGTGATTCCACGTGCAGTCACGCACCCCACGCGCTACCACGTCTAGTGAGATCATCTGACACGTGTCATCATCACAGTGCGACACGTGTCACATATCATCACCTGAAACGTGTCATTAATACGGCCAACCACGTAGAATCAACCAACAGTTGACATGTGGCCTAATAAGAAGTCGACATGTGTCATTCCCAAATCCTGCCATGTCATCAGTATTGTGCAAAATTACAAGTTTGCCCTTCGTTGGTATTTTGTCCATTCCGGGCTCATTTTAACTCTGATTTGAGCAAACAAAAAGTTGTTTTTGACTAAATAGAACACTCCAAGCGCAACCGTGCAGTCGGTTTGACCAGATTCAACATCAATTTTTAGAACTAAGCACCTCAAGTGCCTAAGCAAATTCCAATGACGTCCTCCAGTAATGTTTTCTAGCCACAACTTCTGCGACTGAACAAATATAATTATGAGAAGTGGTGTATCCTAATGAGAGTCCTTTTAGTCTCACAAGATTTGTGGGATGTGATTGATACTGGGTATGACGAACCCGAAAAAGTAGAGAATCTAAGCCAGACCCAACAAGCAGAGCTTAAAGAAGAAAGGACAAGAATGCGTTATATTTGTTTTATCAGTGTGTAGATGAAACAAGTTTTGAGAAGATCTCCGCCGTCAACACCGCCAAGCAAGCATGGGAAATTATTCGTAAAACAAATCGAGGAATTGAAAAGACGATAAAAATTAGACTTCAAGGTCTAAGGGGGGAATTTGAATTCCTGCAGATGAAAGAAAGCGAGTCAATTTCTGAGTACTTTACCAGAATATTGACTATTGTGAATCAGATCAGAAGATGTGGAGAAAAGATCGAAGATGTACATGTGCTCGAAAAGATAATGAGATCGCTCAATTCGAAATTTGAGTACGTGGTTGTAGCCATTAAATAATCAAAGAATCTGGATGTCATGACAGTTGACGAGTTACAAGACACGCTAGAAATCCATGAACAACGAATCAACAAGAAGAATACCTCAAGCACCCTACAGGAAGAGCAAGTCCTGCAGGCAAAGTTCTCAGTCAGAGAAGAGAGATGGGGAAGTTCAAAAAGAGGTCGAGGTAGAGATCGTGGCTATCCATGACGAGAAGATGCATTCAAAGGTGAAGATGAGAAAAGAAAAGTGAAGTGTTATAATTGCAACAGATACGACAATTATGCCCGTGAATGCAGAAGAAAGCTAACAGATGAGGATGAAAATGACGAACAAGTGTACTTTGCAAAAAAAGACACAAATGAGCTAAACGGAATGGTATTAAGGGCTCAATATGGGAATCCTGTTAGCTGGATATTTGAAGAAGAAGCGGAGCCCAATGAGCTTGTGATTGAAGAAAAAAAATAGAATGAAACAGAAGAAATGTCACCAACAGTGCCACAAGAAGAAGTTGAAGCAGTGCCACCAATAGTGACACAAATTGCACCCATTCCTAACAGAATGAAGTCAGAAATGGATCCGGGTGAAAGATACTGGACCAATAAAAAGTCAGATGTTGATCCAGGTGGAAGATACTAGACCAGAAAGAAGTCAGAAGTAGATCCGATTAGCTTCACCGAAGCCATTCAATAGAAGAAATGGAAGACATATATGGATGAAGAGATGTTCACCATAGAGAGGAAGGAGTGTAGTCTACCAGAAGGCCATAAGTCAACTGGGTTGAAGTGCGTCCATAAGACGGAAAGTGAAAAAGGCGAAGTTCAGAGATATAAAGATCGTCTATTCGTGAAAGACTACAAGAGAAGAAAAATGAAACCAGACGAGTTCAACAGTCTGAAGAAGTTTAGAAAAGTGAAGCCATGCAAGTTAAATAGTCTGAGGAAGAAATGTAATACCTCGGTAATAGTTCCAGAGAAAGGAAGTGCAAGGAAGAAAATGGTATCTCTTCAGAGTTCAGGCAGGTCGACTTGGTTTAATTCAAGGTACTTGTTGCTAGTCTTGGACTTGACTATGAAGAAGAGAGTCAACCATCTCTTTGCAAAACTGGACGAGAGAGGCAGAGCCAGGAGCATGATAAACCAGAAAGTTCAAGACAGGTCCATAAAATCTAAGATGTTGCAAGGAATGCAGACATTCCAAGACAAGAGTCCATAAGACTGAAGAAGCTGCAAGTAATGCAGAAGGTCCCCGAATCAAGTTTAAGGGAGGATGTTGAAAATAATGGTAAACTTGATTCATGTAGAATCAAGTGTGAAACAGGGAAATGAATAAGTCATCTAGAAGCAACTTTTGAAGACTAACTAGAGGCTGCTATGAAGATTCAAGAATGGTGGTTGAAGAAAAGTTATTAAATGTTCATACGTATAGGTTGAACATTCAAAGCTTCTTTATTGTTTTTGTATGCCTATAAATAGAGATGTGTTGTGTAGTTGTAGACTCAGAAGTTAGTAGTTAGGAAAATAATAGAGGGGTGTGAGAAAATTATTGAGAGAAAATTTTGTATTTGAAAAATGTGAGTTTTGAATAAAAATTTGTTTCTCTCATATAAGTGTTGATCCTGGGTATATAAAATCACCTTAAGTGATTTTCAACAATTTAGTTGGGGGTATTCGTTTCAATTTCATTTCAGTTTCTAAGATAAATTGAATCCCAGACATTATTTGCATTTTCGATTTCTTATCATTCGATTCTGGATGATTTTGTTTGAGTTTTTGCTTTTGTTGTTGTGAAAGGTAACAATTGTTTTTTGTTTTTTTCACACTCCCATTTTATCTCCAAGGAAACTCAAACTCTCACCTTCTCTATTAGAAGGAGAGGTTATACCATTGGGTCAAGTGATCCATTGGTAATCTATTTTTGTTTTGGATCTAATAATACTATATATACGTGCATATATATATGCACACTCACATACACACATATATATATATATATATGTACAGTTGCCTATATATACATATATAAGCAATTGTGGTGTTATTTTCTTAGTATTGAGCTTTTAGAAGTTTATAAGCTATATCTATTTTGGATCTAATAATATTGTATACTGCATATATATATATGCACACTCACATATATATACTTATATACATATATAAGCATTGGTACCATAGTCACAGCTTTATTTCAGCTACTCTATGTTGTTGTTGATTCAATGCAGGGGGATCCGAGTCAGACGATGCCGAGCTGTCAGATTGCGCATTAATGGCTCTGGATTACCTGGAGCGGGAGGATCAGCGCAAGGATGACAAGAAATCGTGATCTAGCCTAATTGGGGCGGTTTCCGTGCACGTGTCGGTTTTTTGGCCATAACTGAAGCTACAAGTGTCCGATTCGCGCCCGTGACCCCAATTCGGAAAGCTAATTTTGGCCCGCACGTCATGGCCACCGAGCTACGCTTGGTGCACCTCGTTTCGAGCCCTAAATCCTCTGTTTTCCTTTTCAAATCTTTATTTTTAGTTAATTTTTGCTATATATGGTAATCTTTTATTTGTCAATTAGGAATTGACTCTGAACCCGATTTGGGCCATATTTTGGAAATCTTTTGATTTCTTTCCATATTTCGTTTTGGTAAGACTTTTAGGGTTTTACTATTTTTGGTAAAAATCCTATTATGGGTCGATTTTCATCTATATTAACCCGACTTGTGGGTTGTTTTTTGTCATTCTTGATTATAAACAATTTTATTGAATTCCAGAGTGTTCTCTGAAATTTTGGGTTGAATTCTCCTGTTTTTTTCCTTGCAAATTACCTATTGCAATAGCCTGCAGAATAATCTCTATTATGTCCACCGTCAATTGGTATCAAAGCTCAGCATCTTCCTGAGGCGGTATTTCCATCAGTTTTCGATGGCTAATTATCGTGGTCGTGGTCATGGTGGTTGTCGTGGGCAGGTTCCGATTGAGGAAGTCCCGCACCGTGATCGTAACGTTCAGGATGTTATGATTGAGGATTTGCAGAGGCAAGTGGCAGAGTTAACCCAGCGCCTGGCGGCGTAGGAAATCGGTAATCATGGTGTGGAAGATTCTGATACCGACAATTCCACCTTCGAAAATCCGTATCACAATCAGTACCGTCATGGAGATCTCGGCTTCAGAGTAGACCTGCCCGATTTTTCTGGTACGTTACAAGCCGATTTCCTTATTGATTGGTTGAATGAAGTATAACGAATTTTCGATTATAAAGAGGTCCCAGATCGTGTGAAAGTGAAATTGGTGGCCATCAAACTCAAGGGTAGAGCATCTGCGTGGTGGGATCAGTTGAAACGTTCAAGAGACATCTAGGGCAAGGCCAAGATCACTGACTGGGAGAAGATGAAGAAGAAGATAAATAGCCATTTCCTTCCCTTTGGCTATACTCAAACCCTGTTTCAACGACTTCATTCGTTGAGGCAATGGATGGGATCGGGGGAAGATTATACGGAGGAGTTCTATCAGTTGATCGCTTGGAATGATCTGACTGAGACAGAAGAACAGATGGTGGCGCGATATTTGGGGGGTTTACGACAACCTATGCAGGATGCCCTCAGCCTTCACTCGCTGTGGACAGTTTCTGAAGCCTACCAGCGTGCCCTAGCTGTAGAGAAATAGCAGAATAGAAGACCCGTCATCAAAAACGACCAAAGTGATGGGCCATCTCGCCCTCAAGAATCCCATCCTCCCCAGCAGCCACCAAAGGGTAATCTTAACCCTACTATTAAGTGTTTTCGATGTGGTGAACAGGGGCATATAGCAACCCAGTGCAGGAAGCCTGCCAGTCAGACGGGCAAAAATCTACTGCTTGAGGAAGGCATGGAAGCCAAGCCTGGGGTATGGTATGATGAGCCAGTGTATGATGAATAAGAAGATGAGGATGTGTTGCATGGAGACGGCCGTGAAACTCTGGTCATTCGTAAGAACCTCCTAACTCCCAAAGGCGATTCCGAAGATGATTGGTTGAGAACCAATATTTTCCACACAACCTGCACCGTGGCCGATAAAGTCTGCAAGATGATTATTGACAGTGGCAGTTGCGAGAACGTAGTCTCAGAAGACGCTGTCCAGAAATTGCACTTGAAGACAGATCGTCACCCCAAGCCATACAAACTGTCATGGCTGAATGAAGGCAGTGAGGTAACAGTAGATAGACGATGCTTAGTGTCTTTTTCTGTTAGCAAGAAATATTTCGATAATGCTTGGTGTGATGTAGTATCCATGGATGCGTGTCATATACTGTTAGGCAGACCTTGGCAGTATGATCGACGTGTGGTTCATGACGAACGGAAGAATACATATTCCCTTAGTATCAGAGGAAAAAAATTATGTTGGCACCTCGTCGGGAAGGACCCAATCCCACCCAGGTTGTCAATAGTAACAATCTGTTTTCTATGTCCAGGTTTTTGGTTAAGCGTGAAAATGTAGTCTATGCTTTATTGCCTTGTGGAAATAGTGCAGCAGGTGAGGTTCCAGAATTACCCACGGAGGTCCAGCAACTGTTTTCAGAATTCTCTAATTTGATACCAGAAGACCTTCTTCCTGGACTGCCACCAGAAGACCTTTTTGATGTTGGTGATTTTGTTTGGGCTGTATTAACTCGTGATCGTTTCTCTGTTGACGAGTCTAATAAGCTTAAGGAGCGGAAGATTGGATCATGTGAGATATTGCAGAAGATTAATGACAACGCATACATGTTGCGTCTCCCTAGTCACTTGAGGACTTCTGATGTTTTTAATGTGAAATACCTGAGTCCTTGTTTTGCGGATTCTGCTGATGCTACTGTGAACTCGAGGACAAGTTCTTTCCAACCCGGGGTGACTGATGCAGGGGGATTCGAGTCAGACGATGCTGAGCTGTCAGATTGCGCATTAATGGCGCTGGATTACCTGGAGCGGGAGGATCAGCGCAAGGATGACAAGAAATCGTGATCTAGCCTAATTGGGGCGGTTTCCGTGCACGTATCGGTTTTTTGGCCATAACTGAGGCTACAAGTGTCCGATTCGCGCCCGTGACCCCAATTCGGAAAGCTAATTTTGGCGCGCACGTCGTAGCCACCGAGCTTAGCTCGGTGCACCTTGTTTCGAGCCCTAAATCCGCTGTTTTCCTTTTCAAATCTTTATTTTTAGTTAATTTTTGCTATTTATGGTAATCCTCGTTGCTATTTATTTGCCCTAAATCCGCTGATTCTGAACCGGATTTGGGTCATATTTTGGCAATCTTTTGATTTCTTTCCGTATTTCGTTTTGGTAAGACTTTTAGGGTTTTACTATTTTTGGTAAAAATCCTATTAAGGGTCGATTTTCAGCTATATTAACCCGGCTTGTGGGTTATTTTTTTTCATTTTTTATTATAAACAATTTTATTGAATTCCAGAGTGTTCTCTGAAATTTTGGGTCAAATTCTCCTGCAGAATAATCTCTATTCTGTCCGGCGTCACATTTGTAGCTGGTAATCGACTTTTGCATATCAGATGTTTGTGGTTCTGAATATCTGTTTTCTGTGCGTGTAATTTGAAATCATTGAAATCATCGGTATATATTTTAGTTTTCGCTTAGTGGTTCATTTGTTCGATGAGAAATTAGTTTAAGATGTAATGATCTAATTGTGAAAAACTTTAAAATTTGTGATTAATTAGTTGTGATTTACGTTTAAAATTTTTACTGTATTTTTTCCCCTTCTTTGAATCGCTTCAAGAAACCTACTCTATTTGGGACTTTGGTTCAAATGAATGAATGATATACGCATAGATGTATATTTGCAAACCCTAGAGATTATCGACCTATGTTCATTCTTCCCTTTGTGCATCTTCATGCATCCCAACTGTTTGACAGAATGCCTGAATTGATGTATGACGTTTAACCTCGGTATTTCGCTGTAGCTTTGATTACAATACATATGAAGGGCTTAAATCAACTTCTGCGTCGCACAAATGCTCGTCTTACTCACAGTGATAATTTCATGTCTCTCTCTTTCAACCAATTGTTGAATATTATACCTTTTTATATTTATCTTATGCCAATTCCACCTTCCAAATATACCTTCATTGTTTTATATTATGTATGTGGCTAGGCTTATAATTATAACAAGTTTTACAGCATGAACTTGTCGGGGGCATTGGTCACCAACCCTATGCTATTTAATTTAATTAATTTATTTTTATTGTGTCCACTTTGCCCTTATACTATCCAATTTCATCACTATGATCCCTCCTCCTCACATTTTGAGTCAAAATATCTAAACTATCCTCCCTTAATAATATAAGGAGGTTTAGTGAAATCAACCCTTAAAAAAATTGTTTTTCAAAAATAAATTATATTTTTCGTAAAAATTATAAATTTTAAAATATATATATATATTTCTGAAAATATAAATTTTTTCCAAAAAATATTTTTTTTGCGAAAAATATATATTATGTTCCAAAATATAATTTTTTTACGAAAAATATTTTTTCTGTGAAAAATATATATTATGTTCCAAAATATGATTTTTTTTTTTCAAAATATATATATTTTTTGTGAAAACGTATATATTATGTTCCAAAATATGAATTTTTTCCGAAAAATATTTTTTTTGCGAAAAATATATATTATGTTTCAAACTATGATTTTTTTCCGAAAAGTAATTTTTTTGTGAAAAAGTATATATTATGTTCCAAAATATGAATTTTCTGCGAAAAATATATATTATGTTCCAAAATGTGATTTTTTTTTCCGAAAAAGTATATATTATGTTCCAAAATATGAATTTTTTCTGAAAAATATATATTATGCTCCAAAATATGATTTTTTTCTGAAAAATAATTTTTTTGCGAAAAATATATATTATGTTCCAAAATATGATTTTTTTCCGAAAAATAATTTTTTTTTTTCTGAAAAATATATATTATGTTCTAAAATATGATTTGTTTCTGAAAATTTTGTTTTGCAAAAAAGTATTTATTATGTTTCAAAATATGAATTTTTTTTTCCGAAAAATACGTTTTTTGCGAAAAATATATATTATGTTCCAAAATATGATCTTTTCCGAAAAATATTTTTTTTGCGAAAAATATATACTATTATGTTCCAAAATATGATTTTTTCCAAAAAATAATGTTTTTGCAAAAAATATATATTATTTTTTTCCGAAATAATTCATATTTTGGAAAATAATATATTTCCTCCGGAAAATAATTTTTTTGCAAAACATATATATATATATATATATGTTTTTGAATTTATAATTTTTGCGAAAAATATAATTGATTTTCGAAAAATAATTTTTTTAAATGATTGATTTCACTGAACCCCCTTATAATGTTGAGGGTAGTTTAGACATTTTGACTTAAAATGTGTGGTGAGGGGGCAAAATGAACATAGTGGAGGTTAGTTGATTAAACTGGATAGTATATGGGAGTTTCTTGAAATTAATCCTTGTTTTATATTATGTATGTGGCTAGGCTTATAATTAGAACAAGTTTTACAGCATGAACTTGTAGGGGCATTAATCAGGTCTTCTGTGTTAAAATGCTAAAACCTGCCAGAAATTTTTGCGTATGAAACGAGAGCATTAGTGCTATGGCTAATTGGGAAAATGTAACATTAACCCTGATGTGAGCTCTCAATTTGGGTGTTCCATCGCAGACATGGCCGACATTTTGTGAGGTCTTTCAATTTAAACCTATCCTCTGAAATGCTCTTGTGCGGAGGCATGGTCTTAAACTTCAATAATTTTTTTCTTGTTCCTTTGAAGTTCATGAATGCAAATAATGTACCTCTATTCTGTATAACCATTGCTGTGTCATTGACTCATTGTTGTGTCTTGATGTCAAATGCAACAGCAAGCTTATCAATATAAAGTTGTACACTATTTCATTTGTTTTCATTGAACAAACAAATTACGATTACATAAAAAGTAATTAAACTCTAGAATGCATAATGAATTGATAAAATACTGAGGATTAAACTAAACCATTATAGTGGAAGAAATATATAGTGCAAGCCCAATACCAAACTAAACTGTTTGCTCTACTGAAATTGATAACACACTTCGACATACTCCTGCCACCAAACCAACCACCTGCTATGGTTTGCAGACGCGGTATCAGTTTCGGTCGCAGTTGCAGTATTGGTGTAACGGACTAGGACAATATTAATCTTAAAAATAAATATCAGATAAGTATCGGTGCTAAATAAGGATATTGACACCTTCTAAAAACATTACGAACGCAGTTACAGTATCGGTGTAACGGACTCGGATAATATCGATCTTTAAAATAAGTATCGGTGCTAAATAAGGGTATCGGTACCTTTCAAAGGTATTACGAACCGAGCAATACCTGGCGATACGGGAACCATGCCACTTGCTAACATTAATCTAATTTTGAAACCACCATTACAACCACACAAGTGAAAGGCTAGGAACCATGCCTCATTTTCAGTTTCAGCAGCGTACGTATAACACTAATCATACCTGATTTTATTGCATTTAGTTTACAAATGTTGGTATGATATTTATTAAGATCGCCATGCACATATATTCGCATTTTAAATTCTCGTCAAGTTGCAATCTATTTGCAATGAATCTCTGAATTAGCTGTCACGGTGTATGAATTTGAATTATAACTAGGTGTTAGAAGAGACTTCTTCCACCTCGAAAAAGGATTTGAGTGTATACGAGCGAATATATATATATATATATATGATAATAGTCAACAATTTAAATATTTGTATAGGAAGGTAAGCACACCCAAATTTTCAGATTCGCCTACATAAACACTAAATGACTGATCTAGGATTTGTGTTCAATGGGGGCTAAATGTGGATATTTTAAATTTAAGGATAAAAAATATATATATATTTTTTTTAATGAAGGCTAAATGCTAAATATTCTAAATTTTAGAGTTTAAAATGTAGAATTTTTTTTTTATGAAATCCGAAAAGTTAACATGACCAAATTGAGAAATCGTTATATATATATATTTGGTGCATTTGAATGGTTCGCACTATCGTTATTCGATAAATGTTTGTAACATTTTTGAAGATTTTGATACCGTTATTAAAAGTTGATATTCATTTGATACATACATTTAGTATCCATATTGTTCAAATTCGTGAAACCGTCACCGCAACCACTAACCATGATTTGAGCACACATGAACCAAATGATGTCATTATTCAATGTTTGCCTTTTCTTTTCGCGCTGAATCAAACTTTTCCTAGGCATAACATTTCAGTTCCATATAGAATTAGAACAGAGCCTATAAACTCTGGGAAATTCAAGGTAGTTTACTCCATTTTGTGTCCCCAACAATAGTCATTGAAAAATAAAGCATAGACTAAAAATATTAGAATACACAGCAAACTAGCACCAACAAAAAAAATTGAAAACATCAATTTTCTTATGTATATTGGTTGAAAAAAAAAATTTGAAATGAAGGATCAAATTTATTGACACCGGTACTAATATTGCTGAGGAAGAGAAGGAAGTCATTTCCTAATGCATCTGTTATTTGTGTCCCCGCATCTTATTGGTTACGCCAGCTGCCAAAATTGTTCCAATATGTTAGACTGATTATAAACGAAATACGTTTTAGTGGCAGTGGCAAACGTCACAAAATCAAATTTAAAAAATAAGAAGACCCATTAGATTAAGTGTTTGTTTGACAACCGGTGTGGTATTGGTTTTTGGTTTTGGTTTGGGTTGGTGTGGGTTTTGGTTTGAAAAAAAGTAAAGTTGAAAAACCAAACCATGTTTTGTAGAGTTGGTATGAGCTAAAATTCTGAAACCAAACCATGTTTGGTAGCTTGGAATGGTTTGACATTTTATTTATTTATAATAACATTTTTGTAAATATATATGTTTTAAAAAATAAAATATATAAATAAAAATACATAAGGATTAATTTTTTTAAACAAAAATTATTAATATTGGATAATAATATTTCACCATATTGCACTAATTATTCAATTTTAAAAAAAAACAAATTGACATCACCTCCCCATAAATTATTCAGTACTTTGATATTATATCTGTCACAGATAATAAAACTAATAAATTAAAATATATTAAATTTATAGGAATTTTACATTATCACTGTCCAAAAAGCTACAACAACAAACAAATGAAACATGAAAACATCCCTACACAACAACAATAATAACTATAATAGACAACAAGAGAAGCATCATAGCAAAAAATATTATTTTGATTATTTACCTAAAATATATTATTTCGTTCCATTTATTAGTTCTAGAAGCAAATTATTAACATAATAAAGTTGGCAAGAAATTTAATTTCTTATTTGAAAGAGAGCATATTGGTGGTGAAGTGCATAATAAACATTAATTTGAATATGCTAAAGTAAAAAGAAGTCAAAATAGTGAATCTGTAAAGAGAAGTCAGAAACCATTATTCACATGCCGGTACACCATGGTAGTGAGCTTGGTTCAATTGGAGTGGAACTACAGTAGACGCACCACCTAAAACCATCTCTTGAGATGGGTTAAGATTTATAGGATTTGGTGCACCATTTCAAACACTGTTGATCCAGAACCAAAACCACCAAACATGGATTGGACTACTATTGTCAACCCAAAACCAAAAATATGGTACCAAAACCTCCTACCAAACAGCCCCTAAGTGTGAACATATAAATAGATCATAGATAAATATGTAATACCGTCAAATATAGATAGTAATTCACTTTTACCCCGATACTTGTTGCCTTAATCGTTTCCTTCATGTATCTTGTCATGGAATACAAAAAAAATATAATTTTACTAAAAGGCACGTTTAATTTTTTTTTAGAGAAATTACAAAGTTGACACGACATTCTACTTCTAGTACGACATTATGGTCAATTAATTTAATTTATAAACAAAATGTAGAAGTTAATTCATTTTTTCCTCTATACTTAACTTATTTATTATAAATTTATGATCCCCTTTTTACTAGTGTGCAAGTATACATATAATAATAATAACAATATTTTTTTTATTTAATCTTATTAATGATAATCAATAAATAAAACATTAAACCACATGTCAATCCTAGCAGTAGGGATGGCAATTTGTACCGTCCCGTTGGAGCCCCGCCCCTTTATTTAAGGGTATGAAAGTGTTTTTAGTTTCGTAGGGGTGGGTATGGTAAAAAAAATTGAACCCGTCATGAGTTATGGGGCGGGTATGGATTTTAATAGACATCCGTTGGAGGCCCGCCCCGCCACACCCTGCCTCACCTCATTTATATAAATTTACCTTATTTGTTTGTTAATGTATATATATATAAGACTGTATATTATGTATTGTTATTTGTTTGAATCAGTTTTGTGAATAAGATATTGTCAAATTGTGTGTTGTGTATTATGTAATGCTTATTTGCTTTCTCTTCTAATCAATAACAACTTTACTAATTGCATAGGCGTAGCATAAAACATATTGTCAAATTATAGTTGTGTATTATGTCTAAGACGAAGAGGTGGAAACAAATGTTGTCAAATGGAAATAAAGAATGGATCATCATCAAACTAAAGTTTAACCCTTTTAAATATTAGTATAGTATGTGTTCAAACTACATACTGTTCATGCACTGTGTTGGCTTATATTGACATTATTTGAATTTCTAAATTTAAATTTCTGGGTTGATATTATTTTATAATTCATTTTAGTTTGCATGCTCTATTTACTTAGACAAGAGAAAATTATGTTTATGCTATACAGTTAGTAAATTTGTTTATTGATTCGAAACATATACTAAAACAAATTGCGTTAATGGGGTGGGGTGGGGTGGGTAAGGGTTTAATAAAGTTTTAATGGGGCGGGTATGGTTTAGAAAAAGACAACCCGTAAATGGTATGGTATTTAAAAAAAATTAATGGAGTGGGGATGGATATAGACAAACCCGTTTCGTATCCGCCACATTGCCATCCCTACCTAGCAGAGTTTATCAGTGGGACTTGTAAACGAAACAAGCTTGGCACATATTACCTTTTTTACCAATTCAGATCGAGCACCTTATGTTAGAGCCACAATAAACTTACTTGAATATATACACATATACATTTAAAAAAAATAAAAATAAATAGTAGTCAGAAAATTTAAGATAAATTTTGTGGTGGTAGGTGTGGCCCATGGGCTGCAAATGAGCTGAGCCGAGCCGAGCTTTGCAATGTTCAAGCTTGTTTATTTATTAAACGAATCTAAAAATTATGTTCAAGCTTGATTCATTTAACAACAGCCTGAGCCGAGCACTAGTTTTAGCGAGTCGAGCTTGAGTCTGTTCACGAACGGCTCGGTTCGGTTGTAACATATATTACTCTTTTCTTGTAGCTTTTCGTAGAAGAAAAAGAGAAGCATAAGTTGTTTTAAGAAGCTGGTATTCCCAGCTGATATTCCCAACTTTTTTAAAACGCTCTTCCAAGGCCCGAAAGCTCTTCTAAAAAATTTGTCAAACACCGTTCAAAACAACGTTTTCCTCCAGGAAACACCGTTCAAAAGCAGTGTTTGAAAAGCCAATCGAAACAAAGCCTTAATAGAGATTAGGGTCTTTGATAACTTTTAATATAATAATATTGGGCTTAATATGTTTATTGGGGAGGACTTTGTCCTATATAAGATTAAATTTGTGTAAAGTAAATTAGACTTTAGATATGTTAAATTTTATATTACATAATATAATAATTTATAATACATATATATATATATATAAGTGAGCTTTTAACGAGCCTTATTCACGAATTTTGTTCGTGAATATATTCGAGCCGAGCTCATGGCTTATTGAGCGCTTGATGCCTTTTGGGGGGGGGGGGAGTTTGCCATATATGTACATTTGTGTTTTCGTGAGAAATGTTAGGATTTTACTTAAAGTTATGTTAGAGGTTAAATAGGTAGATTTAACATGTCAGATATTTTAAAATTAAAAATAAATTAAAATATATGGGTATAAAGGTCATTTTACAATATCCGGTCTCCTTAAATGAACGCGAATAAAAATTAGGGATGAAAGTGTAAGTAATAAAATTATAGAGGGTGCGGGTGTAATTTATATTAACAATAGGGAGTAAAAGTGTAATTTGCCCTTGCTCTTTCTATTTGCTTTTTTTTACTTCTTCTTCTTCTTCAAAAGAATAAAAACCTCCAGCCCACTCTAACTAAGATCGAACACCCTAACCCTAACCCTAGTATACATATATATATATATTTAATAATAATAATTCTGCCTATGGAAAAGGAGTTTGATCTAATTCGAGTGAAGAGAAGGCTAGGAGGACGAGGAGAAGCCATGGCGGGTGTGAGCAAGGAAAGCAAAAGCATGGGTTTACCTCAACTCCCTATGGATGTGATTGCCTAAATCCTCTCAAGGCCCTCTTGCAATACAGGTGCGTCTCAAAAACATGGCACTCTCTCATTTCCAGTACCCATTTCGCCAAAACCCACTTCAGCCAATCACTCACAAACCCCAAAATCCACACCCACCTAGCCTTGGTCTACCGTCGCACTTCTGGTGACACCCTCTACACCATTAACATCCACACTAACACTAGCACCACAATGGTAGAAAAATATGTAAATTTTATTTTTGGGACCAATACGCTCGCAAGAGGATTGGGGTTGTGGGTTCATGTAATGGGTTGGTTTGCATATTCTCTCTAGTGGGTTATTATATATCCAATATTGCAACTAGATAAATAAAGAAATGACCCACAATTGAAAAAATCCGTATATATGGATTTGCTTATGACCACAATGTTGATGATTATAAGGTTGTTGGAGGATATAGAGATAACAATAGTATGTATGTGTATTCACTGAGGAGTGATTCTTGGAAAATGGTGCAGAGTTTTCCTTACAGTGAGGCTTTTCCGGGTTTTACTCTACCTTAGCTTGAATCTTGGAAAGTGGTGAATAATGTTGAAAATCACTTGAGGTGATTTACAGATCCAGGATCAACACAATGAATGAGAAAAAAGAATTTATATTCCAAATCTCACACTTTTGAAATATACAAATCTCTTTCTCGTTTTTCCTTTCTCACACATCTATTCTCTATGCTTCTAGCTTCTAGCTTCTACTTCTACACTACACTACACATCTCTATATATAGAAATCAAACATATAAACTGACAAAACACAAATCTTCATCCACCGTTATTCTTGACTTCGGTGGATATTGGCGTGAACTCTTCACGCATGCTTTGTCTTCACTCACGCATGGTATTTGGTGCAGCCACTCTTGACATTTTGTGCATGCATGTGGAGCTATCAAGTTTATCTTTCAACATTCCCCCTTAAACTTGATTCTCCACCCTTCTGCATTCCTAACACCATATTCAGTATTGTAGACTCGTCTTGGAATTTCTGCATTCCTGGTAACTTGTAACACCCCATATTATTTTCCCAATTTTCTGGAATTATTTCCGATTTATTTTCGGTTGTGACGTCACTTGTTCATGATGTCATGGTTATTCTTGAGGTTTCACGTGTAAATTTTTCGTGTTTATGTCTTGATACGACGGGATGACGCGACCATTGTCTTATTGACTACTTCGTTGAGCTTCTTTGACAATTACGAGAATTGACGTTGAAATTAATGTTTCGAACTGGTGAAACGTTGACATGAGTTCTAGATTCGACAGCACGACTCTGCAATTGTCTCTTTGATGACTTCGTGGAGTTTCTTTAGTGATTACGCTATTTGACATGATGTTCCGTGTTTCGGACGTGGCTAGAGGTTTACGTGGGCTTTAGTACCAATTAAGTGAATTCATTTCAACGTTTACCTTTTTGTGTTTTAATTGGATGGCGGTACGTTTTGTTGACCGACATTGAAGGTTACGACTTAACTGTTTGAGTTCGGCGTTTAGTGCGTTAGGGGTTCGACGTTTCGTTTTCCTTTGTAATGGGATTAGTATGTGCTTTAGTTGACTGACGTACTTAGTGTTTGTATGTCATGTTTTGTTTGTTTGGTGTGCTTATTTTTTCGTGTTTCTAAGTGCTCCTATGTGCTGATGTAGATGTACTTGATTATTGTTTTGGATTCTTTTTGTGTCATTGTTATTTGTAGTTATTCGGTGGGCCTTGTACGTACCCGGTGTTCCGGTAGTTGGATTTTGTACCTCGAATTATTTATCCTTGCTGGTATTATTTATCGGGCGACTCGTAGATTTTTCGAGTACGCATGTCATCGTTTAGGGACTTTCTTATGATTTTTCCTTTATTATTATTTATTATTAATTGAGGCTAAATGATTTATTTTCACTTTTCGTACTTGAGGCGGCGGGTTCTGAGTTGTCATTAGTAGGGATTTTCGATTATTAATTTAGCGGACCAAGAATTGGGATGGATGGGTTGAGACCAATCTTTTGGCGGAGTCGAATTCGGAAGTGTTCCGTGTTCCGACAGTTATGTTTTGTACCCGGAGTGTTTATTTTGATTTGTATTACTTATTAGTTATTCGTAAAATTTTCGAGTTCGCGTGATATTAATTGTGAGTCGATCGGGTATTTATTACGGATTATTTGAGTTATTTGGCATCCGTTGATATTCACAGTATTCGTGTATTCATTTAGGGATTTTTTGATAATATTCCATATATTATTATTTATTATTAAATGGAGGTTAAATATTTTATTTTTATGCGGTACTCGACTTGGAGGATTTTTGAATTGTTTCCTTGTGAGGGTTTGAACCGGCGTTTTGGTGATTGGGATTTTACCCCGAACTAGTTATACTAGTTATAGTAATTATTGGGCGTCCCGTTTATATTTACGGGCTCGTGTGATTTTATTTGTGGATCCCAGTACATTTCGGGATTTATTATTAGTATGTATATATTATTAATTGGGAGAATATATATATATAAGTGGGTATTTAATCAATATATTTAAATACAATTATATATTGTTATATGTATTATTAGAGAGAAAGATTCACGAAGTTTCTCAAAGCTTTTCCATCTTTCTTTAACTCCCCCCCCCCCCCCCCCCACACAGACCATTTCTTATATGTGCTCCTTCACGACCATATGTTGGTTCTCCTTCTCTCCTCTTCAATTGGCACCAGTCCTTCTCCACCATCCTCCTCCTCATCATCATAGTCTTGTATGCGAGAAAGAGAGAGAGAGACCCGAAGGGAGAGTGGAGTTGCGCTTCAGTTGCGACTTGGTGCAGTCGGTCATGGATCGTCGGCGACTGCTGCAGCAAGGGGTGACGATGGAGGGGGGTTGTCAGTGGTGAGACGCAGTAGAGGAGGCGCGGGGGTGGCGCTGGTGGTGGCTCGCAGCTGAGCAGCCACGGTGGCGCGATAGTGCAGTTCGGCCAGAACCTTCGGCCAATTTTTCGGTCGACTTCCTGAGCTCGGATAGCTGCGATTTTCAGAGGGTAGCTTCATCTAGATGTCAGGTACGACGTGTAAAAAGTTCGTAATTTACCGTTAAGCTGTTTGTCCGGAAATTCGATTTATAGGTTAGAATTTTCGTTTGGGTTATATTAGATTTATTCAAAATTATTAGTCAATTGCTAATGGGCTTCGTATATATCATATAGGTCATCGAGACGGACGTTTTGGTATATTCGAAATATTTTTTGGGTGAGTTTGGTCGGCGGGCTCTATATTCGGGCGCCGACACTGTTCACTGTCGAACAAATCGGGACTGTTTGTAAGCGTATTAATAGGTGGTAATTTTACATCAATATATTCTTATATATATGCATATCTGACACTCACTAATAGTGCGTAGAAAACGCTAATTAATTGCGTTGTATGTTTATAAGTAAATAAAATTATGAAATTAAATTTCTAGCGATAGACATAAATCTAGGAATTTTATAAAATTTACGGAATACCCATAAATGGATTAAACGATATCGGAGTTGGAAATTCATTTGGATAAATTTAATAAATTATTTCTCGGATTTAAAATAATTATAAACCTATTTAAATTAAATCGAGATAGGCGGTTTAGTACCATTTGGTTTCGAAATAAGTTTATAGAAGGTGTATGTTGACGTAGATTCAGTTAATTGATTTTTCCCCTACTAATTATATTTTATTGGAATTAAAAATGTGTTAGGGGATTCAAGAGAACGAGGAATGTTAAAACTTAGACACAGCTTTAGTTCCCTTTTTAGTTTATTTTTCCCGTGAAATATGATGAAGTTATATTGCGAATTAAATTGTCCTTGAGGTGGATTAAATTGAAGACAATTGTTGTTATAATTAAATGAAAAACATGCTTTTAAAAATGAAAATTGTTGGCCTTGAAATTTACTTTCGGCAAACAATTCCAAAATTGATGATAACAAACCATTGAAGAGTGTTTGATACTAATGAATTATCAAGTTTATATTTTCAGCAAAAGACAGGTGAACGACTCATAAATCAAACTCGGAAAGGAAACGCAAGCTCGGAAAGAAAGCTAGATTTAAAGCGAAAAGTTGTGAAAGAAATTGAAGCGCAAATGGGAAATCAATTAATTCAAACGGCAAAGGCGAAAATCGAAGACTCAAGACTCGGGGTAGATAGGTCGGGGAGCGATCATTGTAACAAGGTAATTTTATGCGTCGATATTATCGTATAAGCTCAAGTATAAAATGAACCGAACTCAAATGGAATGAAATACGCTTTACCGAACTTAAACGGAAAGAAAAATATTTTTATTAAATGTTTTTCAAGTTGTAGTCGACTCGAATCACCCTGTGTATTTTCTAATAGTAGACTAAAACAATCAATAGCTTTAGGCTTTTCATCAACATCGAAGTAGTCGACTGAAATAAGCTTGAGTCGACAAGACTACATCTTGTAGTCGACTAGAACTCAATCTAGTCGACTAGATGATCCAATGTAGTCGACTAGAACTCAATCTAGTCGACTAGATGGTCCAAAGTAGTCGACTACAACTTCAATGTAGTCGATTAGTTTGTTCCTTAAATTCTGCAGATTCGGCACAAACATTTTCCATGTTTTAAGCAGATGTTTATGGACTTCAAACGGCTATGTTTTCTCAAATACAATATTCATTCTTCAAAAACTAAATGTATTGATATATATAGAATGAGATATGTGTATTCAAAGCTAAGGGAGTTAAATCAAATAGAGAAAGAAGTCTTCATCTTCTACATAAAGTTTTCTACAAAATCCATTGAAGGCAAGAAGCAAAAATCTGATTTTCTGCAAAATCTTTGAAAATCAAAACTCTAGTCTCTCTTCTTATTCTCCAAAGACTATTCATTGATATATCCTTTGAGAATATATTTCTAGAGCTATTCAAAAATCACCAAATACACTTGAGCTAATTATATTGATTTATCTTCCACAAAAATCTTTGGGTTTTGAGTGTTTTTGTTCTTGAGTGATTTTATTGATTACATACGAATTTGTAATCTCGGACAAGTGAAGTCCACCGTTCGTTCAAGAGAGGATTGTTCTCTTGATTGAGAGACAAGCTCCAGAGGCTTGTGATTGTAAAGGTTTGCCATTCCACCTGTGAAGGAAGGGCCATAGTGAAAGGATCGGGAAAAGTCTCAAGAAGGGGTTCTTGAGCCGAGGAGTAGGAGTTACCGAACCTCAAAAAATCACGGTGTCAATCTTTTTATCTCTCTCTCTTTATTTCATTAATTTGGATGCTATATTTAATTGAATATCTTATATGCTAATTAGTCTCGTGATTAGTTGTTAGAGAAATTGAATTGAATTTATTCACTTGACTATTGAAGAAATTGAGTATTGAATATATATATATTGTTCCAATTTCGAAAAGGAGTAGAATTATTTTTGAACACCTTATTCACCCCCCCTTCTAGGGCTGATTAGCGACTAACAATTGGTATCAGAGTCTAATCTCTATTAATCGTAGACTTAACCGTCTTAGAGAACGATCACGTCTTCTAACTTAGTCACTCATGTTGAAGGACAATCGAATAATAGGCCCCCATGGTTTGATGGATCAAACTATAGCTATTGGAAAACTAGGATGATAGATTTTATTCAAGCTATTGACTACCAAATATGGCAAGTAGTTCTTGAAGGGCCATTTGTACTAACTAAAATTGTTGATGGAAAAACCATCCCCAAATTACCAAATGAGTGGGATAATGATGACCGTAAACTCATGTCGTACAATGCTAAAGCCAAAGTAAATTTAAATTGTGCTTTAAGTCCAAATGAATTTTATCGTTTATCTATTTGTTCAACGGCAAAAGAAATGTGGGATAAACTTGACATACTCATGCATGAATATGAATTATTTGCCATGAAAGACGATGAAAATGTGAATTCTATGATGTCTCGCTTTACAAATATTTTGAATGGACTAAAACATCTTGGTAGAATTGTTCCTAGATCCGATGCGTCACGAAAAGTGCTTAGAAGTCTCCCGGTAAAATGGGATGCTAAAGTAACGGCTATCAAAGAAGCTCATGACCTCAATACCATGAGTCTCAATGAAATCTTCGGTTCTCTACTCACTTAGGAAATAACGTTAAAATCTCGTGAAGACGACATCAAGCCAAGAAAGGGAATAGCCTTGCAAGCCTTTACCAAAAATGAAATCAATGAGCCAAGTGAAGAAGAAGAGGATGAGGACATTGCTCTTTTCACCCAAAAATTCAAGAGACACCTTCAAAACAAGAAAACCAATGGTGAAAGATTCGTGAAGAAAATCGAATCAAAAGGCAAGATTAGCAAAAGGGAACCCCCAACGTGCTTCAATTGCGATTGCTTCAAGCTCAAAAAGGAAAATGACAAAAGACCTAGCAAGATGGCAATGAATGTCACATGAGAGGACTATGACTCATGCGACTCGGATGAGGAGAAAAGTAGCGAGGAAACGGAAAACATTTGCCTAATGACAAATGAAGAAGAGGTACACTTAAATTTACATGATCTAGACAAACTATCATATGATGAACTTCTTCTTGATTATAACGAATTGCAAGATGTGTTTGAAGAACTACATGATGAGTTTGAAAAATTAGCTAGAAAATATATCCTTCTTAAGAAAGCAAAATCTTCAAGTAGTCTCACTAGTTCAAGCTTAGAAGTTTCTTGCAATGACAAAAGCATGGATCTAAAAAAGGAAAATATTTTGTTAAAAAATACTATTGATGATCAAATAAATATCTTAGCTAAATTCACAAAAGGAAAAGAGAACCTTAGTATCATGCTAGGAAGACAAAGAGGATCATTTGATAAATGTGGTCTAGGGTATGATGTTTTTGACAAAGATGCTCTTATATTGAAAAACAGAAAATCACTTAGCTCTACATTTGTTCGAAAATCATCTCATGCATGTTCAAATGTTTATAAACACATTACGTGTTACTATCGCAATAGAAAAGGACACAAAACAAATGTATGCTTTCATAGAAAGAAGAAAATTATGTCAAAAATGGTTTGGTTTCCGAAAGGAACTATAGCATGCTCACATAGAAAAGAGAGGGTTGTAACTAAACAAATTTGGGTTCCAAAAGGAACTATCGCGTCTCTATCTAACCAAAATGGACCCAAAATAGATTGGGTACCAATAAAAGTTACTTGAACTTGTTTTGTAGGTATGCTTGAAATCCGCATCAAACGAAAAATGGTTTCTTGATAGTGGATGCTCAAGGCATATGACGGGAGATAAATCAAAGTTTATTTCACTAAAACCATATGAAGGAGGGAACGTAACTTTTGGAGACAACTCTAAAGGCAAAATTATAGGAATTGGCTCAATCGGTATTTCCTCTTCTTTCTCTATAGATGATGTGTTTTTAGTTGATGGTTTGAAGCATAATTTGTTTAGTATTAGATAACTATGTGACAAGGGTTATGATGTTATATTTAGGACAAATGCATGCATAATCAAGAAAGATGGGAAGCAAATGTTCAATGCCAAACGAAATGGAAATTTGTATACTTTGTTGCTATGTGATTTGCATGAACAAGATGTTAAATGTTTTGTCACATCTAGCGAAAATAGTTGGTTATGGTATAGACGCCTAGGACATGCTAGTATGAATCTCATTCATCGTTTATCCAAAAATGATTTAGTCAAGGGCCTCCCAAAGACAAAATTTTCGAAAGATAAAATATGTAGCGCATGTCAAGTAGGCAAGCAAGTAAAGTCCTCTTTCAAGATAAAGAAAGACATTACCACTTCTAGACCTTTAGAGTTACTTCACATGGATCTTTTTGGTCCGGAGAAAACGGCTAGTCTAGCCGGGAAACTCTATGTACTTGTTATAGTTGATGACTACTCTAGATATACTTGGGTTCACTTTATTGCTCATAAAAATGAAACTCACTCCATTCCTGAAAGATTTTATAGAGTCATTCAAATTGAAAAAGATTTGAAAATTAAGAAAATTAGAAGTGATAGAGGTAGGGAGTTTGAAAATCAAGACTTAGAGAAATTATGTGATGACCTCGGTGTTTCTCATGATCTCTAGGCCCCTAGAACCCCTCAACAAAACGGTGTAGTTGAAAGAAAGAATCGATCTCTACAAGAGATGGCTAGAACCATGTTAAATGAGCACAACCTTCCCCGAAGCCTTTGGGCTGAAGCGGTAAATACCGTTTGCCATATAATTAATTGTGTTATTATTCGGATGAAGTTGGGGAAAACGCCTTATGAGTTGTGAAATGGTCGAAAGCCCAATATTGGGTATTTCAAAGTTTTCGGGTGCAAATGTTTTGTGTTAAATGATAAAGATAACCTTGGAAAATTCGACTCTAAATTGGATGAAACAATTTTTCTAGGATATTTTACAAGGAGTAAAGCCTTTCGTGTTTTTAATAAACGGACTTTAACTATGGTTGAGTCTATTCATGTTGTCTTTGATGAATCACCCTTATCACCATCACCTAGAATTGACCTATAAGACGATGAGGTTGGTGGGATTGAGGATAATTTAAATACTCTCAATATCTCCAATTCATCAAGTTGCCAAAAGGAAATGAGGGAAGTTGAGCATCAATCAAATGATGACTTGACAAACTCAATGCCTAAATCATGGAGGATTGTTCACAATCATCCTCTTGATCAAGTCATAGGTAATCCATCAAAAGGGGTTAGTACTAGATCTCAACTTAAAGATTTTTGTAACCACATGGCTTTTGTATCGTAAATCGAACCCAAGAACTTCCACGAAGCTCAATGTGATGATTCTTGGATCGTAGCAATGCAAGAGGAACTAAATCAATTTGAACGCAATCAAGTTTGGCGTTTAGTTCCTAGACCCGAAAATCAAACTATAATTGGCACAAAATGGGTTTTTCGAAACAAAAAGGATGAGAATGGAGTAATTATTCGAAATAAAGCAAGATTGGTAGCTCAATGATATAATCAAGAGGAAGGCATCGACTACGATGAGACCTTTGCACCGGTAGCTAGGTTAGAAGCAATTAGAATGCTTCTTGCATTTACATCATATAGAAATTTACTCTTTATCAAATGGATGTCAAAAGTGCTTTCTTAAATGGCGTCATAGAAGAAGAAGTATTTGTGAACCAACCACCCGGTTTTGAAAATAATCTTTTTCCAAATCATGTTTTCAAATTAGCTAAAGCTCTATATGGTTTAAAGCAAGCTCCTCGAGCTTGGTATGAGAGACTTATCGGATTTTTGACTAAAAATGGTTTTATAAGAGGAAGAGTTGACAACACACTTTTTACAAAAACCATTAAGAATAATTTGTTGATTGTCCAAATTTATGTTGACAACATTATATTCGGCTCAATAAATAATTCTTTATGTAGGGAATTTGCTACGAGCATGCAAAATGAATTTGAAATGAGCATGATGGGTGAGTTAAATTTCTTCTTAGGGTTGCAAATCAAACAAAGCTCGGATGGCTTATTCATTAGCCAATCCAAGTACACTAAAGATTTGCTAAAGCGATTTGGTATGGAGGCTACCAAACATGCAATAACTCCTATGAGTTCCTCTATTAAAATTGATAAAGATGAAAATGGTAAATGTGTTGACATTACAAATTATAAAGGAATGATCGGTAGTTTGCTTTATTTAACTGCTAGTAGACCGGATATAATGTTTAGTGTATGCCTATGTGCCCGGTTTCAATCATGTCCTAAGGAATCTCACTTGCTTGCGGTAAAACGCATTTTTTGCTACCTAAGTGGTACAATAAACTTAGGGCTTTGGTATCCACGAGGAACTTCAATTGATCTTATTAGTTATTCGGATGCCGATTTTGCGGGAAGTAAAATTGATCGAAAAAGCACAAGCGGCACTTGTCATTTTCTAGGACACTCACTAATATCTTGGTCAAGTAAAAAGCAAAATTCCGTTGCATTATCTACAGCCGAAGCCGAATATGTGGCAGCCGGTAGTAGTTGCGCTCAAACTCTTTATATTAAGCAACAACTACTTGATTTCGGTCTTACTTTCTGTCACGTGCCTATTAAATGCGATAATACGAGTGTGATTTATATTTCAAAGAATCCTATTCATCACTCACGTACCAAGCATATAGAGATTAGGCATCATTTTTTACGTGATCATGTTGCTAAGGGTGACGTTGAATTGGTTTTTATCGACACTAAAAATCAATTGGCGGATATTTTTACAAAACCACTTGCGGACGAATCATTTTCTAAAATTCGTCGAGAAATTGGAATGGCCATGGATTTTTATTTTTTATCTTAATTTTTATCATAATCTTTATTTTTCATATTTTTGCTATTTTTGTGTATTTATTTCTTGATTTTTTATCCATTTTTATCATTTTTTTTATTTTTCACCTTCCAGTCGACTCATCCTGTGTAGTACAAACCATTCTAGTCGACTACTTTGGTCAGTAGCTTCACCATTGCAAGTTCTTCACCTTCTAGTCGACTACTTTGCCCCTTTAGTCGACTCAAATGCCCTTCTAGTCGACTCAAACCTTGCTTTAGTCGACTACTTGGTCTTCCTAGTCAACTCAAACCCTATTCTAACCGACTCAACCCTAGCCCTAGTCGAATCAACCCCTTTAAAACCTAACCCTCATCTCATCTTCTCCATCCGCCTCCCTCCCTCTTCACCCACCTTCACTTCATCTCCTCCCATTACCTCTCATATTCCCATTTCTACCTTCAAATCTTCACAAATCCTTCATTTATTTTGCATTTCTACCATCATTCACCCATTTCCTTCAATTATTTTCTTCATTTTCATCATATTTCTCACCTTCATATATATACCATCATATATCTATATATACACCATCTTCTTTACATATTTGTGCATTATTATCCACAATGCCACCGAAGACTCGAGGTCTATTTCGGAAACGTTCCCGCATTGATGGAGGTCAAAGCTCCACTAATCCAAGCTTTCCTATGGCTGTTGACGAAGAGGATTCGAATGAACCTCTGCTTCTTGAGGTACTTCTTCTTGATGATGATGATAGAAATAAATTCATCAATGTTTTTTATCATCGTGTTTCTACACCTTGCCGTATTGTCACACAAGCTTTGTGCACTGAAATTAGGGCTCGAACATTCGAGTTGTTCCGAGCAATTGGTTGGGATTTTTTCATTTCTCTTGACATTTCGGTACTTCCGCGAATTGTCAAAGCTTTCTATGCTTCTCTTGACAATCACAAGGAGAAATTCCTCCCTCATCTTCATTTCAATTTGTGTGGTAATAAGGTATCTGTTGATGACGGCGATATCAAACGCATTTTCTCACTTCCGACTGATGGTATTCGCCATTTCTCTAAGGATTGGTATAGGGCTGATGGGTTCGACTGTATTGAAGCAGTTCAAACTATTTGCGTCGACAAGGACATTTCGCAGGACGCCGGTATTCTCTCTTCTATGCTACTACCCGAGGCTAGATTAATTCATAATGTCATTACTTACTCTATTTTGCCTAAAACTGGTAGTCGTAGTAGTGTATCTCGTATGGAGGCATTTTTAGTTTACTGCGTCATGACAGGAACCCGAGTTGATTTAGCTTATATTTTCCGTTCTGTCATACTTACCTGTCAGTGCAATCCATCCAGCCCATTTTTCTTTCCCGCGCACATTACATATTTACTGCAGCGGAAAGGTTTTTCATTTCCGAATGAAGTGTCTGAGCATCACCCTATTTTTCTTGACGCCACTCATGTCAAGCATATGCACATTTCTTCTGATGCGGAAGGGAATTTCATTTATGAAAATGCACCTGCTCCTCGTTCGCGCCCAGCTCCTAACGGTTCTGCACCGCGCCAGGAAGCCTCTTCCTCGGCTCCTTAGTTGGACAGTGCGTCTGCTTCTCAAACTGCTCTTCTCACCCAAATTCTTGGGGTTGTTCAGAATAATGCGGAGACTCTTCAGCGCCTTGATGCAACCGTTAACAAAAATAAGGAAGCAATTCGATTGATCAACGAGCGCCTTGTTCTTATTGATGAGGAAATGTCTAGCCGTATAAATGGTCTTGCCGGGTCACTTGATAATCTTACTCTTGGGCTCTCGCACCCTCGCTCACGCACCCCTCGACGCTGACAAAAAGGGGGAGAAATTATGCTATCGTATTGTCATGTATTTCATTATCCGACAAAAGCAATTTATGTTTTTGTGTGGCTTGTTATGTTTATTTGCGACTTGTTTATTATTTTCGTGTTTTCATTAGCTTAAACGGCTTGTATCAAATCGAACCATCTATGAAATGTTGTTTCTTTTATTATCTCAAATGTGCGTCCATTTATATATTGTATCAAAATGCCCATTAAATTGAAAATTTCATTTACTAAGGGGGAGCATTTGAACAAAATATTATGCACATGTTAAGGGGGAGCATTACTTGATGTTTCACCAATTACCAAGCAAACACAAAATGTTTTGTCATCATCAAGGGGGAGATTGTTGGCTTTGAAATTTACTTTCGGCAAACAATTCCAAAATTGATGATAACAAACCATTGAAGAGTGTTTGATACTAATGAATTATCAAGTTTATATTTTCAGCAAAAGACAGGTGACCGACTCATAAATCAAACTCGGAAAGGAAATGCAAGCTCGAAAAGAAAGCTTGATTTAAAGCGAAAAGCTGTGAAAGAAATTGAAGCGCAAATGGAAAATCAATTAATTCAAACGGAAAAGGCGAAAGTCGAAGACTCAAGACTCGGGGTAGATAGGTCGGGGAGCGATCATTGTAACAAGGTAATTTTATGCATCGATATTATCATATAAGCTCGAGTATAAAATTGAACCGAACTCAAATGGAATGAAAAACGCTTTACCGAACTTAAACGGAAAGAAAAATATTTTTATTAAATGTTTTTCAAGTTGTAGTCGACTAGAATTACTCTGTGTATTTTCTAATAGTCGACTAAAACAATCAGTAGCTTCAGGCTTTTCATCCACATCAAAGTAGTCGACTGAAATAAGCTTGAGTAGACTAGACTACATCTTGTAGTCGACTAGAACTCAATCTAGTCGACTAGATGGTCCAATGTAGTCGACTAGATGGTCCAAAGTAGTCGACTAAAACTTTAATGTAGTCGACTAGTTTGTTCCTTAAATTCTGCAGATTCGGCATAAACATTTTCCATGTTTTAAGCAGATGTTTATGGACTTCAAACGGCTATGTTTTCTCAAATACAATATTCATTCTTCAAAACCTAAATGTATTGATATAGATAGAATGAGATATGTGTATTCAAAGCTAAGAGAGTTGAATCAAATAGAGAAAAAAGTCTTCATCTTCTACATAAAGTTTTCTGCAAAATCCATTGAAGGCAAGAAGCAAAAATCTGATTTTCTGCAAAATCTTTGAAAATCAAAAACTTTAGTCTCTCTTCTTATTCTCCAAAGACTATTCATTCATATATCCTTTGAGAATATATTTCTAGAGCTATTCATATATCCTTTGATTTATCTTCCATAAAAACCTTTGGGTTTTGAGTGTTTTTGTTCTTGAGTGATTTTATTAATTAGATACGAATTTGTAATCTCGAACAAGTGAAGTCCATCGTTCGTTCAAGAGAGGATTGTTCTCTTGATTGAGAGACAAGCTCGAGAGGCTTGTGATTGTAAATGTTTGCCATTCAACCTGTGAAGGAAGGGTCATAGTGAAAGGATCGGGAAAAGTCTCAAGAAGGGATTCTTGAGCCGAGGAGTAGGAGTTACCGAACCTCGAAAAGTCACGGTGTCAATCTCTCTATCTCTCTCTTTATTTCATTAATTTTCATGATATATTTAATTGAATATCTTGTATGCTAATTAGTCTTGTGATTAGTTGTTAGAGAAATTGAATTGAATTTATTCACTTGACTATTGAAGAAATTGAGTATTGAATATATATATATTGTTCCAATTTCAAAAAGGAGTAGAATTATTTTTGAACACCCTATTCACCCCCCCCCCCCCCCCCCTCTCTAGGGCTAATTAGTGACTAACAAAAATATTTATATATTGTGGATTGGTTGTAAGAAACGGATTGTGAGATATATATTTGTCAATTGATAATGTTATACTTTGATTATTGACTCACTGTTGAGGCATGTTATACATATTTCATACACCATGAGCATTGATATTGTATTAGGTGTGGTTTCATGTCTCATTCATATATCATTGGTTTAAGTGAGTCTTCCGGATCGTCGCAACAACTGGTCAGGTGATGTCTCTCGCTACCGGCGGACTAGTAATCCGGGAATCAGGGAGGCGTGAGAGGATTTGATCCGAACACGGTATGTTTTGTTTCATGAGTCGATATGATCCTCGTGGTTGTGTTACTTTGGCGACATTATACCCGGCTGTCCCATGCTAGATAGGGTGTTATTGGCATTGTCATTACATTATATTCACATTGATCATTCATTCTTTTATATTGTTGAAAATTTCTGTTATTAAACTGATGGTATTTGTAAATTTATTATAAATGATGGAAATTAACTCAATGTGATTAAAAGTTAAAGATTTTAAAAATTTAAAAGAAAGGAAAACTAATAATGTTAAAACCTAGATTTGTGGAGCCACGATTGGCATGTATTCCAGGTGGTTACGTGAGTATAAGTGGAAATAGGCTTTGGGGTGAAACCGTTCCCTTTGAGTTGGGCTTTAGTTGAGCTAGTTAGTGATGTATTGAGACTTCATTGAGTTAAGTGTGGATATAAATAAAAAGAGGTTTTGAAAATTAACTGCCCCTCCCCCAAGTTGGGTGTCTAGTTGCGTTGATTAACGCTTTACAGAGACTTACTTGAGTTTGTAATGTTCAGCCAGGTAGGCCCTTGAGCATTAGTGTAACACCCCATATTATTTTCCCAATTTTCTGGAATTATTTTTTGATTTAATTTCGGTTGTGACGTCACTTGTTCATGACGTCATGGTTATTCTTGGTATCTCACGTGTAAATTTTTCGCGTTTATGTCTTGATACGACGGGATGATGCAACCATTAACTTGTTGACTACTTCGTGGATTATCGTTGGCGATTACGAGAATTGACGGTGAGTTGAATGTTTCGAACTGGTGAAACATTGACGTGAGTTCTGGATTCGACAACACGACTTTACGATTTCTCTTCGTTGACTTCGTGGACTTCTGTGGCTATTACGTGACTTGACGTGACAGTAGTATTTCGAACTTAGTGAAACGTTTAAGTCGACCCTTATTATTGACTCAGTGGATTTGTTTTAACGCTTGACGTTTAGTGCTTCGACTGGTTGACGATACGATTTGTATATCCGACGTTAAATGTTTTGACTCGGTTGTTCGAGTCCGATAGTTAGTGTTTCGGGCTTGATGAATCATTGACGTGAGTCTTTCTTATCGATTACGTGATTTCGTTGTGACGATTCACGGCTAGTGCTTTGACTAGGTGGCGACACGCTTAGTATGTCCGACATTCGAGGCTTTGACTCAGTCTTTCGAGTTAGGTATTTAGTGTTGTAAGGGTCCGACGTTCTTGTTTTCCCTTGTAATAGGATTAGTACCTGTTTTGTTTCTCGTGTTTCTACGTGCCCTATGTGTTGATGTGAATTTATGTGCCTTAGTTGTTTGACTTAAGTGCTTATGTGTATTTGTATTATCTTGTTCGTTCTTCATGTTTATACGTACGTGATAAGTGTAATGCGATTTTGTTTAAACCTGTAACGTTTAGTACTTTGACTTGACGACGCGTTTGGTTTGTTCGACATTTATGGTTTTGATTCGATTGGGTTAGTGACGACTGCAGTGATCGGGTAGTTGAGTCTCGTACCCGGAGTGTTTATTTTGACTTGTATTATTTCTTGACTATTTGTAGAGTTTACGGGGGCGCAAGATTTACATTGCAAGTCGATTCATGATTTATTTTAGTTTATATCCGACTATATAGCCGAATTATTTATTCCGGACTTTATTAGTTATTCGGGGTACCGTGGGGTTTTCGGTGATTTAATTGGTGGATAAATTTTGTGCCCTAGAGTTTTATTTGGGCATGTATTATTTATTTGGAGTCCGGTGAATTTTATGGGCTCACGTGGAATTATTTAAGTGTCGCCGGTATATTTTACGGGAGTTATTTTATTAATGCGAATTTAATTATGATTATATATATATATGGTTTTCATACCCTAGATTATTTATTTCAGTTATATTATTTATTTGGGCGTCCCGTTTATTTTTTTTGGGCTAGTATGATTTTATTTGGGGGTTTCCAGTACATTTCGGGATTTATTGTTTGTATGTATATATTATTAATTGGGCATATATATATATATATGTGTGGATATTTAATAAATGTATTTAAATACAATTATATATATATATATGTATTATTGGTGTGTTAGAGAGGAGAATTCACGAAGCTTCTCCACAATCTGATTTTTACACACGCCTATATACGATATATACATACATATATGTTATATGGAAAAGAGAGAGCAGATCACCTCATCCTCTCTTCTTCTTCAACGAACCACCTCTCCTACCCCTCTCTTTTTCTTCCCCGATCACAGTTTCTTTTCTTTCTCTCTCAGCGGCATCAACTCCTCCATCAGCATCTCTTCTACTGATTCGGTTAGAGAGAGAGAGAGAGAAGTCGAAGCAGGGAAAGAGAGGGTTTCGTACAGGGTTGTCGGCTAGAATTGACGACGACTGATGGTGCGGCGTGCAGTGGAGGTCGCTGGTGGTGGCGACGCCGCATAGAGGAGTTCGCGCAGCTACAGTTCGCGCAGAAACTATTCTGGCCAGAACTTCGACCGGCGATTTGGTCGGCTTCCCGACCTCGGTTTGGGCTGAAATTCGGAGGGTAGCTTCGCCTAGATGTCAGGTACGATGAGTAAACATTTAGTAATTTTACGTTGAGCGGTTTGTCAGGAAATTCGATTTGAAGTTTCAAATTTTCATTTGGGTTATATTAGATTTATTCAAAATTATTAACCAATTGCTAATGGGCTTCGTATATATCGTATAGGTTGTCAAGATGGACGTTTCAGTATATTCAAAATATTTTTCAGGCGACTTTGGTCGGCGAGCTCTATACTCGGGCGCCGACACTATTCACTGTCGGATAAATCGGGACTGTTTGTAAGCGTATTAATAGGTGGGAATATATATATATTCTTATATATATGTATATCGGACACTCACTAATAGTGCGTAGAAAATATTAATAAATCTCCGTTGCATGTTTATGAGTAAATAAAAATATTTAATTAAATTTCTAGTGGTAGACGGAAATCTAGGAATTTTATAGAATTTACGGAATACCCATAAATGGATTAAATGATGCCTGAGTTAGAAATTCCTTTGGAGGAATTAAATAAATTATTTATCGGATTTAAAATAATTATAAACCTATTTAAATTATATCGATATAGGCGGTTTAGTACCCCTTGAGCTCAGAAAAGGTTTATAGAAAGTGTATGTGGACGTATATCCGGTAAATAAATTTTATCCTATTATTTATATTTTATAAAAATTAAAAAAAATAAGTTAGGGGGATTCACGAGAATGAGGGACGTTATAATTTAGACTTTATTTTAGTTCCCTTGTTGATTTTCTCGTAGATTATAAAGAAATTAAATTGCAGATTTAATTATCTAATTTTATCTGAGGCGGATTAATTTTAAAACAATTATTGGGAATTAAATTAAAAGCATGTTGGCATATAAAATCTATAATGATTGGGTAATTGAGAACCCGATTATTTTTATGATAAATGAAAATTGATTGACTGTATAATTGAAATTGTGAAGCATGCTTTGTATGAGATTTCTTGGCTTTTATGCCGTGTTATTGAGCATATTAAATTCATATGGAGGCATTTTGCATTCATATAGCACCATGGTCTATATATATTGTTTCGGTGCACGTTGCATGCCTCAGTTATATCACGTACCTGTGTGGATCGTTTGGAATGTCACAACAACTGGCCAGGGGGTGGTCTAGCACCCAGGGAACTAGTAAGTCTCAATTCTCTAGACGTTGGGGGTGATGGTTGGGCCTCACTCGCCGGTTCCCGGGCAGACTTATGGTCTCCGCATTTTATTTGGTGACGCCCACCCTTCCTGTTGTGAGTTTGTTGCCCCAGCAGTGAACGGTTTGGGATTCCTGGATATTTGTTTCACCCTTTAGCGGTTAGGGTTGCATTGGAGTTGCATTGTCATTGCATTGACATTCATATTGAGCATTTATTTGACATGTGATTATCTGTTATTATTGTTTATTGATATTGAGCAGGTTATATATGAATTTTTAATAAGAGATTGTATTATTGAATTAGGCGCTAGGGCGCGGTATTTGTGATGGATATTTTAACCGTGGTTAAATTATAATGAAAGTTGTGAATTTCCTAGTGCAAAGGAAACCGTGAAAACTTAAAAGTTAAAAAGTGAAAAGTGACCTTGGGGCGTAAGGATTCCCCGTATGTTAGGCTCTAGTTAATCTGGGTAGCAGTATATTGAGATTTAGTTGAAATTGGGATCTTGGCCACATAGGCCTTTGTGATTGGCGATTTGTATCATCACATGATGATTGCTAGACCCTTCCGGTAGTGTGGAGTATTCTTGTTCCCTTAGTTTTTTTGAAATTTTGAGCTTATCGCTCATTCTCTCACTTTGACAGTGTATGAGTTATAGAAGGTTATTTGTCGTGTTTATTGAAAATCCCGTTCCGTAAGTACTCTTGTGAAGTTAGTGAACTCAGGGTATGGTTTTTCCTGTTCTTGAATGTAACAACCCGTTTCATTTTCCCTTTTTTCTGAATTATTCCCGATTTATTTTCGGTGATGACGTCATTTGTTCATGACGTCATGGTTACTCTGTGTATTTTACGAGTAAATTTTTCGCGTTTATGTCTTGATACGACGGGATGACGCGACTATTGACTTGTTGACTACTTCGTGGATTGTCGTTGGCGATTACGAGAATTGACGGTGAGTTTAATGTTCCGAACTGGTGAAACGTTGACGTGAGTTCAGGATTCGACAGCACGATTATGCGATTTCTCTTCGTTGACTTCGTGGAATTCTGTGGCTATTACATGGCTTGACGTTTAGGGCTTCGACTCAGTGATTTGAGTTCGGTAGTTAGTGCTTTAGGGATTCGACGTTTTTGTTTCCCCTGGTTATAGGGTTAGTACGTGCCTTGTTTAGCCGACGTGCTTAGGAGTATTGATAGTCCTTTCGCTCGTTTTATTTATGTTTGTATATACGTGCTCTGTGTGTTGGTGCCTTGTGTATTGATGTGGCATTAGGTGCCTTAGTTGCTTGACTTACGTGTTTATGTGTATTTGTATTGCTATGTTCGTTTTTTTATGTTTATACGTACTTGATAAGTGTAATGCGATTGTGTTTAAACCTGTAGCGTTTAGTACTTCGACTTGACGACACGTTTGGTTAGTTCGGCACTTATGGTTTTGATTCGATTGGGTTAGTGACGACTCGGGTGATCGGGTAGTTGAGTTTCGTACTCGGAGTGTTTAGTTTGATTTATATTATTTATTAGTTATTCGTAGAGTATACGGGCTTGCGTGATATACATTGCGAGTCAATTCGTGATTTATTTTAATTTATATTCGACTATATAGCCGAATTATTTATCCCGGACCTTATTAGTTATTTGGAGTATCGTGGGGTTTTCGGTGATTTAATTGGTGGATAAATTTGTGCCTCGGAGTTTTTATTTGGGCCTATATTATTTATTTGGAGTCCGGAGAATTTATGGGCTCACGTGGAATTATTTGAGTGACCCCGGTATATTTTACGGGACTTATTTTACTTATACGAATTTAATTATGACTATCTATATATATATGGGTTTCATACCCTAGATTATTTATTTAAGTTATATTATTTATTTGGGCGTCCCGTTTATATTATTTTGGGGGTTCCCGGTATATTTTCGAGAATTATTATTTGTATGTATATATTATTAATTGGGAATAGATATATATATAAATGGGTATTTAATCATTATAATTAAATGAAATCATATATATATATATATATATATATATCGAATATATAGTGTCGGTGATTGAGAAGAGACCCGAAGCTTCTCGCCCTTTCTCATGGCAGCAGCATATCTGCTCTTCTCTTGTCTTCACCAACTAACCGCTCTCCTCTCATCTTCATCACTGTTAATCTGTTAGAGAAAGAGAGAGAGAAGGAGAGAGCAGAGAGAGAGACGGCCGAGAGAGAGAGAGAGAGAGTCGGCAGAGGGAGAATGAGTCGTGGCTGGACACGGGCGGCAGCCGGGTGGAAGCGGACGTCGACGGCGACTGGAGCGGAAGCCGCTGGTTGCGGCTCCGGCAATGGCGACTTGGCGGCGTTGAGGTGCAGCTCTGGTGGCGCAGCAGCAGCTGGTCGCGCACTGTAGCAGTTCGCGCTACAGGGCCATTTTCGGCCAGAAACTTCGTGATTTTATTTGGGCGACTTCCCGAGCTTCGATTGAGCTGATTTTCGGAGGGTAGATGCGTCTTGGTGTCAGGTACGTGTAAAAATTTCGTAATTTTTCGTTGAGCGGTTTGTCGGGAAATTCGAATTGAAGTTTCGAATTTTCGTTTAGGTTATATTAAATTTATTCAAAATTATTAACTAATTGCTAATGGGCTTTGTATATATCGTATAGGTCGTCGAGACGAACATTTCGGTATGGCCGAAATATTTTTCGAGCGACTTTGGTCGGCGGGCTCTATATTCGGGCGCCGGCACTGTCCACAGCGGGACAAATCGGGACCGTTTGTAAGCAATTAAATTAGGTGGGGAATTTTATATATATTTTTATATATATATATGTTTATCTAGCACTCACTAATAGTACGTAGAAAATGCTAAGTTACCCCGTTGTATGTTTACGGATAATAAAAGTATGTAATTAAATTCCTAAGCGATAATTGGAATTTAAGAATTTTATAAAATTCACAAAATACCCATAACCGAGTAAATGAGGTCGGGAATGGAAATTCCCTGGGAAATTAAATAAATTAATTCCCTGAGAATTTTTAAGTAATTAAATCCTACTTAAATTGGATTAGAATAGGTGGTTTAGTACCCCTGGACTTAAAGTAGGATTTTGTAGAATTTTTGTGTGAAATTAGAACCTGTAATTAGCCCCCGGATTACATATAACTGTTATTAAAATACAGTGGGAGCGGGGCCGATTTGATATTGAGGGACGTAGGGCCGTTTAATAAATAATTCATCTTTTATTTATATTTTATTGAAATTTGAATTAAGATAAGGGGGTATTCACGAGGATGAGGGATGTATAGACGTGATTTTAGTTCCCTAGTTGGTTTTCTCGGAAATCATTAATAAATTAAATTGTGTATTAAATTGTCAAATTTTTCCCCTGAGGCTGATTTGTTTGAAAACAATTATTGGGAATTAAAATTTAAAAGCATGCTGGAATATAAATTCTATAAAGATGGGGTAATTGAGGACCCGAGTATTTTTGTGGAAAAAAAAAATGAAAATTTAGTTATTGTGTGATTTAAATTGTGAAACATGATTGATATGAGATTGATTGGCTTTGATGCCGTGCTATTGAGCATATTTGATTCATATGGAGGCATTTGACACTCATACAGCAGCATGTTATATATATATTGTTTCGGTGCACGTTGCATGCCTCATTTATACCATGTGCATGTTTGGTTCGTTTGGAATGTCGCAACAACTGGCCAGGGGTGGTCTAGCACCAGGGAGCTAGTAACTCTCAATTCTCTAGACATTTTGGGGTGAGGGCTTGGGCCTCACTTGCCGGTTTTCCGCGCGGTCGTGGTATCCGCATTCTATTTGGCGACGCCCACCCTTCCTGTTGTTGGTTTGTTGCCCCAGCAGTGAACGGTTTGGGATTCCTGGATATTAGTGGCTAGGGTTGCATTGGAATGATTCCTGGATATTAGTGGCTAGGGTTGCATTGGAGTTGCATTGACATACATATTGAGCATTCATTCGCTTATATGCTCGTTTATGGATATTTTATATTGTCGATATTTGCTGTTATTAAACTGATGATATTGGTAACTTTATTATAAATGGTGGAAATTAATTCAATGTGATTAAAAGTTAAAGCTTTTAAAATTTAAAAGAAATGAAATGTAATAATGTGTTAAAACCTGGATTAGTAGAGCCACGGTTGGCATGTGTTCCAGGTGATTACGTGGATATATATATATATGAAAAGGTTTTGATAATTAATTGTTTTCCCCTTCAGTTGGAGTTGAGTTGAGTTGGCTAGACGTATATTGAGACTTGATTGTGGTTGTACCTTTGGCCACAATAGGCCTTTGTGATTGGTGATTAGTGTTATCACTGGATGATTATTAGACCACTTCGGTAGTCGGGAGAGTTGTTCAGGTTAAAGGTCGGGTAAGACTCGTTAGTCTGACCTTATTATGTATTTTGAGCTTGTCGTTCACCCTTTCACTTTAAAAGTGTTTCGAGTGGTAAATGGTTTTTAGCCGTGTGCCTTGAAAATCTCATTTCCTGTATGTTCTAGTAAAGTTAGTGAACTCTAGACATGGTTTGTCCCGTTCTTGAGACTCGAGGTTAGTTCTGAGATCTAAATATGTTTTTAGAGATTGATTGTTTCAGATTCCTCCTAGTTGTTCCGAGGAACACTTGAATCCCGGTGTTGGTTTGGTAACCTTTGAGGATTTGTTTATAGGTTCCTATATTAAGTTGAAGATCTTAGAACCTGTTTCGAAATACGTTTGAATGTGACTTTAAGGTGATATTCAGTTAAACCCTAGTAGTTCTTTTCCCTGTGTTATAGTTTCTCGGGTTTTAACCCGAACATGTGTTTCTGAGGTTTCATTCCTTAAAGTAAGAATTATGATCATTCGTGTATGTCTGTGGATCTTCTCGGGTAAGAGAAGTGAGATTAAGTTAAGCACACATAGTGCGATTCCTAGTGTTTGGTTGGGTTAGGAGGCATTGAAACCAAATATGATTTGACCGGGCCCTAACTTTTTCTTAAAAACCGGTTGAATCCTTCGGGGTTCAACATTTTTCTTTAAAAACCCGAGGGCCATGGCATCTGTTTGGGACTAAATGAATCCAGTAACCCTTTCTTGCGCCTCGATAGGCGGTATGAGTTAGAGGTGACCTTGTTGATCTGTACCCTTTTAGTGCCTCGATAGGCAGTGTGAGTTAGAGATAGTTCGGTTGGTTACCGAATCCGATGTGGAGATAGGACCTTCCCTTTTTAGGTTTCTTCAAGTGAACGGGTTGGTTCACTGGTTGTTGTACGTAGAAGAATGGTTATTCCCTTTCGATAGTCCTAAGGAGGGACCTATATATACCTCCTAGGAACCTTGAGTAGCGTGCTAGGTGCACAGACTGATAGATAACTAGTTTTGGTTGTATCTCTAGATGAGAGTGTGTATTCGACTGGGTGCCTTCCTACACCAGGTGTTAGGATTAGCTGTTACGGGACTTATATATATATATGTGTATGTGTATATATATATGATGATTTGATATGCATATATACGAGTGGTAGATATATCTTATGAGCTGTTTTGTTTTACGACTCTTGAGTAGTTTCGAGATTAGTTGCGAGGTTATTATTGGGTGTCTCGGATTGACGGGGGTGCCATAGTAGACGATAGCTTGACCTAGGATAGATGCATGCACACGGGATGGTTAGCATTTTCTAGACGGCTATGAGTGTGATGTTTTGATATTACGGTGAGCGCGTGGTTTTTTGCTCACCCCCCACACACAACATTTTCAGGTTTGCAGGTGGACGCAGCACGGCGCGTACGGTGGCGATGGTACGGGGGATTTGGGACGGTAGATTTATTCTTCCTTCCGTAATCATATTTATCACTCTTTTATTCTCTTGGAAGCCAGGTTGTTGGCAGATTCCCTTATGTTGTATATTTAGTTCATGTATTTATTGTTTTGGGGTGCCATTGTATCTGTTCGGCACTACTATTTAATTTTATGTATTCTTATTTGAGCTTGGTGGCTCAGTCGGTAGTTATTGTTTTGGGGTGCCTTTATATCTTTTCGGCATCGCCATTTGATTTTCTTTATAATTTCCTTTGAGCATTTGGGGCTCTATTGATTTCTAGAAGGGTTTCGGAGAGGTATTGGTGTTATTTTCCATTACCTCGGCCCTAGTAGGTTTCTGGAATGTTGGGCTACGTGTCATTGTTTCTACTTCCGTTATTATGGGCAGGTTCATGTGTTGTGTTGTTTTGGGTTGTCCGGATGTTCCATTTATAAACGGAACTCTGCCGGATTTTCGTTAGAATTCCTTTACTGAGTTTCTATCACTCAGGTGACATGGAATACTTCATTTTCATTCCTATTCCATGTATTTCAGTGTTATCATTGATTTCGGTTGTCATTTTCTATGACGTCATACCCCGGTATTTGCTGATTCTCTTGATTGGAGTCTCAGGAATATCGGGGCGTGACATTGAATCCTCGGTTATGGTTAGGATCTATGGAGTCAAATATTCAAAATTTTGAAAACTTAAAGCTTGGAGATTTTTATAAAGATGTGCTCTTCATTTCCCCAGAGACCTGTTAACTATTTTTGGAAAAACAGAAGTTTAAATACCTGTTTTATAAAATATGTTTTGAATTCTCAGTACTGGGAGTATCGGTAGAAATCTGTTTTTGAAAGAAATTTCAGAAAATTCCATTTGAAATTATTTTGTAAAATTGGTGAATTAGGACACGGTTTGACCCTATTCTAGAAATCTCGATGTTATTTTCGAGGTGTCAGTACTGTTAGAGGTTGATAAATCAAGGTTTTTCCTAGCTTGTTGTCTGGAGTTCCTTCATGTGCCCGGTTTTGTTTAGGCATTCTTTCAGAATTATTTTTATAAAATTTTAAATAAATGTTAAAGGTCTTAGGACCAGATTTGAAAGAAGTTTAAAAGTGATTTTAAAATGGTTGTCAGTTTGAACTCTAGTAGTTCTTCTTTCTCGTATAGTTATCCCCTTGGGTTTGAGCCCAGACTTGTGATGTAGAGTTACGCACACATAGTGTGGTTCATGTTGTTTCAGTTGGGTTCGGAGACGTTGGAACCAAATAAGATTTGACCGGGTCCTAACTTTTTCTTAAAAACCGATTGAATCCTTCGGGGTTCAATATTTTTCTTTAAAAACCCGAGGACCATGGCATCTGTTTGGGACTAATTGACTCCAATAACCCTTTCTAGTGCCTAGATAGGTAGTGTGAGTTAGAGATAGTTCGGTTGGTTACCGAATCCAGCGTGGGGATAGTATCTTCCCTTTTTATGTCTTTTCGAATGAACGGGTTGGTTCACTGGTTATTGTAAGTAGAGGAAATGAATTGAAGATAGAAATGTGAGAGTGACTTCCTCTCTAGGAATTATTTGATAGCGATGATCGAGTTGTGGGCATGGTTATGATGATTCCCTTTCGGCAGTCCTAATGAGTGATCTAGTTACCTCCTAGGAACCTTGAGCAGCGTGTTGGGTGCACGGTATAGTAGATAGTTAGTCTTGTTATATCTCTAGATGAGAGTGGAGTTCGGATTGGTTGTTTATAGGCCTAGGTGACAGGCTTAGTTATTTACAGGACGCTATATATATATACGTACACATATTTTTCTTATATTTTTGTTCACCTGTAGTTCTTACGATATCCGTAGTGTACTCGAGGTTAGTGATGAGGTTATTGATGGGGTCTCGGATTGGCGGGGTGCCATATGAGACGATTGACTGACCTAGGATAGATGCATGCACACGGGATGGTTAACCTTTTCTAGACGGCTATGAGTGTGATGTTTTGATATTATGGTGAGCGCGTGGTTTTGCTCACCCCCACAACAGGTTGCAGGTTTGCAGGTGGATGCAGCACGACATGCTTGGAAGCGACGATACGGGTGATTTGGGACTGTAGTTTTGTTCCTCCTTCCGTAGCTATATTTACGTATTATTTTATTCTCTTGGGAGCCAGGTTGTTGGCAGATTCCCTTGTGTTGTATCTTCAGTCTGTGTATCTATTATTTTGGGGTGCCATTATATATGTTCGGCACTACCATTGAGTTTTCTGTATTTTTATTTAAGCTTGGTGGCTCAGTAGGTATTTGTTGTTTTGGGGTGCCTTCATACCTTTTCGGCATCGCCATGTGGTTTTCTTTACATTTTCATTTGAGCATTTGGGGCTCTATTGATTTTAGAGGGGTTAGGAGAGGTATTGGTGTTCTTTTCCACTACTTCGTCCCTACTAGGTTTCTGGAATGTTGGGCTACATGCCATTGATTCTATTTTTGTTATTATGGGTAGGTTCTTTCGTTGTGTTGCTTTTGGGTCGTCCAGATGTTCCATTTACAAATGGAACTCTGCCGGATTTTCATTAGAATTTCTTAACTGAGTTTCTATCACTCAGGTGACATAGAATACTTTATTTTCATTCATATTCCATGTATTTCGATGTTATTGTTAATCGGAGTTGTCATTTTTCGTGACGTCATACCTAGGGATTCGCTGATTCTTCAGATTGGAGTCTCAGGAATAACGGGGCGTGACAATTAGTCTATGTATGAGGTTATGGAGTGGTCGGTATACTACTCTACTTGATTTATATAAGAATGGTTGATTTGAGGTCTAACCGGGTATGATAGGTTAGCATTCTTCCCTTTCTCTGGACTAAAGTTGTTTTAACTCTACATATTATTCAGCACCACATCCGTAGTTAAATGTTGGACTATCTCGTGTCTTAAGGATCCATTGAATGTAAATTGAGGTACCCATTATGGTTTGAATTGTCATACTCCCGAGTGGACGTTTGATAGAAATTTTGAGATAGACTAGCAATGTTTGAGGATGGTATTGATCATTTGTTTGTGGTATAGTGATATTGTGATCTTAGAGTATTATGGAGATCTTATGATGATACTGGTGGTATAAAATTGATTTCTTTTTAGTGCATACATGAGGCACACTTTGTTTTTATAGTTTCCTTGTCTTAGTCTCGGGTAAGAGACATGATATAGGTTTATGCACACGTAGTGCGATTTGTAGTACCTTGGGTGGGTTTAGAGGCATTGGAACTAAATAGATTTGACCGGGTCCTAACTTTTTCTTAAAAACCGGTTGAATCCTTCGGGGTTCAATGTTTTTTTTGAAAAACCCAAGGACTTCGGCATCCATTTGGGACTAAATGACTCCGTTAACCCTTTCTTGTGCCTCAGTAGGTTGTATGAATTGGAGATTTACTTGAGATTGTTGAATCTGATCGAATGACAGAGTTTGTCCACTTAGGTTACTTTCGAGGAATAAATTGTAGTAGTGTGAACCTACCATATGATCACTAGTTAATTTTATAAATTCTCTTTACAATAGGAGGTGTTGGAGAAAAGATCTTTTAAGTGATCGGATTATTTCTCTGATTATTGTGGATAAGATGACAGGTTTGAGGTTATGATTATGAAAGTGAGACTCTCTAGGAATGATTGGATAGCAGTGTTGTATAGGCGTTGTGCTTTAGTTGTGGGCGTGATTTTAGTTATTCCTTTTCGGAAGTCCTAATGAGTGATCTAATTACCTCCTAGGAACCTTGAACAGCGTGTTAGGTGCACGGTATGGTAGATAGTTAGTCCTTGTTGCATCTCTAGATGAGAGTGAAGTTCAGGTTGGTTGTCTATAGGCCTAGGTGACAGACTTAGTTATTTACAGGATGTTATATATATATATATATACATGGTTGTTTATATTTTCATTGATATGTTATTCTTATGATATCCGTAGTAGATTTGAGGTTGTAGATGAGATTATTTTGGGGTCTCTGTTTGGCGCAGGTGCCACATGAGACAACTGACCGACCTAGAATATATGCATGCACACGGGATGGTTAGCCTTTTCTAGACGGCTATTAGTGTGATGTTTTGATATTTTTGGTGAGCCCCCGAGGTTGTGCTCACCCCCACAACAGGTTGCAGGTTTATAGGTGGATGCAGCACGACGTACTCGGCGGCGACAATACGGGGGATTTGGGATGGTAGTTTTATTCCTCCTTCTGTAATCCTATTTATGTATTCTTTTATTCTCTTGGGAGCCAGGGTGTTAGCAGATTTTGTAATACCCCGTTTCATTTTCCCTTTTTTCTGAATTATTCCCGATTCATTTTCGGTGATGACATCACTTGTTCATGACGTCATGGTTACTCTGTGTATTTTATGAGTAAATATTTTCGCGTTTACGCTTGGATTCGAATGCGCGACTTGGTGATCATCACCTTAACGACTTTGTGGAGTATCGATGATGACTATGTGACTTGACAGTAACATTTAGTAGTTTCGGACTTGGTGAAACGTTGATGTGAGTTCTGGATTCGATGACACGACTCTGCAACTGTCTCTTCGGTGACTTCGTGGGGTTTCTTTTATGGTTACATTACTTGAGTTGATGTTCTGTATTTCAGACGTGGCTAGAGGTTTACGTGGGCCTTAGTGCCGATTATATGGATTCGTTTAGACGCTCGACGTTTAGTACTTCAACTGAAAGACGGCACGTTTAGTTGACCGACGTTTAAGGCTCCGACGATGTTGTTCGAGTTCGGTAGTTAGTAATTTAGGGGTTCGACGTTTTGTTTCCCCTGGTTATGGGGTTAGTACGTGCCTTGTTTAGCTGACGTGCTTAGGAGTATTGATAGTCCTTTCCCTCGTTTTATTTATGTTTGTATATACGTGCTCTGTTTGTTGATGCTCTGTTAGGTGCCATAGTTGTTTGACTTACGTGTTTACGTGTATTTGTATTACCTTGTTCGTTTTTCGTGCTTATATGTATGTGATACGTGTTAGTGGATTAATTTGGGTTGAGGTGGTTTTATTTGATTACTGTTCGAATAAGTTACGTGCCTTAGTTATTTGGATTAGTGACGACTCCGATGATTCGATAGTTGAGTCTCGTACCGAAATATTTAATTTGACTGTTATTATTGATTAACTATCTGTAGAGTTTATGGGGAGCGCATGATATAAACCGCTAGGCGATTAGTGATTTAATTTGGTTTATATCAATATTTATACCCGATTTTGTAACTGAGTTAATTATTCCGGATTTTATTAGTTATTTCGGAGACCGTGGGTCTTTCAGTGATTAAATTGGTGGAAGAATTTCGTACCCGGAGTACTTGTTTAAGCTCGTATTATTTATTTGGAGTCCGGTGAATTTTATGGGCTCACATGGAATTATTTTAGTGTCCCCGGTATATTTACGGGACTTATTTTATATTATGTGAATTTAATTATGATTATATATATATTGGTTTCATACCATAGATTATTTATTTCAGTTATAGTATTTATTTGGGCGTTCCGTTTATTTTTCGGGCAAGTGTTATATTATTTGGGGATTTATTATATATATATATATTACTAATTGAAAATAAATATATATATATGGGTATTTCTAATATATAGATATATGTATTATTAGAGATACATGTTCTAGTACCTTATCCACTATTCTCAAACTCTCTCACGCACAAACCTGCTCCTCTCATGTCTTCATCAGGAATCGATTTGAGAGAGAGATAGAGAGAGAGGGAATCGGAGCTGGAAAGTGGTGGTCGCGCAGAGTAGGCGTGACTTGTGGGTGGTGTCGTCGGTGGCTATAGGCGTCGACGATGGCAGGAGTTGGTGCGGCGACTGGCGATGCAGTCGTGAGTAGTAAGGTTGGCAATGGTGGTCATCGGAATCCATGGTGATTGGCGATGGTTTGTGGCATTGACTACATCAGGTTCGACCTAGGGTTCGACTCTCATGTCTTCATCAGGTTCGACCTAGGGTTCGACCTAGGGTTCGACTTGGGGCTGTGATTCGACGGCCAGGGGTGGCGCGATGGTGGTGTTGTCGTGCAGTAGTGGTCACGCAGGTGGTGGCTCAGTTTAGTCGGGCGTGTTGACGAACAGAACTGTGTTCGGTTGAACTGAGTCGAGTTAACTCAGTGGCGAGTCGGGCTCGTTTTGGGCTGATGTTTGGAGGATAGCTCGGCCTCGGTACCGTCTACGTTATATCCGAAATTGGTGCAAAACCGTTGAGCGGTTCTCCGGGAATTTCAGATTTTCGGTATGATTTTTAGTTTAGTTTTTTGTAGATTTGTTCCGAATTATTTATCGATTGCTAATGGGTTTTAATTATATTGAATAGGGCGGTAAGGCGGTCGTTTCGACATATTAAAAATAATTTTCGAACGATTTTGGATGGCGAGCACTATTCACGGCCGATACTGTTCACGACGGGACCGTTTGTAAGCGTATATAATTAGGTGGGGAATTTTATATATATTTATATATATATATGTTTATCTAGCACTCACTAATAGTGCGTAGAAAATGCTAAGTTGCCCCGTTGTATGTTTATGGATAATAAAAGCATGAAATTAAATTCCTAAGCGATATATGGAATTTAAGAATTTTATAAAATTCACAAAATACCCATAACCGAATAAATGAGGTCGGGAATAGAAATTCCCTGGGAAATTAAATAAATTAATTCCCTGAAAATTTTTAAGGAATTAAGTCCCACTTAAATTGAATTAAAATAGGTGGTTTAGTACCCCTGGACTTAAAGTAGGATTTTGTAGAATTCTGTGTGAAATTAGAACCTGTAATTAGCCCCTAGATTATATGTAAATGAAATTAAAATACAGTGGGGGCGGGGCAAATTTGATATTGAGGGACGTTATAGACTTGATTTTAGTTCTCTTGATGATTTTCTCGTAAATTATAAATAAATTAAATTGCGAATTTAATTGTCTAATTTTTCCCTGAGGTGGATTAATTTGGAAACAATTATTGGGAATTCAATTAAAAGCATGGTGTCACATAAAATCTATAAAGATTGAGTAATTGAGAACCCGATTATTTCTGTGGTAAATAGAACTTTATTTACTGTATAATTGAAATTGTGAAGCATGCGTGGTGTGAGATTGCTTGGCTTTTATGCCGTGTTATTAAACATATTAAATTCATATGGAGGCATTTTGCATTCATATATTACCATGTTATATATATGTTGTTTCGGTGCACGTTGCATGCCTCATTTATATCATGTGCATGTCTGGTTCGTTTGGAATGTCGCAACAACTGGCCAGGGGGTGGTCTAGCACCCAGGGAGCTAGTAACTCTTAATTCTCTAGACATTCGGGGGTGAGGGCTTGTGGTCCCCGCACTTTCTCTGGCGACGCCCACCCTTCCTGTTGTGGGTTTGTTGCCCCAGCAGTGAACGGTTTGGGATTCCTGGATATTAGTGGCTAGGGTTGCATTGTCATTGCATTAACATACATATTGAGCATTCATTCGTTTATATGATCGTTTATGGATCTTTTATATTGTCGATATTTGTTGTTATTAAACTGATGATATTGGTAACTTTATTATAAATTGTGGAAATTAATTCAATGTGATTAAAAGAAAGTTTTTAAAATTTAAAAGAAATGAAATGTAATAATGTTAAAAACCTGGATTAGTAGATCCATGGTTGGCATGTGTTCCAGGTGGTTACGTGGATATAGATGATAAGAGGTTTTGTTAATTAAATATTTTCCCCTTGAGTTGAAGTTGAGTTAAGTTGGCTAGTCATATATTGAGACTTGGTTGTGATTGGTGATTAGTGTTATCACTGGATGATTATTAGACCACTTTGGTAGTGGGGAGAGTTGTTCAGGTTAAAGGTCGGGTAAGACTCGTTAGTCTGACATTGTTTCTCTTGACTTGTGTATTTTGAGCTTGTCGCTCACCTTTCCACTTTAAAAGTGTAATACCCCATATTTTTATTATTTATATATATTAGGTATATTTAATTTAATTAATTAATTATAAGTTAATTAAATGGGCTATAATATATTTTTGGGCCCATGAGAATTATGTAAAATAAATATATATATATATATATATATTTATAAAAAAAACCCTAAGTTAATCTCACGATTCTGTCAGACAAATAGAGGAGAGAACATAATCGCAATCGCGTAGAAGAGAGAAGAGAACATCGATCGGCCTACACTTCGCGTGTGATTTAACCCAATGATCAGGTAAGTAGAATGTTCTTCTCTTCCCCTTTGTATCCATAATCATAACATCACCATACTATATTACTTAATTTCTCCCATGTCTACGTGTGTGTATATATATATATATATATGTTTAATATATTGATAAAATATCTGTCATTGTGTGTATATATATGCCTTATCTATTACCGTGCTTGAAAAAAAATATATAATAGAAAAAGGGCAGACGTTGGTGACCGTGAGTACGAAGTTTGGGTTAATTACACACATATACGGATTAGTAAGCATGAGTAATTTTAGTGGTTTGTTGATGTATATATATATGTGGGTAAGTATATGTAAATAATTAAACTTTGGTAGTTGATTTGTGAATTAGGATTTTGAATGAGGAAATCAGAGTCTGTACTTCTTATTCGTAAATCCTTAGGTGATTTATAATGTGACTTGTGACTTGTGACTTGTTAAATACATACATGGCGAGGGCCACGCTTCATGCTTTGGATTATTTATATATAATGCTCCAAGTGATTGATAAGCAGGATAATTCTGAATAGGTGTAGGCGAGACAGAATGGAGCAGTGGTGAAAATTCTTTCGTAATTAAAATTTGATTCTTCTGTTTGGAGCGATTAAATAAAGTAATAATAATAATAATATTAATAATAACAATAATAATAATAATTCTATTTACGGTGTAATCAAATTAGTGATATATGCATATTGTTTTATTTGTTTATGTATATATATTCTTTATTTTCTGTGAATTGTGGAATGGAAGGAGCCACGATGGACTGACTATTAATGCAGTCTCATCTGTACCATGACATGGAGTTCGGGTACATGGTTATGGTTCGGCATGGGTTAGTTGCCTATGAACTTGTGGTTTAGTTATTGTATTAATTTATTTGCTTTGCCTATTGATTTATGATTTGATTTGTTTTTTGGTTGCGTTGTATTTTTATTCTTGTTTATTAACTTATTATTTAATTATGATTACACCTTATTTATTATGCCTATATTCTGGAGGATATATATTTAAGTGTGGTACTTATAGGAATTATAATATTACTCTTATATTTGTAATGGGTAGGTGATGGGATTATTGGTACTCTGTTTGGGATCATGTAGAGTCTACTCTGCTCGTGGGTCTGACCCACCAATGTTGTTTCAGGTTCTCAGCAGTTTCAGCCACAGGGTTGAGGTCTCTTATCATTTATTCGCGAGTTCTTCCATTTTGACTTCAGTTCAGTGTAGGGACTCAATTTAGTTATATTTTTTTTTATTAAGGTTTAGGGGTCTATAGATATGGATTCCGGAGTTATACCCTTTGGGATTTTTAATTTCTGAATTTATTTATTCATGAGAATTAAACTTTTGACACTCTGTTATTCATTAAATATGTCTTTTGCTTCCGTGCTTGTTTATTATTGAGTGTTGATGCACCTTAGTTTTCGGTATATGCCTGGCCAACCTATGCATGAAAATTAGGAGGTGTCACAGTTGGCATCAGAGCACTCCGGGTTCAAGTGTCCTAGGGATGTTTTCGCTAGGTTTTTCGCGTTGCGTATTCTGATATTTATAGAGCCTAAATTTAGGATTCGTTGTATTCTTTTAAGTTCGTTGTTGTGGTATTAACGATTCGTATTACCGTTATTTCAATATGCCGCCTCGTAGGAGAAGGAATGCGAGTCAGGGTCAGGGCAATGCTCAGGATGGCAATGCTGAACTTCCTCCTAATCTCGCAACTAGCATTGTTCAGGCTGTTGCTGCAGGGGTGGCGACCGCTCATCAAAATCAGCAGCCTCATCCTCCACCTCCTCAGCAGGCTCCCGTTGTTGAGCAGGAAGTACAGTCTGTTACATGTGAGAAAGTTCGGAACACTTTCACGAAAGGTCATCCACCAGAGTTTTCAGGGTCCACGGATGTGAAAGTATTTCACCAGTGGTGGAGGGATATTGAGCGTCATCTTCGTATGGTTGAGTGTACAGAGGTACAGAAGCAGATGATTGCTACTTTCAAGTTAGTTGGTGATGCTTTGCAGTGGTGGGAGTCAGTTACCACCTCAGAGGAGAGGGCCACATTGACCTATGCTCAGTTCCAGGCTCGCATTGAGGATAAATATTTCCCTTTTGCAGTAAGGGCAACTAAGAAAAAAGAATTTCTTGATTTACAGCAAGGAGATAAGACTGTAGCGGAGTATGAGCAGGAGTTCACTAGTTTATTATTGTTTGCACCCGAAGAGGTCAACACAGAGGAGAAAAAGAAGAATTGCTCTGTGCACGGTTTGACATGGCGCATTCGGCAGGTGATTGTGGGTAATCCAGCTTACACCACTTATGCTCAAGTGGTGGATGCAGCACTACAACATTGTCAGATCAAGAGGGACTACTAGAAAACTAAGGGGGAGAAGCGCAGTGACAAGGACTCCACCAGTCAGATAGTGGATAAGGGAAATGGTCAGAGTAGCAGCCACAGTGATAGGGGCAGATTTCAGAGGTACCAGCCTTGGAAAAAGCAGAAGGGTAACAATGATACTAGTAAGGAGATGACTTCTCATCAGGGGCAGCAGGGTGGAACACCTCAAATTGGACAGGGTCAGCAACAAGGAAACTTCCAGAGGAGATTTTCAGGTCCTTTCAAAGGACATTGTTATGGTTGTGGGGAGTTTGGGCACTATGCTAAGAGATGTCCCAAGGCTACTCAAGGTCAGCACGACCAGCAGGGTCAGACTGGTCAGCAGGGGAAGAGGCAGCCACCACCATTACCGACACCACATATTCCACGTATTCAGGGTCTGGCGTACCCAGCTTTACCAGCACCCCCATCACCACAGGGGCAGCCGCAACAACAGTTGCATTATGGCAGGGTGTACAACATCATGCCTTATGATCCTCGGGCACCTCAGGTTATTGAGGGTATGTTTCCTATTTATGGTAGACTCGGTCGAGTTCTTTTTTATACTGGTGCATGACATTCTTTTATGTCTCGGTCGTTTGTCTCTTTATTTGGATTATTGACTCAGTCTTGTAGTCAACCCCTCAGTATTTCCATGCCAGTAGGTGTTGATACGATTTTACGGGAGAGTTATGCACTAGTCCCTATTGATATTGGCATGCTTAGATTTCTAGCTGATTTGTTAGTACTTGATATACACTCTTATGATGTGATACTTGGGATGGAATGGTTATCTCACTACCATGCTCAGTTGGACTGTCATGGTAAGACGATAGTTTTTGTGATACCGGGTCAGGAGATGTACTTGATTGCTATGCCTCGTCCACATGGAGGGTCTAGTACACATTTATTTTATATTGATACAGAGACCCAGGAGGAGATCACTATATCCATGGATAGTATTCCCGTAGTATGTGATTTTCAGGATGTGTTTCAGGAGATTCCAGGGTAACCACCGAGTCGTGATATTAACTTTGTTATTGACTTAGCTCTAGGCACCAGGCCTATTGCTAAAGCACCATATAGGATGGCACCGATGGAGATGCGGGAGTTGAAGGAACATATTCAGCAACTTCTTAGCCAGGGTTTTATTTGCAGGAGTACTTCACCCTGGGGAGCACAGGTGTTGTTTGTGAAAAAGAAGGATGGTTCTCTTCGTCTTTGTATCGATTACAGGGAGCTGAATAAAATCACAATTCGCAACAAGTATCCGTTGCCTAGGATTGATGATTTATTTGATTAGTTGAGGGGAGCCACCTACTTCTCGAAGATAGATTTGAGGTCTGGTTATCATCAACTTCGTGTTAGGGAGCAAGATGTACCCAAGACAGCATTTCTCACCAGATATGGGTCGTATGAGTTCCTTGTTATGCCTTTCGGATTGACCAACGCTCCAGCTGTCTTTATGGATCTGATGAATAGAATATTCAGGCCATTTTTAGATCAATTTGTTATTGTATTCATTGATGACATATTGGTCTACTCTTGGTCTAAGGAGGAGCATGCCAGACATCTACAGACAGTGCTACAGACCCTTAAAGAGCACCAGTTGAATGCAAAGTTTGAGAAATGTGCATTCTGGCAGAGAGAAGTTAAGTTTTTGGGTCATGTGGTGTCAGAGAAGGGGATTGCAGTGGACCCAACGAAGGTCTCAGCGGTTCTGGAGTGGGGACAACCTACCTCACCTTCAGAAGTCCGTAGTTTTCTGGGATTGGCAGGTTATTATCGTAGATTCATTCAGGGTTTCTCTAAGATCGCCGGTCCGCTCACCAACTTGACTAGAAAAGATGTGCCATTTGTTTGGGATGATCACTGTCAGACAGCTTTTGATGAACTGAAGACTAAGTTGACTTCTGCACCTGTTCTGGCCACTCCACAGAGTGGGGTTGAGTATCTTGTCTACACCGATGCATCGTTACAGGGTCTGGGTTGTGTGTTGATGCAGGAGGAGAGACCAGTATCTTATGGTTCACGTAAGCAAAAAGCCACATGAGCTTAATTACCCTACCCATGATTTGGAGTTGGCAGCAGTGGTTTTTTCATTGAGGATCTGGAGACATTACCTCTTAGGTGAGGCTTTCAGATTATTCAGTGATCACAAAAGTTTGCAATACCGGTTTACACAGAGGGAGTTGAATATGAGGCTACGCAGATGGCTGGAATTTGTGAAGGACTATCATTTTTACATTCAGTATCATCCAGGGAAGGCTAATGTAGTGGCTGACGCCCTCAGTCGTCGACCCTATGCTAGTCTTTCAGCCTTGTTCGAGACTGAGTGGAATGCGTTGAGGTCAGTTGATGAGTTAGCTGACGCTTTTGCGGCATGTGTTATAGTGACACCTGTCATCATTCGAAGAGTGATTGAGGCCCAACAGGCAGACCAGCAGTGTATAGATAGAGTTGCAGAGTTGGCATCAGGAGAGATTCCCTTTTACTCAGTTGGTTCAGATGGGGGGTTGAGGTACAAGAGTCGATTAGTTATTCCTCCTATCGATGATTTAAGGAGAGATGTGATGAGAGAGGCTCATAACTCTCCATTTGCAGTTCATCCTGGAGGGGATAAGATGTACCAGGATATGAAACGGCAATTTTGGTGGGCTGGTATGAAGAGAGACATAGTTATTTTTGTCTCTAAGTGTAGTATTTGTTAAATGGTTAAAATCGATCACCAGAAACCACCAGGAGCATTACATCCACTTCTAATGCCTGAGTGGAAATGGGAGAGCATTTCTATGGATTTCATTGAGGGGTTACCTACCTCATATCGGAACCATAACTCCATTTGGGTGATAGTTGATAGACTTACAAAGTCTGCCCATTTTCTACCTGTTCGCTCAGATTACACTTCGGAGCAGTTGGCAAAGCTTTACATTGCAGAAATAGTGAAGCTTCATGGGATTCCATTGTCTATTATATCAGATAGAGATCCGAACTTTGTATCTGGGTTTTGGGCGAGCTTTCAGCAGGCTTTGGGTACAGAGTTGCACCTTAGTACAGCTTATCATCCACAAACAGATGGTCAAACTAAGAGGGTTAACCAAATTTTGGAGTATATGCTTCGAGCTTGTGTCCTTGACTTCAAGGGCAATTGGGAGTTCTATTTGCCACTTTCAGAGTTTGCCTATAACAATAGTTATCCAAAGACTATTGGTATGGCACCATTTGAGGCATTGTACGGTCGACCATGTAGATCTCCGGTATGTTGGCTTGAGGCTGGAGAGAACAAATTATTTGGTCTTGAGTTCATCAAGGACACCTCAGAAAAGATTCCTCTTATTCGGGACCGTATGAAGACTGCCCAGAGTAGGCAGAAGAGTTATGCTGATCGGCGGACTCGAGCTTTGGAGTTCAGAGTGGGGGATCAGGTTTTACTCAAGGTGTCTCCTATGAAGGGAGTAATGCGGTTCAGAAAGAAGGGGAAATTGTCACCTCGTTTTGTGGGTCCTTTTATGATTACTGACAGGATTGGACCGGTGGTGTATCGATTAGCACTGCCAGATTTTATGTACAGGGTTCATAATGTATTCCATGTTTCAATGTTGCGTAAATTTTTACGAGATGAGGATGTGTATCAACATATTGATGTGGGAGAAATTGAGTTGGAGCCGGATATGACTTATGTGGAACAACCTTATCGTATTATCGATCGAAAGGAACATGTACTTCGTAAGAAGATCATTCCTCTTGTGCGTGTTCAGTGGAGCCATCACAATGAGGTAGAGGATCAAATTCGGGCAAGGTATCCAGAGTAATTTAGTTCAGGTATGTGGTGAATTCCGGGGACGGAATTCCTTTATTAGGGGGTGAGAATGTAATACCCCATATTTTTATTATTTATATATATTAGGTATATTTAATTTAATTAATTAATTATAAGTTAATTAAATGGGCTATAATATATTTTTGAGTTAATTAGTTGGACTTATTAGCTAATGGGCTATATTATATTTTTGGGCCCATGAGAATTATGTAATATATATATATATATATATATATATATATATATATATATTTATATAAAAAAAAAACCCTAAGTTAATCTCACGTTTCTGTCAGACAAATAGAGGAGAGAACATAATCCCAATCGCGTAGAAGAGAGAAGAGAACATCGATCGGCCTACACTTCGCGTGTGATTTAACCCAACGATCAGACAAGTAGAATGTTTTTCTCTTCTCCTTTGTATCCATAATCATAACATCACCATACTATATTACTTAATTTCTCCCATGTCTACGTGTGTGTATATATATATATATGTTTAATATATTGATAAAATATCTGTCAGTGTGTATATATATATGCCTAATCTATTACCGTGCTTGAAAAAAAAAATACAATAGAAAAAGGGCAGACGTTGGTGACCGTGAGTACGAAGTTTGGGTTAATTACACACATATACGGATTAGTAAGCATGAGTAATTTTAGTGGTTTGTTGATGTATATATATGTGTGGGTAAGTATATGTAAATAATTAAACTTTGGTAGTTGATTTGTGAATTAGGATTTTGAATGAGGAAATCAGAGTATGTACTTCTTATTCGTAAATCCTTAGGTGATTTATAATGTGACTTGTGACTTGTGACTTATGACTTGTTAAATACATACATGGCGAGGGCCACACTTCATGCTTTGGATTATTTATATATAATGCTCCAAGTGATTGATAAACAGGATAATTCTAAATAGGTGTAGGCGAGACAGAATGGAGCAGTGATGAAAATTCTTTCGTAATTAAAATTTGATTCTTCTGTTTGGGGCGATTAAATAAAGTAATAATAATAATAATATTAATAATAACAATAATAATAATAATTCTATTTACGGTGTAATCAAATTAGTGATATATGCATATTGTTTTATTTGTTTATGTATATATATTCTTTATTTTCTGTGAATTGTGGAATGGAAGGAGCCACGATGGACTGACTATTAATGCAGTCTCATCTGTACCATGACATGGAGTTCGGGTACGTGGTTATGGTTCGGCATGGGTTAGTTGTCTATGAACTTGTGGTTTAGTTATTGTATTAATTTATTTGCTTTGCCTATTGATTTGTGATTTGATTTGTTTTTTATTGCGCTGTATTTTTATTCTTGTTTATTAACTTATTATTTAATTATGATTGCACCTTATTTATTATGCCTATATTCTGGAGGATATATATTTAAGTGTGGTACTTATAGGAATTATAATATTACTCTTATATTTGTAATGGGTAGGTGATGGGATTATTGGTACTCTGTTTGGGATCATGTAGAGTCTACTCTGCTCGTGGGTCTGACCCACCGTTGTTGTTTCAGGTTCTCAGCAGTTTCAGCCACAGGGTTGAGGTCTCTTATCATTTATTCGCGAGTTCTCCCATTTTGACTTCAGTTCAGTGTAGGGACTCAATTTAGTTACATTTTTTTTTATTAAGGTTTAGGGGTCCATAGATATGGATTCCCGAGTTGTTCCCTTTGGGATTTTTGATTTCTGAATTTATTTATTCATGAGAATTAAACTTTTGACACTCTGTTATTCATTAAATATATATTTTCCTTCCGTGCTTGTTTATTATTGAGTGTTGATGCACCTTAGTTTTCGGTATAGACATGGCCAACCTATGCATGAAAATTAGGGGGTGTCACAAAAAGTGTTTCAAGTGGTAAATGGTTGTTAGCCATGTGCCTTGAAAATCTCTTTTCCTGTATATTCTGGTAAAGTTGGTGAACTTTGGACATGGTTTGTCCCGTTCTTGAGACTCGAGGTCAATTCTGAGATCTAGATATGTTTTAGAGTTGATTGTTTCAGATTCCTCCTAGTTGTTCCGAGGAACACTTGAATCCCGGTGTTGGTTTGGTAACCTTTGAGGATTTGTTTATAAGTTCCTATATTAAGTTGAAGATCTTAGAACCTGTTTCGAAATAAGTTTGAATGTGACTTTGAGGTGATATTCAGTTGAACCTTAGTAGTTCTTTTCCCCGTGTTATTGTTTCTTGGGTTTTAACCCAAACATGTGTTTCTAAGGTTTCATTCCTTAAGGTAAGAAATATGATCATTCGTGGTTGTCTGTGGATCTTCTTGGATGAGACAAGTGAGATTAAGTTAAGCACACATAGTGCCATTCCTAGTGTTTGGTTGGGTTTGGAGGCATTGGAACCAAATTTGATTTGACCAGGCCCTAACTTTTTCTTAAAAACCGGTTGAATCCTTCGGGGTTCAACATTTTTCTTTAAAAACTCGAGGGCCATGACATCTGTTTGGGATTAAATGACTCCAGTAACCCCTTCTTGCGCCTCGATGGGCAATATGAGTTAGAGGTGACCTTGTTGATCTGTACTTTTTTTTAGTGCCTCGATAGGCAGGGTGAGTTAGAGATAGTTTGGTTGGTTACCGAATCCAGTGTGGTGATTATATATTTCCTTCTGTATTTCTTTGGGGTGAATGTGTTAGTCACTAATTAACCCTAGAGGGGGGGGGGGGGGGGGGTGAATAGGGTGTTCAAAAATTAGGTCTAATTCTTTTCGAGATTAGAACACTCTCAAATAAAAACTATATCACAATAAGTAAGTGAATGATTTAATTTGAACTTCTCTAACTATTAATTTCAAGACAAGATATCATACAAGATATTCAAGCAATTATGGCATGCAAAATAATTAAGTAAAGAGAAAGAGATAGAGAGATTTGACACCGTGATTTTTTCGAGGTTCGGTAACTCCTACTCCTCGGCTCAAGAACCCCTTCTTGAGACTTTTCCCGATCCTTTCACTATGGCCCTTCCTTCACAGGTGGAATGGAAAACCTTTACAACACAAGCCTCTCGAGCTTGTCTCTCAATCAAGAGAACAACCCTCTCTTGAACAATCGGTGGACTTCACTTGTCCGAGATTACAAATTCGTATGTAATCAATAAAATCACTCAAGAACAAAAACACTCAAAACCCAAAGGTGTTTATGGAAGATAAATCAATATAAGCTCAAGTGTTTTTGGTGATTTTACAATAGCTCTAGAAATGTATTCTCAAAGGGTATGATCAATGAATGATATTTGGAGAATAAGAAGAGATACTAGAGGTTTTGATTTTCAAAGAAACTTGGAGAAAATCAGATTTTCAAAGCTTGGTTTCAATGGCTTTTGTAGAGAAAATTTATGCAGAATTTTTGATAGCTTTGTTTCTTCTTGTATTTCAATCTCTTGAACTTCAATATACACATCTCATTCTATATATAGCATAGCATTAGGGTTTTGAAGAATGATTATAGTATTTGAAAGATAACAGCCGTTTGAATACCATTGAATAAAGTCCACAAAACATGGGAAATGTTTTCTGAAGAATCTGCAGGTTTTGAGGATCTTCTAGTCGACTACTTCTCTGTTGTAGTCGACTACAATGGACCATCTAGTCGACTAGATTGAGTTCTAGTCGACTACTTTGGACCATCTAGTCGACTAGAATGAGTTCTAGTCGACTACATGAAGTAGTCTAGTCGACTCAAGCTCTTTTCAGTCGACTCTTTTGATGTGGATAAAAAACCTATAGCTACTGATTGTTTTAGTCGACTAGTAGAAAATACACAGGCTCATTTTAGTCGACTCAAACATGAAAAACTTTTAATAAAAATATTTTTCTTTCCGTTTAAGTTCGGTAAAGCGTTTTTCATTTCATTTGAATTTGGTTCATTTTATACTTGAGCTTATACGATAAAATCGACGCATAAAATTACCTTGTTACAATGATCGCTTCCCGACCTATCTACCCCAAGTCTTGAGTCTTCGACTTTCGCCTTTGCCGTTGATTTTCCATTTGCGCTTCAATTTCTTTTACGGCTTTTCGCTTTAATTCAAGCTTTCTTTCCGAACTTGTTTTCCGAGTCGTTTTCTTTCCGAGTTTGTTTTCCGAGTCGTTCACCTGTCTTTTGCTGAAAACTTAAGCTCGAAAATTCATTAGTATCAAACACTCTTCAATGGTTTGTTATCATCAATTTTGGAATTGTTTGCCGAAAATGAATTTCAAAGCCAACAGAATGGATTAGTTCATGAAATATTGTAAACAAAAAGGACTGTATTGAGGATACCATTGGACTGTATTGAGGATAGAAATTGTGAGAGTGAGACTCTCCAGGTATGATTTGATAGAGGTGATATGTAAGAATTATGAATTAATTGTGGACATGATTATGGTTTTTTTTCTCTTCTGGTAGTCCTAGTGAGTGATCTTACCTCCTAGGAATCTTGAGTGGCGTGCTCGGTGCACGGTATAATGGATAGTTAGTTATGGTTATATCTCTAGACGAGAGTAGGTATTCGACTGGGTGCCGTTATACACCAGGTGCTAGGATTAGCTGTTTGCGGGACTTTATGTATATATATATGTGTATATATATGTTGATTCAACATGCGTATATACGAGTGGTGGATATATCTTATGATCTGTGATGTTTTACAACTCTTGAGTAGTTTCGAGATTAGTTGTGAGGTTATGGTTGGGTGTCTCGGACTGGCAGGGGTGCCATGGGAGACGATAGCTTGACCTTGGATAGATGCATGCACACGGGATGGTTAGCATTTTCTAGACGTCTATGAGTGTGATGTTTTGATATTATGGTGAGCACGTGGTTTTTTGCTCACCCCCCACACATAACATTTTCAGGTTTGCAGGTGGACGCAGCACGGCGCGTACAGCGGCGATGGTACGGGTGACTTGGGACGTTTTCAGTAGTTTATTCCTTTATTCGTTGATATCCTTGTGTATATTCATTGTTCTCTTGGGAGCCAGGTTGTTGGCATATCCCCTTGTGTTGTATCCTTTATTGTATGTATTTATTATTTTAGGGTGCCATTGTATCTGTTTGGCACTACCATCAAGTTTTATGTATTCTGATTTGAGCTTGGTGGCTCAGTCAGTACTTGTTGTTTTGGGGTGCCTTTATACCTTTTCGGGATCGCCATATGATTTTCTTTATAATTTTATTTGAGCATTTGGGGCTCTATTGATTTTAGAGGGGTTTTGGAGAGGTATTGGTATTCTTTTCCATTACCTCGGCCCTAGTAGGTTTCTGAAATATTGGGTTGCGTGCCATTGCTTTTATTCTTGTTATTATGGGCAGGTTGTTCTGTTGTGTGGAATTTGGGTTGTGCGGATGTTCCATTTACAAACGGAACTCTGCCGGATTTTTGTTAGAATTCTTTACTGAGTTTCTTTCACTCTGGTGACATGGAATACTTCATTTTCATTCATATTCCATGTATTTCGATGTCATTATTAATCTTGGTTGTTGTTTTCGATGACGTCATACCTCGGGATTCGCTGATTCTCCAGATTGGAGTTTTAGGAATAACGGGGCATGACAGATTTCCTTATGTTGTATCTTCAGTCCTTGTATTTATTATTTTGGGGTGCCATTGTATCTATTCGGCACTACCATTGAGTTTTATGTATTCTTATTTGAGCTTGGTGGCTCAGTCGGTATTTGTTGTTTCGGGGTGCCTTTATACCTTTTCGGCATCGCCATGTGGTTTTCTTTATAATTTCATTTGAGCATTTGGGGCTCTATTGATTTTAGAGGGGTTATGTAGAGGTATTGGTGTTTTTTTTCCACTACCTCGGCCCTAATAGGTTTCTTGAATGTTGGGCTGCGTGCCATTGATTATATTTATGTTATTATGGGCAGGTTCTTTTGTTGTGTTGTTTTTGGGTTGTCCGGATGTTCCATTTACAAACGGAACTCTGCCGGATTTTCGTTAGAATTATCTACTGAGTTTTTATAACACAGGTGACATAGAATACTTCATTTTCATTCTTATTCCATTTATTTTCTTGTTATCGTTGATTCTATCGGTCGTTTTTTGTGACGTCATACCTCGGGATTCGTTGATGCTCCTGAGTGGAGTCTCAGGAATAACGGGGTGTGACACAACTGGCTTTGCCTTTCTCTCGTCTAGTTTTGCTCAGAGATGGTTGACTCTCTTCTTCATAGTCAAGTCCACGACTAGCGACAAACACCTCGAACTGAACCGAGTTAACCTGTCTGAACTCTGAAGAGATTCCATTTTCTCTCCCTGTGCTTCCATTCCATGGAATCATTACCGAGGCATTACATTTCTTCCTCAGACTATTGAACTTTTCTGGCTTCACTTTTCTACTTTTGTAGTCTTTCACGGATAGACGAGTTTTGTATTTCTGAACTTCGCCTTTTCCACTTCTCGTCTTATGGACACACTTCAACCCAGTCAACTTATGATCTTCTGGTGGACTACACTGCTTCTTCTCTATGGTAAACATTTCTTCATCCATATATGTCTTCCATTTCTTCTCTTGAATGACTTCGGTGAAGCTAACCGGATCTTCTTCTGACTTTTTCTTGGTCCAGTATCTTTCACCCGGATCCACATCTGTCTTCTTTCTGGTCCAGTATCTTTCACTCGGATCCAGTTCTGAGTTCTTTCTGTCAGGTACGGGAGCAATTTGTGTCACTCTTGGTGGCACTGCTTCAACCTCATCTCGTGGCACTGTTGGTGACACTTCTTCTTCAATCACGAGCTCTTTGAGCTCTGTTTCTTCTTCAAATATCCAGTTAACAGGATTCTCATATTGAGCCATCAATACCATTCCGTTTAGCTAATTTGTGTCTTTCTCTGCAAAGTACACATGTTCGTCATTTTCATCCTCTTCATTCTCATATTCTTCTGTTAGCTCTCTTCTGCATTCATGGGTATAGTGGTCGTATTTGTTGTAGTTGTAACATTTCACTTTTTTTCCCATCTTCACCTGTGATTGCATCTTCTCGTCCTTGATAGCCACGATTTCTACCTCGACCTCTTTGTGAATTTCCCTATCTCTCTTCTCTGGCTGAGAACTTTGATTGCAGGACTTGTTCGTCCTCTCGGATGCTTGAGGTATTCTTCTTATTGATTCGTTGTTCATGGATTTCTAGTGTGGCTTGTAACTCGTCAACGGTCATGCCATCCAGATTCTTCGATTCTTCAATGGCTACAACCGCGTACTCAAATTTCGAATTGAGCGATCTCATTATCTTTTCGAGCACACGTACATTTTCTTTCTTTTCTCCACATCCTTGGATCTGATTCACAATAGTCAATATTCTGGTAAAGTACTCAGAAATTGACTCACTTTCCTTCATCTGCAGCAATTCAAATTTCCCCCTTAGACCTTGAAGTCTAATTTTGATCGTCTTTTTAATTCCTCGATTTGCTTTACGAAGAATTTTCTATGCTTGCTTGGCGGTGTTGACGGCGGAGATCTTCTCAAAACTTGTTTCATCTACACTCTAATAAAGCAAATATAACGCATTCTTGTCATTTCGTCTTTCTTCTTTAAGCTCGGCTTGTTGGGCCTGGCTTAGATTCTCTACTTCTTCGGGTTCATCATACCCGGTATCGATCACATCCCACAAATATTATGAGGCTAGAAGGACTCTCATCATGATACACCACTTCTCGTAGTTATCTTTGTTCAGTCGTGGAAGCTGGGGCTGGAAGAAATTGTTGGAGGACGCCATTGGTTTTGCTTAAGCACTTGAGGTGCTTATTTCTGAAAAATAGGTGTTGAATCTAGTCAATCCGATCACATGGTTGCGTCCGGAGTGTTCCGTTTAGTCAAGAACGACTCTTCGTTTGCTCAAATCGGAATAAAAATGAGCCCAGAACGGATAAAATACCAATTAGGGGCAATTATGTAATTTCCAGAAAATTTGTTGACCTGGCACTGATGACGTGGCAAGCTGACTTGGGAGGTGAGATGTGTCAACCTCTGATGGGGCCACGTGTCGGCTTCTAATTCGGCCACGTGTCAACTGATGGTTGGTGCCACGTGCCTGATGATATCACTGATGAAGTGGGCGCATAGGCGCGTGGTTGCGAGTGGGCTTTACTCGCCGATCTTCAAGTGGCGCGTGTGGGCGCGTGAGGTGGTGGTTTTGCCTGATTTCTTCGTGGTTACGTTCTTTCTGGAACGGAGAAGTTAGATATGTGTTCAAAATTGTGTTTTGAACACCTATGATTCACGAATAGGCTATGAAAAGTTCGGCTCTGTTTCATTTTTTCACTTCCGGGCTTGCTCAAGCTTCACCAAGCTCTGATACCATGTTGAAAATCACTTGAGATGATTTACAGACCCAAGATCAACACAATGAATGAAAAATACAAATCTTTCTCTCGTTTTTCCTTTCTCACACATCTATTCTCTATGCTTCTAGCTTCTACTTCTACACTACACAACACATCTCTATATATAGAAATCAAACATATAAACTGACAAAACACCTATGACATTGTGTGCATGCATGTGGAGTTGTCAAGTTTTTCTTTCAACAAATAATGCAATGCATTGGATTTGTCAGAATTGGGGGAGAAACCAGTCGCAGCAGGCGTTTATGATTGTTGCTTTTGATTTGGTGGAAGAGAGATTTAGGGAGATCCCTATGGGGAGCTTGCGGTGCTGGGAGGATGGCTTTGTGTGATTTGTGGTCACGAAATTTTGGTGATGAAAGAATATGGCTCGAAGAATTCGTGGACTAAGATTGAGATTGACATTCCGTTTACTGAAAAAGACAAGTTGGTTCCTTTGTTGATGAAGAAAGTGGAAATTCTGTTTTTGGCGAACTTAAAAAGTATGGTTTTATACAACATGAGGGAGAGAACACATAGAAAACTTGGATTTCAGGAACTCCGGCATGGGCATATATTTATTCTTCAGCAAGAAGTCTTTGTGGATAGCCTCATATCGCCATCATTGAAGTGTGAACCGGAGCCAGAATTACCGACAGATGAAGTTTCGATGAAGGATCCTTAGTACAGAGGTAAATCATATAGTAAGTGGTAGTTTTTGGCTTCCGCTTTATACCCTAATTCATGCAAGACATAATGGTTTATTACAATAGGATTGAAAGTTGATTGCTATAGAGGAGCTTTTGTGAAGCTGTGGTGGGATAAACATGCACTTTTAGGTCAGATCGAAGTATGATTACTCAGTATTTACTTGCCTATATGTTAATTCAATCTATCAATCTCAGAGAATGCATTGGTTGTTGATTATTTAGATATGACTCATTAATCTTGTATCTACTCTGCTATTTGATGATTATATTACAAATATTTTGAAAAATCATTATTATAACTTTAGTGGTTCATCAAAGTTGAAGTAGTCTGACTCAATGAGTTTAAGTTGTTTAACCATAACCTTGTATTGCACTTTATACATTCCAACACAAAAACGTTTTATAGCAAAAAAATATAATGCTGTCATCAAATTACAGCAAGTTTTAACAAATGTCACTATGTAAATGCTGTAGTGAAAATTCTGACCATTGACCCCCAACTCTCTATCTATCACATTCTGAGGGAACAATTTTATTTTTCTTTTCTTCAGCTGCGCTCACTTTCTCCCTCCTCTTCATCACTTTCTAAGTTTCCAAACACACTTCTCTCATTCTCATACGCAATATTTAATGTATTTCTCTTCCAAAACTAAATTGAACCCTAGAAAACTTGAAAAACCAAGCTGGTGAGTTCATAATCCAACTTTTTTCATTTGATTTTGGAGATCGGTAAGATCAATTAATTACCCATTTTTTAGGTAATCAACAATTCTCTCACTTCTTCACCAATTCTGAACTCTTCACTGTATCTGCAATGAGTCTTAGCCAGGGTATTCATTTCACTTTCATTCCAGTTTTCAAAAGAAATTGAATCCTTAACATTATTTGCATTTTCGCTTTCTTATCATTCGATTCTGGTTGTTTTTGTTTGAGTTTTTGCTGATTGTGGTGTTATTTTGTTTGGATTGAGCTTTTAGAAATTTGTGATCTATATCTATTTTGGAGCTAATAATATTGTATATACGTGTATATATATATATGCACACTCGCATATATATAAATATATATGTGTGTATATATATGTGCTTACCTATATATACATATATAAGCATTGGTACCGTAGTCACAGCTTTATTTCAGCTACTGTTTGTTGCTGTTGATTCAAGTCTTCAACATTTGTAGCTGGTAATCGACTTTTGCATATCAGATGTTTGTGTTTCTGAATCTCTGGTTCCTGTGTATGTCATTTGAAATCATTGAAATCATCTATATATTTTTGTTTTCGCTTAGTGGTTTGTTTGTTCGATGAGAAATTTGTTTAAGATCTAATGATCTAATTGTGAAAAACTATAAAATTTGTGATTAATTAGTTGTGACTCATGTTTAAAAGTTTTATTGTATTTTTTTCCCTTCTTTGAATCGCTTCAAGAAACCTACTCTATTTGGGGCGATGGAAATCGTGAGGTGTTTCGCATTAGGCATAGGCGCATAGATATATTATTAGAAATATTTTAGACTTTAGTAATGTTTTATTACTTTAGAGTATTTTAGTACTTTTACTATTCGTATTTAGTTGTCATTTTGATTAGATTAGATATTATTTTTATTTAGGGTTTTAGTTACCTATAAAAAGCCTTATGTAATAGACGTCATTAGTTTGGAAGAATATTGATATATCATTTATTTCTCTGCTTCTTCTTGTTCTTTTTCTCTCTTCTTCTTCTTGCTTTCTCACCCCATATTCTATCTCTCTATTTTCTCTTTCTCTCTTCTACCTTCTCTCTCTTTTATTTATGTTACTGTGTTCTACATCAGGGACTTTGGTTCAAATGAATGAATGAATGATATACGCACATATGTATATTTGCAAACCCTATAGATTATCGACCTATGTGCATCTTCATGCATCCCAACTGTTTGACAGAATGCCAGAATTGAAGTATGACGTTTCACCTCGGTATTTCGCTGTAGCTTTCATTACAATACATATGAAGGGCTTAAATCAACTTCTGCGTCCCACAAATGCTTGTCTTACTCACAGTGATAATTTCATGTCTCTTTCTTTCAATCAATTGTTGAATATTATACCTTTATATTTATCTTCTGCCAATTCAACCTTCCAATTATATACCTTCATTGTTTTATATTATCTATGTGGCTAGGCTTATAATCAGAACAGGTTTTACAGCAAGAACTTGTAGGGGCATTGGTTAGGTCTCTGTGTTAAAATGCTAAAACCTGCCAGAAATTTTTGCGTATGAAACGAGACCATAAGTTCTATGCCTAATTGGGCAAATGTAACATTAACCCTGATGTGAGCTCACAATTTGATTTATCTACTTGCAGTTAACACCATTTGAACTCTAGCATGTCTGATGGGTGTTCCATCACGGACATGGCCGACATTTTGTGAGGTCTTTCAATTTAAACCTATACTAGCTACAACCCAAATTCATTTTGGATGACTTCTCCTTAGTAGTTATTGATCATCTGAAATGCTTGTGCGGAGGCATGGTCTTAAACTTCAATATTTTTTTTTCTTGTTCCTTTGAAGTCCATGAATGCAAATAGTGTACCTCTATTGCGTATAACCATTGCTGTGTCATTGACTCATTGTTGTGTCTTGATGTCAAATGCAGCAGCAAGCTTATCAATATATAGTGGTCCTCGACTGTAGTGACTTTCGTTCTGTAGTAATGTGTATGTCATACACAAACTATATGACAATTATTAAGAGTTCTGTTTAACTCGACATAAGAATTTTACCTAATATTTTTATCAGTTGATCACATTCGTTTGCTCTTGGTCTAGTGTATTAGATCCTTATTCATCTGGTAGTATAACAAGTTCATGCTCTTAATTTGGAGTAAAAGAAGCAATCATGGCTGATGGTAGTATTTGTTATTTCTTGATCTCTCCATTGCTACTAAAAGTAAGTAATATGAAAATGAAACGTACAAAATGGCGTCGTTTAGGTGGAAAGAGGCTGGTGCCAACTGGTGATTTAACATTCATGTTGAGTGTCATCCTACGGTAATGTTCACCAAATAGAAGGCAGTAGTGTGTAATTATTCATCGGCATTTTAATTTACCTTAACATCTAATCACACTGAGTATCAGTTTAACCAATTTCTTTATTATATTTTGTAGTAAGAAGTGATTATTATTGCCTTAGTCTAGAATCTTTACCACAAGAGTGTTATCTGTTAGATGTCATTTTCTTGTAGTTACTTAAATCTTCCTTTCTTCAATACTCTTATTGCAGAACTCCAACTTACATGGTTTCTTCTGGTTTAGGATTTTTAATATTTACTTATTAATATGTGTTGGATGAATTTTTATATATATATATTTTTATTTTCTTCAATTGATATCAAGATGTTACACGGTTGATCTGAAATTCTTTTATTTGGATAATTATTTTGAGATTTTAATTTAATTATTTTTTCCCTTTTCAGGTTAGCCTTAGTGAATTCTGATGGAGTGTGCAGTGTAGATAGTCTGGTATCACCCTTAATGAAGAAAAACGAATGAAATTGAGGATATTGATGATATTGAAGGTGATGGGAAGAAACCTTGTCTGGGTAACATCTCCATATATCTTCCTATTCCATGTTGCAGACAAGTACCATTGTTGTTTGAAATAGTCTTGCTTCCAGCACTTAGGTTGCGTTTGGTAACGGTGCGGTGCGGTGTTAGTTTTTGGTTTTGGTTGGGTTGGATTTGATTTGGTGTGGTTTTATTTTGATTCCAAACTATGTTTGGTGCAGATGGTTTTAGTGTGAGAAAAAGTGATGCTAAAAAACCAAACCATGTTTGGTAGAGTTGGTATGGGTTGAAATTCTGAAACCAAACCATGTTTGGTAACTTGGAATGCTTTCACATTTTATTTATAAATATTAAAATTTATAATATTAAAATATATTTAATATTAATATATTAATATATATTAATATTAATATATTAATTTTTAGGAAAGATAATAAAACTATAATATTAAAATATATTAAATTTCCAAATATATATTTTAATATTAAAATATTAATAATATATTAATATTAATATATTAATTTTTAGGAAAGATAATAAAATTATAATATTAAAATAACTTCCAAAAATATATTTTAATATTAATATATTAAAATATATTAATATATTAATTTTTAGGAAAGATAATAAAACTATAATATTAAAATAACTTCCAAAAATATTTTTTAATATTAATATATTATAATATATTAATATTAATATATTATAATATATTAATATTATAATATTAATATATATTAATATTAATATATTTTAATACATATTAATATTAATATATTAATATATTAATTTTTAGGAAAGATAATAAAACTATAATATTAAAATATATTAAATTTTCAAAAATATATTTTAATATTAATATATTAATATTAATATATTTCCATATATATTTTAATATTAATATAATTTCCAAAAATATATTTTAATATTAATATAAATATATTAATATGGTGTAACTATTTGGTTTTGGTTTTGGTTTTGGGTGAGATTGTGCAACCATTTAGTTTTGGTTTTGGTTGCTATAGTACCGCACCACCAAAAACCATCTCATTAGATGGTTCCAAAATCAGGGGTTGGTACCACCATTTGGTACCATTGGTTTGGTACTGTTGAACCAACACCAATCCTAACAAACATGGGTTGGTACCATCATTTCGTACCAAAACCAGTTACAAAACAGGGCATTAATGTTGTTTCGAGCGCATTTGTGAGTCGGGAGATACACACACTAAACCTTAGTTGTTAGAATCGCGATCCTAGGTAGGATCGTTAGGAGATATGTAGGATTGGGATCGTAGAATTATAAGTAGGATCGTAAGATTCTATCACATTGTTATAAAAAATATTTAAATTAATTTCTTAATCAATGGTATATCTATAATAAAACAAAAATATACTCAAAACATCAAGTGTAATAAAAAAACATAATCCTAAGGTCGATTTTAAAAATATTACAAAGACTATGCATATGAGTTTAATTACATTCTCTTATTAGTAATAAAATTATTAATTAATGTCAACAAATAACCAAGATAATACGAGTTACAACTTTTAAAGTAAATTTTGTGAATCATTACACAAATAATATACTTAAATTTTCTATTGCATTATTATTTTTAAATAGATTTTGTGTATTATTACATAATTAATATCAAGGCTTAATTTTTTTAATTTTTTCAATTAAAGATTTATTGCTAGACTTTAACTATTATTATTTTTTAATCATTTTAAACATAATAACTAATTGTATAATAATAATTAAGTCCCATTTTTTCATTTTTAGTAATTACATAAATTTGGCCTATTATATAGTAGTATCTATATTTCTTTCGTCTATGTCTTTTAAAATACATATTAGAGTTACACTCAATTAATGAATATTAATTAAATTTTAAATTTTTTTTTTAAAAAATAGAAATATTCCTTACATCTCACACTTTTAGAATAGTAGTCACGTGCATAATTAAATAGATAAAATAAAAAATCATGATATTAAATATATACATAATTTGGTAAAAAATGAAAAAAAGTCACGTTAAAATTGCACGTGAGGGAAGAATCATAATTAAAAGTTAAAAGTTATATATATATTGTATCTAAAATACTACAAAAGTGCATGAATAAAATAGTTTACAAATTTCTTATCCATGAGTGGATTTATACATCTATATATCCACTAATGGATAAGAAATTTGTAATCCATGTTTTACCAAACTTTTATTTTTTTTCATTTGTTTTATATTTTAAAACAAATGAAAAAAATAGAAATAATTAAAATACGTTACATTTTTATAACTGAGTATAGCTATAGATTAGAGATAATAAATATACAAATAAGTTTAGACCGGTTATTAGTTTTTATTAGATAACGGGTTTTTATTAGACTATTGTTGTCACACCCCATTATTCCTGAGACTCCAATCAGGAGAATCAGTGAATCCCGGGGTATGACGTCACAGAAAACGACAACCAAGATTTACAATAACATCGAAATACATGGAATATGAATGAATACAAGGTATCTCATGTCACCTGAGTGATAGAAACTCAGTAAAGAATTCTAACAAAAATTCGGCAGAGTTCCGTTTGTAATTGGAATATCCGGACAACTCAAAAACAACACAACACAGGAACCTGCCCATAATAACAGAAATAGAAACAGTGGCACGTAGCCCAACATTCCAGAAACCTAGTAGGGTCGAGGTAATGGAAAAGAACACCAATACCTCTCCAAACCCCTTTAAAATCAATAGAGCCACAAATGCTCAAATGAAAATAGAAAGAAAACCACTTGGCGATGCCAAAGAGGTATAAAGGCACCCCAAAACAACAAATACCGACTAAGCCATCAAGCTCGAATAAAAATACATAAAACTCAATGGTAGTGCCGAACAGATACAATGGCACCCCAAAAATAATAGATACACAGAATAAAGATACAACAAGGGAATCTGTCAACAGCCTGGCTCCCAAGAGAATAAAAGAATACATAAATATGACTACGGAAGGAGTAATAGAACTACCGTCCCAAATCACCCGTATCGTCGCTGCCGAGCATAAGCCGTGTTGCGTCCACTTGCAAACCTGCAACCTGTGTGGGGGTGAGCACAACCTCGGGGGCTCACCAAAAATATCAAAACATCACACTCATAGCCGTCTAGAAAACACTAACCATCCCGTGTGCATGCATCTATCCTAAGTCGGTCAGTTGTCTCAAGTGGCACCCACGCCAAACAGAGACCCCAAAATAATCTCATCTACAACCTCAAATCTACTACGGATATCATAAGAATAACAGATCAACAAAAACATATAAACAACACACATATATATATCATCATGTATATAACTAAGTCTGTCACCTAGGCCTATAAACAACCAATCCGAACTCCACTCTCATCTAGCGATACAACCAGACTAAGTATCTATCATACCGTGCACCTAGCACGCTGCTCAAGGTTCCTAGGAGGTAAATAGGTCACTCACTAGGAATGCCGAAAAGAAATAACTAAAATCACGCCCACAACTAAACCACAACGCCTATACAACACTGCTATCCAATCATTCCTAGAGGGTCTCACTTTCATAATCATAACCTCAAACCTGTCATCTCATCCACAATAATTAGTGAAATAATCAGATCACTTAAAAGATCTTTTCTCAAGGACCTCCTATTATAAAGAGAATTTATAAAATCAACTAGTGATAATATGGTAGGTTCACACTGCTACCATCTATTCCTCGAGAGTAACCTAAGTGGACAAACATTATCCTTAGATCAGATTCAACAATCTCAAGTAAATCTCCAATTCATACAGCCTCCTGAGGCACAAGAAAGGGTTACCGGGGTCATTTAGTCCCAAACAGATGCCGAGGTCCTCGGATTTTTTTAGAAAAAAAAAACATTGAACCCCGAATGATTCAACCGGTTTTTTAAAAAAAGTTAGGACCTGGTCAAATCTGTTTAGTTCTAATGCCTCCGAATCCACCCAAGGTACTACGAATCGCACTACGTGTGCATAAACCTGTATCATGTCTCTTACCCGAGACTAAGTCAAGGAAACTATAAAAACAAAGTGTGCCTCATGTATGCACTAAAAAGAAATCAATTATATACCACCAATATCACCATAAGATCTCCATAACACTATAAGATCACAATATCTCTATACCACAAACAAATTATCAATACCATCCTCAAACATTGCCAGTCTGTCTCGAAATTACAATCAAACGTCCATTCGGGAGTATGACAATTCAAACCATAATGGGTACCTCAATTTACATTCAATGGATCCTTATGACACAGGACAGTCCAGAGAAAGGGAAGGATACTAACCTATCATACCAGGTTAGACCTCAAATCAACTAGAGTAGTATACCGACCACTCCATAACCTCATACACAGACCAATGCTCAAGGGCCTACCTGGCCGAACATTACAAATTCAACTAAGTCCCTGTAAAACGTTAATCAACGCAACTAGACACCCAACTCGGGGGAGGGGCAGTTAATCACCAAAATCTCTTTTTATTTATATCCACACTTAACCCAACGAAATCTCAGTACATCACTATCCAACTCAACTAGAGTCCAACTCAAAGGGAACAATTTCACCCCAAAGCCTATTTCCACATATAATCAAGTAATCACCATAGAACACATGCCAATCGTGGCTCCACAAATCTAGGTTTTAATATTTTTACATTATTAGTTTTCCTTTCTTTTAACTTTTAAAAGCTTTAACTTTTATTCACATTGAGTTAATTTCCATCATTTCTAATAAGTTTACAATTACCATCAGTTCAATAATAGCAAATATCAACTATGTAAAAGATCATATAAATAAATGGATGCTCAATGTGAATAATATGCAAGGACAATGCCAACGACACCTTATCTAACATGGGACCACTGGGTATAATGTCGCCAAAGTAACACAACCACGAGGATCATATCGACTCGTGAAACAGAACAAACCGTGTTCGGATCAAGTCCTCCCACGCCTCCCTGATTCCCGGATTACTAGTCCGCCGGTAGCGAGAGACACCGCCTGGCCAGTTGTTGCGACGACCCGGAAGACTCACTTAAACCAATACGAACGAGACATGAAACCACACCTAATGCAATATCAATGCTCATGGTGTATGAAATATGTATAACATGCCTTAACAGTGAGTCACAAATCATAATATAACATTCATCAATATACAATTAATCCACAATATACAATTATTTCCATTTTTAAAAGCATGCTTTATAATTTAATTATAATAACAAATCACATCAATTTATTTCAATGTCATCCGGGTTCTCAATTTCCCGACAATAATAAATCCTTATGAGCCCTCATGCTTCTAATTTAATTTACAGTAATTGTTTTTAAATCAGTCCACCTCAGGGACAATTTAAATTCGTAATATAACTTCATTATATTTTACGAGAAACATAAACTAAAGAGGAAACTAAAACCGTCTCTACGTTCTCATGTCCCTCGTTCTCGTAAATCCCCGAACTTAATTTTTAATCTCAATAAAATATAAATAACATAAGGAAAATTTATTACTCGGATCTACGTCCACATACCCTTCCTATAAACCTCTTTCGAGCTTAAGGGGGTACTAAACCGCCTATCTCGATTTAATTTAAGTAGATTTATAATTATTCTAAATCCTCCGAGAAATAATTTATTCAAGTCCTCAAGGGAATTAATTTATTTAATTTCTCCACAAGAAATCCCAACTCCGACATCCTTTAATCCATTTATGGGTATTTTATAAATTTTATAAAATCCCTAAATTTCTGTCTATCGATAGGAATTTAATTTCATAATTCTAGTTATTCATAAACATACAACACAATTAATTAGCGTTTTCTACACACTATTAGTGAGTGTCAGATATGCACATATATATAAAAATATATATAAATTCCCACCTAATTTACTCGCTTACAAACAGTCTTGCCGTGAACAATACCGGCCGTGAATAGTGCTCGCCGCACAAAGTTGTCCGAAAATTAATTTGAATATGTCGAAACGACCGCCTTACCGTCCTATTCAATATAGTTGAAACTCGTTAGCAATCGATAAATAAATCGGAACAAATCTACGAAAAATCAAAACCGAAAATATGAAATTCCCGGTAAACCGCTCAACGGTTTCACACCAATTTCGGATATAACGTACACAGTACCGAGGCCGAGCTATCCTCCGAAAATCAGCCCGAACCGAGCCCAACTCGCCACTGAGTCAACCCGACTCAGTCTGGCCAAACACGGGACTAGTCGACCTCCATAACTCCCGATCAACACCACTTCCGGCGACCCACGCCGCCGCGAACCACCAGCTCATCATCACCGAAAACCACCGCAGCTTCCATCTCAAACGAGCTCCACCAGCAAACCCTCATCAGTCCCTAACCGAATCGCACCGCTACAGCCACGACCACCAAGAACCGACTCAACTCCTCTGCACCCAGCCGCCGCTCCTAGTCATCACCTGGGCCGCCGCTCCTCACTGGCGACACCCAGCACCACCTGGTCGCAAGTTCAGCTGCGACCCAGCCATTTGTTTTCGGTTCTCTCTCTCTCTCTCTCAATCCGATCCATGGTGAAGACAAAAGAATGGTAAGTCTGTGATGAAGGAGAGAGATGGATAAAGAACGAGAAGGTTCGGGTAATTATCTCTCAACCACACACAGATATATCTATATATTTATCTATATAATTAAATATATAAAAATACCCATTTAATACCCATATATACATATATTCCCAATTAATAATATATACATACGAACAATAAATCCCAAAAATATATCGGGAACCCCGAAATAATATTACACTTGCCCGAAAAATAAATGGAACGCCCAAATAATTAATATAACTGAAATAAATAATCTAAGGTATGAAACCCATATATATATAATTATAATTAAATTCGTATAAATAAAATAAGTCCCATAAAATATACTGGGGACACCCAAATAATTCCACGGGAGCCCATAAAAATTCACCGGACTCCAAATAAATAATATAGGCCCAAATAAAAACTCTGGGGCACAAAAAATTGTCCACCAATTAAATCACCGAAAGCCCCATCGAACTCCGAATAACTAATACAATCTGAAATGAATAACCCGGTTATATAATCAGGTATGAATATTTATATAAACAAAATTAAATCCTTAATCGCCTAGCGGTTTATACTACGCGTTCCCCGTAAACTCTACAGATAGTCAAAAAATAATACCAGTCAAAATAAACACTCCGGGTACGAGACTCAACTACCCGGTCATCGGAGTCATCACTAACCCAATCGAATCAAAACCATAAGTGTCGCACTAACTAAACATATCGTCAAGTCGAAGCACTAAACGCTACAGGTTTAAACAAAATCTCATTAACACTTATCACGTACGTATAAACATGAAAAACGAGCATAGCAATACAAATACACAGAAGCACGTAAGTCAAGCAACTAAGACACCTAATGTCACATCAATACACAGGGCATCAACACACAGAGCACGTATATACAAACATAAATAAAACGAGCGAAAGGATTATCAATACTCCTAAGCACGTCAGCTAAACAAGGCACATACTAACCCCATAACCGGGGAAACAAAAACATCGTACCCCTAAAGCACTAACTATCGAACTCAAATCACTGAGTCGAATCCCTAAACGTCAAGCGTCGAAACAAATCCATTTAGTCGATAACACTAGTTGTCAATCGTCACAACTCAATCACGTAGTCGATAACAAGAACACATGTAAACGTTTCACCAAGTTCGAAACTACTAAACATTACTGTCCAGTCACATAGTCATCATCGATACTCCACAAAGTCGTTAAGGTGATGATCGTCAAGTCACGCAATCAAATCCAAGCGTAAACACGAAAACTTTACTCGTAAAATACACAGAGTAACCATGACGTCATGAACAAGTGACGTCATCACCGAAAATAAATCGGGAAATAATTCAGAAAAAAAGAAAATGAAACGGGGTGTTACAATTGCGATCTCAATAAGGCCTGCCCAAAGGATCACTTCCCTTTACCCAACATCTACACCATGGTGGATGCAACCTCAGGAGACGCAATTTTCTCGTTAATGGATGGATTCAATGGGTATAACCAGATTAAGATGGCACCGGAAGATGCTGAGAAAACTATTTTTCGCACCCCAATGGGGAATTTCCACTATACAGTCATGTCGTTTGGACTTAAAAATGTTGGGGCTACGTATCAACGCGTTATGACAGCTATATTCCATGAGTTGATGCATAAAACTGTGGAGGACTGTGTGGACGATTTGGTGGTAAAATCCAGAGCCGTGCAAGATCATATGGGTGATCTGAGGAAAGTACTGCAACGATGTCGCAAGTATAATTTGAAGATGAATCCCCTGAAATGCGCTTTTGGAGTACCAGAAGGAAAGTTCTTGGGGTGTGTCGTACATCGGCAGGGGATTGACATGGACCCAACAAAGGCTAAGGCAGTATTGGAAATGGCCCCACCTACAACTCGTAAAATGTTGAAAACTTTTGTGGGGAAGATATCTTACTTAAGGAGGTTTATCCCAGCACTAGTAGAGGTAACTCACCCACTAATGTCGTTGTTGAAATAAAAATCTATATATAGCTGGGGAGAAGAACAACAAGAGGCCTTTGAGAAAATTAAGAGGATTTTGGCATCACCAAAAATAATGGTAGCCCCAGAGTCAGGGAAACCGTTGATAATGTATCTTACTTCCACCAATAAGTCTATAGGAGCTCTGTTGGCCCAGGAACATGAAGGGGAAGAGAAACATGTTTACTATATCAGTCGGGTACTCAAGGGGCCAGAGTCGCGATACACGTCCTTGGAAAAACATTGTCTAGCTTTAGTATTCGTGGCTCAGAAATTCAAACATTATTTACTGGCACATCCGTTGGAGCTAATCACCAAAAGTGACCCCATACGGTATCTGCTCACAAAGTCCATACTCAGTGGAAAAACTGCTCGTTGGTTGTTAGCACTATCTGAATATGAGATCACATGCAATAGACCGAAAGCTGTAAAAAGTCAGGCCTTGTAAGATTTGTTAGATTTATTTCCTGGGGGAGCTGAGCCCAAGATGGAGGAGCTGGGAGTAGCAAGTAGGGAACAAAATGCGGAATTTACTTTGGAATTCGATAGATCATCCACAGAAAAGGAAGGCGGGGCTGGTTTCGTACTAAGAAATGAGGAAACAAATGAGGAATTGGTCATGGCTTACAAACTTGATTTTCCTTATACCAACAATATTGCGGAGTATGAAGGCTTAGCGTTGGGGTTAATGATGGCCCAGCAGTTGAAGGCAAAAATACTTCATGTGAGAGGAGACTCCAAATTGGTCATTAAGTAGGTAAAAGGGGAGTATGTTGTCAAAGAACCCCATCTGGTGTCTTACAGAATTGTCATCCGACCGATGATAGAAAGATTTGAGACTGTGAGTTTCAGCACGAGCCGCGAGAGGGCAACCGACGATCTAATACACTGGCGACATTGGGTTCGCGACTACATTTCTAAGGAATAGAGTCTTCTGTGCAAGTAGTGCAAAGAACCAACTTTGTCATCAGTGGCGAAAAGGAAACAGAGGTGTATAAAGAGCATGATTGGAGAGAGCAAATAGTACAAACTCTACTAAAAAATGATAGCAGTGCCTTGAGACGAGAATACCAGATCATAAAAGGTGTGTTATATTACAGAGCGACTGGAGGGATTCTAGCTAGATGCATGGCAATAAACGATATAAAAGAACTGTTACAGAAGGCTCACAAGAAAATACGTGGTCAAGCGGATGTTAGTCTTTATAGAGTTTTGCAGCGAGAAGGTTTCTTTTGGCCAAGTATAAAAGATGATGCAGTGAAGTTACAAAGCAACTATCAGAACTGTAATGTATATCCCTCCTCGAGTGAAGGTAATGTGGTAGACATGATAGACTGGCGGGACAAATATGTGCATTATCTGAAAGAAGAGATTTTGCCTGAAAAAGATCACCCGCGGTTCAGAAAATTGGCCTCGCGATTTGTCTTACAGGAGGGAAAATTGTTCCGAAAGAGCTTTGAAGGAAAACTGATGAAGTGTGTAAGCGAAGAAGAGGCAGGGGAAATATTGAAACAAGTCCACAAGTTTGGTAACCAAGGCCCTAGAAAAATGTTTCAACAGTTGCTATCATCGGGGTATTACTGGCCAACAATGGAAAGGGACTGTAGTGATTTTGTCAGAAAATGTCATGTGTGTTAGGTGCACGGTGATCTCATTCATGCTTCAGGAGCTGAATTACACAGTTTGTCTACACCCTGGCCTTTCCACACTTGGGCACTGGACATAATTGGACCAATCACACCGCAGGCTCAGGAACATGTGTGGATTTTAGTAGCAACAGAATTGTTCACAAAGTGGGTGGAGGCTATTCCGCTACGATGAACAACAGCAGACAATGTGGTTCGATTCATAAAGGAAAACATCATATGTTGATTTGGGATACCAAAGGTGATACTGTCAGACAATGGGACTCCTTTTGTCAATAGTAAAGTCGCGGATTTGTTGGGGAGATACTCAGTAATTCATCACAAGTCCACGCCTTACTATCCAAAAGGAAATAGACAGGCTGAAGCCTCTAATAAAGCGTTAATTCGAACCTTGTCCAGGCTGGTGCATGATAATCAGAAGAAATGGGTGGAAGAGCTTCCAATAGCATTGTGGGCGCATCGAACCGCATACCGGAGTGCAACAAACATGACTCCATATGCATTGGTCTATGAAGTAGAGGTTGTGCTACCTACAGAGCTAGAGGTGGCTGCTAGAATGCTAGCAGACAAAAGAAATTTAGAAGACAAGCTACTGATATAGAAAAATTGGAGGAAACAAGAGCAGAAGTGTAACACCCACAATTTCCATGCATAGGTTGGCCAGGCCCATACACAAAAGCTAGGAGTATCTTCAATTAACAAAAATAAGCACATATGATAAGACATAAAATAAAGATAAAATAATAAGAGTTGATGATACCACTTATACAGGAAAGATCCCACACCCAATACATCTTTGAAATAACTTAAGTTCTCAAATTTATACAACTTTGAAATCCCATAACATGGACCCCTAGACCACACAAACTTATATTACCCACAAGAAGACTGAATTCCTACCCTGTAGTGGAAGGAAACTGCTGGACAGAGAATACAAGAGAGATAAATCCTCAACCCTGCGGATGCAATTGCCGAGGACCTGAAATATCAACAAAGGTGGGTCAAACCTACGAGCAAGTACATCTCTACATGATCCCAAACAGAGTATTAAAAACCATCCCCTTTCCTAGTGACACCTATCCCAAAAATATTAATATATCTTACTATACTTTATATTCCCTAGAATACCACCATGAAAATATAATTAATTTCATAACTTCTATTTACATTTACTAGGATACCATCGTGAAGATATAAAACAAATACCATATATTCCTTCCATAAGTCAAATTTCCATCATCTTCATTTCCAACCATAACCACGTACCCGAAAACTCAGCCATGCCGTGACAACTCATCCAAGTCTCGCAGTACTAGTGAGACTGCGTTTATTAGTCAGCCTACTAGTGGTTCCTTTTTAAATCTCCCGATCATATTCCTTTTAATTAAATCTTATGATTTTACGATTTTATTAATTCGTTTGTATTCTTTAATCGGGAACGTATAACAATTTATAAGGTCGAGCCTGGGGGGTCCAGGGGGGCGGCATGACCATTACCTGAGCGCCCCCCTGGCGGGGTCTGGGGCAGCGCCCCAACGCCAGGAAATACGGTATTTTATACGGTCAAAACTATTTATTTATACGGTCGAATATACATATTTTAGTATAATTCGTGGTGAATCATAATAAAATATAAATTCATACAAGTCTACACAAAATATAATAAATTGCGTATTTATTCATGGACATGAACATGGTAAAACAAATCTGTATATATGACTACAAATAAATATATATACATATAAACAGAATATATACTATCATATGTAATCATGAATCAAAACCCACAATAACCGATCTATACATGAGTGGTTATAAATATCACAATTCTATCCATATACACATGATTTATACATATACTTTCGGATCTATACATATATGTATAGCATAATATATATCATTATATATATACGTAAATATCAACATATTATAACAGATCTATACATATGTTTTCAACATAATTACGGATCTATACATATATGCTCATATGGCTACTGATCTATACATATAATCATATAGCTACGGATCTATACATACATTTTCATATAACTACATATCTACACATATAGCTACCGATCTACACATACAGGTTCATATAACTACATATCTACACATATAGTTACGGATCTACGCATATATGTTCATATAATTACATGTATACATATATAGTTACGGATCTACACATACATGTTCATATAACTACATATCTACATATATAGCTACGGATCTACACATACATGTTCATATAACTACATATATACATATATAGTTACGAATCTACGCATACATGTTCATATAACTATATATATACATATATAGTTACGGATCTACACATACATGTTCATATAACTACATATCAATACATATTTGAACATGTTAATACTCATAAGTATACATATATGAAATTAATGTATAACAGTTTATAGGAGTACCAAACAAAGGTTACGAATTCTAGTACAAAGAGGAAGAGTAGAACATATGTTTTGCCTGATTTGGAGAGCTTACTACACCACAGATCCAAATCTGAACCAAGTATTTGCTCTCTCTCTAGATCTCTCTCTCTCTATCTATATATATATATGTATACGTATATAGGTGAGTGACTAAGAAGAGAGAAGTTTGAATTCTTCTTAATCTTGAGATAATAGGTTGAATATCCTTATGGTTATATAGGGGAAGCTAGGTTATGGTGAATGACCATAATGCCCCTAGATCTGCCACAATAACCATCATTCCACTCGTCTTAAAGACTAATATGCCCTTATCAGATCCCATAATAACCAACTTACCTAGTAGTCATAAAATGACTAGAGTACCCTTACTCAATAATTTAAAATACCCACCATGTTATCCAAAATAAATAAAGAAATAAAATAATTATTTAAATACCGGGTATTACAAGAAGCCTTTGCAAATCAGAAAGAATACAATAAGAAACAAACAAAGAGCTACAATAAAAGGGTACGGTACAGATGGTTCAAGAAGGGGGACAGAGTGTTGAAAGTGGTACCGGCAATCATGAGGGGACAAAGGGTAAGAAAATTTGAAGCTAAGTGGGAAGGTCCATATGTGATTATAAGCGAGGGCAGCAATGGGTATTACAAGATGGAGCATGAAGTCACTCGCGAGAGGGCTGGACCTCTGAACGTGAAATGGATATCAAGCATGAAGGCATTGTGGATTATGGTGTTATATAAATGTTCTTCAATAAAGACATATAACATCAAACAAATCATCCCATATGTATAAAGCACGTCAGAGTTATTATCACAGTACAAGGCTATACAACAAAAATGTGGTTACAATTAGAGGAGAATACAAACATCGAAAACAGAAATGGGCTAAAAAAGGTTTTGGGTAATGGGATCTGATAGCTTGAAACCCTCATGCTCCTCCAAGTACAGACGGGCCCGCTCAAGATGATCAGCTGCATCTTGAAGTTTCCTCTCATCCTCCTCAAGAAGTGCTAACTGTCTGCGATTTTCTGCAATCTCTGCATGTTTCTTTGATGAGTATCATGACCTTTCAGCTCGACCAGATAGTGATCATGGCGCCTCTGAATAATAGCCAGTCGGGCCTCCCACCAGAACACCTCCATCCCAACCTTCTTCCAGTCCTTTATGCGAGCATGACATCTCGGAAGGGTGTCAGGAATAAGATCCTTAATGGAAGTCTTAGAAAGGGTTCTGAACACATCTGCAACAAGCTGGAGGTGGACCATTTGCAAGAGTGGCTCATGAACTTTCATGTAAGCAAAAGTCTCTGGATGAGCTACTGATGTCACGAGGATAACAGAACCACTGATGCCAAAGTGTTGGCACTGAGGAAGCAACATCATAGACAGGTGCAATGGCAGGCATGTGAGAAGTGGATGCATGGTCGCGAGAGACATGCTCGTGAGGATCGTAGACAGAGTCCCGAGTAGGCTCAGGAGGATCAGAGATAGATGCGCGAGTAGGCTTGCGAGGATCTGGTACAGAGGCACGAGATAGGGAAAAGTGCCTCTATGTGCGCCTCAGCAAGAGTGTCTGAAGGGAATACCGTCTTAACCCTCAGAAATCCTCTGAGCATCATGGAGTAGCTCGTCGATCATCTCTTGGTGTTCAGAGTTTACACCTAAAAGAAGAAAAAGATATGTTAAAATCACATTTTGGCATTCAGAATCAAATGGAAGGATGAAGTGATAAAAGGGTTACCTTCCTCAATCTCTGGGATAGGGGTTCCAAAGATAGATCTCTCAATACTGGGATGGTCTGCGAGGGTTTCAGCAACCTCGGATGCAATATCACCACCAAGAGGCTGCAAATGCCTGTCGTCAATATTGGGATCCTCTGCTCTATCATCAGTAGCAACGACCTTTGGGGAAACAGGAACTGAAGGAAGTTTAGAAGTCTCGCGAGATACTGCAAACTCCTCATTTTCGCGACCTGAGGATGCCTCGCGATCTGCTTCAGGAGTAGAGGTCGCGGAAATAACACTGTCGCGAAATGAAGAAGAAAGGTCATCATCATCATTATCTGCGTGAGTAAGCTGAGGAGACTTGTTGAGTAAGGAGTTGATAGTGAGGTGGTCCTCATCATCATCGGACGAGGCTGCAGCAGAAGGGTTAGAGTGAAGACCACCCCCAGGAAAGGCTGGAATATGCGGGGAGTTTATCTCGCGGGAACCTAAAAGGAGAGGAATTTGAAGTGTTAGAAGCAAGAAATCTAAAATAGAAAAGTAAAGTCAAGTTAGAAGCTTACTCTGGGAAAGAACAGTCCTGGGTAAATCAGAGAGGATGGTGGAAACCTCCATCTCCTCCGCATCGTCTCCAGCCCTCATATCCTCAACCACGCGAGCAACGGTATCCAACAATATGGAAGTTGTATCAGGCTTCCGTTTATTCTTCAGCTTGGCCAAGGCAAGTTTGTGTTTCGCAGGCAAGGATGCCTTTTCTAAAGCTGACTCTGAGGCACCCACGTGAGATACTTCAGGGGTAAGTTTGCGCTTCCGCACCAAGGGAGGTTCCTCTGAACTAGGAGTCTCTCCTGCCACATGGGTTGTGGAGGCCTTGGTGAGTTTTCTTTTCCTTTTCGCGAGGGGCACACTGTCCAATGCTGCTGCAATAGACAGGTTTTTAAGACGGACAGAAAAAGGGACATGATCCAGTAAATCAGTAGAATCACTAATGATACTTGTAGCCTGGGCACTGGAACACTGTAAAAGAAAAGAGGGGTTAGTATTGACACATGAAAATACATAACAGCAAAGGAAAAAGGAGTTAGAAAATTTACCAGACACCTCGCGGATGGGCTCCTCGCGAATAGGTGGCCTCACGGGAGGAACTTCCTCGCGGATAGACCGTTTGTGAGTCACTTGCTTAGGCTTCTGAGATTATGAGGGCTGAGCATGCTGTTTGGGTGTAGACTTGCCCCTGACCTTGCGAAGCTTCAGTGAAGGATCTGCAATGTATACTGGAACTGGAATGAGAACAGGAGGAGTTTCAGCCATGAAGCTTTGAAATCTCACTAATTGCTCATTCCAGAACTCACTATAAGCCATGGTCAATCCACCTCTGCAAGTACAGGGCTGGATAAATATGACAGTAGAAAATACGCGAACACTCATATCAATGGACTCACAAAAAGCAATAAGACACCTATCGAAGTTGTCCTCGCGATATAGAGGAAGATGAGAGGGAATGGCCTGTTCAAAACCTAACTGCCTGGACACACGAGAAGGATTGTAGGATGCAACGGTGTCAAAGGTATCACTAAAGATGGGAAGATGACACTTGTGGGTGATAGCCAAAAAGATGTGGTGGTCATCCATCGCTATATCATAAGAGATTATCTCCTCATTTGGGTAAAAGTTGGGAGAATAAAAACCCTCAAGAGGAATGGCGTGTGGACACCAAGAAAATTCAGAAAAAGTGTCAATAAAAGAAGAAAGTGTTTGAGAAGATGAGAGAGAGGTCCAGCGGGTAGCCCGCAATTTTAAAGAAATAGAGTTATTGGTTTCTGAGGATGGAGGAGAAAAAGAAGTAGGAATGGGAGCATAATTGGGGAAACGCTAAAAAAGAAACAAAGTGAGGAAGGTACCTAAAATGTGAGTACTTATTTCATACCTACCCAAGGAGCGAACGAAGTCATTCACAAGAATGTCAAGCTGGGAGTACAGAGTACCAAGGAAGAGAGGAGCCAAAACAATGCGTATCCTCGCGACAACATCCCAGCTAACAGAAACACCATACGGCTGGGACCATCCTCTGGCTTGCCTTGGAAAATATAACGGTCAAGCCAATACACGAGGAAGCCTGCTAGCTCTAAGGGGCCATTGAATTGAGGCCCAGGAGCAAATTCGCGATCCTGACAGGGAGCTGGCTTTCGCGAAGAGTACTCACGGAAGAAGTGGTGGCACCAAGCTGAATAAGACAACTTCGGATGACTTGATTTGTCCTGCTCAGGAAGGAGTACTCCCTTTTCAAACCAACTGCCGCGTTTGCAGGCATACTTGCCACAATCGCGAAGTTGGTTAAGGATTGTCTTATCCTTTGACTCAACTAATGACGCTTTGATTGGGCGCGAGTCCAAGACAGGGAGCCGAAATAGAACCACCACGTCTTCTAAGGTGGGAGTGAACTCACCCTAAGAAGCGGTGAATGTATGAGAGAATGTGCTCCAGCGCGAAACCAAAGTATTCAGTGCATCCACATCGCGACGGACATAGAAGTCCGAAAATAGTTCAATGGACTCCAGAATGCCAGTCTGTGCAAGAGTGGCGCGGTGACGGTCTTGACTAAGAATATGGCTAGGCCACATCTTCCAGTCAGTGATGGGGGCTACATGTCCTTCATATTCAATAAAGGAAAAAGGCGCGTCACCTCTCTCAACAAGGAAGCGAGGAACAGTAAGAGGAAGGATAAAGGCAATTTCTGCTTCATTATCCGGATCAAGAGTAAGGGGTTGGTTCGCGATAAGGGGAGAGGGAAGGGCTCGCACAGTTTCCCAGAATAAATCTTGAGAATCAAGAAATGATGCTTTCTTCTACTCTGAGGCATCTGGAACAGATGGACTAACTCCAGAAGAAGGTGCAAGAAGTTTGGGTGTGGAGGTTTTTGTCATAATGAGACGACTTGCGAAAAGCTTTTAGAATGGATAAAAGTGTGCGACAGGAATGGGATGAGGGGAAAGAAGTACAAAATGAAAGGGTTGGGAAGAAGAGCTCTGAGGAAAATATAAGTTATGGGTGATAAAAATGACATGAGAAAAATATATAAGTGTTGGGTGTGGAAACCGAAACGGCGCATTAAATGCACGAGGAAGGCGAAAAGTGGCATGGCCAAGCGCATAGAAAAAGTCGCTGATCCGAGGATATGGGTAGTTTGGAAAAAACAAGAAGGATACGGGGAAATTCAAAATAAATACATGCACAAGATTGGCCGAAAAGCAGAAAAACTGAGAAGGGAAGTTCGCGGATTGGATAGAAGTTCATGAGATATGATAGACATACTCCATCTGTGAAAAATGGCATGGGGAAAAACAACTTGCAAACAATGATACAAGGTACACTGATTCGCGAGGCACAGGTTATTGTACTTTAATACTTGGCCAAGTATCAGAGCACAATGGGGAAAAATGTAAAGGGGGTGACTCGCGAAAAGGGTAATCCGCGATGATTGGCTTACTTTGGGAGATTGACCCAATGATTTATTTATTTGGGAGATTGGCCCAAGGTTTGGTTTATTTGGGAAATTGGCCCAAATAAGGTTTGTACGCGAGAACTTGCATTATACAGAGGAAGGTATGAGGGACTGATGTGTTTATAGCTCGCATCTGAACTCATAACCCTATATGTTGCTCGCGTAGGGAGTACTATTCGGAATCTAGGGGAAATGCTTGGGATATGTAGCGCAACCCTATTTACACCGTCCTAAGCAAGAGTACCTTAGAGAGGCCAATAGTATTCAGGGTCATGAAAAAGGTATGCATGCAAAAGGTCATGACCTAGGAAAGCTATACAACATGGTTCCTTGGCTATACAACATGGTTCCTTGGTTAAGGAAAAATCAGATCCGCGATGCAACGGCGCGGATCACAGGTATTAATCCGCGCAAGAGATTACACGATTTAGCATCGCGCAGTCGAGGGCGCGAGATGATACTGTGCAAGGTATTTATGGCGCGAATTGGTATGGCAGGATTCATGTCGCGAGACAGTTTCTGACGTGGCAATAGCAATCCGCGAGGATCTACTGGACACTCACGTCTATAAATAGAGGTGTGAGGGCTCACTTGAAGGGGACTTTTTGGCTAGAGACTGAGAAAGAGAAATTCCTAGAGAGAGAGTATTTCGCATCACTTGGAACTGTTTGTTTTCACTCCCATTTCTCTTTCATTTTTCTGTAAAGCAAATCAAAAGCAATAAAGATATCAGCACTATTATTATTTTACTGACGAACTTGTGCGGAAACTATCTTCACATCATTTAATTCATTTGAACCCCTACAATAATGTATAGAAATATTCTAAGGGCCTTGTACTTTATAATAGTATAGATAGATATAGAAATAGATTGAGTTGAATTTGAGTTTTAAAAGTATTTTTTTTTGTTTCTTTTTTTATAAAAAAAAATTGGCCCTTTTATATGGATACCCTAACCCAAAATTAATTTTTTTCACCTATAAAGCCCTAAATTGCATGCAAATAGTAGGATCGGGATCATTTTGGGTGATAGGATCGTAGGATCGCGATCCATTGGCAATCCTCCCCTATGAGAAATTTTTGTGGGATCGGGATCGTTTGGAGTGGTAGGATCTAAGAATCGTAATATCCTACCACAAAGGATCGCGATCCTAACAACCAATATTTTATATGAAATAACAAATAAAAGTTTAATGAATGTGGACATATTACTCAAATGTACTAACTATCTCAATAATATCGTGCAAATATATAGTATTATAAAATTTTTATCTTTGATGATGAATAGATATGTAAATTGAATGACATTTTTTAATTTGAGCTTCAGAAATGATATTTTTTACTAAATGATACTTTTTATTAGAGCTTCAAAGGGACATTTTTTCAAGTTTTTATTTTTGTTTTTCAGATTGTTGGGCCAAAAGAGTACTGGACTTAGGCCATATTTGGTAGGTGGTCTGATCTGGTCTTGCGTTTTATGGGACCAAACTGTGTTTAGGGTGCATTGGTCCCAAATTTTTTGTTAGACCAACTAAGACCAAATCAGAACAAAAAAAAAAGGTGGTTCCTGTAGTCCGATCTGGTCTTATTAATAAAATATATTTATAAATAATTAAAAATGAATAAATAATAATAATAAATTAATAATAACAATAAATTAAATAAACATATTTTAAAAATAAAATATAAATAATAAATAATACCTAATAATAAATAAATGAATATAATAATAAATAAATGAATAAATAATAAAATATATTTATAAATAATTAAAAATTAATAATTAATAATATAAATAATAAATTAAATAAAACATAAAAAAAAAATGAATACAATAATAATAAATAAATATAATAATAATAAAAAATGGACTAAATAATAAATAATAATAATAAATTACATAACACATATTTAAAAATATAATAAAAATAATAACTAATAAACAAAATGAAATAAATAATAATAATAAATAAATATAATAAAAAATAATAAATAGATATAATAATAAATAATAATTAAATATAATAATGAATAAATACTTCATAATAATAATAAAAAATGAGTATAATAAATTAATATTAAATTAATAAAATATATTTTTAAATAATTAAAAATGAATAAATAATTTATAAATAAAATGAATTAAATAATAAAATAATAATAAATAAATAGAATATATTTATAAATTAATATATAAATTAATAACTAATAATTTAATAATATAAATAATAAAATAATAAAATATATTATAAAGTGAAGAAATAATAAATAAAGAAATAAATAATACATAAATAAATATTATAATAAATAATAAATAAATAGTAAGACTAGACCGCTTACCAAACAGACTTTTTCAGATCAGATTATACCAGACTAGACCGGACCGGACCGGACCAAACCAGACCAGACCAGACCAGAAAGACCGCCTACAAAACATGGCCTTATATGTTTTGGAGGGGGCAACTACACATATTATATTATTTATGTTTAAACTTATACAAGGTAATTAAAAATATTTGGGTCCGCCTTCCCTATGGCGGTGGAGAGAGAGAGTTTTAGAAAAATTATTTTTATGATTTTTTTCATGAAGAAAGTGCAAAAGGGTTGTAAAAAGAATTGGTTGTTATAAGTGCAGAAAAATTACACAATAGAAATTTTTTTGGGAGTCACTTTTCATTAATCAAAATCCTCTATTTATACAAATTGTGACCAATGGGTCAAGCCCATGTACCCAGGTTTATCAATCCCTTCAATCAAGGGATTTGATAAACCCCAACCCTTTTTGGACTCTATGTACTATAATTGGATTACTTCTTGCCTTGTGGATCACACTTTAGCTTCTAGAATTTTCTATGGGCCCATTGTTGTTTTCGGCCCGCTTGTTTACAGCCCGTCTATCTTCCGGCCCATCGGTCTTTGGCCTATCCGTCGTCGGCCCATCGGTCTTTGGCCCATTCGTCGTCGGCCCATCCGTACAGTGGCCCATCTATAATTGGGCCAAATATTTCAACCATTACACAGGCCCCTGAGGTTATGGGCTTGATATCCTTTTTAAAGCCCATGACCTAATAAATGTAAATACCTATGTATATATACAATAATAGCTTTTATGGGAAATGAGGGTAATGAGTTGGCATGTCATCATTGCCTATTTAATGGTGTGCCAAAACGTGAGGCCACTACTCCCTCAAATCTCGTACTATGACGGCTGTGGCGTGTCTTTCGGACTTCGTGCAGCCTTTTTGGCTTCCTCTTCTCCTTCTATAAAAACCTCCTCTTTCTTCTCTTCTTATCACATTTCACACTTTGAAACTCTTTACTCTCATTTCTGCCTTCTTAAGTTCTTCATTACTGGGATTCGTTCATTTGTCACTGCCACCGTTCATTCCGTCGCTCATCCCAGATATCATAGAAACCGGCTGTTACTCAGAGCTTTTGTAACTCTTCCTTCACCAACTAAGTAAGTCGATCGGTTTTCTCCTTTTCTTCTCTCTTTAATTTATCACCTTTACCTCCTTCTGTCTCTTCTACATTTCTTAACGTTTTGTCCGATAGTGATGATACCCGGTCGGTAGAGGAAGTTGTTTTGCCTACTTCCTCAGGCACCGACTCCACTAGTAATGAGTCTTCCCAGCCTGTTCCTAGAGGAACCAGAAAAACCACTCTCAAAAATACTGACCTTCCGGGTTCCTCAACGACCGGTCCTGCGAAAACCAAACCTTCCGAACCATTCGTAGTGGCCCCACTTAAGAGGACCCGACCTGAAGTGGACGTTAAACACCTTCGGGCTGAGACCCACGTTCCCCAGGACGTTGATGTGTCCCCCTATCCTGGTTATCTGGACTTTACTCAGAGCCAGGGCCTGGCCCCCGGTAGCATTCTGCTATCGGCATCTCATCTTAGGGTTCTGAGGTTTCCTCTTCATCCCTTTTTTCACTATGTGTTTTTCATGCTTGGGTTGCACCCTCTTCAACTGAACCCGAACAGCATTAGGATCATATCCATGCTACTGTTGTACAATAGGGATATGGATCTGAACCTAGGCCTAGCCGACCTCCTCCTTTGCTATTTTTTCCAAAATGCCAGAGCGAGTAGAGGTAGATACAACCTTTTCCCCTTTCACGGCCGCAGCATCTGTACCGATACTGAAAAATCGGACAAGGGATGGAAAGAACGAATGGTCGTAGTGAGTGGCAATTGGTCGTACCCTTTTTCTCGTATTTTCCCGATCCCCAACAAGTTCGGTCCCATTCGCCTGCCTATCTACCGCCCACTTCATAAGGCTTCTTGCCTTTGTGACCATTGTGACCTTCACCGGGGGGACTATGCCTTCAAGTTTCTAGGTTATGAGGATAAGGATCTTCCCCTTACCTTTATAAAACAGCGGATAGGCCTCTTGAAAACCCATGTTTGGGGCAAGACCCGATCTGTTACTGACCTGTTGACCATGGACAATATTGAATCGATCTCTAACTTGGGCGTTGGTGTTGACAGGATGGATTTGCCCGACAAACCTATGTCCGCCAGGATCCCTCAAATTCCCGAAGGTATTACGCTTGTTGATGTTGTGCCATTGTCAACAGCACCGCCTTCGACTTCGGTACCTCCACCAGCTCAGAGCCCGGTAGCGCCACCAGTACCGACTCCATCGGTTCCTCCTCCGCCTCCTGCAAATGCTCCAACTGTGAGGACCAGATCAAACGCAACCAAAAGGGCCAGGACACAAGCCGAAAATGCTTCTTCAAGCAAGGCTCCAGCAGCCCCTGAATCATCCCAAGCTCTGATTCCTTGGGAGCCTAAGTTTCTGCTGCCAGATGGAAATCCAGTTTGTGCTGATCAAATCACCCTTAATAATCCGGAAGCTCTTCGGGCTATGGCCAAAGGGATCTGGACACCAGCTGATAGGGTGGCTCAGTCAAAGATCACCAGAACTGATCTGGCTAAGAAGACTTCGATAATGGTTATGGAGGTAAAAGACTTTATTTAACCTTTACATTCTCTAATTCGTTTGTTGATTGCTATTTGTGTAATAATCCACTCTTCATCGTGCAGCTTCTCTACGGTGTTCAGGCCTACAACAGCCTCCTTGAGACCGATGTCAAAGAGATGGCCGGTATGAAGGCTCAAATAAAGCATAACGAAATCCACCGGGTATCCCTGGTCAAGGAGGCGGATGGTCTTCGCCAGACCGTCTCTGAACAGAAGACCCTTCTGGAAACCGGTGAGGCTGAAAAGCAAACCCTGATTGCCGAAAAGCTAGTTCTTGCTGCCGAACTGGAAAAAGCGAAAGAGGCTGCAAGGCAGATGGCAGCTGAGAAAGCTGAGTCTGATAGACTCTTGGCAGAATCAGAAAGGCTTCTTTCTCTTGAGCGGGAAAAGGTAGAGGTGTGCCGCCTGGGAGGGCTAGACATGTTCAAAAGATACAGTGTCATCTGCGACATCCGAGCGGTCAGGGCCTGGAGACGGAGGCATGAAATGGAGCATATCCCTCTAGAATCCCGGGAATTCAAGACCGCAGAGGAGTTCGATGCCCAAATGGGAGTATCCTTTCCTTACAAAAATCCTCTCGCCTTTGATAACGAGAAGCGTTTTGCCGCCATCCTGAAGGGTGAAGAATATCACCCTCCTGAACAGTAGTATAGGCAATTTTTAGATGTTTTTGCTCCCTTTAAAGGGCTAATTTTTTGTAACCTCTTTTTTTTATTTATTTATTAATGAACAAGAAGATTTCCTTCATTTATTCTTCTCTTTTAGTGTTTTCACTTTGCTTTTTATGAATTACTTGAGCCTTCGGACATCTGACCCTTGACGCCATCTATCCTCCGGTTGTTCTAAATTACTTTCAAATTGAAACACTTAGGAAACATTTTGATGAACGTTATGCCTTCGGGCATTTTACCCCTGAGGCTTGATTTTATCCTCTTGTTAGTTCAAATTAGGTTTGAACTCAAACACTTAGGAAAATTTCAATGAACATAAAGCCTTCGGGCATTTGGCCCCAGAGGCTTGATTTTATCCTCTGGTTAGTTCAAATCATGTTTGAACTCAAACACTTAGGAAACTTTTTAATGAACATAAAGCCTTCGGGCATTTGGCCCCTGAGGCTTGATTTTATCCTCTGGTTAGTTCAAATCAGGTTTGAACTCAAACATTTAGGAAAATTTCAATGAACATAAAGCCTTCGGGCATTTGGCCCCTGAGGCTTGATTTTATCCTCTGGTTAGTTCAAATCAGGTTTGAACTCAAACATTTAGGAAAATTTCAATGAACATAAAGCCTTCGGGCATTTGGCCCCTGAGGCTTGATTTTATCCTCTGGTTAGTTCAAATCAGGTTTGAACTCAAACATTTAGGAAAATTTCAATGAACATAAAGCCTTCGGGCATTTGGCCCCTGAGGCTTGACTTTATCCTCTGGTTAGTTCAAATCAGGTTTGAACTCAAACACTTAGGAAACTTTTAATGAACATAAAGCCTTGTATAAATGTAAATTCTTATTTTTTTTTAGATAAATTCGAAAATTATGAAGCAGAGGTGCCTATATCGGGCACAGATGCTTCGTAACAATGGTGTCAAAGTAAGACACAGTCTTATTTATTGATAAGAAAAATAACTATCTAAGGATAATACCTCTTTAACCGATAAGCATTTTGGGAATTGGACTCAAGGCGGCCTGTTTCGTTCTTCCGAACCCGATAGGCCCCGCGACCGATAACCTCAACCACTGTGTAAGGTCCTTCCCATGTCTCCCGTAATTTGCCTATAATCCCAATCTTCCTTCTGAGCACCATGTCGCCTACTTGGAATTCTCTCCTTTTGACTTTCTGATTGAATCGTGCTCTTACTTGCTGCTGATAGGCAGCTAGTCTTATCCCAGCAGCTTCCCTTCTTTCCTCTAGGAGGTCCAGATCATGGGCTAAATGCTGATTGTTCGGTCCTTCTTCCCATGCTTGACTCCTTAAAGTAGGTACCCTTACCTCGGTCGGGATTACCGCTTCAGCCCCATAAGCCATGGCGAAAGGGGTTTCCCCGGTTGGCTGTCTTGGAGTAGTCCGATAGGACCACAATACCTCAGGCAATTTCTCTAGCCATGCCCCTTTTGCATCTTCAAGTTTTTTCCTCAATGTGTCAAAAATTGTTCTATTCGTCCGTTCGGCTTGCCCATTTCCCTGCGGGTAGCAGACGGAAGAAGTGTTCTGATTGATCCCATGTTTTGCTAAGAATGCTTGAACCCTTCTGTTGTCCAGGTTGGTGCCATTATCCATCATTATGGTTCGGGGTAGGCCGAATCTACAGATGATGTGGCTCCAGATGAATTTTATGACATGGTTGCCTGTTATGGTGGGATATGCCTCCGCTTCCACCCATTTGGTAAAATAATCGGTAGCCAGGAGAACATGTGTTGTACATCGTATTGCCTGAGGAAGGGGCCCCACTATGTCCATCCCCCATCGGGCAAAAGGATGAGGGACAATAGTTGGGTTTAAGAACTCAGGCGGTGGATGAATGGCATCTCCGTGAAACTGACATTTTTTGCAGTGTCTGACATAAATTTCAGCGTCCCTTGCCAGGTAGGGCCAGAAATACCCCTGGATTTTATGAGCTAGGGACCTTCCTCCGGAGTGATTGCCACAGGCTCCTGCATGAATCTCTTCCATCACTGCCGACGCCTCGGAGGGGGTAAGACATCTCAAGTATGGTCCAGAAAAAGACTTTCGGTATAGCTGGCCATTGTATAGGGCGTATCTGGCTGCCTTCATTCTTATATTCCGGGCCTCTGATTTTGATTCAGGTAACGTACCAAATCTCAGGTAATCAACTATCGGGTCCATCCAACTTGGTTCCCATGGGATAACCATTACTTCTTCGGGGGGTTCCAAGCTGGACCGGATGATGAAGTCCATTGGTACAGTGCGAGTCATACTTTCTTTTGTGGCGGAGGCTTGGTTAGCCAGATGATCTGCTGCGGAATTGTCCCCTCGGGGAATCTGTTCAAAGTTTATTTGCAGGAAATTTTCAGCTTCCCTTAGAACTAGCTTCTTGTAGGCTTCCATCTTCGGTTCTCGGGTTTCGTACTCCCCATTTAACTGTCGAACGACAAGCTGGGAGTCACTTCGCACCACTGCTCTTTGGACTTGAAGGCTTCGGGCTAGCCGAATCCCTGCAAGGATGGCTTCATACTCGGCTTCGTTGTTAGAAGCTGGAAATTCCAGTCTAACGGATTGTTGGATTTTAGTACTATCCGGTGTTACGAGTACTACTCCAATCCCTGCTCCGTTGATGTTGGATGACCCGTCCACGAACACGACCCATAATCCAGGCTCACCTTCCTCTGTGGAGTCGGTAGTTTCTGTTTCCAACAGGAAGTCAGCTACTGCCTGTCCTTTGATGGCTGTTCGGGGGACATAGGTTATGTCGAAAATCCCTAGTTCAATCGCCCATCTTGATACTCTCCCAGACAACTCAGGTTTCGCCATTATAGCTCTGATCGGAGTTACAGTAGGTACTATGATCGGGTGTGCTTCGAAATAATGCCGCAAACGCCGTTTAGCATTGATCAGCGACAATACCAGCTTCTCTTGCTTTGAATAACGGGTTTCTGCATCAGCAAGGGATTTGCTGGTGTAGAAGACTGGTGTCTGGTACCCTTTGCCCTCTTTGACCAGAGCGGCGCTGGTAGATGTTACTGAAACGGCCAGATATAGGTGCAGCGGCTCATCGGCTTCAGGGGTTGCCAGGATCGGGGGCTTCGTCATGTAACTTTTGAGTTTGTGCAGTGCCTCCGCTTGCTCGGGCCCCCATACTTCTCATCGTGCCGCTCTTATTGCTTGAAAGAACGGCCTACACCGATCGGTTAACCGAGAGATGAAACGACTGAGGGCCGCTATTCTTCCGGTTAACACCTGGATTTCTTTCCGGGACTTTGGCTCAACAGTCTCTATGAGAGCTTTGACTTGTGCAGGGCTAGCCTGTATTCCCGTCCGGTCAACTATGTGCCCCAAAAACTGGCCTGAGGATACTCCGAAAGAACATTTGGCCGGATTGAGCTTCATATTATGCTTCCGGAGGGTGTTGAATACCTGCTGCAGATCGGTTAGATGGTCTCCTTTCTCCTTGCTTTTGACCACCGTGTCATCGATGTAGGCTTCGATGGTGGATCCCATCATCCCTTGGAACACCCTTCTGACCAACCTCTGATAGGTAGCACCTGCATTCTTTAGTCTGAAAGGCATAACTGTATAACAAAATGTACCTGACTCAGTGATGAAGGCAGTCTTTTCCTGGTCCTCCGGAGCCATTCGGATCTGGTTATAGCCAGAGTATGCATCCAGAAAGCTCAAGCGTTCGAATCCTGTTGTGGCATCTACCATCTGGTCGATCTTTGGTAAAGGGAAACAGTCTTTTGGGCACGCTTTGTTCAGATCAGTGAAGTCGATACATACCCTCCACTTGCCGTTTTTCTTCTGGACCACTACCACGTTTGCCAACCAGGAAGGATACTGGACCTCTTTTATGAATCCTGCTTGCAGAAGTCGATCAACTTCTTCGGCTATGATCTGGTTTCGATGGGCACCCATTCGTCTTTGTTTCTGTCTAACGGGCTTTATACTGGGATCCACATTTAGAGAATGCAAGGCAACTGATGGATCAATACCGGTCATGTCCATATGGCTCCACGCAAATATATCAGCATTGGATCGGAGAAGGGATTCCATTTCCTTTTTTTCCTGTGGATTGAGGCCTGAACCAATATAGGTAAACCTCTCAGGGCGATCGTGACAAATTTGAACTTCCAGTAGTGGTTCAACTGCTACTGGTGATCCCGAACCGCCCTCCTGTAATTGCTATTTGGGATCAAGTATTGTCTTGGACTGTGACTTTTGTTCCGGTTCCGTTCTCCTTTTTAAGCTTTTCATAGTGACGGCGTAACACTCCTTTGCTGCTACCTGATCGCCCCTGATATCGACTACGTCAATTCCGTTCGGATCAATACATCGCATGACCTGATGCATGGTAGAAGGGACTCCGTGCATACGATGGATCCATCCCCTTCCCATGAGGAGATTATAGGAAGGTTTGACATCCACCACCACGAAAGTCTCTCGAAGTGTGCGCCTTGCTGCCATTACTGGTAGCTGGATTTCCCCCACTGGTTCTACTCTCTTTCCATCAAATCCTGCTATCGGGCTTCTGGATGGGACTATTTCCTGGGGATTGATTTCCAATTTCTCAAAGGCCCATTTGGTGATAATGTTGGCACTGCTTCCTGGGTCGACCAATACCCTCTTGATCAGGCAGTTGGAGACCATGAGGGAGATAACCAGGGGGTCGTCATGAGGTGTCTGAATATCCTGCATATCCGCAGAGGTGAAAATAATCCGGGCATCCTCTTTCGGGCTTCGAAACTTGGTGACTTCTCCAACCCTTCGTAACTTCTGGGCTTGCCGCATCTGTGATCTACGAGCTTATTCCGCTTCTGACCGACTGGGCTCTCCATGGATCATGTGAATGACTCGTACGGGTTGTCCCATAGCTCCCTTGGTAGGGGCATGCGTCGCTTGATCTGATCGGACTCCTTCCCTGGCAACATACTCGGTTAATTCTCCTTTTGCAATCATGGCTTCCACCTGTCTTCTGAGGCTTCTGCACTCATTAGCGTGATGCCCGTACTCGCCATGGAAGGCACAATGCCTCGACATATCCCTTTGGTCCATTGGCTGCCTGATGGGAGGTGGTGACCGGTAGATTCCTTTGCCCTTTGTTTCCTGGTACAGCTTTGCCAAGGTCACTTTTAAGGGGGTGATCTTCTCCTCAAACCTTGGTCGTTTCTCTGGGGCTGGGGAAGGAGCAGGAGGTGCGCTTGGTCTCTTCCGGTCTGGTGCTCGATCCTTTACCCTCGAAGGTTCGGCTGCTCTGGCCTCTACTGTTGCAAAGGCGGTTCTTCTTTGTCGTATGGCCAATTCCTCTTCTATTCGGAGGTGCCCTTGTGCCCTGGAGTTGAGTTCTCCAATATCGGCGGGTGGCCTCTTAACTAAGGACTGATGGAACTTGGATCCAGGGATCAGGGCCATTCTGAAGGCTTCGACAGCTGAATGCTGATCGCAGTTGTCAATCGAAGACATCTCCACATTGAACCGTGAGACAAAACTTTTCAGGGATTCGCCTTTCTCTTGGATCATGGTGAACAGATTGGAAATAGTTTTCTTCTGCCTTTTATTGCCGAAGTATTGGGCAATAAATATCTCGCAGAGTCTGAGCCAGCTACCGATCGATCGAGGCGGTTGTTTTCTGAACCACAGGAGGGCTGCTTCGGTCAGGCTGGTGGGGAAAACTTTGCAGAGTAAGGCCTCATTCTCGTTGTAAACATTCATCTTGGTATGAACGTGGTAGATGTGTTATGTTGGATCTTTTGTACCATCGAATAGGGTGAACTTCGGTAATCTGAACCTCTCCGGATAAGGCACGCTGGTGATCGAGGTGGTGAATGGTGTCTGAACGGCGTCTATGGATGCCTCGGATGCCAGATCGATAGGGGTTTGTACCTTCAGGTCCCTAAGCACATCCCGTTGGAATCTGGACATGATTTCCTCCAGTTTTTTCATGGTCAGGACCTCCTCCGGATTATGCGCCCCAAGGACCTGTAGGGATGACTCTGCCTGTTCCTCACGATCGTTGTGGGCTCTAGCGTCATCCATGTGTGCCTGGCGGCCAACAGACCGTTCGTGCTGTGCGGACTGCTCGTCGTCATGGGTCTCTTGTGGATTCTGTAGTTGAGCCAATTTTGCCGCCAATTCAGCGCTCTACCTTTCTAACTCGGCAGTCCTCTCCTCTAGGGCTCGTCTGATCGGATCTTCTGGTTGCTGGCCTCCGTTTGGAGGTAAATCGGTATGTTGTGAACGTGTGATCGCCATTGTTGGTACTAATCTTAGCTTTTTTGCAGAGGGTGAGAAACTTATTGAAAAAGGATTTCAATAATAGGTTTTCCCACAGACGGCGCCAATTGTGTAAGTGCAGAAAAATTACACAATAGAAATTTTTTTGGGAGTCACTTTTCATTAATCAAAATCCTCTATTTATACAAATTGTGACCAATGGGTCAAGCCCATGTACCCAGGTTTATCAATCCCTTCAATCAAGGGATTTGATAAACCCCAACCCTTTTTGGACTCTATGTACTATAATTGGATTACTTCTTGCCTTGTGGATCACACTTTAGCTTCTAGAATTTTCCATGGGCCCATTGTTGTTTTCGGCCCGCTTGTTTACAGCCCGTCTATCTTCCGGCCCATCGGTCTTTGGCCTATCCGTCGTCGGCCCATCGGTCTTTGGCCCATTCGTCGTCGGCCCATCCGTACAGTGGCCCATCTATAATTGGGCCAAATATTTCAACCATTACAGTTGTGTATCTGTCAAGAACTAACACATATTAAGAGATTTGCAGAGGGGGAGAGAGGAGAGAAACTAACCTTTCTATGCAAGCCGATACTAATGAAGAGATGAGTTCTGGTGGTCGACAACAAGAGTTAATGTGAGAGATGATATCAGCTATAAAATGTAAGATTTATATATATATGCGTCTAATAATTTTTTATATGTTAAAAAATTACGATAGTGAACTTATTATTTTATTTAATACACTAATTTATATTTATTTGATGTTATAAATTTATATGAATCTATAATTTTATTAAATAAATTTTTTTTATAAGTGAGTTATATATAAATATATTATTCTCTCTCTCTATATATATATATATATATCGGTTCGATTTGGTTGGAGACAATCTGAAATTGGAATGAAATCAAATTAAAATGGTTCCACTTTTTGAGAATGAGAATCAAACCAAACCAATTCAAAACCCGAACCGGCTCCATGAACCTTCTTTTGAAAGGACTTGGAAATAAAAGTAAAGAAATGATAGTGAGATTTGTGTTTCTATTGTCAATTATTTCTAAAGTTAAGTTTCTCCAATCACCCGCTCCAAGCTAGGGACTCAAACCCGCCCGAATATTTTTGGGTTCGGGTCGAACCCAGTCCCGCCCGAATATTTTCTCTTGCAGCAGTCCTTTGGCGCCAAAGCCAAGCTAGGAGGAGGAGGAGAACACCAAAGCTAGCCATGGCGGGTGTGAGCAAGGAAAAGGAAACCATGGGTTTGCCTCAACTCCCCATGGATGTGATTGCCCAAATCCTCTCAAGACTACCTGTGAAGACCCTCTTGCAATACAGGTCCGTTTCAAAACCATGGCTCTCTCTCATCTCCAGTACCCAATTCGCCACCTCAACCAATCACTCACAAACCCTAAAATCGACACCCACCTAGCCTTGCTCTACCGTAGCAGTCCTGATATAGAACCCTACATCCACACTAACGAACCCGTGCCCTTCTTTTCCCCCCCTGCTATTGACCCCCTTTACACCATGAACCTCGACACCACCACCACCATGGTAGAAAAAGAGGTATATTCTGTTGTTAGTTACTTAGAAAAAAAAACCTTACGTCCCATATCCAATTGAATTTTGACCCCCTTTACCCTCACCAGTGTGTTTTGGTTATGGGTTCATGTAATGGGTTGGTTTGCATAGTGGGTAAATTCAATTATATATCCAATATTGCAACTAGACAAGTCAAGGAGTTACCCCAAATTTGGAATACCCGTATATATGGATTTGCTTATGACCACACTGTTGATGATTATAAGGCCATTGGAGGAGATAGAGATAATAATACTATTATGTATTTGTATTCACTGAGGAGTGATTCTTGGAAAGTGGTGCAGAGTTTTCCTTACAGTGAGCGTTTTTCTCTACCTTTGTTTGAACCTGGGGCAATGGTGAATAATTCAATGCATTGGATTTGTCGACATAGGCGCTACCGGCGGTCTATGATTGCTGCTTTCGATTTGGTGGAAGAGAGATTTAGGGAGGTTCCTATGCCTGATGTCTTCTGTAGGAAGCTTGTGGTGCTTGGAGGACGGCTTTCTGTGATTTGTGGTCACGAAATCTGGATGATGAATGAATGTGGCTCGAAGCCTTCGTGGACTAAGATGATTAAGATTGACATTCCGTTTACTGATAATGTCTCTTTGTTTCCTTTGTTGATGAAGAATGAGGAAGTTCTGCTTTTGGTAGGCAAAAAAGAGTTGGTTTTATACAATGTGAGAGAGAGAACACATAGAAAACTTGTATTTCAGCAACTCCCGCCTGAGTTTAAGGCTATTCATCAGCAAGGAGTCTTTGTGGAGAGCCTCATATCACCGTCATTCAAGTGTGGACCGGAGCCTGAATTACTGACAGATGAAGTTTCGGTGAAGGATCCTTAGAACAGAGGTAAAGCATATAGTAAATGGTAGTTTTTTGTTTCGGCTTTATACTCTAATTCATGTGAGACATAATGGTTTATTACAGTAGGATTGAAAGTTGATTGCTGTTGTGGGATTAACATTAGTCCAAATCATTCTATATGTCTTGTACTGTGTTTTCCTTGAAATGAAGCAAATCTTGGATCAATAAATGGAACCTTTAAGATTTAAAATTAGTTGTTATTGACTTGTAGAACACTCGTTCAAATTGATTTCTTTTTAGAAGCTCTAGTGAAGCTATGTTGGAATATGTGTCCTGTTTCGTTCTTTTAGTTATACAAATAGTTTACCAGGGTGTTCCATATTCTGATTACCACAACTTTCTTAGGATTCTTCAGCGTTGATTCTGACATTTATCATCGAGCGGTTGTGAAGTCGGCTGGACAGGTCCGCCATAAATTAGAGCAGTCTGACAATGGCAAAAGTAAACATGAGTTATATTTTTGAATTCTGGATTATATGGATGTAGATTTGTCTCTCTATTGAAACCAGATTGTAACTCCCATGGTCCTCCAAAGGCGGCATTTTTCACTCGAATGTAGTTGCAGAGATTATTAGTTCTTGAAAGACTTAATCTCTGGCAGACACGTAGCCCCTACTGCCACGACACCCTAAGGAATTGTCTGTGCTTCCACATGCAATGTTGTACTTTTACCAAACTATGAATGGTGCAGTTACATATTGGCCTTGATTTTTATTTTTCGTTTGGCAAGTTCAGGTGGTTGTTTTGCGAAATTCTTACAGCTAAGGTGGTTTAAGAGGAAAAAAAATACTCCATTGATATATTTTGTACTTCACCCGCATATTCATTGTAATGTTATCATTTTTGTTTGATTGTTTAAATTATCTTTTGGGATATTTAAGTATTCTTTACCTTATATAACATACTTGTTATTGTGTGTGTTGTTTCTTTTTGGAAGTTTCGCACATGCAGACTAGAAATCTCAACCTCCCCCTTTGGAGAGGAGAGGTCATACCATTGGGAATAGAAACAGCCCTTTGGTCGGTCTGTTTGCAATTTACTTCCTTGTTATTAGGAAATGGATCTCTATTCCTTTGATGTGTATTATTGTAGTTAAATGTAGTAGATTTTCTTGAATAATTGAGCTTTGACGAGTAGTTCCATGTTATTAGGAGATGATTTATTTATTTATCTATTCTTTTTGCAGGCAGTTCAGTTCTTTCCTGAAGCACTGCTATTCCCAACCTAATGGATGAACATTTGGATGGAGGGGGATTTGTAAACTCTTTTAAGTCTTGACTCTTTTTACTACGGATGTTTAGGATTGCTATGTACTAAAGGCCATTCGTGAAACTTGTATTAAATGGGTATCGGTAACTATGAATGCTAGTTTTTATTTTGGAAAAAAAGGGAAGAAGAAAACTGAAATGTTGGGCTTGGCTTTTATGAGGTCATGCTTATCAATTTTTATTTACTACTAAAAGTTTATTAGTATTAATGGTTTGTTACGCTTATCTCTTGTGAGATTATGCTTATGAATAGCTCAGGCCCTGTTTGGTAGGTGGTCTGGTCCCAGGTAGTCTGGTCTGGTTTTGCGTTTTATGGGACCAGACCGTGTTTGGTAGCATTTGTCACAAATTTTTGGTTAGACCAAGTAAGACCAAATCAGACCAAAATGGCCTCATTTCAGACAAAAAAAAAAGGTGTTCCTGGAGGTCCGGTCTAGTCTTATTAATAAAATATATTTATAAATAATTAAAAATAAATAAATAATAAAAAAAATTAATAATAATAATAATAAATTAAATAAAACATATTTTAAATATAAAATATAAATAATAAATAATAAACAAAATGAAATAAATAATACCTAATAATAATAAAAAATGAATATAATAATAATAAATAAATGAATAAATAATAAAATATATTTATAAATAATTAAAAATGAATAATTAATAATATAAATAATAAATTAAATAAAACATAATAATAATAAAAATGAATACAATAATAATAAATAAATATAATAATAATAAAAAATGGACTAAATAATAAATAATAATAATAAATTAATAAAATAAATAATAAATTACATAAAAAATATTTAAAAATATAATAAAAATAATAAATAATAAACAAAATGAAATAAATAATAATAATAAATAAATATAATAACAAATAACAAATAGATATAATAATAAATAAATAATAATAATAAATAATAAGTAAATATAATAATGAATAAATACTTCATAATAATAATAAAAAACGAGTATAATAATAATAAATTAATATTAAATTAATAAAATATATTTTTAAATAATTAAAAATGAATAAATAATTTATAAATAAAATGAATTAAATAATGAAATAATAATAAATAAATAGAATATATTTATAAATTAATAAATAATAATTTAATAATATAAATAATAAAATATATTATAAAGTGAAGAAATAATAAATAAAGAAATAAATAATAAATAATACATAAATAAATATTATAATAAATAATAAATAAATAGTAAGACCAGACCGCTTACCAAATAGACTTTTCCAGATCAGAAAGACCACCTACCAAACATGGCCTTAATAACTGGCCCGTTTGGTGAGCTTGAAAACATAAAGAATTTGCCTGTGTTCAGTTAGTAGGAACCGGGCATCTCCCCCCTTCAAAACTAGGTCGATGTGGTGTAGACGAGCCCCTGGAGCAAACCTTGCTCGTTTCTTGGACCGAAAATGAAATAGTTGCGTAAAAAAAATAAAATCCAAAGGAGGTTCATGGCCAAGGGTAAAGATGTCTGAGCAATGAACGTGATTGGTGATATAAGGTTTGGTAGTCCTGAGTCATGAGATGAAAAGCTTACAAATTGCAATTTGCTACTAAAAGTTGATAGTGATTAAACCTTAATAGGTAATAGGAGTTGATGCCTGCTGAATTCTAAATGAATTCGTTACTGTGTGTTGGGTGCTTGGCTTCCATCCAAAAACTTAAGTTGTTAGGTGGGGTTAACATCCAATTTATTTATCTGAATTTGATGTGGGACAAGAATCTGTTATAAATAGTTTCGTTTGGCTCTCTCTTTTGAAAACAGTATTCTGAAAATTGTTATATTATTATAAAAAAAAAGTCTATTTCAACACATTGTTTTTGAATTCTTAAGAATAGTTTTTAAACAATGTTATGGGTGCGTTTGGAAAGCCTGTTTTTTGTATTTGTTTTCTGTCTTCAAATATAAAAATTGTTTTTGTATTTGTCTTTGTTTTTTCAGGAAAAAACTAAAAACAAAAAAGCGTTTGGATGAAGGTGTTTTCACCACTTTTATTTTGTGAAAATTGTATTTTATGAATTTGGTATTTTCATTGTTTTTACCACCTAAACAGTGAAAAAACTCAAAAAACAACTAAAAGTTGTATTTGGTGTTTTCATCACTTTTACACACTATTCACAGAAAACAGTTTTCTTGGGGAAAAAACAGTGAACAATAAACGCGTTTGCCAAAAGTGTTTTTTTTTTAGTCTTGTGAACAGTAAAAAAAACAAAAACAAAAAACAGGGTATCCAAACGGACCCTATATGTTCTTCATTTGTTTGGGATAACAATTTTTTGTAGAGCTCAACTTGGTTGATATTTCCGTGAACATTCCATGGCCATGCTTGACAAGTTTGAGGAGAATCATCCAAGTTGATCTCTGTAATATCTAATAGTGTAGAAGGAGAGGAAAGACTTGTTATAGTGTTGGAGGAGAAGAAATCTTATGCGAGTTTGTTCAATTTATGTGTAGTATTTTTTATTTTTCATTTTTTTAAAGACAAATAACTATTTATGTGTAGATATGGTAAACCATTACAGTAGTTTCCTTAAATTTTGTTACATTGTAATTATTTTCTGTGCTGGAGTGTTATTATTCATAAGATATGTAAACATCTTTGTTAAAAAAAAAAAGCATGTGTATTATTTTGGTGTGAAAAAATTGAAGTGGTGTTAAAATTGTGATTGAATTAATCAGTTAAAGTAACACATGGGTATATTTTAAAGTTTTACTATTTTATTTGTTTGCATAAAAAGTATCGGTGCTATTTAGCACGGTATCAGCACCCAATCTATTTGCAATGAATCTCTGAATCAGCTGTCATGGTGTATGAATTATAACTAGGTGTTAGAGGAGACTTCTTTCACCTAAAAAAAGGATTTGAGTGTATACGAGCGAATATATATATATATTTATATATATGATAATGCTCAACAATTTAAATATTTGTATAGGAAGATAAGCACACCCAATTTTTCCAATTCGGGGGTTGGATCTAGCCTACATAAACACTAGTATTAGCATTGTTCAGATTTTACTTTTATGAAATCCGAAAGTTAAAATGAGAAAATTCAGAAATCGTTATATATATATATATATATATATGGTGCATTTGAATGGTTGGCACTATCATTGTTCAATAACTGTTTCTAACTTTTTCTGAAGATTTTGATACCGTTATTAAAAATTGATACTCATTTGATACCTACATTTAGTATCGGTATTGTTCAAATTCATAAAACCGTTACCACAACCACTAACCATGATTTGAGCACACATGAACCAAATGATGTCATTATTCAATGTATGATGTATCAGAAAAACATGGATTTTCTGATGTATATTCCTTGGGGGGAAATGGGATAAAACAAAAAAAAAAAGAAGGATATGAAAAAGCCCTGCAATGGGACTTTTTACCATATGAATTCCATCACTCCACAAATACCAGCCAAATGCATATCCATCAGTTGTATTCTTCTTTGACAGTGATAGTGAAATTATTCTTCTCCCCTAAATGGCTAAATTCTAAAGTAATCAGAGAAATCTCTACCAAATATCCGACTGGTTTTTCGATTGTCGCGTTGTAGACACCGACATTTGTGACAGTCCGCGTCACAGTCATGGCGCCATTGAGATTGGTGATCGCAAGAGATGGGTAGTTAAGATTGCTTGAGGAAGGCAATTCCTTTGGCCACTGAAATGAAGGATCAAATTTATCAGACATGGGTACTATAATTGCAGAGGAAGACTAGGTAGTCATTATATATAAGTCGTATCGTGAACAAGTCCGGATCAGCTGCTTTAATGGCACGCTGACACCCTCCGAAGGGGCCCTAAGAAACACCAAATTCTGCAGATGAGAAACATTCGACCTCTTGCTTTCATATCCAAACAAATCAGTAATAGATGATGCATGTGTGCCATGTTATTATTATGGCTGGATTTTAAATGGGCAATAGATGATCTCATATCCTTTCTTGATGCTTTGTTTATTTCAAGTGATTAGTTATCATGTAGTGCTTGTAACTCTGAAATCAATGACTATAGATAAAACAAAGGTATTGGACATTTAACCAAAGAGAATTTTGTTTCTTCAACTACACATTTCATCAAACAGTTCATGTGCATCAAACAGAACATTTTGTAATTTCACTACAAAAAGGCACACCATATATATATATATATATCAAATTGTCGTTTACACAAGTCTATATAGCTATAATTAATATATATATCTTATTATATGTTTATCTATGCTCTGTCTACATGTTTTTACATAAACTAACGAGACTCGTTTGTAAGTCTTTTGCTCTGTTGTTGATATTTTTTTCTTCAAAACCCCCAACCCTAGCCCACTCTAACGAAGATCGAACACCGAAACTCTAACCCTAACTCTAGTGTGTGTATATATATAAATAATAATTCTGCCTATGGAAAATGAGTTTGACCTAGTTGGAGTGGAGAGAAGACTAGGAGGAGGAGAAGAAGCCATGGTGGGTGTGAGCAAGGAAAGCAGAAGCATGGGTTTGCCTCAACTCCCCATGGATGTGATTGCCCAAATCCTCTCAAGACTACCAGTCAAGACCCTCTTGCAATACAGGTGCGTCTCAAAATCATGGCTCTCTCTCATCTCCAGTACCCATTTCGCCAAAACCCACCTAAACCAATCACTCACAAACCCCAAAATCGACACCCACCTAGCCTTGCTCTACCGTCGCAGTCCTGGTCACACCCTTTATACCATCAACCTCGAAACCCATCCCAACACCATGGTAGAAAAGGATGTAGATTTTATTTTTGGGGACCAATACCCTCACCAGAGGGTTGGGGCTGTGGGTTCATGTAATGGGTTGGTTTGCATAGTCTCTGAATTGGGTTATTCGTATATATCCAATATTGCAACTAGAGAAATCAAGAAATTACCCACAATTGGAATAACCCATTCTAGGGGAAGCTATAATTATCAAGATGATATGTTTGGATTTGCTTATGACCACACTGTTGATGATTACAAGGTTGTTAGAGGAGATAGATATAATTATAGTATGTATGTGTATTCACTGAGGAGTGATTCTTGGAAAGTGGTGCAGAGTTTTCCTTACAGTGAGGAGGGTTTTACTCTACCTTGGTTTGAATCTGGGAAAGTGGTGAATAATGCAATGCATTGGATTTGTCCAAATAAGTTCGACCATCGGTCGATTATGATTGCTGCTTTTGATTTGGTGCTAGAGAGATTTAGGGAAGTTCCTAAGCCTGATGCCCCCTGTTGCTATGGGAACCTTGCGGTGCTGGGAGGATGGCTTTGTGTGATTGATGGTCACGAAATGTGGGTAATGAAAGAGTATGGCGCGAAGCATTCGTGGACTAAGATTGAGATTCACTTTCCGGATGATGTCGATTTGTTTCCTTTGTTGATGAAGGATGAGCAAATTCTGTTTTCGACAAGCTTAAAAAAGTTGGTTTTATACAACATGAGAGAGAGAACACATAGAAAACTTCGATTTCAGGAACTCCAGCATGGGCATATGCTTATTCTTCAGCAAGAAGTCTTTGTGGAGAGCCTCGTATCGCCATCTTTGAAGTGTGAACCGGGGCCAGAATTACTGACAGATGAAGTCTCGATGAACGATCCTTAGTACAGAGGTAAAGCATATATTAAATGGTAGTTTTTTCTGTTTTTGTTTCCACTTTATACACTAATTCATGCATGACATAATTGTGTATTACAGTAGGATTGAAAGTTGATTGCTATTGAGGTGCTTTTGTGAAGCTGTGGTGGGATTAACATGCACTTTTAGGACAGATCAAAGTTCGATCACTCATTATTTACTTGCCTATAAGTTATTCAATCTATCAATCTCAGAGAATGCGTTGGTTGTTGATGAATTTAGATATGACTCATTAATCATGATTCTACTCTGCCATTTGATGATTATATTTCAAATATTTGAAAAATCATTATTATTACAGTAGTGGGTCATCAATATTGAAGTAGTCTGACTCAATGTTTTTTAACCAAAACCTTGTATTGCACTTTATACATTCCAACACTACAACAAAATGTACTTTTGGCACCAAACGTGTGATATCAAAAAATAAAAAATGCTGTAATAAAATATTTTATTACAACAATTTAAAAAAAATGTCACGGTGTAAATGCTGTAGTGAAAATTCTGACCTATTTACCCACAACTCACTAACTATCACATTCTGAGACAACATATTTATTTTTCTTTCCTTCAGCTGCGGCCACTTTCTGAATCCTCTTCATCACTTTCTAAGTTTCCAAACACACTTCTCTCGTTCTCATATGCCATATTAAATGTATTTCTCTTCCAAAACTAAATTGAACCCTAGAAAACTTGAAAAACCAAGCTGGTGAGTTCATAATCCAACTTTTTTCATTTGATTTTGGAGATCGGTGGAACCTGATTTGTCAAACAAGTCAAAGATCAATCGATTGCCCATTTTCAGGTAATCAACAATTCTCTCACTTCATTCACCAATTCTAAACTCTTCACTGTATCTGCCATGAGTCTTAGCCAGGGATGAACCAGAGAGTAATTTAGCCAGGGTATTCGTTTCAATTTCATTCCAGTTTCTAAGAGAAATTGTTATTTGCATTTTCGGTTTCTTATCATTCGATTCTGGATGTTTTTGTTTGAGTTTTTGCTGATTTTGGTGTTATTTTATTTGGATTGAGCTTTTTGAAGTTTATGATCTGTATTTATTTTGGATCTAATAATATTGTATACAAGTGTATGTTTATATATGCACACTCAGATATATATACATATGTATGCTTACCTATATATACATATATAAGCATCGGTATCGTAGTCACAACTTTATTTCACCTACTGTGTGTTGCTGTTGATTCAAGTCTTCAACATTTGTAGCTGGTAATCGACTTTTGCATATTAGATGTTTGTGTTTCTGAATCTCTGTTTTCTGTATGTAATTTGAAATCATTGAAATCATCTGTATATTATAGTTTTCGGTTAGTGGTTCGTTTGTTTGATGAAATTAGTTTAAGATCGAATGATCTAATTGTGAAAAAGTTTAAAATTTGTGATTAATTAGTTGTGATTTATGTTTAAAAGTTCTATTGTATTTTCCCCCTTCTTTGAATTGCTTCAAGAAACCTACTCCATTTGGGACTTTGGTTCAAATGAATGAATGATATACTCACAAATGTATATTTGCATTCCCTATAGATTATCGACCTATGTTCATTCTTCCTTTGTGCATCTTCATGCATCTCAACTATTTGACAAAATGCCTGAATTGATGTATGACGTTTCACCTCGGTAATTCTCTTTAACTTTCATTACAATACATATGAAGGGCTTAAATCAACTTCCGCGTCGCACAAATGCTTATCTTACTCTCAATGATAAATGTTATGTCTCTTTCTTTCAATCAATTGTTGAGTAATACACCTTTATATTCATCTTCTCCCAATTCTACCTTGCAATTATATACCTTCATTGTTTTATATTATGTATGTGGCTAGGCTTATAATCAGAACAAGTTTTACAGCATGAACTTGTAGGGGCATTGGTCAGGTCTTCTGTGTTAAAATGATAAAACCTGCCAGATATTTTTTCATATGAACGAGAGCATAAGTGCTATGCCTAATTGGGCAAATGTAACATTACCTGATGTGAGCTCACAATTTGGTATATCTACTTGCAGTTAACATCATTTGGATTCTAACATGTCTGATGGGTGTTTCATTACAGACATGGCCACATTTTGTGAGGTCTTTCAATTTAAACCTATCCTAGCTACAGCCCAAATTCATTTTGGATGACTTTTCCTTAGTAGTTATTGATCATCTGAAATGCTCATGCTGAGGCATGCGTCTTAAACTTCAATATTTTTTTTCTTGTTCCTTTGAAGTTCATGACTGCAAATAGTGTCCCTCTATTGCGTATATCCATTGGTGTGTCATTGACTCATTGCCGTGTCTTGATGTCAAATGCACATGCAAGCTTATCAATTTGTAGTGGTCCTCGACTGTAGAAGCTTTCGTTCTGTAGAAATGGTGTATGTCATACACAAACACACGTATATGACAATTATTAAGAGTTATGTTTAACTCAATATAAGAGCTTATCTAATATTTTTATCAGTTGATCACATTTGTTTGCTCTTGGTCTAGTGTATTGGATCCTTATTCATCTGGTAGTATAACAAGTTCATGCTCTTAATTTGGAGTAAAAGAGTTATGTTTAACTCAATATAAGAGCTTATCTAATATTTTTATCAGTTGATCACATTTGTTTGCTCTTGGTCTACTGTATTGGATCCTTATTCATCTGGTAGTATAACAAGTTCATGCTCTTAATTTGGAGTAAAAGAAGCAATCATGCCTGATGGTAGAATTTGTTGTTTCTTGATCTCTCCATTGCTACTAAAAGTAAGTAATATAAAAATGAAATGTACAAAATGGTGTCGTTTAGGTCGAACTGCTCAGAACCTCTGCCCTGAATATTATTCGACTTTTTAATCACTTATGTGGATGGTTAATTTATTTTTTTAATTTTTTTCTGGGATGGGGGAGGGGGCAAACCTAACATAGTGTGGAAGGAGGATATTTTTGACCCGAAAAATCTATCTTGGTTCGGGGCTAGCAGGTGGAGCTCCGAACTCACTATTCGGATTGGAGCTAAGTGACACGTCTCGGCGAACTTAAATGGACCGTATGGGTATCCTTGGGTGATCCTCGGGCCTTTCGGATTTTGATTCGATTGGAGCTGGGCGACACGACCTTGTGAACTTTATACGACCACCATACAAGTATCTCGGGGTGATCCTTGGGCCAACCAATAGCTTATATTTGTGGGAGCACAGCTCACCGAACCGAGCAACCGACACGGAGGGCAAACTCATATTTAGTTTGCAGCATCCGATGCGGTGGCGGTATCCTGGGGGTGTCTCCCACCATTATGCACAATCCTTGCGGTGGGTGCACACACTGCGGGGATTATTGGGGAGTGATCCGTTGCATGTCGATCCGGCTGCAGTCACAGAGACTGCGTAGCCGTGACGCATGGCCAGCGCGACACATCTTCACATTATGAAGGGACTGATGGAGCATGTGGACTGGAGGTAAAGGATACAGGTTCATTATGCCAGGAGCATACAAAAGAATATTTCCCATGAGGCAGGGAATATTCTTTAGTAGTTGTTAGTATGATCCATAGTATGTGCGGTGGATATTTGGAGCTGTGGGAGAGGCTGGAATCAGTTGAGTGTATAAATATAATGTGAGTGCATAGTAGTATACATGCATAGTACACGTGAATAGTAATATACGTGAATAGTAAAATACGTTCATATTAAAATATATAAGTGAATAGTGTCACATTAGGTTTTTCTATAAATAGAAGCATTGCATTTCATTTCAAGGGGGAGGAGGATTGATTTAAAGGAGGGGATTGATTCAAGGAGGATGGAGAGGAAACTCTCTGGACTTCTTCACTTTTAGTAGTGTTTTTGAGAAGTTTTCATGATATTATTTGGAGGGAGTTTTTGGGAGTATTCTAGAGAGAAAAGAGAGATAAAAGAGGGTGGAGAGAAAGAGTGAAACTCTCCTGCGGCTCCCTGCCTGGTCTCCTGCTCATACTAGTGGCTGTGTCCTTTGCTCCTCACCATATTTTTCCATCTAGTCTATTATTTCAGGTTTGGTTCATGATAACTAATTTTGAAGCGGGTCAGACTCTGCAATCTCACAGAGCCCTCTATCGGAATTCGGGTCCAGATTCGGATACTATATTTCTGTTACGGTTCGTGATAGCTGATTTTGAGACGGGTCAGACTGCGCTGTCTCTTGGAGCCTTCCACCGGAATTCAGGTCCAGATTCGGATCTAGATAACCCAACTTTCATCTACACATAGATACTGTTGGAATATTAATGCATATCGAACATGTTCTTATAATATTCTTGTGTACATTGTTTGCGCACTATAAATTGAGCAAAGGGGAATATGTTTACATTATAGTACTAGACACTATGACCTGAATGATTTGCTAGATATTTATGCCTCTGTTTGAACAATTAAGGAAGAGGGCAATAAATATCATGCTTTGCAGAATGGAAAGAGGCTGGTGCCAACTGGTTATTTAACATTCATGTTGAGTGTCATCCTACGGTAATGTTCATCAAATAGAAGGTAGTATTGTGTCATTATTCATCGGCATTCTAATTTACCTTAACTATCTAATAACACTGAGTATCAGTTTAACCAATTTCCTTATTATATTTTGTTGTAAGAAGTGATTATTATTGCCTTATTCTAGCATCTTTACCACAATAGTGTTATCTGTTAGATGTCATTTTCTTGTATTTACTTCAATCTTAAGAAGTTCTTTTCTTCAATACTCTTATTGCAGAACTCCAGCTTACATGGTTTCTTCCGGTTTAGGATTTTTAATATTTACTTATTAGCATGCGTTGGATGAATTTTAATAATTTTTTATATTTTCTTCAATTGATTTCAAGAACACGGTTGATATGAAATTCTTCTATTTGGATCATTATTTTGAGATTTTAATTTATTTTTTTGTCCCTTTTCAGGTTATATATCCTTAGAGCAGTATTATATCCATCTACATATTGATGAGACTGTTGTCCCATCTTTCTCCTTCTGTAAGCACTTGACTGTTCTCTGTACTTTCTAGCCATTATGACATGCTATGGTTCTTCACTGCATTATCAGTCCTCCCAGGAAGTAGCCTGACAATCATAGCCCATTTGGTATTATACAATCTATGAGCCATTCATTGGATTTGCTCGAAAAAGCACATTAGAGATTGCTGCTTTTAGTTTAATGGATGACAAACAGTGGAAGATTCCCTTCCCTAGTTCAGTCGCTGAATTTTATTAGTGGAGCCGACTAATGGTGTTGGGAGTATGTCTTTGTATAATACCATGTGTTGATTTTGATATATGGAGTGATGCAGTACTGGACTAAAGTTAAATTTAACGTTGCAATTGGCTTTTCTGCGAAATGTGGTATTGAAGCTATCATGTTGGCAGACAAAGACGCGAGTTATGTTTTATACAACACAAGGGAGGGAACATTTAGACATATTGTCATGCATGACAAAAAAAGGAATTTGACCAAGAAGTGAATTCTGATGGAGTGTTCGGTGTAGATAGTCTGCTATCACCCTTCATGAAGAAAAACGAATGAAATTTAGGATATTGACGTTATTCAAGGTGATGGGAAGAAACCTTCTCTGGGTAACATCCCCATATGTTTCTCCTTTTTTAACATTGTCTTCCTATCCCATGTAGCATTGTGTTCCTAATCGGTGTAGCAGACAAGTACCATTGTTGTTTGAAATAGTCTTGCTTCTGTGTGGATTACTTCTACATAAAGGGTTTATATTTTGTACTTTATGTTCCTGCACTTAAATGTAGTTTCAAGCGCATTCGTGAGTCGGTCCAAGTTGCCCAGAATGAGATACACACACTAAACCCTAGGATTCCTCTTCTTCAAGTTTCTCCTGTTTTCAATTTTCTCTGAACTGATCCGTTTTTATTTAGATCCGAGAATGGACAAGTTTGGTGCTTGATTATCTTCAGTAACGTATGTGTCTTGTTTCGTTCTTTTAGTTACAGAAATAGTTTATCGGGGAGTTCCGTATTTGTATTACAATGCTTCAATAGTTTCCTTATAGTCCACAGCTTTCTTATGATTCTTCAGTGTTGTTTCTGATAAATTATAGCTGTCTGATCATGGCAAAAGTAAAAATAAGTTATACTTTTGAATTCTCGATTATCTTGATGTAGATTGGTCTTTCTATTGAAACCAGATTGTAGCTCCCCTGGTCCTCCAAAGGCAGCATTATATATATATATATATATATATATATATATATGAACGTATATACATTTAACAATTATAAAACATTTTTATAAAAAGGCAAGAACCCGGCCTACATAATAAGAGAATGTAATTACTACAGAAGGAAAAAATGGGACTTAATTATTCTTATGCATTAGTTATTATGTTTAAATTGATAAAAAAAATAATAATAATAATTAAAGTTTGTCAATAATTCTTTCAAAATATATATTACATATATCAACATAAATTGCGTAAAATAATCCTGTCAATTTCTTACACTGTGTATGGTAACCATGGATTTGAGATTGCAAGTTTGATGTTTGGAAGACATGGAATTCTTAAAATTTTAGAATTAACTCGATTTGACCAAAAATTTTATAGCTTAACCAATCCGTGGAAGGATGAGGGGATTTGAAAAATGTCCATTAATTTATTCTTAGTTTACTAAAATTACCTTTCAACTCGTTATCTACATCCCTATAATTATAATGGCAAATTGGCAATATTGTACATAATTATTTTTCTTATAATTGAATTTCTATTTCTTCTAAACATAAAATACAATTCCTTTTCCATTCCAATTTAATTCCTTTTCGAGTTCTAATTTCAAATCCCTAAATTATTAATGTTATACATACACACCAGCCTATGGGTGTTCAAAAATCCGTCCAATCCGAAAATCCAATCTTATCCGGACATATTGGATTTGATTCTTTATGGATTGGATTGGACATGGATCCAAAAACACTCAATCCGGTATTTTACGGATCGGTTATGGATTACATTTTTAATAATTCGGTTAATTCGATCCAGTCAAGTACTATTCATATATTTTTTAATATATTTTATTAATAATATATCACATAATATATTATTTTAAATTAAATTATAATATCTTATATCAATGATATACTATTATAAACTAAATCATAATATTTAATTTTTATATTAAATAATTATCTATATCTATCCATACTATTATAAAAGTATAAGTCATTTCTAATATTTATATACATCAAAACATTTATCGCAATTGCAGTTCTCATAAAAAATAGAAGACTTTTGATTAGTTATTTATACTATTATAAAAATGTAAGGCCTCTAGAATATTTCTATACATTTATTCCATTAAAAAAGCTAAAAATAAATTTTAATTTAATAAAGGCTTTAATAACTACATTCAAAGAAATGTCATTAAAGTGCATTAATACATTTTATTATTTCAATGCATGTATTTTCATTAAAAGAAAGTATAGTTCAAGACTTTAAGTATCCATAATAATTATAAAAAAAAAAAATGAATAGATACCCAAATTTTAATTTTTTTTAATTTCATAGTTAAATAAATATAACACATGATCTTCTATAATTATTACTAAAAAATATTTGTATTGTGAAATATCCTTCATATAAGGTTGCAATATAAGTCACAACTTGAAACTATATGTATTTAATACATCAATATAAGTCAAACTTTACGCCACGTGTATTCGTAATTTTGCATTTACTCTTAGCTAGTGACTTATAAAAATATGAATTATTTTTAATATTTTTAAACATTTAACCTATTTTAAAATATAATAAAATTATATAACTAAAAACAATTATAACTAAATATTATCAATCTATATCATTCACCAACAATAAGACCAAAACATATAACAATATACCCTTAGATTATATTTATACATTTAAAATTATCATGTTTAGACAAAAAAATAATTAACAATTTATTTTATAATGTCATTCAATAATTAACGTATGAGTGTCTTGAAATAAATAGATGAATAAATTAAACTAAAATGAATGATAAAGTTCATTAATACAATTGAAAATAATAATTTATTAATAACATCTCTAAAAGTTCGTCAGTGTTGGGATCCGTAGATGTCTTCTTGTTCATTAGTCTCGATGCGCGTTTTAGTTATTCCCAAATTATTGATTCTAACAAATTGAATGATCTAATTAGTACCGATTCAAATTGCAACACAAATGGATTAAATTGAAGCACTCGACTCTTTTGATATTGAATCAAGTATGATTTTTTATTCACTATGTATTAAGTATATTTTATTTATTCACTACAATTTATTTATAGTTATTTGTTAATAATTAACTAAACTCAATTTACTTTTGTAGCCATAACTACTGCTTGAGGACTTTTGAAGGTAGTACTGGACTTTTGAATCAATTCGTTGAAGTTTCCTGATGCTGCATGGATATTTTGTTTATTTACTCCAAGTTTATTATCTATGCTTTGTTTAATGTACAATTAGTATTGCTATTTGCTACGATAGTGCCCCTACTTTGACACTATCACTTGTATTACTGAAAGTTTATTGTCATTTTTAGTACTTCTTGTTGACATGTTTAAGTAGTAGTGTCATTTAATGTACAATTAGTATTGTTTTTGTTGCTCATCGGGTATTGGTGTCATTTTTAGTACTTGTATTAGAAAAGACTTTTGTTCAATTTTAAGTACCGGTGAGTGGTGACTCTTGATTTTGTGAAAGTCTGTTGTTGCCTAGTTCTAATCCATTGAAATTTTATTTATTTTTTAATCTTTTGAATCCGCGAATCCGATCCGAACCAATCCGACTTATCGCGGTCTGGTTTGGTTTAGATTGGATCTGCTGGGCAAATGGACAAGATTGTATCCATAAATGGTCAATCCATATTAGTGGATTGGATCCAAAATATGATCAATCCGGTCCAATCTGTTCTGTGAACACCCCTACACCAGCCCACACACACACCCGCACCAACACACATACACCAGCCTAGTAGCATCCCAGGGCCCAACCCCCACACAAGTGCAGTGCACACACACAAGAATCATGAAGCCCCCCGGAAATCATCTAAGTAGTAAGTCCAGCCCAAGATGAGTATTGTCCTATTCCGACTTCCCCAGAGCCTCCGGTAGCACAGCCGGGACGACGATGGGTTCTCTGCCCTACGGGATGAAACGACAGAAGTTTTGAGAATTCAAGAAAAGGTTACGGCGAGACGAGTAGTTTATCATTACGATAGGTGTCAAGTGGAAGTACAGTGATGTATGCACCTCAGGCATCCTAACAACCCGGTACACTTGAACCTTGTTCCTACACGACCTGATCAATTCGATTAAGCCCCCCCCCCCCCCCCCCCCCCCGACAACAACACATGCGTGCGTGGAGAATGAGAGAGAGAGAGGCAGAGCCGAGATTCTTTGGGTGGGGGGGAGGGGGCACCTTAGGCATCCAAACAAGCCGGTAAAGGTATCCTAACAAGCCGGTAGACTTGAACCTTGAGGCATCCAAACAAGCCGGTAAAGGCATCCTAACAAGCCGGTAGACTTGAACTTTGTTCCTACACGACTTGATCAATTCGATTCAGCACTCCCCCCCCCGGATAACAACACACACGTGTGTAGAGAATGAGAGAGAGAGAGAGGCGGAGCCAGGATTCTTTGGGGGGAGGGGGGGGGGGGGGGGGGTCGATTTTCTTATAAAAAAAATAGTTTATATCTAATCCTTGAAAAAAAACCTATCATTCTTAAATTTTAATTTATCAATTAGTTATTTATCTTTTTTAATAATCATTAATCTTTCATAAAAATTATTGTAAATAATATACATGTGTACATATTCCATAATATGTAAACTTTCCCATTGTAATTCAAATCAATTTCATTGAATGTGAACAACCAAAATGGCGTTTGTACATTGTATATAAAATAAAAAATAATTATTCATTATTTATTTATCCAAATAATCATGCTTCTATATAATATAGGAACCAACTAAAAAATAATTAATCATAACACAATTATACTAGCAAGACTGTAAAGTTAATTTAATGAATGTTGACATATTACTCAAAGTACTAATCATTTCAACAATATCGTGCAAATCTGTAGTATTATAAACTTTTTTTTTTTATCTTTGATGATGAATAAGCAACCCAAGATATGTAAATTGAATGATATATTTTAATTAGAGCTTCAAAACTATACTTTTTATTAGAGCTTCAAAGAGACCTTTCTCAAGTTTTTATTTTTGCTTTTCATATTGTTGGGCCAAAAGACTATTGGACTAATATTTTTTTGGGGAGCCAACTATACATTATATTATTTATGTTTAAACTTATACAAGGTAATTAGAAAAAAAGGCTATTATCAGAAAATTTTCCTCCCATGTGCTTTAAAAAAAAAAAAACCTAGTTTTCAATTTAATCAAATACACCCTGCCCTTTATAAAATTATGAAAATATCCTCCAAAACTCTAATTCATTCCATTATTTCAATTTAAATCTCAATTTCAACTCAATTAAACTCTAATTCCTTCCATTTATCACAAACACATTTTCTCTCACTCATTGACTCCAAAACTCTAATTCCTTCCATTTATCATAAATCCACTTTCAATATAAATTTCAATTTTAACCCAATTCATCTCTAATTCCTTCCATTTATCACAAACCCATTTTCAATTTAAATCCTAATTTCAACCCAATTCAACTCTAATTCCTTCCACTTATCACAAACCCACTTTCTCTCACTCATTTACTCCAAAACTCTAATTCCTTCCATTTATCACAAATCTAATTTCAATTTAAATCTCAATTTCAACCCAATTTTAATTTATAATTATATATATCTCTATATATCACTATATATATAACCATATATACGTACTTATTTATACATATATAATTATATATACGTACATATATATTTATGTATATATCATTGTATATATATATGTGTGTGTGTATATAATTATATATGTATAAATAAGTACATATATATGATTAAATATATATAGTGATATAGAGAGATATATATAATTATAAATTAAAATTGGGTTAAAACTAGGATTTAAATTCAAATTAGGTTTGTGATAAATGGAAGGAATTAGAGTTTAATTGAGTTGAAATTGGAATTTAAATTGAAAGTGGGTTTATGATAAATGGAAAGAATTCGAGTTTTGGAGTAAATGAGTGAGCGAAAGTAGGTTTGTGATAAATGGAGGAATTAGAGTTTAATTGGGTTGAAATTAGGATTTAAATTGAAAGTGGGTTTGTGATAAATTAAAAGGAATTAGAGTTGAATTGAGTTAAAATTGGGATTTATATTAAAAGTGGGGTTGTGATAAATGAAAGGAATTATAGTTTTGGAGTAAATGGGCGAGAGAAAGTAAGTTTGTGATAAATGGAAAGAATTATAGTTTAATTGTGTTGAAATTGGGATTTAAATTGAAATAATGGAATGAAATAGAGTTTTGGTGGGTATTTTCGTAATCTTATAGATGGCATGAGGTATTTGATTAAATTGAAAACTAGAGGGGGATTTTTGAAACCACGGGGGTTTTATTGAACAATTTGAAAATAATAAGGGGGTTTTATGATAATAACCCTTAAAAAAAAATTTGGGGGGATGGGGGCCGCATGGCCCCGGGAGAGAGAGAGAGTTCTATAAAAATTGTTTTTATGGATTTTTTCTTGAAGAAAACACAAAAAAGTTGTAAAAAGAGCTGGTTGTGTATGAACTAACACATATTAAATATTTGTAGAGGGGGAGAGAGAAGAGAAACTAGCATTTTATAGAAACCCTAATTGAAACAGCAATTCGGTTTGGTTTGGACCAATTCTACACTACTACAGTTTTTTTTGCACCCTTACAAGTGACCATTTGATGATTGATTACTAAAATGTCTTTATTTTATTACATTGTTTCATAAATAGACAAAATTACCTTGAATAACCGATTTAATTAAGATATTTGTCACAACCTCTTAGGTATAATGAGTTTGAGGAGAAAAACTTTCTTAAGATAAGTATATTAAACAAATTGCATCATCTGAGAGCTCCTCCCCTCCATGGGCCTTCTTTTATTATGACAAGTGTTAAACCTTAGATCTACTTTCAGCAGTCATTCGCCGCCAAAACTAGCTAGGAGGAGGATACGAAAAGCTAGCCATGGCGGGTGTGAGCAAGGAAAAGGAAGCCGTGGGTGTGTCTCAGCTCCCCATGGATGTGATTGCTCAAATCATCTCAAGACTACCCGTGAAGACCCTCTTGGAATACATGTCTGTCTCTAAACCATGGCTCTTTCTCATCTCCGGCACCCATTACGCCAAAACCCACCTCAACCAATCACTCACAATCCCAAACATCCTCACCCACCTAGCCATCCTTTACCATCGCCCCCCTTCTATTCACCCCCATTACCAAATCAACCTCGACACCATGGTAGAAAAAAAGGTATATTTTAGTTTAAGGGACGAATACTAGAGTGTTGGGTTGGTGGGTTCATGTAATGGCACCACCACCATGGTAGAAAAAGAGGTAAATTGTTGTTTAGGGGACCAATACCCTCACCAGAGTGTGTTAAGGATCGTGATTCTAGCTTGATTGATCATTGATTCTTGTAATATACTACTGTAATTATATTATTTATTTCCTATAATATTTCCCTTGTATCACGCCTTGACATAGGAGAGTTACTGATATTTAGGAATGGGAACAATTCCCTATCTCTTGTATAAATACCCAAATATATAATACAGATTGAATACACATAAATTACTTTTCCAAACTTCTCTTTTCTTCTCCATATTTATTTTCTTTCATAGGAAATTTTCATGGTATCAGAGCAGTGAAGTTTTCCACAGCCAACAAACCCTAGCCTTCATTCTTTTCTGCTTCCATGACAAAGAATGACAAGAGATCTTTAGAGGCAATCAAGCCCTCTGCCAACAGGTACGAAGACCCGAGCGATCCATTCTACCTTCATCATTTAGACTAACCCGGTTTGATTCTTGTGACACAACAATTGACACAAGAAAATTATCCCGTATGGAGTCATGCCATGCTAATGTCTCTCACTACCAAGAACAATGATGGATTCGTGGATGGTACCATCACAAAACCACTGGACGCATCGGCCAAAAAAGTCAAGCAATGGACTCGTTGCAATCTCCTTGTCAAGGGATGGATTCTCAATACCATTCCACCGGACATCGCCCAAAGTGTGATGTAAAAATGATAGTGCCTTTGAGATTTGGAATGAATTGAATGAGCGTTTCTCTCACTCCAATAGCGTGCATCTCTTCCACATCGAGCAAGAAATTCATGAATGTGTTCAAAGGGGTATGACCACCTGAGAGTACTACACTAAACTCAAGGGCTTGTGGGATACACGTGATGCCCTAAGTCCACTTCCACCCTGTGATGGCGACATAGGGAAGTAGTTGTAGGAGTATCATCAAGCACGACGAACCATTCGGTTTCTCATGGGACTCAACCCCATCTATATAGGAGCTCGTGGACAGATTTTACTCAAGGAGCCTCTGCCACCTGTGAATAAGGTATTTTCACTCATTATCCAGGATGACAAACAACGAAATATCTCTTCACATGTGATGGGAAAAACACCGGATGTGGTTGTTTTCGCCGTTAAGGATGGAACGCCGAATTTTAATAGGAATCACCCGCCGAGGAATTCACATCTCAAGTGTGATCGTTCAACAACACTGGGCATACTGCTGAAAATTGCCGCCAACATCGTCAATGTGACTATTGCTGATGCAGGGGGATCCGAGTCAGACGATGCCGAGCTGTCAGATTGCTCATTGATGGCGCTGGATTACCTGGAGCGGGAGGATCAGCGCAAGAATGGCAAGAAATCGTAATCCAGCCTAATTGGGGCAGTTTCCGTGCACGTGTCGGTTTTTTGGCCATAACTGGAGCTACGAGTGTCGGATTCGCGCCCGTGACCCCAATTCGGAAAGCTAATCTCGGCGCGGACGTCGTGGCCACCGAGCTACGCTCGGTGCACATCGTTTCGAGCCCCAAATCCGCTGTTTTCCTTTTCGATTCTTTATTTTTAGTTATTTTTTGCTACTTATGGTAATTTTTTATTTGTCAATTAGGAGATGATTCTGAACCCGATTTGGGCCAGATTTTTGGCAATCTTTTTATTTTTTTCCATGTTTTGTTTTGGTAGGACTTTTAGGGTTTTGCTATTTTTGGCAAAAATCTCATTAGGAGTCGATTTTCAGCTATTTATACCCGGCTTGTGGGTTGTTTTTGATTGATTCTTGATTATACATAATTATATAAAATTCCAGAGTGTTCTCTGAATTTTGGGTCGAATTTCTCCATTTTCTTTCTTGCAAATTACCCGTTGCGCTAGCCTACAGAATAATCTCTATTCTGTCCGGCGTCAATTGTGGATACAAGGGACACACCATAGATGTTTGTCGGAAACTCAAGCGAGCCAATACTCATGGGGATAAGAAGGGAGTCTCAAATTTATCTTCCAGGGCTCACTATGCGGATTACAAATCCAGAGCAACACCATCCTCTTATAGCCTCACTGCGGAGCAATACCATGATCTCATTGATCGGACCAAATCGATTAGTGTAGCCAACCAAGTGTCAACAGTGAGCAATCTTTCAGGTATTCCTACTTGTGCACACATATGTAGTAGAGATATTTGTTGAATTTTTTATACGGGAGCAACCGACCACATGGTTTGTTTTTCCCAGCTCCTTACTACTAGCATACCCGTTACCAATTGCTATGTTCATTTACCAAACCATGTTCTTGCCCAAGTGACACACATAGGCACCATACATCTTTCTGATGAATTTACTCTTTACAATGTGCTTTGTGTTCCTTCTTTCAAACTAAATTTGATATCCGTAGCCAAACTTGCTCAAACTTCTTCTTGTTATGCCATTTTTACAAATAACCTATGTTTTGTGCAAGACCAACGTTCGGGGAAGACAATTGGGACGAGAATGAGCAAGCGGGACTCTACTACTTGGATACTTCGAAGCAAGTTAGGTGTCGTACTTTTGCTGCCGCCATTTCCACCAATCCTCACCTTTGGCATCGACATCTTGGCCATCCTTCTAATAAAAGCCTGAAAAATATTTCTTTATGTTCAGATGAAATAATTTTTTGTTCGGTTAATGATTGTTTTATTTGTCCTCTCGCTAAACAAACTAAACAACATTTTCCCTCAAGTTCTATTAATACAAAAACACCTTTTGAATTAATTCATGTTGATATTTGGGGTGGTTATCATGTTCCAACTTTACACGAAGCCAAATATTTTCTTACTATTGTTGATGATTTCTCTCGATGTACATGAGTTTATCTTTTACATAAAAAGTTTGATGTTAGAGATTGGTTACTCACTTTTATCAATCTAGTTGAAACTCAATTTGTATCTCGCATCAAAATCATCCGTAGTGACAATGGACTAGAATTTGACATCACCAACACATTCTTTGAGAAAGGAATTATCCACCAAACCAACTGTATATCAACTCCACAACATAATGGGGTTGTTGAACGAAAGCATCGATACATTCTCAATGTAGCTCAAGCCTTGCTTTTCTAAGCCAATCTTCCTAAACAATTTTAGGGTGATGCTATCCTTACTACCACTTACCTCATCAACTGAACCCCAACACTGGTTCTTCATGGAAAAACGCCATTTGAGGTAATCTTTCACAAACCTCCCACTTATGACCATTTACGAGTTTTTGGTTGTTTATGCTTTGCCTCTACGCACCATCATCGACCCAGTAAATTTGATGCTCGTTCCCTTCGTTGTCTATTCTTCGGTTATCCATATGGCACCAAAGGTTATTGAGTTTATGACCTAATCACTGGCAAAATTTTTGTCTCCCGAGATATACACTTTCACGAGCATGTGTTCCCTTACCCTTCCGCTGCCACACCTTCCACTACATCATTCCCATTACCAAGTAATCATACAAATTCATGGAACAACATAGAAATAAGCACAACAACTAACCTAGTAGCCGAACTACTCAAACCCCATGACATACCACGACAAGACCAACCGTCGCCGCGGCGCAACCCTTCTATCGCGGATGTCGTGGCAACCCTAACCGACGCCGCGACAACCTCAACCCACCCCAATGTTTCACCATAACATGAAAAATCCTTGGCGCAACACTTGTTTCCTACCCTTGATACCGCGACAACAGATATCGATGCCGCGGGAACCCCTCCAGTTTCTGGTTTTTCCACTTCTCCAGCCTCTCCTAATCCCCAACCCAAACCCCGGATGCAACGCGCCACTCGTGCACCTAGTTATCTTCAATAGTATCATGTCGAAGCATCCTTTCCTGCTCGGACTGTCCCATCATCTCACTTGGTGTTGGCCAACAACAAAGGTATTACTTATCCCTTGTCTCATATCCTTACTTATGATAGACTATCTCCTATCCATTGTGCTTTCACCACTTCCCTTTCAGCTATCAAGGAACCTACTTCTTTTGCCAAAGCCGTCAAAGATTCTAGGTGGCATGAAGCCATGGACCAAAAACTTCGTGCTTTACATGATAATGGCACTTGGTCCCTTCAACCTTTACCTCATCACAAGAAACCCATGGGTTGCAAATGGGTCTATAAAATCAAGTTCAATCCTGATGGTACCATTAATCGTTGCAAGGCGCGGTTGGTTGCCAAAGGCTATAGTCAAATTGAAGAATTTGATTATTGTGAAACCTTTGCTCCAGTTTCCAAGCTTGTTACCATCCGCCTACTCCTTGCAGTCGCCTCCTCTAATAATTGGCATCTTCGTCAACTTCATGTTAACAACACCTTTCTTCATGGCGATCTTGAGGAAGAGGTCTACATGACATTACCCCCTGGTTTCGGACGAAAGAGGGAGACACGGGTTTGCAAACTTCACAAGTCTTTGTACGGGCTCAAGCAAGCCTCCCGTCAATGGTTCATCAAGTTTTCCAAAGTATTCACACTTGCGGATTTCTCACAATCCAAGTCCGATCACTCATTATCCGTCCGACACCATGTTAATTCCTTTAATGCCCTTTTTGTTTATGTGGATGACATCATTCTAGTAGGAAACAATCTTCAAGAAATTGAGGAAGTTAAAGCTTATCTCATGCAACAATTCAAGCTTAAGGACTCTGGTGACTTGAAGTATTTTCTGGGCATAGAAGTCTCTCGATCCAAGAAGGTAATTACACTTTCACAACGAAAGTATGCTCTTGAAATATTGGAAGACACGGGGTACTTGGGAGTAAAGCCTGCTAGTTCACCTATGGAGCAAAACTTGTCACTTAGCAAAGAAGATGGTATTCTTATCGAAGATCATTCCTCATATCGTAAACTTGTTGGACGATTAATCTACTTGACCATCACGCGGCCAGACTTGGTTTATGCGGTGCACATTCTTAGTCAATTCATGGATAAGCCTTGAGTCCCACATCTAGAGGTGGCACAACGAGTTCTCCGCTACATCAAACATACACCTGGACAAGGTATTTTTCTCTCATCCTCAAGTTAATTACAGATGAATGCTTTCTATGACGCGGATTGGGCTAGATGTCGAGACACATGTCGATCAACTACAGGTTATTGCATTTTCCTTGGACATTCACTCATTTCTTGGAAGACCAAGAAACAAACCACCGTCTCGCATTCAAGTGCAGAAGCAGAGTATCGTTCCATGGCATCTGTTTGTTGTGAGATCACTTGGCTCCAATGCATTCTACGTGATCTTAGGGTCGAGTATTCACAACCGGTCAAGTTATACTATGACAATCAAGATGCCTTTCACATAGCATCCAATCCCGTGTTTCATGAGCGTACAAAACACATAGAAATTGATTGTCATCTTGTTCAAGAAAAGGTTCAGGCTAAAATCGTCAAGACCTTCCACATAACGACATTGAAGCAACCAGTAGATATTTTCACTAAGTCATCAGGTTTGCCACAATTTTTGAATTTACTCAGCAAGTTAGGAATGATCAATATCTATTCCAACTTGAGGGGGAGTGTTAAGGATCGTGATCCTAGCTTGATTGGTCATTGATTCTTGTAATATAGTGCTGTAATTATATTATTTATTTCCTATAATATTTCCCTTGTATCACGCCTTGACATAGGAGAGTTTCTGATATTTAGGAATGAGAACAATTCCCTATCTCTTGTATAAATACCCAAATATGTAATACAGATTGAATACATAGAAATTATTTTTCCAAACTTCTCTTTTCTTCTCCATATTTATTTTCTTACATAAGAAATTTTCAGAGTGTTGGGTTGTTGGGTTCATGTAATGGGTTAGTTTGCATAGTCCCTATATATCCAATATCGGGTTACCGTTACTCTTACATATCCAATATCGCAACTAGAGAAATCAAGAAATTACCCAAAATTGGAAAAACCCATATATTTGGATTTGCTTATGACCACACTGTTGATGATTTTAAGGTTGTTGGAGGAGATAGAGATAATAATATTATGTATGTGTATTCACTGAGGAGTGATTCTTGGAAAGTGGTGCAGAGTTTTCCTTACAGTGAGGGTTTATTTCCACCTTTTACTGGATATGGGATAGTGGTGAATAATTCAATGTACTGGATTTGTGAGAATAGGAAGCGAAAATATGATGACTTGATTGTTGCTTTCGATTTGGTGGAAGAGAGATTTAGGGAGGTTCCTAAGCCTGATGTCTTCTATAGCCATCTCCTGGTGCTTGGAGGATGTCTTTGTGTGATTTGTGGTTACAAAATTTGGATGATGAAAGAATATGGCTCGCCGTAACGGCCGTTACGTAACGGTTTTTTGAGTGGTCGATACCGTTACGGGCTGTTACTGCGGCGTTGACCGATTCCCACACTCTTAACGACCGTTACGGTGGCCATAACCCCTATTCCGTCCGGTTCCGAAAATACCGTAACAGTTAACACAGTTGAAATTTTTCAAAAATTTGGGTTAAAAAGTTTTTTGTTATGCATATGATATAATAAATGTTACTCAATTATTGAATTATTGAAAAGTAATCTTTGCACGGAAAAGTAAAAAAAAATTGAACTAGTGAAATAATCTTTGCATGTGACTAAAATTAAAATTATATTTTTTGTGATTTCAATTTTTTATATCTTTTGTGATTTTAATTTTTTATTTATTTAAATTTAAATTTATTTAATAATATCATAATAAGTATATCATAAACATTGAAATAATGACGACACCGTAACGGCCGTTACCCGTACCCGATTATTTTTCCCCGCCCCGTACCCGCCAACTCCCCGCCCCACCCCGCCCCGATTACTTTTTTTTTTTTTTTTTTTAACTTTTTTTTTAATGGTAAGAAATTCACACACCACACCCACAATGCCTCCTAAGAGGCTCGAACTCCTCACCTTCCCAATTTGGGAGTGAGATTATACAATTGCAACACATGTGTGCTGGTTTACGTATTATTTTTTCCCCAAATAACAATAAAATCCCAAAATCAAACATAACTATAAGAGATTAAAATCAAACAATAAATCTATATGAAATCAAAATCAAAAATTTCAAAAGCATAATAAACAACTCATCAATACATGTTTATTCATATATATATAAATATATATATAGATAATCGGGGCAGGTTCAGGGCGGGGCGGGGGTGCCCCATACCCGCCCCGATTATAATTGGGGAATTGTTTTTCGCCCCATACCCGCCCCGATTAGCTAAACGGGGTGGGGCGGGTTTTTTTGCCACCCCTAGGTGTGAATGATGTGAGTTTCAAAAAATAAGAGGTGTAATTGAAGATTTTGAAACCTGAGGGGGTGCGATTAAAGTAAAAGCAAATCTCAGGGGTGTAAATGAAATTAACCCATTTTAATTTTATGAATTCCGAAAAGTTAAAATCAGCGAGTTCAGAAATCATTATATATATGGTGCATTTGAATGATTCGCACTATCGTTGTTCAATAATTGTTTGTAACTTTTTTGAAGGTTTCGATACTTTGATACTCACATTTAATATTGATGTTACCGCAACGACTGACCATGATTTGAGCACACATGAACCAAATGATGTCATTATTCAATGTTTGCCTTTTCTTTTCGCGCTGAATCAAACTTTTCCTAGCCATAATAGGTCAGTTCCGTATAGATTAGAATAGAGCCTATAAACTCTTGGAAATTCAAGGTAGTTTACTCCATTTTGTGTCCCCAACAATAGTCATTAAAAAATAAAGCATAGACTAAAAATATTAGAATACAGAGCAAATTAGCATCAATTCAATTTTTTTTTATGTACATTCCTAGGACAAAAATGGGGGAAAAAAATCAGAGGATATGAAAAAGCTATGCTGAGGACACAGTAATGGGACTTTTTACCATATGAATTCCATCACTCCACAAATACCATCCAAATGCATATCCACCATTTTTATTCATCCCACTTTCTTCTTTCACTGTAATACTGAAATTCTTCTTCTCCCCTAAATCGCTAAATTGTAAAGTTATTGGAGAAATCTCTACCGAATATCCAACTGGTTTTTCGACTGTCACGTTGTAGACACCTCCATTATCACCGACATTTGTGACAGTCCTCGTCACAGTCATGGCGCCATTGAGATTGGAAATTGCAAGAGATGGATAGTTAAGATTGCTCGATGAAGGCAATTCCTTTGGGCATTGAAATGATGGATCAAATTTATTGATACCAGTACTAATATTGCAGAGGAAGACAAGGTAGTCATTGTAAGTAATATCGTAGACAAGTCCGGGATCAGCTGCTTTTATTGGCTGGAAATGCCCAGCTCCGTAGTGGAAGGGCGTCGCAGGATTTCCTAATGCATCTGTTATTTGTGTCCCCTTGTTATTGTTTACTCCGGCTGCCAAAATGTTTTAATACACATTAGACTGTGACAATTATAAACGAAATAAGCGCTCGCAACCGCCACTAAAAGGGTTAAAAACTACAGTTATAACCCTTAATGGCATGCTGACATTTAGTGGTGGGCTAGAAATTGTCACATAAAGTCTCGACATTAAAAGCTTTTTAGGTTGGATAGCAGCAGAAACTGTCATTCAATCTTAAATTTCCCAGATGAAAATATAGAACGTTGTGCTATAGTGCCGGAAACTTTTAGCCTCCAACTAAATTTTTGTATCTTTTCATAGAGAACGTTAAAAGGTGTAAAGACGACTATAGATATGTTTGTGTACCAGTGGTCATGAGAGCGGATTTTATAGCAGCGCTGCTCCAACCGGGGTGTATGGCTTTGACAAGTGCAGCTGCAGCAGCCACATGAGGGCAAGACATGGAAGTGCCAGAGAGAATGTTGTACTTAACTACTCGACGATCATCGGCCAAATATGTGGGAGAGGATTCCTCACTCCATGCTGCCAAGATATCTAATCCTGGAGCAGTAATGTCAGGCTGCCAATAATCAAGTGGGAGATCATTAAATTTGAACCAAGCGATTAATAATAAGGATCGATATTAAGGCCTTGTTTGATAGAGATATTACTTTCACTTTTACACGAAAGGAAAAGGAAAAAGTAGAAGTATTTTTGAGAAGCTAGTACCCACTAACTTCTTCAAAACATTATTCCAAGATTCGAAAAATCTTTCAAAAAATTAGTCAAACACCATTCAAAAATAACTTTTGAATTTAAAAAACCAAAAGCAGCTTTTAAATCCAGTCATAAATGAATGGTTCAGAATATCCTTACAAGAAAATATTATCAAGACACAATGTTGTATAGACATACATGTTTTAGCAATATTTTTTTCCAGGGGCATAAAAACAAACCCTTTTGTTGATATGCTTCTATATGATTTAGCATGGCTTTGGTTTTGGCAATTGGCACCTATAAGCTGAACAGTACTTATTGGCACTATAAATTACCTTGAGAATATTAGGATCAAGGCCATTTGGACCTGTTGAGGAGAAGGCTGCCATGAATGGTGCTGGCTTAGAGTTCAAAACTGTTCGCACCGGGATTATCGTTGCAGTTGGATTCCCATTAGTGCTTATGTAATTGAGAATCGTTGGAAAATATTGCTGTTGCAGGAAGCAAATGAGCATCTACCGATATTCCGATGCCACTGACAGGGTTCTCTAGGATCATACCAGCACCCCCAGCTCTCAACACCTCCAGACCCTTTTCAGTATTTTCAGTATATCCACTCAAGCAAAAAACAATCTTCCCTTTCACTAAATCCGGCGAGAGGCTACCGGAAAGGCAGAGTCTGAAGATTAACAAATTCAGGATCAAGTCATTAGCAATAGAAAACAACAATTCAATTTTACAAGAAATAAGGGCTTTAGTGACGGTTGCAATCCTGTCAAACTTTAAACTTTTGTGTTGTAGACTGTAGTAGCGGACAATTTAGTCTATCACTAAATTTTTGTCACTATAATCACTTTTTTTTTTTTTTTATATAATCGTGATGTTCAGGTTAGCTTACGTGCACCTCGACTAATTCACGAGACCCATGCAAGGCAACCCCCACACGAATCGGGTAAGACTCGGACTATGTCCGCAGTCGTGGCCCTAACGAATTGTTTGCATCTAGTAGAAATTGAACATGAGACCTCATGCTTCTTGAGGCACTAAGTCCCAAATCTTTTCCAACTAGGTCAACCCGCTCGGGTTATAACCACATGTTTTTGTAGTGCAAAAAGGCAAATGAATATATACCCCGTCGTTCCATTCTTTACTGCACCAGGTAGTTCTGCATTTCCTGCATAGACTAGTGGGTACATATCGTGCAACTTATACGGGGTTATCGTTTGTCCCTATATAATGTCACAAATCAAATAAGGAATGAAAACTGAAAATATGTTCATATATAAAAAGTACTTTGAATAATAATTGGAGCCATTAGAAGAGGGTGTTACCTCAATTTTCATGCCATTTCCCAACACAACCGGCGAGCTAAAGACGCGGTCTATGCTACTTGCGCCAACAGTGATGATCCACGGTGCCACATTTTTGACAGTCGACGGGGCAGGGCCAGTGTTGCCAGCACTACATGCCACTACAATGTTTCGCTTCGTGGCATGTAATGCCCCAATTGCGAGCCCATCTTCTGTATACGGAGTAAGATCGAATGGCACGATAGAGATGCTGAGCACGTCTACGCCATCCGCAATGGCATCATCGAAGGCTGCAATCATGTCTTCATCGAAACAGGTGTTTCCATCCACCTTAGGCTTCCCTGGGATCGGCCAGCATACTTTGTAGATGGCAAGACGCGCAAGTGGGGCGCCACCGGAAGCTGTGCCATTGGCGAATGCATTGAAAATTGCAATGTTAGGAACTTGTCGGCCTCCAACTGTAGAGGCCGTGTGGGTTCCATGGCCATTCTTGTCACGGGGTGACCTGTAGTCGTCTGTATCGTTGAGACGGCCATAGTATGCTTCATAACCCTTTAAGTAGTATCTGGCACCTATTAATTTTCTGCAGTACATAAACGCAAAATATATAGATCAGATAGTATACCTATTAGCTTTCTGCAATAATTTTTTTTTTTTTATAAAAAAACCATTCTTTGTAATGTAAATCACAGACAAATTCATCTTGTATAAGAGGTGTTGAGGTAGCAATTTATTTCATCAAATCAGCTTTAGAACGTATATCAGTTGTTCTTAAAAGAGCAATGTAGACAGAGTTCTTGAAAACGTTTCTGAGTGGTGTTTGGCAAATTTTTTGGAAGAGCTTCTAAGTTTTGAAAGAGCGTTTTGAAAAAAGCTAATGGGTATCAGTTTTTCCAAAACGCTTGTGCTTCCCTTTTTCTTCGGCATAAAAGCCGTAGGAGACAAACAAGGGCTTAATCCACCAACAACCTGTCTCTTATTTCATACACCATAGCTATCTGCTTTCTGTTCCTTCCATAATCATCTTGATTGTCCATGATTAGATTAATTGTGACTCTTTGAGAACTATCAAAGGCACATTTATTCTCTCACTCAAAAAGCATATATTGAGCTTATTTTCCCACATTTGTGTTCATCATCCATCAATTTAAGTACTTCTGCAATTCGTCTTACACTGTAATCTGTCGCATTAATTCAATAATCACACAACACCTCAGCTGTATTTTTCTGAAATCTTTGTTTTGACACTAGCCCTAATTTATATCTTCCTTACAATATTATGCAATCTTTACCATGCCCCAAAAGATTGAATCTTTGGTCAATTGTGTCCCTCATTAGACCTAAAAATAATTGATTAAGAAAACTAAATAGCAGATCCAGAGCCATTTAGTATCCCACTTTTTCCATGCTATAAGAAGCAAAAAGGGGTAGAAGAATAAAATTACATATACATACATACATATCGGACCCTAACTCTCAATGAGAGGTACAGGGTTCAAGCATCGGTGAAGGCAGGTGTGTGAGTAATTCTTAACTTAAAAAAAAAAAATGGGGCATGTGTGACAGAAAGAAAATTCACCGATTACAATGAGATTGGTTGAAAGCAACTCCATCTTGGCAGATTCCTTTCCATGAGTTTGGGATGAGTTCCATCCCTTCATCACTGAAACTTTGGGACTCTGGCCATACCCCTAGGTACACAAAAACAGTCATCACACAAAATATATTAGTAGCAATACATTATATATAGCCTTCAATCAATACACTAGTACTGTATAACTTCAATCAGTACACAGTCATCACACAATATACAAACTTCTGAAGCCATATTTCCATATCTGAATTCGAAATCAAAACGTAGTAATTCACAAAATTATGCATGTATGTACGTTGGTGAGCACATAGGCATGTGTGTGTGCATGAAACTCATTAAAGTAATTCACGCTTTACTGATAGATTAAACAAAAAAAAAAAAGGAATAGAAATTAATTGAAGAATATATAACTGCAATATATATATATACATAAGTTGTTGTTAACTAGAATTACCACTATCCAGCAGACCAACAATGACATCTTTCCCGGAATTTGCTTTATACAGCAATTCTGAATAGTATTGTCTCTGTGTGAATGATTCTCCTTGTGCTTCAAGTGAGTTTACAAAATCCCATGATCTTGTGGTTTGAAGACTGTATCTTCTCGGCCGGCTTCGAAACACTGAAATCACTTCTTCCTTCTCTGTGAAACAAGCATTAATTAAGGACATTTATAACTTATTTCTAGCAGCCACATAAAAGATGAAAAATACATACATAGAGTATAATATATATATATATATATATGCCAACATAGTATATAGAAGCATTTATATCACATTGTTAGCGGCAATCACCTGAATACAGCATACGATATTCAATAATTTATTTACCAAAAAACAAAAAATACGCAATTGACAGAAACATGCAAAACATGCTCGAGATTTACATGGTTTGGCAAATAGTCAAATGTTCATGGGAAAAATATTGGAAGAGAGATTTCACTATAGGAAAAAGAAACCGAGAGCATCCTTAAGGCGAACAAACAAATTATTTGAGCTCACAACTTCATAAGTATACATATATGTGATTATGTATATATATATACCTGATAACTTGGCAGCTTCATATGGGGTTAGCAATGCTGAGAAGCCATTAATGATTTTCCTATAACTATAAACAAGAGAAGCTTTAGCTTCTTCTTTAGAATTCTTTACAGAGAGAAGGTGCAAGTGATGGGCGTCTTCAATGTCCTTTGAAGTTCTGTCCCCATTATGTTCTCCAAGATAAACTATATATACCTGCAATTATATATATATATATATATATATATATATATATCACAAAATTAACTAGAGGGAAGAATATAAGATATATAAAGTATTCATAAATATTTATAAAGAAGCAATATTAAACCTGGTGTTTGGCTAATATTGAGCCAAAGACATGAACAAAGAGGAGAACATGAATAAGAATAGAATGGTTCATCACTTTAATCGCTTATATATAACAGCTGAGACTGGTTGAACACTTTGTTCTTGCTATCATTAAGATATACTCTTGTATATTATGCCTGTTAACTTGTGCATGTGTTGTAATAGCTTTTGTGTATATATATATATAATCTACAAGTAGTTTCGTATGTATGTGGAGATGTAATATGAAAAACATTGGTGGCAACGAAGGTTGACAAAACCGCTATATATGTTACCTATTGTTGGATTAGTATGACTAATCAACAAATCTACATTGTTTAAGTGCCATTAGGATGACTAGCAACTAATCTGCATTATTTAATTAGTGCCACAATTAATTAGTGCCACAATCTACGTATATACTTGGCATCTAATTTTTTTTTTTAGGAAAGTTCTGCGGGAAAGTTCTGCTAGACTATTTCCTCTTGATTACCTAGTCGCAGTGTCATGCCTTAGGTATGTGTTTCAAAATTATTTTCTCAAGTAATTTTTAAACTAATATTATATATCGTATGATATTATAGATTATAAAATGAACAGAATTATATCATTTTAATTTGTGTGAAATGTATCTTTTAATGGTTCATTCGTTTACAATTAATAAAGTTCACTCATTTATTATACTTTATCATCTTGAACAATACCTTTTCAAAGTTCATCCTCTATAACTTTATGATTCAATAATCAATTAGATGAATCTTATTTATTAATGAACTTTGGGAATTTAAAACCATTAATGAAGTAGGCATATATAAAGATTTCATTAGTGTTCACTTGAAGACATGAAGAATAATTCAAAGTGTTCTTAGTTCTTAATTAATAAATATTTTTTTATATTCTTGGACATTCAGAAAAGAGGTTAGATGTTGCGGCCAATGCAAACACATTATGGTTGGATATAGAGTCCATACTTAGTTAAATTCTCTCTCAAGAAGATAAACAAAGAAGAAGAATATCATTACCAAACATAAAATCTGGTAGACCAACTTGCAATGTGATGAAAAGTCAACATTTTTCTTAAATTATGTATTTTGCTGTAAGTCTGATGTGGACATAAAGAGATCAATATTCATTTGCTTAAACTACTCTTTTCCATTTGCATATCTCCTTTGTGCATCACGAGGCACCACTTTGTGTACCAAAGTGCTACATTTTATACCTTTTGTCCATTTATAATCACTTTTGTCTACATATTTGTGCACACAAGGGCCACATTTTCCATATGCAGGAACCACTTTTTTGTGTAAAAGCATTTGAAGATATGGTTGCATAAAAGTAGTATTTTTTTGTGGCGCGAGAGTGGTAACATAAATACTAGCGGTGCGAATTGGTAAATATTAACCCAAACGGGACTTGGAGACTTATTAGAATGTAGTATTTCTAAAGTTCGAATTCTATTATTATACTGTGACAATAATTCATCAAGGGCATACGGATATGATCTAAACTTTATCCGATCTGCGTGGGATCACATGAATATGTAGATTAGTCGAGGCGAAAGCCCTAGCACCCGGAGTATAAAAAAAATAAGGTAATTTATTTACAAACATTAACTTTTGACTCCATGGAATTAGAAGTTACTCTCACAAAGTCCATATTTTTGTTATTATTCGCACAAAATATTGAAAACCCAAAAACATATGCTTAGAGAACACTGATGGTGAATAATTGCTTGTTGAAACCCAACAAAGAGAACAGTTCAAATCCACTAGAGGAAGAATTAAGAGCATTGAATGCTACACAAAAATCGAGTTTTATAAGAGAAGGAAAAAAAAAATGAACTCACCCATCAGAGGAAGAATCACAGTTTCGCATCAATTCATGACGAACCCGATGAAGATGAAAGTATGAATCTGTAAGGGGGGTGTGCACCTAAAAATATATGAGCATATGGGTTTAAAAAATGATTATTTGGAAACTGGCCCAAGTAAATGATTATTTGGGAGAATGGCCCAAATAAGGATTATACGCGAGAATTAGCATTATACAGAGGGAATTATGAGGATACTGATGTGGGTATAGCTAACATCTGAACTCATAACCCTATATGTTGCTCACGTAGGGAGTACTATTTGGAAATCTAGGAAAATGTTTGGGATATGCAAATAGTGGGTCGTGACCCTATTTGCACCATTCAAAGCAAAAGTACCTTAGAGAGGCCGATAGTACTCAGGGTCATGAAAAAGATATGCATGCAAAAAGGTCATGACCCAGGAAAAAGCTATAGCATCATGGTTCCTTGGTTAAGGAAAAATCAAATCCGCAAGAAAAAGGCGCGGATCACGGGTCGGATAGTATAATATGATCCTCGCAAGAGATCACGCGGATCGGCATCGCGTAATCTAGTTCGCGAGGTGATACTAGCATGGTAATTATTATGCGGATTGATATCGCATAGTCCATGTCGCGAGGTAATGCTGACGTGGCAAATCACATGGTAATTATTACACGGATTGATATCGCATACTCCATGTCGCGAGGTAACACTGACGTGGCAAAGATGATTCATGAAAACCAACTTGACGCTGACGTCTATAAATAGAGAAGCTAGAGCTCACTTGTGGAGGACTTTTTCAGAAACCAAGAGATAAATTTCTAGAGAGTGTGTTTTACATCATTTTGAGTTGTTGATTTCTCTTTCATTTCATCTTCTCCATTTTTCTGTAAAATCATCAAAATCAATAAAGGTATAAGCATCATTATCTCTCTGCCAATCTTGTGTAGAAACTATCTTTAAATCTCATTAAAATCGAACCCCTACATTAAAGGCGACTCCGCTGGGGAAGAGATGTCTTCTACACATGTTGAGCCTCGTCAAACTCCTCGGAGAAGTCGTCCACCGACTCGGCACACCGAGCAAGTTGAAGAAGAAGAAGCAGCACAAACTCAAGGGGCTAAACCAGTTCCACCAATACGAAAACAGCGTCGTCGCGCAAGCGCTGGTATGGCTCGGGCAGAGACTCCTCCAATGGCGAAGCCAACACAGAATTCACCAAAATTGCCACCAGTTCTGCTACAAACTCTTCTTAGCATTCAGGAAACGCAAAAGGCCATACTTCACTTCATGGAGGCCTCGCGTGTTTCAGTAATAAACCTGGAATCACCACAGATGGATAATCAAACCTTGCCAGAAATATCAGCACAAGAGCTTTCTCGAGAGGCACCGCGAGCGCGAACAGAGCCACTAGAGAAAGAGGTCTATATCACCAAGGAGCAGCTTCGGGCTATCTTAAATACGAAATCTGAGATAGAAGAAGTGGAAGTAGCCCCACCGTACCATCCCAGTATTATGGCTCTACCTTATCCTGAAGACTATGGAGTACCAAGCTTCTATCAATTCAATGGCAAAAAAAAGAAATGCAAGAGAACACATATCTAGGTTTGTGGATGCTCTGGGACCACACAAAAATGATGAGTATTTGAAACTTAGGGAATTCTCCAAGTCTCTAACAGGTACTACATACACATGGTACACCAGTCTCGCTTCGGCTTCAGTATCCAGTTGGACAGATATGGTGATCAAATTCTACATTAAGTTCTTCCAGGCAGACGAAGAGGTCTCAATGATTTCACTTACGAGACAAAGTCAACGTTTAGGAGAGGAGGTGGCAACTTATGTCAGAAGATTTCGTGAGGCTGCTTTACAGTTTCATTAACCAATTTTCGAGCTTTAATTAATCAAAATATGTATAGAAGGAATGGTACGAGAATACAAAGTACATTTGGTCAATCACGAGTTCGGAACTTTTTCTGCACTCGTTGATAATGCACAAAGATTGGGAGAGGTTTTGGCTCCTCCAACACGGCCAAATATCAATGCTAGGCGAGTGGCAATGGTAGCAGCAACATAAAATGAAAGGCCCGGAGAAGAGCGCGCTAGAAGATATGAACCCCCTCCCTTACCTTTCGGTGAAAAGGAAGCATTTGTCTTGCTAAATCAATAGATTGATGATAATGTCATATCGCTACCTTCAGTACAAAGGGTGCCGACAAGAGAGGAAAATATGAAAAAACAACTACTTCCCCTATCACAGGTCTGTTCGACACTCTTTGATTGGATGTTGGGCATTTTGCGGATTAGTACACAGAAAAATAGCATCAGGTGATTTAGAAGTTGCAAAAAATGTAGTTCATGAACCTTTCCCTGCACATGTGGCAGTAGTAGCCACCAGAGATAATATTGAAAATATGATAAAAGTCTTCAACTATGAATGCCCGCCAGCATGTGAAGCAAAAGAGGATGCTAAAATGGAAGTCTTCTTTAACGAGCTCCCAATACAAGAGCATGTGAAGGACTTCCTAAAAGAGCAAACAATTGCCGCTCTTAACCATATTATCGTTATTCCACAGCATGAAAAAACCTCAAGCAAAATCACGTTCTCTGAAGCAGATAAACAAGTGTCATTCTTCCAAAATCGGCCCTAAATGTACCAGCTACTGTGAATGGTCGAGAGATGAAGCGATCCTTTTTAGATGGAGGAGCGTTGGTCAACTTAATCCCGCTGGCTACTTTACCGATGATCAATTTTCCTGAAAACAAGATTGTAAATCATACCATTGCAGTTACTAATTTCAATGGAGATCAGCAGGCCACCATGGGTTTTGCTACATTGGATCTTAAAGTTGGGAAAATCAGGGGCCCCACCAAGTTTCATGTCATTAAAAGGGAACCTTTATATCAGTTGTTACTGGGAAGACCGTGGTTACATGCCTATGGTGTGGTACCATCATCCTATCATCAAGTAATAAAGGCTAATTGGGGAGAATGAATAATGACTGTAAAAGCTTCTAAGAGCCCTTTTTGTGCGTCTGAGGCCCATTTTGCAGATGCAGTCTATTTCTCATAATATGGTGAGGAAGATGGACCCGGTGTTTATGCTACACCATTACCAAAATGGGAGGAGCTGAAGGATGGAGGTTCGACTAAGCGGAAGCTCAAAGAAGTTAGCTGGTCACGAGTTAAAATGCCCGACGGGCGTGTAGTGTACAAATTGTGAAGGGATTGGGGGTTAGAAGCCTGCACAGTTGGCACTGACCCCGGGATAGTTAAGGCAGGTGTACAAAGAAAACTTGGCACTGATCCTGAGACACTCAAAACAGATCTGTGACCAGAGCATGGTTTGTGTGAAGTAGACATAGGCAACGTCACAGCGCCGCGACCTACCTTCATAAACAGTACTCTGCCCGACGAAACTAAGAATTCTATAGTATAATTACTTAAAGAGTTTCGTGATGTCTTCTCCTGGGACTATAGTCAAATGTCGGGACTCAATATTGGATTAGTCAACCACCACATCCATGTGCATTCCGCATCGGAGCCAAAGAAACAAAAGCAACGAATATTTCATCCGGATCTGGAGATACAGATTAAGGCAGAAGTAGAAAAATTGTTGAAAGTAGGATTTATCAAACCAACCCAACATACAACATGGCTTACAAATATTGTGCCTATGAGAAAAAAGAATGGACAAATCCGCGTATGTGTGGACTATTGCAATCTTAATAAAGCCTGCCCAAAAGACGATTTCCCTCTACCCAACATTGACACTATGGTGGATGCAACCGCAAGACATGAAGCTTTTTTGTTGATGGATGGATTCAGCGGGTATAACCAAATCAAAATGGCACAGGAAGATGCTGAGAAAACTTTCCGAACCCCAATGGGGAATTTTCATTATACGGTTATGCCATTTGGACTTAAAAATGTCGGGGCTACGTATCAACGCGCCATGACGGCTATATTTTATGACCTAATGCATAAAAATGTGGAAGACTATGTGGATGATTTGGTGGTAAAATCCAAAGCTATACAGGATCATATGGGCGATTTAAGAAAAGTACTGCAATTGTGTCGCGAGTATAATCTGAAAATGAATCCCCTGAAGTGCGCTTTTGGAGTACCAGAAGGAAATTTATTATGGTATGTTGTACATCGACAGGGGATTGATATCGATCCAACAAAATCTAGGGTAATATTAGAAATGGCTCCGCCCACAACTCGCAAAATGTTGAAAACTTTTATGGGAAAAATATCTTATCTTAGGAGGCTTATCCCAACATTGGCAGAAGTAACTCACCCACTCATGCCTTTGTTAAAATAAAAGTCTGTGTATAGCTGGGGAGAAGAACAACAAGAAGCCTTTGAGAAAATCAAGAAGATTTTAGCATCACCAAAAACAATGGTAGCACCAGAATCAAGGAAACCGTTGATAATGTATCTCACTTCCACCAATAAGTCCATAGGGGCGTTGTTGGCCCAGGAACATGAAGGAGAAGATAAGCATGTTTACTATATCAGTCGAGTACTCAGGGGACCAGAATCGCGATACACATCCCTGGAGAAGCATTGTCTTGCTTTGGTATTCGCGGCTCAGAAATTCAGATATTATTTACTGGCACATCCATTGGAGTTGATAACCAAAAGTGACCCCATCCGGTATCTGCTCACAAAGCCCATACTCAGTGGGAGAACTGCTCGGTGGTTGTTAGTGTTATCTGAATATGAGATCACATGCTCTAGACCAAAAGCGGTAAAAAGTTAAGCCTTATCAGATTTGTTAACTTTATTTCCTGGGAGATTTGAGCCCAAAATGGAGGAGGTGGGAGTAGCAAGTATGACACAAAGCACAGAGTTTACTTTAGAATTCGATGGTTCATCCACATAAAAGGGAAGTGGGTTGGTTTCGTATTAAGGAATGAGGAAACAAAAGAGGAATTAGTTATGGCCTACAAACTTGATTTTTTTTGTACCAACAATATAGCTGAGTATGAAGGGTTGACACTGGGATTGATGATGGCTCAGTAATTAAAAGTGAGAGTCCTTCATGTAAGAGGGGATTCCAAGCTTGTCATTAGACAAGTTAAAGGAGAGTATGCTATCAAATAACCCCATCTGGTGTCTTACAGAACCTTCATTTGTCAGATGATAGAAAACTTTGAGACTGTGAGTTTTCAGCACGAGCTGCGAAAAGGTAATCGACGATCTGATGCATTGGCAACATTGGGCTCGCGACTACAGTTCCAAGAAATGGAGTCTACTGTGCAAATAGTGCAAAAAACCAATTATGTGGTCAGTAACGGAAAGGAATCACGAGTGTATAAAAAGCAGGATTGGAGAGAACAGATAGTGCAAGCTCTACTAAAAAATGATAACAATGCCTTGAGACAAGAATACCATATCATAAAATGTGTGTTGTATCACAGAGCAGCTGGAGGGATTCTAGCCAAATGCATGGCAATAAGTGAGATAGGAGAACTGCTACAAAAAATCACAAGAAAATATGTGGGCAAACGAATGTTAGTTTCTATCGAATTTTGCAGCGAGAAGGTTTCTTTTGGCTAGGCATGAAGGACGATGCAGTCAAGTTGCAAAGCAGTTGCCAGGACTGTAATGCATACCCTTCCGCGAGCGAAGGAAACGTGGCAGACATTATAGACTTGCGAGACAAATATGTACATTATCTGAAAGAAGGGGTTTTACCTGAAAAAAATCAGTCGAGGTTCAGAAAATTGGCCTCGCGATTTGTCTTACAGGAGGGAAGATTGTTCCGTAAAAGTTTTGAAGGAAGGCTACTGAGATGCATAAACGAAGAAGAGGCAGGGGAAGTATTGAAACAAACGCACGAGTTTGGTCATTAAGGCCCTAGAAAAGTGTTTCAACAGTTACTTTCATCCGGGTATTACTGGCCAACAATGGAAAAGGACTGTAATGATTTTGTCAGAAAGTGTCATGTATGTCAGGTACATGGGGATCTTATTCATGCTCCGGGAACTGAATTGCACAGTTTGGCTACCCCGTGGCCTTTTCACACTTGGGCACTGGACATAATTGGGCCAATTATGCCACAAGCTCAGGGACATGTGTGGGTTTTAGTAGCAACTGAATTGTTTACAAAGTGGGTGGAATCTATCCCACTATGACGGACAACAACAAATAATGTAGTTCGATTCATAAAGGAAAACATCATCTGTCGATTTGGGATACCGAAGGTGATACTGTCAGATAATGGGACTCCTTTTGTTAATAGTAAAGTCACGGATTTGCTGGGGAGATACTCAGTAATTCATCACAAGTCCACGCCTTACTATCCAAAAGGAAATGGACAGACTGAAGCCTCTAATAAAGCGTTAATTCGAATCTTGTCCAGATTGGTACATGATAATCAAAAGAAATGGGTGGAAGAACTTCCCATAGTACTATGGGCGCATCGAACTGCATACCGGAGTGCGACAAATATAACCCCTTATGCATTAGTCTATGGAGTAGAGGCAGTGTTACTTGCAGAGCTAGAGGTTACTGCTAAAATACTGGTGTGTAAAAGCATTTTAGAGATAGACTATTGGAAATAGAAGAATTAGAGGAAACAAGGGCAGAAGCTTTTACAAATCAAAAGGAAAACAATAAGCGACAAGCAAGGAGTTACAATAAGAAGGTACGATATATATGGTTCAAAGAGGGAGACAGAGTGCTAAAAGTAGTACCAGCAATCATGAGAAGGCAAAGGGTAAAGAAATTTGAAGCTAAGTGGGAAGGTCCATATGTAATTATAAGTGAAGGCAGTAGTGGATATTACAGGATGGGGCATGAAGTAACTGGCGAAAAGGCTGGACCTCTTAATGTGAAGTGGATCAAATTGTATCAAGCATGAAAGCATTATGGATTATGGTGTTATAAAAAATATATATACATAGAATAAAAAAAAAGATATATAGTATCAAACAAGTCATCAGGAATGTATACATCATTTTTGAGTTACAATCATGGTATGGGTTATCCAACAAAAATATGGTTACGGTTAGAGCATCAAGAATGCATACATTATGAAGATATAAAGATAAAAAATAAAAAAAACTAGAAAAGGTTCTGGGTGATGGGATCTGACAATTTAAAGCCCTCATGCTCCTCCAAATACATACGAGCCCACTCAGAATGCTCAGCTGTATCCTGAAGCTTCTTATCATCCTCCTCAAATAATGTTAACTGCCTACGAGCTTCTGTAATTTTAGTTTGCTTCCTTTGACGAACAGCGCGATCCTTCAGCTCAATAAGATAGTGGTCGTAAAGTCTTTGGATGACGTCCAACCGTGTCTCCCACCAGGACACATCCATCCCGACCTTCCTCCAATCTTTTATTCGAGCATGACATCTTGGAAATGTATCAGGGACAAGGCCCTAAATGGAAGTCTCAGAAAGAGTCCTAAATACGTCTGCGACGAGCTGGAGATGAAAAGCTTGCAGGAGTGGCTCATGAATCTCCATTTGAGCAAATGTCTCTGGATGAGCAGCTTCTATCTAATCTAGCACTGGTATGTCGCGAGGATAACAAAGCCAATGATGCCAAAGTACCGGCGCTGAGGAAGCAGCTTGATAAACATGAAAAATAGAAGGGTCACAAGTAGAAGAGCCCGACTCGCGGGAAGTTGAGGCATGGTCACAAGAAAGGGATGTAGGCTCGCGACGATCCAAGGAAGATGCCCGAGGAGGAGATAGATGCACCTCTGTATTCGGCTCAGTAAAGGTACCTGAAGGAATTACTGTTTAACCTTCAGAAATTCTCTGAGCGTTGAGAAGAAGCTCGTTAATCATTTCTTGGTCTTCAGAGTTCAGCCCTAAGTAAGAAAATATGCATATTAAGTATGATATTAAGGTGCTCAGAATCAAATGAAACGATGAGGTAGAAAAAGTCACCTTCCTCAACTTCTGGGATAGTACTGCCGAATATGGATCTCTCAATGCTGGGGCAATCTTCCATTGTTATAGCTATTTCAGTCGCAACATCACCACCAAGAGGCTACAAATGATTGTCATGGACATTACGATCTTATGCTCGGCCATCAGTAGCAATAACCTCGGGTGCGAATGGAAGATGAGGCAACTCCGTAGATGCAGGTAGCTCACAATCTGCTGCAGTTTCCTCATGATCACGATCTATTGATACCTCGCGGTCTACTTCAGGAGTGGAAGTCGCCGAAATTACAGTGTCGCGAAATGAAGAAGACTTACCATCATCCTCATCCTCTTCAAAGGTCAGCTGAGAGGACTTGTTAAACAAAGAGTTGATAGGGAGGTGGTCCTCATCATCATTAGAAGAATCTTCAAGAGAGGGGTCAGAATGGGGACCACCCCCAGGAGAAGTAGGAATGTGAGGAGAGACTGTCTCGCGAGAGCCTAAAAAAGAGGAATGCGAGGAGGGGTGTTAGGAAGCATGAACTATAAAAAGAGGAATGAAGTTAAAGAACTTGGAAACTCACTCTAAGAAAGAACCTTCTTCGGAAGAGCTGAAAGGAGGCAACCTCTGTCTCTTCTGTATCATCTGCAACTCTTAGGTCCTCTAACACGCGGGCAACTATATCCAGCAGAGAGGAAGTGGCATCAGCTTTTTGCGTGCTCTTCAATTTAGCCAAAGCAAGTTTACGTCTTTCGGCCAAGGACGCCTCTTCTAGGGCAGGGTCCGAAGCACCCCCATGAGAAATGTCATTTATGGGTTTACGTTTTCGCATCAATGGAATTTCATCTGAACTGGGAGTCTCTCTGCTACATGGGTTTTTGAGGCAGAAGAGAAGGTCTTTTTCCTTTTCGCAAGGGGAACATGATCTAAAGATTCTGCGACAGAAAGATCTATAAGCCTAAGGGACAAGAGAGCATGGTCCAAATCAGGAGAAGCACTGATGTTACCTATATCCTGGGTACTGGAACACTACAGAAAAAGAAGGAAATAGCTAAGTTAGTATTAGCACAAGACGGATAAGCATATGAAATAGCAAAGGAAAGAAGAGATAGAAAAGTTACAAGGCATCTCACAATAGGCTCCTCACGGACAGGCTCCTCGCGGACAAATGATCTCGCGGGAGGAACTTCTTCGCGAAGTGATCGCTTGCGAGTTGCTTTCTTGGACTTTTGAGGTTGAGAGGACTCGGTATGAGATTTAAGTACGAGCTTGTTATTATGGCTTCTGGTACCTCTCACCTTTCGAAGCTTCAACGAAGGATCCAAAGCATAAACAGGAACGGGTATGGGAGTAGGGGAAGTTTCATCCATAAAACATATGAATCTGACCAACTGTTCCTTCCAAAATTCACTGTAACCCACAATTATACCACCCCTACGAGTGCCTGGTTGGATGAATATAACTGTGGAGAAAATGTGAAGTCTTCTCTCTAAAGACTCGCAATACTGAATAAGGGATCTATCGAAGGTATCTTCGCGTGATAGAGGAAGAGGAGGAGGAATGGCCTGATCAAAATCCAATTGGTGAGACACGCGTGAGGGATTATAAGATGCAACACTATCAAATGTCTCACTGAAAACAGGGAGGTGACATATATGAGTGATAGCAGAAAATATGAGATGGTCATCTAAGGAAATGTCATAAGAAACAATTTCATCTTTCGGGTAGAAGTTAGGAGAATAAAAATTTTCAAGAGGAGTGGCATAAGGACACCATGAAAATTTATAAATTTATCAATAAAAGCAGCAAGGGTTTTTGAGGAGGAAAGGGAAGTCCAATGAGTAGCTCACGATTTTAAAATACTTAAAGTATTAGCCTCTAAAATTTGAGGAAAAAAAGAAGCAAGAACTGGAGCATATTGGGGAAAACATTTAAAAAGGAATAAGGTAAGAAAATTACCTAAGATGTGAGTACTAATGTCGTATCTACCCAAGGAACGAGTAAAATCATTCGCGAGGGTATCAAGCTGAGAATAAAATGAACCAAGGAAAAAGGGGGCTAGAGGAATACGCACACCTCGGGACAACATATCGGCGAGAAGGAATACCATTCTACTGGGACCATCCTATGGCTTGCCCTAAAATATGTAGCGATCGAGCCAGTACGCGAGGAAACCTGCTAACTCTAAAGGGCCATTAAATTGAGGGCCAGGGGCAGATTTGCGGTCCTGACCAGGAGCTGCTTTCTGAGGAAAATACTCGCGGAATAAGTGATACTCCAAGCAGAATAGGATAGCTTTAGGGGACTGGTTATTGCTTGTTCAGAAAGAAACACACTTTTTTCAAACCAGCTGCCACACTTGCAAGCATACTTTCCACAGTCGCGAAGTTGGTTGAGAATCTTCTTGTCCTCTAGATCGACTAAATGAGCCTTGATAGAACGTGAGTCAAGAACAAGAAGTCGGAATAGGACTACCACATCTTCTAAGGTTGGTGTGAACTCGCCCCACGAAGCAATAAAAGTATGCAAAAAGGTGTTCCACCGCGAAACTAGAACGTTCAAATCATCTATGTCGCGACGAACATAGAAGTCTGAAAAAAGTTCAATGGACTTAAGAATACCAGCCTTAGTGAGAATGGCGCGATGGAGGTCCTAACTGAGGATATGGCTAGACCACATTTTCCAGTCAGTGATAGGGGCTACGTGGCCTTCGTATTCGATAAAGGAAAAGGGAGCGTCACCCCTTTCAATAACAAGGCGAGGAATGGATAGAGGAGGAATGAAAATAGGATCGGCTTCGTGGTCTGGATCAAGGGTGAGGGAAGGGCTTGCAATAATATCATAAAGAAGACTATCCATGGATGACCAGAAAATATCATAAGGAAGATCGAGGAAATGAGCTTTTCTCCATTTTGAGGCTTCTGGAACAGAAGGAGCAACCCCAGAAGGAGGAGCAAGAAGCTTGGGAGTGGAAACTTTAGTCATGATAAGACCGAAGAAAAGCAAAACGCTCGCGAAGGGTTTATAAAGGTTGATGTATAGGCACGAAAGAAACAGAAGACAAGGCAAAAGGTATAAAATGAAAGAGGTGGGAAAATGAGCTCTGAGAAAATAAAATGAGTTAAAAATGAAAAAATGACAAGTATGGAATATATAGGGCTTAGGTGCGGAAATCGAAAAGGTGCATTAAATGCGGGAGGAAGGCGAAAGGTCACATAGCCAAGCGCACTAAAAAAGTCGCGGATCCGTGTGTAAAAACAAATTGGAAAAATCCAATAGAAAAGGAGAAGGATAAAAGTAAGCACATACATGAGATCGACTAAAAATAAGTAAAAATAGTGAAAGAAGGTCGCGGATTGGATTTCGGTTCGAGAGATGGGCATGAATGCAGATAAAAGAAAGGAGAAGGACCTATCATGGTATAAAAGTCATGGGGAAAAGCATCTCACGAACAAAAATACAGAGGTCGGGAATTCGCAAGGCAAAGGCTGTTGCACTTTAATACTTGGCCAAGTATCAAAGCACAATGGGGAAAAATGTAAGGGGGGTGGCTCGCACCTAAAAATATATGAGCAAAAACATAGGTTTAAAAAATGATTATTTGGGAACTGGCCCAAGTAAAGGATTATTTGGGATAATGGCCCAAATAAGGATTATACGCGAGAATTAGCATTATACAGAGGGAATTATGAGGATACTGATGTGGGTATAGCTAACATCTGAACTCATAGCCCTATATGCTGCTCACGTAGGGAGTACTATTTGGAAATCTAGGGAAATGCTTGGGATATGTAAATAGTGGGTCGCGACCCTATTTGCACCATTCAAAGCAAAAGTACCTTAGAGAGGCCGATAGTACTCAGGGTCATGAAAAAGGTATGTATGCAAAAAGGTCATGACCCAGGAAAAAGCTATAGCATCATGGTTCCTTGGCTAAGGAAAAATCAAATCCGCGAGAAAAAAACGCGGATCATGGGTCGAGAAGTATAATATGATCCTTGCAAGAGAGCACGCGGATCGGCATCGCGTAATCTAGTTCACGAGGTGATACTAGCATGGTAATTATTATGCGGATTGATATCGCATAGTCTATGTCGCGAGGTAACGCTGACATGGCAAATCACATAGTAATTATTACGCAAATTGATATCGCATAGTCCATGTCGTGAGGTAACGCTAACGTGGCAAAGATGATTCGCGAAAACCAAATTGACGCTGACGTCTATAAATAGAGAAGTTAGAGCTCACTTGTGGAAGACCTTTTCAGAAACCAAGAGAGAGAAATTTCTAGAGAGTGTGTTTTACATCATTTTGAGCTGTTGATTTCTCTTCCATTTCCTCTTCTCCATTTTTCTATAAAAGCATCAAAATCAATAAAGGTATAAGCATCATTATCTCTCTGTCAATCTTGTGTGGAAACTATCTCTAAATCTTATTAAAATCGAACCCCTACAGAATGAATCGAAGGGCTCTCATCGGTTAACAGTGAAATCTAAGTATAGAATCACGAGAGAGCGCAGTGGAGAAATAATTTTTCAATCCAATAATATTTAATTATTTAATTCAAATTTTATAAAAAGTAGATTATGACCCATTCGTATTTTCAAACACTTCTATATTTATGGTCATTATAGAATCACAAGAGAGCACAGTGGAGAAATATTTTTTCAATCCAATAATATTTAATTATTTAATTAAAATTTTATAAAAAGTAGATTATGACCCATTCGTATTTTCATACACTTCTATATTTATGGTCATTATTATTATATTCTTTTTTTAGAAAAAAGAAAATCAAATCCATGTCCAAATTTAATTGGATTATATTAGCAAAAAGAATAAAATTTATCTTTTTAGAGATAGTCAAATATGGTTAGGTGGCATGATTTAAACCAAAGATACCCTCATATTTGGATTGATGTCCAGAAATATCTGGAGAGAGATCGTGTGTATACTATTTACTCTAAATTATATTTTACGTCATCATCCAAATTAATGATCATGCTATATTCCTATGCACTTTTGCACCTAAAGATTGATTTTTATATAAATGTTGTTAGAATTAAGATTGATTAAGAAACTAAATGGAGCCAGAAACATGTAATATCCCATATTTAACTTCCATGTTGCAAAAAGGAAAAAGGGAAAAAGAATTAATAACTCCCAAATAATTAATAATGAAGAATGAAAATAGCAATTCTGTACAATGGATAGATTTTTCAGCTTTGCATTGAGATCTAAAATGGGCAGCGCCGGCCCTGACCTAAGGCGGGCAAGGCAGCCACCTTCGGCCTTAGGTTGGGAGGGGGCCTCAAACTTTTTTCTTTTTTATTTTAGTAGTAATAGGCCCAAAATTAAATAACCAGTTATGGTCCAATAAAAAATAAATACCTAATCCACAAAAACAATTGTAAATTCAGAACTCAACCCAATAACACAGACTTAATAAAATCAAGCCCAAAACTAATTTAATTTTAGTGTTTTAAGCTTCAAAAAAAAAAACCCATCTATCGGCCCCAGATTTCAGAAGTTTCTCTTCTTGATAAGAAGAGAAAAAGAAACGGAAAAAATATATTTGCTTTGAACCAAGACTAATCTATATTTTCTTTTGATGTAAATAGGATCGTGTTTTTTATAAAGCACCACGACTCTATTTATTTTTTTTGTTTTTCATATTAAAATATTTTATATTTTTAAATGAAAATTTTTGTTATGGTTTTTTATGGGGCTCATATTTACTCTCTCGCCTAGGACCTCAATTTCTTTTAGCAATCTTAGGGTCAGCCCTGAAAATGAGACATATATGTGGAAGAAAGAAATATTATGAGATTGGTTGAAGGCAAATTTATTTTGGTCGATTCCTTTCCAGGAATTCGGCATGGGTTCCATCCCTTCATTGTTGAAACTTTGCGACTCTGGCCATACACCTGGTACAAAAATAATATGATCATCTCAGAATAGTCAAGAGAAATGTTAGGATTGAAATTAAATTGTGTCAAAATTGAAAAAAATCTGAAAGAGAATTTGTTAGATATTACAGAACTTAATACGATAACTTTGTAAAAACTGACAGTTCCATACCCACATGCAAACAACAGCCGCCATGCAACTTTTCTACTACATGCAAACCACTGCCATATGCAAACAACAACCATCAAAATCACTTACAAGTGAAGTCATGAATGGCGGCGCCTCCCATGCGTGGAAATCTCAGCCTGAAGATCACGCGTGAAGTTTTAGCCATATCCATATGCCATGCATGTGCAAGTTGTTTTGTTTGTTTTTACTTCGTTCGGGTATATATATGGACGTTGTAATGGATTGTAATATAGAGCAAGATAAAGAGTGAAAGAAAAGAGAGTAAACCACAGAGAGTGTTCTGTGAGTTGTAAGAGAGTGTTAGAGGTAGAGTCGAGTTTGATAACGTTGTATCCTCCTCCCTCCATCATCGATTTTGCTTCAACCGAAAGTTAGTAAAATCTCTCAAAGTGGACGTAGGTACCATTTGGACCGAACCACTATAAATATTGGTGTCTATAGTGTGTGTGTTTGTCTTTGGTATTGGTTTCGGCATAACAAAGTGGTATCAGAGCCTGTAGTCGAAAATAAGAGTCGTGTTTCAACCTCTATTTCGAACCAGTACACACATCAAACCACCACACAAATTATATTTTATGTCGACCCATCAAACAAGGAATCATTTCCCGTCGAGAACTGCCGGAAAAACCACCGGACGCACCGCCACGCACCGCCTGAAGCACCGCGCGTCAAACCGCTCGGCGTCACGCGCCCCACGCTCCTTCAACATCCAGCGCACGTGAAGCCCACTCACAGCACGCACCTCCACGCGCACCACGTCACTGATGACGTCACCCTATCTGCCACGTCACTGACGGCGTCAGCAGCGCCACGTGTCAGCCTTGTATTTGTGCCACGTGTCACCCACTGACGCTGCCACATCACCTGCCATGTGTCACCACTGACACACTGCCACATGTCCTGCCACGTGCTGCCACGTCATCAACTACTTTGCAAAATTACAGTTTTGCCCCTCGCCGGTATTTTGACTATTCCGGACTCATCCTAAGTCGGATTTGAGCTCAGTCAGAGGCGATCTTAAGGTTTTTGACCGTTTCGGACGCAACGATACACTCCATTTTGCGTGATTCTACTCCGAACATATCAAACAAGCCAGGGAGAGCTTAAAGTTGATCCGATTCGATGGAAGATTTAGGATCCGGAGCCATGATTAAATTGTCGGCATCGAATTATGCCATATGGAGACCTAGGATGTAAGATATCCTTAATTGCAAGGACTTGGAAGACCCATTGGAAAACGAAGGCGCAAAACCCACGTTAATCCCGGAGAAAGATTGGACCAAGATGCACAGAAATACTATTGGCCAAATCAGACAGTGGATAGACCACAGTGTATTCCACCATGTTGCGCAAGAGACCAACGCATACGAACTCTAGAAGAAGCTCGAGGATATGTACCAGGGCAAGACTGCTCGAAACAAAGCGCTTCTAATGATGCGACTAGTCAATTTGAAGCTGAAGAGCGAAACCTATGTAGCCGAACACACCAACGAGTTTCAGAACCTGGTGAACCAGTTTGCAGCTGTAGAATTAAACCTTGGCGATGAAACTCATGCCCTACTTCTGCTTAACTCCTTACCTCCCAATTGGGAGACATTGGTGGTTTCCCTCGGTAACTCAGCACCGAACAGCAAACTCACCATGGCGACTGTAAAGGATGTCATATTCAGCAAGGAAACCCGAAGGAAGGAGACCGGCATGAACCAATCACATGCCTTTGTCACAGAAGATCAAGAAAAATCTTACAGCCATGGTAGAGGCAGAAGCAGGGGAAGGTCCCAAACCCACGGCAGACCCAGCAATGACAAAAATCCACAAAAAGGTAAATATGTTTGTTATCATTATGGTATCGCAGGACATTTAAAGAAGAATTTCCGCAAACTATAAAGGGAGCAAGGTCAAAGCAGCCACCAGCCACAGAAGGAAGATGGCGACTCCATAGTCACTGTTGCAGGAGATATCATTGTATGCTCAGTCGATGAAGAGGTATGCCTTCACGCAGGAAGCAATGAAGCCGAGTGGGTGATTGACACAACAACACCTTACCACGCCCCTCCCCATAGTGATTTTTTCACCTCGTACAAAGCTGGAGACTTTGGTACAGTGAGAATGGAAAATACAAGTTTCTCAAAGATCGTGGGAATCGGCGATGTCCAGATCAGGACCGGTATTGGTTACAGTATGGTATTAAAAGATGTCAGACATGTGCCCGACCTTCGTCTCAATCTCATTTCCGGGACAACCTTAGACCGAGAAGGCTACGACAACCACTTCAGCAATGGCACCTAGAAGCTGATAAAATGAGTCATGATTGTCGCCCAAGGACAGGTACACGGGACATTATACACAACCCATGTGAAGGTGATTTCTGACAGTCTCAATGCAGTTGAAGATGAGACTTCACCAAATTTGTGGCACAAAAGACTCGGACACATGGGGGGGAAAGGGTTACTTACTCTGGCAAGGAAGAAACTAATCACAGTATCGAAAGGTATTCAATTAAACCCTTGTGATCACTGTTTATTTGGAAAGCAACATAGTGTCTCTTTCAACTCAACTACCAAAAGAAGATCAGAGTTGTTGAGTTTGATCCATACTAATGTTTGTGGTCCCTTAGAAGTGGAGTCTTTAGGCGTAGCAAATATTTTCTCACATTCATTGATGATGTTTCACGAAAGGTGTGGGTATATTTTTTGAAAACTAAAGACCAGGTACTCGATTACTTCAAGGCATTCCACGCCATAGTAGAGCGGGAAACTGGAAAGAAACTAAAGTGCCTCCGATCAGACAATGGAGGCGAGTACACTTCCAATGAGTTCCGAACATACTGCTTTGAACGCGGTATCCGACATGAGAAGACGGTCCCACGTACCCCACAGCATAATGGTGTAGCCGAGAGAATGAACCGGACCATTATGGACAGAGTCAGAAGTATGATCAGTATGGCTAAGTTGTCAAAGCCATTCTGGGGTGAAGCAGTCAGAGTCGCCGTCTACCTGATCAACAGATCACCATCAGTACCACTGCAGTTCAAAGTTCCAGAAAAGGTATGGATTGAAAGAGATCCCTCATATTCTCACCTGAGAGTATTTGAGTGCAAGACATTTGCACATGTATCCAATGAGCAACGACAGAAGCTTGATCTGAAATCAACTCCATGCATCTTCATCGGCTATGGAGGCGAAGAATTTGGATACAGATTATGGGATCCAGAATTGAAGAAGGTTATCAGAAACAGAGATGTTGTGTTCCAAGAGAACCAGATATACAAAGACACTGAAAAGACCATAGAGCCCGGTGATTCTAGTTCCAGTGTTACAGACATCATCCCAGATCATACACCAGTACATTTGATTCCAGATGATGAAATTCCAGAAGCAGGGGAGGAAGAAGAACCCGAGGGTGTTGAGCAGGGGGAGCCACAAACCCCTCCACCAGAAGCTACAGAACCAGAAGTAGCTCCTCCAGTTGAAGAGCCTCAGCCAAGAAGATCTGAAAGAGGCCGACCTCTGATTCCGTCGAGGAGATATCTAGAGTCAGACTATATTCTGTTTACTGATGAAAGGGAGCCATAATGCTTTCAAGAAGTAAAGACCTATACAGACACAGGTAAATGGGTGCAAGCTATGCAAGAAGAGATGAGTTCCTTGCAGAAGAACTAGACTTATGATTTGGTGAGACTTCCCAAAGGCAAGAAAGCATTGAAAAACAAATGGGTGTTCAAGCTGAAGAAAGACGCCAACGGAAAGCCAATAAAGCACAAAGCCCGATTGGTTGTAAAAGGATTCCAACAGAATAAAGGCATCGACTTTGATGAGATATTCTCACCAGTGGTGAAAATGACCTCAATTCGAGTGATACTCGGGTTGACAGCTAGTCTAAACCTAGAGCTTGAACAGATGGATGTCAAGACAACATTCCTCCATGGAGATCTACAGCAGGAAATTTACATGGACCAACCAGAAGGTTTTAAAGTTACAGGGAAGGAGCATATGGTCTGCAAACTGAAGAAAAGTCTCTATGGCATCAAGCAAGCACCGAGGCAATGGTACATAAAGTTCGACTCATTCATGATGGGTCATGGTTACAAGAGAACTGTTGCAGATCAATGCGTCTACATTCAGAGATTCCCGGATGGTAACTTTGTTATTCTATTGTTGTATGTTGACGACATGTTGATAGTTGGACAGGATGCTAGTATGATCCGCAAGTTGAAGCAAGAACTGTCAAAGTCCTTTGACATGAAGGACCTAGGCCCATCTCAGTAGATATTGGGCATGAAGATTGTTCGTGACAGGAAAGCCAAGAAATTGTGGTTGTCACAACAGAAGTACGTTGAACGGGTGATTGCAAAGTTCAACATGGAAAATGCTAAGCCAATCAGTACTCCGCTAGCTAATCACTTCAACCTAAGTAAGAGATCGTGTCCCTCTTCGACGAAAGAAAAGAAATAAATGAAAACAATCCATTACTCCTCAGACGTTGGTAGCTTGATGTATGCAATGGTGTGCACCAGACCGGATATAGCTCACGTTGTAGGCGTTGTGAGCATATTTTTTTCAAATCTAGGCAAGGACCATTGGGAAGCAGTCAAGTGGATTCTTAGGTACCTGAAGAGTACATCTAAACTATGCTTGTGTTATGGGGGAGCAGAACCAGTCTTGGAAGGCTATACAGATTCAGATATGGCCGGTGACATCGACAACAAGAAATCTACATCAGGATTTCTATTTACTTTTGCAGGGGGAGCTGTATCATGGCAGTCCAAATTGCAGAAGTGTGTTGCTTTATCTACAACGAAAGCAGAATACATTGCCGCAGCGGAAGATGGAAATGAAATGTTGTGGGTAAAGAGATTTCTCCAAGAACTGGGTGTTAGTCAGAAAAAAATACAAAGTACATTGTGACAGTCAAAGTGCTCTGGACTTGAGCAAAAATTCAATGTATCATTCCCGTACGAAGCATATCGACATTCGCTATCATTGGATACGCGAAGTGATGGAGCAACAATTACTGAAGATTGTGAAGATCCACACAGACAAGAATCCTACTGGCATGTTGACTAAAGTGGTTACTCGAGATAAGCTAGAGCTATGCAGAGACATAGCCAGGATGGATCTCAACTGAAGCGCAACAGAAGACGTTCTCCTCTGATTGGTATGGAAGGGGGAGAATTGACAGTTCCATACCCACATGCAAACAACAGACGCCATGCAACTGTTCTACTACATGCAAACCACTGCCATATGCAAACAACAACCATCAACATCACTTGCAAGTGAAGTCATGAATGGCGGCGCCTCCCATGCGTGGAAATCTCAGCTTGAAGATCAAGCGTGAAGTTTTAGCCATATCCATATGCCATGCATGCGCAAGTTGTTTTGTTTGTTTTTACTTCGTTCAGGTATATATATGGACGTTGTAATGGATTGTAATACAGAGCAAGATAAAGAGTGAAAGAAAATAGAGTAAACCACAGAGAGTGTTTTGTGAGTTGTAAGAGAGTGTTAGAGGTAGAGTCGAGTTTGATAACGTTGTATCCTCCTCCCTCCATCATCGGTTTTGCTTCAACCGAAAGCTAGTGAAATCTCTCAAAGTGGACGTAGGTACCATTTGGACCGAACCACTATAAATATTAGTGTCTATTATGTGTGTGTTTGTCTTTGGTATTGGTTTCGGCATAACAAAAACCACTTTAGAAAAAATATGTATGTGTGAAAAAGAATGTAGAGAAAGAAAAATAACAAGAACCATGTAACATGGTATTCAAAAAATAAAAACATATATATTTAGAAACGAACATACAAAAAACTTAATCTAGGCTTTGAGACGAAAGTAGTAATCCTAGTATGGACAAAGTAAATAATCTCTAATATCGATCTTAGACACCTTAAGTCTAGACTCGAGAAAGAATGGGACACCGAAGTCACTTCTTCCATCTCTGTTATAGGAAGCACATGATATGTATTAGTTAAGTAGAATAACGAGAAGAGATATATATATATATATATATATATATATACAGGTTTGTTTCATGTAGGGGAAATGAGAATATAAATGGATTAACTAGAATAGAGATAAGAAAAGAATTAAAGCGCGGAGAAAAATTATATATAGCACTCATTGGTAAAATTAAACCAAAAGTGGGGGTCAAATTGATGTTTTGACATAGTTTAGAGGTGTAAATAAAATTAACCCATAATAATTATAGAAAAATTATTGAAAGGGATTAAACTGAAAAATAAAAGAGTAGGTAATCATCATGATATCTATATATATAGAGAGAGAGAGAGTATGACGAGTATATTTTAGGGTAAATTGCAATAGCACCTCCTGAGGTTTAGGTCAATGTCATTAATATGCTGATCAATACTTTTTCGGCTCCATAGCCTTCCGAAGTTTCAATTTCATTGCAATGACACCCCCTAGGCTGGTGAAATGACTAGAATGCCCATTTAATTGTTTCACTTATTACATTAGGGTCATATATAGTATAAAATTACTCATATGCCCAAACACTTCACCCCTCTGAAATTACTAATTACACTTCCACCCCTTATTACAATATATATATATATATATTACGAAAATTACAATTTTATTTTATTTTATTTATAAAATTCTAAATAAACACAAAAAATTCGAAACAAACATATAAATTCGAAAAAATATATATAATTTGTAAAAATATATATAAAATTTGAAAAAACATATAAAATTCGAAAAAAAATATAAAATTTGAAACAATATATAAAATTCAAAAAAAACATATAAAATTCAAAACAAATATATAAAATTCGTAAACAATATATAAAATTCGAAAAACATATAAAATTCTAAAAAATATATAAAATTCAAATATATATATATATATATATATATATATAAAGTGTGACTGAAGTGATTCCTACCACATTTGGAAATTCAAATTATTTTGAAATTTGAAATAATTTCAAAATATATATATATATATATATTTTTGAAATTTGCATTCAAATATATTTAACAGATTGCTAAAGTATTTATTTTGAAATAAAAGAAAGAAAAAGCTCCTTAATTAAGATATTTCTAGCACTAGATTTTCCTTTTCAATTATTTAAAATTTAAATACCGTTATATTGATTCCTTGTTTTTAGAAGTGGAAACAAAGAATGACAGAGGAAAGAAAGTGATCTTGGAAAGGAAAATTTTATGATATTTTTTTACCTTACATTATTTTTATTGAAAATGAAGAATTTTAGGAAGGAATAAAGTTGATATTGCATGATTCTATTATAAAATTCTTTCATCTTTAGGAAATGTTAGATATAGAAGGGAGAAAATGTGGTAGGAATCATTTCCAAAATAATTTGAATTTCCAAATGTGGTAGGAATCACTTCAGCACACTTTATATATATATTTGAATTTTGTATATATTTTAGAATTTTATATGTTTTTCGAATTTTATATATTGTTTACGAATTTTATATATTTGTTTCTAATTTTATATGTTTTTTTTTAATTTTATATATTGTTTCAAATTTTATATATTTTTTCAAATTTTATATATTTTTTACAAATTATATATACTAAACATTGACATCATCTCGGTGTAAGCGCGGATTTAGAGAAGTACATTTAATTTTGCTTACATAATAAAATTTATAATTACCTATATTTTTCAATACAATTTTAAATATATTCCACTCTATTGTTCACTTATCATTTTTTGCTCCCATTCTTTTTCTGAAGTTCAAAATATAACCCCATATTCATCACCACTGTCATATTCTTACTCAAAATTTTATTATTTGCATTATATATTTATGAATACGGGAATTATTTAGAGTCGAGAAGAAGATAAAATAAAACATCCAATTTTTATTTTTTTTCATTCTACACTGTCCTCTTTTTATGATAATCCGATCAACAAGAATAGGACTAAAAGTCGAATAATTGGTATCTCACACATACCTATGTTGGACAACATCAACATTTGTCAAGCAAGTCACAAATATTAAAAAAATTTAACTGTTAATTACCTTTAGATTTTATTTTTAACGGCGCTTTTCTATATAATTTTTCTGGGTCGATCACTGCCTGCTTGACGGAAACAAAATTCGGCCTACAAGTACTCTATATATCAATACACCCCATATCCTTGATCTTGGGTGAGATTGTAAATCATTCTGAATCAGATTGTAATTGAGTTTCATAGATTTGAAACAAGCCCAGTCTCATATTTAACTAGAAGGCATGCCAAGCTCAAACACCACACACATATACATATATATACAGAGAGAGAGAGAGAGAGAGAGAGTAAAAAGGGATGGTGGAGAGATTATGTTTGCCAAACCTAGTTTGCAAAGAATAGAACTTTAGCACCTGCTATTTTTCTCTGGGTAATTTGTATTTTGCTAAGTTTAAAACTGTATGTAGCTACATTTTTCACATACTACGAACCAGTAACAAAACTACCTAGGAGGAGGAGGGAAAAAAATCTATACTTCGTTGGCAAGAAGCAGAATTTTGCCAAACATCATGTCAAGTCCTCTAAATCGTCTATGCTCTACGCCATCATATGAAAATATTTGCAGAAATCAACTTGATGATGGCAACCCTGCAAGCTCTTTCAATAATGTGACAACGTCACCCGATGATCCGAGAAGGTAGCGGGCATTTGATCGCTTCCGTCCAACAGCACAAGAGAAGTAATTGTCACCCTTGAGATCGAGTATGGAGGAACCCTCATGCAGCGACAACTTATCATTCATTACAGGCCACCAACCATTCCCGTTTCCATGATCGGTTGTTCTTTTCTCTGACATTAAGGAGGGCAATCGGGCCTTACTGCTAGTTGCCTTGGACAGCCCAACTGAATGTTTTAGTGAAGTTGTGTTCAGAGGATTGGGTATTTGGGATCTCGTGGCGGCTGCTGATTCTGAAGGAAGCTCAGGCTCAAAAAACGTATAAATGTCTTCATCCTGAAGTGAAAAAAAATCAACTGTAAAATAAGTATTTCTCTGGTGTATCACTATACGAAGAAAGTATGCAAAGCCTTTTAAGCCTCCTAAACTTAGTAAGCATGTCTGCTTATCTCGGGCGGGGGGGGGGGGGGGGGGGGGAATGGACAACTTTTAGTAAGCATTCATCTATCATCAAGGGACTTCATGTTAAATTTAGGTGAAGAAACAAAAGGTAAAACCGGAAGAACTTCTAAAAACTGACAGATCAATCTTCTGTTTGATTCCAATAGTAGCCTTATTTTTTGAAGTTTGATAAAAATCCTTAACATTTTGATCGGAAGTCACCTAAAAGCGAGTAAAAGACCCTTCACACCCTAAGTTTTCTTTAGAGTTTGGGAGAGAGGAAGCTGTCAGGAAGAGAAAGGGTTAGAAAGAATCTGGTCGTTGGGTCTTCCTGAAGTTGCAAAGCCGATCGGCCAAGTCAGCATAGTGATAGCGGACTTGGACCGAGTGGAGATATGTGGAGATGTTGTTAACGTTCCATTAGTTTATTGAAGCTTGTAAAAATACAACTTGAAAACATATTGAGATACACTCGTACAATTCTACCGATCCAGTTATTCCATACTAAAGTTTTATATTCCACCTGCAATAACAAAGCTAAAATTCATTACAAAAATCCTTCGCAACTAACACCAGTGATCTTTGTGGACCGTTAATTTGATTATTAATTTCAGAAACAAATGAATAATGTTCTCATTGCTACTAAAAGTACCATTGTCACCTCAAATTTACAAATTTCAATATGGGCATTTATAGCAGTTATTTTTCTTATGTAGTAGGTGTTACCAAGAAGGAAAGAGGACTTTCCAAAATTACCCAAACAAAGCTAATAGAAACATTGAATCTTTTCAAAAATTTAAGTCGACTGAATATCAAGAAGTGACGTATATTTAAGAAAGAGCATGAATAGCTAAATTATATTATTATCTGAAAGATCACGCACCTTAGTGAGAAAGTGCCCAATACACAAGACATAATCAATGGGTGCCTTCATATCTTTGTTATGAACTATTTCTCCCAAAATACGATCTATTGCTGCACCCTGTATGAGAATTAAAAAGAAGGAAGCTAAACATGCATATCTTGCACATTGCATAAGAGGCTGATAAGGTTTCCAGGATAATTGAAGTTCATGCACCTTTGTTACGCCAACTGCTCGGACCTCAATTGATCGTCCACCTTGTACCACATCAACTGATGCATTTGAGATTGGACCTGTCCACAGATGCTGCAACATGTCCCTTGCTTGAAGCCTTCCAAACTCAATATCTACACTTGTATTTGTATATTAACATGAGAATTTGGGAAACAGATATAAACATCAGAGAGAGCATATTAATCAAATTTCTCAAAACATAGACTTAAATGAGATTAAAATATGAAAATAAACACCTGCATACTTATAATTCCACACAAGTGACGTCTCACGAAGCTCAAAATGTGACCGGGGTGTCCTTTCAGTGAAGTACTCAAAAACATGCTGAAATTATGAACATCACAACTTTTAGATGGATAATTTCATTTATATGAAGACCATATTGATGCAAGGTTAAAATGCACCTTTAGACTATCAACCCAATCCATATGTAGATTTTCTGGCATTGTTGTCATCCATTCTCCCGTTGTAAAACGTAAAAACATCCCATGTTCTGCTGCCAACCACATGTTGTATCCACCAAAGTTCTGTAGAAGCAGTCAGCAAATATCAGAAATACCAAGGACAAAAATGAATCAAAGTAAAATTACTCTACCTCATCCAGGATACTTCTGTCACTTCCACTGAGGACAACCACCGTCGTCTTTGGGTCATCACAAAGCTTCTTTAAGGATTCTTTTAAATCTGGGTGCAATTTAAGCTCCATTTCTTTGAACTGATCACCCCTTCTTCCTGGGGCATCCACTGGCTCAGTTAATGTTGCATTGAATCCCTGTGGAGGGGGAAGGGAAACTATCATCAGACAGATGTAATAACAAGCAAACTATAATATATAGAATTGTAAAAGGCAAAATAAAATAATTGAAATTGAAAATACCACTGCCAAATTCCCCATCCCCCCGTGCCAAGAAACATTCTTCTTCAGAAATGATACAAGTCTTTAAAATAGAGTGCAGTAGACACGGTATGTTAAGAAAAGTCCCATAAAGCAGGGGTGGAGCCAGAAATTTTGAAGCGTGAGTGCTGGATTCATGAGCTCAAGACAAATTTTTTAGAAAAAGTCACTGGATCAAGCCCCAATCTCATCATAACTCAGAAAAAATGGGCAGGTGTGCCAAATCATATTACCAGATAAGTACTTGATCTTTACCGAACACTGCGACTATAACAAAAATCTCTTTGATTACCTTGATTATTCAGTAATTTTTAGAATCCAAATCACACAGTTACTCCCCTTTAATCAAAGTATAGACTAATTTTTATGCACGGATCATAGAATTTGGAAGTACAACATATCTGTTTAAGTGTAGCAAAGCCAAACCAAGAAGTCCATCAAAAGTGACATTTGCTTTGATTGAATTTTCACCCACCCAAACCAAGAAAGGTTGGATGTTAGCCTCCCCTAATAACTTAAGCTTTTGGGTTGAACCGCGAAGCATCAAACCAGTTATAGTAAGTCAGTCGGCCCTGGTGCCTCATAAAGCATCAGGTACGGGTTGAGCCCTCTGGTGCAAACCAAACGGGTTGAGTACGAACTAGTGAAAAAAAAGAAGAAGAAGACAACCGACTTTGCTTACCTGCGGCCATTTCTTAAGAATGACTAATATTGCATATGACACATCAAATTGTTGAATTTCATCTGACCATTTTTTCGTTTTAACAACTTTATTCTTCATTTACTTCGACCAATTAGAATCAAGCCATTCCTCACCACAAAAGAAAGTACTGGCACATAGAGAAGTTTGCTGAATTAACTATGAAGAATAAAATTGTTTAGGAGGGTAGAGTTTGAATTTGAAACAAGAAAAAGGAATTACCAATATGAGTAATCGATTATTGGCTTGCATATACTGCTCTATCGCAACGTTGACTGGAAGAGAAGGTGGAATTTGTCTAGTCCTCAGATGAGCTTCAACAATGGTATCATTAAGTTCGCTGCAGGAAATAGAACTGTGGAATCAGGATTAACTCAGTAATAATACATATAGATCAAATGCAACAGGATAAAGGTTATGATGTATAAAATATTAAAACAATCAGATGCTTGCATACATATAACATTTTCATGCATAATTCTTTTATGAAATCTGTGTCTATTGTGGCATCAAGTCAATGAAAATATTTTAAGGCAACAATGACAAAAACATTTTTCCTTTTCCTTTTTCTCTTTCTTTCTCGTACTTTGAGGTCACTCTGGATCACTTTATTACAATATCGTGTCATAAACACAATCTCTCACATTCTACATCATGTTAACTCAAAGGTCAATGTCACCCTTCGTACTAGAATTTAGAATTATGCCAATGTTTCTTCTTTTCGGATTTTCCACATCTATGATGTGTAGAGTGAGAACAAAGAGCACTAAAAGTGGAAAATAAATACAGAGCACTAGTGCTGGGGCCTTGGTAATAAACCCAAATATAAAGCTAGGACTTTCATATATTCCTATAATGATGCAATTAACCGCTCTGCGACTCATAGATTGACTTGAGTGAGGGAGGAAAAAATAAAACAAAAGAGCACGATGCTGAAATAAGAAACTTGCCAATTCATAGCCAAAAAATATATTTGAAAACTAAAAACTGAAAATTGGGAAGACCTTAATATATTGCGTAGGCTATTACTAATGGTTATTGCATATAGGTTATATGAGAACATCAGAAAGTTCAATTAAGAAAAAGCCGAAACAACTTTTGAGTTCCCTAATTCATATCTTTGTAATTTGAAAATATGACAAAATATAGTTTTACAACAAAAATCCATTTAAAAGAAGGCTCATTTTCCCAATCGTTTTTTCTCACTAATTTGAGCTTCCATATGTAAGGGCAAAATAACCGACACCAAGCTTTTAAAGCACCAAATATGATTATACCTTACAAAGGTTTGAGCCCATTCTTGGGAGGTATGACTGGTCACATGCGTGAAGTTATGGCGGTGCCTTTTTTCTCTTTCATCAGCTGGCATATCTAAAGCATAACCAATTGACGAAGCAACTTCTGTAATGTTCCAAGGATTTACCAAAATTGCCCCAGCACCAAGAGACTGTGCTGCACCTGCAAACTAGAAGAAGAGAAGGAAGAGAGAGAGAGAGAGTAAGGATTCTAATACTGACATCATTATTCATTGTGGAGAATTTCTTGATCACACCTAACAAGGGCCTATTTGATTCAGTTCCTTATTTTCAGAGAACTGAAAAACGAACAAAGATGGTACAGAACTTCATTTGGTTGACATTTTTCTGAAAAATGTTTTTGGGAAACTGAAAGGTAAGATATATTAACACTGCTGTATTTTACCACCAAAATAACAAAAAGGTTATTTTAAAACTGCTGAATCCATTATTATGATTTTTGGAAGTATAAAACTGTAATATCAACAAACATCACCCTGGTCAAAGTTTCTGAAACAACTCAAGCAATGCAATTTTAAAGGAGTGGAGGTTCCATACACATCATGCAAACTATGAAACAAGAACAACCCATTCGCCTTAAGAACCCAGACATAATGAATAAAAATTATGTAGGCCCCGTAGACGAGGCCGATAACTATTGGTCATAAATTATCCAATAATAGAAAGATATAGTAGGAAAAAACAATCCTTCTCAAATAAGGGAAGATGTGACTAATGTCATGCTGGTTCAGAAAACGAAAGATGCAGCCATGACATAAACACTATCATCAGAGAGTGAATAAAAAACATTTCCAAGAAAAAAATTTATTCCAACCAACAAAGGCGTACAGGGGATTTAGTCTGCCTAATAGCAATTCTATCTGGCATGAGACCGACAATTACTTAAGGAGATGGCTCACAAAAATTGCAAAATCTAGAATCTGAGTATAATGAACTTTTAACAATGTTTTACCACCAAGTCAAAAGGTAACAAACATGTAAAAAGAGAGATATTACAACTTACAAATTTGTTAAAAAAAACAATATAAATATATATATATTGAATACAACTGTGTATCCGATGCTGCATCCATTAGATATGGGTGTGGCACATAAGAAGAAAAATAATGGGGGAAGCTGGGAAAGGGGAGTGGGTATTTTGTCCAAAAAAAAGTGGGTATTCTACCTGTTGCAACTTGCAAAACCAAGTGATATTCTGACTACACTCAATACCATATAGTAATCATGCAAGTATAATCGTAGATATAACTGGACAAGGCAACACAGTTATATTTAATAGATGCTCTCATATTACTGAGTTCTGTTGCACTAGAGTCGTCCAAAATAACTGGAAAATAAAAAGTAAAGTGGCATGCAAATGTTCAGTATGACAGACAGATCAAGAGCCTGTTCATCACTCCATTTTCTGTGAATTATTCTTTTTGATATGTCACATAACAATGTAAATTTAACCAGAGAAGAGGTATTCTGCAGTAATCATACCATTCTTTTACCATAATTATTGAAATTTAACAATAATTGGCATTTTTGTATCATTTAGAATAATAGAAACATTTATTGACTCAAAGAAGAGAGGAAATAATAGTCACCTCACTTAGAATGAGAACCCCTTTTTTTGAAGCTTGACATGCCACAAATTCATAGCTGACGAGGTTCATCCCATCCCTTAACGATGTAACAAGTGCTACATCTAAACAAGATAATAGGAAAAAATACAATTCATCAAAATATATCCTTTAAAAAAACTCAAACCTATGATAAAATAACCAGATAAAATAAGACATGTTGGACAGAGCTACCTACTCAGGTGGGGCCTATTGTAAATAACATGAAAGAATATCATCGACAAGTGGATCAACGACATAATTTAAACACCTACTAAAATTCAACCATTATATATTCATTATTTGTGGATGAACATGTTTGTAGTGCATTTCTTCAAAAGAAACCGTTATAAAAGTGTTGCTTCAGTATCATCGATAACCAAACAGTTGCATACAATTGTTGATATCAGGGTTATTTCTGTATCATGGCACAACAACCAATTTAAGTGTACAAAAAATAAGGCCGGTATCCTAGGTATAGGCCGTGGATCAATCAATCGCTTAATGCTAGCATAGGTCCACGGCAGATCATCTAATGTACAAGTCATGCTACACATCATGCATGGTCCTGGTTGCATGAAAACTTATAGAACATTTCTTTTTTGTCTTTCTTCACAGGTGGCATGATATTCACCAATGATGACCTAAAACCATATGGAAGTTAAATTATGTAGTGGTCCGTATAAGGGAGAAGGGGTACAACTGGGGTAGCAAAACTGACCATGGCCACTGGACCCATACATTTTTCAAACTCACCCAACTCTCAGTAAATTACCACTACATAAACAACAGCCAAGTTCTATTTATTTGGAAACATGAGAAAACAATTAAAAAATGAAAGCCGAGTACACAATCATGCCTGTATTTCTTTGTTTTAGACAATAGTATATGACATAAACTGTATTGGCTTTGACCTCATACTTTAAAGGATAAGAAATACGAAATTTTGATTAGGAAAAGAAGAAAGATGAAAGATATGCATTTAAGCAATCATAATTCTCCTCTGAATTTTCCATTTGGAAAATGACCGATCCATACAATACTAGATTGCGTTAGATAATAGAAGTGGTTTGATTGAAGAAAGATAATTCAGGAAAACTAAAATATAATAAATAAATAAATAAAATATTCTTGAAGATAAAGTATTTGAACAGCAGTTCTTATTCTACTTGAGAATATTTTGGTGGTGAAAAAAATCCCAATCACTAAAACTAGTTTTAATGTGATTTGTTCTCTTTCCCTATAAGTTTGGATGTAAAAGGCCTACTACTTGTTCCCACAAAATCACCAATGCATAGACAGTCTTTTTATTTCCTCAAGTATGTCTGGACAGTCTTTTGGCCATTATAGACAACAATGATTCATATTTGGGGGTTGTGGCACAAAAATAAGTACCAGTCACAGCATAGAGTGCACATAGTGCATGAAAGTCAAGAGACCGGTCCTGTAAATAAAGAAGAAAATTCTTTAGAATGTTTCACAGTTCTAATCAGCAACAATAGTTTAAAAAATAAAATATACTAATAAAGAAATATATGCTGGAGACTTATAAGGCAGTTGCATGAAATAGCCTTAGCGCAATTTGCCGAATAACTAAAATGCACAAAATTGGCATAAACTGTATGCATATTTTTATTCAGAAGTTGAATCTCATAAACAAAATCAGACAGAGGGAACCATATAGTTAAACAGCATGTGAACATAAAATAGAATTGCTGATCAAGAAGTAGCTACTGGAAGTAAGTATCTATATACGAAAAAGGAATAGCTGAGATTTGAAAATAATAGAAAATTTATATGAATAAAGATTGCATATGTGATCAAGTACATGAAGCATCAAGTGCCTATCAGCTATCAATAAAGAGCATGGAATATAAATAAAGCACTTAGAAGTTCAAAACTTTAAGCAATGCAAAATCACCAATGAGAACTTTAATGTTTGGCATAAATACTAGTATTTCTAAAAGTTCAGTTATGGCATAAATCCTAGTATTTCCAAAGTTCATCTGGTATGCTTTAGTGTTATATGCATCATACATCATTTTGAAGAGATCCCTAATCAATAACTTTATGGTAGAAATACTAATTTTTTATCAGAATGAACTTAATTTCATTTCTCAAAATAAATAGCAAGCATCAATGTCTTGGCCAAGATGGCTGTGTTTAACTTGGCCAAGACAGCTGTGGATTGCAGCAGGGTTTGAAACCTCATTGTCAATTCCCCCTCATCATTTTCCCCAAATTCTAAGACAAATTAGAAAGAAACCAAAACCCCAATCCTACAAAACTTCATGTCATCTATAAATCAAGACATAAAAACTCTATATCCTTCCATAAATCTATGTTCGAAGTGTTCCAAACTAAGAAGAATTTGTAAGTTATCAAATTTCCGTAACCTAATTATATATGTACAATATGGACATACTTCCTAACAATGTATTCATACTCGAGAACCCTTCTGTACTAAATCCCAACTAGCACACTTATGTCGCTTCTCATGACGTATCAAACCCCTATATATTAAAGAACAAAGCTTTCAGTAACCTACTAATATATGTACAATATAAACATACTTCCTAACAATGTATTCTTACTTGGCAACCCTTCTGTCCTAGATCACAACTAGCACACTTTCTGTCGCTTCTCAAGATGTATCATATCCCTATCAGTTAAAGATCAGATGCCTGCGGCTGCCCGCGAGAGGTGCATGACCGGCCTGGACAAGAAAAAAGCGCGTGTTTTACCAAAACAAGGAAGACAACTCGGCAGCCCAAGTCACCAAATTCTCCAGAATTTCTGATGTAATCCTGAGTTCAATCTTGTGGGTATATGAATGGGATCAATGATTCAGCTTACGCTACTTGCTAATACACGTATATCGATATACATATATATATTTAATTTGCATTAGATAAGTAAATAAGAAAGTGAATTTGAATAAAAAAAATAGTCCGATCCATTGATACCAATTGAAAAGTAATATTAGTCATAAACAATAATAAGTAAGAGTACAAAAAAGTAGTATATTTCATATTCTTTTTAATAAATACCATTAAAGAATGTTGCCAATACTTTTTAGCTATCATCAATCTGTTCATAAGGAGCAATCCATAAATTATAGCTTGTCATCCACCCAGGCAAGGCAAACCGCTTAAAACTTCTGGAGTTCTTTTAATTAGCTTCATTTATTGATCGGACGAGCCAAGTCACCGTCCCAAGTTTGAAGACCTCCATACACAAAAGTATCACATTGCTACAACCATCCACCATTCTAAGATTTACCAACAGTCTCCCCAGTCCACACATTCAACTATTAAGGCATACACAAATACGCTCTCTAAATATGTGATGTCCCACATCGCCCGGATGTAGAGATGGTGATGTGATGTATGTCTCTAATTGGTATGAGACCTTTTGGGGGAAGCCCAAGAGCAAAACCGTGCGGACTGGACCCAAAGCGGACAATATCATACCACGTGTTGAAGTGGAGTGTTACAATTGGTATCAGAGCCAGAGCCCGACCGGAATTAAGTGTGGGAGCATGCACAAGCCCATACGGGTTACGCTAGCGAGGACGCTGGGTCCCAAGAGAGGGTGATTGTGATGTCCCACATCGCCCGACTATAGTGATGGTGATGTGCTTATATAAGGAGTGTTGTTTTCAATTGGTATAAGGCCCTTTGAGGGAATCCCAAGAACAAAATTGTGAGAGTTGGGCCCAAATCGGACAATATCATACAAAGTGTTGGAGCGTGTTGTTACAGTTGGTATCAGAGACGAAGCCCGGCTGGAATTAAGTGTGGGAGTGGCACAAGCCTGCTGGTCACACCGACAAGGATGCCGAGTCCCAAGGGGGGGTGATTGTGACGTCCCACATCACCCTGGTATAGTGATGGTGATGTGCTTATATGTGGAGTGTTATCTCCAATTGGAATAAGGCCTTTTGGGGGAAGCCTAAAAACAAAACTGTGAAGGTTGAGCCGAAAGCGAACAATATCATACCAAGAGTTAGAGCGGGCTGTTACAATAGGTATCAGAGCAGGAGTCCGGCCGAAATTAAGTGTGGGAGCATGCACAAGCTCATCTTGGTTACGCCACAGAGGACGATGGGTCTCAAGAGGGGGTGATTGTGATGTCCCACAACGCCCGGGTATAGAAATGGTGATGTGTTTATATGTGCATGTGTGTCTCCAATTGATATGAGGCCTTTTGGGAGAAGCCCAAGAGTAAAAGCCGTGCGGGTTAGGCCCAAAGCGAACAATATCATACCACGTGTTGGAGCGAGGGGTTACAAAATATCATATGTTTAGAAAGGTCTCGTGTTTAAACTTTACTGTAAGCTTCTAGAGTAGTTGGGTAGTTAACATAGAATCGGAGTCAAAGGTCTCGTGTTTAAACCATAAAGTCACTTACATAAAAAATCGTTACATGTGTTGGAACAAATAAATATGCCACATGGGGAACTATGTTGAAGATTTAAATGATAAAGTTATACCATCTTTAACATCTTAAGGTTTTAAAGTAGATCCATGGTTAACATGGTATTAAAGCTAAAGGTCTTTAAGTTCAAACCTCACACTCATTGTAACATGCGTTGGAACAGAAGAAGGCCACAAGTGAGGTGAGGGGCATGTTGAAGGATATAAATACTTAAGTTACACCATTTCTAAGATAGTATCAGAATCAATGTCAATCAATGTCTTATGCTTAAACTTCCCCGACATCCACATTAAAAATTATACACATGTTGGACTTCAAAAAAAAAAAAGGCACATGAGGGGACGTGTTAAATGATTTAAATATCAAAGTTAAATCCTCTCTAACAACTTAAACTTTTAGAGTAGATGGCTGGTTAAGATTACGAACCAAATAGTAGTACATCTTAGAGTGATATATATCTCGACAACTTCAGAAATTTGAAGGAAGCCTTATACATGAGGTATCACTTGCAGCAGGGAAAAACAAATCTGGGAACTACTGGATATCCCTTTCGGTAGAGTGGATCATGGGAATGACTTCCTTTAAAACTTTTGGATCCCATGTTCAAAAAAATTGCTGGAGATAGAGGCTTCATTCAGCTCGTCACTTGAGATTTTCAACTATCATAGTGGGGAATTGTGGTCACTCAATGATCCACACTCAACAGGCTGATCAAACAGCTTTAGTATGTTTAATTTTCACCTTTTGATAAAAAGAGAGGGACAGGGAAAGGTCTTGGAATATATAGTTACAGAACTGAACTGCAAAGGATATATGGTAGTTAGCTGTACTTCTGACCACTTAATAGAAGACTTGAATGCCCAACAGGGACTTTGTAAATGATAGAGAATAGAAGTAATGAAATTATGAACCAAAAAGGGATGTGACTTTTTGGTACTTCCTCACCCTTCAATGTAGAAGGTCGAGGATTCAAGTCCACTTACGGGCAAATTGGGTGTCTAAGTTTCGTACAAGGATAACAAATAATAATAACAAATTCACTGGACATTGGTCAATCGGTGTTTCTTATGTAAAAAGGATGGGGAATCTATCGATCACCTCCTTTTGCATTGCCCGATTGCTTATGACTGTTGGAGCCTTATTTTTTGTCTTTTTGGTATTCAATGGGTGATGCTGGCCTCGTTTCGCGATGTCTTGGAATCTTGGGAAAGGTGTGTCGATTGGGTGCCATGTCGGCGTTTTTGGAGAATGGCTCCCCTTTTCCTATGGTGGAGTATTTGGTTGGAACGCGATAGGCGTTGTTTTGAGAGCGTTGAGTCCTCTTTGGGAGTGATCAAAGACGGGTTTATTTCTAGTTTGTTTTGTTGGGTGGAGGATCGAAATTGTAAATTTATAGGGGGAAAAATAGAGTTCTTGGGTTCACTTGGTCCTTAGGGGCCTTATGTAAATGGGATGCACTCCCCGCTTGGGTGCTTTTTCATCTATAATATACTTACTTATCAAAAAAACATAATAACAAATTCATGATGATTGTATTAGTTCAATCATTATAAACATTTGAGGAAGTATATTTTACAGCTTCATCCATATATTTCTGCAATTCCATTCAGAGAATTCAAATGATAAAGGTAAATGTACAAACCAAATGATGTATTGGGACAGCTGTAAGAGTTCCGAATCTTCCATTAATGCGTCCAACAATTTCATGAACCTCGCATGTCAGCTTTTGATCTGTCAAGGAAACCAAATTAAAAGAATATGAATTTTAAAATGTTTTCATGAGAAGAAGATCACATCCTGCCCCATCAAAGCAACACTTGTTTCTAGTTCAGCTTGGCAACACCATAACTGTTTTCAAATAGGTCAGAACTACAGAAAGGACATCAAATAGCTTTTGGAGTATTATCTCATTTTATTCTATAATTTTAAGGAAGAAAAAAGTCTCAATGGTTTCAAGAGAAACAAAAAACAAAAGAAAGAAAGAATATGCTACAAGAAAGAGCAGATGAAGACAACTTTATTTTTCATATTCAGAGAAGGAAAACTACCGCTGATTGCAGCCGTAAACAGGCCGAATTCAATGTGTATCTGGAAAGATTGAATTGGATTCTCACTTATCATATAATAAAGACCGAAGTTTAAAGTCAATAAACATTCAATAAACAAAATTATATTTATCAAAAAGAATTGAAGTGAGAAAAAAATTGTACAAATGGTGGTTCTGATGTAAAACAAATGTATTTCATTTTGTAGAGGATATGACCTACGATAGAAAAGAGAGAAAAGAGTAGTCATGTACAAAATACAGCCAAGGATAATGTTTTCTAAATATACAAAATAGAGACAAGAATGGCATGTCTGGTCAGACTACTAATGTATGTCTTCTTCCTAGTTATCATAAACCAAGAACCTAGACTTAAAGAAAACAACTGAGCAGTGTAGCCAGCTCTACCTCTGAATGGCATGCTCAAATTTGTCGACTACTGCAAAGGTTTTCGTCATTGATAGATAAAAATTCATACTCTGGGTTTGGAATTCTGTGTTTGATATCAGACTGTTCTCTTAAACAGCCTTAATTCCTTTTGATACACTCATTATCATTTAGGAACGTAAAAAATTAGAAATTTAAACCAAGAAAAAGGAGTTCATACAGTCAGGAACGTCAGTCCTTGTTGGCACAGCAATTTGCAGCAAAACAACTTTATCACGCCAATCTGGATTTTCTTCCAGGAACTTTTCGAATGCCAAAATTTTTTGTGGGATTCCCTTAATCATATCAAGACGATCAACACCTAGCATTACCTGCCATACTCAACACAACAACAATATGCTTTCATACATTAAACAATATGTTCCTTCTAAGGGTCTATAGCAATAGTATGTACCTATGTGCATACCACTGCACAATTCTCCCAACACTGACAATGGACAAATAAGCATTTAAAAACATAATTAAGAAACATGACTACAGATAACCAATGACTGTGTTATATAATAGAGCATCTAATATTTTCAATGTACATAACTATGTTCTAAATTTGAAGTACATGGTTCTGGAAACTAGAAGCATTTCTATCACTGCCTGTTGATGTCCCAAAATCAAAGAGCTGACAATGAAAGAAAGACTGCAGTTTCTGTGATCATATATGTGGTGCACCATCAGAATGTAGGGGAGAAAAAAATCTACTTGATAAACTTTTTCGTTTGAGGTCCTACTTGACCATAATTGCTGTTTCTAGAGTGAAATTCTCTAGTATATTTTTATCGAATAATTGCTGTTCTTATACCGCATAAGGATGAAGTTCACATGTATCAAGCAGAAGAATATGCAAAAACACAATCTCACATTATAAACAGAAACTCAAAATGCATGAAACCGTTCTTTATTCGAGTAAAATGTAAAATAACCATCTTATGATATCAATAATGATTAGCAATAGAAGATAAGTATATTGCAACAAGATTAGTTCTGATCATTTGTAATCTGTATGTGGTAAAAAAGGATGCACAAGACAATGAAACCTGAACTGCATAAACTCAGATATCTTAAGTAATATATACACAATACCCTTTTTTTTTTCCTTTTGTTCAGAAACAGGAGGGCATCCCCACCCCCTCTAAGGACAAGACTATTACCTTCAGATACCAGCAATCATCCCCAAACCTTGGGTATCAATTAAGTCCAGGGTGGAGACTTGCCACCCCAAGAGTTGAACACAAACCACAGGGTCTTGCCCAGAAATCGTATGCTAATCAGCTATATGAGGGTTTCATAGTTATAGAATTAATGTCATCATAGATATTACCACAATTATAACATGCCAGACAAGTCTTGATCCTGTAAACTGTGATGCTTCCAGGTAAAAGAAATAGCACCAACCTTTCTGCCAGCAAATCTTTTTCTCAGTTCTTTGATGTGCTCCTGGACTTTTGGAAGTTCAACAGCTCGAATGAACCGAGCAGAATCTATCCCAATGGGAAACTGTAGTTAAAGCTCACCAGAAAACAATTTTAGTATCATGAAAAAGCTCGAAGAATTTGAGGATTCCATCAAAAAGCTAATGCTGATCTAAGTATGCATGCAGTTCTGTCAGTCAATTAGTCACATGTTTTGCAGGTGTATAGACTAGAAACAGGGAAAAAAGATGAAACAATTTATATACCGCAGCCACACGAGTTAGCTTTCCTTGGTCCTCTACTCCTTCAGGTGTGCCCTCAAGCCCAAGAATGCGAGTGCAAGCACTAACGAAGTGTCTCGCATAATCATAAGTGTGGAACCTGGAAGTAATTAAATGGAATTCAGTAAAGCCCTTGTAGCACGCCAAAGAAAGACCATATAATACAACAAAAATGCCAAACTGCATTACTACTAAAGTAGTCATCACCCACAAACAAGTATAATACTGCAGCTAAAGGGCTTTTATTCATGGCATATAAAACAACCCTAAATGAGAAAAAAATGTGGCAGATGATATTTCATTATTTCAACTAAAGTTCAGATCAACAAGTTTTAGATCCTACAAAAATGTACAAGCAGTACAAATTCATGTTACGGTCGATGATGACTCTTAGATGTAATATTTCTCTTCCGAAACTCCCATGTTGATGGTCCCATATTCACTGTCCTTCAGGGATATTAACGAGGAATAGAAAATTTATATGAAAAGAACATTTATCAATGATAAAACACAAACGAATTTCTCATGTATTATTGTACTTGTAGAGGAAAAACCTTATAACCCACTTCCTGGTCCAATAAATGATAAAACCTAGGTTTTAAGTGTGTTCAATATCATAAGGCAACAGAAGCACCAGCACAAAATATCATTTTACCGTAGGACTGTAGAACGTATTCCTAGCCTTCACTAGAGGAGCGCGAGTTTCGTGATCCAGACCTAGTGGGGGTAAAAGATTTTGCTAGGCTATTTAGCTGACTTTTAAACTTTAACAGAATTAATTGAAATCCAAACAATAAGATCTTTCTTTCTAACTGAAATTCTAAAATAAAATCTCTCTTTCTTTATTACTTACATTGTGCATGTATAATACCTAATCCATTGGATTACCAATAATGATTAATCGTCCTCCACTTTTCGATTGGTTGTAAATTGCTGACTTTTTAATCTTTTTGACCTTGGTTGCGTAGGAGTATGGCAGAAAGATTGAAAAATAGAACCATCTGATTTTATTTGTTCTCAATTAGCGATGAGATGATCATCTTACGGTGATTCTTAGCCCAAAAGATGGAAGCAAAAGGATCGGAACACACTGATAGGAAAGGAGAGAAACTTGCCCTAATTGTTAAATTGTTGGTTTAGGGAAAGACTAGAATGAGGGCGATCCTAGTGTGCTTATCGTGAGCTCTTCAATACTGCAAGTCAACTATCCCTTGATATCAAATAAATATAATTATTTATTGACTAATGTTGAAGGATTTAAAAATTAAAGTTGCACTCTCTCTAAAACCTTAACCATTAGATGGCAGTTAACATGGTATGAGAGCCCAAAACGTTTCGTGGTCAAACCTCCCTGTCACCCGCATAAAAAACTGTTACACTTCGAGGTAGTGAGTTGAAGAATTTAGATATTAAAATTAGACCCTCTCTAACAGCTTAGAGTCAACAACCCGGGATTGACAGATTTTTTGTGTGGATACTCCAAAGGGGGGAAACCACTAGACCTAGTTCAAAACATCCACTCAAGTCTCCAGGCCCTCCATCCTCTCTGTTGGCAGATCTGCTAATCGCAGTCTCCGAATCTACACAGCACTTTGATACCGACACTAGACGTCCAATCTGAGTGATCAGGTGTATATACTCCTTGTTTAGTGTTGTTGCATCGCGCACTCAGATCAACAGATGTTTAACAACCTTATGCACACTCACCAAACTTCTGCATGCACTTTGATACCCAATGATAGTCGTCTAATCTGAGCTTTCCGGTGTAAACACTCCTTGTTTGGTGTTGATTGCATTGTAGACTCAGAATTAGAAAATGGTTAACCCATTCGATGCTTACTCACCGAATTCAATGAATGATGAAAGAGAACAAAATTGTAGCACAGAATTGCTAGAATGCTCTCTCAAACCACTATACGCCTAAAGTATGCTTAGAGAGAAGAATATAAATCATGAATAATTTTTCCGAATAGTAGAGACCTTTATATAGAATTTTGAGTCATGAAAATTGTTAGGCAAACGCCATGAACCAAGAATAAATCAAGCACACCCCACACGAGCAAAGTAAGGATTTACGTAATTCCCCATAAACCTTTAAGATGACGGTCAAACTAAATATTTCGCTATGCAATGAAATGGAGATTACAAGTTTCAGCCTCCATACTCTTAACTCTCTCTCTTCTCTCTCGTTCCTTCACTTGGGGTTTTCTATTACACATGCAAACGCTAAACGCCCTGTATATATATATATATACTGCCTACGATTGTAAGAGGGAACATGTTTTTGGGTTAAACAGGGTCGCAACATGACACGGGCTACCTTAAAAGGAAAAAAGAATTAAGATAGCAAACAGATTTTGTTTAAATGATAAACTGTCACAGGAGTTTTGAGGTGAGCTCCTTCTATAGGAGGTGGTTGACTATTCGAGGGTATTTCCTTCCATGAAGGCAGTTTGTCGCACCAAAGCTCCCAAAGCATTTTTCGCTGCAATCTAAGCCGAATATTCTGAGGAGGAGGTGGAGGAGGAGACAAATTGTGAACTGGTGTTGATGTGCAAAAGATATGACAGTAGGTGTACCATCTTCTTCTTCACTGTTCGGTGGCTCCCGATTGGGTCATGCCACTTACCAGAATGAGCTTCCTCAAGACGTAGAGAGTAATATTGGGGAAATCAAACCGAGATGCTAGGAGGGTGGTGCCTTTATGTTAAGGTGGATTTTGGGAGACTGTGTAATCGCAGGTCTAAGTCTCTGTTGTTAGCTTTTTATCTTTTTGGTTTTAAGGTAGCAATTATAGAAGATAAGGGAGATAAAGAACGCAGGACGACAACTTTTCTTGTGGGTTTTTACATCCCCTCCAGCTTTCCCTTACTAGAACGGGATGAAGAATTGCAGGAGACTTCATATCGAGACAAATATAAACATCCTTCCTCTGTTTCCTCCCTTTTCCTTCCTTCCCTTCTAACGAAACAGTGTAAAGTAGACTACGTATCGAAACACATATATTTTAACACTTACCTTCTAAAATTTAACCAAGCTATTCCTCCTAACCTTTTGAGCTTGCAGGAGGCCATTGTATTAAATATTGATTTTACAAACAATGAAAACTTGGGTTGAGGATATCTTGTTAATTAGTAAGAAGTTTTCTTTGAGAAAAGAAGAAATGATATTACTGTGAAGACTAGCTGAAAATGGTATCTTCTCATCTTTTTACAGGAGATTGATGGTTCAAGTACCCATTGGGACAAGAGTGAGTGTTGAGTGTGAGTGCGGGCTTCTCGCTGATTTTTACCATATGAATGATATGGAACATATTGAGGTGCAAAAACAGTAAAATAATAATAATAATGAAATTCAATAGAAGTGAAGCCGAATGAAGACTTACCCAACTAAATCTGCAGCAAGAACAGATCTCAGCAGATCTGATCGCGATGGCAGTGTCCTGTGAATTTCAGAGGAAGGGAAAGGTGTGTGGAGGAACCAACCAACTTTCATTTTGTTGTCAAAGTCTTTTAGGCATTTAGGAAGATACATTAGATGGTAATCATGGCACCAAACAACATCACCCTCCTCATAATGCTCATAAACCACATCAGCAAACATTTGGTTAGCCTTCTTATAAGCATTGAATTGAGACTGAAAACTCCGGGTTGTTGCAAGCCGGTCTTCTTGCGGAAGACCGAGATAATGGAAAAGAGGCCACAAGATGTTGTTGCAATAGCCATTGTAATATTGATGTACAATCTCTTCATCAAGAAAGACAGGGATACACCTCTGTAGACAGACATACAATCTTAGAATGGACTATCAAAAATCAATGATTAGAAGTTTAACATCAGTGAAAACTTTATGATGGAACCAAATTCTATGAACCTTTTCGGCCAGAGCTTTAGTGAGTGTTTTCTGTCCAATTTCATCTGGTACATTTACTCCAGCCCATCCAATCCATTTGGCTTCAAACTCATTCACACCTTTAAGAAAACGAATCCAGCATTCGTTAGTGGACCAATAAGAGATGAAAAGTATACACTTATCAAAAACAAGCAACAAACATCTAAACTATCCTATCATGAATGCAAACATATAATAGAGATAGAAAATGCAAAAGAAGCAAAAAGGGCGAATGCGGAGCCAATTACGACAGAGTTAGGACTTTTACCCAGAAGTGCACTGACTAGGCCACCCACACTTATTTCCAGAGCCCATGAGTCCTCTCCCTTCCTCACCGCAGAGACAGGCAGCCGATTGGCCACCACCAACAGCCGTTGTTTGGTACGCCGCCCTTCTGGCCTCTCAATTCTATCACTGAATGCTCTTGCCGCTGCAATCCCTGCCAGAACCTCTTCTTCACGCGTCAAATTATCACCCTCAGTCAGACCCAAGTCAGTAAAGACGTCCACCTCCTTGTTGCCATCTCTTACATCTTCATTTGGTTGGGCAGACCTAATCAATTTCCTTAGCTCCCTCTCCTTCAAAAGCCTTTCCAGTCTAGTTGTGGGTGTGGCAGGATCATAGTTATACTTGTTTCCATTCAAATATGTGATGTGTATATCTGGCTGCAATTTTGGAAATTCCAGTAAATCATACCAATACAAGTACTTCCTCAATTTTCATTTCTACACCAAATTCTTTGAAACAATCTCGAACCCTCCATTTTATTACTCACCTAGATTGCTTATACTACACATTTATTTGACAAGTCTTTCTTACCAATCCCTAAGGTTCAAATACCAATTCAAACTGTTCACAAATTCATAACCTAATCAGTTGGACATTTTAACTGCAAGGTACACAGTAAAACTCCACAAATTTGCAGATAAGTAAAAGCAAACACGACCCTAATTGCTAATTTTAAAAATAAACAAATTATTTCTTCCAAAAGAAATAAAAGAAAAAAAAACATAGAATAGTACCAACAAATATTGTAGGCAAAAAAACTTAATCCCAAGTGTGTGTACTAGAAAAACTGGAATTATTCATCCTCAGTCATATGCATATAAATATATATATATATATATATATAGAGAGAGAGAGAGAGAGAGAGAGAGAGAGAGAGAGAGAATAAATAATTGCAAAACGTCAGAATAAAAAATAAAAATAACATATGGAAAGCACAACATACTGATGAACAATGTGTACATACACCCAAACACAGAAGTGAGAAAGATCTGTAAACATCTGCGAAAACCCAAAATCAAGACTGAATCGAACAAAAATAGCAGTTTCGAATCGAACCCATTACAGATTAACCCAACAAGAATGAGAAAATTGGTTCGAAATTAGAATGCGGGAGAGAGAGAAACAAAGTGGGTGATTACCAAATCCTTGTGCAAAATGCCGATATCTTCAGATGATTTCACCTTCATCATGGGGTTGAAACACACACACAGGCCCTAGTTTTTGTATGCGTTGTTGTGTGTGTTCCTTTAAAGGATTGGAGTGTCCATATAGAGACGAGAGAGACAGAGAGAGAGAGAGCAAGTTGGCTAACGGATATTTTGGGTGGCTATGGGTAGAAGGATTAAAAGCGAAAAATCTTGATACAGATGAAGATTATCCATCCATATATAGATGTAGAGATATATATATGTATATATGTATGTACAGAGAGAGTGTGTGGAGAGGAATACAACTCACAAACAGCAACTGAATTGTTTTGTGGAAGTTCACATTTGCACACACAGTTTTATAGCCATGCAGGTGAGGGTGGTACCAATCACAACTTGTATAAATTGTAATTTATACCCAAATGTCTATTCATTGCAATTTGATCTCATGTCCTAGCTGTAAAAACCTTCCACGAATCTAAATATTAGTACCATATAGAATTGGGATTTTATCCAATTAATATACATTGTTTAAGAAACCATATAAGGTTTTTTAAAAGTTTTTTAACTCTTTTTTTGGTATATTTTATCCAATTTGAGGGGTTAAAAATCTAGTCAATCAATCTATAATGAAAAACCTTTTTCTTATCTATAAAATTTAGTCATATTATAATAACTTAAATATATTGAGTAGAATCTATCTAATGTTTTTTTACCTTTTTAAATTAAATTTGAGTAATAAAAAATTTAAGCCATTAGTATATTTATTGTCGATCAGATAAGTTCAAATTATTAATTATGATTCTTTTTTACTTATTTTTTAAAATCATATTTCAAACTTGATCTAATAATAAAATGACAGTAAAGAAAATTCATTGATGAAAAAAATCTTCATTCTTATATATATTTTCATTATATAACTCATCAAATTTGAATTTAATCCAATCAGTTTGTTGTACGTGTCTCTCCTCTTCTGAGAGGAAATTTTTCATTCTTTCTTGTAACATGTATAATATGTTTAATGCCAGATGTACATTTACTGTCGATGTTACCTGTTGTCAAAAGAAAATTTAATTATTATTCATTTTCTTTCCTTTCTCAAGCAAATTTATATTTTTATTATATAATTCATCAAATTTTGGGGAATTTTTTTATAAAATATTGTGATATGTTTATTATCATTAGTGCATTTAGTGTCCATATTGGATCAATTACAATATATGTGTGTGCTTCTTCTTATTCGACTTTTAATATTACTAGAAAGATGCACGTGGTATGCTATAATATTTATTATTTTTATATAAATTTAAATTGTGATTAATATTTAAAATTATAGATAATAAGAGTAAAAAAATTAATATATATAAAAAGTAATGGATATGATCATAAAATCTCCATCAACAATAATCAATGTGTTAAGGATATTTGACTATAACTATTAATTTTAGTTAGTAATTTTATAGAGTGGTGAAAGTTAAATAAATGGACATGATGTGTATAAGTTAAATAATTTTAATAAGCAAAATTGTTAATTAAAATTTTAAATCTATAACTCATTATAAAGGCATATGAAGAATACAAAGACCTCACACTTTTATTAGTAGTATAGAAAAAGTTATGCTAGAAATATAAGGATTTTCTTCGCTTTTTCTCTCCTTTTTTTGGTATATTTTATCCAATTAGTCAATCAATATATTATGATATTTTTTTCTTATCTATAGCGTGTAGGGATATTATTAAAAATTTAAGCCAACTGATATGTCATACTCGTCTCTTGATTCGTGAAGAGAAAGTTATTTGTTATGCGTAAAATGTTGTCCTATAATTAACTACATTAGTATATTTATTCTCGACTGGATCAAGTTTAAAATATTATTTATGATTCTTTTTTATTATTTTTAAGTATATTTGATACTTTAACCAATAATAGAATGACATTAGGAAAGCCTTTTTTTCTTACATATATTTTGATTATATAATTCACTAAATTTAATCCAATCTATTTGTTGTACTAGAAAAACTTATTTCTTACTTATACCACCTCCTTATATTTTCAATGCCACGATTTTTCCGGTTGTCAAAAGAAAACTTAATTAGAATTCCTTTTCTTTCCTTTCTTAAACAAATTTATTTTTTCATCATTCCATTCATTAAATTTTAGGAGATTTAATATCTAATCCAATCAACGTGTTATAGTTGTCGCTTGATCCGTAATGAGAATTTTCGTTTTGTATATAACAAGTCGTGTTTATTGTCATTAGTACATTCAGTATCGAATGTTATTATAATTCATATATGTGTGTGTATTTTTTATTCGCCATGTTTAATACTTGGGTTATTTGCGAAAAATCCTCTCTAGTTTCATATTAGGTGCGTAAAACTCCCATTTGTTATAACATGTATGTATAAATTTATTATGTTTTCAAAATATTGCAACTTATCCCATTATGCTTTACAAAAACATAGAATTCCTAAACACTTATTATAACCTAATAAAAATAACAAATATTGAATTAATAATAAATGATGTATAATAAAATGATAAAAGAAATAAAATAAAAATAAAAAATTTGAAAGAAACCGGCTTAATTTTTCTAATCATAAATAAATAAATAAAAATGAAAAGTTTTTAAAAAAATATGCTTATTTTTTTTTCAATTTTTTTTAATATTTTTTAAAATAAAATTTTTATTATTTTGTTGATGATTTTCTTAAATATATTTTTTATAAACATATTTTCAATTTTTGTGTTTGTAATTTTATTTTATTTTATTTTATTTTTTTCAAAAAAAAACTAAACTGGATTACTTTTTTTAATCAAATGCTAAATAAATAAAAAATAATCATTTTAAAAAATAGGCTTATTATTTTTTCAAAATAATTTTAATATTTTTGAAAAAATATATATAATTCTTTTGTTGATGATTTTCTTAAATATATTTGTTATAAACATATTTTATGTTTTTGTTTTTGTTTTTGTAATTTTTTTTAATTTATTTTCTTAAAAAATCTTATTCTAAGGATATTTCAAACAATTCATGTCACAATATGGACAAAACTCACATATTTTTTAATAATATGGTCTCAAAGAATTACAAGGGTGTTATACACATTATATGCATACTACTGAGGGTTAAACGCTCCCGACCCTGGCCATGTTTGGGAGGCGGTCTTGTCTGGTCTGGTCCTGAACTTGTCTGGTCTGACTTGTCTAGATCCTGAACTTAAAAGTCTGTTTGGTAAACGATCTAGTCTGATGGTCACGATCTCACAAATATTGAACCAGACCATATTTAGTAAAGCGATCTGGTCTAATCTTTTCGCTTTAAAAAAAGAATATTATTTATTATTTATCATATTATTTATTTATTATTTATTTATTATTGTTATGTATTATTTACTTTATTATTTTTTTCATTTATAAATATAATTTATTAATTATATTTGTAGATGCTCAAAATTGCACAACACAAAAGGGAATGCTTTATTAAATATTTGATTTTCCTTATATACATTTTCTTAATGGGCTTGAAGCCCATTGAGACAACTTTTCATTTACTAAAGAAATACACAAATACCATGGGCCTAACCATTGGGCTTACAAAAATTTTATTGGGCCAGTAGCCTGATGGGCTTGACCCGGAAAGGCTTTGGTGGGCTAAGACATTTTCCACACTTACACAGGCCCACTTCTTCTTGATGGGCCGTGGGGCGACCTGGCCCATAAGGGAGAAGGAAGGGTGAAAACAATGAATTCATCACCCCTGTCGGGGTGACGTGGCTCACCCAATTAATGTGATGGCTGAGTAATCATTGCGATATTTGAAATCAGTGGTCCGGATGGCCTCGATTGGCGAGAAGGGTGGCAAGGAGGCGTACGTGAAGCGAGGTGTCTCTTCGCTTCCCGAGCGCACGGCTTTTCAGGCGCCCCTGAGACTCCTATAAATACTGGCTGTAATGTTGAAGATCCATTCCGTTTCACAACTTAAAATTTTCAGAGAACTCTTTGCACTTGAGATCTTTACTTATCATTGCCAGAGTCTATCTCCTCTCTCAGGAAAGCGTCCGAAATCTTTCGGGATTCATCTTAAAGTAAGTTATTTCTTTTCATCTTCGCGTCTTTCTTTTAAAAATGTTCGATAGCGATGACACCTAGTCGGGTAGCGACCGTTTACCCTCCTCTGTAAACCCGGATGCCTCCCTTAGTTCACCCTCAGTGGAGGTGGTTAGGACAATTGTGTCTAGTCCACCGGAGATTAACCAGAACATCGCAGCAGCTGGGGATCCGGCTGCAGGGGGTTCGGGAGATCAGTTTTATGTTGATCCCCTTCCTCCTATGAATAGGGTAGAGATGGTATTAAAAAAGTTAAGGGTTAAATGTGGGGTACCTGATGGGGTAATTATTAAAAACTACCCTAAAAAGTATGATTTTAGGAAGGGTGAGGGGGTTTTGGACCACCAGATTTTGTTGTCGGCCTTTCACCTTCAGGTTCTTAGATTCCCGATCCAACCCTTTTTCCTTTACACCTTAGCTACCCTGGGTCTGGCCTCGCTTCAGGTGGGACCTAACTTCTTCCGGGTCTTGGCTATGATCCTGATCATCAATCGGGATCTGGGCCTTGACCTTGGACTGGCGGAACTTCTGTTCTGTTACAAAATACAGGCCCAGAAGGACTGCAGAAGCCGGTACAATCTTTTTCCCCTTAGTGGGAGGAAGATCTGTGATGGCACTGAAAATTTCAACAAAGGGTGGAAGGAAAGAATGATCTTGGTGAGCGGGAATTGGAGACTTCCAAACTCATCCAGATTCAGAGTCCCGAGCGAGTTTGACCAACACCTTTTCCCTTCTTTCAAGCCATTCCATAGGGGGTCATGCAACTGCGATCAGTGCAATGATAAGTTAGGCCTCCATGTGCTTGAGTTTCTGGGAGCGCCCGATGAATATAAAACTTCAAATTATATCAAAACCCGTTTTGAACTGCTTAAATCAAAAATTTCGGGACAACCTTTGAGGATGTGTAACAGTTTCCTGACAGGTTCTACTTTGCAGGCTCTGTCTACAGAAATGCTGAGAATCCCGCAGGCAGTGCTGAAAAAGAAGCCCAAGCGGGCAGTTCGTCCTCAAGTGACAATTTCAACTCCTGGTGAGAGTCAAAGCGGGCAGGGATCACAAAGTGTCCCAACTCCTCTGGCCGGGCCCAATCTCCTGCCACCGGTGGAGAACACCCCGGTAACTCCACCTCCACCAATAGGAAATGTTCAAATCGGCCAGACTCCTCCTCCAAGATCAGAGGAGGTTACCCGACCTTCAGGGGATGTTCCCACTCCTGAATTTCGTCTGGTTGAAGGGGAAACAAGCCTGACGGGGGTACGACATCCCCGATCAGAGAAGAATCTACCCGACGGTCTGTCAGGCCCCGAACGACCACACAGTCGTCTCCCATCGTACTGGATGACAGTGGGGTTGCAACTGAAGTGGAGAGACCCGTGCCATGGGCGCCAAAGATTACACCCCCGAGCGGTGACTTTCTGGTTGTGGGGCACGCAACCATTGACAACGACTCTGCTCTTCGGGCCATGGGCTCACAGATATGGACACCCATTGACCGAAAAAGGTTGAGAACCATTGACCAGGAGGAGTTGACCCTGACAGGTCCAGAGATAGCAATGAAGGTAGTGCTTTAACCTACAGCTTCCTCAATCGTACTTAATATTTTATTTGTTTCTTTATCGGGATAACACTTGTTCTTTTGGCAGATGCTCTACCTAACCCATGCTTACAATGCAAAAATGGAGGAGGACACCAAGTTGCTCCAGAAGTCCAATGAACTTCTGAGGCTGAAGGAGGACTCCCGGATGAAGGTTGCCAGCCAGCTGTCCATATCCAACGAAAAGTTGGATGCCCAGACCCAGAGGGCTATCTCTGCAGAGCAACAGCTTCGGGCTGCTCAAGACAAAATTAAAGAAATGGAGGCGGTCCGGCGGGCCCTTTTTGCTGAAACGGAGGCCTTAAAGGCTGAGAATGAGAGCCTGAAAGCCAACAATGAGAGCTTGAGGGCCTCCAATTCGAAGCTCCTAGAGAAGAGGGCAGAGATAGAGAATCTCCTTGCAACGGAGAGGTCGGTGGTGGAGATGTGCCACCGGGGTGGGAATGAGATGTACAAGCGTTTCTGCGAAACTTCCCAGTACCGTATCGGGTTCAGTTGGAGGTCATGCTTCAGTGACATGCAAAAACCCGTCGAAGAAAGGACTTTTGCCTCGGTTGAATAACTGGATGAGAGTCTGGGCATCGCTTCTCTGTACGACGATCCGGTTGGTGGTCCAGACGACGTTCGTTTCTGCGAGTTCCTGACCAAGCCTCTCCCAGGGATGAGCATCACCGCCCCTCCTGATCCTCCAGCTCCTGATGGGGCCATCGTTCCAGTGAACCCCGATGAGCCGGGCACCGGTGTTGACCCTTAGGATTTTGTGTTTATAAAGCATATTGTAAGCCTTGGCCACTAGGGCCCATTTTGAATGACAGATAATAGTTTTTGTCCTGTTGACTTTTGACTTTTATAATATCACAATTCCTGTCTATTTTGTTTATTTTTACAAAGTTTAGGGTTTAGGATCTATGTTGTGTCTTCGGGCACTTCAGGCCATGCGAAGGTCAATACAACACTTAGTTTGTTTTTGGGACTTTGATCTCTTCAGGATCTGTGTTGTGTCTTCGGGCACTTCAGGCCATGCGAAGGTCAACATAACACTTAGTTTATTTTTGGAGCATTGATCTCTTCAGGATATGTGTTGTGCCTTCGGGCACTTGAGGCCATGCGAAGGTCAAAACAACACTTAGTTTATTTTTGGAACATTGATCTCTTCAGGATCTGTGTTATGTCTTCGGGCACTTCAGGCCATGCGAAGGTCAACACAACACTTAGGTTATTTTTGGAACATTGATCTCTTCAGGATCTGTGTTTTGCCTTCGGGCACTTCAGGCCATGCGAAGGTCAATACAACACTTAGTTTATTTTTGGAACATTGATCTCTTCAGGATCTGTGTTGTGCCTTCGGGCACTTCAGGCCATGCGAAGGTCAATACAACACTTAGTTTATTTTTGGAACATTGATCTCTTCAGGATCTGTGTTGTGCCTTCGAGCACTTCAGGCTATGCGAAGGTCAATACAACACTTAGTTTATTTTTGGAACATTGATCTTTTCAGGATCTGTGTTGTGCCTTCGGGCACTTCAGGCCATGCGAAGGTCAATATAACACTTAGTTTATTTTTGGAACATTGATCTCTTCAGGATATGTGTTGTGCCTTCGGGCACTTCAGGCCATGCGAAGGTCAATACAACACTTAGTTTATTTTTGGAACATTGATCTCTTCAGGATTTGTGTTGTGCCTTCGGGCATTTTTGGAACATTGATCTCTTCAGGATCTGTAGATTTTATGATTTAATTTTCCATAATAGTGATTTTTACTGATCAAGCACTATAGCCTTTTTTTTACAAAAAGACCAAAGTTAAAAACAGGACTTGGTCCATTAAGGGTAGTACCTCTTCAGGCGAGAGGCGTTCTGGGAGTTTGGTTCCATTCCGCCATCACTATTCCTTCGGACTCGGTATGCTCCGCGACCGATGACCTCGGTAATGGTATACGGGCCCTCCCAAGGCTCCCTGAGCTTGCCTATGAGCCTTATTTTTTGCCTAAGGACCATATCTCCGACCTAGAACTCTCTTCTTCTGACTCTTTGATTGAAATGGTTCCGGACGTGTTGTTGGTAGGCGGCCAGCCTGATCCTGACAGCCTCTCTTCTTTCATCCAGAAGATCAAGATTCTGAGCCAAGTGCTGGTTATTTGGTCCTTCAACCCAGACCTCACTCTGGAGGGTTGGAACCCTGATTTCTGTAGGAATCACAGCCTCAGCGCCGTACGCCATGGCAAAGGGTGTTTCTCCAGTGGGTTGTCTGGGAGTCATTCTGTATGACCAGAGAACTTCGGGCAGTTTCTCTAGCCAAGCCCCTTTGGCTTTTTCAAGTTTTTTGGCCAGGGTGTTGAATATAGTTCGATTTGTCCTTTCTGCCTGCCCATTCCCTTGCGGGTAGCCAACGGAAGACGTGTTCTGGTTGATACCATGCTCGGTAAAGAATGCTCTGACCCCCTTGTTGTCCAGGTTTGTTCCGTTATCCATCATGATCGTCCTCGGTAACCCGAATCTGCATATTATGTTGGTCCATATGAATTTGATGACGTGACTTCCTTTGACGGTGGGATAGGCTTCCACTTCCACCCATTTGGTGAAATAGTCAGTTGCCAGAAGAACGTACGCGTTCGACCGGATTGCTTTCGGGAGGGGTCCCACTTTATCCATTCCCCATCGGGCGAATGGGTGTGGTACTATAGTGTGATGCAAGAACTCAGGTGGACGATGGATAGCATCCCCGTGCATTTGACAGGGCTTGCACCTTCGGACGTACTCTTCGGCATCCCGCGACAGGTAGGGCCAAAAGTACCCTTGAGACAGTATTTTATGGGCAAGGGTTCTTCCGCTGGGGTGATTTCCACAAACCCCATTGTGAATTTCCTGCATCACTGCTCTAGATTCTGTCGGTGTAATACATCTCAGGTAAGGACCGGAAAAGGACTTTCGGTAGAGTTGCCCATTTATGATTGAATACCGGGCTGAATTCCTCCTGACCTTGTAAGCTTCAGCTTTATTTTCGGGAAGAGTTCCATTTCGTAAGTAATCCATCAGGGGATCCATTCAGCTGGGTTCCCAGGGGATAAGCATTACTTGTTCGGCCTCCTGGATACTGGGCCTCTGAATAAAATCCACCAGTGCAACCCGGGTTAGGTCCTCTCCGGCTGAGGATGCCTGATTGGCCAGATGGTCAGCCTCAGAATTTTCGTTCCTAGGGATTTGGGTAAAGGTTATTTTTTGAAAACCTTCTGTTTCTTTCAAAACGAGTGCCCGATATGACTCCATTTTCGGGTCCTTTGTTTCATACTCTTAGTTGATCTGACGGACAACCAGCTGAGAATCACTGTGTACTGCTAAGGACTGAATCTGGAGGCTCTGGGCTATCCTTAGCATGGATACGACGACCTCATACTCCGCCTCATTGTTCGTGGCTGGGAACTGTAGTTGTACTGACATATGAAGGCGTGTCCCATCAGGTGTCAAGATCTCCAAACCAATTCCTGATCCGGAAAAGCAGGCTGATCCATCCACAAAAATCTTCCAGGTTTTCGGTTCGTTTTTCTAGTCTGGCTCTTCAGTTTCGCTTTTAAGTAAAAAGTCCGCCACTGCCTGTCCTTTGATGGAAACCCGGGGTATATATGTTAAATCGTATATGCCCAATTCGATGGCCCATTTAGAAATTCGCCCTGAGAGGTCAGGCTTTGACATAATAACCCGTAGGGGTGTTACCGTTGGGACGACGATCGGGTGGGCTTCAAAGTAATGCCTTAGCCTTCTCTTTGCATTCACTAGTGATAGAACCAATTTCCCTTGCCTGTTGTATCTGGTTTTCGCTTCAGCTAATGATTTGCTGGTGTAGAACACTGTCATTTGAATGTTTTCGTCCTCTCTGATGAGGGCGGCGCTGGTTGACGCAGAGGATACTGCCAAGTACATGTATAAGATTTCATCGGGAGTTGGTGTGGACAGGATCGGGGGCATGGTCAAGTACTCTTTTAACATCGCCAAAGCCTCCGACTGCTCTGGACCCCAGATCTCTCCCTTCTTTGCTTTTATTGCCTGAAAGAATGGTCGGCATCGATCAGTGAGTCGTGAAATGAATCTGCTAAGTGCAACCACTCTTCCCGTTAAGACTTAGACGTCTTTATGTGTCCGAGGTTCCTTCATTTCTATCAGGGCCTTGACTTGTGTCGGGATGGCCTGGATCCCGGTCCGGTCCATGATGTGCCCCAGGAACTGCCCTGATGATACACAAAAAGAGCATTTCGCTGGATTAAGCTTCATGCCGTGTGACCTGAGGGTGGCGAACACTTGGCGCAGGTGGGTGAGATGGTCCTCCTTCCTTCTACTCTTGACCACAATGTCATCGATGTAGGCCTCAATTATTGTACCCATCATACCTTTAAAGATCATGTTGACCAATCTCTGGAAAGTGGCACCTGCATTTTTCAGTCCGAAAGGCATAACTTTAAAGTAGTATGCACCTGATTCAGTAATGAAGGAAGTCTTTTCCTCATCCATTGGGTTCATTTTTATTTGGTTGTAACCTGAATACGCATCCAAAAAGGTTAGACGATCGTATCCAGCGGTAGCATCAACCATCTGGTCAATCTTTGGCAGTGGAAAGTTGTCCTTCGGGCATGCCTTGTTCAGGTCGGTGAAGTCAACACAAACCCTCCATTTGTCGTTCTTCTTCTGCACTACCACTATGTTGGCGAGCCATTCAGGATATCTGACCTCTCTGATGAAGCCTGCCTGGAGTAATCTGGATACCTCATATGCTATAATTTGGTTCCGATGTGCCCCCATGCGCCTTTGTTTTTGCCTGATAGGTCTGACATTCGGGTCAACCCGTAATGAGTGCTGCGAAACTTCGGGGTCGATCCCTGGCATGTCCGTATGCTCCCATGCGAAGACATCAAAGTTGTCCTGCAATAACTGTGTTAGTTCCTTAAATTCGGGATCGGTGAGATTTGTACCTGCGAAGGTGACTTTTCCCGGGCAGTCGGGCACAACACAGATCGGCTGCAACGGTTCAACCACAATCGGGGTGCCCGGGTCCCCCTCCTTTAATTGTTATTTGGAGCCCGAGCTTTGCTCCTTGGAACGAGATGCCACAGGGGCCTTCACCTTCTCGATCTCTTTCAGGATGACCGCATAGCATTCCTTGGCGGCCACTTGGTCGCCTTTGATATCAATGGTACCTGTACCGTCGGGGCATAAACATCTCATGATCTGGTGAAGAGTCGAAGGCACACCTTGCATTCGGTGAATCCATCCCCTTCCCATGAGCAAATTGTACGAAGGTTTGGCATCCACCACGACGAATATCTCATTTAGGGTCCTCTGAGCGGCAGATACCGGTAGCTGAACTTCTCCGATCGGCTCGATTCGCCTTCTGTCAAAACCTGCGATGGGGCACCGGGATGCCACAACTTCAGATGGATCGATCTCGAGCTTCTCAAAAGCCCATTTGGTGATGATGTTGGCGCTGCTCCCAGGATCGATCATGACTCTTTTTACAAGACAGTTGGCCACCATTAAGGTCACGACCAGAGGGTTTTCATGCGGGGTTTGGATACCCCGAAGGTCTGACACCGAGAAGGTGATTTGTGTTTCCCCTGCTTTGTGGTGGGCGTCACTGACCTCATTGACTCTTCTCATCTTGTGGGCTTTCCGCAGGTGGCTCCGGCGTGACCCTTCGGTTGCTTTGGATGGGGGGCCACTATCTATCATATTAATGACCCTGACCGGCTGTGCATCTGAGGGTTTCCGAGGGGCACTGAGGGCACGTTGATCATTGGTCCTTCGTCTGTCTCGTTGGACGTAATCTCGGAGTTCCCCGCGAAGTAGTAACGTCTCCACCTGTTGCCTTAGATTGCGGCATTCATTCGTGATGTGCCCGAAATCACCGTGGAAAGCACAATGTTTTGACTTGTCCCTCTGTTCGAGTGGTTGTCTCATGGTCGGGGGTTGTTGGAAGATTCCTTTGGCTTTGTTCTCTTGGTAGAGTTTTGCAAGGCTAGCCTTTAGGGGTGTCAACCTTTCGTCGAACCTGGGGCGCTTGAACGGTTTTGAGGCTGAGGATCCCGGTGGACTGAATCTCAAAGACCGACAAAGGCTGACCTCCTTTGCCTGATAGTCTCCTCTTCCTCAATTCTCAAGTACCCCTGGGCCCTGGAGTTTAGCTCCCCAATGCCCGATGGAGGGCGTTTTACCAAAGACTGATGGAGCTTGGTTCCTGGAATGAGAGCCATCCTGAATGCCTCAACTGCAGAGTGTTGATCACAGTTATCCACATAAGAGGATTCGATGTTAAACCGGGATAGAAAACTTTTCAATGACTCCCCTTTCTCCTAGATCATGGTGAATAGGCAGGATATGGTCTTCTTCTGTCTCTTGTTTCCATAATACTGGGCAATGAAGAGCCTGGTCAATTGCTGCCAGCTGCCAATGGATCGGGGTGGCTGCTTCCTAAACCACAATAGAGCGGCATCAGCAAGGCTTGTGGAGAATACTTTGCAAAGCAGGGACTCGTTCTCAGCGTACATGGTCATCTTCTGATGGATCTGGTATATGTGCTCCTCGGGGTCCCTTGTGCCATCGTAAGGGGTGAATTGGGGCATAACGAACTTTTTTGGGAAAGACTCTTGGGTTATTTCGTGAACGAAGGGTGACTGTATCAATTCAGTGGACACCTGGATGGCCATGTCATCAGTAGATCGGGACCTCAAGTCCCCGAGGAATTTTCTTTGGAATTCATCCATCATTGCTTGAAGTTTCCGGGGGGTTATGGACTCGTCGGCTGCTGGAGCCTTTTCTGAGCGCTGAGAAGACTCGACATGCTCCTCAGGCCTGTCGCTGCCCTGCTGGTTTAGAGAATGGTCGACTGCCGCCACCGGAGGGTCATCCGCAACTACTGGTGGAACAGCAGGTTGTGGAGTCAACCTGGCCATGAGCTCTGCATTCTGCCTTTCCAAGGCCATGCTACGTTTCTCAACAGCTACCAAGCATTGAAGAATTTGCTTCATGGAACCCTCTGCACGATTATCAGCAGTGGGTTGAACGTCTGTCTGCGAACGAGTGATTGGCATCTCTGCAGTGGGTTGACTTTTGTTTGACAAACAGACTCGGCTTTTTGAGATGGGAAGAAGGAGACGATTTTTCAGATCCCGAAGGGCAAATTTGAAAAGTCAGGAACTCCGGCTTCCCACAGACGGCGCCAATGTGTAGATGCTCAAAATTGCATAACACAAAAGGGAATGATTTATTAAATATTTGATTTTCCTTTTATACATTTTCTTAATGGGCTTGAAGCCCATTGAGACAACTTTTCATTTACTAAAGAAATACACAAATACCATGGGCCTAACCATTAGGCTTACATGAATTTTATTGGGCCAGTAGCCTGATGGGCTTGACCCGGAAAGGCTTTGGTGGGCTAAGACATTTTCCACACTTACAATATTATTATTTATTCATTTATATATTAATTTATAAATATATTCTATTCATTTATTATTTATTTATTTAATTCATTTTATTTACTATTCTTTCATTATTTAATTCATTTCATTTATTAATATTTCATTATTTATTTATATTATTATATCATTAATTTATTATTATTTATTAATTTATTATTTATTCATATATTTATTAATTTATTAATTATTATTATTATTATGTATAATGTATTATTTAATTCATTTTTTATTATTAATTATTTTGATTTTATTTTTAAATATGTTTTATTTAATTTCTTATTTATATTATTAATTTATTATTATTTATTCATTTTTAATTATTTATAAATATATTTTATTCATTTATTATTTATTCATTTATTTATTATTATATTTATTTATTATCATTAATTTTAATTATTTATAAATATATTTTATTAAATTATTATTTATTCATTTATTTATTATTATATATTATTTAATTCATTTATTATTTTTATTTTTATGTATTATTTAATTTATTTTGTATATTATTATTATTTTTATTCAATTTTGGTTTTTGGTGGTCTTAATTGTTAGTCTTAAAAATCTTATTTTGGTTACCAAGACCAGACTAGACCAGACCATGTGGAACCACCCAAAAAACTGGTTCCAAAAACACCACATTTGGTTCAATTTGGTCTCATTTGGGTCTAGTTCCAAATTTTGAGACCAATCCAAACAACCATGGTCTAGTCCCTGAAAACCAAGACTAGACCGGACCAGACCAGATGAAACCATAACCACCTACCAAACAAGGCCTTAATACTATACTTGGTCCAATAATATTATGACATAACTGAGAACTTGTGAAATATGCATTATAAAACTTCAAATTTGAGAGAATATTAAATGTTAGGGCAAATTTTAGTGACACCCCCTTAGGTTTGACACTATTTCAGCCAAAGACAACCTTTTATTCTAACTTTCATTGACACCCCATGTTTGAAATATTAACCCAAAATGACACTTTTGCCCTCATTTTTTTTAGACAAAAGTTATTTTCTCTCTCTATCACTTTCCCATACACACGACAAATCTCCCTCCCCACAACATTAATTTTTTGGACAAATCTATCATTAATTTTTAATTTTTTTTATTTAATTAATTTTTTGGGTTTTCCGGAGAAAGAATTCACACAATATATTTGAAAAGTGTTTATTTATTTATTTTTTAATTTTTTATTTAATTTTTTTTTTTTGAGTTTTCAAGACAAAGAATTAACACAATATATTTGAATAGTGTTTATTTATTTTAAAAAACATAATGACAAAAGAAAACCCAAAAAATCAAGGGCTTATGTTTTTTTTTTAGAAAAATAAATAAGAATTCTTTTTTTTTTTTTGTGAATTCATTAAGAAAAAAATCCAATTAATTGTGAGAATTCTTATTTATTTTTCCGGACAAAGAATTTTCTTTGTTCAGAAAACCCAAGAAAAAATATTTATATTTTTTATAAATAAATAAGAATTGCTAAATTAAGAGTCATTAATTGGGTTTTTTTTTCTTAATTGAATTCACACAAAAAATAAATGAATTCTTTTTTTTTTTTAAAAAAAAAAAACATAAACCCTTGATTTTTAGTTATATGTTTGTATAGATTTGTCCAAAAAATTAATGATGGGTTCTTTGTTATATAAATATTTTTAGAGAGGGAAAGTAGAGAGAGAGAGACAGAGAAAGTAGTTTTATAATATATATATTTGTATAAAAAAATAAGGGTAAAAGTGATATTTTTGGTTGAGTTTTTAAATATGGGGTGTTAGTGAAAATTATAATAAAAAATTATCTTTGACTGAAATAGTATCAAACCTGAAAAGTGTCAATAAAATTTGCCCTAAATGTTAAACAAGTTTTTTATACTTGTCTGGTAATTTGTGGGTAGAAAATTTTCCTATACTGTATGAACGTTGGTATATATTTTGTCGATTAGACCCACTATAAAAAATAATTTATATTACAAAATATATTTGCTCCAATAATGCTATTACACATTAGCTTTGAGAAGAAATTCATCCATACAGTATATTGAATAAAGAGTGATAAATAACGAATTTCAAACATGCAACATTATTATTATTAGTATTTTTTTTTGGTATTATTCCCAATTCCCAAAGTATAACCGCACTAAATACTGATTAATATTGTACAATGACATGTTTGTAACATTCCTGGTGTTGTAGGTACAATTGAATCCATGGAGCTATAACAAAAATAAAACAAAAAAAAGTTGTTGTTATGGTTTTTATGAGTCGAAAGTGAAAATTTCTGAAAAAGTGTTTAATTGTGGTAAATCTATACATCTGATATTTAATTGATTAAAGAGAACTTACAAGTTACAACCAAAAGTGTTTAATGAGCACTAACTTAGGATGGCAAAAAAATCCCTCCCTCCTAATTTAAGCTAGTTTGAAAATCCGATTAAAGAAATGGGAATAGGTGTGGGGTGGGGAAAAATTCTTGATTTGTTATTTGATAGATATGGGAGGGTCGCCCCGCCCGCTTCGATTATATTAATTTTTTACTAAAATACCATTTAATATTATCATATATTATTAATACATACACTTTATATAAAATAATTTTTTTATTTTTTTATATTTCACCAAATACCAAACTCAGTTATGTTAAAAATTACATGATTTATTTTTATGCTTATATAATAATAGTAAATTAAAAGTTTCAAATAAGAAATTACACATTACCTTCATTTGTATAATATTTTTCTTTTCTTATGGTGAAATACTGTCCCACCTTGCTTTACTCCCCTCCCTTTCTAGCCTTACCTCGCCCAACCCAGTCCCGTTTAATAATTGGGTTTGGGACGGGTATGAGAATGACAAAGTTAAATGGGGATGTGATTCCCGTCTCGCCTCGCCCCATTGTCATCCCTAACAATCACTATAATATCATATATGCCCGATGTTAACGTAGAATTATCATGGTTGGTCATTTCGTGTTGTTTGATTATTAACATTTTTGGAAGGTATCAATACCGTTAAGTAGAACCGATATTTATTCGATATTTATTTTTACGATCGATATTATCCAAGTCCGTGACACCAATGTTGCGACCATGACCGAAATCAATAGGGGTGCACAAAAACCGAAATAATTCAAGAATCGGACCGAGCCGAACAAGAACCGATGGTTTGATTCGGTTCCAAGGTGGTTCGATTCGGTTCGAGTTTCAAAAATTAAATAATCGAATTCTTAGGTTTGATTCTGGTTCTTAATCACATCGAACCGAACTTAACCGAACCAATTTTTTATTTATTTTTACTTATATATAATTTAAAAATTATAAGTTAATGGTTATCAGGTTATAATTTTAAGAGATGAAATAATTACTTCCATTTCACTAATTATATAATTGATGGGTTTATAATAGTTGAGATACTCTATTTAATTTAGTTTACAATTATATTATATTTTGATACTTGCCTTTTTTATTTTTTTGAAAGGTGACAGTAGGATTCGGAAGTGAACCGGAACGGAACCGAAAAAAACTAATTTGGTTCGATTCAGTTCCATTCCTTGCATTAACGGTTCGGTTTCAATTCTCATTTTTCAAGAATCAAAAATAACGATTTGATTCCGATTTTGATCGGAACCGAACCAAATTAAACTATGCGCACCGCTAAAAATCAATACCATAACGCAAAGTATGCATAGAAATTACTCTCTACAATTAGTTAAGCTTGTCTAGGTCCTATTAACTTATTCTTTTTCCTAAAATTGTATTAATATTGAGTCCTCTATATTAGAGTGGATAAAATAAGACACGATACGGTAACACGACATGAATTAAAAAAATTAGGATTGACCATAAAAGGGTTGAAGCTGTATCAGGTCGACTTGAACACAACACGAGAATATAAGGGTCGACCTGAACACGACACGTTTGACACGATTATATTTATTTTTATTGTTTTCTCTTCTTTAATTAATCATGGGTTGAAATATATCAATAAACTATTATTATTGTATTTGGTCAAATTCAATTTAATTTTAATAAAATAGTTCGTTTCGTGTTGTATTGTGTCAAAAATAATTTAATATATTATAATAAATAGGCTAAATGGATTATATGGGTCGACACGAATGACTTGTGGGTTGAGTTATGGTTGAGTATATTTATGGCCGACACTGACCTAAGGCGGGCAAGGCGGCCGCCTTGGGCCTCAGGTTGAGAGGGGCCTCAAAATAAATTTTTTTTTTCTTTTAGTTGTAATGGACCTAAAATTAAATAACCAGTTATGACCCAACAAAAAATAAATACTCAATCTACAAACACAATTGCAATTTCAGAACTCAATCCAATAACACAAACTTAATAAAATCATGCCCAAAACTAATTTAATTTTAGAGTTTTAAGCTTCAAAAAAATATATATATATATTTATCGAAGGCGGTCCCAGAAGTTTCTGTTCTTGAGAGTAAGAGAAAAACAAATGAAAAAAACACATTTTTTTTGAACCAAGACTCATCTATATTTTCTTTTGATGTAAATAGAATCGTGTTTTTTATAAAGCACCACGATTCTATTTTTTTTTTTTTGTTTTTCATATTAAAATATTTTATATTTTTAAATGAAAATTTTTATTATGATTTTTTTATGGGGTGCTCATTTTTACTCTTTCACCTATGTCTTAATTTCTTTTAGCAATTTCATAATCGACTCATATATTAATCAGGTCTTTTTCAACACAACCTGACCCGAACAATACCCATCCACACGAATCCTGCCCTACTCTATATAGAGTAGTAAATAGTAAATTACAAGTGAGACCCGTGATAGAGACTCCCAGGAGCAGAAGTGACCAAGAGAAGAATAATTGGATAACAGTGGTCAGTGGTATAGAAAAAGACAATTGAGACCCTTTGGTCATCTAGAGAGATGTGACTTCATTAATGGATCACCCACGTTCATGCAAAATCAGTATATATTGTTGCAAGTTTCACAACTTACACGTGGGACAACCATACACCTACCCTTTTTGTGTCTTTTTCATCAACTTTTTTTTTTTTTTTAACTATTATTTTGCACACGTATTAAGGAGTACAACTGTACGGCATACCTTTACGCCAAAATATCTCATTTGAAGACAAAGTTTGCTGAAAATATAAAAGAGATGATGAGAAACTAATAAATTATAGGACTATTAACATTTAACACAATCCTCCTAACATAAAATCCCACTTAGCTTCAGTTTATCAAATATGGCATTGAGATGCAATATTATTTCTTTCATTATGAATTTTTTCCCTAAACCTCCTTTCCGTCTCAAAATAGCATAATTTCAGAGTATAATAAATATTTAAAAGATATAATTATAGACAATAAATTTCTACTCCAAAAATTATGAAATAGAACCTGTCACAAAATAAATTTTACTGATAGAATAAAGTGAGTACAATCTCTGAAATAATTTCTCTGTGATGTAAAGAAAATTGATCATCTGATTCGATCTCCTTCAATGGTTGGATCCAAGGGCTGAAAATGCTTGATCTTGAATAACCGGAAAATATTTGATGAAGAATGAATTTAATCTCTTTTGTTGGATGAATTCAAGGGCTGAGAATGATTGATCTTGAACCACTGGAAAAATTTGGTGAAGAACGACACAAATTTTTTGGTGATTATTGATCTTCTTTCAAGTTGTGAATTGTAGAGAATTTTCTGCAGGACTTTGGCTCTCATTTTTCTCCCCCCTACCTCCATTTATAGGCATTTAGGCGGTGAGATGATAATTATATAATTATTATTATCTTTTGCAAGATAATTATACAATTATATATTTATCAACTATCTCTTAAAATTAAGAATGATAATTATCTTGGCCATTAACTTTTGAGTTGGCCCAATGAAATTTGGGCTGGGTGACTCATTTGACCCATATTTTGTTTTGGGATATATAGGCTTGGGCCTAATTTTTTTTATTTAGTTTTGATGTCTACAATCATTTAAAGTTAAAAAGAAAAGATTTTTATAATAGAAAGGGTAATATAGTATCTTGGGAGATATTTAATAAAACAATTAAAATTAAGAGAGATTTTATGTGAATAGACCTAACAGTCTAAACTATAGTATACGCGGATGATGATAAAATGGATTTTTGAAAAGTTTTATTTTTACCAAAAGGACCTTCAATTGGATCACCTACTTTTACAGGAAATAAGAGACCGGGTCGGAGACAATGAAGGTCCAGCCCATCCCCAAGTGCTCCTTATTTTAGTATGACCGTTGTCTAAATTTTTTTCCATATTCCTATACTTCCCATGCCCTCTTTGGTTCGCCGTCCGGTTTTATAATGATTTTTTTGGGGCCGGACATTGTTTGACAACACGGTTCTAAAAACACAAGGACCACTTGGGACCAAAAGGGGTAATTTGAGACAACAAAAAATGATGGTTTCAAGTGGTCTTATATATAATTGTCTTAACACATGAGACCATAAAATTTAAAAAATATATATAAAATTAAAAAATATATATAATTTGAAAATAATATATAAAAATTTGAAATAATGTATAAAATTCAAAATTAATATATAAAATGCAAAAAATATATTTAAAATTTGGGAAAATAAAAAAATTCCAAAATAATAGAAAAATAAAAAATAATGTATAAAATTCGAAAATAATATATAAAATTTGAAAAATAATATATATATTTTAAAATAATGTATTAAATTCGAAAAAAATATATAAAAATCAAAATTAATATATAAAATTTTAAATATATATATAATTTAAAAAATAATATATAAGTTTTGAAAAATGATATAAAAAATTTGAAATAATGTATAAAATTTGAAAAAAAATATAAAATTCAAAAATAATATACAAAATTAGATATATATATATATTTGAGAAAATATAAAAAATTTGAAAAAAATATAAAATTCGAAATAATGTATAAAATTTGAAAAAAATATAAAATTCAAAAATAATATACAAAATTAGATATATATATATATATTTGAGAAAATATAAAAAATTTGAAGATAATATAAAAAATAAAAAATAATATATAAAATTCAAAAAATAATATAAAAATATATATATTATTTTTAAATTTCTTATATTATTTTCAAATTTTTTATATTATTTTCAAATTTTATATATTTTTCATACTTAATATATATTTAAAATTTTATATATTATTTTTTTAATTTTTGTATTATTTTTCAAACATAAGACCAAATAGCTTGAATAAAACCATAAAACCAGACAGCTTTACCAAACAGACTTTCAGAACATCACCCAGATAAGACCAGATCAGATAAACCAGACCAAACCAAATCGCCTACCAAACGGGCCTAAGTTTCCTTTCCTCCTCGTCATTTAGGGCCCGTTTCATTTCTAGTCTGGTCTGGTTTTGTCTGGTTTTGTGTGGCTATATTGGTTTTATTTGGTCTTGTGTGGTTTTGTAAAGAGTAATGGCCAGCGGGGTCCACCATGAATTATATATATATATAGAAAGAGTAAATAATAGTGGTCAGCGGGGCCCACCATGAATTATATATATATATAGAAGGGTAATTTGCACTAACACCCCCTGAGGTTTGGTTTTTGCTTGCCATGACACCCCAAATGACCAAAATACTCTTCATAAAATTCTAAAATATTAAGGATAATGTGTAAAGCCCCAACCTCAAATATATAAAATTTTGAAAAACATATATATAAATTCGAAAAAATATATAAAATTCAAAAAAATGTATAAAATTCGAAAACAAATATTTAAATTTTGAAAAAATATATAAAATTAGAATAAAATATATAAATTTCGAAAAATATATATAAATTTCAAAAAATATATAAAATTAGAATAAAATATATAAATTTTGAAAAATATATATAAATTTCAAAAAATATATATAAAATAAAAAATATATATAAAATTCGAAAATATATATATAAATTGAAAAATATTTAAATTCGAATTTATATATTTCAAAATATATATATAAAATTCAAAATATATATATATTCAAAAACAAAATTCAAAACATTATATAATTTCGAAAAACATATATAAATTTAAAAATATATATAAAACATTAAAAATATATATATAAAATTTAAAATATATAAAATTTGAAATATATATAAATTCGAATATATATATTTCAAAAAAAAATCAAAATAATATATTTTCTAAAACAAAATTCAAAAAATTATATAATTTTGAAAAACATATATAAATTTTAAAAAATATATAAAATTTGAATATATATATATATAATTTGAAAAATATATAAATTCGAAAATATACATATTTTTTTAAATGATTATATGTTTTTCGAAATTATATAAATTTTTGAATTTTATTTTTAAAATATATATATATATATATATTCAAATTTATATATTTTCAAAATATATATATATTTCGAATTTATATATTTTTAAAAATATATATAGATGCAAATCTCAGAGGGTGTTAGTACAAATTATCCTATATAGAAAGAAAGAGAGTAAAGAATAGTGGCCAGCGGAGTCCATTATGAATTATGAATTATATATATATAAAAAGAGAAAGAGAAAAGATGATGTGTAATAAAATACGGGGCGCACCTAAAAAAAATATTTGATCTTAAATTATAAAACCAAAGTCAATTTAGTCTTTAAAAAAAAGAAAAATAAGACCAGACTAAACCAAACTAAAAATCAAACAATTTCTTACTTTATTTTCACGCACTTTCCTTCCATCCAAACACAAACCACCACCGCCGCCCAATTCACCACCAACCAAACCCCCTAACCCCCCCCCCCCCCCCCCCCCCCCCCCAATGAGCGCCAAAACCAAACCTCTCCTCCTCCTCATCACCACCCCACCCACCTCCCACTCCCTCCTCGTCTCCCAATTCCAAACCCTCTTCTCCCTAGCCCACTCCCTCACCTCCCGCGTCGCCAACCTCCGCGCCTCCCGCGGAGACCTCACCGGCGCAGACCGGGCCAGAGCCATCGCCCACAGGCTCGATCGGGTCAGCGGGTTCGGGTTCTGGGGCGCCATGGGATCCATGGGTTGGGACTACCTGAGGAACTACGCGTGGAGAGATTTGGGGTCGCTGGAGATGTTGGGAGCTGTGTCGGAGATAAACGAGTTGCTGAGCTATGTGAACGAGTTGACTCGGATGGAGTCGGAGAGGGAGAGTGCGGCTTGGGTCGGGAAAAATTACAGAACTGTCCTTAGGGCTTCGAATTTTCTCTTCCAGAGACTCCTCAAAGTGTTTCGACAATCGGTACGTTTTTAATTTGAGGAGTGACAATGGTTTTAAATATTTATCACTTTTACATGCTTACGTGTAACTACTGGGGTATAAAAAAAATTGTTGAACCCTTAGGCAATATTATCACTTAAGTTAAATAATTCTGCCTAAGGATATGTTGCAAGTATCTTGGTTACGTACTATGTGCGGAATTGTATTATTTCAAATTCTGGGGGGATTTTAGGATTTTTTAAAAAAATTCAGTATTATTATAAATAATAGGATAAATAGCTTAAAATCCCCCTCAAGTTTACTCTCTTTCCTTATTATATTCCCTTAACTAAATTTAGCCCTCTAAACTTTTTTTTTTTTTGCACCATGCTTGCCCTCCAAACTTTTTATATTTCCACCTTACATTTAACCATCTTATAGGGTAAAGTGCAAAAAACTAATTTGCCCAAATTCTATTATAAAAGACTATCATACCCTTACTATTATATTTCTTAATTCTTTAAATTACAAAAATATTATTTCTTTTAGTTAGAATATTAATTCTACCATTTACCTTTAATGCATTAGACTAAATATACTCTCAAATGCTAAAAAGAAATAAATTATAAGTTTTAATTATTTTATTTGTAAATCAATTAACTTGTTATTAAATTTTAGTTTGATTTAAATCATAAAACTCATTATCCTAATTAACTTTTTTATGTCAAATGAAACTTTCTTAATTTGGACTGTTAGATAATTTGATGTTTATTTAGTTTCTATAATCTTGAATTTCGTGTTTTAAGTATATGATTTTGTGGAATTGTTTAATTTTAAAATGAAATATTCAAAAATTTCAGTTGTTAGGGTACTCGCGGGCATCCAACGGTTTTAAAAAACCCAATGGGGATGGAGACAGGGTGACCTCCCACCCCGTTTAGCCGATTTTGGGTATGGATGGGGTGGAGATTTCTTAATGGTTGTTGGGGCGGGGCAGGGTACACACGCCCAGAACCGCACCCGTTGTCATCCCTATATATATATAACATGAGAAAATTAACAGGTGTTTATTATTAAGTAATTTGTGATTTATTTATGAATATATTTTATGAAAAGGAAGTTTCATTTGGCATAAAAAAAATTAATTATGATAATGAGTTTTATGATTTAAATCAAATTAAAATAATTAAAACTTATAAATTTTTTTTTTTTGCATTTGAGAGTATATTTAGTCTAATACATTAAAGGTAAATGGTAGAATTAATATTCTAACTAAAAGAAATAATATTTTTGTAATTTAAAGAATTGAGAAATATAATAGTAAATGATATGATAGTCTTTTATAATAGAATTGTGGCAAATTGATTTTTTGCACTTTACCCTATAAGAGGGTTAAATGTAAGGTGAAAATATAAAATGTTTGGAGGGCAAAAGGGTAAAAATTTTGGAGGGCAAGCCCATGGTGCAAAAAATTGAAAGTTTAGGGGGTTAAATTTAGTTGAAGGGGTATAATAGGGAAGGAGAGTAAACTTGAGGGTTTTTTTAAGCTATTTACCCTAAATAATAATAAAAAAAATTCTAATGTGGGCCACGACCTGGGATGGAGCTAGGAAATAATTATTAGGGGGAATATGGAATTTTTTCTAAGTTTATATATAAAATATTATTTTTTGTGAGATAGTAAAAGAATTTTTGGGAGGGGCCATAAATAAATTTTGTGAACTTATATGTAAAATAGATGTTTTTATATGATAGAAAGGTAATTTTTTGAAAATTGTGGGAGGGGCCATAGCCCCTTCTATGCAGGGCATGGCTCCGCCCTGGCCGCAAGAAGGTCCGTCCTGATGGTTGGTGCGCTACATATTGGTCATTATTGTCACACATCGATCTCGACCTATATTCATATTTGACACATATTGTCTTAACCCACCCGGTCTTTATCGCGACCGTGAACCATGAATTTATATTAAGTTAAATTATCCAAAACTTTATTTAGACCCCCACTCCAAATAAAAAAATAGAGGGAATACTCTTACTTGATGTTTAGTCTAATTCGGTCACCATGATTGAGAAAAGTGGAGTATAAAACTTCCGAACATTAATGTTGATTGGAGTTATGGGTACAAATACACTCCAATTGGCTTCAAGGCTCCCATCTAAACTTGTCCGAGATACATATTTATATTACTTTAGATGGGCCGTTGGGCTTTCCTTCGGGTACAAAATAAGAATAAGCTCCACCTAGCGGCCCTAACCATTTCCCCTATAATCTTCCTCTTCCCTTTTCTCGTGGACTGGGCTGAGAGTAATGAGCCGGATGGGCCGCCCACAACTCAATATCTGCTTTTCCTTTCGGGCAGTGTTGTGATTTCGTGGGCCAGTCTCCCACTGGGCCTCATTTCGGTCCTGCTATAGGAGTGAACCACCAAATGACAGATCACAGATAGTCCACGACCATATATTAAATTTTTTTTTTTATTTTCTTTTTCGGACTAAGGTGTGATGTAACTTTGGAACCCCGAGGCCCCAAACCCATAGTGAACAACAAAATAAGCTCTTTTCTACTCTATTCAGTGATGAGTTTGTGTTCAAATTATCTTGGTGTTCGAGTGATGGCTTTAATATCTGTTGTGATTTGGAAAAAGGTTACCAAATTGTTGTTATACTAAATAATTTTTAACTACGACGTTATGAAATTTTTTTAGCAGAATTATGCAGTGTTAATTGGACCTACACATGTCGCTGATTAGAATGTTTGATTGATAGGGACCGTTGAGGGAAATGGTGGAGACAATGCAGAAAGAGGTGGTGGAGGGTGAGTTGTTGAGGGACTGCCTTGAATTGGGCAGCAATGATCTCAAGGGCTTAATTCAAGTCTTGAGAGACATTGCTTTACAGTTCTCCTCTACTTCTGATAGGAGTGATCTCTGACTACGAAGAGAAGAAAATATCCACAACGTCCGTTTTTTTTTTACGCGGACTTCAGTACATAGTGTCCAACACAAAGGGTAAGTTGACATTTTTATAACTAAATTTTTCGAAAACTGAACCTAATAACCCTTTTTTTCAGTTTACTGATTTTTAGTTTTCAGAAAACATAAAACTGTTATAAAAAATACAAACCAAGCAAGCCCTATGTTTCATGAAGTTATGTTTTGTTAATGCCAAAATTTGCACTATCCAAAAAATCCCTTTTGATTAAATTCTGATTATCCTTATATACATTTTCTCTTTGGGCTTTAGGCCCATTAGGGCAATTCTATCTTGATTACATCATCATGACATGACCTTCTTTACTTTTCAAATAGGCACAAACTGAGATGGGGCTTAGTTACGGGCTTGAGAGAACCTTGTTGGGCCAACAACCTGATGGCCTGAAGTTTGAAGGGCTTTAATGGGCTTGGACAATTTCCATACTTACACAAACCCGCTTCGTTATGGTGGGCCGTCGGGTGATCATGCCCATTAGAGAGAAGATAGAGTGGGAAATGAGATACATTACCCCTGCCGGGGTGACATGGCACGCCCAATTAATGCAATGGCTGCACAATCATTGGAATATTTGAAACTTGTGGTCCGGATGATCTCGATTGGCGAGAAGGGGGGGGGGGGGGGGGGGGGGGGCTGAGGAGGCGCGTGTGAAGCGAGGTGACACTTCGCTTCCCGAGTGCACGACTTTTCAAGCGTTTCTGAAACTCCTATGAATATCCACTGCATATGTCGAATGTTCATTGCATTTCAAAACTTACAACTCTCAGAAAATTCTCTGCATTTGAGCTCTTCTCTTATCATTACCAGAATCCATTCTCTTTTCCAGGAAAGCGCCCGAAACTATTTCGGGATTCATCTTAGAGTAAGTGCTTTTATTTCAGCTTTTCTACTTCTATTTCATATATGTCCGATAGCGATGACACCAGGTCGGGTAGCGACCGACTCCCCTCTTCTGTGGACCTAGACGCTTCTCTTAGTTCTCCCTCAATAGAGGTGGTTAGGACAGTCGGGTCTAGTCCACTAGAGGTCAATCAAATTGTCGTAGCGGTTGGGGATCCGGCTGCAGGGAGTTATGGAGACCAATTCTATGTCGACCCCCTCCCTCCCACACATAAGGTAGAAACAGTACTAAAAAGATTAAGGGTCAAATGTGAGATACCCGATGGGGTTATCATTAAGAACTACCCCAAGAAATACGACTTTAGGAATGGTGAGGGGGTCATGGACCATCAGATTCTATTGTTGGCCTTCCACATTCAGGTTCTTAGATTCCCGATTCAACCTTTTTTTTCTTTATACCCTAGCCACCCTAGGTCTGGCTCCGCTTCAGGTGGGGCCTAACTTCTTCAGGATATTGGCTATGCTCCTGTTAATTAATCGGGATTTGGGTCTAGATCTTGGCCTGGCGGAACTTCTGTTATGTTATAAGATACAGGACCAGAAGGACTGCAGGGGTCGGTATAATCTTTTTCCTCTGAGCGGGAGGAAGATTTGTGATGGCACTGAAAAGTCCAACAAAGGGTGGAAAGAAAGAATGATTTTGGTAAGTGGGAATCGGAGGCTTCCTAGCTCATCAGGATTCAAAGTCCCCAGTGAATTCGACCGACCCCTATTCCCTTCCTTCAAACCATTCCATAGGGGGTCGTGCTATTGTGATCAGTGCAATGATAAGTTGGGCCTCCATGTGCTTGAGTTTTTGGGAGCGCCTGACAAATTTAAAACTTCAACTTATATCCGAACCCGGTTTGAACTCCTTAAGTCTAAAATTTGGGGACAACCTCTAAGGATGTGTAATAATTTCCTGACGTGTTCCAATTTGCAGGCCTTGTCAACAGAAATGTTGAGAATCCCGCAAGTTGTGCTAAAAAAGAAGGCTAAGTGGGCAGTCGGCCCTCAAGTGGTACATTTAGCACCGGTCGAAAACGGTCAGGGGTCGCAAAGTGCTTTAACTCCCCCGTCCGGGGCTCCACCCCCACTACCGGTGGAAAACATTTCGATAACCCCACCTCCCCCGATGGGGAATATTTAGGTTATTTCGACCCATCTTTCAGGATCTGAGGAGGCTGCTCCCCTTTCAGGAGACATTCCCATTCCTGAGTCCCGATTGATTGAGGGGGAAGCTAGTTTGTCGGGGACACGACATCCCCGATCAGAGGAGGTTGTACCTGATCGATTGGTCAGATCCCGTCTGACCACAGCGTCGTCCCCGATTATAGTAGATGACAGTGGGGCTGCAACTGAAAAGGAGCAATCCGTCCCATGGGCACCAAAGATAACACTCCTTGGCGATGAATTTTTGGTCAGGGGGAGCGAGATCGTCGATAATGACGAAGCCCTTTGGGCAATGGGTGCCCAGATTTGGACTCCTGCAGACAGGAAGAAATTGAGACAGATAGACCAGGCAGAACTAACCTTAACCGGTCTTGAGATCGCCATGAAGGTACTTTTTTAATATTCTGTCCCGTTAGTCATACTTTATATTTTTCTCCTTTGTTCTTTAATCAAGTTAACACTTGTTCCTTCGGCAAATGCTCTATCTGACCCAAGCCTATAATACGAAAATGGAGGAGGACGCTAGGCTATTTTGAAAATCTAACGAGCTTCTGAAGGCCAAGGAAGATGCTAGGCAGAAGGCTGCCTCCTTGTTGTTAATATCCAACGAAAAATTGGAAGTTCAGACAACAAGGGCAATCACCGCAGAGCAACAGCTTCGGGCTGCTCGTGATCAGATCCAAGAGATGGAGGCGGTACAGCGGGCCCTATTCTCTAAAACGGAGGCCCTAAAAACAGAGAATGCAAACCTGAGGGCTGAGAATGAGGGCCTAAAGGCTTCTAAGGCTAAACTTTTGGAGGAGAAGGCCGATACCGAAAACCTCCTTGCGGTGGAGAGGTCGATGGTGGAGATGTGTCATCGGGATGGCAATGAGATGTACAAACGCTTCTGTGACACCTCCCACTACCGAATCGGGTTCGGGTGGAGGTCGTGCTTCAATGACATGCAGAAACCCATTGAGGAGAGGGATTTTGCCTCAATTGCAGAATTGGATGAGAGCTTGGGTATTGCTCCACCGTACGACGATTCGGTGGGAGGTCCAGATGACGTTCGTTTCTATGAGTTCCTGACCAAAGCTCTCCCGGGGACGAGTGCTACGACCGATTTTGATCCGCCAGCTCCTGATGGGGCCATTGTTCCTGCGAACTCCGATGTGGCGGACACTAGTGTTGATCCTTAGGATTTTCGTTTATAAAATTTTTTGAATGATAGATCATTGTTTTTGTCCAGTCGACTTTGTAATGTTTACATTATTCTACATTTTGTAAGCCTTAGCCATCGGGGCCCATTTTGAATGAAAAGTCATGGTTTTTGTCTAGTTGACTTTTTCAATGTTTATATTATTTTGCTATGCAATATTGTGATCTCTTCAGGATCAGTATTGTGTCTTTCGGGCACTTCAGGCCATGCGATAGATAATGCAACACTTTGTTTATTTTTTGCAAATTTGTGAGCTCTTTAGGATCAGTGTTGTGTCTTTCGGGCACTTCAGGTCATGCGATAGACAATGCAACACTTTGTTTATTTATTTATTTTTTTTGAAAATTTGAGATCTCTTCAGGATCAGTGTTGGGTCTTTCGGGCACTTCAGGCCATGCGATAGACAATGCAACACTTTGTTTATTTTTTGCAAATTTGTAATCTCTTCAGGATCAGTGTTGTGTCTTTCGGGCACTTCAGGCCATGCGATAGACAATGCAACACTTAGTTTATTTTTTGCAAATTTGTGATATCTTCAGGATCAGTGTTGTGTCTTTCGGGCACTTCAGGCCATGCGATAGACAATGCAACACTTTGTTTATTTTTTTCAAATTTGTGATCTCTTCAGGATTAGTGTTGTGTCTTTCGGGCACTTCAGGCCATGCGATAGACAATGCAACACTTAGTTTTTTTTTTGCTTCAGTAGATATTTACTAGTATTTTGAAATAAAAATGATTTTCTACTGATCAGGTACTATAGGCTTTTTACAAAAAGATCATAGTAAAGGCAAAATTTGGCCCTTTAAGTGTAGTACCTCTTCAGGCGAGAGGCGTTCTGGGAGTTTGGTTCCATTCCGCCATCAATATTTCTTCGAACGCGGTATGCCCCGCGACCGATGACTTCGGTAATGGTGTACGGGCCCTCCCATGGCTCCCTGAGCTTGCCTACGAGCCTGATTTTTTGCCTAAAATGACCATGTTCCCGACTTAGAATTCTCTTCTTTTGACTTTTTGATTGAAGTAATTCCGGATGCGCTGTTGGTAGTCGGCGAGCCTGATCCCGGCGGCTTCCCTTCTTTCATCCAGTAGATCAAGATTTTGAGCCAGGTGCTGGTTATTCGGTCCTTCAACCCAAGCCTGGCTCCGGAGAGTTGGAACCCTGATCTCCGTTGGGATCACAGCCTCAGCGCCGTACGCCATGGCAAAGGGGGTCTCCCTAGTGGGTTGTCGGGGAGTCGTTATGTATGACCAGAGAACTTTGGGTAGTTTCTCTAGCCAGGCCCCTTTGGCTTCCTCAAGTTTTTTAGCCAGGGTGTTGAATTTGGTTCGATTTGTTCTTTCCGCCTGTCCGTTCCCTTGCGGGTACCCGACGGAAGACGTACTCTGGTTGATACCATGCTCGGCAAATAACGCTCTAACCTGTTTGTTGTCCAGATTTGTCCCGTTATCCATCATGACTGTCTTCGGTAGCCCGAATCTGCATATTATGTGGGTCCATATGAATTTGATAACGTGGCCACTCTTGATGGTGGGATAGGCTTCGGCTTCCACCCATTTGGTGAAGTAATCAGGGCCTGTTTGGTAGAGTTGTGTTTGTGTTGAAATAAACAAAAAACACGTTTTTTGTTTTTTTGTGTATTCATCCAAAAACAAAAGTATGTTTGGTAGGGATGTTTTTTGGGTTGAAATTGAAAAATTAAAAATCAATAATTAAAAATTAATAATATAAATAATAAATAAAATAAAATAAAATAATAATAAAAAATGAATACAATAATAAAAAATAAATATAATAATAAAAAATGGACTAAATAATAATAATAAATTAACAAAATAAATAATAAATTACATAAAAAATATTTAAAAATATAATAAAAATAACAAATAATAAACAAAATGAAATAAATAATAATAAAAAATAATAAATAAATATAATAATAAATAATAAGTAAATATAATAACAAATAAATACTTCATAATAATAATAAAAAATGAGTATAATAATAATAAATTAATATTAAATTAATAAAATATATTTTGAAATAATTAAAAATGAATAAATAATTTATAAAATAAAATGAATTAAATAATGAAATAATAATAAATAAATAAATAAAATATATTTATAAATTAATATATAAATTAATAAATACTAATTTAATAATATAAATAATAAATATAATATAATATAATAATAATAATAAATGAATACAATAATAATAAATAAATATAATAATAAAACATGACTAAATAATAAATAATAATAATAAATAATAAATTACATAAAACATATTTAAACATATTATAAAAATAATAAATAATAAACATAATGAAGTAAATAATAATAAAAAATAAATATAATAAAAAATAATAAATAAATATAATAATAAATAATAAGTAAATATAATAACAAATAAATACTTCATAATAATAATAAAAAATGAGTATAATAATAATAAATTAATAAAATATATTTTTAAATAATTAAAAATGAATAAATAATTTATAAATAAAATGAATTAAATAATGAAATAATAATAAATTAATATATAAAATATATTTATAAATTAATAAATAATAAATTAATAATATAAATAATAAAATAATAAAATATATTATAAAGTGAAGAAAGTGTAAGTGATAAACACCCCAATAAACACCAAATTCATGTTTATTCTCATATGCCTAAAATTTGCATAAAGTGAAAAAGTGTTTTTAAACACACATCCCAAAAACACTAACCAAACAAGTTTATAAACACAAAATACATAAACAAACACAAAAACACTCCAATCAAACAGGCCCTCAGTGGCTAGAAGGACATAGGCATTTGATCGGATTGCCTTCGGGAGAGGTCCCACTATATCCATTCCCCATCGGGCGAACGGGTGTGGTATTATGGTAAGGTGTAAGAACTCAGGGGGTCGATGGATAGCGTCTCCGTGCATCTGACATGGTTTGCACCTTCGGACGTATTCTTCGGCATCCCGTGACAGATAGGGCCAGAAGTATCCTTGGGAGAGTATCTTATGGGCAAGGGATCTACCCCCGGAGTGGTTTCCACAATCTTCACTGTGAATCTCCTGCATCACTGCTCTTGATTCTAATGGCGTAATGCATTTCAAGTAAGGACCTGAAAAGGATTTTTGATAGAGTTGCCCGTTTATAACTGAGTATCTGGCTGAATTCCTCCTGATCTTGTGAGCTTCAGTTTTGTTCTCTAGAAGGGTTCCACTTCGTAGGTAATCCATCAGGGGATCCATCCAGCTGGGCTCCCATGGGATAAGCATCACTTGTTCGGGCTCCTGAATACTTGGCCTGACTATAAAGTCTACATATGCAACCCGGGTCAGGTCTTCTCAGGCTGAAGATGCCTGACCGACAAGGTGATCAGCTACAGAATTCTCGCTCATCGGGATCTGAGTGAAGGTTATTTTTTGAAAAATTTCTGTCTCTTTTAACACGAGTGCCCGGTAAGACTCCATTTTCGGATCCTTTGCTTCGTATTCTCCCTTGATTTACCGAATAACTAGTTGAGAGTCACTGTGTACTGCTAGTGCCTGGATCTGGATGTTTCGGGCTAACCTCAAGCCAGATACGACAACCTCATACTCAGCCTCGTTGTTCGTGGCTGGGAACTGTAGTTGCACCGACATATGAAGGTGCGTCCCATCGGGTGTTAAGATTTCCAGACCGATTCCTGACCCGGACCAACTGGCCGACCCGTCCACAAAAAGATTCCAGGTGTCAGGTTCAATTTCCTGGTCTGGCTCTTCGGTTTCACTTTCAAGCAAAAAGTCTGCCACTGCCTGTCCTTTGATGGAGACCTGGGGTATGTACGTCAAGTCGTATATGCCCAATTCGATGGCCCATTTGGATATTATGTCTGAGAGGTCAGGCTTTGACATAATAACCTGTAGGGGCGTGGCTATCGGGACAATGATCGGGTGAGCTTCAAAGTAATGCCTTAGTCGTCTCTTGGCATTTACCAGTGACAGAACCAATTTTTCTTGCCTGCCGTATCTGGTCTCTGCCTTAGTTAAGGATTTGCTGGTGTAGAAGACTGGCATTTGAAGGTTTCCATCCTCTCTGATGAGGGCTGCGCTGGTCGATACAGAGGATACTGCCAAGTATAGATGCAAGACTTCATCGGGAGTCAGTGTGGATAGGATCGAGGGCATGGTCATGTACTCTTTTAACCTCACTAGGGCCTCAGACTGTTCAGGACCCCAGATTTCTCCCTTCTTTGCCTTTATTGCCCGAAAGAACGGTCTGCACCGATCAGTGAGTCGTGAAATAAATCTGCTAAGTGCAACCACTATTCCAATCAAGACTTGAACGTCTTTATGTGTCTGGGGCTCCTTCATTTCCATCAGGGCCTTGACTTGTGCCGGGCTGGTCTGGATCCCGGTGCAGTCCACGATATGCCCCAGGAATTGCCCAGATGATACACCAAACGAGCATTTATCTGGATTAAGTTTTATGCCGTGTAACCTGAGGGTGTCAAAACACTTGGCGCAGGTGGGTGAGATGGTCCCCCTTCTTTCTGCTCTTGATCACAGTGTCATCGATGTAAGCCTCAATTACTGTACCCATCATACCCTTAAAGATCCTGTTGACCAATCTTTGGAAAGTGGCACCTGCATTTTTCAGTCCGAAGGGCATAACTTTATAGCAATAAGTACATGTCTCAGTAATGAAGAAGGTCTTTTCCTCGTCCATCGGGTTCATTTTTATCTGGTTATAACCCGAATAAGCATCCAGAAAAGTCAGACGATCGTAGCCAGCGGTAACATCAACCATCTGGTCGATCTTTAGCAGTGGAAAGCTATCCTTCGGGCATGCCCTATTCAGGTCAGTGAAATCAACACAAACCCTCCATTTGCCATTCTTCTTCTGCACGACCACTACGTTGGCAAGCCATTCGGGATACCTGACCTCCCTGATAAAACAAGCTTGGAGCAATCTGGATACTTCATCTGCTATAATTTGATTTCGATGTGCCCCCATGCGCTTCTGCTTTTGTCTGATGGGTCTGACATTAAGGTCCACATGCAATGAGTGTTGGGCAATATCAGGATCGATCCCCGGCATGTTTGCATGCTCCCATGCGAAGACATCGAAGTTGTCCCGCAACAATTGTGTTAGTTCCTTAAGTTCAGAGTCGGTGAGGTTTGTACCTGCAAAAGTAACTTTTTCCGGGCTGTCGGGCACAACACAGACTGACTGCAATGGTTTGACCACAATTGGGGTACCCGGATCCCCCTCATTTAATTGCTATTTGGAGTATGGGCTCTGTTCCTTGGAGTGGGGCGCCATTGGGAATTTCACCTTCCGGATCTCCTTCAGGGTGACCACGTTGCACTCCTTGGTGGCCACCTAGTCACCTTTGATGTCGATGGTACCTAGACCGTCGGGGCTCATGCATCTCATGACCTGGTGAAGAGTTGAGGGCACACCTTGCATTCGGTGAATCCACCCCCTTCCCATGAGCAGATTGTATGAAGGTTTGGCATCCACCACAACGAATGTCTCAGTCAAGGTCTTTTGAGCAGCAGAGATCGGTAACTGGACTTCCCCGATCGGTTCGATTTGCCTTCCATCAAAACCTGCAATGGGACATCGGAATGCCACAATCTCTGTTGGGTTGATCTCGAGCTTTTCAAAAGCCCATTTGGTGATGATGTTGGCACTGCTCCCAGGATCAATCATGACTCTCTTCACAAGACAGTTTGCCACCATCAGGGTCACAACTAGAGGGTCGTCATGCGGGGTTTGTACACCCCGAAGGTCCGACACCGAGAAATTGATCTGCACTTTTCTGGCCCTGGGGTGGACCTCGTTGATTTCGTTGATTCTCTTCATTTTGCGAGCTCTCCGCAGATGGCTCCGGCGTGATCCTTCAGTCTCTTTGGATGGGGGCCCACCATGAATCATGTTAATGACTCTTGACCCTGATCGGCTGTGCGTCCGAGGGGTTTCGAGGGCCGCTGAGGGCACGTTGATCGGTCTTCGGTCTGTCCCGTTGGACGTAATCTCGGAGTTCACCACGAAGCAGTAACGTCTCCACCTGTTGCCTTAGATTACGACACTCATTTGTGATGTGCTCGAAATCATCGTGGAAAGCACAGTGCTTTGACTTGTCCCTTTTGTCGAGCGGCTGCCTGATGGTTGGGGGTTGCTGGAAAATTCCCTTAGCTTTGTTCTCTTGATAGAGTTTCGCAAGGCTGACCTTCAAGGGTGTCATCCTCTCTTCGAATTTGGAGCGCTTGAATGGTTTCGGGGATGATGATCCCGATGGGATTGATGATCCAGATGAAGTTGAACGCTTTCGATCGGTCCCTCGATCCCTTGATTAGGTTTCAACGTTGACCAAGGCCGACCTCTTTTGCCTGACGGTTTCCTCTTCCTCAACTCTCAAGTACCCCTGAGCTCTAGAGTTCAGCTCCCCAATGCCCGATGGAGGGCGCTTTACCAGGAATTGGTGGAACTTAGTTCTTGGAATAAGAGCCATCCTGAATGCCTCAACAACAGAGTGCTGGTCACAGTTATCCACATAAGAAGATTCGATGTTGAATCGGGATAGAAAGCTTTTCAGTGACTCTCCCTTCTCCTGGGTCATGGTGAAGAGGCATGATATGGTCTTTTTCTGTCTTTTGTTTCCATAATACTAGGCGATGAAGAGCCCGATCAACTGCTGCTAGCTGCCAATGGATCGGGGTGGTTGCTTCCTAAACCATAATAGAGCGGCATCAACGAGGCTTGTGGAGAACACTTTGCAAAACAAGGACTCGTTCTCGGCGTACAGGGTCATCTTCTGATGGATCTGGTAGATGTGCTCTTCGGGATCTTTTGTGCCATCGTATGGAGTGAACTAAGGCATAACGAACTTCTTTGGGAAAGGTTTTTGAGTTATTTCGTGGACGAAAGGTGACTGTATCAATTCGGTCGACGCTTGGATGACCATGTCATCAGTAGATCGGGCCCTCAAGTACCCGAGGACTTTCCTTTGGAATTCATCCATCATTGCCTGAATTTTCTGGGGGGTTATGGACTCGTCGGCTGCGGGAGCCTTTCCCGAGCGCTGGGAAGATTCAGCGTGCTCTTCAGGTCTGTCGCTACCTTGCTGATTCAGAGAATGGTCGACCGCCGCTACCGGAGGGTCAGGTGTTATTACCGGTGGGGCAGCTGCTGGTGGAGCCAATCTCGCCATGAGCTTTGCATTCTGTTTTTCCAAGACCAGGCTGCGTTTTGCAACAGCTATCAAGCGTTGAAGGATTTGCTCCATGGACTGGGAACCCCCTGTGCGACTGTCCGTAGTGGGTAGAATGTCTGCTTGTTAACGAGTGATTGACATCTTCGTCCGAGGAGTGGTGAGTGAAGGCTTTTGAGCATGGTGAAAGATCTTTGAATTTAACAAACAAACTCAGCTTTTTCGAGATGGGAAGAAGGAAGTGATTTTTCAGATCCCGAAGGGTAGATTTGGAAAATCAGGAACCCCCCTTTCCCACAGACGACACCAAAGTGTTAATACCAAAATTTGCACTATCCAAAAAATCCTTTTTTATTAAATTCTGATTATCCTTATATACATTTTCTCTTTGGGCTTTAGGCCTATTAAGGCAATTCTATCTTGATTACATCATCATGACATGACCTTCTTTACTTTTCAAATAGGCACAAACTTAGATGGGCTTAGTTACGGGCTTGAGAGAACCTTATTGGGCCAGCAACCTGATGGCCTGAAGTTTGAAGGGCTTTAATGAGCTTGGACAATTTCCACACTTACATGTTTACTTCTAGAAATGGATTGCTTTTGTGATTTATGTTCCATGAGATATATTTTACTTCCAAAAATGATATTTTCTCTATGTGGCATGGAAGATATCAGAGAATTTGTTTTTACCTTTCTATCTTCTGCTCCCTTGATTAAATTTGTTGACCAAAAGACTAATGGCTAAGCAGTACTTGCCCTTTCTCCCAAATGGGAGGTCAAGGGTTTGAACCTCAGTGGAGACAGTGTGTATGGGGTATTCTTAACTTTTCAAAAAAATAAGAGGGTTAAAAAGTGTGATATATATATACACACACACTGATATGGAGCCAAAGTTTTATAGTTATTCAACAAGTATGAGTTGATTGAGATGGTGATATGAACATGGAAAAACATTGTTGATTCTTTAGAACTATTTTTCATGGTTAAGTCCTTGCATGCTTAGAAATTCCAAAAATGAAACATATGTTGTACTCCCTCCATCCCAAATTATAAGTTCTTTTTGAGGAATTCAACTTTTTAAGAGGATGACTTTTATTATAGTGTGAGTGAATGAAATACCAAATTTATTCATGATCCCACCACAGTGATGTAATGGTTTATAGTGTATATATTTTATAACTTTAATGTTTGAAGGTTAAATAGGTAAATTGACCAACTAAAGTGATTTTACTTTTCAAAAGTGAACACTTATTTTGGGACAATAAAAAGAGAAAAAATGAGCAATTATTTTGGGACGGAAGGTAATGAAATGTGTTCAACACTAGGGATAATATATATTTTTGGGTATAAAGAACAATTTGGACAAATATATATTTTTTTCCCGCAAAATTTTGATGCAATCATTGGAAGGCCCACAGTGAGCTGGTTACAAGCCTAGTTTGGGCATCAAGAGGGCTAGTTTCATGTCACTGGGCCTTTTTATGAACTTGAAATACGAAAATGAAATTGTGTAGCAACAATTATTAATAAGAAATACTTGTTTTGAATGCAAAGAGAAATCAGTGGATGTGCTCTTCTTCGTGTAAAAAAAATGTAATAACAATATTAGTGATCTTTTATTTTAATTGATAGGAAAAGGAAAAAAAAATTATTTTATTTTGGCAAAAATGAATACCGTTAAAACGTCAAACTCTGGGAGAGTATGAATTTGATATATAAATGTATGAGAAAATTAGTAAAAGACTATCTTAAACTAGTTCGGACATCACAATTATCAAAAAACAAAAATAAAAACAGAAAATAAATCTGGTATCCTTGTGGTCCACAATATGCTACTGTGAGAAATTTGTTCCACCAAAATGCAAAATTTGGGTAATGATACCAATAATGAAAAAATTCAATAGTGAGATTGTGACTTCATAAAGGTTTCATATATCTTTTGAAATTTATGTAGATTCTAAGCATACATTTTGGGAGACTAATGATTTGGTGTCCTCTTTTTTTTTTTTTTTTTTATGTCTAACTCATCGGTGTAAGTTTTATTTTCCAAAAATGAATTGAGAGGGTTTTTTAACTTCATTAAGGATGTCAAACTCGAGATCGGGCACTCATGTCCTAAACTTCTCTAACCAATTAATTTTGTTTTTCCGAAATTTAATTCTGGAGGTCCCAAGATGCATAATTTTGTTAAAAAGGAACAAAGGAAAATAAATTCTGTATATATATATATTTTATTATATTCAAATATTTCACAACACTAACAAAAATGTTAGTAACGTTTAAAATTATTGTACTGCTGATAAAAATATAATTAATAAAAGAATAGTATTTCAATAATCGGGAGTTTTTTGAATTTTAAATTCTTTTTTTCATTCAGTGAAACCTGTAGCATTTTAAAGCAAGCATGTGACATATTTAAGGCTGTTTTGGAATGAGTTTTATACAAATTTGGATATGTTTTAAGTTTGCCCAAAAATATTTACGTACAGTGTTAAAGCATTGTGTAAAAACGCCAAAAACATCACATAAACCTGTATAAAATAAAATAAACCTGACCAAACATGTTGTCCCAAAAAGTGCATTAATATTTAGCTCAAAACAAAAATACCAAAAAAAAATAGACGAGAAATGGTGCCTTTATTCAAGTACCCTTCATTGATAGGAAGGAATTCTTAACACTAAAATCACTTGTCTTGATTACTTGCACCAAATTATTTGCATTTAATAAAAATCAAATATGAGGTATTTTTTAAGCATTAATTCCCAAAATCGTTTTCAAATAGTCACCCACAGGTTTGAGTAATAAAAATGTCAATCTAAGTCACATGTCATGCCAGAGCAAAATGGATTTTGGTGCATATATATTGTGACCGTGTTGAAAAGTAATTTGAATGACAATGAATAACGCGTCACAACTAATTGATAGCTGACCCTAATGCAATGAAAAGGTCCGCAATGACAGCTTAATCCATTTATTACACTCAAATTTTCTGACTCAAACATGTCGGAGCTGAACATCCATGGAGACCTTCTTCATAAATACGATATGGTCGTCTATATATATATATATATATATTATGCAATTGCAGACCCCGTCACCCCATGTTACTTGCCATGACCATTTCAAATTATTTATTTCAATGGGTCACCCAACCCCCAATTATTGATCTTGGTATGGTTGGTGCTTTTTTTTTAAGGCTCTGAAATTAATGATCGGATAAACTTTGATTCAGATGGAAACGTAATTGAGAGAACATGATTGGTGTTATTGATGATAAAATGTTTAATAAGATATATATGAACGGTTGGATCAGCTATCGTCTTCATGTGTTTAATAAGATATATATGAACTGTTGGATCAACTATCGTCTTCATTTTCAACCGATCATATTAGATGTCTGTGTCCTAGAGTCAACGTGCATGTGTCTAATTTTTTATTTACTGGAGCTTTCACTATCAAATTAATATTTTTCTTTTTTCAATTTTGGTCCAATGAAGGTGTTGACTAGCTGTTATATATCAATTACAGAACCATGGTCAAGCAGCAAATTAAGGGGATGAGAAATGTGAGTCATTATCATGCAATGGATATAATATAATATATATCATGATTTTCAAAAATTTATATCTGATACTATTCCTATAGATAAGAGCCCTTATATTAAATTAGCCTAATTAATTTCAGTAATTAGTGTGCTTCTTATATCGAGTGAATACATATTTTCACAAGGTCGACATGTCCTCTTTTATTTATTTTCACACCATTCATTGCCTTATATAATTATATTAAGTGCCAGTTTCGCACATGCGTTTGAGTACAAATTTTTGATTTTGGGGTAAAAAATGTAACCAAATCTATTGGTTGGTTGGTTTTGGTTCCAAAATATTGATCCATGGTGTACCAAATGAGCATTTTCCCACATCATCTCAATACATGATTTTACATGGTGTGGTTATTATTTGCTCAAACCAAAAACATCTTGGTGTACCCTTTGAAGCCCAAACCAATCCTTGGTGTACCATTTTAAAGAAATAAATTTTTTTGGAATTACAAGCCATGTTTAAATTCGAATTTTTTTTTTTATAAAATTTGAAAAAAAATATAAATTTCAAAAACAATGTTTAAATTTCGAAAATAATATATAAAATTAGAATATATATATATATATAACTTTCGAAACAAATACATAAAATTCCAAAACAATATATAAAATTCGAAAAAAATACAAAATTAGAAAATATATACATAAATTTTGAAACAAATATATAAAATTTGAAAACAATATATAAACAATATAAATTTTTTGAATTATATATATATTTTTTGAATTATATATATATTTGAAATTTATATATTTTTTTCAAATGTTATATATATTTCAAAATATATATTTTTTTCGGATTTTATATATTTTTTCAAATTTTATATATATATTTCGAATTATATATATATTTTTAAAATTTATATTTTTTTGAAATTTATATATTTTTCGAATTTTATATATATATATATATTTTTGAATTTCATATATTTTAAAAAATTTATATATTATTTTTTGAATTATATATGTTTTTTCAAAATTTAATACTATATATTTTTTGAATTATATATATATTCAAAACTTATATATTTTTTGAATTATATATATATATTTTGAAATATTTGAGGGGTTGTAAGTAGGATATGGGCTAATTTGTAAGTAGGATATGGGCTAATTTGAAGGGGTGTAATTAGGATTTATTATTAAAATTTAATAAAATAAGAATGAGTATAAAAGTCATTTATTTATATATTTTATTTTTTAAAACATATATATTTACAAAATGTTATTATAAATAAATAAAATGTCAAACCATTACAAGTTACAAAACATGGTTTGGTTTCAGAATTTCAGCCCATACTAACTCTATTAAACATAGTTTGATTTTTCAGCTTTACTTTTTCTCATACCAAAATTATCTGCACCAAACATAATTTCAGTTTAAAATAAAACTACACCAAACCCAACTCAACCCAACCCAAAACCAAAGCAAACAGACATTAGTCCTTGTCAAACACCATCGAAATTTAATACATTTGACTCGTTTTGTGTGTGTATATCACTTTATACATAAAATAATTTGTTGACCCATGTGACGTGTAGGACAGACTTGTTGACACTCCTATAAAATGTCATATAAATAGAAGGCTAAACCTCATACTTCCCTCCTTTTTACTTTGGCATGTTTGAAAAGTTAATAACTTTTTATTTTATTTTTTTTCAATTTTGTCCCTACATATATAATTAATATTTGCTTTTTAATGAGGTTCATCACATATTGAATTTAGTGAAGAAGGGTAATTTTGAAAAAGTATATGATAATATTGTATTGGGATTCGAAACTAAAATCTAAATTTGGAATAAATAAAATAAGCAAAGTGAACAACTAAATTAAAACGGAAGGAGTACATCTTTCAATGCTTTCATCAATTATATATACAAGTTTACTTGCGGAATAGTCAAATAATTTAAATTAAAAATACATTTTAATATTCCTTAAATCAAGAAGATATTTAAATCAATGCATCCCTAAAGCACAAAAGTTACAACCAATAATATAAATCAAGAATTATTAAATCAAGGAATTTCTAAAATGACAGACTTCAAAATCACACACATATATATATATACACACCCATATATCAGATCATATACATTCCTCAATTGTTGAAATTATTTGAATTTGAATCTTTTCCAATATATATGTATGTGTCTTCAATTTTATAATTTTTTTTTTTGGGTAATCTCAATTTTTTTTCCTTTTAAAAATTATAAAAATAAATAAATAAGCAAAGTGGACAATATATATCTAAGCAGTTGTAGATACAAAATTTGCACAACACAAAAAGATCCCCTTTCATTAATCTTCATTGGATTATATACATTTTCCCTATGGGCTTTTGGCTCATTAGGGCAACATTTTCTATTTTGGATTTTTATCCTTACTTTACACGTCAGCTATTTTATCCCTATTCTATGACATTATCTTGAGCTACAAGTCTATTATAGAATCTTCGAGTTACTTCAAGTATGTTCTTCGGGTCTGGTCACAAGATGGATCTGGCGGTCGAGATCCGGATCATCATCCCGGATCATCATCTCGGGCTTTCTGGAATATATTTGGTCGGGATCCTCTTTTGTATGGGCCGGGAAAACTTTCATGTACACAGACCCTCTTTTAGCTTATGGGCCTCCTTTTAACAGGCCCATTAGGTGAAAGAATCTTAAGGCCCATCAAAAGCCCTCGAAGTGGGTACGGGACGCGTGCCAGATGACGCGGGGGCGCATTGAATGCTGCAGCTGACGTAATCATTGCAAATTTGAACTTGTGGCTGAGATGGCATTAAGATGCGTGAAATGGGCCGGGTCATGTCCGTCCGGTGCCCTGACCCGGGTAGCTGAAGCGTCAAGTCTATATAACCTGTACATCCTCCTCACACGCCACACTTGCAATATTTTCAAATTGTTTTTCCTTTCAACGCTTTCTCTCTACCATAGACTCCATCCTTCCGTGCAACCTCAAATCCACTCCCAAATCCATATAATCCCTTGTTTGTCTCACTAATTTCGGCAAATCCCAGTGACCGTGGTCGATTATTCCATTGTGTGGAGAAATTTGAATCCTGCTGCAAAGTTTTGACCGGAATCACCCTTCTTCGCCCGTTGGTAGAGTTGCCGGATTCTGCAAATTATTTACTGGAGAAAAACACAAGGGGGAAACTGCCGGAACCTCCTTAACCTTTTTGTAAGTCATTCTTCTCACTTTTCTACCTTTCGTCAAATATGTCTGGGAGTGATGACACTAGGTCGTTTAGTGACCTGCAACTGACAGATACCGATCTGACCATTACTGATCCCGAAGCCTCAGTTAACACCCCGTCCGTTGAGATTACCCGAGTCGTTAGGCCTAGTCCACCAGAGGTTACTCAGGACGCAGGGGGTCGAGTTGTAGAGGGTGATGTCGGGATTAATCAGGATCAGGATGTTGGGGAAGAGGAGAATTTCTGTACTGACCCTCTCCCAGCCAAATACAGGATAAACGCTCAACTTAAGAGCCTCGGGATTCCTGAAGGGGTTAAGGTTAGGCATTATCCTCGGGACGCAGACTTTAGGATCGGTCAGGGGCTAAAGGACGGAGAGATATTGATTTCCTCATTCCACCTTGCCATACTGAAGTTTCCCATTCATCATTTCTTCCTCCTGGTACTGGCGACTTTGGGTCTGGCCCCCCTTCAAGTCGGTCCTAATTTTTATAGGATCCTGGCCATGATTTTGCTGATTAATAAGGAATTGAACCTAGACTTAGGTTTGGCCGAGCTTCTGTTTTCGTATAAACTTCAAGAATAGAAGGATAATAGGGGTCGGTATAACCTAACCTCATATGTCAAGAGGAAGTTGTGTGACAATGTCCTGACATCCAACAAAGGATGGAAATAAAGGATGATAGTAGTGAGTGGTCAGTGGAGGCATCCCGACGCCATGATCATACCTGTCAACCATGTTTTCCAACCGACTCGACTTCCTGAATTTAAGAACTTTCACACCCGAGCCTCTTGCCATTGTGACCTGTGCAACGATAAGTTGGGTATGCTAGTGATGGGCTTTCTTCAGGCTCCTCGGGAAAAGAGGGAAGTCGGGTATATAAGGTCCCGATTTGAGTTGTTGCAGGCCAGAATATGGAGTCAGGATTTATGGGATAACCAGGTTTGCCTGACCTGATCTGTATTGCAGGAGCTTACATCGGGAGCATCTGCACCGACCATCACCTCGGGTTCTGCAGCGACTAAGTCAAGGGCGAAAAAACTAAAGAGAAAAATGTCTGGCGGCCAACAAAAAAGGAAAGCGGTTGTCATGCCCAAAATTTCGATCAAGAGGGCCAGAAAGGCTGACACTAGCTCTACATCCTTTGTCTGTGGGGTTGATGTCCCCCCAGTCCTTGAGAATCCTGTAAACAGTCAACCAATGGGACCTGCTGGAGGCCTTGTTGTGGTGCCTCCTCCTCCTCCGACAGAGCATCCTCAGGTCACGCCCCCGCCACCTCCTTCCCATGATCCGCAAATGGGTGATCAAGTCGAGGTCGTGGGTGATCATGCTCTGGTTCTGGTCTCAGGAGGTTTGGATCATAATCCTTCTCGAGCCGATCTTCCAGTCAGACCCAGCTCTAGCCGGAGTGTAGCATTGGGTGTTCCTGCCTCAATGTCGGATGCCCGGGACTTGGGCTCTGATGACGAGGACCAGGGTCAATCCCGACCTTCAAAGCTCCGCACTGCTATCTCTACAAATGTCAGGAAACAAGATGATAGGGAGATCGAGAAAGCTGCTAAGAATGGGAGAGATATTCCCCATGGCCCCCGGTTCAGGCTGGATATTAGGAAGGGCCATCCATATCTTTATGTGGGAGACCAGACGATCGGGAATTCAGAAGCTCTCCGGGAGATAGCCCTGGGGGTATGGACCCCAGCCGATAGGTTGGCCATGGGGCGGTACGACAGGATGAGCCTAGCTTTGAACGGGCCCGAGCTTGCAATGAGGGTAATACATTATTTATATATTTTGTACTTAGCTTTTATCATGCCCCTTATCTTTTGTGTTAACATTCTTTTTCTTTCAGATGCTTCACGCTACTCAGGCGTACAATTGCAAGCTTGAGGATGATGCCCGGGTTATAAACGCCCTGAATCGGGATGTTCAAGTCCACAAAGCTGGATGTGCCAAGGCCTTGGAGCAGGTCAAGAAGGCCAATGATAAGATACAGTCCCTGACATACAGGGCTGTCGCAGCTGAAGAAGGGCTCGCATCCGCCAAATGGATGATTTCAGAGCTCGAGGGAAAGGCTCGGGAGGCTGAGCAGATGGCTAATCGGGAAGTACAGGCTCGGGAGGCCCTAGCTCTCTAAGTGCAGGCCCTAACCGAAGAAGTCAATAAGTTAAAGGCTTCGGGGCTGCAGTTGCTTGAGGAGAAGGTCGAGATCGAGAATGCACTGGGCGTGGAGAGGTCTCGGGTAGAGATGTGCTACAAGGGTGGTAAACAGATGATCTCCCGTTTTGAGCTGACCTGCAAGTACCGCTATGAGCAGGGTTGGAGGGAGTGCATAGAGGAACTTCGAAAGCCTGAAGAGGAAAGGCAGATTCCGACTATTAAGGAGCTAGACCTCAACATTGGAGTTGGGCCTCCGTATCACGATCCCGAGGCCGAACCCGAGGATCTGGCCTTTGGCGAGTTCCTTCAGGATGACCTGCCCGCTCAGCCTTCTCGCTCTGGCATGGATGGGCCTGGAACCACAGAAAAACAGTCCCTCGGAATCACAGAAGAGCCATCCCTCGGGACCAAAGCCTCAGGTGGTAATGGGGATCCTCCTGTGGTGGAATAGGGTTCCCTTTTTCTAGCATTTTGCCCCCATTTTTTTTTTATTTTTTTATCTTGTGCTTGTAACAATTCAACAACGTTTTATTGTATCAGCCTTGGCCACCGGGCCTTTTTAATATAAATGTGTTTGCTTATTCATATTTTGTTGGGAACATGTATGATCCAACGTTTCATTGATGTTGATAGAAATCAGGACATTGAATTGTAACTTTTGTAAGAATAACAATATCACCAGACAATAATAGTCGGGTTTTTTAATTTAACCATAAAGAACGACAGATGTCATGCCTGTGGTGATATCTCGGGCGCTTCACACACTATTGGTGGGTCTGTGAATATCTCTCGGGCACTTTGGGCCCATGGAGAGGATTCAACACTTAGGTTTTGAAATTGATAGTTTGTAAAACCCGACCACTAGTGGGTCTATGAAGATCTCTCAGGCACTTTGGGCCCATGGAGAGGATTCAACACTTAGGTTTTGAAATTGATAGTTTGTAAAACCCGACCACTCGTGGGTCTGTGAAGATCTCTCAGGCACTTTGGGCCCATGGAGAGGATTCAACACTTAGGTTTTGAAATTGATAGTTTGTAAAACCCGACCACTGGTGGGTCTGTGAAGATCTCTCAGGCACTTTGGGCCCATGAAGAGGATTCAACGCTTAGGTTTTGAAATTGATAGTTTGTAAAACCCGATCACTGGTGGGTCTGTGAAGATCTCCCAGGCACTTTGGGCCCATGGAGGGGATTCAACACTTAGGTTTTGAAATTGATAGTTTGTAAAACCCGACCACTGGTGGGTCTGTGAAGATCTCTCAGGCACTTTGGGCCCATGGAGAGGATTCAACACTTATGTTTTGAAATTGATAGTTTGTAAAACCCGACCACTGGTGGGTTTGTGAATATCTCTCGGGCACTTTGGGCCCATGGAGAGGATTTAACACTTAGGTTTTGTAGATAATCATGGAGACGATTTCGACCACTGTGAAGATGATCGGGAAAAATGGAACTTTCATTTCAATTCTTTGGGCTCTAGTGGCCTTTATTTACAATGGTCGAAACAAAGCATTTCTATGGGTAGTACCTCTTTAATCGGGATGCGTTCTGTGTGTCCGGTTCCCTTCTGTTATCTGAGTTCCTGAGCAGTCTGTAGGCCCCTCGACCAATCACCTCGGTGACGGTGTAGGGTCCTTCCCAAGGCTCCTGGAGCTTGCCCACGTGTCCAATCTTTCGTCTAAGGACCATGTACCCGACTTGGAATCCTCTTCTTTTTACTCTCTTGTTGAAATGATTCCTGACCCGTTGTTGGTAAGCTGCCAGTCTTATCCCGACAATTTCTCTCCTTTCTTCCTCCAGGTCGAGCTCATGAGACAAGCGTTGATTGTTTGATCTTTCGTCCCAGGCCAGTGACCTCAATGTCGGGACGGCATACTCCGTCGGGATTACGGCTTCCGCCCCATACGCCATAGCGAAGGGTGTTTCACCGGTCGATTGTTGGGGCGTGGTTCTATATGACCACAGTACCTCTGGTAATTTGTCCAACCATGCTCCTTTTGCCTTCTCAAGTTTCTTTGCCAGGGTGCTGAAGATTGAACGATTGGTCCTTTCTACTTGTCCATTGGCTTGCGGGTACCCTACCGAGGAGGTATTCTGATTAATTCCATGCTCGGCCAGAAATGACCTGACCGGTTCACAGTCTAAATTTGTGCCATTGTCCATCATGATGGTCCTTGGCACCCCGAACCGGCAGATGATGTGATTCCATATGAACTTCACCACGTGGTTGCCCTTTACAGAAGGATAGGCCTCAGCTTCAACCCATTTGGTGAAATAGTCGGTAGCAAGGAGCACATGGGTTTTTGACCCGATGGATTTTGGGAGAGGTCCGACTATATCCATTTCCCATCGGGCAAAAGGATGTGGAACGATTGTTGGGTTCAAGAACTCCGGTGGTTGGAGTATAGCGTCACCGTGCATCTGACAAGCTTTGCATTTACACACATATTCCTCTGTATCCCGGGACAGGTAAGGCCAAAAGTAACCCTGGGATAGGATTTTATGGGCGAGAGAACGGGCACCCGAGTGATTTCCACAAGCCCCAGCGTGTACCTCTTGCATCACTGTTTTTGCCTCGGAGGGAGTTACGCATCTTAAATACGGACCCGAGAAAGATCTTCTATAGAGCTGTCCCTGGATGATAAAGTATCGAGCTGACTTCATTCTAATTTTCCCGGCCTCTGCCTTATCAGTTGGCAGCATCCCGATACTGAGGTAATCGATTATGGGATCCATCCAGCTAGGGTCTCGGGGTACTAGGCATATCAGCTCGTCGGGCCCTCGAATGCTTGGTGTAGTGATGAAGTCGGTCAGTACTACTCGGGTCATATCCTCGCCAGCAGCAGACGCCTGATTAGCTAAGTGGTCGGCAGAGGTATTTTCTTCCCGAGGGATTTAGCTGAATGTTAGCTTTTGAAAACCTTCAGACTCCTCGAGTACCAGTGCTCTGTAAGATTCCATTTTGGGGTCGTTGGTTTCGTACTCACCGGTTATTTGTCTGACTATTAGCTGGGAGTCACTGTATACGGATAGGGATTGTATTTGCAGGCTCCTGGCCAATCTCAGGCCCGATATGATTGCCTCGTACTCTGCCTCGTTGTTAGTGGCTGAGAACTGTAACTGCATCGAGGCCTGTAACTTAGTCCCTTCGGGAGTATGGATTTCAAGCCCGACGCCTGCTCCATTGGCACTTACTGAGCCGTCCACGAATAATTTCCACGTTTCTAACTCAACGGGTTGATCTACCTCCTCGGTCTCTCCTTCTAATAAGAAATCGGCCACGACCTGCCCTTTGATCGAGATCCTGGGAACGTAGGTTATATCATAAATCCCCAGCTCAATGGCCCATTTGGAGATCCTTCCGGAGAGATCGGGCTTCGCCATAAGTACACGAATAGGAGTGGAAATGGGGACAATGATCTGGTGAGCTTCAAAGTAAGGCCTGAGATGTCGTTTGGCATTGATCAGGGATAAAACCAACTTTTCTTGCTTATTGTACCGTGTCTCGGGATCGGCCAATGCCTTGCTGGTATAGAAGATGGGCATTTGGAGGTCCCTGTCCTTTTTGATGAGTACCGCGCTAGTTGATACTGATGATACTGCCAGATACAAGAGTAGTACATCATCGGGTTCGGGTGTCACAAGAATGGGGGGTTTGAGCATGTATTCTTTTAATCGGGATAAGGCTTTAGTCTGCTCGGGTCCCCATACTTCTCCCTTCCTGGCTTTGATAGCCTGGAAGATGGGTCGGCATCGGTCGGTCAGCCTTGCGATGAATCTGCTTAAGGCTACAACCCTTCTAGTCAGGGTTTAGACTTCTTTGTGTGTGGTTGGTTCTTTCATTTCGAGCAGAGCCTTCACTTGTGTCGGACTGGCCTGTATGCCCGATCGGTCGACTATGTATCCCAAGAACTGCCCTGATGACACCCCGAAAGAGCACTTGGTTGTATTGAGCTTCATCCTGTGTTTCCTCAAGGCATCAAATACTTTCCGAAAATGTCCCAAATGGTCAGTTTTATTTCTGCTCTTGACAACTGTATCATCAATGTAAGCTTTGACCACTGTACCCATCATTCCTTTGAATATCTTGTTCACTAGCCTCTGAAATGTAGCTCCTGCGTTCTTTAGTCCAAAAGGCATAACTTTAAAACAATATGTACCTGTCTCGGTAATGAAGGAGGTTTTTTCCTCATCTGTCGGGTCCATTGGGATTTGGTTGTATCCCGAGTAAGCATCTAAGAAAGTCAGTCTATCGTAGCCTGCGGTGGCGTCGACCATTTGGTCTATTTTGGGCAGGGGGAAGCTGTCTTTCGGGCAGGCTTTGTTTAGGTCGGTGAAGTCAACGCAGACTCGCCATTTCCCGTTCTTTTTCTGCACAACCACCACGTTGTCTAACCACTCAGGATACTGAACTTCTCTGATGAACCCGGCTTCTAGCAACTTTGACACTTCGTCTGCTATGATCTGGTTCCTTTGGCCCCCCATTCGCCTATGTTTCTGTCGGACATGTCGTATATTCGGATCAACATGTAATGTATGTCGGGCTGTAGAGGGGTCAATGCCGGGCATATTAGTATGCTCCCATGCGAAGATGTCATAATTATCCTGTAAGAATTTTGTCAGTTCATTCAATTCACAAGTGGTGAGGTTTGTACCTGCGTAGGTAACCTTGTCGGGTTGATTTGGCAATACCGAAATCGGCTACAGAGGTTCTACGACGATCAGGGAACCCAACTCCCCGTCCTGTAACTGCTATTTGGGCTGCGGGTCCAGGTCCTGATCCTCTTCTCGGGACCTCTTCCGATCGGGCTTATCCTTCATTCCTTTGACAGTGATGGCGTAATATTGCTTGGCGGCTACTTGATCTCTTTTGATATCAATTATGTCGTAACCATTTGGCCCAACGCACCTCATCATTTGATGGAGGGTTGAGGGTACGCCTTGCATCCTGTGAATCCATCCTCTTCCCATAAGTAGATTGTAAGAGGGCTTCATGTCCACCACTACAAAGGTCTCTGACAGAGTTCTCTGCGCTGCTGACATGGGCAGACTGATCTCCCCGAGGGGTTCGACTTGCTTTCCGTCGAACCCGACAATTGGATTCCTGGAAGTCACAATGTTCCTCGGGTCGATCTCCAATTTATCGAAAGCCCACTTGGTCATGATATTTACACTGCTTCCTGGATCAACCATGACCCTCCGGACAAGACATCCCGAGACCATCAGGGTGATGACTAATGGGTCATCGTGTGGGACCTGGATGTCTCGGAGGTCATCCTGGGAGTAAAGTATCTGAGACTGCCCCGTTTGGTGGTGAACCTCATTTATCCCGACTATCCTGTTGACATGATGTGCCCTCCTCATTTGTGATCGTCTTGACCCTTCGGTGCTTCGTGAGTCTGGACCTCCATGGATCATATTAATGATTCTGACCGGGTGAGCTGGAGCTTGATTCCGTTGGTTGTTCTGTGCGGGTTGATGGGCTCTTGGGCCATCCCATTGGACGTAGTCCTTTAGCTCCCCTCGGGCTATCATTGTCTCGACTTGGCGCCTCAGGTTCCTGCAATCATTCGTCGTATGGCCGAAATCACTGTGGAGGGCGCAGTGCTTCGATTTATCCCTCTGGTCGAGGGATTTTCTGATTGGGTGGGGGGGGGGGGGGAGTCTGGAAGATCCCTCTGGCTTTGTTTTCTTGGAAAAGCTTCGCAAGGGTCACTTTCAGCGGGGTGATCTTTTTCTCGAACCTGGCGCGTCTCTCGGGTTATGGGGGAAATTGAGATGAAGCTGGGATCGGGGGATTTGAGCGCTTGCGACTATTAGGATGTCGGGATGTATCTGAAACCTTATCCTTCGACCTGATTTCCACATTGATCAACGCCGCTATTTTCTGTCGGGTTGCTTCATCCTCTTCGATCCTCAAGTGGCCCTGAGCCCTAGAATTGAGTTCCCCAATTCCCAAGGGGGGTTGCTTCACAAGTGATTGATGGAACTTGGTCCCCGGGATCAATTCCATCCTGAAGGCTTCCACGGCTGAGTGCTGGTCGCAGTTGTCGATTGAGGATGACTCGACGTTGAATCTGGACAGGAAGCTTTTGAGGGACTCGCCTTTTTCTTGAGTCATGGTAAAGAGACTCGAGATGGTTTTATTTTGCCTCTTGTTCCCGAAATACTGGGCCACGAAGAGGTCGGACAGTTGCTGCCAGCTGCTAATGGATCTCGGTGGCTGCTTCCTGAACCAGAGGAGTGGCGCATCGACGAGACTTGTCGGGAAGACTTTGCATAACAGGGCTTCGTTGTCGGCATACATGGTCATTTTTTTGTGGATCTGGTAAATGTGCTCCTCGGGATCCTTCGTTCCATCATAGGGAATGAATCTAGGCATGACGAACTTCTTGGGGAACGGTTCCCTGGTGATTTCGAGAGTAAACGGTGATTGAACCGAGTCGGCAGAGGCTTGGAGGGCCTGGTCATCGGTAGATCAGGCCTTGAGATCCCTCATGACCTTCTTTTGAAACTCCGCCATCATCTCCTGAAGCTTCTGTGATGTCAGAGGTTCATCGGTGACGGGAACGTCGCCTGTAGTCGGGGCCTTGCCTGGTCGGTGAAAGGTTTCATTGTGTTCCTCCCGTGGTTCGGCTTGCCCTTGGATTTGTGATTGATCCGGAACTACCGGTGGGATAGTCGCCTGATTCATCCTTGCCAATAGCTCCTCGCTTCTTCTCTCCGCCGCCAGGCTTCTTGCTTCGGCGGCCTAACTACGTTTCTCGGCTTTTTCGAGCTGCCGTAAGAGATGTTCGATCGTCAGTGGAACACTCGGTTGTCGGTCGCCGGGGATCAGCGCCTCTGAATGGGATCTCGTCGGACGGGAAGGATGATATTGAAGGTTTGGTGGTTGTATCTGGATCTCGCTCAGCTTTTTGAGGTAGGAAGATGGTCGGCGAAGAATGACCTAATTTCCCACAGACGGCGCCATTGTGTAGATACAAAATTTGCACAACACAAAAAGATCCGCTCTCATTAATCGTCATTGGATTATATACATTTTCCCTATGGGCTTTTGGCCCATTAGGGCAACATTTTCTATTTTGGATTTTTATCCTTACTTTACACGTCAGCTATTTTATCCATATTCTATGACATTATCTTGAGTTACAAGTCTATTCTAGAGTCTTCGAGTTACTTCAAGTATGTTCTTCGGGTCGGGTCACAAGATGGATCTGGCGGTCGAGATCCGGATCATCATCCCGGATCATCATCTCAGGCTTTCTGGAATATATTTGGTCGGGATCCTCTTTTGTATGGGCCGGGAAAACTTTCATGTACAACAGTGGAGCTCATCCTAACATAAACAAACCTTGATAGGATAATCATGGATTCATCCACCCATGATTTTGACTATAGTTTTTTGAAGACATTGATCATTGTAATAAAAAGAACATAAATTTGTTATATCTTGTTTCTTCTTCTTAGTATCATAAAAGGTGATATCCTCATTTGGAAGGCTTTCTAATACTGCCTCTCATGATATTTATTTTCATAATATTGGTGAGTGTAGGACACTTTTTTGACTTAATGATACCTTATCCTCAAATATTAACATATTTTCATAAGTCACGAATTATAATAATGGTTAGCAATATTTTGAACTTCCTGTATCATAAGGACTATGGAGTCAGAATTTCCACCATTTATGGTGTGGATCCTTCAATGTGACTCACTGGTGCAAGCTAGACTTGCCAAACTGCGCGCATGAGAAATTTTTGTATTTTGATAATCACACTTCCCTTATAAATAGATTATATCAATTTATGGAGAGAATATTCATTCGCATATCAATTTATGAAGATATTTATATTCACCGAATTTATTTTATTTTATGAAGATATTTATTTGCATATATATGGAAGTATGATCATTTATGGTCATTTAAGGTAAGATTATAGGATAAAATTTCTCCTCACACCATGGTTCCAGTATTGATTCGGATAGTGTGTAACGAAATCGAATAATATCAATCTAAAATAGAGTATTATATAAATATCGGTATTGAATAATAGTTTTAACACCTTTTAAAAATGATACGAACTGCACTATATATATATATATATATATATATATATATATATATATAGAGGCCTAACCACAAAATAAGAGTATTGTACTATATAACAGTATCACTTCCAAAAACATTAAGACTACCCATGACCCACATACTATTGTTCTTAAAATATTACGTGATTACAATGTCATTATAGCCGAACTCAGCAATCTCCGCAAATTTCAGTACTTTGGGACTGTAACATAATCCTGAAATTCAAATCACATGCACTGGCAGACATATCACAGAACAAATTATTCAAAGAGTAAGTACCGAGCCGCAGTGCGGCTACCACGTTATATATCCGCGTGATATAAATGCACCCTATCTAACTTCTCAACTGTAATCTGTAAAATCTATATCATATGGCCAATCCAATATTTCATCCAAACACTCTCTCTCCTAGCTCCTATATATATATATACATGCACTTCTATCTTTTAATTTCATCACACACACCACCATTGTATCCTTTTTGGAGCCTATCAATACTTCACCACCTTTCTCAATTTATTTGCTTCTCTAGCTCTATATACATATATATATATATATATATATATTTTCTTGTGTTATTTTTGGGGTTATTTTGATTTTTGTTTTGAACAATGGGTGGTGGTGAGCCTGAGGTGAAGAAATGGTTGGTGGTGTACATGTGTGTGGTGATTTGCATGAAATGGGGTTTTAGTGGGGTTCAAGGAGAGCCTCAAGTGCCTTGTTACTTCATATTTGGTGATTCATTGGTTGATAATGGCAATAACAATGCAATCAATTCATTGGCAAAAGCTAATTATATGCCTTATGGGATTGACTTCCCTGATGGACCAACTGGGAGGTTTTCTAATGGAAAGACTACTGTTGATGTCATTTGTGAGCTTCTCTCTCTTTACACTCTCTAAGTACATAAATATGACAATATATATATATATATATATATATTGTTTTAGCCGCAAGTACTCTAGTTGATGTCATTGGTTTTTTGAGAAATGATATTAGCTTTAAAATATATAGAGACCATTATATACAGGGGCAGAGCTACGATTTTTTTTTGGGTGTGGATATGTAATTTGCAATAAATTTATCTATAAAATATATATTTCTGTACGTTATCAAAGAGTTTTTTAAAATTTTGATAGGGACCATATGCAATTTTTAATGAACTTATTTATAAAAAATAGATTTTTGTGGGTTATTAGTAGATTTTTTGAAAATTTTGTGAGGGGCATGGCCCCCTCTAGCCTATACACTGCTCCGCTGATTATATGTGTAGGATTAATTTAACATTTTTTTCGCACTGTCATATTTAATTTTTTCTTTTTTAATTATGAGAATTTTCTACTTTTATTCCAATGTCAATGAGAAGAAAATACATTCTTTATGAATTCAATTTCGTTAAACATAATCTGCTTTAAACACTTTCTCCATCCATAATTTCTGAAAGCATGTCTACATATAACATATTAGTGTCGACAACCTCTCTTTATTGCGAGTTTTTTAACACAATTATTTGAGATTGAAAGAGAGTGTGTATATATATATATATCTAATATGTACATATATAACAGATTGCAGAATATTGGATACACGGTCAAATTTAGAAATAATGTATTGTATCTGTCGGTCATAAGTTGCATGTAAGCTGTATATTCAAAATCTTTCTAGGTAAAATCAGACTGCACCTTCTTTATTTTTCCAATTCAATTCTATATATTTTGGTAGGTCACGTGAACCAAACTCATGAAGTAATTACATGTACCGGTAGAGGTTGAATTTGAGGATTTAGTACCTAATATGGTCCCCTAAAATTTATACTATTGTTGTGAGACCTGTTCGTGTAACATTCTCAAAAGATAATATTTTGCGGTCTAGGTTCTAATTCTTGGGGATTAGACCTTTTAAAATTTATACCATGACTTAATGTTACATGAGTTGTGGGATCGATTCGTATAATACCTTCAAAGGACGATCTTCTTGGGATTTAGGTCCTAGAGGGTTAATATCTTTTAAAATTTGTAAGGAAAAAAATTGCATATGTTCATACTCTACATAGTCATAGACTAAATGTTGTGATAAAACCAAGTACAGTGTCTAGTGTATCTATGTCGTCTGAGGCATGCAAAACATGTCCAAACAATGCTTTAATTAAATATGGTCTCATGACTACTTAATTTCTCATATACACCTTAAGGATAATGATGACACTATATTAACAAACTTAATTAATCAATTTGTTATATACAAACTTAATTAATCATTTTTTCATATACAGCTGATCTTTTGGGGTTTGATGATTATATTCCTCCCTATGCAACCGCAAGAGGTCAAGACATTCTCAGAGGAGTAAATTATGCATCAGCAGCTGCAGGAATTAGAGATGAAACTGGGCAGCAGTTGGTAATAAACTCTCTCCCTCATCAGACAACTTCAATTTTTTTGTTTTTGGATAACCGGGGTGTTCGGAGTTTTTGTTTCGATTAATCCACGAGACTCATGCAAAGCGACTCTTCCACATAAATTGAGTAAAAAAAACTGGACTATGCCTGTGGTACCCATGACCAACAAATTATTTACATGATAGGAAACAAACATGCATGGAACCTAATGATTCCTAAGCACCAAGTCCCAACTCTTTTTCAACTAAACCAATCCAATCGGGATTAACTTCAAATATTTTCGGTCACAACTTTAAACAGTTTATGTAAATAGTGGCTGACATCATGATAAGAACATGACATTGTTGAATCGACTCATGCATAACATTTTTATACCTTGTATGTTACTAATTATACAATATATATTCGTATATGTATATGTATATGTGTGATGGTTATAGGGTGGGAGGATTAGCATGAATGGGCAAGTAAACAACTACAAGAACACAGTATCCCAGGTGGTAGATATACTAGGGGATGAAGATTCAGCTGCAAATTATCTGAGCAAGTGCATATACTCAGTTGGACTAGGAAGCAACGATTACCTTAACAACTATTTCATGCCTGCGTATTACTCCAGCAGTCGCCAATTTACTCCTCAACAATATGCTGATCTTCTTGCTCGACAATATTCTCAACAATTAAGGGTGAGTAGTCTTAATTTCATGATATGTTTTATATATATATTTATTTATTTATATACATATCTTATTCATATTCAACACTTATTCAGTTAAATGATAAAAAAATCGAACATCACTGAAAACATTAAGTGATACTTAAAATGAGACAAAATCATAAGTGATAAGATCACCACTTAATACTGAAGTCTGAAGACTAAATATTTAAAAAAAATATCAAAATATATAATTTTTTTAAATGCCACTTATAATATTCATTATTTAAAATTTAGATCTTAAAATTTTCAGTACTTCATTTTTAGTTTTATCAAACAACACCTTAATAGAGATTAATAGCTGATGAATTTTTATCCCTCAGTAAAACTTATTCAAAGGATTCAACATTTTTATTATTTGTACAAAAAAAGGTTGAGATCATGAAAAAGTGAGAGAAATTTAGGTACGTCTAGATTGACATGCATTTCGAAAACTCCTTTTGATTTTCTGAAGTGAAAAGCTTGATTTGAATGGTGTTACAAAATTTTTATAAGAGTTTTTTGAAGAAGTTAGGGTACCAGTTTCTCAAAATGACTTTCTACTTATATTTTCCTTCTATGTAATAGTAAAAACAAAAGCTCTACCAAATAAGGTCTTAGAAATGTCTTCTTTCGAAAGTCTCACTATTTGATTTCAGAAATTTACAAAATAAAGGCCAATTTTTTTTTTTATAAATTAAGCACTTATGCATATATATATATATAGTTGCATAAAATGTTTAGGTAATTAACTGAAAAATAATGGGCTTCCTCATGCTGTTTGTGACATCAGACTTTATACGACTATGGAGCAAGGAAGGTGGTTGTGATCGGAGTGGGTCAGATAGGGTGCAGCCCAAATGCATTGGCCCAAAACAGCCCAGATGGTTCAACGTGTGTACAAAGAATCAACGACGCAAATCAAATGTTCAACAACAACCTCAAGGCTCTAGTCAATGACTTCAACAACAACCTAGCTGGTGCACAATTTATCTACATTAACGCTTATGGGATTTTCCAGGATCTTATCAACAACCCTTCATCTTTTGGTAAATTATTCTCTACACCCTTCATCTATATATATTTGGGTGAATGGTGTAAAACACCCCTATGATTTTACAAATGTGTAGAAAACTGCCCTCTAGTTGATTTTGGTCAAATAAGCACTACTACTATTCCAAAAGTGTGCTCTTTGACCCCCTATAACACTGTTCCATTCACTTTTTTGGCCAAAATTCAGTCACATGACTTGCGCAAAACAACCCCTATGATTTCAGCAATGTGCAGAAAATTCCCCTCTCAATGACTGGAAAAGGGCTTGGAGGGGGCTATTTGCATTTTTTGTAAAGTGTAGGGATATTTAAAAATCAATAAAAGAGTTTTCTGCACATTTATGAAATTATAGGGTGTGTTGCGCCATTCAGCCATATATATTTATAAAAAAGTGATGCCTAGTAACATGTGCATCTCTATTCAACATGATACCGCTGGGTGAATGGGCATTTGATCATAATTTCTAATTTCTTTGAGGGTGTTGTAATGTGAATGATCATATAATGATTTTTTCATCTCTAATTTACGTAAATGTTATCAGATGTGCCGAAATATATATAATCGTATATAAATGTATATAAATCATTTATGTATAGAGATTCATGTTTGATTTGTTAATTACAGGATTGAAGGTAACAAATGCGGGGTGTTGCGGTGTGGGAAAAAATAATGGTCAAATAACATGTCTTCCTCTGCAAACTCCATGCCAAAACCGGAATGAGTATTTGTTTTGGGATGCATTTCATCCAGCAGAAACTGCAAATTTGGTGGTTGGGAGGAGATCATATAACCCCGTGGCTTCAACTGATGCTTACCCATTCGGTATTAATCGCTTAGCTCAGCTCTGAAGAAAGAGATGATATCTAGCTACTCCTCAAAATTTCTTATTACATATATATATTTGTGTATCACTTGTTTGTATTAATTGCTATTATGTTATTGTGTTTCTACTTCAATGAAAATTATCAAACTATTTTGTGACGGAGTAGAAATTTATTTTAGTTGAATGTCTTCACAATGAGAAGAATAAAATTTAAACCGAGGGTTGAGTTTTTCAATCCAAACCCAACCACTATTGTAAAATTGGTAGCCCAAGCCAAAGTGTATTGATATAAATTGGTTGATTTCAACTATATGAAAAGTTATTTCTAGTACCAACATTTGAAAGTTAAATTCATATGTAGCACTAAATTAGTAAAAGAGAGACGGTTCTTATTCTTTTACCTAGCATTGATCGGGTTTGATTACACCTGAAGTTCATCCCAGGGGTATTTGTTACAATCTACAAACTTGAAAGGTAAAACTGTAATTATTCGAAGAATATGAGGTGAAAGTAATAAATCATATCTTGAGGGGTGTAAAATGTAAATATAATTTATCCTATAAAATATATATGATGACGTGAGCATAACAAAATTCTTGCCCAAGTCAATGAATCGGAAATTAAAAAAATTTCATCCACACAACTATTGAAGTATACCATATACAGTCCAACAAAGACTTCATGGGAACATTATATATATATATATATATATATGTATATATCGTTTACATACATGCTAAGATGCTAACAGAATTTTCTCCTATTCTAGTCTTCGAGATATGAGATTTCCTCAAATTCTGAAGGACCATATAGTAGTGGCACGAGCAGAATCATCGTCATCCAGCACTCACTCTTGGCACATGTTTCAGATCTCTTCATTTTACGTTTTCATCTAATAAATTTCACATTTCGATGTCATTTTTATGCATCTAGACAACTATGTGCTAGACATTATACACATATATATAGATAGATATATATAACCCTTGAATTCAAATTAATATCCGGCTATTATGTGAATATGATTCAATTTTTTTTCCCCCGTAATTAGGATTTTCGGAACTTTTGTCTTGACTAATCTACAGGCAGGCACGGATCCAGCTTGGGCCCAGTGGAGGCCATCGCCCCGCTGATTTTTTTTCATTTTACTTTTATTATCTTTAAATTTAATATTTATGCAATTATGCCCTTACTAAACTTTTGAAAAATAACTTGCCCCCACTGAAATTTTAGTATTAGAGTTATGCCTCTATTTACCTAAACTTCTAGGCCCGTTACTATCTACAAGACCTACGATTCTTCTAATGGATAAAAATTGAATAAAGTTTGAACTATATCTGCTATGTAATCCCAATGAATTATTTGCCGTTACTAGAAAAAGAACATTGGAGTAATAGTTTTTGAGGCACTACCTGCCAAGTGGTTTCCAACTGGATACTTATTCGAATTAGAGTATACATATTTTTCTATCTTCTATTGTTTTGAGTTATTAGTTAAAATATCTATGCAAATCTAAGTAACATGGAACCCCCAATCATAACGGGCCGAGTGACATCCATATGCAAAGTTGAATATCTATATATACCCTACCTTTATAACACGGCATTACTGAATTGAATTTATTCTCGCTCCCACACGAAATGTTTGTTATGGTTGCAATTGTGTGTATATAAGCCAACATGCGCTTCATGGTCCTTTTTAATTGGTCCATGGAAGATCACTAAAATTCCCTAGACTACTCTACCCCTTCTATGGCCTTTACCAGTCTAGGGGTAGCTTTTGTCTTAACACAGTTGAATTTTTTTTCATAGGGTACCATAGCTCTAGCAACTTATTAAAACAAAAAAATAATACAATTCATTAATAATAAGTACATGATAAAATACACCAACTTTTCCCAACTTTGTTATTGGTGAATTTATTATACAGGGTATCCCTGGTAAAAGTAACGAACCTTGTGTTCAAGATGAAATGCCCCTTTTACCCTTAATATTTTTATTATATTAAAATATTTTATCTGTCTCATATCAGTTATCTATTTTCTCAATTTTAATTGTCCCAAAATACTTGGTCAATTTCAAATCTAAATATATTATAATCATATACTTTTTCAAATTATTCATCTTCATTAACTTAAAAAATTAATGAATCCCATTAAAAACTATAACTATATTTTATTATTAAATAATAAAATTGGAAACACAAAATAATCAAAAAAATATTGAAAAGTCAAACTTAGATAACTGAGCAAATTTTTTTTTTTTCTTATGTGAAATATTTTTGGACATGAGAATTTATTTTACCAAAGTTGAACTAAAATTAAATTTCAGCCACCACCAACCACATAGCTGCCTAATAATTAATGGCGTTGATCCCCCTCTTCGAAGCCTTCGAGAAGTCCAGCCATTGTCGACCATCTCACCATCAAGAAGCTCGTCCTCTCCTCCGAGTGCTGCCTCCACGCACGTAAATATTGAAAGATTCGAAACCACCCTTAACTACCTTGACCAAAAGGTACTTTTGTTAATATTTTATGCCATTTTTTGTTATATATATATATATATATATATATATATATATCAAAGATATTCATGGCCTCGTACAAAAATTGATTAGCAATATGACTCCAAAATAACATAAGGGGTCATTAAAATCACGTGTCAATTAAGTAAACACTTTAATTAATGATAAATGGTACGTAATTGAATCAGAAGAAGGTACACTATAATTTACGCTAAATAAAAAATTAATAAATAGTTTTCAACTCGTGGGGAGGTTTTACTATAAAAATGTTTTTAGGAATGATAATGATCCTTGCCTTCAATGTTAGGAATTGAAAATAGTTAGATGTAATAGGATTTTGGAACTAATCATGCTTACAGTAAATGTTATGAAAATTTGTGAGAAAGAAGAAGAAGGAAGAAGAAGAAAATTGGAGAGAAAGTATTTTATGTATTCTTATTGTATATTCAATTTTGATACAAGGCTAGCATATATACAAGATTATCCATAATAAACTAGGAAAGAAAATAATCACAGCTAATTCATCCTACAATCAGGAAGCTATACATGTAAACAAAATCAATGCAATAAATCAAATAATCAGCAAGGAATAATGCTGAATATTTGTTTCCTATTTTAACACTCCCCCTGATGTTGGAGAGTGGATATCAAGAACTCCCAACTTACCAAAAAATGTATGAAAAACGACATGTCCAAATGGCTTAGTGAATAAATCAGCAAGTTGTTTCGCGCTTTCTATAAAAATAGTTCTGAGTTCTCCTTTCTGTATTCACTCACGAACTGTATGACAATCTATCTCAATATGTTTTGTTCTCTCATGAAAAACAGGATTGGCCGAGATGTAGATTGCTGCCTGATTATCGCAGAAAAGTCGAGCTGGTTCTGGATGAGATACCTGAAAATCTCGCAATAAATACCGTAGCCAAGTTAATTCGCATGTGATCAATGCCATGGACCTATACTCAGACTCGGTTGAAGATCGAGATACTGTGACTTGCTTCTTATTTTTCCATGAAATAAGTGAGTTCCCAAGAAATACGCAATAACCTGTGACAGACCGCCGTGTATCTAAACAATCTCCCCAATCTGCATCACAAAAACCTGTCAATTGTAACTTGCCATGTGAAGAAAATAGGAGACCCTGACCCGGAGCATTTTTCAAGTAGCGTAACACACGATGAACAGCTTCAAGATGTGATTTCCAGGGTTGTTGCATGAATTGGCTAAGCGTATTGACTGAGTACGTGATATCCGGTCTTGTGATGGTAAGATAAATTAATTTTCCAATCAACTTTCGATAGTATGTCGGATTATTAAGTAACTCCCCCTCATTCGAAGTAAGTTTTAGGTTCTGTTCCATGGGAATTTTGCAGGCTTAGCACCTAATAAACCAGCTTCCTCAAGTATGTCAAGTGTATACTTTCGTTGACTGATGGAAATTCCTTCCTTAGATCGAGCTACTTCAATCCCAAGAAAATATTTCAAGAACCCAAGATCCTTAATCCGAAAACAGCTGCCCAAAAAATCCTTCACGTTCTGAATTGCCTTCTCATTATTACCTGTGATGATCATGTCGTCAACATAGAGAAGTATAGCAGTAAAATAACCATCACTGACCTTGGTAAATAGGGAATAATCTGCCCGAGACTGTTGGAAACCAAACTTCTGAATTGCAGAAAGAAACTTGTGAAACCAACTGCGTGAAGCTTGTTTCAGTCCGTATAGAGATTTATGGAGTCGACAAACCAAGTGTTGCTCCCCCTGTCGACGAAAGCCAGGTGGATGACTCATATATACTTCTTCTGTTAAATCTCCATGAAGAAATGCATTTTGAACGTCCATTTGATGAAGAGACCAATTACGAATAGAAGCAATGGCTAACAGACATCGAAAAGTTGTAAGTTTAGCAACCGGAGCAAATGTTTCAGTGTAATCAATCCCTTCGTGTTGTGTAAATCCCTTGGCCACAAGACGGGCTTTATATATTTCAACGGAGCCATTAGAATTATATTTGATCTTGTACACCCATTTACAGCCAATGGGATGATGTCCAGGAGGCAACGAGACCAAGCTCCATGTGCGATTTGTTTCAAGGGCAGAAATCTCATCATTCATGACAATAACCCATTTAGGATCTTGACAGGCCTGCTCATATGTTTCTGGTTCAACCAAGTGAGACACAGTGTGGATAAATGTTTTATGAGCAATAGAAAGACTGGAGTATGAAACATACCTTGATATTGGGTGGCGAGTGCTAGACATGACAAAAGAAGATGAGCCTGAAGCAAGAAGACTGGAATGGTTTACCTCATAATCCCGAAAATGGGAAGGAAGTCGGGTAATGCGAGAGGATCGTCTGGGGTGATTATGGTTTATGTTGCAGAATCATTGACAAAAGAGGTGGTGCCATGGGGTGGTAAAGTGGGTACCGTGGCGGTTAAGTCTGTGTGGAAGTTGTCAGTGGCAGGTTGGGCAGCGCCATGGTGTGAGGTGTTAGGTGCAGCGATATCAGGGATGTTGGGTGTTTCAATGTGGGTTTCTAAGGGTAAAGGTAAGGTTGGAATGTCATTTTGATCGTTTAGATCATTGTGGAGTATGGTAGTGTATGAAAAAATGGTTTCATGGAATACAACATCACGAGAGATAAATAATTTTTGAGAGTTCAGATCATAAACACGATACCCTTTTTGTCCATGAGGATAGCCAAGAAAAATACATTTACGAGCTCGAGCATCGAATTTATGGTGGGGAGTAAGGTTAGTAGCATAACATAGGCAACCAAAAGTGTGAAGATGAGAATATATGGGTGATTTGTTGTGAAGGTGATGATAAGGTGTTTGACAGGATAAAACGGGTGTTGGTAAACGGTTTATCAAGTAGCAGGCTGTTTGTACACTCTCCCCCCAAAAGTGTAAGGGTAAGTTGGATTGAAATCGAAGTGAGCGACCCACATTTAAAAGATGCCTATGTTTACGTTCTACGACTCCATTTTGTTGGGGTGTAGATGTGCAAGAGTGTTGAAAGAATGTACCATTTTCTTGAAAAAAGGTTGCAATGATAAAAATTCTTTTCCATTATCGGATCGTAAAGCCTTAATCCTACAGTTAAATTGAGTTTTAGCCCATGAAAAAAATGATTTAAGCAATGTTTGCGTTTCAGATTTAAAACACATAAGATGAATCCAAGTGTAACGAGAATAATCATCAACAATTGTCAAAAAATAATGAGCTCCCAAAGTAGAATTAACTTTATGAGGTCCCCAAATATCACAATGAATTAAATCAAAAGGTGCAGTAGTAGATATGGAACTAGTAGGAAAAGGTAAACGAGTCTGTTTGGCTAAAGGACAAATATCACAAAAAAATTTAGAATCAAAATAAATTTCTGGGTTGCTCTTGGAAAGTGCCTGAAGTGGTGCGGTAGATGGGTGTCCCAACCGTTGATGCCAAAGATTTGGTCTACAGTTGATGTGATGGGTGAGATGTGGATGATGGCTTGATTCAAAATAGTATAAACCATTAAGCTGTTTGCCCAGGCCAATCGTCTTCTTCGTAGCCATGTCCTGCACCACGCAAAAATCAGGATAAAAAGTCACACTACAACCCAATGCTTGAGTAAGCTTGCCAACTGATAATAAATTAACTCTAAATTTTGGGACATAAAGTATATCATTTAGAGTAATACTATCAGACAACTTGGTTGACCCAACAGATTCAATCTTTGCTTGACCACCATTCGGTAACTGAACAAAATCATATTTAAGAGCTGTCTTATTGAATGTTGGCAAGGTGTTGGAAATATGATCTGTAGCCCCACTATCTATAATCCATTCAGCAATCGACGATGATTCAATTTTACAGCAAAAAGGTGAATGAGTACCTGTAGTGTTCGCAAAAGGTGGTGTATTACCAGTTTCTTTCCGAAGTAAAGCCATGAGTTGGTTGTACTCTTCGGGAGTTAGAGTAGTGTTGATGGGTCTTTGTGCCTCGGAGTTCTCATATGTTGTTAAATTGTTGGCAGTGGGTCTTCTTCCTTTAGGCTTCACATCTTTGCCATGAAGTTTATGCCCTGGCGGAAAACTGTGAATATAATAACAGCAATCAACCATGTGGTAGTCTTTTCCATAAAAAGAACAATTCTTTTTTTTACCATTAGTGATCGTCTGCTCCTTCTCTAGCGATCGACCGGTCTCTGATGGAATAGAAGAACTTAAATACAAGCCTTGCTGATTTTTAGAGGTTTGCATCGCAGCATAACATGTAGTCTCACGTCGTGCAACAACTTCAGTTTGCCTTTCTTGTTGAAGCACTAAGGCATGGGCCTTGCGTGTATCTGGGAGAGGGCTCATCATGAGAATTGAACCCCGCATGGTAGCATACGAATCATTGAGTCCCATCAAGAACTGCATGACCCTTTCTTTCTTGTCACGTTCAACAAGACTTTTTAGACCTCCACAATTATAAGAAATTGGATCATGATAAGAAGCCAACTCATCCCAAAGTGACTTCATCTTTGTGTAGTAGGCGGAAATAGATTGTTGTCCCTGTCGTTGCTCTGCAATCTCTTATCGGATTTGATAGATTCGGGAATCATTCCCTTGTGAAAACCTATCTTTCAGATCGTTCCACACCTCGCTCGCAGTTTCTACATAGATAACACTTCCTGCAATATTAGATTGAACCGAATTCAAGATCCAAGATAATACCATGTGATTACATCATTGCCACACCGGAAATTTGGAGTCGGTTTGTGGCGGTGCTTGTATCGTCCCGTCGATGAATCCGATTTTATTTTTGGCACTTAGAGCTATTCGCATGGCGCGACTCCATTGCCCATAGTTGTCTCCTTCAAGTGTTTTGGAAACCAAAATGAGACCCGGATGATCCGAGTGGTGTATGGTGAAGGAATCCATGTTGTCTACAATTTTCTCTGTCATCTTCTCAGTAGAAATGGTTTCGTCTTTTTCTTTCTCTGGTGCAGCGGAAGACATGTATAGAACTTAATGCTTTGATACCATGAAAATTTGTGAGAAAGAAGAAGAAGGAAGAAGAAGAAAATTGGAGATAAAGTATTTTATGTATTCTTATTGTATATTCAATTTTGATACAAGGCTAGCATATATACAAGATTATCCCTAATGAACTAGGAAAGAAAATAATCACAGCTAATTCATCCTACAATCAGGAAGCTATACATGTAAACAAAATCAATGCAATAAATCAAATAATCAGTAAAGAATAATGCTGAATATTTGTTTCCTATTTTAACATGTTAAAAGGTTAAATTTCAAAATTTAAGAATACCTCTATCCGTAGCCATTACCCTCTCTGCAATTGTACTGTCTGCAACAACGATCGTAATCCAAAAATCCAGAAGTCTGCACACGTAAAATCACCTTTGGGAAACTTGATTTCTCTCTCTTGCCTTAATACATTCACTCTGTAATGCGTTGTATACTGTAGGTGTTTCTTTTATGTGAGTATTCTATAATTGTGCATAATAGATGGATGTTATACACTGTAAAATGGCAGAGAGAGAATAAGACTCCATTTAGTAACTATCATACCCACTATTCATCAACGTGAGTGTATTAAGGAATGGTTCCCTATAATTGTTGGTAACCACTAAAACGTGACCAATATATACACAACATGTATACATATTACATTTACCACTACATTATTTAAATATAATCCTAAAAATTAACGTGGGACAAAAATTATGTCTTACATTCTCCCACTTGGACCATATCAATTTTTAGTGGTAAATAAAATAGTCATATGCGTACAATAAATCACATTGAGAATTCTTAATTTGATCACCATAAATATCATGACAAATAGAGTACTAATGGCGGTTGTGTGTCACTTATAATGGACACAATCCCTTCCATGTACCACAATATTAATACACTTCTTAACATGACCTATAATTGAGAATTTACAATAAATGTCCAATAACGTCTTTTTCAAGACTATTCCTGTTATCATTCAACCATAATATGCATATACAAATAAATAGGAAATATCAGAAACACGTTTATTGATATCAAAATGTCAAACATCTGAACACATAAGCATCCATAAAAGACATTAATCAATGACTGCATTCTAGACCCATCTTTTTAACATGTTCATTAAATGTCTTGGGTGGTAATCCTTTCGTGAGCGGGCCTGCTACCATAAGTTGTGTGCTAATGTGTTCAATAGACACTTTCTGTTTCTGAACTTCTTCTTTAATGGTAATGTATTTCAATTCCATGTGCTTAACACCTTTAGAATACCTATCATTTTTAGAAAAGAAGACGACAACAACATTATCATAGTAAATTTTCAGCAGCCTGGAAATAGACTCCATAACTCCAAGTCCTGAAATAAAGTTTTGCAACCATAAACCTTGAACAATAGCCTCAAAGCACGCTACAAACTCATCCTCCATAGTCAACGAAGCAGTGATAGATTGCTTCGCACTCTTCCATGATATTGCTCCTCCAGCCAAAATGAACAAATAACCAAAAGTGGATTTTCTACTATCCACACATCTAACAAAATATGAGTCTGAGTAACCAATAACCTCTAAATGACCAGTCCTCCTAAATGTGAGCATGTGATCCTTCGTCCCTTGCAAGTATCTCAAAACCTTATTTGCAGCCTTTCAGTGATCTAACCCTGGATTGTTTTGGTATCTTCCTAACATTCCCACTGCAAAACTAATGTCTGGTCTAGTACAAACCTATGCATACATCAAACTTCATACAATAGACGCGTAAGGAATATTCATCATTTCATTACGTTCCAAATCATTCTTAGGGCATTGGTTTAAGATAAACTTATCCCCTTTCTGTATTGGAACAACATTAGCTGAACAACCCTTCATACCAAATCTTTCTAGAACTCTTTCAATATATGCTTTATGAGACAACCCTAACAATCCACGTGATCTATCCCGGAATATTTCTATTCCTATCACGTAGGATGTTTCTCCTATATCTTTCATCTCGAAGTTACTAAAAAGATAATTCTTGGTTTCAGATAATAAAGCAAGATCACTACTAACAAGTAGTATATCGTCAACATATAGAATAAAAAATATAAACTTACTCCCACTGACCTTCAGGTATATACACCAATTAACAGTGTTTTCCTTAAACCCAAAAGAGGTAATAGTATCATTAAACTTAAGATACCATTGTCGGGAAGTTTGTTTAAGTCCATATATTGACTTCTTAAGCTTACAGACCATGTGTTCCTTTCCCTTAAGTGCGAAACCTTCAGGTTGGTCCATATAGACTTTTTCTTCTAAACTCCCATTTAGAAAGGTTGTTTTCACATCCATTTGATGTAACTCTAAACCATAATGAGCTATTAATGCCATTATGATTCTCAAAGAATCCTTCTTAGACACCGGAGAGAAGGTTTCTTTATAATCAATGTCTTCTTTCTGAATAAAACCTTTGGCAACTAGTCTAGCTTTATATCGTTCAATATTGCCATTAGAGTCGCGCTTGGTCTTGAAGACCCATTTACACCCGACTTGTTTTTAACCTTCTGGCAATTCAACGAGTTCCTAGACCTTATTCTGTTCCATTGATTTTAACTCAACATTCATATCATTGATCCATTTAGTAGAACTAATGGCTTGTGAATAAGTAACCGGATCCTTACATATCCCTATATCATAATCATATTCTTGTAGATATATAACATAATCATTCAAAATAGCAGACCTCCTTTCTCTTTGAGATCACCGTAATGTTATTCCTTGTGGTTCTTCTACAGCTTGTTCATTAGTGACAACTTCATTATTGAGTTTATCATTAGGTTGTCGATCATTCAGTTGTTCCTCGTTGTTATACGGTACAACAACTTGAGGAACAATTTTAGAAGTTTTGGGTAAAGGGATTTGTACCATAACTTCTTGAATGATCACATCCCTATTTTCATCACTCCCACTAATGTCACCAATTTCAATAAATCTGGCATTTCCGATTTTAATAATTCTCATACTATGATTAGGACAGTAAAATCTATACCCTTTGAATTTTTCTGGGTAACCAATAAAGTACCCACTAACTGTCCTCAAAATTTCTTTTCATGTGGATTATAAGCTTTAACTTTCACTGGGAAACGCCAAACATGCAAATGCTTTAAACTGGGTTTCCTTCCTGTCCACAGTTCAAAGGGAGTCTCTGGAACTGCTTTACTAGGAACCCTGTTTAATATATATATTGCGGTCCTTAGAGCGTACATCCACAACGATATGGGTAATGAGGAATTACTTAACATACATCTAACCATTTCCATAAAAGTACGATTACGCCTTTCAGCTACACCATTCTGCTGTGGCGTACCTGACATAATGTATTGAGCACGAATGCCATATCTTTTAAGGAGTTTTGCAAATGGACCAGGATGTTATCCCATTTCATCATACTTTCCAAAATATTCACCACCTCTATTAAACCTTACAATTTTCACTTTTCTATCTAGTTGTCTTTCAACTTTAGTTTTGTAAATCTCAAATACATCAACAACTTGAGATTCTTCATGTAATAGATAGATAAAACCATAAAGTGAAAAATCATCTATAAAGGTGATAAAATATTTTTCTTTACCGAAAGATGGAACGTCAAAAGGCCTACAAATGTCTGTATGAATTATTTCAAGAAGCTTTGTACTTCTTGTGGCTCTTTTCTTTATGTGTTTAGTTTGTTTACCTTTAATGCAATCAACACACACATTAAAATCAGTAAAGTCTAGATTCGGAAGAATGTCATCCTTTACTAATCTATTTAATCTTTCATTAGATATATGACCTAATCTTTTATGCCACAACAAAGATGAACTTTCATTCACTAAGCTACGCTTAGTTCTAATATTATGATGGAAGGTTAATAGGGTTTCAGCAAAAGAACTATCAAGATTTAATTTGTACAACCTATCAACAAGTGTACCAGAACTAACAGAATGAGAATTTTTAAATAAATTAAAACATTCATTCCCAAATTTAAAAGAGTAGCCATCGTGATCGAGTTTAGACATAGAAATCAAATTGCGAGAAATCGAAGGAACATAAACTGTTTGAAACAAATCTAAATGAAAATCACTATCTAAAACTAAATGAAAAGTCTTGATAGCTTCAACTGGTACCCTTTCCCTATTCCCCGTGAAGATAAAATCATTTCTTGGATTTGTAGTTTGGGTCGTAAGAAATCTCTGTATCGTATTGGAAATATGAACATTAGATCTAGAATCAATCCACCAAGTATTAGAAAGAACTTCAACTAAATTTGATTCGAAGCATACTAAAGCCAAATGCTTACCTTTCTTTTCGAACCACCATTTACGCTTCATGCAGTCTTTCTGAAAGTGTCCTGGTTAATTTCTTACAGGAATGACACTTATCATTCTTAATTTCCTTCTTTTAACTAGATTGACAAAATCATTCATTTTGGGTATCGCACGCTTAATGCCCTTTTGAGGCATTTTCCCAAATTTCTTTCCAGCTTCTTGACTCATCAGGTGAACAACATGATCACCTTGCTGCTTAAGCCTTGCCTAGTCTTAAACCAATATACTGACTAATTCATTCACATTCCACTTGTCCTTAATAATGTTATAGTGAATTTGAAATGGTCCATATTGAGCAGACAAAAAGTTTAGGATAAATTGGACGAGAAAAGTCTCATCCACAGTCATTCCTAAATTCTTTAGTTTTGTAGCAAGGTTGGTCATCTCAAGAACATGATCATGCATGGTACGAGTACCATCAAAACGCATAGTAGTGAGATCATCCATTAATTTGCCGTAAGAGACTTATCAACGGAGCGGAAATGGTCTCTTATGTTATTCAGATATTCCATGGCATTTTCAGTTTATGGAAGAGCAGTTTTGATATTGTTTACAACAGTCATTCTCATGAACATAATGCTCAACCTGTTAGATCTCTCCCAAGCTTTATGGAGACTATTTTATTCCTCACTGCTTGCAACAGTAATAGCAACGGATTTCTCAAGGTTAAGTGCTAAATTAAGATCTAGCACCCCCAAATGGAACTGAACTTGCTCACACCATTCTGAGAAGTTAGTTCCAGTAAGAATTGGAACAGATGAAGCATGCGAGTTAAGTGAGACATGAAAAGATACTGCAATAAAGTAACATAATAAGAAAAATGCTCACAACATAAACGTTTTGAGTTAGCAATACATAACTTAATCAAATAATATAAATACAACGTATAACTATGACACTCCTTTGGGCAGTTGTCATAAAATACAATTAATGATGCTTAAAGTGTATTTATATTTATCCTTTATTGGGTATTATATTATTTAATTAAACTAAGCAAACTATCTTTGGATATCTTATACTTAGCCAATTAAAAATACAAACAACCCCTTAATGTTATTTTAATTACTTCAAATTAAATCTCTTTGGAGATTTATTTTTCATAATTAAATTAACTCAATAACAATGAATTTTACAAAAATATAAGCATCAATAATTCACGAGTTATTGCTATTAGTGTCTTACTAATTTAATATTTATTCATTTCGGTTAGGCCACTTTGGTGACTAACTAACCCCATCATATAAATATTAAATTCAAGTAGTGACTAATTAAACACCCATTTAACATAATACATACATACACAAATTTTTTTTTCTCCACAACCATAAATATTTAGGAATTAAAACAATAATAAATATATTTATAAAAAGTTTTATAACAATAAATAAATAAAATAATATTTTATTTTAAGTTTATAAAAATGATCTTTATGCATAAATATATAATTTAATTCCTAAATTGGAGTTCAGTAATTGAATCATAAATAATTGATTCTACCATTATGTATGTATGTAGGGGAGTCAAAAATATTTATTTTGCCAACTTGAAAGATTTGACTAAAGTTTTACAATTTCCCAAAATCAAACCATAACATTATTTTTCATTCATGTATATATATAAAACTATATATGCTATTAAATAGCAAAATAAATAATTATTACATAAATAAAAATGATTTATAATAGCAAACTTTACGGTTGCCTACACTCCTTATATCAGTAAATGACCAAAGGTGAGTACACACTCATAAATTTTAAGGAGCGTAGAATTTAAAACCAATTAAAACTTTCATTATAATGCGGAAGTATGGAATTCTTGGTCGTTGACAATTCCTTATATCTAGAGACATTTAAAGAATTCTAAAATCAAGGCAAGGATATCATACTGCTATATAGTTCTGTCATCCAAAAGGAATATGCAGACTAACCATTCTAGAATAACATGCATCTATATATATATACACATAGATATTTAGACTACAATATAAGTTTTCTTTTAAAAACTTCTCAACAATTACAGAAGCAAAACTCCCTCATTTATATATACATACATATTGAATAAACTCTAAAATTGAAACTCCCATTCAGATAACGCGGAAATCATGAGAGTTTAAGCCTTGTTTGGAAAGGGGTTTGTCTGGTCTTGTCTTGTCTGATTTTGTTTGACTTGGTTTTATCTGGTCTAGTCTGGTCTTGTCTTGAATCTAAAACTCTGTTTGGTAAGCGGTCTGGTTTTCTGGTCTGGTCTGAGAAAACAAAAACTTTATATATATTATTTTATGTATATAACTTTATATATTATTAAATATATATAATATATATTATATATATTTAATAAAATTATTTTATATAAATTATTATAAATAATAATATATATTATTCTATATATTATTAATATATATTATTTTTTAATTTTATATATCTTTATATATATATTAATTTTGAATTTATATATTATTATATATATATTTAATATCTATATAATAATATTATTTTATATATATTATTATAAAATAATAATATATATTATTCGATATATTATTTATGTATATATATTATTTTTTAATTTTATATATATATTTACATATATATTATTTTTGAATTTATATATCTTTAATAATATTATTTTTTATATATATTTAATATATATTGTTGGCTTTGAAATTTACTCTCGGCAAACAATTCCAAAATTGATGATAACAAGCCATTGAAGAGTGTTTGATACTAATGAATTATCGAGTTTATATTTTCAGCAAAAGACAGGTGAACGACTCAGAAATTAAACTCGGAAAGGAAATGACTCGAAAAGCAAGCTCGGAAAGAAAGCTTGATTTAAAGCGAAAAACTGTGAAAGAAATTGAAGCGCAAAATGGAAAATCATTTAATTCAATGGCAAAGGCGAAAGTCGAAGACTCAAGACTTGGGTAGATAGGTCGGGGAGCGATCATTGTAACAAGGTAATTTTATGCGTTGATATTATCGTATAAGCTCAAGTATAAAATTAACCGAACTTAAATGGAATGAAAAATGCTTTACCGAACTTAAACGGAAAGAAAAATATTTTTATTAAATGTTTTTCTAAGTTGTAGTCGACTAGAATCACCATGTGTATTTCAATATAGTCGACTAAAACAATCAGTAGCTTTAGGCTTTTCATCCACATCAAAGTAGTCGACTGAAATAGGCTTAAGTCGACTAGACTACATTTTGTAGTCGACTAGAACTTAATCTAGTCGACTAGATGGTCCAATGTAGTCGACTACAACTTCAATGTAGTCGACTAGTTTGTTCCTTAAAATCTGCAGATTCGGCACAAACATTTTCCATGTTTTAAGCAGATGTTTATGGACTTCAAACGGCTGTGTTTTCTCAAATACAATAATCATTCTTCTAAACCCTAATGCAATGCTATATATAGAATGAGATGTGTATATTGAAGAGGTAGAGATTGAAACAAAAAGAGAAAGAAAGCTATCAAAAAATTATGCAGAAATTTCCTCTACAAAAACCATTGAAACTAAGCTTTGAAAATCTGATTTTCTCCAAGTTTCTTTGAAAATCAAAACCTCTAGTATCTCTTCTTATTCTCCAAATATCATTCATTGATCATATCCTTTGAGAATACATTTCTAGAGCTATTGTAAAATCACCAAAAAAACACTTGAGCTTATATTGATTTATCTTCCATAAAAACCTTTGGGTTTTAAGTGTTTTTGTTCTTGAGTGATTTTATTGATTACATACGAATTTGTAATCTCGGACAAGTGAAGTCCACCGATTGTTCAAGAGAGGGTTGTTCTCTTGATTGAAAGACAAGCTCGAGAGGCTTGTGTTGTAAAGGTTTGCCATTCCACCTGTGAAGGAAGGGCCATAGTGAAAGGATCGGGAAAAGTCTCAAGAAGGGGTTCTTGAGCCGAGGAGTAGGAGTTACCGAACCTCGAAAAAATCACGGTGTCAATCTCTCTATCTCTTTCTCTTTACTTGATTAACTTGCATGCTATAATCACTTTAATATCTTGTATGCTACAATTTGTCTTGAGATTAATTGTTAGAGAATTGAAATTGAATCATTCACTTGTTTATTGAGAAATTGTGTTTTGGTTATAGCGTGTTCCAATTTTGAAAAGAGTTAGAAATATTTTTGAACACCCTATTCACCCCCCCTCTAGGGTTAATTAGTGACTAACATATATATTTCATTATATTATTTTATATATAATAATAATATATATTATTCTATATATTATTAATATATATTATTTTTGAATTTATATATCTTTAATAATATTATTTTATATATATATATTTAATATATATATTCAATTATATTATTTTATATATATTATTATAAAATAATATATATTATTAATATATATTATTTTTGAATTTTATATATTAGTTTTGAATTTATATATTATTTTTATATATATTTAATATATATAAATTTAACAATATTATTCTATATATATTATTATAAAATAAAAAATATATATTATTCTATATATATTAATATATATTATTTTATAATTTATATATTATTTATATATATATATTTAATAATATTATTTTTTATATATTATTATAAAATAAAAATATATATTATTCTATATATATTAATATATATTATTTTTTAATTTTATATATTATTATATATATATATATATTATTTTTATATATATTTAATAATATTATTTTATTTATATTATTATAAAATAAAAATATATATTATTCTATATATCATAATATATTTTATTTTTTAATATTATATATTATTTTATATATATTATTTTTGAATTTATATATATATTTAATAATATTATTATAAAATAAAATATATATATTATTCTCTATATATTAATATATATTATTTTTTAATTTTATATATTATTTTTGAATTTATATATTATTTTTATATATATTTCATATATATATATTTAATAATGTTATTTCATATATATTATTTTTTAATTTTAGTACATGAATTATATATATATATATATATATATATATATATATATATAGGAGAGAGAGAGAAAGAAAAAAGTCAAAAATTGTGGGCTAAGACCAAGAAAGACCAACTTTTTTTTGTATATATATATATATATATATATATATATATATATATAGGAGAGAGAGAGAAAGAAAAAAGTCAAAAATTGTGGGCTAAGACCAAGAAAGACCAACTTTTTTTTGGTTTTGGTTTTACTTCATTTTGAACCAAATCGAAGACCAAAGTTTTAAGTGGTTTTGGTTTTGACTTTAAAAACAAAGCCCACCAAACAAGTTTTGTGTCTGAAAATAAAAACAAACCAAGGCAAAACCAGCAAAAATTGGTTACCAAACAGGGCCTTAGTTTTAATGATAATATATATATATACACAGTACAATCATATACACAACACAATTATTTAATTGAATACATAAATCATGATATTCAATTCGTTCCCTGTAACAAAACATTAACGGAGAACAACAACATGTAATATAATGAAGGATTTATGCTATAATCAATTATGCCTAGGATTTTGGAACTAATCATGCTCATAGTAAACGTTAAAAGGTTAAATTCCAAGATTTAGGAATACCTTTATCTGTAGTCATTACGCTCTTTGCAATTGTGTTATCTGCAACAATGATCGTAATTCAGAAATCCAGAAGTCTGCACACGTAAAATCACCTTTGGGAAACTTGATTTATAATTGTGCATAATAGATGGATGTTATCCACTGTAAAATGGTAGGGAGGACAAGACTCCCTTTAGTAACTATCATACCCACTATCCATCAACGTGAGTATATTAAGGAGTGGTTCCCTGTAACTGTTGGTAACCACCACAACATAGTAACCAACACAACGTGATCAATATATACACAATATGTATACATATTATATTTACCACTACATTATTTAAATATAATCCTAAAAATTAATGTGGGACAAAAATTATGTCTTATATTAGATACCACTTGTTGGGGCACAACGGAAGCTACAAGCAATAAAGAAGAATATAGAAGTCCACTCAAAATGAACAAACACAAAATTTACATCGTTCATGCCAAACTGGGCTACGTCCATGGATGAGAAGAGATTTCACTATAATCATGTAGAGACATTACAATAGTAGAGAATTATCACCAACGGTAAACAGATACTAACTCGATCTAAGTTTTTCCGTGTATCCGCGACTCCTTCGCACGAAACTCCTTCTACTCGTCGTCGGTATGTACTCTACCCAACCCGTAAACTCTCTCTACCTTTCAAAGCACATCCTATGGGGCACATCTCTTCTTATCATAAGTCACACTCTCAACCGTAGGTATCTATTTTAGAGTTACAAACCAAATTTCTTGTTGGATAATGATTACAATTCCTTGTAGAATAAAATTTCCTCTAACAAGAAATTATCATATAAAATATACTCTAAAAGAGAAACCTAATTACAATAGAAATTTGAGACACTTTCCTAACAATCTCCACCTTGGCTCAAATTCCATCACGTTAATCATCTCTTCCCATAACATTCGTCTGAACAATTCTTTATATCTCCAATCTTGAGAATCCTTTTGCAGAACTATCATGTTGTCTGCATTTGACGTTGCTCGATCTGTCAAATCTTCAAGGCTCCACCTTGACGACTCGAGCTCCATTCAATAAACCCATTAGAATTTTTGAGATAATCGTGACCAACAAAATAGATTAACTCCACCTGCAATTGATACCCATTATAACACCAATTGGGATTCCTTGTGTTTTCTGAATATTCTTCAAAACAGGCTTTTTGTGGATTTATTGACAAATTAATAATAATTGCAAAAAATTCAATTTTAATCCAATTATTTATCAAGATAAATCATGCAAAGAATAATCTAAGTGCAGAAAATTAAGCAATAGAGACACATAATATTTTTACGTGGAAAACCTTGGAAAGACTCCAAGTAAAAATCACGGATACAATCGGGTATCGATGCACTATGAATCAGAGAATTTGTACACTCTATGAAAACAGTACTTACAACCGATGTAATATGCTGTTCTTTGACGTCTGAAAGTCTAGATTCACTCGCGTTCCACGAAGCTCTCACTCCGCTCCGTACTCTGACGGCTCTGTTTCTCAATAGATCAAATAATCACGAAGCTTCTCACTCCGATCTCCACACGCAAACGGCTCCGTTTCACAAACGGATCAACGAACCAAGTTGCAATCAACGGTGTGTAGATTTTTCAGAATCTATATGATTCAATCGGGCATAAGATCATTGATGTAGAAGCACGATAGAATCAACTAGAAGAATCACTCAATGATATTTTATCTCTCTATACCAATATCTCTGTAGAAGAATATAAATGATAAAATACTGCAGAGATCTCTCAAAGACGTGCCTCCTCTTGTTGTAGACTTGGGTCTTTATAGACAAAGATGATCTAAATCCTAAGTTTGTCCTTTCTCGTAATTTCACATCCAAACCCTATATTCTGGTAAATATAATGTATATAGAACACACTTTGATGTATATAAGTCGTGGTCATATCATAAAACCAACCCCCGAACAATTTGGACATTGCAGACAAAAATAGGCAAAAACTTGCCGCGTAGCAAGCGTAGCTGGGCCTACGCTTCAAGCGTACTTCCAAGCGTAAAAATGTGTTTCCAGCCACTTTTTGAAACTGAAAGCGTAGACTTAAGTGTAGGTATTTTTGTGAAAACCACTTTTCTTGACAACTATGCCAAAATGACCATCTTGAACCCACGATACTTTTTTTTTGAAGTGACGGCTTCGGAAAATATTGTTTTCGCCCTTCAGGAGACATTTTTCCTCAATATGCTCACTTTCGTGCTTCACTTGTATTCTTTATTACTTTAATGCTTGATTCTGCCCTGGATAAATCTTTTTGATGTCATTAACACCAAACCGACCTATCTAACACTCAACATGATTATTGTCTAGAACATGTCATACATAAACAATTACAATAAATGTTCTTACATATACCATTTGTTAGGAATTGGAAACGCTCAGATACCACTTGTTGGGGCACAATGGAAGCAAGAAGCAATAAATTAAGAAGAATATAGAAGCCCACTCAAAAATAACAAACACAAGATTTACACAGTTCATCCCAAACTGGGCTACGTCAATGGATGATAAGAGATTTTACTATAATCATGTAGAGATATTACAACAGTAGAGAATTATAACCAACGGTAAACGGACACTAACTCCATTTGAGTTTTTCCGTGTACCCGCGACTCCTTTGTATGAGACTCATTCTCGTCATCAGTGTGTACTCTATCCAACCCGTAAATTCTCTCTACCCTTCAAAGCACATTCCATGATGCTACATCTCTTCTTCTCATAAGTCACACTTTCAACCGTATGTATTTATTTATAGAGTTACAAACCCAATTCCTTGTTGGAGAAAAAATACAATTCCTTGAAGAATAAATTTTTTTTCTAACAAAAAGTATCATATAAAATATACTCTAAAATAAAAACCTAATTACAATAAAATTTTGAGGCATTTTTCTAACATTTCAACCCAAGGTCAGCGAGTCATTCGCGAATGCTAACTAGAATCTTTCAAAGAACATTTCATTGGTGGTTATACCACCTTCCACTGTTCAATTCAATCATCGTATATTTGTTTTTATTAGAATTTCCACTTTGAGCACATAATATGTTGAGACAATCAATATTTAACGATGTGCAACCTCATCTATGTTGGGCTCAATAGTCGGTCTTATAACTTTTTTATTCATATGAAAGACCTTGATAGAACTCACCGACTGCATGGTCCCTTGTCCAAAAATGAAGCAACAAAGGCTTTTGTGGACTTAAATATCAATTTTCTTACATATAAAAATGCAATGCTTCCTACTGATGCCATGTTAATTTATACCCAACCTAGCTAGGACACTTATGACAGATGGAATGCTTATTATTTTTTCAAATAAAAAATAAATTTACCAATCAAAGACTCACTTCATTTTTTTTTTGCCTTGGAGATCGAAACCTCAAAAAAATTGAACTTTTTATATGGTGTGAAAGATGAAGTTTGTATGTTGGAGCATCTTAGTGAAATTACCTAGACAATGATGAACTAAGCCTAGAGGGGTGAATAGATTTTTTATGAATTAATTGACAAATTAAAAATTTAATTGCGGAATAGTCAATTTTAATTCAATTCGATCACAATATAAACCATGTAATAATAAATATAAGTGTAGAAAATAAATCAGAGACGACACCAATATTTTTACGTGAAAAAACCTTGGAAAGACTCCAAGTAAAAAACCACGGATATGCTCGAATATCGATGCACTATGAATCAAGAAGTACAAGACTCTATGAAGTTTTAAACTTACAAATCACTCATGATTTGCCTTTCTCCACTCGACATCTGATGGTCTTGAATCACTCGTGCTCCACGAAGCTCTTGCTCCAATCTCCGTACTCTGACGGCTCCGCTTTTCAACAAATCAAAGAACCACAAAGCCTCCTGCTTCGATCAAGGTGGTGTGATGATTTTTTAGCAACTAGGTCATCCAATTGTGCATAACGATCTTTGTTGTAGAAACACAATTGGAAAACTCCAAACCAAGAGAGAAGTAGAAAAAATATAATCACTCAATAATTTTCTCTATCTATATATCTCTGTACAAATATATGAATTGTAGAATAATTTCAGAGATATCTCACACAAGCCACACCCTTCTCTTGGTTTAACTCATATATATATATAAGAGTCTTCAATTAATGGTAAGAATATTTTTCCAATCAGGATTTGTATTTCCACCTATTTAAATCTTCCAAATACAAATAAATATATCAATGATAATCCAATATACTGATAATAGCTTTTAATCACGTCCCAAAGTGGTTAGGAATTGATTGCATCTCAATTTAATACTTTCCACAAATAAATCTGCGTAGCCACTTACCGAGTAATCAGTGAACACCCAATCGTGCGAAAGTGTGCACAAGTTCGCAAAACTCTCTGGAATAATTTATCACTTTTGCGCAAACCATGCAAAAGTTCGCAACTTACCAAGTACTCGGTGGAACAAAATTGCGAAAATATAAAAGTATAATTTTTGTCACGTTTCGCTTCCTTCCAACCGTTGTTCCACTCTTATATCTTCACCACTTTATACTTGATTTGACACATAAATTCCTTACCATACAACACTTTAACAACTCGATCTAAAACAGACAACTCTTAACATGATTTTTTATCAAAATAATGCCATTACATAAATAAATGTTCTTACAATCTTCCCCTTGCCATTTCTGAGACAAAAACATGTTTTACAAATATATCCTCACGATAAAAATAAACTCTATACCTATGAACACATATCAACAAACATAGACATAAACTTTTCTTTTGATCTCATGATGATCTATGAATCTTGCAATCACAACACTTAAACAAACATACTTGTGAAACGCAAGTATGGAAAACAAATAGCAGGAATAATCCACATTAAATGATCATAAAATAAATAAATAATATCAACATGAAACATAATGATCATGAATCAATAACAATTAATTCTTCCCGTCAATTAAATACTTTTCCCCCCTAATTGTATATCTCCCCCCCTTACTAAATACTTCCCCCCTTTCTAAACTTCTCTCCCTTTTTGTCACTGAAATGACAAGGAATGAAATAAAATAAAAATAATCAAGATATTTGAAAGGGAAAACATAAAGTGTAAGCATTGGGAACATATTCAAGAGGACCAGAAAATCTAATCAAAGCTTATTGTTGGGGTTCGGATTTAATATGATTTGAAAATAGTATCTACACCCTCTAATACTCGCTAAAAATGATATCTTTATTGACTGCCTTTGATGATTACAGAATTATAGAAAGAGAAGGAAAAAGAAGAGCAATTACACCACACAAGATCTAGAAAATCATTATTTCTCTCTCTAAGTCTCTGAAAAAGTCCTCTTTATTGAGTCTCTAACCCCTTATTTATAGTCACTGGTTCAGGCATAAGTTATTTCCACATCAGCATAATTATCCGCGATGTAGATCCGCGGGTGGTCTCCACAGTTTACCCAGGTCGCGATATTCAATTCGTGACATTACCAATCTGTGACCTTACCATCCTGCGATATCAAGAGGTTACTTTTCGTGGATTCCTTTATTTGATGTCATAGTTTCCTGGGTCATGTTCTTTATGCATATTTTCCATTTACATGACCTTGAGGATTATTTGACGCATTCCAAGTACTTTACTTTGAGTGATTTTGATGAATGAGGTCACGACCCACGATCTCAAAGTATTTCCCTAGACCAGTCAAATAGTACTCACTACGCGATAAGTTCATAGGGTCGCGAGGTTGACTTTTAGCTATGACCCCCTTTGTCAGCCCTCAACGATTGCCTCTTTGTAGAATTTTATCGAGTATCCAATCTCATCTAGAGATACCCTGTTGGCCTTTTTCCAACTTTCCCTTGTCGAACCCCTGGATTTGCGGATTATATTAACATGAATCCCCCTTTACACCCTGTTGGCCTTTTTCCAACTTTCCCTTGCTAGACCCTTGGATTCGCGGATTATATCAACGCGAATCCCCCTTTACACTTATATAAAGTCATAGTTCTATAAAAAATATATCCAGATTTTCAAGTAACAAAAATCTCTACAATGTATGAACTTAAATCTAATGCATGAATGCAATATGCTCAAACTAAGAAAAATATTTTTGTTTTTAGAAACATGTGAGTAGGGCATTTAGAGACAACGAGCTAATCATTAACACATCATATTCTCATATTTGACTTAGCTATTATACACACAGTAGTGAAGAAAATTAGCACACATACCTTGCAGTAATAAGCAGTCACAAGACAGGCTTTACATAATTTTTACATATATAAAAAAATATTCAGATGCAAGCAAACAACTAAGATGAAAGCAATACGTACTAATTCTAATAATCTCTTAACTAACCGTGATGATACTTCGGTCCAAAACCTAAACTATAAGTCAAATATTTAGCTCAGACCTTATTGCATTTAAATATCTCACAATATAATCTTTTGCACCTTTTTCACTTTATCCCTTTTTGTCTTTCTAAGCTTCAAACTTTCTAGCGATGATTTTTAGTCCCGACTAACTAGACATGAGCTTCTTCTTTGGAATTTATGCTTATTATTTTTCTCCTCTTTTTACGTGAACACCCAATGCTTACTGAGGCAAGATGCCCGGCTACTCAGATCGAAGAATTACTTTTTGCATTTCAATATTTTAAACATCTCATTCTTTCCTCTTTTAACATCACCCAACATTCATGAACATGCAAAAGGTATTCAAAAACATTGATCAATCTAGCATAGCTCATGAACCTACATATCACTTCGGGTTAGATGAAAAAGACTAAACGTTTCAGTAAGTATTACAGTCATCTCCGAAGTAAACAAACACCCAAAGTTGATGAGTTCCAAAAATAATACTTAAACATGTCAAGTGATTATGTAACACTCCGTTTCATTTTCCTTTTTTTCTGAATTATTCCCGATTTATTTTTGGTGATGATGTCACATGTTAATGACATCATGGTTACTCTGTGTATTTTACGAGTAAATTTTTCGCGTTTACACTTGGATTCGATTGCGCGACTTAGCGATCATCATCTTAACGACTTTGTGGAGTATCGATGATGACTATGTGACTTGACAGTAACGTTTAGTAGTTTCAAACTTGGTGAAACGTTTACGTGTGTTCTTGTTATCGACTACGTGATTGAGTTGTGACGATTGACAGCTAGTGTTATCGACTAAATGGATTTGTTTCGACGCTTGACGCTTAGGGCTTCGACTCAGTGATTTGAGTTTGGTAGTTAGTGCTTTAGGAGTTCGACGTTTTTGTTTCCCCTAGTTATGGGGTTAGTACGTGCCTTGTTTAGCTGACGTGCTTAGGAGTATTGATAGTCCTTTTGCTCGTTTTATTTATGTTTGTATATACGTGCTCTGTGTGTTGATGCCCTGTGTGTTGATGTGAATTTATGTGTCTTAGTTGCTTGACTTACGTGCTTATGTGTATTTGTATTGCTATGCTCGTTTTTCATGTTTATACATACGTGTTAAGTGTTAATGCGATTTTGTTTAAACTTGTAGTGTTTAGTATTTCGACTAGACGACAAGTTTGGTTTGTTCGGCATTTATGGTTTTGATTCGATTGGTTCGTTTATCGTATTAGTGCTTATGGTGTTCGCCGTGACACATACCCTGTGTTTCGGAGGTTGGGTTTCATACCTCGGATTCTATACTCCGTTTATTTTATTTATTCGGCGTTACGATTTAAATCAGAATTATTAAGGATGCGTTTAGTTTTCGAATTGTATTAGTTATTCGGAGTCCGATGGGGCTTTCGGTGATTTAATTGGTGGAAGAGTTTCGTACCTGGAGTACTTGTTTAAGCTCGTATTATTATTTGGTGACTCGTGAATTTTATGGATTCACGTGGTATTATTTGGGAGTCCTCGATATATTTTCGGGGTTTATTGTACACGTATATATTATAATTAAAATTATATATATATATACGTGTGAGTATTTATTAGGAATATATATATATATATATATATATATATATATATGGAAGACACATGTGTTGGGATTATATTGTAAATTGAGAAAGCATGAGAGTCACTAGTGCAATTATGGAGAATTGGAGAGTTGGTTTTGCAATTTACAATATATATATCTATATGGCTGTATCTGATGGTTGGAGAGAGATAACTTGGGCGTTGACCACCACCTCACGAATTCATCTCCTTCCTCAGCTCTCGACCAACAACTTCCACTCCAGTCATCCTCTCGCCGGCGGCGAGGAGAGAGAGAGAGACAGATAGATCAAGGGTGTCACGCCCCAAATTTCCAAAGACTCCCGAACCGGGACATCCGAGGAATCCGGGTCATGATTCATAAAATGAGCGACAATTTAAGATACTAAACAACCATAAATCGAATGGAATCTTATTATCAATAATAATTCCATGCACAACAAAGCGGAAGCTAAACCAAATGATACACAAGGCACGTGTAAGTGCCGAAAGAATACATCTCTACAATGATGTAACAATACTGAATACAAGGAAGGGATAGGCCAACAGACTGGCTCCCAAGAGGTACAACATCAATGGTCCCAATACAGGGAACAAAAAAATGAAACAAAAGGATCAACTCTCTATATATAAAGCGTCCCATACCCCGCAATAGCATCAGTGCCACGAGCCATCCTGCACTCCACGTTGTCCATAACCGAACCATTTCCTGCAAACTGGTGGTGTAAACCACCAGGCATACCGCTGCCGGGGTGAGCTCATTGAGCCCCGTAGGAGAAAGAAAACATAACCGTTACATCCTACGACCGTTCAAGTCGAGTGAAAACCAACCCGTGTACATGCATCTACCCTAGGTCAGTCAAATGTCCCACATGTCAATCATGCCAAGACGAGACCCCGGAATACATCCCACTAGTCCCCTACCATGCATCAACAAATCGGCCAATAACATATAGTGAAACTATATCACAACAACATGGAATAACTCACACCTATATATATATATATGCACGTATATATATATATACATACAAAGATATACAACCAATACCAGATACGTAGTACAGACCCCCTTCATAGATCACTACGACTAGTACCCGTCAGTCCCACACTGACAATCAACACAACACTATCACCTCAACACTATCACCAACTCATGGAAGTAACCTTCCTATTCACAACACTCTAGGAATGATAACACTTACAATTCCTAGGCCACAAGCACACCGAACTCCATAGCCTCAATCGTTATAGAATCATACTATCAATCACTTCACATGTGACTAATGACATCCATAAACCCAACACAGGGGTAAAACATTCATATACACCTAAGGTAAGTCACAAATATTTCCCAACAACAAAAGGAAGTGAAATGGATTGAATAACCCATCACACCGACCACTCGAAGGTCACATGCTCGCCAAAGGGTAAAATGGTCAAATCAGGGGTGAAATAGTAATTTCTAACTAAGACTACAAACTTTGGACCTAGAGCAAGCAATGCGAACAAACGGAACCAAATTTGAAGTCACGAAGAAAGAGATATGAATTTTTGAAAGTGGTGTCAGACAACACCGACACTAAACTAAAGTTGAGGTATCCCTCTTTCACCAAGGGTAAAATAGTCATTTCATGGTTAAACTGGTCATTTAAAATTGTATACCGATAATTTGGACATAGGACAGCCCATAGAAACAAACGGGACCTAAATCAAAGGTGCGAGGTGAGAGAAATGAATTTCCGAAAACGGTCGAAACAAGGCTGAATATCCGAGAGTAGACTTCCCGTGTACGAGAGTCGACTTCCCAATGGCGAGAGTCGACTTCCCAATGGCGAGAGTCGACTGCCCTAAGACGAAGTTAAAGGAAAAAGAAGCTGCAATGCCATATTTCCGGAAGTCGGCTGCCAGCTCTTCGGCAGTCGACTGCTTCAATACGAAGCTTCAAAAATGACCCAAAAAGTGATTGAATTCTCAACTAAAAATATTTCTCCAACCTATATTTGATTGATGCACATTTAAGCTATGATTCAAGTCATCCTAACACAACATGAACTTTGAACAAAAATACTCATTTAAAGTTCGTAAAGTTATCCGTCTTGCCCCCGGTATCCGTTTTGGACTCCACCGACTTTCAAAAGTCAAAATCATTTATTTCTTGATTTAAAAACCATTTCAAAACTCAAAGTTTTTGTCGGCATCACGGGGGTAGGCGAAAACGGGTTTTTCACTCAAAGACCGAATAGACTGAAACACAACTCTTATGAAAAATCCATTTTCGGGAACAACCGAAACCAACGGAAAAACCAAGTGATCTTAGAGATGCTCAATTGAAGCAAATGAATGGAGAGCCGAAGTTTGAAAGCAACTTGAAGGAAAGGGCAAGTGACTATACACAAGGCACTAACTCTAACCCAACCACACTTCGCTCCACATTCAAATTCACAACCTTATTACGACTTAACCGGGAATGACTACAACTCCGACGACATTCCATTCCTTAAGACCGCTAAAGGAACCTAGTAGTCGTTGCCACGGAACCAACTAGTTCAAATCAAGAACCCCTTCCGATTCTTTCAAATCTCAATTCCATATTCGAAACCACATCACCTAGGTTTCTAAGAAGGTCATAAGGTCATTATACATCATCAACCAATATCACAACCTATACCGACTTTTACTTATCACCAGAAAGCCCTTAACCCAACTCATAACAACCCCCTCTCTTAGGGTATAAAAGCACATAGCAACAAGTATAATTATTTATCTCATATTATACTTTAAACAAGACATGGAATTTACATTTCACATCCTTCAATTCTACTTGAGCATTTTAATAACAAATGAATTATATCACAAAATTCATATTAAACATGCTCTTCAATCATATGGAATAACATCACATATACATGTCAATATGAAATCACATAATGCTATACAATGCAATGTGACTCATAAACCTCATGGCACAAACCCCATGAAACACAATGCACAACCCGGTTGCGACTTCCAATACGAAATCCGAAATGGATGCACATCCCAGTTGCGACTTATAAGCCAAAGACGGATGCACAACCCAGTTGCGACTTCATATGCACAACACGGTTGCGGCTTAAATGCACAACCCAGTTGCGACTTCCAATACGAAATCCGAAATGGATGCACAGCCCAGTTGCGACTTATAAGCCAAAGACGGATGCACAACCCAGTTGCGACTTCATATGCACAACACGGTTGCGGCTTAAATGCACAACCCAGTTGCGACTTCCAATACGAAATCCGAAATGGATGCACAGCCCAGTTGCGACTTATAAGCCAAAGACGGATGCACAACCCAGTTGCGACTTCATATGCACAACACGGTTGCGGCTTAAATGCACAACCCAGTTGCGACTTCAATGCACAACCCGGTTGCGACTTCATATCATTATACTTCAATTCACAAGTATACAAGTCATTCATTTAAACATGCTTTTAATTCCCATTTAAAGCAAAAATCAATAAGGACACATTCTCATACACAAGAATTGTTCCAATTCATCAAGTTGTCATTTAATTCACAATGAAAACCATTCCATTCTTTTAAACATGCTCTTAGTTTAATTTAGCAAGTCTTCACATATCACATCTCAACATGACATGAAATCCAAAATACCTCCAAGGTACTATCCAAGGGAACTAGCCTAATCTCATTCTAAGGCTACCTTCCTAACACCCATATACTCATATGCATAACTACACTTACACATATACATAGCTATACCCACATACATACACATATATATAGGCATACTAGCACACTTGCATAGAAGAAATCTCAAGTTTAACCACATAGCTAGCATGCTTCATAACCCTATTCAATACCATCAAAAATATTCTATACACAAAGGTTAAGTCATATAACATGCTATAACCCTAACTTCATGTTTCCAAGGATATACTTAGCAAATTCATTTTTATGCTAGGAATCCTATAATCAATTTTACTCCACTACACAATCACAAGATGGCTAGTTAGGAAGTTTTCCCCCTACCTCTTGAAGAGCAAACCACAATAGCTACCAAGCAAAGCCCATGAAACCCTAGCTCTTCCCCAACCGAAATCCATGGAGTAAACCGGTGGAAAGCTTCACCATGAACTCCTAACCATGAATCAAGCTCCAACACAAGAAGAGAGCAAGAAGCATTTAGTGGTTATAACAAGAAACCCTAACTAGGTTTGAAATGGAAACACACAAGGGAGGAAGAACACTTACCCATCTTTAGCTTAAACTAAAGAGAAGGACATCATGAACCTCTTCTATGTTGATGGCCACACCAAAATCCCAACTTAGGGTGATGAATTCCACCCATAAGTGGAGAAGAACAAGGAGGAAGAAAATGAGAGAAAATGGAGAAGAAGAAGATGAAGTCTTGCAAAGTGGAAGACTTGCCATATGTAGAGATTCTCCACTCACACCACTCACCATCCAAGGGTCCATAATAAAGATGGGAAAAAGGAAATGAATCCAAGGGCTAGGAATAAGTCTTGCCAAGTGGAAGACTTATTACACAAATCACAAAACTCATTAATTTGCCAAACAAGGCCTTATCATCCAAGGGCTTAAAATGAAGATGGGAAAGAATTAATCATCCAATGGTTGACAAAAAGTCTTGCCAAGTGGAAGACCAACAATAATGGATTATTCCATTTAAGTGTCAACCAAACAAGGCCTTATGATCCAAGGGTCTAAAACAAAGATGGAAGAATGAGATCAAGGGCTAGGAATGAGACAACACATAAAATGTGGAAATGACCAAAATATGCCAAAGTTGGGGTTAATTACAAGAGTGCCATCAAGTCTCTTAATTACCCTTCTACCCCTTGTCATCATCTCTAATTACCACTATGCCATCCATACACCAACACTTAGCCAATTCTCTACAATTTTCACTAATTGCTCCAAATATGAAATTACTCATATACCCCTAGGTCATTTCTTTTCCGAAATCGTTTCTAATAATTTTCGTTAGTTACAACACGAAAATATAACAAGAATTTCATATAAGTTCTACACTGAGCGTCTACACTAAACTAGGTTAGAACTTTCGAGAACGCAACACGATTGTCGAAGCTCCAACGAGAAAACATTGCACGAACCCTCGTAGTCGTTGGCGACACTTAAATCCACAAAACCGGAAACGAAATACCACGAAGTCGTCCCGCTAAGTCCAAAACTTAAACGCGAAAAATTTACTCGTACCAAGAATACACAAGACGTCATGAATAAGTGACGTCACAAAACGTTAACACTTGGAAAAGAATTCCAGAAAAGTGAAAGAAAAACGCGGGGCGTTACAAAGGGAGAGACATGGAGGTCGCGCCTAGAGGCGCGCGACCTGGTGGGAGGTTTCGGTCGCCGGACATGGCGACCCAGGTGGAGGGTAGCTCACCGGAGTGATGGCTAGCTGGAGGTCGACGACGGCCAGAGGTGACACGCTGGTGGTGGTGCGGTCCAGCCGTGTGCAGTGATGGCCAGTCCCATGTTCGGTCAAACTGAGTCGGGTCGACTCAGTGCCGAGTCAAGCTTTGTTTGGCGCGAAAATTTGAGGGTAGCTTGCTCTCGATATCATACACGATATATCCGAAATTGGTGCGAAACTGTTGAGCGGTTCTCCGAGAATTTCAGATTTTCGGTATGAATTTCGGTTTTGATTTTTGTAGATTTGTTCCGATTTATTTATCGATTGCTAACGAGTTTCAACTATATTGAATAGGACGGTAAGACGGTCGTTTCGACACATTCAAAATATTTTTCGGACAACTTTGGGCGGCGAACACTATTCATGCCCGGTACTATTCACGACGAGACTGTTTGTAAGCGTTTAAATTAGGAGGGGAATTTTATATATATTATATATATATATGTTTATCTAGCACTCACTAATAACGCGTAGAAAATGCTAAGTTGCCTCGTTGTATGTTTATAGATAATAAAAGCATGAAATTAAATTCCTAAGCGATAAATGGAATTTAAGAATTTTATAAAATTCACGAAATACCCATAACCGAATAAATGAGGTCAGGAATAGAAATTCCCTGGGAAATTAAATAAATTAATTCCCTAAAATTTTTTAAGAAATTAAATCCTACTTAAATTGGATTAAAATAGGTGGTCTAGTACCCCTGGACTTAAAGTAGGATTTTGTAGAATTTTGTGTGAAATTAGAACCTGTAATTAGCCCCCGGATTATATGTAACTGAAATTAAAATACAGTGGGGGCGGGACAGATTTGATATTGAGGGACGTAGGGCCGGTTAATAAATATTTTCTCTATTATTTATATTTTATTGAAATTAAAAATATGTTAGGGGATCCATGAGGATGCCTGACGTTAAAACTTAGACACGGTTTTAGTTTCCTCTTTAGTTTATTTTTCTTATAAAATATAATGAAGTTATATTATGAATTAAATTGTCCCTAAGGTGGAATAGTTTGAAAACAATTACTGTAAATTAAATAAAAAGCATGCGAGTTTATAAGAATTATTATTGTCGGGAAATCGGGAAACCGGACGATCTTGAGAATAATTGATGTGATTTGCTATTATAATTAAATTATAAAGCATGCTTTTAAAAATGGAAATGATTGTATATCGTGGATTGATTGTATAAAAATGAATTGTGGGACATATACTTGTCAAATTGATAAATGTTATATTTCGATTATTGACTCACTGTTGAGGCATGATGTACATATTTCATACACCATGAGCATTGATATTGCATTGGGTGTGGTTTCATGTCTCATTCATGTACATATTGCATTGAGTCTTTCGGGTCGTCGCAACAACTGGCCAGGCAGTGTATCGCTACCGGCGGACTAGTAATCCGGGAACAGGGAGGCGTGGGAGGATTTGATCCGAACACGGTGTGTTTTCTTTCACGAGTCGATATGATCCTCGTGGTTGTGTTACTTTGGCGACATTATACCCGGTTGGTCCATGCTAGAGAGGGTGTTTTTGGCATTGTCATTGCATTATATTCACATTGAGCATTCATTCTTTTATATTGTTGAAAAATTGCTGTTATTAAACGGATGGTATTTGTAAATTTATTATAAATGATGAAATTAACTCAATGTGAATGAATATTTAAAGATTTAAAATTGTAAAGAAAGAAAGAAAGTTCGACGATAATAAAAACCTGGATTAGTAGAGCCATGGTTGGCATGTGTTCCAGGTGGTTACGGGGATATAGATGAAAAGAGGTTTTGATAATTAATTGTTTCCCCCTTGAGTTGGAGTTGAGTTGAGTTGGCTAGTCATATATTGAGACTTGGTTGTGGTTGTGCCTTTGGCCACAATAGACCTTTGTGATTGGTGATTTGTGTTATCACTGGATGATTATTAGACCACTTCGGTAGTGGGGAGAGTTGTTCAGGTTAAAGGTCGGGTAAGACTCGTTAGTCTGACCTTGTTTTTCTTGGCTTGTGTATTTTGAGCTTGTTGCTCACCCTTCCACTTTAAAAGTGTTTCGAGTAGTAAATGGTTTTTAGCCGTGTGCCTTGAAAATCTCCTTTCTTACATGTTTTGGTAAAGTTAGTGAACTCTGGACATGGGTTGTCCCGTTCTTAAGACTCGAGGTCAGTTCTGAGATCTAGATATGTTTTTAGAGTTTCATTATTTCAGATTCCTCCTAGTTATTCCGAGGAACACTTGAATCCCGGTGTTGGTTTGGTAACCTTTGAGGATTTGTTTATAAGTTCCTATATGAAGTTGAAGGTCTTAGAACCTGTTTTGGAATAAGTTTGAATGTGACTTTCTGGTGATAGTCGGTTGAATTCTAGTAGTTCTTTTCCACGTGTTATTGTTTCTTGGGTTTTAACCCGAACACGTGTTTCTAAGGTTTCATTCCTTCAGGTAAGAAATATGATCATTTGTGTTTGTCTGTGGATCTTCTCGGGTAAGAGAAGTGAGATTAAGTTAAGCGCACATAGTGCGATTCCTAGTGTTTGGCTGGGTTAGGAGGCATTGGAACCAAATATGATTTGACCGAGTCCTAATTTTTCCTTAAAAACCGATTGAATCCTTCGGGGTTCAACTTTTTATTTAAAACCCCGAGGGCCATGGCATCTGTTTGGGACTAAATGACTCCAGTAACCCTTTCTTGCGCCTCTATAGGCGATATGAGTTAGAGGTGACCTTGTTGATCTGTACCCTTTTTAGTGCCTCGATAGGCAGGGTGAGTTAGAGATAGTTCGGTTGGTTACCGAATCTAGTGTGGTGATTATATATTTCCTTTTGTATTTATTTGGGGTGAATGGATTAGTTCACGAAATATTGTAAACAAAAAGGATTGTATTGAGGATACCATTGGACTGTATTGAGGATATAAATTGTGAGAGTGAGACTCTCTAGGTATGATTTGATATAGGTGATGTGTAAGAATTATGAATTAATTGTGGACATGATTATGGTTTTTCTCTTCTGGTAGTCCTAGTGAGTGATCTTACCTCATAAGAATCTTGAGTAGTGTGCTCGGTGCACGGTATAATAGATAGTTAGTTCTGGATGTATCCCTAGACGAGAGTGTGTATTCGATTGGGTGCTTTTATACACCAGGTGCTGGGATTAGCTGTTTACGGGACTTTATGTATATATATGTGTATATATATATTGATTAGACATGCGTATATACGAGTGGTAGATATATCTTATGATCTGTGTTGTTTTACGACTCTTGAGTAATTTCGAGATTAGTTGTGAGGTTATTGTTGGGTGTCTCAGATTGGCAGGGGTGCCATGGGAGACGATAGCTTGACCTAGGATAGATGCATGCACACGGGATGGTTAATATTTTCTAGACGGCTATGAGTGTGATGTTTTGATACTATGGTGAGCGCGTGGTTTTTGCTCACCCCCCACACACAACATTTACAGGTTTGCAGGTGGATGCAGCACGACGCGTACGGCGGCGATGATATGGGTGACTTGGGACGTTTTCAGTAGTTTATTCCTTTTATTCGTAGATATCCTTGTGTATATTCATTGTTCTCTTGGGAGCCAGGCTGTTGGCATATCCCCTTGTGTTTTATCCTTTATTCGGTGTATTTATTATTTTTGGGGTGCCTTTGTATCATTTCAGCACTACCCCTGAGTTTTATGTATTCTTATTTGAGCTTGGTGGCTCAGTCAGTAATTGTTGTTTTGTGGTGCCTTTATACCTTTTCGGCATCGCCATATGGTTTTCTTTATGTTTTCATTTGAGCATTTGGGGCTCTATTGATTTTAGAGGGGTTTGGAGAGGTATTGGTGTTCTTTTCCACTACCTCGGCCATACTAGGTTTCTGGAATGTTGGGCTACGTGCCATTGTTTCTATTTCTGTTATTATGGGCAGGTTCTTTCGTTGTGTTGTTGTTGGGTTGTCCGGATGTTCCATTTATAAACGGAACTTTGCCGGATTTTCGTTAGAATTCCTTTACTAAGTTTCATGGAATACTTCATTTTCATTCCCATTCCATGTATTTCAGTATTATAGTTGATTTTGGTTATCATTTTAAGTGACGTCATGCCTCGGGATTCGCTGATTCTCCAGACAGGAGTCTCAGGAATAACGGGGCGTGACAGATTAACTCATAACCTCAGGTCAGACTAACAATTCCAATTCCTATAAGAATAATAAAAAAAGTAAATATGAGAATATAGTGAAATATGATAACCATTTGTACCCTTTGCCAAGCTCAAGATGCTAAGAATTTTTTTTTATTTTTTATTTTTATGAAAATTTTGTCATAATGATGCATGCATGAATAATCCTAATAGTAGCAAAAACATGATGCATGTATAATAATAATAATAAAAAAAAATAAACATACAAATAAAAGAAAAAATGCATGATAATGTATCAATTCTAGGATAAAAGATAACACAAGATATTCCTAGAATGATACATATGAAGACATCTATCCTAATGATAACATGTCACTAGATTTTCTAAGATGCACATGCTTTTGAAAATCTAATGATTTTGTAGAGATGTCTGTTGACTGAGAAGTTGTGGATATATACTCAAGACCTTTCTCAGTACAAAATTTAGGAAATACGCGATACTGATTATCAGATGTACGTACACCTTCCATAAGACAATTTCCAAAAGAGTCATTAATAATGCAATTATCATAACGAAAATTGACATATTGATAATCATTGCATATCTGACTAATGCTAAGCAAATTAACCTTTCGACCCTTATCACAATCAACATGTTCTAGTCTAGGTAGACTAGAAGCAACAATGGTGCCATTTCCTAAACATTTAGACTTTTTCTTTTCATCAAAAGAACCATTCTTACCATCATTATCTTTAAGATTATCAACTACTGACTTATCTTCTTTCATGTGCCTAGAGTCACTTGCTCTAAGTTCAGTATGAGCCTTACAAAAATTTAGCTCACCTTTTCTAACCTATGTATGAGCATCACAATAATGTAGCTCACTTTTTTTAACCCATGCTTGTCTGATCATAGGTGTTTTACTTGCATGGTTAGACACATTCTTTATCTCTTAACTCAAAACCCTAATTTGATCTTCAACATTGAGTCTTTTCTTAGTTCTCGATTTCCTCTTAGATTTCAAAGTATTTTTTTTAACTTTGAACACAAACTTCGAATGTGACCTTTCACTCCACAATGATGGCATATCGGAACAAACTTTTGAAAACCATTATTTTAAAACCTTTAGAGGTAAAAAGAACCCTTCTTTCAACATGTTTTCTGATATAAAATTGAGCATTAAAATTCCTATCATACTTACCTTGAGAAGAACTCGATTCTACACGAGATCCCTTAACAAAAATAGTTTTGGGAATGACATTATGATTTCTCGGTGTTCATTCAAACCCCAAACCTTTAGTATTTCCCACAGATTTACCTACACTCAACATATGATCAAGCTTATTTGTTCCACTAGACCATCTATGAATAGTTTAGTTAGCATCTTCCAAATTCTTCTCCAAATCTCTAATCTTCACAGATTTCTCAATCAAATCAGATCTTACAACTATTAGTTCCTTATTGAGATCTTCTACATTTTTCAAAGCCTAGTTCCTTTCTTTTTCAGTCTTAATCAATTATTCACACCATTGAGCTTTATCAGTCATGGGTAATGCTGGTTAATTCTTCTTTTAAGAATTCTTTTTCTTAGTCAACATTTTTAAATCTACCAATAAATTTTATGAAAACTTCACTAAGATGAGTGTACTTATCATGCAATTTATTGTACTTAGCTTAAAGCAAATCATCACAATCATCATCACCCTCAATATTTAACCTATCAATAACAGGGGTCCTAGATGCGGAACCTCCTTCATGAGGTATGTCCATCGTCTAAGTTTATGATCTAACCTTAGGTCGTTAACCTAAATCATGGGAAACCTTGCTCTGATACCAATTGAAATTACTTAGACAATGATGAACTAAGCCTAGTAGGGAGGGGGGTTGAATAGGCTTTTTATGAATTAATTGACAAATTAAAATTTTAATTGCGGAATAGTCAATTTTAATTCAATTTGATCACAATATAAATCACACAATAATAAATATAAGTGCAGAAAATAAATCAGAGACGACACCAATATTTTTACGTAAAAAAACCTTGGAAAGACTCCAAGTAAAAAATTACGGATACGCTCGGGTATCGATGCATAATGAATTAAGAAGTACAAAACTCTATGAAATTTTAGACTTATAAATCACTCTTGATTTGTCTTTCTCCACTCGATGTCTGACGATCTTAAATCACTTGCGCTCCACGAAGCTCTCGCTCCGATCTCCGTACTCTGACGGCTCCGCTTCTCAATGGATCAAAGAACCACGAAGCCTCTTGCTTCGATGAAGGTGGTGTGATTATTTTTTAGCAACTAGATCATCCAATTATGCATAACGATCTTTGGTGTAAAAGCACAATTGGAAAACCCCAAACAAAGAGAGAAGTAGAAAATATATAATCACTCAATAATTTTCTCTATTTATATATCTCTGTAGAAATATATGAACTGTATAATAATTTTAGAGATCTCTCACACAAGCCACACCTTTATCTTAGGTTTAACTCATATATATAGAGAAAAGTCTTCAATTAATGGTAATAATGTTTTTCCAATCAGGATTCGTATTTTCACCATTTAAATCTTCCAAATAAAAATAAAAATATCAATGATAGTCTAATATACTAATAATAGCTTCTAATCACGTTCCAAAGTGGTTAGGAATTGATTGCATCTCAATTTAATACTTTCCACAAATAAATCTGCGTAGCCACTTATCGAGTACTCGGTGAACACCCAATCGTGCGAAAGTGTGCGCAAGTTCGCAAAACTCTCTGGAATAATTTACTACTTTTGCACAAACAATGCGAAAGTTCGCAACTTACCGAGTACTCGGTAATGTTCCCACCGAGTACTCGGTGGAACAAAATTGCGAAAATATAAAAATATAATTTTGTCACGTTCCGCTTCCTTCTAACTGTTGTTCCACTCTTGTATCTTAACCATTTTATACTTGATTTGACACATAAATTCCTTACCATACAACGCTTTAACAACTCGATCTAAAACAGACAACTCTCAACATGGTTTTTGATCAGAATAATTGACGCTGGACAGAATAAAGATTATTCTGCAGGCTAGTGCAATAGGTAATTTGCAAGGAAAAAATAGGAGAATTCGACCCAAAATTTCAGAGAATACTCTGGAATTCAATAAAATTGTTTATAATCAAGAATGAATAAAAAACAACCCACAAGCCGGGTTTAAATAGCTGAAAATCGACCCCTAATGGAATTTTGCCAAAAATAGCAAAACCCTAAAACTCTTACCAAAACAAAATAAGGAAAGAATTAAAAAGATTGCCAAAAATCTGGCCCAAATCGGGTTCAGAATCAATCCCTAATTGACAAATAGAAAATTACCATAAGTAACAAAAATTAACTAAAAATAAAGATTTGAAAAGGAAAACATCAGATCACGATTTCCTGTCATCCTTGTGCTGATCCTCCTGCATCAGTCACCTCGGGTTGGAAAGAACTCGTCCTCGAGTTCACAGCAGCATCAGCAGAATTCGCAAAACAAGGACTCGGGTGTTTCACATTAAAGACATCAGATGTTTTCAAGTGACTAGGGAGACACAACCTGTATGCGTTGTCATTAATCTTCTACAATATCTCACAGGGTCCAATCTTCCGCTCCTTAAGCTTATTATACTCGCCAACAGGGAAACGATCACGAGTTAATACAACCCAAACAAAATCACCAACATGAAAAAATACCTGACGATGATGACTGTCCACTCGAGTTTTGTACTTGGCATTGCTCTCGTGACTGGCCAGTTTCACTTGCTCATGGATGCCTCGAAGATGTTGGGCCAACTCACCTGCCCTAGGATGTAAACGGCCCGTGCGTAATTCTGGCGGCAGTCCAGGAGGAAGGTCTTCTAGCATCAAAACAGAGAATTCCGAAAACAGCTGCTGGACCTCCATGGGTAATTTTGAAACCTCACCTGCTGCACTATTTCCACAAGGCATAAAAACAGCTTCCTTCTTTGGACCTGCTGCTGGGATCACATTCTGCTGAGATTCAGGAGGATTGCTAAATGGGATCTCAAGATTTTCCATGCAAGTTATATCGTCCTCCAGTAAGGAGTTCATGAAAATGTCTTCCATCTGATCAACTTCAACGAGGTTATTGACTTCATAATCCGGCCACTGGTATGGAAGCGTCCACTGAACTTCAGTCGCCGTGCTTGCATTGAACACATCATCATCTCCTTCTTCGTCATACACTGGCTCTCCAACGAAAATATTGATTTTCAACCAATCATCTTCGGAATCAGAATCTTCCGAAAATATTGGCCCTAACTGTGGATACGGATTTTCGAAGGTGGAATTATCGGTATCAGAATCTTCCACATCATGATTACCGATTTCCTGCGCCGCCAGGCGCTGGGTCAACTCTGCCACTTGCCTCTGCAAATCCTCAATCATAACATCCTGAACGTTACGATCACGGTACGGGACTTCCTCAATCGAAACCTGCCCACGACGACCACCACGACCACGACCACCAGCCATTGAAAACTGATGAAAATACCGCCAGGAAGATGCTGAGCTCTGATACCAATTGACGCCGGACAGAATAGAGATTATTCTGCAGGCTAGTGCAATAGGTAATTTGCAAGGAAAATATAGGAGAATTCGACCTAAAATTTCAGAGAATACTCTAGAATTCAATAAAATTGTTTATAATCAAGAATGAATAAAAAACAACCCACAAGCCGGGTTTAAATAGCTGAAAATCGACCCCTAATGGAATTTTGCCAAAAATAGCAAAACCCTAAAAGTGTTACCAAAACAAAATACGGAAAGAATTAAAAAGATTGCCAAAAATCTTGTCCAAATCGGGTTCAGAATCAATCCCTAATTGACAAATAGAAAATTACCATAAGTAGCAAAAATTAACTAAAAATAAAGATTTGAAAAGGAAAACAGCAGATCACGATTTCCTGTCATCCTTGTGCTGATCCTCCTGCATCAATAATGCATTACATAAATAAATTTTCTTACACTTAGGATTATGTATTGTTCCTCCAATCATCATAGTCCTGTGTACTTTATGGCAAACTCTAATATTATCAAATTTATGAGTAAGCATGTCTTGTAAAATATGAGCAACATAAAATCTATCTAAAGCACAAATCTCCATTTCTCTTACCCATTGTTCCCTTGCTTAGCCCTTCCTCTAAGGGTAGTGTAACAAGTGCATAATGTCCGCTGGAACGTCCTTGAATTTTTTCATCAATACGAATGGTCAAGGGTTCTAGGTTTTTGCCTGGTGTATTATGGTTTACTGAATTGTCCGATACGTTACGTGTACCGTTCGTTTTGTGATGCTTACGAAAGATACCAATATTGTTACGTAAAATTAATTAAGATTTATTCGATACTCATTTTTAATTAATACTGATATTGTCCGTGTCTATTATACCGTTATCGCGATTGTAATCGAAATCAATAGGCAACCACAAACATAATGTGTATGTGAAAGTTTTATATTTTAGAATAAATTGTGAAGCGTTTTAACTTTTGAGACAATGACACTATGACTCTGTTTGGATTGACTTTTCAAACGTTATTTTTGGCTTCCTGGAGGGAAAAACTGTTTTCAACGATGTTTGAAAAAAAATTTACAAGAGTTTTCGGGCCTTGGAAGAACCTTTTAAAGAAGTTGGGGGTACCATCTTCTCAAAATAATTTTGCTTCTCTTTTCCTTCCGCAGAAAGTCAAAAGCATAAACTATGTCAAACATGACCTATTAATCAAAGTCAACAAATTAACTTGCAGTATATATATATAAAGAAAATTTTATTTTATTTTATTTTATTTTTTTCTAGGTTTGTTTGCCCACGCAATTCTTGGTTTGTTAAGTTGCGAAGAGAGTGGACCAAGCAACCAATCTAAACCAAATAAAGTCCTCAAATCCATCATTCGACTATGTGAATTGATTCTTCTCCCCACTTGCTATTATTTAATTGTATGCCAACTCCAACACCTCACAACGTGGGCAAAGAAAAATGAATTTCACTCAACCTCCAAAGGATAGGGAAAAAGACAACCAAAAATGAATAAGAAGTAGGCAAATAAAACACTTAAAAAATCTACTTTCTTCTAGGCCTTAGAACTTTTCTTTTGTTCCTTGGGTCTTCTTTCGTAGGCCTCACTTAATACATTCCTCTCTCTATCCCTCTCTCTCTCTCTATATATACGCTTCTATGTTTCCCATTTTATCACACCAACCTCCTCTTTTACTACTACTTTCTTTTTTGATTTTCTTTCTTTGATCATCAATGGCTTGTGGGCTTAAGATGTTATGGTGGTTTGTGGTAACCATAGTGTTGATGGTTGCCAACTTGAGCCCATTGGCTAGTGGTGCACCACAAGTCCCTTGTTACTTCATTTTTGGAGACTCATTAGCTGATAATGGCAACAACAATGACCTTCCTAGTCTGGCTAAGGTTAATTTCCCACCCTATGGGATTGACTTTCCTGATGGTCCCACTGGCAGATTCACCAATGGCAGAACTACAGTGGACATCATTGGTCTGTTTTTTCTTTCCAAAACTTGTTTCTTAAAATTGATGGCGTTAATTTGATGTTTATTTTATTTTAATTTGCATATGATATACTTTTCCTTTTTGTTCAAATTTAAATTTTTATTATTTTATTTTTTTCCTAACCCTTGTTTTCTCTTTCTTTTTCTGTTCTCAAAAGAGAGTATCCCTACACTACTACCTTTTTCTAACGCACACACGGAAAGAGGATATATTTTTTATGCCTCTTCGTGTATAGCGGTCGCTTTTCATGAAACCCATGGACTAGACGGAGCAAAAGTCCCGGACACCTTGGCTACAAATTTTTTTTATCCTGGAGACTCTGGTTATCATTTTTTTTTCCGGTTTTCTATGAAACTAAATGGACATATATTTAGCTTGTTGAAATTGCCCATTCCAATCACTTTTTTTTTTTACTATAATTGTTTACAAAATTAGTTGCTTCATTGTTTAAGGCAGCAAGCTAAATAGATGAAATCTTCAGTACAACCATGAACAAGAGAAATTTTCATTTCTTTTTGGGTAGGTAAGTCAAAACCACAACTGCTCCTGTTCTATTAGGTATAACCTTTTATTTAAGGGTGCAATTCAGGTGGAGTGAGTTAGTTGAGGGGTCTAATGTAAATATTATAACCAACCTTAATAAAATATCATAAGCTTTGATTAGTCACCAAAATAAAATGTTCGCAGCTTACTCCATGCTTGGATGTCATCAAATCACGCGGCAAAGTATAAGCAGCTATAATTAGTTTATTCTTGCTTATCTTATATCTAATTTGAAGTCAAAAAATACCCTTACCTGAAATAATAATAAAAATAAATTGAAGTCAAACAATTAATAGTTTAGACACTCAAGACTTCAAATGTCACAATTCCAAAAGTTTTATATTTACTTACATTTTATTTTTTAAGAAGTGGGTATTGCAGTCGACATTTTCTTTACGAGTGAAGATATCTAATACATTTAACATTTCTTGTCTAATCACTTACGAAATGCAAAATAATTATATGATCATGGATCAGACCTAAAAATTTATACTAGTGGGAGTGTACTTTAATTTATTTATTTTTTAAAGTGAGGAAAGATAAGAGATATGCTAACTTTTAATAAGAACATAATCATAAAATAAAAATTTCAGTGGGGATATAATCTGAATTATAATAGATTTTGAGGTATAAAAGTAAAATTTCCAATGAGAGCCACCGCCCAACCGGACTCTACACAGGTCCGTGCCTGTGATCAGTCAAAGTTGGACTTAGCGTGGGTTGTACATCAAACGAAGTAAGGATTAAACACAATTATTTAACAATGTATATACATCTTCTTCGACTTTTTACTAGACGTGTCACAAATATTTTACACTTCTTTAATTTCTAAAGTTAATAAAACGCAGAAGCTAATAATTTCTACTGAGCATGTATGTGCAACTTGAATATTATTATTATTATTATCTTTTTTTGTGGATCTATTTTAAGTACAACCTGTAAGATGTTAAAGAGCTTCCAAGCTTAAAGCTGTTGCTTGCCAAGGTAATGGCCATATGCTGATTGAACACTTTGCTTTGCAGCTGAACTTCTAGGGTTTACCCAACGCATTCTGCCCTTCGCAAATGCAACAGGCTCGGATATTCTAAGAGGCGTAAATTATGCGTCTGGCGGAGGTGGGATTCGTGATGAGACCGGCACAAATGTGGTAATTAATGAGCTAGCTTTTATAATTCACTGAAAGTAGATTCATTTTATGAGTTACTGAAAAGTGTTAAACTAAACTAAACAAACTCTTAATCTGTTTTTGGAACTACGTATGCATGCATGAATGTTCTTGGGAAATGATGCCATAACTATTCCAAATCTTCCATCAATTGATATAACAAATGATAAATTATTTTACTGATTTTTTTCTTTATTTTATTATAATCTCTCTTAGAAGTAAAAAAAAAAAAAAAAACAATTACATACAAGATTGTTAACGGGAATGATTTTCGTGTTACATTGCAGATTGCTCGATTCAGCATGAATGAGCAGTTAGTAAATCATCAAGTGACATTGTCACGCATTGCTAGTTTACGAGGAAGCACACTTGCTGAAGCTAAAACGTACGTAGGGCAGTGCATATATAGTGTTGGAATGGGTAGTAACGATTACATCAACAACTACTTAATGACACAAATCTACCCAACAAGCAGGCTGTTTACACCCGATCAGTATGCAGCAGCCCTCATTTGCCAGTATGAGCAGCAGCTAAGGGTCAGTACCACTTTACCACTACAAACATATTATGTGTGTGCATCATAAGATGAATTAAAATATTGTTATTAATGTCAATCCACGGAATAAGGTCTTACTCACTTTTTATATTAACCATTAAATGTTTTGACACAAATAAATGAAGGACAATGCTTGGGTCCTCACCAATGAGGACCAACTTGGTCCTCACCCTTTATTTGGACCAATAAAATTAAGACACTTGACATATATTAATTAAAAATTAGAAATGGGTATTACCCATTATTTATGGAATTCAACCCGGATTTGAATTTTTCTTTTTTCTCTTATTCACTTTAAAAAATAAAAATCTAATGGGCAGTTTAACGTTATATATATATGCATGTACACTTTCCTTAAACACAAATAAGAAAAAAGTCACAATCCACGAATATTATTCGATATTGTGATGGGTACTTCTCCATATTTCGTAAAATCCAAAGATATATAAATGAATTGGATACAAAATATTATGAACACAAATAAGAAAAAATAAAAATAAAGTGATTGAAGTATAGAAATTTAGAGAAAAAGTCAGAAATCTCGTGTGTAAAGTGCCGCTCACCACACCACATTGATGATATTACAGAAATAACACAAAAGATTTTATCATCATTTGGATTCAATTGCAATATACATAGCATATATATATATATATGTATCAATCTATATATAAATAAAAGTGTACACACATATATCAATTTATCTATACAAATAAGTGTACACGCATATGTAGACGTTAAACTGCCCATGAGATTTTTTTTTAAGTGAATAAGAGAAAAAAGAATAATTCAAATCCGGATTGAATTCCATAAATAATGGGTAATACCCATTTATGTTTTTTAATTAATATATGTCACGTGTTTTAATTATATTGGTCCAAATAAGGGGTAAGGACCAAGTTGATCCTCACTGGCGAGGACCCAAGCATTGTCCATTACTTTTTATATTAACGTTAGATATGAATCTTAAATTTTAAATGGTAATTCATTTATGGACAATGCTTGGGTCCTCACCAGTGAGGATCAACTTGGTCCTTACCCCTTATTTGGACCAATATAATTAAAACACGTGGCATATATTAATTAAAAAACATAAATGGGTATTACCCATTATTTATGGAATTCAATCCGGATTTGAATTATTCTTTTTTCTCTTATTCACTTAAAAAAAAATCTCATGGGCAGTTTAACGTCTACATATGCGTGTACACTTATTTGTATAGATAGATTGATATATGTGTGTACACTTTTATTTATATATAGATTGATACATATATATATATATATATATATATGCTATGTATATTGCAATTGAATCCAAATGATGATAAAATCTTTTGTGTTATTTCTGTAATATCATCAATGTGGTGTGGTGAGCGGCACTTTACACACGAGATTTCTGACTTTTTCTCTAAATTTCTATACTTCAATCACTTTATTTTTATTTTTTCTTATTTGTGTTCATAATATTTTGTATCCAATTCATTTATATATCTTTGGATTTTACGAAATATGGAGAAGTACCCATCACAATATCGAATAATATTCGTGGATTGTGACTTTTTTCTTATTTGTGTTTAAGGAAAGTGTACATGCATATATATATAACGTTAAACTGCCCATTAGATTTTTATTTTTTAAAGTGAATAAGAGAAAAAAGAAAAATTCAAATCCGGGTTGAATTCCATAAATAATGGGTAATACCCATTTCAAATTTTTAATTAATATATGTCAAGTGTCTTAATTCTATTGGTCCAAATAAAGGGTGAGGACCAAGTTGGTCCTCATTGGTGAGGACCCAAGCATTGTCCAAAAGTAATTATGCTTATCTTGGTGAGCAAGAGATCATTACTCTCTCTATATATAAATATATATAGAGAGAGTACTTCATTGAGTATAACTTTGGGGCATATTACTCTTCAAGTTGTCCCCTAAATAAGGAGGTGAAATTTGTGAGTTCTTGTTTGTTATTTATTTATTTTATCTAAAAACTTATTTTTCTTAAAAATGGACGATAAGATCATTTTCATTTAAATAAGGAGGTAAGAAATTGACTTTATTGCACTTTCAAATAAATTTCTTATTCAAGAAACTTATTTCTCTTTAACGGAAAATAAGGTGATTTTCACTTGAATAAGGAGGTAAAACAACTGTAATGCCCTTTTTGACATTTTTCCTTCAAAATGTAGATTCTTTCAAAAATGGACAATAAGGTCATTTACACTTAAAATTATAGGGTAAAATGGCTTTATCTTAACTTTTAATATATTTTCTCCATATTTATTTCTCTTAAAAAATGAACGAGAAGATATCTTTCACTCAAATAATTAAGGGTCGGAAATAACATGATTTCCCTTTAAATATATTTTTTATTCCAAAACTTCTTTATTCATTTATATTATCAATTCTACAATATCATCTATTGGCGTTTGAAAATTGGAGATCATTTTATAGAATAATTAGTTCCGATTATCTTATTATAACATTATTAAAAATATATAATGGTGTTTCATTTGGATGTTAGGTTTTGCATGCTAGTGGAGCTAGAAAGGTTGCAGTGTTTGACGTTGGTCCAATAGGTTGCACTCCAGCAGAAATAGCCACATTTGGCACAAATGGATCTGCATGCGTTGATTTTATTAACGGCTACGTCGCGCTCTTCAACGCAAGACTCAAACCACTTGTTGATCAACTCAATTACGATCTAACCGATGCCAAGTTTATCTATATAAACACCACTCACATCACCTCCGGGAATCCTGCCGCTGCTGGTATGTAAATCTACACACAAGCTTCAATGATGTATCGTGTAATTAATACTATTCATGTCATTTGCTCATATGTATGTATGTATATATATATATTTCAGGTATTACAGTAGTAAACGCACCTTGCTGTAGTGTATCAGCAACAACAGGACTGTGTATCCCTAATAGCATTCCATGTAGTAACAGACTAATATATGCTTTTTGGGATGCATTTCATCCTCCTGAAATTGTGAATCGGCTTGTAGCTCCACGAGCGTACAGTGTTGCCACTCCCATGGACACCTATCCAATTGATATTCGCCGCCTCGCTCAGCTTCAGCTCTAACCAATGATCAACATTAACATATCATATATATATATATATATATATATATATATATATATATATATATATATATATTGACTAAATAACCTTTGATCTTTGATCTGGAGAAAGAAGTCTATGATCTTTGATCCGTTACCATTGTTGCAAATAAAATGCTCGAACTAAATAAAAGTACTTGTTTGAGCAATCATTTCCATGTTGTGTTAATTTTTTTTGATATGGAACAGTTTCAAATTATGCTTGTTGAAATAATAGAGAGATATAAAAGAAGAAGAAATATAAAATAATTATGTATTGATCAGTGTGTAGATTACAATAGAGTTAACACATATATATAGGGAGAAAAAGAGTAGAGAATAAGAAATCCTAAAAGGAGTAGAGAACAAGAAATCATAATCCTAGTATAAACATGAGTGGGCCTATGTAAATGGGCCTAAGCCCTAATATATTATAACACCCCCTCAAAGTCAAGGTGGATAATATGAAGTCATCTTGAGTTTGGATATAAGCTTTCGAAATTGACCAGGTGAAAGAGTTTTATTGAAGATATCAACGAGCTGATACTCAGAGGAGACAAATTGCAACTGTAAAGTATGTTGTAGAAGATGTTGATGAATAATGTGACAATCAATCTCAATGTGCTTTGTGCGTTCATGAAAGACATCATTATGAGTAATCTGAATGGCACTCCGATTATCACAATAGATCGGAGTGGCAGTAGAGGAAGAAAATCCTATACCACCAAGAAGCCATCTAAGCCATAAAAGCTCATAAGTAGCATCAACAAGTGCTCTATATTCTGCTTTAGTGCTAGAGCGAGCAACAACTATATGTTTCTTACTACGCTAAGAAATAAGTGAGTCGCCAAGAAAGAAACGGAACCTTGTAGTGGATCGGCGATCTGTAGGATCTCCTGCCCAATCAGTATCAGTATAAACACGAAGAACCAATAAAGATTGATGAGGAAAATGAAGCCCTAGAATAGTGTCCTTGATGTAACGAAGGATGCGAAAGACATCAGCAGAGTGGGCAGACAGTGAAACAGTCATAAACTGACTAACTATATGAACCGCATGAGATATATCTGGTCTAGTAATAGTAAGATAGATAAGGCTTCCAACCAATTGACGATATAAAGTACCATCACAAAGAAGTTCACCATCTTGAGGGGTAAGCCTGATGTTGGGTTCAAGTGGCATAGTGGCGATCTTACTATCAGTAAGCCCTGCATGAGAAAGAAGATCCGAACTGTATTTTGCTTGAGTAAGATAATAATCATCAGAGCTCGAAGTAATCTCAAGACCAAGAAAATAACTGAGAGGGCTAAGGTCTTTCATCTCGAATTGCTGACTGAGAAACTATTTGAGCTCTTGAATACCTTGTGTATCATTACCAGTGATAATCATATCATCAACATAGAGAAAAAGAAGAATAATACTAGAGGTAGTACACCGAATAAACAAAGCCGAGTCATTAGAGCTAACAAAGTAACCATGTAACACTCTGTGTTATTTTCCCTTTTCCCTAAAATAATTTTTGATTTATTTTCGGTCGTGACGTCACTTGCTTATAACGTCATGGTTATTCTGGGTATTTCACGTATAAATGTTTTGCTTTTACGTTTGGATTCGAAAGGACGACTCTGAAATTTCTTCTTGATGACTTCGTGGACTTTCGTTGGTGATTGTGTGACTTGACGTGACGGAAGTGTTTTAGATTTAGTGAAACGTTGACGTGAATGCTTATTGTAGACTAAGTGGATTCATTTTTAAGTTGGTGATTGGTGTTTTGATAGGGTGGCGACACGCTTAGTATGTCCGACGTTTGAGGCTTCGACTCAGTGGTTTGAGTTCGGTATTTAAGACTTTAGGGGTTTGACGTTTTTGTTTCCTCTTGTAATGGATTAGTACGTGCTTCATTTGGCTGGCGTGGTTAGGAGTATTGGTATTTCCTTTGCTGGTTTTCTCTATATTTGTACATACGTGCCCCTATGTATTGATGTGGTTGTGCTTGATCATTGTTTTGGATTTCTTTTTGTGCCCTAGTTATTGGTAGTTATTTGATAGGTTATGTACGTATACGGTGTTTTGGTGGTTGGGTTGTATTAGTTATATTAATTATTGGGCATCCCGTTTATTTTTCAGGCTCATTTGGTTTTATTTGGGGGTTCCCAGTATATTTTCGGGACTTATTGTACACATATATATTTAATTAGGCATATATATAATTGTTTCATTTAAAAAATATATATGAAAGATATTTGATATATGTATAGGTGTATATCAATTTTAGAAAGAGTGAGAACCGACACCACTCTTCCTCCCCATGTGCATCTTCTCCTTCACGACATCACCATCTTCATCTCCTCATCACTTTTGACGAAAGAGAGAGAGGGAGTGAATCTATCGGAGAGAGAAAGGGAGACCAAGAGGGAGAGATCAGACTGAGAGAGATGTTGGGTTGCGCATGTTGAGGACACGATATGGTGGAGAGGATTACCGGCGATGACAGGCGACGACGGTAGCGTCGTGAGCTCGTGGCGAGGTGGTCGTGACCTGGTGGTGGTGACGACGTGAGGTTGTCCCAAATGGTGGTGATGGCGGCTGAAGTTAGAGTGGCAACCTAGGGTTTGGTCACTAGAGAGAGAGCGACCCCTAGGGGTGGCTCGAGGTGTCGCGTAGATGGCAACGCTGGTGGTGGTCGCGGCTGAGCAGCCATGCCACGGTAGTGATAAATCCGGGCTCAACCGGACTGGTGGGTGTTAGTTCGGCACAAAATTTGGGGGAAAGTTAGGCCTCGTGGTCGTGTTTGACATACCCAAATTTGGTGCGAAATCGTCGAGCGGTTCGCCGGAAAATTCAGATTTTTGGTATGATTTTCAGTTTCATTTTTTGTAGATTTATTCAAATTTATTTATTGATTGCTAACGATTTTTGATTATATCAAATAGGACAGGAAGGCGGTCATTTCGATCTGAGCGAAAAAATTTCCAGACAACTTTGGTCGGTGTTGTTTATTTATCGAGCATGTTTTTAATGTTTAGGAAATTATGATTTTTCTGATATTGTGTATTTACATGTGTATGTGATAACAAGTGTTTCGTTCTCATCTATAGACGGGCTTAGGAGTTTGTATTAACTTGAAATTGAAATGCCTCTAGGTGGACTAGAAACGAGGTGGGAGATAGTAATTCCCACGAGAAATTAGAATAATTAAAAACCTACTTGATTTGATTAAAATAGGCAGCCTAGTACCCCTTGGATTTGAAGTAGGTTAGTGAAATTTGTGAAAATTGATCTCGAACTTAGAACGTGATTTAGTTCCCCTTTGGTTTATGTTTTACTGAAATTAAAGCATATTAGGGGAGACTTGAAAATGAGGGACGTGAAAACTTAGTCGTTCTAGTTCCCTTTTTATTTTCTCGAAAATTATAAAAAAGTGTAAGGGGAGAACTTGGATGCCTCTGAGATGAAAATATTGTTTAAAATAAATTATAAGCATGCTGATATGTAAAATTTACAAGAAATGAGTGATTGAGAACCTGGATAACCCAAAGATGAAATTGTCTTGATTTACTGTTTTAGTTAAATTGTAAAGCATGCTTTGTATGAATGAAAAATATAAATTTATGCTGAATCATTGAGTATTGGGTCCATGTAGAGGCATTTTGCATTCATGTAGCATCGTGGACATATATATTGCGTCGGTGTGAGTTGCATGCTTCATTTGTATCATATATGCGTATAGACCATTTGGATAGTCGCAACAACTGGCCAGGGGGTGTTCTAGTACCCAGGGAGCTAGCATATCTCGAATCCTTAGAAGTTGGAGGTGAGAGCTTAGGCCTCACTTGCCATTCCAGACGGACTTGTGGTCTCTGTAATCTATTTGGCGACACCTACCCTTCCTTTTGCGGATTTGTTACCCCTATCAGTGAATGATTTGGGATTCCTTGTTATCTATTTGATCCTCATGTAGACAGGGTTGCACTTGAGTTGCATTGACATTGCATTGGCATTTACATTGAGTATTTATTTGCCATATGATTATGTATTGAGATTATATGTTGTTGATACTTGTGGATATTGAGCATGTGATACCGAAAATTATTTTAAAGTTTTTTTATTACTCCCTTGGGCGCTACGACATAGTGGTTGTGATTGTATTTGTGCCTGTGGTTAAATCTCATATAAAAGTTAAAGTATCTTAATGTGAATAAAGGATTGAAAACTTAAAATTGAAAACTGAAAAGCATAACAGTAAGAACCAGGGTTAACAGAGCCATGATTGGCAGATATTCTAGGTGGTTCTGTGAAGTCAATTAGGACTTGGCCTTGTAGCATGAATTTTTTCCCTTGAGTTGGGTTTAAAGTGGAGTTGGTTCACGCCTTAGTGATATTGCATTAAGATTGTGATTTATGGTCATATATGCCTTTATAGTTAGTGACTAGTGTTATCGCAGGGTGATTGGTATATCACTTAGGTTGTGTGAGGAGTTGTTCAGTTTAACGGTCGGTTAGAGCTTGTTAGTCTGACTTTCTCTCTTCCAACTCCTGTATTATGAGCTTGTCGCTCTTTTTTTCACTTTGAAAATGTTTTGGAGAATTAACGGTCTTTATCTCGTATATCTTGAAATTTTGGTTACGGATTGGATCATTGGGACCAAACCAAGGCTCTCTCAATGTTTTGAAAACTTAAAGCTTTTGGGTTTTTATAAGGTTGTGTTTTTCGTTTACCCAGGTCCCGTCAACTGTTTTTGCAAACCCTAAGTTAATTAAAAACTCGTTTTATGAAATATGATTTGAATTCTTGGGATCGGGCATATCAGAAGCAATCCCGTTTTGAAAAGTGTCAGGAGATTTTCATTTTAAAAACATTTTTGTGAAGTCATTGAGTTCAGGGTACTGTTTGTCTCTGTTTTTGAGATCTCGAGGTTGTGCCGAGATCTCGGCATCGTTGGAGTTCGAGAACTCCAGGTTTCTTCTAGTTTATGAAATTCCTTTTGAGTCAGTTATGTTTTGGCATTCTTTCAAAGTTTTCTCAAATTCTTAAACAAATATTGAAGGTTTGATGACCAATTTTAAAAGGAGTTAAAAAGGGATTTTGAAATGGTTTTCAGTTTGAACTCTTGTGGTTGGTCCTCCTATTCGTCATCATAGTTCCTCGGCTTTTAGCTGAACTTGGGATCCTAAGGTTTCAGCCTTTGGGGCGGAACTTATATTCATTTGTGTGGTTACGGTTCTTGTCATATTCTCTGGTAGGAGACGTTATGCTGATATGCGCACACATAGTGCGATTCCTATTACTTTGTTGGGTTCGAAGATGTTGGAACCAAACAGATTTGACTGGGTTTTAAAACTTTTTCTCAAAAACTAGTTGAATCTTTCGGGGTTCAACATTTTCTCTTTTAAAATCCGAGGTCCTCGGCATCCATTTGGGACTAAATGACTCCAATACCCCTTTCTTGCGCCTCAATAGGCGGTGTGAGTTGGAAATTGTTTCTGTTGGTTATCGAATCCGATTTGATGATGGTATTTTTCCACCTATGTTTCTTTGAGTGAACGAGTTAGTTCACTGGTTATTATGAATAAAAGGACCAGATTGAGGTTAGAAATTATGAGAGTGAGACTTTCCAGGGATGATTTGATAACAGTACGATGTAGAAGTGTGGTTCAGTTAAGTTATGGATATAGTTGTGAGTATTCCTTTCGGATAATCCTAAGGAGTGAGTTATTTATCTCTTAGGAACCTTAAACGATGTGCTCGGTGCACGTTGTGATGGATAGTTAGTTCTTATGATACCTAAGGGCAATGGTGCATATTAGAGTATATGCATATATATATATATATATATATATATATATACACGATCGGATATGATTATTTATCTACAGGATGATATAAATATATACCTCTTATGTATATAGATATATTTATTCGATGGTACTTGTATGCCTTTATAGTATGTGACTTGTGGGTTAATCTATGTTTCACACTTTATGACTTCTTATGTGGCCTTGACATATGATTTGGATTATTTGTGGGGCTATTTTGGGGTCTTGGATTGGCGTGGGTGCCAGGTGAGACAAATGACTGACCTAGGATAGCTACATGCCCACGGGATGGTTAGAGGTTTCTGGCGGCTAGGGGTGTGTTTGTTAGGGATATTTAGTGAGCTGTGGTTTTTTCTCACCCCCACACAAGTTGCAGGATTGCAGGTGGATGCAGCACGACATGGACAACGGCGACGGTACGGGTGATTTGGGACGCTTTTATTTAAATTTGCTCATTTTATCCGTATTTATTCTGGTGTATTCTTATTTCTCTTGGGAGGCAGTCTGTTGGTCTATTCCCTTTTGGTATATATTTTATTTTGGACATTTATTATTTCGGGGTGCCATTATACATTTCGGCATCGCCATATGGCTTTCTTTATAATTTCATTTAAGCATTTGGGACTCTATCAGTTTTAGAGGGGTTGTGTAGAAGCAACGGTGTTCTTTTCCACTACTTCGGCCCTAGTAGGTTTCTGGAATGTTGGGCTATGTGTCATTGAGTTTATTTCACTTGTTATGGGCAGGTTATACTGTTGTATTGTTTTTGGGTTGTTTAGATGTTCCATTTACAGATGGAACTCTGCCAGATTTTTGTTAGATTTCCCTAATGAATTTCTATCACTCAGGTGTATATGGAATACCTTATTTTCATTCTTATTCCATGAGTTTTCTTGTTATTGATGATTCTAGTGGTCATTTTCACTGATGTCATACCTCAGGATTCGCTGATTCTCCGAATGGGAGTCTCAGGAATAACGGGGCGTGACAAACCAAGATGAGAGATGGTAGAGTTGAACTTGGAAAACCAGGCTCGGGAAGCTTGTTTGAGACCATACAAGGTACGTTTTAATCGACATACCTTGTGAGGAGGATGATCAAAACCAGGAGGAGGCTTCATGTAAACTTCCTCAATTAAATCACCATTGAGAAAATCATTTTTAACATCCATTTGAAAAAGAGACCAACGACGGGAAATAGCTACATCAGTAAGAGTGCGAACAGAAGGAAGACATGAAACAAGAGCAAATGTTTTTTCATAGTCAATGCCATATTCCTGACAAAATCCTCTAGCCATAAGACGGGCCTTGTATCGTTCAATAGCGCCATCTGAACGTGTCTTGATCTTGTAAACTCATTTACACCCAATTGCAGACTTTCCAGAAGGCAAATCAACTAAATCCCAAGTATCTATCTTAGTAAGGGCATCCAACTCTTCTTTAATTGCTTGCTAGCATAACGGATTAAAGGATGCCTCATGGAAAGTGTGCAGTTCATGGAAAGTGGCAAAAGCATGATAACAGTGAAAATCATGAAGATGGGATGGTGGAGCTCTTACCTTATCAGAATGAGAAAGATCTAAGGCAACGTCATTGTAAGGAACCTCGGACTGTTCAGATGATTGAGACTCTGCTGTATGAGGAACTACTATATCTGTTGAGCTTAGAGGACTACTGGTTATTTTGTGATCAATGGCATCGGGAGATGGTGAATCAGGAAATAGATCATCAGAAATATCAAATGGTAGAATAATAAAGTGTTGATCAGGAACGCTAGTGAATTTGGAGACTATATGAAACATTTTGTGCTCCCAAAAGACAACATGGTGAGAGACACGAAGTCAATGAGCAACTGGATCATAACATCAGTAGCCCTTTTGTTCAAGTCCATACCCGAGAAAACAACATAGTTGGGCACGAGATTGTAATTCCGTGCGCTCATGAGGTTGGAGTAGAACAAAACAAGCACACCCAAAGACGTGAAATAACTATAATTAGGAAGTGTACCATAAAGACGTTTATAAGGTGTATCATTATGCAACAATGGTGTTGGTACTCGATTCATAGTATAAATGGCAGTAAGAGATGATTCTCCTCAAAAAGAGAAAGGTACATAGGCCGAAAGGATAAGTGATCGTGATAAATTAACAATATGTCGGAGTTTACGTTCAGCTCGGCCATTCTATTGGGATGTACCAGGACATGAAGTTTGAAAAATTGTACCATGATGTTTGAGAATTGCTTAAAATATTTTTTGTATGTATTCATAGCATTATCAGACCGAAATGTTTTAATATTTTTGGAATACTGGCTGAAAATAATTTTAGTAAATTCCTGAAAAATTTGAAGTAATTTTGAACAATTTTTCATAAGGAATATCCATGTAAATCGAGAATAATCATCTAGAAAAATAACAAAATATTGTGATCCACCCATAGTAGATACAGGAGAAGGTCCCCAAACATCAGAATGAACAAGATTAAAAGGAAAAGAAGCAAATGACTCACTTGTATCAAATGGTAAATCAAGTTGTTTGCCTAATTAACATGAAAGACAATAAAAAGACTCATTTTTAACTTGTCCTAACAAACCTTTAGAAGCGAGAGTTTTGACACGAGACACTGATGCATGACCCAACCGAGAATGCCATAACTGAAGGGTAGGAGAGAGACACTGTGCAGATGCTGCAGTGATATTTGATGATGGTAGATGTCATGAAGTGAGCTTAAATAGTCGATCCTTTTTATGGCCGGTCCCAATGATCTGACCTGTCTGAGGATCTTGTACAATACAACCATTAGAAGAAAATATAATATTGAAACTGAGTTCAGTCAATTGTCCCACTAAAAAAAGATTAAGAGAAAGATTTGGAATCGATAAATTGGACTGAGAAATAGTGCCTACATGACTAATGGCCATAGTGGAGCCATTAGTAGTGTGAATGACAGGTGAATGAGATGGAGAAGTATGATTGATGAGCAAAGCAGAATATGGTGTCATGTGATTGCAGCAAGCATAATCAAAACACCAAGAATTATGAGTACCTAATGCGATTGATAAAGTAGAGTAAAACGCACCTTGTTTTTTAGACAAAAATTGGTTGAGTATAGCCTCAAGGTCAGTAGCAGGGAGTATTGAAGGAGTAGCTGCAGAAGAGCTGATTACTGAGCCTGGAAGAGAAGATGGTGATGGTATGGCCATAGTAGTAGGAGTTATAGCTGCAGCAACTCACAGAGGACGTTTGCAATAAAATTTAATTGTATGCCCATTTCGATGACAATAAGTACAATACTAGGTTTTAGACTGCTGATTGTACCCTTTCTGAGGCTGAGGAGCAGAAGAACCATTCCTTGTAGTAGATGACATGGACTGGGACTGAGCAAGTGGAGCAGTTAATACAGGAAAAGTAGGCTGAGCTCGAAGAATCTGCAAACGTGTTTGCTCTCGAACAAGTTCATTAATAGTTTGATCAAGTGATGGAAGAGGAGAACGATGAAGTAGCTGACTACGAACAGACTCAAAATCACTATGAAGTCCCATTAAAAATTGGTGAAGACGTAGTTGATTGCGATACTCAAAGAATTTATTAGCTTCGGAAGAATGCTCCCACGAGGGCTCTGAAAGAGCCAATTGATCCCAAAGACACTTCATACGAGAAAAGAATTCAGTAATCTGCTAACCCGAATCTTGTTTGAGGCCATAAAGTTGAACCATCAACTGATATTGCCGAGCGCCATCTGAACCAAAATACCTGAAGGCAAGCATATCCCAGACTTCTTTAGTAGTGTCATAACTTCCGAATTCCATCCCAATAGAAGAGGTTACAGTGTTATGAAATCATGTGATAATTTTATGATTGTTGTTGTCCCAATATTCCATACAATAGAAATAAGTAGCATTTGTTTCATCTTTGTTTTGAGTAGGAGTCGAATGGAGTCGCACAACATATGACCACAACTTTCGCCCTTTGAGGAAACTTCGTATAGATTGACTCCAAAATGAATAATTATCGCCATCAAGAATAAGAGAAATAGGGTGTGTTACCCCATTTTGAGTGATTTGTGCCATTTAGAAAACTCAAATGGCAAAACGGACTGAAAATCTACAATTAGTGCGAAAATTTAAGTCGGATAGGTCAATTTTAAAATTTCGTCCCAGGTGATGATGTGGCACTGATTAATGAGGTGAGGAAAAAGTTTTATTTTATTTTTTTCAAATTTTATTATATATGAAAAAAAAATTGATGACGTGGCAGTCAACTCTAAAAGATATGGCAGTCAATTAATGATGTGGCATTCAACTAATGACATGGCAGGTTTGACTTTGACCGCTGATGTGGCAGAAAGTTGATGATGTGGCACTGAAAAAAGACAATTTTGACCATAAACTTTGACCGGCGAGTATGGGCGCGTTCGACGGAGTTTTCTGGCGATTTTTGCGTCAACGACTTCGTCTTGAAATCAACTTTTCAATGATATGTTCAATAGTCTGGTCGGAGTCCGAGAATGAGGCTTTCTGATAACGAACAAAAAGAGACGGAGCGGGCCAAAGTCAAAAAAAATATGAAAGTGCTTGGGGATGTGTGCAAAATATATTTTGACTTATATTTGAATGGCTCGAATTTTGTGATCTCCGATTTGACTGATACAATGCGAAAAAGTGTTTTCCGACACCGAAAAGACCCTCTAATCTCTCTTTTTATTCTTGAGTGGAAGAACACAGGCATAACCTTAGGCTCTGATACCATATTGAAATAATAGAGAGATATAAAAGAAGAAGGAATATAAAATAATTACATATTGATCAGTGTGTAGATTACAATAGAGTTAACACACATATATATTGGGAGAAAAGGAGTAGAGAACAAGAAATCTTAATCCTAATATAAACATGAGTGAGCCTATCTAAATAGGCCCAAACCCTAATATATTCTAACAATGCTATTGATTTTTACGAATAAAGATGAATATTATGGTATATAATGGCTTTGAAGAAAAATAAAAAAAGGGGAAAAAATAAAGCAAGCTAGATTCATTATACATCTATTAACATCAACTCATTGAGTATGATGCTGGAGATCTTTCACATTCTCTGAGAAGTAATTATTAATAACACTCTCTTGGGATTAAATGTTAACGTAGAGATGACATGCATGTAGTAAAATAAAGTGAAAAACAAAAATGTGGTAAATAATAAAATTTGACATATGCTTGCTACTTACCAAAATATATAGATGACTAGATGATCGTGAAATAGTAAATAATGGTGCAGGGCCTATATATGGGCAACAAGGATGGGAGGTTCCCTCTAAATGGTCAATGAAACTGACAATATACACTGAATAGCAGGTTCTATATAAAATCAAAGAAATATAGTATGCACCAAAGACCTTGCAAGTACACTTGTTATCTTAGGAACTCACAAATCCACACACGAGTCCTATAAGGCTCGAACCCCAAATCTCTCTCAATTTTGAGAAGGAGTGAAAATACCATTAGCACACAAGGCCAATGGTATTTTTGGCATGTTTTAGTCAATAATCATGTTGAGTGAATTGTGAGATTGGGTAGGTTTAAGAAAATTAAGTGGCCAAGCAAATGCGTCAAAAAGACATCGACAAGCTTCTTCAAACTCAAAATCAATCTTAAAGCAACAAATAATTCAAGTGAAATGAAGTGACAATGAGTTTGAATTATGAAACGTACCGCAAAGGGCAAAACGAACATTATACAAGTCTTATATATTGGTATGTGTGCCATAGAAGCAAACTCTAAGAACATTTATTTATGTAATGACATTATTTTGATCAAAAACCATGTTGAGAGTTTTGTGTTTTAGATTGAGTTGTTAAGTGTTAAATGTGTGTACAAAGTGGTGAAGATACAAAGCATATTCAGTGGAACAATGGCTGGAAGTGACTGTGCTATGGAGAAAAAAGTTCAAAGAAATTTGTATTTTGTTCCACCGAATACTCGGTAAGGTGCGAACTTTCGCTCGTTTATGCAAAAAGTGAGAATTCCACCAGAGAGTTTTGCGAACTTGCGCACACTTTTGCAGTTGGGTGTTCACCGAGTACTCGGTAGAATCGCCACCGAGTACTCAGTAAGTGGCTACGCAGATTTATTTTTGGGAGGTATTATATTGAGATACAATCAATTCCTAACCACTTTGGGACATGATTTGAAGCTATTATCAGTATTTTGGACCATCATTGATATATTTATTTATATTTGGAAGATTTAAATGGTGGAAATACGAATCCTGATTGAAAAATGATTCTTACCATTAATTGAAGAGTTTTCTCTATATATGAGTTAAACCTAAGAGAAGGGTGTGTGTCACGCCCCAAATTTCCTAAGAATCCCGAACTGGGACATCCGAGGAATCCAGGTCGTGATTCATAAAATGAGCGACCAAAGAAAATACTAAATAACCACAAACCGGATGGAATCTTATTATCAATAATAATTCCATACACAACAAAGCGGAAGCTAAACCAAATGATACACAAGGCACGTCTAAGTGCCGAAAGAATACATCTCTACAACGATGTAACAATACTAAATACAAGGAAGGGATAGGCCAACAGACTGGCTCCCAAGAGGTACAAAATCGACGGTCCCAATACAGGGAACAAGAAATGAAACAAAAGGTACAACTTTATATATATATAGCGTCCCAAACCCCGCAACAGCATCAGTGCCACGAACCATCCTGCACTCCACGTTGTCCATAACCGAAACATTTCCTGCAAACTGGTGGTGTAAACCACCAGGCATACCGCTGCCGGGGTGAGCTCATTGAGCCCCGTAGGAGAAAGAAATCATAACCATCACATCCTACGACCATTCAAATCAAATGAAAACCAACCCGGGTACATGCATCTACCCTAGGTCAGTCAAATATCCCACCTGGAAATCACGCCAAGACGAGACCCCGGAATACATCCCACTAGTCCCCTACCATGCATCCACAAATAGGCCAATAGCATATAGTGAAACTATATCACAACAACATGAAATAAATCACACCTATATATATATATATATACACGTATATATATATATACATACAAGGATACACAACCAATACCAGATACGTAGTACAACCCCCGTCACAGATCACTACGACTGGTACCCGTCAGTCCCACACTGACAATCAACACAGCACTATCACCTCAATACTATCACCAAATCATGGAAGTAAACCTCCTATTCATAACACTCTAGGAATGATAACACTTATAGTTCCTAGGCCACAGGCATACCGAACTCCAAAACCTCAAATCGTTATCGAATCATACTATCAATCACTTCACATGTCACTAATGACATCCATAAACCCAACACAAGGGTAAAACATTCATGTAAACCTAATATAAGTCACAAAGGTTTCCCAACAACAAAAAGAAGTGAAATGGATTGAATAACCCATCACACCGACCAATCAAAGGTCACATGTTCACCAAAGGGTAAAATGGTCATTTCAAGGGCAAAGATGTACTTTCAAAGGTTTCCCCACCTATTTGGACATAGGTTGAACCATAAAAACAAACGGGATCAAATTCAAAGCCCTGACGCAAGAGATATGAAGTTTTGAAAACGGTATCGGACAACGCCGATAAAAACGGAAAGTTGAAGTACCCCTCTTTCTCCAAGGGTAAAACAGTCATTTTCAATTTAAATAAATTATTTTAAATTTTATTTACAAATATTGTTCCTAGCACAAGCCATAGGAAGAAACGGGACCTTAATCCGAGTTACGAGGTGAGAGAAATGAATTTTCGAAAATCAGGAAAAATCCATCCAAAGCTGACCCAGTCGACTGGCTAGTTTACCCAGTCGGTTGTCTGATGACCTAGTCGACTGGCTCAATGACCCAGTCGACTGGCTGGACCAGAGAGTTCCAAAATTCTTACGGGAAAAGGCTTAGTTGACCCAGTCGACTGCCTGGAAGGGGCCAGTCGACTGCCTAGGTTAGAAAACCTCAAAAATGACTTCCAAACAGCTTCAAAGCCTTAGGAATCATGAGACAAAAGTCCTCAACTCATTTAGGAACTTTAGAAATGAGAAACTATCATTTAATCTCGGTTTAGTTTTATCAAAAATACTTTCTTGAAAATCCGTAAAACTAACCGTCTTGCCCCCCGGTATCCGTTTTGGATACCACCGACTTTCAAAAGTCAAAATCCTTTATTTCTTGATTTTTAAAACCATTTCAAAACTCAAAGTTTTTGTCGGCATCACGGGGGTAGGCGAAAATGGGTTTTTCACTCAAAGACCAAATAGACTAAAACACAAGTCTTACGAACAATCCGTTTTCGGGAACAACCGAAACCAACGGAAAACCAAGTGATTTTAGAGACGCTCAAATGAGGCAAATGAATGAAGAACCGAAGTTCGAAAGCAACTTGAAGATAAGGGCAAGTGACTATACACAAGGCACTAACTCTAACTCAACCACACTTCACTTCACATTCGAATTCACCACCCTCTTAACCGGGAATGACTACAACTCCGACGACAATCCATTCCTTAAGACCGCTAAAGGGAACCTAGTGGCCGTTGCCACGGAACCAACTAGTTTTCAAATCAAGAACCCCTTCCGATTCTTTCAACCTCAATTTCATATTCGAAACCACATCACCTAGGTTTCTAACAAGATCATAAGGTCATTATACACCATCAACCAAGATCACAACCTACACCGACTTTACTTATCACAAGTAAGCCCTTAAACCAACTCATATCACCCCCCTCCTCTTAGGGTATAATGGCACATAGCAATAAGCATAATTATTGATCTCACATTATACTTTAAATAAGTCATGGAATTTACATTTTTCACATCCTTCAATTCCAATTGAGCATTTTAAATAACAAATGAATTATTTCACAAAATTCATATTTAAACATGCTCCTCCATCACATGGAATAATATCATACTTCACATGTAAACATAACTCACATATACATGTCAAATGAAATCACATAAATGCCATGCAAATATAATGTGACTCAACACCACACTTTGCCCTATCATAGGTTAACGAATACGCACTCTACCCATAAATATGAGCTAACAGAGGGTCGCACCGGTACTTCCCAGGTGATTTTGAAACTTCTCACTTCAACAAGGAAGACGGTTTGCACGAGACGACCCGTGACCAAAGATTCGTCAGCACGAATGCACGAGACGACCCGCGACTTCGAGAATGAGACGACTCACCCTATACCCCATTCACAGCTCATTATTCTGTAGGATGGGAACACCCCCTGGCCAGTTGTTGCGACGATTCGACACAAAGACACCCCACATGATTTCATAAACCGCATATACCAACACTATATGCATCCAGTTTCAATGACAATCATGCCCCAACATAAATATGATTTCATAAACCGCATATACCAACACTATATGCATCTAGGTTTCAATGACAATCAATCATCAACATAAATATGTGATGCATCATATTTATATATAATATCCACATGAATCCAATATAATTCTCGAAATCTCTTTTAAACATGCTTTTAGTTCAATTTAGCAAGTTTTCACATATCACATCTCAACATGTCATGAAGTCCAAAAATACCTCCAAGGTACTAACCAAAGGAACTAGCCTAATCTCATTCTAAGGCTACCTCCCTAACACCCACATGCACATATGTATAACTACTCTTACACATACACACCACAATACCCACATATATATATATATATATATATATATATATATCCACATATACATAGGCATACAAACACACTTGCATATAAGAAATCTCAAGAACAACCACTTAGCTAGCATGCTTCATAACCCTATTCAATACTATCAAAAATACTCTATACACAAAGGTTAAGTCATATAACATGCTATAACCCTAACTTCATATTTCCAAGGATATACTTAGCAAATTTCATTTTAATGCTAGAAATCCTAGAATCCAATTTATCTTATTACACAATCACAAGATGGCTAGTTAAGAAGTTTTCCCCCTACCTCTTGAAGAGCAAACCACCAAAACCACCAAGCAAAGCCCATGAAACCCTAACTTTTCCTCAACCAAAATCCAAGGAGTAAACCGGTGGAAAGCTTCACCATGACCTCCTAACCATGAATCAAACTCCAACACAAGAAGAGAGCAAGAAACATTTAGTGGTTATAACAAGAAACCCTAACTTGGTTTGAAATGGAAACACACAAGGGATGAAGAACACTTACCCATATTTAGCTTAAACCAAAGAAAAGGACACCATGAACCTCTTCTATGTTGATGGCCACACCAAAATCCCAACTTAGGGTGATGAATTCCACCCATAAGTGGAGAAGAACAAAGAGGAAGAAAATGAGAGAAAATGGAGAAGAAGAAGATGAAGTCTTGCAAAGTGGAAGACTTGCCATATGTAGAGATTCTCCACTCACACCACTCACCATCCAAGGGTCCATAATAAAGATGGGGAAAAGGAAATGAATCCAAGGGCTAGGAATAAGTCTTGCCAAGTGGAAGACTTATTACACAAATCACAAAACCCATTAATTTGCCAAACAAGGCCTTATCATCCAAGGGCCTAGAATGAAGATGGGAAATAATTAATCATCCAATGGTTGACAAAAAGTCTTGCCAAGTGGATGACCAACAATAATGGATTATTCCATTTAAGTGTCAACCAAACAAGGCCTTATGATCTAAGGGTCTAAAACAAAGATGGGAGAATGAGATCAAGGGCTAGGAATGAGACAACACATAAAATGTGGAAATGACCAAAATATGCCAAAGTTGGGGTTAATTACAAGAGTGCCATCAAGCCTCTTAATTACCCTTCTACCCCTTGTCATCCTCTCTAATTACCACTATGCCATCCATACACCAACACTTAGCCAATTCTTTACAATTTTCACTAATTGCTCCAAATATGAAATTACTCATATACCCTTAGGTCATTTCTTTCCCGAAATCGTTTCTAATAATTTTCATTAGTTACAACACGAAAATATAACAAGAATTTCATATAAGTTCTACACCGAATGTCTACACTAAACTAGGTTAGAACTTTCGAGAACGTAACACGATTGCCGAAGCTCCAACGAGAAAACGTTGCACGAACCCTCGTAGTCGTTGGCGATACTCAAATCCACAAAACCGGAAACGAAATACCACAAAGTCGTCCCGCTAAGTCCAAAACTTAAACGCGAAAAATTTACTCGTACCGAGAATACACAAGACGTCATGAATAAGTGATGTCGCAAAACATTAACACATGGAAAAGAATTCCAGAAAAGTGAAAGGAAAACGTGGGGCGTTACAGTGTGGCTTGTGGCTTTTGAGAGATCTCTGCAATTCTTCTACAGATTCATATTATTCTACAAAGATATTTAGAGAGAAAATTATAGAGTGATTATATATTTTCTAGTTCTCTCTTGGTTTGAGATTTTCTAATTGTGTTTCTACACCGAAGATCGTTATGCATAATTGAATGATCTAGTTGCTGAAAAATCATCACACCACCTTGATCAAAGTAGGAGGCTTCATGGTTATTTGATCAGAGTACGGAGATCAGAGCGAGAGCTTCGTGGAGCGCGAGTGATTTAAGACTATCAGACGTCGAGTGGAGAAAGGCAAATCAGGAGTGATTTGTAAGTCTAAAACTTCATAAAGTCTTGTACTTCTTGATTCATAGTGCATCGATACTCGAGCGTATCCATGGTTTTTTACTTGGAGTCTTTTCAAGGTTTTTCCACGTAAAAATATTGGTGTCGTCTCTGATTTATTTTCTGCACTTATATTTATTATTGTGTTGTTTATATTGTGATAGAATTGAATTAAAATTAACTATTCCGCAATTAAAATTTTAATTTGTCAATTAATTCATAAAAAACCTATTCACCCCCTCTAAGCTTATTTCACCGTCTTCTAAGTAATTTCACAAACAATGTTTGAGTAAACCAAATATTCAAAAACTCAAAATCGGATATTTTGGTGAGCAAAGCTACATATATAATGAGTAAATGGTGGCTAGAAAGTGGATTTTTGCGCAAAGCTGCGCAAATTTGTAAACTTAAGGCGTAAGCGTAGGGCCATATACGCTTACGCTTAGGCCACTGACCTGTAATTCCTGAAATTCTTTGTTTGGTGTAATTCACTTGTTGTATCCTATTATGACTTAGGTTGCACTACAAGACATCCTAACACGTGTATAAAGTATATTAACACCCATAATTGGGTAGATTCACTCGTAATAAAAGGAGGAAAACACAAAGAAGAATTCTAGTCCAAGAAGAAAATAAGTCTACTCAAAGTAGGATTCTTTTCTCTATAATATGATGGTTCAATACAGATTTTGGTGTGACTTTTGTGAGAGCTCTGCGATTATATCATAGATCAAATCCATTTACAGAGAGAGAGTAAAATAGATTGCTTGATCATCCTATATCAATGTTTTATCTAGTTTGTGAAGGTTATTCAATTGTGCTTCAATATTTGAGATATTTATGCACACTTGAATGATTTAGTTGCTGACAAGTTATTTCACCAATGGGTTTGTTCGGAATGATGGCCTGAGCAAGGTGATTAGGAAAATTAAAGACTTTTAAAACCTCTAGGGGCATGTCTTTTGGGATTGTGATATGATTTACCATTCCTAACTTAAGAAGTTTACTAGCGTGATAACTAACTGTTTTGGTTGAGAATGTTGTTTTTATTTCAAGTTCAAAGGGTTGGAAATGACATAGATCAATGTCCAAAAGTAATATCCGGTAGGTTATCGTGTGAGCAAATTCTAGCTATAGGTAATGATATTTGGATTCTTCTAGTGGACTGTTGTTTCTCAAATAATTTTGAATTGTTACCTATTCATTTGTGCTTGCAGTATTTATTTCTTCGAATATAAGTTCTTTAATGTCTACTGGTAATAATATTACTAGTTGTCTGAGGATATTTCTATATGTATAGGAGAACGAGGATAACATATTTGCTTGTTTACATGAAACCTGTAAAAGTTGATTTTCTCGAACGTTATCTGTGGATTTTTCTGTAGCTTTTTGAAGAGTTAAATTTAATTTTCGATAATGAGATAAAAGAACTTGGTGGTCTTTCTTGAGATTTTCTAAATAAGAGTTTAAATGAACAAAATATTCTCTTAATGTGTTAAGGTTCCTGACGAGGGTGCTATGGTGTTGTTCTCTGGAATACCATAAATTATCTATGGTGATTTTTTGGTCTGAAAAAAGTTTATGTCTATGGCGAAAATGTTGAGTTAGGTTTTGAATGATTAAAAGAGGATTTGAAGTTCCTGGAATGAGACTATAGTTGTTGTTGCTCTTCTATTCTATTTCCTGCAAAACTAACAATTTATTAATAAACGATATAAAATATCTGCTAAATAATTATCTTTTCCTTTAACATGCTCAAATGATGGTTTTGAAAACTTTTCCTGTGAGGTAGTCAACGAAAGAAATCCATCTTTTTGCAGACATTTTCTGTTGCTTTGCTTTATTTGAAAATTTTACTATATTATCACAATCTGTTCTAATAAGAAATTATTTATTGAGGAATATTTGAAATTTCTCAATAGACTTTATGACTCCTAGTATTTCTAGATCTGTAGATGGTAATATTGCTTGAGCTTTATTAAAATTTCCACTAGCATACTTACAGATTTGTTCTTCTTTTCGTAATGATTCTTTTGTAGGTCGTTGAAGAAGTATTCCTACCCCTCCATTTGCAGAATTTTCTGTCTGTATAATTTTATAGCTTTTTTCTAATGGAATTTGTAATGGTTCTAATTGAGTAATTATTGTTTTAATTCTTTTAACTAATTCAATATCTTGAGAATTAAAATATTTTATTCCATTGTTTCCTAATTTGGAATATAGGGGTCCTACTAATTGTCCTAGTTTTGGGATAAAATTTCTTTTATAATTTAACAATCCTAGAAATGCTTGTAATAATTTTGTATCTTCTATTTTAACTAAAAATTCTAAAATCTTTTTTACTATATGGGATTAAGTTCTATTTTTCCTCCTTTGATATATAATCCAAGGAATTCAATTTCTTATTTTTCTAATACCATATTTCTAATACTAATTATAAGTCCTTGAGAAATAAACTCCTAGAATATAAGTTCAAGAATATAAGTTCAAGATGTTTTCTATGTTCCTATTTAGTATGACTAAAAACTAAAATATCATCTATATAAACACAACAAAATGAAGAATCCTGATTAAATATAGTATCCATCTTTCTCTAGAATTCCTGAGGTGCATTTTTCAATCCAAATGACATTACTAACCATTCGAAATGTCCTTTAGGGCTAGTGAAAGCAGTCAATTCTATAGATTTTTCATCCATACGAATTTGCCAAAAACCTGATTTAGAACCAAATTTTGAAAACCATTTTTTATCTTGTATTCTATTAATAAGAACTTTTTTATTTGGTATTTTATAACTATCATCATAAGTATTATCATTTAATATTTCAGCATGATTTCTTACCATAAAAGCTGGACTTCTATGTCTGCTATTATTTTTCTTTATGACTCCTTATTTTAAGAGTTCATTAATTTGATGCTGGGATTCTTCTTGATCTTCTATAGAACATGCTATGTCTTACATTTTGATAGTTATGTCAGGATTGATTATATTAAGCTTAGTTTTAATCATATTTTTTGGCCAATGTTTTTGAAGGTTTGCTCCTAAGATTTCTGTGGTTTCTGCTAATCGTATTAAATTTTCTAATCCTAAGTTGGTATTTTTTAATATGATTTTGTTATTAATACTTAATTTTGGTTCGCCTATATAAATGAGAAATTCTATGGTTTCGCTATTATCATCTTTATTGTCAGAAGATATTTCTGTTTCTTCTGTTATAATTTTGGGTTCAATTTCATCATTTGCTTCAATCGTAGGTAGAGAGTTAAGATATGTAAGGGATCTACCATGTTTCGCAAGCGCATTCTGATTATTTGATGGGAAAAACGTTCCTTTTTTAAAGAATTGTAATCCCATAGGGGTATATGGACAATTTGATCTAATATGATTTGGGTCACCATAGACAAAATATTTACAATTTCTTTCTTTCGTTCCCTTGGGTGGATATTTATGCTTCTTATACCAAGGTCTCTTTCTAAACTATCGTGGTTTTTTTATTTTATTTTAGTTCATTTGAATTTTCTATAGGTTTTGCTTTTACGTTGCTAATACTTTCTCGGTTTTTATCTATATGAAGATTGTGGTTTACACTCGTATTATGGGGGGAAATCCAATTGTATACATGTCAAGTAAAATTGATTCTTAGTTTGTTTTGACTCTTGTAATGCTTGACATTCATCTTTTAGGACCTTATACACATGACGTATTCTATGACCAATACTATAATTTTCTCTTTTAGGATGCTCTTTCCACTTGTTCCATATTTTAGTTCCAATATTCCCTGGTAATTTTTGTGGATATCTATATAATAAATATAGATCACCTATTTTTCCTGTAGCGGCAAAATACTCAAAGAATTTCTTAGTATAGTCACCAATATACTCAAATCAACATATTTGTAATTGCTCCAGGTTTCTGAGGGCTTCAGTTTGTCTTGTTTGTGTATCTTCTAATAATTTATCTTCTCCTAGTAAGACTCTTTTAATAAGTCCTGTGATGCTTTGGACTGTAAAGTTATCCCTCATTTGGATATACTCTTGTTAATCTTGGGATTTATAGGCTTAAAACCAATCACTGATTGATTATCTTAATAATGTTTCACTATAAGATAGTGCTTGAGCACGAGTATCGAATTTAATTAATGTAGTTTGTCTAACTACATCTCTTTCCCAATTTTATACATCTTTTTGCCAATCTTGTGGATCATAAAGTGAGTCATCAAGTATGCTACCATCTGTTGGTATAGGGATATTTTCATATAATATTCTTGTATTTGACATAGGAAATATAATTTGTGAGGTTACTCCCTCATAGTGACTAGTAGTTGCTTGTAATCTTGGACCAGTTGTATAATCGTCGTGTAAAACATTTATACCAAGTAGTGTATAATCGTGGTGAATAATCTCTTACAGACTCTGCTACTGGAGGTGGTTGACCTGTTACTTGGGAAGGTTGTCCTGTGTCTATACTTAATCTTGGATAATTCAAGTTTATTTCTTCTCGAAGGGTATTAAGTTATTCATTAGAAAATAAATAATCAAATCCTACAATTATAATATTTCTTCTTATCATATCATTATCACCATGTCCTAGATAAATATCTCGTAATAACTCATAGTTTGATGAGGTATACTTTTGTTCTAAGTCATTTGTTTCAAGATTATCAAAATCAAGTAAAATTTTGTCTAAGATACTATCTTCTAATTTTTTGTATAATTGGTTGACTTGCTCTAATGGTTCTTGTTCTATCAAGGTATTAATAAATTATATCTCCTCGTTGTCAACTAAATTATCCTGTCGTTTATAATTACAAAATCTTATACTAGATTCTCATAGTTTATTAGAATAAATTTTATTAGTCTCAGGAACTTTCTGCATTTTAGTATTTAACTTAGGTAATGTCCATTCAGTTCCTTCGAATGACTCACTACTTACTCGTTTAACTTTTATCATCTGAACAAACTTACTACTAAAAGGTTTTAGTAACCCATTGAATTCTGCTTTAAATTTTAAATTATATTGATTTACTAATTTTATCATGAATAAAGTATTAACTAATAAATTATCAAACTGACTAGTCATATTATATCCTTTTGTAGAAATAGCTATCTTAATATGTAGTCCAAATTCATGGGTTGTAATTGTGAAATTTGGTATGGATCCTATTATGGTTCTGTTATTGACAAGGTCTATTTTTGCACTAGCTATTTAGGCTTGCTGATGATTAGTCCATCTATTTTTGCACTAGCTATTTAGGCTTGCTGATGATTGTTCCTACTTGAGCTCTATTGAGGCCAACTATACCAATCATTATGACTACTAAATGCATAAGTTCTAACTTTTGATTCTTAATTTTATGACTTCCTTTTGGGGTAATAATATCAAATACTACTTCATTATTAACGACACTAATTTTTCTTTGGCTAAAAAAATTATGTATTTTACTTTTAAAATCTAAATAATTATCATAATAAAGACTTACTTTTTTTTATTTGCTTCTTCCTTTTTTCGATATATTCTTGAGCATCTCTTTCATTGTCATAAATATCTTCTATGCATATTATTTCATTTGACCATTTGGGGATAATTGTCATTCTCGATATGGCTGAAAAAGGTGAAATCGCTTTGATGAAAGTCGAGACTGAACTATCGGAAACCTTTAATTCCTTAATTCTTTCAGTAATTTTAGATAGGTCTTGAGGTGTATTCTTAGGAATACTCTCTGGAATAACTTTTAGAAGTTGAATAATAATATTATTTTGTCTAAGAGGTATATTATTTTATTTAATTTATGTTCTAAAATCTGTAAATCCAATAGGTTCTTTATCGTATTTATCTTTAACTATGGCAAAAGCAATTAAATAATCAGGATTACTTCTACTCATAACCTAATGAAGTAAAAGTTGAAGATCTTTTCTAATTAATTCTAATTGATTTTTAAGGTCTTTTTGAACTTCTATAACAATCTCGAGATTGTGCTGTATATTTTAACTTGAGAATCTTTTTTTTTTAAAATATAATATTAGGGTTATAATTTTCAAGTTGTTCGTTAATAAAATCTAAATTATCTCCTAATTTCTTAACAGAAAGATCTAAATTTGATCTATTCATAAACTTTAAAAAAATTAGCGTCTAACTTCAAGGATATTTTGAATTTTTTTAATTCTATTACTAAATTGTTCTATCCTATATTGTAAACTAACAATATTATTGCTCTATTCTAAAGAAGAGTAACAATTTCTAAGTGCTCCTTGTAAAAATTCTAATATATCCTTAAGTTCTCTAATAGATAAGTGGTGCATAAAGTAAATATGTAAATATAGATATATACTTTTGTAGTTCTATCTAACTTAAGGGGTTGATATATAAATAGAAAGTGGAAAACTGAGGTGGACAACTTTTGATGGAATTTGGACCACCCTTATGTGGACCAATAACGGATTGACAAATGTCAATGGTACTTACTCAGTGAGACAAGAAATGGACCTCATTATTTGCCTAAAAAGTAGGCAAAGCAAACACTTTAAAAACCCACTTTCTTCTACGCCTCAGAAATTTTCTTTTGCTCCTTAGGTCTTCTTTCTTAGGCCTCACTTTATACGTTCCTCTCTCTATATATATACCCTTCTATGTTTCCCATTTTATCAAACCTTTCTTTTTTTATTTCTTTCTTTGATCATGAATGGCTTGCGGGCTTAAGATGTTATGGTGGTTTGTGGTGACCATAGTGTTGTTGATGGTTGCCAACTTGAGCCCATTGGCTAATGGTGCACCGCAAGTGCCTTGTTACTTCATTTTTGGAGACTCATTAGCGGATAATGGCAACAACAATGACCTTTCTGGTATGGCTAAGGTTAATTTCCCACCCTATGGGATTGACTTTCCTGATGGTCCCACAGGCAGATTCACCAATGGCAGAACCACAGTGGACATCATTGGTCTGTTTTTTCCTTCCAAAACTTGTTTTCATAGAATTGTTGGCATTGATTTGATGTTTATTTTGTTTTAATTTGCATATGATAACTTTTCTTTTTGTTCAAATTTAAATTTTATTTTTTTCCTCACCCTTATTTTCTCTTTCTTTTCCACTTGTCAAAAGAGAGTATCGCTACACTCCCACCTTCTTCTAACGCATGGGGAAAGAGGTTATGTTTTTTAGGTCTCTTTGTGTGGATTCACGGATCCTGTGAACTAGCGGGGCAAAAGTCCGGTTACCGATTTTTTTTGTTCGGAACACCCCAATTATTGACTTTTTTTTTTTTTGGGTTTTCTATGAAACGAAACCGACATATATTTAGCTTGTTTAAATTGCCCATTCCAATCACTGTTTATTTTTTATTTTATTTTATTGTTCTATAACTATAATTGTTTGGAAAATTAGTTGTTTCATTGTTTAAGTGTCTATAAGTAGTTTATTCTTGCTTATCTTATATCTAATTTGAAGTCAAAAAATACCCTTACCTGAAATAATAAGAAAAAGAAATTGAAGTCAAACAATTACTATTAGTTTAGACACTCAAGACTTCAAATGTCACAATTCCAAAAGTTTTATATTTACTTACATTTTATTTTTTAAGAAGTAGGTATTGGAGTCGACATTTTCTTTACGTGTGAAGATATCAAGACATTTAACATTTCTTGTCTAGTCACTTACCAAATGCAAAATAATTATATGGCCATGCGCTGATTAAACACTTTGCTTTGCAGCTGAACTTCTAGGGTTTGCCCAACGCATTCTGCCCTTCGCAAATGCAACAGGCTCTGATATTCTAAGAGGCGTAAATTATGCGTCTGGCGGAAGTGGGATTCGTGATGAGACCGGCAAAAATGTGGTAATTAATGAGCTAGCTTTTATAATTCACTGAAAGTAGATTCATTTTATTAGTTACTGAAAAGTGTAAAACTAAACTAAACAAACTCTTATTCTGTTTTTGGAGCTACGTATGCATGCATGAATGCTCTTGGGAAATTATGCCATAACTATTCCAAATCTTCAATCAATTGATATAGTAAATTAATGATAATTTATTTTACTGATTTTTTTCTTTATTTTATTATAATCTCTCTAAGAAGTAAAAAAAATAAAAAATGATTACATACAAGATTGTTGATGGTAATGATTTTCATATTACAATGCAGATTGGTCGATTCAGCATGAATGAGCAGTTAGTAAATCATCAAGTGACATTGTCACGCATTGCTGGTTTACAAAGAAGAACACTTGCTGAAGCTAAAACATACGTAGGGCAGTGCATATATAGTGTTGGAATGGGTAGTAACGATTACATCAACAACTACTTAATGTCACAAATCTACCCGACGAGTAGGCTATATACACCTGACCAGTACGCAGCAGCCCTCATTAGCCAGTACGAGAAGCAGCTAAGGGTCAGTACCTGTATACCACTACAATATATTATATATACTATACATGTATATAGGTATAAATAGTATGTATGTATTACTTCATTGCAATGAATAGAACTCCCTGAATTATACTATCGGTAGATCATTCTCCTCCATTTATAAATGAAAAACATGAACCTTATTAGGGCGTGCTTGATTTGTATTTACGGAAACAGTTTTCTGTTTTATGAAATTAAAAATCAGAAAACTGTACAAAAGTGATGCGGGTGGAAGAGAGGGAAGGGAAAAAATAATAGAAAACAAATCACAACCAAGAGAAGGAGAAGAATAGCAAGAGCAAAGCTCTATAACTTCATATATCAAAATGTAGTTGTCTAAAATATGATCTTACAATGTTTAGCAAATATAGATATAGGTCTTTCATCTCCAACCTCTCATTAATGAGCTACAATTTTCTAATATTTCTCACAAGACTCAAGATTGACTAACACAACTAACTAAATACAAAATACTAATAAACATAAATAAGAGTAGTTGGGAAACTAGAACATTCGTGAAAGTCATTGAATCTTGCAAAGAGTCACCTAGGCATCCACATGGAGTTGACATGCCTGTCATGTTGGCACTACATCATCCTCTCCGGGTGAGAAAGAACTCATCCACGAGTTTGCAACCAACTCTCCATGGTACTCCGACAAGTCTTGAACATTGAAAGTAGGATGAGTGCGAATATTGGGAGGAACCTCCACCTTGTAGGCATTGTCATTAATTTTCTTTAGAACTTGACATGGACCAACCTTCTTTTCCTTGAGCTTGTTGTAAGTCCTGGCTTGAAATCTTTCCTTCCTCAAGTAAACCCATACAAGGTCTCCTTCTTTGAAGATCTTAACTCTCCGATGAGCATTAGCCGCTTTTTGGTACTTGTCATTGCTCTCTTCAAGTTTCTTTCTCACTTCTTCATGAACTATTGCCATGGATGTAGTAAAATCTTCAACTTTCTTATTAGGCAAAAATGAATTAGGAATTAGTGCAAGATCGAGGTAGTGCCTAGGAGCTTGTTCATAAACCACCTCAAATGGACTCTTTCCGGTAGAACGATTCACCACATAGTTATAAGCAAATTAAGCTTGTGGAAGAAACATGTCCCATTGTTTGGGTCTCTTTGCCACCAATCCTCTAAGCAAATTTCCCAAATTTCTATTGACCACTTCAGTTTGCCCATCCATTTGAGGATGATAGGCACTACTATAAAGCAAGCTAGTACCAACCCTCTTCCACAAACACCTCCAAAAATGACTAAGAAATTTGGTATCCCTATCCAATACAATAGATTTGGGAACACCATGGTGCTTAACCACCTCATTAAAATAAGATTAGCAACATAAGAAACATCCATAGTCTTTTTGCAAGGAATAAAGTGAGCCATTTTAGAAAAGCGATCAACAACTACAAAAATGGAATCATTACCTCTTTGTGTCCTTGGCAAGCCCACAACAAAATCCATGCTAACATCTTCCCATAGAGCTTTAACAATTGGTAAAGGAGTGTAAGCACCGGTGTTTTGAGTTTGCCCTTTGCATGTTTGACATAATCGCCACCTCTTCACATAATGGGCCACATCACGATAAATGGTAGGCCAAAAATATTTTTCCTTCACAAGCAAAATGGTTTTGTCTCTCCCAAAGTGTCCTCCGAAGCCTCCCAGATGAAGTTCTTTAATGATATTGTCACGCCGCTAAAATTCCCGAAACTCAAATCCAAAGAATCAGCGAATTTCCAAGGGATGACGTCAGTCAAACGACCTATAGAGTCAACAATAACAAGGAAATATATGGAATAACAATGACAAATATACTCCATGCCTAATCGAATACTAGAAACTCAATAGTATCCTCTGATACCACTGACACGCCCTTAAATTCCTAAGACTCCCGAACCGGGACATCCAAGGAATCCAGGATGTGATCCTTATAATGAGCAACCAACTAAGATATCATTAACCATGAAAACGTATGGAATAATGATAAAAACGGTATATTGCATACCCAATAGAATGATAGAATAAAACAGCGAAATCTAATGAAAATCCGGTAGAATTCCGTTTGTAAATGGAACATCCAGACACACAACCACAACAGAATGACCTGCCAATAACAGTTCGATAATATCTATGGCTCACAGGCCCAACATTCATCAATCCTACTAGGGCTGAGGTAGTGGAAAGAAAGCACCAACCCCTACACAACCCTTTATAATCAACAGAGCCACAAATGCTTGAATAAGAATACATAAATGCACATGGTAGTGCCGAATAGATACAATGACATCCTGAAATAATAAATACAGGAAAATAAAAGGTACACCAATAGGGATATGCCAACAGACTGGCTCCCAAGAGAAATATATAGCAATCCCAGAAAACATGGGTAAAGAAGCTGATAGAAGATAACTATCGTCCCCAAACCAGTCGCGCTGAAACCGTAACCGCATCACCCTGCGCAACTCTAAACCTGTAACAAGGAAAACAAAAGAAAACTATCGTTGCGCCGCATGTTGCCCATAGCTGTAACATTTCCTGCAACCTGGTGTGGAATACCAGGGGCGATGAAATACCCCTATGAACAAATAAGCTCAGTGGGAAAAATGATATCCTAACTACCACATCCTCTGACTATTTAGTTAATGCTAAACTATCTAGCAAGATACATAGCCCACAACATAACCCAGCCACGAAAACCCAAGGCATATACTCATATGCTACCGTAAACGAGTATATATCGGGGATGTATATATATATACATATATATAAGTACACAACATGAGTCTACAAGGTATAACTAAGACTCGTACTCCAAGTACTAACACTGGTAGTCTACACTACTCTCACCAACGTACACTAGGTACACGACACTCGGGTCCAATCTAATAAATCATTGAGCGTTCACAACGCTAACCAGAAGATCCATCAGAGGGAAAACACATTCACCTCTAATATCCACAGGAATAAAAATCAACCACTAGTACCAAGGAATACTTATAACTCACTCCCCGATAACACAGGAGGCAAAACACTCACGTCCTTGCGTACTAACACAATCATCATCTATATATATATATGTACAATATATATATATAAGAAACATCATCCCATTTCTAGAGAAAATCTATACCTCAAGGATGGAATCACCTCATCATATCACCATATGAAAACCTCAAATGCTATCTCCAACAAGGTCAATAAATCACCAACACTCTCACTATGGATAAGGAATGCTAAACGGTCGAATCTCGGAGAATACCTAAACACTACTCTCATGACAATCCCGTGAGAGTCAAGGAACCAAAGCAAGGGAAAAGAAGTCTCAATGCTAAACCAACGGATAACCGAGATAACAATATCAAGGTTATAACATCACAAGTGTTTAGGGAAAACACCCGAACAAGAAAAACCAAAACAAGGGAAAAGAAGACCCAATACTAAATCAACAGATAACCGAGACAACAACGTCAAGGTTAAGAACACCCCAAGTGTTTAGTGAAAATACCCGAACAAGGAAACCAAAGCAAGGAAAAAGAAGTCCCAATACTAAACCAACAGATAACCGAGACAACAACGTCAAGGTTAAGAACACCCCAAGTGTTTAGTGAAAACACCAAAACAAGGAAACCAAAAGTGAATGGCCGGGAGTGAAAGTTATAAAAAGATGAATCCCAAAGATTAAATAGTTTTTAAGAAAAATGTTTTTAAAACTCGAACCAATCCATTTGGCATCCATGCCCCTAACGTACGAAAACTCAAATCACCTAGGTGGTGACATCAAATAACTAAGAAGAAGGGAAAGACAACACTATATGTGTGCACTGAACAAAACCAAGCCTCGTACCCGAGACTTAGAAATGATTGGAAGCAAAAGTGAACAAGAAACCACTTTTCAAAACTCTATTGGACGAGATCTTGAGAATAAGTCTCAAAATCTCAGAATCTCGAGAAAAGTAATAAATAGTTTTCTTTTAGGAAACCATACAGTAAAAATGACCGTCTTGCCCCCGGTCTCCGTCAGTCGCCATCACAGGCTTTTAGAAGTTAAAAATCTTTTTAAAGAAGATCCTAAGATCATTTTATAAAGTATTAAAACTTTTAATTGCTACGGGGGTAGGCGAAAACGGATTTTTCCTTTTAAATACAACGAGTTTATTTTCAAAACTTAGAAAACACCGTTTCCAAAAGACAACCAAATAAGAGTGAACACAACTCCACGGATTCCTAAAATGTCCAAGAGGACAAGGAAGGAAGAGTACTACATTGGGTTCACGGAACATAACTATCCATTCCCAACCCCACGAAATCAAATGACAACACAAGGAAGATGTTCGTCACCACGCCGTAACCGACGACTCAAAGAGTAACATAGAAGTCAACGATCACATACTAGTGTACAAAACACCGTACAAGGAATGCTTAGGAGAATGAACTAAGCATAAGAAACAACACTACAGTACCCCGAGTACTTAATAAAATCACCTCAACCATAACCTCTTCTAGCCCAATCAAAATCTCAACTACAGTTGATAACCCATTCCTCAAAAGGTGAAAGGCACCTAAAGGTCTATACAACAACATCCACTAAGTTCACAATCTCATCACTCGCCTTCTCTAAGGCCTCAAATCTCAATTGATACTAAAATCAATCGTTGACCTCAAATCCCCAAAGAGGTCACACAACTAACCACAATCACAAAATTGTTACCCGTCTTCTCTAAGGCATCAACTCAAAATCAACTCTACAGTCCGTCACTAACCTCAACTATCCCCAGAGGTCACTACGCCAATATACGTAACCTCCCCCAAAGGTACAAAGTATATAATCACAAGTATAAAAATTTACGTTTCATTATACTTATTAATTACTGCATGTAATCGTTTTCTTTCACATTAATCACTTTCAGTTGAGCATTTTAATAAAATACATAATTAACATGCTCCAAATTCCACATGTAATAATATCGCATATACATGTCAATGAAATCACATAAATGCTATACAATGCAATGTGACTCACACACCACATGTGATACGCACACAAAAAGACACACTTCCCAAGGGTGAACGGATCATTCTCCATAATTCCCCTGAGGATACAGGCTCACTAGGGAATGTAGACTTATCGTACCGTCCTTCCCAAGTGCTTTTGACACTTACACTTTTAATCAGGAAGACGTCACCATGATCCCGTCATGCACATAGGATTTGGACAAGTCCTCCACCTATCTCTCAGTTTTTCAGAAGATTAGTTCCGCGTGAAGCGAGAAACACCCCCTAGCCAGTTGTTACGACGATCCAAACACAAGTCTACCCGCACGCAAATGGTCGTAGACCACACCAATTAAATTTTTCTTTGCAAAAGGTGAACACATGCACTACATACACCAACACCCATGTACTCACAATACATGGTGTATGTAATAAAAATCATGCCTCAACATAAATATGTAATGCATCATATTTATGAAAATTTCCACATGAAAATACTAACATGAATCTCATAATCTCTTTAACATGTTTTTAAAAATATAATAAAGGCATTTAAATGACATGAAAATAATTTTATGTTTTAAATAATATATTTCCTTTAATTCTTTAGAAACCATAAAGTCATCCAGTTGACTTTAAAAGTAAACGCAAAAAATTTACACGCGAAATACCAAGGATAACATGAACGTTATGAATAAGTGACGTCATAACCGAAATTAAATCAGAAATAACTTCAGGTTAAAGGAAAATAACACGGGGTGTTACACCCACACATGATTACACAACCCGCATATAACAACACCATTATTTGACACTACACGATGTTCTCAATATGCATCCAGGTTTCAATGACAATCATGCCTCAACATAAATATGTAATGCATCATATTTATGAACAATATCCACATAACACCAACATGAAAATCATGATCTCTTTAACATGCTTTTACATCAATAAAACAATAAACCACGACAAATAATTATATCACATAATCATGCTTGCAATTCATCAAATTATACTTTAATTCACAAGTATACAAGTTCATTCATTTAAACATGCTTTTAATTCCCTTAAAGCAATAATCCACGTATCATAAGGGGGACCTATCATAACGTCTAAGTTTTCACGTCCCTTACGTTCACATATCCCCTAACACAGTAAAAAAGGAACTAATGTAGCGTTCTAAGTTCCACGTCCAACCTTAACAAATTTTTCTAACCCATTTTAATTCTCAAAGGGTTACTAAGCCACCTATTCTCTTTCAATTCAAATAGGTATTAATTTAATTCCACAGGAAATAATTTAGTTAATTCCTCAAATTTATTTCTAAGTCCTGCCTCAATTCTAATCCAATTATAGATATTTTAAATTCATAATTTAATATATATAAATTAAAATAAATACGGGTTTGCACACCCAAACAATATCAATGATACGGAAGTGAGAATAAAATTTCCCACCTTAATATACGCTTACAGAACAGCCCGAAACGGCCCACCATGAACAGTACCGACACCCGAATATAAAGTCACCCAATTAATATTTCAAATATACTAAAACGTCCGCCTAGACAACCTATACGATATATACGAAGCCCGTTAGTAATAGGTTAATCAATTTGGGTAAATCTAAAATAACCCAAACGAAAATTCTAACCTATAAACGCGATTTCCGGACAAACCGTTCAACGGAAAATTACAAAATTTTAGTATGATGAACACTAAGTAAAGATAAAGCTACTTACCAAAAATTGGTCCAACCCGACAACGGGAAGTCAACCAAATCACCGGCCGAAGTTCGGCCGAAGCCACCCCTATCGCGCACCACGCACGAATCATCACAGCATTGCCGCTGCTCGCCCTCTGCGTAGCGGCGCCACCACCTGAACACGTCACCATCGTCGTGACCCAGCCTCTGCACGTCGTCGCCGTTGCTGCCTCTGTTCGTCGCCGCCGTCGTCGACCCATGGCAGCGACCTCCGCTCCTGCGCGAAACCCCAATCGCGCCACCACCCTCTCCCTTCAGTTTCTCTCTCCCTCTCTCTCTCGATTGTTAGCCTTGGAAAATAAGGAGAAGTGCAGCTTCGTCATGTGAAGAGATAAGGAGGAAGAAGGAGACGTGCGTGAGTTGTCCTGCGCAGATGTGTATACACGTATACATATATATGCTATATTGCAGAAGTGACCCTCCAATTATCCACAATTACAAAATAATTCCAAAATAATATATATATAATTACAATTAAATATATATATATATACAATAAATCCCGAAAAATACCGGGAACACCTAACGTAATCTCGCAAACCCGAAATAATAACGGGACGCCCAATAAACAATCCCAATTAAATATACCGGGGTAGGAACCCAAACGTCGGAACACCTAACAAGCCCGATTAAATAAAACGTGTCGCCGTCCAGTCGAAGCACTAATGCTAAACGTCGAAACAAAATTGCGTAGTCGGAAACAAGAATTCGGGTAACGTAGTCCCTCCAAGTCCGAAATGTAAAACGCGAAAAATTTACACGCGAAATACCAAGGATAACCAGGATGTCATGAACAAGTGACGTCATAACCGAAAATAAATCAGAAATAATTTTAGGAAAAAGGAAAATAACACGGGGTGTTACAGATATATTCTCTAAGAGAGAATTTTGGAATGCACAAGTGAGCTCCTTTAAAGAGAAAATCATCTTGGATCAAGTAGTCTTCATGTCGCCCTTCTTTACATAGCTTCCAAATTTCACCAAAATCTCCATCATTGACATACATGTCTCTAATGGCATAAAATCCTTCAAGTTGGATACTCATGGAATTTAAAAGTGTCACGCTTCTACTAAGAGCATCCGCTACTCGGTTGCATTTGCCACTTTTATGTCTCATCATAAAAGTGTACTCTTGTAAGAAAGAGACCCATTTTGCATGTCTTCGATTCAAACTTCCTTGGTTGTTGATATGCTTAAGAGCTTCATGGTCCGAATTCAAAATAAACTCCCTTTGAATTAAATAAGATCTCTAATGCCGAAGTGCTTAAACAATATAATAGAATTCCACATCATAAGTAGAATATTTTCTTCTTGCTTCATTGAGTTTTTCACCAAAGAAAGCAATGGGGTGACCCTCTTGGCTAAGCACTCCACCAATACCCACATGAGAGGCATCACAATCAATTTCAAAAACTTTCTCAAAGTCCGGCAAAACAAGGATGGGTGCGCTGAATAATTTTTCTTTGACAAGTTGGAAACTTTTCTCGGCCTTGGTTGTCCACTTGAATTCCCCTTTTTTCATGCAATATGTTAAAGGGGCTAAAATGGTGCTGAAATTTCTTATGAATCGGCGATAAAATAAAGCCAATCCATGAAAACTCCTCACTTCTTGCAAGCTTTTTGGTGTAGACCAATTCTGGACAACCTTGATCTTTTCTTCATCCACCTTTATTCCTATAGAAGTCAAAACAAAGCCTAGGAAAGCTAGAGTACTTGTCATGAAAGAACACTTTTTTAGATTGGCATAAAACTTTTCACCTCTCAAAGTGGTTAAAATAATTCTCAAATGTTCCACATGCTCATTTTTATCATGACTATAAATAAGAATCTCATCAAAATAAACAACAAATTTACCTATAAAAGGTCAAAGCACTTGATTCATCACCCTCATAAAAGTGCTTGGAGCATTGGAAAGACCAAATGGAATGACAAGCCATTCATACAAGACTTCATGAGTTTTAAAAGCGGTCTTCCATTCATCACCCAGCTTGATGTGAAAACACTTTAGCACCGGCAAACATGTTAAACATAACATCAATTCTAGGAATGGGAAACCGGTATTTGATGGTAATCCGATTAATAGCACGACTATCCACACACATGCGTCATGTTCCATATTTCTTTGGAGTTAACAAAGCCGGTACCGCACAAGGACTCATGTTTTCGCTCACATATCCTTTCTTTAACAACTCCATGACTTGCCTATTTAATTCTTCATATTCTTTCGGACTCATCCGGTAGTGAGCCTTATTAGAAAGACTAGAACCGGGAATAATATCAATTTGATGTTGGATGTCTCTTAATGGTGGGAGACCATTAGTTAAATCATCGGGCATGACATCTTTAAATTCTTCCAAAAGAGGTTCTAACTCACTATGCACATCAATGGGTCGCACTTTTTCTTTAACCACTAACATGTAGACAACACCACTTTCATCACTTTCTTTCATAAATTTTGACAATGTGAGAAAATTACTACCCTCATCTTTTGAAGATTTGGGAGTTATTTCCTCTTTACTAGGCAAAAGAATAATTTCCATTCTACCCATTTTAAAAGAATAGGTATTCTTACGACTATCATGGATAACACTCCTATCATATTGCCAAGGCCTTCCTAAAAGTATGTGACACACATCCCTTGGAACAACATCACACCAAACTTGATCGTTATAATTTTTTACCCATGGAAAATGAAATAAGACATCTTTTAGAGACTTTTACCTTATTTCCTTTCTTGAACCAAGCAATCCGGTAAGGTTTTGGATGAGGCTCTGTTTGAAGTTTGAGCTTGTTCACCATTTCTTGTGAGACAATATTTTCACAACTCCCGCCATCAATAACGATAGTGCACACCTTGTCATGAGACTTGCAACGGGTCTTGAAGATATTGGATCGAAGCCAATCTTCATTAGATTCAAATCTAGGAGTAGCAAGTGCTCTTTGGATGACCAAGCTTTCGCCTTTTTCGGGTTCAATCTCCTCACGTTCGAATTCACATTTTTCATCATAAATGGGCAGATTTGAATCATCAAAGATATCATCATCATTCTCTTCATTTCCAAAAGCCACACATGCATCAACTTGGCCTTTTGGATATTCATTGTAACGATGCACAACTTGACCACATTTGAAGCATGCAAGAGGGTTGTTTTTGTGATTAGGTTGATCTCCAACTCGATTAGTAGGGTTGATTTTTCAAAAAAATTAGAGTATTTCCGGGCTTGGAATTAACTCCTCCACCCCGAGAAGACTCGCCTTTAGAAGAGAGATAGAAACTTTGAACATTTGCAAACCTTTTGGCACCACTACGAGCAAGTTTAACCTCAACTTTCAAGACTAGTTGGTAAGCATCATTGACCCTCCATAAATGATGTATTTCCACCTCATCATGGATTGGAATTTTCAAACCACCCACATACCTTGCGACAAGTTGTTCTTTGATCTCATGAATATCATTTCAAGCCATGAGTTTGTAGAACTCTTCTGTATAATCCAAGACACTCTTTAATTCTTGCCTAAGGTTGTTAAATTGGGAAAAACAACTTTGGTCAAAATCCAAATGTAGAAACTTCTCCTAAAGCCTAGACTTCATTTTCTCCCAAGAAGTAATCTTAGGCTTTCCTTTCCGAAGTCGCATCTCTTGAACCTTGTCCCACCATGCCGAAGCATAACCTTGTAGCCTTGTTGCCACAAGCTTCACCTTTTGATTCTCGAATGTTTCTTTGTAATCAAAATATTTCTCAATAGCACTAAGCCATTCGAGAAACTCTTCGGGTTGAAGATGACCATGGAACTACGGTAAAACAATCTTCACGTTGTCGTAGTTGCGATAGAACCTTCCCAAAAATGGCTCCACACATTGGGCAAAAGGATTCTCATCCGACTTGTCCCTAGAAGACCCACGACTTGATCTACCATACTCTCCACGAGCTTCTTTGCATTCAAGCAACAAAGTAAGCTACTCAACTTGTCTTTGAAGTGCTTGAATTTCATCATCTCTTTCGTCTCTCAAATCTCCCATCATACGGATACCATTTCTTCCTCTACCTCTCCTAGCATCCATGAAAGAAGATAATGGAAGCTTGCCCGAGAGTGTAGCGCAAACTCTGATACCAAATGATGTGGGTGGAAGAAAAGGAAGGAAAAAAATAATAGAAAACAAATCACAACCAAGAGAATGAGAAGAATAGCAAGAGCAAAGCTCTATAATTTCATATATTAAAATGTAGTTGTCTAAAATCTGATCTTACAATGTTTACCACACATAGATATAGGTCTTTCATCACCAACAACTCATTAATGAGCTATAATTTTCTAATGTTTCTCACAAGACTCAAGATTGACTAACACAACTTACAAAATATAAAATACCGATAAACATAAATAAGAGTAGTTGAGAAACTAGAACATTCTTGAAAGTCATTGAATCTTGAAAAGAGCCACCTAGGCATCCACATGGAGTTGACATGGCTGCCATGTTGGCACTACATCAAAAAGTCTGTTTAGTTTAGTTTTCTTAAAACAATTTTCTAAAAAACTCAGCAACAAAAATGCCTCTTTTAGAGAACTCATTTTTATTGTTCTTAAAAAAATGTTTTATGTTCTTAAAATTCTCCAAAACAGTTTTTAGTGATATAAACAAAACACACCCTTAATCTATTTGCAATTGTCCCTTAAATATGGAAGTAAAATGGATAACTTAGTTACATTTCAAATAATTGTTAATTCAGAAAAATGTATTTTTCTTAGGTTTTGTACGACAGTGGAGCTAGAAAGATTGTAGTGTTCGACGTTGGTCTAGTAGGTTGCACTCCAGCAGAAATAGCCACATTTGGCACAAATGGATCTGCATGCGTTGATTTTATTAACGGCTACATCGCGCTCTTCAACGCAAGACTCAAACCACTTGTTGATCAACTCAATTACAATCTAACTGATGCCAAATTTATCTATATAAACACCACTCACATCAACTCTGGGGATCCTGCCGCTGCTGGTATATAAATCTACACACAACCTTCAATGTTGTATCGTGTAATTAATACTATTGATGTCATTTTCTCATATGTATGTATATATATATATTTCAGGTATTAAAGTAGTAAATGCACCTTGCTGTAGTGTATCAGCAACAACAGGACTGTGTATCCCTAATAGCATTCCATGCAGTAACAGACAAATATATGCTTTCTGGGATGCATTTCATCCTACCGGATTTGTGCATCAGTTGGTAGCTCCACGAGCGTACAGTGTTGCCACTCCCATGGACACCTATCCCATTGATATTCGCCGCCTCGCTCAGCTTCAGCTCTAACCAATGATTAGTATTAAAATATCATATATATATAGTTGACTAAATAACCTTTGATCTTTGATCTGGAAAAAGAAGTCTATGATCGTTGATTTGTTACCATTGTTGCAAGTAAAATGCTCGAAGTAAATAAAAGTACTTGTTTGAGTAGTCATTTCCATGATATGGATCATTTGGAAGTTATGCTATTAATTTCTTACAAAAAAAGATGAATATTATGGTATATAATGGCCTTGAAGAAGAATAAAACAAAGGGGGAAAATGAAAGCAAGTTATATTCATCTATTAACGTCAAAATTTTGGCGCACAAAACTACGCATACAATGAGCAAATGTGTGGCTGGAAAGTGGATTTTCAAAAAAAAAATCCGGTAATTGAATGCATATTAACAAAAGAAGGTAAAGCCAACCACACTAAAACAACTCCAACTAGGAGCAAAGCAGCAGCAAGCTACACATGCCACAAGAGGCAGAAACAGAAACCAAAAAAAGAGCCACAAAGGCCAAGCTTACAAAGACAACGCCCTAATAAAAAACTGAAGCATCATCAAGGAAGGGTTACATTTCAAACATCAGCAATATTCCTGAACTAGTTAGAGAATCTGAGATTATAAGTCATCATTCTTTGCCTTAGGCAATCTTCAATGCACTTAGTTGTATGCGCAGGGGAGTTAAAGGTGCCATTGAAGACCCTATTATTTCTTTCCTTCCCCAAGAAATAAACACAACTTGCAAAGCACAATCTGAATGTTATGGCCACATTGTTAAGAACATTGCAATCCCAAACGGAGGAATCCCAAGTAATGATCTTGTTGAAGGATTGATCCCCCAAATAGGTTCCACACTTGTCTTGGCACCATTGCCACACTTTGATGGAGAAGTTACAAGAAAAAAACAGATGCCCATGGGATTCATTGGAATTACCACAAAGAGAACATAGAGTGGAGACTCCTATAGGTATGCCAGGTTTGTCCTTGGTGTTCAATTTATGATGGACAGCCAACCATGTAATGAAACCATGGCTAGGGATATGATCATGAAACCAAACAGAGTGATGCCATTTAGAGACAAGATAAGGAGGCAGAAGAGCATGGCATGTTGTCTTTAAGTCGAACCTCCCATTATTGGAAAGAGTCCAAGAAACCCAGTCCTCAGAGCCTTGATGAATGATGTCACGCCCCGCCATTCGTAAACCCGAATAGAGTCCACAAGTAGCGACACGCGACACCAAAAATAGATAAGGTTCAAAATAAATAATTTCTTATACCACTTTTTAGAAAAAGAATATATTTCAAAATTCATATTAGGGGTAAAATAGTCATTTCAGACTTGAGAAAGTTATAAAAGTCGTTGAAATTCGAAAAGGAGTGAAAAGAATGAAATTGTGCTTCAAACGGACCATTCCAACGTCTCATGTTCGCCCAGGGGTAAATCAGTCGTTTCAGGGGAAAAATCGAAACTTCAAAGCTCGCCTATCTAAACCCGACATAGGAGAGATAGTAGGATCAAACGGAACTTGATTTGAGCCAACGAGGTGAGGGATATGAATTTTCAAAGTTGGGACGAAAATCTGCAAAAAACTGAAGGGAGGTGAACAGTAGCCGTAAGGCTACTGACCTGCAGGTTTGAAAAGTATAGTTTTAAGGCCAAAAATGTGATTTTTGCGCATACGGCCTCTATTTTCGATGCTACCGGTCCCAAAATTTCATAAAAAATGTAAAAGTGAGTTTTTAGTTTTCAAAAACCAAAAATAGTTGTCGGGGCCCGGTGAGGCGCTGAAAATGTAATGTTCTCTAAAACTTTTGCGAGGATGAGTTTGGAAAATGTATAAAAACTGATTTTTTTTTGAGTCAAGACTCACATAACACGTATATTCATATCCCAATCTCATCATTCGGTTTGAAAATTTAAAACCGAAACTCAAAAACTTAAATATTTAAAGAAAACTACATTATTTAGTCAAATAAACACAAAGTTTTATCGAATCTCCAAAATATACATGTTTTGTAGTTAAGGCTAACACCCTAGCCCGCCAGGATAATAGATACATGCCCTTGTTCACTTTAGATACAAAAGTATATAAAATATAGCGTACTTTGGGCTAGAAAAACACTAAGCGTTCAAAATACACAAAAAAGGACTTAATGCTTCCGTCGCCAATCCGGATCTCCTAAAATCCATCCTTCGCAACGTCATGACCTGAAAAATATTAAATAAGGGGTGAACTTCAACTAGCTCAGTAGGAGATGCTTCCCCACATCGATCTCGACCGTCCGAGCGGTACACACCCAACCCCGTGTGCATGCTACTATCCTAGGTCGGTCCAATTGTCCCACATGGCACGTGTGCCAAATCCGGGACCCCAATCATACCCACAAACAATCCCAAGCATGCTTGCAACATTTATCACATAAAATCGAAATAAATAAAATAAATAGTAAAAAGGAAAAATCACAAAGCATAGCGATGTAAATGATATGCCAAACAATGCAACTCTAGACTCAAGAGGGTGACCGGGTATATTGTCGCCATAGTACTATCAACCACGAGGATTTTATCAACTCGTGAAACAACACCGTGTTCGGATCGAGTCCTCCCACGCCTCCCTGATTCCCGGATTACTAGTCCGCCGGTAGCGAGAGACACCGCCTGGCCAGTTGTTGCGACTACCCGAGGTTACTTACAAGGTAAACCGAGACATGTGACTGACAACAAAATAAACTTAATGTAGCAAGGGGTGTTTGAAACTCAACATGCCTCAAAATACAATCAATGTTCAACATGAATGCATCAACATATATTAATGTAAACTTTAAGCATACTACTCACAACTTCACTAGATAGCCCAACTAGTAACAATATCAACATAGCAGGCAACATATCAACATATTCAAAGTATGTTTCTAAGTTATACCAACTCAAGTTCGCGTCATTAAACGCTCACTTTGACGCACACACCCATGTAACCGAAAAAGAAAGTGGTTCGTCATTCCCCTACCTCAAGTCCAACGCCAACTAGTCCGCAAGAGCAAGCAAACGAGTTCCCAAAAGCTAACCAAAAAGTCTCCTACAGGCTGCTCCAAATCTGCAGAATTGCTTCAGATTACCAAGTATCAATCAAGGAAACTAATTAGGCTCAAGAATATGGAATTGCCAAGATTTATTAAAGTTGGGAACCCAAAGCCTTTCATAAAGATTTATGAGTACAAAGTGAAGGTTTGAAATGGATTATAGCTCAAAGTGACTCAAGAACTTTCAAGAAAATGTCATTAATCATCCAAATGAACAATAGAATAAAATAAACCTTCTTTATCAAGAATTGTGTCAAGCTACCAACATGTCAACAAAGAAGAAGATTGTGATCAATAGTAGGGTCTTTATCAAGAACAATAACAATAAAAGCCAAAACCAAATTCGAAGGCTTATAAATGAATTCTCAAGGAATATGGAATTTAGGATTTATAATGAGGAAAATCTCAAAATGGCACAAAATTTCCCCAAGCTACCAATAATCATTATAGTGGGAATGGAGTCACAAGAATACATTTCAATAAGCATTATCATCAATGGAAGCAAATTTTCAAAGCTTGTAGAGAATTTCCAAAGTTTCACAAGTTAGGGTTTCAACTTGAATTTAAGATCAAGATAGTATGAAGTTGGAAAGAAAGAGTTCAATTGAGCTTCAATAATGAGAAAATATCATAAACAAAACATGTTTCTAAAGATTATACAAGACTTACAAGAGTTCACAAGATAGAATTCATAAAGGGAGAAAAGCTCAAAATGAAATCAACTCACCAATTTAAGCTTCCAAATTCCAAATGGTGTAGGAGGAGTTCAACTAAGCTCCTTTGCCAAGATCTTTAAGAAAAGAAAACAAGATATCAATATCAATCACAAGATTGCCCAAAACGAAATGAGTGGGAATTCAAGAAGAAAACATCACAATAGTAGGGTTTCACTTACCACTTTTGGTATTAATGGAGGTACAAGGACATGAGGAACACATTGTTAGTTGGAGGTCTCACCAAATTCTCAAGCAAAGGAGATGAAAAAATCAGATTTTTGAAGTAGAGAGTGAGCAGGGGCTGAGCAGGGCTGCCGAACTGGGGTTTTTAGAGAGGAGAGTTGAGCCGTGTTTGGTGTGAATTGAAGATAGAAAATTCTGGAAATTCAGCCCCAATAATTATATATATATATATGTGTATATAATTCTCTTGATCCAATGGCTAGGAATGGAGCTTGGAAGATGAGGTAGGCTAAGATTGTGACAACACACCATCTCTAGCATGTTCTAGCAAATACCCAACAATGTTCAATGTCTTCCTAATATGCCCATGTGGTCTCAAACTAATTTACCAATATGCCATACTCTTATAGCTAATTTTTTTGTAGGATAAACACTTAGAAAAATTTTCATAAGTCTCCACATAACTCTTAAACTTTAAATTAATCCCCACGATCAATCGTAAGCTCAAAAATCACGAAACTAATTTCTAAATTCCTTATTTGGTATAACGAAGTGAATGCAACTTTCGGTTTTGAGATCCAACACTCCGGGGACCTGTTTCCACTACACGCTTTTTCTAGGTTCCCGGGCTGTCAGATAGCGAAAACATTAAAATGAAATAAAATCCGATTTCTAAAAATTTCCAAACTTTAAATCTAACACATACGGCATATAGGAAAGCATTTAACACTATTTCTTATAATAAAATAAAATAAAATAAATATTCGCGAAAAATTCACTCATAATTTCAGAAAAATTAACGGGACGTTACAAATGATGTGAAGGTTATTGAAACACCCCTGAGGATTACATCTTGTGAGAGAAGGAGTGATTCTCCAAGCATTTCTTCTTATCAACTTAGAAACCTTAGTGTTATCTCCCCAAGTGACATCTTCAAACCCATTGATGTCAAGAGGACCGTAAGGTAGCTAATAGTCATGTCTAAGAATGATATAATTCCCATTACCAACATGGTATTTGATAAAGGCCTTAGCTAGGCCTCTAAACTTGAGAACTTTTCTCCAATTCCAAGAGCTAAGATTAGAAGCCTTTAGGGTCCCGAAATTCCTACCTCTGATAAGATTAGCTTTAGCGCAATCACACCAAGTGGATTGGCCATCATCACTAAAGAGATGCCAAATAATTTTCATGACAGCAACTCTGTTAATGTGCTTCAAATTTGGAATCCCCAAACCATCATTTTCCTTTGGAGTACAAACTTTTCCCCAACTCATTTTAGCACCATATTTGTTAATAGCACTGCCCTTCCATAAAAACCTTCTCAAAATAGTATTGATATCATTCAGAACATGGATGGGAAGCACAATTGTGAGCTCCAATAAATGTGAATACTCACTAGATAACACTAATCAATTGCACTCTCCCTGTATAGGATAAAATGTTTGAAGTCCAGTTTGATATTCTGCTGGTGATCCTTTCAATAAGATTCCTATAGGCATTAGCTTTGAGTCTAGAGAAAGAGAGAGACAATCCTAAGAACCTAAATGGAAACACCCCCTGATCAAAACCAGAAAGAGTCAACATAGTAGCATAGTCAGCAGGTTGAACACTAGAAAGAAAATTTTGGCTTTTAGAGTTGTTTGGGTGAAGGCCAGAAAGCAAGGAGAATTGTTGGATGCCTCTTTGCAATGTAGTGAGGGAGTGAGGATCCCCATTGTAAAAGACCATTAGGTCATCAACAAAGCACAAATGAGTGTGCTTGGTTCTCTGGCATCTCCAATGATAACTGAAGTGAGGATCATTTTCAATGGCATTCTGAATGGTGGCTGAGAGGACATTCATGATAATAACAAAATAGGAAAGGGGAAAGAGGATCCCCTTGTCTTAACCTTCTAGCACCTTTAAAGTATCCCTCAAGCTCATCGTTAGTTGAAATGGAGTAAGAAAGAGTACATATGTAAGCTTTGACCCAAGTAATGAAAATATGAGGGAAGCCAAGGACTTGAAAAGTATCAAAAATGAAGTTCCAATTGACAAAATTATATGCTTTCTGAATGTCAATTTTCAAAGAGCATTTGGGAATGAAAGAGGAAAGATCGTACCCATACAAAAGTTCTTGTGCAATCATAAAGCCATCACCAATTCTCCTATTTTGGATAAAAGTTGTTTGGTGTTTATCAATGAGGTGAGGCAACAAGTTTTGTAGTTTCATGGAAATGAGTTTAGAAATGACCTTATAGACACTGTTGCAGCAAGCTATAGGCCTAAAATCATTCATAGTTGAGGGGTTAGGGGTCTTAGGCACAAGGGTGAGAGATGCAGAGTTGATTTCTTTAAGAATCAAGCCATTCTGGAAGAATTCCTTGACAACATTAATCAAATCAGTGCCAACAACAGTCCACGCCTTCTTGAAAAAGCATCCATTAAACCCATCAAGCTCAGGTGCTTTGGTAGAGTTGAGGGTTAAGAAACACTTCTGAATGGACTGAGGGCCTGTTTGGTAGAGCTGTGTTTGTGTTTGTGTTGAAATAAACAAAAAACACGTTTTTGTTTTTTTGTTTATTCATCCAAAAACAGAAGTATGTTTGGTAGGGATGTTTTTTGGGTTGAAATTGAAAAATTAAAAATCAATAATTAAAAATTAATAATATAAATAATAAATAAAATAAAATATAATAATAATAAAAACAAATGAATACAATAATAATAAATAAATATAATAATAAAAAAATGGACTAAATAATAAATAATAATAATAAATTAATAAAATAAATAATAAATTACATAAAACATATTTAAAAATATAATAAAAATAACAAATAATAAACAAAATGAAATAAATAATAATTAAAAATAATTAATAAATATAATAATAAATAATAAGTAAATATAATAACAAATAAATACTTCATAATAATAATAAAAATGAGTATAATAATAATAAATTAATATTAAATTAATAAAATATATTTTTAAATAATTAAAAATGAATAAATAATTTATAAATAAAATGAATTAAATAATGAAATAATAATAAATAAATAACTAAAATATATTTATAAATTAATATATAAATTAATAAATATTAATTTAATAATATAAATAATAAATATAATATAATATAATAATAATAATAAATGAATACAATAATAATAAATAAATATAATAATAAAAAATGGACTAAATAATAAATAATAATAATAAATTAATAAAATAAATAATAAATTACATAAAACATATTTAAACATATAATAAATAATAAACAAAATGAAATAAATAATAATAATAAATAATAAATAAATATAATAATAAATAATAAGTAAATATAATAACAAATAAATACTTCATAATAATAATAAAAAATGAGTATAATAATAATAAATTAATATTAAATTAATAAAATATATTTTTAAATAATTAAAAATGAATAAATAATTTATAAATAAAATGAATTAAATAATGAAACAATAATAAATAAATAAATAGAATATATTTATAAATTAATATATAAATTAATAAATAATAATTTAATAATATAAATAATAAAATATATTATAAAGTGAAGAAAGTGCAAGTGATAAACACCCCAATAAACACCAAATTCATGTTTATTCTCATATGCCTAAAATTTGCCTAAAGTGAAAAAGTGTTTTTAAACACACATATCCCAAAAACACTAACCAAACAAGTTTATAAACACATAAACAAACACAAAAACATCACAACCAAACAGGCCCTCAGAAGTAGGAATTTTAGAGAGAGCAAACATGAATTCATCTGGGATGTTTTTATGATATATGTCTCTGATAGCTTGGATACTGTAATGGTTGAAATATTTGGCCCAATTATAGGTGGGCCACTGGACTGATGGGCCGACGACGAATGGGTCGAGGACCGATGGGCCGACGACGGATGGGCCAAAGACCGATGGGCCGGAAGACAAACAGGCTGAAAACAAGTGAGCCGAAAATAACAATGGGCCCATGGAAAATTCTAGAAGCTAAAGTGTGGTCCACAAGACAAGAAGTAACCCAATTATAGTATATAGAGTCCAAAAAAGGTTAGGGTTTATCAAATCCCTTGATTTAAGGGATTGATAAACCTGGGTACATGGGCTTGACCCATTGGTCACAATTTGTATAAATAGAGGACTTTGATTAATGAAAAGAGGACTTCCAACAAAATTTCTATTGTGTAATTTTTCTGCACTTACACAATTGGCGCCGTCTGTGGGAACTCCTATTATTGAAATCCTTTTTCAATAAGTTTCTCACTCTCTGCAAAAAGCTAAGATTAGTACCAACAATGGCGATCACACGTTCACAACATACCAATTTACCTCCAAACGGAGGCCAGCAACCAGAAGATCCGATCAGACGAGCCCTAGAGGAGAGGACTGCCGAGTTAGAAAGGCAGAACGCTGAATTGGCGGCAAAATTGGCTCAACTACAGAATCCACAGGAGGTCCATGACGACGAGCAGTCCGGCCAACGCGAACAGTCTGTAGACCGCCAGACAGACATGGATGACCTACCCGCTAGAGCCCACAACGATCGTGAGGAACAGGCAGAGTCATCCCTACAGGTTCTTGGGGCGCGTAATCCTGAGGAGGTCCTGACCATGAAAAAACTGGAGGAAATCATGTCAAGATTCCAACGAGACGTGCTCAGGGACCTGAAAGTGCAGACCCCAATCGATCTGGCCTCCGAGGCATCCATAGACGCCGTTCAGACACCATTCACCGTCTCGATCACCAGCGTGCCCTACCCGGAAAGGTTCAGGTTACCGAAGTTCACCCTGTTCGATGGTACAAAAGATCCAACCGAACACATCTATCACGTCCATACCAAGATGAATGTTTACAACGAAAATGAGGCCTTACTCTGCAAAGTGTTCCCTACCAGCCTGACCGAAGCAGCCCTCCTGTGGTTCAGAAAGCAACCGCCCCGATCGATCGGTAGCTGGCTCAGACTCTGCGAGTTATTTATTGCCCAATACATCGGCAATAAAAGGCAGAAGAAAACTATCTCCAATCTGTTCACCATGATCCAAGAGAAAGGCGAATCCCTGAAAAGTTTTGTCTCACGGTTCAATGTGGAGATGTCTTCGATTGACAATTGCGATCAGCATTCAGCTGTCGAAGCCTTCAGAATGGCCCTGATCCCTGGATCCAAGTTCCATCAGTCCCTAGTTAAGAGGCCACCCGTCGATATTGGAGAGCTCAACTCTAGGGCACAAGGGCACCTCCGAATAGAAGAGGAATTGGCCATACGACAAAGAAGAACCGCCTTTGCAACAGTAGAGGCCAGAACATCCGAACCTTCCAGGGTAAAGGATCGGGCACCAGACCGGAAGAGACCAAGCGCACCTCCTGCTCCTTCCCCAGCCCCAGAGAAATGACCAAGGTTTGAGGAGAAGGTCACCCCTTTAAAGGTGACCTTGGCAAAGTTGTACCAGGAAACAAAGGGCAAAGGAATCTACCGGTCACCACCTCCCATCAGGCAGCCAATGGACCAAAGGGATATGTCGAGGCACTGCGCCTTCCATGGCGAATACGGGCATCACGCTAATGAGTGCAGAAGCCTCAGAAGACAGGTGGAAGCCATGATTGCAAAAGGGGAATTAACCGAATATGTTGCCAAGGAAGGAGCCCGATCAGATCAAGCGACGCATGCCCCTATCAAGGGGGCTATGGGACAACCCGTACGGGTCATTCACATGGTCCATGGAGGGCCCAGTCGGTCAGAAGCAGAAGAAGCTCGTAGATCACAGATGCGGCAAGCCCAGAAGTTACGAAGGGTTGGAGAAGTCTCTAAGTTTCAAAGCCCGAGAGAGGATGCCCGGATTACTTTCACCTCTGCGGATATGCAGAATATTCAGACACCTCATGACGACCCCCTGGTCATCTCCTTCATGGTCTCCAACTGCCTGATCAAGAGGGTAATGGTCGATCCAGGAAGCAGTGCCAACATTATCACCAAATGGGCCTTTGAGAAACTGGAGATCAACCCCCAAGAAATAGTCCCATCCAGAAGCCCGATAGCAGGATTCGATGGAAAGAGAGTGGAACCAGTGGGGGAAATCCAACTGCCAGTAACGGCAGCGAGGCGCACACTCCGAGAGACTTTCGTGGTGGTGGATGTCAAACCTTCCTATAATCTCCTCATGGGAAGGGGATGGATCCATCGTATGAACGGAGTCCCTTCTACCATGCATCAGGTCATGCGGTGTATTGATCCGAACGGAATTGACGTAATCGATATCAGGGGCGATCAGGTAGCGGCAAAAGAGTGTTATGCAGTCACTATGAGAAGTCTAAAAAGGAGAACGGAACCAGAACAAAAGTCGCAGTCCAAGACAGTACTTGATGCCAAATAGCAATTACAGGAGGGCGGTTCGGGATCACCGATAGCAGTTGAACCACTACTGGAAGTTCAAATTTGTCACGATCGCCCTGAAAGGTTTACCTATGTTGGTTCAGGCCTTAATCCACAAGAAAAAGAGGAAATGGAATCCCTTCTCCGATCCAATGCTGACATATTTGCGTGGAGCCATATGGACATAACCGGTATTGATCCATCAGTTGCCCTACATTCTCTTAATGTGGATCCCGGCGCAAAGCCCGTTAGACAGAAACAAAGACGAATGGGTGCCCATCGAAACCAGATCATAGCCGAAGAAGTTGATCGACTTCTACAAGCAGGATTCATAAAAGAGGTCCAGTATCCTTCCTAGTTGGCAAACGTGGTGGTGGTCCAGAAGAAGAACGGCAAGTGGAGGGTATGTATCGACTTCACTGATCTGAACAAAGCATGCCCAAAAGACTGTTTCCCTTTACCAAAGATCGACCAGATGGTAGATGCCACCGCAGGATTCGAACGCTTGAGCTTTCTGGATGCATACTCTGGCTATAACCAGATCCGAATGGCTCCGAAGGACCAGGAAAAGACTGCCTTCATCACTGAGTCAGGTACATTTTGTTATACAGTTATGCCTTTCGGACTAAAGAATGCAGGTGCTACCTATCAAAGGTTGGTCAGAAGGGTGTTCCAAGGGATGATGGGATCCACCATCGAAGCCTACATCGATGACACGGTGGTCAAAAGCAAGGAGAAAGGAGACCATCTAGCCGATCTGCAGCAGGTATTCAACACCCTCCGGAAGCATAATATGAAGCTCAATCCGGCCAAATGTTCTTTCGGAGTATCCTCAGGCCAGTTTTTGGGGCACATAGTTGACCGGACGGGAATACAGGCTAGCCCTGCATAAGTCAAAGCTCTCATAGAGACTGCTGAGCCAAAGTCCCGGAAAGAAATCCAGGTGCTAACCGGAAGAATAGCGGCCCTCAGTCGTTTCATCTCTCGGTTAACCGATCGGTGTAGGCCGTTCTTTCAAGCAATAAGAGCGGCACGAGGAGAAGTCTGGGGGCCCGAGCAAGCGGAGGCCCTGCACAAACTCAAAAGTTACATGACGAAGCCCCCGATCCTGGCAACCCCTGAAGCCGATGAGCCGTTGCACCTATATCTGGCCGTTTCAGTAACATCTACCAGCGCCGCTCTGGTCAAGGAGGGCAAAGGGTACCAGACACCGGTCTTCTACACCAGCAAATCCCTTGCTGAGGCAGAAACCCGTTATTCAAAGCAGGAGAAACTGGTACTATCACTGATCAATGCTAAGCGACGTCTCCGGCATTATTTCGAAGCGCACCCGATCATAGTTCCCACTGTAACACCGATAAGATCCATAATGGTGAAGCCTGAGTTATCTGGGAGAATCTCAAAATGGGCAATTGAACTAGGGATTTTTGACATAACCTACGTTCCCCGAACGGCCATCAAAGGACAGGCAGTAGCTGACTTCCTGTTAGAAACAGAAACTACTGACTCCACAGAGGAAGGTGAGCTTGGACTATGGGTCATATTCGTAGACGGATCGTCCAACATCAACGGAGCAGGGATCGGGGTAGTACTCGTAACACCGGATGATACTAAAATCTAACAATCCGTTAGACTGGAATTTCCAGCCTCAAACAACGAAGCAGAATATGAGGCCCTCCTTGCAGGAATTCGGTTGGCCCGAAGCCTTCAAGTCCAAAAGGCAATAGTACGAAGTGATTCCCAGCTAGTCGTACGACAGTTAAATGGGGAGTACGAAACCCGAGAGCCGAAAATGGAAGCATACAAGACTCTGGTTCTAAAGGAGGCTGAAGAGTTCCAGCAAATAAACTTTGAACAGATTCCCAGAGGAGATAACTCTGTAGCAGACCATCTGGCTAACCAAGCCTCCGCAGCAGGAGAAAGTATGACTCGCACTGTACCGATAGACTTTGTCGTCCGATCTAGCTTGGAACCCCCCGAAGAAGTAATGGTTATCCCATGGGAACCAAGTTGAATGGATCTGATAGTGGATTATCTGAGATTTGGCACATTGCCTGAGTCAAAATCAGAAGCCCGGAAGATTAGAATAAAAGCAGCCAGATATGCCCTATACAACGGCCAACTATATCGAAAGTCTTTTTCCGGACCATATTTGAGATGTCTCACCCCATCAGAGGCATCGGCAGTCATGGAGGAGATTCATGCTGGAGCTTGTGGCAATCATTCTGGAGGAAGGTCCCTAGCTCATAAAGTCCTCACCCAGGGGTACTTCTGGCCCTACCTGGCAAGAGACGCTGAAATTTATGTCAGACATTGCAAAAAATGCCAGTTTCATGGAGATGCCATTCATCCACTGCCCGAGTTCTTAAACCCAACTATTGTCCCTCACCCTTTTGCCCGATGGGGGATGGACATAGTGGGGCCCCTTCCTCAGGCAATACGATGTACAACGCATGTTCTCCTGGCTACCGATTATTTTACCAAATGGGTGGAAGCGGAGGCATATCCCACCATAACAGGCAGCCATGTCATAAAATTCATCTGGAGCCACATCATTTGTAGATTCGGCCTACCCCGAACCATAATGATGGATAATGGCACCAACCTGGACAACAGAAGGGTTCAAGCATTCTTAGCAAAGCATGGGATCAATCAGAACACTTCTTCCGTCGGCTACCCGCAGGGAAATGGGCAAGCCGAAAGGACGAATAGAACAATTTTTGACACATTGAGGAAAAAACTTGAAGACGCAAAAGGGGCATGGCTAGAGAAATTGCATGAGGTATTGTGGTCCTATCGGACTACTCCAAGACATCCAACCGGGGAAACCCCTTTCGCCATGGCTTATGGGGCTGAAGCAGTTATCCCGACCGAGCTAAGGGTACCTACTTTAAGGAGTCAAGCATGGGAAGAAGGACCGAACAATCAACATTTAGCCCATGATCTGGACCTCCTAGAGGAAAGAAGGGAAGCTGCTGGGATAAGACTAGCTGCCTATCAGCAGCAGGTAAGAGCACGATTCAATCAGAAAGTCAAAAGGAGAGAATTCCAAGTAGGCGACATGGTGCTCAGAAGGAAGATTGGGATTGTAGGCAAATTACGAGAGACATGGGAAGGACCTTACACAGTGGTTGAGGTTATCGGACGTGGTACTTATCGGGTTCGGAAGAACGAAACAGGCCGCCTCGAGTCCAACTCTCAGAATGCCTATCGGTTAAAGAGGTATTATCCTTAGATAGTTGCTTTTCTTGTTAAGAAAATAAAACTGTGTCTTTCTATGACACCATTGTTACGAAGCATCTGTGCCCGATATTGGTACCTCTGCTTCATGATTTTCAAGTTCATCTCAATAAAGATAAGTTCTATTTTTATGCAAGGCTCTTGGATTATAAAATTTCCTAAGTGTTTGTGTTCGAACCTGATTCGAACAAACCAGAGGATGAAATCAAGCCTCAGGGGCCAAATGCCCGAAGGCTTCACAATTTGCTAAAATTTCCTAAGTGTTTGTGTTCGAACCTGATTCGAACAAACCAGAGGATGAAATCAAGCCTCAGGGGCCAAATGCCCGAAGGCTTCACAATTTGCTAAAATTTCCTAAGTGTTTGTGTTCGAACCTGATTCGAACAAACCAGAGGATGAAATCAAGCCTCATGGGCCAAATGCCCGAAGGCTTCACAATTTGCTAAAATTTCCTAAGTGTTTGTGTTCGAACCTGATTCGAACAAACCAGAGGATGAAATCAAGCCTCAGGGGCCAAATGCCCGAAGGCTTCACAATTTGCTAAAATTTCCTAAGTGTTTGTGTTCGAACCTGATTCAAACAAACCAGAGGATGAAATCAAGCCTCAGGGACCAAATGCCCGAAGGCTTCACAATTTGCTAAAATTTCCTAAGTGTTTGAGTTCAAACCTGATTTGAACAAACCAGAGGATAAAATCAAGCCTCAGGGGCCAAATGCCCGAAAGGCTTCACGATTTGCTAAAATTTCCCATGTATTTGAATTCAAATCTGATTTGAACTAATCAGCGGATAGAATCGAGTCTCAGGGGCTCATTGCCCGAAGGCTTTGTGACTCCCTGAAATTTCCTAAATGTGTGAAGTTAAAATAAATAATAAATAGCCTCAGGGGCCATATGTCCGAAGGCTCGATTTAAGACAAGTACGAAACGATAAAAACCCACACAAAGGACGAATAATTACTGGAAAAAAGGGATAAAAGTTCTTGTTCATTAAAAATAAAGGAAGTTACAAGAAATTAGCCCATTGGGGGAAACAAGAACATATAAAGTCCTAGCTACTGTTCGGGAGGATGGTATTCTTTCCCCTTCAGGATGGCAGCAAAACGCTCCTCGTTCTCAGAGGCAGGAGGGTTTTCATAAGGAAAGGGTATTCCCATATGGGCATCGAATGCCTCTGCGGTCTTGAATTCCCTAGATTCCAGAGGGATATGCTCCATTTCATGCCTACATCTCCAGGCCTTGACCGCTCGGAGGTCACAGATGACACTGTATCTTTTGAACATGTCAAGCCCTCCCAGACGGCACACCTCAACCTTTTCCCACTCCAGGGAAAGAAGCCTTTCTGATTCTGCCAAGAGTTTATCAGATTCAGCTTTTTCAGCTGCCATGTGCCTAGCAACCTCTTTCGCTTTTTCCAGCTCGGCAGCCAGAACCAGCTTTTCGGCAATCAGGGTTTGTTTTTCCGCCTCACCGGTTTCCAGAAGAGTCTTCTGCTCAGAAACAGTCTGGCGAAGATCATCCGCCTCCCTGACCAAAGAAACCCGGTGGATCTCATTCTGTTTTATTTGAGCCTTCATACCGGCCATCTCTCTGACATCAGTCTCAAGGAGGCTGTTGTAGGCCTGAACGCCGTAGAGAAGCTGCGCAACAAAGATTGGATTATTATACAAATAACGGTCAACAAACGAAATAGAAAACACAAACTGATGATTGAAGTCTTTTACCTCCATAACCATTATCGAAGTCTTCTTAGCCAGATCAGTCCTGGTGATTTTTGATTGAGCCGCCCTATCAGCTGGTGTCCAGATACCTTTGGCCATAGCCCGAAGAGCTTCCGGATGGTTAAAGGTGATTTGATCAGCACAAACCGGAGTTCCATCTGGCAGCAGAAACTTAGGCTCCCAAGGGATCAGAGCTTGGGATGATTCAGGGGCAGCAGGAGCCTTGCTTGAAGAAACATTCTCGGCTTGTGCCCTTGTCCTTTTAGTACCCACTCCACCAGTTGTACTGGATCGGGTCCTCACAGTCGGAGCATTGACAGGAGGCGGAGGAGGAACCGATGGGTTCTGCGCTAGTGGTGCTGGCGGACTCCGAACAGGAGGAGGCACCGAAGTCGAAGGCGGTGCTGTTGACAACGGCACAGCATCAACAGGCGTAATCCCTTCGGGAACTTGAGGGATTCTGGCGGACATAGGTTTGTCAGGCAGGTCCATCCTGTCAACACCAGCGCCCAAGTTAGAGATCGATTCAAGATTGTCCATAGTCAGCAGGTCAGTAGCCGATCGGGTCTTGCCCCAGACATGGGTTTTCAAGAGACCTATCCGCTGTTTTATAAAGGTAAGGGGAAGATCCTTGTCCTCGTAACCTAGAAATTTGAAGGCATAGTTCCCCCGGTGAAGGTCACAATGGTCACAGAGGCAAGAAGCCTTATGAAGGGGGCGGTAGACAGGCAGGCGAATGGGACCGAACTTATTGGGGATCGGGAAAATACGAGAAAAAGGGTATGACCAATTGCCACTCACTACTACCATTCGTTCCTTCCATCCCTTGTCCGATTTTTCAGTATCGGTACAGATGTTGCAGCCGTGAAAGGGGAAAAGGTTGTATCTACCTCTACTCGCTCTGGCATTTTGGAAAAAATAGCAAAGGAGGAGGTCGGCCAGCCCTAAGTTCAGATCCATATCCCTATTGTACAACAGTAGCATGGATATGATCCTAATGTTGTTCGGGTTCAGTTGAAGAGGGTGCAACCCAAGCATGAAAAATACATAGTGAAAAAAGGGATGAAGAGGAAACATTAGAACCCTAAGATGAGAGGCCGACAGCAGAATGCTACCGGGGGCTAGGCCCTGGCTCTGGGTAAAGTCTAGGTAACCAGGATAGGGGGACACATCAACGTCCTGGGGAACATGGGTCTCAGCCCGAAGGTGTTTGACGTCCACTTCAGGTCGGGTCCTCTTAAGTGGGGCCACTACGAAAGGTTCAGAAGGTTTGGATTTCGCAGGACCGGTCGCTGAGGAACCCGGAAGGTTAGTACTTTCGAGAGTGGTCTTTCAAGTTCCTTTAGAAACAGGCTGGGGAGTGTCACTGCTTGTAGAATCGGTACCTGAGGCAGAAGGTAAAACTACTTCCTCTACCGACCGGGTATCATCACTATCGGACATAATGTTAAGAAATGTAGAAGAGACAGAAGGGGGTAAAGGTGATAAATTAAAGAAAGAAGAAAGACCGATCGACTTACTTAATTGACGAAGGAAGAGTTACGAAAGCTCTGAGTAACAGCAGGTTTCTATGGTATCTGAGATGAGCGACGGAATGAACGGCGGCAATGACAAAGAAACGAATCCCAGTAATGAAGAACTAAAGAAGGCAGAGACAAGAATATAGAGTTACAAAGTATGGAAATGTGATGAGAAGTGAAGAATAAGGGGGTTTTTATAGAAGGAGAGAAGGAAGCCAAAAAGACTGCACGAAGTCCGAAAGGCACGCCAAAGCCGTCATGGTGCGAGATTTAAGGGAGAAATGGCCTCACGTTTTGGGCACACCATTAAATAGGCAATGATGACATGCCAACTCATTACCTTCATTTCCCATAAAAGCTATTATTATATATATACATAGGTATTTACATTTATTAGGTCATGGGCTTTAAAAAGAATGTCAAGCCCATAACCTCAGGGGCCTGTGTAATAGTTGAAATATTTGGCCCAATTATAGGTGGGCCACTGGACTGATGGGCCGACGACGAATGGGCCGAGGACCGATGGGCCGACGACGGATGGGCCAAAGACCGATGGGCCGGAAGACAAACAGGCTGAAAACAAGTGGGCCGAAAATAACAATGGGCCCATGGAAAATTCTAGAAGCTAAAGTGTGGTCCACAAGACAAGAAGTAACCCAATTATAGTATATAGAGTCCAAAAAAGGTTAGGGTTTATCAAATCCCTTGATTTAAGGGATTGATAAACCTGGGTACATGGGCTTGACCCACTGGTCACAATTTGTATAAATAGAGGACTTTGATTAATGAAAAGAGGACTTCCAACAAAATTTCTATTGTGTAATTTTTCTGCACTTACAGATACCAAGATAGAAGCCTAAGTGAGTGGCAAAAAGATTCTTGAAGTGATTAACATCTTAATTTTTTATAACCTCAATTAAATCAGTTTCTTACTTGGCCTAATAAATTTAAGACACATGGCTAAAAAGCCTATAATTAACTAAAAAAGAATATAACTTAGTATTTCCCATTATTTTATAGATTTTTACCAAATTTGAAAATTTCTATTTTTGTTTCTTTTTTCTCCACTCATCTTTTCACAGCTTTCAAATTGATTTATATAATTATATACTGTATAGTAAATATTCATTAAAACATAATATATATTTTTATAAACATTCATTCATTGACATTAATTTGAAAGGCTGAAAAGAAGAGTGGTAAAAAAGAAACAAAAGAAGAAATTTTCAGATTTTGTTAAAATCCATACAGTATTTAGTGATACACATCTATAATTATCAATTAATTCTTGCCACGTGTCTTAAATCTATTGGGTCAAACAAGAAGGGGACAAACTTCATCCTCCCGGGAAGACCCAAGTATTGTCCAAAAAAAGAAGCTAGATTTATTATTCATCTATTAAGGTGAACTCATTGCATATGATGTAAGAGATCTCTTTCACATTCTTTGAGGAGTAATAATTAATAGGGCTATTATCAGGAAACCCCTGTGGTTTCAAAATTGTTCAAAAAATCCCCTATAGTTTGAAACCCCCCTATGATTTCACATTTGATTAACTTGCCTCTTACCCTCCAATTTAAAACAAAACTGCATCTGAAACCATATGGGGGTTTGCTAAAAAATTTAAAAAGAAAATAAAAAAACGAAAAGAAAAATGTCCTTAGTAAAATATATATAAAAAAACATTTTCTCTCCAATCATACGAATTGTTTTATATATATTTTATGATAAATGATTTTTTTTATTTATGTTGAAATAAAAAAATATACAGATTTTTTCCCAAACTACCAATTAGGGTAAAATATAAAAGAAATTAAGTCCAAAATATATATAAAAAAATTTGAACTATCAATTAGCTTTTTTTTTTGTTTTTAATTTTTTTTTATTTATAAATTTTACTATCAACAAATTTTTTTTAAAATTTTTGACTAAATAAAAAATCAATGCTGAAATATTTTTTTTAACTACCAATTAGGGTAAAATATAAAACAATTAAGTCCGAAATATAAAAAAATATTTCAAACTACTAATTGTTTTTTTTTCATTTTAAAATTTTGTTTTTTATATTTTACTATAAGCGAAAACAAATATGATTTATGCAAAAAAAAAAAAAAATTAATTCTGGAAGATTTTATTTTGGAACTCCAAATTAGGGTAAAACGTAAAATAATTTAAGCCTGAAATATAAAAAAATATTTTTAGTAAACCCCCCTAAGGTTTCAAGGGTAGTTTTGTCTTAAATTAGAGGGAAGGGGCAAGTTGATCAAATGTAAAACCGTAGGGGGATTTTTTAAACGACGTGGGGTTTTTGAACAATTTTAAAATCATTGGGGGTTTTATGATAATTGTCCTGATTAATAACACTCTCTTGGGATTAAATATTAACGGAGAGATCACAAGCATGTAGTAAAATAAACTGAAAATCAAATGCGGTGGATAATAAAATTTGAGATACGGTTGCTACTTACCAGGTATATAGATGACTAGATGATCGTTGAAATAGGAAATTAAATAATGCTGCAGCTCCTATATATGGGCAATTAAGGATGGGAGGTTCCCTCTAAATGGTCAATGAAACGCACAATAAGATAATACTCGGTGCTTGTTCTATGAGGATTAAGTTCACCCTTTCTAATGATGTGGTGTAATGCAAGTTGGACATGTGATTAAATTTTTTTTGAAAAGAAATTGACCTTAATTTGGGTAATTATGGATTTTATCTCCAACTTTCTTTAAAAAAAGATTTTGATCATGTTGTTGACACCCCAATTTGGCAAGTAAAGTGGCAAGAAATTGTGATGGAATTGGGCTAAAGAATGAGCTGGCAGAGGCAAGTTTGAGGCCTAATTCATTGGGCCAAAATTTAAAGAGAGGAAGATAATGACTTGGACTAGGATTAATTAAATGGGTTTGAATGGGTGTCCAACTTGGTACATCAATTAAAGATAGAAGGGACAAAGGGATAGATTTTGGGTCATTATGCAATGAGCAGACTGGGGCGAAGGTTGGTAATATTCTGGCCCATCAGCAGCAATTGGATAGGTGAAGAAGTGTTGATGAGTAAATACAACATCTATATATACGTAATGTGTATATAGATATATATGCTATAAGATAGAGAGTAATCAAGTTGTTGGTGAAGTGAAGAGTTTGAAATGCAAAGACCATCACAAGATAAAGGAAGGAAAGAGTCCAAGTGAATTAGAATTTTGCTTCAACTGGTCAAATAAAATAGGAGAGTTATCAATTTAGTTGTATTTAAATTTTAATTATTTTTTAGGTTAAAATTTAGATATGATAACAAACTTTTAGATAAGTTTGTTAATTTTAGATTAGTTTGTTATTTTTAGATAAGTTTGTTAGTTTTGTAAACAAACTTTTAGGAAGTTTGTTATCACGTAGTATTATAAATAGAGACCTTATGCAACTTTGCAAAATGTCTCACACCAATCAAACAAATCAAGTTCTATACTTGTCACTTTATTTCAAACTCTTGTTTTTAAGTTTCTTGCAAAGTCTTTATTTTTCAAAGTCTTTTATTTTAAGTCCAGCTTTATTACGTTAATTCAATCCTTTGTTTTATTACTTTTAAGTTATTATTTTCATTCAATCTCGTTTATTTCAATTGCCAGTTGATTTCATTGCCCTGTTATTTCATTTTGTTTCAAGCTCTCAAAGTTCCTTTTAAATTTAAGTTAATATTTTTCGCAATATACATTCACCTCTTTTCATTCAAACATGTCAATTGTTTGTGTGAAATCCGTGATTTCCAATGTTATATTCTCAACTATTAAAAGTCCTCTTAATTGAGGCGCAGAAAAGAACTCAAAGTAGGAGTTTTATGTTCTCCCTCCTACGCATCGCCTGAGAAGTCGAATCCAAGGAGACTATCTTTGTTTTCTAACCAACCTTTGGAGCCTAGGTCAAGGTTCCTGGCACGCCCGCGCAAATCGACACAAATCGGCTGACCTAGTCGATTTAAGAGGAAACAATTTTTGGCACGCCCGGTGAGACCATCGGTTGGGAGTGACATTGGAAGCATGCCGCTTAAGAGAAGTCCTAGGCTTTCTCAAGATGATGATACTGAAGATAAATTACAGTTCTCGCCAAAACAACAAATGGAGGAAACATCGCGAGAACTGATGAATGAAGCCATTATTCAAGGACCACTATCGCTATTTCAGGATAGTATGGTCCCAATAGTTGACATGATTAGATTTCTGGGCAAAGAAATCAAGGAGATGCGTGAAGAAGCAACGGCCAACTGGAGGTCGATCAATGGTGAAGGGTCCAGTATACGTGGTTCGTCCAGTCCTGCTACCGATCTTGCTGTTCTATCAGCAAATTCTGCAGGAAATCAGCAGATGACAAACGTGCCGATAAACCCAGCAGCATCGGTTACTGTCACAATTCCAGTGGAAAAAGTTCCACTCCAACCGGTGGTCCCACCGTATCAGCCACCTACACTGAGGCAAAACCAGCAGAAACAGCAAGGTAACCCCGTGCAAGAGCCTGTGAATGTAAGGGGAAATCAGAACATGTGGAGGAATAACAACGCCAACCTGCCGATACCTGGGGGGCAACGTATGCCGATTCCACAGCCAGTTTTGCCTTTGGCAGACCCAGCCCCACGTAATGGCTTGCTCGACAGGGGGCAAGGGCTAGATTTGATCCAGCAAGAGTTTGGCCAAGGAATGAGATGTAATGGCCGACCACTCTATAGAAAGCCGTATCCAAGGCAAGTGGATTTGCATGAGTATCCCAGAGGATATAAAGTTCCTGATTTTGCTACATTCAGTGGAGAGGGAAACCAATCAACAATCGAACACATCAGTCGCTTTACTGATCAATGTGGAGAAGCTAGCAAAAATCAGTTTTTGAAGATGAGATTGTTCCCAAATTCGCTGACAGGACCGGCGCTTTCATGGTATATTCGTTTGTCGGCTAATTCAATTTTTAGTTGGCGGCAAATGGAAGAAAAGTTTCATGCTCAATTCTATCGATCAAAAACTGAAGCTACCTTGGCTGACATCTCTCAATTAAGTCAACTGCCGGGCGAAACTGTTGAAACTTTCATCTCCCGATTCAGGCGTGTAAAGATGAAATGCCAAGTTAACTTGCCAGAAACTGAATTTGTGCGACTTGCTTTGAATGGTTTGGAGTTTGAAATTAGGAAGCGATTTGAAGGAATTGAGTTCCATGACTTGTTTGATCTTGCTAATAAAGTTTCAAAGTATGAAGCATTGCTGAAAGAGGAAAATGGGTGCAAGACATCTTCAAAGGAGACTTATTTCCAAGATCCCAACTATGAAACCTTTCAGGTTGAGGTGGAAGAAGATTTGGAGGCAAATTTGGCTGAGATGTGCATTAAAAAGCCATATGTGTGTGAGGAATTAAGCAAGCTGAAACCAACCACTAAAGGTAGTCAATCAGCAGGAATAACCATCAAGAAGGGGTCTGCCGATACAGGGAAGAATTATTATTTTGACCTTTCAAAAACTGAACAGATATTTAACCATTTGTTTGTCGATAAACAGATTCTTTTGCCTAAGGGGCATAAAATTCCTGCATCTAATGAGTTGAAAGGAAAAGAATTTTGTAAGTTTCATAATTCTTGGACTCATACTACGAATAATTGTACTGTTTTCATGAACACTTTGCAAAAAGCCATTGAAGATGGTACCTTGCAATTTTCTGAGAAGAGAAAGGAGGCTATGGGGATAGATGAAAATCCTTTCCCAAAGATCGCACCAACCAACACCATTACTTTGGTTGATAGGCCAGAAAAGAAACAAGAAAAGGGTGGTTCAAGTCGATCAACCAAGACAGTGGAAGAGATGGAAAAAGAGTTTCGAGAAGCAAGAGCAATTTTAGCCCAAAAAAGGTGCCCAGAAAAAATTATTTGGAGTAGAGGCAAGGCCCCAATGCGGATCAGAACCCTTATTGATTATAGAAGAAATGTTCATGACCAACTAAGTTATAATCATACAAAGAGCCGGGAAGTTATTTTTGGTCCTCGGCTGGGGGTAAGCATTGAACTCGGGGGGCAAGATCGGTATCAACTGTCGATGCAGAGACCCATGATGCGATCAGAAATCTGGATACCAAGAGATGCTGATTACTAAAGGCCCAGATCGGCACGTCCACCAGTGGTGCCGATTAACAAGTGGATCAAAGTTTGGTATCCCAAATTTCATTCACCAGATAAGGAAGACCTTATGGTTATCGAAGAGTCAGGCAAGTCTGCCGATTCTAAATGTTCGGCTGAAGTGGTTAGCATCCTAAAAGGTGATGATGATAATGATGAATTTACAGATCGAGATCCTAAACATTTTGTGAAACAAAGGTTGACTTTTGGTATTGTCTTTCAAGATGTAAGTTGTAATATGGCATTTTTCTTGTTGGCCACATTACAAGCTTCAAATAAGTACCTGGGAGGAAAAGAAAAATTAGTTGTTGTCGAGGCTGTGTGCTCAGATCAGCAGGCTGGAAAAAGTGAATCAGTAAAGCCAAAATCAGCAGAGAAGATCATGTTTGAAAAACCCCCATTGGCTATGACTCAGCAAGTAAGGCCATGGTATTTGAAAATGTGGGTTGAAGTGCAGCCAATAGACCGAGTTCTTGTTGATAACGGTTCTATGTTGAATGTCATCATTTCTTCCACTTTGCCAATCCTTGGAAAGATAATGAATAATATAGTACCAACTGCTGATGCAATTAGTGTTTTTAGTAGAAATGTAACCAACACCAAGGGAGTTTTACCTTTAGAGGTATCAGTTGGGGGACGAGCATCCGTTTCGGCTTTTTCTATTGTTGATTCAACAGCTGCTTATAATATGTTGTTGGGTCGAGACTGGATACATCTAAATATATGCATCCCATCATCTTTACATCAGATGTTCATATTTTGGGATGGTAATGAAGTCAAAATTGTTGAAGTAAACAACAAGCCTTTTGTAGCAAAGGTTTATTCGAGTGAAGCTGTGTTCCATGATGAAAGGTGTGTGTTGATCCCAAATGTAAGGATTGATAGGAAAATCAGAAGGTTTGCTGTGCAGTATGTGCTGATTGATAGAGGCTTGCTGTGCAGTATAAAAGACGAATTGCTGTTTTTCTATATCAGCAAGCCCGAAGCTCTTAAAATTATGGGTGAGATGCATGAAAGAGTCTGTGGGGCTCATTAGGCAGGGATGAAGATGATGTGGCTGATCAAAAGGTATGATTATCATTGGCCAAAAATCAAAAGGGACTGTATTGAATATGCTAGAAGATGTGCAGCTTGTCAAAAACATGGGCCGATTCAATGGTCACCGGCCATCGAGATGCAGCTGATTATCAAGTCGTGGTTTTTCAAAGGATGGGCAATGGATATAATCAGCATAATTAATCCTCCTTCATCAAAAGGACATCATTGGATTTTGGTGGCGACTAATTACTTCACCAAATGGGTGGAAGTTGTTCCATATAAGTCCATTTTTTAAGTAACGGTGGTGAATTTTTTGGAAAAATATATCTTTACTAGATATGGTTTGCCGGAAACAATCACTGCCAATAATGGGTTAGCTTTGAGAGGAGATGTGGTGCTAAAGTATGTGGAAAGCCAAGGAGTGAAAATGATTGCCTCTACTCCATATTACGCCCAAGGAAATGGTCAAGCGGAGACTTCTAATAAAGTGTTGATAGAAATTATTGAGAAGATGATCGATGAGAAGTCTAAGGGATGGCATGACACTTTACAAGAAGCTTTGTGGGTTTATCGAAATTCACAAATAACATCTACAGGCACCACTCTTTACCGATTAACCTTTGGCCATGATGTTGTGTTATCAATGGAGATGAATATCAAATCGGCAAGGGTGACTTTGCAACATAAGTTGATCCCTGCTGATTATAATAAAGCAATGTTGGCTGAATTTAGATTGGAGGCTCTAAATTGTTTGGTTGCTCACCAAAGGAAAGTCATGAAAGACTACAACAAAAGAAAAAGCATAAAGGATTTGCCGAAGGTGATTTGATTTGGAAAGTGGCACTTCATTTAGGGAAAATCAACAGTAAAATAAGCAAGTGGACTCTTAAGTGGGAATGCTTTTTTGAAGTTGTTGAGGTATTGAAAGAAAAAGCCTATAAGTTGAGGGACCTGGATGGAAAGGAACACCCAAGGCCGATTAATGGAAAACAATATCGGCCGAGCCTTCATGAGTAGAGAGGAGAACTTTAAAGATCAGTAGGCTTTCACATTTGATTTTATTTTTTGCCTTTTAATCTTTTTCTTCTTGTTTTTTGCTGTTGTTTCATTAGAAGAATTAGTGTTTGGTTGAATAAAAGAAGTCAAGAATAAAGGAAGCTGGTTGCAAGTGAATTTCTTAAATTGTGCCGATTGAGAGAAATTGGGATATATTCGTAATTTCAATACAAGGAAATTTGAATTCCTTTGAATTGAAATTAGGGGGCATTGTTGACACCCCAATTTGGCAAGTAAAGTGGCAAGGAATTGTGATGGAATTGGGCTAAAGAATGAGCTGGTAGAGGCAAGTTTCAGGCCTAATTCATTGGGCCGAAATTTAAAGAGAGGAAGATAATGACTTGGACTTGGATTAATTAAATGGGTTTGAATGGGTGTCCAACTTGGTACATTAATTAAAGATAGAAGGGACAAAGGGATAGATTTTGGGTCATTAAGCAATGAGCAGACTGGGCCGAAGGTTGGTAATATTCTGGCCCATCAGCAGCAATTGGATAGGTGAAGAAGTGTTGATGAGTAAATACAACATCTATATATACGTAATGTGTATATAGATATATATGCTATAAGATAGAGAGTAATCAAGTTGTTGGTGAAGGGAAGAGTTTGAAATGCAAAGACCATCACAAGATAAAGGAAGGAAAGAGTCAAAGTGAATTAGAAATTTGCTTCAACTGGTCAAATAAATTAGGAGAGTTATCAATTTAGTTGTATTTAAATTTTAATTATTTTTTAGGTTAAAATTTAGATAGGATAACAAACTTTTAGATAAGTTTGTTACTTTATTTTTAAAAACAAACTTTTAGATAAGTTTGTTATTTTTAGATTAGTTTGTTATTTTTAGATAAGTTTGTTAGTTTTGTAAACAAACTTTTAGGAAGTTTGTTATCACGTAGTATTATAAATAGAGACCTTATGCAACTTTGCAAAAGGTCTCACACCAATCAAACAAATCAAGTTCTATACTTGTCACTTTATTTCAAACTCTTGTTTTTAAGTTTCTTGCAAAGTCTTTATTTTTCAAAGTCTTTTATTTTAAGTCCAGCTTTATTACGTTAATTCAATCCTTTGTTTTATTACTTTTAAGTTATTATTTTCATTCAATCTCGTTTATTTCAATTGCCAGTTGATTTCATTGCCCTGTTATTTCATTTTGTTTCAAGCTCTCAAAGTTCCTTTTAAATTTAAGTTAATATTTTTCGCAATATACATTCACCTCTTTTCATTCAAACATGTCAATTGTTTGTGTGAAATCCGTGATTTCCAATGTTATATTCTCAACTGTTAAAAGTCCTCTTAATTGAGGCGCATAAAAGAACTTAAAGTAGGAGTTTCATGTTCTCCCTCCTACGCATCGCCTGAGAAGTCGAATCCAATGAGACTATCTTTGTTTTCTGGCCAACCTTTGGAGCCTAGGTCAAGGTTCCTGGCACGCCCGCGCAAATCGACACAAATCGGCTGACCTAGCCGATTTAAGAGGAAACACATGTGTCCAACTTATTTTGGACTACATCATCGGGGATGATGAATTGGTCCTCATGGAGCATGCAGGACCCAAGTCTTGTTCCTCACAATATACACTGAAGAGTATGTTCTATATAAAATCGAAGACATATATTATGCACCAAAGACCAAAATGTATCGGAATACTCCTATGGTCCCAAATAAGTTGTCTAAGTTGATTATTTTAACTTTTAAGAGAGTATATTTTATTGTAATGATATTAATAAAACTTTCTTTTTTACGCTTGCGAGATGAAGAAAAAATAAAAGTTAGTGGATCTGATTTTTTTTTTGGTAAGTCAAAAATTTATTAGCAAAGAACAAAAGAAAACGATAACAAACAAAGGTTTAGGGCTTGTTTGGGAAGCGGTCTGGTCTGGTCTGGTTGCTTATCTGAAACTCTGTTTGGTAAGCGGTCTGATCTGTTTGGGAATACGATAAGTTATATATATTTTGAATTATATATATGTATTTGAATTTTATATATTATTTTTGAATTATATATATATCTTCGAACTTTATATTTATTTTCAAATTTTATATATATTGTTTCGAAATTTATATATATATTTTTGAATTTTATATACTATTTTTGAATATTATATATTGTTTTCGAATTTTATATATTTTTTTCAAAATTTATTTATTTTTTCTAATTTTATATATTTTTTTGAATTTTATATATGTTTTTGAATTATATATATATTTTCAAAATTTATATATATATATATATATATTTCAAATTTTATATATTTCATCAGTAGTTGAAATAGTGACCAAATTGGCAACCTTCTTCAAAACACATAAAAAATGGCTTATTGGTTTTGAATTTCAGTATTAAAATAGTAAAAAATGATGGCTGACACATCAAAAACCATCATTTTTATGGTCTTGAATTTGGTCTATTTTAGGCATGTTGGTTTTGAGTGGTCTGGTTTAAATATTAGAAACCAAAGCCCACCAAACAAGATCTGGTCTCTAAAATAAACACAAGCCCAGACAAATGGGCCCAAAACCTCTTTCGAAACAGGGCCTTAGAGAGCCAAAGCAAACAAGAAACAAAGCTTACCAAAGGCTAGCAAAATCAAGAAAACAAGCTGTAATGATTGCAAGAAAAAGGAAACCCAAGGCAAGGCATGCAGTAGGGAAAAAAGGCCTCAAGTCAAACCCGCACCCACTAAACTAAGCTTTCAAGAATAGAGCATAAAGGGTCTGATACTTGTGGAAAAGTGAAAAGTTATAGTGTAGTGGGATTTGAAAGTGGACAAGGATTTTGAGACAATTAAAATAGAGAAAGTGAACAACTAATATGAGATAGAGGGAATATGTCTTACAGATTGATGGATCACAAGAACACACTCCATCTCCATGTAACATGTAACGCCCCAAAATCTACAGGACCTCCCGTACAAGAGTCTCGGATCACTGGAGCGCCACCTGGTAAATCTAACAAAAATCAAGTAGAGTTCCGTCTATACGGGAACCCTCTGGTGGATACAGTCCACTCCAAAACACACCATGTTTATACATAATGATAATATCTCAACAACAATCATGTCTCAATAATAAAAAGGGACCGGGATCGACGACACAGTAATGTCGTCACCCCTCCAAGCCCCACAACAAGTCCGCAATTCGAGATAAATGGAATAATACCCAAAGTACAGAAGAAAGTGTCAACCCGGCAATAGATATAGACTACCATACCCTCAGGTGCCAAAAGAATAATACAACAGCCCGAAAGAACAAGCTAAACATAAACTAGCTCTACTTGGCCCAAACAACAAACTGTAAAAACAGGTCCAACCATGCTAACAACATCACAGCATCTCTAAGCCACCATTTCCGGCTCATATCCTGAAAATAATCAACACGAGGGGAATGAGCTCAACGCTCAGCAGGGAAAAGCCATCTGCCTCCGCCTTAACTGGCGAGACCAATAGGCTCTCCTCGAAATCAAAACTTGATCCCATACTAGAAAAATAATATACATCTCATCTCGATCTAAGTTACCCGTGAGATCCACAACTCAACATACTGAATACTCATTAGTCCAGCTATAACAACAGTAAAAAGATTGTATAACATATATACACATCTCAATAAACAGATATCGTGCAATGATATTCGAATGAAATGCAGGTCCTCGTTTACCTATACTCACAATGCCAACCCTCACTACAACTGCAGTGTCGAGTCGCAACCAGGCGTAGCTCTCTCTGCTACCCTGCAGTTAACCAGTACGGCAAGCACACGCATAGTGACTTATCTAGGATGACCCAACTCCGAAGTCCCTGTAGTACCGTGGGATGGTCCAACTCCGAAGCCTCTACACCAAGATAGTCGTATCCCGACTTCTGGTGTTCAATACAACGCATAATCTCATAGTCCCTACCGACTACATGCTCGTGAAATGACATAGTATAATAATATCCTTCTACACCTAGCACCCTAGGCATATAGGCATGAATTTAAAATTAATTTAAATACATACGCAACATGATCAAATAAATCATATAAGCTCGAACCACATCAACTCTCAATGATACCACTTTTATTTATCTATTTTTCAGGTAATAAAACCAATTAATTTAATACACACATAACATACTCATTAGAATCACATAGGAACGAAACACATCATCCTATCGTCAATTCTTACTAATAACAATTTACTATTTATTTACTTGTCAAATAATCACCCAGTCATGGTATTCTTATCAACTTCGATTAAACACATTAAACATGAAATTCTAAAACCACTAAAATTCCTGAATATTGCAAATAATAATTCACTCGCCCACAATGCGAAAACTCGTAAAATAAGGAATCGACTTCCCTACCTCTAGATGCGTACACAAACATGGCGATGAACCAGCACCGGTTCCCGAACTGCAATCTTGAAAAATAGCTTTTCGCCCCGTTAATCCAACGGACCCCACGATGCGCCAAAACAATCACCACGATGCCTAGAACAACATACTAAAATACAATTAAAATTTATGGACGTTAGGTTAACCAAATCAACACGAAATCAAAAAAGTCAACTCACCTATAAATCACGATCTACGCTAAATCATTCAACGAAATTGTCCCAATTTTGGATATGATGTGCACACGATGTCCACCGGCAAAACCTCCGAAGGACATGCAAAACGAAGCACAACTTGGCACCAAAAGGGAGCAAAACTCTTGGGCGAACTCGCACAAACACTCCGTTGTCGCGCCACCACCTGCGTCTCCCTCATCGCCCTCTGTCTTAGGGAGCGAGCCTCGCCGACAGCCAGCACCCTTCACCAATGATGGTTTCTTCCACCAGCAGCGACGGCCTCCACCAACGAAGGCCTCTCTCTCTCTCTCTGTGTATGTGAGAGGCGACGAAGAAGTACAGATCGGGGAGAGAAGATGAAGTTGGCGCGTGGATTGAGAAGGTGTGTGTGTTTCCATACCTATATATAATATATAACCCAATTATATATATATATATATATATATATACATATTAAAACATAATAATAAGTATATATTTATATATACACTTTAATTTGCTTAAATAAATTCCATGCAATTAATTTCATTTAATTAATTAATTTAAAAAAACAAAAATTTTCCAAACGTTACATAACATGTTAGTTCTATTGACTACGTACAAAATTCTACAACATACCTAGGGTTGCAAGTGAAACGAGCCTTTTGTGAGTAGGCTCGAGCTCGCTCGTTAAGAGGTGGACTCGGACTTGTTCATCTAGCAAACGAATTGAGCTTATTTTTTAGGCTCATTTATTAAATGAGCGGAGCTTGAACATTGCCGAGCTCGATTCGCTAAACTTGTGAACAGACTCGTGTAAGTTATAAAATTGTAAGATTATCTTATAATCCCAAAGAGAAGGTGTCGTATTTGAAAAAATTGTGAAGAGAGTTGTTGAAAATTATAAAACTGATGCGAACATTTCGTAAAAATACTACAAAAAAACCTGTATCAGTGAAAGAAGGATGTAAAGAATAGGAAATAAACAAGAATCATAGAACATGGTATTCGGAAAATGAAACCATTTAAAAAATAATCATGCAACAACTCACTCTAAACGATTATTGACAACAGTATCATATGTTGCAATCGAAGAGAGGCGTTCGTGAACAGACTCGGGCTTGACTCGCTAAAAATAGGGCTCGACTTGGGATCGTTCGTTTAAAAAATGAATCGAACTTGAGCACACTTTTTAGGATCGGCTCCGATTCATTTGCAGCCTTAAACATACCCTAGTAACATGGCACTAATTTCATTGTCACTATCTATCTATGGTTATGGTTGCTTACCTAGCTATAGCTATATATATGCATGCTTTTGCCTTGTAAATGCAATTCCCATGAAACTACAATACACTAGAAAGTTTAACAGGGAAGATGTAGCTTACGCGGTATATTGGTACTATTTTATAAAATTAGTTTTAAAATATGAATTTCATGTAGGGAAGATTTTAATTATTAATTTAAAAATATTTTTTCAGTAAAATACCCCGACCAGCTCCACGGGCCGCTTAATAGAGATTTTGAGGCCTCAGGCAAAAAGCATAATATGAGCCTCTTATATATAGTATTTTTCCTTTTCTTTTTCTATCCTATCAACTCATTCTTTTAGATGACTTGTTGGTTCATTTATTGAATTTCCACTTAATTTTTTTTGTTATGTTTGGATTATTACTTTGTAACAAATTTTAACTCATTTTTGTGGTTAATTTATTTTTTTTTCCCCTTCTTATGTTCTTTATATCTGAATTCATACTTTCTAGTCGTCATAATAAAAAATATGAATAAAATCAATCATAAATTACAAATAAAACATAGAACCATATGATAAAAAAAATGGGATATAACTAACTTTCGATTTAGCATTTTATTGGAATTATTTCAATGATAAGTGACGACTGTTCATTGTCTACCTGGTATTCGATTACATTTCACACCTAGTTATATGATAAGTAGTGACACAACACTCTCCTTTTACATACATAATCCGTTACGTTGCACTATGTTATCTAACTGGACTACTTGGCCTGTAGGCCCTACCATTGGTAACATGCTTTATGTGTCAAAATTGCAATCCTCAGTGTTGCCTTGTTAATTTACAGAGAAACTAGCTAACAGACTTAATATAGAAGGAATGCATGTTAATCTTTATATAACTTACCCTATAAAAAATTGGAGAAAAAAAGAAAGAAAGGGGGGAACTTGTATGCACTCCCAAATCTATCATGTTTTTGTGGAGTTGCAAAGCACTTATATATAAGAGGTTATGGTGGTATATGGTAACCATGAAGTTGATGGTTACCAACTTGAGCCTATTGGCTAGTGGTGCACCACAAGTCCCTTGTTACTTTATTTTTGGAGACTCTTTATCCGATCATGGCAACAACAATGCCCTTCCTTTTAGTCTAGAGAAAGCCAATTTCTCACCCTATGGGATTGACTTTCCTGATGGTCCCACTGGCAGATTCACCAATGGGAGAACTACAATGGACTTCATTGGTCTGTTTATTTAATTTGATCTAACAGATGGCATTAAATTTCATGCAATTTTATTTGCCTATGTTATTTTTTTTACTTACATCTACAATTGTTTATTTTTGGGTAAATATCACAGACCTGGACTCCCTGAACTTTGCCTATATTTCACATACACCCCCTCTCTTTCTAAATTTATGCAACTTGAATATTTAATGTTAGCTAATTGTGTAAATATCTAAATTAAATCATAAAGATACTAAGCTTCCTTTTTAGCTGTTGCTGCCAAATTAATTATAATTATGGTGATTTAATGCTTTGCTTTGCAGCTGAACTTTTAGGATTTTACCAACGCATTCTGCCATTCACTACTGCAAGAGGTTCGGATGTACTCAGGGGCGTGAATTATGCATCTGGTGGAGGTGGAATTCGTGATGAGACTGGAACGAATGTGGTAATGAGCTAGCTGTGTGTGCATGCACTTGTGTAGCTTATCAATATGAAGCAATACAATGATGGAAGTTTTAGTATGATAGCTGAATGCTAACACAACTCTAGCTACAGATCTTATAAAATGAAGCCTTGAATTAATATTGTTCTTATTAATTGAAAAGCAAGGGGCATGAGATAAACAAAAATAAGACAGCCTTGTGGATAATGTGTAATATGTATAGTGGATGCTGGGTCTAGAACATTAAGAGCCAAAGAAGCTCTATGACAATTAGAGCATATAGTTCTAGGAAATTAATCTGCACAAGTTCAGCACCAATTCAATGCGGGCCTCACATACCAAGGCAAGATCTGGACGGTAGATGGATGATAGTTGATCCCATGTTAGAATTCCCAAAATTCCACCAAAAATTCTACACCATCTAAGCCATTGGATTTATGTAGGCCCCGCACTTGAGCAGAATCGTTTCCATAAGCTCAAATATAACATCAACCCAATCCAACGTCAAAGGAGCTGTCTTGTTTAAGAAGGGTCATCGGCCTCAGCTAGTTCCGTACCACTATGTATATAATATATACTTTTATATATTTCTTATGTTATAATTTAAGTGTCTATCTTTCCTTTATTTTAGGTCTCAAAATAAATATTTTATTTGAAAAGTCAATTTATATATATTATTTTCTCATTTTACCAATTTAATCTTCACACATTAAAATAATATAAAACCTAAACTACAAACCATCACATTATCTTGGACCCATTATAAATAAAATTGACAATTCACCCACTATTAATACAATATAAAATATCATTTTCTAAAAAAGATGAATTCTCCAATAAAAACACTTAAATTCGGAGGGAGGGAGGGAGTATATGATGTTTGCTAGACATTAATTTTGAAGTATATATTACCATTCCAATTTTTATTTTTTATTTTATTATTATTTATTTTTTTTTGTCTCTCTCTGCGCTTATGTGTATTTATGTTAAGAGAATAATTAGATTAGGGTCCTATCAACTTTCTGATTTTATGAAGCCGTTTCATTGATAAATTGGAGTATGATATGTCGCTAAGTTTTCATTAACTATTGATTATATATATATATATATGTGTGTGTGTGTGATAACATGAGGTTACATAATATGGAAACAATTGTGACTATTACTATTTCAAATTAACATACACAAACGTCAAGTGTCAATGATAAGTTGTGTAAGTGTAATCGACAAGAGGTATAAGGATATATCATGTATATAATATTGTCCATGCGTATATATATATCTTCAGGTATTGCAGTGGTCAACAAGCCTAGCTGTAATGTATCAACAACAACGGGTCTCTGTGTCCCTCAAAGTGTTCCATGCAGTAACAGATCCGCGTATGCTTTTTATGATGGATTCAATCCTACTGAGATTATGATTCAGTTGCTGGCTGGAAGAGCTTACAGTTCTCTCACTCCCACTGATACCTATCCCATTGATATCCGCCGCCTCGCTCAGCTCTAATGAACGATCAACATTTAAATAAACATATACTATATGATATATATGTTGTCATATAATTAAGCATCTATATATGGATCATTTTGATCTGTTGCCACTAACACAAATAAAATGTAAGTTCTACATAAATAAAATTACTCTTCTGAGCAGTCATTTCACGTGTTTTAAATTTGTCATGGAACCTAGAAAAAAATTGCCTATAATAAAAAAAGTTAAATTTTCTATTTAAAAGATGTAAGGTATAATAACAATTTTTACTAGTTGTCCGCCAAGCTGCCACTAAAATGTATAATTGCAATTTTTTTACTCTTTTAGTGGCATATGCAACCGACATTAAAATCCTTATTTTTTTTGTAGTGATCAATTAAAAGTTGAACTATGGTTTTACTGTGAGAGTAGGAGTTTCCAACAAGGAGTTGAAGGAAGACCACAAAACACAAAGGAATTAAAGACTTGTAGGGGGGTTCTGATTTAATTGGATTTAGAGATAGTTTTCACACAAGATAAACACAAAATAATAATAATGCTGATGATTTTATTGCTTTCAATGGTTTACAGGAGTATAGAAAAAGAAAGAAAAACAGGATAGAATCAATGCAAATAGCCTGAAAACACTATCTTTCTTTAGAAATTTCTCTCTCTAAGTCTCTAAAAATCCTCCTTTGAATGAAGTCTTGGTCCTCTATTTATAGACTTTTGCTCACGCATAAATTAGTGTCACGTCAGATTAGTCATCCGCAAATATACAAATATATATCGCGAAGTCCATCTCGCGAATGCTCCTTTCATGTCCCGAGATTTATTTCGCGAATACTCATGTTGTGAGATACTTTTCCTCGCAGATTCTGTTACCTGATGTCATAGTTTTCTAGGGCCATGTCCTTTTATGCATATTTCCATTTACATGTCCCCTGAGCGTCATTTAATATATCTTAGGTACTTTATTTTGAGTTTTTTGATAAATGAGGTCGCAACCCGCCATTTATCTCCTCAAAACGTTTCCCCAGGATAGTAAATGAACACTCCCTACATGATTAGTTCATAGGGTCGCGGAGCTTGACTCTTGGCTATGACCCCCAGTGTCAAACTTCCAGCGATCACCTCTTTGTAGAACTTTCTCATGTACTTGATCTTATTACAAGATTTCCTGTTGGTTTTTCTCCAACGTCCCTTTGATAACTCCCTGGATCCGCAGATCCCCCTTGATCTCTTCATGAGATCCCCTGTTGGCCTTTTTCCAACTTCCTTTTAATGATTCCCTGGAGTCTCGGATTAGTGTACCAACACGGCTTTCCTTTACATTTTTCCCCTTTACACTTTAGTACTTAGCCAAGTACTAAAGAGTAAACCTACCAAAGAGAACACTTGTCCTTTAGATTCGCGGAGTCTCCCTTTCATACGATCTGCGCCATTTGCCTGTATGTTCCAAACTTTTCCCTTTTTTGATGTTTTGGATCTTTTTCCCGTATCGGGCAATTTTTCTCTTTTCAAAACCATTCTTAGTTTACCAAATTACGACGCGGATTGGAATTCACGACATATTCTTTTGCAATAGCCTTGGCGTCGGTTCGCCTTCCGCGTGATTTTAATGCACTTTCTAGATTTTTGTGCCTTTTCCTTATAAATTCCCTCCTTGTAACTTTTTTTCATTTTTACTATCTTCTTCCCATACTCTCCTTTGTTATCCCTCTCCCAACTTCTTCACTTCCATATATTGTTCCCGCGTACATATATATCTTTTCGCCTATATCTGCGATACTTTGCCTTCATACCTTTGTTCCATTTCTTGCATATTTTTAGCCCATATCCATTTCAACTTATTTTTATCTCTTCATCTATGGCCAAATTCTCTTCTTTTACCCCCAAACTTTTAGTTCCTTCTTCTAGAACTACTCCTTTTGTTCCTTTGCCAACAGAATGTTGAAAAACACCCTTTTCGACCCTTCTTATGATAACTTTTGGAATTCTATTTAGAATCTTACTCCTGTAGGGGATATTATTGAATAGCCAATGCTCATTCATGTTGATGGAGAGACCCCTTTAGCCACTGTACCTTCTTCATCTATTCCTCGCCTTCTTATTGAAATAGGAGACATCCCCTTTTCCTTTATTGAATACGAAGGCCATGTCGCTCCCATATCCGATTGGAAGATGTGGTCCAGCCACATACTGAGTCAAGACAGACATCGCGAAACTCTTAGTAGCGCTGGTCTGCTCGATGCCATGGAACTCTTCTCTGATCTTTCCATCCGTCCTGATGTTGATGCTCTCACTTCTTTAGTCTCGCGATGGAGTCCAATTTCTCACACTTTTATAGCAGCTTGGGGAAAATTTACTCCAACCTTAGAGGATATTTATGTGCTTTTTCGTCTACCTATCTTTGATTCACACCCTCGTGATGCTCAACCTTTTGATGAAGAGGACCAAAAGATTCATCATCACCTTCAGGCTTGTGTTTCCTATGCCACGAAGAAAGGCAGTCGTTTTAGCAAAGGCGTTATTCTTTCAGAGGCTCCTATTAAAAAAGTGCAAAATTGAAGTATTCAAGTTAGTGTCATCACTTCTACATGGAATATGAACCCAAACTCCCCATACTCCGTGGTCAAGATCAAAGAACCGTCCCTGGCCCAGAATTTAATGGGGAATATGAATTGGCAAGGTTTTTAGCCTATTGGCTCGATCGTTATATCTTTCAAGGTCGTTTGAAGATGGTCCAAACAAGCTCGTCTTTTTGATGGCCTCTATCATGTCGCGAGGTGTACAGATACCTTTGGCACCCCTTTTCTTAGGTACTTTGTACTCTCAATTAGACACTATTTCCCGCAACTTCTCCAGGTCTATGGGTAGATATAATATCAGCACACACCTCCCATGCCTTTTCCTGATGTTATTACTGTTTGAGAGGTTTCCAAAGTATGCTCCAAAACCTCTTGACATCTCTTTGATCGCGAATCCAGAGGCCGCGGATCTCATGCTACCCAAATCATGAGTAGCGCGTTGGTAAGGTCTATTGTATACAAAGAAGTTTGATGATTATTTGGACTCCACTCACGGTTTCTCATGGAAACCTTACTCCAATCCTCTAAAGGGCATTCATTTCCCTTCTTTCTACCCGGAAAACGAGCTAACCTCCTATGAATACTCATCACATAAGGAGTTGATCTTCTCTGTGGTAAATTATGAGTGCTACCTTCCAGTCTTTGACGAATCCTTTTCGAGAGTGACAGTTTACAATCCAACACGGGTAGCCCGTCAACTGGGTTTTGATCAGGTTATCCCTGTCTTTTGTTCCCTCACCAGAAAATAATCTTTATGATGACACATTAGTAACATTTCACGAAGATTATGAAAAGGAAAAGAATCTTTTCTCTTTTTTGATTCACATCCCTACAGGATCACGCACGGGTGGGCGATCCGCGGCTTATATAGACTTCTGGCTTGAAATTGTTACCAATTTCCAGACCTTTATGATGGAGCCTGCTATGCCCAAGAAACCAATGAATATGTATCCTAGCGATCCATCCTTGAAGCTTCATAAACCTCATGGTTCTCGTGGGTTCCACAACAAGTTAGCCTTGAAATCTCCTTCTTTTATTGTGAATCCGCGAGATGAGCCAAAATCTTCAAATCATATTCCTAAGAGAAAAACTTCAAAGGCTTAGAGAGAAAAAACAAAACTTCCTCCTCATATGCCTAAGCAGAGATGTTCAAAGCGTATTGAAGTTCCTCTTGCTGTTCTAACTCGCGAGGAACCCATTTCTAAAAGACTGGTAATAATAATTTCTTCCTTTTTATTATGTTGTATCATTATTTTATCCTTTTGATTATGCTCAACTTTTGGAATTCTATTTCCATTCTTCCAAAGATCCGCGAACTTATCCGCGAATTCAGTTCAAAGCACTCAAGTTCCTCCTATATCAAGTGATGTTTTAGACGCTTTGGATTACATTCCCCTATCTCAACGAAAGGGAGCTCAAAGAGCCCAAATATTGGCTTCTGTTTCTCGCATGCCTTTTTCAGACGATGAGGTAGATAAAGTGCCCCTAACAAGTAAAATGAAGTCTAATATTTCTGTCCGAAATTCCCCTTTTCGCGCCACTCCTAAAGTTGAAGTCACCGAATCCTTGATTTCTCAGGATGATAATACTGCTCAAGACATGATTTTTCATTGTGATCCTTCACCTGAGAAAACTCCGTCTTTGCGAAGAGGAAAACTGGTACTTGTTGCTCCGTCACAAAGGCCTTTACTTGACACAGTTGCTCAAGTGATAGGAGACATACTAGCCACAAATCCTTTGCTTTCAGGTATAGACTTACAACTTTGTTCTTCACCGTCGTCTTTTGTTTTTTCTTTTTACTAATTTCTTTTCTTAACTCTTCAGGTCGCGACATTGTTGCAAACACTACTCCACCACCCCAATCTGTGAACCAGGTGACCCTCGCGGATAATGATCCCTCTGTTGATGCCTCAGATAGAGAAGTTACAGATATCCTTTCTGACTTTCCTGATCAGGGAATAGAGGAGTCATTAAATCCTCCTAGACCCCACTACAGGAAATTGAACTTTTAGCGACAGTCCTTTAGAGACACCCTCAAGAACTGTCACTAAAAGTCCATTTTTAGTCACGGAAATTTTAAATTATCGCTAATACGCATATTTTTAGCCACGGACTTTAAAACCGTCGCTAAAGGTCATATTTTTAGTCACGAAAATTTTAAACTGTCGCTAATACGCATATTTTTAGCCACGGACTTTAAAACCGTCACTAAAGGTACAAAACCGTTACTAAAGGTCATTTTTTTTAGTCACGAAAATTTTAAACTGTCGCTAATACGCATACTTTTAGTCACGATTTTTCAAACCGTCACTAAAGGTCATTTTTTTTAGTCACAGAACTTTTAAACTGTCGCGAATACCCGTATTTTTAGTCACGGACTTTTAAACCGTCGCTAAAGGTACAAAACCATCACTAAAGGTCATATTTTTTTAGTGACAGAAATGTCAAACTGTCGCTAATACTCATATTTTTAGTCACAGACTTTAAAACTGTCGATAAAGGTACAAAACCGTCGCTAAAAGTCATATTTGTTAGTCACGGAAATGTCGAACTGTCGCTAATACTCATACTTTTTAGTCACGGATTTTTAAACCGTCACTAAAGACACAGAACCGTTGGTAAAATCCATATTTTTAGCCACAAAAAATTGAAACCGTCCTAAATGCTAAAAAAAATGCGGGAGTCTTTACCGCCAACTAGCTGCGCCTAAAAAAATAAAAGAAAAAATCAGTATGTCCTTTAGTGACATTCTGAACTGTCCTTAAAAAATCATGTTTTAGCGACATTTTTATCAAACCGTGCCAAAAGACTCTAATCTTAGTCATATTATTTTTTAATCGTGCCAAAAGTCACTGAAATTATTAGCGCCAAAAGACTCTAATCTTAGTCATATTCTTTAGGCACGGACAGTTTTATTTTTTTGATTGATTATGAGAAATGGAAATTACTAGAACAACAAAAAATAAAATTTTAATCAACAATTTATACAAAATTTTCAGAAGTAGTTGCTCCATATACGAAACAAGAACCTGACATATAAAGAAAATTATATGATCAGTATGTGTGTGACTAAAAATGATGTATATATTGTGTATAAAGTACTAATATATGCTTTCATGAAATTGAATTATGAATTTGCACAAATGAACTCAAGTTCATGAAATTTAATTGAGGTTTTACTCAATTGAAGTCAATTTCATGAAATTGTAGTGTGGATTTACTCAATTAAACTCAATTTCATTATATTGTATTAGGCATTTACTAAATTGAAGTCAATTTCACTCAATTGATTTAGATTTTATTAAACTGAATTGTGAAATTACTAAATTGAAGTCGATTTCACTCAATTGAATTGAAGATTTACATAAATGAACTCAAGTTCATGAAATTTAGTTGAGGTTTTATTTAATTGAAGTCAATTTCATAAAATTGTAGTATGAATTTACTAAATTGAACTCAAATTCATTGAATTGAAGTTAATTTCACTCAATTGAATTTAATTTTATAAACTTGAATTGGAGATTTACTCAAATGAAGTCAATTTCATGAAATTGAAGTGTGGAATTACTAAATTGAACTCAACTCAATTTAATTTAATTTTATAAACTTTAATTGGGGATTTACTCAAATGAAGTCAATTTCATGAAATTGAAGTGTGGAATTGTTAAATTGAACTCAAATTAATTAAATTGAAGTTAATTTCACTCAATTGAAGTCAATATCATGAAATTGAATGATATTTCAGATTTTAATCAAATACCCCTTCCAGCCAATTTTCATGTCAAAATTACTTAAATTTTCCTCAGATAAATTATAGTTTCACCCCTCTTTTTTGGATAATATTATACATTCGTCCCTCTTGTTTGGATACTTACACTTTCCTCCCTCTATAAATATATATATATATATAATTCGAAACAATTATTTAAAATTTGAACAAATATATAAAATTTAATATATATATAATAAGAAAAAATGTATATATATTCGAAAATAATAATAAATTTTAAAAAACACACACACACATATATATATATATAATTTGTAAACTTTATATTAAATTTTCAAAAAATATATAAAATTTGAGAAAATATATAAAGTTTGAAATATATATCTAATTCAAAAATTTGTAAACTATAGGAGTATTGAATTATTTCTATATATTATTAAAACATAATTTTTTTTATTAATCAACTCTTCATTATAGGACTATTGAATTATTTCAATATATTATTATTTATTATGCATTTTAAATTTTAAATTTTTTTTTATAATATTATAATTATTATCTTATTTTTAAAATTTTGATTTTTTCATTAAAATAATAAAAATAAAATCAGGTAAAACTAAACTGGTGGTTTACTTAATTTCAGTTAATTGAATTGGGGGTTTACTTAATTGAACTCAAATTCACTCTATTGATTTAAGGTTTACTTAATTGAATTATGAGAGCTCATATACTATGAAATGTTTACTCAATTAACAAAGAAAAGAGAAAGTAAAAAAAAAAAAAAAATACTTTCTCATTTTGTTTCCTCTTACTTACCTTAATTATCAATAATAAATAATTAAAATAAATAATAAACAAATCCCAAAAAAAAGAGTAAAATAAAATAATTAATTAATAAATGAATAAATAAATAAGTGAATAAAATAATTAATTAATAAATGAATAAATAAACTTTTTTTGTTCAAAGGGTGTCATTACGAAATATTATTAAGTTATGATACATAAAGTAATATAGCCTTTCATATTTTCATTAAATATTATTTTTAGTCACGGACTTTCAAAATGTCACTAAAGGTACAAAATCGTCACTAAAGGTCATATTTTTTAGTCACGAAAATGTCAAACTGTCGCTAATACTTATATTTTTTTGTCATGGATTTTTAAACCATCACTAAGGGATAGAACCGTTGCTAAAATCCATATTTTTAACCACGGAAAATTGGAACCGTCCCTAATACTTAAAAACAATTTGCGGGAGTCTTTACCGCCAACTTAGTGCGCCAAAAAAAAAAAGCAAAGAAAAAATTAAGTGATAGATAGAGTTACACGTCACTTTTTTTGACTCTCTCCTCTCCATATTTACACCTTCAGACAACACTCTCCTTGAGACTCTTTATCCTACTTTTAGACCACAGAACGAATCTTGTGCCCTAAACTTCTCTCATGACGATCGACCCAAGAATTCACCAAATCTTCCCTCATGACTCTCGATCGAGCCCTTGAATTGACAAGGTGACACCTCTCTATATCAATCTCTCGCCTCTCCACATCTCAATTTTGAACAATCGTTTCCTATCTCGCTCTGTCACTCCATCGAACGACAGGCCAAGAGGAATCATTGTCGAAAGCTCTCTTTCTCCATCAAAGAATCGAAGGTAAGATAGACCATGAAAGAATTTATTTAATTTTTGATTCATGAAGCCAAATTTCAAGCCCTAATTCTTGTCAGATTTTCGTTAACTCACAAAATTGGGTTTTGACAATTATATATATATATATATATATATATATATATATATATATACCTAATTTCATTGATTTCCTGTTATTTAAGTGAATTTATGGGTTTTTAGGATATGCCCATTTGCATCTAGTTCACTTGCTTGTGAGATTTGTCATAAAGCAAAGGTCTTTCTTGTGAGATTTGTCATAAAGCAAAGGTCTTTCTTGTGAGATTTGTCAGTCCAATAGATACCCTGATATGTCTCTGTTTCTGATGCTTTTTAGAGACAATTGCAACAATTATTTCGCCTCCATGACTGTGGTCTAGACCAAGCTTACATTGATGCCCTCCCTGTGTTCCTCTACAAGGAAGTGATTGGTCTGAAAGAACCTTTTGATTGTGTTGTTTGTCTCTGTGAGTTCTCCGAGCAAGACAAGTTGAGATTTTTATCTGTAAGACTTCAAAGTCTTCAATGTAATTGACCTCTAAGAATTACTGTCATCATATTAGTTCTTAAACTTGAGAAATTTTGTGGACTTAATTTTCAGTGTTGGTCACTATAACGTTGCAAAATGCGAACAAACGAAAAGGATCGAACTTGAAATCCTTATTGTTGTGTGAGTTTGCTTGGTCCAATTTTCTAAAAATGTTTTCCAATTTTAGTTATAAAATGTCAGTTGATTTGGGAACACGAAACATTGTGGATCTTTTATTCGGATTTGTATGGTTGGCAATATTTATGTTAAACTGCAGTTGTGAATCCTTTGGGGATTTTTCCTTAAAATTTTGTTTTACAGGTGATGTGATGATAATTAGTTGTGATTGGATTTTTTTAAAAAAAATTCATGTGTTTTGGGAGAATACTAGTATACCATCTGCTACATTAGCGATACTTTTTTGGGGTATCTTTTTCTCTATTTTTATTTTGTTGTTCCCCCATCCACTCTGGCTCACCAGAAACCATGTTAGGTCTCCTTTTTCTTTTTCTTTTTTAAATTTGTTTTTAGGAGATTTGTCGAATTGGTTACTGTTTTCGAGAACTTTTTAGGAATATCAAAAGAGCGATGATGAGGCAGAATGAAAAGACTAATTTTGGAAATATATGATCTAAGTGGAGAGGTTGAGGAAGAGGATATGTCAATTAATATTAAAGTTTGGTACATTGCAGGATTGTATCAATGTTCTCGTGTTCTTCAAATCTGTAATTCCACTTTTTTCCTTTTTCCTTTTTCTCCCTTTTATCCTCTTGGCATCTCATTTCAACTGTACTCTTGTTGAGAAGAGTATATTTTGGTGTTGTCATGGGTCTGCCTAGCAAACTTTCTGGGTACAGTTGTAATTACAAGAGTATATTATTGGTGTTGTCATGGGTTTGCCGAGCAAGATTTCTATGTACAATTATAATTACAAGAGTATATTGTTGGTGTTGCCATGGGATTGCAAGGGTGTTATGCAGATTGTGGTAATGTGGGATTGCAGGCCACAGTGTATGCTGTTGTTGCAGCCTATGGCAGTGTATGATAGTAAACTAATTACTTGTAATGTTGTTGTGCTATTAAGCTTGTGGTGGTTAACTTTGTTGTTGCTGACTGCTGTGGGGTTTTGGGATGCTTAGTCTGGGCATCGTGATGGGTCTATGGTGTTGTTGTTGCAGCCTGTGCAGTGTATGATAGTATGCTAATCACTTTCAATGCTGCTAAGGTATAGAGGTTGTGATGGTTAACAGTGTTGCTGCTGATTGCTGTGGGGTTTTGGGATGCTTGGTCTAGGCATGGTGATGGGTCTAAGGCACTATTATGCTTTCTTTTTTGCTGTTATGTGTGTCATTACATGGTTTTGTAGTTTTTTTGTTCGTTAAGTTAAAGAAAACTTTTTAGTTGATTCCGAAGTATACAACATTGTTTTGGCAACTTTACTTATATAATTGGTGTATATGTCCTTACTGTTGCATCTAGCAAGTGTCAATATACTCTAACTTTCTTGCATTGTTTTGTGAACAGGGATTGCAGGACAAGATATAATTGGTTCTTATTGATCTGCCAAAAAGGCCATCCTGGTACAAGGAGAAAGTGTACCCAAACAAGGTGTTATTCTTTATCTCAATGTGTGTATGTCACTATGTTAATTTGATGTGATGGGTGGTAATATGGTAGTATATATACACGCAAGAGTGAAAATATATATTTTCTATTCCTGTATTATGGGAACTGATTCAGTTAGCAACTATGCATGTGGACCAATGAGTGAGATTTTGATTCAGCATGAAAATACTATCAAAATTTTCGTTAGAGGGCAGAAAAAACTGAGGAAAATGTAAAAAACACGGCGAAGGAACTAAAACAGGTGCGAGAGGAAATGAAAAGCATGAAAGAGACGTTGTTTGCGAGCCAGAATGAACCTCCAGCTTGGTTTATTCAGCTCTATCAACAATCTCCATCAGATTCACAACAAAGGTATCCGAGCTTGCTATCATGGTTGCAGTTCCAGCAGCCGCCAGCATGGTCCCAGCCTTCTCAGCAACAACAATCAACAACAGCACCATCTGGAGATGCCTGATTTGTATAGGCATATGTTAGTTGACAGGGCTTATATTTTTGGGGTAATTTAGGTAGTATTTAACATCACATCCTTCATTTTTTGAAACAAAACTTCAAATGGTGACTTGTATGCATCAACTTGTTTGGTATAATGATGTTGATCTATTTAGTTACTAAAATTGAATCTTTACTAAAGCTTTAATAGGCTTCAATTTTAGTTACTTTTTAGGTGTTTTTTGTTTACAAGTCTTGGATGGACAAGATGAACAAGTTGTGAATATTTTGTGTATGTAGTTTTGGTTATATAAGTCCATGTACTGTTGGTTCGCCAAAATATATAAATATGTCTGTTGCAGTTTTTGGATTTTATGTGTTTGACAAATAATGTTATTAAGTTTTAAATTTTGTAGTAAATAGTTCGAAAACTGAAAATAAGCAGCTAAATTAGAAAATTAAAATCATTAATTGAAAAAAGAAAAATTATTAATGACGGTACAACTGTAAAAAAATCATGCCAAAAGTGTCACTAATACTACAGATTTTGTGAATCAGAAGACCATTAGCGACGGTTAAAAATATAGTATTAACGATAGTATGCGTATTAGTGACAATATTATCGTCGCTAATAACCAATTTTTTTTTGTGACACTAATATTGTCGTTAATACCCCGGTTTTTTTTGCGACACTAATATTGTCGCTAATATCCCGATTTTTTTACAACACTAATACTGTCGCTAATACCACGACTTTTTTTGCGACACTAATACTGTCCCTAATACTCTGGTGTTTTTGCGACACTAATACTGTCGCTAAATACCACGACTTTTTTTGCCACACTAATATTGTCGCTAATATCCAGGGTTTTTTTGCGACACTAATACTGTCGCTAAATACTATGACTTTTTTTGCGACACTAATATTGTCGCTAATATCCCGGGTTTTTTTGCGACACTAATACTGTCGCTAATACCCCAAATTTTTTTGCGACACTAATATTGTCGCTAATACCCGGGTTTTTTTGCGACACTTATACTGTCGCTAATACCTCAATTATTTGCGACAGTCTACAATAATCGTCGTAAAAGAGCTTTTGCGACGCTGGTTGTAGTGACGGTTTTTTTTTCATTATTAGTGACGGTTTAGGGACTTTTTGCGACAGTTTTGACTATCCCTAAAAGCCATATTTCTTGTGGTGCCCGCAAGAAGAGTTATTCTAGACTATTCGGATGAAGAGGATAACCACCCCCTTTCACGCGAAGGCCATTCAAACGTCATTATAACAGCAGATGATGTGATTTATCGCGATGAACAATCAGAGAATATTCATTCCGCGGAGGATGCAACTTCTCACGAGGGCCATAAAGGTATTCAATACTTATTAGGATCCTTTCATTATCTTATCTATTTTTTAAAAAAAATTAACTCTTTCTAACCATCATACTTCCATGGGGGATACTTCATCCGCGGGAGTCACTATCACAGAAGACAATCCCAATCTTGTCACCCCATACCCTTCCGCGGAGGATCTTTCCATGAAATATCATCTGGTTTCTAACCTTCCTCAAGAAGAAGATAATGCAGAAGAGGCGCAAAACAGTGAGAATTCTGATATTCGTCATATGCAGCCTCTTGGGGGTGACATCGCATCAGAGATTGCAGCCACTTTAGAAGATGGCCCGTGGATCCAAAGATCCTTTTTCGGAGTCGTAGTTTCTGATATTGAGAATGTTGTTGAAAATCCCTCTACCGAAGCCAATCCCATCAGTGATGAAAATCCAAATACAGACAACATCTCACATTCTCACGCGGGTACTAAGCCAGCTTTTTCCGTGGAGCCAGTTCATGTCGCGAGTTCCTTTCATGTCGCGGACGCCTTTCAAGGTCCCCTCTTCACAGAGTCTGCACTTCGCGATCCTGAATCTTTACTCAACGAGGTAGCCTTTGAGTGATTTTCCCTCTCCGCGGAACACCCTACAAAATCTTTCATTCCCATACTATGAGTCATTTTTTCTCCCTATTCACCCTCAACAATCATATTTTGAACATCCCCAACCAACCCAAACACATCAACTCCAACCAACCCCTTCACGCCATCCCCTCCAAGAACACATCCCTCAGAGTTCAACTTATCATCACTCAGTTGTCGAGCCATCAGTGACATCCGATCCTTTCAGCCAAGGCTTCGCGTATTGGCATGATTATTTGTGTTACCCGCATGATATGGCCATTTTGGATCGCATCCATAGCCACCATCCAGAGACCTTTGCACGTATGGAGCTCTATGATCCTCTCCTTCAGCCAACCTTCTTACACATTATTACAGATACTTTTTCATCTCTCATGTCATGTTCTATCCGAGAGCTTTCTCCAGAATCCTTATCAAATTGTTGTGCCCGGATTAAGGATTGGAAAAATCTAAAGATGGATGTAACTTGGTGGGAGGCTCATTTAGAGCAAGTGCGATGCCTTCATGCCAAACTTCATGCTGAGGCCAAAGCTCATGCGGAGTATGAAGCAAGTATTGCAAAGGTTGAGGAGGCCAAGGAGAAGATCGAGGAGGCTAAAACACAATTGGCAAATGCAAAAGATGTTAGCCGCAAGTTAAGAGAATCTGGGATCACTCTACTAGTTCTCGCGAACTTTAAGAAGAACATGAGAATCTTCATGTTTCTTCCCCTGCTGGCAAAGGCCTTTACTGAATATTATTTAGATAGATGGAACTTTTAACTTCATTGTATCCTCACATATTTTGTATTTAATACAGAAACCACATCTTTTATTTACCATATGCACATATTATTGCCACACATTTTTTTTTTAGGATTGGTAAAGCTTCATCCACTTCACATTAAGTGGCCCTGCTTTTTTAAGATCGGTAAAGCTTCATCCACTTCACATTAAGTGGCCCTGCTTTCTCACGAGTGATTTCGTGCTCCATTATGTAATACCCACTGTTACTTTCTTTTGTAATTACATAAGGGCCCTCCTACTTAGCTTCAAACTTTCTCACTCTTTGTCCTCTCATGATGGCTGGCACTGTTTTTAGCACTTTATCCCCTTCTTTAAACCATTGATACTGTACCTTTTTATTGTAACTTCTCGTTTGCTGTTTGTTTTACTTCTTTTGATTCATGAAGGCTTCAGCCCTTGTTTCTTCTAGTGCTTCAATTTCCAGTAATCTTTCTTCCAAACTACTTTCTAATGCCAATACCTTGGCTGCGACCTCCAATTCTACAAGTAATACAACTTCTACTCCGTAAACCAACGCATACGGGGTTATGCTTGTCGCACTCCGGTATGCAGTTTGGTATGCCCATAATGCTATAGGAAGTTCTTCTACACATTTCTTTTGATTATCATGCACTAACCTGGATAGGATTCGAATTAATGCTTTATTAGAGGCTTCAGCTTGTCCATTTCCTTTTGGATAGTAAGGTGTGGATTTGTGATGAATTACTGAGTATCTCCCCAGCAAATCCACGACTTTACTATTAACAAAAGGCGTCCCATTATCTGACAATATAACTTTCGGTATCCCAAATCGGCAAATGATGTTTTCTTTTATGAACCGGACCACATTGTCTGCCATTGTCCATCATAGTGGAATAGCTTCCGCCCACTTTGTGAATAATTCAGTTGCAACTAAAACCCACACATGTCCCTGAGCTTGCGGCGTGATTGACCCGATTATGTCCAATGCCCACGTGTAAAAAGGCCAGGGGGTAGCCAAACTGTGCAATTCAGCTCCTGGAGCATGAATAAGATCTCTTTGTATCTGGCACACATGACACTTCCTGATGAAATCACTAGAGTCTTTCTCCATTGTTGGCCAATAATATCCGGATGAAAGTAGTTGTTAAAACAATTTTCTATGGCCTTGATGACCAAACTTGTTAGTCTGTTTCAACACTTCCCCTGCTTCTTCCTCGTTTATGCATCTCAGTAGTTTACCTTCAAAACTTTTGCGAAACAATTTTCCCTCCTGTAAGACAAATCGCGAGGCCAATTTTATGAATCGCGATTGATCTTTTTCAGGTAGAACCCCTTCTTTCAGATAGTACACATATTTGTCTCGCCAATCTATCATGTCTGTAAAGTTTCCTTCACTCGCGGAAGGATAAGCATTACAGTTCTGGCAATTGCTTTACAATTTGACTGTATCATCCTTCATCTTGGCCAAAAGAAACCTTCTTACTGCGAAATTCGATAGACTAACATTCGTTTCCCCACATATTTTCTTGTCAGTTTTCTGTAGTAGTCCTCCTATCTCACTCATTGCCATACATTTAGCTAGGATTCATTCAACTGCTCTGTGATACAATACCCCTTTTATGATTTGATATCCTCGTCTCAAGGTATTATTATCATTTCCTAGTAGGGCTTGTACTATATGTTCTCTCCAATCTTGTTATTCATATACTTGCAGTTCCTTCCCGCGACTAACCATAAAGTTGGCCCTTCGCACTATTTGCACAATAGACTCCATTCCTTGAAACTGTAGCCGCGAGCCCAATGTTGCCAATGCATCAAATCGTCGATTACCTTCTCGCGGCTTATGCTGAAAACTCACAGCCTCAAAATTTTCTATCATCTGATGAATGAAAGTTCTATAAGGCACCATATGGGGTTCTTTGACAGCATACTCACCCTTAACTTGTTTAATGACAAGCTTGGAATCCCCTTTTACATAAAGGATCCTCACTTTTAACTGTTGAGCCATCATCAATCCTAGTGCCAATCCTTCATACTCAACTATATTGTTAGTGCAAGGAAAATCAAGCTTATAGGCCATAACCAACTCTTTTTTCGTTTCCTCATTCCTTAACACGAAACTAGCCCCTCCTCCTTTTTTTGTGGATGAACCATCAAATTTCAGAGTAAACTCTATGCTTTGTGTTATACTTGCTACTCCTACCTCATCTACTTTAGGCTCAGCTCCTCTAGAAAATAAAACCAGCAAATCTGATAAGGCTTGACTTTTTACTGCCTTTGGTCTAGAACATGTGATTTCATATTCAAATAATGCTAACAACCACCGAGCAGTTCTCCCACTGAGTATGGGATTTGTGAGCAGATACCGGATAGGGTCACTCTTGGTTACTAACTCCAATGGATGTGCCAGTAGATAATGCCTAAAATTTTTAGCTGCGAATACCAAAGCCAGACAATGTTTCTCAAAAGATGTGTATCACGACTCTAGTCCCCTGAATACGTGGCTGATATAGTAAATAGGATTCTACTCCCCTTTATGTTCCTGGGCCAATAATGCCCCTATGGATTTATGGGTGGAAGTCAAATACATTATCAACGGTTTCTCTACTTCTGGTGCCACCATTGTTTTTGGTGATGCTAAAATCTGCTTAACTTTCTCAAAGGCTCCTTGTTCTTCTTTTCCCCAGCTATATGTAGACTTTTCTTTCAACAAAGGCATGAGCGGGTGAGTTACTTCTGCTAATGCTGGGATAAACCTCCTAAGGTAAGAAATTTTCCCCATAAAAGACTTCAACTATTTGCGAGTTATGGGCGGAGCCATTTCCAATACTGCCCTAGCTTTTGTCGGGTCCATATCAATCCCTATCAATACAACATATCCCAAAATTTTTCCTTCTGGTACTCCAAAATCGCACTTTAGAGGATTCATTTTCAAATTGTACTCACGACACCGTTGCAGTAATTTTCTCAAGTCATTCATATGATCCCGTACAGGTCTGGATTTAACCACTAAAGCATCCATATAGTCTTCCACAGTTTTATGCATTAGGTCATGAAATATAGCTGTCATAGCGCGTTGATACGTAGCCCCATCATTTTAAGTCCGAATGGCATGACCGTATAATGGAAATTCCCCATTAGGGTACGGAAAGCTATTTTCTCAGCATTTCCTGGTGCCATCTTGATTTGATTATACCCACTGAACCCATCCATTAACGAAAATATTTCATGCCCTGCAGTTGCATCCACCATAGTGTCAATGTTGGGCAGAGAAAAATCATCCTTTGGGCAGGCCTTATTAAGGTCGCAATAGTCCACACACACGCGAATTTGCCCATTCTTTTTCTTCACAGGCACAATATTCGCAAGCGATGTTGGATGCTGAGTTGGTTTGATAAATCCAGCTTTCAATAATTTTTCTACCTCTACCTTAATTTGTATTTCCAAGTCTATATGAAATACTCGTTGCTTTTGTTTCTTAGGATCTGAAGTGGAATGCAAATCGAGATGGTGACTTACTAAGCCAATATTAAGTCCTGGCATTTGACCATAGTCCCAAGCAAAGACATCACGAAACTCTTTAAGTAATTCTACCAAAGATTTCCTAGTTTCGTTTGGAAAAGTACTGTTTATGAAGGTAGGTCGCGGCGTTGTGCCGTCACCTATATCCATTTCACACAAGCCATGCTCTAGTCGCGAATTCGTCCTGAATGTCTTAGGATCAGTGCCAAGCTTTGTTTGTACTGCTGCCTTGAATATCCCGGGGTCAGTGCCAACTGAACAAGCTTATGACCCCTACCCCCATCACAACTTGTATACCACACGCCCGTCAAGCATTTTAACTCGTGACCAGCTCACTTCTCTGGGCTTTCGTTTAGTTAAAATTTTACCTTTCAATTCCTCCCATTTCGGCAATGGTGTGGCATAGACACCAGGTCTATCCTACTCACTATACTCTGAGAAATATACTGCATCTGGAAAATGGGCCTCAGACTCGCAAAAAGGGCTTTTAGATGCTTTTAGCGTCATTATTCCTTCTCCCCAATTAGCCTTCATTACTTGATGATAGGATGATGGTACCATGCCATAAGCATGTAGCCATGGTCTTCTCAATAACAATTGATACAAGGGTTCTCCTTTAATGACATAGAACTTAGTAGAACCCTGAATCTTTCCAACCTTAAGATCTAATGTCGTGAAACCCATGGTGGCCTGTTGATCTCCATTGAAATCAGTAACCACAATTGTGTGATTTACAATCTTGCTTTCAAGAAAATTGATCATCTGTAAAGTAGCAAGTGGGATCAAGTTCACCGATGTTCCTCTATCTACAAAGGCTCGTTTCATATCGCGACCATTCACAGTAGCAGGCACATACAGAGGACGATTGTGAGGGAATGACATGTGCTTGTCTGCCTCAGAAAATGTGATCTTGCTTGTGGGCTCTTCTTGTTGTGGGATAATAATGGTATGATTAAGAGCAACAATTGTTTACTCTTTTAGAAATTCTTTCATGTGCTCCTGTATTGGGAGTTCGTTAAAGAAAACCTCTAACTTGGCAGTCTCTTTTGCTTTGCGAGCTGGTGGGCATTCGCATTTAGCAACATCTATCATTTTGGCAGTATCATCTCAAGCATCTATTACTGCTACATGTGCAGGGAAAGGCTCCTGAATGACATTCTTTGAAACATCCAAAGCACCTGATGTTATCTTTCTATGCACTAATCCACGAAATGCCCAACATCCAGTCAAGGAGTGTTGAATAGACTTGTGATAAGGGCAGTAATTGCTTTCATCTTTTCCTCCCTTGTTGACACCCTTTATATTGAAGGTAGCGATATGACATCATTAGCAATCCACTGTTTTAGCAAGGCTACTGCTTCCTTTTCACCAAAAGGTAGAGAAGGTGGTTCAGATCTTCTCGCATGTCCTTCCCTTGGCCTTTCATTTTGTGTGGCTGCCACCATTGGAGCTCGCCTAGCAGTGATATTTAGCCGTGTTGCAGAAGCTAAAACTTCTCCCAATCTTCGTGCGTTATCAATAAGTGTGGAAAAAGTTTTAAACTCGTGGTTGACTAATGTACCCTGTATTCTCGCAACATCCCTTCTATGAAAATTTTGATTAATTGTAACTTGGAAATCGGCTCATGGCACTGTAAAGCAGCTTCGCAAAATCTTCTGACATAAGCTACCACTTCCTCTCCCAGACGTTGCCTTTGTATTGTAAGTGTAATCATCAAAACCTTTTCATCTGCCTGAAAGAACTTAGTGTAGAATCTAATCACCATATCAGTCCAACTGGATACTAAAGCTGGAACGAGACTGGTGTACCACGTATATGCAGTACCTGTTAGATATTTAGAGAATTCTCTAAGTTTCAAGTGCTCATCATTTTTGTGTGGTCCTAGGGCATCCATAAATTGAGATATTTGTTCCTTCGCATTGCCTTCTCTACCATCAAACTGCTGAAAACTTTGTACCCCATAGTCATCGAGATAAGGTAAAGCCATAATATTGGGATGGTACGTTGGGGCGATTTCCACTTCTTTTATCTCAGATTTCGCATTTAACATAGCCCGAAGTTGCTCCTTAGTGACTAGGCCTCTTTCTTCGGTGACTCCGTTCGCGTTCGCAGTGCCTCCTGAGAAATCTCTTGTGCTGACATCTCTGGCAAGGTTTGATTCTCAACTCGTGGTGACTCCAAGTTTGGTACTGAAACACGCGAGGCCTCCATGAAGTGAAGGATGGCCTTTTACGTTTCCTGAATACTAAGAAAAGTTTGAAGCAGAATTGGTGGCAATTCTGGTGAATTCTGTGTTGGCTTCGCCATCGAAGGAATCTCTGCTCAAGCCACACTAGAGTTTGCACGACGGTGCTATTTTCGTACTGGTGGAACTGGTTCAGCCACCTGAGTCTGTGCTGCTTCTTCTTATTCAATTTGCTCAGTATGCCAGGTTGGTGGAAATCCTATCCGGTGAGCAGCTTGACGAGGCTCAACTTCTGCAGAAGACATCTCTTCTCCAGTGGAGTCGCCTTTAATGTAAGGGGTTCTAATTTAATTGGATTTAGAGATAGTTTCCACACAAGATTAACACAAAATAATAATAATGCTGATGATTTTATTGTTTTCAATGGTTTACAGGAGTATAGAAAGAGAAAGAAAAATAGGATAGAAGCAATGCAAATAGCTTTAAAACACTCTATCTTTCTCTAGAAATTTCTCTCTCTAAGTCTCTAAAAATCCTCCTTTGAATGAAGTCATAGTCCTCTATTTATAGACTTTTGCTCACGCATAAATTAGTGTCACGTCAGATTAGTTATCCATGAGACTTGATCCGTGAATATACATATATATATCGCGAAGTCCATCTTGCGAAGTCTCCTTTCATGTCGCGAGATTTATTCTGCGAATATTCATTCTGCAAGATACTGTTCCTCGCAGATTCTATTACCTGATGTCATAGTTTCTTGGGGCCATGTCCTTTTATGCATATTTCCATTTACATGTCCCCTGAGCGTCATTTAATCTATCTTAGGTACTTTATTTTGATTTCTTGATAAATGAGGTCGCGACCCATCATTTATCTCCTCAAAATGTATCCCCGGGATAGTAAATGAACACTCCCTGCACGATTAGTTCATAGGGTTGTGGAGCTTGACTCTTGGTTATGACCCCCAGTGTCAAAGTTCCAGCGATCACCTCTTTGTAGAACTTTCTTGTGTACCTAATCTCATTACAAGATCTCTTGTTAGTTTTTCTCCAATGTCCCTTTGATAACTCCCTGGATCCGCGGATCCCCCTTGATCTCTTCATGAGATTCCCTGTTGTCATTTTTCCAACTTTCTTTTAATGATTCCCTCGAGTCGCAGATTAGTGTACCACCGCGGCTCCCCTTTACAAGACTCATCTAGATGTGATTTAGACCTTACTCCATAAAGAGCAATTATTCATGATATAAATTGATACATCAACACTCAACAAGGTTATGTTTGCTATCCACATCGTTCATTACTGACCATCCAAAACCTTAAGAATAATATTCTTCTTTATATAAGTATAATGTACTATTTTGTTTCTTTGGAAGACTAATATAATATGCAAGTCTAAAAGGTTTAAAACACTCATTTGGGCCAAAGAGAGACGACTATCCCCTAGCAAAGCTTGCCAACAAATCTAACTAACATCAGTGGGAATACATAAGGTAATAAATTTTGAGAGACCCTAGGAAAGTGGTCAACAAGAGACTCTTTATTCTTAAAATATATATATTTAAGTGAATCTTTTTTATTAAAATAATACAAAATATACTAGTATTAAAAATACAAAAGTTAAATCCAGTTTTGGATGATTAATAAAAAGTACGATCGTAGATACATAAAAAAATCTCAAGAAAATATGATCATATTATTTGCAAAAATTAAAATTCAATTTCATATCGAATTAATGATAGATTGTATTGTTTTTAGTCAAAATGTTGTTTCCACCATTTTTTATTTTATATCACTTTTTATTCAATCCTTTAGTTCTTTTCTAATTTGTAGTTAATTTTTTTTAACAAAAAATCAAATATTAATCATGTTAAAAATAATTATATTTGGACATTAAAGAAAAAATATTATGGATCATTCATACATAAAAAGAAGGTGAGAATCATGAGGAAGAAGTGTTATTTTCTTGGTTTAAAGTAATTAGAAATAAATTTTAATTAATCCACCAGCAACAACAGATTATAGATTGAGTAATTTTAATGGGGAGATAATTACACAAACCTCCCCCGAACTATGGCATAATTGCACGAGGTTTTCCTAACATTTCATTAATATCAGAAATCTCCCTTAATTGCACTTCAATTGTAATACTTAACCCCTTTTGTTTAAAGTTAATACCGAAAATTTACTTTATTGGTCAATAAAGGCATATTATGGACCAAACTTCCTATTTTATCATTGTTATCCTTGCAATTATATTTGAACCCTTACTTTTGCATTCAAATTAAATTATCAGAATATCCCAACTTCTTTGACCAAATTGCCCTCATATGTTTTCTATATAAACTCATTTGAGTGGTTGTTTATACCTACTCTCTTTCTAAAAATCATTCATTCTCTCTCTACAAGTATTCTGTCATGATTTGGAAAGATAAAGGGCACATATGAAATGACAGTTGCTGGTACACATAATTCCTGCCAATATATTTAAGGGAAAGGTAAATTCACCATCCTCCAGAAGGTTCTCTAAATATCTCTAAAGAATTGTGGGTATAAACATCATTTCACTATTATTTCTTGTTGGACCAGTATTCCGATGAAACTAAAGAAAGTTTCTAATATTATTAAAACATTAGGGGAACCGTATGCAATTATGCCTTAATTCAAGGGAGGTTTGTGTAATTATCTCTTTTTAATGGGTCAAATTGAACTTGATTTTCAGCTGGGTTGATAGAATTAGGAATCCGTATAATTTCTAATTAGTTAATTTGGACTTACCTTTCATTTAAATTCAATAGAATGGGGTTGTGTAATTTCTAATAGTTCATATTGGACTTTAACTTTTATTTGTGTTAAAAAAATGAGTTTGTCAAATATATATTTTTTGCTCTGTACTACTAGTATTTAAATTTTTTAAACCCCACCTGCATCGGAGGCCCTAGGCGATCGCCTAGGTCGCCTGCCCTCAGAACCAACCCTAGTGGTTGAGCTCAGTCATGAAGCCGATATATAGATTAATAAATATACCTATCTATCTGTCTATATATAAACCACCATTCATGGTAATGATCGGTCCAAATCGTATGAAAATAAAAGTGTTAAATATAAAGAATTATCACGATTTAGTTTAACCTCTCTTCGCAAGTATGAGAGTACTTTATAGTATAGTTGGTTAGAGAAGGATATCGAACCACAAAAACTAAAGTTGTATTCCATATTTTAGCAAAATAGTATAATTAAATTGTAAGATCAAGTTTGTATGATTTGGTTTGGATTATCAACTAGTGAAGAATTAAATTGAAGCAAGAACTAAAATTATTGTTTTGTGAAAATTCAAGATAAAAGAGTTTATGGTTCATCAACTTCATTACTAGCCACATAATATAGATTTTAATCATTCAACTGTAAGAGGGAAATACATCACATATAAATCTAATTAGTAACGCTGCAAGGAATTGCCTAATACCCAAAGAGATGCAACCGATCAGATTCGCTATAACCTATCTTCGAATAAAGTATGATTAGTGCATGCATCTATTCTAAAACTACTCATGTTGTGCATGAATTTAAAAGCATAAATTACAAGCATGTCTCACTACAAGAAAATAAGTCTTTTACAACAGTTTTTTTTAAAACAAACCATTGTTTTTCATTTTAAAAAGTGCATTTTAAAACAAACTTGCATGTACCGTTTTGAAAAATGGACTTTTACAATGGACTCAATTAGCCTGTTTTAAAAAATGGACCTTTTACAATGGACTCAACTAGCTTGTTTTAAAAGTTATATTTTTTTGGGTAAATAGCATTAAACCCCCCTCAACTATACTCTTTCTCCCAACTAACCCCCTCAACTATGTTTTTGATTGTAAACCCCCCAAACTATCATGACTGTTACAATTTAGTCCCTCCCGTCATAATGCCGTTAGTTAAATTTAGGGTAATTTACACTCAGATCCCCTAAAGTTTAGGTGAATTACACTCACCCCCTAAGATTTCATTTTTCTTGCAATGACACCCCCTAAAGGGGTTAAGACCCCATGAAATGACTCTTGTGCCCTTGCTTTAATGTAAAAGGCATGTTGGCTAAATTAATAGACCAAACAACCCTTGTATCTTAAGCTCGATCAATTTGAAAAACTTTTCAAGTACTTTGGATACAAGGATTATTGAAATAGGGATATCTACATATAGGTAGACATAAAGATCACTAATTACAAATAGGTAAACTTTTACCTTTCAATTACTAATACATCAACTTAATTAAACTAATTACAAATGGGTCAACTGTTTTGTTTAAAGACTCAAATACCCCCAAAAAACTCCAATCTTATTTTTCTTCTTCTCTCCCATTCCAAAATTCCCAAACACTCAAAAATAAAAATAAAATATTTCGGAAAAAATATAAATATTTCAAAAAAATTAAAATATTTCTGGAAAAATAAAATATTTCGAAAACAAAATAAGGAAAAAAATATTTCGGGAAATTTTTTTTTTTGAAAAAATAAAATATTTTTGGAAAAATAAAATATTTCAAAAAGATGAGGAAAAAAAAAATTCGAAAATATAAAATATTTCGTGAAAAATAAAATATTTCAAAAAAATAAAATATTTTTGGAAAAATAAAATATTTTGAATATTTTTGTTTATTTCTTTTTCACTTTCTTTTTCTTCTTTTCAACGAAATGTGTTCAAGTCTTAGACCTCTTGGTGATTACAATGCAATATTTTGGAGTCAAGAAGTATCAAGAACGAGTTGATTGAGTTGAATTTGTTTTGAAATTTGGTGTCTCAAAAAGTAATAAATCTTAGGTGAGTTATATTTAGATAATTTATTTCAATATGACATGAGTGGACATAATCTGAATCTTACTTGTTTAGTATGAATTGCTTTGAATGCATGTCATAAAATATTTCGGGAAAAATATTTTATTTTCCCCGAAATATTTTATATTTTCGAAATATTTTATTTCCCAAAATATTTTATATTTTCCAAATTTTTTATTTTTCCTGAAATATTTTATTTCCTAATTTTTTTGAAATATTTTATTTTACCCAAAATATTTATTTTTCCCGAACTAGTTTATTTTTTCAAAATATTTTTTTTCTGTCGAAATATTTTTTTTCCTCAAATTTCAAAACAAATTCAACTCAATTAACTTGTTCTTGATACTTCTTGACACAGTTGACTCCAAAATATTGCATTGTAATCACCAAGAGGTCTAATGCTTGAACACATTTCGTTGAAAAGAAAAAAAAAAGTGAAAAAGAAATAAACAAAAATATTTCAAAATATTTTATTTTTCCAAAAATATTTTATTTTTTCGAAATATTTTATTTTTCATGAAATATTTTTTATTTTCGAGATATTTTATATTTTTGAAATATTTTTTTTCCTCATTTTTTAGAAATATTTTATTTTTCAAAAAATATTTTTTTCCTCATTTTGTTTTCGAAATATTTTATTTTTCCAGAAATATTTTAATTTTTTTGAAATATTTATATTTTTTCCAAAATATTTTATTTATATTTTTGAAAGTTTGAGGATTTTGGAATGTGAGAGAAGAAGAAAAAGAATATTGGAGTTTTTTGGGGGTATTTGAGTTTTTAAACAAAAAAGTTGACCCATTTGTAATTAGTTTAGTTAAGTTGATGTATTAGTAATTGAAAGGTAAAAGTTTACCTATTTGTAATTATTGATCCTTATGTCTACCTATATGTAGGTATCCCTATTTCAAAAATCCTTGTATCCAAAGTACTTGAAATATTTTTCAAATTGAGTTTAATATACAAGGGTTGTTTGGTCCATTAATTTAGTCAACATGCCTTTTATACTAAATCAAGGGCACAAGAGTCATTTCATGGGGTCTTAACCCCTTCAGGGGGTGTTATTGCAAAGAAAATGAAATCTCAGGGGGTGAGTGCAATTAATCAAAACTTTAGGGGATCTGAATGCAAATTATCCTAAATTTAACTAGCGACGTTATGACGGTAGGGACTAAATTGTAACAATTTCATAGTTGAGGGACGATCACTTGGTTGAGGGGGGTTAGTTGAGAGAGATATTATAATTGAGGGGGGTTTAATGCTATTTACCCTATTTTTTTATAACGGTTTCATTACTCTATTTAAAAAAATATGTATTTATAATGGACTATTAAATGAGTTAAATATAATTTGAATTTTCAACTTCCCCCGTCTTTTCCTTACTTTCCGCAATAATATGCTTTACATATTTTGTGGAGGCCCTTAATTCAATTGAACACAATGCCAAAATCCACACACACAAAACCTAGGGCAGAGGCGGGATCACATACAAGCCAAGATCCATGGCCTCTCTCATCTCTGGCGTCGGCCACCGTGGAACCTCTCATAAGTCACCACCGGCCACTACTGCTACAGGTCACCACCTGAGGTCAGTCCCTCTCGCTCTCTCATCTCCCTCTCACTCTCACTCTCTTAATAAAGTTTTATCTTTGAAAATTTGTTGATTTTTTAGTTGAATCCTTTAGATTTAGGGATCTAGGTTGAGTTTTTGTTTTTTGATTTTATCTAGTTGATTTTCTCTTGTTTGTAGCTTTCTTCTCTTTATTTGTGTCTACATTCTTTTCATGTCTATGATGGCTTTGATTTCTTTTCCCTAATTCGCTCTTTTTATATGTATATCCATTTAAATTGCTTGTTACAAATTCCAGTCTATTTGTTTAATGGGTTGGGTTTCCTTTAGTTTATTTTACAATACAAAATAACGATTATAATATTTGTTAAGAATTAATTTCCATCTCACACTTAGGAATTAATTAATGGGTTGGGTCATATTTATAACAATGGATTAGAGAACAGACTGATAAGTGTTGTAAAAAGTCATTTACAACAGTTTTGGCCTGTTTTAAAAAGCAAGTTTTCTTGTAGTGTCTATATCATTTTTTCTTAGCATGGATTGTGTAAATCAAGACTTTATCATGCCCATGAAGAATCATTATGTATAAATTATTATTTAAACTTCATAGTTCAAGTTCTTAGTGATGAAACATTGTTGATTAAGATTAAACATCAATTTTATGTAAGATAAGAAGAGAATTAATGATAAATCTTATTTAATAAATTAATTCATCCACTAACTACATACTCATCACATGAGTGTTCTTTAGTTTCCCTTCTTTGCAATAAAAATAATTAGGAATTCTACATTACTTAGTTAGGGTTTAGTTGGAAACCCTAGATACTGGTTTAGCTGTTTATGGTATGAGAAGACTTCATCGAAGATGTAGAGATCTCCTCCATGATTAAGTTATGCCATTTTTCTAGGTCCTTAAATTGTAGAGAGATAAAGAGAGTCTTTTTTAGAGTAAATATTCTCCAAAAGTGGGAGAATATTAGAATTGTCTAAGAATTCAATTCCCAATGATTCAATGTATGCATATTCTGTATGTAGCTTCATATATTTATAGACAAAAGTGAATTTTATTATGGCATGGACTTTAGTGGGCTCCAAGTTGACTTTGTGTGAGGACCACGTAAAAGTTGTAATCAACATTATGTCCATTTGTCTTTACTTGCGCAAGAGATCATGTATAAAAGTCTACAGAGAACGTGAACTAGGTGGAAGCTGCCATACCCAATCAATAGAATAATCAAGAGATCGGTCGAGAGGAGTTAACCGATCAATCGACAGAGAACCTCGATCGATCGGAAAACACTATTTTCGAATTCTCTAATTTCTGCTGCAGTGTGCTTCGTTTGCTTATACTCTTTCTTAAACTGACTTATACCTTGGTCCAAATAGAGTGGTTTCATGTTCCATAATAGTGGGTTGAATCGATATTTCGGTTAATTCGTCGAAATTAACATAGATTTTCATTAACGCCCCTGAAACATGCTTAAACATGCAAAACAAATAAAAAACCAATATAATCAAATATAAGGACTAACATCGGGTTATTATGGGCCTATAATGTACAACATTTGGCTCCTATCAGCTAGTTTGATGGAAATTGTGCAATCAATATTCCGGCTGCATGGTGCACTAAACTTGAAACATTGTTATTAAAGAACTTTCAATACTTGAAATTTTTTATTTGTGTAAAATTTTATGATGTTTTTTGTACACAATTTGTGTTTTAGGTAAATCAAATTTTATTCCAAAGAACCCTAAAATGGGAGAAAACAAAACCAAGCTAAAAAACTACAAACAAATGGAACTCCACAAGGGGACCTCAAGAAGACCAAGCACCACTAAGCTGAGCCTATGGCACAACCAACCAACAGATTACATCAAACATGTGATGACATAAAAAATTAAAACATGACCGATCCTTAAGGAACAATAACTTCAAACACATAATCAGAGAGCTTTCATACCCTAACATGTTTCTGGATGAGTGATTATCCTTGAGCTTGAAGGTGGAAAGTTTACACCTGATGCAATTCTTAATCCTTCTTATAAGTCCGGTAGCTGAGGTCTTCTTGTCAGCAAAAACCCTAGCATTTCTCACTCTCCATGTAAAATAGATAGAATAAACAAAACAAAGCTTATAAATAGTAGCAGCAAGAGAAGAGGTTTCAGGTTTCCACATGCTAGACATCCATTCAATAATACTTGTGATTAAGGTATTGCCATGATAGATACCATATTGGTACTGAATCCATTTCCATATACCATGAGAATGAGAGCATTGGAAAAACAAATGTTCATGTATTTCATATGTGACCTAACATAGAGAAAATATTGTGGGGGTGCCAGGGGGAACTCCATGAGAATCTTTAGTATTCAACCTCTAGCTAGAAGCAAGCCAGACAATGAAGGTCTGCCTTGGAATGTGATTCTTAAACCAAAGGGAATGATACCATGGAGAGCCAATAGTAAGAGCAATAAGAGCTGCGTAAGTGTGTTTTAAGTTGAACTTACCATTAGGGGATAGAGGCCACATAGCCCAGTCTTTTTGGCTTTCATGGATGAGAGAAAGATGCTCAAAGGTAGTTCTAGGAACCAAACTTAAAATAGACAAATATGCAGCCTCCATTTTTTCCTTTTAATAATGAGACTAACCTTAAACGAGTCCTTCCACCTGGAGTTAACAAGGGAAATTCTATCCAGAAGTTTGTCAAGAGGACCTTCACGTAACCAAGAATCATATTAAAGAGAAGTGCATTGTCCATTCACCACCTTGATTTTAATGAAATTTTTTGCAAGGCCCCTAAGCTTAAGCAACCTCCTCCAATTCCTAGAGCTCAGAGGAGAGGGCTTGATAGTCCAGAAGCTTTGGGCTTGGCACTTGACATCTTCAATTCCTTTCCAGACCATAAAAATCTCCTAAGAATGCAATTGATATTCAATATATAAAGACTTTGAGTTGGTACTGCATGCATCTGATTAGTGGTTTCAATCTATCGTACAAGCATCTGCGCCAAAATTAGAAACGAGAAGATTTTATTAGAGTTGTTAGATATATTATAATATAAGTTTATGAATTTGAAGTGATACAAATTTTCATTTTTATATGTCAATAAACATATCTGATGGACTCTTGAATTTAAACCAAGAGACACACATGTCTCTTGGAATGTGATGTATCAAGAGATATATCTATTGAGTTCAAGTCTGCGTAAACTTCTTTTGGTTATGTGACATATCTGTTGAAACAAGTAGACAGGTACCCCTACATATTCTATAAATAAGGGTGACTGAATACATGAAATACATGTATTCAATTTTCAGATTGAATACATGAAATAACAATAATTGTGAATTACAAATAGTTTTACCGAGTGTTTAAGGAATCCTTTCAGTATTGCTAACTACAGGAATTCAGGCTTTTTTGTATCCTGGGGATATTTTGCTATGTCATCGGCCGATAGCAAACTCTTTATGAGTGGGGTAAATAATACCTTAAGAAAAGTGAATACACGCCTCAAAGCCACAATCATGCTTCTTTGTTCGTGCTCGCATATTTTTGCTTCAACAAGAGCAATATGTTGAAAATGGGCAATGAGGTTCGACTAAGGATTTAAGTCCTTGGGATTGTTTTGTATGTATATATTTGTCAACAATGGTGATCAAACATCTTAAACACTTCATTATTTATCACGGGACATAGGAGTCCTCTGTCTAATCTTATTTAAGTAAATAAAAACACAGTTTTCCACATCAATTACTCTTATGCAAATGACTAGTCTTTCGTTATTTAGTTTTTTTTTTTTGAAAAATTAAGCTTTGTATATATAAAAAAAGAAAAGGAAAAAAGGCTAGAAGCCCAAAGACATGGAGATGGCCATGCCCAAGTTACATGACTCTATGAATCCTCATAACCACCACTGGACGGAAGAAACATCAACACTCCTAAGACCAAAAGGCACCACACAAGCCACACTCGGCCAAAGATACCATTTAAAAAATAAGCTAATAGCCAGAACCTCTAAGATCACGATAGAACCCAGCTTTGAACCAACAAATTCTTCCCTGTGAGTGCCAAATAGCCACCCATAGCTAATAAAAAATAGTCTCTGGAAGGTTCCAAATAGAAGCAGCTTTGACATTAAGCTCAGATATCTTTAATTTATGAAGGGAGCACCCCTTAAGCCTAACATTTTCCATGATCTCCTTTTGAATGCAAGCTAAGGCCTTAAACTCATGACCATAGAAACCTGTTATTTCTTTCAATCCACAAGAAATACACTGTTGCAGCTAAACACCATCCTGCAGTAATATGGAAAAGATTGTTCCCAGCAAAGTGGATGTTACACCAATTTAGGAGTTCCTCCCATGACTGCATAGGCCAGTAAAAAGTACCTTTGGCCCTTATGAAATTCCACACAGCCGAGGTCACATTATAGTAAAAAAATAGATGATTTCTAGTCTCTAACAACAGACTACAAAACATGCATTTAGCATTTGATATTAACCCCATGTGGATCATCTTAGCTTGGGTCTATACCTTGTTATGAACCACAGGCCATAATATGAAAGCATGTCTTGGAACTGCTTTTTTGAACCAAACACTCCCACCCCAATTGACTTTGTTTCTCTTGGGCTTCAAGACCTCCCAAGCAAAATGGATGCTAAATCTATCCTTCATAGGTAGCCAGATCATCTTATCAACCCCTTGGCTCCTTTTAATCCATTTAACCCACAGACATTTGCTATCGGGTTGGACCAATCTCCACAGGTGTTTGCCCATAGCAGCTTGGTTCCACTCCACAAGGTTCTTGAGCCCAATCCCTCCTTCATCTTTAAGGAAACAAACCTTATCCCAAGCCAGCTTACCACCTCCCTTGAAGTTGTCAACCCCTTTCCACAAGAAACTCCTCATAAGAGCATCAAGTTGTTTCATAATGGCTTTTGGGATAATGAAGGCTGAAGCCCAGTACACTTGAACTGAGAAGGCCACAGAAGATAGGAGTTGCATTCTTCCAGTAAAAAAGAAGGTCTTACTGCTCCAATAATGGATTCTTTTAGAGATTTTATCAACCAAGAAATTACAGTCAGAAGCCTTTAATCTTGTGGTTATAAAAGGGACCCCAAGATAGGTAAAAGGGAGATGACCTAGAGAGAAATTTGTGAGTTTAATAAGTTGGGATAAGAGGCCTTCTCCAATGCCAGAAACATAGAGGGAACTCTTGGAAGAATTAGGGCTAAGCCCTGAACACTTGCTGAAATTATCCAAAGCTTTAATAATAATATGCACATAAATTAGATCACCAGCACAAAAAACCAATAAGTCATCAGCAAAAAGGATATGGTTCAATTTGAGCTTTTTGAATCTCCAATGAAACTTGAAAGAAGGGTTTGAAGCCACTTTGCTTAGAGAACCAAACATAACTTCCATGGCTAAGACAAATAGGTATAGAGAAAGAGGTCCCCCTGCCTTAGTCATCTCCCACTTTTAGAATAACCTTCCATTCTCCCATTAATGGATATGGAAAACATAGGAGTTGTAACACATTCCATGATCCATTTTATCATGGCGGGGTGAAAACCAAAGCCTCTTAGCATAGCATGAAGAAAATCCCAAGAAAGGGTATCATAAGCTTTTCTAATGTCAATCTTGAGAGTGGCTCTAGAGGGTTTAGAGTCCTTATGGTATTGGAAAAGGACTTCTTGGGCTAGAAGGACATTCTCATAAATGCATCTACCTTGTATAAAGGATGTTTGGTTATGGCTAATACATTGGGCTAGGAAAGGCTTAATTATGTTGGCCAAAATTTTTGAAATGCACTAGTACAATGTGTTACACACAGAAATGGGCCTAAAGTCACTCACTTTAGAAGGGTTTGCAGCCTTAGGGATAAGAGTAATAGAGGTAGTTTTAATCTCCTTCATAAGCTTCCCTGTAGAGAAAAAGTTACTCACAACTTCAATCACATCATTCCCAATCACCCTCTAAGCAGTTTTGAAAAAGTGGGCATTTAACCCATAAAGCCCAGGGGCTTTAGCATCCTTTAAAGAGGGCATGGTTTTCTGGATTTTAGAGTCAGAGATGGTAGCACACATTTCCTCAGCTTGAGCAGCAGTTAAAGGACAAGCAAAAAACTTTCCCACTTCTACCACCTCTCTGCCAGCTAGATCATTAGTGATTAGAGATTTAAAATATGACACGACATCAGCATTTATAAGAGCAGGATCATCAATTCTAGTACCATCCTCTTGAATTAGAAAATTAATGTTATTTAGAGCTCTTCTTTGCTTTGCAATATTGTGAAAGTACCTTGTGTTTTGGTTACCAGCTTTTAGCCATTGGACTCTAGAATTTTGTCTAACAACAACCTTCTCAGCATGGGCCAGCTCAGCATAAGACTTCATACAAGCCTTCTCCAAATTCTTCAAGTCTGTATCAAAAGGATCCTTGTCCACCAACATCTGAACATTCATGAGTTTCTTCCTAGCATCATGTAACACCCCGTTTCATTTTCCCTTTTTTTCTGAATTATTCCCGATTCATTTTCGGTGATGACGTCACTTGTTCATGACGTCATGGTTACTCTGTGTATTTTACGAGTAAATGTTTCGCGTTTACGCTTGGATTCGAATGCGCGACTTGGCGATCATCACCTTCACGACTTTGTGGAGTATCGATGATGACTATATGACTTGACAGTAACGTTTAGTAGTTTCGGACTTGGTGAAACGTTGACGTGAGTTTTGGATTCGATGATACGACTCTGCAACTGTCTCTTCGGTGACTTCGTGGGGTTTCTTTCGTGGTTACGTTACTTGAGCTGATGTTTTGTATTTCGGACGTGGCTAGAGGTTTACGTGGGCCTTAGTGCCGATTATATGGATTCGTTTAGACGCTCGACGTTTAGTACTTCGACTGGAAGACGACACGTTTAGTTGACCGACGTTTAAGGCTCCGACGTTGTTGTTCGAGTTCGGTAGTTAGTGTTTTAGGGGTTCGACGTTTTGTTTCCCCTGGTTATGGGGTTAGTACGTGCCTTGTTTAGCTAACGTGCTTAGGAATATTGATAGTCCTTTCGCTCGTTTTATTTATGTTTGTATATACGTGCTCTGTTTGTTGATGCTCTGTGTATTGATGTGGCATTAGGTGCCTTAGTTGCTTGACTTACGTGTTTACGTGTATTTGTATTACCTTGTTCGTTTTTCGTGCTTATATGTATGTAATACGTGTTAGTGGATTAATTTGGGTTGAAGTGGTTTTATTTGATTACTGTTCGAATAAGTTACGTGCCTTAGTTATTTGGATTAGTGACGACTCCGATGATTCAATAGTTGAGTCTCGTACCGAAATATTTAATTTGGCTGTTATTATTGATTAACTATCCGTAGAGTTTATGGGGAGCGCATGATATAAGTCGCTAGGCGATTAGTGATTTAATTTGGTTTATATCAATATTTATACCCGATTTTGTAATCGAGTTAATTATTCCGGATTTTATTAGTTATTCGGAGACCGTGGGTCTTTCGGTGATTTAATTGGTGGAAGAATTTCGTACCCGGAGTACTTGTTTAAGCTCGTATTATTTATTTGGAGTCCGGTGAATTTTATGGGCTCACATGGAATTATTTCAGTGTCCCCGGTATATTTACGGGACTTATTTTATATTATGCGAATTTAATTATGATTATATATATATGGGTTTCGTACCCTAGATTATTTATTTCAGTTATAGTATTTATTTGGGCGTTCCGTTTATTTTTTGGGCAAGTGTTATATTATTTGGGGATTTATTATATATATATATTACTAATTGAAAAAATATATATATATATATGGGTATTTCTAATATATAGATATATGTATTATTAGAGATACATGTTCTAGTAGCTTCTCCACTCTTCTCAAACTCTCTCACGCACAAACCTGCCCCTCTCATGTCTTCATCAGGAATCGGTTTGAGAGAGAGAGAGAGAGGGAATCGGAGCTGGAGAGTGGTGGTCGCGCAGAGGAGGCGCGACCTGTGGGTGGTATCGTCGATGGCTGTAGGCGTCGACGATGGCAGGAGTTGGTGCGGCGACTGGCGATGCAGTCGTGAGCAGTAAGGTTGGTAATGGTGGTCGTCGGAATCCATGGTGATTGGCGATGGTTTGTGGCATTGACTATATCAGAGGTGGTGTTGCGATAGAGAGAACCTGGTGGATTTCAGGTTCGACTTGGGGCTGTGATTCGACGGCCAGGGGTGGCGCGATGGTGGTGTTGTCGTGCAGTAGTGGTCACGTAGGTGGTGGCTCAGTTCAGTCGGGCGTGTTGACGAACAGAACTGTGTTTGGTCAACTGAGTCGAGTCAACTCAGTGGCGAGTCGGGCTCGGTTTGGGCTAATTTTCGAAGGATAGCTCGGCCTCGGTACCGTCTACGTTATATTCGAAATTGGTGCGAAACCGTTGAGCGGTTCTCCGGAAATTTCAAATTTTCGGTATGATTTTCAGTTTAGTTTTTTTGTAGATTTGTTCAAATTAAATTATCGATTGCTAACGAATTTTAATTATATTGAATAGGGCGGTAAGGAGGTCGTTTCGACATATTAAAAATAATTTTCGGACGGCGAGCACTATTCACAGCCGATACTGTTCACGGCGGGACCGTTTGTAAGCGTATATAATTAGGTGGGGAATTTTATATATATATATATATATATATGTTTATCTAGCACTCACTAATAGTGCGTAGAAAATGCTAAGTTGCCCCGTTGTATGTTTATAGATAATAAAAGCATGAAATTAAATTCCTAAGCGATAAATGGAATTTAAGAATTTTATAAAATTCACGAAATACCCATAACCGAATAAATGAGGTCGGGAATAGAAATTCCCTAGGAAATTAAATAAATTGATTCCCTGAGAATTTTTTTAAGAAATAAAATCCTATTTAAATTGGATTAAAATAGGTGGTTTAGTACCCCTGGACTTAAAGTGGGATTTTGTAGAATTTTGTGTGAAATTAGAACCTGTAATTAGCCCCCAGATTATATGTAACTGAAATTAAAATACAGTGGGGGCGGGGCAGATTTGATATTGAGGGACGTAGGGCCGGTTAATAAATATTTCCTCTATTATTTACATTTTATTGAAATTAAAAATATGTTAGGGGATCCATGAGGATGCGTGACGTTAAAACTTAAACACGAGCCTAGTTTTCTTTTATTTATTTTTCTCGTAAAGGATAAAGAGGTGGAATTACGAATTTGATTGCCCCTAAGGTGGGCTTTATTAGCCGATGATTATTTGGATATAAATTGAAAGCATGCGAATATATGAAATTATAAAAAAATTGGATAATGGATAATTCAGATAATTTTTGGAGGAAATTATCGTAATTCGTTGTTTCAAGTAGAAATGATTATATATTGTGAAATGATTATATATTTTGATATTGTTGTACAACAGTGATTGAAATACATTTGTCATTTGAAAATATTATATATATTGATTTTGACTCATTGTTGAGGCATGATGTACATATTTCATACACCATGAGCATTGATATTGCATTGGGTGTGGTTTCATGTCTCATTCATGTACATATTGCATTGAGTCTTTCGGGTCGTCGCAACAACTGGCTTGGCGGTGTATCGCTACCGGCAGACTAGTAATCCGGGAACAGGGAGGCGTAGGAGGATTGGATCTGAACACGGTGTGTTTTCTTTCACTAGTCGATATGATCCTCGTGGTTGTGTTACTTTGGCGACATTATACCCGGTTGTTCCATGCTAGATAGGGTGTTTTCGGCATTGTCATTGCATTATATTCACATTGAGCATTCATTCTTTTATATTGTTGAAAAATTGTTGTTATTAAACGGATGGTGTTTGTAAATTTATTATAAATGATGAAATTAACTCAATGTGAATGAATATTTAAAGATTTAAAATTGTAAAGAAAGAAAGAGAGTTCGACGTTAATGTTAAAACCTGGATTAGTGGAGCCCTGGTTGGCATGTGTTCCAGGTGATTACGTGAATATAGATGAAAAGAGGTTTTGATAATTAATTGTTTCCCCTTGAGTTGGAGTTGAGTTGAGTTGGCTAGTCATATATTGAGACTTGGTTGTGGTTGTGCCTTTGTGGTTGGTGATTAGTGTTATCACTGGATGATTATTAGACCCCTTCGTTAGTGGGGAAAGTTGTTCAGGTTAAAGGTCGGGTAAGACTCGTTAGTCTGACCTTGTTTCTCTTGGCTTGTGTAGTTTGAGCTTGTCGCTCACCTTTCCACTCTAAAAGTGTTTTGAGTAGTAAATGGTTTTTAGCCATGTGCCTTGAAAATCTCTTTTCCTACATGTTCTGATAAAGTTAGTGAACTCTGGGCATGGTTTGTCTCGTTCTTAAGACTTGAGGTCAGTTCTGAGATCTAGGGATGTTTTTAGAGTTTAAATGTGACTTTGAGGTGATATTCGGTGGAACTCTAGTAGTTCTTTTCCCCCGTGTTATTGTTTCTTGGGTTTTAACCCGAACATGTGTTTCTACGGTATCATTCCTTAAAGTAAGAAATATGATCATTCGTGTTTGTCGGTGGATATTCTCGGGTAAGAGAAGTGAGATTAAGTTAAGCGCATATAGTGCGATTCCTAGTGTTTGGTTGGGTTAGGGGGCATTGGAACCAAATGTGATTTAACCGGTCTCTAACTTTTTCTTTACAATCGGTTGAATCCTTTGGGGTTCAACATTTTTCTTTAAAAACCCGAGGGCCATGGCATCTGTTTGGGACTAAATGACTCCAGTAACCCTTTCTTGCGCCTCGATAGGCGGTATGAGTTAGAGGTGACCTTGTTGATCTGTACCCTTTTTAGTGCCTCGATAGGAAGTGTGAGTTAGAGATAGTTCGGTTGGTTACCGAAACCAGTGTGGTGATAATATATTTCCTTGTGTATTTCTTTGGGGTGAATGAATTAGTTCACGAATTATTGTAAACAAAAAGGACTTGTATTGAGGATAGAAATTGTGAGAGTGAAACTTTCCAGGTATGATCTGATAGAGATGATGTGTAAGAATTATGAATTAATTGTGGACATGATTAGGGTTTTTCTCTTCTGGTAGTCCTAATGAGTGATCTTACCTTATAGGAATCTTGAGTGACGTGCTCGGTGCACGGTAGAATAAATAGTTAGTTTTGGTCGTATCTCTAGACGAGAGTATGTATTCGACTGGGTGCCTTTATACACCAGGTGCTAGGATTAGCTGTTTACGGGACTTTATGTATATATATATATATGTTGATTCGACATGCGTATATACGAGTGGTAGATATATCTTATGATCAGTGTTGTTTTACGACTTTTGAGTAGTTTCGAGATTAGTTGTGAGGTTATTGTTGGGTGTCTCGGATTGGCGGGGGTGCCATGGGAGACGATAGCTTGACCTAGGATAGATGCATGCACACGAGATGGTTAACATTTTCTAGACGGCTATGAGTGTGATGTTTTGATATTATGGTGAGCGCGTGGTTTTTTGCTCACCCCCCACACACAACATTTTCAGGTTTGCAGGTGGACGCAGCACGACGCGTACGGCGACGATGGTACGGGTGACTTGGGACGTTTTCAGTAGTTTATTCCTTTTATTCATAGCTATCCTTGTGTATATCCTTGTGTTATATCCTTTATTGTATGTATTTATTATTTTTGGGGTGTCATTGTATTTGTTCGGCACTACCATCAACTTTTATGTATTCTTATTTGAGCTTGGTGGCTCAGTCGGTACTTGTTGTTTTGGGGTGCCTTTTCGGCATCGCCATATGATTTTCATTATAATTTCATTTGAGCATTTGGGGCTCTATTGATTCTAGAGCTGTTTTGGAGAGGTATTGGTGTTCTTTTCCATTACCTCGGCCCTAATAGGTTTCTGGAATGTTGGGCCGCGTGCCATTGCTTTTATTCTTGTTATTATGGGCAGGTTGTACTGTTGTGTTGAATTTGGGTTGTCCGGATGTTCCATTTACAAATGGAATTTTGCCGGATTTTCGTTAGAATTCTTTACTGAGTCTCTTTCACTTAGGTGACATGGAATACTTCATTTTCATGCATATTCCATGTATTTCGATGTCATTGTTAAATCTTGGTTGTTGTTTTCGATGATGTCATATATCGGGATTCGCTAATTCTCCAGATTGGAGTCTCAGGAATAACGGAGCCTGACACATCACCTACCCTATCGGGCAAATTGCTGTAAAAATTACTGTTAAGAGTATTCAAACCCCCCTTCTTCACCATCTTGAGTCTTTCGACAAGAGAGTACATTTTAGTACCTTGGACATGATGACTCCAAGCTTGAGCCACCACAGACAAGAAATGCTCATTTGAAGCCAAAAAGTTATTGAATTTAAAAATTCCCATTCTCTTCCTCACTTCAGTATTAACCTTAATGTTAATGCTAGCATGATCAGAAAACACTGGGGGCCAAAAAAAGCATCAGAAATAAGGTACACCTCAGGCCATTTGGAGTTAACAAGGCATCTGCCAAGCTTTCTATAGGTATGCCCATTACTCCAAGTGTACTTAACTCCTGTAGAAGGAAGGTCAAAAAGGCCAGAGCAGTTCTTGTTTAACTAGTATCTTCTTTGAGTTTAGCTTTTTGGTCTCTTCCTTGATTATTAGGGCATACACTAGGATGAAGTAGGGCTGCAACTTGGGCGGGCTAGCCCAGCCCAACCCGAAAATTTTGAAATTAGGGCTCAATCGGGCTGAGCCCGTGTCACATTGGGTTGGGCTCGGGTTGAACCCATCCAATATCGGGTTGGGTCGGGCAGGTTCGGGCTGAACCCGAATTAGATCTCTCCTTCTTTATAATTCTAAAAACCCCACTCTAACAAACCCATCTTCTCCATATCCTTCTTTTGCCGCCTCTTGCCACCGGCACACTTTGTTGCCATCACCGCACCTCCATGCTGCCGTAGCTCGTTCGTCCCTCCTCTCTCTCTCCATCCTCTTAACGTATTGTTTTCATATATCTATCTATATATATGTATATGTATATGTAGATAGGAAATAATCTTGAAAAAAATAGATCTGAGATTGAAAAATGACTTTGAGAGTAGATATTGCAACCTATATACATACATATATGTGTGTATGTAGATGGGGAAAGAATTTTGAAAACCAGATCTGGATTTTGAGAGTTTGTTCATATATATATATACACATATATATATATCATATATATATTTGTTTTAATGTTTTTCCCAGTAATTTTAAAATTCTAGGTAAATTTTAAATGGCTTATTCATATTTTGAGAAATCCTATGGAGGAAGTGGTTTCAGAGAAATTGAACAAGTCATTTAAGATTTTTTATTATATTTTTGTTTTATTTTTTAAATCAGAGTCACATATCATATGTTTTTTTTTTTTGTAATTTTTTGTTTTTTAAAAGAACCATACAACCCAGTTGACACGCCCGACTTGGTTGGGTCGGGTTGGGTTCAACCTGATTTGAATTCGGGATGGTTGGGGCGGGTTATAGTTAGTCCAGGGTTGACCTCGGGTTCGGGTTGGGCCGAGTTGGGGCAGCCCAAGTTGCACCCCTAGGATGAAGTCCATCATTCTACTGATGTGATCCAATACACTGTGGACACATGACTAATTTTTTATTTTTTTAAAAAGGAAGATGCGAATAAAAGTCATAAGTAGAAGAATTAACATCAATCTCGAATTTAGATAATTTAAGCTGGGCGGAGAGGACAACCATGTCAGTGGGGAGGATGAACTAATCATGTTTCTACATAGTATTGGGCCATGTCAGCGGAGAGGACGACCATGTCAACGGGGAGGACGAACTAATCATGTGTCCACATTGTACTTCATTCTCTCGGAGAGGACCCAAGTATTGTCCTTACACTGTAGGAATTTTCTTTTTCAATACATACATACTTGCACTAAAAGAAAAAGGAAAAGAGTTGAAAATTATAATTCTTTCCTACAGTAAATGATTCATTAAATAAGAAATTATTACATGAATAAAAGGTGCCTAGCAATTACCACAAATTTGAGAAAACCTAATAAATGAGCAAAAAAGACCAGCGACCAATATCCTAGAACATTGCTTATTATGCAGCAAACCTAATCACATGGTCCAAGAAAGAAACCCTAATTACATTGCTTATAAATTTCTTGTAAAATTCGTTCATTAGAGCCGAGCAAGTGTCTTTATATCCATCGGATATGTGTCATCCGGAAGCAAAGAGTGGTATGCTCTACTGACGACAACCTTATTTGCAATCTCAGTAGGATGGAATCCATCAAAGAATACATGCAAGGCTCTGTTAATGCATGGAGTACTGTTAGGTTCACATAGTCCATTGCTCTTTATTTTGCAGCAAGGATGGCCGTCTGTGATTGTAATACCTGAAAATGGATATATAACGGAGCATTTAGTAACATTTTTCATTTTTTAAAAGCAAAATATTAAAAGAATGTTTGGTTCGTATATCTGAAAATTGTTCTCAAGAACTCTGAAAATATAGAACTGTTTTCTGAAATTAAAAAAAAAATTTATTTATCTGAAAACAGGTATTATAGTAACTTGAACAAACCAAACAACTTTTGTACATTTTTCTTACATCTAATTTTCATAAAATAGAAAAGAGTTTTCAAAGTACAAACTAATATGCCACTATTTATATATATATATATTTGAAAATTCAGCATTGATATTAGCACATATATATATATGTATACAAATATGACTAAAAATTAAAGACAGTTTATAGTAGAGTTTGCAGTTACTCACTACCACCAATAATTGGAACTTCAATGGAGGAAATTGCAGCCGTGTCTACGTAGATAAATTTTGCATCGGTTAGATTTCGATTGAGTTTTTCCACAAGTGATCTAAGCTCTTTGTTGTAAAGTTTGACGTAATTGTTGATCCTATCAACGCATGGAGTTTTAACCATGGGATTCAGAGCTTTCATTTGTGGGATGCAACCTATTAGAGCAAGTCCGAACAGTGCTACCTTTCTAGCTCCATAGCTATACAAAGTCTGCAATATATATATATATATATATATAGATATAATTATATATATGGGGAAAAAAGTACTAAGAATATAGTACTACTAATGGTATGGGTTTGCAAGTGAGCAATAATAGATGGACATTTTTATACAAGTCTTGATTTTCTAATGAAGCGCCTTGGTATTGTAGCATATTTTGAAATATATTTTCAACACATTTAATCAACTATTAACAAAAGAAATATAATACAAGTAAGTGCGTTGAAAAATGCTATAACGCTATGGCGCTAGAGCTGAGGATCGATCCGGATTCTTAATACTGACCTTTAGGTTTCGCTCATATTGTTTTATGAGGATTGTTGCATACTGTTCTGGAGTAAATTTTTTGCTAGTTGTGTAGAACTGTGGCAATAAATAGTTGTTCATGTAATCGTTACTACCAATTCCAACACTATACATGCACCTCCGGAGGTGCTGAGCAGCTGCTGCTTCACTTCCGAACATATTAGCCATGCGTGACATCGTCAGTTGGTGGTTTCGTAATTGCTGATTCAAGCAGATTGGACGTCCCTGAACGTTAGACAAGAAAAATATACATATACATATATACATATGTATATAAATATATTTAGTTAGATGAAAAACAAAGTGCAAATTTCTGTATTCTACTTGATATGAAAAAATGATAATATTAACGTAGAAGAGCATTTTTACCTAAAAAAAAAAAAACGTAGAAGAAGAGCAGACATGTACATGCAGCTCATTACGTACCCAATGTACCGATGTCTCATCACGAATTCCAGCTCCGCCAGATGCATAATTTACACCTTTCCGTATATCTCTGTTATTTGCTCGTGCGAAAGGCGGAATGTCATCCTCGTCAAAACCTAGACGATCGGCTGCAATGCGAGTGTATATATGCTTGATCAGCATGCATACATGAGGACTATGGCAAGCAATAGCTACAAGGAAGCTAGGATAAGACTTTAGTATAATTTGCTATAAGGTTGGATGATCATCAAGTGACAATTTCATGTGCGAAAGAATTACTGAAAATTCTGGTAAAATTTGAGTAGTTTAACAGTTGTTGGAATTTTGTGTGAAATATCTTCTTTTTTATTATTATTATTATTGTACAAAAGGGTTTCTTAATTAATTTCATTTATAGTTGCATCCTTGGAGTTCTCTAGTGGAGAAGAGAAGCCTAAATTTATCCCTTGTCGAAGACTCAAAGGAGTTGGCTAGGAATCTATAAGAAGAAGATATAGCTTGAAAGCAAAGAACACCAAAGACCTAGGGAAAACCTATTTTCATAACAGTAATATAGATTCTCCTTTCCCATAAGTAATAAACAGTTTTCTTTTTTTTTTCTTTGGGGAAAAAATTGTAACCTAATTTCAATATTTTTTTTCCTTATTATTTTTTTACCCTATTTTATAAATAGTTATTTGTCTACTCCAATTTCCAAACAATAAATCAACTTCTTTTCATTCACACGTAGGACTGCATATATCTGTTTATCTCCAAACTCATAATTGCAGATGCTTCATGCACCGAGTTTGTATTTTTCACTCTTCTCCAAGGAAAATATGTCATTATTCTTTTTCTATTTGTTAAACTTATTAATTAGAACAATATTTGTGTTCGGCCTGAATAATACTTGGATCTTGCCTCATAACGACAAAATTCGTCCTCCCCACTGATGTGTTGCAATACCGTGTGAACATGTGACTTATTTTTTTAAAAAAGAAGATGGACATAAGATCCATAAAATTAGAAAGTAGTGCTAATTTCTTTTTAAAAAGATTTTAAACACATGTCCTAATGTTATTGGACCAGGAAGACGGATTTCGTCCTTATAGAACATGATCCAAGTATTGTGCTATTAACTATATTAAAATCGTTATATATTTGACATTCTTATTTTTTCTTTGATAACTAAAAGAATAGAAGATCTATTAAGTCAGGTTTAGACTGGACCCTCCACTCACTATCCTTTGGGGAAAAGTTGTGGTCTCAGTGTCGTATAGTGTGTTGTCGAGATCTCATGGATGCCCTTTCCATTAAACATTTATATTCACTACACATATATATACGATGATAGAAGTTAAAATAAATTCATTCTCTAGATATCAGTTTGCATCTTCTAGACTCACTAGGTAACTCTATGCCCTTTCCTTTAAACATTTATATTCACCATATATGACACTCTTCTTGGCACAACACAATGCAACTAATTTACCTAAAAAAAAACGCAATGCAACTATACTTTCAAGCGTGGTTTATAGAACAAGTGATGAAAAATGACATTTGCCAACAAGAAGGAAACGAAATTAAATCGAAAAAAATAAACTGCCATTTATTGACTAAAATGCTTAATTAAACATGATATTAAACGAGGCGGAGTAAGTAGAAAGGAAAAACAAACCAACGAGGTCCGACATAGTTTTTCCATTGGTGAATCTGCCAGTAGGACGACCATCATCAAAATCCACCCCATATGGAGGGTAATCAACTTTGGTTTCAACATTAAGGTTATTGTTGTTGCCAGTATCAAATAATGAGTCTCCAAAAACGAAGTAACAAGGGACTCTTGAGTTTGCACTAACCAATAAAGTTCCCAAATGGAACCTCATTAATGTTGTGCATATCATACACCATATCTTCAGCTTACAATCCATGGATCAGAAAGCAATAACAGAAAATTGTTGTAGAACAGATTGGTGGAGAAAAAATGGTGCTTAGGTTGAGGAAAGTGAAAGGAGAGAGAAGTATTTATTATATCTATATATGTACAAATAAGTCGTAAGGCCACAAAGGAAGCGGGTATAAAGTCTAATAATAGGCATAGGTGTTCGCGTCAAAGAATGAAAGACTGAGCACTTCTTTCTCTAGGCAACACCATAAATCATTAAACATGTGTTATTGTGCAATAATACAATTTTAAAAAAAAATGTTATTGTGCATTAATACAATTTTTTTTTTAAAATGTACAAATAAAACGGTCACATTCTGTTTTTTGGAAATTATAATTGTATAAATGAAGAAAAATTAAAGTAAAGTCCTTTTCCGACAAAGTACTGAATTATTGATCATGTTTTTTGATAATCAATTACTGAAATATTCTTGATCAATCTGGTAATATGGGTGGAGGATGTATAAATTAATCATGAAGTCCTTACTCAACTGCAATTCTTCGGTAGTTATATAGTTGAATCTTTTACACAATGACGAAACAACTTTTTGTTCAATTGTGCACAATATTGGCTGAAAGTGATGTCCCTTGTCCCAACATTAGTTATGTTTAGTAGATATTACTTATGCGGCTATGACACAATTAAATTTATATTTTTCTTCTGTAGTTTTAAAACATTTTTTTTATGTGACAATTATCTTTAATATAGTATATATTGTCATGAGATTAGCCTGCCCTCTAGCTAACTATTTTTTTATTTTTTAAAAAAGTTAAGAATTACTCACAATCCCTCCTCCACCAAAACTTGAATCTTAGACCTCTCATTTGAGAATTAAGATTCAGTACCTCTTGACAATTTGTCTTTTGGTTCTAGGTAACTAGTTTTCGTTCATATCTGACAATGTGAAATTTAAAGTTATCTTTATACCTATGTGTTTTCTCTCTCTACATGCACGCACACACAAATACACATATATATAATGGATCCAGACTTGCCCATGGAGTAGCAAAACGAGCATCACCGCCGACTCGTCCTCTCCAACAAATAAGTGCGGAACCAAGGAAAAAGAGTTAGGGGATACCATATGCAATTTTTTGTTAATCTATTTATAAATATATATTCTCGTGCATTATTAAAGAAACTTTTAAAAAAATTAAGGGGGTCATATGTAATTTTTATAAATTATTCATAAAATTATAGTTATTTGAGAAATGCTAAACATTATGAATTTTTTTCATGATATAATCATGAATGATGTGGATACACATGTTTATTATAATTACTTTAAAATATATAAATGAAAAGGAAAGTGAAAAGGATGAATATCTAAATATTGATCTAATGCTAAAATTAGAATTAAAAATTAAAATAGAAATTAATTGATATCAACCCTTACCATTATTTTAAATCATGTTATTATCTTGAAATTATTTTCATGATGTGTAGTATTGCTTTAATTATTTTGGGTGGCATACCCGTAACACATGCCTGGGCGTGCCAGCACCACCACTTGTGGTCATAATCCACCACAAGCATTTTCAACATCAAGCACACTCAGAACTTCGCCACCAAGGCCAGCGCTCAGATCATGGCTTCTCTGCCTCCTGTCTTTTCCCCGAAAAATGGTCAACGACAACAACAACAAGAAGCGGGCAACCCCTCCTTGAAGGATCAATAGATCTCCTTCACCATCAATATGAATTATACCATGTAGCATAGGCATTCCCGATTCTTGTAATCTCTCTTGAAAGTGTTATTCATTCTAAATTCACTTTAACTAAGAACAAAAATAGGTACCATGTTCTATTGGTACAATTTAATTCCTATGATTGTGTTGTGCCCTACTAATTGAATGTACTCAAACCAAACACACATAGAGATATAGATATTTACGTGGTTCCCCAAAAACAAGTACGTCCACGAAGGTAGCTCAAAATATTCACGGGGAGAATTCTCTCAACCCTCACTTATCTCTCTCATAGCTTTGTGCCCATGCCCATATTTCTTACACATATATACACCCCTATATATAAGGTGTTTGAAGCAGAGAAGATGTAGCCAAGTTGTTTGGCTACAACTTGCTGACAGAGAAGTTCAACCTTTTCACGCATGGCCACCTTTCTTGACTTTGGCACATGCATGAACTTGAGATGTCTTTGGTTGTGCTGGCGGAAGCTTCCATCCTTAAGTGGATGGGTCTTGAGTCATCTCTTTGAGTCACCATTCATACAAATCTCCACCATGACGAAAAAAAATCAATGTCTGAGTCCACTAACTGAGTCAACTAATTGACACTACCCCAATGCGCCTTTATGCGCTCTGTTTCCCGAGAGATATAATTTATGCCAGAAGCACCTTGGCATAAACCCATTTGCATCCGACATCCTTCATTCCCTTTGGAAAGCTTGACTAGCTTCCAAGTCTGATTATGGTGAAATGACTTCATCTCGTCATTCACTACATCCTTCCACTTGGTATCATCAGTACTATGTACTGCTTCTTTATCCGTATACGTGACATCATCGTATGTCGCTGGAAAGGCATAAGCTATTATGTCTCTCTTCTGTATCTCCTAGTGTCAATAACTTCTGGCTACTGACTGATCACCGATCTGGAGATGGATCTTCCACCTCAACTGAGTCATCTTGCTGCTGAGTTACCGATGTTATAGATCTCTTACTGGAGACCTCTCTTGGTCAATTTTCTTACTCACTAGTCACACGGTACTATAGATGGGACCATGGGTCCTCCACCTCAACTGAGTTCTCTTACTGGAGATCTCTTCTAGTCAGTCTATTACTGACTGATTACCGTTACTGGAGATGAAACACTATCCACCTCAACCTGAGCTGATGACAGATTTCTCGGTACTCGTTTCCCGGTACTGGAGATGGAACACTTCTTCATCTCAAACTCAATTGCTGACAGATTTCCCGGTACTGGAGATAGAACATTTCTTCCTCTTAAACTCAGCTATTGACACATTTCTTAGTACTGTATTTCCCGATACTGGACATGGAACACTCTTCACCTCCCCTGAGTTGCTGACTGGATTACAGGTACTAGAGATTGCACTTCTCTTCACCTCCCCTCACCTGTTGACTGATTTCCCGGTACTCGTTTCCTAGTACTTGAGATGGCACTTCTCTTCATCTCTCCTTAACTGCTGACTGGTCACTTGTAACGTCCCGTTATTTTCCAAAATTACGAGTAAATTTTTAGCGATTATTTTAATTATTTTATTTAATTGCCAAAATGATATTAGAAGCTTCCATATATGTTATAAGTATGAGATTTAAAGTTTGGGATTTTTCTGAATTCGGATGTTATTTTATTTTAGCGTTTCCGTTATCTGACAACCCTGGAAACTAAGAAAAACGTATGGTGGAAGTAGGTCCCCGGAGTGTCCTATTTCGAATCCGAAAATTGCATTTGTTTCGTTAAGCTAAATAAGGAATTTAGAAATTGGTTTCAGAATTTTTACACATAGGGATATTTTTGAGATTTCGTGTAAAGTTGTGTTAGTGGATTTTCCTAGAAAATTTTCTAAGTGTTGCTCCTACTAACCTTACTCTATAAGAGCATGTCATTGTGGTAAATTCTCTTAAGTTGGTTGGGTATATTTGAGAATGTGAAATTGGGGAATGTCAATCATACCCTCTCTTCCCTTCTTTACCTATTTTAGTCAAAGGGTAATTTTAGTCATTTTGCAAAGACATTGGTAGACTCATCTAGAAATTGCTTAGGTGTCAAGCTCATGTTGCATCTCTCCATCTCATTTTCTCCATGTTTCTTGTGAGCCCTTGGATTAGAAGGGTATGGGGTGCAAAAGTTTCATATACATATATATGAGTATAACAACCGATCACTTTTGGAGACATCAAACAAAACCTAACTCTCCTCTCTATAAGCCCCAAATTCGGCAGCCCCTGCTCACTCTCTACTCCACTTCAAAATCTAATTTTTCATCTCCTTTGCTTGATAATTTGGTGAAACCTCCAACTAACAATTTGTTCCTCATATCTTTGTAATTCCATTAATACCAAAAGTGGTAAGTGAAACCCTACTATTGTGATATTTTCTTCTTGAATCCCCACTTATTTCGTTTTGGGTAAATCTTGTGATTGGTATTGATATATTGTTTTCTTTTCTTAAAGATCTTGGCAAAGGAGCTTAGTTGAACTCCTCCTACACCATTTCGAATTTGGAAGCTTAAATTGGTGAGTTGATTTCATTTTGAGATTATCTCCCTTTACGAATCCTATCTTGTGAATTCTTGTGAGTCTTGTATAATCTTTAGAAACATGTTTTGTTGATGATATTTTCTCATTATTGAAGCTCAATTGAACTCTTTCTCTCCAACTTCGTACTATATTGATCTTAAATTCAAGTTGAAATCCTAACTTGTGGGTTATGGAAATCTTTACACTCCTTTGTAGACTTGATTATATTGTCGTCAATACTTGCTAAAAACAACTCTTTTGACTATATTATTCACTAAGGAAATTGATGGCAATTTCTGAAAAGCCTTTGTGCCATTTTGAGCTAAATTCATTTCAAACCTCAATCTTGAGCTTATAAATTCTTATGAATGACCTTGGATTCTTACTTTGATAGTTCTTGACAAAATTCTTATTCTCAAGCTTATTTATTCTCCTTGTTGATATTTGGTAGCTTGGGGAAGTTTGTGTGCCATTTTGAGATTTTCCTCATTATAAATCCTAAATTCCAAATTCATTGAAAATTTATTTATAAGCCCTTGAAAATTGTTTTGGCTTTATTGTTATTGTTCTTGACAAAGACCTCATTATTGATCACAATTTTCTCTTTTCTTTTGGTCATATTGGTAGCCTCACACTCTTCTTGAAAATTCTTGTTAAAGAAGGTTTATTGTAGCTTTGATTCTTGTTGTTGGTAAATTCTTGACAAACCATATTAGTAAGCTCATTTCTTTCAATTATTGGTATTTTGCTAGCTTTGGAAAAATCATAGAGACTTTGTGCGCCTTTTGGAAACTTTTTGAAAAAAGCTTTTGGAATTCCGTCGCTTGCCCTCGCTTAGTGGCTACATTTTGGCTTGGACTTGAGGTAGGGGTTGATGCTCCATTTTCTTTCCCGATTACGTGGGTGTGTGAGTCTTTGTATGTATATTTATACAAACTAGTTGAGTCATAATCTAGAAACATGCTTTAGGCCTCCCTTTTTCTTTTAAATGCTTGATTTATGATAAATTGCTTGGTATGTATTCGTGGGAATAATTAGTGATCTTAAATTAAAAATTTAGATTTATACTTATGAATATGGAAGAATGATAAAATTGATGAGAAATGTTCTACATGTTGCATATTTGAATGTTGATATCATTTTCATGTTGCATTCATGGACCTTGTGGTTTTGAGACCGTTTGGATAGTCACAACAACTGACCAGTCGGGTTCTCGTGATTGGTGGAACTAGTATCTCCCGAAAATGAGAGGTGGGGGAGGACTATGCCCAAACCCGTGGTTGTTCCAATCGGGCTTGTGGTCCCCGAGTTCTTAAAGAATGGTGACATTTGATATACGTGTTTCCCTAGTGATAGGGTTGTGCATTAGTGTCACATTTCATCCTATCACTTGCATTGATAATTTATTGTTGTTTATTTCCGGATATCTTATGTGTAAATTATTTGTTGAGCATGTGGGGTTGTTTATGGGCACGACGGGGTCCCGGATTGGCACACGTGCCATGTGGGACAATTAGACCGGCCTAGGTTTAGTAGCATGCACACGGGTTGGGTTGTACCACTTGGACGGTCGAGATCGAGGTGGTGAAGATTCTCCTACTGAGCTAGTTGAAGCTCACCCCTTACTTAACATTTTTCAGGTTATGACATTACAAAGGATGGACTTTAGGAGGTCCGGGTTGGCGATTGAAGCACTAAGTCATCTTTTGTGTATTTTGGGCGCTTAATGTATTTTCTACCTGAAATCTTTTTGTACTTAAAAGTGGATAAAGGCATGTATATATTCTTTTGGCAGGCTAGGGTGTTAGCCTTGATTTAGAAAAATATGTGTATTTTGAGACTTTGAAACACATTAAGTTTATTTTGCTTAAGAATGTATATTTTGGGAATATTGGTGTTTTATGAGTTTTCGAGCTTACGTTTTGGGTTTTTCGAGTAAATGATGAAATTGAAATATGAATATATGTATTTTGTGAGTTTTGACTCAAAAAAACTCAGTTTTTTGTACATTTTTCAAACTACTCGTTGCAAAAGTTTTAGGGAAAATCTCATTTTCCGCACCTCACCGGGCCCCGACAACTATTTTCGGCTTTTGGAAACTAAAAACTCACTTTTACATTATTTATGAAATTTTGGGACCGGTGGCGTTGAAAACAAAGGCCGTATGCGAAAATCACATTTTGGCCTCAAAACCTTACATTTCTATACTGCAGACCAGTAGCATTCGGCTATTGTTCACTTCCTACAGTTTTTTTTCAGATTTTCTTCCCTACTTTGAAAATTCATATCTCCCACCTCGTTGACTCAAATTAAGTTCCGTTTGATCCTATTACCTCTCCTATGTCGGGTTTAGATAGGCGAACTTGTAAATGAACCGTTTTCCCCTGAAATGACTATTTTACCCCTGGGCAAACATAGGGTGTCGCAATGGTCCGTTTTTTCAAGTCGTGGGCGACTTTGATGATATTTATTAAATATAAAATAACTATTTCACTCCTAACATGGGGTTAGAAATATGTTTTTCATAACAAGTGGGCTAAGGAACAATTTATTATGAACTTTAATTATTTGTTTTGGCGTTGCGTGTTGCTATTCGGAGACCTCGTTTGGGTTAACGGATGGTGGGGCATGACATCACCGGTACTGGAGATCTCTTATTGGAGACCTCTCCCTCAACTGCTCTCTTTAGTTGTTGTCTATTCCTGATTATCATTTCCACCTTGAGGATGATCAACTGCTAGAATAGTTACCGGTATTGTATTTTTTGGTACTGGAGATGGAACACTCTTCACCTCCCCTCAACTGCTGACTGGCTACCGGTACTGGAGATGGCACTTCTCTTCACCTCCACCTGAGCTGCTAACTGGATTACCGATACTAGAGATCTCTTACTAGAGACCTCTCCTTTAACTGATGACTGGCTACTGGTACTAGAGATCTCTTACTGGAGACCTTGTCTAAACAATCCCTTCTTTAACTGCTTATTAAATCTGCTCTTCTGGATACCGCTCTCTCATACAATTAATATTATAGAGCTTATTGAAGGTTAGGTTGTACTAGGCTTCCTGGAGCTGGTATGTTTAAGTAAATCTCCACCTCAGTAAAACACTAGGTTGTACTAGTCTTTACTGATAATACTTAAGTTGCTGGTTGATTCCTGCCCTCGAGATGGGACCATTGATTCTCCACCTCCCCTGAGCTCTTGTGTCGAACTTGAGTATTTATTTGACTGTACCGCAAGCTTGATGATTTACGAATTTCCAATCTTCATCCGAGAAGTCCTGATGCTTGGCATCCAATGCTTATCCTCCACTGTATCAGAGCACGAGAAGTCCCGACGCTTGGTATCCAAGGCTTGTCTTCCATTTTCTCAAAGTTGTAGATCTGGAACATTCACATTGTCACATGCCAAAGTTATTGTGCCGTACTATTTCTCCACCCCAACTTTGCATTTGACATCATGATTCTCCTCTTAGAACCACTCATCTTGACATTTAACAACACTAATTTTCTTGAATAGATTTCTCTGTGACACCCCCAAATTTCCATGCATAGGTTGGCCAGGCCTATACACAGAAAAATAGGAGCGTCTGTAATTGATAACATAAGCACCGAAGAGAAGACATAAAATCGAAATATAATAATAACAACAATAACAAAAACAAGGATACCACTTATACATGAAGAAGACCGACCCCAATACATCCTTAAATAAAATAAGTCCCACAAGGTACAACATGGAAATCCCATAAACATGGACCCCTAGAAACACACTTAAAAGAAATGCAACATATGTCATTTATCGGATCCTACCCTGGAGTGGAAGGGAAATATGATAGGACCGAACAGATAGATATGACGTCCTCACCCTTGCTGGTGAAACTGCCGAGGACCTGAAACAACAAAAATGTGGGTTAAACCCACGAGCAAGTACAACTCTACATGATCCCAAACAGAGTACCAAAAATCCATCCCCTTTCCTAGTGACACCTAATCCCAAAATTATATTATAAAATAATAATATATTTAACTATAACCATAGCCACTAATATACCACCATTTAATATAATTATCTTTATAAATTCATTCCATTAATCCGATTTTTCCATTTAACATCCATGTCTTACCATAACCACGTACCCGACAACTCACCCATGCCGTGACAACTCACCCATGTCCCGTGGTACTATTGAGACTGCAATATTAGTCAGTCTCCTTGTGGTTCCTTATAATTCTCCAAAACATAGTCATTTGATTAAATCTTATGATTATACGAATTTATTAATTCACTTGTATTCTTTAATCGGAAATGTACGACAATTGGAGAGGTCGAGCCTGGGGGGTCCAGGGGGGGCGGCGCGACATTTTCCTGAGCGCCCCCCTGGCGGGGTCTGGGGCAGCGCCCCAGCGCCAAGGTATACGGTATTTTATGCGGTCGAAACTATTCATTTATACGGTCAAAAATACGTAATCCAGTATAATTCTTGAAACACATAATAACAATATAAATCCATGTCCAGAGTCTAATAACAAAGAAAATAGAGAAAAACAATTACATAAATATACAATATTTTCTAATAACAGTTTTGAAATCTTTGTCAACATTGAAACCTAAAATATTTCTGTATTCAGATATTTATACTTAGTTCCAACCATATACACCTCATCCGAATCATACCAACAAGACACATAACCACGAATCCATACATGTATATCTACACATGGTAAAAATAGATTTGTACGTATAGCTAGATATAAACATAGTCTCATGCATATATCAATATATCACCACAAATCTCTATGTATATACAAGATCTATACATATAATCATGGATCTGTACATATATGTATAACCAGAATATAAATCATCATATATATATATATATATATGAATATAAACATACTCTAACAGATCTATACATATATACCTATATAAATCCACGAATCTCTATATATATACAAGATCTATTTATATACTTATGGATCTATACATATACATATAAACAGAATATATATCATCACATAAATAAACATGAATATGAACATACTCTAACAGATCTATACATATATGCCTATATAAATCCACGAACCTCTCTATATATACAAGATCTATATATATACTTATGGATCTATACATATACATATAAACAGAATATATATCATAACATAAATAAACATGAATATGAACATACTCTAACAGATCTATACATATATGCCTATATAAATCCATGAATATCTACATATATACAAGATCTATATATATACTTACGGATCTATACATATATGTATAAACAGAATATATATCATCACATAAATAAACATAAATACGAACGTACTATAACAGATCTATACATATATGTATAAACATAATATATAAATGTCATATATGAACATGATTTACACATACATATACATATATGAAAAATACTATCTAGCAAATTATAGATGCATAAGGTAAAGGTTACGAAATTTTAGTACAAAGAGGAAGAGTAAAACATATGTCTTGCCTGATTTGGAGAGCTTACTACACCACGGATCCAGATCCAAACCAAGTATTTACTCTCTCTATCTATGTATATATATGTATACGTATATAGATGAATGAAATAAGAAGAGAGAAGTCTGAAAATTTTCCTTAGTCTTGAGTGATAATAAGTTGAAAAATCCTTATGGTTATATAGGGGAAACTAGGTTATGGCGAATGACCATAATGCCCCTAGATCTGCCACAATAACCATCATGCCACTCATCTTAAAGACTAATATGCCCTTATCAGATCCCATAATAACAAACTTACCTAGTAATCATAAAATGACTAGAGTACCCTTACTCAAATAATTTAAATACCCACCATACCATCCAAAATAAATAAAGAAATAACATAATTATTTAAATACGGGGTATTACATTCTCGGTCTCCATGTTTCAACTGTATGAAACAAAGGAATAATAAATTGATGACGGTACCTCACCAAACAGGAGAAATACTAATCAAACCAGGTTTCAAACTTTTCTTTTCTGACTTTGGATTACTCGGTCTCCGTTGCTTCAGTCGTATAAATATCAGAACCATAAATTGATGAATGCACTCATCAAACAAGAGCAATAGAAATCAAAACTCGGTTCCAATTTTCCTTTTCTCATATGGAAAAATGAAGCTCACTGATGGATCCGGAATGGTCGAATTAGCTAGAAACCCCTAGCCATGACACATGTCAGCATCTGGTAGGACCACGTGTCAACGCAAAACCGTGACACATGGCAGTCTCTGACTGGTGCCACGTGGCAACCCCTGACCATGCCACGTGACAGTTGCTCATTGGTGCCACATGGCAGCCTCTGGCCATGCCACCTAGCAGTTAATCACTGGTACCACGTGGTCGTTCTTGACTAGTTATACGTGTCACCTTCTGATTGGAGACACGTGTCAGTCCTTGATTGGAGACACGTAGCGCTATCTGAATAGTCCACATGTCAAACTCTTGCTGGGCCACGTTGCTGCTGATGTGGCAGCGTGTGGGCCTCACGGGCACTGGAGGTTGAAAACAACTGAGCCACGTGACACCGAGCTTTCTCACGCGCCTCCCTTGTTGCCGTGCGTGCAGCGGTGGTTGGCCCTGTTTTCAACAGAAAAGTCTTCCTCTGGAGATGGGTCGACTCCCTGTGTGTTTTATTTTGTGTGTTGGTGACTAAAATGGTTCAAAATAGGGTAAAAAAAGAACGACATTGTTTTGAACCAAACCGGCTCTGATACCAATTGTTGTGCCCTACTACTTGAATCTACTCAAACCAAACACACACAAACACATAGAGACACATATATTTACGTAGTTCCCCAAAAACGGGTAGGTCCACGGAGGTAGCTCAATATATTCACAGGGAGAATTCTCTCAACATTTACTTATCTCTCTCACAACCCATGCCCATATTTCTTACACATGTATACATCCCTATATATAGGGTGTTTGAAGCAGAGAAGATGTAGCCAAGTTGTTGGCTACAACTTGCTGGCAGAGAAGTTCAACTTTTTCACGTATGGCCACATTTCTTGACTTTGGCTCATGCATGAACTTGAGATGGCTTTGGTTGTGCTGGAAGAAGCTTCCATCCTCAAGTGGATGAGTCTTGAGTCATCTCTTTGAGTCACCATTCCTACATATTGGTCCACAAATTTTATTTTATTTTCTATTTTGAAAACTGTATTAGGAAAGATTAATTTAATATTGGAAGTACTAAAGTTTATTTGTAAACCTTCTGAATAAAATTCAAAAAATTCATTAAACAGGTATTGATTTGTTACAGATGCAATTCTCTCAGTCAGCTTAGCTTGTCTGCAAATATGTATATAAATAATGTATGATATATATATATATATATATATATATATATATATTTGTATAGCTTGTTGAATCTATTTATTTATTTATTATTTTTATTTTGATAAGGTTATGATAAATATTTTTGAGGATAATAAGTTGATATTCTTGACTCTCCGGTTCCAAATTCTAGATCAATTAATTAAAATTTAACTTGTCGACGCCTTATATTAAGGCCAATGATAAATTTATTTTATTTTTAATTTTTTTTACTTAACCTATTAATTATTTTCATCCTAATAGCAATACAAGTTAGGAAAATAAAGCAAAAAAATACTTCACAGACACATATACATATATATACTAGACAAAAGCATGTGTTTTGCACATGTAAAAAGAATTATAGTAAATGAATGAAGTACAAAAAAAGAATAGTTTTCAACCATTTAAACTATATAAATTTAAATGGAGAGAAATAAAAATTAAATAATTAATGGAACAATGAAAGGGACAAGAAAATTAATGAAAGGGATAAGAATATTAATAAAGGAGAAACCATGTATGGTGTAGAGTTTTGTGAGTGAATGTGTGTGTGGATATGTACGTTGTTGGGTGGGTTTTTGCATGAAAAATGATGTGGAATATATATAGTGTGGGTTTTTGTACGAAAAATGATGTGGAATATATATAGTGACGAAGGGGTGTGATTTAGAGGGTTTTGAGAGGTGACAGTTGAGAGTGAAGCAACATGATTGTTGGGAGTGAAGTAACATGTTGAAAAGGTGTCATTGATACAGAATATAAGGGGATGTTGAGAAAGTGCAATTAATACACAATATATAAATTAAAAGGCACGTATGTTTAAATGATTAATAATATATATATTTATTTAAAAATATTTGGATAACAGAATTATAATATAGTTATTGAATTAAAAGAGGAATATATTAGAGAGAAAGACATACCAGTTATTTATTTTGGTACCGCGTACATATTGCATATATCAACTCCACATTAAATTGAAGTTGATGATTTCTATTTATAGACCATGTATGACTATTGTAACAGACATGACATATAACTACGTAACCTTTCACATGTAACATTTCATAAGGTGTGTGTTATGAATGGTAGGTTTATACATCATATTCTAAACATATATGTCTTTTGGTTTAATCACAAGTGACATATCTGTTCATAAAATCAAGCAACCAAGAGGCATGTAAATAATTAATAATATTTTTTTTATTCAAAAAATGTTTAGATATAATAAGAGGGGTCATATATTTATAAGTTGTATAGATGTATCAATATTGTTAAGATCGTGATCCTATGTAGGATCGTTAGGGGGTCTGTAGGATCGATATCGTAGAATCGTAAGTAGGATCGTAAGATTCTACCACATTGATATGAAAAACGTTTAAATTAATTTCTTAATCAATGGAATCTCTATAATAAAACAAAAATATACTCAAAACATCAAGTATAATAAAAAAATATATATAATCCTAAAGTCAATTTTAAAAATATTACAAAGACTATATGCATATGGGCTTAATTACATTATCTTATTAATCATAAAAGTATTAATTAATGTCAACAAATAACCAAGATAATATGAGTTACAACTTTTAAAGTAAATTTTGTGAAGCATTACACAAATAATGTATATGCTTAAATTTTCTATTACATTATTATTTTTGAATAGATTTTGTGTATTATTACATAATTAATATAAATTAAGGGTTAATTTTTTTATTTGTTTCAATTAAATAATTATCGATAGACTTTAATTATTATTATTATTTATCATTTTAAACATAGTAACTAATTGTATAAGAATAATTAAGTCCCATTTTTTCCTTTTTAGTAATTACATAAATTTGGCCTATCATATAGTAGTACTCTATATTTCTTTAGTCTATGTCTTTTGAAATACCAATTAGAATTACACTTCAATTAATGAATATTAATTATTTTTAAAAAAAATTTAGAAATATTCCTAACCCCTCACACTTTTAGAATAGTAGTCACGTGCATAATTAAATAGATAAAATAAAAAATCATGATATTAATTAAAATTATTAATAGTATAGATAGATATAGAAATAGATTGGGCTGAATTTGGTTTTTAAAAGTATTTTTTTGTTTCTTTTTTAAAAAAATTGGTCCCTTTATATGGATAACCCAACCCAAAATAATTTTTTTCACCTAAAAAGCCCTAAATTGCATGCAAATAGTAGGATCATTTGGGTGGGATCGGGATCGTTTTGGGTGATAGGATCCTACAGATCGTAAGATCCTACCCATAAGATCACGATCCTATGGCGATCCTATCCCATGAGAGATTTTTGTGGGATCGGGATCGTTTTGAGTGGTAGGATTGTAAGATCCTACCCTATAGGATCGCGATCCTAACAATCATGAGATGTATATAAAGAGAGAGAGAGAAAAAGATAACTCATATTACAGGCTACAGAATCTTTGTAATGTTTAATTTGGATCAAACATTAACAGCCCAGGCCATAAATTATGAATGCCTTCGTTTCTTATTTGGGTTAGGCTAAAAGTCATATTAGGGTTTTGGGTTAAAACAAAAATTAAGTAACTGAATTTTATCCATCTAGGCTGGCCAATACTACCAATAGGGCAATTTTAAAAATTTGAGGCCTCCTGACCAGAGGCCCTAGGCGCCTAGTCCACCTAGGCCCAGGGCCGGATCTTTCTCTAGATTTTCTGAAATATTTTCCCATTTTATTGAGGCTATCCATGTTCTTAAATTTTGTCCAAATTAAAGAGTATGAATTAGCCCAAGTTATAGAATAGTTCTTATTAGTAATTTAATACTCTCTAAAATTTTTGAATGTAAAAATAATAATAAAAATAAATGGCAAACAAACTTATAACTTGTGATTTACATTATATTCAAATTACGAATTTTGTGATTTGGATTTTTCTTTTACTTCAGTACCTTTTCTTGGAGGGAGGGTATCAATTCTAGCTAGCTAATTTTTTAGATTGCGAGCCTTATGGTATGGTGCGGCTCATTTTCTATATATATATATTTAAAAATAAAGATATGTATATATATCTTTTGTTTTGTTAAATATATATCTACCTTATCGCTAAAGAGAGAAAGAAAGGGGATATGGACCAGAGCAACTGCGATGGATTTGCAACGATGATCAAGACGAGAGCGAGAATAAGAGAAAGAGGGAGGGGGACCAAGGTGAGAGAGAAATCAAATGGACGGAATCACCATCTCCAGTTTTGTAACAAATTAACAGAATCACCATCTTCGGCTTAGTGAAAGATGTAAATACATCCTCTTGATTTTGGGTATGTGTATATATATATTGATATGTATGTGTATCAAATTTATTTATTTATTATTTTATTTTTATTTTTTTAAAGGTAAGAAACTCACACACACTGCTTTCATTGAGGCTTGAACCATTAACGTCCTATTTGGGAGCAAGGACAAGTATTGTTTGGCCATTAGACCTTTGGCTATGTGTATGAATTTTGGGTTTGTATCTGGGTGTATATATATATTGATTTGATTTGTGTTTCAATTTTATTTGATTTCAATTTTGGGTTTGTATCTGGGTGTATATATATATATATTGATTTGATTTGTATTTCAATTTTATTTGATTCAAAATTTTGTGTTTCAATTTTATTTGATTTGTATGTGGGTTTGTATATATATTGCTATGTATATGTATAGATATATATGAGTTTCCTTTTCCCCAACTGTTTCTTCCCTCCACCCCCAACTGTTTCCCTCCCTTTCTTGTCTCACCAAAGGACTCGCCAAATTTAGGAGTCTTGTGGCCAGGGCCAAGAGTGTGTAGCCACCAATGAAACAAGAAAGCGAACATAAGTCAACTTGGCCACAGGAGCAAAAGTGTCACCAAAATCACGCCTATGAATTTGAGTAAGGCCCTTCGCCACTAACCGGACTTTATATCATTCAACTGAGCCATCTGCCAAATATTTCACACTAAATACCCACTTATAGCCCACAGTCTTCTCTCTAGAAGGTAAAAAATTAAGCTCCCAAGCCTGATTCTTTTGTAAGGCCTCCATTTCAACAAGCATAACATCCACCCACTTGGGATTCTGTAGAGCCTCAGACATAGACCGAGGAATGGGAACAGACTCGATGTTGCTCAAGAAAGCCTGATAAGAATTGGACAAGGCATAATAAAAAACAAACTTGGAGATGGGATGATTAGTTTTACCAGAAAAGCCATACCATAAGGGAAGAAGGATAACGAGAAAAAGGTGCAGGAGAAGAGAGATTACTTGGAACTGAGTCAGGAAAAGAAACTGGCAGTGGATCTTGAGTGCGTGGGCGGCAATAATACACCTTCAGCTGTGGAAATGATGGTAACTGTGAGGAAGGCACATGAACAGAGTCCTCAAAAATATGAACAGGACAAGCAATATCACATGATTCCTCTATGGAGTCAACAGTCACAAGATCATGAACGGGCGAGCAAGGGTTATAGAAAGGAACATCCTCATAAAATGTGACATCCATAGAGGTATACATTTGCCTATCGATTGGATTATAACACCAATACCCTTTGGACATAGAAGAATAACCTGGAAAGATGCACTTAATAGATTTATCATCTAATTTAGTGTGTGAGGGACTCCTATTTTGAACAAAGCAAGTACAATAAAAAAACACGAGGGAGAATGGTGAATAGACACATATTGGGCTGAAGAACCTGTAGAAGGGCCTTTCCACTTAGAACACAGCTGGGGGTGTGATTAATTAGGTAAACAACAGTAAGAATAACCATGTGCCAATAAGACTTAGGTACCTGTATACCTCAAATAAGGCACCGAACAATAGACATAATATGGCAATTTTTTATTTCTGCGACACCATTTTGTTCAAGAGTATAAAGGCAAGTTAATTATTGTAAAATCCATTTTTGATTAAGTTGAGATCAAAATTAATTTGAGACATATCCCCCCCCCCCCCCCCCCCCCCCCCCCACCCAATTATCATAACGAATATTTTTAACAACAGTTTTATACTGGGTTTTAATCATGGTTAAAAATGAGTAACGAGGAGACAAACATAGATTTTCTTTTAAGAAAATAAACTCATGTACAACGAGAGTAATCATCAATAAAAGTCATATAGTATATGTGACCTGAAAAAGCATTAACCTGGGAAGGCCCCCATACATCAGAATGCACAAGATCAAAAATAGTAGGAGCACAATGCATAGGAGGAATTTAATTATTTCTCATATGTTTAGATAATTCACACACTTTAGACTTAAACTTATGAGTCTTACAAGCTTGTACCAAAGAAGGAAATAACATACATAAATACTGAAAATTTGCATGTCCTAAACGAGCATGCCACAAATGTAGAGTTTGACTAGAAAACTGTGGAGAACAAGACTCAGGCAGAACAGACACATGAAGACTAGAAGAAAGAACCAAAAGAGGAACTGGTGGAGGATCGTCAAAGTAATACAGTCCATTACGCTCATATCCCCTGCCAAAAATATTCTTCGAACTCAGGTCCTCCAAAAGACAACGATCGGGTAAAACGTTAACCAAATAATTAAATATTTTGGCAAGACAACTAATAGATAGAAGATTAAAAGCAAAATTTAGAACATGAAGGACATATGAGAGAGTAATATTAGAAGACAGACAAATGTTACCCTTACTCTGAACATGGGAAGTGGAACCATCAGCAAGGGAAACACATTGACCAACGGGAATATGGGTCAAGGAAGAAAAAAAGACAACTCACATGTCATATGATCATTGGCTCCAGAATCCAAAACCCAAGTAGGGGAACCAGCCTTAACATGAAATGTAGTAGAAGTACATGTGGTTAAAGTAGCAGTCAATGAAGATTGAGCACCACCCTTAGTGGAAAGGGCTCCTAGCTGAGCCTGAAGCTAACCAATCTGAGACTGAAACAAACTAATATTTGAAAAGGTAGGAGCAGAAAGACTGGGAGACTCGTTGGTCTCAGCAATAACGATTGGTGCCTAAACCAGAACTAGGGCCACAATTCCTCACAAACCATTGTTTCAACTCTGGATGTTGTTTGAAACAATGAACTTTGGTATGCCCAGGTTCTCCACAATGATGGCGAATAATGCGGCCCTCTGTAGAGCAGAAGCCAGTCCTAACAACAAATGACATCTGATCAGGTATATGAGAAGGCTTGTCACGCCCCGTTATTCCTGAGACTCCAATCCGGAGAATCAGCGAATCCCGAGGTATGACGTCATGAAAAATGACCACTAAAATCAATAACACCAACGACATACATGGAATAAGAATGAAAATAAAGTATTCCATGCCATCTGGGTGATAGAAACTCAAAAGTGAAATCTAACGAAAATCCGGCAGAGTTCCGTTTATAAATGGAACATCCGGACAACCCAAAATCAACACAATAGAACAACTTGCCCATAATAACAAAAATAAAATTAAGGGCACGCAACCCAACATTCCAGAAACTTACTAGGGCCGAGGTAGTGGAAAAGAACACCGCTACCTCTACACAACCCCTCTAAAATTGATAGAGCCCCAAATGCTCAAATGAAATTATAAAGAAAATCATATGGTGATGCCGGAAAAGTATAATGGCACCCTGAATAAACAAATACCCGAAATGAAATATACAACGAAAGAGAATATGCCAATAGACTGGCTCCCAAGAGAAAAAAGAATACACAAGGATAACTACGGATAAAAGGAACAAATATAGACAAAAGCGTCCCAAAGCACCCGTAACGTCGCCGCTGTATATATCGTGTTGCATCCACCTGCAATCTGTGTGGGGGTGAGCACAACCTCGGGGGCTCACCAAAAATATCCCTAACGAACACACCCCTAGCTGCCAAGAACCTCTGACCATCCAGTGTACATGCATCTATCCTAGGCCATTCAACTGTCTCATCTGGCACCCACGCCAATCCGAGACCCCAAAATAACCTCACAGATAATCCAAATCATATCAAGATAACACAGAGCAATAAAAATATCACCAACCTATATACACAAGTCAAAACAACATAAATATAAACATGTACACAAGTAAAATCTTGTAGATAACTAATCCTACCCGCATAGGCGTACACAAATAGTCTAATACGCACTCTCGTCTAAAGATACTATAATAACTAACTATCTATCACACCGTGCACCGAGCAAGCCGTTCAAGGTTCCTAGGAGGTAAATAGGTCACTCATTAGGACTACCGAAAATGAATAACCAGAATCACGCCCACAACTAAACCACAACACCTATACAACACCGCTATCAAATCATTCCTAGAGAGTCTCACTCTCATAATGCTAACCTCAAACATGTCCTCTTATCCACCATAACCAGTGAAATAATCCGTTCACTTAAATGATCTTTTCTCCAAGACCTCCTATAGTAAAGAGAGCTTATAAAACTAACTAGTGGTCATATGGCTTAGACACACTGCCACAATCTAAACCTCAAATGTAACACAAGTAGAAAACTCTACCACTGAATCAGATTCGACAATGAAAAGATAATCTCCAATTTACATCGCCTATCGAGGCACACTAAAGAGGTACCGGGGTCATTTAGTCTCAAACGGATGCCGAGGCCCTCGGGTTTTTAAAGAAAAATGCTGAACCCCGAAGAATTCAACCGGTTTTTAAGAAAAAGTTTAGGACCCGGTCAAATCTGTTAGTAATAATATCTCCGAACCTACCCAAAGGACTATGAATCGCACTACGTGTGCATAAATTAGTATCATGTCTCTTACCCGAGACTAAGACAAGGAAACTATAAAAACAAAGTGTGCATTATGTATGCACTAAAGGGTAATCAATTCCATACTTATCAGTATCACCATAAAATCTCAATAATACTTTAAGATCTCAATATCACTATACCACAAACAAAGGATCAATACCATCCTTAAACATTGCCAGTCTGTCTCAAAATTACTATCAAAAGTCCACTCGGGAGTATGACAACTCAAACCATTATGGGTACCTCAATTTACATTCAATGGATCATTAAGACACAGGATAGTCCAACATTTAACTACGGATGTGGTGTTGAATAATATATATAGTTAAAACAACTCTAGTCCAGAGAAAAAGAAGAATGTTAACCTATCATACCCGGTTAGACCTCAAATCAACCATTCTTATATATCAACTAGAATAGTATACAGACCACTCTATAACCTCATACACCGACCAATACTCAAGGGCCTACCTGGCCGTTACTACATACGTATCTAAGTCCAACAAAGAATTATAGTTATCCCTCCAAACAACTTAGAACTCACGGTCAAAACTACGTCCCAAGGGAACACGTTTATCGTAACTTTCCATTGAAGGATAGCCTATGCATACAACCTCGACTCAAGGGGAAAAATTACGCCAATCCGGCCTCTTTCTACTTACTTTCATTTTACCACCTTGAATACATGTCAATCGTGGCTCCATTGACCCTAGTTCTTATTAGTATTACACTTTTTATTTCCCAACTTTAAATTCTTAAATCTTCATTCACATTGAGTATTTTATTTATCATTTTCCAAGAATTTACAAATACCTTCACGATCACGATCACTGCGCCGTAGCGCCCAAGGGAATAATAGACATTTTAATATAATTCAATTCCAACCTGATCGCTATAAGCAAACAATAATATCATGAAAGCTCAACAAATAACCATATGGAAAACGAATAATCAATATGAATGCCAATGCACCCTATCTAACAAGGGACATCTGGGTATAATGCCGCCAAAGTAACACAACCACAATGAATTTATCGACTCGTGAAATACATAACGTGTTCGGACCACATCCTCACCGGCCTCCCTGATTCCTGGAGTACTAGTCCGCCAGTAGCGAGAGACACCGTCTGGCCAGTTGTTGCGACAATCCGAGGACTCACTCACACCAAAGGTAAATGAATGAGACATGAAACCACACCCAATTCAAATATGCTCATGGTGTATACAATATGCATATCATGCCTCAACAAAGATTTTTCAATATCAATGTACAACATTTTCAAATAATTTATGCTTGTCATACAGTCCTTGTTACACAACAAGTTCACAATATAACCATTTTCATTTAAAACATGCTTTCTAATTAAATTAAAGCAATAAACCACTACAATTTTATCTCGAAGTTACCCAAGTTCTTAATTACCCAACTCTTATAAATTTTTCGTATCCGCATGCTTATAATTAAATTTCAACAATCGATTTCGAGTAAATCCACTTCGGGGACATCTAGTTCATAATTTCACTTATTTATAATTTACGATAAAATTTAGAGGGAACTAGAATCACGTCTAAGTTTTAACGTCCCTCGCTTCCACGTATCCCCTAACATATATTTAATTTCAGTAAAACATAAGCAACAGGGGAGCTAATATCGTGTTCTAAGTTTATATACAATTTCCACAAATTTCACTAACCTACTTCAACTCCAAGGGATGCTAGACCGTATATTTTAATCCAATTTAAGTAGGTTTTAAATTATTTTAATTTCTCGAGTAAATTACTATCCTTCGCCTCTTTTCTAGCTCACCTAGAGACACTTCGTTATCGAGATTCCGAAACGACTACCTTACCATCCTATTCAATATAGTAGAAACCCATTAGCAATCGATAAACAAATTTGAATAAATATAACGAAAACCAAACTGAAAAATCGTACCTAAAATCTGAAATTCCCGGCGAGCCGCTCAACGATTTCGCACCACATTCGGGTATATCGTGTATGACATCGGGATCAAGCTATCCTAAAAAATTCACGATAAACGAAGCCCGAATCGGCACCAAGTCAACCCAACTCGGTCTAGCCGAACACTTCACTGTTCGTCAGCACCACCGTTGCGCGAACCAGCGCCACCACGACCTCCTGCGTGACGCCATGTGCCACCATTGCCAGCCCTGGATGAACCTTAGGTCGCGAACCACCAGACCCCATGACTGAAACCCTAGGTCACGACTGAAACCCTCACCCAATCGCGTCTGAACTGCAATTGCGGCCACCTCGCGCCACCACTTTGCACCACCACTGATGTCGTCAACACCACTAGCGACCCGAGCCACCATCGTTGTTCCTCCTCAGTTGGCGAAATCCACCAGGCCGCGGTTCCTCTCTTGTGTGAAATCTCTCTGTCCGCGCCTCTTTCTTTCTCTCTCACCTACCAGACGATAATGTTGATGATGATGATGGTGGAGAAGAACTGGTGCCAATTCTCTTATCGGAGAGAAGGAGAAGACGAATGTCGGTCATCTATCTCTATACCGCCACACACCATTTATCCAATATACATATATATAATTTCAATTAATATATATATAAATACCAATAATTATTATTACACATTTTAATTATTATGTAATAATAATAATCCAAAATTTATCACCCACTTTAAAATAATTAATTATAAAATATTGCGAGAAAATTCCCGGCCCGATGGCCAGCCCGTTACGCCGTCAACTGAATAACCACCGAGAAGAAACGACCTAAAATCATCCGCGTCGAGTGTGGAACGAAAAATATAACCATTTAATCTCAATTTATTAATAAATAATAATATATATAATATTATCGAAAAATCCCTAAACATGTCTACCCGAAAAATCTACGGGACACCCGATAAATAATACCAATGAAGATAAATAATTCAAGGTATAAAATCCAACTACTGGAACACCGGGTACATACTAACCCATTAGAGCTCCTAAAACAAGAAGATGCCAAAAGTCAACCCAATAAATCTAAAAATACATGTCACATAAGTACAAATACAGGGAAACAATCAAGCTACCACAAATACCACTAAGCACACAAGTCAAACAATACATAGGGTCACACACTTACAAACACAGAGCACGTCAATCAAATAAAGCACATACTAATCCCATTACAAGGGAAAACAAAATGTCGAACCCCCTAAAGCACTAAATGCCAAACTCGAACAACTGAGTCGAAACCTTTAACGTTGGTCAACAAAATGTGTTGCCACCTAGTCGAAGCACTAAAAGTCGAGCGTCAAAACGAAATCACATATTCGGCACTAGAACCCACGTAAACCTCTAGCCACGTCCGAAACACAAAACATCACTTCAAGTAGCGTAATCACCAAAGAAACCCCACGAAGTCACCAAAGAGATAATTCCAGAGTCGTGCTGTTGAATCCAGAAATCACGTCAATGTTTCACCAAGTCAGAAATAATACTGTCATGTCAAGTCATGTAATAGTCAAAGAAAGTCCACGAAATCATCGAGGAGAAATCGCAACATCGTCCAATCGAGTACAGACGTAAACGTGAAAAATTTACACGTGAGATATCAAGAATAACCATGACGTCATGAACAAGTGACATCACAACCAAAAATAAATCAAAAATAATTCCAAGAAAATGGGAAAATAACACGGGGTGTTACAAGGCTCAAGAGAAAGAGCATGATGAATGAGACGACAGTGCTACTCATCACTGTCAATAGTAGCAAATGCCTCATATAACTGGGGCATCGGAGATGTATTTAAAATCTAAGATCTCAGGGATTCGAACTCATGTTTTAAACCTATCAAGAACTGATAAGTGCGTTAGCAATTGAGATGCCTCGCCACAATAGAAGCTATCTCTGGAAGAAACTCGCTCAAGGGCTCATACTGAGCCAACTCATCCCATCTAGACTGGAGGTATCCAAAATAATCAGCAGCTGAGAGACCCAATGACTCCTGAGAGATAGACTTGTGAAATTTCCCGATATAACTCAAAAATACGAGAATCATTCCAAGCATGGGCATACATCTGAGTCAATGAAAACCATAAATCTCCCACAAAATCATGATACATGAATATATTATAAATTCGTTCTTCCATAGAATTGAAGATCCAATCAAGAATAGTGCAATTATCCACATCCCACTGGGCAAACTTTGCATCAGTAACAACGGGCTTCTTTTCAGTACCCAACAACCATTCAGATTTGCCTTTTCCTCCAAGATAGAGACGTAGAGAATGCGACCATGATGGAAAAAATTTCCATTCAACAACACACTAGTAACCTGGTGAGCCAGAGTGTGTTGAGAGATGAATAAATCTGTCTTAGACACAATACCTCCTTCTTTGGTAGTCATATCACCCATAATGATAGAGAAATTGATAACTAATCAAACCAAAAATAAATATAGACAAGAAAAACAACCGGAAAAATACGGCTTACCTCTGAACAAATGCTACCGGACAAATCGGTAGCCCAAAAAAATAATGATGAGCATTTTAGGGCTCTAGTCCATCACAATCAGCAACAAGCCCAAAAGTAAGGGCTAAACTACATGAGATAAGGGCTCCCGAACCCTAAGAGGCGAAAAAAGCAAGGGCCAAGAGAGAGAGCAGAGTCGTCAAGGGAGAGAGAGCAGACATCGTAGGTGGTAGCAAGGGAGAAAGGCGCTGACGGCTATGTAGGGTTAGGGTTTTGGCTCTGATACCAAGAAGAAATAAAAATTGTATTGTATTAATCTTGTGTATATTACATCAGCTATTGATCTCATTATATAGATATATACAAATAGAAGAAGAAAATGAAAGAAATAGAAAAGGAAACCAGAAAATATAAGAAATAGAATAAGCCATAAATCCCATGATCCTATAATTATGGGATTAGGTCAAAGACCTAGAATCTTCCAACATTTCTTGTATACATGGTTCTACCTAATAATAAGTTATGAATTTTGTCATGAACATCTTTGGCAATAATTCAAGCTAAAGTTGTATATATTAACATGCATGCCATTAATGAGAAGTTCAAAACCTACCATTAGTCCCTTTTTTTATAAACTAATCCATTGTGTCACTCTCTCTGTACACTTCTTTTCCTGAATAATATTGTCAACATGAAATGTGAACCTCTTATACGATACTGTACCAACGCTGTATGAGGTGGATTCTCAGATCATTTCAAGCGATATAACATAGGTGCAATACAACAGAGGGTTCAGACTCGTGATATTTAACAATCTACTTCTAACAAGGGATCCGAATTCCTTCGTTATTTATAATCACACAAATATAGCAATATAATGGAAATATATCGGAAGTACATGATGTAGTAGTCATGCTAATGAGGAAGAAGAAATCACACAAATCAAGCATATTAATTAAGTCAACATGAACTCTAAATCATCACATTATAGTGCAGATATGAAACACAAAATAAAGAGTACTTAGACAACATGTACTTATGAGTCTAGTAAACTTAAGTGAAGTTAACACATATTGAAAGAACATGAAGGCCCTACTTGAGTCTAGTAAAAACCACGGATAAGGTCGATTATTGATGCACTATGAATCAAGAAGTACACAGACTCTATGAAGTTTTAGACTTACAAATCACTCTCGATCTGCCTTTCTCCACTCGACGTCTAACAATCCTGAATCACTTGCGCTCCACGAAGCTCTTGCTCCGTTCCGTACTCTGACGGCTCCGTTTCTCAACGGATTAATGAACCATGAAGCCTCCTGCTTTGATCTTCGTACTCAGATGGTTTTGCTTCTAAACGGATCAATGCAACCATGTTACAATAGGTGGTGTGATGATTTTTCAACAACGGATCATCCAACAGTGCATAAAAGATCTTCGATGTAAAAGTACAATTGGATAATCACCAAAAACTAGAGAAACCCTTGATATAAAATAATCAAGCGATCTCTTTTTCTCTCTCTCTTCAGACGGATCTGATCTATCAAAGTATTGCAGAGATCTCACAAAAGTCACACTTAAAATTTTGTAAAGACTTCTTTTATTTATAGAGAGAGGAATCCTATATTAAGTAAACTTGTATCATGTTTGGACTATAATTCCTTCCTTATTTAATCCTATTGTAATTTGGAGTGAATCTGGCCAACTTTGGTTTATATATCCTTTATACACGTACTATGATGTCTTGCAGTGTAATCCTACTCAAAATAGGTCACAACAAATGGAAGTATCCCAGGCTTAAATTTGCACGTCGGTGTACTGATGCAGGGGGATCCGAGTCAGACGATGCCGAGCTGTCAGATTGCTCATTAATGGCGCTGGATTATCTGGAGCGGGAGGATCAGCGCAAGAATGGCAAGAAATCGTAATCCAGCCTAATTGGGGCAGTTTCCGTGCACGTGTCGGTTTTTTTGCCATAACTGGAGCTACGAGTGTCGGATTCGCGCCCGTGACCCCAATTCGGAAAGCTAATCTCGGCGCGGACGTCGTGGCCACCGAGCTACGCTCGGTGCACATCGTTTCGAGCCCCAAATCCGCTGTTTTCCTTCTCGATTCTTTATTTTTAGTTATTTTTTGCTACTTATGGTAATTTTTTATTTGTCAATTAGGAGATGATTCTGAACCCGATTTGGGCCAGATTTTTGGCAATCTTTTTATTTTTTTCCATGTTTTGTTTTGGTAGGACTTTTAGGGTTTTGCTATTTTTGGCAAAAATCCCATTAGGGGTCGATTTTCAGCTATTTATACCCGGCTTGTGGGTTGTTTTTATTCATTCTTGATTATAGATAATTATATAAAATTCCAGAGTGTTCTCTGAATTTTGGGTCGAATTTCTCCCTTTTCTTTCTTGCAAATTACCCGTTGCGCTAGCCTACAGAATAATCTCTATTCTGTCCGGCGTCATGTACTATGTGTGGCCCTACACTTAAGCGTAAGGGTTTCTATGCTTAAGCGTAGGTCATGTGTAGCCCAAAAACTATAAGTGTAGGTTAAGCGTAGATTTTCAACTTTCAAACCACTTTTAGCTACTGTAAGTGTAGCTCAAGCGTAGTAAAATTCATGGAAACTACTTTTCCCAACCTTTCTTCCATTTGAACCCTCTCGAGTCCATTGATATGTTTCTCAAAGTTTCGGATCCGAAAAATGTCGTTTATGCCATCCGAAATGCATTTTTCGCTCAAACTTGCTTCATTTTCACTACTTTAAGCTTGATTTGAATTTGACGAAACTTGTTGATGCCTTTGTTTGACCATTTTAATTTTCCTAAACCTACCCGACCTCATAAATCACTCAACATGATTCTTGTCAAGAACATGTCAACCATGAACAATTCTACAAATGTTTTTGCAAATGAGAAGTCACGTATGGTGTAGAGTTATGTGTGTGGATATGTACGTTGTTGGGTGGGTTTTTGCATGAAAAATGATGTGGAATATATATAGTGACGAAGGGGTGTGATTTGGAGGGTTTTGAGATGTGACAGTTGGGAGTGAAATAACATGATTGTTGGGAGTGAAACAACATGTTGAAAATGTGCCATTGATACAGAATATAAAGGGATGTTTAGAAGGTGCAATTGATACAGAATATATAAATTATGGTTAATTTTATTTACACCTCCTCAAGTATCTCCTAACTTCAATTATACCCCCTCACATTTGAGTATCTTCAACAACACCCATTGTGGTTTAAGATTCTCATCATTTATACCCCCTCCTCACTTTTTGGACTAAAATGCCCTCACCCAAACACCCACTACCCCTATTCCCAAACACCCAATATCTCTATTCCTAAAATTTCCCTATTCCCAAACACCCACTATCCTTATTCCTAAAAATATATATAAAATTTGAAAAATAATATATAAAATTTGAAATATATATATAACTCGAAAAAATATATAAAATTCGAAAACAATATATAAAATTCGAAATATATATATATAATTCGAAAACAATATATATAATTTGAAAATATATATATATATTATTTTTCCAAGCCATTATGGGGATCATGGGGAAGCACATGATGTTGCTACTTGATAAGTTCAATCTAGACCACTTAGATTGTCAATATATCTTATGTGCTTGAATTTATATATTTTTTGAATTTTATATATTGTTTTTGAATTTATATATTTTTCGAATTTTATATATTGTTTTCGAATTTTATATATTGATGAGCACAGGGTCGGCGACGGTCGTTGGTGCCACGATGGCGGCGTCGTGTAGGGGTCGTCGGTGGCGCAGGGCTGAACCGGTCTCGCGCAGAGGCGACGTGCACTGTAGCAGTTCGCGCAACAGTGCAGTTTGGCCGAAACTTTGACCATTTGTTCGGTTGACTTCCCGACCTCGGTTTGGGCTGATTTTTGGAGGGTAGCTTCGTCTCGATGTCAGTTAAGACGTGTAATCATTTCGTAATTTTACGTTTAATGGTTTGTCGGGAAATTCGATTTGAAGTTTCGAATTTTCGTTTGGGGTATTTTAGATTTACCCAAATTAATTAACCTATTGCTGATGGGCTTCGTTTATATCGTATAGGTTGTCGAGACGGACATTTCGATATATTTGAAATAGTTTTCGGACAATTTTGGTCGGCGGGCTTCATATTCGGGCGCCGGTACTGTGCTGTTGCGGGCTGTTCGGTAAATGTAAATTAGGTGAGAAATTATATTTATCACTCCGTATCGTTGAAGTAGTTTAGGGGTGTAAACCCTTATTTAATTTAATATAGATATATTAAATCGTTAATTTAAATATCTATAATTTGTTTAGAATCGGAATGGGAATTAGGGATTAATTTAAGAAAATTAATTAAATTATTTCCTATGTAATTAAATAAATTCCTATCTGAATCGAATAGGAATAGACGGCTTAGAAATTCCCTTGAGAATTAAATGCGCTAGAGGATTTCGTAAACGTTGGACGTGAGAAACTTAGATGTTATGATAGGTTCCTTTCATTATACGTGGATTATCTGTTTAAATTATTTTAAAGACATGATAAGGGAAATTAAAATATTTTCTAAATAATTAAATAAAATATATTTTTGAAAACATAAATTATATATGAAATTGTTTTTATATGATTTAAATGTTTTATTGTATTTTAAAAGCATGTTGAAAAGAGGTTTTGAGATTATGTTATTAGTATCATGTGGATATTGTTCATAAATATGGTCCATTACATATTTATGTCGAGGCCCGGGGTGCCTATTGAGAATGTCGTGTAGTGTCAAATCACGATGTTGATATATATGAGTTGTGTACTCAAGTATGGGTGTCTTTGTGTCGGATCATCACAACAACTGGCCAGAAGGTATCATGCCTACGGAACTAAAAAGCCGGCAAATGTGAGTTAAGAGTCCGGGTGGAGGCTTATTTTCTTGACTCAAGGGTAGTCATGGCGTACGGAGTTGCAAGTTGGGCTCTCGTATAACCGTCTTCCCTGTTGAAGTGATAGAGAGAAAAATCACTTGGGAAGGGTCGGTGTGGTAACTCTACACTACTTGATGAGTGGACAGAGTATGTATCCGTTACCCTTGGGAAGGGTGTGTTGTGTGTGAGTATCATGGGGAGTGTCGAGTTACATTACACTGCATACCATTTATGTGATCTCGTTTGACATGTATATGTGTTATATTACATGTGATGTTGGAGCATGTTATTTATGAATATTGTAAATTAAATTCATATTTTATAAATGCTCAGTTGAAAATGAATAATGTGAAACAAGACTTTAAATGTGGTAATTATTAATAAGTATAAATGAAACGTATATCTTTATACTTGTTGTTGTATACTTCAGTGCCTTTGGGGGAGGTTATTTGTATTGGCATAGTGATCTATGTGGCTAGTTGAGGCTAGTGGTGGACCGTAGGCTTGATTTTGAGTTGAGGCCTTAGAGAATGTGGTTAATGGTCTTGTGATTGTGGTTAATAGTTTGGTGATTGTGGTTGGTTGTGTGACCTTGTTAGAGATTGGAGGTTAGAGATTGATTTTTGTATCAGTCATGAATTGGGGCCTTCGAGAAGGCGGGTGATGAGATGTGAGTTGTAGTATGGACCTTTAGGTGTCTTTCACTTTTGAGGAATAGGTTATCAACTGTAGTTGAGATTTGGATTGATGAGACGAGGTTATGGTTGATGTGATTTATTAAGTACTCGAGGTACTGTAGTTTGACAGACTTGGTTCTAGTGCTTAGTTCATTCCCCTGAGCATTCCTTGTTCTGTGTTTTGTACGCTAGTACGTAGTCGTTGACTTCAATGTCATTCCTTCAGTTGTCGGTTACGGCATGGTGCCGAACCTCTTTCATGTGTTGTCATTTGATTTAGTGGAGTTGGAAGCGGATGGCTGTCTTTCGTGAGTCCAACGTGTTGTTCTTCCTTTACTGTCATTTTGGGCATTATAGGAATCTGTAGAGTTGTGTTCACTCTTATTCGGTTGTCTTTCGGAAACGGTATTTTCTAAACTCTTTGTATTTAAAAGGAAAAACCCGTTTTCGCCCACCCCCATAGTAACTAAAAGTTTTAGTACTTTGTAAAATGATCTTAGGATCTTCTTTAAAAAGAGTTTTAACTTCTAAGAGCCGGTGATGGCGACTGACGGAGACCGGGGGCAAGATTGTCATTTTTACTATGTGGTTTCTTAAATAAAAACTATTTTATTACTTTTCTTGGGATTCCGAGATTTCGAGACTTCTTTCTCAATATCTCATCCTGTAGAGTTTTGAAAGATGTTCCATTGTTTCACCTTTGTTTCCTATCATTTCCAGGTCTCTGTATGAGGCTTTGTGTTGTACAGTGCACACATATAGTGTTGCCTTTCACTTTCTTTATTATTGATGTCACCACTAAGGTGATTTGAATTGTCACACGTGTTAGGGTCATGGATACCGAGTGGATTGGTTTCTTTTGTTCGGGTGTTCTTACTAAACACTTGTGGTGTTTTAACCTTGACATTGTTGTCTCGGTTATCTGTTGGTTTAGCATTGGGAAGTCTTTTCCTTCGCCTTGCTTTGGTGACCCTGAGGTGGTCGTTCTTGTGAGTTGAGTTCGTGTACTCTTAGTGATTTGATTGAGTGGTTTTCCTCGCCTACAATGAGAGTGTTAGTGATGTGATTGACCCTATTGATGATAATATTATGAGGTCGATTTGATTTATGGTATGGTGATATGATTGAGGTGATCTAGCCTTTGAGAGGTAGATTTTCCTTAGGAATGGGATGAGGTTTATTATATATATATATATAGACGATGATTGTGTTAGTACGCAAGGACGTGAGTGTTTTTCCTCCTGTGTTCTAGGGGAGTGGGTTATGAGTATTCCTTGGTACTAGTGGTGGATTTCGATCCTTGTGGATATTAGAGGTGAGTGTGATTCCCTCTGTTTGGAGTTTCTTGTTAGCGTCATGAACATTGGATGATTTGTTAGATTGGACCTTAGGGTCGTGTACATGGTGTATGTTGGTGAGAGTAGTGTAGACTACTGGTGTTGGTACTTGGAGTACGAGTCTTAGTTGTATCTTATAGACTCTTATTGTGTACTTATATGTATATATATATATATATATATATATATATATATATATATATATCCCTTATATACTTATATATATTCATTTACGGTAGCATGTGATCACGTACCTTGGGTTTTCGTGGCTGGGTTATGTTGTGGGCTATGTATCTCACTAGGTGGTTTAGCATTACCTAAACTATTAGAGGATGTGGTAGTTAGAGTATCCTTTCCCACTGAGCTTATTTGCTCACAGGGGTATTTCATTTGCCCCCTAGTATTCCCACGCCAGGTTGCAGGAAACATGGCCTAAATGTTCTTACGAGTTCTCATGTTGTTCTATCTAAGATACAAACAGAGAACAAAAACTCTGATATGAAGTAGAAAATCAAAGAGAAATAAAAGAAGAAGAATATCAATAATAAATCTGTATTATTGAACGAATTTTATTTTTTGTGTGTATTGTAACAATACATAAAAGCCTATTTATAGAGGTTGAGTATACAAGTATGTTTAATAAGAAATCGATATGAGACACACTAATTGTATTTTGTATATTCCAACACTTTTCACATTTTCTGTGTAAACCACTCTTGCCACTATTGCAAATAAAATGATTTGATATGTTTTACTGCAATTTATCACAGAAAAAAATTATTTAAGTTAGTCAAAAAATAAAAGCGTTAGAAAGTAGATTTGTTGTTCTTCTTTGTATATATGTTCTACCTCATAACAAGTTATGAATTTTGTCATGAACATCTTTGGCTGTAATTCAAGCTAAAGTTCAAAAGAGGTATATATATATTAACATGCATGACATTGAGAAGTTCAAAACCTACCATTAATCCCCTTTTTTATAAACTAATCCATTGTGTCACTCTCTCTGTACACTTCTTTTCCTAAATAACATTGTCAACATGAAATGGAGTGTTATGAATAGGAGTATTGTTCCCGTGATTGGTGTTTAGTGTTGAGTTGATTGTCAGTGTGGGACTGGCAGGTACGACCGTACGAGTCGTAGGGATCTATGAAATGGTTTGTATTATGTGACTTGTATTAGTTATATATCTCTATGTATATATATATATATATATATATGTATAGGTGTGCGTTATTATATGTGGTGGGGTTATGACTTCATTATGTGTTAGTTGCCCTAATTGTTTATGCATTGTAGAAGACTAGGGGGATGTGTTTCAGGGTCTCCTATTGGCGTGAGTGTCATGTGGGACATTTGATTGACCTAGGGTAGATGCATGTACACGAGTTGGTTCGCATTCAACTTGGACGGTCGTAGGATCTGACAGTTACGATTTATTTCTCCTACGGGGCTCAATGAGCTCACCCCGGTAGTGGTATTCCTGGTGGTTTACAACACCAATTTACAGGAAATGTTTCGGCTATGGACAACATGGAATGCAAGATGGCTTGTGGCACTGATGTTGTTGCGGGATTTGGGACGTTAATATGTAGAGTTGGTCCTTTTGTTTCATTTGCTTGTTCCCTGTATTGGGACCGTATGTAACACCCCGTTTCATTTTCCCTTTTTCTGAATTATTTTCGATTTATTTTCGGTGATGACGTCACTTGTTCATGACGTCATGGTTACTCTGTGTATTTTACGAGTATATTTTTCGCGATTATGACTATGTGACTGGACAGTAACGTTTAGTAGTTTCGGACTTGGTGAAAGGTTTACTTGTGTTCTTGTTATCGACTACGTGATTGAGTTGTGACAATTGACAGCTAGTGTTATCGACTAAATTGATTTGTTTCGACGCTTGACGTTTAGGGCTTCGACTCAGTGATTTGAGTTCGGTAGTTAGTGCTTTTGGGGTTCGATGTTTTTGTTTCCCTGGTTATGGGGTTAGTACGTGCCTTGTTTAGCTGACGTGCTTAGGAGTATTGATAGTCCTTTCACTCGTTTTATTTATGTTTGTATATACGTGCTCTGTGTGTTGATGCCCTGTGTATTGATGTGGCATTAGGTGCCTTAGTAGCTTGACTTACGTGCTTATGTGTATTTGTATTGCTATGCTCTTTTTTCATGTTTATACGTACATGATAAGTGTTAATGCAATTTTGTTTAAACCTGTTGCGTTTAGTATTTTGACTAGACGACAAGTTTAGTTTGTTCGGCATTTATGGTTTTAATTCCATTGGTTCGTTTATCGTATTAATGCTTATGGTGTTCGCCGTGACACATACCCTGTGTTTCGGAGGTTGGGTTTCATACCCCAGATTCTATCCTCCGTTTATTTTATTTATTCGGCGTTGCGATTTAAATCAGAATTATTAGGGATGCGTTTGGTTTCCGAATTTTTGTAGTTATTCGGAGTCCGATGGGGCTTTCAGTGATTTATTTGGTGGAAGAGTTTCGTACCCGGAGTACTTGCTTAAGCTCATATTATTATTTGGTGACTCGTGAATTTTATGGATTCACATGATATTATTTGGGAGTTCTCGGTATATTTTATAGGACATGGATATATTGGATTATTATTGCCTAATGGAAAATTAATATATATATACATGGATATAATATATGTCTTGGGGTTGAAAAGGTGAATTGGTAAGAGATAGGAGTCACATGTGTAACTATGGAAAACTTGGGAGTCACTTTTGTAAATATGGAGAATTGGAGAGTTGCTTTTGTAATATTGGAAGAGTAAAGAGTTGAAATGACAATTGACACTAAGTATATATATATGTGTGTGTATGCACGGATTAGTGAGATATATAGGGGTGATAGAGTGATTTTGGAAGAAAGGGGAGTCACTTTTGTAATTAACCCAAAATATATATATATATGTGTATACACATGGGTCTGTTAGAGAACGGACCAGCACCTTCTCGATCGTTCTCCTCACAACGAACCCACTTCTCTCTTGTCTTCAACGACTGAACCTACTCCTCTATAGTCTTCATCCTGGACCGGTTAGAGAGAGAGAGAGAGAGAAGCTCATGAGGGAGGGAGCCGCACACAGACGACAGTTTAGTGGAGGAGCAGTGCGTCGGGACTACGCGACCTGGAGGTCGCCGAACATGGCAACCCAGGTGATGACGCCGGTTCTTGGTGGCCATGGTCGGAGTAGCGTGCAGGGGTGGTCACGCTGGTGGTGGTGCGGTTCAGCCGTGCATGGAGACAAGCAGAACTGAGTTCGGCCAAACTGAGTTGGGCCGACTCAGTGTCGATTCCTGCATAGTTTGGCGTAAACTTTTGGGGATAGATTGCTCTCGATATCGTACACGATATATCCGAAATTGGTGCGAAACCGTTGAGCGGTTCTTCGGGAATTTCAGATTTTTAGTATGAATTTCGGTTTTGATTTTTTTAGATTTGTTCCGATTTATTTATTGATTGCTAACGAGTTTCAACTATATTGAATAGGACGGTAAGGCGGTCGTTTCGACACATTCGAAATATTTTTCGGACAACTTTGGGTGGCGAGCACTGTTCACACCTGGTACTGTTCACGGCGGGACTGTTTGTAAGCGTTTAAATTAGGTGGGGAATTTTATATATATTTTTATATATATGTTTATCTAACACTCACTAATAGTGCGTAGAAAATACTAAGTTGCCCCGTTGTATGTTTATGGATAATAAAAACATGGAATTAAATTCCTAAGCGATAAATGGAATTTAAGAATTTTATAAAATGGGATAACTTCATTTACACCCCCTGAGGTTTGTCCTATCATCACTTTGACCCCCTGAGGTTTGCATATTTTCATTTACACCCCTTCATGGTGTGAAATATCTAAAATACCCTTATACCAAACACCCTTTAAATCAATTTAATCCCTAAATCAATTTAAACCCTAAACCAAACACCCCCTTAGAATCAATCTAACCCAACCAAACAACCCAACATTTATTCAATATTTATTCTCTCTCTCTCCTCTCTATCTCTTTCTCTTTCAGACGCACACACCACACACACACACACACGCACACACACACATATATATACATATATATATAGATCTATACACACATATATATAGATCTATACATATATACATATATAGAACCATCGGTCGAAAATAGGGGAGGGGGCGGCGCCGACGGGGAGGCGGTGGTGGGAGGGGGTGGCGCCGATGGGGAGGCGGTGGTGGGAGGTCGGCGCCGACCGGGACTTATATATATATATATATATATATATGTAGATATATATGTATATATCTATATATATGTGTGTGTGCGTGTGTGTGTGTGGTGTGTGCGTGTGCGTGTGTGTGTGTGTGGTGTGTTCGTCTAAGAGAGAGAGTGTGTGAGAGAATTATTAGAATTTAGTTTTTTTTTTTGAAATTTAATATATATATATTTGAATTTTATATTTATTTTCAAATTTTATATTTTTTTATATTTTTTTTGAATTTTATAATTATTTTCGAAATTTAATATATATTATTAGAATTTTATATGTTTTTTTTAATTTTATATATTTGTCTTGAATTTAATATGTTTTTTTTTAAAAAAAAATTAATTTATATATTTATTTTCGATTTTATAATTTTTTTTGAAATGTAATATATATTTTTGAATTTTATATGTTTTTTAAAAAAAATTTATATACTTGTTTCAAATTTTTTATGTTTTTTGTGATTTTTATATTTATTTTTGAAATTTAATATGTTTTTTTGAAAAAACAATAATTTCAAAATTTATATATATTTTTTAATTTTATATTTATTTTCGAATTTATAATATTTTTCAAATTTTAATATATATTTTTTCAAATTTTATATATATTTTGAAATTTTAATACAAATTAAATTATTAAATGATAGGAGGGGGTCTAATTGATAAAAACACTATCCTTGTTTCCAAACAAAATAAGGATAAGACATTGAGGGTAGTTTAGGGATTTTAAAAAAAAATCAGGCTGATGTCATCGTTCAGGGGGTGTAATTGATGAGAATATTGAAAAGTAGGGGGTGTAAATGAAGATATGCAAACCTGAGAGGGTCCAAGTGAAGATAAGACAAACCTCAGGGGGTGTAAATGAAATTAACCCTTATAAAATTCACGAAATACCCATAACCAAATAAATGAGGTAGGGAATAGAACTTCCCTGGGAAATTAAATAAATTAATTCTCTGAAAATTTTTAAGAAATTAAATCCTACTTAAATTGGGTTAAAATAGGTGGTTTAGTACCCCTGGACTTAAAGTAGGATTTTGTAGAATTTTGTGTGAAATTAGAACCTGTAATTAGCCCCCGGATTATATGTAACTGAAATTAAAATACAGTGGGGGCGGGGAAAATTCGATATTGAGGGACATAGGGCCCGTTAATAAATATTTTCTTTATTATTTATATTTTATCGAAATTAAAAATATGTTAGGTGATTTACGAGAACGTGGAACGTTGAAACTTAAACACAGGTCTAGTTTCCTTTTATTTGTTTTTCTCGTAAAGGATAAAGAGGTGGAATTACGAATTTGATTGCCCCTGAGGTGGGCTTTATTAGCCGATGATTATTGGGATATAAATTGAACGCATGCGAATAAATGAAATTATAAAAAAATTGGATAATGGATAATTCGGAGAATTTTGAGAGAAAATTATCGTAATTCGTTGTTTCAAGCAAAAACGATTATGTATTGTGAAACGATTATATATTTTGATATTGTTGTACAACAGTGATTGAAATACATTTGTCATTTGACAATATTATATATTGATTTTGACTCACTGTTGAGGCATGTTATACATATTTCATACACCATGAGCATTGATATTGCATTAGGTGTGGTTTCATGTCTCGTTCATGTATCATTGGTTTAAGTGAGTATTCCGGGTCGTCGCAACAACTGGCCAGGCGGTGTCTCTCGCTACCGGCGGACTAGTAATCCGGGAATCAGGGAGGCGTGGGAGGATTTGATCCGAACACGGTGTGTTTTCTTTCACGAGTCGATATGATCCTCGTGGTTGTGTTACTTTGGCGACATTATACCCGGTTGTCCCATGCTAGATAGGGTGTTGTTGGCATTGTCATTGCATGAAATTCATATTGAGCATTCATGCTTTTATATTGTTGAAAATTGTTGTTATTAAACTGATAATATTTGTACTTTATTATAAATGATGAAATTAACTAAAGCTGAATGAATATTTAAAGATTTAAAATTGTAAAGAAAGAAAGAAAGTTTGACGATAATGTTAAAACCTGGATTAGTGGAGCCATGGTTGGCTTGTGTTCCAGGTGATTACGTGAATATAGATGAAAAGAGGTTTTGATAATTAATTGTTTCCCCCTTGAGTTGGAGTTGAGTTGAGTTGGCTAGTCATATATTGAGACTTGGTTGTGGTTGTGCCTTTGTGGTTGGTGATTAGTGTTATCACTGGATGATTATTAGACCACTTCGGTAGTGGGGAGAGTTGTTCAGGTTAAACGTCGGGTAAGACTCGTTAGTCTGACCTTGTTTCTCTTGGCTTGTGTATTTTGAGTTTGTCGCTCACCCTTCCACTCTAAAAGTGTTTCGAGTAGTAAATGGTTTTTAGCCGTGTGCCTTGAAAATCTCCTTTCCTACATGTTCTGGTAAAGTTAGTGAACTCTGGACATGGTTTGTCCCGTTCTTGAGACTCGAGGTCAGTTCTGAGATCTAGATATGTTTTTAGAGTTTTATTGTTTTAGATTCCTCCTAGTTGTTCCGAGGAACACTTGAATCCCGGTGTTGGCTTGGTAACCTTTGAGGATTTGTTTATAAGTTCCTATATTAAGTTCAAGGTCTTAGAACTTGTTTCGAAATAAGTTTGAATGTGACTTTGAGGTGATATTCGGTTGAACTCTAGTAGTTTTTTTTTCCCGTGTTATTGTTTCTTGGGTTTTAACCCGAACATGTGTTTCTAAGGTTTCATTCCTTAAGGTAAGAAATATGATCATTCGTGTTTGTCGGTGGATCTTCTCGGGTAAGAGAAGTGAGATTAAGTTAAGCACACATAGTGCGATTCCTAGTGTTTGGTTGGGTTAGGAAGCATTGGAACCAAATGTGATTTGACCGGGCCCTAACTTTTTCTTAAAAACCGGTTGAATCCTTCGGGGTTCAACATTTTTCTTTAAAAACCCGAGGGTCATGGCATCTGTTTGGGACTAAATTACTCAAGTAACCTTTTCTTGCGCCTCGATAGGCGGTATGAGTTAGAGGTGACCTTGTTGATCTGTACCCTTTTTAGTGCCTCGATAGGCAGTATGAGTTAGAGATAGTTCTGTTGGTTACAGAATCCAGTGTGGTGATAATATATTTCCTTATGTATTTCTTTGGGGTGAATGGATTAGTTCACGAAATATTGTAGACAGAAAGGACTGTATTGAGGATACCATTGGACTGTATTGAGGATAGAAATTGTGAGAGTGAGACTCTCCAGGTATGATTTGATAGAGGTGATGTGTAAGAGTTATGGATTAATTGTGGACGTGATTATGGTTTTTCTCTTCTGGTAGTCCTAGTGAGTGATCTTACCTCCTAGGAATCTTGAGTGGTGTGCTCGGTGCACGGTAAAATAGATAGTTTGTTCTGGTTGTATCCCAAGATGAGAGTGTGTATTCGACTGGGTGTTTTTATACACCAGGTGTTAGGATTAGCTGTTTACGGGACTTTATGTATATATATGTTGATTCGACATGCGTATATACAAGTGGTAGATATACCTTATGATCTGTCATGTTTTACGACTCTTGAGTAGTTTCGAGATTAGTTGTGAATGTATTGTTGGGTGTCTCGGATTGGCGGGGGTGCCATGGGAGACGATAGCTTGACCTAGGATAGATGCATGCACACGAGATGGTTAGCATTTTTTAGACGGCTATGAGTGTGATGTTTTGATATTATGGTGAGCACGTGGTTTTTTGTTCACCCCCCACACACACAACATTTGCAGGTTTGCAAGTGGATGCAGCACAACATGCTCGACGGTGACGATACGGGGGATTTGGGACGGTAGATTGATTCCTCCTTCCGTAATCATATTTATTATTCTTTTATTCTCTTGGGAGCCAGGTTGTTGGCAGATTCCCTTATGTTGTATCTTTAGTTCATGTATTTATTATTTCGGGGTGCCATTGTATCTGTTCGGCACTACCATCAAGTTTTATGTATTCTTATTTGAGCTTGGTGGCTCAGTCAGTACTTGTTATTTTGGGGGTGCCTTAATACCTTTTTGGCATCGTCATATGATTTTCTTTATAATTTTATTTGAGCATTTGGGGCTCTATTGATTTTAGAAAGGTTTTGGAGAGGTATTGGTGTTCTTTTCCATTACCTCATCCCTAATAGGTTTCTGGAATGTTGGGCTACGTGTTATTGCTTTTATTCTTGTTATTATGGGCAGGTTGTTCTGTTGTGTTGAATTTGAGTTGTCCGGATGTTCCAATTACAAACGGAACTCTGCCGAATTTTCGTTAGAATTCTTTACTGAGTTTCTATCACTCAGGTGACATGGGATAACTTGTATTCATTCATATTCTTTGTATTTCGATGTTATTGTAAATCTTGGTTGTCGTTTTCTGTGACGTCATACCACGGGATTCACTGATTCTCCTTATTAGAGTCTTAGGAATAACGGGGCGTGACACCGTAGTTGTTGTATCTCTTGGAAGCCAGTCTGTTGGTATATCCTTTCCTTGTATTCGGTATCAGTGCATCGTTGTATAAATGTATTCTTTTGGCATCTCAATATGCCTTGTGTATCGTTTGGTTTAGCTTCCGCTTGGTTTTGTATAGAAATTATTGTCATTAATAATATTCCATTCATTTTATGGTTGTTTAGGACCTTAATTGGTCATTCATTTTATGGATCACGACCTGGATTCCTCGGATGTCCTGGTTCGGGAGTCTTTAAAAATTCGGGGTGTGATAGACCATATCGCTTTACCAAATATGGTATGGTTCAATGTTTTTGAGACCGTGACCATCAGACCAGACCGCTTACCAAACAGACCAAACCAGACCGGACCAAATCAGACTGCCTACCAAACATGGCCTAAATGTTCTTACGAGTTCTCAGGTTGTTCTACCTATTTTATTTTTTTAGGCTTCTCTAAGCTGTTTGTTTTACTATTTGCTATTTTGTTGCTCTTCGAGAGCATGTTTTGTTGTTTCCCTTTCGATTATCTCTCTTGTGAGATCCTTTTACTAGAAAATCATAAAGAGATACAAACGGAGAACAAAAGCTCTGATATGAAATAAAAAATAAAAATAAAAAATCAAAGAAGAATATCAATAATAAATCTTTATTATTGAATGAATTGTATTTTTTGTGTGTATTGTAACAGTACATAAAAACCTATATATATAGGTTGAGTATACAAGTGTGTGTAATAAAAAATCAATGTGGGACACACACTAATTGTATTTTGTATATTCCAACACTTTTCACATTTTCTGTGTAAACCTCTCTTGCCACTATTGCAAATAAAATGCTTTGATATGTTTTACTGCAATTTATCACAGAAAAAAATTATTTAAGTTAGTCAAAAAATAAAAGCGTTAGAGAGTAGACTTGCTGTTCTTCTTTGTATATATGTTCTACCTCATAACAAGTTATGAATTTTGTCATGAACATCTTTGGCTGTAATTCAATCTAAAGTTCAAAAGAGGTATATATATATTAACATGCATGACATTGAGAAGTTCAAAACCTACCATTAATCCCCTTTTTTATAAACCAATCCATTGTGTCACTCTCTCTGTACACTTCTTTTCCTAAATAACATTGTCAACATGAAATGGGGACCTCCTCTACGATACTGTAACAGCGCTGTACCAGGTGGATTCTCAGATCATTTCAAGCAATATCGCATAGGGGCAGTACAACAGAGGATTTAGATATTTAACAATCTACTTCCAACAATCCGGCCATAATATAGCCTATATAAGGCTATATTATGGTTGGGATCCGAATTCCTTCGTTATTTATAATCACACAAATATAGCAATATAGGAAAAATATATCGAAAGTGCATGATGCTAGTGAGGAAAAAGAATTCACACAAACCAAGCATATTAATTAAGTCAATATGTAACTCTAAATCAACACATTATAGTGCATATATGAAACACGAAATAAAGAGTAGTTTGACAACATGTTCTTATGAGTAGTAAACTTAAGTGAAGCTAACACATCATGAGAGAACATCAAGACCCTACTTGAGGAAGTCTGATTGCAGCTTCTTGGCACTCCCAAAGATAGGTGTAGCTTTCATCTAGCACAATACTGGCCCTTGAAGCATATTAACTGCGCCGAAAATAAAAAATAAAAAAAAATATTAGCCATTGTCAAGGGTTAATTCTTATTACTTTTTTTGTTGTATGTTGTCTATATATATGTATTGTGTAAATCAAAAAGATTACTTTGGATAATTGTCCACATGGACAATAATTGATGCATATGTGTGAAACTAAGTACTTTACAAAGTTCAATTGGTGGGAGGTAGGCATATGTGAGAATGCATATAAAATCATATATATGAGGGATGGGATGTAAGTGCAAATTGATGGAGGGATATGTTTCTTGCTAATGGTGCAAATGTATACTTACACTAACTGGAGGGGCATTTGGTCGTGGCGGGAGTAATGATGATCAGCTTGCAGCTCATTTATTTGAAGGTAGTTTCGAGCATCCAATGTCTGGTCTGGCATGACCTCATAGTCGGAACCTCCTGGCATCAGGCTCATCTGCTGCTGGGCTCTCTCATTTTGAGCTATCTGCTAGAATAAAAAACTGAATTTTGTAGATACAGACACAAAAATATGTATGCATGGAGTTGTGTATACACACACACACACACATATATATATATATATAAAGAGAGAGGGCTTAGACCTTCGTTCTGAGGTACTGGTTATTGTCATGCAAATTGACTTCCTGCAGTGTGAAAAAAGAGATCAAGCAATTCTAAATAAGTTGGTTCTTAACTATTGTCAGGGTAGAATAAAACTAGCATCAGGTTTCAGTTAGAGACGATAAGAGGAGCCTAGTGGAACAAAGGAAATTTCTAAAATGAGATCTCAGGATGTACAAGTGCTAATGTATGCAAGTGCAAAGGGTTTGCCAAAAATTTCATTTCAACTCTTCTGGTTGTTAAACCCTTGTAAAATGATGTTCATCATACTTTTAATTTTTACTTATTTCATTACTGGATGGAAAATTCAACAAACTTTTCCATCCCATGGGCCATCACTATATTCGGGTGATTTGAGACGTCAACAAATTTGAAACTTATACCAGCTTTCAGGAGCATCAAAGACAAAGCCAAGGTGGCAAAAGAGAAGGATACACACACCCATGCACACAAGAGTAGCAACAATTACCCTCTTCTGCATATACTCGATTTCAGCAAACAAAAGCTCATTCTGGCAATTGAAAAAAAAAAAAAAAGTAGTTAGGAAAGAATCAACAAATGAACAAGCTCGAGACAAGCACTAACTTTTTCCGAGTGATTAAAAAGAAACATTAACCTTCAAATGGTACTAATTAATCATTACCTTTTTTGATCGGATCCTGCTAATACCCCGCTCTAAACGACCCTCCAGATTCTTGAGCTCTCGGAGATTCAAAGTGCTCAAAGCTTCACCCATCATATTCCTGAAAAACATTGTAAGAACAAAGGTCATTTTGTATAGGTATTGACAATTGTTAGCTGGTTGAGGGTCACTGACTCTTGTTGTTGATCTAGTTCATTTCAAATTCTTTAATAAGAGAAAGCTAAACTCCCGGAAGCGTATGGATAAAATTCTTAAAATGAAACCTGAACAATAATCTTGAATGGCCCAAGACCAACAAATGATTTCTCTAATTATAACACTTGAAATCACCTGTTTGCATTCTGCAGATTCCCAATTTGTTGACGCAATTTAGAGGCTTCTTGCTGATAGAACTGCAAGGATTATCATCATATATAGCGAGTGTCATGCATTTGAATTAAAAAAAATAAAAAGGTGTAAAATAGCTAGGTTAGAGCACATCTAATGTCAAATGTATGATGCCCTCATATGCCACTATAATTTCCAATTGCAAGTTTTGGCATGTTAGTCCCTCCTCAATCACTTCTGTAATATGATTTACAAATGTATTTCTGAATCGAGGGCCAAAAAATTCTAACCTATTCTAACTTGTTTCATCATAAAAATCGTAAAAACTGATTCCAAAATAGTACTCCTCTTACTAACTATTAGATTGAGAGATTCAGTAAAAGAAAATAAAATATATTTGTATTGATCAATACAGCCGAAACATGGGCCGAGAGAATTTACCACCATTTGCTTTAATAATCGGAATTCATGACTATTGTCATAAGAGTGCTCTCTTGAAAGCAGTTCTCATTATAAATCAACCTTTAAGAACACTAAGTACCATGTTCTGCAATATTGTTTAGAAGCCTTCACAAAAATTCAAATATCCTGTTATTTCCTCTCTGCTTCTATTGGTACTATTTACTTTGTTTGTTTGCTCCGCACGAATTTTATTTCCATTCATGAGGAATAACTAACCAAACATTTAAGTAATTAATTTTTTTTTATAAACCTTCTGAAACAAATTCGAATAATTGGATCAACCGGTTGATTAATTAGTGATGCAATTGTCTCAGTGAGCTTAGCTTATCTGAAAATATGTATAGTAACGTATTTAATCTTCTTGACATGTTTCTAGAACCATCAATCATATATTTCTAGATTTTCTGAAATATTTATCAATATTATTGAGGTTATTTATGTTATTAGTTACTGAAAAGTATGATTTAGACCAAGTATTAGAAAATAATTCTTGTTAATGCTCTCGAAAAGTGTTGAATTTTGGGGATAAGATTCCCACTTTTTAGCCCCAATTGACTGGCTCAGTTGAAAAAAGCTTGGGACTTGGTGTCTGCTTTGCATGAACCATGTGGATTAGTCGAGGCCGGTAAAAGCCCCTACACCCCGCTTATCGGAAAAAAGAAAGAAAAAAAAAACAAAAAACATGCCAATTTTTCCCCCAAAACAAGAAATTTAGAGGTAGAAGAAAAATTCCAATAAATATGTTCTGAAACAAACTTCTAGCTTTTGATGTGCATTTTATACAAAAAGAGTTTTATGATTTTGATTATTCCTTTATAATTCTCAATAAAACACTCTTTGCCTGGTTAGTGTTTTTTTTTCTTTTTTGTAAATTTAATTATCAGGTGAGTAGTCATACATTTTTGGTTATTTTCTACTTGTATAAAGATGAGAAGCATTGGGTAAAGGCCCTAAGGTTAGTTTCATTAATAGAGTAAGGCTTAGCTAGAAATGCAGTTCCCCTTTCAATACAAGCCAAACCCACAAAAAGGTCACTTCAATTTTCTATATATAGAACAATTGCAAAAAATATAAATATATAATATATAGCCAAAATAAAAAAGTGTACCTGAGCATTGGCCTCTGAGACAGAACCAGTATTGGATGAACCTGAGGATGCCTTCTTGTACCTTTCGATAGTAGCTTTGACACTACATTCATAAGTTCAACCAATTGTTGTTATTAAGGTAGTTTCAAATCAATGGATAAAAGAAAATTTTGAACATCAAAAATCATATATCCATATCATTACTGGCTAAAATAGTTACTCTAAAATTTTCATTAAATTTTTTTCTTAATTATGATGGCAACAATGCTCTGAAACATTACCTTCCGGGAAAAAAAGGCTAAACATTTCCTTAGTTACTGATTCGAACTCAAAAGAAGAAGGACAGCTTATAATTTTAAGATTAAATCTCCTCATTTTTTTTTTAGGCTAAGTAGAAAAAGCTCAACTTGATGCAAATATATAAATCTAAGCTATTTGAGGTAGTCTCTATTAAAGTCTCAATTTGACTTGCAGAAGTTGTTACTTGCATGTAGGGCTGTAAACGAACCAAGCGCGCAACAAGCAATTCGAGCTCATCTCGATAAAAACTCGGGTCACGTTTGTTTATTTAGTAAGTGAACCAAACTCGAACATTTTTTTCAAGTTCGCTTCATAAATGAACCTAGCTCAAACAAGTATGAGCTCGGCTCAAAAATATTCATGAACAAAGCTCGTGAACATACTCGTGAACAAGGTTTGTTAAAAGGTCCTTTATATATTTATATATATATATGTATTATAAATTATTATACTACATAATATATAATGTAAAATTTTAACATATCTAAAGCTTAATTTACTTTACCCAAATTTAATAACGTCCTCACCCAACAAACATATTAAGCCCAATATTATTATTATATTAAAAATTCTGAAATACCTAATCTTTAACAAATAACTCAATCTAGGTGACTATTGATAAGAGTAATATATGCTACAATAAATTGAGTCGTTCATGAACAGGTTCGAGCTCGACTCGCTAAAATTAGTGCTCGGCTCGGGCTCATTCGTTTAACAAATGAACCAAATTTGAACACAATTTGTAGGCTTGTTTAATAAATAAACAAGCTAGAATTTGCAACCCTACTTGCATGTATTAGGTGTATTTATAAGTTTGCAATAGGGTTAATTTCATTTACTATGTCAAAACGTCATTTTGACCCCCACTTTTGCATAAATGCATTTTCATCCCATAATTAAGCAAACTTTCTTCATTTGCACCCACTGACCACTTTTGGGCATTGACTATGTAGGAAAGACACTCTTGCCTATTGCCAAACAACTTTATTTTTAATTTTAAAGTTATATTTACTCAAGATAGATGGATAACCCTAATTCAATTTCGGATGGCTTTAAACCCCATACCCAAACACCCTCAATCCCCCTCCTCCATTTCAACCCTAACCCTAATCCCAACCACCATCGCCGGAGTTGTCGGCACCACCGCTGCCGCCGCCGTTGCTCTCTCCCTCTCTATATGTATACACACACACAGAGACACGCACATATACATAAACATATATATACACATGAAATTGGATTTGGGTATGTGCAATAGAAAGGGGTTTGTGATGAAATTAGGGCACAAAGAGATTTAGGAGAAAGAGTAAACATTGGTGGTGTTGGTGGGAGGAGGTGGAGAGGAGATGGTGGTAGTGGTGGGAAGAAGCGGAGAGGAGGTGGTGGTGGTGGTGGGGAAGGAGAGAGAAAATTGAATTAATTGAATTTAATAATATATTAAATATATAAATTTATTATTAATTTTATATGAGTAAAGTGTTTTTATTTTTTATTTTAATATTAGAATATAAATTTGTATGTTTGAATATTAATTTATTATATTTTCACTATTAAATATTTTTTTATTTTTATATATTTTAAGAATTTATGTGTGTGATATCGATACTTGTACAATAATAATAAAATTAAAATTACAATTGAAAAGTTAAATCTTTCATTTTACATAAAAATTAAAAATTAAAATAAATCTGTTTTATGACCAAAAATTACTATTTATGTGTGTAATTTAGTATTTTTTTAACAAATTCAAATATTTTGTATTTTTATTTTAATTTAAAATATTTTTTTTGTAAAGTGTGTCTAATATTATTGAAAATATATATTAGTGAAGTCAAATATATTTCAAGATCAAAATAAAAAATAAAAACTTGCGTTAGTTTACAAGTTTGATAAATATAAATATTTTAAAAAATAAAATAAATTTAAATATAATTAATGAAAATTTGTGTTAGTTTAAAATTTTGATGAATATAAATATAAATGTTTTAAATGTAAATACTTGTGTTAGTTAAATTTGTGAATAAATGTTTTTTTTTTAGTTTCATTTACACCCCTTGAATTTTGAATAATATAGTTGTTTTCTAAATTGAGGGGACAAATTGATATATTAAAGTAGGGATAGGAACCAAGGGTAGTTTAGAAATTTCACATAGTTTCATATCTGAAAAGGTGCCAAAAGTACATAACGGAGGGCAAATGAGTGTATTTTTTTTAATTAGAGGGTCTGACTGCATTTATACAAAAGTGAGGAATCAAAATAATATTTTGACATAGTTAAGAAGATATAAATGAAATTAATCTTTTACAATATGGTTTGCAAGTTGAAGATGGCTAGTTATTTGTTAGAAAGAAAAATAAAAAATAATAATAATAATTGAAATTCAAAAGATCAAAATGCAAAATGAATTTTATTTATTTTTTTATTTAACCATATCTTTATATCTCAATACGCAAGGCAAAAAATTGACTGAAGATCAGACTTCTTGAAAAGGACTGACTCTGTTTTTTGAAAGGATAAGACTGACTCTTTCAAAATTGTAATATAACACTAAGTAAGTACGAATAAAATATATATGATTTAACATATATGATGTGATATGATATTAAAGTCCCTCTGTTCTCGATGTGCTTTTTACCTTAATTTCGTCGAGGCACTGATCGGCTCTCTCTGCCATGCTGGCAAAAAGTTTCCTCAATATGATTGGCTTAACCATTTTGTAGGTCAAGTCTCAGCCTTTTACTCTTTGGTCAATGTCAACCATATATACATGTATGTATGTATATATTTTTACTGGGTTGGGTAAAAGTGTATGAACCCTTTGGTGATTGACATTGTCCATGGAGTAAAAGGCTGAGACTTGACCTAGATATATATATTATCTTGGATCTTGTCTATCTAAATCTCTGAGTGCATCAGAGAGCCGTATACATCATTGAAATGGACGGCTATGATGCACTACAGAGAGAGCCGTCCATTGTAGATCTTGTATATATATACAAGCCAAAAACTCAAAACCCTCTCATTGGTTAGTAGTTGTCGTACGTTTTTGTTATATACATAAATTATCTCTCTCTCTATACACTTAAATGTATATATATATATATACAAGATCTACAACGAAATGCAAAACCCAAGTCTCAAATGCCAACAAGTCAAGAGGTGACGGTTTAGAGAGACTTATTTTGAGCCTTTCACTGAGCTTCTGATATGTTCAAACCAAAACAGCAAAGAACAGATATTCCAACCAATGAGAATTTGGTTTGAGAGATGAAAAAGAAGGGCCCCCAAGTTATGTGAATCATGACACACATGCGTGTCATGATTCACATAACTTGGGGGGCCTTCTTTTTCATCTCTCAATCCAAATTCTCATTGTTTTGGTTTGATGGGATTCAAGTTATGTGAATCATGACACACCATTGTGTCAGATTGTCAAGAACTAAAAATCGTGTGAGAGGTGACCAAAGATTCTTGTAACTAAAACAATCTTTAGACTATGTTCAACTCTAACTAGATGCTACCACAATGTCCTCATCACATATATACACACACATATATATATATAGTGTGCGTACGGACCTTTGTTAACCCTAACTGATTGTTAATAGATCCCTATATTTTTTACGAGACCACTTTAAGTTTTTTTAAAGTGTATCAAATTAAACCAAAGTAATTTGCTAAATTTACAAAACCCTAATTTGGTTTTTTTTTTAATTGTATTACAAAATTAGGGTTTCTCTCAGTTACAAAATGTGTTTAATAAAGAGCAACAATAATCCAATTGTTTCTTTATATTGCTGTTGTTTTATTATCTACCACTAACAGATCTATGTAGCTATTGAACAAACCACTAAAAGGGAATCACAAAATGTAATAAATAAAAACTAAAAATTAAAAAAACCTAATAGGTGGAGAAAAATAATCACAAAAATGGGTGTGTGGAAAAAAAAAACCAAAAACTCCGTAGAGACACCTCAAATTTCAACTGCTCAAAAAATAAATGATTTGAGGTAGTCTCTTTAAAGTCTACCTCAAATAAATTTCAACTGCTCAAAAGTCTCTTTTGAATTCTCAACTTGACTCACAGAAGTTGTTAATTACATGTATTAGGTGTATTTACATCGGTACATATCATTTGAAAGTTCAAAGTGACTAATTATTTGTTAGAGATAAAAAAAAATAGTAATATGCAATAATAATTGAAACTTTAAAAATCAAAATGCAAGAAGGAATTTTTTTATATTTCATTTTATGTAACCATCTTAGCAAACAAAAATTGACTACAGTTTGACGTTTTGACTAAAGACTGACACTTTCAAACTCGTAATGTGACACATGGTTGATTTAGTATTAATAAAATAAACAATTACCCAAAATAAAAAAAAAACATGATGTAACACATGATATTTAAAGCCCCTCTGTTTTCCATGTGCTTTTTACCTTAATTTCGTCGACCCACGATTGGCTCTCTCTGGCACGCTGGCATATGTTTGCTCAATATGATTGGCTCAACATTTTTCTAGGTCAAGTCTCAAGCTTTTACACCATGGACAATGTCAACAACCATATACACATGATATAGACAGACAAGACCCATTACTATATATGTATATGTATATGCTTGTAACACATATATAGTATTGGGGTCTTGTTCTATATCTCTGAGTGCATCAGAGCCGTCCAACATTTCAATGATGTACTTCCTATGCATAAAACAAGCCAAAAACCTAACCCCCTCATTCGTTGGCAGTTGTGCTACGTTTTTGTTATATAATATACTCCATTTCTCCCATTATAAGTTCATTTTAAAAAATTCAACGATCATAATTTTTATTGTAGTCTGAGTAAATGAAATACAAAATTTATTCATGGTCCCACCACAGTGATGTGATGATTTATAATATATATATTTTATAATTTTAATGTTTGAAGGTTAAATAAGTAAACTCACCAACTAAAGTGCTTTGATTTTTAAAAAATGAACATTTATTTTGAGATAACAAAAAGAGAAAAAATTGGCACTTATTTTGGGACGGAGGAAGGAAGTAATATATAATATATAACATAAACGTACCACAACTGGGAACGAATGAGAGGGTTCTGAGTTTTTGGCTTGTTATATATATGAGTAAATAGCTTAAACCTCCCTCAATTTTACTCTCTTTTTCTATTATACCCCCTTAACTATGAAATAAGCTTAGAACCCCCTAAAGTTTTATAAAATGTTGCATCATGGGTTTGCCCTCAATTTTTTTTACCCTTTTACCCTCCAAACTTTTTGTATTTCCACCTTACCTATAATTCTATCCTTACTATTATATTTATTAATTCTTTAAATTACAAAAATATTATTTCCTTTAGTTAGAATATTAATTATACCATTTACCTTTAATGTATTAGACTAAATATACTCTCAAATGTTAAATTTTTTTTTGTAAGTTTTAATTATTTTATTTGTAAATCAATTAACTTGTTATTAAATTTTAGTTTGATTTAAATCATAAAAATCAATCATAATTAATATATTCATAAAAAAATCACAATTTATGAATATATTTTTATGAAAAGAAAGTTTCATGTGGCAAAAAAAAATTTAATTAGGATAATGAGTTTTATGATTTAAATGAAATTAAGTTTTATTGGAAAATGATATATATTTTGGAATATATATATATATATATATAATTCGTCAAAAATATATATTTTTCGAATTGTTTTAAAAAAATATGAATTTTTTCCAAAAAATAAAAATTTTGGGAAATATATATATTATGTTCCAAAATATGATTTTTTCCGAAAAATAATTTTTTTGAGAAAAATATATATTATTTTCCAAAATATGATTTTTTTTTTTGGAAAATAATATAATTTTTTTCCGAAATATATATTTTTTATATTTTAGAAAATAATGTATATTTTTCATAAAAAAATCATATTTTTTAAAACAATTCGAAAAATATATACTTTTGACGAATCATATATATATATATATTCCGAAATATATATCATTTTCCAATATATATATATTCTAAAATATACATATTTTTTCGAAAAATAATTTTTTTGAAGGTTTTATTTCACTAAACCCTCTTATACTATTGATGGTAGTTTAGGTATTATGACTCAAAATCATATTTTGGAACATAATATATATTTTTCTCAAAAAAAATATTTTTCGGAAAAAATTCATATTTTTGAAAATAATATATATTTTTCGGGAAAAATCATATTTTGGAACATAATATATATTTTCCCAAAAAAATTATTCTTCTGAAAAAAATCATATTTTTTAAAAGAATTCGGAAAATATATATTTTTAACGAATTATATATATATATTGCAAAATATATATCATTTTCCAATATATATATATATATATATTCCGAAATATATATATTTTGAACAAATATATTTTGTTCAAAATATATATATTGTTTTCATAAATTGTGATTTATTTATGAATATATTAATTAGTATTGAGTTTTATGATTTAAATCAAACTAAAATTTAATACCAAGTTAATTGATTTACAAATAAAATAATTAGAACTTATAAAAAAAAAATTAACATTTGAGAGTATATTTAGTCTAATACATTAAAGGTAAATGACATAATTAATATTCTAACTAAAAGAAATAATATTTTTGTAATTTAAAGAATTAAGAAATATAATAGTAAGGATAGGATTAAAGGTAAGGTGGAAATACAAAAAGTTTGGAGAGTAAAAGGATAAAAAAATTTGAGGGCAAGCCCATGGTGCAAGAAAATGAAAGTTGAGGGGGGTATAATTAATTGAGGGAGTATAGTAGAGAAAGAGAGTAAAATTGAGGGGGTCTTAAGCTATTTACCATATATATATATATATGCATATATTATCTCTTTACATGTGCATGTATATACAAGATATACAAACAAATGCAAAACCCAAGTCTCCAGTGCCAACATCAGTCGAGAGGTGAGGGTTTAGAGACTTATCTTGACCTAAGTTGATCAATGCTCATTGGTTGAACTCTAAGTCTTTGCTGTTTTGGTTTTAACCAGGGAGAATTGATCAAATTGGTCAAAATAAGTCCTCTCACCCAAATTTATATCTTCTTTGGTAAAAAAAATTAGACATATTGCCGAGGGCGATAACAATTTGGATTGAGAGATGAAAAAGAAAAGTTCCCAAATTATGTGAATCATGACACACTATTGTGTCAGATTGTCAAGAACTGAAAATCGGTTGTGACGTGACCAAAGATTCGTGTAACTAAAACAATCTTTAGACTATTTTCAACTAGTATGTGTTCAACTCTAACTAGAGGGTTCCACAATCTCCTCATAGATATATATCTATATATATACAGTGCGTGTGTGGAGTGTGTGTACGGACCTTTGTTGACCCTAACCGAGTGTTCATTGTTTTAAAAAAAAAACCTTCAAAGTTTTTGTGAAGTGTAACAAATTAAATCAAATGAATTTGATAAATTCATAAAACTCTAGTTTGGTTCTTTTGAAATTGCATTAAAAGAAAACCCCTCATCCTTGTCCTTTTTGAAAAGGTAAAGTGAATATGAGGAGAGAAACCCTAACTGGGTTGTGATTGGATGGAACATTTTGATTAGTAGATTATGAAGGGTCTTAAAATTCTTCAACAGAAGAATAAAAATTAAAACCCTTTTATTTAACGGAAAAAAAAAAAAAACCATTTAACAACCCATCAAAACAAGATCAAGTTTAGATCCAATTACACAACCAAATTAGGGTTTCTCTAAGTTACTAAATATGTTTAGTAAAGAGTTCAACACTCACTCAAGCCAAAGTTAACCAAACTAGGGTTTACTATATATTTAACAAATTAATTTGGTTCCATTTATTTTCTTAATTTTTGAGATTTGATGGAGGAAAATGGGCAAATGAGATGAGGTCAGCTTTGTTGTAGGGCTTCTTGGTCTTACAGATGACATATGAGAGAGAGAGAGAGAGAGAGAGAGAGGGAAAGGGAAAGAAAGGGAAAGTAAACAAACAGCAGACAATGTCAAACAGCAATGGAGGAAGATGATCTCAGAGTTCTGCATATATACCTTGCCAAATCTCTACTATTATATATATTGCTGCTGTTTTACTATCTACCATTAACAGATCTATGAATCTACTGAGCAAACCACTAAAAGGGAATCACAAAATGTAAGCAAAAAGTAAATAATAATAATAAAAAACCCAATAGGTGGAGAAAAAAACATCACAGGAAGAAAGAAAGAACACAAGCCTCCTCTATTTAGAAACAACTCAAATTTCAACTGCTGAAAAAAATGATTGTGCTTTTGTTCTTAAATCCCCTCAAAAATTCCATTTCAGATCCAAGCTTAAAATCTGGACAGAAAGTTTGAACTATTTACCTTTTTAAATTCAAAATTTGAAGGAATGAAAACATAACTAAGAAAATGCTCTTCCAGACTCACCAAAAAAAAAAAAAAGTGTATATATTTTAGTAAATAAAATAATAGAAAACAAAGGGTTTTCATTTAATTGAACTAAAATTACCAAAACATCAAACATATAAGAAGTAGTATATGTATCTATATATATATATTTGAGTAGCTTTGGAAGAATAAGATATAATGAGCTGATCAGGTCAGAAGAGAAGGTGAAATGGAGGGATTAGTACCTATTGTTAGCATACTCATAAAGCCGGCCACGATTCGAGAAGACGATAAGAGCAACCTCAGCATCACAGAGAACGGAGAGTTCATAAGCCTTCTTGAGCAACCCATTGCGCCTCTTACAGAAGGTGACCTGTCGATTTGTGGTGTTTTCGATCCGCTTGATCTCGATCTTTCCCCTACCCATTTTTCTCTGAGGAGAGATCTCCCTTGATTCATCCGGAAATTCCATATTTTTGAGCTGAAGAACAAGCATAGTATGTAACAAAAAAATTGATATATTTTTTATGTATGAGGCCACAAATCCATAACACTTGGCCCTTTTTTTAATTGCCAAGAAATCATAGGAAAATAATGGAAATGAAGAACATGGAATGCTACAAAAATATGCATCCATTCAAAAAACCCCAACCATTTGTAACATTCCATCTTCCCATCTAATTTCCTTCTGATTTCTCAGCAACCAAACAAAGTTAATGCAGTGGTCAGCATGTGACATCAAAGAAAAAGAGAGATCATGAACCAAAAAGAGGTGAAAAACTAAAGAAAAATAAAGTAGTAATTAAGTCTTTTCACCTTTACAAACCTTGTGTGGAAGATTAAGGAAAGAAACTAGTATTTTCTTTTCTCTCTCCCTCTTATTTTCCTAGAAAATCTGAGATGGAAAGATGCTGAAAATGGGAAGGTGTTGTAGTAGGAGATGGGTTTTTATAAAGTGAGAAATAGGTGTTTATGTATTAACAAAATCTATCTTGTTTAATTTGTACTAATTAATTTGGTTCTCTTTGCCCTTTCACTCTCAAGTTGATCATGTATGTTATATGTATGTATTTGACTGTTGGTGGTCTGTATTGAAGGTGAAGCTAGCAGAACAGAGGCAAAAGAGGGAAATTACATCAGACTGAGGCCTTGTTCACCATCCATTATTTTTGTTTTTTTTTTTTTTTACTTTCATGTGAGTGATGAAAGTAGAAGAAGGAGAAAAGGACCTCTCTGAAAGCGATCTTTAATGGGATGAGTGGAACATTGGACTAAGTTGCACTCGAGCTTTAATCCTCTTTAGTACAAATGTCTATACAACTTAATGAGAGAACCTCTCTTTCCCTATCTATATATATACACACACACATATACATGAGGATATATATAATTGACTTGTGTTTAGTATTTGAAATTAATTAATTTTGGCCTTTTAGTGTGAATACTGAGGTTAGCTTTAGCTCTCTTATTTTTTATTTTCGAAAATATATTCCTGAATTTGTTGATGCCTGAATTACAATCCAAATTTATTTGGTTCCTTCGTGGATCACAATCGGGTCGAACTCTAGGTATTTAAGTCCCCTCATTTTCATGTTCGGTGGTAAATGTTTTTGTGAGACATCCATTTTAGTTAGGGTTTTGTTATAGTTCTCTGTTGTAAGTATTCATTGTGGATAGTGAAATTTCTCTACATTTTTTGCGGAGATAGCGCACGTTTGTGGATATAATCCTATTAAATTAGGTGTTTTTCTAATTGTTTAAATTATTTATAAATTTACTTCCAATGTATATCAATATGTGAGTCTGTGTAATATATATATATATATATATATACTTAACTTTTTCTTTTTTTTTCGATAACCGGGGTGTTTAGGCTTTTGCCCCGACTAATTCACGGAATCTGTATAAAGCGATCCCTCCACACCAATCGGATAAAGCTCGGACAATGTCTGCGGTCGTGGCCTCCAACGAATTATTTGCACCCGATAGGAATCGAACATGAGATCTAATATTTTTTGAGACACCAAGTCCCAAACATTTTCCAACTAGACCAACCCATTCAAATTTGTACTTAACTTTTTGTTGATGATTGAGCATCTATAAAGTTTTGCCTCTCATAGCAAATCCTTCATCACTTTTTTTCTTCCCTTTTATTTTTTTCTATCTAACAAAATAAATTCAAACTATATATAACATGATCACTAATGCTATAACAAAAGTAAAGACCACTGCCATGTGACTCCAGCCCCAATTTACCAGCTATAGATTTCACCTTTATGGTAAAGAAAGGAAGAAGCACTTGGCATTCTAAACAAGAAACAAACAATTTGTTTTTATGTGAGGGGTGTAATATTATATACATATTTATGTGTATATATCTATCTATATATACATGGTTGTGGTTCCTCCATGACTAGATATGCCAACCCCAGTTGTAATTTGTCCACTTTTGATATTTTTAGATGCCTAATTTGAATTTTACTGACTTACCAAACTTAAATTGCAATTCCTTTCTCATCTCATTAGGCACAGTGAAGGATTGTTCATCTCTATACTTTGTTTTTGATATCTAGTTGCTAAGTACTCTTCATATAGGACATGTCAATTTCCAATACCCACCATGCATTTTTTCATATGAAACATTGTGATGGACAACTCATTCTTCATAAGGAGACTATATGTGCTGTGTTTGTGTAATAGTACAAATGGTTCATTAACTAGTTGATTCATAGAGTGGTCAATATTGATTTGCTTCTCTGGTGGGTAACTCCTAGATATATGAATAATTTGATTCATCCACTATAACAAACTTTTTGCTTATCAAAAATATAATCCATACATCATAGACAGTACTCCTCATGTCCATTTCTATTTAAGCATGTGTACATGTTGACCTTCTTAGTAACTTACCTTACCCTATACCATCCATAAGATTAATGGAAAAGATAGGCCTTTCCAACACAAATTTAGCTTATATTTTTCTATTTAATGAAATCTCTAAGAAACTTTAGACCTCATCCCAAATTGTAAATTCTCTTCAGACTAGCCTAAATGTGCCCATTGATAGATTAATTTATGTAATACATGTTCTTTGTATATATGGTTGAAAAATTACCACTTCTCATACAGAAACTGTGGAAGTGAAAAAATCATCTTATGATGACAATGCTTATCTGAACATTCTCAGAAATGAATCATTCAGATAGCAACTTAGGACTTGTTTGGTAATTGTTTATATTTATTGTTTATATAAATAAATTTAGAGAAAAACATGTTTGTTACATTATGTTTAGTTTATAAAAAAATTTACACACTTTTAAAATGATATTGTAGTTAAGGGGTGATTTTATAAACACAAAAACGATATTTATCATTTTCAATTTATGCAGCCGCATGTTATGGCTGGTGGGGGCCATGGCCCTCCTCCCAAAATTTTCACAAATTGTACTTTTACCCACAAAAATATTTATTTTATACATAAATTTATTAAAAATTACATATGGCCCCTCCTATTTTTTTTGAAAATTTCTGTAATAGACTAGAAGAATATATATTTTACAAATAACTTTATGACTAATAAGTAATAACATATGGCCCCATCTGATTTTTTGAAAATTCCTTTAATATAATCGACTAAAAAATATATATTTTATAAACTTTATTTATGAATAATTATGTGCCCCCCCTAAAAACTTTTTCTCGCTCCGCCCCTGACGCTAGCTCTCTATTCTATCCACCACAATCATCAGCACAACCGCCAATCACCTTTACCACCCACCACCACTGACTATCATTTTTTTTCCGGTAATTTACTGACCATCATTACCGACCATCTCCTCCACCGCCCACCAACCACCACCACCGGCAACCATTTCTATCGGGCACCGCCTCCACCGCCCACTACTACCGTCCATCTCTTCAATCACCACAACCGAGAGATGGAGCCCATCGCTGACCATCTCCTCTATTAGCCATTACCACCAGCCACCACCGACATAAACAGAAATGATAATTAACCATACATGATTATATGTTATTATTTATAAAAACGTCAAAATTTAAATAGTTATCACACGATATATTTTTTATCTATAAACAAAAACAAAACACTGATTATGATTTTCATAAATAATAGACGACAAACATAAATAATTATCAAACTGCCTTTAATCACTTCTCTCCTATTTATCAACTATTGAGGCACTTTAGAGTAGATTATGTTATAATCTAGGTAACCATTCTCAATTTCTTTTCCAAATTTAATAGAAATGTATTTACATTTATCGATTTTATTTATACAATGGTATTTTTTCTAGGCCCCAAATAAATTTATCCATAGAATTTATTTTGCTTGGCGCTAAACGCGGATCGGCGTCAAGGTATTAATTGCAGATAACAGTGAAACAAATTTGGACAATATTAATCTTAAAAATGAGTATATGACGAATATCGGTGTTTCGTAAATATATCACCACCTTACTAAAATATTTCGAACCGGGCAATATGCACCATCCGAGGATACAATAAACAATAAACCATGGTGCTACTGTGTCATACATAGACATTTCAAAATTTCTAATCTCATAGATATATTAATGTTAAATATAAGCCATGTGATTTTCATATTTTCTTTCTTTTTCTGCATATATATAAGCTTACACTTTCTCGGACTGCATCTTCTGCTTCTGGATTTATGTGAAAATGGGATGTACTATATCATAGAAGCCAGAGGTCATGGCAATTAGCGAATTCTCTAAGCCCAGAACTCTTTATGGTTACAACTAGTAGATCTTCACCGTATATACCATGCGGACCACAATGACACCAACTTATATAAAACTCTTTAATTACACCACATTGGAATTGTCCGAGAGGTTTCAGTGTCAACTTTTCAATCATCCACCAACCATTATTACATAATCTTCAACCATTATTACATAATCTTCTTTGGGGTGTAAGAACTATGTCATAATCATGGTTCGATATAATACGTATTACTTGATTCGTAATATTTTTGAAAGGTATTGATATACATAGCACTGATCCTCATTTATGAGTATGACATTTATTTTTCGAGTCCGAGTCCATTATATCAATATTATGATCGAGATTGAAATCGATATTAATGATAAGTAAATAATTACAAACATATGTAAGAGCTCGTCTATTCTAGTAGATTCAATCTCTACTTGTCTATGCTTTATTAGTAAATAATATCGTGTTCTCGATACTCCTAACCTATGAAGCACGGATACAAACACGCGACATGGTAAATTTTTTAAAAAAATGACACGACACGGCACAAATACATCAAAAATAACAATATAAAAATTATTTATATTTAAAACAAATTAAATTTAATCATTTTTCTATCTAGTCAAAAAATATTACTTGTTTAGCTAGATTTTAAAGATTATATATTTTATTGTTATTATTTTAAATTTTATTTTATATTTTAATTAGTTCATATTATATTTTTAAATTATATTAAAAATAATTAAAAATTACTTAATCGTGTCATCAAAGAGTCCAAAACTTGTTCTTGAAATATTTAAAATAAGTAATTGAAATATCCTAGACATGTCCAAGAAATGTCATAAATTATTTAAATTTTATGTCAGTTCTAATCGAGGCGGACATGCCTCGAATACGTGTCTAAGGTGTGTCCACATGTTTGTAACATAAAAACATATGTTCGAGACCTCAGAGGAAGTGCCAATGCTTCGTAGCTCCTAACTCATTAAAGTTTTTCTTGTGACTAGGAGTATCTCAGTAGTAAATGGCATTTTGTCCAAGGTCCCTACTTTATTTCACTCGGGCATATATAGAGCTGGCAAAATAAGACACGATACGGTAATACAACACAAACACGACATGAATTAAAAGGGTTAGGGTTGATCATAAAAAGGTTGAAGTTGTATAAGGGACGACCCGAACACGACACGAGAATATAAGGGTCGACCTGAACACGACACGAGTAACCTGAACACAACACGTTTGACACGATTATACTTATGTTTAAATTTATTTTTATTTTTTTCTCTTCTCTAATTGGTCATGAGTCCAAATATATCAATAAACTATTACTGGATCGTGTCAAATTCAATTTAATTTTGCTGATAATAGATTAAATAGTTCATCTCGTGTTGGATTGTATCAAATTTAATTTAATATATTATAATAAATGAGCTAAATGAATTACATGGATCGACACAAATCACCTGTTTAATAAATGGGTTGGGTTAGAGTTGAACATATTTGATACGTATATTAACCAGGTCTTTTTCGACCCGACACGATCTCAACCCAACACAAACACGACCCACCGACATGAATTGACAGCCCTAGACATACACAACTTCTAAAGTAAATATTACAACAACAAAAATAGATACACAACAACAAAACTTCTAATCAATGTGATTGAATGGTAAGAGATTGACCGAAATGATTATAAAAAAAATAATACTCTCTCCCTTCCATATGAGTTGTTCATTTTCTCAACTTTACTTATTTCAAAAAAGTTTTCTTGAATATTCAAAAATTTCACAAGAGCAAACAAGTCAGCTAGTTGCAATTGTAAGAACATTTATTTGTAATGGCATGATTCTGATAAAAAAACATATTGAGAGTTGAGAGTTTTAGTTTGAGTTAATCAAGGTTACAAGTCAAATGAAGATCAACAAACGTATTAAATCAAGTTTAAAGTGATGAAGAACATAAGGGATGTGAATGGAAGTTGATTGGAAGCGGCATTGCAAAGAAAGAAATAGAAGTTGAAGTCTCTGAAGCTGTCGAATACTTACCGAGTACTCGAGATTTTTAGCCACAGAGTACTCAGTGAAATCTCTATCAAGTACTTGATGAGTTGTGTCTTGGCGCGAATGATAGCGTAGTTTCAGTGGGTTTGAGGCACCATAGTGTGTTATGCCGCATTATTAGAGATTTACCGAGCACTCCGTGAAATCTCTACTGAGTACTTAAGATTGAATTTTGGAGTACTCGAAGAAGAACTCGGTGATGGCTTCAGTTTTTAGTTAAGGCTTATTTTGATGCAATAATGACTCCAATTCACTTAAGGACATGGTTAGGAGTTATTATTGGTATATATTGGACTATCATTGGTATATTAGTCTATATTTGGAAGACTTAATGATGAAAATATGAATCCTGAAAGGAAAATGATTCTTACCATTAATTAGACAACTCTTCTCTATTTATATAAGTTAAACCAAAGATAATGGTGTGGCTTGTGAGTTATATTTTGTGAGAGCTCTGCGACTATCATACATATTAGATCCGTCTGTAAGGAGAGAGAAAAATAGATCGCTTGATCATTCTAAATTAATGGGTTTTCTAATTTTTGGTGATTATCTAATTGTGCTTCTGAAAGATGATCCGTTTCTGAAAGATTATCACACCACCTTGTGCAACTTAGTTGCATAAATCCGTTGAGAATCGGAGTTGTCAGAGCGAGAAGTTTTGTGGTAAACTGATTCATTGAGAAGTAGAGCCGTCAGAGTACGGAGATCAGAGCGAGAATGTAACACACCGTGTTAATTTCCCTTTTTCCTGAAATTATTCCTGATTTATTTTCGGTTGTGACGTCACTTGTTCATGACATCGTGGTTATTCTTGGTGTTTCACGTGTTAATTTTTCGCGATTAAGTTTGGATTCGACTGGGCGGCTTTACAATTGTCTCTATGATGACTTCGTGGACTTTCTTTGGCGATTACATGACTTGACATGCCGGTAGTGTTTTGACCTTAGTGACACGGTTACGTGGGTTCTTGTTGTCGACTAAGTAGATTCATTTTGACGTTTAGCGTTTGGTGTTTCAACTGGGTGGGGACACGCATTATATGACCGACGTTTAATGTTTCGACTCAGTTGTTCAAGTTCGGCGTTTAGTGCTTTAGGGGTTCAACGTTTTTACTTCCTCTTGTAATAGGACATGTATATGTTTTGTTTGGCTGGCGTGCTCTGTGTTTGTATGTACGTGCCCCTATGTATAGTTTGACTTGTGTGCTTAGGGGTATTTGCACTCCCTTGTTTGTTTCTCCGTATTTGTATTTACGTGACATGTAGTCTTCGACTTAATTGTTTGACTTTTAGAGTTTCGTTGTTTTAGGAGTTACAATGGGTTTTGTAGTTACCCGGTGTTTCAGTGGTTGGATTTTGTACATCGGATTATTTATCTGCGTTTGTATTATTTTATTGGTCGTTCCGTAGATTTTAAGGGTACGCGTGTCTTCATTTAGGGATTTTCTAATGATTTTCCCTTTATTATTATTATTATTTATTATTAAATAGAAGCTAGATATTTTCTCCCCGTTCCGCACTTGAAGTGGAGGGTTTTGGGTCGTCTCTTCGTGGTTATTACTCAGTTTGTTCGACGATTGGAATTTTTGTAATGTCCGGGGAATTCATTTATTTATTTCATTTATCCTAACTAAATGAATGGCATTATTTACACATGGATATCTATGTGTATTAAATGGGTATTTAAATATATATTTAAATTATTAAATATATGAAATTATATACATATATGTATATGTATGTTGGGCTGAGAGAGAAACGACGCGCCCCTACCCCTTCACGCGACCAACAATCAGGCTTCATCTTCTCGTTCTTCTTTCTTACTACAACCGACCATCTCCTTTTTCACCTTGCCGGTTGATTCGCGACTAGAGAGAGAGGAGTCAGAGTAGGGAGAGAGAGGGTTCGCGCAAGGTCGTCGACTGGAAGAGGCAAAGACGGTGGTGCGGCTAAGGGGGTGGCACAGTAGCACCATGGTGGTCACGCAGGCGGTGGTGCGACAGCGGTTCACGACTGAGAAAGGAAGTTGGGTTCGCAATCTGAAGCTGGGGTTGGAGTTTGCCGCTGATAGAGGCGACGACGGTGACAACAAGGGCTAGTGTTCGTCGACTGTAGCAAGCAACGGCGATGCAGTGACAGCATCATGCAGGAAGTCGTGGCGGTGCTGGTTCGCGCGATGGTGGTGCGCCAGTCCAAAGTTCGACCGAACTGAGTTAGGTAGACTCGGTGGCAATTCGTGCTCCATTTGGGATTATTTTTGGAGGGTACCTCAGCCTCGGTGTCATGTATGTCATACTAGAATTTGGTGAGAAATCGTTGAGCGGTTTGCCGAAAAATTCAGATTTTCGGTATAATTTTCAGTTTTATTTTTTGTTAAAATTTAATTATTGATCGCTAACGAGTTTCGATTATATCAAATAAGATAGCAAGGTGGTCCTTTCGGTCCAAGCAAAAATATTTTCGGCAACTTTGGTCGACGGGTCCATTTTCGGGCGCCAACACTGTTCACGATGGGCCCATTGCAGGGCTGTTTCGTAAGCTTAAATTTAGGTGCGATATTATTTTAAAAATATATCTAAATTTCATACTCGTGGCGTAGGGATCCGTAGATTTTGTTATTATTTATTTATCGAGCATGTTTTAAATTTTTAGGAAATTATAATTTTCATGTTATTGTGCATTTACATATGTGATAATATGCATCATGTGTCTAGCTATAGATGTGAATTAGGATTTTTATGAACTCGATTATGGAATGTCTCTAGGTGGACTAGAAAAGAGGCGGAATATAGCAATTCACTCGACAAATTAGAATAAATTAAAGCCTACTTAAATTGGGTTAAAAATATGCGGCTTAACACCCCTTGAAATTTAAAGTAGGTTAGTGAAATTGTGAAAGGTGAACGTTGGACTTAGACGTTATTTTAGGTCCCTTTCTTGTGAACCCTATTAAATGATGAGTTGTGAAAGCTTTACAGGTGTAATTACGATGAATTGATCTGGGACTTGAAAACATAGACTTGAATTAGTTCCTTTTTTATTTTATTTTTGTAAAATATAAAGAATTGAAATTGTGGATTGGATGTCCCTAAGACGGACTTGTTGTAAATTGTTATTGAAATTTAATTATAAGCATGTTTCTAATGAAATAATAGAAATTTCTACTGTACCATTGAGCATTGGGTCCATATAGAGGCATTTTGTATTCATGTAGCACCGTGAACATATATATTGAGTCGATGTGAGTTGCATGCCTCATTTGTATCATATATGCATATGGACCATTTGGATAGTCGCAACAACTGGCCAGGGGGTACTCTAGTACCCAGGGAGCTAGCATCTCTCGAATCCTTAGAAGTTGGGGGTGAGGGCTTAGGCCTCACTTGACGTCCCGGACGGACTTGTGGTCTCCGTACTCTATTTGGCGACACTCACCCTTCCTTTTGCGAGTTTGTTACCCCTATCAGTGAACGGTTTGGGATTCTTTGTTATCTATTTGACCCTTATGTACATAAGGTTGCACTTGAGTTGTATTGACATTTACATTGAGTATTTATTTTCCATATGGTTATTTATTGAGATTACATGTTGTTGATACTTGGGGATATTGAGCATGTTGGATTATTTAAAACTAATATTGTTCCCTTAGGCATTACGGCGCAGTAGTTGTGATTGTGATGATATTTATGAATATAAATCTCTAGTAAATGACAAATATAACTCAATGTGAACGAAGATTTAAAGGTTTTAAGTTGGGAAGTAAAAGTGGAACAATAATAAGAACCAGGGTTAATGGAGTCACAATTGGCAAGTATTCTGGGTGGTTATATGAAACTAAGTAGAAAGAGGCCTTAATGCGTAAATTTTCCCCTTTGAGTTGGGTTTTTAGTTAAGCTGATCTATTCCTTACTGAGACTTAGTTGTGATTGTGACTTTTAGCCATATAGGCCTTAGTGGTTGGTGATTAGTGTATCACTCCGGTTGTGTGGTAAGGTTAGTAAGTTAAAAGTCGGTTTAGGCTTGTTATTCTAGTCTTCTCTATTCCGATTCCTGTATTCTTAGCTTGTCGTTCTTTCTCTCACTTTGAAATTTTTTCGAATAAGTAAATGGTCTTTATCTCATGTATCTTGAAATCTTGGTTACGGTTTGGATCTTTGGGACCAAACCAAGGTTATCTCATGTATCTCGAAAACAAATTCCTTTTTAAAAAAATGTCAGAAAATCCCATTTGAGAATGTTTTTGTGAAGTCAGTGAGTGCAGGGCACTGGTTGCCCCTATTCTTGAGATCTCGAGGTTGTTTCCAAGATCTCGACATTGTTAGATTTCGAGAACTACAAGTTTCTCCTAGCTATTCTGAGGTTCCTTTGGATCCCGGTTTTGTATGGGTATTCTTTGAGGATTTTCATAAATTTTTAAATTAATATTAAAAGTCTTAGGACCAGTTTTGAAAGAGGTTTAAAAAGGGATTTTGAAATGATTTTCGTTTGAACTCTAGTTGTTTTTCCTTGGGTTTTAGCCTGGACTTGGGATTTAAGGCTTCATCCTTTAGGGCGGGCCTTATGTTCACTTTTGTTGTTGATTTCCTTGTCATATTCTCAGGTAAGAGATGTGAAGCTGATTTGCGTACACATAGTGCAATTCCTAGTACTTTTGATGGGTTCGGAGACATTGAAACCAAATAGATTTGACAGGGTCCTAAAATTTTTTCTTAAAAACCCGTTGAATCCTTCGGGGTTCAGCATTTTTCTTTAAAAACCCGAGGGACTCTGCATCTGTTTGGGACTAAATGATTCTGGTACCCCTTTAGTGTGTCTCGATAGGCGGTGTAAAGTGGAGATTGTCTTTTAATTGTAGAATCTTATTCAGTGGTGGAGTTTTCCACTTGTGTTACATTCGAGGTTTAGATTATGGCGGTGTGTCCAAGCCATATGACCAGTAGTTACTTTTATAAGCTCTTTTTACTATAGGATGCCTTGGAGAAAAGATTCTTTAAGTGAAAGGATTATTTCACTGGTTATTGTGGATAAGATGATATGATTGAGGTTAGAAATTATGAGAGTGAGACTCTCTAGGAATGATTTGATAGCGGTATTGTGATTTAGTTGTGGGCGTGATGATGATTATTTCCTTCCGATAGTCCTAAGGAGTGACCTATTTACCTCCTATGAGCCTTGAACGGTGTGCTCGATGCACGGTGTGATGGGTAGTTAGTTCTTATGGTACCTCAGGGAAATGGTGCGTATTGGAGTATATATATATACGCGCGGATATGATTATTTATCTACAGGGTTACATATATATATATATATATATATATATATATTCGACGGTGTTTGTATGCCTTTATAGTATTGAGACTTGTGGGTTGATATATGTTTCATACTTTATGACTTTTGGTGTGGCCTTGACTTATGATTTGGATTATTTGTAGGGCTATTTTGGGGTCTCAGATTGGCATGGGTTCCAGGTAAGACATCTGACTGACTTAGGATAGATGCATGCACACAGGATGATTAGAGGTTCTTGGCGGCTAGGGGTGTGTTTGTTAGGGATATTTTTGGTGAGCAGTGGTTTTTGCTCACCCCCACACAGATTGCAGGTTTGTAGGTGGATGCAGCATGGCATGTTCAACGGCGATAGTACGGGTGAATTGAGACGTTTTTAATTAGTTTTGTTCATTTTATCAGTACTTATCCTTGTGTATTCTTCTTTCTCTTGAGATACAATCTGTTGGCATATTCCCTTTTGTTGTATCTTTTATTTCGGGTATTTATTGTTTCGGGGTGCCATTATACATTTTCGGCATCGCCATGTGGTTTTATGTATTCTTATTCGAACATTGTGGTTCTGTAGGTTTTAGAAAGGGTTATGTAGAGGTAGCGATGGATTATTTTCCACTACATCAGTCCTATAAGGTTTCTGGAATGTTGGGTTGCGTGTCATTGAGTTTATTTCACTTGTTATGGGCAGGTTATACTGTTGTGTTATTTTTTGGTTGTCCGGATGTTCCATTTACAGACGGAACTCTGCCGAATTTTTGTTATATTTTTCTACTGAATTTCTATCACTCAGGTGTACATGGAATACCTTATTTTCATTCTTATTCCATGAGTTTTCTTATTATTGCTAATTCTAGTGGTCGTTTCCACTAACGTCACCCATCTGGATTCGCTGATTCTCCAAATTGGAGTTTCGGGAATTTAGGGGCGTGACAGAGAGCTTCGTGGTACCGCGAGTGATTCAAAACTTTCAGACGTTGAGTGATAAGAGACAAGTTAGAGTGATTTTGTAAGTCCTAACTTCATAGAGTCTGTGTACTTCTTAATTCATAGTGCATCGATACCGGAGGGTATCAGTATTTTTTTTACTTAGAGCGTTTCCAAAATTTTCCATGTAAAAATATTGGTGTCGTCTTTGCTTTACTTTTTGCATCTATATTTATTATTTCGTGGTTTTCATTATTAAATAATTTAATTAAAATTGACTATTTCTCAATTAATATTTTAATTTGTCAATTCATTCATAAAAGCCTATTCACCCTCCCCCCTCTAGGTTTAGTTCACAGTCTTCTATGTATTTTCAGCAATGAACCCCCCGCAATCATGGTCTCCACCTGAATCCGAGTGGCTTAAATTGAATATTGATACAGCTTACAACCAACACGAACTCAATGCGGCGGAGGGTTAGTGCTTAGAAATTCAAGGGGAGATATAATTAAAATTGCTTCTATATTTTTTCCTCATGTAACTAAAGTATCGGTGGCTGAAGGTTTAGTTCTAAGAGATACTATTCAATATCTCCTAGGATGGGGCTATCCTAAAGCGATTATAGAAGGAGATTGTCAATCCGTAATGAACTTGTAAGTTTCGGAAGAAGAATTGAATGTGATATTTGAAGGTGTTATTTTCCTTGTCAAGTAGCGCCCGAATTTCTTACTGAGTTGGTGCCCTGGATCTTGCAATCAAGTTGCTCATGAAGTAAGTCAAATAACTCTCCCGTGTAAACAATCCAACTGTAATTGGAGTTTTTTTCCTCATCTATTAAGAGAGGCCATGTTGGTGGATGAAGGCGTTGTTTTGTAGTCATTTTCTTTCTTTTTGTATTTTGCAAAAAAAAATAATAATAAAAAAATAAATATAGTTGTCCAGTTTCAAATCTCAATACAATATAATCTTATACTTTTTCAAATTATCCATCTTCATTACCTTCAAAAAATAATAGGCCCCATTAAAAACTATAACTAACTATATTATATTGTCAAATAAGAACAAAATTGAAAACACTAAATAATTAAAAAAATATTAAAAAGTCAGATATGGACAACTAATTTGGAACAGAGGAAGTACTATTTTCAGGCCAAATCTTAACTTTTAAGAGTTTTATTGTTTGGAGAGCTCCCCATTCAAAAAAGAGAGGATGGGACCATGGTTCACGGTTACGGACAAGATAACGGTATAATAAACTCAGACAATATTTATTTATTAATTATAAGTATCGAATGAATATTAATATTATGTAACAGTATCGGTATAAATCTAATAATACATTATGTATTCAACAATACAGCATAGGACCAAACAAAATCTAGAATCCTAGAACCCATAGACCCAAGGCTATCAATAAATGATGGTTGCAAAGTAAAGGTATGGTGATCACAATTTGATTTTCACTCCAAACCACAAGTGGATACACTGAACTGTGCTAGTTAGTTGTTCACCTTATTATTAGGTGTAGTTTGGCAGTTTTGCTAGGAATTGACAATAATCATTACAATTGAACAAAACATCAGAAACTTTTCAGTTGGGGTTGTTTAGTTAAAAATGGAAAATGAAAAGTTTAAGAAAAATAAATCCTCTCAAACATCTTGTTGAGTGACATTTTAGAAAAATTAAATATATGCATATATATATACATGTATATATAGGATATTTCATTTGAATAATGCTACTTTATTCACAATGAAGTAGCATTATTCAAATGAAATATCCTATATATACATGTATATATATATGCATATATTTAATTTTTCTAAAATGTCACTCAACAAGATGTTTGAGAGGATTTATTTTTCTTAGAAGTAGCAGAGAAATAAGGTAAAGTACATGCTAAAGCCTAATAGAAATCAATATTCTTTCTAAAAGGGGACCACAAAAGCAAAATGAATTTCTCTTGCGCCTTCACAATGAAGCTGAAAGTTGCAGGGCCTTTAATGCATGACCTAATATCATAAATGCAACTATAATTGTATAACATATTACACTCCACTTTCTCCACTACTCCATATGCTTTTATTTTTGGGTAAATTATTCTGACCTCCCCTGTAATTTTATATAATTATTTTCAGATTAAAATTTATATAATTTACTTTAACCTCCCCTGTAAGATTAATATTATACTAATATTTTTGTGCATTTACTAAAGTAAACATAAATTTAGTATTTTAAATTGAATAATTTATGTTAAAATAACATAACCAACTTGCATGGAAAGGGTTGATGATATTTTGAGTGGTGTCAAATGAGGGGTATTTAAATAATAGGAGATCATTAGACATACAAATGATAAATTACTTCAATTTGAAATACTTAGGTTAAGAATATTTTATAATATGCACAAAAATATTAATATAATATTAATCTTACAGGGAATATCAGAATAAATTTACATAAATTTTAATTTAAGAATAATTATATAAAATCTTAGGAGAGGTCAGAGTAATTTAACTTTACTTTTCTTAGATGAAACTAGCCTGCTCAGTGCTCACTCGATTAACTGTTCTCCCACCCAATTGCTTTGGAAAATTACCGTGAAAATGCATTTGTCTACGTGGCGAATATGCCGTTGTGGGTAAAAGAAAGGGGTTAAGTATATAAAACACCCCTGTAGTATACATACGGTGTGTATAACACTCTATAATTTAAAAATATGTGTATTGGCATCAATATTTTTGGAATGTGTTGCAAAACCCCCCCTGCATATGATTTTCCGGCCAATTTTCGCCTGAAAATAGTCATGTGACCTGCACATGATTTTTTAGTCTTCTAAATGGTCATTTTGCCCTTTTCATTAGACATTTCTACCCCTAAATTTTGAACTCTCATTTTGCCCTTAGTTTTCTCATATATGACAATTTAACCATACTCATCAATATAACCCTCATTCATCTTCAACCTTGACCACTTCCACCATTGAAGGAAAGTTCTCACACGAAGCTCTTAGATTGTCCACCATTGAAGGAAAGCTCCCACACGAAGCTCTCAGATTGTAAGGTTTTTTCTCTCTCTCTCTCTCTCTCTCTCTCTCTCTCTCTCTCTCTCTCACACACACACACACACACACACACACACACACACACACACACACACACACACACACACACATACAATGCTTACAAGCTCCATGGCTACTAACATTTGTGAAGTTAGAGTAATTTCTTGGTTTATTGTTTTGAACTCTATTAATAAATTGTTAATTAGGGTTTTTGGGTTTCGAAAATTTTATTGTTTGTGCAAAGTTTAAGAATTTCATTATTTTCATTATTTGCAATTTTGTTTTAAGGATTACAATCTAAAATTACAAACGAGTGTAAAAACAGCCTTAAAATGGTAAAAAAAACAGTTTTTAAAAAATAGTAAAAAATGAATGAAAATAGCCTAAAACAAGTGTTTAAATAGCCTCATAATGGTGTAAAAACAGTTTAATAAAAAACTTTAAAATACCACTGAAAACATTGTTAAAAATGCTCTGAAAATGGTGTAATTACAGTTTTGAAAAAATAGTAAAAAACCACTAAAAATAGGCTAAAAAAAAGTTTATGAGTATCCCTTAAAAATTAATTTTTTTGTTTGTTTATTTTAGGTTTCATTGACAATGTCATCATCTTTTGGGTCGGTTGATTCCAAGAAATGTAGCCCGTTTATTGTGAAATGCTATTGTGAACTAAAAACCAAATTGAAGACATCATTTACCGAGAAAAATCCTGGTAGGAGGTTTTATGGATGCGCAAGATATTTGACCCGTGATTGCTGTGGTTTTCATATGTGGGAGAATGAAGAAGTTTTTGAGCACTATAAGAAGTTCATGAACGGATTAATTGCAGAATTAGGACATAAAGGAGGAAGAGAAAAACAAGCTCAACAGATAAGGGAATTGGAGGAGAAGTTGGTGGAGACTGAAATGGCTTTCAATGCACTGCAAAGGGAAGTGGAGAAGAAAGGATTCTGGGCTAAAGTTTATGGAATGTGCTTTGCCATCCTCTTAGGTTCGATTGTACTCTCATGGCTATTTAAATGAGGTGTAATGGTGTAGGATTTTGGGATCTTTGATAAGAATATGTTTGTGACATTGATATATTGGTTTAGGATTTTATTTGTGTTGTATTTGAACCAATATGTTTGTTTTCCTTTGAATGAATTTAGTGTTAAAATACTGCTCATACTGCAGTATATTGAAAATTTTCAGTATCCTTAGAGCAGGTTTGAATGAAAATACTGCAGTATATTAAAAAATTTCAGTATCCTCAAAGCAGGTTTGAGTGAAAAAACTGCATTATATTGAAAATTTTGACTGAAAAACGCACATGTGAATTGAAAATCAACCCTTAAAACAGTGGTCCAACAACACATAAACCCTAATTCCAAACAAATAAATGATTATAAGTGGTCCAAAAGTTGAAAAAATCATACTTTATTCAAAAAACCCAATATTTAAATGATTCAAATTATAACAAGTGGTCCCAACAACATATAAACCCTGATTTATACTACAAGCATGACGGACCCACAAAAAAACCCTAATTTTACAGACGCACATCCACAAATCGACAAGGTCCACCATCGATTTTCATAAAATAATACCCCACAAACATGAAAACGACAACATCTTTAAGCTAAACAACTCACCTGAAGTCGTAGTCCATCGCGAATCCAAATTTGCTAGAGTCGCTTGAAGTTGTCTTCACATGCAAAACAAGTTGTGCGAAATGGCTTGATGGTTTCTTTGAAATCGCCTCCCAGAGCTCTGTGTGTAAATGACGGCAAGATAAATGGCTAAGGAATTTTTAGGGTTTGGTATAAGGTAGTAAAAAACTACGTCGTTTAAGAAATGTTAAGGTTTGGTATAAGGAAATAATAAACGACGTCGTTTAGGGTATTGGCCCATTTTGTCTTTTCATAATTTCATGGTTTTTTAATTATTTGAAAAACATATAAATTAGGGGTATATGAGTCATTTTACATGTCCAGTCATCGGAAAACTCAAAATGGGGGTATTTCGCACACATTTGAAAGGTTTGGGGTCAATCCGAACTATAGGGGGTTATACGCACTCTATGCATATTACAGGGGGTAAAACGCTCGCGACCCAAAAGAAAGTGTTAAATTTCATAATTTAGAGCCCTATTTTCATGTTTTTTAATGTTATTGAAAGTAAATAACATATGAAGCACTGACACGGACACGGCGATACGGCAAATTCCAAAAAAGTAGAACATAATACGCCTCCGACATGTTTATAAAAAAACATAATTTTTTATATATGTACAATTATATTGCACAAATACTTCATTTATCACTTAAATAATTAGAATCAATAAACTTATAAACAAAAATAAACAAATAGGTTAAATGAAATGTATGATATGATCAAAATTCTTCATTCCACTACCATCCAAGGAAACAAATGCATCTCCCCCAACATCTGACATCTTAGTCTCTCCCTCGTTATATTGTAAAACAATTCTTGATCGAAGACAAAGATTGGAATGTACAAATACCAAATGTCTGACATGATCAAAATTCTTCATTTCACTATCATCCAAATAATTAAATGAATTTCCCCCAACATCTGACATCTTAGTCTCTCCCTTATTATTTTGTAAATTTTTTCTTGATCGAAGACAAATATTGGAATGTACAAATACCAAATTTTAGCTCTTTGGGGTGATATCTTGTTCCTTTCCATATAGTGAAAAAGTGAATAGGTGCTCTAATTCCTCTCACAAGATGAGGAACAAAGATGTTCAAGTATCTTCAAAACCAAATATTGGATTAGAGATGTTCAAGTTCTATAAGTGATCCACCAAATTAGCGGCTCCACAAAGTTCTCTATCTTTCATGGAATCAACTAACTCACCGCGTGTCCGACACGCTGACATGCGAATGTTCTCCGTGTGTCTACTAAGTGTCCAATTTTGAAAAATTCAGGACACACCATTTGACGTTTCGGACACGTATTTTTTGTGTGTGTCCGACACGAGTACGGCGACCCTAGACGAAGTGTTCGTGCTTTATAGTAAATAACATTAAAAAAATAAGGGTAATTTACACTAACACCCCCTGAGGTTTGCATTAATTCCACATTTATGTTGATTTTTGAAAAGTTTGCACTAACACCCCTTGAGGTTTGGTTTTGCTTGCAATGACACCTCCTAGGCCAATAAAATGACCAAATTACCCTTAATAAAATTCGAAAATATTAAGGGTAATGTGAAATGACCTTTATGCCCCAACCCCAAATATATAAAATTTCGTAAAACATATATATAAATTCGAAAAAATATATAAAATTCGAAAAAATGTATAAAATTCGAAAACAAATATTTAAAATTTGAAAAAAATATATAAAATTAGAATAAAATATATAAAATTCGAAATATATATATAAAATCAAAAAATATATAAAATTCGAAAATATATATAAATTTTGAAAAATATTTAAATTTGAATATATATTTCAAAATATATATATTTTCAAAAACAAAATTCAAAAAATTATATAATTTCGAAAAACATATATATATTTCAAAATATATATATAAATTTCAAAAATATATATAAAATTTGAAATATATATATATAATTCGAAAATATATATATATATATATATAATTTGAAAAATATATAAATTCGAATATATATATTTCAAATAAAAAATAAAAAATTCAAAATATATAAATAATCAAAAACAAAATTCAAAGAATTATATAATTTCGAAAAACATATATAAATTTCAAAAAGTATATTTTCAAAAACAAAATTCAAAAAATTATATAATTTCGAAAAACATATCTAAATTTCAAACAATATATATAAAATTCAAAAAAATATATAAAATTTGAAATATATATATATAATTCTAAAATATATTTATATATAATTTTTTGAATTTGTTTTTTGAAAATATATTTTTTGAAATTTATATATGTTTTTCGAAATTATATAATTTTTTGAATCTTATTTTTGAATATATATATATTTTGATTTTTTTAATTTTTTGAAATATATATATATTCGAATTTATATATTTTTCAAATTATATATATATATATTTTAGAATTATATATATATATTTCAAATTTTATATATATTTTTGAATTACATATATAAAATTTGAAATTTATATATTTTTTTCGAAATTATATAATTTTTTGAATTTTGTTTTTGAAAATATATATATTTTGAATTTTTGTTTGAAATATATATATATTCGAATTAATATATATTTCAAATTTTATATATATGTTTTCGAATTATATATATATATTTCAAATTTTATATATTTTTTTGAATTTTATATATATTTTTTAAAATTTATATATGTTTTTAGAAATTATATAATTTTTTGAATTTTTGTTTTTGAAAATATATATTTTTTGAATTGTATTTATATATTTTGAAATATATATATTCGAATTTAAATATTTTTCAAAATTTATATATATTTTTTAATTTTATATTATTTTTTATTTTATATATATTTTTTGAAATTTATATATATTTTTCAAAATTTGTATATTTTATTGTAATTTTATATATTTTTTTCAAAATTTAAATATTTTTTTTCGAATTATATACATTTTTTCGAATTTTATATATTTTTCAAATTTATATATATGTTTTTCGAAATTTTATATATTTGGGGTTGGGGCATAAAGGTCATTTCACATTACCCTTAATATTTTTGAATTTTATCAAGGGTATTTTGGTCATTTTATTGGCCCAGGAGGTGTCATTGCAAGCAAAACCAAATCTCAAGGGGTGTTAGTGCAAACTTTTAAAAAATCAGCATAAAGGTGGAATTGATGCAAACCTCAGGGGGTGTTAGTGCAAATTACCCAAAAAATAAATAAGAAAAACAACACTGATTTTATTAGGGAATTTATTAGTTGCTAAAAATTGGATGGACAATACTTATTTTAGGCTATATAGTAAAACAGTCAGAATCGGAATTCTAAGTAGAATTGATTTGGGGTTCGTAGAATCGAAATCGTAGAACCGTAAGATTCTAGCAACTCGTATTAGCTTGTTTTAAAAAAAATTAATAATTAAATATTTAATTTAAAAGTCTAAATCATATTAGAATTTTCAAAATTTTCTAATACATTGATCATTTAAATATTTCTTATAAATTTAGGCCATATATTGGGATATTGAACTAAATCATAAAGTTTTTGGGCATTTCATATGAAGGGCAAAATAGTCAAATAATTATAAAAATATAGTAAAATAGTACAAAATTATATAGAATCATAGCAGAAAGAATAGTAGAATTGTAAGATTTTACCAAGTACAATTGGGATTCTGACTACCTTGCTATATAGGAAAGATCCTCCTTTAGCACAAAATGTGATTATTTATTTTTGAAAAATTAGCTCTACAGAAGAGAAAGGCGAAGTCTTACAAGTAACACAAAGAGGCGAGGTAGCTCCAATTTGGGAAGCCCAAACCCATCACGACTAATATTTTATGTCCCCTAAATTTATAATAAAAAAAAACAAATAAAAAAAGTAACTATAAGTTTCAAAATCATTTCATGATCATGAATTTGTTTAAGATTTAAAATTTAAAAGAAATATTTAAAATACTAAGACTCATGTCAATTGGTGATAGTCACACCTATTAAAAACAAAAAAAACGTACTTATTGGTGGGTAAGAAATTCTTTCCACAACAAACATTATGTCTGATAAGTCTCTAATGTGATTTGATTATAAAATAATAATTACTCAAAGGTGTAATAAATCTAATACATAAATATAGATAGAAGAAGTTAATTTTGTAAGCGAGTATTAATGTCAGAAGAATTTTTGTTCAGAGATGTGAGAGTAATTTGTAGGTTTTGAGTGAATATGTAATGTTGAGTCTAATATAAGATTTAAAACCTACTAACATTTTATAAAATACTAACTTAAGTGATGTTTTAAATAGCGGTGTATATATAAGTACTATATTGGTATGGTCCAAGTATTAATGTATCAATTGCAGTTGCCACACAGATGACTATATCCAATTCTTAGCTGGATTACAATTTAATTTACTTTATTTTAGTGATTCAGTTGTTTGAGAACTATTTATGCACATATTAAAAATAGAGTGTAAATGCCAAAAAATATACAACACCAAAAAGAATTCATTTTATTAACTTTTGATTTTCTTTATATATATATTTTTATTGGGCTTGAGGCCCATTAGGGCAATATCATCCTGATTACATCACCATGACGTTATTACTTCTTTTCCCTAAAGAAATACAAAGGTGAAATGAGTTTAGCTATCGGGCTTATAAAAATCTTATTGGGCCAACAACTTGATGGACTTAGTGCTTAATGGACTTGAGTGGGCTTGAGCATTTCCACTCTTACACAGGCCTATTTCTTTATGATGGGTCGTCGGGTGGTCAGACCCATTAGAGAGAAGGTAGAGTGGTGAGCAAGGTGCATTACCCCTGTCGGAATGACGTGACAGATATAATTAATGTGACGGCTGTACCATCATTCAAATACTTAAAACTAACGGTCTGGGTGGCCTGGATTGGCGTGAAGGGGGCTGAGGAGACGCACATGAAGCGAGGTGACGTTTCGCTTCCCGAGCACACGATTTTTCAGGCATTCCAGAGAACTCTATAAATACCCACTGTGTATGTTGTATGTTCTTTCTATTTCAAAACTTGCAGCTTTCAGAAAACTCTCTACACTTGAGAACTTTGCTTATCATTGCCAGAGTCAATTCTCTTTTCCAGGAAATCGTCTGAAAACTCTTCGGGATTCATCCTAAAGTAAGTTCTCTCCTTCCAGTTTTCGTGTCTTTCTTTTCAATATGTCTGATAGTGACGACACACGGTCGGGTAGCGACCGTCTCCCCTCTTCTGTGGACCCAGATGCTTCTCTCAGCTCCACATCGGTAGAGATAGTTAGGGCAGTCGAATCCAGTCCTCCTGAGATTACCCAAAACGTTGCAGCGGGTGGGGAATCGGCTGTGGGGAGATCAGGAGATCAATTATATGCCAAACCCATCCCTCCTACACATAGGGTAGAATCGGTATTGAAAAGGTTGAGAGTCAAGTGTGGGATACCCGATGGGGTAATCATTAAAAATTATCCTAAAAAATACAATTTCAGGAAAGGTGAGGGGGTCATGGATCATCAGATTCTGTTGTCGGCCTTCCACCTTCAGGTTATTATATTCCCAATTCAACCTTTCTTCCTTTTATACACTAGTGGCCCTGGGTCTGGCCCCGCTTCAGGTGGGGCCTAACTTCTTTAAGATCTTGGCTATGCTCCTGATAATTAATCGGGAGTTGGGTCTAGATTTTGGCCTGGCCGAACTTCTGTTCTGTTACAAGATACAAGACCAGAAGGACTGCAGGGGCCGGTACAATCTTTTTCCTTTGAGCGGGAGAAAGATTTTTGACGGCACTGAAAAATCCAACAAAGGGTGGAAGGAAAGAATGATCTTGGTAATCGGGAATTGGAGGCTTCCTAGATCATCGGGATTCCAAGTCCCCAATGAATTTGACCAACCCTTATTCCCTTCCTTCAAACCATTTCATAGGGGGTCATGCTATTGCGATCAGTGCAATGATAAGTTGGGCCTTCATGTGCTTGAGTTTTTGGGAGCACCCGACAACTTTAAGACTTCAACTTATATCAGATCCCGGTTTGAACTCCTTAAATCTAAAATTTGGGGACAACCCCTAAGGATGTGTAAAAATTTCCTGACGAGTTCCAATTTGTAGGCCTTGTCAACATTAATGCTGAGAATCCCGCAAGTTGTGCTAAAAAAGAAGGCCAAGCGTGCAGCCGGCCCTCAAGCGATACCTTCAGTACCGGGCGAGGTTCAAAGTGGTCAGGGGTCGCAAAGTGCTCCAACACCCCCGTCCGGGGCTGCTCCTTTACCTCAGGTGGAAAACATTCTGGTGGCTCCACCTCCCCCGATGGGGAATATTCAGATTATTCCGAGCCCCCTTTCAGGATCAGCGGAGGTTATTCCCCCTTCAGGAGACATTCCCATCCCTGTATCCCGACTGATTGAGGGAGAATCTAGTTTGTCGGGGACACGACATCCCTGATAAGAGGAGATCGTACCCGACCGATCGGTCAGGGCCCGTCTGACCACAGCGTCGTCTCCAATGACCGGGAAAAACTGACCTTAATCAGTCCTGAGATTGCCATGAAGGTACTTTTTCAATATATTGTCTCATCAGTCATATTCGGTACTTTTCTTTTCTTTTCTTTTCTTTTTTGTTTTTTGTTTTCTGATCAAGCTAACACTTGTTCTTTTGGTAGATGTTTTATCTGACCCAAACCTATAATGTGAAAATGGAGGAGGACGCTAGGCTGTTTCGCAAATCTAACGAGCTTCTGAAGGCGAATGAGGATGCCAGGCAAAAAGATGTTTTCTTATTGTTGATATCCAATGAAAAATTGGATGTTCAGACACAAAGGGCAATCACCGCAGAGCAATAGCTTCGGGCTACTCGTGATCAGATCCAGGAGATGGAGGCGGTATGGCGGGCTCTATTATCTGAAAGTAGAAAATGCAAGCTTGAGGGCTGAGAATGAGGGCCTGAAGGCTTCCAAGGCGAAACTCCTGGAGGAGAAGGCCGAGACCGAGAACCTCCTTATGGTTGAGAGGTCGATGGTGGAGATGTGTCACCGAGGTGGCAATGAGATGTACAAACGCTTCTGTGACACCTCCTGTGACACCCTCAAATTTTCATGCATAGGTTGGCCAGGCCCATACATAGAAAACTAGGAGCGTTAGTAATTGATAACATAAGCACAGAAGAGAAGACATAAAATAGAAATATAATAATAACAACAATAACAAAATAAGGATACAACTTATACATGAAGAAGACCACTCCCAATACATCCTTAAATAAAATAAGTCCCACACAGTACAATTTGGAAATCCCATAAACATGGACCCCTAGAAACACACTTATAAGAAATACAACATATGACATTTATCGGATCCTACCCTGGAGTGGAAGGAAACTATGATAGAACCGGACAGATAGATATGAAATCCTCAACCCTGCTGGTGAAACTGCCGAGGACCTGAAACAACAAAAATGTGGGTTAAACCCACGAGCAAGAACAACTCTACATGATCCCAAGCAGAGTACCAAAATCCATCCCCTTTCCTAGCGACACCTAATCCTAAAATTATATTAAAAAAAATAATATATTTAACTAAACTATAGTCACTAATATACCACCATTTAATATAATTATGTTTATAAATTTCTTACATTAATATGATTTTTCCATACAACATCCAATCCATGCCGTACCATAACCACGTACCCGACAACTCACCCATGCCGTGACAACTCACCCATGTCCCGTGGTACTAGTTAGACTGCAGTAATAGTCAGCCTCCTTGTGGTTTCTTATAAATTTCCAAAACATAGTCATTTAATTTAAATCTTAGGATTTTACGAATTTAATAATTCGCTTGTAATTTTTATTCAGGAACGTATAACAATTTATAAGGTCGAGCCTGGGGGGTCCAGGGGGGGCGGCGCGACCATTACCTGAGCGCCCCCCTGGCGGGGTCTGGGGCAGCGCCCCAGCGCCAAGGTATACGGTATTTTATACGGTCGAAACTATTCATTTATACGGTCGAAAATACGTAATCCAGTATAATTCGTGATACACATAATAACAATATAAATCAATGTCCAGAGTCTGATAACAAAGAAAATAGAGAAAAACAATTACATAAATATGCAATATTTTTCTAATAACAGTTTTGAAATCTTTGTCAACATTGAAACCTAAAATATTTATGTACTCAGATATTTATACTAAGTTCCAACCATATACACATCATCAGAATCATACCAACAAGACACATAACCACGAATCCATACATGTATAGCTACACATGGTAAAAACAGATTTGTACGTATAGCTAGATATAAACATAGTCTCATGCATATATCAATATATCACCACAAATCTCTATATATATACAAGATCTATACATATAATCATAGATCTGTACATATATGTATCACCAGAATATAAATCATCATATATATATATGAATATAAATATACTCTAACAAATTTGTACATATATGTCTATATAAGACTACTAATCTCTACCTATATACAAGATCTGTATATATAATCATGGATCTATACATATACATATAAACAGAATATATATCATCACATAAATAAACATGAATATGAACATACTCTAACAGATCTATACATATATGCCTATATAGATCCACGAATCTCTACATGTATACAAGATCTATATATATACTTACGGATCTATACATATATGTATAAATAGAATATATAAGTCACATAAATAAACATGAATATGAATATACTCTAACAGATCTATACATATATGCCTATATACAAGATCTATATATATACCTACGGATCTATACATATATGTATAAACATAATATATAAAAGTCATATATGAACATGATTTACACATACATATACATATATGAAAAATACTATCTAGCAGATTATAAATGCACAAAGTAAAGGCTACGAAATTTTAGTACAAAGAGGAAGAGTAGAACATATGTCTTGCCTGTAATGTAGAGCTGAATCCACCACAAGTACAGATCCAAACCAATTCTAAGCTCTCAACCTCTCAACCCTCATAATTTCGGGTATAATTGATGAAGAAGAAGAAGTAGTAGAAGAAATGAGATGGGGGCTAGATCTGAAGTTAAGGATGCTTATATAGAAGATGTTAGGGTTAGGGAAATGTCCAAACTATCCTTGTATTATGCATAAATCACCAAACTGCCCAAACACTAATGACAACCTTGCCCCCCTTCAGATCACAAAATTTCATTATAACCTACTAGACTTAAAAAGACTAAGATAGCCTCATTCAATAATTTAAACACCCATTATGCCATCCAAAATAATTAAGGAAATAAATATCCATTAAATACGGGGTATTACACCTCCCAGTACCGAATCGGGTTCGGATGGAGGTCATGCTTCAATGACATGCAGAACCCGTCAAGGAGAGGGATTTCGCCTTGGTGGCAGAATTGGATGAGAGCTTGGGCATCGCTCCGCCGTACGACGATCCGGTTGGAGGTCCTAATGACGTTCGTTTCTGTGAGTTCCTGACCAAAGCTCTTCCGGGGATGAGTGCTACGACCGATTCTAATCTTCCAGCTCCTGATGGGGCCATTGTTCCTGTGAACTCCGATGTGACGTGCACTAGTGTTGGCCCATAGGATTTTTTGTTTATAACACATTTTGTAAGCCTTGGCCATCGGGACCCATTTTTGAATGAAAGATCAATGTTTTTGTCTAGTTGACTTTTTAATTTTTATATTATTCTGCATGGATCTGTGTTTTTGAGTGGAAAGGCCCGCTTGGTTTATTTTTTGCTAATTTGAGTGTTGTTTCTTTCGGGCACTTCAGGCCATGCGATAGACAATGCAACACTTGGCTCATTTTTTGCAAAAATTTTGCGATCTTTTTAGAATCAGTGTTGTGTCTTTCGGGCACTTCAGGCCATGCGATAGACAATGCAACACTTTATTTATTTTTTGCAAATTTATGATCTCTTCAGGATCAGTGTTGTATCTTTCGGACACTTCAGGCCATGCGATAGACAATGCAACACTTTGTTTATTTTTTTGCAAATTTGTGATATCTTTAGGATCAGTGTTATGTCTTTCAGGCACTTCAGGCCATGCGATAGACAATGCAACACTTTATTTATTTTTTTGCAAATTTGTGATCTCTTCAGGATTAGTGTTGTGTCTTTCGGGCACTTCAGGCCATGCGATAGACAATGCAACACTTTGTTTATTTTTTTGCAAATTTGTGATATCTTTAGGATCAGTGTTATGTCTTTCGGGCACTTCAGGCCATGCGATAGACAATGCAACACTTTGTTTATTTTTTTGCAAATTTGTGATCTCTTTAGGATCAATGTTGTGTCTTTCGGGCACTTCAGGCCATGCGATAGACAATGCAACACTTTGTTTATTTTTTTGCAAATTTGTGATCTCTTCAGGATCAGTGTTGTGTCTTTCGGGCACTTCAGACCATGCGATAGACAATGCAACACTTTGTTTATTTTTTTGCAAATTTGTGATCTCTTCAGGATCAGTGTTATGTCTTTCAAGCACTTCAGGCCATGCGATAGACAATGCAACACTTTATTTATTTATTTGTAAATTTGTGATATCTTCAGGATTAGTGTTGTGTCTTTCGGGCACTTCAGGCCATGCGATAGACAATGCAACACTTTGTTTATTTTTTTTTGCAAATTTTTGATATCTTTAGGATCAGTGTTGTGTCTTTCGGGCACTTCAGGCCATGCGATAGACAATGCAACACTTTGTTTATTTTTTTTTGCAAATTTGTGATCTCTTGAGGATCAGTGTTGTGTCTTTCGGGCACTTCAGGCCATGCGATAGACAATGCAACACTTTGTTTATTTTTTTGCAAATTTATTATTTCTTCAGGATCAGTGTTGTGTCTTTTGGGTACTTCCGGCCATGCGATAGACAATTCAACACTTTGTTTATCTTTTTTGAAAATTTGTGATCTCTTTAGGATCAATGTTGTGTCTTTCGGGCACTTCAGGCCATGCGATAGACAATGCAACACTTGGTTTATTTTTTGTTTCAGTAGATATTTACACGCTATTTTGCCATAAAAATGATTTTCTACTGATCAGGTGCTATAGCCTTTTTACAAAAAAGATCAAAGTAAAAGCAAAATTTGGCCCTTTAAGGGTAGTACCTTTTTAGGCGAGAGGCGTTCTGGGAGTTTGTTCCATTCCGCCATCAATATTTCTTCGAACGCGGTATGCCCCGCGACTGATGACTTTGGTAATGGTGTACGGGCCCTCCCAAGGCTCCCTGAGCTTGCCTACGAGCCCGATTTTTCGTCTAAGGACCATGTCTCCGACCTGGAACTCTCTTCTTTTGACTTTTTGATTGAAGTAATTCTCAATGCGTTGTTGGTAGGTGGCCTGCCTGATCCCGGCGGCTTCCCTTCTTTTATCCAGTAGATCAAGATTTTGAGCCGGTGCTGGTTATTTGGTCCTTCAACCCAGGCTTGGCTCCGGAGGGTTGGAACCCTGACCTCCGTTGGGATCACATCCTCAGCGCCATACGCCATGGCAAAGGGGGTCTCCTTAGTGGGTTGTCTAGGAGTCGTTCTATATGACCAGAGAACTTCAGGTAGTTTCTCTAGCCAGGCCCCTTTGGCTTCCTCAAGTTTTTTAGCTAGGGTGTTGAATATAGTTTGATTTGTCCTTTCCACCTGCCCGTTCCCTTGCGGGTAGCCGACGGAAGACGTATTCTGGTTTATACCATGCTCGGCAAAGAATGCTCTAACCTCTTTGTTTTCCAGATTTGTCCCATTATCCATCATGATTGTCCTTGGTAGCCCGAATCTGCATATTATGTAGGTCCATATGAATTTGATGATGTGGCCACTCTTGATGGTGGGATAGGCTTCGGCCTCCACCCATTTGGTGAAGTAATCAGTGGCCAGAAGGACATAAACATTTGACCGGATCGCTTTCGGGAGAGGTCCCACTATATCCATTCCCCATCGGGCGAATGGGTGTGGTACTATGGTGGGATGTAAGAACTCAGGTGGCCGATGAATAACGTCTCCGTGCATCTGACATGGCTTGCACCTTCGGACGTATTCTTCGGCATCCCACGACAGATAGGGCCAGAAGTATCCTTGGGAGAAGATCTTATGGGCAAGGGATCTACCCCCGGAGTGGTTCCCACAAGCTCCACTATGAATTTCCTGCATCACTGCTCTTGATTCTGATGGCGTAATACATTTCAAGTAAGGACCTGAAAAGGATTTTCGATAGAGTTGCCCGTTTATGACTGAGTATCGGGCTGAATTCCTCTTGATCTTGTGAGCTTCAACTTTGTTCTCTGGGAGGGTTCCACTTCGTAGGTAATCCATCAGGGGATCCATCCAGCTGGGCTCCCATGGGATAAGCATCACTTGTTTGGGCTTTTGAATACTTGGTCTGATTATAAAGTCCATAAAAGTAACACGGGTCAAGTCTTCTCCGACTGAGGAAGCCTGAACGGCTAGGTGATCAGCTACAGAATACTTGCTCCTCGGGATCTATGCGAAGGTTATCTTTTGAAACGAGTACCATGTAAGACTCCATTTTCGGGTCCTTTGCTTCGTACTCTCCCTTGATTTGCCGAATAACCAGTTGAGAGTCACTGTGTACTGCTAGGGCCTGGACCTGGAGGCTTTGGGCTAACCTCAATCCAGATATGACGGCCTCATACTCAACCTCGTTGTTCGTGGCTGGGAACTGTAGTTGCACTGACATATGAAGGCGTGTTCCATCGGGTGTCAAGATTTCTAAACCGATTCCTGATCCGGCACAGCTGGCCGATCCGTCCACAAAAAGCTTCCAGGTGTCAGGTTAAATTTTCTAGTCTGGCTCTTCGGTTTCACTTTCAAGTAAAAAGTCTGCCACTGATGGAGACCCGGGGTATGTATGTCAAGTCGTATATGCCCAATTCGATGGCCCATTTGGAGATCCTACCTGAGAAGTCAGGCTTTGACATAATAACCCGTAGGGGCGTGGCTGTCAGGACAATTATCAGGTGAGCTTCAAAGTAATGCCTTAGTCATTTCTTGGCATTCACAAGTGACAGAACCAATTTTTCTTGCCTGTTGTATCTGGTTTCTGCCTCAGCCAAGGATTTGCTGGTGTAGAAGACTGGCATTTGAAGGTTCCCATCCTCTCTGATGAGGGTTGCGCTGGTCAACACAGAAGATACTGCCAAGTACAGATGCAAGACTTCATCGGGAGTCGGTATGTATAGGATCGGGGGCATGGTCATGTACTCTTTTAAACTTGTCAGGGCTTTAGACTGCTCAGGACCCCATATTTCCCATTTCTTTGCTTTGATTGCCTGAAAGAATGGTCTGCACCGATCAGTGAGTCGTGAAATGAATCTGCTAAGTGCAACCACTCTTCCAGTCAAGACTTGAACGTCTTTATGTGTCCGAGGCTCCTTCATTTCCATCAAGGCCTTGACCTGTGTCGGGCTGGCCTGGATTCCGGTTTGGTCCACGATAAGCCCCAGGAACTGCCCGGATGATACACCAAAAGAGCATTTATCTGGATTAAGCTTCATGCCATGTGACCTGAGGGTGTCAAACACTTGGCGCAGGTGGGTAATATGGTCTCCTTTCTTCCTACTCTTGACCACAATGTCATCGATATAGGCCTCAATTACTGTTCCCATCATCCCCTTAAAGATCCTGTTGACCAACCTCTGGAAAGTGGCACTTGCATTTTTCAGTCCGAAGGGCATAACTTTAAAGCAATAAGTACCTGTCTCAGTAATGAAAGAGGTCTTTTCCTCGTCCATCGGGTTCATTTTTATCTGGTTGTAACCTGAATAAGCATCCAGAAAAGTTAGGCGATCGTAGCCTGTAGTAGCATCAACCATCTGGTTGATCTTTGGCAATGGAAACCTGTCCTTCGGGCATGCCTTGTTCAGGTCAGTGAAATCAACACAAACCCTCCATTTGTCATTCTTCTTCTGTACGACCACTACGTTGGCAAGCCATTCGGGATGCCTGACCTCTCTAATAAAACCAGCCTGGAGCAATCTGGATACTTCATCTACTATAATTTGGTTCCGATATGTCCCCATGCGCCTCTGTTTTTGCCTGATGAGTCTGACGTTCGAGTCAACATGCAATGAGTGCTGGGCAATATCAGGATCAATCCCTGGCATGTCTGTATGCTCCCATGCGAAGACATCGAAATTGTCCTGCAGCAATTGTGTTAGTTCCTTAAATTCAGGGTCGGTGAGATTTGTACCTGCAAAAGTAACTTTTTCCGGGCAGTCGGGTACAACATAAACCGACTGCAATGGTTCGACCACAATTGGGGTACCCGGATCCTCCTCATTTAATTGCTATTTGGAGCCTGAAGACTGTTCCTTGGAGTGGGGCGTCATAGGGACTGTCCCTTTTCCGGATCTCCTTCAGGGTGACCGCGTAGCATTCCTTGGCGGCCATTTGGTCACCTTTGATGTCAACGGTACCTAGACCATCGGGGCTTATGCATCTCATGACCTGGTGGAGAGTTGAGGGCACACCTTGCATCCGGTGAATCCACCCCCTTCCCATGAGCATATTGTACGAAGGTTTGACATCCACCACAACGAATGTCTCGGTCAAGGTCCTTTGAGCAGCAGATACCAGTAACTGGATTTCCCCGATCGGCTTGATTTGTCTTCCATCAAAACCTGCAATGGGACATCGGGATGCCACAATCTCTGTCGGGTTGATCTCGAGCTTTTCAAAAGCCCACTTGGTGATAATGTTAGCACTGCTCCCAGGATCTATCATGACTCTCCTCACAAGGCAGTTGGCTACCATTAGGGTCATAACCAGAGGGTCATCATACGGGGTCTGAACACCCCGAAAGTCCGATGTTGAAAATATGGTTTGTGTTTCTCCTGCCTTGGGGTGGATCTCATTGGTTTCATTGATTCTTATCATCTTGTGGGCCCTCCACCTGTGACTGCTGCGTGATCCTTCCGTATCCTTGGAGGAGGGGCCGCTATGAATCATGTTAATAATCCTGAGCAGCTGTGCGTCTGAGGAGTTCCGAAGGGCGCTAGGTGCACGTTGATCGGCTCTTGGTCTGTCCCGTTGGACATAATCCTGAAGTTCTCCGCGAAGCAGCAATGCCTCCACCTGTTGCCTGAGATTACGACATTCATTCGTGATGTGCCCGAAATCACTGTGGAAAGCACAATGCTTTGACTTGTCCCTTTGGTCAAGTGGTTGTCTGATGGTTGGGGGTTGTTGGAAAATCCCCTTAGTTTTGTTCTCCTGGTAGAGCTTCGCAAGGCTGACCTTCAGGGGCGTCACCTTCTCTTTGAATCTGGAGTGTTTGAATGGTTTCGGGGCTGATGGTCCCGGTGGAATTGATGATCCTGATGAAGTTAAACGCCTTCGATCAGTCGCTCGATCCCTTGATTGGGTTTCAATGCTGACCAAAGATGCCATCTTCTGTCTGACTGTCTCCTCTTCTTTAATCCTCAAGTATCCCTTAGCTCTGGAGTTTAGATCCCCAATGCCCGATGGAGGGCGTTTTACCAGAGATTGGTGGAACTTAGTCCCTGGAATGAGGGCCATCCGGAAGGCCTCAACAGCAGAGTGTTGGTCACAGTTATCAACAGAAGAAGATTCGATGTTGAATCGGGATAGAAAGCTTTTCAGTGATTCTCCTTTCTCTTGGATCATGGTGAAAAGGCAGGATATGGTATTTTTCTGTCTCTTGTTCCCATAATACTGGGCAATGAAGAGCCTAGTCAACTGTTGTCAGCTGGTAATGGATCGGGATGGCTGCTTCCTGAACCATAATAAAGCAGCATCAGTAAGACTAGTGGAAAACACCTTGCAGAGTAAGGACTCATTTTCGGCATACATGGTCATCTTCTGGTGGATCTGATAAATGTGCTCTTCGGGGTCCTTAGTGCCATCGTATGAGGTGAACTGAGGCATAACAAATTTCTTAGGGAAAAGCTCCTAGGTTATTTCGGGAACGAAAGGTGACTGTATCAGCTCGATTGACGCTTGGATGGCCATGTCATCGGTAGATCTGGCCCTCAATTCCTCAAGGAATTTCCTTTGGAATTCATCCATCATTGCCTGAAGTTTTTGGGGAGTCATGGACTCGTCGGCTGCGGGAGCTTTTCCTGAGCGCTGGGAAGACTCGGCGTGTTCTTCCGGTCTGTCACTATCTTGCTGGTTCAGAGAATGGTCGAGCACCGCCACCGGAGGGTCGGGTGTAACTACTGGAGGGGCAGTTGCTGGTGGAGACAACCTCGCCATGAGCTCCGCATTCTGTTTTTCCAGGGCCAGGCTGCGTTCCTCTGCAACTACCAATCGTTGAAGGATTTGCTCCATGGACTGGGGACCTCCCGCACGACTGTCTGCAGTGGTTGGAAAACGTCCGCTTGCGAACGAGTGACTGACATCTTTGCCCGAGAAGAAGTGGATGAAGGTTTTAGAAGGTGGTGAAGGATCTTTAGGTTTAACAAACGAACTCAGCTTAACGAGATGGGAAGAAGGAGGCGATTTTACAGATCCCAAAGGGTAGATTTGAAAATTCGGGGACTCTTTGAACAAAGTTTCCCATAGACGGCGCCAAAGTGTAAATGCCAAAAAGTGCACAACACCAAAAAGAATCCCCTTTATTAACTTTTGATTTTCTTTATATACATTTTCTTATTGGGCTTGAGGCCCATTAGGGCAATACCATCCTGATTACATCACCATGACGTCACTACTTCTATTCCCTAAAGAAATACAAAGGTGAAATGGGCCTAACTATCGGGCTTATAAAAATCTTATTGGGCCAACAACTTGATGGACTTGAGCGGGCTTGAGCATTTTCATTCTTACATAGAGTTATGCCATTAGGAGAATTTTCGTTATTAATCACTAAATTGAAATATTTATTAAATTAGTCAATCACAAATTCTGAACAACTTGCTATTAAATTAAATTACAACTTTAATCTTTATTAGGATTAGCGGGAGACGATTTTTTTCGTGTTTATTAGGTATTATTTGGTACAAATAATTCGTCCGAATCACGGCATGAAAATAATTGATTTTTTTTTTATAAATGACTATTTGTTTAGCAAAATTATAAATATAACAATTTTAAAATCTATTTACATGAAAAAGTAAATGAACTAAAATAATTATGAGAAACAGAAAAATAGAACTTTAGTCCATAATACTCTTTACAACATGATTTTAATATATAATTTATATGGGTTAATTACACTCACACCCCCTAAGGTTTGAAAAAATTATAGTTAGATGCAACGTTTGTATTTTGTGAACACTCAGACCCCTATAAGTAAAGTTGCTTCCAAAAGAATGTGAAATATCAACAATGCCCTTGAATGAAACTAATAAAATAACTAAAAAATATCACGGGTGTTAAATATCCATAATACCCTTCTCAACTATATCACTTTACATCATCCTATTAAATTGAGTATTGTATTATTTTTAAAATTGGAGATTTATTTCTTATAATTAATTAAAAAAAGTTAACTCGATTAAGGTTGGTAAGTTAGGAACTTTTTAGATACACTTAAATACATGAATTTTTTTCATATATATATTATCTTTTGATTGGGGAATTATTTATGTAATTTTACTTATTTATATAAAAATAACGCAAATAAGGTTGTGATATTGAGATTTTTATTTAAGAATAATTAACTTTTTATCCACCTAGAATTGATAGATTTAGATTTCTTATTTAAGTACTAAAATTTGACCCAATAAAGGTTGAAATATTAATAATTTTAATTTAATTTAATTTTTATGGAAGGAGTATTTTAATTCATCAAATTGAGGGTCAATGGTAAAAAAAGACAATTTATAGCTAGTGTAATTGAAGACAAAAGTCGACGGACAAAAATATTTTTCATTGTGTGTCAAATGGGTTATTGGGTCATTAGGGGGGTGTTTGTCAAGTTTTTCAAACCTCGAGGGCGATTGAATCACACTCTCCAAATATTATATATAACTATAATTTCTCCAGACCTCAGGAGTTTCAGTGTAATTAACCCAATTTATATTTTACCAGGTAAAACTTTTGATCGAGTGATGTAAAACTTTTGAATTTAGAGTGTAAAATATTTATCATACCAGGTAAAAATTTTATTTGATACAATAAAAACTTTTATTTCACTCCATAAAAATTGTAGTTCACCGCATTAAACTTTTATAGTTTTTTGGGCATAATTTAGTCATACATGTATACCAACTTGTAAAAATTGCAATTTTTTTATTCATAGTTTGTCAAATACGACATTATTTTTTTATTATTGACTTTGTGGGTCTAAAAGTTATCATTTTTTAGATTTTTCCAATATAATTCGAGCATTATTAAATTTTTTACTCCGTATTCTACATGGATCTTGTATCTGCCTTGGATATATTTTTTAGTTATTTTGTGTTTTTAATATTGTCATTTGGTAATATAATATAGTTGTAATTTTTAGTGAGAGTTATTGCTTTTTAAAATTAATGAAAAAAAATAATTTTAAAAAATATAAGATTATAGTGTATTAATATTCAAAATTGGATAAGTATTTTGAATAAAAAAATTTACAACTAATATGTTAAGAGGGGGTAATCTGTTTGAGGAACTATATTCATAATCATTTGCCGAAACAAAAAGCAAACTAAGAGCTCTATAATCTCCATTGACACTGACAAGTTACCAGACCCCATGGCTTACTTTATTGTGTTGACTTTATGTTCTACTCTTTACCTTTTTCATCATCTGTAGTTTAGTTTATACTATTTGAAACAAAAACCTCAAAGAAATTTTTGGTGAAGCACATAGTCAAATACCATGTAAATATGTTCTGTGTGTATAAATGTCATATTTCATTCAGATTGTTTTGCTAGACCTGTTGATAATGCCTTTAAAAATTATTTTTGTTTTCTTTTTCTGAGAATAATGCCTTTATTTATTTTTGAGAAAAAAAATATATATAAAAATTGGTTGGCTCAACTCAGCCCATTGTATTCAGGTTCAGATCTAACCTAAGTCCGATTCTAGTTTAAGGCTGACCCGGCCCGACCCAACCTCCTAAAATCGGGCTTATCTGAGTTTGAGTTGGGCCGCCCCATGTTGCAGCCTACTAAGTACTAACAACCGTATGTATAACATGATCAACATTATTTTAGTTTCTACCACTTTCTGGGTTTCATTTATTTATTTATATATACTTATATATATATATATAATTTTTAACCATGTAAAATCAGCACACAGTTAACACGACTTTTTTTGTCCATAACGAAAATTAAAGCCCCGACCTTTTTACCTATAAGGTTGAAATAATTCTAATTGAACCTAGGATCCTTATATATATTTAGAGCTGGTAAAATTAGACACGACACGAAAATTCGACACGACCCGACACGAACACGAACACGACACGAGACGGTTTAAGGCTTTAAATGGGTCGATACGAAAATATAAGGGTCAACCTGAACACGACACGGATAACCCGAACACGATACGTTTGACACGATTACTGTTCATATTTATCTTTATTTTTATATTTTTCTCTTCTCTAATTGGTCATGAATTGAAATATATCAATAAAATAATATTGGATCGTGTCAAAATCAATTTAATTTTGTTGATAATAGGTTAAATAATTTACCTCTAAAATGGATTATGTCAAATTTAATTTAAAATATTATAATAAATATGCTAAATGAATTAGCATTTGTATGGCTTAGGCCTTTGTTTATTTTTATATCATCTAAATAAAAAATAAAAAAATTACATAATTTACATGAGTCGACCCGTGGGTCAACCCGAACACGATACGAATATGACACGACACGTATAATAACGACACGATTTCGACCCGACACGAACACGATCCGTTGACACGAATTGCCACCCCTACATATATTGGACAATCAATCACACATGTTTAATGTTGTTGCATTTAAATTGTGGCTCCAGTTTTATTTATTGGGAAAACTTATATAGTTTCGGGCTCCGAGCTTATATAGTTTAGCTTTGGTTAAGGTAAAGTTGAATAGATAATTCTTATTTGGGTAGGTGTAACATATTTTTTAATTAAATTTTTTTCAAGTCGTGTAAAATATTATATATATATATATATATATAATTGATAAGTTTTTTTTTTTTTTTTAGTAATTGTTTTAGAAATTATTTTTGTCCCTGAGTTTGACAATCATTCTTGAATCTTCACAAATCTTAGTAAGAAAATCAGGTACTCACTTTACCATGAACTTAGAACTCTCAAGTTTTTCTTTTTATTTTTTTTCATCTTTGTTTTTTTTGGTAAGTAAATGGTATAATAAAAGAAATTTTTTTACATAAATTGCATGGGGCATACCCACGGCTCATGAAAGATGAGAAATAATATTTTGTTTTTCTTTATCTCTTTTGGTCTATCTAATTACAACAAATTAGGCTTTTCTCTTCAAAATATTTTGTGACAAAAAACCTATTTTATGTGATTAATGATCGTTCCATGCACACAAAATATGAAAAATTTGACGAGATCATGACCACAAGTCCGAAAAATATCGTGGCATAAAAAAAATATGGACAATACTCGGGTCTTCCCCAGGGAGGATGGACATGGTTGTTAGGATCGCGATCCTTTGGGGTAGAATCTTACGATCCTACTAACCAAAACGATCCCAATCCTACAAAAATCGCTCATGAGGTAGGATCGCTATAGGATTGTACGTACGATCCTACCATCATATTACGATTCTACTATTTATATGGAATTTTGGAATTTTTAGGCGAAAAAATTAAATTTGGGTTGGGCTATTTATATAAAAGGGCAAATTTTTTTTTAATTATACTTATTATCTAATAAAAATTAATAACCGATCTAAACTTATTTTTAGTTTATACTTATCTATACTTTTTGTATTTATTTATTATTTATTATCTCTAATCCATATCTATACTTAGTTATAAAAGTCTAACGTATTTTATTTTTTTCTAATTTTTTCATGTGTTTTAAAATACAAAAAGTGAGTTTTTTTTATTATTATTAAAAGTATTGGCAGTAAATATTTTGTTATTTTTTGTTCTTTACCTTATATTACCTAATAAAAGTCAAGAGATTTGTCAAAATTTCAAAAACAATTGACTTTATCTAAACGAGTACATGTTAATATATACATTCATATGTCCACTCATGAATAAGAAATTTGTAAACTATTTTATTGTTGCACTTTTGTAATATTTTAAAAAATATATATATAATTATCTTTTTAATTATGATTTTTTCCTCACGTGCATTTTGCACGTGACTTTTTTTTTTCTTTTACAAAGTTATGTATATAATATCATAATTTTTTATTGGGAAAAAATCACTAACCTCCCCTGAGATTTAGTGATATTACACGCGATACCCTTACTGTTTCCAAATCGAGCAAATACCTCCTTCCAGGTTAGCTTCGGCTATCACTTTTACCCCCTCCGTCCAAAGTCAAGCCGGTCAACTCTAATTTCATGTGTGATTTTACCTAATTTCCCTTCGTATTATATTATAATTTTATGGTTAATTTCAATAAACCCCCCTAAACTATTGAATTTCATATTGCCCCACCCTAATGGGTGAATTACATGAGTTTCACCCCCTAAAATTTGAAAAAATATTTAAAATGTAAAAAAATATATAAAATTTGAAATATATATATAATTCGAAAATATATATAAAATTTAGAATATATATAAATTTTGAAAAAAATATAAAAATTGAAAAAAATATAAAATTCGAAAAACATATATAAAATTCAAAAAATATATATATATATATATAATTTGAAATAAATATATAAAATTAGAAACAATATATTAGAAAAAGAAGTGCTTAGGATTTGATAGATTTCTCACCCTCTGCACAACAAACATTGGAATTTGAATAAAGTATAAATTAACACATTCATGTAATGTAGCCTCTACAAACATATGCATGTTTGAACTTGCAAAATCAATATTATTTTTGATCTTCAAAGTGAATAAGTATATTTCCGAATTGAGATTATGAAGAAAAGAAGAAACCCATTTCGAATTTATATAATTTTTCCGAATTATATATATATTTCAAAATTTATATATGTTTTTCAAAATTTATACTTTTTTTCGGAATTTTATATATATTTTTTCTAATGTTTTATATTTTTTCCAAATTATATATATATTTCAAAATTTTATATATTTTTCTGAATTTTATATATTTATTTCGAATTAGATATATATATTTCAAATTTTATATATGTTTTTCGAAATTTATACATTTTTTCAGTATTTTATATATTTGTTTTGAATTTTATATATTTTTTCAAATTATATATATATATTTTTCAGAATTTTATATATGTTTTCTAATTTTATATATTTTTTCGAATTATATATATATTTCAAATTTTATATATGTTTTTAAATTTTAAATATTTTTTAGAATTTTGGGGGGCGAAACTGTAATTTACCCATTAGGATGGGGTAATGTGAAAATTCAATAGTTTAGGAGGATTTATTGTGGGTCATTTCGTAATTTTACATCCTAGCTGGAGCTTGGATTCATCCAAGGGAGGTAATTGATATTTTTGAAACAGTAGGGATACCGCGTATAATATCACTAAATCTCAGGGAAGGCATGTGATATTTCCCTTTTTTATTTTCTCTTTTTAATTATGATACGTTTAGTTTGCAGTAACTTTTATTACTAGTACTATTCTAAAAGTGTAAGGGGCTAGAAATATTTCCAAATTTTCTTTGAAAAAAATAAAAATAAATTAAATAATATGCATTAATTGAGGTGTACCTCTAATTGGTATTTCAAAAGACATAGACTAAAGAAATATAAAGTAGTACTATATAATAGGCTAAACTTGTGTAATTACTAAAAAGAAAAAAATGGGACTTAATTATTCTTATGCAATTAGTTATTATGTTTAAAATGATTAAAAATAATAATAATTAAAGTCTATCAATAACTCTTTAATCTGATTTTTTTTTTTAAATCTAAACCTTTATATTAATTAAGTAATAATATACAATTTCTATTTAAAAATAATAATGCAATAGAAAATTAAACTTGTATATTATTTGTGTAATACTTTACAAAATATACTTTAAAAGTTGTAACTCATATTATCTTGATTATTTTTATACATTAATTAATATTATTAAGATTAATAAGAGAATATAATTAAGACCATATGTATATTATCCTTGTAATATTTACAAAATTGATTTTAGGGTTATGTTTTTGTTTGTATTTGATGTTTTGAGTATATTTTTGTTTTTTTATGGAGATATAATGATTCAAGAAGTTAATTTGAACTATTTTTATAACAATGTGGTAGAATCTTACGATCCTACTTACGATTCTAAGATCCCGATCCTACGGACCGTCCAACGATCCTACCTAAGATCGCGGTCCTAACAACCTTGGAATGAAGTTGATCTTCCCCTGGCCCAATAAATTAAAGAGAAGTGGCTCACATTAATTAAAAACATAGATAATTATTACCCACTATTTTATAGGTGGTAACCGATTCTAAAAATTTCTCTTTACTTTCAATCCCATGCCCCTCATTCACAAGCTCATATATATATATGTATATACATATATATAAACAGTAAATTAAAACTCAAATTAAAGGGAATGAGAATTCTAATTCTAAGCTAATATATAAAGGGTTAATTTCAATAAACCCTCATATACTATCCAGTTTAATCAACTAACCCCCACTGTGTCCACTTTGCCCCCTTACATCACATTTTGAGTCAAAATGCCTAAACTACCCTCAATAATATAAGAGGGTTTAGTGAAATCAACAATTTAAAAAATTATTTTTCAAAAATCAATTATATTTTTTGCAAAAATTATAAATTAAAATTATTATATATATATATTTCACAAAAAAAAAATATTTTTTGAAGGGAGTATATTATTTTCCAAAATATGAATTATTTCCGAAAAAATAATATATATTTTTTGCAAAAAAAATATTTTTCGGAAAAAAATCCTTTTTTCTAACATAATAGTATATAATTTTTGCAAAAAAATTATTTTTCAAAAAAAATTCAAATTTTGGAACATAATAAATATTTTTTCGCAAAAGTATTTTCCAAATTTGATCTAAAAGCCAGATTTTGGCAATTGGGAATTACACCTGACGAGCGCCCAAAAACTGGGTTCTGTATCCCAGACCATCATTTCTAGTGGACAGTGATGCCTTTTGGTCTCAAAACAACCCCCTCCTTGTTCCAACAAGCTATGATCAAAATCTTCAATCTTATCCTCTCGTCTACCCTCATCTACATAGATGATATCCTTCTTTTCTCTCCCGACATTGACTCTCATACCAGCCTTCTTCAAGAATTCCACCAACTTGTCTTAAAATTCGGAGTAATGCTCTCTGCAAAGAAGATGATTCTGGCGCAACCAGAAATTGAGTTTCTGGGAATGAAAATCTCACATGGCCAGTATGTCCTGCAACCTCACATTGCCACCCAGCTTCTACAATTCCCAGATAAGAACCTCACCTGTACCCAAATCCAGCAATTCCTTGGAATTATCAATTATATGGCTGAGTTCATCCTAAACCTTGCACCTCATAGAAAACCTCTCTCTCACCTTCTCAAAAAGAACCATCTCCCTTGGTCTTCGCCCTGCACAGATGCCATTAAATACCTTAAATCCATTTCTCAGACCCTTCCCTCCTTGCACATCCCTTCCAGCGGAAAATGAATCTTATAGACTGATGCATCCGACCTATATTGGGGTGTCGTTCTTCTCGAAGAAATTCCTCAGAAGCCCCGTTCTATTTGTGGCTACAAAAGTGGTGCTATCACTCCTGCTGAATTTCATTACCACTCTACCTACAAGGAAATCTTGGCCATCAAAAGAGGCATTGAAAAATTTGAGTTCCATCTCATTGGACACCATTTCCTGATAGAAACAGACCTCGGCAGTTTTCTGAACATGTTAAAGTTCAAACAAAAACATCCTCTTAAAGCCCAACTATTACGGTGGACAAATTGGCTCTCACAGTGGTCCTTTGATGCAATCCACATTCCTGGAAAAACTAATGTCCTCCCTGATTTCCTGTCTCGCTTGAAAAAGGAAATTAATCCAATATGTTTTCCTATGATCTCATGTTTTGAACCTTTACCGTTCCCTTTCCATCTCCAGGTCCTTCTCTTAGAACAAACCCTCATTGCCCGTAGTTGTCACATGGTTAATTCCCTCCAGTTTCTTTATGTTCACCGATATGGTCTTGAGTCTGGTCCGATCCGAACCATGCCTTTCCATCCCGTTTACCCTTTTTCTAACCCATTTTGAGATTAATCCTTCCTTTTACTTTCATTTCTCTCGGGAACTCTTCCTTCTCCTATGGTATCTTGTGGATATTTATCATATTGGGATTATTCTTGACAAATCTCAATTGTTACAATATCTAGCCCAGTGTCTTTTTAATAATCTTTCCCCAGCCCAATTGAAATTCTGTTCCTGGTTAACCTTGTTTGGTGATATCTCTTTCTAGCAAAATCAACTCCGCCGCACTCCTTTCCAGAATCCTATGTTTGTTTTTTGGAGTTCAAAACAGTTCTTGCCTACCCCTGACAATGGTTTTCATATTCAGAAAAATTTTCACGTCTCCTTTTTTACAGGTCATGAAAATATTCTTGTTTATGAATTGTCTACTCATTTTGACACCTTCAGAACTCAGATATGTCATCATAATGGAATTTCCCCAAGGTTTATTTCTCTTTTTCTCTTCTATCCAGACACTGCAAATTGGAGGACTTCCGATTTCTCTCCTTTAGACTGGCGCGAAAAACTTCTCCAAATCCTTGCAGATCATGAAGCTCAATACTCATGGGATCTTCAAGATCCAGATCATCCCATCTACAGGGTTCACCTCCATGCTTATCCCCTCGAACCAGTTCCTAGTGGTTACAATTCTGAAGACTTTCAGACTGATGATTGGAGCCCTCCTGGTGATTGGTAACAGTGTAATGTTCTGATGGTTGCTATTTTGTCTATTTATGTAATAATTGAGTCTGAGTGATGTAGTGAGGTATTGCTGTAATAAGGATAGTCGGCAAGGGTAAAAATGTCTTTCCATATTTGTTTCCTGCCATTTAGGCTGTCGGTAAGGGTATTTTTGTCTTATAAGTCGTTGATGTAATGGTTGATGTCACCAGCTATCATTATTGATCTGTATTATTAGGTTTGCCCCACAGGGGATAGTTTAGTCTTTTGCTCTGTGTTCCTTAGCCTATATAAGGATGTATTGTATGTTTGTTAAGGGCAGAGTCCCAGAAATAAAATCCAGTGTGTTTTTCATATATCATCTCTTCTTTCAGTTTTCTTACATTTGATCATGTCCTACTTCGTGTTTGTGTATTTTGATATTTTGATCATGTCCTACTTCGTGTTTGTGTTTGATAGAAACCAAACACAAAAGCCAAAGTCAATGACCCAGGCAAAAGAGGGCTTAGCTCAAACCAAAAAGAGACTGATTAGTCTAAAGAAAGTTGGGCCTTGAGGCTGGCAGACCACTTTTAGAGCCCATCCCAAGGAACGAACAAATTTGGGACACCAGATTTTGAAATGGGAAAATTACAAATACAGCGTTGAAACAAGATATAATTATAAATATAGTTGGAGATAAATTATATTTACAACAAATAATAAAAGTAAAAACTTATTTACAGATTACACATGTTGACCGCAATACCCTTGTCAAAATTTTGTTTCAAGTAATTAGATTTTCATTTGTTATGGGAAAATTTCATTCAAGTCAAACCAAATACTTTGTCAAAATATATTTTCATGTTGTCCGAATTTCCTTATGATTTGTCAAAATTTTATTTCAAATCAAAATAATTTATTTGTCAAAATTTAGATTCAACATGTAAAATTACCTTGCCAATTTTTTTTCTTCAAATTATCTAAATATTATTCCAGCTTGTCATAATTTATCAAAAAATTGTTTTAACATGTAAAAATCACTATATCCATATAATAATTCAACATATAAAAATCACTTCGATTTGTTCGAATATCATTTCTTTTTGCGAAAATTTGCTTCTAATTTAAAACAATGTTTTTGTCAAAACTTTAATTCAACATGTAAAAATAATTTTTTCCAAAATTTGTTTCGTTTTGTAAACATTCGATTTAGTTATCTCTAGGCCAAAGATAAATCCGTAACCATATTCATATGAATAAGTTCTTGATTCATCACTTACCAAGAAGTATAAATGGGTATAGGAATGAACCCCACTTCTGAAAAAAAAAATGGATGAGTTTGCACATGTATACAAGAGTAATCAATAAAGAAGCAACAAATTCACTGTAGTACTTGAAAATATGACTGAAGAATGATATATTTTTCATTCATATGTTTGTTTGCCGATGTACAATCTATATATAAAGGATGATCTCTTATAATTAAGCTATACAATCAATCACCCATAATTAAGCATGATTTCACAGCTAATATACAACAAGGCAATCAATCTAAGAATGGAAAGAACCACAAACGATTCTATACTCCTAATCTCCTAGAATCTCAACACTCCCCCTCAAGTTGGTGCATAGATATCATACATGCCCAACTTGCCTAAAAACTTTGAGAATACTCGATAGGAGACTGCTTTGGTGAGAATGTCGGCCAACTGATCTTCTGATTTTATTTTAGGCAACTCCACAATCTTTTCATCTAACTTTTCCTTGATGAAAAAGTTATCCACCTCGACATGCTTTGTACGATCATGTTGTACTGGATTATGAGCAATGTCACATGCTGCTTTATTGTCACAAAACAGTTGGATTGGTTTCCTAGACCGATAACCCAAATCCTGTAAAAGGAGTCTGAGCCATAATACTTCACAAAGTCCTAGAGCCATACCTCTAAATTCAGCTTCTGTACTTGAGCGATCGACAAAACTCTATTTCTTACTTCTCCATGTCACAAGATTACCACCTATGAAGGTAAAGTAACCCGAGGTAGATCGCCTATCATCCACGACACCGGCCCAATCAGCATCAGTATATACATCTATGCTTTGATAATCTGAGTTCTTAGTGAACAAGATTCCCTTTCTAGGAACAAATTTTAAATACCTCAAAGTACGCATAACTGCATTCATATGTTGCTCTCCAGGATTATTCATAAATTGACTAACAATACTTAATGCATAGGTTAGATATGGTCTTGTATGCGCTAAGTACATCAATCTCCCTACAAGTCTTTGGTATATTCCTTTATTAGTTGGTACTTGGTTGGACTCAATGCACAACTTTAGACCTTCTTCCACTGGTGTATCAATTGCTTGACATGCTGACATACATGTCTCTTGTAAGAGATTTAAGGCATATTTTCTTTGGGATAAAAATATTCCTTTATTGGATCAGGATACTTCAATCCCAATAAAATATTTCAGAGGGCCTAGATCTTTCATTTCAAATTCTCTAGACAAGTAATTCTGTAGGGCTTTCCTTTATTCAGAATCATTCCTTGTAACCACCATGTCATCTATATATACAATGAGTGCAGTGATCTTACCCTGCTGTTTTTTTGAGGAATAGAGTATAATCTGAATTGCTTTGATGAAAGCCAAATGTTATCATAGACTTTATGAACCTTCCAAACCAAGCTCTCGGAGATTGTTTCAATCCATACAACGATTTCTTTAATCTACACATCTTCCGACTATGCCTCTCGGGTATCATGCACCTAGGTGGGAGATCCATATAGACTTCTTCAGATAATTCGCCATGCAGAAAAACATTTTTTACATCGAACTGTTGCAATGGCCAATCCAAATTCGCAACTAAAGACAACAGGACACGAACTGTGTTGATTTTGGCTACTAATGCAAATGTCCCTATGTAATCGATCCCGTAGGTTTGAGTGTACCCCTTTGCCACTAGTCTCGTTTTAAAGTGTTCAATCGTGCCATCAGCTTTGTACTTTACAGTGTAAATTCACCGACATCCAACTGTTTTCTTTCATGGTGGGAGATCAACAAGTTTCCAAGTTTCATTCTTCTACAAGGATTTCATCTCCTCGTTCATAGCTACTTTCCACCTGGGGTCAACTAAGGCTTCCTGCACACTGTTAGGAATAGATACACTAGACAGTTGATTTACAAATGACATATTTGATTCAGACAAACGATGGTTAGACACATAATGACTCATAGGATATTTGACTTTACTAGAAAGCTCGGGCTCATATGTGGGTTTAGGAATACCTCTGGTGTGACGATGTGTCAATTGTATTCTGTGTGGCTCAGGAACATCTTCAGAAAGTGATTAGTATGGTATGTTGAATGGAATTGGAGGCGGACTTGCTTCTTAAGGTGGGCTTGATTATTCTATTATTGGGTGTTCATCACCACTTTGATCCAATGTTATACCACTTAAATCCAATTCACCCAACCACTTGAATCCAGATCGCCCACATTCTGGTTAGATGATTCAGCTTCCTTAGAAGTGGGATAATCATACTCTAGAAAATCATAATCCAGAGTTTGAATTTCCTTTTGGTACTCCCCCTGAATTTCAGACTCAGAAAAATACATAGAGTCTTCATGAAAAACAACATCCATTGTGATAAACATTCGTTGTGAAGGAGGATGATAACATCAGTACCCCTTTTGATGAGTAGCATACCCAACAAAAACACACCGCAATGCTCGAGGAGTTAACTTGTTGCGTTGATGTTCATGGAGGTGTACAAACACTACAAAACCAAAGACACGAGGAGGTAAATTTGGTACGGTTGGGGCAATAATTGCTTCAGTGAGAGCTTGGAACGGTGTTCGGAAATCAATGGTGCTGGAAGGTACCTGATTGATTAGATAGGCTGTAGAAGTAAGTGCTTCTCCCCAGTAGGATAACGGCATATGAGCGTTTATCAATGAAGCTCGAATAACCTCCAATAAGTGTCAGTTTTTACGTTCTGCAATCCCATTTTGTTGAGGTGTGTTGGAACAAGTAGTTTGATGGATTGTTCCATATGCTTCCAAATACTGTTGAAGTTCAGTACTTTGATATTTTCCGCCATTGTCACTGTGAAGAACCCGAATCTTGGCATTGTACTGAGTTTCAATCATTATATGAAACTTTTTAAATAAAGAGTTCACTTTACCTTTAGATTTCATCAATTATAACCATGTCATCCTGGTACAATCATCAATAAATGTTACAAACCAACGTGATCCACCCAAAGTAGTGACTTTAGATGGACCCCAGACATCAGAATGTATAATCATGAAAAGAAGTGGACTTTTATTCAAATGTAACGGGAACGAAACACGATGGCTCTTTGCCAGTTCATAAACATCACACTGGAAACTAGAAACATCAAATTTTGGAAATAAACTAGGAAACAATTTTTTTAGATATCCAAATGAAGCATACCCTAGACGCCGATGCCACAACCAGATTTCCTTTTTATTTTTTGCCCCCTCAGATCCATTCATCGTTGGCGCTTGTTGTAACTTGTGGGAACTTGTTGACACCAAGTCCAAGTAGTACAGCTTCCCCCCCCCCCCCCCCGGATACCACAATCAATCGTCTTCCTGGTTCAAATGTCCTTAAACACACAAAATTCGGGCCAAAAATTACAATACAAGATAAGGTTTTTGTTATTTGAGAAACTGACAACAGGTTATAATCTAAATATGGAACAACTAAAACAAAATCTAAATTTAGAGTATCGGTGAGGGTTGATCCTTCCCCAATAACTGGGGTTGAAGTTCCATTGGCAGTGGAAACAAATGTTTGTGAGGAGGGGTTAAGCGATGAGACCTGTTTAGAATCAAATGTCATATGATCTGTAACACCAAAATCAATTATCCATGTACTATTAAAAACAAGTGTAGAAATATTTAAAACCTTACCACCATTATCTGCAGCTATTACCAGTACTGAGGCTTTTGCAACTACATCATCTTCTATCTTTGTTTCAACAACCGATGTAGTGGATATTCTGTTATGATCCTTCTTTGACCGACTATGATCCCACCATTCCGGATATCCCACTAGCTCAAAACAATGAATTTTGGTATGACCAGTCCGATTGCATTGAGTGCATTTATAACTGGACTTGTCGATACTATTGGTCATTTTACCATTATTGGGTCGTGCTCGGACTTGCTGATTCCGGGGAGTCCAATTCTGGTTAGATCAGTTATGGGCCACCATGGCAGAAGCTTCAGATGTTCCAGTCATGCCTTTCATAGTGGTAGAACGAATAGCCTCTCGTCAAATTAAAGAGTAACACTCCTCCAGGTTTGGAGCTGGATCATTTCGCAAAATCTCGCGTCAAATTTGATCAAATTCCTCATCCAATCCAGCGAGGAATATGTGAACCCATAATCGCTGAATGGATTTGCGGTATGCTGTGACATTGTCAGGATCCTTCATGACCACCTTATCACGATAGTCTAGTTCTTGGAATATTTCAATGAACTCCTCATAATAAATAGATAGTGTTTTCGCTTGTTGTTTGGCAGTGAAGGCCTTTTAGTTCAAAGTGAACACCTGTAATTCATTGGTTCCATCATAGAATGCTTTTGAAAGAGCATCCTAAATTTCATAAGCAGTGGGAAAACGTAAATAGCGCTTCATAATTTCCGGTGACATAGACATTAATAGCCACCTTTTGACTTTTTGATTTTCAGCATACCATTTTTCATACCCTTTATCTGATTCTGCAAGTGGTTTTTTTCTACGAATATAAGAGATCTTGTCCCTTTCACCAATCTGCATCTCTATCAACTGAGACCATGGATCATAATTAGTCTCCGTGAGAGTGATCCCAGCATTAAAGACACGCTCAAACTAACCAATAACAAGTATGGATTTGGATCCAGATGTTTCACTAATTTTGTCACTCATTTTATTTGTTTTTAGAAAACACAAATACATAAAAGAGAAATCCTTTTGGGAAAAAAAAAAAAAAAAAGAACCAGAAGCGTGACGCAACGGTTGATGGAGAGTTTGAGGCGTAAAGGCGGTGAAATCGTGAGGCGGCGTAAAGGCGGACGACTTAGAAGACTCCGGCGATGAGCAGAAGCGTGACGCAACAGTTTACCTTCTTTCATCGATCGGAGTGAATCTGGGAAAATAAAAAACCAGCGGCTTAGTGACGGATCTTCTTCATCCGAACACGGCGGTACTTTGGTGCGGCGATTTACCCTTTGGTGATGATATTCTGGCAGGTAAGAAATTGGGTATTTGGGCAATTTGGGTGGTCTGGGTAAGAATTTGATGACGAATTTCTAGGTATTTGAATTTCTAGGTGATGAATGATATTATGAATGGAAAAAAATTTTGCAGGGATTAACTTGCTCTGATACCAACTTGAAAATATGACTGAAGAATGATATATTTTTCATTCATATGTTTGTTTGCCGATGTATAATCTATATATAGAGGATGATTTCCTACAATTAAGCTATACAATCAATCACCCATAATTAAACACGATTTCACATCTAATATAAACCAAGACAATTAGTCTAAGAATGAAAAGAATCACAATCTAAGAATGGAAATAATCACAAACGATTCTATACTCCTAATCTCCTAGAATCTCAACAGTAGTCCAAACATCTCCTATCAATCATGGGAAGCTCTATGAACCTTCGGTAGTATCGTATGTATCGGAGCCGCCGGACCCGTTGTGGTACCTCAAAAACCTTACAGATGCAGTTAAGCTCATGATTGCCCCGATGCCACTAAAATTGGAAAAAGCCATAGTCTTGTGTAAAGAGATGGAAGTGTTGTTGGCTTTGATTGCCCCAATTAATTTGGACAGATTGATATTAAAATCATGGGGAAAGTGAAACTTTAATTAACTGTTAAGGGTGTATTGTTGGGGAAAATAGGTTAAGGGGTATTTTGGTCATTAAAAAAGTTATATTTGTTAATTTTGTAAATAATTATATTAAAATTGTTAAATCCGTAAATAAGTTTTCATATTCGTTATTTATTGTCAATACAATTTATCTCTCATTGTATTTGTAATTATATATCATTTTAATGTTGTATTTGTAATTTTCCCTTTTGAAATTTTATGTACAATTTGCTTCCCTATAATTTGGAAGAAGCTTTTATATAGTTTGAGAAGAATTTTGATTAATATGAAAAAGGTTATTTGCACTCAGATCCCCTGAACTTTAATCAATTCCACTTAGAAAGTTGTCAACGCGATTGTAGTTCAATCGCCCTGAACTTTCAATTTTCTTGCAATGGCACCACTGGATGGGTTTTTTTTACTTGAAATTACTCTTGTGCCCTTGATTTATTGTAAAATATTTATTAATTAAATTAAATGACCAAACAGCCCTTAGTTTTCTTACTTTCTAAGGGTGTTTGTTTGTTGAGAAAATTTTCCTTAGATCTCTAAAAAACTCCAACTCACATAGAGGGCACACAAAACCGAACCGAAACCGGCGGTTTGGTTCGGTTTTAAGATGATTCGGTTCGGTTGCGATTTTCAAATTTCAAAAATTGAAATTTTCGGTACGGTTTTAGTTTTACCCTCCAAAACTGAACCGAACCAAACTAGTTTTTAAATATGTTATATATTATATATGTATTATCTATATGATTATATCAGACAACTTGTGAGACTTTGAGAGAGTATGATTATAATTTGGTATTAAAATAGATTGATGTAGCAAGAACTATAACCGAAATCAAGTGTAAAAGGGAAAAAAAAAAGAGTAAATTTCCAACATATACAGAGACCTTTCAGAAGTGAAGATTGTGCATAGTTTGACCCACCTTTTATGAAATAGACAGATACAACTATAATAATAATGATTACAAATAGATGAATAAATAGAGATAGAAATAAACTTGTTAATTTATTCTTATAAAAACTCTTGGTTTTATAAAAAGATAATAACAGTAATAAAATTTTCATTTATAAATTTTAAAATATCTAGAAAATGTTATTGAAAATGTCATTTATAAATTTTAATAGAAAAAATTATTTCCTTAAATATAAATAGAAAATGTTATTGATATAAGTTTTTCTATAAAAACTGAAACCGAACCGAAAAAATGGTTTGGTTTGGTTCGGTTTATTTTACTAACAGTTTGGTTATGATTTTCATTTTTAAAAAACCGAAAATAACGGTTCGGTTTCGGTAAAAACTGAACTGAATCCGAACCGTGTGCACCCCTACTCACATAAATCAATAGACTTTTCAAAATATTTTAAAGATCTAACATATGTTTTCTAGTTCCTAATATTTCACTTGTGTATGTAAAAAGTAGAAGCAAATCTAAGTCATCCCTTTAGGAAAGACTATCATTAGCCTTAACCCCAAATTCCCCAATTCTCACTCATAATACATATAGCTCTCTCTTTCTCTTTCACGCACATAAAAAAAAAATGGCACTTGGTCTCTCCCTTCCAATTCTAACATCAATCATCCCAAAAACACCCCAAACCACAAAAATTAAACCCACAACAATCATAACCAGAGCCGCCATACCCGAAAACATATCCATGTTTTCTTTAGAAAACCCTAAAAAAAATGAGGGATAGAGAAAGAGACATTTTTTTATCATTTCCATGCAGCACCGGCACGACGAACGGCGTTATCGGCTTTCTCGTCCTTACGAGCGGCGGTCGTCTGAGCCTTCTACTGGATCCCCACCGGCTCCACCCACCAAATCATCATTTTCTCCTCCCACTCCACCCACCACCAATCTGTCGCCATACCCGCTATCGACCTGCTCCGCTTCCACCCTGGACCACCCACCACCAGTCCGCTACCGTACCCACCACCGACCTCCTCCGCCTCAGCCCTGGACCACCCACCACTTGTATCCACTTATATATATATATATATATATATATATATATATATCGGATAAAGTTTAGAGAGAGGAAGTAAAGAGACGAATTTGAGGGTTTTTTAGAGAGATGAAAGGAAATGAAAAGTCTGGTGATGGGTAGAGTTTTGGTCTTGGGGCATTTCAGTAACTTAACCTTTCAGATATTTATCCCGTGTAATAAGTGAGACAACTCAAGGGCATTCTGGACTTTTCACCGTTTCAGGGGTGTCATTGCAAGAAAATTGAAAGTTCAGGGCGCGGTTAGACTACAATCGCATTAACCACTTTCTGAGTGGAATTGATCAAAAGTTCAGGGGGTCTGAGTGCAAATAACCCTAAGAAAAATAACCTACTTGAAACCGTATTTCCCAAATTTCAGAAGCACAGGCACAGATAACTTAAGCCCTATTTGGTTTTTATTTTTGTTTGATGGTTTTTGTTTGCTACTGTAGTTGTTTTCCAAACAAAAACATGAACATGTTTGGCTCTCGTATTTTATTTTGAAGAGTAAAAAATGTTTGTGTTTTTTTAACCCCTTTTTGCAAACATAAAAAAATGTGTTTTTTTTTTGTTTTTTACTATTCACTCAAAAAATATATGTATATGTTTACACCGCGATCACCACCACTGCCGCCACCTCCGACCATCACCGCCACCACTTCCCTTTGTCCCCAAACACCACATATACATATGTATTTATTTACAGCAAAAACTTCAATACCAAACATGTTTCTGTTTTATACTCCAATACTCCACAAACACAAACATGTATTTGTGTTTTTCTGAATTTCATAACAACAAACACAAACAAAAACCAAATAGGGCATTAGAAATCACACTTCAAAATGTGAACAATTAGGTGGTAGAAGAAGAGGACAATTATCAAATTCTCCAATTTGAGCAAATCAAGTACTCTATATATACCATCATTGGATCAAATACACACATGGTTTCTTAAATCCGTAGAGCAATTACATTCCATAAATCAGAGTCTCCACAAGTGAAAAAAGTGTCTCTCTACTGCTATTTATTGGGTAGATATTAATGAGTCTTGAAAAATGGGTAAATATTATTTACCTTAAGGGTGCAAGTTGGGCGGCCTAGCCCAGGCCAACCTGGACCTAGCTAGAAATATTTGGGCTTGGGTTGGTCTGGGTTCAAATCGGGCCAAGTCGGGTTAGGTTATATTCGGACTTCAGTCCAATTCGGGTTGGGTTGGGTTGGGTTCGGGTTGAACCCAAACCCGAATTAAAAAAAAAGAAAATTCATAGCCGTTCAAAATTTAATCTAATGGTTGATATAAAGTCATTTTAGATTGAAACCCTAAACTCTTCATTCTCAAAAATTAAACCCTATAAACTATTTTTTTTCTCTCTCTCCCAGATTGTTTTGCTCTCTCCGAACGTGGGCTCTCTCTCTCTCTCTCTCATATCTCTCTTTATATATATATCAATCAATTCTCTCTCTATATATATATCAATCTATCTCTCTCTCTATATATATATATATTAATAGATTCTCTCACTATATATATATATATATATATCAATCTATATTATCATACACGTAAACGTGTAATGATATCCCTAACTCATTTTTTTCATGTTCTTGTTTATTATCTTCTGGGTTATTCCTTCACAACTTTTGATTGGGAGCTCCTAACATAAGTGAGATGAAGAAAATTTAGTAAAGACCCAACAACTTCACCCCTATGCTACATCTAGGCCCTGTTTTGTAACTGGTTTTGGTACCAGTTTTTTGGTTTTGGTTCGAAATAGTAGTACCAACCCATGTTTGGTAAGTTTGGGGTTGGTACTACTGTAGCAAACCATACGCACCAAAACATGAGATTTTTGGAACCATCATATCTGATGGTTTTGCTTGGTTCGGCTACTGTACCACCCCATATCTGTTGCACCATCTCACCCCCACACCAAACCATGGTTTTCGTCAATTACAAAATCGCAAAGCTCTCTCTTTCTCTGTGTTTGCCCTAGATCGTGAGGAGGCGGCTACTGTACAACCCATGGTTTTCGTCAATTCCAAAATCGCGAAGCTCTCTCTTTCTCTGTGTTTGCCCTAGATCGTGAGAGGAGGCGGCGGCGAAGCTCTCAAAGGCCCAAAATCGCACAAGTAGCAGGTAAAATCTCCCATGTCTCTTTCTCTGTCTCTATATACAATCGTTTTTGGGCCAAGATTATATAATCTATGATAGGTTTCCTTTCAATTTCTTCACTAATTATATGATCTTTTGTGGGTTTTGCTTGAATTTCTTGTTTGTATATAGGGAATATATTAGGGTTTCATGTACGAACTTCGTCTTCTTGATTTAGGGATTTGAATGAATTAGCGTCCATATATTAGGGTTTCATGTACGAATTTCTTGTTTGTATATAGGGAAAAATGGGGATTTGATTCATATTTTGGGTGTTGATATGGTGGTGGATGGTGCTATTATTGGGGTATTAGTGAAATCCTCTGTTTTTTTTTTTTGGCTTAACAAACACCAACTCTTCAATTAGTGATTCTCTAATTTCCTATGATTTAATGCATTCATGATTGAAGTAAGGTTTTTTATTTTGATAAAGACAAATGAAGTAAGAATTTGACACAATGAAAAAAATTGAGAGGTGATTGAATGTTTGCTTGATTTTCTTGAATATGTGGAAGCAGCTATGGAGGAAAATGACTATATATACTTCAAATATAGCATGCTCGTATATATTTTGGGTTTAAAAAAAAAAGACAATACTTGTGTTTAAGAAGTACAGGATTTTTAGAAAATAATGGTAAGAACAGCTCTAATTTCAAGTTGCTTCACAATTGTCTAAATATTATTCTCTGAAATGGATTTAAAACTGCTAGCTCTAAAAGATGTTTACTAGTCTAGGATGCACAGGTAAGGTATTTTATAAATGGTCATGACAGTACTTTTGTGTGGATATAGAAATGAAATGGTATATTTCCCCAGTTGACGTCATTGAAATGTTTTTTTGTTTTTTAGAGTTTAGAGTTTTTTTTTTTGTTTGTTTTTCTTAATTCATACATAACTTAGTAATTAAAATATATATGACAGTACTTGTGTTTTAGAGGAGTGCTGGCAGGTGGATTGTGGTTTAGAAAGCATCGAGGTGGCAAGAATTAGTGCATTCTTCATGAGCTATTTTGTTGTCTGACTTAATTCATATTTATGAGTATACTGACTTAATTCATATAAGCTCTGCTTGTTCTCTGAATGAGTGCATTCTTCATGAGCTATTTTGTTGTTCCTTAGATTTTTATGCTAGAATTATTTCCACAAGAAAATTCTCGGACCCAGATTAATGATTAATAACCATTTCCCCCACCATGTGGAATTCTAGTTGATTCTATGAGTTGGTATTTTGTTCCATTATCAATATGGCCAAATTTGCTGATATATAGTTGCTACTAAGATTATTTTTCCTCTTCCTGCATTTGATAATATAAACTGAACTTAGAAGTAGTGATGCTGACATTATCTTTTTGTTTCCTTTCCTCTCTTTTTCTCATTATGGCCTTCAATAAAGCCTACTGAACTTGTGGCACCATTTTCAAATCCGGTGCAATCTTCATCTGTGGCACAGCGGAAGCCAGTTATCAGGTAATGATTTATTCACCTTCTGTTCCATGTCCTGCCCAGTTTTCATGTCCTGCCCAGTTTTCAGAACATACTGCAACAAATATGGTCTCAATGTTTGTTACATAGTTCATCACTTCATCTACTCAGTACTATTGACTGAAGTCAGTAACTTTTTGTTTTCAGAACATACTGAAATGTTGCAGTATTAAATCAGTATACTCATAAATATTTATATATATACTTTTTGTTTTTTTTAGATGGCCACTGAAGCGAATAATATTGATAATGGTTCCGGATTTGAACAAGTGGGAAATGAAAGTGTTGCTGATAAGAGAGATTTGTGGAATGAAGAAAACACACTCCACTTTGTGAATAAAATGGATGAAGAAGTGAAGGCTGGTAATAGTGTAGGAAAGAGTTTTAACCAAGTGGGATGGCGTAATTTGGAAAAGGCAATGAAGGATTACACTGGAAAACACTACACTAGAGACCAATTTAGGAACAAGATTAAGTGGTTGCGCAGAGTTTATACGGAGTTTAATAAACTCTTGAAACAAACTGGAGTGGGCTATGATCATACGACTGGTATGGTCACACTAGAAGAGGACACATGGAATAGTATCCAGAAGGTTAGTATCGCCTACTTAACATTAAATCATCAAAGTTATAAATTTTTTAAAAACTGTGTGGGTAACATGAGTTAATAACGTTATAGGTGATAGAAGGTTGTGTTACTTTCAAGAAAAAGGGTTGTCCATATTATACCCAATTGGAAAACATATTTGGAGGGAAGCAAGCAACTGGTAGTTTTGTTCGGCCTTCAACTAGGGGAACCACATCCACTACAGAGTCTACACCCCTTGAACCTCCAGACTGGTCTGAATTTATCAATTGTGATAATGACGAGGCTGGATACATTCCTCACATCACACCTGTTCCAAAGAAATCCAGGAGGGAGAGCACTGTTGCCTCCGTTGCTTCTGCCATGATGTCCACATGGAATAGTAACACAAATAAGATATGTGAAACTCAATCTGAAAACACAAACAAACTGATTGCAGCTTTTGGCCCCCAATCTTCATCATGTAATGTTGGATCCCGTCATGTGAATGAGGACGAGGCTGACTTCGCAATCCCTTCTGACAAAGGCCCAAGCAAGTTGTTCCACGAGTGCAATGAGATTTTGAAGGGCATGGAGGGAGTGGAGATGACACATTACATTCGGGCCACTAAGGCCTTGCATGACTCGATGACTTGGAGGGAGTTCTTTATGGCTAGCTCAGATGAGGTCAGGCGTGCTTGGTTGAAGGAGATTTGAGGGGCTTTGGTGATAGAGACTTGTGTCTTTAGGTTGAGACTTTTATTCGGGATGAATGTAAAACTATATATTTTAAGTAAGACTATATTTGATTTGGATGACTTTATAACTATTATGTAAAACATAATTTTAATCTTATGACTATGTTATGTTGAATGTTTGTTATTTGGTTTGTTGAAATTATGGCCTCGTGCATAGTTTCTTTCTTGTGAATTGAATCGCAGCATTACATATTGACTTATTTGTTATACACTTTTTTGCCTTGCAGGTACCTCCATTATTACTATATAAAGCCTCAGTCATGTTTCAGTGGCGATGAATAACACTAGGATGGCTTTACTGGATCACATCATAAGCACAAACAACATTCCATATGGGCGGGAAGGAGAGGATATGATGAAGTTTATATTAGATGAGTATTCGAAACATTATGACAAGAGTCCTTGTAGGAATTCTGCCCTAACTGGGCATGACTATGTGCTTGAGATCCTGAACGGTAACCCAACACGTTGCTACGAAAGTTTTAGGATGGAGCCGCCACTTTTCAAACTACTTTGTGAGGAGCTAAAAGGTCTAGGAATTACACACTCAAGATATTTAACTGCGCAAGAACAAGTAGCTATTTTCTTAATGACGTTATCCCACAATCAGAGAATCCGAGTTCTAGCTGAAAGATTCCAACACTCGACGTATACAATTCACGAATACTTTCATTTAGTGTTGGACAAAGTTGTTGAATTGGGCAAGAAAGTTATTGTTCCACCAGATTTAAGTGTTTGCCCAACTGAGATACGTGATAATCCCAGATTCTGGCCATATTTCAAAAATTGCGTGGGTGCACTAGATGGCACACATATCCATGCACATATCCCTATAAATGATCAAATTCCATTTTGCGGAAGGAAAGGGGATACAACACAAAACATCTTGGCAGTTTGTTCCTTCGATATGAAATTCACTTATGTCCTAGCAGGATGGGAAGGGTCTGCCAATGATTCGCGAATTCTGAACGAGTGTCTCGCTGATGATACATTACAATTCCCACTTGCACCACCAGGTATTTTTGTTACAACAATAACGTTTATTACAATTAATGAATAATTGAAGCTCTAATACTAATTGTGAAATAATTTTAATACTTTAACATCGTGCAGGTAAGTACTATTTGGTGGATTCAGGCTATGCCAATCGTCGTGGATTTTTGGCTCCATATCGGGGCTCTCGTTATCATTTGCCAGACATTCGTAGGGCAGGTGGGATGCCTCGTGGCCGCAACAAAATGTACAATTATAGGCATTCGTCATTGAGAAATGTGATTGAACGGTGTTTTGGTATTTTAAAGATGAGATTCTCTATACTGAGACAAATGCCTCCTTACAAGTTCACAGCTCAAGTAAAAATTGTGGTTGCTTGTTGTGCAATTCACAATTTCATTAAAATGAAATTGTTACCTGATTCTCTTTTTGATAACCCACCTTCTGAAGCTTCATCATCACATGAAAATGAAGATGAAGATGACATTGAGGATGGAGTATCACATGACCGTAATACAAATGCGATGGACCTTGTTCGCAATAGTATTGCTCAGGATATCTTTGATTCCACACTAGCGACTTGAAAGTCTTCACTTGTTGGTTATTGTAGCTTTTTGGACAGTGACAATGTAATATATTTGGTCACTTGTTGGTTATTGTAGCTTTTTGGACAGTGGCAATGTAATATATGTAGCTTTTTGGACAGTGGCAATGTAATATATTTGGTCACTTGTTGGTTATTGTAGCTTTTTGGACAGTGACAATGTAATATATTTGAAATTTTAATATATTTTAATATTATAGTTTTATTATCTTTCTTAAAAATTAAATATATTTTAATATTATAATTTTATCATCTGTGACAAGTATAACATTAAATTTTAGTACTGAACAATTTATGGGAAGCTGATGTGAAATGTTTTTAAAATAGTTAAAAAGATATTAAGATTTCAAATGAAAAAAGATTATAAATTTTAAAACGACATATACGAACCAATTGAATAATTCTTGCAATATTATAAGATTTCTAATATTAATATATTAATATTAATATTATATTAAAATATATTAATATTAAAATTAAAATATATTAATATTAATAATTAATATTAATAATTAATATTAATATTATATTAAAATATATTAATATTAATAATTAATATATTTTAATATTATAATATTAATATATTTTAATATTATAATATTAATATTATAATATTAATATATTTTAATATTATAAATTTTAATATATTAATATTAATATTATAATATTAATATATTTTAATATTATAAATTTTAATATATTAATATTAATAATAAACATATATTAATATTATAATATTTTAATATATTAATATATTAATTATTAATATTAATATATTTTAATATAATATTAATATTTAAAAATAAAATGTGAAACCATCCCAAGTTACCAAACATGGTTTGGTTTCAGAATTTCAACCCATACCAACTCTACCAAACATGGTTTGGTTTTTCAGCATCACTTTTTCTCACACCAAAACCATCTGCACCAAACATGGTTTGGAACCAAAATAAAACCACACCAAACCAAATCCAACCCAACCCAAACCAAAACCAAAAACTAACACCGCACCAAACCGTTACCAAACGCAACCCTAGGGTTTTCTTGGTTTATGCTTTTTGTTGTTTATTTATTTATTTTTGATGGTTGATTTTTAATTTGTGGATTGAAATTAATAAGACCAAACAATTTAACCCTCATGGGCTAGATTTGGGTTTTTTGGTTTTTATTATTTCAATTCGTTTTTCGTCCTCCCTTTTTATTTATTAATTTTTGAATTTGAATTTTTAATTTTGGGTGTAAAAAAAAATAGGGTTGCCTTGCCTCGGCCCACTAAATTCGGGTTCGGGTTGAAGCCCAAACCCGAGTCTGCTATAAGATTATGATTGTGTGTATTCTGATTTTAAATTTCTAGAGAGTTTGAAGTTGTGCTTATGCTTATCTTTTTATTTTTATTTTTTTAAAAAAAATCCAATTACACGACTCGGCCCAACCCGTGAACACAGGCCCGTACCAACCCGAGTCGGGTTTTCTTGGGTTCGGGTTAGGCCAACCCAAGTTTTACCCCTAATTTACACCACTTCAATATAGGCTCCGCATTCTCCGACTTCTATAGAAGAACATCGGATGAGGTTATTCCATATATATATTCCACTCATAGAAGTATATATTCAAGGGGTTCAAATATTATTGCATGTACTTCTATCTACTGACTACTCTAGAGGAGGCGCATAGTAGGGGTGGACAAAAAACCGGAAAATCCGAAAATCTAATCCAACCAATCCGATCCAGACATATTGGATCGGTTTGATTATGGATTGGATTTGTAACACCTCGTTTCATTTTCCCTTTTTTCTGAATTATTCCCGATTTATTTTCGGTGATGACGTCACTTGTTCATGACGTCATGGTTACTCCGTGTATTTTACGAGTAAATTTTTCGCGTTTACGCTTGGATTCGATTGCGCGACTTGGGGATCATCACCTTAACGACTTTGTGAAGTATCGATGATGATTATGTGACTTGACAGTAACGTTTAGTAGTTTCGGACTTGGTAAAACGTTAACGTGTGTTCTTGTTATCGACTACGTGATTGAGTTGTGATGATTGACAGCTAGTGTTATTGACTGAATGGATTTGTTTTGACGTTTGACGTTTAGGGCTTCGACTCAATGATTTGAGTTCGGTAGTTAGTGTTTTAGGGGTTCGACGTTTTTGTTTCTCCTAGTTATGAGGTTAGTACGTGCCTTGTTTAGCTGACGTGCTTATAAGTATTGATAGTCCTTTCACTCATTTTATTTATGTTTGTATATACGTGTTATGTGTGTTGATGCCCTGTGTATTGATGTGGCATTAGGTGCCTTAGTTGTTTGACTTATGTGTATTTGAATTGCTATGCTCGTTTTTCATGTTTATACGTACGTGATAACTATTAGTGCGATTTTATTTAAACCTGTAGCATTTAGTACTTCGACTTGACGACACGTTTGGTTAGTTCGACACTTATTCGATTGGGTTAGTGACGACTCCGATGACCGGGTAGTTGAGTCTCGTACCCGGAGTGTTTATTTTGACTGGTATTATTTCTTGATTATTTGTAGAGTTTACGGGGAGCGCGTAGTATAAACCGCTAGGCGATTAGTGATTTAATTTGGTTTATATAAATATTCATACCCGAGTTTGTAACCGAGTTAATTATTCCGGATTTTATTAGTTATTCGGAGATCGTGGGTTTTTCGGTGATTTAATAAGTGGATGAGTTTCGAACCCTGACGTATTTATTTAGGATTATATTATTTAGTTGACGTTCCGTGGACTTACGAGTTCACGTGTTATTATTTTGAGGCTCCCGATATATATTGGGATTATTGGGTATCCCGTTTATTTTTCGAGTTCGCGTGATATACATTGCGAGTCGATTCGTGATTTATTTTAGTTTATACCCGATTATATAACCGGGTTATTCATTTCGGATTGCATTAGTTATTCGGAGTCCGATGGGGCTTTCGGTGATTTAATTGGTGGAAGAGTTTCGTACCTTGAGTACTTGTTTAAGCTCGTATTATTATTTGGAGTCCGGTGAATTTTATGAGCTCACGTGGAATTATTTGAGTGTCCCCGGTATATTTTACGGGACTTATTTTATTTATGCAAATTTAACTATGATTATATATATAGGGGTTACATACCCTAGATTATTTATTTAAGTTATATTATTTATTTGGGCATTCCGTTTATTTTTCGGGCAAGTGTTATAATATTTGGGGATTTATTATATATATATATATATATATATATTATTAATTGAATATATATATATAGGTATTTGTAATATATAGATATATGTATTATTAGAGACACAAATTCCGGTTCCTTCTCCACTCTTCTCAAACCCTCTCACGCACAGACCTGCTCCTCTCATGTCTTCATCATGGGTCAGTTAGAGAGAGAGAGAAATCGGAGCTGGAGAGGGAGAGGGGGTTCGCGCAGAGGCCATGGAAGCGCGACCTGGGGATTTCGCTGAAGTAGTAGCGGTTGTCGGTGATGGTGGGCTGGTGTTTTCCGGCGAGAGAGAGAGGCGGCCATGGCTGAGTTGGTTGTGTAGTGGTCGGCGCGACTGTAGATGGCGACAGCCGGTGGTCCGCGCAGCAGCAGCCGGTCGCACACTGTAGCAGTTCGCGCTACAGGCCATTTTCGGCCAGGAACTTCAGCTAATTATTTGGCTGCCTTCCCGAGCTTCGATTGAGCTGATTTTCGGAGGGTAGATGCGTCTTGGTGTCAGGTATGACGTGTAAAAATTTTGTAATTTTCCGTAAGCGGTTTGTCTGGAAATTCGATTTGAAGTTTCGAATTTTTGTTTGGGTTATATTAGATTTATTCAAAATTATTAACCAATTACTAATGGGCTTTGTATATATCGTATAGGTCGTCAAGACAGACGTTTCGGTATATTCAAAATAATATTTGGATGACTTTGGTCGGCGAACTCTATATTCAATATTCAGGCAGGACTGGTTGTAAGCAATTAAATTAGGTGGGAATTTTATATATATATATTTATATATATGCATATCTGACACTCACTAATAGTGCGTAGAAAACGTTAATTAAACCCCGTTGTATGTTTATGGGTAAATAAAAATATTTAATTAAATTCCTAGTGATAGACGGGAATTTAGGAATTTTATAAAATTTCTTAAATACCCATAAATAAATTAAAGGATGTTGGAGTTGGGAATTCCTTTGGAGAAATTAAATTAAATTATTTCTCGGATTTAAAATAATTATAAGCCTATTTAGATTAAATCGTTTTAGGTGGTTTAGTACCCCCTTGAATTCGAAATAGGTTTATAGAAAGTGTATGTGGACGTAGATTCGATTATTTGATTTTTCCCCTATAATTTATATTTTATTGAAATTAAAATTTGGTTAGGGGGATTCACGAGAATGAGGGACGTTATAATTTAGACTTAATTTTAGTTCCGTTATTGATTTTCTCGTAAATTATAAAGAAATTAACTTGTGAATTTAATTGTCTAATTTTTCCTGAGGCAGATTAATTTGAAAACAATTATTGGGAATTAAATTAAAAGCATGCTGACATATAAAATCTATAAAGATTGGGTAATCGAGAACCTGAATATTTTTGTAATAAATGGAAATTGATTTACTGTCTAATTTAAATTGTGAAGCATGCTTTGTATGAAATTGCTTGGCTTGTATGCCGTTTTATTTGGTATGTTAAATGCATGTGGAGACATTTTGCATTCATATATAGCACGGTAGTATATATATATTGTTTCGGTACTAGTTGCATGCCTCCGTTATATCACGTGCATGTCTGGATCGTTTGGAATGTCGCAACAACTGGCCAGGGGGTGGTCTAGCACCCAAGGAGCTAGTAATTCTCAATTCTCTAGACATTTGGGGGTGAGGGCTTGGGCCTCACTTGCCGGTTCCGGGAGGGCTTATGGTCCCCGCATTCTATTTGGCGACGTCCACCTTTCCTGTTGTGGGTTTGTTGCCCCAACAGTGAATGGTTTGGGATTCCTGGATATTTGTTTCACCCTCATGCAAATAGGGTTGCATTGGAGTTGCATTGGCATTGCATTATATTCACATTGTGCATTCATTCGTTTATATGATCGTTTATGGATCTTTTATATTGTCGATATTTGCTGTTGTTGAACTGATGGTAATTGTATATTCATTAGAAATGATGGAGATTAACTCAATGGGAATAAAAGTTAAAGATTTTAAAATTTAAAAGAAAGGAAATATAGAAATGTTAAAACCTGGATTAGTGGAGGCACGATTGGCATGTGTTCCAGGTGGTTACTTGGATATAAATGTGAATAGGTTTTGGTAATTAAATGTCTTTCCCCGAGTTGGGTGTCTAGTTGCGTTGATTAACGCTTTACAGGGACTTAGTTGAGCCTATGATGTTTGGCCATATAGGCCTTCGTAGTTGGTGAGTGGTACTACTACGGGTTGATTGTTAGACCACTTCGGTGGTGTGAGGAGTTTAGAAATTCAAAGGTTGCCCTAGGCTTATAAATCTTGTCATCTCTCTATTTCAAACTGTCGTTATTTATGGGTTGTGATTCTTTCCTCCCATTTATAAAATTATTTTTGAGTATTAAACCGTGGTTATTCCGGTACCTTGAAATCTATGTCATGGTTTGGATCTTTGGGATCAAACCAGAGTTTTCTCAAAGTTTTGAAAACTTAAAGTTTTTGAATTTTTATAAATCGTGTTCTTTAATTACCCTGGTGCTCGTTGACTATTTTTGAAAGTCAGAAATCAAAAACTTGTTTTGTAAAATATGTTTAAATTCTTAGGACCAGGAGTACCGAATGCAAATTCGCTTTTGAAAGAAATTTTCAAAAATATTATTTGAAATTGTTTTATAAAATCGGTGAATTAGGGCACGGGTTGCCCCTGTTCTAGAAATTTCAAGGTTATTTCCGAAATCTCAGTATCGTAAAGGTCGAGAAATCCAGGCTTCTCCTAGCTTGTCATCTAGGATTCCTTCCAGTGCCCGGTTTTGTTTAGGCATTCTTTCAGAATTATTTTTATAAATTTTTTTAAATATATGTTAAAGGTGATTTTGAAATGGTTATCAGTTTGAACTCTAGTAGTTCTTCCTGTCCGTGTGGTTATTCCTTGGGCTTGAGCCCGGACTTGTGATGTTGACTTACACACACCTAGTGTGATTCCTGGAACCAAATGAGATTTGACCGGGTCCTAACTTTTTGACCGGTTGGGTTCGGAGACGTTGGAACCAAATGAGATTTGGCCGGGTCCTAACTATTTCTTAAAAACTGGTTGAATCCTTCGAGGTTCAACATTTTTCTTTAAAAACCCGAGGACCATGGCATCTGTTTGGGACTAAACGACTCTAATACTCCATTCTAGTGCCTAGATAGGCAGTGTGAGTTAAAGATAGTTCGGTTGATTACCGAATCCGATGTGGAGATAGTACCTTCCCTTCATATGTTTCTTCGAGTGAACGGGTTGGTTCACTGGTTGTTGTACGTAGATGAATGGTTATTCCCTTTCGGTAGTCCTAAGGAGTGACCTATTTACCTCCTAGGAACCTTGAGCCGCGTGTTAGGTGTACGGTATGGTGGATAGCTAATCTTGTTGTATCTCCAGATGAGAGCGGAGTTCAAATTGTTTGTCTATAGGCCTAGGCGACAGGCTTAGTTACGTACAGTACGTTATATATATATATGTACGTAGATATATGGGTTGTTTATGTTTTCGTTGATATGTAGTTCTTATGAGTTTCGTAGTTACTCGAGGTGAGTGATGAGGTTATTGATGGGGTCTCAGATTGGCAGGGTGCCATATGAGATGATTGACTGACCTAGGATAGATGCATGCACACGGGATGGTTAACCTTTTCTAGACGGCTATGAGTGTGATGTTTTGATATTATAGTGAGCCCCTGAGGTTGTGCTCACCCCCACACAGGTTGCAGGTTTGCAGGTGGATGCAGCACGGCTTATGCTCGGCAGCGACGATATGGGTGATTTGGGAAGGTAGTTATACTCCTTTTTCAGTAGCTATACTCGTATATTCTTTCAATCTCTTGGGAGTCAGGTTGTTGGCAAATCCTCTTGTGTTGTATCTTCGTTCTGTGTATTTATTATTTTGGGGTGCCATTGTATTTGTTCGGCACTACCATTTAATTTTATGTATTCTTATTTGAGCTTGGTGCCTCAGTCGGTATTTGTTGTTTTGGGGTGCCTTTATACTTTTTCGGCATCGCCATATGATTTTCTTTATAATTTCATTTGAGCATTTGGGGCTCTATTGATTTTAGAAGGGTTTTGGAGAGGTATTGGTGTTCTTTTCCATTACCTCGGCCTTAGTAGGTTTTTGGAATGTTGGGTTGCGTGTCATTGCTTTTATTCTTGTTATTATGGGCAGGTTGTTCTGTTGTGTTGAATTTGGGTTGTCCGGATGTTCCAATTACAAACCGAATTCTGTCGAATTTTTATTAGAATTCTTTACTGAGTTTCTATCACTCAAGTGACATGGGATAACTCGTATTCATTCTTATTCCATGTATTTTCTTGGTATCGTTGATTCGGTTGGTCGTTTTCTATGACATCATATCTCGGGATTCGCTGATTCTTCTGATTGGAGTCTCAGGAATAACGGGGCGTTACAGGATTGTACATGGATCCAAAAACACCGAATCTGGATTTGATTTTTAATAATCCTTCAAATTCGGTCAAATCTGTTACTATTCATATATATTTTAGTATATTTATATTAATATATATCAAATAATATATTATCTTAAACTAAATTATAATATCTTATATCACTAATATATTATTCGAAACTAAATTATAATATCTTATTTTACTCTAAATAATTATCTATATTTTTATTATTTCTATACATTTATCTATTAAAAAATAAAAATAAAATCAATTAAAATAAAAGATTCGAAGAACTACCTTAAATAAGTTTCATTAAAGTGCATTATTACAGTCTATTGTTTCAATATTTGCATCTACATCAAGCAAGTAATTATAATTAAAATATTTTGAACCCTTACAAAAATAGATGAAAGAAATAGATGTACGCCCAAATTTAAAATTTTAAAATAAATTATATTCAAATGACTATAATTAAAATGTATTATTAATAATTTATTATTTAAAAACTTATATTAAAAAATGAAATATATATAATTGAATTATCCAACAATTACAAAGAGAGATAGATGTACACTCAAATTTAAAATATTTTCCTAATCATCCTTTGCCTTTACCCAGTCCACAACCGCCATGATTGAAGTGATGCGAAACCCTTTGCGTGTTGATATGCCCTCTTGTTCAAGACGTTGTTGGAATGTCTTCATGATAGTCTAGGGTTTGTCCCGTTGCTACAATTGTATTTGCTAGGTTTTTGTTCTTTTTGTTCTTTAGGCTATTAGCCTATTAGAGGCCTTTAAATTTTGTTTGAATTTTCTTTTCTTTGGGCCTAGCCTAGGGATGGCAGTGGGGACCCGCCCCGTTTAGCCCGGGTATGGGGACCCGATTACATAAATGGGGCGGGGATGGGGCAAAAAAAAAAATCCCCGTCGGGTTCGGGGGCGGGTTACCCCCGCCCCGCCCCGAACCCGCCCCGGTTATATATTATATATATATATAATATATATTACAATAATATATATATATATGTTTAAGATATAATTTTTTATATAAAAAGGTAAAAAATATATATATATATTATAATATATATATATATATAATATATTTTTTTTACAAAGAAATAACATATATTATAATATTTTTTTATATATAAAAATTTCATATCGGGGCACGGGGCGGGGCGGGGGGGGGGGGGGGGGGGGGGGGGGCGGGGTTCGGGGCGGGGCGGGGCAAATTTTTATAAAGTAATTTTATAATATGAAGGGCAATTAAGTAGAAATAAAATCCATCACATGAATCTTTCATTAGTCATATCTTTTAGTGTGTTATTTTGCGGTTTCAAAAGAAAAGGTTGAATGTTTGAGTTTTTATGGAGTCAAAATTGTATGAGTTTTTATTTTGCGGTTTCAAAATCCATCACATGAATTTTATATATATTTTTTGAATTTATATATTTTTTCCAAATTTTATATGTTTTTTAGAATTTATATATTTTTTTGAAATTTTAATTATTTTTTCAAATTTATATGTTTTTTTAGAATTTATATATATTTTTGAACTTTTATATATTATTTTATAATTTTATATATATTTTTAATTTTATATATTTTACAAAATTTATATATTTTTTCCAAATTTTATCTATTTTTCTAAATTTTATATAATTTTTTTGAATTTATATATTTTTTCCAAATTTTATATATATTCTTTTAATTATATATATATATATATATATATATATATATATTTTATATTTTATATGTTTTTCAAATTTATATATTTTTCACAATTTTATATATTTTTTCCGAATTTATAAATTTTTTCTAATTTTATTTATATATATTGTAAATTTATGTATTGTTTTCAAATTTTATATATTGTTTTCGAATTTTATTTCTACTTAATTTCCCTACATATTTTAAAATTAGAAAAACTCAAACATTCAACCTTTTTGAATTTATAGATTTTATAGATTTTTTCAAATTTTATAGATTTGTTTTTGAATTTATATATTTTTTCCAAATTTTTTATCTTTTTTTAGAATTTTATATATTTTTGAAATTTTATATATGTTTTCTAATTTTAATTATTTTTTCAAATTTTATATATTTTTTTGAAATTGATATGTTTTTTTAGAATTTCTATATATTTTTTGAACTTTTATATATTATTTTCTAATTTTATATATTTTTTTGAATTTTATATTTTTTCAAAAATTTATATATTTTTTCCAAATTTTATCTATTTTTCCGAATGATATATAATTTTTTTCCAAATTTTATATATATTCTTTCTAATTATATATATATTTGAAATTTTATATGTTTTTCGAATTTATATATTTTCCCCAATTTTATATATTTTATCTGAATTTATATATGTTTTCTAATTTTATTTATATATATTATAGATTTATGTATTTATGTATTTATGTATTTTTTTTCAAATTTTATATATTGTTTTTGAATTTTATATATTTTTTAAAGTTTTAAATATTTTTTCGAATTTTAGGAGGTGAAATTGTAATTTAGCCATTATGATGGGGGCAATCTGAAAATTTAATAGTTTAGGGGAGTTTGTTGAAAATAATCATAAAATTATAATATAATATGAAGGGCAATTAGGTAAAGTCATACCTAAAATCTTACCATGGGGGTGTGTTCGCCCACTTTTCAAAGGATAAGGGGTTTAGAAACCATAAGGGGGTTTTGTGCCCAATTTTCAAACTACGAGGGGTTTAGCGGTTTAGCGTTATTTGCCCATATATATATAGGATTAATTTCATTTACACCCCCTGAACTTTGCTGAAAAGGTATTTTGACTCCCAACTCTTCATAAATGCACTTAGACCTCCTAATTAGGCAAACTTTCATCATTTGAACCCCTAACCAATTTTGGGCGTTGACTTAGAAGGAAAAAATCATTTTACCCTTTACTAAACAGCTCTAGTTAAAGTTTAAATCTATTCATTATTGGAATAAGAATAAGGATATCCTTATTCCAATTTAAGATTTAGTTGAAACCCATATCCAAACACCCATTTCTTCAATCCCCTTCCAAACCAAACCCTAATCCTTGGGGATTTCTCCAGATTAAGCACAAAAATTATAGAACAAATTTGATCACATGCAAAATCGTAAAACCGATCCTCTCCGCGACTCCGCCCAAACTGCAATCCAAACATCTCCGTAGAAAAACCCTAATGTAACTTTTATAAACCCCAGGAACGATCCAAACTGATGAAACGAAATTCAAGCCAGAAAATGTATCGGAAAATTCGAATCGGAGTAGATCGGCGGCGATGAACTAGAACGGGTGGCTAGCGATTCTCGTAGACGAACACAAGATCGAATTCGCCGGTTGGTTCGATGAATTGGAGAATCCGAAGACCGCAATTAAACCCTAGAAAATATTTATTCAAATCTAACACCAGATTTTATAGATGATACATGTGCAGAGATATAATACATAGATATAGATATAGTTATAGATATATAATATTCAAATATAACACCGACGTATTTTTCGAGCTTGGATGCTGCGAAGATGTTTTTGGGGGATTATTGGAGTCATAGACATGGGAGTCACAGTTCGGAGAGACGGACGGGTTGGGTTGCCAGCTTAGATGAAATTAAATTGGGTATGTGCAGATCGGAGGTGGTTGTGGTGGGAGGAGGAGGAGGAGGAGAAGGAAAGGAGATAGAAAATTGAATAATTATTAAAATGAATTATATGATTATATTTAAAATATAAATTTATTATTAAATTTATATAAATAATTTTTTATAGTGCTTTTAATATTAAAATATAAATGTAAATGTTTGAATATTAAGGTATTATATTAATTGAATTGAATAATGTATTAAAAATATAAAGATATAATTAATTTTATATGAATAAAGTATTTTTATATTTTATTTTCATATTAAAATAAAAATTTGTATTTTTGAATTTTACAATGGATAAATTAAATATTTCATTTACATCAAAAGAAAAATTAAATTTATTTTCGATCAAAAATTGCTATTTTTGTGTGTAATTTAATATTTTTTTAAAAATTGCAAATATTTATATTTTTATTTAGATTTAAAATATAATATAATATATAATTTTTTTTATTTTTTGGAGGTGGTGGTGGTGGTGGAGAGATAAAATTATATTAATTGAATTCAATAATATTTAAAAATATATAAATTTATTATTAATTCTATATCAATAAAGTGTTTTTATATTTTATTTCCTCATTAAAATAAAAATTTGTATGTTTGAATATTACAATGGACAAATTAAATATTTTTATTTACATAAACAGTAAAATTAAATTTAATTTTGGACCAAAAATTATTATTTATGTGTGCAATTTAGTATATATTTTTTTAAAAATGCAAATAATTTAGCAAATACTTGTGTTAGTTAAATATGTAAACAAATTTTTTTAATTAATTTTATTTACACCCCCTAAATTGAGGGGGTTAAATTGACATATAACTTTACATATATGGCACCAAAATTGCACAAATAAGGGGGAAGAATAGGAATATGGATAAGGGTATTTTAGTCCTTTCACACATTGTTAGGTTTGAAAATGTACTAAAAGTACATAAGGGGGTTCAAATGATGAATATTTGCCTAATTAGGAGTCTGACTGCAATTATACAGAGTTGGGGGCGTCAAAATGCCTTTTGAACAAAATTTAAAGATGTAAATGAAATTAACCCATATATATATATTAAGATAATTTCCACTAACACCCCGTGAGGTTAAGGTCAATTCCCCTTTATGTCGGTCAACGCAATTTTCGTCCCAACGCCTCCTGAGGTTTGGTTTTCCTTGCAATGACCCTCCCTGAGCCAATAAAATGACTAAAATACCCTTGATAAAATTATATGTAATGTGAAATGACATTTATGCCCCAACCCCAAATATATAAAATTTTGAAAAACATATATATAAATTCAAAAAAATATATAAAATTCAAAAAAATGTATTAAATTTAAAAACAAATATTTAAATTTTGAAAAAAATATATATAAAATTCAAAAAATATATAAAATTTGAAATAAATATATAATTCGAAAATATATATATAATTCGAAAAATATTTAAATTCAAAAATATATATATTTCAAAAAATATATATATAAAATTCAATATATATATATTCAAAAACAAAATTTCAAAAAATTATATAATTTCGAAAAATATATACAAATTTCAAAAAATATATATAAAATTCAAAAAAATATATAACATTTGAAATATATATATAATTCGAAAATATATATATAAAATTCGAATATATATATAAATTTTGAAAAATATATAAATTCGAAAATATATATATCAAAATATATATATAAAATTCAAAAAATATATATTTTCAAAAACAAAATTCAAAAAATTATATAATTTTATAAATATATATATATATTGTTAAAATGTCATATATTTTCTAATGAAGTGAATCAAACTACTTAGCACCAACATCAATTAGTGATCTTCTTTTATATATATTTTTCCAAAATATAAATATATTTTCTGAAATTTATATGATGTTTTCAAAAATTATATAATTTATCCGAATTTTATAAAAACAATTCAAAATTTATATATATTTGTTTCAAAATTTATATATATATTTGAATTATATAAATATTTCAAATTTATATATATAAAATGGGTAATCTCAAAACATTCGTGAACAATTCATCTATGACAAGCCGAGTTGTTGGGTAAAATTTCAAAAATAATATATAAAATTTAAAAAAATTCAAATACAATATATAAAATTCGAAATATATATATATAATTAAAATAAATATATAAATTTTGAAAAATATATATATATAAATTTTGAATTGTTATGATAAAATTCGGATATAATATATAAATTTCGAAAACATCATATATATTTTGGAAAAATATATATAAAAGAAGGTCACTAATTGATGTTGGTGGTAAGTAGTTTGATTCACATCACTAGAAAAGATATGACATTTTACCAATATATATATTTTTATAAAATTATATAATTTTTTGAATTTTATTTTTGAATATATATATATTTTTGAATTATAAATATTTCAAATTTTATATATTTTTTTGAATTATATATATATTTTTTCAAATTTATATATGTTTTTCGAAATTATATAATTTTTTGAATTTTGTTTTTGAAAATATATATATATTTTTTGAAATATATATATATATTCGAATTTATATATTTTTCAAATTTTATATATATATTTTCAAATTATATATATTTCAAATTTTATATATATTTTTGAATTTTATATATAGTTTTTGAAATTTATATATGTTTTTCGAAATTATATAATTTTTTGAATTTTGTTTTTGAAAATATATTTTTTGAAATTTATATATGTTTTTCGAAATTGTATAATTTTTTGAATTTTTTTTAAAATATATATATTTTGAATTTTATATATATTTTTTTGACGCACAACCAACTCTTAAAGGCCAACTAAAACTAGACCCGTCAATGGATATTTTGAAATTTAATCTGAATCCGATTCAAATCGGATTGGATTAGCCAGATATGGATTAAAAATAAAATCCGATAATCCGATTTCTTAACAAATTGGATTTGGATTTACGCTAATCCGATCCGATTAATTTTATATATACACATATATATTATGTTATTAATATGTAAATATTAAATAGTATACTTTGTTATGTTTCATCTTTTTTTGTTCACTTTTTCATTTTTATGTTTTTATAGTCATGTATGATAAATATTGATTGTAAAATACATAATTTAGTGTTTAATATTCTTAAAAAATAACATAAAAATAAAATAATTTTTTGTAATTTTTTTTACCTAATCGGACCGGATATCCGGAATTTTTTTTTCGAATTTGGATCAATTAAGTGAAAATTCATCGGGTTATCGGGTCGGGTCGGATCGGATATGAGCTTATCGGATTCAAATCGGGTTAGGACAGATCCTATCGGAATCCGACCCGTTTACAGGTCTAACTAAAAAGCTAGAATTAAGTCTCGACAAGGTAAAGATTAACTATTGACAATATGTAAAACAAAAAAGAAAAAAAGTCAATCTGAACAAATATATAACAAATAGTTAATGGAATTACAAAGAACGCAACTATTACTATTTTTCAAAAAAAATACTAAATATAAAGATTACATTATAAAATAATTATTTAACAAATATAGTACCAGATAGCATACTAAATTTTAAACTCATCATATATCAAATTAAGACCACGTCTAGCTCTATGCTTGATTGAGAGATATACCTCTGTCAACCTGCCAAGTGCATCAGAATTTGCCATAAGTTTTGGCAAGATTTTCAAGCTCAGGCCTCACTATCATCTCTGGGACACGAAGAGTAGCCCAGAGACCTGATTTGATCTGAACCGTCCAATCCAATATATTAATCTCATCATAAAATATATATATATATATATATGTTAATTTTATTTATTATTTCAAAAACAATAAATTTATTATATAAAAAAAGTAACACCCCTGAAGTTAAGGTCAATTCCCATATATGTATGTTAATTTTATTTATTATTTCAAAAATAATAAATTTACTATAAAAAAAAAAGTAACACCCGCTTGATGTGTAAATGAAATTAACTCATATATATATTAGGGTAATTTGCACTAACACCTCCTGAAGTTAAGGTTAATTTCACCTTTGTGCCGGTTAACACAATTTTTGTCCCAACGCCCACTGAGGTTTGGTTTTCCTTCCAATGACACCCCATGGGCTAATAAAATGACCAAAATACCCTTGATAAAATTATATGTAATGTGAAATGACCTTTATGCCACAACCCCAAATATATAAAATTTCGAAAAACATATATATAAATTAAAAAATATATATATAATTCAAAAAAATGTACTAAATTTAAAAACAAATATTTAAAATTTGAAAAATATATAAAATTGAAATATATATAATTCGAAAATATATATATAATTTGAAAAATATTTAAATTCGAATATATATATATTTCAAAAAAATATATATATAAAATTCAATATATATATTCAAAAAAAAATTCAAAAAATTATATTATTTCGAAAAACATATACAAATTTCAAAATATATATATAAAATTCAATAAAATATATAAAATTTTAAATATATATATAATTCGAATATATATATATATAAATTTTGAAAAATATATAAATTCAAAAATATATATATATCAAAAAATTATATAATTTTAGAAAAATATATATATATTGTTAAAATGTCATATATTTTCTAATGAAGTGAAACAAACTACTTAACACCAACATCAATTAGTAGTCTTCTTTTATATATATTTTCCCAAAATATAAATATATTTTCCGAAATTTATATGATGTTTTCAAAATTTATATAATTTATCTTAATTTTATAAAAACAATTCGAAATTTATATATATTGGTTTCAAAATTTATATATATATATTTCTAAAATTATATAATTTTTTAAATTTTATTTTTGAAAATATATATATATTCAAATTTATATATTTTTCAAATTTTATATATATATTTTTGAATTATATATATATATATTGTGAAATTTATATATGTTTTTCGAAATTATATAATTTTTTGAATTTTGTTTTTGAAAATATATATATATTTTTTGAAATATATATATATTCGAATTTATATATTTTTCAAATTTTATATATATATTTTCAAATTTTATATATATTTTTTGAAATTTATATATGTTTTTCGAAATTATATAATTTTTTGAATTTTTTTTTTGAAAATATATTTTTTGAAATTTATATATGTTTTTTGAAATTGTATAATTTTTTTAATTTTGTTTTTTAAAATATATATATTTTTGAAATATATATATATTCGAATTTAAATATTTTTCAAAATTTATATATATTTTTGAATATATATATATATTTCAAATTATATATATATTTTTGAATTTTATATATATTTTTTGAAATTTATATATATGTTTTCTAATTTTATACATTTTTTCGAATTTTATATATTTTTTCAAATTTATATATATGTTTTTCGAAATTTTATATATTTGGTATTAGAGCATTAATGTCATTTCACATTAGATATAATTTTATCAAGGGTATTTTGGTTATTTTATTGGTCCAGGGGTGTCATTGGAAGGAAAACCAAACCTCAGGGGGTGTTGGGACGAAAATTGTGTAAACCGGCACAAAGGTGAAATTGATCTTAACCTCAGGGGGTGTTAGTGCAAATTACCCTATATATTACATACTGACCACCTCCTTATTAGAGTCCCAGCTTAGCACAAAATTTACAGCACAGTTACACACACAAAACATAAACAACTTACAAAAAGAAATTCAAATACAGACATATATATATATAGATATAGATATAGCTCAAAGGAGAATGGATTGATTTCTAGCCAATTAAATCTTCAGGGGAAGGGAACCCCTGGCCGGCGCCTCATCTCGGTGGGCACCACGTCGACAGCAAAGCCCTTTCCATGGAGTTTCCAGTAGTCTGCCTGAGGATTGATCCACTCAGGCTCCGGAATCTCCATTCTTGAAGACATGAGATCAGGAGTTGATATGTTGTACTTGTGATCCCTCCTCTCAACTAGCTCCGGGTTCACCATCCCCAAGTTCACAGGTTGTGGTGACACCATCAGTGCTGGCTCACCCACTGGAAGCCTGTCACCTACACACAACACACCCACAAAATGTATATATGTATCTGTATTTCTGTGTATCTAAATTGATGGTATATACTATATAATATAGATGAACATTGTTATACATAGCTTTCCAAGTCATATTCAAATTCAAATTCAAGATGACCGCCCTTATAAATGTATGTAATTCTCTAGCAAATTGATTTTTTTTTTTTCAATAAAGCTTCGGACTATATCCGAAGATGTGGACCCAGCCCAACTTAGGACCCAATACTTTGTGAGTCACTACCTCAGATTCTTAGATTTAAGTTTATTGGGATCAAATAAAAAATATATTTTTTAATTAGATGACGCACATCCAACTCTTAAAGGCCAACTAAAACTAGACTCGTCAATAGATTGAATTTTGATCCGAATCTGATTCAAATCGGATCGGATTAGCCGGATATGGATTAAAAATAAAATCCGATAATCCGATTTCTTAACAAATTGAATTTGGATTTATGCTAATCCGATCCAATTAATTTTATATATACACATATATATTATGTTATTAATATGTAAATATTAAATAGTATACTTTGTTATGTTTCATCTTTTTTTTCACTTTTTCATTTTTATGTTTTTATAGTCATGTATTATAAACATTGATTGTAAAATACATGATTTAGTGTTTAATATTTTTAAAAAATAACATAAAAAATAATAATTTTTTGTAATTTTTTTTACCTAATCGGACCGGATATCCGAAAATAAAAAATTTCGAATTTGGATCAATTAAGTGAAAATTCATCGGGTTACCGGGTCGGGTCGGATCGAATATGAACTTATCGGATTCAAATCAGGTTAGGACAGATCCTATCGGAATCCGACCCGTTTACAGGTCTAACTAAAAAGCTAGAATTAAGTCTTGACAAGATAAAGATTAACTATTGACAATATGTAAAACAAAAAAGAAAAAAAGTCATCTGAACAAATATAGGGTAAATTGCTTAAAAGCCTTCTCAAGTTTACTCTCTTTCTCTGCTATACCCCTCAACTAATTATACCCCCCTAAACTTTCATTTTCTTGCACCATGAACTTGCTCTCAAATTTTTTTACCCTTTTACCCTTCAAACTTTTTATATTTCCACCTTACCTTTAATCATATCCTTACTATTATATTTCTTAATTCTTTAAATTACAAAAATATTATTTCTTTTAATTAGAATATTAATTATGTCATTTACCTATAATATATTAGACTAAATATACTCTCAAATGTTAGTTTTTTTTTTTATAAGTTCTAATTATTTTATTTGTAAATCAATTAACTTGATATTAAATTTTAGTTTGATTTAAATCATAAAACTCAATCCTAATTAATATATTCATAAATAAATCACAATTTATGAAAACAATATATATATTTCGAACAATATATATATATATATATATATATATATATATATATTGGAAAATGATATATATTTCAGAATATATATATAATTCGTCAAAAATATATATTTTTCGAATTCTTTTAAAAAAATATGAATTTTTTCAGAAAAATATTTTTTTGGGAAAAATATATATTATGTTCCAAAATATGATTTTTTCCAAAAAATAATTTTTATTGAGAAAAATATATATTATTTTCAAAAATATGATTTTTTTCCGAAAAATAATGTTTTTGAGAAAAATATATATTATGTTCCAAAATATGATTTTGAGTCATAAACTACCATCAATATTATAGGAGGGTTTAGTGAAATCAAACCTTCAAAAAAATTATTTTTTGAAAAAATATGTATATTTTGGAATATATATATATGATTCCTCAAAATTATATATTTTTCGAATTGTTTTAAAAATATGATTTTTTTCTGAAAAATATACATTATTTTCTAAAATATAAAAAAAAATATTTTGGAAAAAAATATATTATTTTAGGGAAAAAAATCATATTTTGGAACATAATATATATTTTTCCCAAAAAATTTACTTTTTGGAAAAAATTCATATTTTTTTTAAAAAATTCGAAAAATATATATTTTTGATGAATTATATATATATATATATATATTCCAAAATATATATCATTTTCCAATAAAACTTAATTTGATTTAAATAATAAAACTCATTATCCTAATTAATTTTGTTTTTGCCAAATGAAACATTCTTTTCATAAAAATATATTCATAAATTGTGATTTATTTATGAATATATTAATTAGGATTGAGTTTTATGATTTAAATCAAACTAAAATTTAATAACAAGTTAATTTATTTACAAATAAAATAATTAAAACTTACAAAAAAAAAAATTTAACATTTGAGAGTATATTTAGTCTAATACATTAAAGGTAAATGACATAATTAATATTCTAACTAAAAGAAATAATATTTTTGTAATTTAAAGAATTAAGAAATATAATAGTAAGGATATGATTAAAGGTAAGGTGGAAATACAAAAAGTTTGGAGGGTAAAAGGGTAAAAACATTTGAGGGCAAGCCCATGGTGCAACATTTTATGAAACTTTAGGGGGTTCTAAGCTCATTTCATAGTTGAGGGGGTATAGTAGGGAAAGAGAGTAAACTTGAGGGGGTTTTAAGCAATTTACCCACAAATATATAACAAATAGTTAATGGAATTACAAAGAACGCAACTATTACTATTTTTCAAAAAAAATACTAAATATAAAGATTACATTATAAAATAATTATTTAACAAATATAGTACCAGATAGCATACTAAATTTTAAACTCATCATATATCAAATTAAGACCACGTCTAGCTCTATGCTTGATTGAGAGATATACCTCTGTCAACCTGCCAAGTGCACCAGAATTTGCCATAAGTTTTGGCAAGATTTTCAAGCTCAGGCCTCACTATCATCTCTGGGACACGAGGAGTAGCCCAGAGCCCTGATTTGATCTGAACCGTCCAATCCAATATATTAATCCCATCATAAAAAAAAAAAAAAATATATATATATATATATATATATATATATATATGTTAATTTTATTTATTATTTCAAAAACAATAAATTTATTTTTAAAAAAAAAGTACAAATCAAGTAAGAACCAACCTCATAAGCATGAGAGTGCCAAAGCTTTTGCTCCTCAGGTGGTAAAGTCTCAAATATTTCATCCGAAATAATATACTCCACCCCTATACAAATTCACCAACATGCAACCACATAACATATAAAGAAACATATTTATACACACACATGTATATATATATATATATTGTGTGGTTTGTGCTGATTAATTACTTACCAATGAGTCTGCCGGTAGAGTCATCGGAATCGTAGACAGCGCACTGAAGGAAGTCCTGGTTGAGTCTGGTGATATAGTGGTGAGTCTCAATCTGGCGAGTCAAGTCATGGCTATACAAAGCAAAAGTGCAAGCGTGTTGGCTTATCTGCTTCACTGGCTTCAGGGACTGCAAAATCTGAGCCCCTTTGTCCAGCATCTTCTGCTCCATCGACGTCGGCTTCCCCGGCGGTACCTTCTCGCCTCTGCCGTCCGATGATCTTCCTGTAGCCATCAAAACACAGTAACAATATTGATCTTCTAGTTCAAGTTTTTTTTGTCATGAGAGGTTGCTATCTATAAGATAAATCGATATATAAATATATATAGGCGTATATGTATATAGATTGTGCATGTAATGTAGGTGTGATGTTGTAGGGATGCCACGTATGCGTGCATGGGTGTTGAGGTGGCTGATATTGGTGTGACCTGTGGACAGATGGTGAATTGTGGTGACACATGCTATACATTTTGTTTCTATTTACCCCTGCATCCCGACTATCTTTGTCATCTATATTATTGATCATTGATCAATCAATTATATCTTATTAATCAACATTTTTCATTTTTTTTTTTTTTTGAAAGGTATAGAAGGACATCTTATCATATTAATGAAGCATTAATTTCACCTAGAGCTCCTTGATTTTTAATATTTCACCTAGACCCACATCCTTTGATTTCATTTTGAAATGACATGAAATTATGTTGTTGCCCTTAATTATATTATTGACATTTCATACACTTGAAGGGTTTTTTTTTAATGACATCAACAGATTCCATTAGTCAATTGATGGTCAAACTAGCGAAGGGGTCTATTAGATATAACAAGACAACCATAGGGGGTCTAAGTGAAAATATTAAAAACTAAGAAAATCTATTTAATAAAGAAGACAAATCTCAAGTGGTTTAGGTGGAATTAACCCAATTCATAAGACTCAATTTATATATTAGTAAACGATGATATATATATATATATTGAATGATACCATATATATCATTATGCTATATGCCATTTATGTATTATATATTATTTTATCATGATCGTATTTACTTGGCAAGCACTAATCATGCCCATGACTAGTAGACTAAAGTAAGCAAATGGATTATTGTAATTATAATTTTTAATTTTTTTTTTATCTTTATAAAATTATAGAATGCACCAATAACCTATTTTCTTAGGACATAGTTCAATCATCATTTGTTTTTGTTCATTGTTTTGCTATTTTCTTGCAACATAGTCAAGCACGTTGTTGGTTATCCTTTATTCTTTTGTTAAGTATCTTTTTTCGGTAGATGTTTGATTATGTTTTTTCAGGTGCTTTATGATAGATTACCATATTGATGACATTTAGCAATTTATATTCCAAGTTTCCCAACTTTAATTAAAAGAAACTGCATAGGTGAATAAACTATAAATAAATCTCATTCTGTTGTGTTCCATTTTATTAAAATTATAGGGCATGCTGAGTTTGTATCTTTGAAAATTATTTTTGAGAATTCTGAGAACAGATGACAATTTTCTGAAAAAAATAAAAATGAATTATCTGAAAACAACTATTTTTATAATTAAATTTTCAGAAACTTAACCAAGCAGATTTTTTTACACTTTTCTGATTTTTAGTTTTGAAATACAAACCAAGCCGGCCATAGTTTTGTCATTTTCGTTTCTCATCTGGAATAAGGGAATTTAAGGTAGGTGTTAATGAAGTGTTTCTTTTTTATTAGAGCAGGTGTTAATGAAGTGTTTCTATTTTTAATAGTGGCATACTACAAATTCAAAGTATTTTAATTTATGTGACAGTAATGATCGCACATGTACTGTCACCAATTCAATTATTATCATGTTCAAATCATTCGATGGAATATTATCGCATACATACTTCAAAATTATTATTATGGACTTGTTGGGACAAATCCCAGAAGAAACAAAAATTGAATGAAATGAAAAATTATCCATCAACCCTATAATCGTTATTGAAAAAATAAAATAAAATAGCAACAAAACAAAAATAGAAAAGAAAAACTACCATGAACAGTACTCCACTAAATACCATAACTACATATGTTCCAAATAAAGGACAAATCTGTATGTAAAAATTTAAAGATTTCAAATATCCAGAAGAGAAGACCTGCAATGAACTAGAATCTGTTATCAACTAAATAGAACAACAACAAAGATCGAAGAAACAAAAAACAAAAATAATAATGAACACAACAATGTACAGAAGAAACAGAACAAAAGAAAAGGTGGCCTGTGCAAAGAATGCTTGACTATGCCTTCTAGTAGAGAAGGTTAAAACTATAACCAAAGCATTGGTTTATCAGTAGTTCAATAAGGAGTACTTTATGCGTAACATAACCTTTCCCTTGTCTACCCCAAGCTTAGCCCCAGTAACCAACCAGTGTCCCGGAATGTCTTGTGGCCCTCTCGACATTTCCGTCTTGTCCACTATTTTCGCCAATTTCCCGGTATGACCAGACCCATCCCCCTTTTTGTCATCGGAGGTTCTGTCGTTCAAAAGCGATGGAGAAGCACCATCAGCTCTTTGCGTAGACATGTTGGACGGGCTGTGGTCCCATACAGAGCGTCTTATTGTGCATCCCGGCACTTTGGAGAATAGAAGCTTGAGATGCAGCACACTTTTGGCACCAAAGTCCCAAACACCAAGCTGAGCACCTGTGACAATGTGGACTCCAGAGAGATCTCCAATGCATGTCTCGGTGTGCTCTATCGGTGCAGTGCTCACGTGGGAGAAGTTCTTCCACTTGATGGGTTCAAACCACCGGCTGTCCTGCTCCTCGGGACCTTGCCATTTAGGTGCACCTATGGCCATGTGCGAGTCCCAGTGGGGCTGAAGGATTTTCGGAAGAGACGCTAGGTGCTGCAGATGGATAGCAAGTCGATTTTGCTTGATGCCTTCAAGGTTGAGTCTGAGTCCAGTGACTGGCTTACGACCAACTATTACCTGAAACATAGTGCCATCAATCGAGTGAGAAATAGAATAAACATCAAATAATTTTTCACATGTGGTCAGAGCTTAGCCTAGAAAAATAAAGGAGCCAAAAAGTAAGATGAGCCTAATACCTGGTCTGGACTTATATGAAGCTTAGGACCCATCAAACTGAACTGGAGGGATGGGCACACAGGGTCCTTTCTTTGAAGCTTAGTCTGTTCTGGAGCCCAAACTCGAGCAATTTGAAACTCTAAGAAATATTGTAAATCCTCAATAGGTGGCTTGTCTGAATAAAACAACAAAAGATTTTAATAAGAGTCAAGGAAAGGATCTTTAGAGACATATGCTACGTAATTAAAACAGACTAACCGTCAAAACCATTTGAACTTAAAGTTATCTCATAGTTTAGAGCTGCTCATTTACTTCTCACAATTACAAAACCAAGTATTAAGAAGATGATCAAAGCACAGAATAATTTATGCAAAATATGACTTATGGATGGATAGATAATTCACAGTATGTTCCGCAATGCCCTTGGGTGTACCTTTCTAATGCCAATATTAGATGAATAGGCACAATTAATCTCCATAACATGTTTTCCATACAATTTTCAGGGTAGCAGTGGCTTTAGTCATGGATATAATTATGGTTGCAGCCTCAGATGGCATTTATTAGAGTGAATAGAAATAAACGTATCATTTCTCCTAAGTTTCCACCCAAAACTTCTCATTGTTTTAGGAAAATAACATAAAATCACTGAAGTAGGGGCATAGTTGGAATCCTTTTTGATAGCTTCAAAGCCTTCTCAATTCTACAATGTTACTAAAGAGGAAGTAATTCATAGCACATCTAGCATACAATACAGTATCTGGCAGTCAATGACCACATAGGATAGATACTATGTTTCTAACTAAAGAATCGCTGAAGAACTTACATTCCAAGTATAAGTCAATAGCACGAGCCAAATGCTTTATTCCAGGAACCCCTTCAAGCAAAGAAACAATGGGAGTAAATGTCATATTTATCACATCTGGTGCTGTTTGTACCGTCTCTGCCCACCTGGCATGACTCTGCTCAAGATCATCACCCCCTCTTCTTCTGAAGATAACTGTAACGTCCTGCAGCAAGAGTCAAATTTTTAATAATGTTTCCACACTTGTTCCACAAATGAATTGGGTGAAAGACATGGGTTGTGCATCAGAAAGGATCTGCTTCCGCCCATATTTGCCCAAACAAGGAGGTTCGATTTCAATCAGATTTCAAAGATTAAAGAAAGAATTAGACAAATTGGTCCAGTTTTTCCTAGATGTGGTAATGATGATATACAGACCTTATCCTTGTATTTGAAGGGGCCAGAACTGGGCTGGCTTTTCAAATCCAAGAATCTTTGATCTCCAATGTCTTTGGCATAGTTCTCGATATTGGACGCTGACAAAGGCGATGACTGATGCTGCCTGATATAAATTACGTCTCGTCCACCAACTGTTGCCGAGGTAACAATATGGGTGCCATAATTTTCAATAAAGCTGAAAACAAGATATTGCTAGTCAGAAACGAGATGCTGCTGGGCTGTTTAAATGGTATAAGTATCTTATCACACAAAACTTTCTACATTATTAGCTGTAATTTTTCAACAATTCCAATCTGAGAATGCCATATCACTGTGCTCTGGAACTGTCGAGCTCTGTCCTCTTCCAAAGAGGTGTGTGATTTGTCCAAACTACGGTAATACAATAAATTACCCAAAATTGCAGAAGATACAGGCAATGCCCATTCTCCTAGTGCATAATAAGGCCAGCTTTTCTCAGACAGTACAAAAGTCCCAAGATCCAAACTGAATTAAGCACCAGATAGATCACAACACGGCTAGAACCAACAAATTAGAAACACCACGTCCTTCAAAATGCACTAAATTCTTTTAGACAAGGATAAAATGCAGCCACACACTTCTCTTGAAAAAAGTAGTACACACAAGGGGTGTAGCCTTTAGCCTAATGGTACTTGAGTCCCTGTTTGGATTGGCTTTTCAAATGGTTTTTTGACTTGTCTGATTGAAAAGCTGTTTTAGATGGTGTTGGGCAAATTTTTTGAAACACCTTCTAAGTTAGGGAACAGCCTTTTGAAAAAACTAGTGGGTAACAGCTTCTCTAAAACGCTTCTGCTAAAGTGTATAAGCAGAAGCAGAAGCTTTGTCAAACAAGGCGTTACTTGCCTTCCAAAGTACAAGATCGAGGGTTCAAGACCCCATAGGGGCAAGGTGGGTCTTTGAGTTTCATATAGGAAGAAGACAAAGGTAATACACTGATACTTGAATTGAAGCAGAGTTACAGAGTAAAGTAGAGAAAACTTGGTCTGAATAACTGCTTACCTTGCTAAGGATGCAGGATCCCAAGAGTATGGAATAGCATGCTTGATTTCTTCATGCAAGACTAAATCTAAATTTGTTAATTCAACCATGAATAAGGGGATGATATGTCCAATCATCGCAAGCGTTTTGGTAGCTATTGCATCAACTTGCCAAGAGCCAGTGAAATTGAACATGGCGTTGAAGCTACCAAGTGGAATATGTCCTGATATACTTGACTTCTGATTGAAGTACTTTGCCATCTGGAATTTCATATACCAAAGGCATCCCGTTAAATCTTTGTCAATCATTAGAAATATACTTCCACGAAGAGGTGAATCTTCATTTAACCAGAAGAACATAAGCCAAGACATAGATCCGCAGACAGTATTTCAAAATAAAAGAGGTGAACATGTTATACAATTAAAAAAGAGAAAACATAACTTCTAATGTCAAATATATCATGACCAAGTCCTGACCATAGAAAGAACAAAGTGAAAAGACTAGAACCCTACAACAAACTAAATTAGACCTTTTACTTTCATCATCTTGGACTTGAAACTCGCATAATTTGGTTATAGGAGCTCTAACATTAATGGGCCAGAAAATATATTTTATGGTGATAACTTCTAATGCTTGCTGTGTGGTTGAACAGTGTAGAGGGCGAAAAAATATATAAATTCATCATGGCTGAATCAATTAGTCATAAGGCACCACATTTTGCATTTAATTTTTTACCTTCCAGGTAAGTTCACCTAATGGCTTCAACTCAACATCAACAAAGTACTGACATACCAAAAGTCAAGACACCTGAGCATGAATCCTCCCAAGATATGCAAAGCCAATGTTTTAGATGTGCCCAGTACCCCCCCCCCCCAAAAAAAAAAAAAAAAACCTTCATGAATCATTATGTATGACTCTTATTAAGGAGATCGGTACACTCAAAATTATGAATGCTTCAGGAAAAGAATCACAAAAAATTTAAGACCAGATTCATGAATCATTATGTATCAATATGGATATCACTCTATATCTCGACAAGGCTAGTTGCAATTATAAGGAATAACTTTTTGTTCATTAGTTTAACAAAAATAAGACCAGATTCATGAATCCTTATGTATCAATATGGATATCACTCTATATCTCGACAAGGCTAGTTGCAATTTTAAGGAATAACTTTTTGTTCATTAGTTTAACAAAAATACTAATGCACCAAAAGTGATCAGAGCAACTAAGCAACCATAAAAACGGAGTAGTGCTACTAGCATAACATATGATCATCACATACATCTAAAATTTTAAAGAAATTTATTAATAGGTGTGAGATAAATGAACATAAAATAACCGGCTGAAATAAGTTCCATGGTTTTACGGTTTTACCCTTTTGGGTTTTCCATGTAAACGTTTTGCCTCTTAATTAGAAATTTGATATATCTATTAATCTACACAATGACCTGAATGAAATTTAAAAAGACTTATTATATATTCAAAAACCCAGTTAAGAAGAGAAAATCATCCATAAGACATATTAACCCTCCTGTAGGTCAAAGTCACCACTAACACTCTGACACATCGGAGCCTTGAAATAAGATCTAGCACTTTCACTGCCTATTTTGGTGAAGTGTCAGGTAAGGATATATTTTTGGACATAAATCAATTTCTAGAAAGAAAAGAAAGGTAATGATAATGTAAAGCACAGTTTTACAGCACAGTTCTCCCTCAAAGTGAAGGACGCCAAATATCAGTACAAGAAGGGTGAACCCGTGGACTCTAGAAATTCATATGACCAAAAAAGTATTGTCTCCATGAATTGAACTGAAATATGTCCAAGGGGGACATAAATAGAGTACTGATGCTTGAAAAAAAAAGGCATATTTTCTTATAAAGGTTCAAAAGTCTGATCTTGAAGAATTATGCAATTAATTACCTAATTATGCAAAAGTCATCTTGGAGAAATAAAGTTTCCAGGACACTAATGCTTGGTTTGTAACTCTTGACAACAATTTTCTGTTTTATGAGAATTCAAAATCTGAAGACTGTTCAAAACATCTGCTTGGTTCTCTTCCCCCCCCCCCCCCCCCCCCCCCCATAAACTCGATGTTGACAGACAACTCTAGTCAACTTTCCTTAATTAAGGGATTGGATCTTGTAGTGAACTTTCCCTTAATTAAGGGATTTGATATTCCTTGATTAGTGCAAAATCTCAGATTTGATTGGGAGCAGAATATGGGATTTGATATGTCTTGGTTAGTGGCAGAATTTGGGTTGTCCTTATTTGTTCTCTTGAGAGCACTATATCTATGTCTTGTAATCACTCTTTGAAGATATAATAAAATAGTCTCTTCTTCTCTCTACTTCATAGCTTAGCTTATATTTATTCTCAACATGGTATCAGAGGAAGAAGAATAAAGTTGGAGGCCTAAAGTAGGTTTTGTCGTCTTCCTCTTTCTTTCTTTCTTTCTTTTCTTCTTCTTATTTCTTTCTTTCTTCCTTTTTTTTTCGTTCTTCTTAGTTACTTTCTTTTCTTGTATAGTCTGCTACTTATTTCTTTCTTATTCTTTTTACTTCATTATCTCTGTTGTTATTTCGATGAAGATGAGTTAGAATCCTAGGTTCACAAAAAAAAAAAAAAAAACAGCACTCTTTTGCTTCCTTTCATGTTTGATGGTCAATGGTTAATTGTCTCTTTCTTCTTTATCACATGCTAAAGTATATAGCAGTTTTTTTTTTCTCCTTGCTTGAATCTTGTACTTCAATGATCTCGTCTCTACTATAATGGGTGACAAATCAGAAGGGAATATTTCTTGGATCAACCAGTTGTACCAAGATACCATGTGGTGGCCGAACATGTGCACATTGTGATCGAGCCAACCATTTTGTTGAAAACTGTTGGGAACTTCACGGCAAGCCTACTTGGGAAACTCATGCCGTGGTTGAGGGGGAGAAGACTAATCATGCTAATGAGCAACAAGTTCTTATCTCCAAAGCTAAGTATGATGCAATTGTCAAGCGTGTTGATCCTCCATTCACTTCCACCACAACTTCTGATCATTTAGGTAATACTTGCCTTCATTCTTCACTTAGTGCACCTTGGATCATTGATTTTGGAGCCTCAGATCATATGACAGGTAACCCATCTCTTATGTCTAATAGAAAAACCCATCTCTTATGTCTGATATTTCCAGTACATCATCTCCCTCAACAAGTTCTTATCTCCAAAGCTGAGTATGATTCAATTGTCAAGCGTGTTGATCCTCCATTCACTTCCACCACAAATTTTGTTCATTCAGGTAATACTTGCCTTCATTCTTCACTTAGTGCACCTTGGATCATTGATTTCGGGGCCTCAGATCATATGACAGGTAACCCATCTCTTCTGTCCAATATTTCTAGTGCATCATCTCCCTTATTTGTCACGATAGCAAACAAGTCTCAAGTCCAAAGAACTGGTACTTTTAGCACCTCTGATCTAACTTTCTCTTCGGCCTTGTATCTTCCCTAATTTTCTTTTAATTTGTTATCAGTTCGCAAACTTACCACTGCCTTAAATTGCTCAGTTATATTCTATCCAACTCATTGTGTCTTTCAAGATCTAAAGACAAAGATGACGATTGGTGGGGGCATTGAGAATGATGGACTCTACTATTTTCAGCCATCTTGTTCGCCTATTCCATCTGCATTTCATTCCTCCATATCAGTGGCACTGTCGGTTAGGGCATCCTTCATCTAAGAGTCTTCGTCATTTGTTTCCTACTTTACCGAGTTTTTCTAATTTTAATTGTGAAACTTGTGAACTTAGCAGGCATTATAGGGCTTCCTTTAAAATTAGGACTGATGAACCTTGTTTGCGCCCTTTTGAACTTTTTCATTCTGATGTTTGGGGGGCAGCCCGAACCACTGGATTGGCTGGTGCCCGTTACTTTGTCTCATTCATTGATGACTACTCTCGTTTGACTTGGTTATATATTCTTAAGGATCGGTCTCAAGTCTTTAATGCATTTAAATCCTTTTATGCAGAAGTAACTAATCAATTGAATGCTAAGTTACTTATTTTTCGAACTGATAATGCTCTTGAATATATAAAGATTCTCTCTTTCAGCAATTCCTTGATTCTAGGGGTATCACCCATCAAACCTCTTGTGTTGATACTCCTCAACCAAATGGGATCTCTAAAAGAAAGAATGGACTTATCCTTGCTATTGCCCGAGCTTTGATGATTCATATGAATGTTCCTAAACACTTTCGGGGTGATGCAGTTCTTACTGTGGCATATCTATTGAATAGGATGCCATCTCGAGTCCTTGAAGGAAAATCACCTTTTCCAGATGATGTTCCCTGATAAAGATATCTTTATCCTTCCTCCAAAAGTTTTTGAATGTGTTTGTTTTGTGCATAATTTAAATCTCAAACGAGACAAACTTGACCCTCAAGCTCACAAATGCATATTTTTGGGCTATTCTCACACCCAAAAAGGATTTAGATGCTACAATCCTTCTCAGAGAAAACATTTTGTGTTTACTAATGTGACATTTTTTTTAACATGTTCCATATTATTCTCAGGAGAGTAGTCAATTGACGGAACCCATTTCTCAAAATATTGTTCTACCATCTCTTGTTCCGAATATTCCTCCTGCTTTGGATATTCCTTCTACTCTTTGGGTTTATAGTAGGTGACATTACAAAAATACTTCTCCTAGTTTTACCCCTGCACAAGGTGAAACTTTTATGCCACCCACTCAAGCAGTTAAACAAGTAGAGCCTTCCTTGCATCTTCCACCAACTTCCTCGGCGCTATTGATTCAACTATTTATCCTGCTAAGTCTAATCTTGATCTTCCTATTGCACTTCGCAAAGGTAAAAGAATTTGTCCCGATCATCCTATATCTAATTTTATGTCTTATGAGCATTTGTCACCTACTTTTAAAGCATTCTCTTTATCCCTGACATCTGTTTATATTCCTAGGTCTTACAAGGAAGCTCTTTCCCATCCTGGTTGGCGAAAAGCTATAGAAGAGAAAATGCATGCCTTACAATTGAATCATACTTGGGATCTACTTCCAAAACCCGCAGGTGCTCATGTTGTTGGTTGTCATTGGGTTTTCACAATAAAACAGAGTACTAATGGCACTGTTGATCGTTTAAATGTTCGCCTTATTGCTAAGGGTTTCACTCAGACTTATGGTATTGACTATAGTGAGACTTTCGCTCCCGTTGCAAAGTTAAATTCCATTCGCACCAATCTGGATTGGCCACTCCATCAGCTTGATGTCAAAAATGCTTTTTTTCATGGCGACCTTAACGAGACAGTATACATGGCTCAACCTCTTGGGTTTTTGTTTTTTTTGATAAGTATGTATTATGTATTAAAAGGCGCTCAAAAGAGGAGCGCATCCTAAGTACAAAAAAGCCCTATGGGCCAAGCGAGCTCAAAAACTCTAACTTCTCATTTAAAGATATACAAAAATGTCCTTTCACCCAATAAAATAAATTCGAAATAAAAAAGTCCTTAATGGCCCCTATGAGGGACTCAATACCCTCAAAACATCGTCTATTCCGCTCAAGCCAAATGCCCCACCAAAAACAAAGGGGGGACGCTCTAAAAAAGGATCCAACATGGGATCCAATAGGCAAATTCCTCCAAACACCTAAAATGTCATGAACCGATGCCGGCATAACCCACTGAATACCAAAAAGGGCAAGAAGAAACCACCAACAATCATATGACATCGAGCAATGCAAAAGGAGGTGATCCACGGACTCCCCCTCCTTCTTGCACAAAAAGCACCGGTTAACCACAATCATGTCTTTCCGTCTCAATACATCCAGAGTGAGAATGTGACCCCAAACGGTCGACCAATAGAAAAAAGTCACCTTGAAAGGGGCCTTGGAATGCCAGACCGCCTTCCAAGAAAAAGCATCTTCCACCCAAGGCGAAAGACCATGGAAAAAAGAGGCCACAGAGAAACACCGCGAGGGGGAAGGATTCCAAATCAAAGCATCCTGCCCACCGCCCACATCTTGCGAGTATAAGAGCTCCAACAAACCAACAACCTCCTCTAGCTCCCAGTCCTGAAAATGGCGCGCGAACAACATATCCCAAACAAGTCTACCGGTATCAAAGTGATAACAGTTGGCAACAAAAGAATGACGATTGCGGGCAATCCTAAAATGCTGAGGGAATGAGGATGCAAGAGAGCACTCACCACACCACCAATCCGTCCAAAAAACACACAAAACAGCCATCACCCACCCTGAATCTGCAGAAGGTAGGAAAAGAATCCCATCCCCGCAAAATATCTTTCCCACCCCTCGACGGGTACTAACCTTGCCAGAGCACCAATCACTTGTGTGCTCCCCATACCGACACGCAATCACCCTCCTCCATAAACGGTCCCGCTCGTAACCAAACCGCCACAGCCATTTCCCCCTTATGCGGTGAGGGATCTTCGATCCCTCTTTGTGTCCAAGGGGGAGCGTATTTGTCACCTTCGAAAGTCTATTTATTGACTCAAACAATCACCTCGAGTAAGGTAGTGGTTGCTCATGGCATGACTAGAAGTCAAGCTGATCATTCAGTTTTCTTTAAAAAAAAAAAATTGTGGCATTGTAATTTTAGTGGTCTATGTGGATGATATTGTCATCACAGGGAGTGACAAAAATGGGATTCAAACCTTGATTCACCATTTGGGTTCAAATTTTCTCACTAAAGATTTGGGTAAGCTTCGTTATTTTCTTGGTATTGATGTTCCTAGATCGAAGAAAGGCATTTACCTATCTCAGAGAAAATATACTCTTGATATCTTAAAGGATACAGGCTATCTTGGCTCTAAACCTGTAACAACACCCATGGAAACTAATCTAAAATTATTTCCTAATGATGGTGAGTATATTGATGATCCAAAGATATATAGGTGACTTGTAGGGAAGCTGATTTATTTAACTATTACTCGACCAGACATTGCATATGCAGTTAGTGTTGTGAGTCAATTTATGGCCAGCCCATGAGCTCCTCACTTAGATGCAGTGATATGAATTCTGAAGCATCTCAAAGGTGCTTCAAGTCGTGGTCTTCTCTATCAATCATTTGGACATCTACGCATCGACGATATATTAATGCTAACTGGGCAGGTTCTCCTTCAGACAGGCGATCAACAACTAGCTACTGCACTTTCATTGGAGGCAATCTAGTCACTTGGAAAAGCAAGAAACAGTCAGTTGTAGTGCGATCCAATGCTGAAGCTGAGTATCGTGCAGTGACGCGTATTTCTTGTGAACTAACATGGTTGAGAACTCGGTTACAAGAGTTAGGTTTTTCTCTTCAAGACATGTCTCTTCACATTGCCAGCAACCCAGTTTTTCATGAGCGAACTAAACATATTGAGGTTGATTGTAATTTCGTTCGTTCTAAAGCGACTTCAAAAGAAATTGTGACTCCGTTTGTATCATCTGGGAATCAGTTAGCTGATATCTTTACTAAGGCTCTTCCAAAGAATGTCATGGATTCTATTTGTCGCAAGCTAGGAGTCGTCGACATCTACTTTCCAGCTTAAGGGGGAGTGTTGGCAGACAACTCAAGTCAACTTTCCTTAATTAAGGGATTGGATCTTGTAGTGAACTTTCCCTTAATTAAGGGATTTGATATTCCTTTATTAGTGTTGAATCTCATATTTGATTAGGAGCAAAATATGAGATTTGATATGTCTTGATTAGTGGTATAATTTGGGTTGTCCTTATTTGTTCTCTTGAGAGCACTATATATATGTCTTGTAATCACTCTTTGAAGATATAATAAAATAGTTTATTCTTCTCTCTACTTCACAGCTTAGCTTATCTTTATTCTCAACACTTGATAATAAAAAAATCTGTTTTCAGAAAACTGCCTTTTATTGTCTCTAAAAACAGTATCTCATTGCTCTCTAAAAACAGTTATCTGTTTTTGAGTTCTTGAGAACTGTTTTCAAAAATATAAACCAAGAAGGCCCTAGTTACTCTGCCTGATTTTCTAATTTCTCTATTACTAAAAAGAGTGCCAAAATGCTTTTCCCAATTTGAAATCTTCCTTATTTCTATATATGTTGACACATTTCATTGCAAAAGCTTGAGTTTGTTTTCTAATATAACCTTAAAAACTGTATCAAACATTAGCTTAAATGAGTTGGTTAACTCTTGTCTAAGAGCATATTCAAAACACGAAGCAACAAGTATGGTTTAAAAAGTTATTTCAGCACAATTAGGGTTTGAATATTCATGCATGCACTCAATCAAGGTTTCATCATATTAAGTTGTTTTTCCGTAGAAGCCCCTCTAAACTGCATAAACATTTTTAAAAAGGACAAGTTCTTCGTTCGTTTAAAGAATCAATCAAAGGCTACTGCAAGGTGTCGGGTGATCGACACTTGGCTCAACTTATCGAACCATGTGAACTACAATTTCTGCCTAATTTATTAGGATTTCGTACTCTCTATATAGCACTTTTCTACCTTCAGAAAACCTAATTAAGCTACATAATATTATCGCTGAACACAGAGCAAGTTTTAAGTGCATTAGCACATCCTGTTAGAACTTTGTCTATTTGACTTTCAACATTCCATCTAGATTGATGAGTGTGTCTTCCGGTGGATCATCAACTTGTGCTGTGCCTACAGAGATTTCAACACCAAAGAGCTTCACAGAACGGATACAGGCTGGACGACTAATCACAGAGATCAAAGAGCTTGTGAAGAAGCGAATAGCGGATCTGTAGACGAAGTACACAACTTGAAACTCTAATGGAGAGTTTGGCATCAGTTTAAATCAGGAGGTACCGACAGATTTTCTCTGATTTTCAGTTAGTAGCAAACTTCTATCTCATTAGTGGATTCATTCTGCGTAGAGTAGCTCTCACGATTTCCATTGCCAGTTCACATGAAACACCTAGTATTAGTTGTGTGATTGTTTACTTTGCTTTACTTCAAAGTTCTATATATGCTATAGAATTATAATAAATTACATTAATGCATATGTTTCCTGACCAGTTCATTTGTTAAATTGCCGTTAATATAATTCAGAAAATGAAAAATTACTCAAAAGGAAAATAAACAAACAATTATTAAATCAACACCTGCTAGGTCTAGACCAAGAGGGTTGTGCAACTTTACATCAGAACCTAGGGTTGCGGTCCTATATCTCTCCATTTTCCTGGGCTTTAGTTTGAATTCTCACATTAGCACACCCTAATCCGCATCTCGAATAAAGATACAAAATGGGTTCCAATCAACCCAGTGATTTTTTCCCTCCTTAGTCACCCAAACCACATTATTTCTCTAAATGTACTCATTTCACAGGAAATTCTACGTGAATTTACTGAAAATGGATACATATGGATAGGAGCTCAAGTTGGCACCTTTGAAATGCTTTGCCTATGTAACATTAGAGAATTATACAATCTACAAATTCGAAGATAAGCCTAGTCTGTTTTTTAAAGGTTATGCATAGCAATATTTTCTAGATATAAAACCCAATAGTAGGAAATCCAGAAAGGCAAATTGCCATCAGAATAAGAGAACTAAAACATACCAGATATGATTTGAGCCCTAAAATGGAAACAGAAGACCAAAATTAATACCAAATGCAATACATCACAAAAACAGAAAATCTACATACCCAAAAGACAAATTGAGCAATACAACAGAATGAAAATTAGGAAACAGAAAAGTATGAACAAAATCCCAACAGACCACCTTTGGAGAACAAACAACAGTACCCAATTAATAATTTGAGACCTAAAATTCAAGCCACTGAAAACAATAAAATCTAAGACATACCCAAATGAAGAATTGAACACTGCACCAAATTGGGAAATATATATATATATGTAAAAGGAAAAAAACAAACATCAACGAAAAATCCCAATAAACCCATCAAATTGGAGACCAAATAACAGTACCCAATTAATAATTTGAGCATCAAACCACAAGAGAAAGATCAGAAAGTCACCTCATGGAAGGTACAGACAGGGATGGTCTCAGCAGTCCTCTGCCCACTAGAGCACTCAATCTCAACAGAGACATTGGGAACCACAAGGCCATCACACACCACAAGATCTCTGGTGTTTTGTTCATCAAGATGAACCAAGCGAGACCCAGGAGCCCCTTTGCAGTAGAGAAGCCTAATATCAGATGTGACATCAAAGCCTCGACCCAGTGCTTGGATTGAGTTGCAGAGAGTGGTGGTCAAAGCATCTGAAATTGGGGCCTTAGTTGTTGATGGGTCTTCCATAGAAGAATCAATCCTTCATTGGGGATAGAAAAAATGGAGGATTTGGTGGGTTGTGAGCTTCATTGGGTGATGGTATAATCAAGGTGGGTGTCTCTAGTTTTGTTTGATTTTTGGTGGGGTAGTAGAGGTTAGACTTTGGACCTGGTTGGTTGTTAAAGGGTGGCTTTGACTGTAATAATGTGTGTAGAAACGCGTTTTTAGTGTGTGAATGTGTGTACTGCTTGGTGGCGGACTGGTCTTCTTAGTACTAAAACCCCATCTCTTTCTCTCTCTAGCTTTCTCTCTCTAAACGCGTCTTTCTCTGTACAGAGGATTTTGAGTGGACTTCAATACTTAAAATGGGCAAATTAGAGGGGAAAAACTTAAATAAAAAAACAATCGCGGCATTTTACTCTTACATGAATATTAACTTGTTATGTATAATTTGTTTACAAAAAAATGTTAAACATTATATTATTTTGGATTATTCCCACCGACACCCCTTCAAAGAGACCCTAATTTCACACGGACCACATTGATATTGAGTATTCCCACAAGGACCCTCTCTGACAGATATTTTTGAAATTACTAATTTGCCCTTCGATATATATTTAAAAAAAAGAGTAAATTGCAGTAGCACCCCCTAAGATTTCACTTATTACATTATGGTAATATATAAAGTATGACATTACCCATATGCCCAAAATATATAAATATATATTACGAAAATATATATATATATATTTTACGAAAATATATATATATATTAGAAAAAATATATATAAATTATAAAATTCAAAAATAATATATAAAATTTGAAAGAAATATTTAAAATTCAAAAAAATTATATAAAATCTGAAAATGAAAAAATATATATAAAATTTTGAAAAATTATATTAAAATCTAAAAATATATAAAAAGGGGAAAAATATATAGATTCAAAAAAATATTTAAATTTCAATAAACATACCTAAATTATAAAGTTCAAAAATAATATATAAAATTTGAAAGAAATATTTAAAATTCAAAAAAAATTGTATTAAATTTGAAAAATATATATAAAATTCGAAATAATATATTTTAAAATTTGAAAAATATTATAAATTCGAAAATAAATATAATATTAAAAATATAAATAAATTTCGAAATTATTTTTTTTCAAAAAAACATATTAAATTTCGAAAATAAATATAAAAATCGCAAAAAACATAAAAAATTTAAAAAATATATTAAATTTCGAAAATAATTATAAAATTCGAAAAACACATAAAAAATTATAAAATTTGAAAATAAATATAAAATTCAAAATATATATATATTAAATTTTAAAAAAAATTACTAAATTCGAAAATAAATATAAAATTAAAAAAATATTTAAAATTTATTTAATTTTCTCTCTCTCTCTCTCTCTCTCTCTCTCTCACACACACACACACACACACACACACACACACACACACACACACCTCCCTACACACAGACGCACACACACACACATATATATATATATATATACACACACATATATATAGATCTATACATATATATATACACACATATATATACGGGTATATATATGTATATACGGGTATATACAGATATATACGGGTATATATATATATGCGGGTATATATACAGGTATATATAGCAGCATATATATATATGTATATATGGGTATGCAATATATACAATCCTCATCTTCAATCTCTCTCCCAATTTCCCACTTCCAATCTCTCTATATATATAAATTAGGGTTAGGATTTTGAGATGCCCAAATTGAAGAAGAAGAAATATATGCAGGTCATTTTATATCATTTTGAGGGCAAAATAGACAATTCACAGGGTGGTTAACGGCATAGTTTAACGGCGTGGAGACGAAGGGGGTCTTTGTGGGACAAAATTCAATTTTGAGGGGTCCGAGTGAAAATAATGAATATTGAGGGGGTTTGTGTAGGATTAGGGTATCTTTGAGGGCTGTCAATGGTATTTACCCTATTATTTTTGTCCATTGACTTTTTCTAATAAATGTTAAATTGATCTGACATGTATATTAACTTGTTATTTAAAAGTTGTTATTTTGTACTAGTCACTACAAAAATTATCATTTTTTAATGTATTTTTCAAAAATAAAATGAAAGTGTAAGGGCCGAAATTCCTGACCCATAAAAAAAAAGGCCTAATGAATGTCATCTAGTAGACAAAAATATTTGGGCCCAATAAAGGAAAATAGACGTTTATCAAGAAAGGCCCATAATTAGTTAAAGCTTAAGCCTAATTAGAAAGCCCATGAATCATCTCAACTTGAGGCTCAAGCCAAAAATCCGATTAGATAAAAGAAAATAGTGATTGAATTGAAAAGGGAAATCCAATCCCTAAAATAAAGGGATTTGGTTTCTAATCATGATGGGTAAAATGTAACACCCACAATTTCCATGCATAGGTTGGCCAGGCTCATACACAAAAGCTAAGAATATCTGCAATTGACAAAAATAAGCACAGATGATAAGACATAAAATAATAAGAGTTGATGATACCACTTATACAGGAAAGATCCCACACCTAATACATCTTTGAAATAACTTAGATTCTCAAATTTATATAACTTGGGAATCCCATAACATGGACCCCTAGTCCGCACAAACTTATATTACCCACAACAAGACTGAATTCCTACCCTGTAATGGAAGGAAACTGTTGGACAGAGAATATAGGAGAGACAAATCCTCAACCCTGCGGATGCAATTGCCGAGGACCTAAAATATCAACAAAGGTGGGTCAAACCCACGAGCAAGTACATCTCTACATGATCCCAAACAGAGTACTAAAAATCATCCCCTTTCCCACTGACACCTATCCCAAAAATATTAATAAATATTAATATACCTTACTATACTTTATATTCCCTAGAATACCACCATGAAAATATAATTAATTTCATAACTTCTATTTACATTTACTAGGATACCACCGTAAAGATATAAAACAAATACCATAAATTCCTTCCATAAGTCAAATTTCCATCATCTCCATTTCCAACCATAACCACGTACCCGACAACTCAGCCATGCCGTGACAACTCATCCAAGTCCCGCGGTACTAGTGAGACTGCGTTTATTAGTCAGCCTACTTGTGATTCCTTTTTAAATCTCCCGATCATATTCCTTTTAATTAAATCTTATGATTTTACGATTTTTATTAATTCACTTGTATTCTTTAATCGAGAACGTATAACAATTTATAAGGTCGAGCCTGGGGGGTCCAGGGGGGGCGGCCCGACCATTACCTGAACGCCCCCTGGTGGGGTCTGGGGCAGCGCCCCAGCGCCAGGAAATACAGTATTTTATACGGTCAAAACTATTCATTTATACAGTTGAATATACATATTTTAGTATAATTCGTGGTGAATCATAATAACATATAAATTCATACAAGTCTACACATAATATAATAAATTGCGTATATATTCATGGACATGAACATGGTAAAACATATATGTACATATGACTACAAATAAATGTATATACATATAAACAGAATATATACTATCATATGTAATCATGAATCAAAACCCACAATAACCGATCTATACATGAGTGGTTATAAATATCACAATTCTATCCATATACACATGATTTATACATATATGTATAACAGAATATATATCATCATATATATACGTAAATACCAACATATTATAACAGATCTATACATATGTTTTTAACATAATTACGGATCTATACATATATGCTCATATGACTACTGATCTATACATATAACCATATAGCTACGGATCTATACATACATTTTCATATAACTACATGTATACATATATAGTTACGGATTTACACATACATGTTCATATAACTACATATCTACACATATAGCTATGGATCTACACATACATGTTCATATAACTACATGTATACATATATAGTTACGGATCTACACATACATGTTCATATAACTACATATATACATATATAGTTACGGATCTACGCATACATGTTCATATAACTACATATCAATAGATATTTGAACATGCTAATACTCATAAGTATACATATACGAAATTAATGTATAACAGTTTATAGGAGTACCAAACAAAGGTTACAAATTCTAGTACAAAGAGGCAGAGTAAAACATATGCCTTGCCTGATTTGGAGAGCTTACTACACCACGAATCCAGATCAGAACCAAGTACTTTCTCTCTCTCTAGATCTCTCTCTCTCTCTCTTTATCTATATATAAATGTATATGTATATAGGTGAGTGACTAAGAAGAAAGAAGTCTGAATTCTTCTTAGTCTTGAGATAGTAGGCTTAATATCCTTATAGTTATATAGGGGAAGCTAGGTTATGGCGAATGACCATAATGCCCCTAGATCTGCCACAATAACCATCCTGCCACTCGTCTTAAAGACTAATATGTCCTTGTCAGATCCCATAATAACCAACTTACCTAGTAGTCATAAAATGACTAGAGTACCCTTACTCAATAATTGAAAATACCCACCATGCCATCCAAAATAAATAAAGAAATAATATAATTATTTAAATACGGGGTATTACATAACATATCCATCAAACTCTTGTATAAATAAGGCTTTAGAGTCTCAATAATATTAATTCGAGAGTAGAGCAAAAAACTGCATCTACACTTTGGCGTCGTTTATTGGAACACAAAAATATTTCTTAATTTTCTTCTAAACTGTAACCCTTTTCCTTTCACCAAGAAACCTTGCGGAAGTATCCATGGTGATAACTAGATCTTCAGTAGCATTAGGGGAAAGTGTCGCCCAAAACGCACAGATCGTACAGATCATGCAACGATTGAAGGCGGTAGAGAAAAGGAATGAAGACCTTGAACAACATAATGCAAATCTACACCAGTAGATAGCCCAGATGCCTGTACCAGCAGGCATGGCCAATGGAGTTAATAACAATGGAGGTGTCCTAGATCCTCCGGGGCACGAGGAGAGGATCGGAAGCAGAACGACAGATTATCAAGAATAAATCTCTATTCCAGCACCCGGGGGTCTACCACTTCAGCAACCTCTAACCATGAAAGACTTAGAGGATATGGTTGCCAAGATCCAAAGGCAGGTGTTGGAAAGCATAAAGGTCCAAACCCCCTCCATGAAGGATTTAACAACCCACGCTGCCATCGACATGATTAAATCGCCCTTCACGGATGAAATAGACCAGGCAGAATATCCGAAGAAGTTTCGCTTGCCAACTTTTACCTTGTATGATGGGACCAAAGACCCATCAGACCATATTTATTAGTACCAGACGAAGATGGCTGCCTGGAAGAAGGATGAGGCCCTCATGTACAACGTGTTTCCTACTAGTCTGACAAAGGCTCCCCTCCTATAGATCAGGAAACAACCACTTGGATCAATTGGGAGTTGGAGCAAGTTGTGAGAACTTTTCATAACACAGTACTATATTAACCAGAGGCAAAGGAAGACCATCTCCAGTCTGTTTACAATGACTCAGGAAAAAAATGAAAGCCTCCAGAGTTTTTTTATCCAAGTTCACGAGGAAGATGTCTTCTATTAACCAATGCGATCAGTTATCAGTAGTTGAGGTCTGCAGAATGGCCCTGATCCCAGGCACCAAGTTTCACGCGTCTTTGGTAAAAATCCCCCCCCCCCCCCAACAACATTGGGGAGTTAAATTCCAAAGCCCAAGACGACCTCAAAATTGAGGAGGAGGAAACAGTCCGTCGAAAGAGAGCAAATATGGTTACTGTTGAGGCCCACACAAAGGACCGCATCAAGGACCAGAAGCCAACTCGCCCAGCACCTGCCTCCTCATCAAATAAGCCAGTTGATAAGAAGCATAAGGTGGAAGAAAAGGTAACCCCCCTCAGAACAAGTCTCAATATACTCTACTAGAAAAAGAAAAATAAGGGAATATTAAGACCCCCTCTACCAATGATACAACCCATGGAGCAAAGAGACATGACCAAGCATTGCGCCTTCCATAGTGAGTATGGTCATCATACCAACGATTGCCAGAACCTGTGCAGGCAAGTGGAGACAATGATTGCAAAGGGAGAGCTAACTGAGTATGTGGCAAAAGACCAAACTCGTGTAGAACGTCAGACGAATACTCCTCAGAACAACACTCAGGTAGGGAAACTGGTAAGGGTGACTCATATGGTTCAAGGCGGACATACTGTAGAAGAGACGGAAGGGGTCAGGAGATCCCAGATGTGTCAGGGACACAAGCTTAAAATAATTGGGAAGGTATGTCAGACGTCCAATAAGAGTGAAGAGTCACAGATCATTTTCACCGAGTCAGACCTGAGGAATGTTCAGGTACCCCATGAAGAGCCTCTGGTCATATCACTACTAGTATCCAACTGCTTAGTCAAAAGAGTCATGATAGACCTTGGCAGCAACACTAATATCATGACAAAATGGGCCTTTGACAAACTCAGGGTAGATATAAACCAAATGCAACCCGCCAGAGTTCCCCTCACCGGATTCGATGGATGGCGGGTAGAACCAATTGGAGTCATCTAACTGTCCGTATCAGCCGCCAGAAGAACCCTCAATGAGAGCTTTCTAGGGGATCAGGTGGCAACAAAAAAAATGTTATGCAATTATCATGAAAAATTTAAGTAAATGGACCAAACCAGAGAAAGAGAGGCGGGAAAGTTCCAAATGCAGAGAAAAATAGCAATTACAGACACACCCTTTCAAGGAGGGTCGGGAAATTCATATCACAACAGAACCACTCCAAGAGGTAGACATCAGCCACTCTGGAGATGGCATAACCACGTTCATTGGTTCCACCCTCTCAACTGTTGAAAAGGTAAACCTGATCAAACTACTCCAAGATAACATAGACATATTTGCATGGACACACTTGGATATGCTTGGCATAGATCCCACTGTTGCACAACATAATCTCAACGTCGACCCTGAGGCCAGACCAATAGAGCAGAAATATAGGTGATTCGGGGTAGAACGGAACTAGATCATAGCTGAAGAAATCAAGAAACTTCTAGATGATGGATTCATTAGGGAAGTCAGGTACCCTACCTGGCTTTCCAACGTAGTGGTTGTCAGAAAGAAGAATGACAAGTGGAGGGTGTACATTGACTTCACAAATCTGAACAAGGCCTGCCTAAATGATTGTTTCCCTCTACCAAAAATCAACCAGATGGTGGATACAACAACAGAGTATGAACGGTTATCATTCCTAGATGCCTACTTTGGATATAATCAGATCCCCATGAACTCAGCCGATGAGGATAAAACATCCTTTATCACAGAGGAATGTACGTTTTGTTATAAAGTAATGCCTTTTGGACTAAAAAATACAAGTGATACTTACCAGAGGCTGGTAAAAAAAGTATTTGGTCACCTGATGGGCTATACAGTAAAGGTGTACATCGACGACACGGTGGTCAAAAACAAGAAGAAGGAGGACCACCTCCAGCACTTTAATGAAGTATTTCAAGCAGTCAAAAACTATGGAATGAGGCTCAACCCTTCTAAGTGTTCGTTCGGGGTGTCATTTGGACAATTCCTGGGCCACATAATGAACAGAACAAGGATAGAGGCCAGCCCGGATACACACAGAAGAACCCAGAACCCAAAAGGAAATCTGGACCCTTATAGGAAGGGTAGTCGCACTAAACAAGTTTGTCTCCAGACTCATAGACAAGTGCAGACCTATCTTTCAGGCCATCAGAGTAGGAAAATGCAACATGTGGGGACCGGAATAGGCCCAAGCATTCCAAAAGCTGAAGGAGTACCTTGTGATCTCTCCAGTACTAATTTCTCCAGAGCCAGGAGAAATGTTGTATATCTACTTAGCAGTGTCAATCTCCTCCATAAACGTTGCACTGGTAAAAGAAGAAAAGACGTGCCAGACTACAGTCTTCTACACCAGCAAGTTCCTGTCAGACCCCGAAACTAGGTACACCACCATTGAGCGAGTTATTATGTCACTAGTCAACGCCAAGAGAAACCTCAGACAGTACTTTGAGACACACTCAATCATTGTCCCAACATCATTCCCTATCAGAGCAATAATGTCCAAACTTGACCTGACGGGGAAGATTACCAGATGGGTAATTGAGTTGAGAGAATTCGATATCACTTATGTGCCCAGGACAGCTATCAAGGGGCAGGCCCTAACAGACTTCCTTTTGGAAGCAGAACTGGAGCTGAAGTATCACGAGCCAGAATGGAGTCTGTTCGTCGATGGATCAGTCAGAGTATTGGGGGTCGGACTAGGACTGGAAGTCATAACACCCGATGGCACCAGAATTCAACAATCAATCCATTTAGAGTTCCCAGCCTGATGTAGCGTCAGGTGTGTAAAAATATATTGTTAAAAATGACACCTTAACGACGCTGGATTTTAACCTACGCAAGCTCACGTATCAATTGTAGAATAATAAATGGCTTGAGTAAGGGATATCGATCCCACAGAGACTAAGATTGTTCACTTTAGTAACTCAAAAGCATTAAATTATATTTTCTGAAAATGGTTTGTTTGGGTGGTCAAAGACCAAATTATCTATTTTGACTAAAATTATCTAGAAGGCAAAGTAAATTGGTTATGATTCAGATGAGAGAGAAAATTAGGATTTCATCGCTCAACCACTAACCACATAATATAATTCCTCACTGTATCAACTATAAGAGGGCGATCCATAACTGTGAATCAGGTTGTATCGTAAATAGTTAAATACGACCCCAAAAAGGAGTACCATCAACTGGATTGCGACAACCCGTCTCATGACTAACCTAACTAGTACATGTCAATTATATTACTCTAATCTACTCATATTGAATGAAAATAAACTAAAGCATGTCTATATTAAGTTGCCAAGACACGACTTGTGTCAACCTAGGGTTTCAAGTTTTATTACCATCATTGTGTAGAAAATTATAATTAAACATCTGAGTTCCAGCCCATAATGAATAATCATAGTTGTGCAAAATAATACATTCATTCCATCTAAGACAAGAATTTAGAACAAATATATAATTTTATATTGTAAATCAGTACGATCTCTTAACTACTACAATCATCACAGTATGGTCAACAGTTTCCCCTCGTTACAATTGAAAACAATGGGATAACTACATTACTTGGCTAGGGTTTTGCTAGAAAATCCTAGATACTGAATTAGTTGGCCATGGTGGAAGGTGTCTGCATCGGTGATATAGAAATGATCTCCATGGTCTTCTTCTCCAGATCTCTAGGTTTGAATACGGCTCTCAATAGCAACAATTCTGAATGAATGAACCTCTCTGAATAAATGTGAACCTCCAAAACTCATGACTGAACCCCTAATGAACTCCATATGATCATGTATATATAGGCAATGATATAGAGAGGTCATTTTCAGTCTTTTCACTCCTCACCTCCTACAAACCCTAACTTCTGATATATATAGGTGTATATACATGTATATAGAGGTCTGGAGTCACAAGCACGTCTTCAAATCGAACTGGGGTAGAACAGGCAAAAACCATCAAAAAAACCACAAAACTTGCCGCAAATACACTTCAAGCGTACCTGGACTACGCTTCAAGCGTGGGTCCAAGCATACCTCCAAGCATAAAAATATGTTTTCCAGCCACTTTTTGAAACTGAAAGCGTAGGCACAGGTGTAGGTATTTTATGGAAAACCACTTTTCTCCATGCATGCACTAAAATGACCGTCTTGAACCTACGATACTTTTTGCTGAAGCTGACGGCTTCTGGAAATGCCATTTTTGCCCCCCGGGAGCCATTTTTGTCTTGGACTGCCTCTTTGACTCTCCTCTTTAAATAGAAAGAACACACTCTTCAGTTAATTCACCAAAGTTAGCTCCATTTCTTCATTAAGCTCCTGAAACATGCTTTAACACGCAAATAACATAAAAATACCAAATAATGGAATGAAATAACGTAACAATAGTGAGTTAAGGGGTCAAAATATATAATATTTGACACCTATCACAACCTCCAATAATGAAACCGAGTATGAGGCACTATTAGCAGGTCTGAGACTATGCCAGAGTCTCCAGATCAAATGCCTCAAAATATATAGCGACTCCCAACTTGTAGTTAGACAAGTTATTGGGGAATATGAGGCTGGAGAAAAAATGAAACCGTACAGAGCAATGGTTTAGGCGGAACTTAACCACTTCGATCAATTTATACTTAAAAAAGTACCAAGAGGCCAGAATGAAAGTGCAGACAGACTGGCCAATATGGCGTCATCCAACACTCAGGACTAACCAGTGTGGCTCCAATAGATTACCTTGAGATCCCAAGTATTAATCATCCAATCAGTGTCTTCATAATTCCATGGGAACCCATCTGGATGTACCCGATCGTGCCCTACCTTAGGGATGGGACTATACCTGAAAATAAACTTGAAGCTAGAGAGGTTCTCATGAAATCTTCCAAGTACTCCCTGATTAACAAGAAGCTATACAGAAAGTCCTTTAGAAGACCATATCTCAAGTGCCTTACCCCCTTAGAAGCCAAAGCCATCATGAAAGATATACATGAAGGAGCGTATGGAAATCACTCGGGATGGAGGTCCCTTACTCATAAAGTGATCAACCAAGGTTATTTCTGGCCATATCTTTCTCAAGACACAGAAGCCTTCGTTAAAAGATGTCATAAATGTCAGATCCATGGAGATAACATCCATCATCCACCGGAGCTCATGAATCCCACATTCAATCCCCATCATTTCTCCTAGTGGGGGATAGACATTGTGGGGCCTCTTCCCTAAGCCTTGAAGAAAGTGAAGCTAACACTTATCGCGACAGATTACTTCACCAAATGGGTAGAAGTAGAGTCATACTCGGTAATCACATACAAACATGTGATTAAGTTCATCTAGTCAAATATTATATGTCATTTTGGGGGGCCGAGGATCATAATGATAGACAATGGGTTGAACCTAGATAACAAATGGACCAGAGCTTTCTGTGAGCAACACAACATCCAGCTAAAGACATCCTTAGTTGGGTACCCACAAGGCAATGGCCAAGTAGAAATGTCTAACAGATCAATTTTGAACATCCTTAAAAAGAAGTTGGAGGATGCTAAAAGGACTCTGGTCGGACAAATTACCAGAGGTTTTATGGGCATACAGGACTACTCCAAGGTTTCCCATTGGAGAAACTCAATTCTTTATGACATATGGGGCAGAAGTTGTGATCCTTACAGAAAATATAGTGTCGACCATAAGAAAAGCGTGACAAGGCAGCTACCAGACTAGCTGAATACCACCAGAGGATCAGAAGAAGCTACAACTAGAAGGTGAAAAGGCGAGAGTTCCAGGTTGGGGACATGGTCCTCAGAAAAAGGATCGGCATCATCGGTAAGCTTCGTGAAAATTGGGAAAGACCCTACACTGTGATTGAAGTCATTGGCAAAAGGGCTTACCGGTTAAGGAAATCTAACGGGCATATGGAACCCCACTCCCAAAATGCCTCCAGAGTAAAGAGGTACCATCCCTAGATAGATTCTTCTCTTCTCAAGCTTGACAGAGGCAATTTACGTTCACATTATTTGTCAGTTATTTCATTACAATGAATAAAAGAGGTTGAAGCCTAATTTCATTTTTTTAATTCTACACTCGAGCAATCAATTGCCAATATATTTTACTCATTCCCAGAGCATATGCCTGGGCCATCAAAAAGAGGAATTTATTCCCATGTTACAAAATGGCAGAGGTATATGTCTGGGTCATCAAAAGGAGGAATTTATTCCTAAGTTACAAAATGGTAGATGCATATACCTGAGCCATCAAAAAGAAAAATCTATTCCTAAGATCACAGTCAAATTTGTAATCAAACCAAAAGGTTGTAAGCTTGAGACACATACTGGCAAAACAAATTTCAGTTAAAGGCATACAAACTTTGGTAGATTCAAATTACTAAACAGGAGAAAAATCATGAATAAAAGAAAGTTTCCATTAAAATAAAACATGGCTTACAAAACTTTGCCCAAGGGGCTACAAATGTCCAAAGACATAAAACAACAAGACATAAAAGGGTCAAGATGACCCTATTGTGAAGGTGATAGTGTAAGATTCTAGATTTTAATTTTGTGTTTATCACTCTTTTAGTTTAGTAAGGTCTAGTGGAAATAAATTTTAGTTATTTATTTATTTACTATTAGTCGCATAAGCTAAAAATTTATATTTAGTTCAATTGATAAAATTATTATTAGTAGTAGTAGTAGCTCTTTTGTAGTTGTGTGGGTGAGTTGGTACTTGATTTTTTAAAAAATAAAATAAGGGAGTAAATGTCAAGGTTATTTGGGACTATCTAGCACAAGGCCACGCATGCATATTTACATTGTGTAGATACATGTACATGTGAGTGGGGTGATAATTAAATTTTTGAATAAACCACATCTTTGTAACATTATTTTATTGCCAACACATTAATTTGTGATCTTGAGTAGTGCCAATCCATCTCTACATCACCACAACATATGGTAGCACCTATATATATATATATGCACACGACATCTATACACACAGATAGTTTTCAGACCCATTAATTTGAAGTGTAGGAATTCAATTACCCACCTTACTAATATGTGTAACATTGTATATGTGGTTTCAAGAGTCATATAATAGATGACTCATTGCAACACGTGTCTTGACTATGTGAATTTAGTTAGGAAAGAGAAAGGGATGTGAGTAGACCTGTCAATGGATCGGATTCGGATCGGATCAGTTAAATCCAAATCTAATTTGTTAAGAAATCGGATTATCGGATTTGGATCCTAATCGGGTTATCGGATTTTATTTTCAATCCATATCCGGTTAATATCGGATTCGGATCATAATCGGATTATTGATAAGTCTATTAATAAGGATGACAAAAACTCTCAATCCGCGATCCGAATCCGATAATTCGACAGATTTTCACTTAATTAATTCATATTCGAATTTCTTCATTATAGAATATCTGATCCGAATATTTAATTAAAAAAAATACAAAAATCAATAAATACTGAAACACTAAAATTATTCACACTTTTAATAATTGTATTTATGATCAATCATTATTAATAAATAATAAAATAATTTACAACTAACATTTATATACATGTATAATATTAAATATATACACATATATATAAATATATATATGTATATTTTATCGGATCGGATTATTATCGGATCGGATTAGGCTAATCCAAATCCAATTTGTTAAGGAATCGGATTATCGGATTCGGATCATATTCGGGTTATCGGATTTTTTTTGCAATCCAAATCCGACTAATCGGATCGGATTCAGATCGAATTCGGATCAAAATCCAATCCATTGACAGGTCTAACTGTGAGGCGGTTTGGGTTCTGGTTACAGAACAAAAATAGAGATATACAAGGAAAGTTTGTTTTGTACGTGAGAAATAGAGAGAGAAATAAAAAGGAGAGGAACGGTGTGTTCAGTCCAGCAAGGGAATGGTTTCTACATAAGCTTTATTCAATTGTTTACAAGAGGTAAGGGGTTTACTCTTTCCAAAATCTATATATATATATCTGAAATTCATAGGGAATTTAGTAGCCTGAATGGTAGGGAATTTACTAATTATTTTCTCTCTGTAATATTTGTTTTAGTGTAGAATTGTTAATCTAAAGTTTTATCTGTTGATTCATGCTCTATACTTGTTTATTTGATGGTGTTGTGCTTATATTCAGTGATTATTTGCACGAATTGTAATAGGGTCCTGTTTCAGTTGGTATTAATAGAAATTTGATCGATAAGTGTTTAATTGGCTTGAATTGAAGATTATGTTGACATATTCAAGTGGTGGTTATAATTCTTGTTGTTGCGTTTTGAATTTCTTGGTCTAAATTGCACGGGTTAAGATATTGTTCTTATTAAATTCAGAAATTGATCTAGGTTGATGTAGTGGTGATGAATGAGGTGCAGTTGAATGTGTTAATAATATACGTGCCAGTGGGAAATATTACCTTGTTATATTATTTCCAGATATATGGTTGCTTGATATGAGTTACAGTTTGGATTGGAAGAAATGACATGTTTGTATTTTGGTTTACCCTGGATTAAAATAGGGACATAATTGTGGATATGTTGTATCATAAATGGTTTAATTTACAGTTATAGGTGCGAGTTTTATTGGGTAGTACGTTGGGGGTATGTGTCGTAGGGATTAAGGAATTCCTATGGGCACTGTCCTAGGGATAAACACTCTCTAAAATGATCGAAGACTTACGCGAGGGGCACTATTCCAGGGTGAAACAGTCTTATAAAGGACCGAAGACTTACGCGTGGGGTACGGTCCCAGGGGTGAAATAGTCTCTAAAAGGGTTCAAGATATGAACTTTGGGGGCGTGGGAAAAATTTAAAGAACATCATGGGTTTTGACATGTTTGATTTTGTTGATGTTATATCTTCATGTACCATATGAATGTTTTTCATGTTATGTGCTACTTGTTAGTTATTATCTTCCCTCTTAGAGCTCACCCCTTTGTATGTCCCCTTAGATGCAGGTCCCAGTGGACGCTAGCTATAGTTGTGGCATGACGTTTTCTACTCACCTGACGATTGAGCGTATACTTGTTTAGGAGTAGAAGGATTTTTGTTGTATATTTTCTTATATATATTCACTTTTGGCTTTTAAACTTTTGGAAATGTAAAACGCTAAGTTTGTAAAACTTTTATATAATATAGTGTGTTTAAGAATAAGATGTATGTTTGAAATAGTATATGGATGGCGTGTGGTGGGTCGGTGAACCCTTTGAGATTGAAATTTGAAATATGGATTTGAAAATGGGTTTTATTTCATATTTTAGTATATCCACAGGTTGTATCACTTCCGGGAATTAATATTTTAAAAGATATGTCGCCCAAATTTTTACTAAATGTACTTTTAAATAATCAGTTTTTTTCAAGAATTGAAAGGAATCAATTCACTAGATAACATTTATATTTTATTTTAATAATCTCACTTATTATTTTATTAAAACCTTAACCCTAACAGATCACACCTCGAGTTTTAGGTTCTTAAAATTCGGGGTGTGATAGATAGTGTCACAGATGAGATATATTGCAACTCAAGGCAAGAACAAAATCCGTATCGTGGCTCTATCAACATCCGTTGTAAATGCTAAGGGGACTCGGTCTTGGACCAAGCCCTAAACTCTTGCCCAAAGGCATCCACGATTTGTGTAGGGGGAGGGGTGGAGCCTCTAAGTTCTAAGGATCAGCAACAGGTTCCCTAAAAGGAACTTCAAGAAGAGCTCCTCAACTGGGCTGGGGTCCGGAACCTTGTAGGGACGTTGAACCCCAAGATGGGCATCCATGGTATCAGGATCCTTTGGGTTCCTCTTTTCTGGTTCTTTCAGAGCATTGACAAAACCACTACGCCAGAACTTACCAGCAACACAATTGTTGAAAACTTCATAGCGAGAGTGCATGTCCAACCCTTTTTTCTTGCACATCTCCAACTCAGAGTGGGAAAGGGTCAGGTGATACCTGAGATCCTCATTCTCAGCATTCACCTGGGCTTTGCTCTCTTTTAAAGCTACATTCTCCTCCTTAAGAGTGGCAACCTCTTGGGCCCGCAGAGTCTCATTCCTGTCTGCTAAGGCTAGGGCAGCTTTGAGGCGGACCACCTCATCAGTCTGATGGGCCAATTCATCAGCATAGGTATGACGCATGTAGCACAGAGCCCCCATAATATAAAACGCCTGCAATAAATAGAAGGCATAAATTGTTCATGGAAATAATTCGGAAGAAATTGGGGTTAACCTGCAAAGAGGTTATCCCCAGAATGAATAAGATAAAATGGAAGAGGGGGTGAATGGATAATATGACTAATTTGACCTGGTTATAGGAAATGAGGAAGTCATGGGGGCCCACGCCCTCCCCCCGGGTAAATTCCAAACTCAGGATCATAGGCTACAAATTCTACCCCCTTTGGTGGCCTCACCAATTTCTTAAGGGATTTGATGTTCGAGGTTTTTCTCTGGTCAACAGGGAGCCTATTTGGGTTGTATGGAGGGGGCTCCTCAATATCGTCAGCACTTTCATCCTCCTGAGGGAGTACATGAACCTCTTCAATATGGCTCTCAATAGACTCCCCATGGGACAAAGGGGCCAACTCCTCACTAGCATTATTGGAACTCTAAATAGACATGGTGTAAAAGAAGAGAAAGTCTTAAAAAACTTACAGAAATAGAAAAGAGGTCGCCGAAGAAGATCTCCGAAAAAGGTAGCAGAAACCAGTAAACAGCAAGGATGCAGTAAGCACGAATAAAATGCAAAAGAAGATTGGATATTCAAGAACAAAGAAGGCAAATAGCAAAAAGTTATAAGACTTTTGAAAATGGAGAGATTCCAAATGATAGGTAAATCGAGTATTTATAAAGATGAAGAGGTGCATCCAACAGGCACATTAAATGGGGCTGGAGGCATTGAAGCTTTTTGAGAAAGACAGGCGTGATGATTGAGGAAATCAAGACGTCACTTTAAAAATGAAACTCACACGAAAGCTAGGTCATGATTACGACGACGTCATTAAGCTAACCCACATGCATACACGCATCAGTATGTATAAGAAGGTGAAATGAAAAGACATATCTCAAACCTAATGTTTAGGTCAGGCCCATGGGACATTAGGTCATACCCAAAGGGGCTAGTGTAAGGGCCGAAATTCCTGGCACATCAAAAGAAAAGGCTCAATGAATGTCATCCAGTAGGCAAGCAGATCTGGGCCCAATAAAGGAGAATAGACGCCCATCAAGAAAGGCCCATAATTGGTCAAAGCTTAAGTTGGAAAGCCCATGAGTCATTCTAACTTGAGGCTCAAGCCAAAGATCCGATTAGATAAAAGAAAATAGTGATTGAATTGTAAAGGGAAATTCAATCCCTAAAATAAAGGGATTTGATTTCTAATCATGATGGGTAAAATACCCATCAAACTCTTGTATAAATAAGGCCTTAGAACCTCAATAATATTAATTCGAGAGTAGAGTAAAAAATTGCATCTACAAAAAGAAAGAAATCACACATGATTTTTGAAAAATATTTAAATGCCAAATCATCTGAACTTTTTGTTATAATATTAATAGAATTCGAAGTTGATTTTTTAAATACATAAAATAGATAAAATTTTATTAATTAAATGAGGAGTAAGTTTAGTATTTTAGTACAAATATCACTGTCTATATTTTTTTTATTGTTATTTGGGAGGATTAAAGGACCAACTTCATCCTCTAAAAAGACCTAACTATAGTCCTTTTTCTAAAACCTTTTTTTTACTAATAATGACATTATGCTTTATCAAACACTTTCAAAGTTAATTTTATGATTTCTAAATATTTTAAAAAGTCAACTTCATAAAATTATTGAAGTAACTTCGACTGTTTTACAAAATCTGCAACATCTAAAACTAGTCATATATCATAATCAGTGGCGGAGCCAGGATTTTCTTTCATGTGGGGTAAGAATGCAACAATAAAATACAATTTCAAACTTGAACAAATGAATATTATAGTTAAACATTTCAGTATACCATTGATGTATTAAAAATAGAAAATAAATAAAAATACATCATTGATGAAAATTACAGTTGCCCTCGATGGTTTTTCATCTTTTGAAAACGTTGAATGATAGCCTTGTTATCAATGCCCCGAAATATCTCTCTTTCAATGTATATAACCAAGCTATCATTAAAAAATTGATCTCCCATCCGATTACGCAAATCAGTTTTCACAATATTCATAATAGAAAAAGCCCTCTCCAGTGTAGGAGTCATAACTGGTAAGATCAATGCTAACGAGACAAGCAAATAAACCAATGGATACACCTTATCTTTTTTCGCCTCAACCAATTTTCTTGCAAGAGTGGAAATCCCTTTCAATCTTTCAAAGCTATCATTAGATCGCATATCAAGAATATAAGTCTCAAGTTGAGTATCTAGTTCAACGAGCTTAACTGCAGAAAATTCTTTTGGATAACACTTTGCAAAATGATAAATCTTTTGCTTATCAAAAGCACAAAAGGCATCATCTGGACAAAGACAAGCAACACAAAGAAGTAACTCCGTATTTGCCTCACTTAAACGATTATTTAACTCCTGAAGTTGCATATCAATGACTGAATAAAATAACTCAACACGATAATAATGCAAGTTTGTAATTTCTTACATATTACGTCGTCGTCGTCCGTGAGAAAGATACATATCATCCATGTTGGCAACCTGTATTTCATGTCTTTCACAAAAAAAAGAAACTTCATCAAGCAAAGAATTCCATCCACTCTCCCTCATCATTTGTAGTCGCAACTTACATACTTTGACTAAACACATGACATTCACGATATCTTGATCTTTTCTTTGCAGGGCCTTTGATAATTCATTTGTCATTCTCAACAACGTCTTCATCAAATGGAGAGTGAGCACAAAATCAAAACGATAATTGCTTCACCTCTTTTTTCTGATTTAAACCCATCAATTTCAATGAATTCAAGCACACTAATTACCGATGAGAACATTATAAGCAAATTAACTAAAGTACCATAATGTGAGCCCCAACAAGTGTCTCCTGTGCGTATAAGAGAAGTACTTTGATTTAGACCTTGTCCACTTGAAAGCTCACCATTATTAAGTCCCTCAATAACTTCAGCAATTTGTTTCTCTCGAAGCATATCACAACGTTTACATGAGGATCCAACTATGTTCACCACGTTAGAAACAACTACAAAAAAAGTGGAGATTTGACCATGAATGTTGGACACAACAACAAGAGGCAACTGAAGTTGGTGAGCAAAATAGTGAACATAGAAGACAAATTTATTCTCTTTCAGAATAAGTGCTTTAAGACCATTGAACTCACCTTGCATATTGCTAGCCCCATCGTACCCCTGTCCACGCAATCTAGAAATGCTCAATCCATGTGTAGAAAATATATTGTCAATCGCTAGTTTTAGTGAGATAGCAGATGTATCTTTTACATGTACCACACCAATAAAGCGTTCAATGATATTCCCATTCTTGACAAACCGTAATACAATAGCCATTTGCTCATTTACTGATACATCACGAGCCTCGTTAATTAAAATGGAAAAATCCATCTCCAATATCACTAACAATAGAATTGGTGATTTCTGTAGCGATGACATTAACAATGTCTTTTTGAATCTCAGGAGATGTTAATTTCAAATTTTCTGGAGCATTTTCCAATACAACAGCTTTGACATTCTCATTGTGACGAGCATGAAATCTCAATAGTGCAAGAAAGTTCCCTTGATTGTTTGAATCTTCAAATTCATCATGGCCACGAAAGGCAAGTCCTTGGTGTAAAAGATATCTAATACATTCAATTGATGCATTCAACGAGTTCGATACTCATATTTAGTTTGGTCAGATTGTTTGCATAACAATGTTTGAATGTCTTGCTTTTGATTCACCAAAGCTTCACAAGCTCTCAAAGCATTGTTGTGGGCACTACTAGGGCCTCCAACATGAATGTCAAAAAAAAATTTCTTCCAATTTCCGAACCCTTTAGTCATAAAGCAGTCGCCTCCTGATTGTTCTCCAATATCTGGCTTGAAAAGGTAGCAACATAAACAAAACGATTCATCTTTGATTATGTTATATTCAATCCAAGTAGAATATTCACTAAACCAAGCAGGGTTGAAGTGGCGTAATGTTTGTCCAAAATTGTTACCGGGAAATTGATGTTTCTTAGGCTGACAAGGACCATTTAACCAATATGCCCTACGAATTTCATCCCGAATATTAAGATCGTAGTCTAAGATTTTACTTCTTAGTCCCGGATTAGCTTGAAGATTCTCAAAATTGACATCTAACCGAGTTTGCTTTACAGGATCATCCCTTTTCTCAATTGGGGTAGTCAACTCTGATTTTCTTTTGAAATAATTATTGATTCTCTCCATAACTATTTTCTCCTAAAAAAAAAGAAAAAAATTTTAGACATTTGATACACAAAATTGTAAAATTAGTCTCCCTAGAAAAAATACCCATGTGAAATTAATAGAACAAATTAAGAGAGGCACAAGCTGAAGAATTAATGCCTTTAATTTTTTTTTTACATTAATGAATTTTTTCTTTTCTTTTTGTATCTATAATTCTATATATATAATTAGTTGACTGCATTAGGTATTCGAGATTAAAATGGGTTAAGCACTTTAGATCGATTTGTTGTTTATTATATAAATGTCATATTCTAATTGATAGCCAATATTCATTATATCTGTGAATTAAAATGATTTTTTGGTTTCCTTAAAATGAGAGAATTAAGGTACACAGGAACTATGAAATCATAAACTCCTCCAAAATACCCCTTTTTTCAATTAAGTAATAAATTAGATAGTTCACAACAAATTATGAAATCATAAACTCCTCCAAAATTTTCAATTTCAGGTAATGTAAACTATCAAAACCCAATTTACATGTACAAGAAAAATTATTAATTGAACACAGAAAGAGAATTAAGGTACACAAGAACTACATTCATTCTTGATAATAGTGGGAGATTTGGCACGCATACCTTACTGAGAAGACTGCCGCAAACGAGCCCTAAGAAGATGCTGAAGAGTCACTGTCGCAAATGAAGAAGATGTTGAAGAGTCACTGCCGCAAACGAAGAAGATGCCGAAGAACCCTAAGGAGACTGCCGCTTTAATTGAAACAAACTTAATACTCTAATAGAAGTTATGTTTGTGGGCCTTGTGGGCTTGTGAGTTGTGGCAAATAATCAAATTGGGCCAATAAAACAATTGAGCCATAATTATATTTTTAATTTGGGCCAACAAAACTATGTTTCTAATTTGGACCAACAAAACAAAGCCCACTAATTATTTGATTTTTTTTAATATTAAAAAAAAATTTGAAAAATTGAGGTGAGACAGCTGCCCCACCTGAGCCTAAGCTGGCTCCGCCCCTGATCATAATATTCCTTGGAAGTAGATTCGCCGTGCCGTCATGTTCGTGAAGTGGTTTTTAAGGTATCAACATTGTTAAGTATATAGTAATGATACTCATTTTTAACATCAATATACTTGGACTCAATTACACCATTGTCGTGATCACGACCAATATTGTAATTGCCAAGCAAGTATTACCAACATTGACTTAATTTTTTTTTTTCATGCATGCTAATTTGAATTTTTTGTTGTAATTCTAATATGTAAAGTTGTTTATCATTCATATCTTGGATAAATTCTAGGAAATTAATTAACACCGTTAACATAAAGATTACTAGTAACCCAGGACAAAGTTGTATGCGTCTGGAAGCAATTGCAGACACCGGTGGCCATAACTTTTCCATCACTTAAAAAGGATAGCGAATATCTTTATTGCACTTATCCTTCTCCATATCCTGAGTTATTCTTATTTATAGGCCCAATCTCTAGTCGGATTAAGATCCCTATCAAACACTTCTGTTACATTTTCAATTTGTAGAATATAAGAAAGTTTTTCTTATGCAACAAAATTTCAAAAACTGGTGTTGGCATGATTTAGACATCCCAAATAAATATGCTATATATTTAACTAAAACACTTGGGTTCTCTCCAGAAAAGGATTGAGTTTGTCATTCATGTGATCTAATATAATGCGAATATTTCAATAAACAAAATTTCAAAAAGAAAATGTGCAAAAAAATTCATACAAAGATGAATTGACCTCAATTTTATTTAAATTTTTTTTAACTACATGTCCACGTTATATTGAATTACATTTATAAAAGCAAACAATAAGTATTATTCTGTATTAAATTATTTTATTTTTAATAAGTTTAGCCATTCCATACTCTATTTAATTCATTTTTTATTGGAAAAATTCCTCATAAGTCATACTTTTTACACCAAAAGACAAATAAGTCCTAAAATATTTTTTTTTGGAACAATAAATCCTACTTTTGAGATTCATTTCCAATGAAGTCCTAAACTTTTTGTCTTTGGACCAATAAGTGCTAAGTCCTAAATTCCTAAAAAAATTATCTATACCTTTAGTAAATTTATTTTGATGATAAATTTATTCAATAATTAATACATAGTTTATTTTGTTATAAGTTTTAGTTACGAATAATATTATATTACGAATTTAAATAATAATTTATCTAATTTAAATTTAATTTAGAAAACTTGAATGCATATATATATATATAATAAAGAATAAAATTCCTATATATAAACTTTAATAAAAAAATAATAAATTCCTATATATAAAGTTGAATAACAAATTTATATTGGGTAAATACCACTTACACCCCCTCTGATTTGCCTATATCCCAGTTACACCCCCTATACTATGGTATATCCCAGTTACACCCCATGTCACTGACGCCGTTAGTTGACCTAACGGAATTGAGTGCAATGTCTCTTTTGCCCTTCAATATTTTATTAATCCCATTTATACCCTCCCCCCCCTCTCTCTCTCTCTCTCACACACACACACACACACAACACACTACCCGCACATATATATATATACACACACACACACACATATATATATATATATATATAGATCTATACATGTATATATATGTGTGTGTTGTGTGTGTGTGTGGGGGGGGGGGGCAAAAATAGGGGAGGCGGTGGGAGGGGGCGGTGGCGGAGGCGAAGGCGGTGGGAGGGGGGCTGTGGCGGCGGCGGCGGGGAGGCGGTAGATCTATATATATATGTGTGTATATATATGTGTGTGTGTGCTGTGTGTGTATTGTGTGTGTGTGTGTGTGTGTGTGTGTGTGAGAGAGAGAGAGAGAGAGAGAGAGAGAGAGAGAGAGAGAGAGAGGGAGGGGGGAGAGAGATTTTTTTTTTTTTTTTTAAATTCAAAATTTATATATATTTTATATTTTATATTTATTTTCGATTATATAATTTTTTTCGAAATTAAATATATATTTTTGAATTTTATATGTTTTGTTTTAATTTTATATATTTGTTTCAAATTTTTTATGTTTTTTGTGATTTTTATATTTATTTTCGAAATTTAATATGTTTTTTTGAAAAAAAAAATAATTTTGAAATTTATATATTTTTTATATTTATATTTATTTTCGAATTTATAATATTTTTCAAATTTTAATATATATATTTTTGAATTTTATATATTTTTTGAAAATTTAATACAAATTAAATTATTAAATGATGGGAGGGGGTTAAATAAGTCATTTGACTACAATGGGCAAAATAGACCATTTATCACCTTTTTCCTAATGACATCATCACATAACGGTCAACAACTAACGGTTGACTAACGGAGGGGGGTGTTCGATACACGGAATCAAAACTGAGGGGGTGTAACTGGGATATACCATAGTAGAGGGGGTGTAACTGGGATATAGGCAAATCAGAGTGGGTGTAAATGGTATTTATCCTTTATATTTAGTCTAATATATTCTATACAATTTGATAAGGGTTGGATTATTTAGAAATTCTTACTTTTGGTGTTCTTGTTCCATATAAATTCTAAATTACTAAATAATCCATTTACACCCTTATTAAATTATATGAAAGATATTAGATTAAATATAAATTTTTAATTCAAATTTGGCATGAATACTTACATTAAGCTATAAAAATTGAATGAAACTTTATTTTATTATTTTTATGTATAGTAATTTATTATATTTTTAGTAAATTTATTATATATGCATTCAAGTTTATTAAATTAAATTTAAATTAGATCAATTATTATTTAAATTCGTAATATACTATTTTTCGTAACTAAAATTTATAAAAAAAATAAACATTATATGAATTAGTGAATAAAGTTATCATCAAAACTAATTTATTAAGGATAGATAAAAATAAAAATAAAAATAAATTAGAACTTAAATGGAAAAGAATTTCAAAAAGTAAGATTTATTGGTTCAAAGAGAAATATTTTAGGACTTCATTGGAAATGAATCTAACTTATTGGTTTAAAGAGAAATATTTTAAGACTTCATTGAAAATGTATCTCAAGAGTAGGATTTATTGATCTAAAAATAATATTTTAGGATTTATTTATCTTTTGATATATAAAATAGGACTTATGGAAAACAAATTCCTTTTTATTTCTGGTGGGGTCCAATTATTCAATTTGATAGGATCTACGTAGAACTCCCATGAGGTGTATTACTATTACATTAACCATCTGGCCCATCAAGTTGGACTTTTGACTTTCTTCATCCATTAGTCAAATCTAAAACGAAACTCATAGGAAATTTGGTGCGTTTGTAAGCATCAATAGTAGTTGAACTGTCAGAAAACACGTGTAAATGTGGAAGTATACAAACCTAAAAATATCCAAGGACAGCTTTGCAAATTGTGTTTCTTTATGCGGTAAAGAAACACGGTCAAGTTTTTACAAATGTTAAAAGTTTAAAACTGATTTATTAACTTAAATGGGCGGGAATTGAGATGAGTTGACGTTTGAATTCTTAACATTTTAGATTACGTTTGCGTGAAGTAACATGAAAGGGAAAGAAAGAATAGAAATTTGGGTTAATTTCTTTATACCCATGTATGTCATAACTTCAATCACATCCCCTCACCCTCACATTTGAGTATCTTTAATAACATTTCTTAGGGTATGTTTGGTTGGGGTGTTTTTATGTTTGTTTATGTGTTTTATGTTTATAAACTTGTTTGGTTAATATTTTTGGGATATGTGTGTTTAAAAACACTTTTTCACTTTAGGCAAATTTTAGGCATATGAGAATATACATGAATTTGATATTTATTGGGGTGTTTATCACTTACACTTTCTTCACTTTATAATATATTTTATTATATTTATTATTTATATTATTAAATTAGTATTTATTAATTTATATATTAATTTATAAATATATTTTATTTATTATTATTTCATTATTTAATTCATTTTATTTATAAATTATTTATTCATTTTTAATTATTTAAAAATATTTTATTAATTTAATATTAATTTATTATTATTATACTCATTTTTTATTATTATTATGAAGTATTTATTTGTTATTATATTTACTTATTATTTATTATTATATTTATTTATTATTTATTATTATTATTTATTTCATTTTGTTTATTATTTGTTATTTTTATTATATTTTTAAATATGTTTTATGTAATTTATTATTTATTTTATTAATTTATTATTATTATTTATTATTTAGTCCATTTTTTATTATTATATTCATTTATTATTATTGTATTCATTTATTATTATTATTATATTTTATTTTATTTATTATTTATATTATTAATTTTTAATTATTGATTTTTAATTTTTCAATTTCAACCCAAAAAACATCTCTACCAAACATACTTCTGTTTTTGGATGAATAAACAAAAAAACAAAAAACGTGTTTTTTATTTATTTCAACACAAACACAAACACAAACACAACTCTACCAAACAGGCCCTTATAGTTTGAGATTCTCATCATTTATACGATTAAAATGCCCTTACCCAAACACCCACTATCCCTATTCCTAAAAATATCCCAAAGACCACTATCCCTATTCCTAAAAATATATATAAAATTTGAAATATATATATAAATTTTGAAATTAATATATAAAACTCGAAAAAAATATATAAAATTCGAAATATATATATATAACTCGAAAATAATATATAAAATTCGAAATATATATATAAAATTCGAAAACAATATATAAAATTCAAAATATATAAAAAATTCGAAAACAATATATAAAATTTGAAATATATATAAAATTCCAAAATAATATATAAAATTCAAAATATATATATATAATTCAAAAAATTATATATATATTTTATTTTTCTAAGCCATTATGGGGATCATGAGGAAGCACATGATGACCACTTAGATTGCCAATATATCTTATGTGTTTGCTTGATGTTGTACTGAAATAAAGGTAGTTGATGGACAACTGCATCATTTACCTTCAAAGAATCAAAACATATATTGTTTATATGTGCATCTGACACAATTGGTTGGAACTTAAGTGTTATAGCCTCACACTTTCTTTCTTTATTGTGTCTTCTATACCCTCACCATTTATTTTTTCGAAAATAATTATATATATATTTTGAATTATATATATATTTTTTGAATTTTATATATTATTTTCAAATTTTATATATTGTTTTTGAATTATATATATATATTTTTAAGAATATGGATAGTGGGTGTTTGGGAATAGGGATAGTGGGTGTTTGGGTAAAGACATTTTAGTCACAAAAGTGGTCAGAGGGTGTAAATGATGAGAATCTCAAACCACAAGGGGTGTTATTGAAGATACTCAAATGTGAGGGGGTGTGATTCAAGTTAGGACATACCTGATAAGGTGTAAATGAAATTAACCCTTTAAATTTTTAAGAGTTTGGTCAGAAAATAGGATTATCACAAATAGTTATTTTCTTTTAAACGTCTCCACCATAAAACACAAGAAAATTTACTTTTTCGTGAAAATTGTATCTTTTTTTTTTATCCTATTATACCCTTTGTCTGAATTCACACTTCTTCATTTCCGAAATATTTTGTATTCTTCTGTAACTGTTTAGATTCTATACTTGTATGCAAATTAAGTTTATATAGTATTTGTTTTTTACATACTTTGTATATATATGAGTAGTGATCTCTTGCTCTCTAGGGAGTAAGATAAGTTATACTTACTATATATTTTTTTAAATATACAAAACCATTTCATTTATATTTGGTTTCCATATTTAATTCTTTCAATACCATCAATATTAATTTAAATAATAACAATTAATTAAGCGATAATGACAACCAAATAAATACAAACTTTCAAGCCCTCGACTCCATGATCGTTAAAACTAAAAGAAAATATGCGTACAATGAATGAATGCATGAATATTCAAAAAATCAGATTCTAAATGACCAAACAAACCAAATCAAAATTTCTTAAAAGTGACGGCAAAGTTCGAATAGATACTACCCCTTTTTGACTATAACTTAGTAGGAGTATTAATTATTTATTCTCAATTGTTTTGCCTAAGCATATAATATTTGAGTTTTTTTCAAAAAACAATTCTTGGTTTTGCCTTCTTGTTTTTTAAAAACTAAACAATACCAAAGCAAGTATTTAATAATATAAAATTCATATTAAAATTTGTTATGTTGCCTATTACTTAATTAGTAAACATAGAGAAGATTAAGAAATGAACTCTATTTTATCAATTAATAACGTGCAATCTAAAAAGGGCAAAACAATGAAAAAGTCTTAATTTGTTTTTTAGTTTTAACGATTATGGAGTCAAGGCAAAAAGGTTTGAAAGTTTGTATTTATTTGGTTGCCATTATTGCTTAGTTAGTTACCTTTTTAAAATTAATATTGGTGGTATTGAAAGAATTAAATATGGAAACCAAATATAGATAGAATGGTTTTGCTATATTTTAAAAAGATATAGTGGTTTTAGAATATGACCATTGAATTAAATCTAATGGTTCATATTAAAAATGAGTATAACTTATCTTGCTCCATGAGGAACAAGAGATCATTACTGGTATATATATATATATATATATATAGGTATATGTAAACACATGTTTTTGAATATTTGTATTAATATGTATATATTTTGTAGATTTCTTCACTCGGTAGATGCTTTGAAATTATAAAATTAGTATAAATATATGTTTAGATAGATTTCTCTATATATTAGGATTATATGAGTAATGATCTCTTGCTCCTCAAGGAGCAAGAAAAACATACTCACTTTTTATATTGAGTGTTAGATATGATTTTTTAATTTTAAATGATAATTTCTTTATTTATGTCAATCATATCTAACGGTCAGTATAAAAAATGAGTATGCTTATCTTGCACCATGGGGAGCAAGAGATCATTTTCGTAGGATTTTATATTACTTTTAATGATAGGTATTTTATTTAATTAATACTCTTTTACTTCTTATGTCTATACACACACACACATATATATATATATGTGACTAAAAGATATATACTGATTTTATTTTTATTCTCGTTGTTATAGTAATTGTATATTCTATTTTTATCAGTTAAAGTTCATTTCTCGACTTGTAATTGCAATTTTTACAATTTTTTTTTTTACAATTTAGATGTGTTTTCTGACAATTTAGAATTTTTTTTAATCCTATTATACCCACTAGAACATATTTAATGTTTTTTTATTTAATTCGTTACGGAAAACAAAAATAATACACTTCTCGTATTTCTTTGATAAAATATAAAATGAAGTAGAAAAAATGTTAAGAGCTGAATTTTAAGTAAGTAACAAAGATTTTAAGAGATATTTGAAAAAAATATACTTTTTGGTATCTTTGTATATTTTCAGTCTTCAAATTTTAATAATAAATAATATTCCTATCACTTAAATTTTATCTTATTTTAAGCAGAATTTAATATTTTCAGTAGTTTTTAAAGTATTTATCAAATAAATTTAACAAAATAAGTACAAAATTTATTTCAATTTAAATGTAAAAATAGACGTATCAAACAACATATAATTGTAAGAGATTTGTTGACATAGTGAGCATTCGTAAGGGGTGCAAGTCACTTAATGAGGAAAAGGAAACAAAAAAATTAATAACGATGATTTGAGATGAGAGTTTGGGCATTGTTTCCTTCTTCCTCTGTGAGCAGAATGTGGGCCTTCGTATGGGTCGAGCGGCCCAGTCAAGGGTTTCGATATATATTGGGCTGTTTATGGTTATGGAGCTTATAGTTATTTAACTTTTGGGCTCCTATACAATTTGGTAGGTCCGGACTGTTGTGAAAAGCTGACTTCAACCATCAATAAACTAAGATAGTCAAAATAGGGAGTCTAGATAGAATTGTTTTGGGTTAGTAGAATCGTAGAATCTAGATTCTACCAATTTTTTATAAAAATAATTCAATTTAACTCATTAAGCAATAATATATCTATAATATAACAAAAACATACTCAAAAGAACAAATCTAAGTAAAAACATCACCTTAAAGTCTTATCAATGTGCAAATAGTTAAGTTTTCTCACATTACTGCATACTTCAAAAAATAAAAATTAATTGACAAAATAAAGGTAAAATTAAAATAAATTTTATAAGAGTCTAAATAACTATCATTTAACAAACTCAATATCACCTTCCACCAATGTATCATGTTAACCCAAAATAATAAACAAACTCCAACTTAGAAATTAAAAGTTACTCGCACCAACATATATAAGTTCAAAAGCAAAACAATAAACATAAGTTCATAACTCCATTTTTAAAAACAATACAAATACAATGAAAATTAGCTAAATAAGATTATTGTTATCGTCAAAATCTTCATACAAGTCACGAATACCGTCGAGATCATCATTGCTGCTTCTATTCTCATTATCAACACCAAGAATGTCCATCTCACCAAATTCTTCATCACCATCTATTTCATGAATTTCCTTAACTAAAATATACAAATAAACAAAGAAAATTATTATAATTCATATGATAAAATTACAAATTTAAATAAAAAATTTGAAATTAAAATTTAAAATTAAGCGGAACATATAATTTATTTAATGTAATTAATTTATTATTTTTTAACATAATATTCAAATATTTATTTTGAAAGTTTAGATCATATTAAATTTGGCTACATATTGAAATATTTGACTAAAACGTTTTAGGCCTCACATGGATGACTCAACCCTGAAACTATTATTTTAGCAAATAAATACCAAAAATACATGTGAATACAAAGTGATGTGTGTGTGCAAAGCTTTCCTTTTACAAATATATATATATATATACATACATTTAAAAAAAATTTGTAGTTGAAATTACCTAGACGATGGTGAAAATAGCCTAGAGGGGGGGGGGGGGGGGGGGGGGGGGGGGGGGGGGGGGTTGAATAGGCTTTTTGTGGATTTATTACGAAAAATTCAATTTTAATCCAATCACAGAACCCTAATTCTCAAACCACATCATCCAAACAATATCAAACAAACATCAATGTAGTGCAGAAAATAAAGCAAGAGACGATATAGAGAATTATACGTGGAAAAACCAAGGAAACGTTCCAAGGAAAAAATCACGGGTACACTCAAGTATCGATGTACTATGAATCAACAAGTACAGACTCTATGAGACTTTTAGACTTACAATCAATCTTAATATACCTTCATCTACTCACGGTCTGAAACGCTTGAATCACTCGTACTTCACGAAGCATGCTTGCTCCGCCAAACAGTATGAGAGACTCACAAATCACACCTGATTTGTTTTTCTCTACTTGCGGTTTGAAATCCTCGAAATGCTCCATACTCGGACGGCTCCTCTTCTCAATAGATCAATGCAACCTTGTTGCAATGGACGATGTGATGATTTTTCAGCATGAATGATAGAATATTGCAGAGCTCTCATAAAAAATCCTCTTGAAAAATCATCGTAAAAAATCATAGCCTCTTCTCTTGTAGAACCTTGGTATTTATAGACCAAGTCAAAGAAAATCCTAACCTTGCCCTTTTGCGTAATTTCACAATACATTGATAAATTCTCTAAAATATGATGTAAATATGTGTATACGCCTATACGTATAGATTTGTGCTGGCCACATATTGACACCTAGAGGAGGGGGGGGGGGGGGGGGGGGGGGGGGGGAATAGGGTCAATTATAAACTTTGAGACTTTTTTCGGTTTGACTTAAATTTATCAAAATTACATTTCATTTGGCTCTTATCAAACACCTAGTGAATAAGATGATTTCTTAAGTGTCTACCTCAATTCATAATTTGAATCATGAACAATGAATTTCATTACCAATTATATGCATAATGGATTCAAGTAGAATATGAAATAATTCATGCACCCAAGTATGTAATTCAACTAAGCATGTAATAACACTTTCCTCATTTATAAAGACATAATGCAAAGTATTATTAGTCATTAGGAATGTCTTGTAGAGTTTATGACAATTTATCAAATATTGAATTCATACATAAACTCTCAATTGAAATCTCATATTGAATATGCATTTAGTCAAACACTTGGGGTGCATATAGATTATATCTAAATAAAATGAGATTCTAGTCTAAGCTATAATCCTTTCATGTTCATAATCCAATCCACCTCAACTATGCATTTTCCTAACTTTTTCATTAATACATGAACACAAATAATTCCATAGAATTAATATATAAAGCTCAAGATTATAAATTACAATTTCTTTTAAAGTAAAGAGATAAGGGTTAGAGAAAAAACACACCATAGACACCGAGATTTTTACATGGTTCAACCAAATCTTTGGTCTACATCCATGCCTTGAGATAACCTCCCAAGGATTCCACTATTGTGCTTTTCTTACGGGGGTAAAAAGCAATCCCTCACATCTCCTTCTTTCTGGGTGAATGAGCAAACCCATATATGCTTCCTTCTTTCCGGGTGAATAGCAAACCCATATAATCTTCAACAAGCCCATCACAAGCCAAGATAACTTCTTGGTCTTTCATTCACAAAGAATAGGAATTGAATTTTGAGTGTTTACATCATATCTCTCAATAGATGGATATAGAAATTCAAAGCTCACTTCCTCACATACTTAGAGTCATAAATGAAATACTCAACTCAATGTGTGGAAGAATGAATCACAAGAGAAAATATGAATGATGCTCATGGTGATTCCTATAGGAGAATTTTCTACCCAAAGATGAATTCAAGAATGATGCACAAATGGTAGATTTCTTTCATACTCCTATCCCTCTTTTATTTTACCCATTTTTGGCTCATATAAGACATATATATTGCATAAGAACACAATATAGCCGTTTGGGGGTGTTTTGGGAAGTTTTGGAACACTTTGGATCCGAAACTAGCCGTTATAATTCAAATTCCGGATGAGGAAGTCGACTGGGTGTTTTGGGGCAGTCGGCTGGGTCTTCAAAAATTTATTCCAAAATTTATTTTTAACTCTCTGACTCAACCAGTCGACTGGCCTTCTTGGCCCAGTCGACTGGTCGACTGGGCTGTTCAGCCCAGTTTTGATGTAGTTCACTCTTTTGGTCATAACTAGAGTTCCGTAACTCGGATGGAGACGTTCTTTAGCTTTTTGGAAAGAACACTTCAAGATCTTGATTTTATGATTTTTAATTTATCTATTTAACCCATATTTGAGTCTGATATGATCATTTGAATGTGACGCTTCATTTCAAATTTCTAACCCACTTGTCGATTTTTCGTGAAATCTTTTGGAATTTTTTTGAAATGACTTAGACACACTCCTAGGATGTATTAAATAATTAATAAGGTCCTTGACATGCCTAAAGTCAATATTGAGATTATAAAATATTTTTCCAATTTAAACAAATTCTCAATATTAAACAAAAGTTTTTCATGGTTTAACAATTTTGTTCAAAGCTTTAATATGCCTCTAGAATCCATTTCAAGTAATATGAGTTAAGTTAATGGTTTTAGGACAATATCTTTGTTGAGTTCTTCCATATTTTATGAAATATTGAACTAACTCAACTTTAGCAAAGACTAAATGATGTTCATAGTCTAATGCTAATGATGTAAGGACTCATGAATGATATGCATGATACTATATGCTATATGGTCAAGAGTTGAGCTTTCAAATAAGTTATTTAAAAAATAAATTTACATTTAATCTAGCACTCACCCAAGACTATTTTACCCATTTCTTTGATCTTAATTTCTTTAAGCCTTGGGTTGATGTCTCCATCCTTGTCTCCAATGTCATTTGAGCTCTAAGCACCTTTGCTTGATCTTCTCATGTATCCACTAGCTCTCTTGAGTTTATCTTGAATCAATAACCTATTAAGCATAACTTAAGTAGACATTAAATTCACCACATTCAATTGTTTGTTATCATTAAAATGTCATGTTTAGCCATAGTGGAAAACCCTGGGTCAACAATTTGGAGTCACCGATCACTTAAAAACTCGAAGTAGGGACAAAATTGAAAAAAACCGAAAACACTCTGAAACAACTCCTGCATAACAAGTGATTACGTGGCCACAAAGTGGGACCTACGCTTGGGCGTAGGTCAGGGGCGTAGGGTCCATTCCCAGCTCCAAAAACTAAAGCGTAGGTTAGTGCCATTCTGCCTCTAACAACGTAAGGTATGATGCGTCTTTTGCTGTAAAAACCTGTTTTATCATATTTGAGTTAAACTGGTCGTCTTGGAGTCCCGACGCTTTTGGTTGAAATAATAATGTCTGAAAATTATGTTTTTGCCCTATGGTAGCTCTTATTTGCTCTGACACACCCCTTGACTCATCTCTCGAGATAGAAACGAATATACTAACAACTCGATTGCAAATACACAAAAATCTCAACATGACAATTCACTCAACATGGTTATTGTCTAGAACATACCAAACACAAATAATACTATAAATGTTCTTACAATCTCCCCTTTGGTATTTCTGAGACAAAACCATATTTTTACAATATAACTTCTCAAATAACAACATAACATCTATACCTATGAACACACACCGACAAACATAGATATAAACTGTCACATTGCTTTCATGACAGTCAACTAATCTTGTAACCACAACACTGAACAAACCATTAAACGCAAGTGTGGAAAACATATATTAAATGATCATAAGGAAAACACAATATCCATGTAAGCATAATGATCATAAAACACACTCTTTCTCCTCCTTAAATCATTATTTCCCCTTACTCAAAACTTCTCCCCCTAAAACCATTACTCCCACTTACTCAATATTTCTCCCCCTTTTTGTCACTGAAATGACAAGGAACAACAAAAACAATCAAAGCACACGAGAGAAACGAGGGAAAACCTCAAGAAGAAAACATAAGGAAAGGATCACAGAGGATACTCAAGAGAATCTAAGTCAAGCACTAAATACTAAGATAAAGTACTCTATTAGAATATATCCAGATTCTCAAGTAACATAAATCTATACAATGCATGAACTTAAGACTAATGCATGAATGTAAAATGCAAAACAACCAAAAATATTTTTGTTCTTAGAACCATGTGAGCAGGGCAGTAGAGACTATGAGTTACTCATTAACACATTATATACACATATTTGACTTAACAATTATACACATGATACTGAACAAAATTAGCACACATACCTTGTAGATATAAGCAGTCACAAGACAAGCTTTACATAACATTTGCATATATGAAAAATATTCAAGTGCAAGTAAACACCTAAGATGAAAGCAATATGTACTAATTCTGATAATCTTCTTCATTAATCGTGATGATACTTCAGTCCAAAACCTAAACTAGAAATAAAATCATTCACTTGGACCTTATTGCTTATTTTAAAAATAATAATATCATATTGTCACACAATTTATTCTTTGCACCTTTTCAACTTTTTCACCAAATCCCTTTTTGTCTTTCTAAGCTCCGGACTTTCCGACTAGGATTTTTAGTCCCAACCAACTGAGCCTGAACTTCTTCCATGGGATTTATGCTCATTAGTCATCTCCCCTTTTTACGCGAACATTCAATGCTTACTGAGACAAGAGGCCCGGTTACTCAGATCAAAGAACTACTTTTTGCATTTCTATATTTTAAACATCTCATTCTTTCTTCTTTTCAACTTCACCACAATATTCATAAGCATGCAAAAAGTATTTAAAAGCATAAATCAATCTAGCATAACTCATGAATTTACATATCAGTTCAGATTAGATGGAAAAGACTAAAAGTTTCAACAAATATTACAGTCATCTCCGAAGTAAAACAAGCACCCAAAGTTGATGAGTTCCAAAAATAATACTTAAACATGTCAAGTGAATAACTCATAACCTCAGGTTAGACTACCAACTCCAACTCTCATAAGCATAATAAGAAAAGTAAATATAAGAATAGAGTGAAATATGACAATCATTTGTACTCTTAGCCAAACTCAACATGTTAAGATTTTTTTTTTTTTTTAATTTTTATGGAATTTTTGTCATAAGGATGCATGTATGAATAATCCTAATAGTAACAAGACATGATGCATGCATAATAATAAAATAACAAAAATAAATAAACATGCAAATAAAACAAAATGCATGATAATGTATCAATTCTAGGATACAAATATAATACAAGATATTCCTTGAATGATACATATGAAGACATCTATCCTAATGATAATATGCCACTAGATTTTTTTAAATGCATATGCTTTTGAAAATCTAATGGTTTCGTAGAGATGTCTGTCGACTGAGAATCTGTGGATATATACTCGAGACCTTTCTTAGAATTAGAGTCACGTGCTAGACGTGCAGTATGAGCAACCAAATAATGCAATTCATCTTTTCTAACCCACATTTGTTAATTTTTGGTGCTTTATTTGCTAGCCTAGTCAACATCTTCACCTCTTCACTCAACACCCGAATTTGACTTTCAACATTGGGTCTTTTCTAAATTCTATGCTTCTGCTCAGATTTCAATGTTTCTCCTCATAACTTTGAACATACGGGTCGAATGTGACCTTTCACTCCACAGTGATGACAAACTGGAATAAAGCTTTGAAAAACATTATTTGAACCCTTATTGACTCTATAGGTAAAGGGAGGCTTACTTTCAACAGGTTTTCTGACATAAGATCGAGCATTAAGATTCCTATCAGACTTACCTTAAGAAAAACTAGATGCTATTTGGGAAGCCTTAACAAAGGTTGTTTTGGAAACAATGCCAGGATCACTCATTCCTTTGAACCCCAACCCATTATTATTTTCAGTTGACTTTCCTACACTCAACATGTGATCAAGCTTATTAGTTCCACTAGACCATCTATGAATAGTTGAGTTAACATCCTTCAATTCCTTTTCCAAACTCTCAATCCTTGCCCTTTTGCGTAATTTCACAATACGTTGATAAATCCTCTAAAATATGATGTAAATATGTGTATACGCCTATACATAGAGATTTGGAGTCGCTGATCACTTAAAAACTTGAAGCAGGGACAAAACTGGAAAAATCCGAAAACACTCCGAAACAACTCTTGCATAACAAGTGATTACGTGGCCACAAAGTGGGACCTACGCTTGGGTGTAGGTCAGGGGCATAGGGTCCATTCCCAGCTCCAAAAACCAAAGCGTAGGTTAGTGTCATTCTGCCTCTGACAACGTAGGGTATGATGCGTCTTTTGCTGTAAAAACTTGTTTTTTCATATTTGAGCTAACCTAGTCGTCTCGGATTCCCAATGCTTTTGGTTGAAGTAATAATGTCTGGAAATGACATTTTTGCCCTTCGGTGAAGTGAAGATGTCTGAAAATGACGTTTTTGCCCTTCGGTTGCTCTTCTTTGCTCTGACACACCCATTGACTCATCTCTCGAGATAGAAACAAACAAACTAACAACTCGATTGCAAATACACAAAACTCTCAACATGACAATTTACTCAACATAGTTATTGTCTAGAACATGCCAAACACAAATAATACTATAAATGTTCTTACAGTAGTATCTTACGATTCTACACGATTCTACAACGATTCTACTAGGATTCTACCTATTTCAGCCCAAAAATTTCCTATAATAGCAGAATCATATAGAATCGGTTCCTACTCCGATTCTACCTATTTGAACTATTTTACTGCGATTTGAGTTGTTTTGGGGTGGTAGGATCTTAGAATCGTGCGATTCTACGATCTAGGATCTAGATTTTAACTACGTTGCAATAAACTTATAAGAAAATACTTAGGGTATGCTTGATTTATATTTCTGAAAATAGTTTTATCTTTTATAAGAACTGAAAATAAAAAAATTGTACAAAAAATTTCATTGTTTCAATTTTCTGAAAACAATTTTCAGGAAACTCAGTTATAATAATGCTTGTTTTCAGATAACTCTTTTTTATTATTCTCAAAAAACTGTTTTACGTTCATAGAATTCTTGATAAAAATTTTTAGAGATACAAATCAAGCAGATCCTTGGTTCTATCTTAGGACGACCTAATCCAATGAAATAATCACAGTGGCTTAATAGATAAACAAACCACACCCCAACTCTTTTTTTTTTCTTTTTTTCTTTTCAACAATAACTTAGGCTTATTTTGGGACGTGTCTTTGAAAATCGATAGCAACAGTGTTCAGAAGAAAATTTAAGATACACTTATCTCAGAAGTTTTTATTTTTATTTTTTTGATAACAGTGTTTTTAAATAATAGTTTTCCAAAATTTGAATCAACTATAGATTTGTTTTCTTTAATTTTTTTTAATTCCGTACAAATAACAATTGTTATCAGAGTTACACATCAAACGAAAGAAAAAAATTATTTCCTTGGATCAAATTCTTTACGCTAAACATATTTTTGTGTATTTGCATTGAGTGTAATTTTGCAACATAAATTCTAGTGTGATCATCAACTTCACATTATTTTATGCATGGAAACTCCATTTATATTGGATAAAGATAGTATTAAACTACATACATAACGACGCAACATCGCATTTTATTTGCTTGAAGATACGAAAATTAATTATAATCATGTTCATCTGAATGAACAGTGTCTTCCATTTAATGGATTCTAATGTTGACTATCAATAAATTTGAACCTATATGGTCTGTCATTTTGGGTGAACTTCAGTATTTTCTCTCATTGGTGTGAGATTTTTTTGGGAGAAGTCCAAGAGTAAAATCGTAAAACTGAGTTCAAAGCGAGTGATTATATAATATCCGTGCGTTGGAATGGACTATTACACACTTTTTGCTTTAGATCTTTTGCAAATGAATCTCGCATGAGAATTCAATGTGAGGATTGTCCAATCTTCGTTAATTAGGAAGGACTTGGATTTGTTATTATGCTACATTTTCAAAACAAATTTAGGAGTCGTTTAGTTTGGTATTCTAGGTACAATTCACATAATTTTTTTCCTTAGAAAACGCTTTAATTTTGTTTATATATATATATATATATATATATATATATATATATATTTGTAAGGGTGCCTCGCAAAATGATATCTCACGAGATGTGAGCAAAAGTGCGGGTAAAGCGCAGGATAATAAAAAACAAAATGCTAAAAGGCTGGGAACAGACCCAGAGCATTTTGAGGAAATACACGAGTAGAAACATTACACAGAAGTAATTATGGGGGGACTGATGTGGATATAGCTAACATTTAAACCCATAACCCTATATGCTGCTCGTGTAGGGAGTACTATGTGAAAATCTAGGAAAAGGCTTTAGGTGTGCGAGTAGTGGGTCGCGACCCTACTTGTGCCATTCAAAATTAAAGTACCTCAGAAAGGCCAGTAGTATTCAGAGTCATGAAAAGGTCACGCATGCTAAAGGACATGACTCCGGAAAAGGCTATAAACATCAAACAAAGGGATAAAACTCTTTAGATAATGAAGGAATAAAAGAAAATGATGGATCCGCGATGGAACCTCACGGATCAAGAGGTCGTGAAAGAACCGCGCGGATCAAGGGTCGCGAGGTACTAAAAGATCTTGTGAGAAGAATCCAGTGCTGATGTGGCAAAAGCATTCCGCGAGAAGTAGCTGGATCACAGTGTCTATAAATACCAACCCAGTTCTTCATTTTAGGGGACTTCTCAGACTGAGAGATAGAAATTCCTAGAGAGAGAAAGAGGGATCTTCAAGTTTGTTTGTACTATTTCTTTTATCTTTTCTTCTTCTTTCTACAATTCTGTAATCATCAAGGAGCAATAAAATTATCATCATCATTTTTGTATTAGCGAGTGTAGAAACTATCTTTATATCAATTGAAATCAGAACCCCTACAATATTTTTTTTTTGTTTTTATTTTTATTTTTCACTATTATGTTTGGATGGAGGGATGGATTGAGGATGGAGATTTAAGTGGGATACTAGGGTAATTATTTTGTATTTGGTTGGGGGAAAGGGAAGAGAGAAATGAGACAAGTAAGGATGAAACATCCCTCATTCCTTTACAAATTTCAATCCGCCCAAATTTGAGCGGAAGAGGAGAGAGAAAATAACTAATTAACTTCTCCCAAAATATATAAATTGATATTTCTAACCTTATTAACAATCTATTCATACACTACATTATTGTAATTGAGGTTAAATTTGTAAAATTAATATTATTGTAAGAACATTTATAGTAGGGTAATTCCCATCGACATTCCATTAAAGAGACCCTAATCCCACACGGACCCCTCGATATTGAGTATTCCCACACAGCCCCCCTCTAAATTGAATTCTTTTCCCACACGGACCCATTCCGTGTCCACTCCATTAGATTGGTCCGTTAATTAGTGATGTCAACCACTATTCACCTCATAAATAGTCTATTTTGCCCTCAAATGATATAAAATGACTTATATACCCTTAACTAAATCCCTAAACCAAATACCCCCTTAGAATCAATCTAACCCTCAAACCAAACACCCCTACCCCAACATTTATTCAATTGAAATTTATTTAATTCTCTCTCTCTGTCTCCTCTCTCTCTCTCTGACACACACACACACACCCACCTCTGCACACAGACGCACACACACATATATATATACACACACATATATATAGATCTATTCATATACACACACACACACACACACACACACACATATATATATATCTACACCATTTTCGACCCCCTCCCACCGCCTCCCCCGTCGGTGCCCCTCCTCCGGTCGAAAATAGGGGGAGGTGGTGGTGGGAGGGGGGCGGCGCCGACGGGGGAGGTGGTGGGAGGGGGTCGAAAATGGTGTATATATATATGTGTGTGTATATATATATGTATAGATATATATATGTGTGTGTGTTTGTGTATAGAGGGAGGTGTGTGTGTATGTGTATGTGTGTGCATGTGAGAGAGAGAGAGAGAGAGAGAATTAAATAAATTTTGAATGTTTTTTTAATTTTATTTTTATTTTTCGAATTTAGTATTTTTTTTGAAATTTCATATATATACATATATTTTGAATTTTATATTTATTTTCAAATTTTATAATTTTTTTTATTTTTTTCGAATTTTATAATTATTTTCGAAATTTAATATATATTATTTGAATTTTATATGGTTTTTTTAATTTTATATATTTGTCTTGAATTTAATATGTTTTTTAAAAAAAATTCAAAATTTATATATATTTTTTATTTTTTATTTATTTTCGATTTTATAATTTGTTTCGAAATTTAATATATATATTTGAATTTTAAATGTTTTTTTTAAATTTTATATATTTGTTTCAAATTTTTTATGTTTTTTGCGATTTTTATAATTATTTTTGAAATTTAATATGTTTTTTAATATTATATTCATTTTTCGAAATTTAGGTATGTTTTTTGAAATTTAAATAATTTTTTGAATATATATATTTTTCCCCTTTTTATATATTTTTTCTAAATTTTTATATATTTTCAGATTTTAATATAATTTTTCAAAATTTTATATTGTTTTTGAATTTTATATGTTTTTTGCATTTTAATATATGTTTTGAATTCTATATATATTTTTTGAATTTTAAATATTTCTTTCAAATTTTATATATTATTTTAGAATTTTAGAATTTTATATGTTTTTTTGAAATTTTTTTTAATCTATATATTTTTCCCCATTTTATATATATTTTTCTAAATTTTATATATTTTCAGATTTTAATATAAGTTTTTGAAATTTTATATTTTTTTGAATTATATATATGTTTTTGAATTTTATATAATTATTTTCGATTTTGTTGTAATATTTTTGAATTTTAAATATTTCTTTCTAATTTTATATATTATTTTTGAATTTTATAATTTTATATATATTGTTTCAAATTTTAAATATTTTTTAAAATTTTATATATGATTTTTGAATTTTTTATTTATTTTCAATGTTTTTATATTTTATTTTCAAATTTATATATATTTTCATTTTTTTATATTTTTTCAAATTAATTTTTTTTTGAATTTTAAATAATTTGTTCAAATTTTATATATTATTTTTGAATTTTATAATGTGATATGTTTTTCGAAATTAAATTTTATAAACTTTTATATATTATTTTTGAACTTTATAATTTGGGTAGTTGGGGGTAAAATCGTCGTTACATATATTCATTTTTATTGGATTTTTTAAAATTTATATCGAATGGCAAATTAGTAATTTCACAATAAAACATTTGTAAACGTAACGGCCGTCTGTCTGAGGGGGTCCGTGTGGGAATACTCAATATCGAGGGGGTCTGTGTGGGATTATGGTCTCTTTGAGGGGGTGTTGGTGGGAATTACCCTTTATAGTATTATTTGTGTTTGACATGTTCTAGACAATAATCATGTTAAGTGAATTGTCATGTTGAGAGAATTGTGAAGTCGATAAGGTTCAATTGGCATTATAAAGCTTCGTCAAATTCAAATCAAGTCTAAAGAAGTGAAGAATATAAGATAATTGAAGAGGAATCAAGTTTGAGTAAAAAATCTCCAGAAGGGTAAAAACGACATTTTCCGAAGCCGTCTGATGAGACCAAAATTGTTGATGTTTTGGGCGTTAATATACCTCTTCTTAGTATCTTTATTATATTAATTTGGTATTTTTATGGGAGTTGCGTGTTAAGCATGTTTTCAGGGCCTTAATGCAAAAATGAGTTAATTATGAAATTTTAGCGAATATGCTAAATTCGGAGCAACACTTAGAAGATATTTGCACTCAAATCAGTAAGGTACAAGTTAGTAAAGTAGAGTACAGGTGGCTGAAACAAGTAAATTTGCGGATTAAATAAATATTAAAAATCAAGAGTCACCGATCGATTGGTGGAGACTTTGATCGTTCGAAAATAGCCGACTTGGAATATGTGCGAAACTTCACTGGAGAATTCTGACTTTGTGTACAAGTATATCATGGGGCAGAATCGTCCATTTAACGTTATTTCTTAGTCCCTAAGATCTCTTGGAGTGCAAGTAAGGAACATGTCATGTCTGCACCAACTTTTGTCTATAAATATAGGTGGAATTCATGAAGAGAAAATATCTTAGAAATATCTCTGAATTATCTCATAAACGTATTTTCATATCATTGTTCATAAAAAAACCTCTCTCTTTGAGAGAGGCTCCATTCCTCAAGAACTCAAAAACCAACTATCCAATCATGAAGATGACGGCTACATCAACAATGAAGTCTCCTCTTTCCATGAGCGGCTAGTCGGTATCTAGGGTTTCCAACGAAACCCTAACCGAGTAATGTAGTTTTTATTTATTTTTATTACAAAGGGGGGATCTGATGAAGTGCACTTATATGATGATTATGTAGTGAAAGACTGAACAAGACCACCTAAATAAGATTTATTTATTAATTCTTTACTTAAGCTGAGACTGAATTAATAATTTATCTTGAGCAACCAAGTTTTACTAAGGGCAAGAAATCCAAGGTTTAAATAATGGTTTCTACATAATGGTACTTATTTGGCATGATAAAGTCTTAGGTTTACATAATCCATGCTTAGAGAAGATGATTGTTAGCGTGCTTTTTAATTTCATGTTTTAGGAGTAGTTGTAGTATAGATGCATACAACAGTCATACTAATCACAGATGGATTGTAGCGAATACGGACCGATTGCATCCTTTTTGGGACTAGGCAACTACTTGTAGCGTTACTAGTGTGATTCATATAAGCTGTACCACCATCTTATAATAATATAATTAAAGGAATACATTATAAGGCTAGTGGTGGAGTTGGAATTCAACCCTAAAATTGTTTATCTTGAGTGAAACCAAAAACAATTATCTTTATTTTATTTTATGTTCAGTAGTTTAATCAAACAAACCAATCAAAAAACTTTTATAAATATAATTCATTTTGCTACTTTATAATTATTTGAAATATGACTTTGATCTCTGTGGTTCGATACTCTCTCTACCCAACTATACTATATACTACTCGCGTACTTGCGACTGAGAGGTTAAAACTAGATCATGCTAATTACTTATTTTTAACACTATTATTTTCACACGTCTGGAACCGATCACTATTACCTAAAGCAAAAAGTCTCGTGGAATCAAGACGGTTATTTTGGCACAGTTGCAGAGAAAAGTGGTTTTTATGAAGAATCTACGCTCAAGCCTACGCCTATAGAAGCAAAAAATGGTCAGAAAGTGAGTTTTTACGCTTAGGACATACGTCCATGGCATAGATGCGGCAGGAAATTTATTTACTACTGTAATGTCTATTCTGCCCTTGTTTTAATTCCATGATACGTCTATGACTCCCACACCTCAAAATACGTGTAATACACATTATATTAATAAGAATATAAGATTTAACTCAGTTTGGTGTGAAATTACAAGAAAGGGCAATATTAGGGTTTTCATCATCTTTCTCTATAAATAGGAGGAATCTCTAAAGATTTGAGGAAAACTTTTGGGGTGAGATTTCTGTAAGTATTCTACAACATATATTATTCTACAGAGATAGAGAGAGAAAAATATTGAGTGATTTTACATCTTCTAGTTCTCTCTTGTGTTGGGGTTTATTCAATTGTGCTTTTACATCGACGATCTTATGCACGATTGAATGACCTAGATTCTGAAAAATCTACACACCGTTGATTGTAACATGGTTGCTTAGATCCGTTTGAGAAATGGAGCCATCTGAGTGCAAAGATCGAAGCAAGAGGCTTCGTGGTTTATTGATCCGTTGAGAAGCGGAGCCGTCAGAGTACAGAGTGAAGCGAGAGCTTCGTGGAGCACGAGTGATTCAAGTTTGTCAGACGTTGAATGGAGAAAGGCATATATGGAGGGATTTGTAAGTCTAAAACTTCATAGAGTCTTTGTAATCCTTGATTCATAGTGCACTGATATTCGAGCATATCCGTGATTTTTACTTGGAGTCTTTTCAAGGTTTTCCACGTAAAAATATCGCGTGTCTCTATTACTTTATTTTCTGCACTTAGATTATTCTTTGCATGATTTATCTTGATAGAGAATTGGATTAAAATTGACTTTTCCGCAATTATTATTAATTTTTCAATAAATCCACAAAAAGTTTATTCACCCCCCTCTAGACTATTTTCATTAATCGTCTAGGTAGTTTCAATTGGTTTTAGAGCGTGGTTGCCCCGTTTTTAGGTTAACGACCTAGGATTAGATTCTGAACTTAGACGATGGATTTACTTCGTGAAGGAGGTTCTGTATCTAGGTCCCCTTTGTTTGATGACTCTAATTACACGTATTAGAAAACGAGAATGAAAACATTTTTGAAATCGTTAGATGAGAGAGCTAGACTTGCCATAGAGGTAGGATACTCATCTCCAACCGTGAAAGATGTTGTTACCAATGAATCTAGAGTAAAACCGTCAAGTGAGTGGACTACTGCTGAGACAAACAGTGCTAGTTGGAATTCAAAAGCTTTGAATGCATTGTACAATGTTGTGACTGCTAGTGAGTTTAAGAGAATTGACACATGTGAAATTGCCAAAGAAGCTTGAGATATTCTTCAAGTAACTCATGAAAGATCTTCAAAAGTTAAGAAATCAAAACTCCAAATTCTAAATTCATAATTTGAACAACTTAGGATAGAGGATGATGAAGTTTTTGATGATTTTGAGGCTAGATTAACTGACATAGTAACAAGTTGTCACAATCTAGGAGAACCTATTCCCGAGACTACCATAGTGAAGAAAATCCTTAGGTCTTTGCCTGAACGTTTTTGGTCTAAGGTTATCGTTATATCAAAATCATGAGTTTTAAAGAAATTAAATTTGAAGAATTGATAGGGAATCTAAAATCTTATGAGATGGAGATGTGTGCTCAATCCTCTAAGAAGTCAAGTGGCATAAAAGAGAAAAACATAGCTTTTAAAACCACTAGGGAGGATCCTAGTAAGTTTGATGAGGAGGGTGAAAGTAGACCAATACAGATTGACATTATCATGAAGCAATTTCATAAATTTTTAAAATATTCTTGTGATCAAGAATTGATTAAAAGAAAAACTTTTTGGAGATAAATCACATGGTTTTGAAAAGGATTTGAAGGATGCTAACTCAACTATTCCTAGATGGTCTAGTGGAACTCTTAAGGTTGATCACATGTTGAGTGTAGGAAAATCTACAGAAAATACAAAGGGATTTGGGTTCAAAGGAGTGAGTAATTCTAATATTGTTTTCAAAACAACTTTTGGTAAGGCTTCTCAAGTAACATCTAGTTCTTCTCAAGGTAAGTCTGATAGGAATCTTAATGCTCAATCTTGTGTCAGAAAACCTGTTGAGAGTAAGCCTCCCTTCACCTCTAGATTCCATAAGGGTTTGATAAATGGTTTCCAAAGGTTTATCCCAGTTTGTCATCACTGTGGAGTAAAAGGTCATATTCGACTCGTGTGTTCAAAGTTAAGAGGATAAACTTTGAAATTATAGTGGAAGTGTAGAACTCAAAAAGGATCTAATGTTGAAAATCAAATTCGGGTGTTGAGTGAAGAGGTAAAGAGGTTGTCTAAGCTGACAAATGATAGGTGTCAAATATTAGACATTTTGGCCCCTTAACTCACTATTGTTACGTCATTTCATTTCCTTATTTGGTATTTTTATGACATTTGTGTGTTAAAAACATGTTTCAGAAGCTTAACGAAGGAATGGAGATAACTTCGGTGAATTAACTGAAGTACATGTTCTTTCTATTCAAAGAGGAGAGTCAAATAGGACAAAAATGGCTCTCGGATGGCAAAAATGACATTTTCAGAAGCTGTCATCTTCAACAAAAAGTATTGTGGGTTTAAGGCGGTTGTTTCGGTGCATTCATGGAGAAAAGTGGTTTTGGAGAAAACACCTACGCTTGTGCCAACACTTTAAGTTTCAAAAAGTGGCTGGAAACCATATTTTTACGCTTAGACCTGTGCTTGGGATGTATGCCTGGACTTACACTTGAAGCGTAGGCTAGCTACGCTTGAAGCGCAAGACAGGTACACTTGAAGCGTATTTGTGGCAAGTTTTTGTAAGTTTTGATGGTTTTTGCCTGTTCTACCCCTGTTCAATTCTAAGATGTGCCTGTGACTTCAGACTTCTGTATACATGTATATATACTTATATATATATATATATATATATATATATATATATATCAAATTTTAGGGTTTACATGAGATTTAGAGTGAAAATACTGAAAATGACCTCTTTATACCATTGCCTATATATACACGATCATATATCAGTGTAAAAGATGGGTCGTTGGTTCGAACGTTCATTCAGAGGTTGACTGGTTCATGGGTAAAGTTTTCTCATGTTCAGATTTGCTGTTGTTGAAAGCCATATTTAGACCTAGAGATCCGGAGAAAAAAACCATGTAGATTGTTTCTACATCACCGATGCAGTCACTTTTCACCATGACCAACTAACTCGGTATCTAGGATTTTCTAGCAAAACCTTAGCCAAGTAATGTAGTTCTTTCATTATTTTCAATTGTAACGAGGGGAAACTGTTGACCATACTGTGATGATTGTTGTAGTTAAGAGACCGTGCTGATTTGTAATATAAAATTATATGTTTGTTCTAAATTATTGTGTTAGATGGAATTAATGTATTATTTTGCACAACTATGATTATTCAGTATGGGCTGAAACTTAGATGCTTAATTATGATTTTCTACATAATGGTGGTATTGAAACTTGAAACCCTAAGTTGACACAGGTCATGCCTTGGCGATTTAATATAGACATGCTTTAGTTTATTTTCATGCATTAAAAGTATATTAGAGTAATATAATTGGCATACACTAGTTAGGTCAATCATGAGATGGGTTGTCGCAATCCTGTTGATGGTACTCCTTTTTGGGGTCGTATTTAGCTATTTGCGGTACGACCTGATTCACAGTTATGGATTGCCCGCTTACAGTTGATACAGTGAGGAACTATATTATGCAGTTAGTGGTGGACCGACGAAAACCCTAGTTTTCTCTCTCATCTGAATCACAACCAATTTACTTTGCTTTCTAGATAATTTTAGTCAAAATAGATAATTTGGTCTTTGACCACCCAAACAAACCATTTTCAGAAAATATAATTTTGTGCTTTTGAATTGCTAAAGTGAACAATCTTAGTCTCTGTGGGATCGATATCCCTTACTCAAGCCATTGCTATTTTACAATCGATACGTGCGCTTGCGTAGAGTAAAACCTAGCGCTGTCATAAGAGGCTATTTTTAACAATTATTTTTAGCACCCCTAACAGTACATCAACAAATAGAGCACCGAAAATTAAACAAGTGTGTGAGTTAGGAAAGATGAACTACATTGTTTGGTTGCTCATATTGCATGTAGAGCGCGTGACTCTAATTCTGAGAAAGGTCTTGAGTATATATCCACAGATTCTCAGTCAACAGACATCTCTACAAAATTATTAGATTTTTAAAAGCATGTGCATCTTAGAAAATCTAGTGGCATGTTATCATTAGGATATATAGTTTTATATGTATCATTCTAGGAATATCTTGCATTATCTTTTATCTTAGAATTGATACATTATCATGCATTTTTTTCTTATTTATTTATGCATGCATCATGTTTTGCTACTATTAGGATTATTCATGCATGCATTATTATGAAAAAATACCATAAAAATTAGAAAATAAAAATTCTTAGTATGTTGAGCTTGGCTAAGGGTACAAATGGTTGTCATATTTCATTCTATTATCATATTTACTTTTCTTATTATGCTTATGAGAATCGAAGTTGTTAGTCTAACCTGAGGTTATGAGTTATTCACTTGACATGTTTAAGTACTATTTTTAGAACTCATTAAACTTGGGTGCTTGTTTTACTTCAGAGATGATTGTAATACTTGTTGAAACTTTTAGTCTTTTTCATCTAATCTGATGTGATATGTAGGTTCATGATATATGCTAGATTGATCTATGCTTTTGAATACCTTTTGCATGCTTATGAATGTTGTGGTGATGTTGAAGGATGAAAGAATGAGATAATTAAAATATAGAAATGCAAAAAGTAGTTCTTCGATTTGAATAACCGGGCCTCTTGCCTCAGTAAGCATTAAGTGTTCACGTAAAAAGGGGAGAAGACTAATGAGCATAAATCCCATGGAAGAAGCTCGGGCCCAGTTGGTCGGGACTGAAAAATCCTTGCTGGAAAGTCTGGAGCTTAGAATGATAAAAGGGATATGGTGAAAAGGTTGAAAAGATTAAATTGTGTTCCCTTAATTAGAAATAAGGTATGAGTTAAAGATTTGACTTCTAGCTTAGGTTTTGAACTGAAATATCATTACGTTTAGTGAGGAGATTATTATAATTAGTACGGATTGCTTTCATCTTAGTTGTTTGTTTGCACCTAAATATTTTTCATATATGTAAATGCTATGTAAAGTTTGTCTTGTGACTGCTTATGACTACAAGGTACTGATATGTGCTCAATATTGGTCATTTTCACCCCTATCTTATGTTTGTTATGTCTTTATATTATGTTACTTAGTATTTTTATCCTGTTTGTATGTGTAAGTATGTTTCAGGAGCTTAATGAAGAAACATAGCTAATCTCGGTGAATTAACTGAGTTCGTGTTCGTTTCTATCTCGAGAAAGGAATCAAGAGGTGTGTTAGAGCAAAGAAGAGCTACCAGAGGGCAAAATGGTCATTTCCTGACATCATTATCTCACCGAAGGGCAAAAATATCATTTTTAAACATTATTACTTTACCCCAAAGCATCGGGAGTCAAATGCGACCAGTCTAGCTCAAATATGAAAAAATGAGTTTTTACAGCAAAAGATGCATCATAACTTACATCGTCAGAGGGAAAAAGAGGCAGAATGGACCTAAGCTATGCTTTGGTTTGTGAGCCAAAAGGGGACCCTACGCCCTAGGCCTAAGCCCAAGCGTAGGTCAGGAGCGTAGGTCCTACCTTGTGGCCACGTGATCCCTTTACGTGCATAAGTTGTTTCAGAGTTGTTTCGGAATTTTCCATTTTTGACCCTACTTCGATATTTTTAGTGATCGGTGATTCCAGACCTCTACATACAGGCTTATACACATATTTACATCAGATTTTAGAGACATTATTCATGTCTTATGAAATTACAGAAAATGGCAACCATTAGGGTTTCCCTCACTTATCTATAAATATGAGAAGGTTAGGTTTAGAGGGTGCTAGTTCTGGTTTTGATTTTCACGCACGTTCATTCATAGAGTTCTCACGTTTAAAGTTCAGACTTGCTTCCATAGAAGAGAACCACCATTGAAGACCTAAAGATCCGAAGAAGAAGATTATGGAGAGCGTTTCTACACCGACAATGCAGACTCTCTTCGCCATGATCAACTAATTCGGTATCTAGGGTTTTCTCACAAAACCCTAGCTAAGTAATGTAGTTCTAATTTTATATTCAATTGTAGAGAGGGGAAACTATGACTATATTGTGATGATTGTGTTAGATGAGAGACCATTTTTATTTGTGATACAAGTTTATATATTTGAATTGATTATTCTCTTAGACTTTTTGAATATATTTATCTTACACAATCACAATTGTTCACTATGGGTTGGAACTCGGATGCTTAATATGTGATTTTCTACACAATGGTGGTCATAAAACACGAAAGCCTAGGTTGACATAGGCCATGCCCTGACAAACTGATATAGACATGCTTTAGCTTATTTTCATGCTTTAATTTACTTTTCTACATTTAATTTCTGTTAATAGTTGACATGCACTAATCAGTTTAGTTTTGAGATGGGTTGTCGCGATCCGGTTTAGAGTAATCAATTTTAGGGTCAAACTACTGGCGCGGTGCGACCTGATTCACAGTCAATGGATTGCCCTCATGCAATTGAAATAGAATTTGGACTATATTATGCGGTTAGTGGTGGAGTGAGGAAATCCTAGTTTTCTCTCTCTCTGAATCATAACCATTATTCATTATTGCTTCTTGCTTTATTTTCATTAGTATTAGATAATTCACAAAACCAAACTCTTTTCGGAAAAATATAATTCAGTGTTTATAGACTATTGAAGTGAACAATTGATCTACAATTGATCTGTGCGCTTGCAGAAGGGTAAAACCTAAAGTGTCGTTAATGTGTCATTTTTAATCACATATTTTGCACACACCTGACGCCTACCAGGTACGTGTGCTGATTTTCTTCACTATCATGTGTATAATAGCTATGTCAAATATGCGAATATGACGTGTTAATGATTATCTTATTGTCTCTATTGTCCTGCTCACATGTTTCTAAGAACAAAAATATATTTTTTTAATTGAGCATTTTGCATTCATGCATTAATATTAAGTTCATGCATTATAGAGATTTATGTTACTCGAGAATCTGGATATAATCTTATAGAGTACTTTATCTTAGTATTTAGTGCTTGACTTAGATTTTCTAGAGTCTCCTTTATGATCCTTTCCATATGTTTTCATTTTGAGGATTTTCCTACGCTTTGATTGTTATATCTTTGTTTTTCATTTCAGTGACAAAAGGGGGAGAAATATTAAGTAAGGGGGAGTGATTGTTTCGTTAAGGGGGAGAGAATTTTTAATTGAGGGGGAGTATATTCTCAGGGGGAGAGTGTATGTTTTTTATGAACATTATGCTTGCATTGTTATTAGGTTTTTTGATGATCATTATGTTGGTTTATATCTGTTTTCCACACTTGCTTTTCATGGTATGTTCAGTGTTGTGGTTATAGGATTGGGAGATCGTCATGAGGACAATATGATATTCTATGTTTGTTGGTGTGTGTTCATAGGTGTAGATATTATGTTGTTATTCGTGAGGCTTTGTAAAACATGGTTTTGTCTTAGAAATGCCAAGGGGGAGATTGTAAGAATATTTATAGTATTATTTGTGTTTGACATGTTCTAGACAATAACCATGTTAAGTGAATTATCATGTTGAGAGAATTGTGAAGTCGAGAATGTTCAATAGGCATTATCAAAGTTCGTCAAATTCAAATCAAGTCTAAAGAAGTGAATAATATAAGAGAATTGAAGAGGAATCAAGTTTGAGTAAAAAGTGTCTCAAGAAGGGTAAGAAGGGCAAAAAGGGCATTTTCCGAAGTCATCACCTAAAGCAAAAAGTCTCATGGAATCAAGACGGTCATTTTGGTACAGTTGCGAAGAAAAGTGGTTTTCATGACGAATCTATGCTCAAGTCTATGCCTGCAGAAACAAAAAATGGCCAAAAAGTGAGTTTTTACGCTCAGAGGCTACGCTCAGGACATACGCCTAAGGTGTAGGTGTGACAGGAAATTTATTTACTACTGCAATGTCTATTATGCCCCTATTTTAATATCATGATGCGTCTACGACTCCCACATCTTGAAGTATGTGTAATACACATTATATTCATCAAGATATATAGAATTTAACTCAGTTTGGAGTGAAATTACGAGAAAAAGCAACATTAGGGTTTTCATCATCTTTCTCTATAAATAGGAGAAGTCTCGAAAGATTTGAGGAGGGCTTTTGGGGTGAGATTTCTACAAGTATTCTACATCATGTATTATTCTACATAGATAGAGAGAGAAAAACATTGAGTGATTTTACATCTTCTAGTTCTTTCTTGTGTTAGGGTTTATTCAATTGTGTTTCTATATCGATGATCTTATGTGCGATTGAATGACCTAGATTCTGAAAAATCTACACACCTCTGATTGCAACGTGGTTGCTTAGATTCGTTTCAGAAACAGAGCCGTTTGAGTGCGGAGATCAAATCAGGAGGTTTTGTGGTTCATTGATCCGTTGAGAAGTGGAGCCGTCAGAGTACAGAGCGGAGCAAGAGCTTCATGGAGCGCGAGTGATTCAAGTTTGTCAGACGTCGAGTGGAGAAAGGCAGACCTGGAGGGATCTGTAAGTGTAAAACTTCATAGAATCTGCGTAATCCTTGATTCATAGTGCATCGATACCCGAGCATATTCGTAGTTTTTACTTGGAGTCTTTCCAAGATTTTCCAAGTAAAAATATCGTGTGTTTATTGTTTTATTTTCTGCACTTATATTATTCTTTGCATGATTTATCTTGATAGAGAATTGGATTAAAATTGACTTTTCCGAAATTATTATTAATTTGTCAATAAATCCACAAAAGCCTATTCACCCCTCCCTTTAGGCTATTTTCATTGATCGTCTAGGTAATTTCAATTATAATTATGAATCCTCTCCTTTCAATCTACATTCATACTTTCTATTATCCGTTCTATTTAACCAACCACAAAGTAGGACACACACACTTCCATCCCTATGAATGTCTCACCCATCCCTCTCACTCTCCCTTCCATCTATTTTTCCATCCTCCAACCAAACGAAGCACATAAACCAAAGAAACGAGAGTTTTAGTGACATCATAACAACCGCTTTTAAATTGACACTTGATGTTTTAACATGAAAAAAAAAATTATGTTATAGTGACAATAAGAAAATCGCCCTAACTAAACTCTAAGATGGAAAATAAAAAATATTTTTAGTTTTGTGCTATAGATACAGAAATATTTAGCATGCTACTAAACTTTTGTTACTATTAGCACATTAGTGTGGTCTCAGTCTCAAATGAGGGTTTTTTTTTTATAAAAGTTGAAAAATTAAAATATTTATTACGAAACAATCAATTTTAATCCAATTCTTTAACAATATAATTCACACAATAATATATATAGGTGCAGAAAAGAAAGAAGAGACGACACTAATATTTTTACGTGGAAAACCTTGGAAAAACTCTGAGTAAAAATCACGGATACACTAAGGTATATATCAATGCACTATGAATCAAAGAAGTTTATAATAACTCTGATTTACCGCTTTTCACTCTATGAACTTTATTTTCCAAGGTTGAATAGGTTTTTTTATGGATTTAATAATAAATTAAAATATTAATTATGGAATAATCAATTTTAATCCAATTCTTTAACAATATAATTCATGTAATAATAAATATAGGTGCAGAAAATAAAGTAGAGACGACACTAATATTTTTACGTGGAAAATGTTGAAAAAGCTCCAAGTAAAAACTACGGATACACTCGAGTATTGTAACACCCCGTGTTATTTTCCTTTTTCCTAAAATTATTTCTGATTTAATTTCGGTTATGACGTCACTTGTTCATGACGTCATGGTTATCCTTGGTATTTCACGTGTAAATTTTTCGCGTTTACATTTAAAGTCAACTGGACGACTTTACGATTTTGACTTGACAACTTCGTGAACTTTCTTATTGTCGACTACGCGATTTATTTTTGATAATTATGTTTAGGGTTCTGACGATTTGGTTTCGTTACCCGGAGTATTTATTTAGGCATTGAGTATACTAATATGAATTTATTATGTTGTTGGGATTAGGATTACTCGTTTAAGCCCATTTGTTTTATTCTCACATAACTAAGACCTTATATATAATATATATAGGTACGTGGTAGTAGAAAATTGAAGGAAAATAAAATGCTTACTTAGTGATTGAGGTGGACCCGGTCCAAGGCTTCATGTCTCACGCCACAACTTTACTTATGCCCCTAAATGAAAGGTGAGGGAAAAGACAAAAAGGAATTGAAATCAAATGACTAAAGAAAATGAATGGAATGGTCTAGCTGAAAATTTGTGACTCTAATAAACCACCACACATGCCTTATCATACACCTATATAAATACTATACAATTGCACTTAAGGAAATGAAATCACCGAAGGCAAGTAACCCATTTTATCATCTTCTCCTTGCACCGAAGCAACCTAGCTTCTTCTCCTTCACAAGATTCACCCTCTGCGCATCCACTTTTGCTTCTCCTTCTTCACATCGACGAGAAAGGGAAAGGGAGAAAGGGAGAGAAGCTCCAGAAAGGGGAGAGTCGCGCGCGAGTAAGGGAGGACGCAACTTGGGGAAGGGGAGATCGTCGGAGGACCTGCGATGGGTGGGGGAGGTTGGTGCTGGTCGCCAGAGCTTCTGGTGGTGAGCTAGTGGTCGCTCACAGGTGGGAGTGGCTGCAACAATCGCGTGACGACGAGTAGGGCCATTTTCGGCCAATTCTTTGAGCGCTGATTTGGTCGACTTCCCGTTATTGGTTTGCGCCAATTTTTGGTGAGTAGCTACGTCTCTACGTAGTATTCATCATACTTTAAATCCGTGATTTTACGTTGAACGGTTTTCCCGAAAATCGCATTTATAGGTTATAGTTTTTGTTGGGGTTATTTTAGATTTACCCAAATTAATTAACCTATTGCTAATGGGCTTTGTATATATTGTATAGGTTGTCGAGGCAGACGTTTCGATATATTCTAAATAATTTTCGGATGACTTTGGTCGGTGGGCGTCATATTCGGGCGCCGGTACTGTTCACGGTGGGCCCGAAACGGTTGTTCTGTAAGCGTACCTTCAGGTGGGAAATTTTATTTCTCACTCTGTATCGTTGACGTAGTTTGGGGTTGCAAATCCGTAATTATTTTAATATAGATATATTAAATTGTTAATTTAAATATCTAGAATTGGCTTAGAAGCGATGTAAGACTTATAAATTAATTTAAGAAATGTATTAAATTATATTCCTACAAAATTAAATAATATTTCTATTTGAATTGAATAGGAATAGGCGGCTTAGAAATTCCCTTGAGAATTAAATGGGCTAGAGAATTTTGTAAACGTTGGACGTTATGCTAGGTTCCCCTTATGTTACGTGAATTATTTGCTTTAAATCGTTTAAAGACATATTAAGTGAAATTGAAATATTTTCTTAAAGAACTAAATAAAATATATTTTTGGAAACATGAATGGTATATGAAATTGTTTTCATATGATTTAAATGCTTTATTATATTTTAAAAGCATGTTAAAGAGATTTTGAGATTTATGTTGATATTATCATGTGGATATTGTTCATAAATATGATGCATTACATATTTATGTTGATGCATGATTGTCATTTGGACCTTAATGCATATTGAGAATATCATGTAGTGTCAAATCATGGTATTGGTATATGTGGGTTGTGAAATCATGTGGGGTGTCTTTGTGTCAAATCGTCGTAACAACTAACAATTGGCCAGGGGGTGTTCCCATCCTACGGAATAATGGGCCATGAATAGGGTATAGGGTGAGTAGTCTCATTATCGAAGTCGTGGGTCATCTCGTGCATCCGTTAAACAAATCTTTGGTCACTAGTCGTCTCGTGCAAACTGCCTTCCTTGTTGAAAGTGTAGTGTCAAAAACACTTGGGAAGAATCGGTGCGGTACTTTTTTCTCCTTGTAAATGGGTGGAACACGTATTCGTTAATCATGTGATGTGCGCAAAGGGTGGTGTATGAGTCACATTGTATATGCATGACATTTATGTGATTTCATTTGACATGTATACGTGATATTATTACATGTGATGTTGAAACATGTTTAATATGTGTTATTATTTCCTGTTGGATTTTGGAGCATGTTATGTATGAATATTGTGAAATTAAATTCATATCATTATAAAATGCTCAGTTGAAAGTGATAAATGCGAAAACATGAATTAAATGAGAAAATTGTTAAAGTATAAATGAAAAGTGTATCTTTATACTTGTGATTATTTACCTTGTGCCCTTGGGGGAGGTTAGGTATATTGGGATAGTGACCTCTGTGGTTAGTTATGTGTTATCTGTAGAGATTTGAGGTTAGGGATTGATTGAGTACCAATTGTGATTTGAGGCCTTAGAGAAGGCGGTGATAGTTTTGTGGTTTTGGTTGGTTGTATATTACTGACCCTGGATGTTTCTTTCCCACTTAGGGGGAGGTATCCTTTATCGTGCTTTTGAGGTTTGAGTGCGGTTAGAAGTGGTTGTGATTGAACCTGTCTAGTTAAGTGGAAATGACCTCTTGATTCTGTTAATTATCAATTGTGAAATTTAGGTCATAATGAATTGGAAGAGGTATTGATTGATACTAGTTATTCCCGTGGTATCGGCCACTAGTTTTCCCTTTTTGTGATATTAGGGGGGTTTAAGTGATTTTATTAAGTACTTGGGGTACTGTGGTGTCGTAGCGTTATTTCTAGTGCTTAGTTCATTCCCCTAAGCATTTCTTTTATTGTACTCTGTATACTAGTACATGTCTTTGACTTACACGTCATTCCTTGAGTTGTCGGTTATGGCGTGGTGCCGAACCTTTTCCAGTTGTTGTCATTTGATTTCGTGAGGTTAGGAACGGATAATTGTGTTCCGTTAACCCAATGTAGTACTTTTCCTTCCTTGTCCTCTTGGACATTATAGGAATTCGTGGAGTTGCGTTTACCCTTATTTGGCTGTCCTTCGGAAACGGTGTTTTCTAAACTCTTTATATTTAAAAGGAAAAACCCGTTTTCGCCTACCCCCGTAGCAACTTAAAGTTTTAGTACTTTGTAAAATGATCTTAGGATCTTCTTTAAAAAGATTTTTAACTTCTAAAAGCCGGTGATGGAAACTGACGAAGATCGGGGGCAAGACGGTCATTTTTACTGTGTGGTTTCTTAAAAGAAAACTATTTCATTACTTCCTCGAGATTCTGAGATTCCGAGACTTCTTTCTCAAGATCTTGACCTGTAGAGTTTTGAAAGGTGTTCCATTGTTTCACCTTTGCTTCCTATCATTTTTAAGTCTCGGGTATGAGGCTTAGTGTTGTTCAATGCACACATGTAGTGTTGCCCTTCCTTTCTTCTTGGTTTTTGATGTCACCACTTAGGTGATTCGAGTTGTTCCACATGTTAGGGGCATGGATACCGAGTGGATTGGATTCCTTGTCCAGGTGTTCTCCCTAAGCATTTGTGGTGTTTTAACCTTGACATTGTTGTCTCGGTTATCTGTTGGTTTAACGTTGGGACTTCTTTCCCCTTGCTTTGGTTTCATTGTTTGGGTTTTTTCACTAAACACTTGTGGTGTTCTTTACCTTGACATTGTTATCTCGGTTATTTGTTGGTTTAGCATTGGGAAGTCTTTTCATTCACTTTACTTTGGTGACCTTGAGGTGGTCGTTCTTGTGAGTTGAGTTCGTGTACTCTTAGTGATTTGATTGGGTGGTTTTCCTCGCCTACAGTGAGAGTGTTAGTGATGTGATTGACCCTATTGATGATAGTATTATGAGGTCGATTTGATTTATGGTATGGTGATATGATTGAGGTGATCTAGCCTTTGAGAGGTAGATTTTCCTTAGGAATGGGATGAGGTTTGTTATATATATATATATTGTACATATATATATATAGACGATGATTATGTTAGTACGCAAGGACGTGGGTACTTTTCCTCCTGTGTTCTCGGGGAGTGAGTTATGAGTATTCCTTGGTACTAGTGGTGTGTTTTGATCCTTGTGGATGTTAGAGGTGAGTGTGATTCCCTCTGTTTGGAGTTTCTTGTTAGCGTCATGAACGCTTGATGATTGGTTAGGTTTGACTTGGGTGTCATGTACCTAGTGTACGTTGGTGAGAGTAGTGTAGACTACTGGTATTGGTACTGGGAGTATGAGTCTTAGTTGTATCTTATAGGCTCATGTTGTGTATGGTAGTATATGAGCACGTACCTTGGGTTTTCGTGGCAGGGTTATGTTGTGGGCTATGTATTTCACTAGGTGGTTTAACATTATCTAAACTATCAGGGGATGTGGTAGTTAGGATATCTTTTCCCACTGAGCTTATTTGTTAATCGGGGAATTTCATTTGCCCTGGTATTCCAAGCCAGGTTGCAGGAAATATACGGTTATGAGCAGGATGCAGTGCAACGACAGGTTTCTTTAGTTTCTTGTTACATGTTTTGGAGTTGCGCAGGGTGATGCGGTTACGGATGCAGCACGACTGAGTTTGGGGACGCTAGATCTCTGCTGTCAGTTTCCTTACCCATTTGTTATGGAATTGTTATGTATTTCTTTTGGGAGCCAGTCTATTGTCATATCCCTATTGGTGTATCTTTTATTTTCCTGTATTTATTATTTCAGGATGTCGTTGTATTTATTCAGCACTACTATGTGCGTTTCTGTATTCTTATTCGAGCATTTGTGGCTCTGTTGATTTTAGAGGGTTTGGAGAGGTCTTGGTTTCTTTTCACTACCTCGGCCCTATTAGGATTGATGAATGTGGGGCTTGGAAGCCATTGTTATTATCAAATTGCTATTGGCAGGTTATTGTGTTGTGGTTGGTTGTCCGGATGTTCCATTTACAAACGGAACTCTGCCGGATTTTCGTTAGATTCTGCTGCTTTGTTTATTATTCATTTGGGTATGAAATATACCGTTATATCATTATTCCATACGTTTTCATGGCTAATGATATCTTAGTTGGTTGCTCATCATAATAATCACATCCTGGATCCCTTGGATGTCTCAGTTCGGGAGTCTTAGAAATTTAAGGACGTGTCATCATGGTATTAGAGCATTTTTACCCTTTTGTGGGTGTTTGATGACTGAAGGTCATTTGTTCTCGTTTCTTCTTACTTCCGCATTCACTCCCTTGTTTTTAGGCTCGGGTTTCGGAGTCCCAGGAATTCGGGGTGTGACAGGTATCGATGCACGATGAATCAAAGAAGTTTATAAACTCTATGAAGTTAGAACTTACAATAACTCTGATTTGCTGCTTTTCACTCAACGTTTGAAAGTATTGAATCACTCGTGCTACCACGAAGCTTTCGCTCCGATTTTCATACTCTGACGGCTCCGCTTCTAAACAGATCAAAGAACCACGAAGCTTCCTGCTCCGATCTTCGTACTCTGATGGCTTTGTTTCTCAACGGATAGATGAAACCGTGTTGCAACTGGCGGTGTGATAATTTTTCAGCAACTAGATCATTCAATTGTGCATGAAGATCTCAAAGGTTGAAACACAATTAAATAACCTTCAAAAACTCAAGAGAATCTTGATATATGATGATTAAACAATATCTTTCTCTCATTTTCTACAAACGGATCAGAACTATATGAAGAATTACAGAGCTCTCAAAAATATAATTCACAACCTAAACCTTTCTCTTTGGTTTAACTCATATATATAGAGATAAAAATATCTTATTAGAGTTAGGATTTATTTTCCTACAAGTCTTTGACTTTTGACCATAAAGACCTCAAATATTGGCTAATATACCAATAATACCTTTTAATGACGTTCCAAAACAACTGTAGCCAACATTCCCGAGTTCTTGTAACTTGGTTCGAGCTTTCGGTAATACAAAGCTGCTGAGTTCTAGTGAAGGTTACCGAGTTCTCGCAGATGTCAGTGGTGAACCAATATCCCTGGAGTTTTTCACACTTTTGCGTCGTTGTGCTAAGTGGTGACCAATATTTTGAGTTCTCAGGAAATGCAAAAACTATTTTTTTTCTTCTTTCTTTACAATGTCACTTCCAACCATTCCATCTACTTCACTTTCTTTGTATCTTGAACACTTTATACTTGATCAGGTACTTTGCTTGGCCATGTCAATTTCCTAACACTATCCGAGCTTACAACACTCAACATGGTTATTGATCATAACATGTTATTACTAGGGATGAAAATTTGTACCGCTTCGTCGGAGCCCCGCCCCTTTCCGCTCCTTAATTTAAGGGTTTGAGAACGTCTTTATTTTCGGAGGGGCGGGTTCGGTAAAAAAAAGTTGAACTTGTCACGGGTTATGGGGCGGGTATGGGTTTTGTTAAATACCCGCTATGACCTGCCCCGTCCCATTTATATTAATTTTATCCTATTTTGTTTTACTTCTTATATATAAGATTTTTTATAAATCCTAAATACTTTATTAGGTATTACTTTTTATTATTATTATTGAGCTTGACATCTAAGACTAAGAAGAAACGAATCGTCTAGTATATACAAATAAAAGAGAAATAATGAGAGAGTTCGATTGTTGTATGATCTAAAAGTAAAAATTAGGTAAATTTATAGTGTATAAAACTTTTTTGTCGATGATGAAAATGACACCTAGAATTAAGTGTTAATGGGATTGGACGGACACGGGTATAATAAATTATCGATGGGGCGGACATAGTTTATGAAAAGACAACCCGTGACAAACCCATGAATAAGGATGACAACGGGTGTGGTTCTGGGCGGATGTACCCTTCCCCGCCCTCGCAACCATTAAGAAACTCCCACCACATCCCCACCCAAAATCGGCTAAACGGGGTGGGAGGTCACCCCATCCCCGTCACCGTCTAGTTTTTTAAAACCGTTGGATGCCCGCAGGTACCCGTTAAACGTTGAAATTTTCAAATATGTCACTATAAAGTTAAACAACTCCACAAAATCTTATACTTAAAGCACAAAATTCAACATTATAAAAACTAAATAAATCACTAAATTATCCAACAATCCAAATTACTATGAATTTTATCAAAAATAATAACAAAAAAAAAGATTGTCCAATATTAGACTCACTTCAATCTAGACAACAACAAAAATAGAGTTTATGATTAGTGGGTTACACTGATTTTCTATTATATATATATATTATGTCTAAATGGGGTGGGGACACCTAAAACCCTCCCCACCCCGTTCATGTGCGAGTTTTTTTTTATCAACACCATCCCCATCCCCATCCATATAGTATAAATGAGGCACCCAAAACAACTATAAATGGCGTGGGGCGGGGTAAATTTTCATCCCTACCCATGAAGAGTATGATATTTTAAAAAATTAAACGGGACGAAGATGAATATAGGCGAATCCGTTTCATACCCGCCCCATTGCCATCTCTAGCCATTACACACAAATATTCTTACAAAGTAATTGGGTCAATTGCAATATCTCATAATTTATCAATAATTAGCGAACACTTATCTTGAATGTGCAATGCTTTTTCATTTGGCAAGTCTAGCTCCCCTGTTTCATTCAATATGTATATGGTTAACTCCCCTCGTGGTTTTTAAACACCACTATCATATATATTTGGTGCAAATAATCTCCTTCATACCATTTTTAGGTGCCTAATATGTTGATTTACCATCTTACCTTTATTTATTTGTTTATTTAACAAAAATGTTAAAATGTAAAATGACGATTCAGTCATTTTTTTTAGTGGTATCAATTTTATGGTTTGATGTTTAATCACAAATGAAGGCATTTTGATAAATGATTAAGAGCATTTTTGGCATTTGGGGATAAAGTATTGCATGTGAAAGTCACATGCCTAAAATCAAGTAAAAAAAGTGAATAAAATTTTGATTAAGGGGGTCAATGTGCATATTTTTGCAATATGCAGTGCACATTTTTTATACTATGAGGTGGTTTTCCAACATTTACCCATATATATATATATATATATATATATGTATGATGTAATTTGTTGACAATGCATAGCACAATTAACATCTGGTCATGATGAAATGTATTTTTTGTTTGTTTGCTTACCTATAGATGCTTTCGGAAGTCTTGGTTAAGGTAAGATGCTTTTTTAACTTTGAAACGTGGTAAGATGCTTTGTCAACTTTGAAAAGTCTTTATTCAAGGAATAATGTTTGATTATGAAAAGTTAACATTTAGGGCGGGTTTGGTTTACCTTTTTATTTTTTGTTTGGTGTATTTTTATCATTTTTATCAACAAAAGGCTTGTTTGACTCTCACTATTTTGTTGTTTTCTACAATATAAAAATATAAAATAAATAATGTCATTTTTAGAAAGTACCAAAATAATATATATATAATTATTTTGTGTGTTTTTGGTATTGTTCAATACAATACTATTATAGGGGAGAAAATAAGTGATAAAAATAAAAAACAAAAATATTAATACCAGTGTTTTGACTCATAGGCATAACACTCCACATAAAAAATATATATATCTATTCTATAAATTCCACATAAGGAAGGCAAAAGCATGAGCCAAACATGCCCTTAACAATGCGTAAACTTAGTAACATGCTAAAGCATCGTGTCAGCATTGTCAATGATCATTCGTCGGAACGTATCTAATAATATTCCACTTAAATTGGACGCTAATATTTACAGCATCTTATGAATGAATATAATTTGCCGTAACATAACGAAAAAGTTGACCATGCATAAGCAACCTTGTCAGCGTAACATATATATCATCTGTCCCTGCAAAAGATGAAGCATTATAGTAGTCCTATAAGGCCACTATAAATATGTGTGTATATATATATATATTGTGAAGCACACGATACTCGAATACAAATACGATATGATATATACACAATGATATGATAAATATGCAAAAATGAAGGCACGGCACAGTCACAAAAAATAATCATATGATATATTATTAAATATTTAAAATAAATATTAAATATTTAAAATAAATATATTTTAAATATTTTATTCAGATAATTATAAAAAAAAATTCCTTTGGATCTCAAAGCTTATTTTTTTCAAAGTTCTTTACTTGGGTTTTGTATTATGATTTTTAATTAGTTTATAATGTATTGTTAAATGGATGAATGTTGCAAAACCTCCCTATGTTTTGAAAAATATGCAGAAAATACCCCTTAAGTTCATTTTGTGCAGGTATGTCATGCCCCAAATTTCCTAGGACTCCGAAACCCGAGCCTAAGAGCTAAGGGAGTGAATGCGGAAGAAATAAAAATGAAATAAAACTCCATTTGAGTCATAAAAGACCCGTACAAGGGTAAAATAGTCATAAACCATCTCAAAGACGTCCAAAAAGATCACACGGGATCGAAAAGGAGGTAAACCGGAACACTCAGTACCTTGAACGAATCATTCCAACCCACCATGTTCACCCAAGGGTAAAATGGTCAAATCAGGGGTAAAATAATAATTTCCAGCTACAACTACAAAATTTGGACCTAACACAAGCCATACGAACAAACGAAACCAAATTTGAAGCCACGAGGAAAGAGATATGAATTTTCAAAAGTGATGTCAGACAACACCGACCTAAAATTAAAGTTGAGGTACCCCTCTTTCACCAAGGGTAAAATAGTCATTTTAGGGCCAAACTGATCATTTCAAATTATATTTAGATAATTTGGACATAGGACAATCCATAGAAACAAACGGGGGTCCATTCCGACATGCGAGGAGGAAAATACGATTTTTCGAACACCAGACATTTCATGCCGCTGCAGCAGGCCATGGCATGCCATGCCGCATGCAGCCCTGCGCGTTGCAGCGCACCCCCCGCTCGCGCGCACAGCAGCCATGCGCGGCCTGCTGCGGGCTGGCATGTCCAAAGCCAAAATAATGAGATTTTTTTTGGCAAAGTTGAAAATCTGAAATTTTTTCCTAGTATGGGATAACTTAGCCACTGCCCAAATCAACATTTGCTTAAAGTTTGAAAATACAAAAACGCGAGATTTTGCGATATGGCTTTTTTTTTCGCGCCGTCGGTCCCGAAAAATCATAAATATCGAAAAAAGTGAGTTTTTCCTTGGCGGAACCCAAAAATAGTTTCCGAGACCTCGGGAAACGCGAAAATGTAAACTTAGCAAAAAAATGATTTTTTTGTAAGTTTTCATAAAATCTTCCGTCTTGCCCCCGGTCTCCGTTTTTAACTACCGCCGGTTTCTAAAGTTGAAATCTCTAAGATAATGAATTTAATTAAATCCATTTCTAAAAAGAAGGAAATTTTATCGGGGTTACGGGGGTAGGCAAAAACGGGTTTTTCCGTTCAAAACGAAAGAGTTTGTTTGAAAGCCTAGAAAAATGCCGTTTTCGGCCGGATACCTAATAACCACATTCTATAACTATTAATCACATCACACTCAAGATAAAATAATTTATACATTTAATGATTACGCCACACCAAGGCAAAATATGACATAGTTTTCATAATACTAACTAGTCTTATATTTCTAGCACCGAAGTGCACCAAAATAATATAATCCCCGCGCATAGCGCTCCAAGGGATATACATCGATAATAAAACCTCGGCTAACATGTTAGCCGGACAAAAATTAAGAAATTTTACAAGTTGGTTTTACATATGAAAAATGAACATATTTATGGACCTAATGCCCAACAAAATAAAAGTGTGGTCCGCCTCCCATGCACAAAAGGGCGGACAAACATCCACACGTCCACGGAGAGACTACAGAACCCTCCCAACGGGATCATCACCTGAAAAATATGTAAGGCGTGGGGTGAGCTCACTAGCCCTGTAGAGGAAGCCTCATTGCCTCCATTTCGGTAGTCCGAGTGGTTCAACCCTACCAAGGTTCATGCCACTAACCCTAGGTCGGTCTCTTGTTCCACATGGCTCTCACACCAATCCGGAACCCCATCGAACCCAACAAGTAAGTTTTTCCCCAACATGCTCATAATATAATTCACCACAATTATAACATGCTTCAATATCAATATCATAATCACACATATGGGATAGTTAAAGTACAATATAACTCAACACACCCCATAATATGCGCTTGCCCAATATAGGTTAACGAATTCATATCCTATTCATTTATAACGAGAAAGAGTACCGCACCGATTCTTCCCAAGTGTTTTTGACATTTCACTTTCAATAAGGAAGACGGTTGGCACGAGACGACCCGTGCCTAAAGATTCGTATAACGAATGCACGAGACGATCCGCGACTTCGAGAATGAGACGACTCACCCTATACCCCATTAACGGCTCATTATTCCGTAGGATGGGAACACCCCTTGGCCAGTTGTTGCGGGGATTCGACACAAGACTATATATATACACATACGAATACATAATCCGTATAAACCCTACACCCATGCTTTTGACACTACATGGTATACCCCAAAATGCATAAAGGTTCTTATCATAACCATATGCCATCACAATACATGCTTCTATCAAATAACATTATATTGTGTTCAATTTCCCACAAAGCTTACAATTTAACATTTGTTAAGTAATAATCACAACATAATTTATATCACAATTCATGTTCTCAAGGCCTAATTCATAGTCTAAACTATCAAGACCAACTCGTATATATATATACGGCATATATACACATAGATGCACACACCCTCATACAAAGACAAAGACAAATCGTTTTCCCCTACCTCAATTCCAATCAAGCTAGCTCAAGAGTGTCCAAGAGAGGTCCAAGTAAGCTATCAACTCAAACGTTCAAGGAAAGAGCTTCCAAGCTTGCAATTACACCATTAATTGAATAACAATTAATATGGTGTTTCTATAAACCAAAATTATCAAAGTGGCTTCAACCATAAAACAATATCATCCCTAATGATAGCAACTTAGGGTTTTAAGAAAACACAATTTAAGAGAAAGAATTCTTGAACTTACCACAACTCTTCAACAATAGGAGTTAAGAATCACAAGATGAGCTCCAAGCTTTTAATAACCGAAATAATTGGTGAAAAGGTTCAACTCATGTCCCTTAACAAGATTCAAGAGAAAAAAGGAACCAATTATCAATAATTGAACACAAAGCTTCAATGAAATAAATTCTAGGGTTTGAAATCGAAAACCCTAAAGAAGTGAAGAACACTTACCAATTTTTGATCAAAGGGAAGATAAGGCCATCCTCTACAACTCTTATGTTCAAAGGTTCTTCAAACACCAACCCAATGATGATGTTCTTGAAGAAGAACCAAGGAAGAAAAAAAAAATGGACGTGAGAAGAAGAGAGGTTTGTGGTGAATGAGAGAATGTCTTGCAAATGAGAGAAACTCACAAGTGTAGAGATTCTCCATTAACCCTTCTCAAATTCAAGGGTTCAAAATGATGTTAGGAAAAAAAGAATGAATCCAAGGGTTAGGAATAAGTCTTGCCAAGTGGAAGACTTATTACACAACTCACAAAACCCATTATTTTGCCAAACAAGGTATTATCATCTAAGGGCTTAGAAAAAAGATGGAAATCAACAAACCATCCAATGGTTTAGAAAAAGTCTTGTCAAGTGGAAAACCAACAATAATGGATTATTCCATTTAAGTGCCAACCAAACAAGGCCTTATGATCCAAGGGTCTAAAACAAAGATGGGAGAATGTGATCAAGGGCTAGGAATGAGACAACACATTAAAAGTGGAAATGACCAAATTTTTCCAAAGTTGGGGTTAATTACAAGAGTGCCATCAAGACTCTTTATTACCCTTTTACCCCTTGTCATCCTCTCTAATTACCAAAATGTCACTCAAGCCTTAATTCTTACCCAAAATCTCTACACTTTTCACTAAGTGCTCAAAATGTGAAATTACTCATTTACCTCTCGGTCATTTCTTTCCTGAAATCATTTTCAATAATTTTCATTAATTTCGAAATGAAAATACAACATGCTACGTATAATTTTTTATAACACGTAAAACATGTAAGGCATGCTAAAACATATAAATACATTAAGCACACAATCACATAAACACTTAATTGTTTAAATATTTTTTTTAAATTAACACATAAAAATACCGGACCTTACAAGGTAAGCCCCATTATTATTATTCTAAAAGTGTGTAGATGGACCCCCTATGACAAGATTTTGTTCACCTTTTGACTTTCACATGCCATCATATCTTCCAAAATATAAAAAATACCCTTATTCGATCCCTTAACAAAATATTTTTCTTGCATATATAATAACTTTTAAAATTAAGTTAATAATAAGTAATTATATATATATATATATGTATATATTAGTTTAATAGTTAGAGACTTTGCTGTATTTGTTGAAAAAATAAATTACTTATATAAATAAAATATAATTTTAAAAGTAGCAAAATAAATGAATGCATTATGTCCGAATATATATATTTTTTCATTTATAGTTCACTTTTTAAATTTAACAAAAATAATATTTCGGACATTATCCGATTTTTTAATGTCCGAAATATGTCCGAATTGTTTTTTGTTCATAGTTCACTTTTAATATTTAACAAAAAAATTATATTTCAAACATTATCCAAAATTTTAATGTCCGAAATATGTCCCATTTTGTTTTTCCGTTTATAACTTATATTTTAAGTATAATTGTTAAATGAAGTTTGACAAGATTAAAAAGTAACTTACCGCTTTTATCACAAACTAATTTGATCGGATTATTCAAATGACGTGATTCATATTTTCATTATTTTAATTAAAATTTCCTTAAGTAATAGTAATTATAATAATAATAATAATAATAACTTATATACACAGTAATAAAAAGTAAAAATAAAAGGCAGAGTGGTACAAGCAAGGGAGGAGCTAGGAAAATTATCTAGGGGGGACAATGTAATTTTTTATAAATTTATTAGTAACATTTCTATTTTTCCGAGTTACCAAAGAATTTTTTAAAACTTTTGGAGGAGGCAATGCAATTTTTTATAAATTTATTGGTAAAAAAATATTTTTTAGGCTACCAAAGGAAGTTTTTAAAAACTTGGAGGGGGCTCATGCAATTTTTATAGACATATTTATAATATATATTTTTTGGGGCTAACAAAATATGGATAGAGTGGCTCCGCCCCCTGGGCATAAGCTTGAAATGTCTTTTGAGGGTAAGACTATAATTTGACATGTAAAAGGGCTTGGAGGGGGCTATTTGAACTAATTGTAAAGTGTAGGGGGTTTAAAAATCATGAGGAGAGATTTCCGTATATTTTTCAAACCATATGGGGTTTTGCACCATTCACCCATTGTTAAATTATACTATTTTTTTTTTCTTAAAAGATTACAAAAACATCTTGTTGTGTCTCCAAGTGACTAACATGTGTTCACGCCGTGTTCCAGCCTTGTCTATGATTTGTCCTATTCGTAATTTTAAATATTTAGGGGGTATATATTTTTTTAGGACAGTTTTCTACTTTCTAAAAATTGAAAATTGGAAAAGAGTATAATAAGTTTGCTTGGTTGAGTATTATGAAAATTATTTTCAGAAAAATCAGTTATAAAAATGCATATTTTCAAAGAACTCTCTTTTATTATTCACGAAAATTATTATTTTTGTTTTCAGAGTTATCGAGAACAGTTTTTAGAAAGCAAGTTCTTAAATTTCAAGACACTTCTAACCTTGTTCAACATGCATGTGTCTGGACTATTTTCGCGTGTCCGAGTGTTCGACACCGGCACTTGCAGACGTAGTGTTTGTGATTCATAATACATATTGTATATATTATGCTATCTATATAACATCTTAAGCTCATCAACAATTGCATACAAAAGAAAACCAGCTGCTTCAACCCTAAGTACCAAAGAAGGAGAAAGCTAGCAATGGGGTTTGGTTTCTCTCTTCTCCCACCCTACATCTCTCTAAACTTGAGGGTTTAAATTGTCATTCTACATTTAAGTTATTTTATAATTTAAAATGAATAATTATGCATGGGTATAAAGGTCATTTTCACTTTCCGGTGGCCAGATATAAATGCCGATGACTTTTAGGGAAGGAATCTATAATTAGCGAAACTATAAGGGGTGCGGGCATAATTTACACCATCAACATGGGTGAAACTGTAATTTACCCTTCTCATAATTTATCAATAATTAGTAAACACTTAACTTGAATGTGCAATGCTTTTTCATTTCCCTTTATTTTTCCGTAAATAAATCTAGCGCCTCTTGTTTCGTTCAACACACACACATATATATATATATATATATATAATTTGTTGACAATGCATAACACAATTAACATTTCATGATGTAATGTATGTTTTTGTTTTTTTGCTTTACCTATAGATGCTCATGGAAGTCTTCGTTAAGGTAAGATGTTTTGTTAACTTTGAAAAGTCTTCGTTCATGGAATAATATGTTTGATTATGAAAAGTTAACATTTAACAATGCATAGACCTAGTAACATCCTAAAGCATCTTTGTCAGCATTCACAGTTATCATTCGTCCGAACGCAGCGAATAATATTCCACTTAAATTGTATGCTAATATTTACAGCATCTTTTGTGTACATTAATGTAAATCATTTGTCGTAACATAACGAAAAGGTTGGCCATGCATAGCAACTTGTCAGCATCAAATTATATCCTCTGTTCCTGGAAAAGATGAAGCAATATAGTCCTTTCGCTCTCTGCATATAGGGTTAATTCCACCTAGACCCCTGAGTTTTGCCCTAATTACAGGTAAACCCCCTTATGTCTGTCCTAATTCTCACCTAGACCCCCTGAAATTTATCCTGTCATCCAAACAAAATAAACAAATGGTCAATTTTGCCCTTCAATTGTATGGACAGTAATATTTGTCCTTATTCCACCATGTACAATTACAATTATGCCCTTAACTTGATTGGCCTAATATTTTTGGAAAAACTGAATATGGTATTAATGAAATAAGGGGGTAATTTTGTCTTTTGTGATATTAATGAAATAATTAAGGGGGTTAATGTTATCTTTTGCCATTAACTAATAATATTTTTAAAAATAAATTTAATAATAAGGGGTGTCATAGTAAAATCACACTATTCCATTAGATAAGTTGACGGTAATTACTGACAGGGTTTAGGTGAAAATATTAAAAATTGAAAGAGTCAATTTGTGATTAGGGCACACCTCAAGGAGTATAGGTGGTATTAAATCATATATATATATATATATATATATATATATATATATATATTATGAAACACGGATATAGACACGGAATATGGTTACGACAAGAGAAGAATTATTTTTTTATTGTTATATTCTTTTCTTTTTTATTATTCTTAATTAGTTCATAATGTATTTTAAATTGTGTTAATTGTTTTTAGAAAGAATTAGTTACAAAAATATCATGTTATGTCCTTGAAGTGTCCCGCCCGTGTTCATGTGGTGTCCTAGCCTTATCCAAAAATATTTAGTATTCAGGAACATCTAACTTCAATATGTGTTCGTTTATCGGATATAGTCTTAGACAAAGTGTCTGGCTTCATAATATAATGTAGGGTAAATACCACTGACACCCCCTCAAAGATATCCTAATTTCACATAGATCCCCTCGATATTCACTATTCTCAATCAGACCCCTTCAAAATTGAATTTCGTCCCACAAAGACCCCCTCCGTCTCTACGCCGTTAAATTCTGCCGTTAACCACCCCGTGAATTGTCTATTTTGCCCTCAAAATGATATAAAATGACCTACATATCCTTCTTCTTCTTCAATTTGGGTATCTCAAAACCCTAACCCTAATTTATATATATAGAGAGATTGGAAGTGGGAAATTGGGAGAGAGAATGAAGATTGGAATTATATATATTGCATACCCATATATATATATATATATATATATATATATATATTCTGCTATATATACCCGTATATATATATATTCTGCTATATATACCCGTATATATATATATAGCTGTTATATATATACCCGTATATATATATATATATAGCTGTTATATATATACCCATATATATATATATATATCCGTATATACCCGTATATACATATATATATCCGTATATATATGTGTGTATATATATATATGTATAGATCTATATATATATGTGTGTGTATATATATATATGTGTGTGCGCTGTGTGCAGAGAAAGGGTGGGAGGGGTGTGTGTGTGTGTGTGTGTGTGTGTGTGTGTGTGTGTGTGTGAGAGAGAGAGAGAGAGAGAGAGAGAGAAAGAGAGAGAGAGAGAGAAAGAATTAAATAAAATTTAAATATTTTTTTAATTTTATATTTATTTTCGAATTTAGTTTTTTTTTTTGAAATTTAATATATATATATTTTGAATTTTATATTTATTTTCAAATTTTATAATTTTTTATGTTTTTTTCGAATTTTATAATTATTTTCGAAATTTAATATATATTATTTGAATTTTATATGGTTTTTTTTTAATTTTATATATTTGTCTTGAATTTAATATGTTTTTTTAAAAAAATTCAAAATTTATATATATTTTTTATTTTATATTTATTTTCGATTTTATAATTTTTTTCGAAATTTAATATATAGTTTTAAATTTTTATGTTTTTTGCGATTTTTATATTTATTTTCAAAATTTAATATGTTTTTTTGAAAAAAAAAATAATTTCGAAATTTATATATATTTTTAATATTATATTTATTTTCGAATTTATAATATTTTTCAAATTTTAAAATATATTTTGAAAATTTAATACAATTTGTTTTGAATTTTAAATATTTCTTTCAAATTTTATATATTATTTTTGAACTTTATAATTTAGGTATGTTTTTTGAAATTTAAATATTTTTTTGAATCTATATATTTTTTCCCTTTTTATATATATTTTTTCTAAATTTTTATATATTTTCAGATTTTAATATAATTTTCAAAATTTTATATATATTTTTTAATTTTATATTTTTTTTGCATTTTCAGATTTTATATAAATTTTTTGAATTTTAAATATTTCTTTCAAATTTTATATATTATTTTTGAATTTTATAATTTATATATTTTTTCAAATTTGATATATATTTTTTCTAATATATATATATTTTTGTAATATATATATATTTTGGGCATATGGGTAATTTCATATTTTATATATTATCCTAATATAATAAGTGAAATTTTAGGGGGTGCTACTGCAATTTACCCTTTTTTTAAATATATATCGAAGGGCAAATTAGTAATTTCATAATAAAAACGTCAATAACCCTAACGACCATCTGTCAGAGGGGATCCATGTGGGAATACTCAATATCGAGGGGGTCCGTGTGAAATTATGGTCTCTTTGAGGGGGTGTCGGTGGGAATAACCCTATAATGTATATACATGTATATATTATGCATGATATGTATAGAATATCTTTAAGGTCATCAACATCTCCATATAAAAGAAAACCAGCTGCTTCAGCCCTAACCACCAAAGAAAGAAAAAACTAGCAATGGGGTCTGAATCTCTTTTCACCAACCAGCTTCCCGTGATAGATTTGTCAGATCTAAAGCCGGGATCTCCTCAGTGGGACTTGGTAAGACCACAGATTCTGAAAGCACTCCAAGAATATGGTTGCTTCGAGGCTTTGTTCGATGAAGTTCCTCTCAAGCTTCGAAAATCCATGTTTGCTCCAATAAAAGAGATGTTTGATTTTCCTTTGGAAACAAAATCAGGAGTCTCTGTGGAGACGCCCTTCAGTAGCTACATCAGCGGTCAGTCAGCAACAGCAACCTATGAGGGTATGGGCATCGAAGATGTACTCATCCCTGAAAAACTCACGAGCTTCACCAAACTCTTGTGGCCGCAAGGAAACCCTAGCTTCAGGTACCTAAATTCAACGTCTTCTTGTTATTTTTGTTGTTGTTAGTTACACTAAAACGTTTTTTTTTTCTTTTATTTTTCTGTAAATAGTTACACTAAAATTATTGTGAATTATTATATGTTCTTTTTCTGGGTTATTGACGCCGAACATAATAGAGATTACTCTGCAAGTTAGTGCAATAGGTAATTTGCAAGGAAAAACGGGAGAATTCGACCCAAAATTCAGAGAACACTCTGGAATTCAATAAAATTCTTTATATTCGGGACCACCAAAAACAACCCACAAGCCGGGTTAAAATAGCTGAAAATCGACCATTAATAGGATTTTACCAAAAATAGCAAAACCCTAAAAGTCTTACCAAAACGAAATACGGAAAGAAATCAAAAGATTGCCAAAAATCTGGCCCAAATCGGGTTCAAAATTATTTCCTAATCGACAAATAGAAGATTACCATAAATAGCAAAAATTAACTAAAAATAGAAATTCGAAAAGGAAAACAGCATATTTATGGCTCGAAACGAGTTGCACCGAGCATAGCTCGGTGGTCACGACGTGCGCGCCGAAATTAGCTTTCCGAATTGCGGTCACGGGCGCGAATCAGACACTTGTAGCCAGAGTTATGGCCAAAAAACCGACACGTGCACGAAAACCGCCCTAATTAAGCTAGATCACGATTTCTTGTCATCCTTGCGCTGATCCTCCCGCTCCATGTAATTCAGCGCCATCAATGAGTAATCTGACAGCTCAGCATCATCTGACTCGGATCCTCCTGCATCAGTCACCCCGGGTTGGAAAGAACTCGTCCTCGAGTTCACGACAGCATCAGCAGAATCCGCAAAACAAGGACACAGGTGTTTCACATTAAAGACATCAGAAGTCTTCAAGTGACTAGGGAGACGCAACCTGTATGCGTTGTCATTAATCTTCTTCAATATCTCACATGGTCTAATCTTCCGCTCCTTAAGCTTATTATATTCGCCAACAGGGAAACCATCACAAGTTAATACAGCCCAAACAAAATCACTAACATCAAAAAGTACCTGACGACGATGACTGTCCTCTCGAGCTTTGTACTTGGCATTGCTCTCGTGAATGGCCAGTTTCATCTGCTCATGGATGCCTCGAAGATGTTGGGCCAACTCATCTGCCCTAGGATGCAAACAGCCCACACGTGGAATAGGCGCTAAATCCAGTACTCTAGATGGATTCTGACCATAGACGATCTCAAAAGGGCTCATTCCTGTGGTCCTGCTCGTTGACCTGTTGTAGGCAAATTCTGCTTGAGGTAATGCCAAATCCCACTGTTTGGGTTTAGTACCTGCTAAACACCTCAACAGATTGCCAAGACTCCGATTCACCACTTCGGTCTGACCATCCGTATGGGGTTGATAAGCGCTGCTGAAATTCAGCTTCGTGCCCAGCTTTCCCTATAAGCTCCTCCAGAAATTACTGATGAACTTGGTGGCTCGATCTGAAGTGATGGATCGAGGAACACCATGGAGACACACAATCTCCATGAAGTAAAGATGGGCTATCCGGGCAACATCCATGATTTTCCTGCAAGCTACAAAGTGGGCCATCTTGGAAAACATGTCAACCATAACTAAAATAGAATCACAGGCCCGTTGGGTACAGGGTAAGCCCAACACGAAGTCCATGCTGACATCGAACCAAGGAGCTTCGGGAACCGGTAAGGGGGTGTAAAGGCCTGCATTGGTGAGGACACCCTTGGACCTTTGGCATACATAACAATGCTCCACAAAGTGAGCCACGTCACTGGTCAATTTGGGCCAATAATAATCAGAAGCAATAAGGGTCAATGTCTTATCTCTCCCGAAGTGACCCTTATTATGAAGTTCACTAATAATCTGTTGCCTTAGGGAACAATCTGGAATGCATAATTGTAGCCCACAAAACAAATAAGCCTTATGCGAAAGGAAATCATGACGATGACCAGATGTTACCTCCTGAATGATCTTTCCAAAGGAAGGATCTGTGGCATACAAATCAATGAAAGCTTCAAATCCTGCGACTCGGGTACTCATGGTGGTGAGGAGTAAAGTACGACGACTAAGGGCATCTGCAACACGGTTCAGGCTCCCTGTTAGGTGCCTTAGGGTAGAGGTGAACTCTTGTAAGTACGCTACCCATTCGGCATGTCGTTTTCTCAGCTTGTGTTGACCATTGATGTACTTCAGGGCCTCATGATCAGTAAGAAGGAAGAATTCCTTATGCACAAGGTAGTGACGCCAATGCTTCAAGGACTGAACGATGGCGTAAAACTCCAGGTCGTAGGTGGAGTAATTATTCTTGGATCCCGACAGCTTCTCACTGAAAAAAGCTATGGGTCGCCCTTCCTGACTTAGAATACCACCAATGCCAACTCCAGATGCATCACAATTCAGCTCAAACACTTTATCAAAATCAGGGAGTGCCAACACTGGTGCCTCTGTCATCTTCTGTTTGACCAATTGAAAACTGGTTTCTGCCTCCTTAGACCAGTGGAAATCACGTCCCTTGAGGCACTCTGTGATAGGAGCAATCAAAGTGCTGACATTCCTGATGAAGCGGCGGTAGAAGGATGCCAACCCATGGAAACTCCTGACATCATGCAAGGTTTTTGGCTGGGGCCACTCCAAGACTGCATCTATCTTCGACTGATCTGCATGAACACCATCAATAGACACAACAAAACCCAGAAAAGTTACAGAAGTAGTGAAGAAAGAACACTTCTTCTGATTAACAGACGCTCCATCCTGAGCATATCAAAAACTGCACGAAGGTGATCAAAGTGTGAGGCCCATGTAGGGCTATAAATAAGGATATTGTCGAAGTAGACTACTACGAATTTCCCCATGAAAGGTCGTAAAACCTGATGCATAAATCTCATGAACGTGTTGGGCGCATTGGACAGTCCAAATGGCATGACCTTCCACTCATACAACCCATGCTGCGTCTTAAACGCCGTCTTCCACTCGTCTCCAGGCCTTATTTGGATTTGGTGGTATCCACTCTTAAGGTCAATTTTGGAGAAGACCTTAGAACTGGACAGTTGATCTAGCATGTCATCCAGGCGGGGAATGGGAAATCTGTACTTCACCGTAATCTTGTTGATGGCTCTGCTGTCTACACACATGCGCCAGGAACCATCTTTCTTTGGCACCAGCAAGGCAAGAACGACACATGGGCTCATACTCTCACGGAGGTAGCCCCTCTCCATCAACTCTACTACATGTCGATGCAACTCTTCAGCTTCCTTTGGGCTGAGGCGGTATGCTGGTATATTGGGCAAACTCGAGCCCGGGATCAGGGTGATCTGATGCTGAATATCTCTCATAGGCGGCAGTCCAGGAGGAAAGTCTTCTGACATCAAATCAAAGAATTCCGAAAGCAACTGCTGGACCTCCGTGGGTATTTCTGGAACCTTACCTGCTGCACTATTTCCACAAGGCAGTAAAGCATAGATTACATTTTCACGCTCAACTTCAACCAAAAACCTGGACATAGAAAGCAGATTGTTATTATTGATAACCGGGGTGGGATTGGGTCCTTCCCGACGAGGTGCCAACACAATCTTTTTCCCTCTGATGCTAAGGAAATATGTATTCTTCAATCCGTCATGTACCACACTTTGATCATACTGCCAAGGTCTGCCTAACAGTATATGACACGCATCCATGGACACTACATCCCACCAAGCATTATCGAAATATTTCTTGCCAACAGAAAAAGACACTAAGCATCGTCTATCTACTATTACCTCACTGCCTTTATTCAGCCATGACAGTTTGTATGGCTTGGGGTGACGATTTGTCTTCAACTGTAATTTCTGGACAGCGTCTTCAGAGACTACGTTCTCGCAACTGCCACTGTCAATAATCATCTTGCAGACTTTATCGATCACGGTGCAGGTTGTGTGGAAAATATTGGTTCTTAACCAATCATCTTCGGAATCGCCTCTGGGAGTCAGGAGGCTCTTACGAATGACCAAAGTTTCATGGACGTCTCCATACAACACATCCTCATCTCCTTCTTTGTCATACACTGGCTCTCCAACCTCCTCAGTCTCGTCTTCCACGCCTTCCTCAAGCGATAGATTTTTTCCAGTCTGACTGACAGGCTTCTTGCAATGGGTTGCTATATGCCCCTGTTCACCACATCGAAAACACTTAATAGTAGGGTTAGGATTACCCTTTGGTGGCTGCTGGGGAGGATGGGATTCTTAAGGGCGAGATGGCATATTGCTTTGGTCGTTTCTGATGACGGGTCTTCTATTCTGTTGTTTCTCCACAGCAAGGGCACGCTGGTAGGCTTCAGAAACTGTCCACAACGAGTGAAGGCTGAGGGCATCATGCAGAGGTTGTCGTAAACCCCCCAAATATCGTGCCACCATCTGTTCTTCTGTCTCAGTCAGATCATTCCGAGCGATCAACTGATAGAAATCCTTCGTATAATCTTCCATCGATCTCATCCCTTGCCTCAATGAATGAAGTCGTTGAAACAGGGTTTGAGTATAGCCAAAGGGAAGGAAGTTGCTCTTTATCTTCTTCTTCATCTTCTCCCAATCAGTGATCTTGGCCTTGCCCTGCCCGTCTCTTGAACGTTTCAACTGCTCCCACCACGCGGATGTTCTACCCTTGAGTTTGATGGCCACCAATTTCACTTTGACACGATCTGGGAACTCTTTATAATCGAAAATTCATTCTATTTCATTCAACCAATCAATAAAGCAATCGGCTTGTAACATACCAGAAAACTTGGGAAGGTCTACTTTGAAGCCGAGATCTCCATGATGGTTTTCTCGACCACGGTACTCCCTGAATCGATTGTGATACGGATTTTCGAAGGTGGAATTATCGGTATCAGACGTTGGGTTAACTCTGCCACTTGCCTATGCAAATCTTCAAACATAACATCCTGAACGTTACGATCACGGTGCGGGACTTCCTCATTCAGAACCTGCCCACGACGACCACCACGACCACGACCACCAACCATCGAAAACTGATGAAAATACCGCCTCAAGAAGATGTTGAGCTCTGATACCAATTGACGCCGAACAGAATAGAGATTATGCTGCAGGCTAGTGCAATATGTAATTTGCAAGGAAAAACGAGAGAATTCGACCCAAAATTCAGAGAACACTCTGGAATTCAATAAAATTCTTTATATTCGGGACCGCCAAAAACAACCCACAAACCAAGTTAAAATAGCTGTAAATCGACCTTTAATAGGATTTTACCAAAAATAGAAAAACCTTAAAAGTTTTACCAAAACAAAATACGGAAAGAAATCAAAAGATTGCAAAAAATCTGGCCCAAATCGGGTTCAGAATTTTTTCCTAATCTACAAATAGAAGATTACCATAAATAGCAAAAATTAACTAAAAATAGAGATTCGAAAAGGAAAACAACAGATTTAGGGTTCGAAACGAGGTGCACCGAGCATAGCTCGGTGGCCACGACGTGCGCGCCGAAATTAGCTTTCCGAATTGGGGTCACGGACGCGAATTGGACACTTGTAGCCAGAGTTATGGCAAAAAAACCGACACGTGCACGGAAATCGTCCTAATTAGGCTAGATCACGATTTCTTGTCATCCTTGCGCTGATCCTCCCGCTCCAGGTAATTCAGCGTCATCAATGAACAATTTGACAGCTCGGCATCATCTGACTTGGATCCCCCTGCATCAGTTATCAAATTATCAAAAAAGAAAAAAAAAATTATTTTACTTTTTCAATAACTGGGATGTTTGAGGCTTTTAATTCAAGGTAACTAATAGAAGCGACCCCACATGAATTGGGTAAGCCTCCGATCCCCTAATTATTTTCTTCGGGAGTCCATTGGAATTGTTTTTTGAAAACTGAAATCAAGACGGGCATGAATTTTGACGGGATAGTCTTCTTTTGGCAGCAAAACAGTTCGGGATTTCGCGAAGGGACTATCTGGAATGGATCAAGTGATTAGGAGGATGGTTTTAGAGAGCTTCGGAGTCGAGAAATATTGTGGCGAGCACATAGATACAACCCGATACACTCTTCTACCATTGAAGTATGAAGGTCCCAAAACTGGAGAGAGCGAAATTGTATTGTTTCCCCACACAGACAAGAACCTTTTCAGCATATTGTATGAGTTTAACCAGGTAGGTGGGCTACAGATACAAACCAGAGCTGGGGAGTGGATCAATGTCAAATTCTCACCCAACTCTTTCATTGTCATGTCCGGTGATTCTTTCCACGTTAGTTTCTTCACTTGCTCCCTTTACAATTTTTATTATTCATACTTACTATCAGAAGATATAGAATACGAACAAGTCATTGATAGTCCCTACAAGAAAAAAATGCAGTTAATTCTCAGTGACAGATTATAAATTATCACCTATCTGTCATTTAAATTTTATTAGGCCATAAAGATAGTAAAAATTATTATTTTATTTTAAATTTCCCGGATGAAAAATTAACTTTTTCGTTATAGTGGCCGATAATTTTAATCTAGCACTAAATTATTGTAACTATGAACATATCCTTTTGCAGTGAATCACCCAAATTAAAAGTAAAAAATGAGTATACATATATATATATTATATATATTCAAATAATTAATGGCACTTTCTATACCCTTCTTAACATACTATTAGCCAAATAATAATAATAATAACAACAATAATAATTATACCAATTTTACAACAATCTTGATTTTTACCTTCCAAAAAAAAAAAAAAATTATACCAAATCAAAATAAGGATCTTACCACGGGTGGGTAATTTTTTTGGCCAACAGAGAACTGAAAGTTAAATGAAATTAAACATCTCTATATACATACTTAAAAAAGCCCTATGTCCTAGTCTCTGTTTGGTAGGTGGTTATGGTTCCACTTGCTCTGGTATAATCTTAGCCTTCAGGGACTAGACCATGTTTGTTTAGACTTGGTCTCAAAATTTGGAACCAGACCAAATTGAGCTAAATGGGGTGTTTTTGGAACCATCTTTTTTGTTGTGTCAACCTGGTCTGGTTTGGTCTTGATAACCAAAATCAAATTTTTGAGACCAACGATTAAAACCACCAAAAACCAAAATTGAATAAAAATAATAATAATATCCAAAATAAAATAAATAATACATAAAAATAATAATAAATGAATTAAATAATACATAATAATAAATAAATAAATAATAAATTAAATAAAACATATTTAAAAATAAAATAAAAATAATGAATAATAAAACAAAATGAATTAAATAATGCATAATAATAAAAAAATTAATAAAATATATTTATAAATAATTAAAAATGAATAAATAATAATAATAATAAATTAATACTATAAATAATAAATTAAATCAAACATATTTAAAAATAAAATTAAAAAATGAATAATAAACAAAATGAATTAAATAATACATAATAATAAATAAATGAATATAATAATAAATAAATGAAAACTTAATAAATTAATAAAATATATTTATAAGTAATTAAAAATGAATAAATAATAATAATAAATTAATAATATAAATAATAAATTAAATAAAACATATTTAAAAATAAAATAAAATAAATGAAAAATAAAAAAATGAATAAATGAATAAATATAATAATAAATAAATGAGTAAATAATATATTAATAAAATATATTTATAAATAATTTAAATTAATAAATAATAATATAATATAATATTATAAATAAATAATGAAATAATAATAAATTAAAAGAATTAAATAATGAAATAATAATAAATAATAAATAATAAATGAATAGAATAAATTTCTAAATTAATTTATAAATGAATAAATAATAATATAAATAATAAATTAATAAAATATATTTATAAATGAAAAGATTAAAATTATAAATTATAATAAATAAAATTAAATAAATAATAAATAAATAAATATTATAATAAATAATATATAAATAAATAATAATTTTATTTTTTTAAAGCAAAAAAATCAGACCAGATCGCTTTACCAAACATGGTCTGGTTCAATGTTTCTGAGACCGTAATCATCAAACCAGACCGCTTACCAAATAAATTTTTAAGTTCAGGAACTTGATCAAAACAGATCAGATCAGACCAGACCAGACCAGAATGCCTACCAAACGGGGCCCTAGTCTTGGTCAAGTATCTGATCTTATCGGTAAACAGATTCGCTGAACCCATTTTTTGTCTTGGGCTAAACTGGTTAATTGCCTCAGTTGAGATCTAAACTTGTTTAATTAGAGAACAATAAAATTGAATAAGGGTTGTTCACAAACTAGATGTATAAGAATGTAGAGTGTGCCAAGTATTTCAGGGTCTTTTAACTTCCACCATTATTTATTTACGTGTTTATTGGTACACAATAAAATCAAAAAAGATTCTACAAATAAATTACTACATTTATGGCATTTATAGGCATGGACGAATGGACGTATTCACGCTCCACTTCACCGAGTTGTGATGGATGGAAATGAAACCAGGTACTCAGTGGGGTTGTTTGCGTCCCCGAAAGAAGGCGGTTTTGTAAAAGCCCCAGAGGAACTAGTGGATGAAGAGCACCCATTGCTCTTCAAGTCGTTTAAATATTTGGAATATCTCAAATTCTTCCAAACTGAGGAAGGAAAGAAAGTTCATGGAGCCGGCCTCGCAGCTTTCTGTGGTGCTTGAGATGATCCATGTTACACCTAATTTAGAGTAAGGATAGGCCGGGCAATGCTATCCCATTTGTAAACCTGAAGTCTGAAAACTGAAAACATCACCGAGGGGACTAAGACACTTTGAGCTGAAAATCATTGCCCATATTAATAAGGGTTGTATGCGTTTCTTTTATGCTTGTTTGATTGGTGTAGTGTTGTTTCTTTGAATAATCCTTGTATTGTTCAGATAAACCTTGATTTGAGTGATGGTGATTGTTATTAATTGTGCCAGTAATAAACCAACACATTGGATTGTGTTGGATTGCACACTTCCCTTCGTTCTTAATATACTACTAACTAGATTTGTCTTAAGAAAAAGAAAAAGGAAAAAGAAAAAGAAAAAGAAAAGAGATATATAAAGGGAAAAATTGCAATGACACCCCTGATGTTTGAGTCAATTTTACCTAATGGTCGGTCAACACTATTTTAAGAGATACACCCCGTAAGATTTACAAAGTGTTGCAATGACACTTTCTGGAGACATGAAATAACTTTAGTGCCCTCAATTATTTTAGTTTCATGATAAATGTTTAAGTTACGTCAATGCCTAAACTCTACACCTCACTACTACACCAACCATCCTTATCAGTTATCACCACACTCTTATTATAAAAAAAATTACAATAAATAAATAAGATATACAATATAAATACTTTTATTTTAAAATATAATAAAAATATATATATCTAAAAGTAAATTCTACCACTAAAAATATTTCATCAATAATAAAATATATAAATTGATAATAAAAAAATCACATTATTTAATTACTGATTTTAATTCTAAATATATTCTTTATAAATATTTCACTAAAAAAAAATTTAAGGGTAATAACTAATAATTATTATAAGTATTACATGCATGATAACTGAACATATATATACTTTTTTTATGAACATGTAGAAAAAGAATTGTATTTTTATATTAATGCCAATTAACAATTTTAGTGAGATTTGACAATATAATTATCTTTATTATTAAATATGAATTAGTAATAAATAAAAATTTTAGTGGGAATCTCAAATATATTTTATAACATTTAAGTGTAAATATAAATAAAAAATGTGTATAATTATTTAAATAATTAACAAGAGTAAACAAAAAATATATAAACTGCCTTGTGCCTTTGTAATATTGACCAAAACCTCACGGGTATATAAACTAGGGTAAATTATACAAATTATTCCTAAACTTTGACCTAATTATAGATACTATCCCTAACGTTTATAAAATATCACTTACCCTCTTTATGGTATCGGAAAACAGATCCGGTTAAAATTAAAGGCAAAATGACCTAAATACCCTCTTAAATGTTTATAATATTTTATAAATTTTCTTTAATATTACGAATTTATACCATTAAATTAAATGAGAAAAAAATTAAAAAGTCACAAGCCTATTGGTGGCTCCTCAGATTCGGTGGCTACATTTTTTTCATCTTTTCATCCTTTTATTTCCCAAGCAAATCACAAATCCCTAAACAAATCACAAGCCCAATCAAGCCAACATCTTCTTCACACCCCTAACCCCTCTCTTTGCTCACCAAATCCCTAATCAAATCATTTGAAATACAACCTAAACACCTATTCTCTGGATGCCGCAATGGAGGATCTTCTTCTCACCCCCAACTCTTTTCTCTAAGCAAATCCTTTAAAATACAGACCAAAAACTTGCTATCTAGCCACCGAATCTGAGGAGAAGTGGGTTTGGAAAGGCGACAAGGATCTGGGTTCGATGGAGGAAGTTGGCATGCGGGTTCGGTGGAGGAAGTCGGTGGTGTTGATGAATCCGGTGGCAGTTGGTGGTGTTAATGGTGAATTCGAGGTTTGGGGTGGAGAGGGGAAGGAGACGGCATAGTGGTTTATGGAAAAGGGTTGAGTGGGATTCTGCCCTAAAGTGTGCCATGAGATAGATCCATGGAGTATTGTAAAGAGATAAATAAAAATAATTTAGAGAGAGAATTATAAGGTACTATATTAATGTAAATGTATGGGTAGTATGGGTAAAATAGGGTTTTCAGTTCTAAAAAATAGTACTTTAACGAATATTTTCATTTTCTGGCATTGACTTCTACCCGAGGGGGGAAAATGTTACAACGGAGCAAAAGTTAAGGATGGTAATTAATATTAATAAAATGTTAGGGATAATGTCTATAATTAAATCAAAATTCAGGGACAATTTATGTAATTTACCCTATAAACTAACACATGTTTCCTTTATGCCTTACTAATTGTATGAGAGACATTTAAAGCTAAATAGCTAACCCACTCTGTTTATGAATACGCCGATACAGTACCACCGTATATTAACCTATTTACTAAAATCAGAGATCACATTAGTTTAATTAGGTACGACATTGAGTACAATATACATAATATAATAGGCAAAAGTGCATAATACCCCATATGCTTTGATTCAGTTACAAAATACCTTTTTATGTTATTTTTTGACCTAAATTACTATTTTGTGTTTTTCAAAAGTTGCAATATATCCCCTTGTGCTTTGATTAACTCCAAATTACTTCCCTATACTTTTCTAAAGTTGCAAAATACTCAATTGGTTATGTTTTACACAAAAATATTGATCATTTTACCCCTCTTATCTTGCAATAACCCATTTTTAATATATATTTTTTTTCAATAATATAATTAATAATTCAAAACTTCACACATATATATTTATTTATATGGATGTTCAAAATCGGTTCAATTTATTAAAAATAGGAATCAAAACCGAACCAAACCGGAACCAAATTTCGGTTTCGGTTCCAATTCGTACTATCATTTAAAAAAACTTTTTTTTAAAAAAATACCAAATATCAAAAGATAATATTTATTTTATATATGTCAATATGTTGGTTTGGACATATCGAATTAGGAAAAAGGGAGAGAAAGAAAAGATGGTGAGAACAAAGATTTAGTGAAATCCGTAATTCAAAATAATATTACTTATAATTTAACAAATTTATATATATATATATTTGGTAGCTATTCACAAAATTGTTTTTGTAGCTCTTTTACTTATATTTTTGGTACCTTTTTTTTGTAGCTTTAAATAGATTTTCACGAATTTTGTATTTTTTCACTAATTAAATATAGAAACATATATAAAATTAATTATCTTTTGATACGTGGTGTTTTTAATTTTTTTTAAAAAAATGATAGTCCGAATCAGAATCGGAATTTTGGTTCCGGTTGAGTTCAATTTCGATTCCTAATTTTAAGAAACCGAAACGGCTTTGAACACCCCTATAAATAAATATATGTGTGTGAAGTTTTGAATCATTAATTATATTATTGAAAAAGAAAAAAAAATACTAAAAATGGGTTATTACAAGACAAGGGGGCAAAATGATCAATATTTTTGTATAAAACATAACCAAATGGGGTATTTTGTAACTTTTGAAAAACACAGGAAAACATTTGGAGCTAAGCAAAACACAAGGGGGGTATTTTACAACTTTTAAAAAATATAAGGTAGTAATTTGGGGTAAAAAAATAGCACAAGGGAATATTTTATAACTGAACCAAAACACAAGGGTATATTATGCACTTTTGCCTAAATAATAACTGAATAAAACCATTTGTAATTAACAAAGGCAGTATAGTTAGCCAGTTTTATTAATAGGGTAATAAAGTTTTTTAGTTTAGATTTTTACAACACACCAATCCTATCAAGCAAGGACACTTCTTGTTTGGTACATTGAGTTAGTATGAAAATTTTGATTTTGGGTTATAAAATATGACCTAACCCATGTTTGGCTAGTATGATTTGGGCTAATAATGACAAACTATGGTGTACCAAATACTCCATTTTTCATACTATCTCAATAGTTGGTTTGTGTAGTTTGATTTTGTGTGATAGAAACCAAAATCATTCTTTAACCCAAACCAATTCAATTTGGTGTACCATTGTTTAACGAAAACCAATCCATTTTTTAATATATATATATATAAATTCAAAAAATGAAAATACTTTGAAAAAATAAAATATTTCAAAAAAATAAAATATTTATGTAAAAATAAAATATTTCGAAAAAACAATATATTTATGAAAAAATAAAATACCAGGAAAAATATGAGGAAAAAATATATTTCGGGGAAAATAAAATATTCGAGAAAACAAATATTTCTGGAAAAATAAAATATTTATTATTTTTTCAAAAATATATAATATATATATGCTTTTACTGGAATCTTTTATTTTTCCAAAAATATTTTATTTTTTTGAAATATCTTATACAAAATCTTTTATCTATGCTTCTACACTAGTGTAAGGGTGGTGACTCGCGAAAAGGGTAATCCGTGAGGATTGGTTTATTTTGGAAAACTGGCCCAAGGTTTGGTTTATTTTGGAAACTGGCCCAATGTTTGGTTTATTTGGGAAACTGACCCAAATAAAGGATTATTTGGGAAAATGGCTCAAATAAGGTTTATACGCGAGATCTAGCATTATACAGAGGGAGGTATGAGGGACTGATGTGGTTATAGCTAACATCTGAACTCATAGCCCTACATGTTGCTCGCGTAGGGAATATTATTCGAAAATCTAGGGAAATGCTTGGGATATATAAATAGTGGGTCGCGACCCTATTTACACCATTATAAGCAAAAGTACCTTAGAGAGGCCGATAGTACTCAGGGTTATGAAAAAGGTATGCATGCAAAAAAGTCATGACCCAGGAAAGCTATAGCATCATGGTTCCTTGGCTAAGGAAAAATCAGATCCGTGAGGAAACAGGGCGAATCCCAGGTTAGGCGGTACAGTATGATCTGCGCAAGATGTAACACCTCGTGTTATTTTCCTAATTTCTTGGAATTATTTTCGATTTAATTTAAGTTGTGACGTCACTTGTTCATGACGTCATGGTTATTCTTGGTATCTCACGTGTAAAGTTTTCGCGTTTACGTCTGCACTTGACTGGACGACGTTGCGATTTCTCCTCGATGACTTCGTGGACTTTCTCTGGCTATTACATGACTTGCGTGACAGTATTGTTTCTGACTTGGTGAAACGTTGATGTGAGTTCTGGATTCGACAACACGACTCTGAAATTGTCTCTTTGGTGACTTCGTGGGGTTTCTTTAGTGATTACGCTATTTGACGTGATGTTTTGTGTTTCGGACGTGGCTAGAGGTTTACGTGGGCTTTAGTGCCGATTAAGTGAATTCGTTTAGACGCTCGACTTTTAGTGCTTCGACTGGGTGGTTGTACGTTTTGTTGACCGACGTTAAAGGTCTCGACTCAGCTGTGCGAGTTCGGCATTTAGTGCATTAGGGGTTCAATGTTTTGTTTTCCCTTGTAATGGGATTAGTATGTGTTTCATTTGATTGACGTGCCTTGTTTAGCTAGCGTGCTTAGGAGTATTTGTATTCTCCTTTCTCGTTTTCTGTGTTTGTATTTACGCGATATAGTTGGGACGTTATCACTTAGCATTTTGTCAGGCTTAGGATGTGCTAGGTGACGTAAGGAGTTGTAATTTCCTTACGTATTTGGTTTAGTATGTGTTTTATCTGACTGACGTACTCTGTGTTTGTATGTGTGTGCCCCTATGTATTGTTTGACTTGTGTGCCTAGGGGTATTTGTATTACCTTGCTCGTTTTCCGTGCTTATATGTGTATGATACGTGTTAGTGAATGAGTTGAGTGGATATGGCTTTACATGAATATTGTTTTGGAATTTTTATCGTGCCTTAGTTATTTGTAGTTATTCGAGGGATTAGTGACGACTCCGGTGATTCGGTAGTTGAGTCTCGTACCGAAGTATTTATTCTGACTGTTATTATTGATTAACTATCCATAGAGTTTACGGGCTTGAGTGATATTAATTACGAGTCGATCGGGTATTTATTACGTTTTATTTGAGTTATTTGGCATCCGTCGTTATTCAGGGTATTCGTGTATTCGTTTAGGGATTTTTCAGATAATAGTCCCTTTATTATTATTTATTATAAAATGGAGGTTAAATATTTTATTTTGTGCGGAGGATTTTTGAATTGTTTCTTTGCGAGGGTTTGAACCGGTGTTTTGGTGATTGGGTTTTTACCCGAGCTAGTTATACTAGTTACAGTAATTTTTGGGCGGTCCGTTTGTATTTACGGGCTCGTGTGATTTTATTTGGGGGTTCCCGGTACATTTTGAGATTTATTATATATATATATATATTATTAATTGGGAATATATATATGGGTATTTATAATATATAGATATATGTATATGTGGACAGATATTTCGGTGGAGAAGGAGAGGCGTTGACCTAATTTGTTCTCTCATTCTTGTTCTTCTCTAGTCCTACGCGCAGACCACCCCATCCTTCTCCATCATCATCATAAACCAGGCATGGCCTGGTGTTCTTCTCCTCCTTCCTCTAGTCACCGATCTATGCATAGCATGGGAGGTCGGATTGGATGAGAGAGGGAGCCGCGCACAGAGGCGCGACCGCTTAGTGGATGTAGTCGTCGCAGTGGCGATGGCTAGGGGTTGCCGAGACGGCGTCTCGATGGTGACGCGACGTAGCAGTGGTGGCGCAAGGTTGCCGCAATTGCAGTTCAGACGCGATTGGGCGAGGGTTTCAGTCGTGACCTAGGGTTTCAGTCATGGGGTCTGTTGGTCGCGACCTAGGGTTCAGCTGCGGTTGGTAACGACGGCGACGTGGAATTCGCTGGTAGTGGCGACGCTGGTTCGCGCCGTGGTGGCTCGAGATGACCAAAGATGAATAGTCACGTGTTCGGCCAGACCGAGTTGGGTCGACTTAGTGCCGATTCGGGCTTCGTTTGGCATGAAACTTTGAAGATAGCTTGCTTCCAATGTCGTACACGATATATCCGAATTTGGTGCGAAATTGTTGAGTGGTTCGCCGTGAATTTCATATTTTAGGTACGATTTTTTGGTTTGGTTTTCGTTAGATTTGTTCAAATTTGTTTATCGATTGCTAACGAGTTTCAACTATATTGAATACGACGGTAAATCGGTCATTTCAGTCCGAGTGGGAAAATTTTCGGACAACTTTGGTCGGCGGGTTCTATATTCGGGCGCCGACATTGTTCATGGTGGGACAGTTCAAGACTGTTTGTAAGCGATTAAAATATTTAGGAATTTACATATATATATTCTTATATATATGCATATCTGACACTTACTAATAGTGCGTAGAAAACGTTAATAAATCTTCGTTGCATGTTTATGGGTAAATAACAACGTTTAATTAAATTCCTAGTGATAGACGAAAACTTAGGAATTTTATAAAATTTACGGAATACCCATAAATGGATTAAATGATGTCGGAATTGGATATTCTTGTGGAGAAATTAAATAAATTATTTCTCGGAAAATTTATAATAATTATAAACCTATTTAAATTAAATCGAGATTGGCGGTTTAGTACCCTTGAGTTCGAAATAGGTTTATAGAAGGTGTATGTGGACGTAGATCTGGTTAATTGATTTTCCCCTATTATTTATATTTTGTTGAAATTAAAAATATGTTAGGGGATTCACGAGAACGAATGACGTCAAAATTTAGACCTGGTTCTAGTTCATTCTTTGTTGATTTTCTCGTAAATTATAAAGAAATTAAATTGCGAATTTAAATTGTCTAATTGTCCCTGAGGTGGACTAATTTGAAAATAATCATTGAAAATTAAAAGCATGCTAGCATATTAAAGTTATAAAGATTGGGTAATCGTGAACCCAGATATTTTTTAGATAAATGAAAGTGATTTACTTAAATTGTGAAGCATGTTTTGTATGAGATTGCTTGGCTTTTATGCCGTTTTATTGAGTATATTACATTCATGTGGAGGCATTTTGCTTTCATACAGCATCGTGGTGCATATATTGTTTCGGTGTAAGTTGCATGCCTCATTTATATCATGTACATGTATGGATTGTTGGGATTGTTGCAACAACTGGCCAGTGGGTGACTGGCACCCCGGGAGTTAGTATCTCCTGAATCCTCAGACTTTGGGAGTGAGGACATATGTCTCACTTGCCGGTTCCGGACGGACTTGTGGTCTCCGTACTCTGTTTGGCGACGCTTACCCTTCCTTGTGTGGGCCTGTTAACCCCATAAGTGATCGGTTTGAGATTCCTAGTTATTTATTTTACCCTCATATAGACAGGGTTGCACTTGAGTTGCATTTGCATGGTCATGAGCATTGGCATTGCATGCATATTGCTATTGAGATTATCTGTTATTATTGCTTATTGATATTGAGCAGGTTATGTCTGAAATTTAATTAGAGACTTGTATTATTCTCTTGGGCGCTAGGGCGCGGTGTTTGTGATTGATATTTTAACCGTGGTTAAATTACAATGAAAATTGTGAATTTCCTAGTGTAAAAGAAACCGTGAAAACTTAAAGTTAAAAGGTGAAAAGTGAAAAGTGGAATATTAAGAAGCCACGGTTGGCGATTATCTTTGGTAGTTATGGAAAAAACTAAGTGAAAATGACCTTGGGGCATAAGGGTTCCCCATATGTTAGGCTTTAGTTGAGCTGGGTAGCAACATATTGGGACTTAGTTGAAATTGTGATCTTGGCCATGTAGGCCTTTGTGATTGGTGATTAGTATCATCACAAAATGATTGATAGACCTCTCCGGTTGACGCCGAACATAATAGAGATTATTCTGCAGGCTAGTGCAATAGGTAATTTACAAGGAAAAACGGGAGAATTTGACCCAAAATTCAGAGAACACTCTGAAATTCAATAAAATTCTTAATATTCGGGAATGACAAAAAACAACCCACAAGCCGGGTTAAAATAACTGAAAATCGACCCTTAATGGGATTTTACCAAAAATAGCAAAACCCTAAAAGTCTTACCAAAACGAAATACGGAAAGAAATCAAAAGATTGCCAAAAATCTGGTCCAAATCGGGTTCAGAATCATTTCCTAATCGACAAATAAAAGATTACCATAAATAACAAAAATTAACTAAAAATAAAGATTTGAAAAGGAAAACAGTAGATTTAGGGCTCGAAACGAGGTGCACCCAGCTGAGCTGGGGCTACGACGTGCGCGCCGAAATTAGCTTTCCGAATTGGGGTCACGGGCGCGAATCGGACACTTGTAGCTATAGTTATGGCCAAAAAACCGACACGTGCACGGAAACCGCCCCAATTAGGCTAGATCACGATTTCTTGCCATCCTTGCGCTGATCCTCCTGCTCCAGGTAATCCAGCGCCATCAATGAGCAATTTGACAGCTCGACATCGTCTGACTCGGATCCCCCTGCATCACCGGTAGTCTGGAGTATTGTTCGGGTAAGGGTCGGATATAACTCATTAGTTTGACCCTGTTTCCTTGGCTTTTGTAATTTTGAGCTTATAGTTATTCCTATAGTTGTCATTCCTTGGGTTGTCAAAATGGTTGTCAGTTTGGACTCTAGTAGTTATTCTTTCTCCTATAGTTATTCCTTGGGTTTGAGCCCGGACTTGTGATGTTGAGTTATGCACACCTAGTATGATTCATGTTGTTTCGGTTGGGTTCGGAGACATTGGAACCAAATAAGATTTGACCAGGTCTTAACTTTTTCTTAAAAACCGGTTGACCCTTCGGGGTTCAACATTTTTCTTTAAAAAAGCCCGAGGACCATGGCATATGTTTGGGACTAAATGACTCCAATAACCCTTTCTAGTGCCTAGATAGGTAGTGTGAGTTAGAGATAGTTCGGTTGGTTACCGAATCCGGTGTGGGGTAGTATCTTCCTTTTTTTTTATATTTCTTCGAGTGAACGGGTTGGTTCACTGGTTATTGTAAGTAGAAGAACTGAATTAAAGATAGAAAATGTGAGAGCGACTTTCTCCCTAGGAATGATTTGATAGCGATGCTAGTTATGAGCGATGATCGAGTTGTGGGCGTGGTTATGGTGATTCACTTTCGGTAGTCCTAGTGAGTGATTTATTTACCTCCTAGGAACCTTGAGCAGCGTGCTAAGTGCACGGTATGGTAATTAGTTAGTCATTGTTGTATCTCTAGATGAGAGTGGAGTTCAGATTGGTTGTCTATAGGCCTAGGTGACATGCTTAGTTATTTATAGGTCGTTATATATATATATACGTATACATGTGTTGTTTATATTTTCGTTGATCTGTAGTTCTTATGATATCCGTAGTGTACTTGAGGTTAGTGATGAGTTTATTGATGGGGTCTTGGATTGGCGGGGAGCCATGTGAGACGATTGACTGGCCTATGATAGATGCATGCACACAGGATAGTTAACCTTTTCTAGACGGCTATGAGTGTGATGTTTTGATATTATGGTGAGCGCGTGGTTTTGTTCACCCCCACAACAGGTTGCAGGTTTGCAGGTGGATGCAACACGGCTTATCCAGTGGCGACGATACGGGTGATTTGGGACGGTAGTTTTGTTCCTCCTTTTTTAGTCATACCTGTGTATTCTTTTATTCTATTGGGAGCCAGACTGTTGGCAGATTCCCTTGTGTTATATCTTCAGCCCATGTAGTTATTATTTTGGGGTGCCATTGAATCTGTTCGGCACTACCATTGAGTTTTATGTATTCTTATTTGAGCTTGGTGGCTCAGTTGGTTTTATAAAGAATTATGTAGAGGTAGCGGTGGTTTTCTTTCCACTATCTCGGCCCTAGTAGGTTCCTGGAATATTGGGTCGCGTGCCATTGATTTGATTTCTTTTATTATGGGCAGGTTATTCTGTTGTGTTGTTTTTGGGTTATCCGGATGTTTCATTTACAAATGGAACTCTGCCGGATTTTCGTTAGAATTTGTTACTGAGTTTCTGTCACTCAGGTGGCATGGAATACTTTGTTTTCATTCTTATTCCATGTATGTCATTGTTGTTATTGATTCTAGTGGTCATTTTTCTTCACGTCATACCTCGGGATTCGCAGATTCTCCGGATTGGAGTCTCAGGAATGACGGGGCGTGACACAAGAGATTGTGCGAATCGGTGTCGCGTGATCGAATTCATGAGATGATACTGTGCAGGATATTTATGGCGCGGATTGGTATTTTAGGATCCATGTCGCGAGATTGTGCTGACGTGGCAAAGGCAATTCGCGAAGATTTACTGGACACTTACGTCTATAAATAGAGGAACTAGAGCTCACTTTTGGAGGACTTTTTGGAGACTAAGGGAGAGAAATTTCTAGAGAGAGAAAGTATTTCGCATCATTTGTAACTGTTATTTTCTCTTTCATTTCTCTGTAAAGCAATCAAAAGCAATAAAAGCACAAGCACAATTATTTTCCTGACGATCTTGTGTGGAAACTATCTCTAAATCATTCATTTAAATTGAACCCCTACATTAAAGGCAACTCTGTTGGGGAAGAGATGTCTTCTGCACAAGTTAAGCCTCGTCAAACTCGTCGGAGAGGTCGTCCACCGACTCGGCACACCGAGCAAGTTGAAGAAGAAACAACAGCACAAACGCAATGAGGTGAACCAGTCCCACTAGCACGGAAACAGCGTCGTCGTGCGAATGCTGGTGTGGCTCGGGCAGAGACTCCTCCGATGGCAGAGCCAACACAGAATTCACCAGAATTGCCATCAGCTCTGTTGCAAACTCTTCTCAACATTCAAGAAACGCAAAAGGCCATACTTCACTTCCAAGGAGGCCTCGCGCGTTTCGGTACCAAATCTTGAATCACCATGGATGGATAATAAAACCTTGCCAGAAATATCAGCACAAGAGCTTTTTCGGGAGACACCGCGAGCGCGAACAGAGACACTGGAGAAAGAGTCATATATCACCAAGGAGTAGCTTCGGGCTATCTTGAACGAGAAATATGAGATAGAAGAAGTGGAAATTTCCCCACCGTACCATCCCAGTATTATGGCTTTACCTTATCCTGAAGACTATGGAACACCAAGCTTCCATCAATTCGATGGCAAAAAAGGAAATGCAAAAGAGCAAATATCCAGGTTCACGGATGCTCTGGGACCCCACATAAATGATGAGTATTTGAAACTTAGAGAATTCTCCAAATCTCTAACAGGTACTGCATACACATGGTATACTAGAAGGATAAGGTGATCAAGTTCTACACCAAGTTCTTCCAGGCAGATGAAGAGGTCTCAATGATTTCACTTACAAGGCAAAGGCAACGTTTTAGGGAAGAAGTGGCAATTTATCTCAGGAGATTTCGCGAGGCTGCTTTACACTGCCATGAACCAATTTCCGAGCTTTAATTGATCAAAATTTGTATAGAAGGAATGCTGCGAGAATATAAAGTGCATTTGGTCAATCACGAGTTCAAAACTTTCTCTGCACTTGTTGATAATGCACGAAGATTGGGAGAAGTTTTGGCTCCTCCGACACGACCAAATATCAATGCTAGGCGAGTGGCAATGGTAGCAGCAATGCAAAATGAAAGGCCCAGGGAAGAGTGTGCTAGAAGATCTTAACCACCTCATTTACCTTTCAGTGAAAAAGAAGCAGTTGTTTTGCTAAATCAGTGGATTGCAGATAATGTCATATCACTACCTTCAGTGCAAAGGGTGCCGACAAGAGAGGAAATGATGAAAAACAACTACTGCCCCTATCACAGGTCCGTTCAACATTCCTTGATTGAATGTTGGGAATTTCGCGGATTGGTACACCAAAAAATAGTATCAGGTGACATGGAAGTAGCAAAGAATGTAGTTCATGAACCCTTCCCTGCACATGTGGCTATAGTGACCACCAGAGACAGTACTGAGGATATAATAAATACCGTCAAGTATGAATGCCTACCAGCGCATGAAGCAAAAGAGGATGCTAAGATAGACATTTTCTTTAACGAGCTCCCAATACAAGAGCATGTGAAGGAGTTCTTAAAAGAGCAAACAATTGTCGCTCTTAATCATACTATCGAGATTCCACAGCATGAGAAAACCTCAAGTAAGATTATATTTTCTGGAGCAGATAGACAAGTGCCATTCTTCCACAATCGACCCCTATATGTACCAGCTACTGTGAATGGTTGAGAGATGAAAGGACCTTTCTTGGATGGAGGGGCGTCAGTCAACTTAATCCCGCTGGCCACTTTGCGGATGATCAATTTTCCTGAAAGCAAGATTGTAAATCATACCATTGTAGTTAATGATTTCAATGGAGACTAACAGGCCACCATGGGATTCGCGACATTGGATCTTAAAGTTTGGAAAATCAGGGGGGCCACCAAGTTTCATGTCATTAAAGGGGAGCCCTTATATCAGTTGTTGCTGGGAAGACCGTGGTTACATGCATATGGTGTAGTACCATCATCCTATCATCAAGTGATGAAAGCCAATTAGGGAGAAGGAATAATGATTGTAAAGGCATCTAAGAGCCCTTTTTGGGCATCTGAGGCCCATTTTGCAGATGTAGTATATTTTTCAGAATACAGTGAAATGGGAAGAACTGGAAGATGGAGGTTCGACTAAGTGGAAGCTCAAAGAGGTGAGCTGGTCGCGAGTCAAAATGCTCGGCGGGCGAGTAGTGTATAAGTTGTGATGGGATCGGGGGTCAGAAGCTTGCACAGTTGGCACTGACCCCGGGACAGATGAGGCAGGTGTACAAAGAAAACTTGTCACTGATCCTGAAACAGTCAAAATAAATCCACGACCGGAGCATGATTTGTGTGAAGTGGACATAGGCAACGGCATAACTCTGCGACCTACCTTTATAAGCAGTACGCTGCCCGACGAAACTAAGAATTCTCTAGTGGAATTACTCAAGGAGTTTCGAGATGTCTTTGCTTGGGACTATAGTCAAATGTCGGGACTCAATATTGGATTAGCAATCCACCACCTCCATGTGCATCCCGCATCAGAGCCAAAGAAGAAAAAACAACGAATATTTCATCCTGATCTGGAGGTATAGATTAAAGCAGAAGTGGAAAAGTTGTTGAAAGCAAGGTTCATCAAACCAACCCAACATCCGACATGGCTCGCAAATATTGTGCCTGTGAGGAAAAAGACTGGGCAAATCCGCGTATATGTAGACTATTGCGATCTCAATAAAGCCTGCCCAAAGGACGATTTCCATTTACCCAACATTGACACCATGGTGGATGCAACCTAAGGACATGAAGTTTTTTCACTAATGGATTGATTCAGCGGGTATAACCAGATTAAGATGGCACCGGAGGATGCTGAGAAAATTACTTTTCGCACCCCAATAGGGAATTTCCATTATACAGTCATGCCATTTGGACTAAAAAATGCTGGGGCTACATATCAACGCGCCATGACAGCTATATTTCATGGCCTGGTGCATAAAACTGTGGAAGATTATGTGGATGATTTGGTGATAAAATCCAGAGCCGTGTAGTATCATATGGGTGATTTGAGAAAAGTACTGCAACGGTGTCACGAGTATAATTTGAAGATGAATCCCCTGAAATGCGCTTTTGGAGTACCAGAAGGAAAGTTCTTGGGGTATGTCGTACATCGGTAGGGGATTCATATGGACCCAACAAAGGCTATGACAGTATTGGAAATGGCTCCACCCACAACTCGCAAAATGTTGAAAATTTTTATGGGGAAAATATCTTATCTGAGGAGTTTTATCCCATCACTGGCAAAGGTAACTCACCCACTCATGCCTTTATTGAAAGAAAAGTCTGTATATAGCTGGGGATAAGAACAACAAGAGGCCTTTGAGAAAATCAAGAGGATTCTACCATCACCAAAAACAATGGTAGCACTAAAGTCAGGGATATATCAGTCGAGTACTCAAGGGACTAGAGTCGCGATACACATTTCTGGAAAAACATTGTTTTGCTTTAGTATTCGCGACTCAGAAATTCAGACATTATTTGCTGGCACATCTATTGAAGCTAATCACCAAAGTGACCCCATACGGTATCTACTCATAAAGCCCATACTCAGTGGAAGAACTGCTCGATGGTTGTTAGCACTATCTGAATATGAGATCATATGCTCTAGATCGAAAGTAGTAAAAAGTCAGGCCTTGTCAGATTTGCTAGCTTTATTTCCTGGGGGAGTTGAGCCCAAAATGGAGGAGGTGGGAGTAACGAGTACGACATAAACCGTGGAATTTACTTTAGAATTTGATGGTTCATCCACAGAAAAGGGAGGTGGGGCTGGTTTTGTACTAAGGAATGAGGATACAAAAGAGGAATTAGTCATTGCTTATAAACTTGATTTTCCGTGTACCAATAACATTGCCAAGTATGAAGGGTTGGCTCTAGGATTGATGATAGCTCAGTAGTTGAAGGCATAAATACTTCATGTAAGAGGAGATTCCAAACTAGTCATTAAGCAGGTTAAAGGGGAGTATGATGTCAAAGAACCCCATATGGTGTCTTACAGAACCTTGATCCATTAGATGATATAAATCTTTGAGACTGTGAGTTTTCAGCACGAGTCGCGATAAGGTAACCGATGATCCAATGCATTGGCAACATTGGGTTCGCGACTACAATTTCAAGGAATAGAGTCTACTGTGCAAATAGTGGGAAAAACCAACTCTGTGGTCGGTAGCGGGAAAGAATCAGAGGTATATGAAAAACATGATTGGAGAACACAGATAGTACAAGCTCTACTAAAAAATGATAACAATGCCTTGAGACGATATTACCAGATCATAAAAGGTGTGTTATATTACAAAGCAGTTGGAGGAACTCTAGTCAGATGCGTAACAATAAACAAGATAAGAGTACTTCTACAGAAAACTCACAAGAAAATATGTGGTCTAACGGATGTCAGTCTCTATCGAGTTTTGCAGCTAGAAGGTTTCTTTTGGCCGAGTATGAAGGATGATGCAGTCAAGTTGCAAAGCAGTTGCCAGGATCGTAATTCATATCCATCTGTGAACGAAGGTAATGTGGCAGACATGATAGACTAGCGAGACAAATATGTGCATTATCTGAAATAAGGGGTTTTACCTGAAAGAGATCAACCACGGTTCAGAAAATTGGCCTCACGATTTGTCTTACAAGAAGGAAGATTGTTCTATAAATGTTTTGAAGGAAGACTGATGAGATGTGTAAGTGAAGAAGAGGTAGGGGAAGTATTGAAACAAACTCACGAATTTGGTCATCAAGGCCCTAGAAAAGTGTTTCAACAATGATTATCATCTGGGTATTACTGGCCAACAATGGAAAGAGACTACAGTGATTTTGTCAGGAAATGTCACGTATGTCAGGTGCACGGGGATCTTATTCATGCTCTGGGAACTGAATTACACAATTTGGCTACCCCGTGGCCTTTCCATACTTGGGCACTGGACATAATTGGACCGATCACGCCTCAAGCTCAGGGACATGTGTGGATTTTAGTGGCAACTGAATTGTTCACAAAGTGGGTGGAAGCCATTCCGCTGCGACAGATGACAGCAGACAATGTGGTTCGATTCATAAAGGAAAACATCATCTATCGATTTGGGATACCGAAGGTGATACTGTCGGACAATGAGACTAATTTTGTCAATAGTAAAGTCACGAATTTGTTGGGGAGATACTCAGTAATTCATCATAAGTCCACGCCTTACTATCCAAAAGGAAATGGACAGGTTGAAACCTCTAATAAAGCATTAATTCGAATCCTGTCCAGGTTGGTGCATGATAATCAGAAGAAATGGGCTGAAGAACTTCCAATAGCACTATAGGCACATCGAACTGCATACCAGAGTGCGACAAAAAAGACCCCTTATGCACTGGTCTATGGAGTAGAGGTTGTGCTTCCTGCAGAACTAGAGGTTGCTGCTAAAATGCTGGCATGAAAAAGCAGTTTGGTAGACAGGCTATTGGAGATAGAAGAAATGGAGGAAACAAGGGCAGAAGCGTTTGCAAATAAAAAAGAATACAATAAGCAACAAGCAAGGAGCTACAATAAAAAGGTATGGTACAGATGGTTCAAGGAGGGGGACAGAGTGTTGAAAGTAGTACCAGCAATCATGAGGGGACAAAGGGTAAGGAAATTTGAAGCTAAGTAGGAAAGTCCGTATGTGATTGTAAGTGAGGGCAGCAGTGGGTATTACAGGATGGAGCATGAAGTTACTCGCGAGAAGGCTGGACCTCTTAATGTGAAATGAATTAAATTATATCAAACACAAAGGCATTATGGATTATGGTGTTATAAAAATGTTCTTCAATAAAGACATATAGCATCAAACAAATCATCCCGAATGTATAAAGCATGTCAGAGTTACTATCATAGTACAGGGTTATCCAACATAAATGTGGTTACAGTTAGAACACAAAGAGTACATACATAATGATGAAAAATAAAAGGGGGCTAGAAAAGGTTCTGGGTGGTGGGATCTGATAACTTGAAACCCTCATGCTCCTCCAAGTACAAACGGGCCCGCTCAGAATGATCAGCTGCATCTTGAAGTTTCTTTTCATCCCCCTCGAGATGTGCTAACTGCTTGCGAGCTTCTTCAATCTTAGCCTGCTTCCTTTGACGAGCATCACAATCCTTCAGCTCAACAAGATAGTGATCGTAAAGCCTCTAGATAACATCCAGTCGGGTCTCCCACCAGGACACATCCATCCCAACCTTCTTCCAGTCCTTTATGTGAACATGACATCTCGAAAGGGTGTTAGGGACAAGATCCTGAATAGAAGTCTTAGAAAGAGTCCTGAATACATCTGCAATGAGCTGAAGATGGAAAGCTTGCAGGAGTGGCTCATGCATTTCCAGGCGAGCGAAAGTCTCTGGATGAGCAGCCTCTATCTGATCTAGCACTGGAATGTCATGAGGATAACAGAGCCAATGATACCAAGGTATTAGCACTGAGGAAACAACATCATAGACATGAGCAATGGTAGGGTCGCGAGTAGAGATGACTGGCTAGCATGAGGTATAAGCATGGTCGCGAGAGGCAGGCTTGCGAGGATCTAAGGTAGAGGCGCGAGTTGGGGATGGAGGTACCTCTGTATGTGGCTCAGTAAGTGTGGCTGAAGGAAGTACCGTTTGACCTTCAGAAGTTCTCTGAGCATCTTGGAGTAGCTCATTGATCATTTCTTGGTCTTCAGAATTTAGACCAAAAAAGAGGAAAATACACATGTTAAATATCATATTTGGGGACTCAATCAAATGGAAGGATGAAGTGGCAAAAAGGTGTCCTACCTCAACCTCTGGGATAGTGTTGCCGAAGATGGATTTCTCAATGCTAGGGCAGTCTGCCAATGTTGCAGCAATCTCGGATACAATGTCACCACCAAGAGGCTGTAAGTGACTGTCATCGATGTTGTGATCCTCTGCTCTATCATTAGTAGTGATGACCTCAGGAGAAACAAGAACTGAAGACAGTTTCGGAGAAGCCTCGTGAGCTACTGTAGTCTCCTCATTGTCGGAACCTGATGATACCTCGCGATCTGCTTCGGGCGTAGAGGTCTCAGAAATTACGGTGTCACGAAAAGAGGAGGAATCGCCATCATCCTCATCATCTTCAAAAGTCAGATTAAGGGACTTGTTAAGCAAGGAATTAATGGTGAGGTGGTCCTCATTAGCATCAGATGAAGCTGCAACAGAGGGGTTAGAATGAAGGCCACCCCCAGGAGAGGTAGGAACACGCGGAAAGACTATCTCGCGGGAGCCTAAAAAGAGGTGAAATGCGAAGTGTTAGGAGCATGAAATCTAAACAAAAAAATAAAGTCAAGTTAGAAACTCACTCTGGGAAAGAACCGTACGGGGAAGATCAGAGAGGATGCTAGCAACCTCTGTCTCTTCCGCATCATCTCTAGCCCTCAGGTCCTCTACCACATGAGCAACTGTATCCAGCAGAGAGGAAGTCGCATCAGCCTTCCGCTTACTCTTCATCTTGGCTAAAGCAAGCTTGCGCTTAGCGGCCAAGGACGCCTCTTCTAAAGCTAGGTCTGAGGCACCCACATAAGACATGCCATTTGCTGGTTTGCATTTTCGCACCAGTGGGGCTTCTCCTGAACTAGGAGTCTCTCCTGCTACATGGGTTTTGGAGGCTTTGGAGAGAGTTCTTTTCCTCTTCGCAAGAGGCACATCATCCAATGCTGCTGCAACAGAAAGGTTTTTAAGATGGATAGATAAGGGGACATGGTCTAACAAATCAATAGAAACACTGATGGTACCTATAGCCTAGGCACTGGAACGCTGTAGAGGAGGAAGGAAGTTAGTGTTGACACAAGACACATAAAAACATATGACATAGCAAAGGAAAAAGGAGATAGAAAAAAAAAAATTACCAAGCGTCGCGCGATTGGCTCCCCGCGGATAAGCTCATCGTGGACAGGTGGTCTTGTGGGAGGAACTTCCTCGCAAAGTGACCGCTTACGAGTTGCCTTTTTGGACTTCTGTGGTTGAGAGAACTCGGTATGATGTTTGGGTGTAGGCTTACCCCTCACCTTATGAAGCTTCAATGACGGATCTGCAATGTATACTAGAACAGGTAGGGGAATGAGAGGAGTTTCATCCATGAAACTTTGGAATCTCATCAATTGCTCATTCCAAAACTCATTATAGAACACAGTTACTCCACCCCTCCGAGTACCTGGTTGAATGAAAATTAATGTAGAGAATATGCGAAGGCTCTTCTCTATGGATTCGCGAAAAGCAATAAGGCATCTATCAAAATTGTCTTCGTGGTATAGAGGAAGAGGAGGAGGAATAGCCTGATCAAAGCCCAACTGGAGAGAAACGCGCGAAGGGTTGTAAGATCTAACAATGTCAAAAGTTTCATTGAAAATGGGAAGGTGACACTTATGGGTGATGGCAGAGAATATGAGATGGTCATCTGAGGTAATATCATAAGAAACTATCTCTTCCTTCGGGTAAAAATCAGGGGAATAAAAGCCTTCAAGAGGAGTGGTGTATGGACGCTAAGAAAACTCAAAAAACTTGTCAATAAAAGAAGCAAGGGTTTTTGAAGAAGAGAGAGGTCTTGCGGGTAGCCCACGATTTTAAAGAAATGGAAGCATTGGCCTCTGAGGTTTGAGGAGAGAAAGGGGCAGGAATCGGAGCATATCTGGGAAAACGCTCGAAAAGAAATAGGGTAAGGAAGGTACTTGAAATGTGAGTACTGATGTCATACCTACCCAAGGAATGTGAACTCATTCGCGAGAGTGTCCAGGTGTGAGTACAAGGAACCAAGAAAGAGGGGAGCTAAGGCAATGCGCACACCTCGCGACAGCATGTCGGCAAGAAAAAACACCATGCGACTAGGACCATCCTCAGGCTTACCTTGAAAAATGTAACGATCAAGCCAATACGCGAGGAAGCCTGCCAACTCAAAGGGGCCATTTAATTGAGGGCCAGGAGCAGACTCACGGTCCTGACCCGGAGCTGGCTTCCGCGAGGAATACTCGCAAAATAAATGATGGCACCAGGCTGAGTAAGATAATTTTGGGCAAGTGGATACTGCCTGCTCTGGAAGAAGTACGCCCTTTTCAAACCAAATGTCGCACTTGCAAGCATACTTGCCACAGTCACGAAGTTGGTTGAGGATCTTCTTATCCTCTGGATCGACTTGGGGTGCCTTGATGGGACGCGAATGAAGGACAGGAAGACGGAATAGAACTACTACATCTTCTAAAGTGGGTGTGAACTCACCCCAGGAAACAATGAAGGTATGCGAGAAGGTGCTCCATCGCGAAACCAGAATATTCAGCGCATCTACATCGCGACGAACATAAAAGTCCAAAAAGAGCTCAATGGATTGGAAAATACCAGCCTCAGCAAGAGTGGCATGATGGTGGTCCTGACTAATAATATGGATGGACCATATCTTCCAGTCAGTGATAGGGGCTACATGTCCTTCGTATTCAATGAAGGAAAATGGCGCATCACCCCTTTCAATAGCGAGGCGATGAACAGAAATAGGAGGAATAAAGACAGGTTCTGCTTCATGGTCTGGGTCAAGGGTAAGTGGAGGGCTTGCAATGATGTCAGAAGGAAGAGCTCGCATGGATTCCCAGAAGGTATCTTGAGAATCAAGAAATAGGGCTTTTCTCCACTCTGAAGCATCTGGAACAGATGGAGTAACCCCAGACGGAGGTGCGATAAGCTTGGGAATAGAAGCTTTAGTCATGATGAAACAACACGCGCGAGAAGCTTATGAAGAGGATGAGTATGCGCGAAGAGAATGGGATACGAGGAAAGAGGTGCAAAATGAGAGGGTTGGGAAAAGGAGCTCTGGAAAAATATATGAGTTATGAGTGGAAAAATGACATGAGCAAAATATATAAGGCTTGGGCGCGAAAACCGAAACTGCACATTAAATGTGCGAGGAAGGCAAAAATTTGCATAGCCAGGCGCACTAAAAAACTCGCGGATCCGCAAGTAAGGACAGATTGGAAAAAGCAAGAAAAACATGGGCAAGGTAAAAATAAGTACATACATGGGATAGGCTGAAAAGAAGCAAAAAGGGTAAGGGAATGTCGCGGATTGGATTGAAGCTCGCGAGATGAGGTAAGAAACTTCATCCGCGAGGGGAAAAGCAAAAAAAATGGCATGGGGAAAAGCAGCTCACAAATAATGATACAAAGTACGCTGATTCGCGAGGCAAAGGTTATTGCATTTTAATACTTGGCCAAGTATCAAATCACAATGGGGAAACATATAAGGGGGGTGACTCGTGAAAAGGGTAATCCGCAAGGAATGGTTTATTTTGGGAAACTGGCCCAATGTTTGGTTTATTTGGAAACTAGCCCAAGGTTTGGTTTATTTGGGAAACTGGCCCAAATAAAGGATTATTTGGGAAAATGGCCCAAATAAGGTTTATACGCGAGATCTAGCATTATACAGAGGGAGGTATGAGGGACTGATGTGGTTATAGCTAACATTTGAACTCATAGCCCTATATGTTGCTCGCATAGGGAGTACTATTCGGAAATCTGGGGAAATTCTTGGGATATGTAAATAGTGGGTCACGACCCTTAGAGAGGGCGATAGTACTCAGGGTCATGAAAAAGGTATGCATGCAAAAAGGTCATAACCCAGGAAAGCTATAGCATCATGGTTCATTGGCTAAGGAAAAATCAGATCCGCGAGGTAATAGCGCGGATCCCAGGTTAAGAGGTACTGTATGATTTGCACAAGAGATTGCGCGAATCGGTGTCGCGTGATCGAATTCGCGAGATGATGTTGTGCAGGATATTTATGGCACAGATTGGTATTTTAGGATCCATGTCGCGAGATAGTGCTGACATGGCAAAGGTAATTCCCGAAGATCTACTAGACACTTACGTCTATAAATAGAGGAGCTAAAGCTCACTTTTGGAGGACTTTTTGGAGACTAAAGGAGAGAAATTTCTAGAGAGAGAAAGTATTTCGCATCATTTGTAACTATTATTTTCTCTTCCATTTCTCTTTCTTTTCTCTGTAAAGCAATCAAAAGTAAATAAAAGCACAAACACCATTATTTTCCTGATGATCTTGTGTGAAAAATTTCTCAAAATCATTCATTTAAATCGAACCCATACAACTAGCAAGTTGAAATTTCATTGGGTGTTCTATTATATCTCATTTAAATTGTAAAAAAACATTAAAATTTCAAATGGAATAAGATCATAAATTTTTAAACTACATATATGAAACAATTGAATATTTCTTGTAATATGGTGAAATATTATTATCCAATATTAATATTTTTTGCAAAAACAATTCATCCTTATATGTATTTTTATTTATATATTTCTCTTTTTAAAACATATATATTTAAAAAATATTATTATAAATAAATAAATTGTCAAACCATTACAAGATACCAAACTTGGTTTGGTTTTAGAATTTCAGCTCATACCAACTCTACCAAACATGATTTGGTTTTTCAGTTTTACTTTTTCTCACATTAAAATCATCTGCGCCAAATATAATTTCAGTTCAGAATAAAACCACAACAAATCTAACCAAAACCAAAAACCAACATCGCACCTGTTGCCAATCACGCACTTAGTTCAAGAGTGTTGCACTAACATTGATGTCAGATACTTAGACACAGTTTGCACACAAGAACTGTCTGACACGAGTAAAAGTGTGATGAAATTTAAATAAGGGGTAAAGTGCATTAAACCATTGTACTATTTTCTCTCTCTCAACTAACTCCCCTGAACTATATTTGTTACATAAAATTCCCTAAACTATCCAAACCTTTACAATTCACTTCACTCCATTATAACACCGTTAGTTAAATTAGGATAATTTGCACTCAGATCCCCTGAGGTTTCGGTCAATTGCACTCGCCTCCTGAGATTTCATTTTTTTTCAATAACACCCCCTGAAGTACTTTGGATACAATAATTTTTGAAATACATGTTAGCTAAATTAATGGACCAAACAACACTTGTGTCTTAAGCTCAATTTGGTAAACTTTTCAAGTACTTTGGATACAATAATTTTTGAAATATTATCACATTTCTTTAAATTATTTTTTAAAAATTGTCATTTTTGTAATATAAGCCCCAAAAGTTATCATTTTTTAATTTTTCCCTAAAACTAATATTGTGACCTTTTACATTAAATAAAAATAATACACTTTATTTATGATTTTTTTTTTTTGTATTTTAGAATGTGATACATGTATAAAATATTTGTGAGCTCATATAATTTAATTTATTTTGTAAATAAATAATATACAACTCATACAATTTAAACAAGTAGTAATACATTTTAATTATAGTTTTTGTTGTATTGTAAGAGGTGATAAATGTATAAAAATGTTATAAATGGTTTATAATTTATTATTCTTTGTGTAAAATTAATTTAAGCCTTTTACACTGTAAAATAATAACAAACTTTACTTGTTGTATTTTTTTATATTTTTATAAAAATATGACAAATGGTTTATTATTTATTAATTTTTTTGTAAAGTTAATTTAAGCCTTTACACTTTAAATAATGTCAAACTTTACTTATTATAATTTTTTATATTGTAAAAGATGATAATGAATCGAAATATTAGACAATCCTTGTGATTTTATTAGTAGTATATAGATAGATAGATAAATATACAAATTTCTGTATTTTAAGTTATATTATTTTTCCTTATCGAAATATATTTGTCTTATATCTTTACTATATATCTAACACCCCGTTTCATTTTCCATTTTTTTTCTGAATTATTTTTGATTTATTTTCGGTAATGACGTCACTTGTTCATGACGTCATGGTTACTCTGTGTATTTTACGAGTAAATTTTTCGCGTTTACGCTTGGATTCAATTGCGCGACTTGGCGATCATCATCTTAACAACCTTGTGGAGTATCGATGATGACTATGTGACTGGACAGTAACGTTTAGTAGTTTCGGACTTGGTGAAACATTTACGTGTGTTCTTATTATCGACTACGTGATTGAGTTGTGACGATTGACAGCTAGTGTTATCGACTAAATGGATTTGCTTCAACGCTTGACGCTTAGGGCTTCGACTCAGTGATTTGAGTTCGGTAGTTAGTGTTTTAGGGGTTCGACGTTATTGTTTCCCCTGGTTATGAGATTAGTACGTGCCTTGTTTAGTTGATGTACTTAGGAGTATTGGTAGTCCTTTCGTTCGTTTTATTTATGTTTGTATATACGTGCTTTGTGTGTTGATGCCCTGTGTATTGATGTGGCATTAGGTGCCTTAGTTGCTTGACTTACGTACTTATGTGTATTTGTATTGCTATGCTCATTTTTCATGTTTATACGTACGTGATAAGTGTTAATGCGATTTTATTTAAACATGTAGTGTTTAGTACTTCGACTTGACGACACGTTGGGTTTGTTCGGTATTTATGGTTTTTGATTCGATTGGGTTAGTGACAACTCCGATGATCGGGTAGTTGAGTCTCGTACCCGGAGCGTTTATTTCGACTTGTATTATTTCTCGACTATCTGTAGAGTTTACGGGAGCGTGTAGGATAAACCGCTAGGCGATTAGTGATTTAATTTGGTTTATATAAATATTTATATCCGACTATATAACCGAATTATTCATTCCGGATTATATTAATTATTCAGAGTTCGATGGGGCTTTCGGTGATTTAATTGGTGGAAGAGTTTCGTACCTAGAGTACTTGTTTAAGCTCGTAGTATTAATTGGAGTCCGGAGAATTTTATGGGCTCACGTGAAATTATTTGGGAGTCCCCGGTATATTTTACGGGACTTATTTTATTTATATGAATTTGATTATGATTATATATATATATGGGTTTCATACCCTAGATTAATTATTTTAGTTATATTATTTATTTGGGCATTTCGTCTATATTTTCGGGCACGTGTTATGTTATTTTGGGGTTCCCAGTATATTTTCGGGATTTATTATGTATATATATATAATTGTAATTATATATATATATTATTTTGGGGTTATTACGAAATTTATGTTTACTATGAGGGTCATTTTTATAATTTAGTTATATAGATATATGCACACGTGTATCTAGATGTATCTAGATTTATCTGGATCAAGCACTTACCCTCTCTTTTGACGAATAATAGCCTGAGTATTCAATTACAATCAGCTTCTCCCTCATGCTCTAATGGCCGATTGAGAGAGAGAGAGAGAGAGAATGTTGTAAATGGAGAACGGGAAAGAGGAACAGACAGAGAGTTTCCGAGCAAGAGAGGAACTGGGACTGGTGGATTTCACCGACTAAGGAGCGGCGACCCAGGTGGTGATGCCGGATCTTAGTGGCCATGACTGGCGATGCAATTGTGAGCAGGAAGGTCGGGGCCTGGTGGTGTGGTCGCTGCTGTAGTGGCGCGACTCTGAGCCACTTGTGGGACGATTAGGTATCATGTTCGGCCTAGGGTTTGGCCGGAGAGAGAGGAGCTCGCTTGAGATGGGGAACGACGATGGCTCTGGTGATGACGGCGGGGTGGTGTTCGTGGCCGCGTATGGCAGTGACGAACAGAGCCGTGTTCGGTCGGACTGAGTCGGGTCGACTCAGTGCCGAGTCAGGCTTTGTTTGGCTCGAAACTTTGAGGGTATCTTGCTTCGGACGTTGTACACGATATACCCGAAATTGGTGCGAAACCGTTGAGCGGTTTGCCGGGAATTTCATATTTTCGGTATGAATTTCAGTTTTGATTTTTGTAGATTTGTTCAAATTTAATTATCGATGGCTAACAAGCTTCAATTATATTGAATAGGACAGTAATACAGTCGTTTCGACATACTCGGAATATTGTTTTGGACGACTTTGGGCGGCGAGCACTATTCACGGCCGGTACTGTTCACAGCGGGACTGTTTGTAAGCGTATATAATTAGGTGGGAATATATATATATATATATATATATATATATATATATAAACATATCTAACACTCACTACTAGTGCGTAGAAAACGTTGATTAATTGCGATGTATGTTTATGAGTAAATAGAATTATGAAATTAAATTCCTAGTGGTAGACGGATATGTAGGAATTTTATAGAATTTTCAGAGTACCCGTAAATGGATTAAAGGAGGACGAATTGGAAATTATGTGGAGAAATTAAATAAATAAATTCTCTGAAAAATTATAATAAATTAAATCCTATTTAAATTGGATTAAAATAGGTAGTCTAGTACCCCTGGATGTAAAGTAGGATTGTGTAGAATTATGTGATTGAAATTGGGATACAATAGGGATAAAGTGGATATTGAGGGATGTAGAGCCGGCGAATAAATTATCCCATGCTATTTATATTTTATCGAAATTGAAATTAAGATAGGGGATTCACGAGGACGAGGAACGTTAAAATTTAGACACAGCTTTAGTTCCCTTTCTAGTTTACTTTTTCCGTGAAATGTGATAAAGCTAAATTGCAAATTAAATTGTCCTTGAGGTGGAATAGTTTGAAAACAATCACTGATAATTAAATTAAACGTATGCGAGCCTATAAGAATTTATTATTATTGGGAAATGGAGAAACCAAGTGAGCTTGAGATAAATTGAAATGATTTGTTGCTATAATTAAATTATAAATCATGCTTTTGAAAATGAAAATGTTTATATACGGTGGATTGGTTGTGTAAAAAGGATTTTGAGACATATTTGTCACTTGATAAATGTTATATTTTGATTTGTGACTCACTGTTGAGGCATGTTATACATATTTTATACACCATGAGCATTTATATTGCATTAGGTGTGGTTTCATGTCTCGTTTATGTATCATTGGTTCAAGTGAGTCTTCCGAGTCGTCGCAACAACTGGCCAGGCGGTGTCTCTCGCTACCGGCGGACTAGTAATCCGAGAATCGGGGAGGCGTGGGAGGATTTGATCCGAACACGGTTTGTTCTGTTTCACGAGTCGATATGATCCTCGTGGTTGTGTTACTATGGCGACATTATACCCAGTGGTCCCATGCTAGATAGGGCGTCGTTGGCATTGTCTTTGCATATTATTCACATTGAGCATTCATTTATTTGTATGATCTTTTACATAGTTGATATTTGCTATTATTAAACGGATGATAATTGTAAATTTATTAGAAAGGATGGAAATTAACTCAATGTGAATAAAAGTTAAAGCTTTTAAAATTTAAAAGAAAGGAAATCTAATAATGTAAAAACCTAGATTTGTGGAGCCACGATTGGTATGTGTTCTAGGTGGTTACTTGATTATAAGTGGAAATAGACTTTGGGGTGAAACCGTTCTCTTTGAGTGGGCTTTAGTTGAGATGGTTAATGATGTACTTAGACTTTATTGAGTTAAGTGTGGATATAAAGGAAAAGAAATTTTGGTGATTAATTGCCCCTCCCCCGAGTTGGGTGTTTAGTAGCATTGATTAACGCTTCATAGGGACTTAGTTGAGTTTGTAATATTCGGCCAGGTAGGCCCTTGAGCATTAGTCTGTGTATGAGGTTATGGAGTGGTCGGTACACTACTCTAGTTGATTTATATAAGAATGGTTGATTTGAGGACTAACCTGGTATGATAGGTTAGCATTCGTCCCTTTCTCTGGACTATCCTGTGTCTTAAGGATCCATTGAATGTAAATTGAGGTACCCATTGTGGTTTGAATTATCATACTCCCGAGTGGGTGTTTGATAGTAGTTTAGAGACATATTGGCAGTGTTTGAGGATAGTATTCATCCTTTGTTTGTGGTTTAGTGATATTGCGATCTTAGAGTATTATGGAGATCTTGTGATGATACTGGTGGTATAGGATTGATTTCTTTTTAGTGCATACATGAGGCACTTTATTTTTATAGTTTCCTTGTCTTAGTCTCGGGTAAGAGACATTATACAGGTTTATGCACATGTAATGCGATTCGTAGTACCTTAAGTGGGTTCGGAGGCATTAAAACTAAACAGATTTGACCCGGTCCTAGCTTTTTCTTAAAAGCCGGTTGAATCCTTCGGGGTTCAACGCTTTTCTTTAAAAACCCGAGGACTACGGCATCTGTTTGGGACTAAATGACTTCGGTAACCCTTTCTTGTGCCTCAGTACGCTGTATGAATTGGAGATTTACTTGAGATGGTTGAATCTGATTGAATGACAGAGTTTGTTCACTTAGGTTACTTTCGAGAAATAGATGGTAGTAGTGTAAACTTACCATATGGTTACTAGTTGATTTTATAAATTCTCTTTACAATAGGAAGTCTCGAAGAAAACATCTTTTAAGTGAGCGGATTATTTCTCTGGTTATTGTGGATAAGATGACAGGTTTGAGGTTATGATTATGAAATTGAGACCCTCTAGGAATGATTGGATAGCAGTGTTATATAGGCGTTGTGGTTTAGTTGTGGGCGTGATTTTAGTTATTCCTTTTCGGCAGTCCTAGCGAGTGACCTATTTACCTCCTAGGAATCTTGAGTAGCGTGCTAGGTGCACGGTATGATAGATACTTAGTCTGGTTGTATCTCTAGATAAGAGTGGAGTTTGGATTGATTGTCTATAGGCCTAGGTGACATACTTAGTTATATTCAGGACGATATATATATATATATAGATATATATATATATATATATATATATATATATATGTGTGTTGTTTATATGTTTTTGTTGATCTGTTATTCTTATGATATCTGTAGTAGATTTGAGGCTGTAGATGAGATTATTTTGGGGGTCTCTGTTTGGCGTGGGTGCCACATGAGACAACTGACCGACCTAGGATAGATGCATGCACACGGGATGGTTAGCGTTTTCTAGACGGCTATGAGTGTGATGTTTTGATATTATGGTAAGCCCCCGAGGTTGTGCTCACCCCCACTACAGGTTGCAGGTAGATGCAGCACGGCATGCTCGACGACGATGATACGGAGGCTTTGGGACGGTAGTTTTATTCCTCCTTCCGTAATCATTTTTATGTGTTCTTTTATTCTCTTGGGAGCCAGGCTGTTGGGAGATTCCCTTGTATTGTATTTTCATTCCATGTATTTATTATTTTGGGATGCCATTGTATTTGTTTGGCACTGCCATCGGGTCTTATGTATTCTTATTCGAGCCTGGTGGCTCAGTCGGTATTTGTTGTTTTGGGGTGCCTTTATACCTTTTCGGCATCGCCAAGTGGTTTTGTTTCTATTTTCATTTGAGCATTTAGGGCTCTATTGATTTTAGAGGGGTTTGGAGAGGTATTGGTGTTCTTTTCCATTACCTCGGCCCTACTAGATTTCTGGAATGTTGGGCTACGTGCCACTGTTTCTATTTCTGTTATTATGGGCAAGTTTTTTTCGTTGTGTTGTTTTTGGGTTGTCCGGACGTTCCATTTATAAACGGAACTCTGCTGGATTTTCGTTAGAATTCTTTATTGAGTTTCTTTTACTCAGGTGACATGGAATACTTCATTTTCATTCATATTCCATGTATTTCGATGTGATTGTAAATCTTGGTTGTCGTGTTATTGTGACGTCATACCCCGGTATTCACTGACTCTCCTGATAGGAGTCTCTGGAATAACGGGGCGTGACAATATATCTTATGAAATATCTATTAGACTTACATTTCAATTAATGTATATTAATTAATTAATTTTTTTTTAAAAAAATTATTTATAACCCATTGTCGTATATCTTTACTCTATATCTTTTGAAATATTCATTAGAGTTACACTTCAAGTAATGCATATTAATTAATTATTATTATTTTTTAAAAGTATTGAAATATTTCCAACCCCTTTTCTTTTACTCTATATCGTTTTGACATACTCCTTAGAGTTGCACTTCAACTAACATATATTAATTCACTCTATATCGTTTTGACATACTCCTTAGAGTTTCACTTCAACTAACATATATTAATTCATTAATTTTTATTTTGAAAAAAATATTTGGAAATATTCTCAACCCCTCACATTTTAGAATAGTTGTTATATATATATATATATATATATATATATATATTATATGGTTTTCTTCTTGGGGCATGGAGGTAATTTCACCACCTAGATATTTGTCTCATGAAATAAGGGAGACATCACAAGGGCATTCCGGTTATTTCTCCCCTTCAGGGAGTGTCATTCAAGGAAAATGAAATCTCAGGGGGTGAGTGCAATTGATCCAAACCTCAGGGCATCTGAGTGCAAATTATCCTAATTTAACTAACGGTGTTATAACAGAATGTAGTGAATTGTAAGTTTTTGATAGTTCAAGGGACCATTGGTTAGTTCAGGGGGTTAGTTGAGAGAGAGAAAATAGTCCAGGGGGGTTTAAGGCACTTTATCCCTAAATAAGTGATTTCATGAGTGGACACCACTGGTACATCGTTAGAGCCGGGCCTGGGGTAGGTGAATTCAGCGATCGCTAGACTGGATTTTAGTATAAATTTCAAGAAAAAAAATTAATCAACTCAAATTTTCAACCCAAATAAAAGTTAAAGTCCAATTTCGTCCACTAAATATTACACAAATCAAATTCTATCAACCCAAAGAAAGTTTAAATCCAATATGTCCTACTAAAAATTACCAAAACTCAATTCTGTCAACCCAAAATGAAATTTAAGTCCAAAATGTTCCATTAAAAATTATACAGCGTATGGGGTTAATTAAGTTTTATTTTTAATTACTTTAATAAGTTATCCAACCAATAAAATAACCTAATTCGTTACTTTCTTTTTATTTATGAATGTCCCATAATATATCTTCTTCAATGTCCAAATATAATTATTTTTAACATGATTAATATTTGGTTCTTAGTTAAAGAAAATAAATAAAAATAATTAAGAGTTAGAAAGAAATAAATAAAAAAGTGACATGAAGTAAAAATGGCCGAAACAACATTTTTGTAGTTAAAAAAACATATTATCATACTTACTTTGATATGAAATTGTATTTTGATTTTTGCGAACAAGAAGATCATATATATTTTTAAATTATGTAAATGGAATTGTACTTTTTATAAAGCAACCAGACCAGATTTAAATTTTGTGTTTACAATACTAGTACTATATTTTATATCATTTTAATAAAAAATTACACTTTAATAATTTTTTAATCATGTAAAATCTTCTGTATAAAGGACCTTGTAACGTCCGGTATTTTTACGTGTTAATTAATTTGGTCATTTCCATTTTTCATGTGGCGTCTCATTCCTAGCCCTTGATCTCATTCTCCCATCTTTGTTTTGGACCCTTGGATCATAAGGCCTTGTTTGGTTGGTACATAAATGGAATAATCCATTATTGTTGGTCTTCCACTTGGCAAGACTTTTTATCAACCATTGGATGGTTTATTGATTCCCATCTTTATTCTAAGCCCTTGGATCATAAGGCCTTGTTTGGATGATACACCAATGCATTAATGCATTAATCTTGGTATTCCATTGGCAAGACTAAGTGGTGGCCTTTGGATTGCTTTCTCACATTTCCTAGTTTTAATTTCCACCATTTGATTTGAAAGTCTCTTAAAGGTCTTGTATATATATACACTTGTGTATATTTATTTCTCTACCATTCTCATAATATCCAAGACAACTCCAAGAGCTCTTGCTCCTTTTTCTCACGTCCATTTTTTTTTCTTCCTTGGTTCTTCTTCAAGAACATCATCATTGGGTTGGAGTTTGAAGAACCTTTGAACATAAGAGTTATAGAGGATGGCCTTATCTTCCCTTTGATCTAAAGTTGGTAAGTGTTCTTTACTTCTTTAGGGTTTTTTGATTTCAAACCCTAGAATTTATTTCCTTAAAGTTTTGTGTTCAATTATTGATAATTGGTTCCCTTTTCTCTTGAATCTTGTTAAGGGACAAGAGTTGAACCTTTTCACCAATTATTTCGGTTATTGAAAGCTTGGAGCTCATCTTGTGATTCTCGACTCCTATTGTGGAAGAGTTGTGGTAAGTTCAAGAATTCATTCTCTTGAATTGTGTTTTTCTTAGAACCCTAAGTTGCTATCGTTAGGGATGATTTTATTTTGTGGTTGAAGCTACTTTTATAATTTCGGTTTATAGAAACACCATATTAATTGTTGTTCATTGAATGGTGTATTGCAAGCTTGGAAGCTCTTTCCTTGAACATTTGAGTTGATAGCTTTCTTGGACCTCTCTTGGACACTCTTGAGCTAGCTTGATTGGAATTGAGGTAGGGGAAAATGATTTGTGTTCGTCTTTGTATGAGGGTGTGTGCGTCTATGTGTATATATGCCGTATATATATATATATATGCGAGTTAGTCTTGATAGCTTAGACTATGATTTAAGTCTTTGAGAACATGATTTTGTGATATAAATCCATGTTGTGGTTTATTGCTTAACAAATGTTAAATTGTAAGCCTTGTGATAAATTGAATCCAATATAATGTTATTTGATAGAAGCATGTATTGTGGTGGCATGTGGTTATGATTAAGAACCTTCATGCATTTGGGGTACACCATGTAGTGTCAAAAACATGGGTGTAGGTTTATACGGGTTTTGTACTCGTGTGTGTGAGTAGTCTTGTATCGAATCGTCGCAACAATTGGCCAGGGGGTGTTCCCAACCTACGGAAATAATGAGTTCGGGAATGGGGTATAGGGTGAGTTGTCTCATTCTAAAAGTCGCGGGTCGTCTCCTGCATTCGTTATACGAATCTTTTGTCGCGGGTCGTCTCGTGCAAACCGCCTTCCTTGTTGAAGTGAGAAGTGTCAAAATCACTTGGGAAGAATCGTTGCGGTACTCTTCCTCGTTATAAATGAGTAGAGTGCGTATTCGTTAACCTGTATTGGGCAAACGTGTAGTATAAGGGGTGTTGAGTCATATTGCACTTAAAATATCATATATGTGTGATTATGAAATTAATATTGAAGCATGCTAGAATTATGAATAACTATGATGTGAGCATATTGGGGGACTTGTTTGTGGGATTTGACGGGGTTCCGGAGTGGCGTGAGAGCCATGTGGAACAAGAGACCGACCTTGGGTTAGTGGCATGAACCTTGGTTGGGTTGAATCACTCGGACTATCGAGATTGAGGCAATGACGCTTCCTCTACTGGGCTAGTGAGCTCACCCCATGCCTTATAAATTTTTCAGGTGATGATTCTGTTGGGAGAGTTCCGTAGTCCCTCAGTGGATGTGGTGCATTATATTCGCCTTTTGTGTATGGGTGGCGGACTATACTTATATTTTGTTGGGCGTTAGGTTGATAAACATGTATCAATATGTTCCTTTTGCCCATGTAAATCAAATGTGTAAAACTACTTTATTTTGATCCGGCTAGCATGTTAGTCGAGATGTTATTGTCTATGTACATCCCTTGGAGCGCTATACGCGGGGATTATATTATTTCGGTGCATTTCGGTGCCGAAAATGTAAGACTAGTTCGTATTATGAAAACTATGTCCTATTTTTCCTTGGTGGGGTCTAATTATTAAATGTATAAATTCTTTTATCTTGGATGTGAGGTGAATAAAAGTTATTGAATGTAGTTATTAGGTGTCGGCCGAAAATGGAATTTTTCTAGGTTTTCAAGTAAACCCATTCGTTTTGAACGGAAAAATCCGTTTTCGCCTACCCCGGTAAACTTCCTTGTTTTTATAAATGGATTTAATTAAATTCATTTTTCTTAGAGATTTCAAACTTTAGAAGCCGGCGGTAGTTAAAACGGAGACTGGGGGCAAGACGGAAGATTTTACGAAAACTTACAAAAAAAAATCATTTTTATGCTAAGTTTACATTTTACGCGTTTCCCGGGGTCTCGGCAATTATTTTTGGGTTCCACCAAGGAAAAACTCACTTTTTCAATATTTATGATTTTTTGGGACCGACGGCGCGAAAAACAAAGTCATATCGCAAAATACAAGATTTTACATGTTTAGGAAAATTGATGAAAAACCAGTGGTTGTTTAGGAAAATTTTCAGTTTTTCCAAAAGTCTCATTTTTTTGGGGTTTGGGCATGTCATCCCGCAGTAGGCTGTGCATGGTTGGTATACGTGTGCACGCGTGCGTGCGGTATGCTGTAGTGCGCAGCGCTGCACGCTGCCATGGCGTGCTGCAGCGGCATGCAACGTCCGATGTTCGAAAATTCGTATTTTTGTCCTCGCACGTCGGAATGGACCCCCATTTGTTTCTATGTGTTGTCCTATGTCCAAATTATCGAGATAAAATTTTAAATGACCAGTTTAACCCTGAAATGAATATTTTACCCTTGGTGAAAGAGGGGTAGTTCAACTTTAGTTTTGGGTCGGTGTTGTCTGACACCATTTTCGAAAATTCATATCTCATTGCTCGTGGCTTCAGATTAGGTTCCGTTTGTTTGTATGGCTTGTGCTAGGTCCAAAATTTGTAGTTGTAGTTGGAAATTACTATTTTACCCCTGATTTGACCATTTTACCCTTGGGTAAACATAGGGGGTTGGAATGATTCATTCAAGGTACCGAGTGAATCGGTTTACCTTCTTTTCTATCCCGTGTGATCATTTTGGCATCTTTGAGATGTTGTATGTCTATTTTACCCATTTATCGGTATTTGAAGACATAAAAAGGATTTTATTTCGTTTCCATTATTTCCGTATTCACTCCCTTAGCTCTTAGGCTCAGGTTTTGGAGTTTTAGGAAATTAGGGGTGTGACATACCTCATATTAACTTCTTGCCTAGGACCTCTACAATATTTTATTTTTTAGGGTTGGCCCTGTCCATGGTATGGACACATTTCGGGTAGGGATGACAACGAATGCGATTCTAGGCGAGTGTACCCTCCCCCGCCCCCCACAACCATTACAAAATCTCCACCCCGTCCCCGCCCAAAAAACCGACTAAACGGGGTGGGAGGTCATCCCGTCCCCGTCCTTGTCGAGTTTTTTAAAACCTGCGGGTGCCCACGGATACTTGTTTATAGTTGATTTTTTTTAAAAAATATGTAAACAATCCTCCAAAGTTCTATGCTTAAAACATCAATTTAACATTATAAAAACTAATTAAATCACCAAATTATTTAACAATGCAAATTACAATATATTTTTCAAAAAACAACCACCAAAAAAAAGATTGTCCAAATAATAGGTTCATTTCAATTAAAAAAAAGAGTTTAGGGTTAGTGAATTACATTTATTATATATATATATAAATAATATTATAATATGTCTAAACGGGTCGGGACCTGAACACCTAAAACCGCTCCCACCCCGTATATACGCGGATTTTTCTCCCCAACCCCATCCCCGTCGATATAAAATAAACGGGATACTCAAAACCGCTAAAAATGGGGTGGGCGCAGCGGGATAACTGTCATCCCTAGTTTTGTGCATGGTAGGGTCATTTTATAACTAATATATTTGTTTAAAGTACAAAATTTAATGTAATTTAATATATGTTATGAACTAACTAAAATAATATATAACTTAGAGAACTATAATAATAAATTTAATTTCTATGAACCATATGAGATATTTCCTTATGATTATGTAGATAAAATGATTAAAGGAGTTTTACTTTAAGGATAATATAATTTATTAGATTATTATTTTTTAATTATATCATGTCTTTTCTTTTTCTTTTAAATTTATCTTATCGCAGTATGTTGTACCCGTTGTTGGGGTCCTTATCTAATGTGATTTGGAAATAGTATCTATACACTCTAATACTCACTGAAAATGATATTTTTATTGAATACCTTTTTGATAATTACAGAATCCTAGAAAGAGAAGGGAAGAGAAGAGTAATCACACAAAAATCTAAAAAATCACTTTTTCTCCCTTTAGGAATTTCTCTATAAGTCTCTGAAAAAGTCCCCTTGATTGAGTCCTTGACCCCTTATTTATAGGCACTGGTGTAAGTATAAGTTATTGCCACGTCATCATGTTTATCTGCGATATAGATCCGCGATTAGCCTCCATAATTTACCTGGGTCGCGGTATTCAATTCGCGACATTACCAATCCATGATCTTACCATCCCGCGATATCAGGCGATTATCGATCCGCAGATTCCTTTAATTGATGTCATAGTTTCCTGGGTCATATCCTTTATGCATATTTTCCATTTACATAACCTGAGCATTATTTGACGCATTCCAAGCACTTTATTTTGATTGATTTTGATGAATGAGGTCGCGACCTACCATTCACCATATCAAAATATTTCCTCAGGCCAGTCAAATAGCACTCCCTAAACAATAAACTCATAGGGTCGCGACGTTGACTTTTGGCTATGATCCCCTTTGTCAGCCCTCAACGATTGACTCTTTGTAGAGCTTTATCGCGTATCCAATCTCATTCAGAGATACCCTGTCGGATCCCTGGATTCGCGGATTATATCAACGCAAATACCCCGCTTTACACCCGTATCCATGCTTTATAGCATAGTTATATAACTATGAAGCACGGATACGGGTACAAGAAAGAATAGACACGATACAACAAAAATATGTTAAAAAATAATAATCTAATAAATTATATTATCCTTCAAGTAATATTCCTTTAATCATTTTATCTACATAATCATAAGAAAATATCTCATATGGTTCATAGAAATTAAATTTGTTATTATAGTTCTCTAAGTTATATATTGTTTTAGTTAGTTCATAACAGATATTAAATTGCATATATTTTGTACTTTAAACAAATATATTAGTTATAAAATGATCCTGCCATGCACAAAAATAGGGATGGCAATTTTCCCCGTCCCGCCGAGTACCCGCCATGCCCCACCCCGTTTTTAGTGGTTCTGGGTGCCCCGTTTATACTGTATGGACGGGGATGGGGTTGGGGAGAAAACCCCGTGTAGATACGGGGATGGGGTTGGGGGGAAAAACCCGTGTAGATACGGGGCGGGAGAAATTTTAGGTGTCCCTGGCCCGCCCCATTTAGACATATTATAATATTATATATATATATATATAATAAGTGTAACTCACTAACCCTAAAAAAAAAATTTAATTGAAATGAATCTATTATTGGACAATCTTTTTTTTTTTTTGTGGTTGTTTTTTGAAAAATATATTGTAATTTGCATTGTAAATAATTTGGTGATTTAATTAGTTTTGTACCCTGATGATATCACCTTTCCTCCCCAAAGAGGAGGTTAGGGGTTTGAGTCCCATGGGACTCATGTGGGGCGTGTGCGTTTCTTACCATTCAAAAAAAAAATTATGTTTAAAACATGGAACTTTGGGGGATTGTTTAATTAACAGTGACATATATTTTTAAAAAATCAACTGTAAAAGGGTACCTATGGGTTTTAAAAAACTCGACAGGGATGGGGACAAAATGACCTCCCACCCCGTTTAGTCAGTTTTGGGCTGGGACGGGGTGGATTTTTTTTAACTGTTATGGGAGCGGGGGAGGGTACACCCACCCAGAATCGCACCCGTTGTCCCTACACGAAACGTGTTCGTACCATGGACAGGGCCGACCCTGAAAAAGAAAATATTGTAGAGGTCTTAGGCAAGAAGTTAATATAAGATCCTTTATACATAAGATTTTACATGATTAAAAAAATATTAAAGTGTAATTTTTTATTAAAATGATATAAAATATTGTGCTAGTATTGAAAACACAAAATTTAAATCACGGGGCTATGAGCCAATCCAAATTTGTTCATACCCATGGAATTGTCACCCTTACCTTTACTAATCTCTTATAAGTACTCAATTCTTATCTACAATTAATTAAAAATTAATTTTAATTACTTTAACACTTATTTGGTAAAATTTTGCTATTCCCCATTTTCAAAGGCCCGTGGTGAGGTACGGACCCAAGTAGAGCCCAGTGGGGTCGGTGGCCCCCACTAAATTTTTTATTTTTTTCTTTTATACCAAAAAATGTGTTATATTTATGATTATGCCTCCACTACTAAAATTTTATATTTTTATGATTATGCCCCACTAAAAGTTAGTATATCTCTTATCTATCCCATTGTAAAAAAAGAATTTAAAGTACGCCCCCACTTATATAAATTGCTAGGTCTGTCCCTGCGTGGCACTAACTACCACCCCACTTCTATACAAAGTGCAAGGACTTATGTACTAGGTCATTTTCGAACTACCACGTCCTCGAGATAATGGATCCAGTTGTAGGAACGTTGAGGTTATTTTTATCTTTATGGGTTGTGTCCATTCATAACTCTCTTCTAAAATATAACGATATTTAAAATTGAAAGTGGAAGAGAGATTGACTCCTACGTAGGGATTCTATCACTTGGGTGTAATATGTACTATTTATTATAATTGATTTGGGATATCACGTCATATTTATCAATGTGATAACCAATAATTTTACATGTGGAGAGAAAGTTTTGAGGCCTGAAACATGCATAATCTTATGTTTTTCATAATGAAACTTAACTTTGAATGTAGAAAAAATCAAGTCAAATCTCGTAAATTTTTGTATTCTTCATTCACTCTTGCTAGTTTGTTACGCTTATAAATAATAATCCATTAATTTATATATTGAGTGTAGCTCCAAAGTCGCATAATGATTTTGAATCATTAAGCTTTGTCCAATGAAGGCTTAGCGGGTCATTTTTTTTTTATTTCTATTAGTACCCAAATTTTAAAGTGTTTTATCTCAGTTTGTGAAAATATGACACTTTACTTTGTTCCTCTCATTCAAAAAGTCGAGCTTTTGTTTTTGGTTTTACACAGAAGAAAAGGAGAAGCATTTTAAAATGTTCTTCCAAGACCCATAACCTCTTCTAAAATTTTTATCAAACGCAGTTTAAAACAGTTTTTTTTTCCAAAAAATCAAAAGCAATTTCTGAAAAGTCAATCCACACGAGACCAAAGTATATTTCTTTTCTATTAATTCATGCAGTTGGATTTTGATAATACAATAATTATAATAATAATGATATAGAAAAACTAAAACTAATATGTCCTTTTCATGTTTTAATTTGGAGCATTTAGATTTAAATACATTTAATCCATTTGGGATCAAAAGGACAATATTTTGTCTTCCATTCTTTGTCCAAAATGATGGCTTCTCTTTCAGTCTTTGTCCGAATGTAATTATAAAGGATTTATCATCGTGATATTGATTTGTACAGACAAATAATTACCACTGTCATGGTTACATACGAAAGCAACGCAATACTTCTTTAAAGAGCATAGCTAAGCATCTTAATTAAATACTTTTCTGCTTGACAATGTAAGTTTCTTAGCTAGAGCTCAAGGATGCTGAATGAGCATATTTGATGGGAAAATGCCCTCATTCTTTCATGTCGAAGTAAAGAGTTAATTAACCCTGAACGTGGCTAGCCCAATTGAAATAGACTTGAAATTCAATTCCTACCTTGCATAAAGTATCTTCTTTTGTGTTCGAATTATATTGAGTACAAACAATTCATTAGAACCACGATCACAATTATCGTCGGAGTCTTACCTAATTCGCGTGAGAATGTCACTTTGTATGGTGTCATAAGTGGGGACGATAATCCCGAACGCCAAGGTTAATGATCAAAAAAAAAAAAAAAAAGAATAGAAATTCGAAGATGCAGGAATGACTTTTGCCTCTTATTTTCTAAGAGCATCCGGTATGCATAGCCAAAATTGGCTAGCTATGCATGACAATTAAGCTAGCAATGTCATCATTTTTAGCTAAGCTTTGTTTGGCTAGGCTTTCTTGGTGGTGTAGTGTTTGACAATTCTAGTTAATTTGTAGGGTCCATTGAATTTATTTTTTAAGTGGACCATATTTTCTTTCTCTAAACATTATTTAAAGCAATATTAAATGGGCCATTTCCTCTCCCATGTGGCTCGCCAAGAGACTAGCCATTGTCAGCAAAGGAGTGGGGCCCACAAGTGACCAGCCCCACTTCATTCCATTTGTTAACTATGGCCTCTCCCAGCTAGCCAAACAAGGAGCATACCGGATGCTCTAATCGAACGCTTAAAATGGAAAGTCAAAATCAAATGAAATTTTCTCATAACAAATTAAAGAATAGGGTTATTTACACTAACACCCCCCTAACTACCCAATCCCCTATTTGACACACAATGAAAAGTCATTTTTATCCTTTGACTTTTGTCTTCAACCATACCATCTATATGTTGTCTTTTTTACCATTGATCCTTACTTTAATGAATTAAAATAACCCTTCTATAAAACTAATTGGTTGGACATACTGTTATATTTGTATGTGCAAAGGAATAATAATATTAATTTAATAATTAAATACAAATTCTTAATTTTTTAACCTTTGTTAAGTCATTTAATAGTGTCAATTTCATCATGCAACTAAGAAAAAATAAATCAAATATAAAAATAACACAGAATGTTAAATTATATCAGTTACATGCAACTAAACAAAAATTATCAATTTAATAATATATATTTGTGTCAAATTTTTACAATTTATTACAATTAGATAAAAATTTCAAACATGGAAAATAATGTAGCAAATCACTGTACAAGTACTGTAGCAACACTATAGTTGACAGACAATACTGTAGCACTATACACCTTTTGACTTTTTTGCATATTTTTATATTTAAATTCAGATCTCTCATTCAGAATGAGATATCAGATGTTTGTATCATTTTACTTTTTTTTCCTTTGGTTTGAAAAAATTTTGCTAGCTGGATAAAAAAATAATTAATTATTCTTAAATAAAAATCCCAATATTACAAACCATATTCCGTCTTTTTTAAATAAGTAATTACATAAATAATTTTCCAAGCAAAAATAAATAAATAGGAAAAAATTTCAAGTATTAACTGTAACTAAATAAAAAGATCGACACATACCAACCATAATCGAGTGAAATTTCTTCAATTAATTTCTAAAAAAAAAATCCTAATTTGAAAAATAATTGAGTACTCCAATTAAGGTCAGTGAATTGAGTGGTGTAAAGTGATATAATTGAAAAGGGTATTATAGACATTTAATGCACTTGATATTTTTAATAATATTTTCATTATATTGTTAACTTTTCATACGCTTTTGGAAGCAACTTTACTGACAGGGGGCTAAGTGTTTACAAAATTCAAATATTACATCTAGCTGTAATTTTCTCAAACCTCAAGAGATATGACTGTAATTAATCTTAAAAAATATGGAGATTCGACCGTTCATAAGCATTTTGAATAAAGACACATGGACACACCTAACATATATATATATATATGGACACATGGAGACGCCTAACATATATATATATGAACACATGGACACACCTAACGTGTATATATATATATAGATGTTTAAATTTACACTTCGATCTTTTGAATAAGATCATAATATAATTTTAATTGTTTTGTAACTTTTTTGCTAGAGTTATGAACAAATTACGCTATAGAATTATATTAATTTTCTCTGTTGTCTTTTAATCAGGCATGGAATTTTTTATTTTTTACTTTAATTACTCTAAAATTTTAATTATTTTTGGTTCTGCACCCCCTGAATCTTTAAAAAATATCTTAAAATACCCACTGAATTTTTTTTAAAAAAAACATTCAAACCCTAGTGAAAATTTATATAGTAATTATGCCCCCACTAACTCAAACTTCTAGATCCGTCACTGATCGTAATAGTATTAATTTTTGTTATGAAATTGTATCACATAAGTTTCTGTTAATTATAGCTGAGGGAAACGAGGTTCATACACTGTTAGTTGATGACTCCTTTCCTCGGGTATCGAGAAGAGAATTGGAGAAAAATAAGTCTGAAACAAAAGTTTGTTGTGAAGAACCACCGAGTACTTTGTGGGTTTCGGTGGTTCTTCACCGAGTACTCGGTAAGAATGCAATTCTGCACCATTGCGCATTAGAGAGGAAAAGTGGCAGAGAGGTGTGCGAGTTTAGCGCGCCATTGTGTGGCCATTGCGCAGCCAGTGAGTACTCGGTAGAAACCTCACCGAGTACTCGGTGGTCCAGTTTCAAGAATTTTAAATGGAAAGCTTTAAAGACTCCAATTCTAATTGAGATTTGATTCTTATTGGCTTGTCCATCAAATTACCTCTCCTATATATGCATGGGTTATTCCTATTGTATTATGTGCACAAATAGAGAAAGAACATGAAGAAATACAGATTGAGATTCTTCTTAGTGAGAGTTAGGAATAATATATGTTTATATTATTATTCCGGTGATACAGGTGTGAGTATACATTGTGTGTGCGTGTGTATGATCTGTGGATCATCCCATTGTAATCCTCTATTTGATTATAGTGAAATGGTGCTCTCCGTGGACGTAGGCTTATTTTAGCCAAACCATGTATATATCTTTGTGTCGATTGTTTGTTGTGTGTTTGTGTGTATTTTCTGATTTGCAGGATTCTTGGTTTTCAGAAGAGGGTTGAAACCCTAGTTTTTATTTCATTCTTGGGTGGCTGTAAAAACCCTAACAAGTGGTATCAGAACTCTAGGTTGGAGTAATTCCTGAAGCCAATTCAACACCAAACACATCAACCGATCTATGGGAGAAGAGAAGGCAGCGATGATCGTCAAGTTTGACGCTACAGACTTTAGCTATTGGAAGATGCAAATCGAGGACGTGTTATATCAGAAGAATTTGTATCTACCATTGGAAGAGAAGCTAGAAAAGATACCGAACGAGGAGTGGAAGAACCTTGATCGGAAGGCTATCAGTACGGTCAGACTGACGTTTGCAAAGTCCATTGCTTTCAACATAAGAAATGAGAAGACAACGAAATCTCTAATGGAAGCTCTTTCTAACATGTACAAACAACCATCTGCAGCAAATCGGGTACATCTCATTCAAAGATTGGTCAATCTGAGGATGCTAGAGAATGGGAAGGTCAGTGAATATCTCAATATTTTCAATAACATTGTTGGGCAGTTGAAATATGTTGAGATGCCAATCACTGACAAGATGAAATCGGCTTTAGATTTAAGCCTATTTCTAGAGAGTTGGAGCACTACAATGGTTGTGATCAGTAGCTCTTCAAAAAAGTTACAGTATGATTTTGTAGTGAGTATGTTACTCATAGAAGAGATCAGAAGACAGACGCTAGACTCTTCTAACAGTGGCTCAACATTGAATTTCGATAGTAGAGGTAAAGGTTTGAACAAAAAGAAAGGCGGAAACCAAAGGCGTGGCCGTTCTAAGTCAAGATATGGAAGATCACAGTATCAAGGTCCCAGAAATTCCAAACAAATCGAGTGTTGGAATTGTATAAAAACTGGTCACTTCAAGAACCAGTGCAGATCCCCGCAGAAGGAAACGGAGAACAAGACTGAGGAAAATATTGTCTTAGAAGAAGCTGATGATGCGCTAATATGCTCTTTAGAGAGTAAAAAAGAGTTTTGGGTCTTGGACTCTGGAGCATCATTCCATGCCACCTCAAGTCGAGAGCTCTTCGAGAGCTGTACACTTGGAAACCTTGGTAAGGTTTATCTAGGTGACGATCAGCCCTGCAGTGTTGTTGCCAAAGGTGAAGTACATATCAGACTCAACAGATCGATATGGAAGCTGAGGGATGTCAGACACATTCCAGACTTAAGAAAGAACCTGATCTTAGTCGGCCAGTTGGCGAGTGAAGGTTATGTGACCACTTTCAATGAAGGAGAGTGGAAATTTTCCAAAGGGGCTATGACTATAGCACGAGGAAAGAAGATTGGTACGTTGTACACTACTGCCAAAGCTAGCACGTTGATAGCAGTTGTAGAAAGCAATGAGGATCATAATTTGTGGCTCCAGAGGCTACGTCACATGAGTGAAAATGGTTATACTCGCAAAGGGAAAACTACCAGGCCTAAAATCAATTGATATCGACTTTTGTGAGGATTGCGTATTCGTTAAGCAGAAGAGAGTTAGTTTACAGAAAAGCGGTAGAGATCTTAGAAAGGAGAAGCTTGAGCTAGTTCACATTGATGTCTCGGGGCCATCAAATGTCTCATATATTGGAGGAAAGTCCTATTTTGTCACCTTCATTAACGACCATTCCAGGAAGGTATGGGTTTACTTATTGAAACATAAATCTGAGGTGTACGATGTGTTCAAGAAATGGAAGGCTATGATAGAGAATGAGACGTGTTTGAAGATAAAGAGATTAAGATTTGATAATAGTGAAGAATATCAGGACACCGGGTTCAAAAACTTCTATGAGAACGGTGTCAGATTACACAAGACGAATGGCATAACAGAACGTATGAACCGGACATTGACTGAGAGAGCCAGAAGCATGCGCATACAAGCGAGGTTACCAAAACAGTTCTGGGCAGAAGTAGTCAGTATAACAACGTATCTTCTCAACCGAGGTCCATCAGTACCATTGGAGCACAAAATACCAGAAAAGGTATGGAGTGGTAAAGAGGTAACACTTTCATATTTAAAAGTTTTTGGTTGTGTTGCATATGTACATGTTAGTGATAATGTGAGGGATAAGCTTGATCTCAAGTCATAAAAATGTATTTTCATGGCTACAGTGGTGATGAGTATGGTTATCGCATGTGGCTATAGTCATATGTACATGTTAGTGATAATGTGAGGGATAAGCTTGATCTCAAGTCATAAAAATGTAGTGTTCAATGAAAAGTGATGTACAAGGAGAGGCACATAACTACCTCAGAGCCTATAGCACAGAGTGATCCTATGTATATTGAGTTCGATGATGTTTAAGATAATGAGAGTACTCAATCAGAAGAACAGATTGCTGATGGCCCTACTTAACAGGATGATACACCGCAGTCTCTGACTCCTATTCCTGTACCTAGGAGGACTTAACGGCCGCATGTGCCGAACATGAGATACATGAATTACTTGTTGCTCACAAATGGAGGTGAACCAGAATACTATGATGAAGCATGAAATGCAGTAGATGCGAGCCAGTGGGAGCTTGCTATGGAGGATGAGTTGAAGTCTCTTATCTCCAACAAGACATGGAAGCTAACCGAGTTGCCGGTGGGAAAGAAAACTCTCCATAACAAATGGGTGTACAAGGTCAAAGAAGAACATGATGGTTTTAAGAGATACAAGGTGAGACTTGTAGTAAAAGGCTTTCAGCAGAAAGCGGGAATTGACTACATCGACATATTTTCTCCGGTTGTGAAACTGAATACCATTCGTTCAGTTCTTAGCATTGTTGCAGCAGAAGATTTACACCTAGAGCAATTAAATGTCAAAACTGCTTTCCTCCATGGTGACCTAAATGAGGAGATTTATATGCAGCAACCAGAAGGTTTCTCAGTGAAAGGTAAAGAGAAACTTGTGTGTAAGTTGGAAAAGAGCTTTTATGATTTGAAATAACCCCCAAGATAGTGGTACAAGAAATTTGACATATTTATGCAGATACATGGTTACAACAAGTGCAACGCTGAACATTATTGTTACTTCAAGAGGTTTGACACGAGTTACATCATCCTCCTACTTTATGTTGATGACATGTTAGTAGCTGGGTCTGATTTTGCGTAGATCAGTAAGTTGAAAAAGTAGTTGGCAAATGAGTTCGAGATGAAAGACTTAGGGGTAGCGAACTAGCTAGATTCTTGGTATAAGAATCAATAGAGACAAACAGAAGGGTACTTAGGAATGACAATGGGGCGGGGAGGGGCGGGGATCACCTCCCCCATCCCCGAACCCAGTTTAATTTTGCAGCCTCGTCCCCGATAATTTTTTTATTTTTTACCCCGCCCCGCCCCATGCCCTGGTTTTCCCTACCCTGCCCCGTGCCCCGGTTATATATAGTTTTTTATTTTTTACCTTTTTAATAGATATAAAAAAATATCTTGTGAGGAAGACATTATCGAAAAATAAAATAAATTCAATAAGAGGATGATCAAAGTATACATTCATTGGTCAGAAGCTTTCTCACATTAACATTTATAAATTACTTCTAATAAATCTTGAACATAAAAAAATATTCAAATAAACAAATCACCAAATTAAAACAACATGGTTCCAAGCAACAAAATAAATAAAATTGTTACAAGTCTTAAACGTAAAATAAAAATATTTACAATTAAACAACATTGTTCCAATTTCCAACCAACAAAATAAACAAGCCCCCAAAAACTCAACGGTCCAATTTGATTGTTTTATGTTCCACCTGAAAGCTATAGAATTTGTCCATGTCAGTTCAGCTGCTTTAGAAACACCAGTTCAAGTATAAATTTGCCAAAATCAAGCATATAGTTGTTAGGGAAAAGAATTCAAAATTAATTGAAGATATACGAAAAGAAATTCTATCGGTACACATTCAGTAGTGAATTCTTAACTTTACAAGTTTACCTCTCAATGATTTCAGACTTGCTGTAATTGGATAACATCTGCACACATTATCAGCCACACAATTCATTAATTACTATCATAACTTCAAATGTTTAGAGTGAAGAAAACAATTTTCAAAGATACAATAATTTAAATGAAACACCCAACAAAAAATGGCAATTCAGCACACAAAGGATTTCTAGAAACAATAGCATGCACTGAATTGTCTGGAAAAGTTTCACAAAAATTCTTATTATTAATATTAATTAATGTATTTTTAATAAACTTCTTCAAATTTCTCCAATGTGACTAAATGTATTGTCATATCATTACTAGTTCTTAAACTCAATTGCTTTCTTTTTCCTTCTCTTTTATTTCTTCAATCATGCAACTACAACAGAAGGTATAAACAGGAAAAACAAATTCACTACCAATAATTCATAATTAGCACCTGATAAGCCTGATTTACGTGACGAATCATAGTATCTGACTGATGCGTGTCGTTAAGCGTACCAAATTAAAACTTTACTAATAATATATTTACGAGTATAGTAGTAGTAAGGGTCGATCTCATAGAGAATGATTCTATTTAATTTATTATTTATGCGAAAACTAAGACTCTCTAAATCCTAAATTAGCGAATAAGTAAACTGGGATTGTTGAGATTTTAACTAAGAAATTTAAAAGATGAACTAAAATTAAATAAGCCAACACAAGAAAGAAATAAGATTAAAGACAATAATGAAGAAGACTTGGACAAAGGATCATTTGCCACCACTAGAGCATGACATGCAAATCAATACCAATAATATACCGATCTTCTATTGAGACTACCAACCGTAGATAGCAGACAAGTGCTCACTACCCCAATCCCTATTTAATTTGTTGCTAGATAAAGACAAACGCTCTTATCTAATCTCTTCCCATTAAACAACCCTAAGACAAACGCTCTAGGATTTAATCTAATGAAATCATTACGATGAAAAAGATAGGTTGATCTATGGCAATAAACTAAATAAGCGTGGATTATTTAACCTAGGTTATATCCCACAATGCAATTGAACGAAAGCATCCCGCAACCATTAATCACAATTTGCTACTAAGGGTAAGAATATCAAGACAATTACATATCAAGAATTCTAACCTAGCATTAGAATATCATAAGGTTTCATCTAGTTGTCCACCAAAATAAAACAATATAATAATCATAAACCAATAATCATAGAGGATCATAAACAATCTCAATTGGAGAAAATCAAATATATTATTGATAGGATCAATTCACATGATCATGTCTAGGGTTTTGAAATCACCCTCATCCAAGAAAGAAAACCTAGCCTAACATAAATGAAATAAACAAGAAAATAAAAACTAACGACATTAGATGATCAAGAGAATTGAAAGAAGGAGATGAACAATGGTGATCTTTGTAAATCTCTCAGCCGACAATCCTCTTCAGAGACACCTTTTTATCTCCTCCTTTCTGTATTGCCCACGTGATATTTTGTTGTCGGGAAGAGCCCTCAAACTCTTGTGAAACTCCTCTTTGTAGTAGTAGAGTCCTTGTTGTAGTCAACTTGTTGATTGATTGACATTAAATCCTTCTATTGACGTGTTTCTCTCGGGGTCAAAATATATCAAACGTTGCCTAATATACATCCTGGAAATTATTTGAATGCACAAGAAGTCGATTGGGTCCCACCATACTCATCTGATCCGACAATGGGCGAACGTTCGCAAATTGCGAACATTCGTAATTTATACTGATCGTCAATTGTTTTTCCAACAAGCGAACGTTCGCAATTCGCAATTTATTCACTGGAGTTTTTGTACTTCTAGCAGGGCGAACGTTCACAATTCTTTATTGTTGTTGTGTAGTTCTTTTCTCAATTCTTCAGTTCAGGTCCACTTTGTGCATCTCCATGTCACTTGTATTTCATTTATAACTCACTCTCGGTCCTTCTTTGCTTCATTTCACTTTTGCCCCTGTTCTTGAATGGTCTTGAGCCGGTATTCCAGTTAATTCACCGAAATTAGCCCACTTTACACGCAACGAATCTAAAACACACATAGACAAGCAAATAGGGTAAAAATACCAAAATAGTGTAATATATGGACTAACAATACCGTATTAATCGCCTAGAATGTATAACATTCGGCTCCTATCACTAACTCTTCCCCATCTCTTCTTACATCATGCTGAAACTGTTTAACCTGTACCAATAACCCCAAAAGAGGAAAACAAAGAAATTAAAAGCCATAGCTGTTCCTGCAAAGTTTTGAGAGCTATAAAATTTTTTCCAAATAAAACAAAATATATTATCAAAAGGTAAAAAAAATGAAATTATTACCAAATAAAACTAATAGAACACGTATTATACCTTTACTAAAGAACCTCGGACTTAGAGAATTGTCACCATCATCACAATCATAAAATATATTATCATTTGTTGTATTAATCTCGGATGGAATTCCTATAAACCAAGAACATAAAAAAATTTAAACAATAAGTCATGGCATTAAAAAGAAATGAGAAAAAAATAAAACCAACAATTACCTTTTCTTCGGCCAAAAACCAACTTTGGGAACACATCAAAGCCTCCAACGTAGTTGGATGAAATCTGCTACGATGTGGACTAACAACCCTACCACCAGTACTGAAAGCAGACTCTGAGCCAACGGTAGACACAGGAATCGCTAATATATCTTGAGTCATCTTCTATAAGATAGGATATTTCACTCTTGCAGTCTTTCACCAGCCCAAAATAGAAAAATCATCCGTCTGAGGCAACAATTTCTCATCCAAGTATAAGTCAAGCTCAGTCTTATCCCCATATTCAGGTGCAGTTTGGTTAAGATATGCTTCCGAATTTGACTTATACTTCAACACACCTCCTTTAACATCACTCACACTAGTAAGAATAGAATATGAAATACTTGCATAATTTCTATCTTTTTTGGACATTCTTGAATACTCAGAAAATAGATTAGCACAACTTTCTCGCAATTTTTGAGCTTCCACCATCCATTCAGATCCATAGATTTAAGGATAACAGAATTCAACCAGTTGCATCTTATATTGTGGATCTAACACTACCGCCACTGCCAATGCTTCATGACAAACATCCCAATATTTCACACATTTTGCCAACATGTTGCGTGTCATCTCATGAATGATAAATTTTTGGTCGTTAAGCCAATTATACAATGAAACTCTAATTTCAGAATAACGGCAATAAATAAATTGGAAGTAGGATAATGTGACCCAGAAATTAAATAACTCTGTGGTAGAGTAAAACAACTCCAACTTGTCACAAATTTCTTTTCCCATTTCCCAATCATCATTGGTTGGCGATGTTTTGTAAAGTTTCTCACGTTGCTTCAACCGTGGGAACACATCTTTATATTCTAAAGCAGTTACAAGCATGAGATATGTAGAGTTCTAACGAGTTTTGCAATCCATTGCCAACTTTTTGGTACATGAAAATTTTAATTGACGAGCCGCTTCTTCAAACTTTTCAATTCTACTTGGGCTTGCAGTCCAAAAATAAACGCTATTGTGTATTCTTTTAATTGAATCCCCTATTATTTCTAGACCATCTTTCACAATCAAATTCAAAACATTAGCACAATATCTCATATGAACAATTCTCCCATCTAGTAAAAGTGAACTCAAATCAACCTTGTCAATGATATTATCTATAAAGGCATCATTGACATAATAATTATCCAATGTAATCGTAAATAATTTTTTATCAATGTTCCAATCCAACATGGTATCAAGTAGCACATCAGTTAAAACTTTCTTATTATCTGGAGAAGGAACATATGTGAACCTATAACATATTAAGGAGCTTTTAAAGTCAACGACACTTGAAAAAAATAAAAGGAAGAAAACTGTATGTATGTGCTGTTGTGTAGGAATCAAAACTAGTTAAAACTATATGTTGAAATTCTTTACATATAATAACGCAAAGAAAATTTCAGAATAGAAATTCAAAAGAAAATTTAAAAGAAATTCAAAAGAAAATTTCATACCTCAAAAGTCTTACTCTTTGCAGTTTCCACGAATCATCAATGAAGTGAGTTGTTACTGCCATGAAACCCTTCTTTGAATGATTACAAGTCCACATATCCGAAGTGAGAGTGACTCTACCATTAAGATCCTCCAAAAACGTAAATGTTTTAGCCTTTTCTGTCTTATAGATCTTTAAGATATCACTTTTGATTGTATTTCGAGAAACCATTATCATGGAAAAAGGATACTCATGCACTATTATCATACATGCAAGATCATGTCTTGAGATAGTTTAATCAAACACATGATTACGATATGAAACTTGTCTTTCAAGTGTCTCTTCATTTCTTTTATATGTGTCTTGCAAAACTATTTGTCTCAAGTTACTACTGTCCCTCTTTATTCTTGGTCACCTCTTTAGATGATCAATCAAGCTCTTAGTTCCATAACTACTAGGTGCTTTCAATTTCGCTCTACAATGATGGCACATGCCATACACCATTCCATTCTTTGTGATTTTACTAAGATCATTCCAAATGGCTGATGTTAATTTCCTTTTTCTTTCTATAACAGTTGGACCACTAGTTAGCTCATCACTAGTTTTAGGAATTTCAGGGTTAGGGTCTAAAGTGGGAGCCTCAGAGGTAGTGGGTGATGCAATATCATTTGTAAGCTCTATAACTACAATTGGACTATTTGATTCTTTCTCTGACATCTTTCAATTTTGTAATATATACAACAAAATTGCACATAAAAAAAATTAGCAACAAAACACACTAGGAGAATTTTGAGTTATATTATCAAACAAGGAAAACCCCAAGGAAAAAAAATACCAGATTAATTGGTAGTGAAAATTTGAAGCTTATTGTTCTATTTAATTGTTCAAGGTTTGTTTTTTCTATTTTTATTCAGTGTTCAGAATTATTTAATCCACTAAATTATGGACTTTGTTTTAAAAAAAAAATTCACATATATCATATAAAAAAATCAGCAGCGTATTTACCCTATACATTAAAACCATGAAAATTTTACAACAAATTCAGATAAAATATGTGCACGTGTGTATACATATATCATATAGTTTCATGTGTATATATGTATATATATTAACATATATACACATAATCATATACAAAAAATCAGAAATTTAGAATATATATACATATATAAAATTTTCATACAGTAAATTAAGAGAATCTGAAAACAAAATCACAGAGAACACAATATTAAGGACAAATCACTAGAAGAAAGAACGAAAAAATAGGGTTAGGGTTTGAGGATTATCGAGAGAAACTTTGTTTGAGACGAAGATACTCGAATCAGACGAGCACATCATCTAATTCATGAAGCTGAATGACGAGATCGCAAAGAAATTTGGGGCTGAATGGCGAGATCACATAACTTTGAGGAGTTGTGAGAGAGTTGTGAGAACGGGGTGTTAAAGGGACTTAAGGTTTGTGAGAGACTTAACATAATATATATATATGGGCTATGTTATAATATGTAAGATATATAGGGTTACTTTAGTAAATAACTAACTAAACGGGGCGGGGCGGTTCCCCATACTCGCCCCGATTATAATCGGGGATTTTTTTTTTGCCCATACTTGCCCTGATTAGTTTAATCCGGGCCCGAAACCCAAAATAACAGAGGCGAGGCGGGTTATATTGCCATCCCTAACGGTACTTTGCAGTTGTCTTAGGCTGACTACGTTGAACGGGTTCTGAAGAGGTTCAACATAAATGATGCTAAGCCAGTTAGCACACCTTTGGCTAGTCACTTCTGATTATCCAAAGAGCAGTCTCCCAAGTTAGAAGTAGAGAGGAACAACATGGCCAATGTTCCATACGCTTCTACCATTGGTAGCTTGATGTATGCGATGGTTTGTACAAGACCGGATATTTCATATATACAGTGCGATCAGTCATTAGGTTCATGTCCAATCTGGGGAAGACTCACTGAGAAGCAGTGAAGTGGATATTGCGATATCTACGACGTACCACAGACAGATTCCTTTGTTTTGGAAAAGGTGAAGTGAATTTACATGGCTATGTAGATTCAGATTTTACTAGTGAGATAGACCGCAGAAGAAGCAATACTGATTATGTCTTTACAGTAGGTACTACAACAGTCAGTTGGATTTTGCAGTTATAGAAAATCGTAGTGTTATCTACTACAGAGGCTGAGTATGTAGCCGTGACAGAGGCTAGCAAAGAAATGATTTGGTTATAGGGTTTCTTGGTAGAATTAGGATTTGAGCAAGGGAAGAGTGTTTTGGACAGTGATAGTTAGAGTGCTATATATCTGGCAAAGAATTCAACATTTCATTTAAGGACCAAACATATAGATCTTCATTATCACTTTATCAGATCTCTGTTAGAGGATGAAGTTTTGACACTTGAGAAGATTCAAGGAAGCGAGAATCCGGCCGACATGTTGACTAAAGTGGTGACAACAGAGAAACTGAAGTTATGCGCAACTTCAATGGGTCTTCAAGCTTGAAGGGATGAATGAGGGCACCGTTAGAAGCACTAATCATTGATAAAGTTGATTGATGGGTGGAAAGTCTTCAAGTGGGAGATTATTATTTGATGACTCCTTTCCTCGGGTATCGACAAAAGAATTAGAGAAAAAGAAGTCTGAAGCAAAAGTTTGCTGTGAAAAAACACCGAGTACTCAGAAAGTACACAATTATGAGCCATTGCGCAGCCACCGAGTACTCGATAGAAACCTCATCAAGTACTCGGTGGCCCAGTTTTGGGAATTTTAAATGGAAAGCTTTAAAGACTCCAATTCTAATTGGGATTTGATTCCTATTGACTTGTCTATCAGATTTACCTCTCCTATATATGCATGGGTTATTCCTATTGTATTGTGTGCACAAATAGAGAGAGAGAACTTAAAGAAATATATATTGAGATTCTTCTTGGTGAGAGTTAGGGATAATATATGCTTATATTATTCCGGTGATACAGGTATGCGTATACACTGTGTGTATGTGTATGGTCTGCGGATCATCCTCTTGTAATGCTTTCTTTGATTATAGTGAAATGGTGCTCTCCATGGACGTATGCTTATTTTGGCCGAACCATGTATATATCTTTGTGTCGATTATTTGTTGTGTGTTTGTGTGTGTGTTTTCTTATTTGCAGGATTCACGGTTTTCAGAAGAGGGTTGAAACCTTAGTTTTTATTTTGTTCTTGGGCGAGTGTAAAAACTAAAATTACCTAGACGATCAATGAAAATAGCCTAGAGGGGGGTGAGTAGGCTTTTTGTGGATTTATTGACATATTACTATTAATTACGGAAAATTCAATTTTAATCTAATTCTCTATCAAGATAAATCATGCAAAGATTAATCTAAGTGCATAAAATAAAGCAATAGAGACACGATATTTTTACGTGGAAAACCTTGGAAATACTCCAAGTAAAAACCACGGATACAATCAGGTATCGATGCACTATGAATCAAACAGTACACAGACTATATTAAGTTTTAGATTTAAAAATCTCTCTAGATCTGCCTTTCTCCACTCGACGTCTGATGACCTTGAATCACTCACGCTCCACGAAGCTCTCGCTCCGCTCCCTACTTTGATGGCTCCACTTCTCAACGGATCAATGAACCACGAAGCCTCCTACTCCGATCTCTGCACTCAGACGACTTTGTCTCTCAAACAGATCTAAGAAACCCTGTTACAATCAATAGTGTGTAGATTTTTTCAATATCTAGGTCATTCAATCGTGTATAAGATCGTCGATGTAGAAGCACAATTGAATAAACCCTAAACAATAGAGAATAATAATATCTTCACTGAATGATTTTCTCTGTCAATCTCTATCTCTATAGAAGAATATAAACAATAGAATAACTTGCAGAGATCTCTCAAAAGCTCTCTAAAAAAACACCCTCAAAATTTGTAGAGATCCCTCTTATTTATAGAATAGGAAACCCTAGTTTTGAGATAACTTGTTCCCCACTTTGATTAGGATTCCTTCTTTGTGTCAAATATTTCCAATTAGAAGTAAAACTGACTTATATTGATATACAAACATATATATAGGTCAATCAGTCGTAGCCATATCACCAAACTTCAAGTCGGGGTCAAATTTGACAATTCATGAAATCTGCAATTTATCCCTTACCAGACACCTACGCCTAAGGCGTACCCCTTAAGCGTAGCTGCAGTAGAAGCTTGAGCGTACCCTTGAGCGTAGTTTTTCACTTTCTAGTCACTTTTTGGTTTTGTAGGCGTAGGCTTGAGCGTAGATACTTTGGTCAAAACCACTTTTGTTGGGAATAGTACCGAAATGTCCCTATTGACTCCCCGAGACTTTTTTCTTGAATTGACGGCTTTGGAAAATGTTTTTTTCGCCCTTCGAGAGACATTTTTACTCAATACGCTCACTTTTGTACTTCATTTGTATTCTTCACTACTTCAATGCTTGATTTTGCCTTTGTTAAAACTTGTAGATGTCATTGAAACCAAAATGACCTATCTAACACTCAACATGGTTACTATCTAAACATGCCATAAATAAACAATACTCTAAAGTGTTCTTACAATCTCCCCACTGGCATTTCTGAGACAAAACCATGTTTTACAATATAGCCTCATAAATAACAACATAACATCTATACCTATTGTTAGTCACTAATTAACCCTAGAGGGGGGGGTGAATAGGGTGTTCAAAAGATAGGTCTAATTCTTTTCGAGATTAGAACACTCTCAAATAAAAACTATATCACAATAAGTAAGTGAATGATTTAATTTCAACTTCTCTAACTATTAATTTCAAGACAAGATATCATACAAGATATTCAAGCAGTTATGGCATGCAAAATAATTAAGTAAAGAGAAAGAGATAGAGAGATTTGACACCGTGATTTTTTCGAGGTTCGGTAACTCCTACTATTCGGCTCAAGAACCCCTTCTTGAGACTTTTCCCGATCCTTTCACTATGGCCCTTCCTTCACAGGTGGAATGGCAAACCTTTACAACACAAGCCTCTCGAGTTTGTCCCTCAATCAAGAGAACAACCCTCTCTTGAACAATCGGTGGACTTCACTTGTCCGAGATTACAAATTCGTATGTAATCAATAAAATCACTCAAGAACAAAAACACTCAAAACCCAAAGGTGTTTATGGAAGATAAATCAATATAAGCTCAAGTGTTTTTGGTGATTTTACAATAACTCTAGAAATGTATTCTCAAAGGGTATGATCAATGAATGATATTTGGAGAATAAGAAGAGATACTAGAGGTTTTGATTTTCAAAGAAACTTGGAGAAAATCAGATTTTCAAAGCTTGGTTTCAATGGCTTTTGTAGAAAAATTTCTGCAGATTTTTGATAGCTTTGTTTCTTCTTGTATTTTCAATCTCTTGATCTTCAATAAACACATCTCATCCTATATATAGCATTGTATTAGGGTTTTGAAGAATGATTATAGTATTTGAAAGACAAGAGCCGTTTGAACACCATTGAATACAATCCACAAAACATGGGAAATGTTTTCTGAAAAATCTGCAGGTTTTGAGGATCTTCCAGTCGACTACTTCTCTGTTGTAGTCGACTACAATGGACCATCTAGTCGACTAGATTGAGTTCTAGTCGACTACTTTGGACCATCTAGTCGACTAGAATGAGTTCTAGTCGACTACATGAAGTAGTCTAGTCGACTCAAGCTTGTTTCAGTCGACTCTTTTGATGTGGATGAAAAACCTATAGCTACTGATTGTTTTAGTCGACTACTAGAAAATACACAGGTTTATTCTAGTCGACTATAACATGAAAAACATTTAATAAAAATATTTTTCTTTCCGTTTAAGTTCGGTAAAGCGTTTTTCATTCCATTTGAATTCGGTTCATTTTATACTTGAGCTTATACGATAAAATCGACACATAAAATTACCTTGTTACAATGATCGCTCCCCGACCTATCTACCCCGAGTCTTGAGTCTTCGACTTTCGCTTTTGCCGTTGAATTTAATTGATTTTCCATTTGCGCTTCAATTTCTTTCACAGCTTTTCGCTTTAAATCAAGCTTTCTTTCCGAGCTTGCTTTTCGAGTAGTTTCCTTTTCGAGTTTGATTTCTGCGTCGTTCACCTGTCTTTTGCTGAAAATATAAACTCGATAATTCATTAGTATCAAACACTCTTCAATGGTTTGTTATCATCAATTTTGGAATTGTTTGCCGAAAGTAAATTTCAAAGCCAACAATCTCCCCCTTGATGATGACAAAACATTTTGTGTTTGCTTGGCATTTGGCGAAACATCAACTGATGCTCCCCCTCAACATGTGCAAACTATTTTGATCAAATGTTCCCCCTTAGTAAATGAAATTTGCAATTTAATAGGAATTTTGATACAATATATAAAAAAAAGGCGCACATTTGAGATAGCAAAAATAAACAGCCTATCATAGATGTTTCAGTTTAATACAAGCTGTTTATATTGATGAAAAACATATAAAAGAAAACAGAGAAGTTCGCAAATAACCATAACAAGCCACACAAAAACATAAATTGCTAATGTCGGATAATGGGATACATGACTGTACAATAGCATAATTTCTCCCCCTTTTTGTCAGCGTCGAGGGGCGCGGGAGCGAGGGTTCCTGTGTGCAAGAGTGAGGTCATCAAGTGACCCGGCCAGATTTGTAATACGGGTAGACATTTCCTCATCATGAAGAACAAGACGCTCATTTATCAATCGAATGGCTTCCGTATTTTGGTTCACGGTCGTGTCAAGGCGCTGAAGCATTTGTTCCTGCTGCCTAAGGAGCTCCGTATTGCTTTGAACAACCCCAAGAAGTTGGTTGAGAAGAGCAGCCTGAGAAGCCGAAGCACCGTCCAACGGAGGGACCGAGGAAGGGGCTTCTTGGCGTGATGCAGAACCGCTAGGAGCAGTACGCGAACGAGGAGCAGGTGCATTTTCAGAAATGAAATTTCCTTCCGCATCAGAAGAAATATGCATATGTTTGACATGAGTGGCGTCAAGAAAAATAGGGTGATGCTCGGACACTTCATTAGGAAAATTAAAACCTTTCCGCTGCAGTAGATATGTAATATGTGCAGGAAAGAAAAGCGGGCCAGATGGCTTGCGCTGACATGTGAGGATGACGGAACGAAAAATATAAGCTAAATCAACGCGGGTTCCTGTTAAAACGCAATAAACCAAAAAAGCCTCCATACGAGAAACACTACTATGACTACCAGTTTTAGGCAGAATAGAGTAAGTAATAACATTATGAATTAATCTAGCCTCGGGTAGTAGCATAGAAGAGGTAATACCGGCATTCTGCGAAATTTCCTTGTCGACGCATATGACCCGAACAGCCTCAATACAATCGAAACCATCAGCCTTATACCAATCCTTGGAGAAGTGGCGGATACCGTCATTCGGAAGCAAGAAAATGCGCTTGATTTCGCTGTCATCAATGGTCTCGTCTTCACCACATAGATTAAAATGAAGATGAGGGAGTAATTTCTCCTTGTGATTTGCAAGAGAAGCGTAGAAAGCTTTGACAATTCGCGGAAATACCGGAATGTCAAGAGAAACGAAAAAATCCCAACCAATTGCTCGGAAAAACTCGAAAGTTTGAGCCCGAATTTCAGTGCATAAATCTTGTGTGACAATACGGCAAGGTGTAGGAGCACGGTGATCAAAAACAGTGATGAATTTATTTCTATTATCATCATCAAGAAGAAGTACCTCAAGAAGAAGAGGTTCATTCGACTCCTCTTCATCAACAGCCGTAGGAATGTGTGGATTGGTGGAGCTTTGGCCTCCATCAATGCGTGAACGTTTCCGAAATAGGCCTCGAGTCTTCGGTGGCATTGTAGAATATGATGCACAAATGTATAGAGATATATAGATATATAATGGTTTATATATATAGATGTGAGAGAGTGAGAATGAAGAAATTTGGGTGAGGGAAATGGGTGGAAGATGATGGAAATGTGAAATTAATGAGAGATAGGTGATGATTTGAAGGTATAAGTGGTAGTAGAAGAGGGATTGAGAGGAGAGGGTTTGAAGGTGGGTGAGGGTTTGAAGGAGGCGGATGGAGAAGATGAAAGGGGGTTTAGGTTTTATAGTGGGTTGAGTTGACTGGGTCTAGGTGAGTCGGTTAGATTGAGGTTTGAGTCGACTAGGCTGGGTTTGAGTCGACTAGGAAGGCAAAGTAGTCGACTAAACCAAAGTTTGAGTCGACTAGAATGTACAATGAGTCGACTAGAAGGTAATGTAGTCGACTAGAAGGTGAAAACCATGAAATGGTGTAGCTACTGGCCATTGTAGTCGACTAGAATGGTTTGAACTACACAGGATGAGTCGACTAGAAGAGAAAAAAATGATAAAAATAGATAAAAATCAGGAAATAAATACACAAAAATTGCAAAAATATGAAAAATAACGATTATGACAGAAATTAAGATAAAACATCAAAATCCATAGCCATTCCAATTTCTCGACGTATTTTAGAAAATGATTCGTCCGCAAGTGGTTTTGTAAAAATATCCGCCAATTGATTTTTAGTGTCGATAAAAATCAATTCAACGTCACCCTTAGCAACATGATCACGTAAAAAATGATGCCTAATCTCTATATGCTTGGTGCGTGAGTGATGAATAGGATTCTTTGAAATACAAATCGCATTCGTATTATCGCATTTAATAGGCACGTGAGAGAAAGTAAGACCGAAATCAAGTAGTAGTTGTTGCTTAATATAAAGAGTTTGAGCGCAACTACTACCGGCTGCCACATATTCAGCTTCGGCCGTAGATAATGCAACGGAATTTTGCTTTTTACGTGACCAAGATACTAGTGAGTGTCCTAGAAAATGACAAGTACCGCTTGTGGTTTTACGATCAATTCTACATCCCGCAAAATCGGCATCCGAATAGCTAATAAGATCAATTGAAGTTCCACGTGGATACCAAAGCCCTAAGTTTATTGTACTACTTAGGTAGCGAAAAATGCGTTTGACCGCAAGCAAATGAGATTCCTTGGGACATGATTGAAACCGGGCACATAAGCATACACTAAACATTATATCCGGTCTACTAGCGGTTAAATAAATCAAACTACCGATCATGCCTCTATAATTAGTAATATCAACACATTTACCATTTTCATCTTTATCAATCTTAATAGAGGAACTCATAGGAGTTACGGCATGTTTGGTAGCCTCCATACCAAATCGCTTTAGCAAATCTTTAGTGTACTTGGATTGGCTAATGAATAAGCCATCCGAGTTTTGCTTGATTTGCAATCCTAAGAAGAAAGTCAACTCACCCATCATGCTCATTTTAAATTCGTTTTGCATACTTGTGGCAAATTCCCTACATAAAGAATTATTTGTTGAGCCGAAAATAATGTCGTCAACATAAATTTGGACAATCAACAAATTATTCTTAATGGTTTTTGTAAAAAGTGTGTTATCAATTTTCCCTCTTGTAAAACCATTTTGAGTTAAAAACCCGCTAAGTCTCTCATACCAAGCTCGAGGAGCTTGCTTTAAACCATATAGAGCTTTAGCCAATTTGAAAACATGATTTGGAAAAAGATTATTTTCAAAACCGGGTGGTTGCTTCACAAAAAATTCTTCTTCTATGACACCATTTAAGAAAGCACTTTTGACATCCATTTGATAAAGAGTGAAATTTCTATATGATGCAAATGCAAGAAGCATTCTAATTGCTTTTAATCTAGCTACCGGTGCAAAGGTCTCATCGTAGTCGATGCCTTCCTCTTGATTATATCCTTGAGCTACCAATCTTGCTTTATTTCGAATAATTACTCCATTCTCATCCTTTTTGTTTCGAAAGACCCATTTTGTGCCAATTATAGTTTGATTTTCGGGTCTAGGAACTAAACGCCAAACTTGATTGCGTTCAAATTGATTTAGTTCCTCTTGCATTGCTACGATCCAAGAATCATCACATTGAGCTTCGAGGAAGTTCTTGGGTTCGATTTGCGATACAAAGGCCATGTGGTTGCAAAAATCTTTAAGTTGAGATCTAGTACTAACCCCTTTTGAAGGATTACCTATGACTTGATCAAGAGGATGATTGTGAACAATCCTCCATGCTTTAGGCATTGAGTTGGTCAAGTCATCATTGGATTGATGCTCAACTTCCCTCATTTCCTTTTAGCTACATGATGAGTTGGAGATATTGAGAGTATTTAGATTATCCTCAATCCCAACAACCTCATCTTCTTCTAGGTCAATTCTAGGTGATGGTGGTGAGGGTGATTCATCAAAGACAACATGAATAGACTCAACCATGGTTAGAATCCTTTTGTTATAAACCCGAAATGCTTTACTCCTTGTAGAATAACCTAAGAAAATTGCTTCATCCGATTTTGAGTCGAATTTTCCAAGGTTGTCTTTATCATTTAACACAAAACATTTACACCCGAAAACTTTGAAATATCCAATATTGGGCTTTCGACCATTCCACAACTCATAAGGCGTTTTCCCCAACTTCATCCGAATAATAACACGATTAATTATATGGCAAGCAGTGTTTACTGCTTCCGCCCAAAGGCTTCGGGGAAGATTGTGCTCATTTAACATGGTTCTAGCCATCTCTTTTAGAGATCGATTCTTTCTTTCAACTACACCATTTTGTTGAGGGGTTCTAGGAGCTGAGAGGTCATGAGAAACACCTAGGTCATCACATAATTTCTCTAAGTCTTGATTATCAAACTCCCTACCTCTATCACTTCTAATTTTCTTGTTTTTCAAATCTTTTTCATTTTGAATGACTCTATAAAATCTTTCAAGAATGGAGTGAGTTTCATTTTTATGAGCAAGAAAGTGAACCCAAGTAAATCTAGAGTAGTCATCAACTATAACAAGTACATAGAGTTTCCCGGCTAAGCTAGCCGTTCTCTCCGGACCAAAAAGATCCATGTGAAGTAACTCTAGAGGTTTAGAAGTGGAAATATCTTTCTTTCTCTTGAAGGAAGATTTAACTTGTTTGCCTACTTGACATGCGCTACATATTTTATCTTTCGAAAATTTAGTCTTTGGGAGGCCTTTGACTAAATCATTTTTAGATAAACGATGAATGAGGTCCATACTAGCATGTCCTAGACGTCTATGCCATAACCAACTATTTTCGCTAGATGTGACAAAACATTTAACATCTTGATCATGCAATTCACATAGCAACAGAGTATACAAGTTTCCATTTCTTTTGGCATTGAACATTTGTTTCCCATCTTTCTTGATTATGCATGCATTGGTCCTAAATATAACATCATAGCCCTTGTCACATAATTGACTAATACTAAACAAATTATGCTTCAACCCATCAACTAAAAGCACATCATCTATAGAGAGAGAAGAGGAAATACCGATTGAGCCAATTCCTATAATTTTGCCTTTAGAGTTGTCTCCAAAAGTTACGTTTCCTCCTTCATATGTTTTTAGTGAAATAAACTTTAATTTATCTCCCGTCATATGCCTTGAGCATCCGCTATCAAGAAACCATTTTTCATTTGATGCGGACTTCAAGCATACCTACAAAACAAGTTCAAGTAACTTTTATTGGTACCCAATCTGTTTTGGGTCCATTTTGGTTAGATAGATACGCAATAGTTCCTTTTGGAACCTAAATTTGTTTTGTTACAATATTTTTTTTTCTATGAGAGCATGCAATAGATCCTTTCGGAACCCAAACCATCTTTGACATAATTTTCTTCTTTCTATGAAAGCATACATTTGTTTTATGTCCTTTTCTATTGCAATAGTAACAAGTAACATGTTTATAATCATTTGAAGATGCATGAGATGATTTTTTAGTAAATGTAGAGCTAAGTGATTTTCTCTTTTTCAATATAAGAGCATCCTTGTCAAAAGCATCATACCCTAGACCACATTTATCAAATGATCATTTTTGTCTTCCTAACATGATACTAAGGTTCTCTTTTCCTTTTGTAAATTTAGCTAAAACATTTATTTGATCATCAATAGTATTTTTCAACCGAATATTTTCCTTCTCTAGCTCAATGCTTTTGTCATTGCAAGAAACTTCTAAGTTTGAATTAGTGAGACTACATGAAGACTTATCTTTCTTAAGAAGGATATATTTTCTAGCTAATTTTTCAAATTCATCATGTAATTCTTCAAACACATCTTGCAATTCATTGTAATCAAGAAGAAGTTCATCATATGATAGTTTATCTAAATCACTTAAATTTAAATGTACCTCTTCTTCATTTGCCATGAGGCAAATGTTTGCCGTTTCCTCGCTACTTTTCTCCTCATCCGAGTCGCATGAGTCATAGTCCTCCCATGTGACGTTCATTGCCATCTTGCTAGGTCTTTTGTCGTTTTCCTTTTTGAGCTTGAAGCAATCACTTTTGTAGTGTCCCGGCTTTCCACAATTGAAACACGTTGGGGGTTCCCTTTTGCTAGTCTCGCCTTTAGGTTCGATTCTCTTCATGAATCTTCCACCGTTTGCTTTCTTTCTTTGAAGATGTCTCTTGAATTTTTGGGTGAACAATGCAATGTCCTCATCCTCTTCTTCTTCACTCGGCTCATTGATTTCATTTTTAGTGAAGGCTTGCAAAGCTATTCCCTTTCTTGGCTTGATGTCGTCTTCACGAGCTTTCAACGTTATTTCCCAAGTGAGTAGAGAGCCGAAAATTTCATCGAGACTCATGGTGTTGAGGTCATGAGCTTCTTTGATAGCCGTTACTTTTGCATCCCATTTTGCCGGAAGGCTTCTAAGCACTTTTCGTGACGCATCGGATCTAGGAACAATTCTACCAAGATGCTTTAGTCCATTCAAAATATTTATAAAACGAGACATCATAGAATTCACATTTTCATCATCTTTCATAGCAAATAAATCATATTCATGCATGAGTATGTCAATTTTGGATTCTCGTACTTGAGATGTTCCTTCATATGTTACCTCAAGTTTATCCCACATTTCTTTTGCCGTTGAACAAGTAGATACACGATTAAATTCATTTGGACTTAAAGCACAATTTAAATTTACTTTGGCTTTAGCATTGTACGACATAAGTTTACGATCATTATTATCCCACTCATTGGGTAATTTGGGGACGGCTTTTCCATCAACAATTTTAGTTAATACAAATGGTCCTTCAAGAACTACTTGCCAAATTTGGTAATCAATAGCTTGAAGAAAATCTATCATTCTAGTTTTCCAATAGCTATAATTTGATCCATCAAACCATGGGGGCCTATTATTCGATTGACCTTCAATATGAGTGACTAAATTCGATGACATGATCGTTCTCTAAGATGGTTAAGTCTAAAATAAATAGAGATTAGGCTCTGATACCAATTGTTAGTCACTAATTAACCCTAGAGGGGGGGTGAATAGGGTGTTCAAAAGATAGGTCTAGTTCTTTTCGAGATTAGAACACTCTCAAATAAAAACTATATCACAATAAGTAAGTGAATGATTTAATTTGAACTTCTCTAACTATTAATTTCAAGACAAGATATCATACAAGATATTCAAGCAGTTATGGCATGCAAAATAATTAAGTAAAGAGAAAGAGATAAAGAGATTTGACACCGTGATTTTTTCGAGGTTCGGTAACTCTTACTCCTCGGCTCAAGAACCCCTTCTTGAGACTTTTCCCGATCCTTTCACTATGGCCCTTCCTTCACAGGTGGAATGACAAACCTTTACAACACAAGCCTCTCGAGTTTGTCCCTCAATCAAGAGAACAACCCTCTCTTGAACAATCGGTGGACTTCACTTGTCCGAGATTACAAATTCGTATGTAATCAATAAAATCACTCAAGAACAAAAACACTCAAAACCCAAAGGTGTTTATGGAAGATAAATCAATATAAGCTCAAGTGTTTTTGGTGATTTTACAATAACTCTAGAAATGTATTCTCAAAGGGTATGATCAATGAATGATATTTGGAGAATAAGAAGAGATACTAGAGGTTTTGATTTTCAAAGAAACTTGGAGAAAATCAGATTTTCAAAGCTTGGTTTCAATGGCTTTTGTAGAAAAATTTCTGCAGATTTTTTATAGCTTTGTTTCTTCTTGTATTTTCAATCTCTTGATCTTCAATAAACACATCTCATTCTATATATAGCAATGTATTAGGGTTTTGAAGAATGATTATAGTATTTGAAAGACAAGAGCCGTTTGAACACCATTGAACACAATCCACAAAACATGAGAAATGTTTTCTGAAAAATCTGCAGGTTTTGAGGATCTTCCAGTCGACTACTTCTCTGTTGTAGTCGACTACAATGGACCATCTAGTCGACTAGATTGAGTTCTAGTCGACTACTTTGGACCATCTAGTCGACTAGAATGAGTTCTAGTCGACTACATGAAGTAGTCTAGTCGACTCAAGCTTGTTTCAGTCGACTCTTTTGATGTGGATGAAAAACCTATAGCTACTGATTGTTTTAGTCGACTACTAGAAAATACACAGGTTTATTCTAGTCGACTACAACATGAAAAACATTTAATAAAAATATTTTTCTTTCCGTTTAAGTTCGGTAAAGCGTTTTTCATTCCATTTGAATTCGGTTCATTTTATACTTGAGCTTATACGATAAAATCGACACATAAAATTACCTTGTTACAATGATCGCTCCCCGACCTATCTACCCCGAGTCTTGAGTCTTCGACTTTCGCTTTTGCCGTTGAATTTAATTGATTTTCCATTTGCGCTTCAATTTCTTTCACAGCTTTTCGCTTTAAATCAAGCTTTCTTTCCGAGCTTGCTTTTCGAGTAGTTTCCTTTTCGAGTTTGATTTCTGCGTCGTTCACCTGTCTTTTGCTGAAAATATAAACTCGATAATTCATTAGTATCAAACACTCTTCAATGGTTTGTTATCATCAATTTTGGAATTGTTTGCCGAAAGTAAATTTCAAAGCCAACACCTATGAACACACACTGACAAACATAGATATAAACTGTCACCTTGAACGTAAGTGTGGAAAATAGATATAAAATGATCATAAGAAAAACACAATATCCATGTAAACATAATGATCATAAAAAACACACTCCTTCTCCCACTTACTCAATATTTCTCCCCCTAAAACCATTACTCCCCCATACTCAATACTTCTCCCCCTAAAAACATTACTCCCCCTTTTTGTCACTGAAATGACAAGGAAAATTAAAAACAATCAAAGCACATGAGAGAAACAAGGGAAAACCTCAAGATGAAAACATTAGAAAATGATCACAGAGGAGACATTAGAAAATATAAGTCAAACACTAAATACTAAGATTAAGTACTCTATAAGATTATATCCAGATTCTCAAGTACCAAAAATCTCTACAATGCATGTCACGCCCCGTTATTCCTGAGACTCCAATCAGGAGAATCAACGAATCCCGAGGTATGACGTCATTAAAAATGACAACCGAAATCAATGATAACACCGAAATACATGGAATAGGAATGAAAATGAAGTATTCCATGTCACCTGAGTGAAATAAACTCGGTAAAGAAATCTAACAAAAATCCGACAGAATTCCGTTTGTAATTGGAACATCCGGACAACTCAAATTCAACACAATAGCACAGCCTGCCCAAAATAACAAGAATAGAAACAGTGGCACGTAGCCCAACATTCCAGAAACCTAATAGGGCCGAGGTAGTGGAAAAGAACACCAATACCTCTCCAGACCCCTCTAAATCAATAGAGCCCCAAATGCTCAAATGAAAATAGAAAGAAAAACATATGGTGATGCCGAGAAGGTATAAAGGCACCCCAAAACAACAAGTACGGACTGAGCCACCGAGCTCAAATAAGAATACATAAAATTAAATGGTAGTGCCGAACAAATACAATGGCACCCCAAAATAATAAATACATGAACTGAATATACAACATAAGGGAATATGCCAACAACCTGGCTCCCAAGAGAATAAAAGAGTGATAAATATGATCACGGAAGGGGGAATAAATCTACCGTCCCAAATCCCCCGTATCGTCGCCGCCGAGCATGCCGTGCTGCATCCACCTGCAAACCTGAAAATGTTGTGTGTGGGGGGTGAACAAAAACCACGCGATCACCATAATATTAAAACATCACACTCATAGCCGTCTAGAAAATGTTAACCATCCCGTGTGCATGCATCTATTATAGGTCAAGCTATCGTCTACTATGGCACCCTCGTCAATCCGAGACACCCAATAATAACCTCGCAACTAATCTCGAAACTACTCAAGAGTCGTAAAACAACACAGATCATAAGATATATCTACCACTCGTATATACCCATGTCGAATCAACATATATATACACATATATATATATATATATATAAATCCCGTAAACAGCTAATCCTAGCACCTGGTGTAGGAAGGCACCCAATCGAATACACACTCTCATATAGAGATACAACCAGAACTAACTATCTACCATTCCGTGCACCAAGCACGCTACTCAAGGTTCCTAGGAGGTATATAGGTCCCTCTTTAGGACTATCGAAAGGGAATAACCATTCTTCTACGTACAACAACCAGTGAACCAACCCGTTCACTCGAAGAAACCTAAAAAGGGAAGGTCCTATCTCCACATCGGATTCGGTAACCAACCGAACTATTTCTAACTTACACTGCCTATCAAGGCACTAAAAAGGGTACAGATCAACAAGGTCACCTCTAACTCATACCGCCTATCGAGGCGGAAGAAAGGGTTACTGGAGTCATTTAGTCCCAAACAGATGCCATGGCCCTCGGGTTTTTAAAGAAAAATGTTGAACCCCGAAGGATTCAACTGGTTTTTAACAAAAAGCTAGGGCCCGGTCAAATCATATTTGGTTCCAATGCCTCCTAACCCAACCAAACACTAGGAATCGCACTATGTGCGCTTAACTTAACCTCACTTCTCTTACCCGAGAAGATCCACAGACATCCACAAATGATCATATTTCTTACCTTAAGGAATGAAACCTCAGAAACACATGTTCGGGTTAAAACCCGAGAAACTATAACACGGGGAAAAGAACTACTAGGGTTCAACTGAATATCACCTTAAAGTCACATTCAAACTTATTTCGAAACAGGTTCTAAGATCTTCAACTTAATATAGGAACCTATAAACAAATCCTCAAAGGTTACCAAACCAACACCGGGATTCAAGTGTTCCTCAGAACAGCTAGGAGGAATCTGAAACAATCAAACTCTAAAAACATATCTAAATCTCAGAACTGACCTCGAGTCTTACTCGACCTTTAACCTGAACAACTCTCTCCACTACCAAAGTGGTCTAATAATCATCCAGTGATAACCCTAATCACCAATCACAAAGGTCTATTGTGGCCAAAGGCACAACCACAACCAAGTCTCAATATACAACTAGCCAACTCAACTCAAGGGGAAAACAATTAATTCTCAAAACCTCTTTTCATCTATATCCACGTAACAACCTGGAACACATGTCAACCATGGCTCTACTAATCCAGGTTTTTAACATTATTACATTTCATTTCTTTTAAATTTTAAAAGTTTTAACTTTTAATCACATTGAATTAATTTCCACCATTTATAATAAAGTTACTAATATCATCAGTTTAATAACAGCAAATATCGACAATATAAAATATCCATAAACGAGCATATAAACGAATGAATGCTCAATATGTATGTCAATGCAATGACAATGCAACTCCAATGCAACCCTAGCCACTAAAGGGTGAAACAAATATCCAGGAATCCCAAACCGTTCACTGCTGGAGCAACAAACCCACAACAGGAAGGGTGGGCGTCGCCAAAGAAAGTGCGGCGACCACAAGCCCGCCCGGGAACCGGCAAGTGAGGCGCAAGCCCTCACCCCCAAATGTCTAGAGAATTGAGAGTTACTAGCTCCCTGGTGCTAGACCACCCCTGGCCAGTTGTTGCGACATTCCATACGATCCAGACATGCACGTTACATAAATGAGACATGGAACATGCACCGAAACAACATATATAACATGGTGTTGTATGAGTGTCAAATGCCTCCATATGAATCAAATATGCTCAATAGCACGGCATCAAAGCCAATCAATCTCATATCAATCATGTTTCACAATTTAAATCACACAATAACTAAATTTCCATTTTTCCACAAAAATACTCGGGTCCTCAATTACCCCATCTTTATAGAATTTATATTCCAGCATGCCCAATAATTTTTTTCAAACAAATCAGCCTCGGGAAAAATTTGACAATTTAATACACAATTTAATTTATTAATGATTTCCGAGAAAACCAACTAGGGAACTAAAATCACGTCTATACATCCCTCATCCTCGTGAATACCCCCTTATCTTAATTCAAATTTAAATAAAATATAAATAAAAGATGAAATATTTATTAAACGGCCCTACGTCCCTCAATATCAAATCGGCCCCGCTAACACTGTATTTTAATAACAGTTATATAAAATCCGGGAGCTAATTACAAGTTCTAATCTTTTACACAAAATTCTATAAAATCCCACTTTAAGTTCGGGGGTACTAAACCACCTAATTTAATCCAAATTTGGTAGGATTTAATTTATTATAACTTTTCAGGGAATTAATTTACTTAATTTATCAAGGGAATTCCGATTCCCGACTTCATTTATCTATTTATGGATACTCCGTAAATTCTATAAAATTCCTAGATATTCGTCTACCATTAGGAATTTAATTTCATACTTTTATTATTTATAAACATACAACGGGACTACTTAGCATTTTCTACGCACTATTAGTGAGTGCTAGATAAATATATATATAAAATTTCCCCACCTAAATTAAATGCTTACAAACAGTCCCGCTTTAACCGACAATGAACAGTGCCGTCACCAAAAATAAGCTCGCCGAACAAAGTTGCGCTAATCCATTTTCGAATATGGAAAAATATCCGCATCGTCAACCTAATTAATATACCCGAAGCTCATTAATTATCGATAAGTAATTTTGAATAAATCTAAAGAATATCAACCGAAAATTCTTACCGAAAATCTGAAATTCCCGGAGTACCGGTCAACGACTTCGCACCAATTTCGGATATAACGTACACAGTACCAAGGCCGAGCTATCCTCCGAAAATCAGCCCGAACCGAGCCTGACTCGCCACTGAGTCGACCCAACTCGTTCGGGCCGAACCTGAAATCTGCTCGTTCAATCGTCTCCTTCCAGCCGTGATCAGTACCCAGCTCCGACTCACTTCCTCTGCACCCAGCCGTCGCAACTAGTCGTCACCTAGGCCGCCGCTCCTCACCGGCGACACCCAACACCACCAGTTCGCAAGTTCAGTTGCGTCCTGGCAACCAATCGGTTCTCTTTCTTTCTTCGACAACCCATCTCTCTCTCTCTTTCTCCCACGATCGGCAACCTGATGCAGGAGGATCAGCGCAAGGATGGCAAGAAATTGTGATCTACTGTTTTCCTTTTCAAATCTTTATTTTTAGTTAATTTTTGCTATTTAGGGTAATTTTCTACTTGTCAATTAGGAATTGATTCTGAACCCGATTTGGGCCAGATTTTTGGTAATCTTTTGATTTCTTTCCTTGTTTCGTTTTGGTAAGACTTTTAGGGTTTTGCTATTTTTGGTAAAATCCTTGATTTTCAGCTATTTAAACCCGGCTTGTGGGTTGTTTTAAATGAGTTTTGAATATTAAGAATTTTATTAAATTTCAGAGTGTTCTCTGAATTTTGGGTCAATAATTTCTCCCTTTTCTTTCTTGCAAATTACCCGTTGCGCTAGCCTGCAGAATAATCTCTATTCTGTCCGGCATCAATTGGTATCAGAGCTCAGCATCTTCCTGAGGCGGTATTTTCATCAGTTTTCAATGGCTGGTGGTCGTGGTCGTGGTGGTCGTCGTGGGCAGGTTCCGATTGAGGAAGTCCCGCACCGTGATCGTAACGTTCAGGATGTTATGATTGAGGATTTGCAGAGGCAAGTGGCAGAGTTAACCCAGCGCCTGGCGGCGCAGGAAATCGGTAATCATGATGTGGAAGATTCTGATACCGACAATTCCACCTTCGAAAATCCGTATCCACCGTTATGGCCAATATTTTCGGAAGATTCTGATTCCGAAGATGATTGGTTGAAAACCGATACTTTCGTTGGAGAGCCAGTGTATGACACAGAAGGAGATGATGATGTGTTGTATGGGGACGGCCATGAAACTCTGGTCATTCCTAAGAGCCTCCTGACTCCCAGAAGCGATTCCAAAGATGATTGGTTGAGAACCAATGTTTTCCATACAACCTGCACCATAGCCGACAAAGTCTGCAAGATGATTATTGACAGTGGCAGTTGCGAGAACGTAGTCTCTAAAGACGTTGTCCGAAAGAAGGGTTCTCCCTCGTCAGTCTCTATGATGTCTCCTTCTGCATTTAATCAGCCGATGTCTCCGTCGTCTAATGGCCAACATCTTCGACGCATCCATGAGCAAGTAAAACTGGCCATTCACGAGAGCAATGCCAAGTACAAAACTCGAGCGGACAGTCATCATCGTCAGGTACTTTTTGATGTTGGTGATTTTGTTTGGGTTGTATTAACTCGTGATCGTTTCCCTGTTGGCGAGTATAATAAGCTTAAGGAGCAGAATATTGGACCTTGTGAGATATTGCAGAAGATTAATGACAACGCATACAGGTTGTGTCTCCCTAGTCACTTGACATCTGATATCTTTAATTAATGTGAAACACCTGAGTCTTTGTTTTGCGGATTCTGTTGATGCTGCTGTGAACTCGAGGACGAGCTCTTTCCAACTCGGGGTGACTGATGCAGGAGGATCAGCGCAAGGATGGCAAGAAATTGTGATCTGCTGTTTTCCTTTTCAAATCTTTATTTTTAGTTAATTTTTGCTATTTAGGGTAATTTTCTACTTGTCAATTAGGAATTGATTCTGAACCCGATTTGGGCCAGATTTTTGGTAATCTTTTGATTTCTTTCCTTGTTTCGTTTTGGTAAGACTTTTAGGGTTTTGCTATTTTTGGTAAAATCCTTGATTTTCAGCTATTTAAACCCGGCTTGTGGGTTGTTTTAAATGAGTTTTGAATATTAAGAATTTTAATAAATTTCAGAGTGCTCTCTGAATTTTGGGTCAATAATTTCTCCCTTTTCTTTCTTGCAAATTACCCGTTGCGCTAGCCTGCAGAATAATCTCTATTCTGTCCGGCGTCACAACCAAAAGAAGATGATTATGGAGAAGGATATATCGCTGAGAGAGAAGGAGAAGCAGTTGGTCTGTGCGTGAGGGAGAGGACGAGGAAACTTCGAGAATCAATGTCTGTCACATAAACTGATTCATATACATATTCATATTTTAGGAAAATTGCAAATGTGACTCTCTCTTTCTCCATAATTGCATTATGGCCCCATATAATTCTCTCATATATACATTCATATGTCTAAATTACACTAAGAACTCTCCAATTTTCCATAATTGCACGAGTGACTTTGCCATTTTCCATAATTACTAAAATGACTTTCCAATTCCCATATTTACATGTGTGACTCTCATGTCTTGCCAATTCACACTTTAATCCCCAAGACATATATTATCTCTCTCTCTATATATATATATATCCATTTTCCATTAATATATATATATATATATATAATTGCCCAATTTGATTAATAACAAATAAATAATTATTATTGCATAAATAAAATAAGTCTCGTAAAATATATCGGGGACACTCAAATAATTCTACGTGAGCCCATCAAATTCACCGGACTCCGAATAAATAATATAGGCCCAAATAAAACTCTGGGGCACAAATTTATCCACCAATTAAATCACCGAAAACCCCACGGTACTCCAAATAACTAATAAGGTCCGGGATAAATAATTCAGCTATATAGTCGGATATAAACTAAAATAAATCCCGAATCGACTCGCAACGTATCTCACGCGAACTCGAAAAATAAACGGGATACCCGATAATCCCAAAATATATCGAAAGCCTTCAAATAATAACACGTGAACCCGTAAGTCCACGGGACGCCAACTAAATAAAATAAGCCCGAATAAATACTCCGGGTTACGAAACCAATCACCGAAACCCCGAATAAAGTCTGAACTAACCGAGACTCCTAAAATCATTAATCGTAGCCCAATCAGAGCACTAAACTCAATCGTTGAAACTAAACTGCGTATCCCCTAACAATAAAGCCCACGAACCAAACGTATCCTTAACAACTCCGATTCATATTGAAAAACGTACGTATAAACATGAAAAACGAACCAGATAATACAAATACACATAAGCACGTAAGTCAAGCAACTAAGGCACCTAATGCCACATCAACACACAGGGCATCAACACACAACACGTATGTACAAACATAAATAAAATGAGCGAAAGGATTATCAATACTCCTAAGCACGTCAGAGAAACAAAGCACGTACTAACCCCATAACCAGGGGAAACAAAAACGTCGAACCCCTAAAGCACTAACTACCGAACTCAAATCACTGAGTCGAAGCCCTAAACGTCAAGCGTCGAAACAAACCCATTTAGTCGATAACACTAGCTGTCAATCGTCACAACTTAATCACGTAGTCGATAACGAGAACACACGTAAACGTTTCACCAAGTCCGAAACTACTAAACGTTACTGTCAAGTCACATACTCATCATCGATACTCCACAAAGTCGTTAAGGTGATGACCGCCAAGTCGCGCAATCGAATCCAAGCGTAAACGCGAAAAATTTACTCATAAAATACACAGAGTAACCATGACGTCATAAACAAGTGACGTCATCACCGAAAATAAATCGGGAATAATTCAGAAAAAAGGGAAAATGAAACGGGGTGTTACAATGCATGAACTTACGACTAATGCATGAATGCAAAAATGCAAAATAACCAAAAAGATTTTTGTTCTTAGAATTATGTGAGCAGGGCAGTAGAGACAATGAGCTAATCATTAACACATCATATTCGCATATTTGACTTAGCTATTATACACATGATAGTGAAGAAAATCTGCACACATACCTTGTAGATATAAGTAATCACAAGATAGGCTTTACATAACATTTGTATATATGAAAAATATTCAAGTGCAAACAAACAACTAAGATGAAAGCAATACGTACTAATTCTAATAATATCATCACTAACGGTGATGATACTTCAGTCCAAAACCTAAATTAGAAATCAAATCTTTAACTTGGACCTTATTGATTGTAAAAAAACAATACCCCATTGACACACAATTTATATTTTTCACCTTTTCAACTCTTTCACCATATCCTTTTTTGTCTTTCTAAGCTCAAGACTTTTCAGCGAGAATTTTTAGTCCCGACCAATTGGACCCGAGCTTCTTCCATGGGATATATGCACATCAGTTTTCTCTCCTTTTTGGATTGAAGAACTGCTTTTTGCATTTTTACTTTTTAAACATCTCATCATTTTTCAACATTACTCCAACATTCATAAACATGCAAAAGGTATTCAAAAACATAGATCAATTTAGTATAGCTCATGAACCTACATATCACTTCAGATTAAATGAAAAAGACTAAAAGTTTCAACAAGTATTACTATCATCTCCGAAGTAAACAAACACTCAAAGTTAATGAGTTCTAAAAATAATACTTAAACATGTCAAGTGAACAACTCACATCTTCATATCAGACTAACAACTCCAATTCTCATAAGCATAATAAGAAAATTAAATATGAGAATAAAATGAAATATGACAACCATTTTATCATTTTTGTCGTAATGATTCATGCATGTATAACCTTAACAGTAGCAAAATATGATGCATGCATAATAAAAATAAATAAACATGGAAATAATACAAAATGCATGATAATGTATTAATTCTAGGATAAAATATAATGTAAGATAATCCTAGAATGATACATATGAAGTCATCTATCCTAATGATAACATGCCACTAGATTTTCTAAGATGCACATGCTTTTGAAAATCTAATGGTTTTGTAGAGATGTTTGTTGAATGAGAATCTGTGGATATATAGTCAAAACCTTTCTCAAAACTAGAGTCATGTGCTCTACATGCAGTATGAGCAACCAAACAATGTAGTTCATATTTCCTAACCCACACTTGTTTAATTCTCGATACTCTATTTGCTAGCCTAGACAACCTCTTCACTCAACATCCGAATTTGACTTTTAACATTGGGTCTTTTTGAGTTCTATGCTTCCACTCTGATTTCAAAGTGTCCCCTCTTAACTTTGAACACGCGGGTCGAATGTGACCTTTCACTCCACAGTGATGATAGACTGGGATAAACCTTTGAAAATCATTATTCGAAACCTTATTGACTCTAGAGGTAAAGGGATGCTTACTCTCAACAAGTTTTCTGATATAAGATTGAGCATTAAGATTCCTATCAAACTTACCTTGAGAAGAATAAGATGCTACTTGGGAAGCCTTAACAAATGTTGTTTTGGAAACAATGTTAGGATTACTCATTCTTTTAAACCCCAACCCCTTTGTATTTCCTGCAGATTTTCCTACACTCAACATATGATCAAGCTTAAGAGTTCCACTAGATCATCTATGAATAGTAAAGTTAGCATCCTTCAAATCCTTTTCTAAATTCTCAATCCTTGTAGATTTCTCACTCAATTCCAATCTTAGAGGTCCTAATTCTTCATTCAGACTATCTACCTTCTTCAAAACTTGAGTCCTTTCTTAGTCAGACTTAGTCAACTTTTCCCTTAAGGATTGTCTCTCCTTATCAACATTTTTTAATTAAACTATATATTTTGAGAATATTTTGCTCATATGAGCATACTTTTCATAAAGTTTATTATATGCATCTTCATATGAGTCCCTACGATCTTCATTATCCTCAGAATCTTCATCTTCAGATATTGCCCAACTCCCAGCAATTTCACCAACCTCCTTACTTTGTGCAGCAAACACGATGAAATTCTCAGACTCATCAGCCACGTCAAACTCAGCAGAGTCACTGACTGTTCCATCATCAAATCCATCACTCCAAGTAACAACTAAACCTTTTGTCTTTTTCTTCTTATTTATGTACTTCGCAGCAATATGACAAAACCCTTGACACTCAAAACATTGAGGTTTCTTCTTTTTAGGATCAACCTTGTCATTCCGATTTCGGACTTTTCTATCTTTAGAATCATATGATTTATCTCCAAATTTTTGTCCTTTAATCAATTCTTGACTATGAGAAGATTTTAAAAACATATGAAACTGCTTCATGATCATATCAAACTGTCTTAGTCTACTCTCACCCTCCTCATTAGACTCACTAAGATCCTCCTTAGTGGTTTAAAAGCTATGGTTTTCTCTTTTGTTCCACTTGACTTCTTAAAGGATTGAGCACACATCTCCATCTCATACGATTTTAGATTCCTTGCCAATTCTTCAAGCTTAATTTATTTTAATCTCATGATTTCAAATATGACAGTAACCTTAGATCGAAAATATTCAGGTAGAGACCTAAGAATTTTCTTCACTATGTTAGTCTCAGGAATGGGCTCTCCTCGATTATGACAACTTGTTACTATGTCAGTTAATCTAGCCTCAAAGTCACTAAAAGCCTTATCATCCTCCATTCCAAACTGTTCAAATTGTGAATTTAGAATTTGGAGTCTTGACTGTTTGACTTTTGAAGTTCCTTCATGAGTTACTTGGAGAATATCTCAAGCTTCTTTGGCAATCTCATATGTGGTAATTCTCTTAAACTCACTCGCGGTCACAACATTGTATAATGAATTCAACATTTTGGAGTTCTGATTAACACTATTTTTCTCAGCAGTAGTCCACTCACTCGATAGTTTTACCCTCAATTCATTAGTAACAACATCTTTCATAGTGGGAGGTGAGTATCTTACCTCTACGGAAAACCAAACTCTCTCATCTAGCGATTTCAAAAATGCTCTCATGCTCGCTTTCCAATAGGTGTAATTCGAGCCATCAATTAAGGGGACCTAGATATGGAACCTCCTTCACGAGGTATCTCTATCGTCTAAGTTCAGAATCTAACCTTAGGTAATTAACCTAAAACGGGGCAACTACAATTTGATACCAATTGAAATTACCTAGACGATCAATGAAAATAGCCTAGAGGGGGGGTGAATAGGCTTTTTGTGGATTTATTGACAAATTACTATTAATTGCGAAAAATCAATTTTAATCCATTTCTCTATCAAGATAAATCATGCAAAGATTAATCTAAGTGCATAAAATAAAGCAATAGAGACACACGATATTTTTACTTGGAAAACCTTAGAAAGACTCCAAGTAAAAATCACGGATATGCTCAGGTATCGATGCACTATGAATCAAGGATTACACAGACTCTATGAAGTTTTAGACACACAAATCCCTCTAGATCTGCCTTTCTCCACTCGATATCTGATGACCTTGAATCATTCGCGCTCCAAGAAGCTCTCGCTCTGCTCCGTACTCTGACGGCTTCGTTTCTCAACAGATCAATGAATCACAAAGCCTCCTACTCCGATCTCCGTACTCAGACTGCTCCATTTCTCAAACTGATCTAAGCAACCACTTTGCAATCAATAGTGTGTAGATTTTTCAATATCTAAGTCATTCAATCATGCATAAGATCGTTGATGTAGAAGTACAATTGAATAAACCCTAAACAAGAGAGAATAAGAATATCTTCACTGAATGATTTTCTCTTTTTATCTCTATCTCTATAGAATAATATAATCAATAGAATAACTTGCAGAGATCTCTCAAAAGCTCTCTAAAAAACCACCCTTAAAATCTGTAGAGAGCCCTCTTATTTATAGAGTAGGAAACTTTAGTTTTGAGATAACTTGTTCCCCACTTTGATTAGGATTCCTTATTTGTGTCAAACATTTCCAATTAGAAGTAAAACTGACTTATATTGTTATACAAACATGTATATAGGTTAATAAGTCGTAGCCATATCATCAAACTTCAAGTCGGCGTCAAATTTGACAATTCACGAAATTTTAAATTTATCCCTCGCTAGACACCTACGCCTAAGGCGTACCCCTTGAGCATAGCTGCGGCAGAGGCTTGAGCATACCCTTGAGTGTAGTTTTTCACTTTCTACCCACTTTTAGGTTCTGTTGGCATAGGCTTGAGTGTAGATACTTTGGTTAAAACCACTTTTGTTGGGAATAGTACCAAAATGTCCCTATTGGCTCCCCGAGAATTTTTGTTTGAATTGAAGGCTTTGGAAAATGCGGTTTTCATCCTCTGGGAGACATTTTTACTTAATACGCTCACTTTTGCACTTCACTTGTATTCTTCACTACTTCAATGTTTGATTTTGCCTTTGTCGAAACTTGTAGATGTCGTTGAAACCAAAACGACCTATCTAACACTCAACATGGTTATTGTCTAGAATATGCCAGAAATAAACAATACTCAAAAGTGTTTTTACAATCTTCCCCTTAGCATTTCTAAGACAAAACCATGTTTAACAATATAGTCTCACAAATAACAACATAACATCTATACATATGAACACACATTGAGAAACATATATATAAACTGTCACATTACTTTCATGATAGTCTATCAATCATGTAACCACAACACTGAACAAACCATTAAACACAAGTGTGGAAAATAAATATAAAATGATCATAAGAGAAACACAATATCCATGTAAGTATAATGTTAATAAAAAAACACACTCCTTCTCCCACTTACTCAAAAGTGTTCTTACAAAAACCCTAACATACACTTGTACCTTATAATGTATCTATAAGTTGTCACGAGCTTTTTTCTAGGAAAATATGATATTAGAACTGACAGTATATATATATTATTTTAAAAAAATAAATTAGTATTGAAAAATAATAAGATATTAGAACTGACAAAAAAATATAAATATTATTGTAAATCTTTTTATTTTTATTTTTTTACTGTTCAAAATAACAAAATAATATTTTATTACAACTTTCTTACAAAATTTCTTCCTAATCAAATATATACTAGAAACTTTTTTAATTTTTTTTCCTTTTACTTTCACGCTCTTTCACTTTCATTTTTCATCATAATTTTATCTAACCAAACCAATCCTCAAGGAGAATTATGAAAAATAAGAATCTTAATTTCATCCGAAACAATGGAATTGGATTCATGGCATGAATCACACCGCAACCATGATTTTTCAACTAGGTTATCACCTTGACATTCAGAAATTTGAAAATTCTTTTTAAGTGCGTGGGCATTGACTAATAGTAATAAAAATAAACTAATTTTAAACCAAGTCATAGATACAAATAGAAAAAAAATCAATTATTTTATTTTTATTTTTTTGAAAAAACCGCTTGTATTCTCATATAAAGATAGTGGATCAAGATGCCCCAAACCCACCATTAACTCAAAAACCAAGTTGGGATAACCCCTAGACCACAGCCTTAACTTGAGCAAAGTGACACAGTGGAAGTCTTCATTAGGGAAAAATATCAATTATTCATAATCAATAACTTTATAAGTGGGTGCAAAACAATTCGTTGAGGCCACAGTCACAGACATTGTCCGAGTTTTATCCGATCCGTATGGACATAATCGTTTTACACAAGTCCCATGAATTGGTCAGGTTGAAAGCCCTGAACACCCCGCTTATCAAAAGAAAAAAATAAATTTATAAGTTGTATTTAATAAATTTTTAACCTTTAAGAATGTAGAAAGGTTAGACATAAAGTCTGAATTTTAACCGATTTATGGGGAGTTCACTTATTACGAGTTTTGTAAATTTGTACAACCGAATATAATCATTTATGCCCAAAAAATAGTAGTAGAAGCAAAATCCCACTTATCACAAAGTCAAGTAATCTATTTTTTAAATATGTGTAGATGATTAAATATGCCTCAACATTTTCGTTGTATACCGAAGAGTATGCCTCAACGTTTTGCCGGTGGTCAGATTGTTAATTGCTACTACCATGGACGTGGCGTCGGTCTGACTACGTTGGACGGAAACATATTAGAGAAAAAATCAGGTTCAATTACATTTTCACTGATTCCAGTAAGATGTGTTTTGTGCAAAATATTGAATTAAAAATGTTTATTATGCAAAGTGTTTAGTGCAGTGTGAAAGAAATGATTTGTGTTGTCAGTTGTCATGTAATTGTGTTGAGGAATATGATTCTTACACCGAATTGTTAAGGATAGTGAATGTATATTTATTGTTCGATCGATAATGTAGGGGTTCGATTTGAATGATTTTAGAAATAGTTTCCACACAAGTGAGTCAGTCAAATAATGATGATTCTGCCTTTATTGCTTTTGCTTGATTTACAGAGAAAATGGAAGAGAAGACCACAACTCACAACAACTAACAATGATGTGAAATACTTTCTCTCTAGAAATTTCTCTCCCTTAGTCTCCAAAACAGTCCCCCTTCATTGAATCATTAATCCTCTATTTATAGGCGCGGGTCTAGGCATAAATTATTGCCACATCATCATGTCCATCCACGAGATAGATCCGCGGTTTAGCCTCCATAGTTTTATCCAAGTCGCGATGTTAAATCCGCGACAATACCAATCCGCGATCAAGTACATTATTGATCCGCGGATTCCTTTTTTTGCTTGTCATAGTTTTCTTGGGTCATGTCCTTTTATGCATATTTTCCATTTACATGACCCTGAGTGACGCCGAACATAATAGAGATTATTCTGCAGGCTAGTGCAATAGGTACTTTGCAAGGAAAAACAGGAGAATTTCGACCCAAAATTCAGAGAACACTCTGGAATTTAATAAAATTGTTTATAATCAAGAATGACAAAAAATAACCCACAAGCCGGGTTAATATAGCTGAAAATCAACCCTTAATAGGATTTTTACCAAAAATAGCAAAACCCTAAAAGTCTTACCAAAATGAAATACGGAAAGAAATCAAAAGATTGCAAAAAAACTGGCCCAAATCGGGTTCAGAATCAATTCCTAATTGACAAATAAAAGAATACCATAAATAGCAAAAATTAACTAAAAATAAAGATTTGAAAAGGAAAACAGCGGATTTAGGGCTCGAAATGAGGTGCACCGAGATTAGCTTTCCGAATTGGGGTCACGGGCGCGAATCGGACACTTGTAGCTTCAGTTATGGCCAAAAAACCGACACGTGCACGGAAACCGCCCCAATTAGGCTAGATCACGATTTCTTGCCATCCTTGCGCTGATCCTCCCGCTCCAGGTAATCCAGCGCCATTAATGAGCAATCTGACAGCTCGGCATCGTCTGACTCGGATCCCCCTGCATCACTGAGCGTTACTTGACGCATTCTAGGTACTTTACTTTGAGTGATTTTGATGAATAAGGTCGCGACCCACTATTCACCATCCCAAAGCATTTCCTTAGGCCAGTCAAAATAACACTCCCTACTCGATAAGCTCATAGGGTCACGAAGGATTGACTTTTGGCTATGACCCCCTTTCTTAATTCTCAATGATCACCTCTTTGTATAGTGTTTATCACGTGCCTGATCTCATCCAGAGATACCCTAGATTCGCGGATTATAATCTGCGACTCCCCCTGTTGGCTTTTCCAACTTTCCCTTGTTGTAGCCTTTGGATTCGCGGATTTAAAACAACGCGAATCCCCCTTTACATTTTTCCCTTTTACACTTTAGTACTTAACTAAGTACTAAAGAGTAAACCATAAAGACAACCTTGTTTTCGCGGATTATATCAATGCGGGAGTATATGCATATTTTTACATACCTTGTTTTCGCTTTTGTATGATTCTCCTCATTTTTCCATGTTGAAACCTGTCAATGATTTGTCAATAATTATCCCTTATTATGATCCGCGACATTTGAACTTGCGGCAACCTTGGCGTCGGTTCGGCTTCCGCGGGTATTAATTGCACCTCATAGGTTTTCATGCCCCCTCCCTTTATAAACCTCCCCTGCTCATTTCATTTCATTTTTCCTTCATTCTTCCATATTTTCTGTTTCCCTTTTCCCTAACACCTCTTTTCTCTTCGCGGTCTTAGTTTCAAGTCTGTACTTCCCTATTTCTCTGTTTTCAATAGCCAAGTCCTCTACCCCCAAGCTCTTAGTTCCCCATCTAGGATTATCCCATATGTTCCCCTGCCAACAGAATGGAGGAAGGCTCCATTTTTCGAGGCCTCTCACGACCATTTTTGGAGTTCCATTGAAAACCTTCCTCCCACAGGAGACATTATTGATGACCCAATGCTCATCCATTCTGACGATCAAGCCCATTTAGCCAATATTCCACCCACTTCTCTTCTTCGCCTACTTATCGAAAGAGGCGATGTCCCCTATTATTTTGTAGAATATGAAGGGCATATTGCACCCATTACTCATTGGAGGATGTGGTTTAGTCATATACTCAGCCAGGACAGACACCGCAAGACTCTAAGAAAAGCGGGTTTGCTGGACTCCATAGAGTTATTTTCAGACCTGTCCATCCATCGAGATGCGGATGCTCTTAATCTTCTGGTGTCTCAGTGGAGCACCTTCTCCCATACTTTTATAACATCTTGGGGAGAGTTTACCCCTACCTTGGAAGATGTTTACGTGTTGTTCAGGCTCCCAGTTTTTGATTCGCGGCCCCTCGATGCACTTCCTTTCGACAAAGAAGACGAGGCGATTCACTTACATCTCCAATCTTGTGCAGCCTATGCCGCGAAAAGGGGTAGTCGCTTCAAAGATGGTGTCATACTTGATGAGGCTCCTATTGTAAGAAGCGCAAAGCTTAAGTATTCAAACTGGTGCCATCACTTGTTTAGGGAGTATGAGCCGAAGCTGCCTCTTCTCCACGGTCAAGACCGCAAATCTGTACCCAGCCCTGAATTCAACGGTGACTATGAACTGGCAGGCTTTTTAGCCTATTGGTTGAACCGTTATATTTTCCAAGGACGTCCTGAAGATGGGCCAAATAAACTAGTGTTTTTTATGGCTTCCATAGCGTCGCGGGGAATCTGTCTTCCCTTAGCTCCCCTCTTTTTGGGTACTCTTTATTCCCAATTAGATATTTTTTCGAATGATTTCTTAAGATCAGTAGGAAGATATGACATCAATACCCATATTCCCTGCCTTTTCTTAATGTTATTCATCTTTGAAAGATTCCCAAAATACGCCCCAAAACATCTTCACTTTCCTTCGTCCTCCTCAAATACTAATATTATTGGTCCCAGATCTCAAGTTGCCCGTTGGTCTGGCCTTCTTTCCACCAAACGACTTGAAAATTTTATTGACTTCAGTCGTAATTTTTCACGGAGACCATATTCAGTTCCTCTGGAAGGTATCTATTTCCCTTCTTTTTACCCAATGGAAGAGCAGACCTCTTATGGTTATCAACACCATGAAGAACTCATTTTTGTTGTTGCTTTATTTGAGTGTTGCCTACCCATTTTGACGAGTCTTTCTCGTGGACCACAATCTACAATCCTTCGTGTGTGGCTCATCAACTGGGTTTTGAGCAGGCAGTTCCAATTTATGTTGTTCCTCCCTCAGGCAGTTCTCCTGATAGTTATGACGCGGCCCTAGTGAGTTTCCGCGAGGAGTATGAGAAGAAACATCAGGAGTTCTCTTTTGCTATCTTCAATCCCACGAGATCTCGGGCAAGTGATCGGACCGCGACTTATGTAGATTTTTGGCTCCAAGTCATAAGAGATTTCCAAACATTTATGATGGGTCCTCCCAGGTCAGTCACTCCCGTAAATGTACTCGCGGGAGACTCCTCTCTGAAACTACACAAACCTCACGGCTCTCGCGGCTTCTATAGCAAACTGGCCCTTCAAGCTTCTGATCGTGAGGCACCAACCAGTTCAACTCTGGTTTCTAAAAAACAGAAAACTTTCAAGGATAAAAAAAGAAAATCCAAGGTTCCACCTTCCGCGCCTAAACAAAAACGTTCTGAGTGTGTTGAAGTTCCCACCGCCATTCCGGTTCGCGAGGAACCCATTTCAAAACGCTTGGTAATGATCTCACAACCTTATGTTTTCTTATTCTTATCCTCAGTCATTGGTACCAACTGATTTAGCTTTACTTATTAATTTGTTTTCAGAGATCCGCGAGCTCCACTGCTACATCACCACCGAACGTTCGGGTTCCTCCTCCCGTAGATCACACACTCGTGCCTAATTCTTTCAACAGAGGTTCACAGATCAAGACTTCCACGAGTGATTCCTTGGACTATATTCCGTTATCTCAAAGAAGAAGAGATCAAAGAGCTCAAATTCTGGAAGCCGCTACTCATACTTCTGAAGATGATGAGGAAGACACTATTCCCTTGATTCGCAGAAGGTCGAATCCTCTTGCTTTGGTCCCCTCTACTAACAGATTTGGAGTTGAATCTCTTCTTTTTCAGTCACATCAAGGCGAAGATGAAACTGCTGATGTTAATCAAGGGGAAGCCGAATCCTCCCCTCCGTGAATGGAAGAGTCTTCTCCGCGAGTGGAGGAATCCTCTCCGCGTGTGGAGGAGTCTTCTTCGCGAGTGGAGGAGTCCTCTCCGTGACTCGGAGAGCTCTCTCCGCGAATGAAAACAAACTCTTTGTTGGATACAGTTGCATGGGCCGTGGAGGATATTTATACTTCAGATCCCCTATTCTCAGGTAGCTTCTAACTGATAAAGTCAACCTATCTTCCATCCTTCCGCGCTTCTTTCATGCTTATAATTTTTTTTTTTAACTTACAATTTTGCCAAGTCGCGAGATTAGGAAGGATGTAAATTAGGAAGCCGACCTTTCCTTTGATGCTTCTGATCGTGAGGTGGCTATTATCCTCCTAGATTTCCCGGATCAGGGACAAGGGAAGGCACAAACAATTTCTAAAGTCGCGAGAAGGATTTTGCTATACGACTCGAATGAAGGGGATGATCTTCCCATCTCAACCCTTATCCGTGAGGATGCTCGGCCATCAAACATGAACTTATTCTCTGATGATTAAACCACGGACGCAACAAATCCTGGTTTCGCAGAACTGAATGAAACCGCGAAGCTGCCAGAGATACTTGAAGGAAACGATGCCAACCTTGTTCCAGAAGGAGATGTCGCGGCAGTGACTGATCCTCAAGTTTCTAACTATGACACAGATGTTCGGCACATGGAACCTCTTATTTGTGATATTGCTGCTGAGATAACTACCACTTTGCAAGATGGGCCACAAATTCAAAGGTCACTTTTTGAGGGCCTTGTTTATGACATAGAGACCATTGTTGAATCTTCCGTCGGCGCGGCTCATGTTCCGCCCGCGAAATGAGGTAAATTTTGTCTACTTAGTACTTCCTAATAGAATTTTTTGTACTCATGGTGCTGACTCATTTTTGATAATCCCATCTTTACTGTAGATAATTCAAATAGAAGTCCTGACCCCTTGTTTCCTGAATCCGCGTTCCAAGATCCAGAAGCAGTTCTCAATGATTTCTCCTCGCCCCCAAACACTTTACAAAACCTTACATTCCCCAATTATGAGTCTTTTTTCCTTCCCATTCACCCTCAGCAGCCACATATGCAACCTCATCAACTCCTTCCTCCACAAACTCATTCATCCATCCCTAACACCATATCCGTGCAACATATGGAACCTCATCAACCTCCTCCACAAACCCATACATCCATACCTGACACCATTCCCGTGCCTTAATTCAAAATCCTCCTCAGCAGCATCAAGTCTACTGGCATAATTTCTTGTGTTATTCAGGCGATATGGTTATTTTGGACCGTGTTTACAGTAGCCATCCAGAGACATTTGCTACTATGGAGCTTTATGACCCACTTCTCCAACCAACATTCCTGCACATTATCGCGGATACCTTTGCTTCATTGATGACCACTTGTATACGAGATCTTACCTCCACAACTTTGCCTCTTTGTCGCGCTCGTATCAAAGATTGGAAGAACATGAAAATGGACGTGATAGGTGGGAAGTTCATCTGAAAAAGGTTGAGCGCTTATATGCAAAACATTGTGCTAAACTCAAAGCTTTTACTGAGTACCAAACCAGTATATCAATAGTGGAGGAAGCCCGCGCTCTTTTAGCTGCTACAGAACTAGACACCCTTAGGCTAAAGAAATCCGCGGAACATTCCATATGTTCCCGCGAGCTACAAGAGGAACATGAAAATCTCCATATCTCCTCTCCTGTTAGCCGCGATTTGTACTAGTAATTGCTTTTGATGTATTTATACACATTTTGTTATATATAAAATTTTCACATACATTGTGCTGATGTCGTACACTTTATCATTTATCATCATTGTTTCATTTTCATGTACACGTATCTAGGATTGGTACAACTTAATCCATTTCACATTAAGAGGTCCAACTCTCTCGCGAGTAACTTCATGCTCTATTCTGTAGTACCCACTGTTGCCTTCACTCACAATCACATATGGACCTTCCCACTTAGCTTTAAATTTTCTTACCATTTGTCCCCTCATGATTGTTTGTACTACTTTCAACACTCTGTCCCCCTCCTTGAACCATCTGTACTGTAGCTTTTTGTTGTAGCTCATTGCTTGTCGCTTATTGTACTCTTTCTGATTCATAAGGGCTTCTGCCCTTGTTTTCTCCAATTCTTCTATCTCCAATAGCCTGTTTTCCAAACTGTTTTCGCATGCCAGCATTTTAACAGCCACTTTTAGCTCCGCAGGGAGCACAACGTCTACTCCATAGACCAGTGCATAAGGGGTCATGTTTGTCGCACTCCGGTATGCAGTTCGATGCGCCCAGAGTGATATTGGAAGTTCTTCTATCCATTTCTTCTGATTATCATGCACCAACCTAGACAGGATTCGAATTAACGCTTTATTAGAGGCTTCAGCCTGTCCATTTCCTTTTGGATAGTAAGGTATGGACTTGTGATGAATTACTGAGTATCTCCCCAACAAATCCGTGACTTTACTATTGACAAAAGGAGTCCCATTGTCCGAAAGTATCACCTTCGGTATCCCAAATCGACAGATGATGTTTTCCTTTATGAATCGAACCACATTGTCTGTTGTCGTCTATCGCAGCGGGATAGCCTCCACCCACTTCGTGAAAAATTCAGTTGCCACTAAAACCCAAGCATATCCCTGAGCCTATGGTGTGATTGGTCCAATTATGTCCACTGCCCAAGTGTGGAAAGGCCAGGGGTAGCCAAACTGTGTAATTCAGTCCCAGAGCATGAATAAGATTCCCGTGCACCTGACATACATGACATTTCCTGACAAAATCACTGTAGTCCCTTTCCATTATTGGCCAGTAATACCCAGATGATAGTAGTTGTTGAAATATTTTTCTAGGGCCTTGGTGACCAAACTCGTGAGTTTGTTTCAGTACCTCCCCTGCCTCTTCCTTGCTTACACATCTCATCAGCTTTCCTTCAAAACTTTTGCGGAACAATTTTCCTTCTTGTAGGACAAATCGTGAGGCCAATTTTCTGAACCGCGGGTGATCTCCTTCAGGCAAAACCCCTTCTTTCAGATAATGCCCATATTTGTCCCGCCAGTCTACCATGTCTGCCACATTACCTTTGTTCGCGGAGGGGTATGCATTGCGGTTCCGAAAGCTACTTTGCAACTTGACTGCATCATCCTTCATACTTGGCCAAAAGAAACCTTCTCGCTGCAAAACTCGATAAAGACTGACATCCGCCTGACCACATATTTTCTTGTAGGTTCCCTGTAGCAGTTCTCCTATCTCGTTCATTGCCACGCATCTGGCTAGAATCCCTCCAGCTGCTCTGTAATATAACACGCCTCTTATGATCTGGTATTCTCGTCTCAAGGCATTGTTATCATTTTTAGTAGAGCTTGTACTATCTGCACTCTCCAATCATGCTCTTCATACACCTCTAATTCCTTCCCGCTACTAACCACAGAGTTGGTTCTTCGCATTACTTGCATAGTAGACTCTGTTCCTTTGAATTGTAACCGTGAACCCAATGTCGCCAATGCATCGGATCATCGGTTGCCTTCCCGTGGCTCATGCTGAAAACTCACATTCTCAAAGCTTTCTATCATCTGACGGATGAGGGTTCTGTAAGACACCGGATGAGGTTCTTTGACAGCATACTCCTTTTTTACCTACTTAATGACCAGTTTGTAATCCTCTTACATGAAGTATTCTTGCCTTCAACTGCTGAGTCATTATCAATCCCAGTGTCAATCCTTCATACTCGACAATGTTGTTGGTACAAGGAAAATCAAGTTTATAAGCCATGACTAATTCCTCTCTTATTTCTTCATTCCTTAATACGAAGCCGGCCCCACCTCCATTTTCCGTGGATGAACCATCAAATTCTAAAGTAAATTCCGCGTTTTGTGCCTTACTCGCTACTCCCACCTCCTCCACTTTGGGCTCAGCTCCCCCAGAAAATAAAGCTAGGAAATCTGACAGGGCCTGACTTTTTACTACTTTCGGTCTAGAGCATGTGATCTCATATTCAGATAGTGCTAACAACCATCGAGTAGTTCTTCCACTGAGTATGGGCTTTGTGAGTAGATATCGTGTGGGGTCACTTTTGGTGATTAGCTCCAATGGATGTGCCAGTAAATAATGTTTGAATTTCTGAGCCGTGAATACTAAAGCGAGGCAATGTTTCTCCAATGATGTGTATCGTGACTCTGGTCCCTTGAGTACTCGATTGATATTGTAAACAGACTTATCTTCTCCTTCATGTTCCTGGGCCAATAGAGCCCCTACAGACTTATTGGTGGAAGTGAGATACATTATCAACGGTTTCCCTGACTCTGGCACTACCATCATTTTTGGTGATGCTAAAATCCTTTTGATTGTTTCAAAGGCCTCCTGTTGTTCTTCTCCCCAGCTATATACAGACTTTTCTTTCAACAAAGGCATAAGTGGGTGAGTTAGCTCTGCCAGTGTTGGGATAAACCTCCTCAGATAAGATATTTTCCCCATAAAAGTTTTCAACATTTTGCGAGTTATGGGTGGAGCCATTTCCAATACTACCTTAGCCTTTGTTGGGTCCATATCAATCCCCTGCCGATGTACGACATACCCCCAAAACTTTCCTTCTGGTACTCCAAAAACGCATTTCAGGGGATTCATCTTCAGATTATAGTCGTGACACCGTTGCAGTACTTTTCTCAAATCACCCACATGATTCCGCATGACTCTGGATTTTACCACCAAATCATCCACATAGTCCTCCACAGTTTTATGCATCAAGTCATGAAATATAGCTGTCATGGCGCGTTGATATGTAGCCCCAGTATTTTTAAGTCCAAATGGCATGACCGTATAATGGAAATTCCCCAGTGGGGTGCGAAAAACAATTTTCTCAGCATCTTCTAGTGCCATCTTAATCTGGTTATACCTGCTGAATCCATCCATTAGTAAAAAATTTAGTGTCCTGAGGTTGCATCCACCATGGTGTTAATGTTGGGTAGAGGGAAGTCATCCTTTGGGCAGGCTTTATTGAGATCGCAATAGTCTACACATACGCGGATCTGCCCAGTCTTCTTTCTCACATGCACAATGTTTGTGAGCCATAATGAATGTTAGGTTGGCTTGATGAACCCTTCTTTCAAAAACTTTTCCACCTCCGCCTTAATCTGCACTTCTAGATCCGGATGAAATATTCGTTGCTTTTGTTTTTTTGGCTCTGATGCGGAATGCACATGGAGGTGGTGGCTTACTAATCCCATATTGAGTCCCGGCATTTGACTATAGTCCCAAGTAAAGACATCCCGAAACTCCTTGAGCAATTCTACTAGAGAATTCTTAGTTTCGTCGAGCAGTGTACTGCTTATGAAGGTAGGTCGCAGAACTGTGTCGTCGCCTATGTCTACTTCACACAAACCATGATCCGGTCGTCGATTCATTTTGAGTGCTTCAGGATCAGTGACCAACTTTCTTTGTACACCTGCCTTATCTGTCCCGGGGTCTATGCCAACTGTACAAGCTTCTGACCCCCAATCCCGTCACAATTTGTACACTACTCGCCCATCGGGCATTTTGAATCGCGACCAGCTCACCTCTTTGAGTTTCCACTTAGTTGAACTTCCTTCTTCCGATTCTTCCCATTTTGGTAATGGTGTAGCAAAAACACCGGTTCCATCCTCCTCGTTGTATTCTGAAAAATAGACTACATCTGCAAAATAAGCCTCAGATGCGCAAAAAGGCCTCTTAGATGCCTTCACAGTCATTATTCCCTCTCCCCAATTGGCCTTCATCACCTGATGATAGGATGACGATATAACACCATATGCATGTAACCACGGTCTTCCCAATAACAACTAATACGAGGGTTCTCCTTTGATGACATGAAATTTGGTAGGCCCCCTGATTTTACCGATTTTAAGATCCAATGTCGCGAATCCCATGGTGGCCTACTAGTCTCCATTGAAATTAGTAACCGTAATGGTATGATTTACAATCCTGCTTTCAGGAAAATTGATCATCCGTAAAGTGGCCAGCGGGATTAAGTTGACTGAAGCTCCTCCATCCAAGAAAGATCGTTTCATCTCTCGACCATTCACAGTAGCTCGTACATATAGGGGTCGATTGTGGAAGAATGGCACTTGTCTGTCTGCTTCAGAAAATGTAATTTTACTGGAGGTTTTCTCATTTTGTGGCATCACGATAGTATGATTAAGAGCGGCCACTGTTTGCTCTTTTAAGAACTCTTTCACATGTTCTTGTATTGGGAGCTCGTTGAAGAACACATCTATCTTAGCATTTTCCTTTGTTTCACGCGTTGGCGGGCATTCATACTTGACGGCATTTGTTGTATCCTCAGTACTGTCTCTGGCAGCCACTACAACCATATGTGTAGGGAGGGGCTCATGAACTACATTCTTTTCCACTTCCAAATCACCTGATACTATTTTCTGGTGTACCAATCCGCGAAATGCCCAATATCCAATCAGGGAATGCTGAACGGACCTGTGATAGGGGCAGTAGTTGTTCTTTATCCTTTCCTCTCTTGTTGGCATCCTCTACACTGAAGGCAGCGATATGATATGATCTGCAATCCACTGATTTAGCAAAGCAACTACTTCCTTTGCACTGAAAGGTAAATGAGGTGGTTCAGATCTCTTGGCACACTCTTCCCTAGGCATTTCGTTCTGTGTTGCCGCTACCATTGCCACTCGCCTAGCACTGATATTTGGTCGAGTCGGGGGAGCCAAAACTTCTCCCAATCTTCGTGCATTATCAACAAGTGCAGAAAAATTTTTGAGCTCGTGATTGACCAAATGCACTATATATTCTCGCAGCATTCCTTCTATACAAATTTTGATCAATTGAAGCTCGGAGATTGGTTCATGGCATTGTAAAGCCGCCTCACGAAATCTCCTGACATAAATTGCCGCCTCTTCCCCAGAATGTTGCCTTTGCCTTGTAAGTGAAATCATTGAGACCTCTTCGTCTGCCAGGAAGAACTTGGTATAGAACTTGATCACCATGTCTGTCTAACTGGATACTGAAGCCGGAGCGAGGCCAGTATACCATGTGTATGCAGTTCCTGTTAAAGACTTCGAGAATTCTCTGAGTTTCAAATACTCATAATTTCTGTGGGGTCCCAGAGCATCCGCGAATCTGGATATATGCTCTCTTGTATTTCCCTTTTTGCCATCAAATTGATGGAAGCTTGGTGTTTCATAGTCTTCAGGATAAGGTAAAGCCATAATACTAGGATGGTACGGTGGGGCAGTTTCCACTCCTTCTATTTAAGCTTTCTTATTCAAGATAGCCCGCAGCTGCTCCTTGGTGATATATGACTCTTTCTCTAGTGGCTCAGTTCGCACTCGCGGTGCCACCCGAAAAAGCTCTTGTGCTAATACTTTTGGAAAGGTTTGATTATCCGTCCGTGGCGATTCAAGATTTGGTACTGAAACGCGCGAGGCCTCCATGAAGTGAAGTATGGCCTTTTGGGTTTCTTGAATGCTGAGAAGAGTTTGCAGCAGAGCTGATGGCAATTTTGCTGAATTCTGTACTGGATCCGCCATCGGAGGAGTTTCTGTCTGTTCCACACCAGCATTCGCGTGGCGACGTTGTTTCCGCGCTGGTTGGATTGGCTCACCTCCTTGCATCTGTGCTGCTGTTTCTTCTTCCACTTGCTCTGTGTGCCGGGTCGGTGGACGACCTCTCCGACGAGTCTGACGAGGCTCAGCTTGTGCAGAAGACATCTCTATCCCTAGCAGAGTCACCTTTAATGTAGGGGTTCGATTTGAATGATTTTAGAAATAGTTTCCACACAAGTGAGTGAGTCAAATAATGATGATTCTGCCTTTATTGCTTTTGCTTGATTTACAGAGAAATGGAAGAGAAGACCACATCTCACAATAGCTAATAATGATGTGAAATACTTTATCTCTCTAGAAATTTATCTCCCTTAGTCTCCAAAGAAGTCCCCCTTCATTGAATCATTGATCTTCTATTTATAGGCGCGGGTCTAGGCATAACTTGTTGCCACGTCATCATGTCCATCCACGAGATAGATCCACGGTTTAGCCTCCATAATTTTATCTAAGTCGCGATGTTAAATGCACGACAATACCAATCCGCGATCAAGTACATTACTGATCCGCAAATCCCTTTATTTGCTTGTCATAGTTTTCCTGGGTCATGTCCTTTTATGCATATTTTCCATTTACATGACCTTGAGCGTTACTTGACACATTCTAGGTACTTTACTTTGAGTGATTTTGATGAATAAGATCGCGACCCACTATTCACCATCCCAAAGCATTTCCCTAGGCCAGTCAAAATAACACTCCCTACGCGATAAGCTCATAGGGTCGCAAAGGATTGACTTTTGGCTATGACCCCCTTTCTCAATCCTCAACGATCACTTTTTTGTAGAGTGTTTATCGCGTGTCTGATCTCATCCAGAGATACCCTGGATTCGCGGATTATAATCCGCGATTCCCCCTGTTGGCCTTTTTCAAATTTCCCTTGTTGTACCCTTTGGATTCGCGGATTTAAATCAACGCGAATCCCCCTTTACAAATAACTATAAATATTTTTAGGTCCCACAATACTTAATCCAACAATGACAGTGGATATGTATTCAATGTAATAATTCGGCCTAACAATTTGGTGCATGTATCATTTGCTCTTGTGCAAAATGAGTACAATGTAGGTGGACCAATCAATTCTTGTCATTTCACACTTTATGATTTGAGTGAGAGAGTAACATGATCATCCTCGTGTTCGATATATTAATTATTTTTTGAATTGTTTCAATTGAACTCTTTTGGGTGGAGAATCACTTATATTATATGGATTGCTCGCAACAGAATCATATTCATTTGGCATTGTCAGGAAAAACAAAAACGAAATAAATGTTTAAGTAGTAAAATAGCTTATTTTATTTTGTAGATCCAATCATTATATCAAATTTGAATAATTAGATCGGAAGGCATTGAATTTTCACCAATTGGTATCGAATTAAATTAAATTACTATTAATAGGATTGTCCCACATCGATTGTGAAAGAGGTTGGTGGTCACTTTATAAGTGTGAGAGAAAATCTCACCATTTGATCTAGCTTTTGGGGTTGAGAGAGGCCCAAGACCACTCAACACTGGTATCAGAGTTCTTGTTACCAACAAATCTAGGCCCGATGTGTGAGGGGGAGATCGTTGGGATTGCCCCGCGCATCTGATTTGTGGTCATGGATGAACTTCATCCTACCCTAAAATTTTGAAGCCATAGTATTTATTTGTACGTCAAATTTTCCATTATAGTTTTGAAGCCATTGACATTGGTTCGAGGAATGGTAAAAAAGATGGGAGATCATTACGAGAAGATTCAAGTCCATATCTCAGACACCACAAAAAACCTTTATGCCTTTTTCAAATCTATGTCTTTTGACAAATCTGACATATTCCATAAATTCAAAAGGCTTGAAGCGTAGAGGGTGTTCTTCATCCACTAGCTCATCTGGGACTTTGACAATGCGGCCTTCTTTTGGGGAAGAAAATAGTCCAGCTGAGTATCTCGTTTCAGTTCTAGTCATGACAACTCGGTGAATTGAAGTGTCCATGCGCCCATTTGTCCATGCCTGCGAATTGATAGAATTTAAAATTAATTCCAAGAAATAGGCATGTTGGTGCCATGCATGTAATTTAATCATATATATAGCATGTCATTGGATTTTGTGTGTCACAATAGTTAAACATGCACATGAATGACAGTAGAACCTAAGAGAAGGTTAAATAGGTTGTGAAGGGAGTTATCTTAGTATAACTCCTAATCTTGCCCTATATTGAATTGATTATACCTCAACAATCAACATGTCTCTTTCTGTGGATAGTTACACATATAATTTCATGTAAATAATATGTCTCCAAATTTCGTGACAACGAATGTCATGTTTTTCCTAGTGTGAATTTTCTATTATCATGTAATTTTCTATTCGAGAAGATGCCCCAACCAAATACCTAAATATGAACCTCTTACTCCTCGGGAGGACCTTAAGTATTTTGCACTTAAAAATACGTTTGTGAAAAATAATCTCATAAATACACACGATTTCTTACCGAACTGTTATAATTTATTAATATTTTCTACCTAGCTTCCATTATTTTGTAATTGATCAAATTTGTTCTTTTTGAGTTTTTTTTTTTTACAATATTTGGGTCATGTCCCATGACAACGAAGTCAGTCCTCACCGCTAATATTGTCCAATATAATTTAGAGACGTCGACAAGATCATTTCTTAAAAATTTTGAGATTGATTCATGTTTTTATAAATTTTATATCCAACTTTGTTTTAAAAAAATTAAAAAATTAGCCACATGTCCAAATTGTATCGGACCACATCACTGCGGAGAACGAACTTGGGCATGACCCAAATATTGTATTTTTTTTTTCAGCTTCAATGACTAGTTTCTTTTGTATATATTTCGATATGAAAAATAACATGCAAAGGTAGCAAAGTGAGAAACTAACGTGGAATGAATCTCCCAGTAGGACGATGAAAGAATCCCAAGAGGGTTTGACAGTGATCCACTGCCCGTTCTTGCTTTGCACCTCTAACCCACCTACTTGATCCTGAGACAATACGGTCAATAGATTCGTATCAGCGTGGGCATTCAGGATTAGCTTGCTCTCCATAATTTCAGAGGGTTCGTACTTCACGACCCGAAAGTAGTATCGCGACGAATCCATATGTTCATCGTAGTGTTTCTCAATACCAAGGATCTCCAAAACCATCTTCCTAGTCATTTGATCCAATTTAGATATTTGCTCTGAGTAGTAAAGAAATGTTTTGCTGCAAAGTGAAGATTGGTCAAAAAGTTAGTCAGTATTTTCATACAGTTTATAAAAGGACAATATCGAGTCCTCTCAGAACCAAGAAATTTTTACTTCAGGCTGAAGTGGTCCAATAATATTTTGGATACGTGACTAAAAATTAATCAATTTATAAAAATAGTTAATAGGTTTTGTTTGGTTTGTGACTCAAGACCCTTTTTCAGTTTTTTGAAATTTTAAAATCAGGAAATGCACATTGACTTTGTTTGATTGAATTTTTCAAAATTATTTTAAGAAAACTCAATTATAATAAAATACCTTATTTTTAAAGAACAATTAAATTAAGATTGAAACAAATTTATTTTCTGAATTTCTGAGAAACTATTTTTAAAAGTTTCAAATCAAGCATGCTCTACTAAAATAAAAATGTTTATAACTTGGCTTTCTAATAAAAAATTACAAGCAAATAAATCCCACATATAAACTAACAACAATAATAAGAACGGCAAGAACAAATCATCCATCCGTCCTATATAAAAATTAAACCTATTCATTTATGACTCACAAAATAAGTATCAAATTTGAAAAACCTCATCCTCTTTTCTCTTTAGCATTATTATGCGCCCTTAATTGTGAAGGAGAAAAACATGACATCAGTTTCGGCTATAAGAAGGATGATTTAAAATTGGGTTTACTTAAACCCCCTATGTTATTTAATTTAATCAACTAATCTCTATTGTGTCCATTTTGCCCCCAATACTATCTAATTTCATCACTATACCCCCTTCTCCTCACATTTAGAGTCAAAATGTCTAAACTACCCTTCCTTAATAGTATGAGGGGATTTAGTGAAATCAACCCTTAAAAAAATTATTTTTCGAAAATAAATTATATTTTTCGTAAAAACTATAAATTTCAAAAAATATATATATATATATTTCGGAAAATATGATTTTTTACGAAAAATAATTTTTTTGCGAAAAATATAGATTATGTTTCAAAATATGATTTTTTTTCCGAAAAATATTTTTTTTGCGAAAAAGTATATATTATGTTCCAAAATATGCTTTTTTTCCTAAATATATATTTTTTGTGAAAAAGTATATATTATGTTCCAAAATATGAATTTTTTCCGAAAAATAATTTTTTTGCAAAAAATATATATTATGTTCCAAAATATGATTTTTTTTTCCGAAAAATATTTTTTTTGTGAAAAAGTATATATTATTTTCCAAAATATGAATTTTTTGCGAAAAATATATATTATGTTCCAAAATATGATCTTTTTGTTAAAAATATATATTATGTTCCAAAATATGATTTTTTTTTGAAAAATATTTTTTTTTGCGAAAAAATATTTATTATGTTCCAAAATATGAAATTTTTTCCGAAAAATACTTTTTTTGCAAAAATATATATTATGTTCTAAAATATGATCTTTTCCGAAAAATATTTTTTTTGCGAAAAATATATACCATTATGTTCCAAAATATGATTTGTTTTCCAAAAAATAATTTTTTTTGCAAAAAATATATATTATTTTTTCCGAAATAATTCATATTTTGGAAAATAATATACTCCCTCCGAAAAATATTTTTTTGCAAAATATATAGATATATATATATTTTTGAATTTATAATTTTTGTGAAAAATATAATTGATTTTTGAAAAATAATTTTTTTAAATGGTTGATTTCACTAAACCCCCTTATACTGTTGAGGGTAGTTTAGGCATTTTGACTAAAAATGTGAGATGAGGGGGCAAATGATGAAATTAAATAATATAAGAGATAAAGTGGACACAGTAAAAATTAGTTGATTAAACTGGATAGTATAGGGGTTTCTTGAAATTAATCCTTTAAAATTTTACTTGCTACCCTAAAAAAGTTGAAGTACCAAAAAATGACTTTTTGAGAAAGGGAGTGCATTTATTACATCTACGTACCAAAAGCTAGGGTTTCCTTCTGGCCACAAGAGACTAGTAAAGCTATTGATATTTTCGGGGAAGACAACATCTTCAATACCAATGCTCTCCCACTGTGCTATCGGTGACTTCCCGGTGTAGCCACAGAAGGGCGTCTTTGAAGAAAATTCTTCTGATATTGTTTGCAAAGGAAGTTCAAACAACTCTTTTATTGCACCAAACATGTCTTTTTGAATATGAGAAGGAAGTTTGGTGAACGAAGCCTCAAAGCTACCAAATTCTTGGAGTGCTTGCTGAACCCGGGCTCGCACAGAGTCCCACTCGGTCGTGCCCGGCTTTAGCTCATCTGAGAACAGTATCACAGGAAGAAGAGCTTCAGAACCCATTGTTTGTTCTTTCTTTAGCAGTTAGGGGCTGAAGCATCTAATATTTTCTTTATTAGTGCAATTGTTGATGAGCTTTAAAATGTTTCTGGAGCAAATCTATATAGGATTTCTATTAGGTTAGACTGGGCCATGTCATATATATATGTATATATATATATATATATATATATATATATTTTCTTGTTTCCTTTTCCGGTAAATAAATAATATATATATATATTATTGTAAGAACATTTCTGTGTAATGATATGTTCTGATCCATAACCATGTTGAGTAATGTTGAGTGTTGTGAGTTGGATAGTGTTAGGAAAATTGACATGGCCAAGCAAAGTACGTGATCATATTCGACAATCACAAATAGAGAATAAAGTGGTAAGAATATAAGAGAAGTGAAATGGATTTTGGTTGGAAGCAGCATGCAATGAAACAGTATTTTCACAAGTATTTTTTTTGTGTTTACCAAGAACTTAAGGTTATTATCGAGTACTAGGGAAAGTGGTCACCAACAGTGCCACTTACGAAAAAGTGTGAGAATATCTAGTATTATTGGTTCGCCAATGGGCGCCATTGGGCGCCACTAACATTCACGATAATTTGGTAACATGCACGAGAACTCGATCCAATTCACGAGAACTCGGGAATGTTGGCTGTAGTTTTTTAAAAGAATTGTTCTGATATGTAATAGACTCCTAATCACTATGGGAGATGATTAAAAGATATTATCGGTATATTGGCCAATATTTAAGGATTTTATGGTAAAAAGTCAAAGACTTGGAGGTTAAGAAATCAAAATCCTAATTGGAGACTCTTCTCTCTATATATAGGAGTTAAACTAAAGAGATGAGGGGTAGCTTTTGTGAGACTTCTGCGATTTCTTCTACAGATCATGTTCGTTGGTAGAGGGTGAGAGAAAGAGATTTCTTGATCATCTTATATCAAGATTCTCTTTTATTTTTGAAGATTATCCAATTGTGATTCAACCTTTGAGAGTTTCATGCACAGATGGATGATCTAGTTGTTGAAAAATCACCACACAACCACTTGCAACACGGTTGCATCGATCCGTTAAGAAACAGAGCCGTCAGAGTACTGATATCGAAGTAGGAGGCTTCGTGGTTCATCGATCCATTGAGAAACGAAGCTGACAGAGGACGGAGATTGGAGCAAGAGGCTTCATGGTAGCGCGAGTGATTCAAGACTTTTAGACGTCAAGTGAAAAGCGGCAAATCAGAGTGATTGTAAGTCCTAACTTCATAGAGTCTGTAAATGTGACACTCCCAAATTTTCATGCATAGGTTGGCCAGACCCATACACAGAAAACTAGGAGAGTCTGCAATTGATAAAAATAATCACAGATGATAAGACATAAAATAGAGATATAGTAACATAAATAAGAGTCGAGGATACAACTTATACACCAAAGATACCACACCCAATACATCCTCGAAATACATTAAGTTTCCAAATTGATACAACCTGGGAATCTGATGCAGGAGGATCAGCGCAAGGATGGCAGAAAATTGTGATCTGATGTTTTCCTTTTCAAATCTTTATTTTTAGTTAATTTTTGCTATTTAGGGTAATTTTATATTTGTCAATTAGGAATTGATTCTGAACCCGATTTGGGCCAGATTTTTGGTAATCTTTTGATTTCTTTCATTGTTTCGTTTTGGTAAGACTCTTAGGGTTTTGCTATTTTTGGTAAAATCCTTGATTTTCAGCTATTTAAACCCGGCTTGTGGGTTGTTTTAAATTGGTTTTGAATATTAAGAATTTTATTGAATTCAGAGTGTTTTCTGAATTTTGGGTCCAATTTCTCCCCTTTTTCCTTGCAAATTACCCGTTGCGCTAGCCTGCAGAATAATCTCTATTCTGTCCGGCGTCAATTGGTATCAGAGCTCAGCATCTTCCTGAGGCGATATTTTCATCAGTTTTCAATGGCTGGTGGTCGTGGTCATGGTGGTCGTCGTGGGCAGGTTCCGATTGAGGAAGTCCCGCACCGTGATCATAACGTTCAGGATGTTATGATTGAGGATTTGCAGAGGCAAGTGGCAGAGTTAACCCAGCGCCTGGCGGCGCAGGAAATCGGTAATCATGATGTGGAAGATTCTGATACCGACAATTCCACCTTCGAAAATCCGTATCCACCGTTATGGCCAATATTTTCGGAAGATTCTGATTCCGAAGATGATTGGTTGAAAACCGATACTTTCGTTGGAGAGCCAGTGTATGACACAGAAGGAGATGATGATGTGTTGTATGGGGACGGCCATGAAACTCTGGTCATTCCTAAGAGCCTCCTGACTCCCAGAAGCGATTCCAAAGATGATTGGTTGAGAACCAATGTTTTCCATACAACCTGCACCATGGCCGACAAAGTCTGCAAGATGATTATTGACAGTGGCAGTTGCGAGAACGTAGTCTCTAAAGACGTTGTCCGAAAGAAGGGTTCTCCCTCGTCAGTCTCTATGATGTCTCCTTCTGCATTTAATCAGCCGATGTCTCCGTCGTCTAATGGTCAACATCTTCGAGGCATCCATGAGCAAGTGAAACTGGCCATTCACGAGAGTAATGCCAAGTATAAAACTCGAGCGGACAGTCATCATCGTCAGGTACTTTTTGATGTTGGTGATTTTGTTTGGGTTGTATTAACTCGTGATCGTTTCCCTGTTGGCGAGTATAATAAGCTTAAGGAGCAGAATATTGGACCTTGTGAGATATTCCAAAAGATTAATGACAACGCATACAGGTTGTGTCTCCCTAGTCACTTGAAAACACCTGATATCTTTAATGTGAAACACCTGAGTCCTTGTTTTGCGGATTCTGCTGATGCTGCTGTGAACTCGAGGACGAGTTCTATCCAACCCGGGGTGACTGATGCAGGAGGATCAGCGCAAGGATGGCAGGAAATTGTGATCTGCTGTTTTCTTTTTCAAATCTTTATTTTTAGTTAATTTTTGCTATTTAGGGTAATTTTATATTTGTCAATTAGGAATTGATTCTGAACCCGATTTGGGCCAGATTTTTGGTAATCTTTTGATTTCTTTCCTTGTTTCGTTTTGGTAAGACTTTTAGGGTTTTGCTATTTTTGGTAAAATCCTTGATTTTCAGCTATTTAAACCCGGCTTGTGGGTTGTTTTAAATTAGTTTTGAATATTAAGAATTTTATTAAATTTCAGAGTGTTCTCTGAATTTTGGGTCGAATAATTTCTCCCTTTTCTTTCTTGTAAATTACCCGTTGCGCTAGCCTGCAGAATAATATATATTCTGTCCGGCGTCAATACTGATGCAGGAGGATCAGCGCAAGGATGGCAGGAAATTGTGATCTGCTGTTTTCCTTTTCAAATCTTTATTTTTAGTTAATTTTTGCTATTTAGGGTAATTTTCTATTTGTCAATTAGGAATTGATTCTGAACCCGATTTGGGCCAGATTTTTGGTAATCTTTTGATTTCTTTCCTTGTTTCGTTTTGGTAAGACTTTTAGGGTTTTGCTATTTTTGGTAAAATCCTTGATTTTCAGCTATTTAAACCCGGCTTGTGGGTTTTTTTAAATTAGTTTTGAATATTAAGAATTTTATTAAATTTCAGAGTGTTCTCTGAATTTTGGGTCGAATAATTTCTCCCTTTTCTTTCTTGCAAATTACCCGTTGCGCTAGCCTGCAGAATAATATATATTCTGTCTGGCGTCAATTGGTATCAGAGCTCAGCATCTTCCTGAGGCGGTATTTTCATCAGTTTTCAATGGCTGGTGGTCGTGGTCGTGGTGGTCGTCGTGGGCAGGTTCCGATTGAGGAAGTCCCGCACCGTGATCGTAACGTTCAGGATGTTATGATTGAGGATTTGCAGAGGCAAGTGGCAGAGTTAACCAAGCGCCTGGCGGCGCAGGAAATCGGTAATCATGATGTGGAAGATTCTGATACCGACAATTCCACCTTCGAAAATCCGTATCCACCGTTATGGCCAATATTTTCGGAAGATTCTGATTCCGAAGATGATTGGTTGAAAACCGATACTTTCGTTGGAGAGCCAGTGTATGACACAGAAGGAGATGATGATGTGTTGTATGGGGACGACCATGAAACTCTGGTCATTCCTAAGAGCCTCCTAACTCCCAGAAGCGATTCCAAAGATGATTGGTTGAGAACCAATGTTTTCCATACAACCTGCACCATGGCCGACAAAGTCTGCAAGATGATTATTGACAGTGGCAGTTGCGAGAACGTAGTATCTAAAGACGGTGTCCGAAAGAAGGGTTCTCCCTCGTCAATCTCTATGATGTCTCCTTCTGCATTTAATCAGCCGATGTCTCCGTCGTCTAATGACCAACATCTTCGAGGCATCCATGAGCAAGTGAAACTAACTATTCATGAGAGTAATGCCAAGTACAAAACTCGAGCGGACAGTCATCATCGTCAGGTACTTTTTGATGTTGGTGATTTTGTTTGGGTTGTATTAACTCGTGATCGTTTCCCTGTTGGCGAGTATAATAAGCTTAAGGAGCAGAATATTGGATCTTGTGAGATATTGCAGAAGATTAATGACAACGCATACAGGTTGTGTCTCCCTAGTCACTTGAAAACATCTGATATCTTTAATGTGAAACACCTGAGTCCTTGTTTTGCGGATTCTGCTGATGTTGCTGTGAACTCGAGGACGAGTTCTTTCCAACCCGGGGTGACTGATGCAGGAGGATCAGCGCAAGGATGGCAGAAAATTGTGATCTGATGTTTTCCTTTTCAAATCTTTATTTTTAGTTAATTTTTGCTATTTAGGGTAATTTTATATTTGTCAATTAGGAATTGATTCTGAACCCGATTTGGGCCAGATTTTTGGTAATCTTTTGATTTCTTTCATTGTTTCGTTTTGGTAAGACTCTTAGGGTTTTGCTATTTTTGGTAAAATCCTTGATTTTCAGCTATTTAAACCCGGCTTGTGGGTTGTTTTAAATTGGTTTTGAATATTAAGAATTTTATTGAATTCAGAGTGTTTTCTGAATTTTGGGTCCAATTTCTCCCCTTTTTCCTTGCAAATTACCCGTTGCGCTAGCCTGCAGAATAATCTCTATTCTGTCCGGCGTCAGAATCCCATAACATGGACCCCTAGACCACACTTATAAATACATAAGCTACAATAAAAGTTGAATTCCTACCTTGTAGTGGATGGAATAACTGCTGAACCGAAAAGACAAGAGAAACAATCCTCAACCTTGCGGATGAAATTGCCGAGGACCTGAAATAACAACAAAGGTGCATGAATCAAATCCATGAGCAAGTACAACTCTACATGATCCCAAACAGAGTACCAAAATCCATCCCCTTTCTCAATGACACCTATCCCAAAAATATTAAGAAATATTAATATACCTTACTATAATTATATTCGCTAAAATACCACCATGAAAATATAATTATCTCCATAAATTCCTTCTATAAATCCAATTTTAATCACCTCCATGCCCTACATAACCACGTACCAGACAACTCACCCATAAATTCCTTCCATAAATTCAATTTTCATCACCTCCATGCCCTACCATAACCACGTACCCGATAACTCACCCATGTCCCGTGATACTAATGAGACTGCGTTATTAGTCAGCCTCCTTGTGGTTCCTTATAAATCTCCCAACTATTGTTATTTAATTAAATCTTATAATTTTACAAAATTATTAATTCACTTGTATTCTTTATTCGGGAACGTATAATAATTTATAAGGTCGAGCATAGGGGGTGCAAGGGAGCGGCACCAGGAAATACTGTACATTTATACAGTCAAAATTGTTCATTTATACGGTCAAAAATACGTATTTTAGTATAATTCGTGGGATCATAATAACATATAAATCAATGTCCAGAATCTGACAACAAAGAAAATAGAGAAAACACAATTACATATATAAGCAGTGTTTTTCTAATAACAGTATTGAAAATCATTGTGAACATTGAAAACTAAAATATTTCTATATTTAGATTTTTATATGTAGTTTCAAATCATATACACCTCAATAGAATCATAATCCAAGCCATAAACGCATGCTCCCAGATCAACACGTATAAACACGAATCTCTACACGTATCTAAACCGAATATAATAACATCGTATATATTCATGGATATGAATTTGGTAAACAAATCTGTACATATAACTACCTATAAGCATAGATTCGTACATATAACAATTTATCATTACGAATCTCTACGTATATACATGATCTATGTATATACTTACGGATCTGTACATATATGCATACACAAAATATATATCATCATACATATACATGAATACTAACATACTCCAACAGATCTATACATATACTTATGAATCTATACATATATAATCATATAAACAAGGATCTATACATATATGTTCATATAAACTATGATCTATACATATATGCTCAAATAAATATGGATCTATACATATATGCATATAAAATCATCATATATGAACATGCGAATACTCATACATATACATATACGAAAATAATATATAACAGATTATAGGAGCACAAAACAAAGGCTATGAATTAAGTATAAAGGAGAAGAGTAAAACATATGTCTTACCTGGAAATGTAGAGTTGATACCACCACAAGTGCAAATCTGATCAAATATTGATGTCCCAACCTCTCAACCTCACAATTTCGGGTAAGAATGTAGGGGAAGATGAAGAAGAATAAGAAGAAGAAGTTTGTCAATTGAGAGAAGAGAGGCTAAATATGCTTATGTATATAAAGGGCAACAAAGGGTTTGCCTAATGACCCATATGCCCTTCGATTTTGCAGAACAACCAAACTACCACTCGTCACAAAGATCATAATACCCTCAGCAGATCACCTATTAACGAAAATTACCTAGTAGTCTTAAAATGACTTGAGTACCCTTACTCAATAATTTAAATACCCAACATGCCATCTGAAATAAATAAGGCAATAAAATGATTATTATTTAAATACGGGGTATTACAGTAAACTTCTTTGATTCATAGTGGATCGATACTATAGTGTATCTATGGTTTTTACTTGGAGTTTTTTTCAAAGTTTTCCATGTAAAAATATGTGTTGTCTCTGCTTTATTTTCTGCACTTATATTTATTATTGTGTAGATTATCTTGCTAAAGAATTGAATTAGACTTGACTATTCCGCATGCAATTAATTTTTAATTTATTAATTAATTCATAAAAAATCCTATTCATCCCTTCATCTAGGCTATTTTCACCGTCTTGAGCAATTTCAATTATAAGAAAATATAATTTTTTTTGCCATATCAATTCAATCTGTTCTGTGCATTATCAATAGAAAAACTGTTATGTCTCCCTCACCAACGAAAAAATAATTAAATAAAGCATTGCCTTTGGATGGTGTCTATAGGTTTATGATTGAATGACAGAGATTCAAATCAAATTGAAAATAGTGAAAGCAATGGATTCGGTTCTTCTATGTGTGGTGACCACTCCAAAGATTTGCTCACGAGATTATTGTTTGTATCTAAATAAAATATTTATGCTCAGCTTTCGAGTGAATTAATTAAACTTGATGGATATGTTTTTTTGGCACTTCCTAAAGTGCTCTCACATATAACCTTCATTATTTCTTGGACGGCAATTATAAATGCATTACTACATCAAGATTATTGTTCGCAGGAGCGCCAATCACATTCTTCGAGAAACCCTAGATGCAATCTATAGTCCCCCGTTCTATAGGCTACAGAGTACAGACCTAACCTAGTGACACCATGATACGGGCGGCTGAGCTTCTGTCATTACTTGGATGGGTTATTATGGTTTTACTTAAGCTATTTGGCTTTTCCATCAGATCTCTTAAACTTTTCCTATTGTTCGAACGGATAATTACACAAACATTTTCTGAACTATGGCATAATTGAACATGATTTCTTCAACGTTTCAATAATATCATAAACATCTTTTAATTGCATATTCGTTGTAATATTTAACTCCTTTTATTCAAAGTCAATGTCGAAAATTTACTTTATTGGTCAATAAATGCATATTATGGACCAAACTTCCTATTTTACCCCTGTTATCCCATTTGTACTCTCACTTTTGTAATCAGAATTACTAAAATATCCCAACTTTTTTTTTTATCATATTTCTCTCATATGTATTATATATAAACTCATTTGAGTAATTGTTTGTACCTATTCTTTCTCTCTCTAAAAGTCATCCATTCTCTTTACATGGGTGCATATATAGGAAATAACAGCTACAAGTACACATAATTCTCACCAATTTAGTTGAGGGCAAGGTAATAAATTCACTATTCCCTAGGAAATTCTTTAAATATCTCTAAAGATAGAAGGGTATATACATCATTTTACTATTATTTCTTGTAGGACAAATATTCCGACGATACTAAGGGAGGTTTATGATATTATTAAAATATTAGGGGAATCGCATGCAATTATGCTTCAGTATGGGTTAGGTTTGTGTAATTATCCCTTGTTAGAATGAATAAACATGGATAGAATTTATTATATATATATTTTTTTAAAAAATAAAAATCAGCAGCTTTATAAAGGGGACAAGGACCAGACCTTACAAAATTAGTGGGCAAATCCTCATTTGGGAATCCCCACATCTATGAAGCACGAACACTTCATCTAGGGTCGTCGTATCCGTGTCAGACGCTCAGACACGTTAAAAATACGTGTCCGACACACGACACACCAAAAATGTGTTGGACATATATTTTTGATGTGTCTGAGCGTTCGACACGGGGTACGGCGACCCTAGACGAAGTGTCCGTGCTTCATAGATGTGGATTACACGCAATGGACACTCTGAGGACATGCGCGTGTCGGACACTAGGTGGGTTGATTGATTTAATGAAAGATAGATGTCTTATGGAGCTGATAATTTAATGGATTATTTATGGAACTTCAACACCTATAATCCTTTGAAGATACTATAATATATTTGTTCCTCTTCATCTTGTTAGAGGAATTGTAACACTTATTCATTTATCCACTATTTGAAGAGAAACAAGATATCATCACATAGAGCCAAAGATTTGATATTTGTACCTTTCAATCTTTGTCTTCAATCAAGAAAATTTTCATAATATAAAGAGAAAGAGACTAAGATGATGGATGTTAGGGGAGATGCATTTGATTCCTTTGATGATAGTAGAATAAAGAATTTTGAATATGTCAGACATTTCATTTAACCTATTTGTTTATTTTTGTTTATAAGTTTATTTGGTTCTTATTATTTAAGTGATAAAAGAAGTATTTGCAAAATATAATATGTATATATAAAAAAATTATTTTTTTATAGACGTGTCCGCGGCGTGTCGTGTCCCGTATTCGTGTTCGTGTTCGTCTTCGTGTCGGTGGTTCATAGGCCCACATCCACCATTGCACACTGTACCAGAAAGGATGATTAAGAATACAAAAACAAAACACCACCCAGAAGGCCAGAACCAAAGGTTAATAACAAAGAAAGGAGCAGCAAGATGGATAAAATATTATTGATGTTGTATACTTCCTCCATCCCGTATTAGTTGTTCACTTTTTTAATTTTACTTGTTTTAAAATAGTTGTCCAGTTTCGAATTCCAATATAATATAATTCTACTTTTTCCCAAATTATCCATCTCTATTAATTTTAAAATGCAATGGATCCCACTAAAAATTACAACTATACAATATTGTCAAAAACTATTAAAAAATCATTTTTGAATAACTAATTTGGGACAAAGGGAGTACTATGTTTTCGTAAAGAGATTATATGAGATAATTAAAATGTTATAAGGAAATTACATCCATAAGTAAATTCTAATATAATAAAAACTAAGTTTATAAGAAATTGGAAATAAAAATATAAATAAACTCTAACATAAGAAGAAAAATATAAGATAGACTATAACTTAACATCAATTAGCAACTACTGGCCCAAACCAATCTTCCATTAAATATTGAATTGACCCTAAAGCTAAATGGAATCTCATACTGAAGAAAGAACACAATGGATTGAAAATATACAACATAACTACAAAAGTAGTTGCTAATTGATGTTAAATTATAGTCTGTCTTATATTTTTTCTTCTTATGTTAGAGTTTATTTATAGTTTTATTTCCAATTTCTTATAAACTTATTTTTTATTATATTAGAATTTTCTTATTGGTGTAATTTCCTTATAACATTCTAATTATCTCATATAATCTCTTTATGAAAACATAGTACTCCCTTTGTCCCAAATTAGTTATCCAAATATGATTTTTCAGTATTTTTTTGACAATATAATATAGTTGTAGCTTTTAATGAGGCTCATTACTTTTTGAAGTTAATAATAAAAATGAATAATTTGGGAAAGAGTAGGATTATATTGTATTGTGATTCGGACAACTATTTTAGAACAAGTAAAATTGAGAAAGTGGATAATTAATATGGGATGCACCGAGTATACAACATCAATAATTTTTTCTCCATGTTGCTGCTCCTTTCTTTGTTATTAGCCTTTGGTTCTGGCCTTCTGGGGGTGGGGTTTCGTTTTTTGTATTCTTAATCATCCTTTCTGGTACAGTGTGCAATGGTGGATGTGGGGATTCACAAATGAGGATTTGCTGACTAATTTTGTAAGGTCTGGTCCTTGTCCCCTTTATAAAGCTGTGATTTTTCAAAAAAAAAAATATATATATTTATATATAATAAATTCTATCCATGTTTATTCATTCTAACAAGGGATAATTATACAAACCTCTCCTACACTAAGGCATAAGTATATACGGTTCTCCTATTATTTCAATAATATCATAAATTAACCTCTCTTAGTATCGTCGGAATATTTGTCTCGTTAGAAATAATAGTGAAATGACATATATATCCTGCTATTTTTAGAGATATTTAGAGAATCTCTTAGAGGATAGTGAATTTACTACCATGCGCTCAAATAAATTGACGAGAATTATGTGTACCTCGTAGCTGTCATTTGATATACGCCCTTGTAGAGAGAATGAATAGTTTTTAGAAAGAGAAAGGGTAGGTACAAACAACCACTCAAATGTGTTTATTTATAATACATATGAAGGAAATATGGTAATAGAAATTTGGATATTCTAGTAATTCTGAGTGCAAAAAGTAAGGGTACAAATGGGATAGCAAGGGTAAAATAGGAAGTTTGGTTTATAATATACTTTTATTAATCAATAAAATAAATTTTCAAAATTGACTTTGAATAAAAGGGGTTAAATGTTATAACGGATGTATAATTAAGGGAGATTTTTTATATTATTGAAACGTTGAAAAAACCGCGTGCAATTATATCATAGTTGATGAGAGGTTTATGTAATTATCCCCGCTAACAATAGAAAAAGTTTCAAGGGTGTAAAGGTGGATAAAAATAGTTATAAGAGAGGTTTGTGTCATTACTTGGATGGGTTATTATGGTTTTACTTGCAAGGGCTCAGCCGCCCGTATTATGGTGTCATTAGGTTAGGTCTGTACTCTGTAGCCTATAGAACAGGGATGATAGATTGCATCTAAGGTTCCTCGAACAATGTGATTGGCGCTCCTGCGACCAATAATCTTGAAGTAGTAATGCATTTAAAATTGCCGTCCAAGAAATAATGAAGGTTATATGTGAGAGCACTTTAGGAAGTGCCAAAAAAAAACATATCCATCAAGTTTAATTAATTCACTCGAAAGCTGAGCATAAATATTTTATTTAGATACAAACAATAATCTCGTGAGCAAATCTTTGGAGTGGTCACCACACATATAGAACAACCGAATCCATTGCTTTCACTATTTTCAATTTGATTTGAATCTGTCATTCAATCATAAACCTATAGACACCACCCAAGGCAATGCTTTAATTTTTATTTTTTTGTTGGTGAGGGAGACATAACAGTTTTCTTATGATAATGCACAGAACAGATTAAATTGATATGGCAAAAAAACTTATATTTCCTTATCATATGCGGAAGACGATAACGAAACATCATTGGCAGTAGGGCTGCACAGGTTGGGCTTGGTACGGTTCTTAAAAATTTTGGAACCAAAACATTATCAACGGTTCCTTTAAAATAAGAATCAGAACCAGAATCAAAATTATTAGTTAAGGAACCAAACCAAACAAAACCATAAAATAATAGTTTGGTTCGGTTCCGAACCATAGTTCTGTAAGCATGTTTTTTCAAATTATACATAACATACATTAACATAAATTATGAAAAACAATCTTGCTAATTTCAAAACTAAAAACAAAATTCTTAAACCAAAAATTACACACACACCCCCGCACATGCACCCCCAAAACTTTCACACATATGCACTAAGAGAGAGGGGGAGAGAGAGTATTTTAGAGAGATTATTTATGGAGTTTTCATGAATTTTTTTTATTACGTTACATTTTTAATTTCAGACATGGCTTCAGTCAAGAAAATTATTGAATGTCCACGAGTTAAAATAGAAAAGTTATGAATCCGTGTTTGTGTGTGAACCAACACATATTTAGAGATCTATAGAGGGGGAGAGAGAAACTAACTTTTTGTAGAAAGTTTAAAAGTCGGTGGTAATGAGGAGAGGAGTTATGATGATCAACGGTGAGAATGGATGTGAGAGATGAGAGAGGTATAAATTATAGATTTTTTATGTATCTGCGTGTAATATTTGTTTTGATGGTAAAAAACTATTAGGGTAAACTTAAAATTTTATTTAATACACTAATTTGTATTTATTTGGTGTTATGAGTTTATAATTTTGTTAAATATAATGCAATTGTATAAGTGAGTTATACATATATATGTATATCTAATTCATATCGGTTTGGTTCGGTTTGATTCCAGACAGTCTGAAACCAGAACTAAACCAATTTAGAACGGTTCTATTTTTTGAGAACCGGAACCAAACCAAACCAATTCAAAACTAGAATGAAAGCACCGGTTCGGTTCGGTTTGGACCGGTTTTACGGTTCCACGGTTTTTTTGTGCACCCCTAATTGGCAGTACAATATAATTGAAATTACTTAAGAGATGGTGAAAATAGCCTAGAGGAGGGGGTGAATAAATATTTTATGAATTAATTAATAAATTAAAAATTAATTTGCAGAATAGTTAAGTTTAATTCCATTTTTTTTCTTTTTTTTTTTTTTTTTGGAGAGGTAAGAATTTTTTGAAATTATTTTTTCCACACACACCCATTGTTAGGAAAGTGTCTCAAATTCCTATTATAATTAGGTTTCATATTTTAGAGTTGTATTGTAAAAGGTAATTTCTTGTTAGAGATATATCTTATTTTCCAAGGAGTTGTAATCCTTGTCCAACAATAAATTATTTTTCTTGTTTAACAAGTAATGGGGTTTAACTCTATAAATAGGGACCTAGGGTTTATAAAGGCCTAAGCCCATCTAGATAGCTATTTTATATTCTCTTTACTTGTTAACCACACATTCTCTCCTATATATAGGGGTCATCTCTATTGTAATTTATATATTTTAGAATACAGTTCAATATTCATTCTTCTTTATTGTCTTTATTATATTTTCAAATCATATTTTCTTCTAACATGGTATAAGAGCCAATCAGTTCTTGGTAATCCTTTTCGCTTCTCATCGTCTCTGCCGGGGATGGCACTCCATCTTCCATCCCCGACGGCGATCCTCAATTAAAAACCCTAGACTCCCAATCTCTCTCTTTTCTATCTCTACTTCAATTTCTCTCTCTCTTCATTCTCTTCTTCAGATTCACTTTTGCTACTGATAATCTCATCTTCGTCCATCAAATTTTCCCCATGAACCGTTGCCACAACTTGTATATTAACGACCTCATTCTCAGTCCCCATATCTATAAAATCCAATTATTTCTTTTTATTACCTCCATCCACTCCAGCCTTTTGAATTTGACCTTGTTTCCTATTTAAATTACTATTATTTGGCTTGCCCAATTGCTTTGATTTCTTCATCTCCTCTGCCATAGCTTCAACCTCTTTCCTAAGTTGCTTATATATCTCGTCGAAATCATAATACACAATCCATTTTGTTTCGGCCACCCACAAATGCAAGTACGACAACCAAACCCCGCCGTCGCCGTCGACCGCCACGCTCCACCACTATCATACTAAATCATCACCAAAACAACAACACCAGTAGCTGACCCATCTCCACACGAAGTCATGGTCGTTGTAAATAGGGCAAAACTCTATCGTACACGCGCCTCCAGAAGATCGACGCGTCTGAATCCTCAGTGTCGCGCGCCGCACATGCCTTCAACCAACGTGCGTGGGCTTCAAGCATCTCATGCGCTCCACGCGCCTTTTTGGCGTCAACTGATTTTCCCAGCTATATTTTAACGATATTTTGGCGATAATTTGAGTTTTTTGCGATACGATATTTTGAAAAAAAATTGGTGATAATTTGGCTTATCAATGACATCAGCGCTGACACATGATTCTACCAAAAGCTGCCACATGTCACACAGTCAGATTGCCATGTCATCAGATATTGGTAAAATTACGATATTGCCCTCTGTCATTATTTTGGTTATTCTGGACCCGTTTTAACTTTAATTTGAACAAACGAGTAGTCGATTTTAGCTGATTGGATCACTCCAGACGCAACCGTACAGTCGGTTTTGTAAAATTTGATTTCAATCTCTTCATTACTCATCTTTATGCATCCACGCCGGCACTGCTGTTCTCATTATCAACAAAACTCTAGTCGACTCTTTTGACTCTCTCTTGGGTACTCTTTTTTTCTCCTCTAAGGGGGGAAATCTTATCTCATCCATTTTGGAAAATCTCATCTCATCCGTTTAGGGAACCAGACCTATTTTAAAAAATCTCATCTCATCCGTTTAGGGAATTAGACCCATTTTGGGTAATCTCATCTCATTCGTTTAGGGAATCAGATCCATTTTGGGTACTCTCAATCTAGAGAACAATTAGTTCACTGGTTTAATTTTCTCTATCTTATTTTCTCGTCTCATAAGAAAATCTGATCTCATCATCGATCAATCATCGTCTTTTCTCTTGATTGATCTTCGCCTCAGACTCAAAATCAGAATAAGAATCAGACTCAGAATCAAAATCACCCAGACGAAAGTGAACCCCGTTCGTCGTGAAGTCAAATCACCCCTGTTTGACATCAGATTTTCAAGAATTGGTTTCCAAACTCAAGTTGGTCTCTTAATTCCTAACTTGAGTTTGAGGGGGGGGGGGGTGTTAGAATATATAAAGGCCTAAGCGCATCTAGATAGCTAGACGCAACCCATTTTATATTGTCTTGTTCTCTACTCTCTTACCTAAATTAGATTGACTTGTCCCCCACACCAAGTTTACTTATTCACCACACATTCTCCCCTATATATAAGGGCATTTCTATTGTAATTTATATACTTTAGAATACAGTTCAATATTCATTTTTCTTTATTGTCTTTATTATATTTTCTCCATTATCATAGTATCAAACAATATTTTCTTCTAACAGGGTTTGTGTTGAGACTTAGAGAGAAAATATAGAGATGTGGTGAGGAAAAGGGTGTGAGGGTGTTATGTGCACTAGATGAGGTGTATGTGATTGCATCAGGAGAAGGTGCAATGACCACCAGATGTATGCGATTGCAACAGGAGAAGATGCGATGGACATTTGTAATATCTTCCTAATGAATATTCTCTCTTCGTGGTCGTAGGCCAATCATGGAGCTGAACCACATTAAATGTTGTATGTTCTGTGTGTGATTTATGTGTGTGTGAATAAAACAGGTGTAGATGATCTTGGGTGGGATTAATTCCTAAGTGTGAGATGAGAATTAATTCCTAACAAGTGGTATCAGAGCAAGGTTGAACCATATTCGTATTGAAGTGTTCGGTAGAAGCAAATCAACATCAGAGAGTTTTAGGTTGAAGGAAAGAAGAAACCCGTATGTTCTGGTCCAGATTCGAAGATCAGAGTTATTCGAAATCAGAAACCAATCCTACTAGGAGCTTTATCTCGTCAAGGCAAAGTCAGAACAGTAAAGTGCATCGTGAAAGAAGCTCTCACACGCCTGCCAGAGTTTTCCCTGCCGCTACTGCCATTGAACAGTTTAGCGATCAGAGTTTGGGAGAAGAAAAGGTTACTGAGTACTCGATGAAGAAGTCACCGAGTAATCGAAGAATGATTGTACCGAGTACTCGACAAGGTTGTACTAAGTACTTGAAAAGGTTTGACCGAGTACTCGACGTTCTAGTTTACCGAGTACTTGAAGGGGTGTTTACCGAGTACTCGGCCACATCAGTAGTGAGGATGGAGAAGAAGAAGAAAATGAAGAATCATGTTGTTGTATATCCACGTTTTGGAGATTGTAATGATGATGAAGTAGATGAAGAAGATGAAATGATCACAGAGAAGGCATGGTCATGAAGATGGTGATGAAGATTATGGAGATGATGAAGAATGATGAAAAAGTGGGCATAGTCGTGATGGAGGTAGAACATGGTGCGAGTAGCAGAAGGAGAAAAACAATGAAGAAGAAGTGTGTGGAGAAGAAGAAGTCGAAGTAGAAGAGTGATGATGCTTGAAGCAAGGTAGAGCCTTGAAGAGATGTTTGACTCAATGGAATTTGAGCCAAGGTGGAGATTATTAGGAAAGTGTCTCAAATTCCTATTCTAATTAGGTTCCCTATTTTAGAGTTGTATTGTAAAAGGTAATTTCTTGTTAGAGAGATGTTTTATTCTCCAATGAGTTGTAATCCTTGTCCAACAAGAAATTGTTTTTCTTGTTCAACAAGGAATGGAGTTTAACTCTATAAATAGGGACCTAGGGTTTTTGTTGAGACTTAAAGAGAAAATATAAAGATGTGGTGAGGACGAGGGTGTGATGGTACTGTGTGCACTAGATGAGGTGTATGCGATTGTATCAGGAGAATGTGCAATGGACACCAAATGTTTGTAATTGCATCAGGAGAAGGTGCGATGGACATCTGTAATATCTTCCTAATGAATATTCTCTCTCCGTGACGTAGGCTAATCATAGGGCCGAATCACGTAAAATATTGTGTGTTATGTGTGTGTGAATAAAACAGGTGTAGATAATCTTGGGCGGCACTAATTCCTAAGTGTGAGATGTGAATTAATTCCTAACACCTATATTATCTCCAAGGAGACTTGAACCCCTCACCTTCCCTATTGGAAGGAGATGTTATACCGTTAGGCCAAGTGGTCTTTCCATTCTTTTGCAAGATAATCTACGCAATAATAAATGTAAGTGCAAAAAATAAAGTCGAGACGACATATTTATTTTTACTTGAAAAATCTTGGAAAACGTTCCAAGTAAAAATCATGGATACACTTTGATATTGATGCACTATAAATCAAAGAAGTTCATAGACTTTATGAAGTTCTGACTTATAATCACTCTGATTTTCCGTTTTTCACTTGATGTCTGAAAGTCTTGAATCACTCGTACTACCATGAAACCTCATACTCTGATCTCCATCCTCTGAAAGCTCCGTTTCTCAACTGATCGATGAACCACGAAACTTCCTGCTTCGGTATTTGTACTCTGATGGCTTCGTTTCTCAACGGATCGATGCAACCGCGTTGCAAGTGATGGTGTGGTGATTTTTTCAGCAACTATATCATCCAACTGTGCATGAAGATCTCAAAGGTTGAAGCACAATTGGATAATTTTCAAAAACCAAAGAGAATCTTGATATAGAATGATCAAGCAATCTCTTTCTCTCACCCTCTGCAAACGAATTTGATCTATAGAAGAAATCCCAGAACTCTCACAAAAGCCACTTCTCCTCTCTTTAGTTTAACTCTTATATATAGAGAGAAGAGTCTCCAATTAGAATTTGGATTTTAAAACGTCCAACTCTTTGACTTTTGACCATAAAATCCTTAAATTTTAGCCAATATACCAATAATACCTTTTAGTGTTGTTTGGTAGGAGGGTTTGGAGTGAAATTTATGGTTTTGGGATGAAATTTGTGGTTGGACCCATGTTTGGTAAAAGGAGTTGAGATTGAATAGTGTTGCACAATTGGTACCAAATCCATCATTTTTCACACCATTGAGATAAATGGTTTGGATGGAGTTGGTTTGGTTTTCTCACACCAAAACTATTCTTTAACCCAAACCAATTCAATTTGTTGTACCATTGTTTAACCTAAACCAATTCATTTATAATATTATATATATATATATATATATATATATATATAAATTCAAAAAATAAAATATTTATGAAAAAATCAAATATTTCAAAAAAATCAAACGAAAAAATATATTTCATAAAAAATAAAATATTTCGGGAAAATAAATATTTCTAGAAAAAATAAAATATAATAAAAATATATTTATTATTTTTTAAAAAATATACAAATTATATGTATTTTAACTAAAATCTTTTATTTTTTCAAAATATTTTATTTTTTTGAAATATCTTATATAAAATATTTTATCTATAAATATTTCAAAAAAATAAAATATTTATGAAATATAAAATATTTATGAAAAATTAAATATTTCGAAAAAATTAAATATTTATATATTTTATTTTTTAAAACATATATATTTACAAAATGTTATTTTAAATAAATAAAATGTCAAATTATTCCAAGTTACCAAATATGATTGGTTTCAGAATTTTAGCTCATAACAACTCTACCAAACATGGTTTGGTTTTTCAGTTTCACTTTTTCTCACACCAAAACCATCTGCACCAAACATGGTTTCAGTTCAGAATAAAATCACACCAAACCCAACCCAACCCAACCCAACTCCAACCAAACCAAAACCAAAAACCAACACCATACTGGTTGCCAAACAAGCACTTAATCACATCCCAAAGTAATTAGGAGTCTATTACATACCAGAACAATTCTTTTCAAAAACTACAGCCGACATTCCCGAGTTCTCATGAATTGGGTCGAGTTCTTGTGCATGTTACCGAGTTCTCGTGAATGTTAGTGGCGCCCATTGGCAAACCAATAACACTAGAGATTTTCACATTTTTTCGTAAGTGGCACTATTGGCAACCACTTTCCCTAGTACTCGATAATAACCTCGAGTTCTTGGTAAACACAAAAAAATACTTGTGAAAATATTGTTTCATTGCATGCTGCTTCCAATCAAAATCCATTTCACTTCTCTTGTATCCTTACCACTTTATTCCCTATTTATGATTGTCGAATATGATCACGTACTTAATTTGCTTGGCCATGTCAATTTTGCTAACACTATCCAACTCACAACACTCAACATTACTCAACATGGTTATTGATCAGAACATGTCATTACACACAAATATTCTTACAATAATATATAAAAATATAAATATATATTGTAAGAACATTTATTATAATTGTTTATGTATGACATATTTTAGACAATAACCATGTTGAGTGTTAGATAGGTCGTTTTGCTTTCAACGACATTTACAAGTTTCGACAAAGGTAAAATCAAGCATTGAAGCAGTAAGGAATATAAGAGAAGTGTAGTATTGAGTAAAAATATCTTCCGGAGGGCAAAAATGACATTTCTTAAAGTTGTCAATTCAAGCAAAAAGTCTCGGGGAGTCAAGAGGGTCATTTTGGCGCAATTGCTGAGAAAAATGGTTTTAACAAAAATACCTACGTTTTCAGTTTCAAAAAGTGGCTAAAAAGTGGGGTTTTACGCTTGAAAGTACGCTTGGACCTACGCTTCAAGCGTAAGGAACCTACGCTTCAAGCGTTGGGAGGCTACACTTCAAGCGTAGCTGCGATAAGGATTTTTCTTAATTTTGGTTGGTTGTTACGTATCCTATTATGACTTAGGCTACACTCATATATATCCTAGGATGTGTATAAAATATATATACACAAAATTTGACTAGATTCATTCCCAATAATAAGAGGATTAAATAAGGAAGGAATCCTAGTTAAAAAAGGAAATAATGATTTCAACAAGTTTTTAGTTAAAAAAAGGTCTTAATGGAGTGATTATTGAGCCTATCATCAAGATCTTGAAGTAAGCTTTCCAAAGATATATTACACGCCTTCTTCTAATCTGTGTAGCTCCAGCTATGATCAAACGAGTGAGAGGTGTCCTGCAGGAAAAAATTGGAAATTTCATAATCGGGCTGATATTTTATTTTGACACAAATTGATCCGTGTTGACCCGGATAACCTTGAGTTCGACCTAAACACCTATAAGCACGTGTATATCACATATTATACATGATATTGAAGGGTTTGACTCAGTTGAGGGTGAAATTACCAAAGAGGATGAACTAAGGGTTTCTCCTTTACATTGTCTATAAATACCAAGGTTTATAGTAGAGGAGGCTACAGTTTTTAAGAGATCTCTGCAGTATTCTATCATTCATATTCTTCTACAAAGAGAGAGAAAAGATTGAGTGATCATATATATTCAATTTCTCTCTTGTTATTGGGATTTTCCAATTGTACTTCTACACCGAAGATCTTATGCACAATTGAATGATCTAGTTGCTGAAAAATCATCACACCATTTATTACAACGAGGTTGCTTTAATCTGTTGAAGAATGGAGCCGTCTGAGTGCGGAGATCTGAGCGAGAAGCTTCGTGGTTATTTGATATGTTGAGAAACAGAGCCATCATAGTACGGAGCGGAGCGAGAGCTTCGTGGAGCGCGAGTGAATCTAGACTTTCAGATGTCGAGTGAAAAACAGCAGATTACATCAGTTCTAAGTATTTTTTTCATAGAGTATGTACAAATTCTCTGATTCATAGTGCATCGATACACGAGAGTATCCGTGGTTTTTACTTGGAGTCTTTCCAAGGTTTTCCATGTAAAAATATCGTGTGTCTCTATTGCTTTATTTTCTACACTTAGATTATTTTTTGGATGATTTATTTTGATCTAGAATTGGATTAAAATTGACTCTTTCGCAATTATTATTAATTTGTCAATAAATCCAAAAAAGCCTATTCACCCCCCCCCCCTCTAGGCTTATTTCATTGATCGTCTAGGTAATTTCAATTGGTATAAGAGCTTGGTTGCCCCGATTTAGGTTAACTACCTAGGGTTAGATCTAGAACTTAGACTATGGAATTTCTTCGTGAATGAGGTTTTCTTGATAAGCCTCATGTTGTTGATAGGTTAAATAATGAGGGTGATGATGATTGTGATAATTCACTTCAAGCTAAGTATAATAAATTGCATCATAAGTACACACATCTTAGCGAAGATTTTTCAAAATCTATTGGTAGATTTAAAAGTGTTGACAAGGAAAAAGAATCCTTAAGAGAAGAATTAACCAACATTACCCATGACTTTAATCAACACATGACTGATAAGTTTGAATGGATTGAAAATTTGAGAAAGTCTTAAAAAGAAATGATGGAGGTTTTAAAGCGTGTAGAAGATCTCAATAAGGAACTAATAGCTGTAAGATCTGATTTGATTGAGAAATCTATGAAGATTGGAGATTTGGAGAAGAATTTGAAAGATACTAACTCAACTATTCATAAATGGTCTAGTGGAACTCTTAAACTTGATCATATGTTGAGTGTAGGAAAATATGTGGGAAATACTAAAGGTTTGGGGTTTTAAGGAACATCGAGAAATCATAATGTCATTCCCAAAATTATTTTTGTTAAGGGATCTCATGTAGAATCGAGTTCTTCTCAAGGTAAGTCTGATAGGAATTTTAATGCTCAATCTTAAGTAAGAAAACCTGTTGAAATAAAGGATCTTTTTACCTCTAAGGGTTTGAAAAATGGTTTTCAAAAGTTTATTCTGATATGCCATCATTGTGGAGTGAAATGTCACGTTCGACCTTTGTGTTCAAAGTTAAAAGGAAAGACTTTGAAATCTAAAAGGAAATCGAGAACTTAGAAAAGACCCAATGTTGAAGATCAAATTGGATTTTGATTAAAGAAATAAAGAATTTATCTAACCATGTAAGTAAAACAACTAAGATCAGACAAGCATGGGTTAGAAAAGGTGAGTTACATTATTGTGATGCTCATATATGTGTTATAAAAAGTGAGCTACATTTTTGTAAGGCTCATACTGAACTTAAAGCATGTGACTCTAGGCACGTGAAAGGAGATAAGTCAGTGGTTGATAATATCAAGGATAATGATGGTAAAAATGGTTCTTTTAATGAAAATAAAAAGTCTAAAGGTTTAGTAAATGACACTATTGTTGCTTCTGGTCTACCTAGACTAGAACATGTTGATTGTGATAAAGGCCAAAAGGCTAATTTGCTTAACATTAGTCATATATGTAATGACTATCAATATGTCAATTTCTGTCGTGATAAATGCATTATTAATGACTCTTTTGGAAATTGCCTAATGGAAGGTTTACGTACATCTGATAATCGGTATCGCATATTTCCTAAACTTTGTATTGAGAAAGGTCTTGAGGATATATCCACAGATTCTCAGTCAACTGACATCTTTACAAAACCATTAGATTTTCAAAAGCATATGCATCTTAGAAAATCTAGTGGCATATTATCATTAGGATAAATGTCTTAATATGTATTATTATAGGAATATCTTGCATTATATTTTATCCTATAATTAATACATTATCATGCATTTTGTATTATTTGCATGTTTATTTTTATTTTATTTTTATGCATGCATCATTTTTTTGTTACTATTAGGGTTATACATGCATGAATCATTATGAAAAAAATAAAAAAACATTAAATAGAAAAATTCTTAGCATGTTGAGTTTGGCTAAGGGTACAAATGGTTGTCATATTTCACTCTATTCTCATATTTACTTTTCTTATTATGCTTATGAGAATTGAAGTCGTTAGTCTGACCTGAGGTTATGAGTGTTCACTTGACATGCTTAAGTATTACTTTTAGAACTCATTAAACTTTGAGTGTTTGTTTTACTTCGGAGATGACTGTAATACTTGTTGAAACTTTTAGTCATTTTCATCTAATCTGAAGTAATAACTAGGTTTATGAGTTATGCTAGATTGATCTATGGTTTGAAATACCTTTTGCATGCTTATGAATGTTGTGGTGATGTTGAAAAGAGGAAAGAATGAGGTGTTTAAAATATAAAAATGCAAAAAGTAGTTCTTCAATTTGAGTAACCGGGCATCTTGTCTCAGTAAGCATTGAGTGTTCGCGTAAAAAGGGGAGTAGACCAATGAGCATAAATCCCATGGAAAAAGCTCGAGCCCAGTTGGTCGGGACTAAAAATCCTCGCTGGAAAGTTCGGAGCTTAGAAAGATAAAAAGGGATATGGTGAAAAGGTTGAAAAGATTAAATTGTGTTCCCTTAATTAGCAATAAGGTTCAAGTTAAAGATCTGACTTCTAGTTTAGGTTTTGAACTGAAGTATCATCACGGTTAGTGAGGAGATTATTAGAATTAATGCGTATTGTTTTCATCTTAGTTGTAAGCTTGCACCTGAATATTTTTCATATATGCAAATGCTATGAAAAGTTTGCCTTGTGACTGCTTATAACTACGGGATATGTGTGCGGATTTTCTTCACTATCAAGTGTATAATAGTTAAGTCAATTATGCGAATATGATGTGTTAATGATTAGCTCATTGTCTCTATTGCCCTGCTCACATGTTTCTAAGAACAAAAAGATTTTTTATTGTTTTTTCATTTTGCATTCATGCATTAGTATTAAGTTCATGCATTGTAGAGATTTATGTTTCTTGAGAATCTGTATATAATCTTTTAGAATACTTTATCTTAGTATTTAGTGCTTGACTTAGATTCTCTAAATTCTCCTCTGTGATCATTTCCCTATGTTTTCATCTTGAGGTTGTCCCTTGTTTCTCTCATGTAATTTGTTTATTTTTATTGTTTCTTGTCATTTCAGTGACAAAAAGGGGGAGAAATATTGAGTAAAGGGGAGTAATGATTTAAGGGGGAGAAAAAATGTGTGTTTTATGATCATTATGCTTACATGGATATTGTGTTTTTATTCTGATCATTTTATATCTGTTTTCCACACTTGAGTTTAATGGTTTTTTCAGTGTTGTGGTTACATGATTGGTAGACCGTCATGAAAGCAAGGTGACAATTTATATCTATGTTTGCCGGTGTACATTCATAGGTATAGATGTTATGTTGTTATTTGTGAGGATATATTGTAAAACATGGTTTTGTCTCAGAAATGCCAAGGGAGAGATTGTAAGAACATTTATTGTAATTGTTTATGTATGGCATGTTCTAGGTAATAATCATGTTGAGTGTTAGATATGTCATTTTGGTTTCAATGACATTTACAAGTTTCGACAAAGGCAAAATCAAGCATTGAAGCAGTGAGGAATACAAGAGAAGTACAGTATTGAGTAAAAATGTCTCCCGGATGGCAAATATGACATTGACTAAAGCTGTCAATTCAAGCAAAAAGTCTCGGGGAGTCAAGAGGGTAATTTTGGCGCAGTTGCGGAGAAAAGTGGTTTTAACAAAAATACCTACGCTTGAGCCTACACTTTCAGTTTCAAAATGTGGCTGGAAAGTGGGGTTTTACGCTTGAAGCTACACTTAAACCTACACTTCAAATGTAGTTGCGACAAGGATTTGTTATAATTTTGGCTGGCTGTTACGTATCCTATTATGACATTAGCTACACTCCTATATATTGTATAAAGTATATATACACAAAATTTGACTCGATTCATTCTCAATTATAAAAGGATTAAATAAGAGAGGAATCCTAGTTCAAAAAGGAAATAGTGATTTCAGCAAGATTTTTAGTCACCTTTCGGAGCTCATATCTTGATAAAAAAGGTCTAAATGGAATGATTCTTGATCCTATCATCAAGATCTTGAAGTGATCTGTCCAAAAATATATTACACGACTTCATCCAATCTATGTAGCTCTGGATATGATCAAAAGAGTGAGAGGTGTCCTGCAGGAAAAAACTGAAATTTTTTAGAATTGGGCTGAAATTTTATTTTGACTCAAATTAATTTGTGTTGACTTGGATGACCTTGAGTTCGACCTAAACACCTATAAGCACGTGTATATCACATATTATACATGATATTGAAGGGTTTGACTCAGTTGAGGGCGAAATTACCAAAGAGGGCGAACTTAAGGTTTCTTCTCTACATTGCCTATAAATACCAAGGTTTACAATAGAGGAGGCTACGATTTTTGAGAAATCTCTGCAGTATTCTATCATTCATATTCTTCTACAGAGATATACATAGAGAGAGAAAAGATTGAGTGATCATATATATTCAAGTTCTCTCTTGTTATTGGGATTTTTCAATTCTGGTTCTATACCGAAGATCTTATGCACAATTGGATGATCTAGTTGCTGAAAAATCATCACACCGTCTATTGCAACAAGGTTGTTTTGATCCGTTGAAGAGCGGAACCGTTTGAGTGCAGAGATCGAAGCGAGAAACTTTGTGGTTATTTGATATGTTGAGAAACATAGTCGTCAGAGTACGGAGCGGAGCGAGAGCTTCGTGGAGCGTGAGTGAATCTAGACTTTCAGACGTCGAGTGAAAAACAACATATTACATCGGTTGTAAGTACTGTTTTCATAGAGTCTGTACAAATTCTCTGATTCATAGTGCATCGATACCCGAGCGTATCCATGGTTTTTACTTGGAGTCTTTCCAAGGTTTTCCACGTAAAAATATCGCGTGTCTCTATTGCTTTATTGATAGAGAATTGAATTAAAATTGATTTTTCCGGAATTATTATTAATTTGTCAATAAATCCACAAAAAACCTATTCACCCCCTCTAGGCTTATTTCATTGATCGTCTAGGTAATTTCATATATTATTTATTTACCGGAAAGAGAAAAATAATATATATATATATATATATATATATATATCACATGGCCCAGTGTAACCTGATACAAGTCCTGTATAGATTTGTTCTAGAAACATTTTAAAGCTCATCAACAATTGCATACTAATAAAGAAAAAATTAGATGCTTCAGCCCCTAACTGCCAAAGAAAGAACAAACAATGGGTTCTGAAGCTCTTCTTCCTGTGATACTGTTCTCAGATGAGCTAAAGCCGGGCACGACCCAGTGGAACTCGGTGCGAGCCCGGGTTCAGCAATCACTCCAAGAATTTGGTAGCTTTGAGGCTTTGTTCACCAAACTTCCTTCTCAGATTCAAAAAGACATGTTTGGTGCAATAAAAGAGTTGTTTGAACTTCCTTTGCAAACAATATCAGAAGAATTCTCTTCAAAGACGCCCTTCTGTGGCTACACCGGGAAGTCACCGACAGGACAGTGGGAGAGCATTGGTATTGAAGATGTTGTCTTCCCCGAAAATATCAATAGCTTTACTAGTCTCTTGTGGCCAGAAGGAAACCCTAGCTTTGGGTACGTAGATGTAATATATGCACTCCCTTTCTCAAAAAGTAATTTTTTGGTACTTCAACTTTTTTAGGGTAGCAAGTAAAATTTTAAATCATCCTTCTTATAGCCGAAACTGATGTCATGTTTTTCTCCTTCACAATTAAGGGCACATAAAAATGCTAATTAAAGAGAAAAGAGGATGAGGTTTTTCAAATTTGATACTTATTTTGTGAGTCACAAATGAATAGGTTTAAATTTTATATAGGACGTATGGATTATTTGTTCTTGCCGTTGTTATTATTGTTGTTAGTTTATATGTGGGATTTATTTGCTTGTAATTTTTTATTAGAAAGCCAAGTTATAAACATTTTTTTTTAGTAGAGCATGCTTGATTTGAAACTTTTAAAAATAGTTTCTCATAAATTGAGAAAAGAAATTTGTTTCAATCTTAATTTAATAGTTCTTTAAAAATAAGGCATTTTATTATAACTGAGTTTTGTGAAAATAGTTTGGGAAAATTCAATCAAACAAAGCCTTTGTACATTTCCTGATTTTAAAATTTAAAAAAACTGAAAAAACCAAACAAAACCTACTAATTGTTTTGATAAATTGATTAATTTTTAGTGCGGAACCATGTGTTTGCTGGCCCCCCAAAGTTTTCAGAAATTATTTTTACTACCCCAATACTTATATGTTTTGTGAATAAATTCATAAAAATTACATATGGCCCCTCCCAAATTTTCTAAAAATTTCCTTTACTACCTTAAATATAATATATTTTATAATTAAATTTATGAAAATTGCATATACCCCCCAAAATTATCAAAATTTTCTTTTAAGACCCTCAAAAATTTATATATTTTATGAATAAATTCACAAAAAATTATTTGTGGCCCCTCGAACATATGATTCCTTGCCAAATATTATTCGACCACATAATGACAAAGTTCCTCCTCATAAACTGCATGAGAAAATTAACTATAACTTTTTGACCAATCTGAGAGGACTCATGTATACTCCTTTTATAAACTATACGAGAAAACTGACTATAACTTTTTGACCAATCTTCACTTTACAGCAAAACATTTCTATACTACTCAGAGCAACTATCTAAATTGGATCAAATGACTAGGAAGATGGTTTTGGAGATCCTTGGTATTGAGAAACACTACGATGAACATATGGATTCGTCGCGATACTACTTTCGGGTCATGAAGTACGAACCCTCTGAAATTATGGAGAGCAAGCTTATGCTGAATGCCCACGCTGATAAGAATCTATTGACCATATTGTCTCAGGATCAAGTAGGTGGGTTAGAGGTGCAAAGCAAGGACGGGCAGTGGATCACTGTCAAACCCTCTTTGGATTCTTTCATCGTCCTACTGGGAGATTCATTCCACGTTAGTTTCTCACTTCGCTACCTTTGCATGTTTTATTTTCATATGGGAATATATACAAAAGAAACTAGTCATTGAAGCTGAAATTTTTTTTACAATATTTGGGTCTGCCCAAGTTCGTTTGATGTGGTCCAATACAATTTGGACTTGTGGCTAATTTTTTAATTTTATTTTAAAAGGAAGTTGGATATAAAATTTATAAAAATATGAATCAATCTCAAATTTTTTAAAAAACGATTTTGTCGACATCTCTAAATTATATTGAACAATATCAGCGGTGAGGACGAACTTTGTTCTCATGGAACAGGACCAGTACTATAAAAAACAAACACAAAAAGAACAAATTTTTTCAATTAAAAAATAATAAAAGCTAGGTAGAAAATACTAATAAATTACAACATTTCGGTCAGAAATAGTGTGTATTTATGAGATTATTTTTCACAAACATATTTTTAAGTGCAAAATACTTAGGTGCTCCCGAGGAGTAAGAAGTTCATATTTACGTATTTGGTTGGGGCATCCTCTGGAATAGAAAATGGATCATATGATAATAGAAAATTCATACTAGGAAAAACAGGACATTCGTAGTCACGAAATTTTTAGAGACATATTATTTGCATGAAATTATAATTGTAACTATGCACAGAATAATACATGTTGGTTGTTGAGGTATAATTATTTCAATATAGGGCAAGATTAGGAGTTAAACCAAGATATATAACTCCCTTCACAACCTATTTAACCCTCTCTTAGGTTCTACAGTCAATCATGTTCATGTGTAACTATTGTGACACACAATCCAATGACATGCTATATATGATTAAATTACATCCATGGCACCAACAAGCATATTTCTAGGAATTTTAAATTCTATCACTTCACAGGCATGGACAAATGGGCTCATGGACACTTCAATTCACCGAGTTGTCATGACTAGAACTGAAACGAGATACTCAGCTGGACTATTTTCTTCTCTGAAAGAAGGCCGCATTGTCAAAGTCCCAGATGAGCTAGTGGATGAAGAACACCCTCTACGCTTCAAGCCTTTTGAATTTATGGAATATGTCAAATTTGTCAAAAGACAGAAAGAACAGAAAGGTGAAACAGGCATAAAGGTTTTCTGTGGTGTCTGAGATATGGACTTGAATCTTCTCGTAATGATCTCCCATCTTTTTTACCATTCCTCGAACCAATGTCAATGGCTTCAAAACTATAATGGAAAATTTGACGTACAAATAAATACAATGGTTTCAAAACTATAGTGTTGGATGAAGTTCATCCTCTCCTTTCATCTCCAGCGGTGACCTCAAGGTGATATTTTCATTCATATTTATAAAGTGACAATCCGTTTATCCTGGTATTTATTGGGCCTAGACTTGTTGGTACCAGTGTTGGTGTTAGAAAATTTGGATCATTAGAACAATCACAAATTCCCTATCACAGGATCCTCCTTTGCAGAATATCAAAGAATCAAAAAATACAAAATACAACACAAATATTTATAGTGAAAAACTCCAAACCGGAGAAAAACCACTGTTGTTGTCAAAGACAACCAGAGAAATATTCACTATATGAAAAATTGTTACAACCACACTCTCAGTAATTTTCTCTCCCCCCAAATCCACAAGAACAAATACAAGCCCAAGAGAATTTTCCCACAAAATTCTCTCCCTCACAAAAGCTTATCTCTAAAGTTTTTTCTCTTATTTGGGATTACATTTTTGGTGTATCTTGCTTCATTTCCAACACCTCTATTTATAGGCTCCTAAAATACATGTTTGGATGGTTGGTTTGAACATTCAAACTTAGGCAAGTTTGGTTGCCTACCATTTCTTTTGTTTGGCAACCTACCATTCTCAAAGTCTTCTTTGGTTGACCATCTACCAAATTCAACTCTACATGTACCATATGCTAGAATTGATATTGAAACCAATTTATACCTTCAAAAAGTTTTGCAAATTCCAACAGTTGGGTGGTCTTGGGCATCTCTCAATCCCAAAAGCTAGCTCAAAGGGTGAGACTTTCCCTCACATTTATAAAGTGATCACCAACTCCTTCCACAACCGATATGGAACAACCCCAACAATACTAACTTAATTTAATTCAATACGGATTGGTGAAAATTCATTGCCTTTGGATCTAATTATTCAATTTGATATGATTGGATCTACAAAATAAAATAAGCTATTTTAAAACCTAATAATTTATTTCATTTTTGTTTTTCCTGATAATGCCAAATGAATATGATTCTGCTGCGAGCAATCCATATAATATAAGTGATTCTCCGCCCAAAAGAGTTCAATTGAAACAAATAAAAAACTAATTAATATATTGATTGCGAGGATGATCATATTACTCTCTTACTCAAATCATAAAGTGTCAAATGACAAGAATTGATTGGTCCACCTACATTGTACTCATTTTGCACAAGAGCAATGATACTTGCACTGAATTGTTAGGCCGAATTAGTATATTGAATACATATCCATTATCACTGTTGGATGAAGTATTATGGGACCTAAAAATATCTATAATTATCCATCCAACAGTAAATATACATTCACTATCCTCAACAATTCGGTGCAAGAATTATTTTTCTTTGAACAATTACATGACAACTGACAACACGAATAATTTCTTTTACACTGCACAAAACACTTTGCATAATACACATTTTTAATTCAATATTTTGCACAAAACACAACTTATTGGAATCAGTGAGAATGTAATTGTTCCTGAATTTTTCTCTAATATATCTCTATCCAACGCAGTTAGACTGGCGCCATGTCCATGGTAGTAGCAGTTAACCATCTGACCACCGGCAAGACGCTGAGGCATACTCTTCGGTACATAACGAAAATGTTGAGGCATATTTAATCATCTATACATATTTAAAAAGTAGATTACTTGACTTTGTGATGCTTGTATTTTATTTTTCTGATAATCGGATTGTTCGGGATTTTGTTTCTACTACTATTGTTTTGGGCATAAATATTATATTCAGTTCTACAAATTTACAAAACTCGTAATATGTGAACTCCCCATAAATCGGTTAAAATTGAGACTTTATGTCTAACCTTTCTACATTCTCAAAAGGTGAAAATTTTATTAAATACACTTATAAATGTATTTTTTTTCTTGATAAACGGAGTGTTCGGGGCTTTCGACCTGACTAATTCACGGGACTCGTGTAAAGCGATCCTGTCCATACAGATAGGATAAAGCTCGGACAATGTCCGCGAATGTGGCATCAACGAATTGTTTTGCACGCACTTATAAAGGTATTGAATATGAATAATTGATATTTTTCGCTAATGAAGACTTCCATGGTGTCACTTTCCTGAAGCTAAGGCTGTGGTCCAGGGGTTATTCCAACTTGGTTTTTGAGTTAATGGTGGGTTTGGGGCATCTTGATCCACCACCTTTGTATGAGCCTCTCTCTTTCTAATACAAGCTGTTTTTTCAAAAAAATAAAAATAAAATAATTGAATTTTTTTCTATTTGTATCTATTACTTGGTTTAAAATTAGTTTATTTTTATTACTATTAGTTAATGCCCATGCACTTAAAAAGAATTTTTGAATTTTTGAATGTCAAGGTGATAACCTATTAGGAAAGTGTCTCAAATTCTATTGTAATTATGTTTCTTATTTAGAGTTGTATTGTAAAATAAATTTGTTGTTAGAGAGTTTTATTCTCCAAGGAGTTATAATCCTTGTCCAACAAGAAATTGAGTTTTTCTTGTTCAACAAGGAAAGAAGTTTAACTCTAAAAATAGTGACCTATGGTTTGTGTTGAGACTTAGAGAAGAGATGTTAGGAAAAGAGGAGAGGAAGAGGGTGTGAGGGTGATGTGTGTACCGGGTGAAGGTGCTATGTTGTTCACCTATGTAATATCTTCCTAATAAATATTATTTCTCTCTGTGGACGTAGGCCAAAGTTGGGGCTAAACCACATTAAATATTGTGTGTTATCTATGTAATTTATGTGTGTGAGTAAAGACATGTGCATGTCGATGATCTAGGGCGGGATTAATTCCCAAGTGTGAGATGAGAATTAATTCCTAACAAGTGGTATTAGAGCTAGGTTGAAGCAGATCGATATCAGAGAGTTCCAAGTTTAAGCAAAGAAGAAGCTCGTACGTTCTGACCCATATTCAAACATTAGAGTTGTTTGAAATCAGAAACCAACTATCCTAAGAGCTTCGTCTTGATGAGACGAATTCGGGACAGTTAAGCGCATCGTCGAAAATAGTTGCATGCGCCCCCACGCGCCGCCTGAAGTTTCGGCCAGATTTTTTAGCTCCACGCGCAGCAGTTTCGTTTCGAACCTATTTCGCGGAGCATCGTTGATCGAGACAAGTCGTATAATATATCAACGGAAAGATATTTAGAAGACTAACGTTTAGGCACAAAAATAAGCCCAATAGGAGGAGGTACGCGCCCAGATAAGTTTCTGACGTCGTCAGTAATTGTTTGTCTTTTGTGCTGATTTATTTTTCGGCCCGTTTGGAGTAATTTTTGACACGTTTTTTAAGCGGTCAGAGGCATTCTCAAGGGTTTGGATCGTTCCAGACGCAACCGTATAATCGGTTTTGTGTGATTTGACTCCGAACACCTCGAATAGGCTCAATGGGAGCTATATGAGAAGAAAAGACAAAAAGGTCAAGTTACAAAGCTTGGTTAAGGTTGTTTTTTATGTCGATGAGGTGGAGGTTGTGTTCCGGTTGACACATGGAGGCATATGGTGCACAACGGTGTGGTGGAGAGCTCGTAGCAGTGGTGGCTCACATGTGCCAACGAAATTATTGGGTTTCAAGTTGATGATGATGCCAAGTCTTTGAGTGATTTGAGCGAGACGACGAAGGGGCAAGTGGTTGGGATGAGGTTGAAGGCATTGGTGGGACGATATGTGAGGAAAGAATTCGAGGGTAGTGGTGTTTTTCTCACGAAGATTGTGTCATGAGATAGTGATTGGATAATATAAAAAAAATTGAGATGATGAAGATTTGATGAAGGTGGAGATTGCGGATTGGTATAGAGGTGACTGAGCTTGAAGAAGATAAAGATGATGATGTAGATGAAGTGATCGCGAATAAAGCGCGGTCATGAAGATAGTGTTGAAGATGATGTTGATGTTGAAGAATATTGAAGATGATGTTGATGTTGAAGAATGTTGAAGAAGTGCACATAATCACGGTGGAGGTGGAGCATGATGCGTGTTGATGAAAAAAAAGAAAATAATGAGTAGAAGAGTGTTGATGCTTGAAGCAAGGTGGAGATTTGAGAAGATGATTGAATTTGAGTCAAGGTGGAGATTGTTAGGAAAATGTCTCAAATTCTATTGTAATTAGGTTTCCTATTTAGAGTTGTATTGTAAAAAAAAATTCTTGTTAGAGAGTTTTATTCTCCAAGGAGTTGTAATCCTTGCCCAACAAGAAATTGAGTTTTTCTTGTTCAACAAGTAAAGGAGTTTAACTCTATAAATAGGAACTTAGGGTTTGTGTTGAGACTTAGAGAAGAAATGTGAGGAAAAAAGGAGAGGAAGAGAGTGTGAGGGTGATGTGTGCATCAGGTGAGGGTGCTATGTTGTTCACCTATGTAATATCTTCCTAATAAATATTCTTTCTCTCCTTGGACGTAGGCTAAAGTTAGGGCTGAACCACGTTAAATATTATGTGTTATCTATATGATTTATGTGTGTGAGTTAAGACAGGTGTCGATGATCTTGGGCGGGAATAATTCCCAAGTATGAGATGAAAATTAATTCCTAACATAACCTAGTTGAGAAATCATGGTTGCGGTGTGAATCATGCCATGATTCCAATTCTATTGTTTCGGATGAAATTAAGATTCATATTTTTCATAATTCTCCTTGAGGATTGGTTTGGTTAGATGAAATTATGATGAAAAATGAAAGTGAAAGAGAGTGAAAGTAAAAGGGAAAAAAAAGTTTATAGTATATATTTGATTAGGAAGAAAATTTTGTAAGAAAGCTGTAAGAAAATATTATTTTGTTTAATTTTTGTCAGTTCTAATATCTTATTTTTTGTCAGTTCTATTTTTTTTTTTGTCATAATATATATATATATATTTATATATATATTGTGAGTTCTAATATCTTATTTTCTTAGAAAAAACCTCGTGACAGCTTATAGATACATTTAAGGTACAAGTGTATGAACCTCGTTTCCCTCAAAAATAATTAACAGAAACTTGTGTGTTACAATTTCATAAACAAAAATTAATACTATTACAATCTGTGATGGATCTAGAAGTTTGAGTTAGTGGGGCAGAATTACTATATAAATTTTCACTGGGTTTTAAAGGTATTTTTTTTTAAATTCAGTGGGGGTTTGAAAAGTTTTGTAAAGATTAGTGGTGGCAAAACCAAAAATATCTAAAAATTTACAGTAATTAAAGTAAAAAAAAAATTGTGCCGATGACAAGAGAGAAAATTAATATAATTCTATAGCGTAATTTGTTCATAACTCTAGCAAAAAACTAACAAAATAATTAAAATTCTATTATGATAAGATTGAAGTGTAAATTTAAATATGTATATATATATATATATATATGTTAGGCGTGTCCATGTGTCCTTATTCAAAAGGTTTATGAACGGTCGAATGTCTCTGTCCATATTTTTTAAGATTAATTACAGTCATATTCTCTGAGGTTTGGAAAAATTATAGCTAAATGCAACGTTTGCATTTTTGTAAACACTCGGTCCCCTGTTAGTAAAGTTGCTTCCAAAAGAGTGTGAAATGTCAACAATACCCTTGAAGGAAATTAATGAAAAAATTATAAAAAAATTTCAGGTGCATTAAATGTCTATAATACCCTTCTCAATTATATCACTTTACACCACTCAATTCACTAGTAAAAAAGTTACATAAAATTCTATTATGATCTTATTCAAAATATTGAAGTGTAAATTTAAATCCACGTGTCCTTATTCAAAAGGTTTATGAACGGTCAAATGTTCGTGTCCATATTTTTTAAGATTAATTACAGTCATATTTCCTGAGGTTTGAGAAAATTATAGCTAGATGCAACGTTTGTTTTTTTGTAAACAACTCAGCCCCCCTATTAGTAAAGTTGCTTCCAAAAGAGTCTAAAACGTCAATAATACCCTCGAAGGAAATTAATGAAAAAATTATAAAAAATATTAGGTGCATTAAATGTCTATAATACCCTTCTCAATTATATCACTTTACACCACTCAATTCACTGACCTTAATTGGAGTACTCAATTATTTTTCAAATTGGAATTTTTTTTTAGGAATTAATTAAAGAAATTTCACTCGATTAAGGCTGGCAGGTTCAATCTTTTTATTTAGTTACACTTAATACATGAAATTTTGTCCTATTTATTATTTTTTGTTGAAAAATTATTTATATAATTTTACTTATTTAAAAAATACGAAATATGGTTTGTGATAGTGAGATTTTTATTTAAGAATAATTAATTCTTTTTTTTATCCACCTAGGAAAATTTTTTACAAAACAAAGGAAAAAGAAAGTAAAATGATACAAACAACCGATATCTCATTCTGAATGAGAGAACTGAATTTAAATAAAAAAATACGCAAAACATTTAAAAAGTGTACAGTGCTACAGTATTATCTATCAACTACAGTGTTGCTACAGTACTTATACAATGATTTGCTACATTATTTTCCCTGTTTGAAATTTTTATCAAATTGTAATAAAATGTTAAAATTTGACACAAATATATATTATTAAATTGATAATTTTTGTTTAGTTGCATGTAATTGATGTAAATTACATTATGTGTTATTGTTATATTTGATTTATTTTTCTAAGCTGCATGATAAAATTGATACTATTATGTATTTGACCCAACAAAAGTTAAAAAATTAAGAATTTGTATTTAATTATTAAATTAATATTATTATTCCTTCGCACAGACAAATATAACAATATGTCCAACCAATTAGTTTTATAGAAGGGTTATTTTAATTCATTAAAGTTATGATTAAATGTAAAAATGACTTTTCATTGTGTGTCAAATAGGGAATTGAATAATTAGGGGGGTGTTTGCCAACTTTTTCAAACATCATGGGACGATTGAAATACACCCTTCAAATATTGCATCTAACTATAATTTTTTCAAACCTCAAGAGTTGTCAGTGTAAATAACCCTATTCTTTAGTCTGAGGTTTATGAATGGTTGAATGTCTGTGTCCATATTCTTTAATTTGTTATGAGAAAATTTCATTTGATTTTGACTTTTCGTTTTAAGCGCTCTCTTAGAGTATTGGGTATGCTCCTTGTTTGGCGAGCTGGGAGGGGGCATAGCTTACCAAATGGAATGGAGTGGGGCTGGTCTCATGTGAGCCCCACTCATTCTCATTGACTGACAATCAGACTAGTCACTTGGGAGAGGAAAATGCCCATTCAATATAGATTTAAATAATGTTTAGAAAGAGAAAATAAGGCCTACTTAAAAAGTAAATTCAATGGACCCTACAAATTAGCTAGAATTATCAAATACCACACCACCAACAAAACCTAACCAAACAAAACCTAGCTAAAAATGATGACATTATTAGCCAATTTTGGCAATGCATACCAATTTTGGCAATGCATACGAGATGCTCTTAGAGAATAAGAGGTAAAAGGCATTTCCGCATCTTCGAATTGCTATTGTTTATTTTTATTTTTTTTGGTCATTAACCATGGCGTTCAGGACTACCATCCCCACTAAGAGTAAAGTGACAATACTCACACGAATCAGGTAAGACTCAGACGATAATTGTAATCATGATTCTAATGAATTGTTTGTACACAAAATAATTCGAACACAAAAGAAGATACTTTATGCAAGGTAGAAATTGAGTTTCAAGTCTATTTCAATTGGGCTAGCCACGTTCGGGTTAATTACCTCTTTACTTTGACATGAAAGAATGAGGGCATTTTCCCATCAAATATGCTCATTCAGCATCCTTGAGCTCTAGCTAAGAAACTTACATTGTCAAGCAAGTATTTAATTAAGATGCTTAGCTATGCTCTTTAAAGAAGTATTGCGTTGCTTTCGTATGTAACCATGACATTGGTAATTATTTGTCTGTACAAATCAATATCACGATGATAAATCCTTTATAATTACATTCGGACAAAGACTGAAAGAGAAGCCATCATTTTGGACAAAGAATGGAAGACAAAATATTGTCCTTTTGATCCCAAATGGATTACATGTATTTAAATCCAAATGCTCCAAATTAAAACATGAAAAGGATGTATTAGTTTTAGTTTTTCTATATCATTATTATTATAATTATTGTATTATCAAAATCCAACTGTATGAATTAATAGAAAAGAAATATACTTTGGTCCCGTTTGGATTGACTTTTCAGAAATTGTTTTTTGATTTTTTAGAAGAAAAAACAATTTTGAACTGTGTTTGACAAAATTTTTAAAAAATGTTATGGGTCTTGGAACAACATTTAGAAGAAGTTAGGGGTACCAACTTCTCAAGACGGCTTCTGCTTATCTTTTTCTTATGTGTAAATCCAGAAACAAAAGCTTGACTTTTTGAATGAGAGGAAGAAAGTAAAGTGTCATATTTTCACAAACTAAGAGAAAGAGTCAATGACAAAGTTGCCGAAAGATTCATTGACGTGGTAACCAACCGGTTGACTACTTTTGATTGCAACCTGATTGTTAAGTCGAATTGAAGACATACAATATGATGCGATTTCGTGGCTATACCAAAACAAGCACCAGAATATTTGATCTTCAGATTGACCTATATGTTGAGCTGTAGATTTGAGATCACAATGAATAGGGGATGCAGAAGCTCGTGAACATGATCATCTTGGATGAGATAAACTCCGCATGGGGATAGTCAGAAGTGGAGTGATGGATGGGTCATGACTGAGTTACTGCGAATCATAAAGTGAACTCTAGAGTAGGAAAAACAAAATGAATTTTGGTGGGTGAAAAACAAATACCACCAAGAATATTATATATATATATATATTAGTTGAAGATCGCCGCCGGGATGAGAGATGGAGTGTCATTTCCGACAGAGATGTCGATAAGCTTGAAGAACTACCAAGAATCGATAGGCCTAATACCTTGTTGAAATAAAAATGTGATAGAGAAATAAATAAAGAGAGAGTATAAAATTATATTGATGAGTATGAATTTCCTTGTTGTGTCTATTATTATAGAACTATCATATATATATATATATATATATATATATAGAGAGAGAGAGAGAGAGAGAGAGAGAGAGAGAGAGAGAGAGAGAGAGAGAGAGAGAGAGAGAGAGAGAGAGTAAAATATAATATAATCTAACAGTGGTCAAAAGAGTTTGTCTCGTGTTCATAAGTTAGGATTTGGTTTGCGAAAAATTCAAAGAGTTCACAAATGGAAATAAGTTGTGTAAGTACTTTGCCAAATATTTTGGAGGTTGAAACCTGTAGGGCTTTACTAGAGAGGCATAGCAACCACCTAAACAAATATTCTGGTTTTCTATTAATTCAAAAGCTTACCTTTGAAAAAAGGGTAATTTGCACTAATACCCCTGAGGTTTAGGTTAATTTCATATTTGTGCTGGTCAACGAAATTTTGCACTAACACCCCCTGAGGTTTGGTTTCTCTCGCAATGACACCCCCTGAGCCAATAAAATGACCAGAATACCCTTGAGAGAAATATATATAATGTGAAATGACTTTTATGCCCCAACCCCAAATATATAAAATTTCGAAAAACATATATATAAATTCGAAAAAAATATATAAAATTAGAAAACAAATATTTAAATTTTGAAAAAAATATATAAAATAAGAAACAAAATATAAATTTCGAAAAACATATATAAATTTCAAAATATATATATATATTCAAAATAATATATAAAATTTGAAATATATATATAATTCGAAAATATATATATATTTTGAAAAATATTAAAATTCGAATATATATATAAAATTCAATATATTTATATTTTCAAAAACAAAATTCAAAAAATTATATAATTTGGAAAAACATATATAAAATTAAAAAAATATATAAAATTTGAAATATATATATATAATTCAAAAATATATATATAAAATTCGAATATATATATATAATTTGAAAAATATATATTTCAAAAAATATATATATAATTCAAAATATATAGATTTTCAAAAACAAAATTCAAAAAATTATATAATTTTAGAAAAATATATATATATTGGTAAAATGTCATATCTTTTCTAATGAAGTGAATCAAACTACTTACCACCAACATCAATTAGTAGCCTTCTTTTATATATATTTTTCCAAAATTTATATGATGTTTTCGAAATTTATATAATATATCCGAATTTTATCAAAACAATTTGAAATTTATATTTTTTTTTTCAAAATTTATATATTATTTTTGAATTTTGTTTTAATTCTATATATTTTTTTTGAATTTTTACCCAACAACTCGGTTGGTCATAGATGAATTGTCCACGATTATTTTGAGATTTCCCATTTTATATATATATATTCGAAATATATATAAAATAATTCAAAAACAATATATAGAATTCGAAATATATATATAATTCAAATATATATATAAATTTTGAAACAAATATATATAAATTTTGAATTGTTTTTATAAAATTCGGATAAATTATATATATTTCAAAAACATCATATAAATTTTGAAAAAATATATATAAAAGAAGACCACTAATTGATGTTGGTGGTAAGTAGTTTGATTCACTTCATTAGAGAAGATGTGACATTTTAACAATATATATATATTTTTATAAAATTATATAATTTTTAAAATTTGTTTTTAAAAATATATATTTTGAATTTTATATATATATTTTGAAATATATATATATTTTAGAATTTATATATTTTTCAAAATTTATATATATTCGAATTTTATATATATATTTTAGAATTATATATATATTTCAAAATTTATATATATTTTTGAATTTTATATATATTTTTTGAAATTTATATATGTTTTTTGAAATTATATAGTTTTTGAATTTTTTTTTTGAATATATATATATTTTGAATTTTATATATATATTTTGAAATATATATATATATATTTGAATTTAAATATTTTTCAAATTATATATATATTTCAAATTTTATAAATTGTTTTGAATTTTCTATATATGTTTTGAAATTTATATATATTTTTCGAAATTTATATATTTTTTTCTAATTTTATATATATATTTCAAAATTTAAATATTTGTTTTCGAATTTTATACATTTTTTCGATTTTTATATATTTTTTTGAATTTATATATATGTTTTTCAAAATTTTCTATATTTGGGGTTAGGGCATAAAAGTCATTTCACATTACATATAATTTTTTCAAGGGTATTTTGGTCATTTTATTGGCCCAGGGGGCGTCATTGCAAGGAAAACCAAACCTCGTTGACCGACACAAATGTGGAATTAACCTAAACCTCAGGAGATGTTAGTGCAAATTATCCCTAAAAAAAAAAAACATTAATCTCGTCTGATGTCGTGATATCAATGTTTAGAGTCGCCACCGGCCACCGGGCACACAAACCGCCTAATCAATTTCTTTCAGCATTTAAAATCCAACCTGATCACTGTCATTCAATCAAACTTACAAGCCATATATGTATATCACCCAATGCAAGCCTTTCATTTATTTATTTCGTTTTTGAGTAAGAGGAAGACGTGATGCATGTGTTGTCATGGCAATGCATGCAAATATGATATGGAAAAAATAATGTTCCCATACTGATGCAGACTACGTTAATACATGCATCCTTTTTATTACAATACTGAAATTACCTAGACGATTAAGGAAAATAGTCTAGAGGAGGTTAATAGGTTTTTTTTATCGATTTTATGATCAATTAAAATTATTTAGGGAAAATTCAATTTAATCAGTTACGAAACCCTAATTCTCTAATCAAATTAATCAAGCAATGATGAATATAAGTGCATAAAATAAATCATGAAACGACACAGAGATTTTAGACTTACAAATCAAGAAGTACACAGACTCTATGAAGTTTTAGACCTTGGAAAACGCTCCAAGTAAAAACTCCGGATACACTCGGGTATCGATGCACTATAAATCAAGAAGTACACAGACTCTATGAAGTTTTAGACTTACAAATCACTCATGATCTGCCTTTCTCCACTCGACGTCTGACAGTCTTGAATCACTTGCGCTCCACAAAACTCTTGCTTCGATCTTCGTATTCTGACGGCTCCGCTTCTCAACGGATCAATTTTTCATGAAGTTTCTCACTCCGATCTCTGTACTCATATGGCTCCGCTTCTCAACGGATCGATGCAACCACGTTGCACAAGGTGGTGTGATGGTTTTACAGCAACCAGATCATTTAATTGTGCATAAAGATGTCAAACATTGAATCACAATTGAATACCCGTCAAAAACTAGAGAAACCCTTGATATATAATGATCAATCAATCTCTTTTTCTCTCTCTATGCAGAAGGATGATCTATGAAAGTATTATAGAGATCTCACCAAAACCACACCAAAATCTGTAGAGACTCCTCTTATTTATAGAGAGAGAAATTCTACTTTGAATAAACTTGTATCTTTTATGGACAATGATTCCTTCATTGTGTAATCCTTTTGTAATTGGAAGTCAATCTAGCCAATATTGAATGAAATATCCTTTATACACATGCTAGAATATGTTGGAGTGTAACTCAAGCTGATAGAAATTGAAATGGATCAGGACTTGAATTTGCAACAAAAACACGCAGCTTCTTACGCATGGCCGCGTAGGGGTTGCTACGCTTGAGCTGAAGCATAGGGCTAATTTCCTTATGCGTAGCTCAAGCGTATAGAAATTCATGGAAATCACTTTTTTCTAATTATTGCTCCGTTAAGACCCTCTCGACTCCGTTGGTATGTTTTCCAAAGTTTCGGCTCCGAAATATGTCGGTTTTGCCCTACGGGAGACACTTTTTGCTCAAATTTGATTCTTCTTTTTCATTTCTCTAAACTTGATTTCAATTTGATGAAGTTTGTCCATGCATTTGCTTGACCATTTTAATTTTCCCTAAACCTACCCGAACTCACAAGTCATTCAACATAATTTTTTTCGAGAACATGCCAATAATGATCCATCCAACAAATGTTCTTGCAAATACCATTTAATCATATGTGCCCAATGCCCATGCAACCTAGATGCAGATTCTATATAAATATTCTATATATAGAAGATGTTAAAGCTCATTAACAATATAAAAAACAATTAGCTGCTTCAGCCCCTAACTACTGCCAAAGATAGCAAAAACAATGGACTCTGAAGCTCTGCTTCCTGTCATTGCTTTCTCGCATGAGCTAAAGCCGGGCACTTCCGAGTGGGACTCGGTGAGAGCCCGGGTTCAACAAGCACTCCAAGAATATGGTACCTTCCAAGCCTTGTTTGATGTCTCTTCTGAGCTTCGGAAATCGTTTTGTGGTGCAGTAGAAGAGATGTTTGAACTTCCTTTGCATACAAAATCACAAATAATCTCTGATAAGGAGGTCTTGGGTACTGTTTACACTGCATATTCACCAAAAAAAACCTGGGAGAGCATGGACATCGAAGATGTACTCGTCCCGGAAATATTCAGAAACTTCACTGATCGGTTGTGGCCGGAAGGAAATCCATGCTTTGGGTTTGTAAATTTTACTATTTTTTGCTAATTAAACAATTTTACTCAGATTTTCGTGTTGATGGGCGGAAAAAAAATAAATTTGAAGTGTTCAAAGAATCTTTACTATTTCCATGGTCAACGAAAAATGAAGTAAATTTTGTTTACTAGTAGTCAAAAATTCAAAACAGACAGTACAGTAAAATGATACTGTCATGCACAAAAATAGTACTTGTATGCATAAAAGGGGCGCTCATGATTTTGCTGAATATACTTTTTTTTTATGGTACCACCATGCATTAATTTTTGTGCATAAATTTACTAAGGTTAATTTTGCATGGATTTTTTCAATAATTTTAAAAAGAAAAACAGTACTAGCGTGACCAGTAGCAAAAAAATTTATAGTATTTCCGCATATTCGCGTTAATTTTTCAATTAAATGAAAATTTGCAGACTTTGAATTTAAGAAATAGTTAGTAGTTATATATCCAAGTTGTTACTAGGTGTTTTGACCACATGATATTCTTCTTTTGGCAGCAAAACAGTAGTCTCTTTCTCAGAACAAGTGTCTGGAATTGATCAAATGATTAGGGGGATGGTTTTGGAGAGCTTTGGTCTTGAGAAATATTTTGATGAACACAAAGATTCAAGTCGATACGCACTTCGTTTAACTAAGTACGAAGGTTCCAAAAGTGGAGAGAGCAAGAGATCGCTGGTACCCCACACAGATAAGAACTTCTTGACCATATTGTATGAGGTTAATGAGGTAGGTGGGTTAGAGGTGCAAACAAACGACGGCAAGTGGATCAATGTCAAATTCTCCCCCAACACTTTCATCGTCCTTCCCGGAGATTCTTTACACGTTAGTTTCTTTACTTGCTTCCTTTCAAATATCATTTTTCTTATTTTCTAGATACTGATTTTGAATTTAAAAGAAAAACACAAAGTTTGGCTAATTTAAAACCAACACTATATTTGGGTTGTGCTCTATGATGACCAAGTTTTTGCAAGTGATGTGATCCAATACAATTTGAATATATGACTAATTTTTTTAAAAAAGGATGATGAACACCAAATCCATAACAACATGAATTAGTGTCAATTCTTGTTTCAAAATCATTTTTGACCAGGTGCTCAAATTATATTAAATCACATTAGCGTGGAGGACAAATTTGATGCTCATGGGACAATACACAAATATTGTTCATTTATAACCATGGAAATTGACATCATTATAATCATAGTTGTCAGAATCATTATTCTAACTGTAAAATTTTATGATTTTACGATTCTACTATGATTTTAACGATTTTACCACGATTCTACTCGAATGTGTTTTCGAAATTTTTGGTAGAAATAATGGTTTGATCGTTAAATCTTTTTATGAAAGACCCAAAATCTTAATAATTTAGTTTAATATATCCCAAACTTATGAGAAAGCAATTAAAGACCCAAAATATTAATATTTTTTGTTTATATTTTATTTTTTTGAGTATATTTTTATTGTATTATAATTATATATTTTTTTAAATATTAAACAGATTTTTTATTTTTTAGGTAAAAAATAAACAAAATTTTTTATTAATAATGAGGTATTCTACGATTCCGATTCCATGGACCCTCCAACAATCCTACTTAGACTCTGAATTTTAGCAACCTTGATTATAACATAATTAAATTTATTTTTGATATTAGGATAACATTATTTTTTACTTATGCAAAGAATCCTTACAAGTAGGTATGACAATGGGGGAGTTTGCTAAAACATATTCTCCACTCTATTAAAAAATTCTCAATACTAACTTCGCTCTAACTCCGGAATGTGTTTCTAATCGAAATTATGACCTCTATTTCACCAGAGCAAACGGGGTCTATGGAATCACAACGGAACCTGCTAAACTCACCTAGCAAAACCATAATAACATTAAAGTCAAAAATTTTAAACAATCCAATACAAAGCACCATACAATCAAAAAATAAGATTCTACCCTATAATATTTAAAGGTTGTTTAAGAACTAATACAGACCCAAAAAATTACTTGGTATAATTCAAAAGGCCAAAGGTAACCAAATATTGTAGCCTAGATTTCAGTCTTGATTAAAATTTTATAAAGCAGCAAAAATCAGGAATTGAGACAAAAAATCAACAGTCAAAAAATAAATCAGCAAGCAGCAAAGTAGATAGCAATTAGTCAAGCAATATATTGAAATAAAAAGAAAAATGTACAATTTTAAATATGGACAGAATTAAACCAATCCGGAAATTAAGAGCGGATTTAACACAAAACACGCCCTCGCCCCAAATCAAATTCAAGTTTTTATTTTTAGAACCATATTCACCCCACTTCCATTTAAGGACCTACAAACTCTGCCCATTAGGGGTGAAGTGGGGCAAAAATATGTCGGATAAAAAAATATCTCAATACTCAATTTAAAATACTAAAGCTTAAAGAAATAAATCATTTGAGAAAACTAATAAAATAAAGAAATTAACTAATAAATAAAAGAAACGACCTCAAGTGAAACTCTCTCAAATTTACAGAGAGCACAATAAAATGAAACTTACGTACAACATTATTCGAAAATAAAAACCTCAGTGAAACATGCCCATAAAGCTGACACCGGACATAATAGAGATTATTCTGTAGGCTAATGTAGTAGGTACTTTGCAAGGGAAAAACCGGAGAATTTCAACCCAAAAATTCATAGAACACTCTGGAATTTTATATAATTGTTTATAATCAAGAATGAATAAAAAACAACCCACAAGCCGGGTTTAAATGGCTGAAAATCGAACCCTAATGGGATTTTCGCCAAAAATAGCAAAACCCTAAAAGTCCTACGAAAACAAAATATGGAAAAAAATAAAAAGATTGCCAAAAATCTGGCCCAAATCGGGTTCAGAATCATCTCTTAATTGACAAATAAAAATTTACCATAAATAGCAAAAATTAACTAAAAATAAAGAATTGAAAAGGAAAACAGCGGATTTGGGGCTCGAATCGATGTGCACCGACACGACGTCCGCGCCGAGATTAGCTTTCCGAATTGGGGTCACGGGCGCAAATCCGACACTCGTAGCTCCAGTTATGGCCAAAAAGCCGACGCATGCACGAAAACTGCCCCAATTAGGCTAGATCACGATTTCTTGCCATTCTTGCGCTGATCCTCCCGCTCCAGATAATCCAGTGCCATTAATGAGCAATCTGACAGCTCGACATCGTCTGACTCGGATCCCCCTGCATCAAAAACATTATGAACTACTAGTCTTGGTCAAGTCTTTAGAGTTGTTCTATATAAAAACAAATGCAACGAACCGATTTGGTCTTGAGTTGAGATAAACAAGTTTAGATCTATGCATGCCTCAAAAACAAAAAGATAATTAAGTAGTTGTATTTGAATGCATACTGTGAAAGTATTTCAAGCTTTAATTTCAAATTCAACAACGATTAATGCACATTTTAGTTGTGTCGCACAAAAATCAAATGACATGATATGAATAAATATTCTTAAGAGTGAATATTTATTTGTGTTTGACATGTTCTAGACAATAATCATGTTGAATGAATTGTGGAGTCGGGTAGGTTTAATATGCATTGACAAACTTAGTCAAATTCAAATCAAGTCTAAAAACATAAAGAATACAAGAGAATTCAAGAAGAAACAAGTTTGAGGGAAAATTGCATTCTGAATGGTGGAGACGTCATTTTTTCGAGCCGCAACTTCAAGAATCATTACAAGGGAGTCGATGGGCTTCAAATGGCACTAGTCTTGAGAAAAGTTGGTTCCAAAGATTTTGCTACGCCTGACCTACGCCTCCAGAAACAAAAAGTGGATAGAAAGTGAGATTTTGATGTCTGGGCTTCACGCAAGTATTTTCGCCCTATGCCTAGCTACGCCCTAGGTGTAGGTGTCTGGCGGTTTATGTGCTGAAAAATGACAAAAATGATCCCGAATTGTGTTCCTTTGTGACGGCTGCGACTTCTATACCTCGATATACGTGATATATACATATTGAATATCAGATCAAAGATTTTTGCTTAGTTTTATGTGAAATTACAAAAAAGGGTAAACTTAGGGTTTCCGTCAACTCTCTCTATAAATAGGAGGAGTCTCTACAGATTTTTGTAGAGATTTTTGGTGAGAGATCTCTGCAATTCTTCTACAGATCATATTTTTTTGCAGAGAGATATATATAAAGAGAAAATTATTGAGTGATCATACATATTCTAGTTCTCTCTAGTTTTTGGATGATTATCTAATTGTGCTTCTACATCGAAGATCTTTATGCACAATTGGATGATCCGTTGCTGAAAAATCATCACACCACCTTGTGCAATTTGATTGCATAGATTCATTTGAGAAACGGAGCCGTCTGAGTTTCAGAGATCGGAGTAGGAGGCTTCGTGGTTATTCGATCCATTGAGACGCGGAGCCGTCAGAGTACGGAGATCGGAGCAAGAGTTTCGTGGAGCGCGAGTGGATCTAGACTTTCAGACGTCGAGTGAAGAACAACTAATTACAGCGGTTGTAAGTTCTGTTTTCATAGAGTCTGTACAAAATCTCTAATTCATAGTTTATCAATACTTGAGTGTATCCGTTGTTTTCACTTGGAGTCTTTCCAATGTTTTCCACGTAAAAATATCATGTGTCTCTATCGCTTTGTTTTTTGCACTTAATGATTGCTTGATTAATCTGATTAGAGGATTAGGGTTTCGTAACTGATTAAAATTGAATTTTCGCTAGAGAATTTTAATTGATCATAGAATCGATAAAAAACCTATTCCCTTAGGCTGTTTACATTAATCGTCTAGGTAATTTCAATATATATATATATTTATATATGACACCAAGATCATGACCCTTTTTAGATTTAATTTTTTTTATCAATATGTAGGCGTGGACGAATGGACTTGTGCAGGCTCCTATCCATCAGGTTGTGATGACTGGAAATGAACCAAGGTATTCGGCGGGGCTGTTTTCATCCCCAAAAGAGGGTACCATTATAAAGGTTCCAGACGAGCTAGTTGACGAACAACACCCATTACGTTTCAAGCCCTATGAATTTTCGGAATATATGAGATGCTTCAAAACAGAGAAAGGGAAAAAAATTTATGCATACGGTGTCAAGGCTTTCTATAGTGTTTGAGAAGATGAAGAACTACTTCAATTTATTTTCCTTGTAATTTATGAATTGATTAGGCACTGTTATTACAGCAGGAGAAAGGTAGTCCATGCATCAAACTGAAAAACATGGCAGCTATTCATGCATGAGTGGGCTTAAGACTCTATGGCCTGAAAATCCTTTTCCATACCAGTAAGGTGTGTATTTATTTATTTTATGTTGTTTGATTGTCTTCGTGTTGGTTGGCTATCATGGCCTACATTTTAGAACATGTTGATAGACACAGTACGGTTTGTTTGATTCATGCTTTTACTTTTGTACTGTGAAATTCACGAAGTAGAAGTATATGTTTTTGTTATGGAGTGTTATGAGTTAAAACTGGAAGTACGTTTGGTACTAATATTTTTTGCTTTTGTTTTAATCACTTATTTCCTTCGCTACAGTGTTATTTTTGTGAACAGTGGAAAAAAAAAATCATTTTGGTACTTCCTAAAAATGACCCTATTTGCTTTATGTTTTTCTACCCAAGGAAACAAAACATTGGTGTCAAACATGTGTTTGTTGTAAAAAATAGAAAAAATTCAAAACAAAAAACAAAACTGTGAACCAAACAAGTCCTAAGTCTCATTTTGAAGGGTCCGGTAATATGTAGTTTGACAGGTCAGTTTATGCATTTCAGAACACATATATATGGACAATACTTAGGTCCTTTCTCATGAGGATCAAGTTCGTCCTCCCCGCTATTGATTTGCGTATTTATGAATTTTATGTTCACATTCCTTTTGAAAAATATTTTGGCCACGTGTCTAATTTATATTGGACCACATCAGCAGGGAGGACGAACTTTGTCCTCATGAGACAGAACCTAAGTATTGTCCCATATGATATTATCTGCTCAAAATTAACTTTTTCTAAAAAATAGGGAAAAATTAAATATATGACTTAATCACTGAAAACTATTGAATATATAATTTAGAACAGAATAAAGTGCGAAAAACCCGGAAATTATCACAATTTTGCAATTGAACTGCCTGAGCTACAAAATAACTTCTCTGAATTATTAATTTGTTGCACCCATCCTCAAATCTATTACAAAGACTATTTTACATTTCTTAGTAAATTTGTTAAATTTTCAAACTATATCATTAATTTTCCCCCCCTCTTATTTAGAGTAATAATTATACCATTTATCGTGATTTAATTTATTAGAGTAAATATATCTCCAAATCAGAAAAGTCAATTTGTAAGTTGTATTTATTTTATTTTTTAAGTAATTAAATTGTCATATAATTTTTTAAAAATAATAAAATATTATCTTAAGTTTAAACTGTTTTACCTTATAAACATTTCTTCTTTACAATATATATCCACGAAGAACTTACAAACTACTTAAATAACAAAAAAATTGCTCCTTATTATTTTTTTCCGATATTCGGGGTGTCCAGGGCTTTTGCCTTGACTAATCCACGAGACTCATGCAAAGCGACCCCTCAACACGAATCGGGTAAAGCTTGGACTATGTCCGCAGCCGTGGCCCCAACAAATTGTTTGCACCCAGTAAGAATCGAACATGAGACCAAATGGTTCTTGAGGCATTAAGTCCCAATCATTTTCCAACTGAGCCAACCCGTTCGGGTTAAATTATTCCTTATTACTTGAGTTATTTTTACATTTTATTCAATAAACTTAAAATTCTTAGTAATCAGTTAATGTTTAAAAAATATATGTAAATGTAAGTAACTTTTATTGGAGAAGATGCCATCAAATTCGTATCAATGTTCTATGTTAATAAGAATAATGCATAATTAAAGTGTAATACAATAATTAAGACACTAGGGTTGTTTATGGAAAAACTTCAAGTCACTGGGGCATTTTGCAACGAAATGGGATAGGTCAGAAGGTTTATTCACAAATTATAGCTGAAAGGGTTATTTGAAAGTTTGTACATATTTCGGGATTTATTCTTTTATTGTTATTATTTTTTATACTTTAATTACCATTTAGAACATTCATCTATCCGGCGTAAAGCTATTCTGTAGTGTTTGAAACAAGGAAAAACTGCTACAAAAATCTATTTTCCTCCTAAAATATGAATAGGACGTTGGCACTGTAGGCTATAGCACAAAAAAGCTAGCCCATTCATAAGACTGAAAACAACAAGACGGTTTTTGCATTATTCTGCCTCGACTCTATGGCTTGAAAGTCAATTCACATATATATGAATGGGTGTGTATTTATTTATTTTTTTTGAAAAAATCAGCATGTATTAAAACTCAAAGAACCAGCTTAGCAAGCTTACAGAAAGAGGAGTCCAAGCTATCTCCAATAGAGAAGCCCCACAAGGGCCACAACCACCAAAGAAAACACACCCAAGGGGCTACAAGATGACTGTAAAGAAGCCATAAAAAGAATCTCTACTCAGAATAATCTCAATAGCTGAAGAACTGGAATAGCACCCATAAAACCTACAGCATTGTACAACCCAAAGAGCCCAGAACCAAAGCAGATCTCTAAATATGGTTGACATTAGAATGTTCAAATATAGAATCCGGTAATTCCCATAGCCTGGCTATATTCATGTTTTTTGGAGAGGCTTTGATATTTTGCAAGGATATAGCTTTCATCTTGACCGTGGTAAAGACTTCATTGAAGACTTGGTTGTCAGTCCTGACTTCACCTTTGTAGAATCTGCGATTTCTTTCCATCCAAAATATGTAAACAGCAGCACTAAAGCACCATTTCCTCAAAAGAGTAGTGAGGTCCTTGTCCTTAAGCCCAGAGAACCAAAGGATAAGGTCGTCCCATAGATGAAAAGGGCATTGAAGATTACCTTTAGAGTTGATCATGTTCCACCCTTTAGAAGTGAAGGGACATTGAAAGAATAGGTGCTTGAGGTCTTTATGTCTGGAACAAAAAACACATCTGTTATAGGAGATGAGATGCATTTGTTGAAGTCTGTCTTGAGTATAAAGTCTCTTGTGCATAGAGAGCCATAGGATAAAAGAGTGCCTTGGGATAACATTCTTGAACCAAGGCAGAGAGGCCCAAGGGATAACAGGTTTCCTTCTTCTAATAGTAGACCAAGCAGAGTTGATGGAGTAACAATTCTTGTCAAGCCACAATAGTTTGTCATTAGCAATGGAAGGGGGGAGAAAGAGCATTAGTAGCAGAGAGGATCTCATGAACAACAATAGAACTAGGCCATGTCCAAGTTTGATCAGAAATGATGGCAGCAACTTTAGCATTGAAGGGAAGACCTGATATAGAAATCAATTCCTCACCATATATATCCACTAAAGGCCTATCAAATAGCCAATCATCATGCCAAAGGGAAATTTTAGAACCATTGCCAACTTGAAATCTAAAACTGTCTTTAAAAGTATCTCTAATATTAAGGATTTTTTTCATACTCCAAGATCTGTTGTAGGAATATTTTAGATGCCAAAAGGATTGGTTTTTGATAAGGGTGGATTGAGCCCATTTAGCCCAAGCAGAAGAAGGATGAGGTTGAAGAATGTTCCATAGATGTTTAGCCATAGCAGCATAGTTCCAATGAATGAGGTCCTTAATTCCAAGACCTCCTTCCTCTTTAGGCATGCACACATCATCCCAAGCAAGTTTATCACCTCCATGCTTCAATCCATGACTATTCCATAGAAACCTTCTGATTAGGCTAGAAATCTCCTTCAAAGTCGCTTTAGGCATAATAAATGTGGAAGACCAATAGACTTGAAGAGCAAAAAGGACAGATTTGATGAGTTGAAGTCTCCCAGCATAGGAGAGAAATCTGCAGCTCCAAGATTGGATCCTTTTAGTAATTCTTAAGACAAGGCTTTGGCAATCATCAATCTTAAGTTTTGAAGAGATAAGAGGGACTCCCAAGTATCTAATAGGGAGTTGTCCAGGAGTGAATTGAGTAAGGTTTAAAATTTGGGACTTGATAGGCTCTTCAATACCAGCCATAAACATGTTGCTTTTGGAATTGTTAGGAAAAAGCCCAGAGAAGTTAGAGAATTGATTGATTTTCCTCATAATGGCCTCAATGGAAGCTAGATCACCTTTGCAAAAAACTAATAGGTAATCAGCAAAAAAAAGGTGGTTAAGTTTAGACTTCCTACATCTCCAATGGTATTTAAAGTTCTCATCCACTTCAAGATTGTTAAGCATTCCAGAGAGAACTTCCATGGCTATAACAAAAAGATAAGGGGATAGTGGATCCCCTTGTCTAATCCCCTTTTCACTGTTAAAGTACCCTTCGAAAGAGCCATTAATGTTGATAGAGAACTTGGGAGTTTTTATGCAGGTCATGATCAAGTTAAGCAATATATGAGGAATCCCAAAGCATTTGAGAGTAGATTCAAGGAAATTCCAAGAAAGGGTGTCATAGGTTTTCCTAAGATCAATTTTAAGAGCAGTTCTAGCAGGAAATTTGTTTTGGTGGTAGAGAATCATGACTTCGTGTGCTAAAAGAATGTTATCTGCTATGTTTTTGCCTGCTATGAAGGCTGATTGGTTGTAACTGATGCATGAGTCAAGAGAAGGTTTAATTCTGTTAGCAATTAGTTTGGCAATGCATTTGTAGATGACATTGCAAATTGCTATGGGCCTGTACTCCTCCATTTTAGAAGGGTTGTCAACCTTTGGGATGAGAGAGAGAGAGTAGTAGAATTAACCTCATTCAACATCGGACCTGTTTCAAAAAAATTGATAATAGCATTAGAGATATCCAAGCCAATCATTGGCCAAGCAGTCTTGAAGAATATGTTGTTGAGACCATCAGGACCTGGGCTGTTATCATCTTTCATGAAATGGAAAATGAAACTGATCTCTTCCCTGGTAACAAGTCTATTCATCCAAGCTTTTTAAGATAGAGATAGAGGGTTCTTGATGTAGGATCTTAGATCAGGAACTTGGGCAGTGGCATAATCCTTGGAGAATAAGGATTTGAAATAATCAATAATAACACCTTCAGAATTAAGGATGGAAGAAATCCTATTGGTAGCTCTCCTTTGGTTAACAATATTGTGGAAATAAGAAGTATTTTGATCCCCTAGTTTTAACCATTTGATTCTAGATTTCTATCTCAAAGTACATTCTTCAGCATGAGCAAAGTGAATGAAAGTCTTAAAACAAGCAAAGCCTTGAGCATTAATGAGATTAACTCTAGTTTTTTTCATTTCTTTGGATAGGTTACTGAAATGGTCCTGATTGAGTTTTTTAAGCCCTTCTTTGATGATTTTGAGTCTTTGCATAACAAAAAACATCTCGGTACCCTTCACTTTGCAGTTCTAAGCACTTTGAACAAGAGGCATAAATCCCTCATGAATAGCAAGAAAGTTGTTAAATCTGAAGGGTTTTCTAGGTTTAGAAGTCTCAAGGCAAAGCCTGAGGTGAATGAATGTGTTGTCAGAAACTCTTTGAGATCCAAAGTGAACAACATGATTAGGAAAAACCTCAAGCCATTTAACAATTGCTAAGCATCTATCAACTTTCCTAAAGACATTCCCATTATTCCAAGTAAAATTAAGCCTAGAAAATTTCAGATCATGCAATCAGCATTATCAAGGGCATAGCCACATTCCTGCATGGCAAAATTCCATCTTTCAATACCACCAAACCTCTCCTTCCTATTCCTAATAGCATTAAAGTCCCCAAGGACACACCAGGGGTGATTGGACCAAGAGGAAGATTTGGAGATAAGGTTATGCCACAAGTGTCTTCAATTGATATGATCATTGTCACCATATACAAAACTAATGAAGGACCTAATAGTCCTACATTTACTAACTATAAGGCATTGTATGATTTGGGAGCTGGCCTCAATAGGAGTAAGGTCCCATTTACTAGGGTTCCAGCATACACAAATTCTACCAAGAGAATTGAAATCATAGTTACTAGTGCTAGACCATCTTGGAATAATTTTGTTGATGATGTTGTCCATATTATCCCTTTGAACTCTAGTCTCAATAAAAGCTATGATAGACAGATCAAGAGAGGTGATAAGATTCTTACATTCATTCTGAGTTATAGGCCCATTCAAGCCTCTAACATTCCATGCTACAATCATTGGATAGATTTGGAAGGAGTCATACCTCTAGGAGTAAAAACTCCTTTCTTATCCCTCTTAGGCCATGAGCTTTTGATGGACTTAGTAGATTGATTTGGGCTTCCCACTTTCACTTCAAAGGACCTGGAGCTCTTAGAAATGCTGCCTTTGTCAGGTGGCTTTTGAAAAGGTAAGACAATACTGAGTTCGAGAGCCTTGTTTGTCATATCAAGATCACGATGGGGTAGAGTGGAATCTTCAATTAGTAAAAAGTCAACCGGGTAGAAGTCATCTGGATCAGGATCACCATTATCATATGTCTCCTCAAGATCAAGGCAACTGAATCTATTAGGGGAGATAATAGGGACTTGGGCCTCCTTCTCTTCAATCAAGGAGTTGGGGAAAAATGGCTCTGGGGCATGGATTAATTGAAGAGCTAACTGAGTTTTGGAAATCAGAGAGGGAGAGCTCACAATAGGAGTGGCCTCAACCTCAGAACTAGTAACACCTTTCTTGTTGACCTTCATCCAAACCTGTGTAGGAGCATTGATAGTTTGAGGAACAATTTGAGGAGACTTGGCTTTTGGGCATTTTCTTTTAGAGTGGCCAAACACTTTGCAAGTGTTACATTTTGAAGGCATCCATTCGTATTCAACTAGAATGGTTACAATGTCCCCATTGGGGAGCTCAAGTTGAAAATCTTTAGGCAAAGTGGAATCAACTCTAATTTATACATAAACCCTTGCATAGCTTAATCGACTTTTACCATCAGTAAGGATGTCAGTGTAGAGAGGAGCTCCGGTCATGCTTACAATGTGGCTTAACCCATCCTCATTCCAATATTCCATTGGAATTTTAGCAAACTTCACCCAAACTAGAACACTAGTGATATCTTCTTTAGTGAGAGTTAAACCCCTTCTCCATTTTTGAAGTATCATTAAGTGGTTGGCAAAATGCCAAGGCCCACCTTCCATCACACTATTCCTGCCTTGAGCTGTGTCAAATTCAAAAAAATAGAATCCCTGATCTGTACCATTCACATGAGAAAGACCATCTTTAGTCCATAGCCTTCTAGCTATGTTGTCAACAGTGAAGAAATGCAACTTCTTGTCCAGAAAGTAACCCACAAAGTAATTTTCCCATTCTTAACCTCCATTTTCAGCTATTTCATGGGGAGGAGAAACCATAGTAGCTCCTGGAACTGGGGGGTAGTAAGTGAGTTTCATCTTGCCTCCGAATTTTGGCTGGAGAAGACTAGCCCATGAAGACTTTTGGGTCACCGAAGTAGCAGCGGTGGCCGAGCAAGTTGCAGTCGTGTCCTGAGTCAGAGATGGTCTTGGGGAAATACTAGTGTCAATGCCAGCCCATTCCCTATGGAAGGAGGCTGTATTGTCACATCAGCAGTCAGCTTTTCAGTTTGACTAACACTTACGTGGGAGAGCAAAGCAAGTCATTTGGAACAGGTAGCAGATCCCTAGAATCATGCACCGTCACCAAAAGATCACGCGCCGTTGAGCCCGATTGTTCTTTGTCGGAGAAGGATGATGGAACAACTCCATCATCCGCATCATCAGTGGTAGCAAGAGGTCTACCTTGTCCTCTTCCACCTTGATGCCTACCACTTCCACCATGCATGGAACCAGATCTGGGGGGTAGTGGATACGAAATAGATGTCTCAAGAACCTTACATTTGCCTTTACTATCAAGAATGGAAGCCATGAGGATCAGGATGGCGAAGAGAAAGAAGATGAGTGAACTGGTTCTAGGGAGCATATTTACCTTTTGGTTCTGGGTGCTCCCTATTTTTTTGATAGGTGTGTATTTATTTATTTTAGGGCTATTATCATAAAACCTACCGGTAATATAAAAATATATCACTTAATTTCCTGTACTATAAAACTACTCCTTGACCTATAAAATTTTATCACAAATTCCCTTTATCCTAACGAAGCCGTTAACAAAAGATTTAATGAGCAAATGCCCTCAAATGAAAATGGTGTGGTTTTAGGGTAAGTTAACCCATTTCATTTTTTAAGATAAATAAAAGGCTATTATCATAAAACTCCTTTGTACTATCAAAATACATCACTTAATCCCATATACTATCAAACTCCCTTCTGAATTACAGAAAAATTGGATTTTGTTTTGTTTAGACATTCATGGAATAGGATGAGAAATATTAGTTGCAACAGATTTTCAGAGCTTGGGTCGATTTTCCACTACTTGGTGGGCAAGTTTAGAGGCTGTATTTGAATATGAAATGATGGGTTTGGGTGGAGAAGAAAGGCTACTAGGGTATTAGGGCATAAGGATATATATATATATTTTTTAAACCAGGGTATCTGGGGCTTTCACTCCGAGTAATCCACATGACTCGTGCAAAGCAACCCCCCACATGGATTAGGTAAGGGCCACAACTTCACATATAATATGGCCATAACCAATTGTTTGTACTAAGTAGGAATCGAACATGAAAACTCATGCTTCCTGAGGTACCAAATTTCAAGTCCTTTGCAACTAGACAATCCGTTGGGGTTTCATAAGAGAAATTTTGATAGTATAAGGTCATTTTGATCATTAAAATTTTGATTAATCATCGTGACACACATACGATGAACTTCTGTTAAAGCATAATAGTACCTTGACGAAATATGTCCTCTATGATAGCTTTTAGGAAAGTAGAGGGACTAATTATATATATATATATATGACTTTAGGTGGGTATTTGATAGAATTTTGATAGTACGTACATGGGGTTCTATGATAATAGCCCTAGTAATTTTGATAGCATAAAGGTAGTTTGGGCATCAATATTTTGATTAACCATTACGTGACACGCACATAAATAAATTCTTCAAGAGCTTAACGGAAGATTGATGGAATATGACCTCTATGATTGCTTTTGGGGAAAATATAGAGACTAATCAAATAGTTTATTTAGTTTAGGGAAGTATATGATAGTATTTTGATAGTACATAAGGGTTTTATGATAATAACCCTTTATTTTAGCTTGTTTGATTATCAAAAAGTGTTGGTTGGCTATCATGGCTTACTTGTATTAGGAAAAACAAGTTTACAGACATAGAGTATCATTTTGAAGCGACTGCGGGATGATATTAAATAGTATTCCTTTGTAATTATGTTTAATTCAAAATGATATATACATATAATTTTGAACTCGCTTTCTCATCTTCTCCTTCAGATCCGTTACCATTTAGGGTTTAGTTTATCGATTTTCAGAGATTTTTAGGGTTTTTTAAGGTTAATTAGAGTGTTGAGAGGAAGGGGTGGGGAGAAAATGGGTTTTAGAAGGAAAACATATGGAGGGTGAAATTTCCAGCGAGAAGTGGTTGAGAAGGAGGCGGCGGCAGATTTGAATATTTTGACATTTCAATTAGTAGTAATCAGTAGGGGTGCACAAAAAAACCATGGAACCATAGAACCGGTCCAAACCGAACCGGTGTTTTGGTTCCGATTTTGAATTGGTTGGGTTTGGTTCCAGTTCTCAAAAAACAGAATCGTTCAACTTTGGTTTGGTTCCGGTTTCAAACTGTCTGAAACCAAACCGAACCGAACCGAACCAAACCGATATGAATTAGAACTGCATTTATGTATAACTCTGTATTGGGCATCTCGCGAGATAAGGACAAAAATACGAGGATAAGGCCGAAGGGTAATAAAAGCAAAATGCTGACAGGTTGGGAACATGTCTAGAGAATTTTGAGGGATTACGCGAGCAAGGGACACTACAAAAAGGTGATTTTGGGAGGTTTGATCAAAGGCATAGCTAGGATCAAAGCCTAAAACCTTATGTGTCACTCGCGTAGGGAGTTCCATGTTAGAGCTTAAAAGAATAATTTGATAAAGCTAAAAGTGTAGGGTAGAAACCTTGCTTATAGTTATCATAGTTAAATAATTAAGCACACTAACAGGTACTCAGGTCATGAAAAAGGAAAATACGCGTGAAAGGTCATAACCTAGGCAAAAGGAAGCTATGACATCAAAAAGGGTTCTTACAAGGGGTTCCCGGGACACACCTTGCGAGGGGTAGAGAAGGCTCGCGAATAGTGCCTATTCGCGAAGTAGTACTTATTCACGGATTATATCTGCTCATGGGCTAATATCTACACGGATTGATACTGATGTGGCACTAACTTATGCTCACACCAGAGTCTATAAATAGGGGCTCTAGGTCTCATTAAGGGGGACTTTTGGAGACTGAGAGATAAAGTGTTCTCAAGTTGTTTACACTACTTCCATTATGTTTCTCTTCCTTTTCTCTTTCTACAGTTTTGTAAGTCATCAAAAACAATAAAATCATCAACATCATTATTTCCGTGTTCATCTTGTGTGGAAACTATCTCTAAATCCAATTAAACCTGAACCCCTACATTTAAGGCTACTCTGCTAGGGAAGAGATGTCTTCTGCATAAGTTGATCCTCGTCAAACTCGCCGGAGAGGTCGTCCACCTACCCGGCACACTGAGCAAGTTGAAGAAGAAGAAGCATCACAGACTCAGGAGGCTGAACTAGTTCTACCAGTATGGAAACAACGCCATCGTGTAAACGCCGGTGTGGCTCGGGCAGAGACTTCTCCGATGGTGGATCAAACACCAAATTCACCAGAATTGCCACCAGTTCTGCTTCAAACTCTTATTAGCATTTAGGAAACGCAAAAGGTCATTCTTAACTTCATGGAAGCCTCACGAGTTTCAGTACCAAACCTGGAGTCACCACAAGTTGGAAATCAAACCTTACCAGGGATGTTAGCACAAGAGCTTTCTCGGGAGGCATCGCGAGCGCAAATTGAATCATTGGGGAAAGAGGCCTATATCACCAAGGAATAGCTTCGGACTATCTTAAATGCAAAATATGAGATAGATGAAGTGAAAATTGCCCCACCATACCATCCCAGTATTATGGATTTGCCTTACCCTGAAGATTATGGAGTACCGAGCTTTCATCAATTTTATGGCAAATATTGAAATGCAATAGAACACATATCTAGATTTGTGGATGCGCTAGGGCCTCACAGAAATGATGAGTACTTGAAACTTAGAGAATTCTCCAAGTCTCTAACAGGTACTGCATACACGTGGTACACTAGCCTTGCTCCAGCCTCAGTATCTAGCTAGACAGATATGGTGATCAGATTCTACAATAAGTTTTTTTAGGCAGATGAAGAAGTTTCGATGTTATCACTTACGAGACAAAGGTAGCGTTTTGGAGAGGAAGTGGCAGCCTATGTTAGGAGATTACGTGATGCCGCTCTACAGTGCCATGAGCCAATTTATGAACTATAATTAATCAAAATTTGCATAGAAGGAATGTTGCGAGAGTACAGGGTATATTTGGTCAATCACGAGTTCAAAAATTTTTCTGCACTCGTTGACAATGCACAAAGATTAAGAGAATTTTTAGCTCCTCCAACACGGCCAAATGTCATCACTAGGCGATTTGCAATGGTAATAACTATACAGGATAAAAGGCCAAGGGAAGAACGTGCTAGAAGGTCTAAACCACCCCTCTTACCTTTTGGTGAGAATGAGGCAGTTGCCTTGTTGAACCAGAGGATTGCTGATGATGTCATGTCACTTCCTTCGGTATGAAGGGTGCCCACGAGGGAGGATAAGATAAAAAGAAATGATTGCCCTTATCATAGGCCCGTCCGACATTCCTTAACTGAATGTTGGGTATTTCGTCGAATAATGCACAGAAATATAGCGATTGGACCTCTGGATGTCGCGAAAAATGTAGTCCATGAGCCTTTCCCTACACATGTGGTAGTAATAGCTGCTAGAGATGATACTGAAGAAATGATAGATGTTGCTAAATGTGAATGCCCACCAGCTCGTGAAGCAAAAAAGACTGCCAAGTTAGAGGTTTTCTTTAACGAACTCCCAATACAGAAGCATGTGAAGGAATTCCTAAAAGAGTAAACAATTGCTGCTCTTTGTCATACTATTATTATTCCATAACATGAAGAGACCAAAAGCAAAATCACATTTTCTGAGGCAGACAAACAAGTGCCATTCCCTCACAATCGGCCTCTATATGTACCAGCTACTGTGAATAGTTACGAGATGAAGCGAGGGTTTTTAGATGGGGGAACATCGGTTAACTTGGTCCCGGTTTCTATTTTACGGATGATCAATTTTCCCAAAAGCAAGATTATAAATCATGCCATTGCAGTTACTGATTTCAATGGAGATCAGCAAGCCACCATGGGTTTCACGACATTGGATCTTAAGGTTGGGAATATCCGGGGCCCCACCAAGTTCTATGTCATTAAAGGCGAACCCTCATATCAGTTGTTACTGGGAAGACCATGGTTACACGTTTACGGTGTGGTACCATCATCATATCATCAAGTAATGAAGGCTAATATGGGAGAATGAATACTGACGCTAAAAGCATTTAAAAGTCCTTTTTACGCGTCTGAGGCCCATTTTACAGACGCGGTCTATTTCTGAGAATATGGCGAGGAGGATGGACTCGGTGTCTATGACACACCATTACTAAAATGGGAGTAATTGAAAGGTGAAAGTTTGACTAAACGAAATCTCAAAGAAGTGAGTTGGTCATGAGTTAAAATGCCAGATGGGCGTGTGGTATCCAAGTTGTGACGGGGTTGGGGGTCAGAGGCTTGTGCAATTAGCACTGACCTCGGGGTACTCAAGACAAACGACTAGAGTTTAGCACTGATCCTGAGATGTCCAAGACGGATCCGGGACCAAAACATGGCTTATGTGAAGTGGATATAGGCGACAGAACAACACTGCAACCTACCTTCATAAGCAGTACTTTGCCAAACGAAACCAGGAAATCTTTGGTGGAATTGCTTAAAGATTTTCGTGATGTATTTGCTTAGGACTATAGTCAAATGACAGGGCTCAATGTTGGATTAGTCAGCCACCATCTTAACATACATCCCGCATCAGAGCCAAAGAAACAAAAATAATGAGTATTTCATCCAGACTTGGAAATACAGATTAAGGCAGAAGTAGAAAAGTTGTTGAAAGCGGGATTCATTAAACCCACCCATCATCCAACTTGGCTCGCGTATATTGTACCTGTGAACAAAAATAGGGGACAAATTTAAGTTTGTGTGGACTATCACGACCTTATAAGGCTTGCCCAAAAGATGATTTTCCTCTTCCCAACATTGACACTATGGTGGATGCCACTGCAAGACATGAGATATTTTCATTAATGGATGGGTTCAGTGGGTATAACCAAATCAAGATGGCGCTAGAAGATGCTGAGAAAACAGTTTTCCGTACCCCAATAGGGAATTTCCATTATACGGTCATGCCCTTTGGACTTAAAAATGATGTGGCTACGTATCAACGCGCTATGACAACTGTTTTTCATGATTTAATGCATAAAACCATGGAATATTATGTGGATGATTTGGTGGTCAAGTCCAGAGCCGCGCGGGATCATGTGAGTGACTTGAGAAAAGTACTGCAACGATGTCGCGAGTACAGTCTAAAAATGAATCATCTGAAGTGCATATTTGGAGTGCCAAAAGGAAAGTTTTTGGGGTATGTTGTACATCGACAGGGGATTAATATGGACCCGACAAAGGCTAAGGTAGTATTGGAAATGGCACCACCCACAACTCGCAAACTGTTTAAAACTTTCATGGGGAAAATTTCTTATCTCAAAAGATTTATCCCGGCATTAGCAGAAGTAATTCACCCACTCATGCCTTTGTTAAAATAAAAGTCTGCATATAGCTGGCGAAAAGAATAACAGGAAGCCTTTGAGAAAATCAAACAAATTTTGGCATCACCAAAACCAATGATGTCGCCAAAAACAGGGAAACCGTTGATAATGTATCTCATTTCCACCAATAAATCCATAGGGGCGTTGTTGGCTCAGGAGCATGAAGGGGAGGAAAAACCAGTTTTCTATATCAGTCACATACTCAGGGGACCAGAGTCCCGATACACATCTTTGGAGAAGCATTGTCTAGCTTTGGTATTCATGGCTCAGAATTTCAAACATTATTTACTGGCACATCCATTGAAGTTAGTTACCAAAAGTGACCTTATCTGGTATCTGCTCACAAAGACTATACTTAGTGGGAGAACAAATCGTTGGTTATTGGTATTATCTGAATATGAGATCACGTGTTCTAGACCAAAGGCAGTAAAAAGTCAGGCCTTATCAGATTTGCTAGCTTTATTTTTCGGAGGAGCTGAGCCTAAAGTGGAGGATGTGAGGGTAGAAAGTATGACACAGAGAACAGAGTTTACTTTGGAATTTGATGGTTCATCCACAAAAAAAGGTGGGGTTGGGTTCATATTAAGGAATGAAGAGACGAAAAAGGAGTTGGTCACGACCTATAGCTTGATTTTCCTTGCACCAACAATATAGCCGAATATGAAGGGTTGACACTGGGATTGATAATGGCCCAATAGTTAAAAGTGAGAATCCTTCATGTAAAAGGGGATTCCAAACTTGTCATCAAACAAGTTAGAGGCGAGTATGCTATTAAAGAACTTCATCTTGTGCCTTACAGGACTCTCGTTCGCCAAATAATAGAAGATTTCGAGTTTATAAATTTTCAGCATGAACCGCGAGAAAGTAATTGACGATTTGATGGATTGGTAACACTGGGCTCGCGATTACAGTTTCAAGGAATGGAATCTACTGTGCAGATAGTGCGAAGGGCCAACTCTGTGGTTAATCACAAGAAGGAACCACAGGTGTATGCAAAACAGGATTGGAGAGAAAAGATAGTGCAATCTCTGTTAAGAAATGATGATAACACCCTGAGACGAGGTTATCAAATCATAAAGGGAGTGTTGTATCACAAAGCAGCCGAAGGGATTTTGGCCAAATATATGTCAATGAATGAGACGAGAGGATTACTACAAAACACTCACGAGAAAACATGTGGACAAACGGATGTTAGTCTCTATCGAATTTTGCAACGAGAAGGTTTCTTTTGGCCAAGTATGAAAGATTATGCGATCAAGGTGCAAAACAGTTGCTCAAACTGTAATGTTTATCCCTCCGCAAATGAAAGGAACTTTACAGACATGATAGACTGGCGAGACAGGTATGTGCACTATTTGAAAGAAGGGTTACTACCTGAGAAAGATCAGCCGTGATTTAGAAGGTTGGCCTTGCGATTTGTACTACAAGAGGGAAAACTGTTCCGTAAAATTTTTAAAGGTAAATTACTGAGATGCATAAACGAGGAAGAAGTAGGAGAATTGTTAAAATAGACCCATGAGTTTGGTCATCAGGGCCATAGAAAAATTCTTCAACAACTACTTTTATGGGGGTATTACTAGCCGACTATGGAAAGAGTCTCTATTGATTTCGTCATAAAGTGTCATGTATGTCATCTCATTCATGCTCCAGGAGCAGAATTACACAGTTTGGCTACCCCCTGGCCTTTTCACACCTGGGCATTGGATATAATTGGGCCAATTACACCACAGGCTCAGGGGCATGTGTGGGTATTGGTGGCAACAGAGCTATTCAAATAATGGGTAGAAGACATACCATTGCGACAGACAACGACAAACAAAGTGGTTCGATTTATAAAAGAAAATATTATCTTTCGATTTCGGATCCCGAAAGTCATATTGTCAGATAATGGGACTCCTTTTGTCAACAATAAAGTCGCGAATTTGCTTGGGAAATACTCAGTAATTCACCATAAATCTACACCTTACTATCCAAAAGGAATTGGGCAGGCTGAAGCTTCTAATAAAGCATTGATTCAAATCATGTCTAGGTTGGTGCATGATATCCAAAATAAATGGGTAGAGGAGCTCCCTATAGTGCTATGGACACATTAGACCTCATATCAAAGCGCAACAAACATGACTCCATATGCGTTGGTTTATGGAGCAGAGGCTGTATTACCTACAGAATTGGACGTCACAGCTAAGGTACTGGCGTCAAAAAGTAGTTTAGAATAAAGGCAACTAGAAATTGAAGTACTGGAGGAAACAATAGCAGAAGCCTTTACAAATCAGAAAGAGTACAATAAGCGACAGGTAAAAAGTTATAATAAGAAGGTACGATATTGATGGTTCAAAGAAGGGGACAGAGTGCTAAAAACAGTTCTAGCAATTATGAGGGGACAAAGGGTTAAAAAATTTGAAGCAAAGTGGGAAGGTCCTTATGTAATTATAAGTAAAAGCAGCAGTGGGTATTACATAATGGAGCATGAAGTCATGCGCAAAAGAACTGGACCTCTCAATGTAAAGTGGATAAAGATGTACCAAACATAAAGTTCATAGTAGTAAGAAATAAATAAGAATTTCCCATTGATAAACAAAAGAAATTGTATCACGATCAATAATATGTCATTGCAGATACAAAGTTACCCATGAAAAAGAAAAAACAATATGTATACAAGGGACATCAATTGAAGCTACATGAAGAACTAGAGCAAATTTTGGGTAATAGGATTTGAAAGACTAAAGCCCTCATGTTTCTCAAGGTATTCGCGAGCTCGCGTAGAATGAGCCGCTGAATCTTACAACCCAATACCCTCTTGTTCCAGTGCTAACAAAAGCCTTTGTGCCTCTTCAACTCTAGCCCGAGCCTCTTCAACTTTGGTTTGCTTATCCTGAAAAATTGCATGGGCTCTGAGCTCGTCATTGCGATAATCTTGTAGTCTGTGAACAACGTTTAAATGTACTTCCCACCAAGCTACATCCATCCCGATGAGCTTCCAATCCTTCAAATGAGCATAACATTGGGGTAGAGTCTCGGGTGCAAGATATTTCACAGATACTATGGTAAGTGTAATAAAGACCTCCGCGATAGACTGAAGGTGAAAAGGCTGAAGAAGTGGTTCATAAATATTCATGTTGGCAAAGGTCTCTAGATGACTTAGGGCAACTTGATCCAGGATGGGAATGAAGCGCGGATAACATAACCATTTTTTCCAAAGTACGGGTTCCTTAGCAGTTGCATTATGAGTATGGGATTGAGAAGGAGTTGTCTCGCGTGGTGAGAATGAGGAAGCTAGACGACCGCGAGATGAGGAAACTGGTTCACAAGGTGACTGTACTGGCTTACGAGGAGGATCTGAAACTAAGGCAGTAGCATTCAAATGAGGCAGAATCACAGCCTCATGATACAACGAATGTTCTTGAGCCTGTAAGTTGCTCTCGGAAGTAATAAATGCATCTATCGCATGGGGATTTTCAGAAGTTGGCCCTATTTCGAAGAAAGAATTAAAAAAAAAGGAAAAAAAAGGGAAAAGGAAGAGCCAAAGAAAAAAAAATGGACCTTGAGAGGTGTTAATATCTAAAGGATTCTCTAGAACATCCTCTATGCCAGGAGGAGTGGCCCAAAAAATTTGAGTTTGAGTGTGAGGTTCATCATCTAAGGTAGTGATAGGTGCTCAATATTGGTCATTTTTTGCCCCTATCTTGCTTTTATTATGTCTTTACATTCCGCTACTTGGTTTTATCTCGTTTGTGTGTGTAAGCATGTTTCAGGAGCTTAATGAAGAAACATAGCTAATCTCGGTGAATTAACTAAGTTCGTGTTCATTTCTATCTCGAGAAAGGAATCAAGAGGTGTGTCAGTGCAAAGAAGAGCTACCAGAGGGCAAAATGGTCATTTCCCGACATCGTTATCTTACCAAAGGGTAAAAATGTCATTTTCAGACATTATTACTTCACCTAAAAATATCGGGAGTCAAAGGCGACCAGTCTAGCTCAAATATGAAAAATGGTTTTTACAACAAAAAATGCATTATACCCTACATCATCAGAGGGAAAAAAAAGGTAGACTCGACCTGAGTTACGCTTTGGTTTGTGAGCCAAAGGGGGACCCTACGCCCAAGAGTAGGTCCCACCTTGTGGCCACATGATCCCTTTACGTGCAGAAGTTATTTCGGAGTTGTTTCAGAATTTTCCAGTTTTGACCCTACATACATGCTTATACACATATTTACATCAGATTTTATAGATATTATTCATGTATTATGAAATCACAGAAAAGGACAACCATTAGGGTTTCCCTCACTTGTCTATAAATATGAGAGGGTTAGGTTTAGAGTAGGAGGTTCTAGTTCTAATTTTCACGCACGTGCATTCATAGAGTTCTCACATTCAAAGTTCAGACTTGCTTCCATTGAAGACCTAGAGATCCAGAGAATAAGATTATGGAGAACGTTTCTACATCGATAATGCAAACTCTCTCCGCCATGATCAACTAATTTGGTATTTAGGATTTTCTCGCAAAACCCTAGCCAAGTAATGTAGTTCTAATTTTATATTCAATTGTAGAGAGGGGAAACTGTGACTATACTGTGATGATTATATTAGATGAGAGACCATTTTTATTCGTGATACAAGTTTATATATTTGAATTCATTCTTGTCTTAGACTTTTCGAATATATTTATCTTACACAATTACAATTATTCACTATGGGTTGGAACTCGGATGCTTAATCTGTGATTTTCTACACAATGGTGGTCATCAAACTCGAAACCCTAGGTTGACACAGGCCATGCCCTAACAAATTGATATAGACATGCTTTAGTTTATTTTCATGCTTTAATTTACTTTTCTGCATTTTGTTTCTGTTAGTAGTTGGCATGCACTAATCAGTTTAGTCTTGAGATGGGTTGTCGCGATCTGGTTGAGAGTAATCCTTTTTGGGGTCAAACTACTAGCGCGGTGCGACCTGATTCACAGTCAATGGATCACCCTCATACAATTGATATATATTCTAAACTATATTATGCAGTTAGTGGTGAGGAAACCCTAGTTTTCTCTCTCTCTGAATCACAACCATTATTTATTATTGCTTTCTATTTTATTTTCGTTAGCATTAGATAATTCACAAAAACAAACTCTTTTTGGAAAAATATAATTCAGTGTTTTTAGACTCTTGAATTGAACAATCCTCGTCTCTGTAAGATCGATATTCCCTTACTCAAGCAAAACTGTCTACAGTTGATTTGTGTGCTTGCAGAAGGGTAAAACCTATAGTGTCGTTAAGGTGTCGTTTTTCACCACATTTTTTGCACACACCTGACGCCCAACATGTTTTTGGCGTCGTTGCTGGGGACTTGGCATTGTTCAATAGGTTTAGTAGTTTATTTACATTGCGTTATTGTAGATTGTATCTAAAGTTGGAATTCGTGTGTTTTTGCGAGGTGTTCTGAGAAACATAAGGGGATTTGGCGGAGCAGTGAAAGTTGCGTCGTTGGACCTCTTGTGATTTTTAGTTTATCTTAATTATCCACATAATTTTTAGCTTTATTTTTGTTAATAGTTAAAAGAGTTTAGAAGTAGTTAATTTTATTTTCTGAAAAAAAATATATTCCGATTTTCGCAAATGAGGTGAGGTTTTTTGAGTGGAAAATGGCCATTAAACAAGACTCACTACTAGCTCAATCAATTTTTGGCCGAAAAACGTCGTTTAGGATATCAAAACTGCCATTTTGTGATTATTAAAAAAAAAAATCTTTTTGTGTGCTCAGTGTATGACCGATAGATTGACCCGTTCTAATCCAAGTATAGCGTTACTTATTTACGATCTTGAGATCGAAAGAACTCTAAGTCGTTTACATTGAGATATTGAAAAGCGTCATCGTCGGATAGAAGAAAGCGCGGTGAGTGACCAAAGAGTGAATCAACAATGGGCACTAGAGATGTCGCTAAAAAGATACTACGCACCGAAGGCATATGATTGCTATGCTGATTTCCCAAAAGAAAAAGGCGCAAAGCACTTCAAGATCAAGTCAAACATGATCAATATGCTTCCAAAATTTTATGGCCTTAGGATAGAGGACCCATACCACCATATAAATGATTTCTTAGAGGTTGCATCTACAGTTAGGTTTGACAGTTTTACTAAAAATGATTTGCGAGTGCGTATATTTCCTTGGTCGTTGAGAGACAAAGCTAAAAGATGGTACATCAAATTAGCTAAGGCGATTAAAATTGATTGGAAAGCCATTCAGAGGGAATTTATAGAAAAACACTATCCCATAGGAAAGACCTTAAAAGCACAAGATGCAATAAAAAGTTTTAGAGAATTACCTGGTGAGCAGTTTCATGATGTTAGGGAGAGATATAATGAAATCTTGTATAAATGTCCCCACCAAAGGTTCACTGAATAGGATGTGGCTAAGAATTTTTACATGGGACTTGGAGAGGCACATAAAAGACTTTGATAGATGCGTCAACACAATGTCAATTTACCCTGAAGCCGACAAAAGAACTATTAGACTTGTTTAACAATATTAGGGAGAACGGAATCCAATATGAATCTGATTTGAGGTTTAGGGGTGGTCTTGACAAGAGATATGAAAAAGCGTATGAGGTGAATCATGATGATGTAAGAGATTCAATGGCGTTGTTAGAAGAGAAAGTAGACAAGCTTCTCAAGCAAAATCATTCACCTAGGAGAGAAGTGTCAGAGGTAGAAGTTGATTATTCCCATAATGAGTGTCAAGGTGGTGAATTTGTTGCTACCAATGCTAATGTAGCATGGAACTACCCAAATAATGCTCATTTCACCAATTCATATACATCAAATGTCCGAAATCATCCCCATCTTTCATCTCAATCTTTGAATGTTGAACCAAGGTTCCCTCAGGAACAACAATCATAACCACAACCAAGTTTCACTGAGATACAATAATCATATAATCCACAGCCAAGAGTCTAGCAGAGTCAACAATCATTCGACTCCCAACCAATAATCATGGCTCGAAATCTTCAGTTAAATTAAGATGTCCGGCCATATAACTACCAGACCCAGCTTCAAGGAAAATAAACCAAGGATTCAATCTAAATCAAGCTTACCCTTCATATCCTCAAAACCATTTCCAACATCAACATCCAACTTAAAATTCACTATCAAGACCACCTGAATTTGAAGAGATGATGAGTACCCTAAGGGAGCTTAAAAATCAATCTAATAATTCTTAGGTGACCATCTAAACACTGAACTCTCATTCCCAATCCCTTGTTCAAATGGAAGCCCCAATGGTACAATTAGCGGATGCTATGGATAGGATAGTGAGAATATTGCCTAGTCAACCAATGGTGAACCTAAAACCGCAATAAGTACTGGAGCTTGGATCCTTTATTGAGACTTGTTATGAGAAAGTCCAAGCAGTCACAATTTTTAGAAATGGAAGAGAAGTGGATAGTAAGGCTGAGGAGCAACATGAGGAGAGGCTGAAGAAACAAAAGGTCAAAGAAGTTCAAAGAAAGACAGAAAAAGAAGCTTAGAAGAAAGAGGTTGAGAAAGCTCAAAAATATCAACCTCAAGTGAGGAAGATGAAGAACCAGAAAGGGCACCATATGAGGAAGTAACATCTTACCCTCAACGTCTCCGAGAGTCAATTTCGTATAAAGAGCATAAGGAGAAGGACATGTTGGATCCATGTCGACAAGTCGAGATCAATAAACCTCTTCTAGACATTGTTGACCAAATTCCACCCTATGCTAAATTTTTGAAGGATCTCTGTACTAAAAAGCATAAAAACAGAACTAAGGTCCCAAACAAGATTTTGTTGACTGAACAAGTGAGTTCGATCTTACTAAGTGATACTCCACCTAAAAGGAAAGATACAGGTGCTCCCATTATTTCTTGTGTCACTGGTGACCAAAAGATTGGTAGAGCTCTTCTTGATCTGGGTGCGAGTGCTAATTTATTACCTTACTCAGTCTATCAGTAGCTAGGGTTGGGAGATCTCAATACTACCTCAGTGGTGCTTCAATTGACAGACAGATCAACTAAACAACCGAGAGGAATTTTAGAGGATGTCATAGTTCAAGTGGGTAAGTTCTACTATCTTGTAGACTTTGTAGTATTAGACATGGAACCTGACCATAGATCGAGGAAACATATCCCAGTTATTTTAGGAAGACCATTTTTGGCTACGACGAATGCATGCGTTGATTGCAGAATAGGGGTTATGGACATATCTTTTGGGAATTTAAACATGAGTATGAATGTCTCTGATACCAACCATCAATTACCTGAACCAGCTGAGTGTTTTAACATAAAGGGGATGGTTGAACAAGTTGTACCTTAGAGTAGTGTAAGAGATGATTTGGACATTGTGATGAAAAGGTCGAAGATGAATTTTAAAAATGGAGAGGACCAACAACGATCTAGTTGGAAAGATATTACTGCATTGTATTCACCGTCAGAGAGAACATCAAGAGAGTCGTTTGAACCTTAACTTATTCCTCCACAGAAGTTGGTGCCTGAAAGTAAGCTTTCTGATATGGTGTTGCGTGTAGAGGATGATGAATTAAAAGATAAAACATGTGTGAAGAATGCTATAGCTGATTATTTTCCATGAATTGTCATAGAGCCTATCAAGGTTAACACCCCTCCCTCTTAAGGATCCCTTTCCAGATGAGCGAGTATTGAGCATAAACATGGTAGATAAGTTGTATGCCTTGGAAGATCCGTGATTGAGAGACAAGTGTGAGAGGGTACAGAGTTGTGCGTATAAGGATGCTCGGAGTTACATAAGTCGAACAAGAGTACATCATGCTAAGCATGTTCGTCTTAAGTTCCTTAAGCTTGGCCGGAAACAACAATGTAATCCAAAGCTAAAAGTGTTTCTAGGTAAACTCCGACAAATATGGGAAGGACCACATAGGGTTAGATCAGTTTACCCCCGCGGAGAAGTAGTATTCAATAAAAGGTTTGGGATACATGGGCAGAGACTGAGATTTTATGAGAAGATTGATCCGGGATCGGAATTTATGGCGTCTGCTAGTTTACTAGAGAGTGATGAGATGGTGGAAGGACTGTTGTCTAAGGTGTTGAAGGAGGATTTGATGAACACACTAACCATACAGGGGCTGAAGTTAGAACAGGACAAATGAGGTACTTTATATGGTGATTACTATCTGTATTAGATGTCATAAGTAGTACTAATTATCCATGGGTAAGAGCGCTTAGAGAGTCGCCTCCTACATTTTATCATTTGATTAAGAAAAGTATGGCAGAGAGGAAAGGTATTGGATAGCCTTTTCTGGAACGTCGTGCCAAAGACGTTAAACATTGGTCATAGGCTGTCTAGCCTCGGTTTGTATAATAATAAGTAAGTTATTTCTGCAATTTTAATTCTTAGAGATTGTAGGCCCTTAAGGCTAAATCATTTTTTTTATTTCATTTAAAAATAAATCAATAAAATCCAAAAAGAGAATTTTCAAAAATTCCTTAAAAAATTGTGTCAATTTTTAGTAATTTTAACAATTTCTTTTCCCTTGCTATGATATTTGGGTATGTGTTTCTTGTATATTTACAGGTGATCTGAATCAAGTTTAGGGGAGGAGGTTGAGCATTTCGAATAATCTAGGACTGCGCTTCAAGGGTAACTATATATGTTCTCATTCTTTATTTTTTACCATGAGGACATGGTCACATTTAAGTTTGAGGGTGAGGGTATATAGTTACAAGAGAGGAAGAGTTTTGAAAATTTTGAAAAACAAAATTGAAAGTTTTAAGGAGTTCTTTGTTTTCATGCATGAGTGTTTCGCATTATGAGTTGATTGAGTTTATGTTTATAATGTATAAGTAGTATGTGATGTGATGTTCCCGCTCATGAGAGTAATGATTAGATCGAGTTAGTGAAGTGATGTGGTTTACATCGGTGAGTGCTTAGTGAAATTGAAATTAAAAAGGACGACTTTGACCTATAAACACAAGCACACATTCACTATGAGAAATAGGTTGATTTTTGACTATGTAGTTGAAAAATAATTTTGCCACAATAAAAGGGTAGAAGGGGAGTTGTTATGGTTTAAATGGAGAAAATTGAAAAACTGTTTTTGATCTGAGTAACTGGGCATTGGTATCACCAATATTACTGTTCACGTTTAAAGGGGAGAAGACTGATGAACATGAATCATATGGAAGAAGCTAGGGCCCAGTTGGTTGGGACTAAAAATCTTCGCTGGAAAGTCCGAAGACTTAGAAAGACAAAAAGGGATGAAAAGTGAAAAGATGGAAAGAGTATGTTTTTACTAAAAATGGCAAAGTTTGATCAATGAAGTAGGAGAAAATAAACTGAAATATTGTAGTTGAATGTTCACAAAATCATGGAAGGTTATCTGGATTTTAAGTAGAAAGTAGCAAAATCATTCACTTAAGTGGGTACCATTCATAACACGAATCTTGATATAATTGTTGTTTGGTAGTGAGTAGGAATATTTGCATTCATATTATCTTGTGTGTTGTATCGTAGCTTATTTGACTTGTGTGCATAAACTCATGAATGCGTAACTACAAAAGAATTGAGATTTTTATAAGTACCATCACTAGAAACCTTAATGAGACTTCACTCGACCACTAGGGGTTTAAAAGGTTTGTTACACGTGCTAAGTGTAATCGTTGACCCTCAAGAAAATAAGGGATTAGGTTAGAGTAGATATGTTAGATAGAATAAGAATCTTCACAGTCAGTTCTCTCTAAGTTTATTACTAAGGGACTAGCAATATGTAAGTTTGGGGGTGTGATAGGTGCTCAATATTAGTCATTTTTCGCCCCTATCTTGCGTTTGTTATGTCTTTACATTTCGTTACTTGGTATTTTAATCTTGTTTGTGTGTGTAAGCATGTTTCAGGAGCTTAATGAAGAAATAGAGCTAATCTTGGTGAATTAACTGAGTTCGTGTTCGTTTCTATCTCAAGAAAGGAATCAAGAGGTGTGTTAGTGCAAAGAAGAGCTACCGGACGGCAAAATGGTCATTTCCCGATATCATTATCTCACCGAAGGGCAAAAATGTCATTTTCAAACATTATTACTTCACCCAAAAGCATCGGGAGTCAAAGGCGACCAGTTTATCTCAAATATGAAAAATAAAATGGTTTTTCAGCAAAAAATGCATTATACCTATGTCGTTAGAAGGAAAAAGAGGCAAACTGGACTTGAGTTACGCTTTGGTTTGTGAGCCAAAGGGAGACCCTACGCCCAAGCGTAGGTCTCACATTTTGGCCACGTGATCCCTTTACGTGAAGAAGTTGTTTCGGAGTTGTTTGAAAATTTTCCAATTTTGACCCTACTTCGATATTTTAAGTGATCGGTGATTCCAGACCTCTACATATAAGCTTATACACATATTTACATAATATTTTATAGATATTATTGATGTATTATGAAATTACAGGGTTTCCCTCACTTGTCTATAAATATGAAAGAGATAGGTTTAGAGTAAGAGGTTCTAGTTCTGATTTTCTCACACGTTCATTCATAGAGTTCTCACGTTCAAAGTTCAGACTTGCTTCCATTAAAGAGAACAACCATTGAAGACCTAGAGATCTGGAGAAAAAGATTATGGAGAGCGTTTCCACACCGATAATGCAGACTCTATCCGCCACAATCAACTAATTCGGTATTTAGGATTTTCTCACAAAACCCTAGCCAAGTAATGTAGTTCTAATTTTATATTCAATTGTAGAGAGGGGAAACTGTGACTATACTGTGTGATTGTGTTAGATGAGAGACCATTTTTATTCTTGATACAAGTTTGTATATTTGAATTGATTATTATCTTAGAGTTTTCGAATATATTTATCTTACACAATATTATTCACTATGGGCTGGAACTCGGGTGCTTAATCTGTGATTTTCTACACAATGGTGGTCATAAAACTCGAAACCCTAGGTTGACATAGGTCATTCCCTAACAAACTGATATAGACATGCTTTAGTTTATTTTCATGTTTTAATTTACTTTTCTGCATTTACTTTCTGTTAGTATTTGGCATGCACTAATCAGTTTAGTCTTAAGATGGGTTATCGCGATCCGGTTAAGAGTAATCCTTTTTGGGGTCAAACTGCTAGTGCGGTGTGACCTGATTCACATTCAATGGATCGCCCTCATGCAATTGATATATATTCTAAACTATATTATACGGTTAGTGGTGGAGTGAGGAAACCCTAGTTTTCTCTCTCTCTGAATCACAACCATTATTTATTATTGCTTTCTGTTTTATTTTCGTTAGCATTAGATAATTCACTAAAACAAACTCTTTTCGGAAAAATATAATTCAGTGTTTTTAGACTAAAGAATTGAACAATCTTCGTCTCTGTGGTATTAATATTCCCATACTCAAGCAAAACTGTCTACAGTTGATTTGTGCGCTTGCAGAAGGGTAAAACCTAAAGTGTCGTTAAGGTGTCATTTTTAACCACATATTTTGCAGACACCTGACGCCCACTAGGCAGCTGTTATCTCTGTCACGATATCACCACCAAGCGGTTGCAAGTGATGTGCTTCATTTTCACTATCCAATAATTGATCATTATCTTGGATGAGCTCCGGAAAAAAAGAAATGGGTTCTGAATAATTTCCGTGGACATTTTTTACATTTTTTATGGGAGCACTATTATCAACAATGTTATTATCTTCCCACAATGGGGAGAGGTTCGCGGATCCATCATTTGTAGCAACTGGATCATGAGGAGAATTTTCACATACCTCGGCTTCTTGTATTTCCAGAATTTCGCGAAAAAGAAATTGTTCGTGGATTTCAGTACTGACAATTGTTTCTTGACGATGAGGAAGTATGTCTTTAAGGGCTTCGATATTGGTAGCTGCGTTTTGGGATTCCTCATGTTCACCACTATCATTTTCATAAATATTCTGACCTCCATCATTATCAGAATCGTCTGAGAGATTGCGGAGAGCAAGGTGGGGGGCAATACTTTTTTTGAAAGAAAGAAATTTAGTTCTAAGACAATAAGTGAAGTTGACATGTTTTTGTTTTGAGAAAAGAATTTTTACCATGGTCAGGAAAAGAAGAAAGTATATCGTCCACTTCATGCTCCTCAATACTATCTGCTAAACTTAGGTCATCATGTGTAGAAGTATCTAATTAAAAACATAAGAGGAAATGTAAGTTCATAAGCATGAAAATAATAAATGTATCATTCAGTAATGATACCTGCAATCTCTGCCCCACGAGAGGTATTTTCTGGTTCACGAGATGTATTGAAGAAATCTGCGGGATCTTGGTCGACAAGGGAGTCAGGAAAACAAATATCCTCAACTACGTGAGCGACGATATCAAATAAGGGATTGGGTGTAGACTTGTGAATTTGATCAGACGCTCACATCAATATTCTTTTTCGTGGTACAAGGTCATGATCTGAGGATTCCATTTGGTCTTCACTATCTTCTAGTTGTGAGTGAATCATATTTTTTTATTTTAATCTTTGAGAAAAATGTATGTTATTCAGATTTGTTAAACAACTTTTCCTACGAGCAAGAGGTACCTCGTCAAGTTCTTCATCATCCTTATCCAAAATAATGCGAGAATTTGCATTTCCAACAGAGGGTTGATTGGCAAAACGCTACAAAGGCAGATATAATGAGTTTATTAAAGATACATATAGCAATATACGTAAAAATAATAAAGAAGATGAGAAAGGAAGATAAGGTACCAATCTCTTGGCAATAGGCTCTTCGTGAACAGATTATTTCGCGGAAGGAATCTCTACTCGCTCTGAACGTTTATGAGTTTTTAGTTTTTGCTTGGAAGGAGATTTAGGATGTACAATGTCCTTAGGACTCTTACGTTAAGAATTTTTTTCTTAACTCAGGAAGTTTCAGGCTCTTGAGTCTGAGCTCGCGTCTCTTGAGCAAGATGATTTGGAGATTGAAGTGCCATTTTGCCTTTATTTCCTCTGGAGCCATGAACTTTGCGAAGTTTTAAAGAATGATCTCTGACAAAGATATATATTGGTTCAATGACAACAGGAGAGTCATTTATAAAGACTTGAAAGGTAGAGAGGGCCTCGTCCCAGAATGCGAGGCATCGCGGAGTTCTACCCCCCTCGCGATCTCTAGGAAGGATGTGGATGATGGTAGAAAATATGCGAAAGGTTGTTTCCAGTGTTTTATGATATCTCTTCAAAGACTAATCATAGCAAACTTCTGGATTCGATGAAATGAAAGAAGAAATAGTTTGATTAAAACCAAACTGTCTGGCTACTCGTGTGGGATTATATGGAGTAACTTTCGCGAAAGTCTCATAAAAAACAGGCAGATGACAAGGATAAGTAATGGATGAAAATGAAAAATGGTCATCTAAGGTAGGCTCATAATCTGCCACTTCAGACTCAGGATAGAAGTTTGGAGAATATACACCATCCAAATGTAGGGCATATGGACTCCAAACAAATTCATAGAAGGAGTCTAAAAATGTGACTAACCTTTTAGTGGATAGAAGAGGAAATCATCTTGATGATCAAGACTATAAAGAAGAAGGTGAAGAAGGAGTAGAGGGGGTTGAAGATAAGTCTAAAGGAGTGGGAGCAAAGTTAGGAAATCTTTTGAAAAAGGAATAAATTAGAAAAGTACATTGAATATGAGTGCTAATATTGTACCTCCCCACAAATTTGGTAAAATCATTGGCCAAGGTATCTAACTTAGTATAAAGGGTGCCTAAGAAAAGTGGAGCAAGTGTTATCTGGGTACCTCGCGAAAGCATATATGCATAAAGGAAAACATGCTTGTTGGGACCATCTTCTGGTTTACCTTGAAAGATATAACGGTCTAACCAAAAACCCGCAAACTCAAAATCACCATTGAATTCCGGCCCAGACACAAAGTCGCAATCTTGACCGTGGAGAATAATTTTGTAAGGTTCATACTCAACAAAGAAGTGACAACACCAGGCAATATATGAAAGTTTTGGTTTATTCATGATTGATTGCTTAGGAAGACTAGTACCATATTTATTAAACCAATTGCCATGTTTTGTAACATAAGTAGCACAATCGCGGAGATGAACATGAATTCGTTGATCTTCAGCACAGAAAAGAAGGGCATCAATCTCGTGAAAATCAAGGATAGGGAGACGGAATAGAACAGAGACATCCTCCAAAGTATGAGTGAACTCACCCCAAGAAGCCACAAATCTGTGAGAGTAAGGACCCCATCGCGAGATAAGAATGGTAAGTGTATCTACATCATGACGCATTTAAAAATCAGAGAATAACTCAGTGGCCTCCAAAATGCCAGCTCGTTTCAGAGTCTCGCGATAACGATCTTGGTTAAGAATGTGGGAAGACCACATATTCCAATCAGTAATTGGAGCAACATGACCTTCATACTCTAGAAAAGAATCAGGAACGTCACCCCTTTCTATAAGAAGACGCGAAATAGAAGATGGGGGAATAATCGTGAGATAGTCCTCACCTTCAGCAGTTATGGTAAGAGTGTCATAAAAAATCTCATCATCTCTGGGAAATAATTCCATTTCAGACCAAAAAACATCATGATGCTGATCGAAAAATTGTGGCTTTCGCCATTCTGAGGGTTGCGGAACAAGTGGTATCACCCCAGAAAGTGGGGTGAGGAGTTTTGGGAAGGTAGTGGAAGCTTTAGGCATGATAAGATGGAAAAGGAGCAGTAAGAGTGATGTAGGGATTGAGGGAGGGGTGTGTGTAATAAGTAAAAGAAAGATTGGGATGTGGGAAAGGCAAGATGAAGTGAAAAATGAAGAAGGGGGGATGAGAGAATGAAAATATGAAAAGTGAAGAAAATTGAAGTATAAGCTTTTATAGTGGACGGACACAGGAACCGAAAAGGTGCCATAAATGATCGCGGAAGGCGAATAGTCATTTGGCCAGCCGCATATGGGGCACTCGTAAATTGTGTTAAACAAAGAAATTTAAAGAATAAATGTCATATTTAAATATGGTAATTGCATTTTAGTACTTGGCCAAGTACTAAAATGCAAGGGGACAGAATGTATTGGGCATTTCGCGAGATAAAGACAAAAATACGCGGATAAGGCCGTAGGATAACAAAAGCAAAATGCTGAAAGGGTGGGAACTGGCCCAGGGCATTTTGAGGGATTATGCGAGCAAGGGACACTACAAAGAGATGATTTTGGGAGGTTTGATCAAAGGTATAACTAAGATCAAAGCCCAAAACCTTATGTGTCACTCGCGTAGGGAGTACCATGTTAGACCTTAAAAGAATAACTTGATAAAGCCAAAAGTGTAGGGTCGCAATTTTGCTTATAGCTATCATAGTTAAATAATTAGCATACTAACAGGTACTCAGGGTCATGAAAAAGGAAAAAATGCATGAAAGGTCATGACCCAGGCAAAAGGAAGCTATGACATCAAAAATGGTTCTTACAAGGGGTTCGCGGGACACACCTCGTGAGGGGTAGAGAAGGCTCGCGAATAGCGCCTATTCATGAAGTAGTACTTATTCGCGGAATGTATCTGCTCACAGGCTGATATCTACGTGGATTGGTGCTGATGTGGCACTAACTTATGCTCGCACCAGAGTTTATAAATAGGGGCTCTGGGTCTCATTGAGGGGGACTTTTGGAGACTGAGAAAGAGAAATTTCCAGAGAGAGTTAGAGTGTTCTCAAACTATTTACACTACTTCCATTATGTTTCTCTTCCTTTTCTCTTTCTACACTTTTGTAAGTCATCAAAAGCAATAAAATCATCAGCATCATTATTTTTGTGTTCATCTTGTGTGGAAACTATATCTAAATCCAATTAAACCTGAACCCCTACAAACTTACTTATAAATTATATTATATTTAACAAAATTATAGATTCATATGAACTTATAACACCAAATTAATACAAATTAGTGTATTAAATAAAATTTTAAGTTTACCCTAGTAATTATTTTATCATCCAAACAAATATTACACGCATATACATAAAAATTATATAATTTATAACCCCTCTTATCTCTCACATCCATTCTCACCGCCAACCACCATAACTCATCTCCTCATTACAACCGGCTTCTAAGCTTCTACAAAAGGTAAGTTTCTCTCTCCCCCTCAATAAATCTCTAAATATGTGTTGGTTCACACACAAACATGGACTCATAAGTTTTCTTTTTTAACTCGTGGACATTCAACAATTCTCTTGATTGAAGTCATATGTCTAAAAGTAAAAACCAAAATGCAATAAAAAAATCATGAAAACTCCATAAACAATCTCTCTCTCCCTCTCTCTTTATCATCCTCTTAGTGCGTATGTGTGAGAGTTTTTGGGGGTGCGGGTGGAGGTGGGGGTGCGGGTGTGTGTGTAATTTTTGGTTTAAGAGTCTTGTTTTTAGTTTTGAAATTGACAAGATTGTTTTTCATAATTTATGTTAATGTATGTTATGTATAATTTGAAATAACATACTTATGGAACCGTGGTTCGGAACTGAACCAAACCGTTATTTTATGGTTTGGTTTGGTTTGGTTCCTTAACTAATGGTTCTGCTTCTGGTCCATATTTTCAAGGAACCGTTGATAATGGTTTGATTCCAAAATTTTCAAGAACCGTACCAAAACGAACCGTGTGCAGCCCTAGTAATCAGTGACGGAACTAGAAAATTATGTGAGTGGAGGCATAAGAGTATTGTTTGTGATTTCAAAGGGGCATAAGGGTATTTTTTTGTAATTTCAGTGGAGGCATGAGAGTATTTTAGTGTGAGTTTTTGTTTAAAATTTAAGACTTTTAAGCCTATAATGTAAAAAATAAATAAAAGGGAGAGCATTGCCCTCCACTGGGCTCAACCATGGTTGTTAGGATCGCGATCCTATGGGATAGGATCTTATGATCCTACCACCCAAAACGATCCCGATCCTACAACAATTGCTCATGTAGTAGGATTGCGATCCTATGGGGTAGGATCGTACAATCCTATCACCTAAAATGATATTGATCCCACCCAAAACGATCCTACTATTTGCATGCAATTCAGGGCTTTTAGGTGAAAAAATTTATTTTTAGATTGGGTTATCTATATAAAATGGCCAATTTTTTATTTTTTAGTTTTAAAAAAAATACTTTTAAAACCTAAATTCAACCAAATCTATTTCTATATCTATTTATACTATTATAAAGTAAAAAGCCCTTAGAATATTTTTATACATTATTTAATTATTTTAGAATAAAAATGTTGAATTATTTATTATATATTATTTAATATTTATTTTTATATTAATCATTGCAAAACTCTTTTGATATTTCCATTAAATGTATATATCTATCCATAGTTACTACTTATCTATACTCGTTATCTAATAAAAACTAATGTAAAGGTGGTGACTCGCGAAAAGATCAATTCGCAAGGATTAACTTATTTTGGGAGATTGACCCAAGGATTTATTTATTTAGGAGATTGGCCCAAGGTTTGTTTTATTTGGGAAAATGGCTCAAATAAGGTTTGTACGCAAGAGCTTGCATTATACAGAGGAAAGTATGAGGGACTGATGTGTTTATAACTCGCATCTGAACTCATAACCCTAAATGTTGCTCGCGTAGGGTGTACTACTCGGAATCTATTTGTTCAGCATCAGTGGCCGGGACAAAGCATTGATCAAACCGAGCTCATGCATAGTTTTTAGGAACTTCTGGTAATTACATTCAGCACCAAGCCACCTGTACCCACATACCCAAACAGTTATCCAAAACTGAGTTATACCAGCTTCTCCCGAACTCTTGGGTCACTTCATATGAAAAAATTCATCAACAACCCAAACCAGTTCACTCAAGTAATCCGACCTGCATCATTCATTTCCTCCGCATGTCTCAATAGTGGGTCGCGACCCTATTTACGCTGTCCTAAGCAAGAGTACCTTAGAGAGGCCGATAGTATTTAGGGTCATGAAAAATGTATGCATGCAAAAGGTCATGACCCAGCAAAGCTATACAACATGGTTCCTTGGCTAAGGAAAAATCAGATCCGCAATGAAACAGGCGCGGATCACAGGTCATGGAGCACAGTATGATCCGCGCAAAGGATTACGCGAATCCATTTCGCGTAGTCAAGGGCGCGAGATGATACTGTGCAGGATATTTATGGTGCGGATTGGTATGGCTGGATTCATGTCGCGAGACAGGTGCTGATGTGGCAATGCAATCCGCGAGGACTACTGGACTCTCACGTCTATAAATAGAAGTGCGAGAACTCACTTCGGGGGGACTTTAGGAGGAAGAGAGAAAAATCCCTAGAGAGAGAAAGTATTTTGCAAGCACTTGTAACTGCTATTTTCTCTTCCATTTCTCTTTTCGTTTCTCTGAAAAGCAATCTAGAGCAATAAAAACATCAGCATTGTTACTGGTCAGACGAACTTATGTAGAAACTATCTTCACAAGATTTAATCAATTCGAACCCCTACAACTAATAACTGGTCTAAACTTATTTTTGGCTTATACTAATCTATATTTATACTTACTTAGTTATAAAAGTGTAACATATTTTAATTATTTCTATTTTTATCACGTGTTTTAAAATATAAAAAGTGAGTTTTTTATTATAAAAAGTATTGGTAGTAAATATTTTGTATTTATTGTTCTTTACGTTTATATTACCTAATAAAAGTCAAAAGATTCAGCAAATGTTTAAAGAAAATTAACTTTACCTAAACCAATACATGTTATTACATACATCTATATATCCACTCATGGATAAGAAATTTGTAAACTATTTTATTCATGCACTTTTGCAGTATTTTAGATACAATATATATATAATATATATATATATATAATATATATATATATATATTATATATATATATATATTATATATATAACTTTTTATCTTTATAATTATGATTCTTCCCTCACGTGCATTTTGCACGTGACTTTTTTTCATTTTTTACTAAATTATGTATATAATTAATATCATGATTTTTTATTTTATCTTTTTAATTATGCACATGACTACTATTCTAAATGTGTGAGGGGTTAGGAATATTTCTAATATATTTTTAAAAAATAAAAAATAATAATTAATATTCATTAATTGAAGTGTAATTCTAATTGATATTTCAAAAGACATAGACTAAAGAAATATAGAGTATTACTTTATGATAGGCCAAATTTATGTAATTACTAAAAAGGAAAAAATGGGACTTAATTATTCATATACAATTAGTTATTATGTTTAAAATGATTAAAAACTAATAATAATAATTAAAGTCTATCAATAATTCTTTAATTGAAAAAAATTAAAAATCTAAGCCTTTATATTAATTATGTAAATTATACACAAAATCTATTTAAAAATAATAATGCAATAGAAAATTTAAGCTTATATATTATTTGTGTAACGCTTCAAAAAGTTTACTTTAAAAGTTGAAACTCATATTATCTTAGTTATTCGTAGACATTAATTAATACTTTTATGATTAATAAGAGAATGCAATTAAGCCCATATGCATATAGTCTTTGTAATATTTTTAAAATTGACTTTAGGATTATGTTTTTTATTATACTTAATGCTTTGAGAATATTTTTGTTTTATTATAGAGATACCATTGATTAAGAAGTTAATTTAAATGTTTTTTTATAACAATGTAGTAGCATCTTATGATCCTACTTACAATTCTACGATCCCGATCCTACAGATCTTCTAACGATCCTACCTAGGATCGCGATCCTAACAACCTTGGACTTAACATGGATCCGTACTTGCCCAAGACTATAAGTGCATGTTTGGTAGAGGGGTTTGGACTGGAAAAAAGTGGTTTTGGGCTGTGAATTATAAACCAAACCATGTTTGGTGGGCTGTGGGTTGGGTTAACAGTTTCATACCATGGTGTACTATTTGGCCCATATTACAAACCATGTAACACCCCATTTCATTTTCCCTTTTTTCTGAATTTTTCCTGATTTATTTTCGGTGATGACGTCACTTATTCATGACGTCATGGTTACTCTGTGTATTTTACGACTAATTATTTCGCGTTTACGCTTGGGTTCGATTGCGCGACTTAGCGATCATCACCTTAACGACTTTGTGGAGTATCGATGATGACTATGTGACTGGACAGTAACGTTTAGTAGTTTCGGACTTGGTGAAACGTTTACGTGTGTTCTTGTTATCGACTACATGATTGAGTTGTGACGATTGACAACTAGTGTTATCGACTAAATGGATTTGTTTCGACGCTTGACGTTTAGGGCTTCGACTCAGTGATTTGAGTTCGGTAGTTAGTGTTTTAGGGGTTCGACGTTTTGTTTCCCCTAGTTATGGGGTTAGTACGTGCCTTGTTTAGCTAACGTGCTTAGGAGTATTGATAGTCCTTTCGCTTGTTTTATTTATATTTATTTATACGTGTTCTGTGTGTTGATGCCCTGTGTATTGATGTGGCATTAGGTACCTTAGTTGCTTGACTTACGTGCTTATGTGTATTTATATTGCTATGCTCGTTCTTCATGTTTATACGTACGTGATAAGTGTAATGCGATTTTGTTTAAACCTGTAGAGTTTAGTACTTCGACTCGACGGCACGTTTGGTTTCTTTGGCATTTATGGTTTTGATTCTATTGGGTTAGTGACGACTCCGGTGATCGGGTAGTTGAGTCTCGTACCCGGAGTGTTATTTTGACTTGTATTATTTCTCGACTATCTGTAGAGTTTACGGGGGGCGCAAGATATACATTGCGAGTCGATTCGTGATTTATTTTAGTTTATATCCGATTATATAGCCGAATTATTTATTCCGGACTTTATTAGTTATTCGGAGTACCGTGGGGTTTTCGGTAATTTAATTGGTGGATAAATTTTGTACCCCAGAGTTTTATTTGGGCCCATATTATTTATTTGGAGTCCGATGAATTTTATGGACTCACGTGGAATTATTTGAGTGTCCCAGGTATATTTTACGTGACTTATTTTATTTCTGTGAATTTAATTATGATTATATATATATGGGTTTCATACCCTAGATTATTTATTTCAGTTATATTATTTATTTGGGTGTTCCGTTTATATTTTCGGGCTCGTGTTATATTATTTATGGATTTCCGGTACATTTTGGTGATTTATTATATATATATTATTAATTGAAAAAAAAACATATATATATATATGGGTATTTGTAATATATAGATATATATATTATTCGTGAGGATTCCCGAAGTTTCTCAAAAGCTCTTCATCTCCTCTAAACTCAATGTACAGACAACTCTCTACCTGTTCCTCCCTCACGCACAGAATTTCATTCACCATCATCTTGTCTTCATCATGGATCGGTTAGAGAGAGAGAGAAATTGGAGTTGGATGAGAGAGGGAGCCGCACACAGAGGCGACAGCTTGGCGGAGGAGTAGTGCGTAGGGGCTACGTGACCTGGTGGTTCACCAGCTGAGTACCGGCGACAATGTGTAGAGACGACGATGTGGAGAGGGTGGTGGTGCAGTTCACGCCGGTGGTGGTGCGACACCAGTCGCAATTGAGAAAAAGAGCTGGGGTTTCGAGTTGAGCGACTTGGAGCAGGGTCGCCGAAGTTTAGAGGCGGCCATGGCTGAGTTGCTTGTGTGGTGGTCGGCGCGACTATAGGTGGCGACAACCAGTAGTTCGCGCAGCAGTGGTGGTGCTGATAACCAGTCCCGAGTTGACTGGACTGAGTCGGGTTGACTCAGTGGCGAGTCGGGCTCAGTTTGAGCTGATTTTAGGAGGGTAGCTCGGCCTCAGTACCGTGTACGTTATATCCGAATTTGGTGCCAAATCGTTGAGCAGTTTGCTGGGAATTTTAGATTTTTGGTATGATTTTCAGTTCCGATTTTTGTAGATTTGTTCAAATTTAATTATCGATTGCTAATGGGTTTCAACTATATTAAATAGGACAGTAAGGCGGTTGTTTCGATATATTCAAAATATTTTTCGGACAACTTTGGTCGGCGAGCACTATTCACGGCGGGACTGTTTGTAAGCGAGTAAATTAGGTGGGAATATATATATATATATATATATATATATATATGCATATCTAACACTCACTACTAGTGCGTAGAAAATGCTAATTGATTGCGTTGTATGTTTATGAGTAAATAGAATTATGAAATTAAATTTCTGTCAACATCGGTGAGCTCAACTCCAGAGCACAAGGGTATCTCAGAATAGAAGAGGAGGAAGCAGTCAGACATAGAAGAGTCTCTCTGGTAACGGTGGAGGCAAAATCCAAAGAAAGGATGAAGGATCAGCGGCCTCCACGACCCGATCCACCTCGGCAAACCTCATCATCCAGAAATTTAGACAAGCGTCAACGGACGGAAGAAAGAACCACTCCGCTCAAAACCAGCCTTGGAAAGCTCTTCCAAGAAAATAAAAACAAAGGGATTTTTAGACCACCTCCGCCGATCAGACAACCGATGGAGCTAAGGGACATGACCAAGCACTGTGCCTTCCACAGTGAGTATGGTCATCATACAAATGACTGCAGAAATCTCCAAAGACAGGTAGAAGCAATGATCACCAAAGGGGAGCTTGCAGATTATATAATGAAGGATCAGCCGAGACCAGACAAACCACACAGGACACAACCAAACAGAACTACATCAGGACAACTGGTGAGAGTTATCCACATGATCCAAAGAGGTGAAGAGGCGTTGGAGGCCGAAGGAAGCAGAAGGTCCAAGCTTAGAAAAGCACACAAACTCAGGCGAGTCGGCCAAGTTTGCCAAACAACCCTCCTTCGAGGAGAATCAATGATAATGTTCTCAAAGGCCGATATGCAGAATATTCAGACGCCTCACGAAGATCCTCTGGTAATCACTCTTCTGGTAGCTAATTGTCTGATCAAACGCGTAATGATTGACCCAGGAAGCAGCACCAATATCATGACAAAATGGGCCTTCGACAAAATCGGAATTGATGTATCGCAGCTTCACCCGGCTCGGATTCCTCTGGCCGGCTTTGACGGACGACGCGTCGAGCCGATAGGCGTAGTCAATTTGTCAGTATCAGCGGCACGCCGAACCCTAAAAGAAGCTTTCGTCGTGGTGGACGTCAAACCATCGTACAATCTGCTGATGGGACGAGGGTGGATCCATCAGATGCAAGGGGTTCCTTCGACACTCCATCAGGTCATGCGGTGCCTCGACCCAAATGGAGTGGACGTGACAGATATTCCTGGAGACCAGGTAGCAGCGAAGGAATGCTACTCGATATCCATGAAGGACCTGAACCAGAAAAATAAACAAGTGTTGGAAGCGCCAGAAGAGTCCCTGTATAACGAGAAATAACAATTACAGTCAGACCCTTCCTCAGAGGGTCAGGAGACTCAGGCAACAACGGAACCCCTAGAAGAAGTGAAAGTTAGTCTGACGGATCACACCAGAGTCACATTCATCGGCTCGTACCTCCAGAAAGAGGAAAAGGACAGGCTGATTCATTTTCTCCAGCTAAACTCAGACGTGTTCGCCTGGTCTCATCTCGACATGCCGGGCATTGATCATTTGGTTGCTCAGCATAACCTAAATGTTGATCCAAATGTCAGACCAGTAAGGCAGAAGCAGAGGAGGTTCGGGATAGAAAGGAACCAGATCATATCCGAGGAGGTGGAAAAGCTGCTAGAAGCCGGATTCATAAGGGAAGTGAAGTACCCATCATGGTTGTCAAACGTGGTGGTAGTCAGAAAGAAGAACGGGAAATGGAGAGTCTGCGTGGACTTCACCAACTTAAACAAAGCTTTCCCAAAGGATTGCTTTCCCCTACCGAAGATTGATCAGATGGTAGATGCCACCTCGGGATATGACAGACTCTCTTATCTTGATGCGTACTCCGGCTACAATCAGATCCCGATGAGTCAGGCGGATGAGGAGAAAACAGCCTTCATTACCGAAGAAGGTACGTACTGCTACCGAGTTATGCCTTTCGGACTTAAAAATGCAGGTGCCACCTATCAAAGGCTTGTCAGAAGGATATTCAAAAATCAGATGGGCAAAACGGTTGAAGCCTACATAGATGATACGGTGGTAAAAGCAGGAGAAAAGGCGACCACCTCAAGCACCTGGAAGAAGTGTTTGATGCACTCCGAAGGTACAGGATGAAGCTCAATCCAGCCAAGTGTTCTTTCGGAGTCTCATCAGGACAGTTCCTCGGACATATCGTCAACCGAACAGGAATCGAAGCCAGCCCATCACAAGTCAAGACTCTGATAAGCAGCGAAGAGCCAAAAACGCAAAAGGAGGTCCAGATTCTGACATGAAGGGTAGCCGCACTGAGCAGGTTCGTGTCCCGACTGACAGACCGATGCAGACCATTTTTCCAGGCAATTAAAGGCGGAAAAGGAAGCATATGGGGGCCGGAACAGGCAGAGGCCCTCCAGAAATTGAAGCAGTATCTCCAAAATCCACCGATCCTCGCCTCACCAAATCCAGGAGAACCATTGCATCTGTACCTTGCCATATCAGCAACCTCAACCAGCGCAGCACTTGTAAAAGATGATAAAAAGTGCCAGAAACCAGTCTTCTTCAGCAGCAAGTCCTTATCCGATGCGGTAACCAGATACACCACGGCGGAGTGAGCTGTTCTTTCTTTAATCAACGCAAAGAGACGACTGAGGCACTATTTTGAGACTCATCCAATCGTGGTGCCAACCACCATTCCGATAAGAGCCATCATGTCCAAACCCGATCTGACGGGAAGAATAACCAGATGGGCGCTGGAACTCGGGACATTCGACATCACATATGTGCCGCGAACAGCTATCAAAGGTCAGGCCTTAGCTGATTTTCTCCTAGAGGCAGAGCCAGAGGCAACCCTCCAAGATCTAGACGAACCCGAATGGACGCTCTACGTAGACGGATCAGTTGGTTCAGCTGGTTCGGGAATTTGGCTCGAAATTATAACACCAGATGGGACCCGAATCCAGCAATCAGTGCGTCTGGAGTTTCCCGCCACCAATAACGAAGCTGAGTACGAGGCACTCCTAGCTGGGCTGCGACTAGCTCAGAGCCTCTGTATTAAAAAGCTCCGTATTTTCAGTGACTCACAGCTGGTGGTGAAACAAGTTCAAAACGAGTACGACGCAGGAGAAAAGCTGCAGCCCTATAAGAAGTTGGCTCAGATAGAGCTAGACAGACTGGAGCAGTATTCCCTCAGTCAGGTCCCCAGGGAGGAAAATGAAAATGCAGATCGATTGGCCAACATGGCTTCAATCAATGATCAAGACCTGACCAGAATCGCCCCGATCGACTATCTTGATGTCCCAAGCATCCATCAGTCAGATGTGGTGTGCGCAATACCTTGGGAGCCGAGCTGGATGAACCCCATAGCAGAGTACCTCAGGAATGGTACACTCCCTGAGGATAAAGCAGAGGCTCGGAAAATTCGCATGAAATCGGCCAGATATGCCTTGCTACACGGCCAGCTATATAGAAGATCTTTTGGGGGACCCTACCTTCGATGCCTCACACCTTCAGAGGCATCGGCCATAATGAAGGAAATCCATGAAGGGTCATGCGGAAATCACTCAGGGGGACGAGCTTTGGCCCATAAAGTACTAAGCCAAGGATATTTTTGCCCTTATCTTTCCCATGACACTAAAGCCTTTGTCAGAAGGTGCAGAAAGTGTCAATTCCATGGAGATTTCATCCATCCGCCACCAGAACTGCTTAACCCCATATTCAGCCCGCACCCATTTGCGCAATGGGGGATTGATGCAGTTGGACCACTTCCCATGGCTCTCAGATCAGTAAATCAAGCACTGATAGCAACTGATTATTTCACAAAGTGGGTCGAGGCAGAAGCTTATTCCAGCATCACTCACAGGCACGTGATCAAATTCATATGGACTAATATCATCTGCAGGTTCGGAGTGCCGAGGGCGATAGTGATTGACAACGGATTAAATCTGGATAATCAGTGGACCAGACAATTCTGTAACGAACATGGGATCCAGTTGAGAACATCATCGGTCGCATACCCTCAAGGAAATGGCCAGGCCAAAAGATCCAACAGAACCATATTGAATACCCTGAAGAAGAAGCTAGAAGAGCATAAGGGAGTGTGGCCAGACAAGCTTCCGGAGGTACTATGGTCTTTCAAAACAACATCAAGAATCCCTACAGGAAAAACACCATTCTCAATGGCGTATGGGACAGAAGCAGTCATTCCAACAGAGCAAATAGTGCCAACAGCCAGAACAGAGCTGTATCTGGAAGAACTGAACGACCAACAGCTGGTTGATGGACTCGATCTGCTCGAAGAAAAACGAGAACAAGCTGCCATCAGGCTAGCAGCCTACCATCAGAGGGTCAGGAACACCTTCAACAAAAAAGTCAAAAGACGAGAATTCCAGGTGGGCGATATGGTATTACGAAAGAAGATCGGGTTAATCGGAAAGCTCCGGGAAAATTGGGAAGGACCATACACAATCACAGAGGTCATAGGACGTGGGGCTTACCGCCTCAGGAATAATGATGGCAATATGGAACCCAATTCACAGAATGCCTCACGACTGAAGAGGTATTATCCTTGATATTTATTTCGTTCTCAGAATAATTAAACAGAGGCATATGAGCCTAGCTTTATAGATATCTTTAAAATTTCCATGTTTGTTATCCTGACTCAGTCAGATGTTGTTATCTTTGTAATTTCACGGTTATAATAAAAGATGGTCATCCTTCTTGCAAACAAATAGCCAGAAATTAAAAATAATTCCTAAGTAATGAGATGACAGAGGCTTATAAGCCTGACTCACTCTTTCAGAGGAATAAGATTAATAATAATTCCTAAGTAATGAGATGACAGAGGCTTATAAGCCTGACACACTCTTTCAGAGGAATAAGATTAATAATAATTCCTAAGTAATGAGATGACAGAGGCTTATAAGCCTGACTCACTCTTTCAGAGGAATAAGATTAATAATAATTCCTAAGTAATGAGATGACAGAGGCTTATAAGCCTGACTCACTCTTTCAGAGGAGTAAGATTAATAATAATTCCTAAGTAATGAGATGACAGAGGCTTATAAGCCTGACTCACTCTTCCAGATGAATAGGATTAATAATAATTCCTAAGTAATGAGATGACAGAGGCTTATAAGCCTGACTCACTCTTTCATAGGAATAGGATTAATAATAATTCCTAAGTAATGAGATGACAGAGGCTTATAAGCCTGACTCACTATTTCAGAGGAATATGATTAATAATAATGAGATGACAGAGGCTTATAAGCCCAATTCACACTTACAGAGGAGAAAATATTAAAATAGAGGCTAGTCAGCCTGATTCACATCAACAGAAGCAAATAAAGATATCCATTTAAAAGCAGAAATCGCTGTCTTGTATTACAAAATTGCCCGAAAGGCGGATTACAAATTACAGCGTTACAAAATAGAAGAGCATAACCTAGCTTGGACCGCTAAAGTCCTTCCCTAAGGAATCAACATGTGTGGTCGGAGGGAAGAACTCTATAGAGGGATTGAGAGGGTCGGCTGGAAGATACCCTTTAAGGAACTCAGTAAAAAGATTCTGAGCATAGCTAGGTTCGGGGCTAGCATATGGTGGTTGCACCCCTAGCTTCCTATCCATGGCATCAGGATCTTTGATCTTCCTCCTTGCTGGGTCCTTCTCTCCAGCAATGAAACCCTTCCTCCAAAATTCACCATCCACTATATTATTCATCCTTGAATAGTGCTGGTGCATATCAAGCCCTCCTTTCTTACACGTCTCCAGGGCAGATTGGGAGATGCCGAACTGGTGTTGAAGAGCCTCATGATCTGATGCTAGCTTCTCCTTTTCATTGGATAGCTTAGCATTAAGCTCTTTTGACTGAGCCAGTTCTTCCTCCAGCTGGGTAACCCTAGAAGGGAGGTCCCCTAGTTGAGCTTTCAGCTCCTTCTCCCGATCATCCCTCTTAGCCAAGTCTGCCTTCAGACGGTCCAGCTCCTTCACACCTTCCTCGTGGGAGAGGCATAAGGCATTGACACTGAAGAGAGCCTAAAAAGGAAGATGCAAGGCAAAGCGGTTCAGCAATATATACAAAAGCAGGAATAAAATATGTGATCAAGCAAAGACATACCCCCAGTAACAACCCCGGAGTTTTACGCACAATGCGATCAGGATCAGCATCTCTCTGCGCCTCAAGCTCCTCCGGCGCCCAGAGTCCCTGCGCCCGAGTTATCATGGCAGACATGGATGTGAGGCTGGAGGTAGATTGGTCAGAAGAAGTAGAACTCTTCTCCCTCTTGTGCTTCCTTTTCTTACTGGGCCTTTCTTCCCCCACCGGTCTGGTTCGGGCAGAAGAGGGTTGAAGCAGCGCAGGGATGGTGGTCTGCACAAGTGCAGACCCAGAAGCATCGCCCACCGGGCTGACAGTCGCAGCCTGAGGATTAGAATCCAGAGGCACTTGCCCTTGATCAGTCGAAGGAGCAACCATCTCCTCCATGTCATCATCATCATCCTCAATCACTGGTCTGATCGAATACATCATGATCTTGTACTTGGCTCCTAACCTGGATATACCCTGCAAATTGGCAGGAGTAAGCAGGTCAGCGCATGACATACGGTCCGACCAGACCTTGGACTTTAATAAAGAAATACGGGCTTCTACATCCTGAGCCACTATATCTATATCCCTATAACCTAAAGACTTATAAACAAAATCCGCCCTGAGCTGGTCACATCCGGAACAGAGGCAAGATTCCTTATGGATAAATGAAAAAGGAAGAAGGGCTAGATGCTTGAAAACACAGGGGATCGGCCATCTCCTAGAATAGGGGTAAAACCAAGCCCCCTTTACCAAAACCATCTTCTCCTTCCAGTACTTCTCTGTTTTCTCAGTCCCTTGGCAGATCGCCCGACCCTTGAATGGGTAGAAGTTGTACCTCCCCTCACAATCTTTCAGACCCACAATCTTGTAGCTAAGCAGAAGATCTGCCAGACCCAAGGATAGCTTTTTCTCTCTGTTAATCAGGATTAACATAGAAATTATCCTGAAGAAGTTTGGATTGACTTGCAGAGGGGTTATTCCTAGGGTGAAGAAGATAAAATGAAAAAGAGGATGAAGAGGAAATCGAAGCATCTTTATCTGAAGGGCCGACAACAACACCTCGTCCGGACCCACTCCGTCGCCCAATCTGAAGTCAAGAGAAGGATCGTACTCCATCAAGATCACCTCTTTTGGGATCCTACAGTCCCTCCTCAGACTTTTAAGGTTCACAGATTTTCTTTTATGAGTTTCAAGTGGTTCTGCCACGAAAGGGGCTGATTCAGTGGAGGATCCAACGGGGGCGCCTCCAGGAGCATCGGTCCCAACCGGGTTGGATATGATAGAAGTCCCAATCAGAACAGTATCAGCGACATCTGCCTGGTTATTTATCTCCAAAACAGTTGCTCCCAAGCCAGATAGGTCCGGACGACTAGGTATGGATAAAGAAGGAGGAGAGGATGAAGAAGATGGATTTGCAGAAGGGGGGCTGGGAACCTCAGATCCCCCATATTCTTGATGAGTCATCTCCTCGGTAGATCTTGTGGCACTACTATCAGACATGATGAAAATGACAACTTACACAGAGAACCAGCGAGAAGAAAGAAGAACCTCCGGCAACCAAAGTACAATCGGCGGTCAAAGTTTGAACACTGCTAAAGATTGCTTACAAGATTTGAAAATGATAAAGAATGAAAATGAGGCCACACAAGGATTTATATACACACGGCATACCAACAGACATCATTAAGGCTGAAGAGGTGCGCCGATTCCCTATGCCTCGAATACAGTGAACCGACGGCCGCCATTATAAAGTTTGAAATCACACGTCTCTCCACAATCATGACGCTGACGTTATCAAAAACGGCTGTCATCAATCAATTCAATTGAATTCGGGCCAGGCCCGCGAACCGTATGCCAGACCCGAATGGGGCTAGTGTAGATAGTGAAAATCATAGGTCCAGGTCCATTTATTAGGCCCAAGATGTGTCGAGCCCATGTAAAATGTAAATAGTGAATAGCCCATATATTGAACCCACCAAATATAAGTGTGACCATCAACATTAGGCCATTCCCTTAAAAAGGGAGCAACAACCCACTACCTAAAGGGAGTGGGTAGTTATTAAGAGAGTGGGTCATGACCCCATGAACTTAGGCCATGATCCAAGAGCACAAAAATGTATAAATATGGTCATTTGAGCCTGAATAAAGGAGAGGTTTTGGATGTGAGTGAAATTTGACACTTACAGTAGTATATATAGAGAGAGATGTATATATTTTCAAATAATTTTTAGAAATTGTGAAGCAAAGACATTGGTTTGCCCTTTTTCAATTTGGATTCCCAAAAGGATAAAATGGGTTTAAAAAAACAAACAAAACAATGTTCTCTTGCGGAACTAGAATTATTATTATTCGCGGAGTTAGCTATTATTCTAGTTCAATGATTATGTCAAATTCACTGGTCACCAAGTGAATCATGATCTTTGTTAGATTATTATCTCATTGAGCCATTGAGGTCATTGAGATTAGTTTTAGAATATATAATCTAAAAGAAGGTTATAACCTTTTCTTTCTGGCTTATTTTATATATATATATATATATATATATATATTTCGCGACAGTCCCCCTTATACTTATAATATTAGCAAACAGCAAAGTTGAAAGCTATCTGATGTTTAAATTTTGTGCAGCCCATGCAAAGACAATGGATGACGATTCTTCGGAGGGTGATGTACATGCCCATGCCTATTATAGTTGGCAGTTTGCAACCACTTCCTTTTTCTAATTAGAAAAACGTTTAACGTTGTAATCCGTAGCAAAAAGTTATTGAAAAACTATGGATGTTACACCTTTTTTATTTTGTTTACGTCATATTCAGCAATGAAATACTTCATGAAAGTACAAAACAGTGGTTGTTTTCAAGTAGTAGTGGTGACCACAAATAGGATCCGCTTAGGTAGGCACTAAACTTAACTTAATTCAATTATGGGTTTTTACAACCTAATAATTTATTTAATTTTTGTCCCTTTTACAATGCCAAACGAAATTGATTCTGCGCTTATTGATCCATATAATATAAATGATTCTCCACCCAAAGGAGCCCAGATAAAAAACAAATCGAGTTAAAAATTGATACATCGATTTACGTGAGACGCAGTCGACCCACATCAATGGCATTGACAGCTAACAATCCGACCCACTGGTTTTCTTCTAATAATCACTTAAATTACTTAGGAGATAATGGAAATAAGTTTAGGGAGTTGAATAAGCTTTTATAAATTTAATGATCAATTAAAATTATTTGCGGAATATTTAATTTTAATTAGAATAAATAGGTTATTAAAAAACTTTTCCTAGAATAATAATATTAATCAGAGATAAAATAATTTTTTATTAAAAATAATTTTTTAATAAAAATAACGATTTTTTAAATAAAATATTTTTTCAAAATAAAAATAATAATTTTTTATCAAAAATAATATTCTTTTGATAAAAATAATTAATTTTAATCAAAAAGATTTTTCTACACAAAAAGAAACTATTTTGTGGATAATCAATTGGTGATGACCTAAAATCAATATTGTGATACATAGGGTAATGTGAAGTGAGGTTAATATTGCAAGGTACGTATACTAAAACGCAATTTATGCCACCGATCAATCGCTAGTGTGTTACCCAGATTTGTTCGCAACTTTTGCCACCCATCGATCAGGAGACCCTGAACGTGAATTTACAGATTATTGTTTGGGTTTTTCTTGTTTATTACTCCACACAAACTAATCATTTCCACAGTTTATATCAATCAAACAATATTATAACAACAGAATTTAAAGCAATAGAATAACACAAATGTTTTACGTGGAAAACCTTAGAAAACGCTCAAAGTAAAAATCACGAATATACTCTGGTATCGATGCACTATGAATCAAAAGTTATACATACTCTATAAAGACTGGACTTACAATAGCTCCTGATTTGCCGTTCTACACTCGATATTTGAAAGTTGTTGATTTACTCGCGCTATCACGAAGCCTCTTATTCCGATCTCCGTACTCTGACGATTCTACTTCTCACGGATCAATGCATACACAGTGCAACAGATGGTGCGTAGATTTTTCAGTATCTAGGTCATCCAATTGTGCATAAAAATCACAATTATAGTAGAACAATTGAATAACCCCAAAAAACTAGAAAGAACTAGAAGATAAATAATCAATCAATATTTTTCTATCTTTCTCTCTGCAAAAAGATCTTTTTTGTGGAAAAATTGCACAGCTCTCAAAACTTGTCTTCTCTTCTCAATATCTTCTCATATTTATAGAGAGAAAAGTCTTCAATTATGGAATAAGATTTCTTGATCTCCTAGTCTTTTGCTTGTCTTCCAAGTTTTTTCTTTGTCCTCCAAGTCTTGGTTTTTTTACCATTAAGTCCTCAAACTTTAACCAATATATCTAATCTGCCCAACATGGTTATTGACTAGACATGCCAATATAAAATGTTCTTACAATCTCCCCCTTGGCATTTCTGAGTCAAAACCATATTTTACAAAGATATCCCCCAAGAGATACAAAATAAATCTAGACTTATGAACACACACCAACAAACATTGTCCCAGACCAGTATCTTGATCTCATGACGATATACCAATTCCTGCAATCACAACACTAAACAACATACCGTGAAAAGCAAGTGTGGAAAATAATTAACAAGAATAAACAAATACAATGATCAAAAAGAATAATAAACATCAATAGGCATAATGATCATAACAATGTAATATCTTTAAAAATAGACCAAACAAGCATATCCAAAATATAACTTAATCCTCTCCCTCTAAGAAGATATTCACCCTCAATAATTAATCTCTCCCGCTTAACATATAATTGTTCCCCCTCAATACATATTCTCTCCCCCTTTTTGACACCGAAATGCCAAGCAAAGAAATTTCAATATAAACAAAAAGTGCAACAACTGGGAAAGAGAGGTATGGAAATACCCAATTTGTAAATACAGGGAAAAAATGAAGAGGAGACAAGAGAATCTTAGTAATAAAAGAGATAGTCATAGGAGTTTGAAAGTTCATATCCTGATTCTCAAGTGATAAATATCTCTACAATGCATGACCCTAATATTAATGCATGAATGCAAAATGTCATAAAAAAATTATAATAATTATTTTTTTTCATTTAAGAAACATGTGAGCAGGGTTGTAGAGACAATAAGTTAATCACCAACACAATCACATTATCAATATTGACTTATCCTTTATACACACGGTAGTGAATGAAATCAACACAAATATCTTGTAGACACAAGAATTCACAAGTCATGCTTTACATAACAATTTTATATATTAAAATATTTAGGTGTCAGCACATAGGTGAAAAATAAGCTTAAAAGCCCAAGTTAGAAGTCAAATCTCTAACTTTGACCTCATTGCCAAGTAAGAAGGACTTTTTTGTCTCTAATTTTATTCTTTTTCATCAATGTTTACGCGAACACTCACTACTTTGTGGCAAGAGGCCCGGTTACTCGGGTTGAAAATTTAAGATAATCACTTCCGCGTTTTTAAACGAATACTCACTACTTATTGAGGCACTGAGACCCGGTTACTCAGTAAAAGGACCAGTGCTCAAAGGGGTTTTAAAAAGACAATCATATAAAAATATATTTTTTCTTTTCTTTTTCTTTCTTTTTTTTATCGATATCACCCCAACATTCATAAACTGGCAAGAGGTATTAAAAAACATAGATGAATATAGCCTAACTTATGAACTTACTTATCACTTCGGGTTAGGTGAGAAACACTAACAGTCTCAATAGACATTACAATCACCTCAAACCAAAGTGAAACAAGCACCTAAGATTAGATATTTTTAAAAAATATATATTATTTAAACATGTCAAGTAAACATCTCAAATCCTTAGGTCGACTAACACTTCTGATTCCCATAAGCATAAATAGACAAGTAAATATGATAATAGAGTGAAAAATGACAACCCTTTGTATCCTTGTCATGCTCAATAGAACCATAAATGAGAATGATAACTTTATTGATTTTGATGATGATGATTACAGAATTGTGTGAGAGGAGACAACTATATAGAAAGGTTAGAATACACTATCTCTTTCTCTATAACTTTTTATTTCTAAGTTCTGAAGTCCCCCAAATGAGACCCCACTACAAGAAATTAGGATTTTAGGCAAGGTCCTTTAATGACAGTACACGAAACCGTCCCTAAAAGTGACTTTTTCGCGACAGTATATAAGATACCGTTGCTGATGCCCTTGACGCTTGGTAGAAATCACAAGCGGGAAGTTTAGCACTCTTACTTTATATATATGGGGTCCTAAAAATATTAAATTATTATTTTTGGTAAAGAGAAAAGATAATAAATATATATGAACGTCGTCGTTTTCTTCTTACATGTAAGCAAAACCCTAATTTCTCTCCAAACAACTCATCTTCCCTCAAAGGCCGCCTCCCCTTCTCTCTACCCAATTCTCACAACTTCAACAAAAAAAATCAAATGAAGGATGTCTATGGCTAAGTGGAATAGCGGGGTCAATCGATTGCAAGAAAAACAGCTTCAAGATCATCGTAGGTACGTATTTTATTATCCCTCTCTATATATATAAGATGTCTTTGATACAATTAGTACTCTTTGCTAGATGTTATATTTACAGTTTATTTATTGTTTTTAGTTTTTTATTTTGGTGGTAAAGCTCAAATTTTTGTAAGCTACACTAATCGGATTTTCATTATTGGTAAGGAATTTTGTATTTTTCATTAGCATAAAAGCCCAATTGTCCAGATTCACCAAATAACTAACTTCAACTTCATTTTTTTTTAAAATCCATCCGTTCGTCCTTTTACAAGCTCGAAAACCCTTTTTTTGAAAGAGGGATCTAATGACAGTGAATGGGTCTCTGCTAAATCATTCTTGCTTCGGTGTGGGTGTGTTTGCTGGTTGTAGTGGACTCCAACCAACAAAAGAAGAAATAGAAATGCTTGTGAAGTCGTCACTGATGACAGTCAAACACCAACTGAACACCCATAAAATCAATCGCAGGTATTTCCAAAGTTTGTTTTTTATTTCTTTTGTTCTTTTATTATTATTATGTTTTTTTATTATTATTATTCTTTAACAATTTTTAATTTTATTGTTTTGGGTATATTTGTAAAGAAATTTGGGTGAAAAAATAAATTTATCAACTTTGGTTAAGAATTTGGAAGTTTAGAAGATATATTTTAATATAAGAAAAGGTTGGTGTTGTATTGAATTTAATACATAACGATTCAATATATGCTGAACAGGTAAATTGGGTTTTTTTAAGTTTAGTATGTTAATTAGTCTTAATTTCATAGCTTTTATTAACTTTTAATTCTATTTTTCTTGCTTGTTACATGATTTTCTGAACTAAGGGAATATGAGCGTGAATAACTATATGTATTTAGTTCTTCCTATTAAGTGTGAACCCAAGTATTTCTTTAATTTTAATAAGCAAAAGTGTTTGGACTAAAAACACTCCCATCTTGTTTCCTTTGATTGAATATTAGCTTAGTTAAATTTCCAGTTGATTTCTTTTGATTGTTGTAGACATTGAATTCGGATTGTCAAAGATTTTTGTACAATTGAAGTCCCTCTTAGTTAGTGGTTAACATGATTTTGATTTTTTTTTTTTTTTTGTGTTTTATTGATACAAAGGGAGGAAATTCTAAAATAAGGTTTTGTTGATAGAAAGGTTATGTTCGGTTCTTTATTATTTACCAGTTGGAAAACCAATGCTATGTAATCTTCCTAGCTGGTGTGATGAAAAAGTGACAAAATGGTGGACGATTTAGCACAAGTGCGGAAGCAAATGGAAAAAATAACCAAAGTGTAAGAGATGTGCTTTGCGCAAAATGAACCTCCAACATGGTTTCTTCAGCTCTAGCAGCAAGCTCCATCAACATCCAAGCAGCAGCAGGTGCAACCAATGTATATATCAATGTCCACCAACATAGCGGCGGTACCAGCAGTCGCTGACATAGTTTCAGCATTCTCAGCAACACAAATCACCCCCACCACTTGAATGACCATGTATGGGCATATTTTAGTAGACTGGTCATATTTTTTGGGGTTTTTTTAGGTGATTTGTTAGCTATACTATTCTTCACAGGAGACTTGTAAGCATCACATATATTTGTATATTTTGTTGTGATGGTCTTCGTTTTAGTCACTGACATTGAAGCTTTAGTAGGGTTCAATTTTTGTTTCTTTTGTATTTGATTTTTGTTTACAAGTGTGGGATGGACAAGCTTTATACATTTTGCTATGGTCTTGTAAAATGTCTCAAATTGAAGCTTTATATAAATGTATGTAGTTTTTCCGTTTAATGTGTTTCTTCAATTGTTATTTATAGCAGTATAAAATTATAATGATGAAAGTAAATTCCTAAATAGGTCAGTAAAAGAGAGAAAAATTATCAAAGTAGAGACAAGTAAACCGTCCTTAGTAAAATGGGTATTAGCAACGGTCCATTTATTAGTGTCACGCCCCAAATTCCTAAGACTCCGAAACCCGAGCCTAAGAGCTAAGGGAGTGATTGCGGAAGTAAAAAGAAACGAGAACCAAAAGACATTCAGTCATCAAACACCCATAAAGGGTTGCAATGAATGCCCAGATACCATGCTGTCACGCCCCTAAAGGGTGACGCAAACCAAGCGACTACTAGAGTCAACAGTAACAAAGAAGTACATGGAATAACAATAAGAATATACTCCATGCCAACACGAATACTAAAAACACAAGAGTATCCTCAGATACCAACAGACACGCTCCTAAATCCCTAAGACTCCCGAACTGGGACATCCAAGGAATCCAAGATGTGATCCTTAATACGAATGACCAACTAAGACATCATTAACCAAGAAAACACATGGGTTAATGATAGAAATGGTATATTCCATACCCAAATGACTAATAAAACTAAGCAGTGGAATCTAACGAAAATCCGGCAGAATTCCGTTTGTAAATGGAACATCCGGACAACCAACCACAACACAATAACCTGCCCAAAGCAATTCAATAATCACAATGGCTTCCAAGCCCCACATTCATCAATCCTACTAGGGTCGAGGTAGTGGAAAGAAACCAAAACCCCTCCAAACCCTCTAACATCAACAGAGCCACAAATGCTCGAATAAAAATACAGAAAAACACCTAACTGTGCGGAATAGATACAATACATCCTGAAAGAATAAATACAGGAAATAAAGATACATCAACAGGGATAGGTCAACAGACTGGCTCCCAAAAGAAATACACGGCAAACCCATAACAAATGGGTAAGGAAAACTGAAAGCAGATACCTATCGTCCCCAAACCCAGTCGTGCTGCAACCGTAACCGCATCACCCAACGCAACTCCAAAACCTGTAACAAGGAAACAAAAGAAAGTTGTCGTTGCACTGCATCCTGCTCATAGCCGTATATTCCCTGCAACCTGGTGCGGGAATACCAGGGGGCAAATTAAATACCCCTGTGATCAAATAAGCTCAGTGGGAAAGGATACTCTAACTACCACATCCTCTAATAGTTTAGGTAATGCTAAACCACCCAGTGAGATACATAGCCCACAATATAACCCAGCCACGAAAACCCAAGGTACGTGCTCATATACTACCGTACGTGAGTATATAGGGGATATATATATACATATATAAATATATACAAATACACAACATGAGCCTATAAGATACAACTAAGACTCATCCTCCCAGTACCAACGTACACTAGGTACACGACACCCAAGTCAAACCTAACCAATCATCAAGCGTTCACGACGCTAACAAGAAACTCCAAATAGAGGGAATCACACTCACCTCTAATATCCACAAGGATCGAAATCCACCACTAGTACCAAGGAATATTCATAACTCACTCCCCGAGAACACAGGAGGAAAAGTACTCACGTCCTTGCGTACTAACACAATCATCGTTTATATATATATATATGTACAATATATATATATATAACAAACCTCATTCCATTCCTAAGGAAAATCTACCTCTCAAAGGCTAGATCACCTCAATCATATCACCATACCATAAATCATATCGAACTCATGATACTATCCTCAATAGGGTCAATCACATCACTATCACTCTCACTGTAGGCGAGGAAAACCACTCAACCAAATCACTAAGAGTACACAAACTCAACTCACCAGAACGACCACCTCAGGGTCACCGAAGCAAAGCGAAGGAAAAGACTTCCCAATGCTAAACCAACAGATAACCGAGACAACAATGTCAAGGTTAAAACACCACAAGTGTTTAAGGAGAACGCCTGGACAAGGAACCCAATCCACTCAGTATCCATGCCCATAACATGTGAAACAACTTGAATCACCTAAGTGGTGACGTCAAAAGCCAAGAAGAAATGAAGGACAACACTATATGTGTGCACTGAACAACACCAAGCCTCATACCCGAGACATAGAAATGATAGGAAGCAAAGGTGAAACAATGGAACACCTTTCAAAACTCTACAGGATGAGATATTGAGAAAGAAGTCTTGAAATCTCATAATCTCAAGACAAGTAATAGAATAGTTTTTCCTTTTAAGAAACCACATAGTAAAAATGACCGTCTTGCCCCCGGTCTCCGTCAGTTGCCATCACCGGTTTTTAGAAGTTAAAAATCTTTTTAAAGAAGATCCTAAGATCATTTTATAAAGTGTTAAAGCTTTTCATTGCTACGGGGGAGGCGAAAACGGGTTTTTCCTTTTAAATATAAAGAGTTTAGAAAACACCATTTCCGAAAGACAGTCGAATAAGGGCGAACACAACTCTACAGATTCCTATAATGCCCAAAAAGACAGCAAAGGAAGAACGACACGTTGGACTCACGGAAGACAACCATCCGTTTCCAACTCCACAATGACACCACATGGAAGAGGTTCGGCACCACGCCGTAACCAACGAATCCCGGAATGACATACAAGTCAACGACCACGTACTAGTGTACAAAACGCAGTACAAGGAATGCTCAGGGGAATGAACTAAGCATAAGAACCAACACTATAGTACCTCGAGTACTTAATAGAACTCATCTCAGCCATAACCTCTTCTCACCAATCAAAACCTCAACTACAGTTGATAACTCATTTCCTCAAAAGGTGAAAGACACATAAAGTCCATACTACAACTCATAATCTCATCACCTGCCTTTTCTAAGGCCCCAATTCATAACTGATACTAACATCAATCTAAGACCTCAAATCTCTAACAAGGTCACACAGCTAACCACAATCACCAAACTACTAACCACAGTCACAAGACTACTAACCACAATCACAATTAACAGTCCTCTCTAAGGCCACAAATCAAAACCAACTCCACAAACCACTACTAGCCTCAACTGGCCATATAGATCACTACGTCCATACACTTAACCTCCCCCAAGGGTACTAAGGTATACAACAACAAGTATAAATATATTCGTTTCATTTATACTCATTAATAATTACCACATTTAAAGTCTTGTTTCACATTATTCATTTTCAACTGAGCATTTATAAAATATGAATTTAATTTAGAATATATTCATAAATAACATGCTCCAACATCACATGTAATATAGCACATATACATGTAAAACGAGATCACATAAAGGGTATGCAGTGTAATGTGACTCGACACTCCCCGTGATATTCACACACAACACACCATTCCTAAGGGTAACGGATACAAACTCTGTCCACTCATCATAATGTAGAGTTACCACACCGACCCTTCACAAGTGATTTTTCTCTCTATCACTTCAACAGGGAAGACGGTTGTACGAGAGCCCAACTTGCAACTCCGTACGCCATGACTACCCTTGAGTCAAGAACATGAGCCTCTACCTGGACTCCTAACTCACATTTGCCGGCTTTTTAGTTTCGTAGGCATGATACCTCCTAGCCAGTTGTTGTGATGATCCGACACAAAGACACCCATACTTGAGTACACAACTCATACATATCAACATCATGATTTGACACTACTCGACATTCTCAACAGGCACCCCGGGCCTCAACATAAATATGTAATACACCATATTTATGAAAACACCAACATGGTAATTATCAACATAAGTCTCAAATATCTTTTCATGCTTTAAAATGCAATAAAGTAATTAAATCATATGAAAATAATTTCATATACCATTCATGTTCTCCAAAAATATATTTTCTTTAATTCTTTAGAAAATATTTCAATTTCCCTTATCATTCATTTAAAATAAATTATATAATTAATTCACGTATAATAAGAGGAACCTAGCATGGCGTCTAAGTCTCTCATATCCAACGTTTACAAATTTCTCTAGCCCATTTAATTCTCCAGGAAATTTTTAAGTCGTCTATTCTTATTCAATTCAATTAGAAATATGTTTAATCTTGTATGGAATAATTTAATTAATTTTCTTTAAATTAATTTTTAAATCCTACGCCGATTCTACCCAAATATAGATATTTAAATTAGCAATTTAATATATCTATATTAAATTAAATAAGGTTTTACACCCCTAAACTACTTCAATAATGCGGAGTGAGAAATATAATTTTCCACCTGAGATTACGCTTACAGAACAACCATTTCGGGCCCACCGCAAACAGTACCGGCGCCCGAATATGACGCCAGCCGACCAAAGTCGTCTGAAAAATATTTCACCTATATCGAAATGTCCGTCTCGACAACCTATACGATATATACGAAGCCTATTAGCAATAGGTTAATTAATTGGGTTAAATCTAAAATACCCCAAACGAAAACTATAACCTATAAATGCGATTTCCGGACAAATCGTTCAACCTAAAATCACGAAATTAATGTATGATAAATACTTCGTATATACGATGCTACTCACCAAAAATTGGCTCAAACCGATCACCGGAAGTCGACCGAAAAATTGGTCGAAGCCTGGCCGAAACCGGGACTGCCGCGCGGCTACTGCTCCGCCCCTGCCGCGTGAACCAGCCCTGCATCACCACCTCCTACGCCGCCGTCTAGCTCAATGGCAACCACCACAGCACCACCCAGTCGCCGCCTCCACCACCGTGAACCGCCATCGCCTTGGCTTCGGCGACCACAGCAACCGTCGCTGCTTGCCCATGCGCAACCGAGCGCAGCTCCCCTTTCAGCCGACTCTCTCTCTCTCTCTCCGGCAACCATGGTGGTCGCCGCCCATGGAGAAGGAGACCGCAGCTCCGGCAATGTGAAGAGAAGAGATGGAAGCGTGTAGTCGTGCAGATGCGTGAAGGAGAAGGAGCAGATACGGTCTGTATATACATATACATATATATATGACCTAATTGCAAAACTAACCCTTCGTTTCTCCAAAATCACAAAATAACCCCCACTACAATATATATATAATTAAATATATATATATATATATACAGTAAACCCCAATAATTATCGAGAACGCCCAAACATAATCTCGTAAGCCCGAATTAATAACGGGATGCCCAATTAAATACATCGGGGTAGAAACTCAAATGTCCGAACACTTAAACAAGCCCGACCAATTAAAATGTGTCGTCATCCAATCGAAACACTAATCATTAAACGTCGAATAAACTAACGTCGAAACGATACCGTGTAATTGACAACAAGAATTCACGTAGTCGTCAAAGAGAAACCGTAAAGTCATCTAGTCGACTTTAAAACTAAACGCGAAAAATTTACAGGTATCAAATACCAAGAATAAATAATACGTCACGAACAAGTGACGTCATTACCGAAATTAAATTAAATATAATTTCAGGAAAAAGGAAAATAACACGGGGTATTACAATTAGCCACAGTCATACCATCGCCAATAATTCATTTTTTGTGATGGTTATTTCATCGCTAATACCTTAATTTTTTAGTGACAGTTCTCTCCAACTGTCGCTATTAACCTTTTATGACGGTTGTTTTAGTCACGGTTTGAAATGACCATTAACGACAGTTTTGTGGGTTCATGGTAGTACCACCTCAGCTTCAAGTTTCGAGGATGTCTAATCATCTCGCGACCTCTTCCCTTTCGCTGCACCATTCACGGTGTCCCCTCGTTGGTTATATTCGTGGGCTTAATATCCCCTTGCTCGCGGGGTCCTTATTTCCTTGGGTGTGTGTACACCCTTTTTTTTATGTCATAGCATTTCATCCTAGGTCATGACCTTATCGCACGCGTAGCCTTTTTCATGACCTTGAATACTGTTTGGCCGTCCTAAGTAGTGTTGGCAATTTCTAACACGACTTGACACGTTTGACATGATAATATTTATTCTTATATTTATTTGCTAATTTTTTATGTTCTCTAATTGGTCATGGACTGAAATATATTAATAAACTATTACTGAATCGTGTCAAATTCAATTTCAATTTCATTTTTATTTTTAATTTTTTGTGTTGGATTGTGTCATATTTAAAATGTTTGATTTTCGTGTCGACTAGTATCAGATTGCCCTATTGACACGAATGTCCAGCTCTATTCCGAAGGTACTTTTTCTTGGATAGGAGCAAGTGAGGTCGTGATCCTACACTTGGTCTTCCAAGTTGTTCCCTTAGGTTCTTTATTCAGTTACTCTCTACACAAAGAGCACATATAGCCTTGGGTTTTGATCACAGTTATGCCTTTGACCAAACCTCCCAAAGGTCAGCTCTATGTAGTGCCTTCTACTTGTGTATTTCTTTATTTTACCCTGGGCCTATTCCCATCCTTTGGCGTCTTTATTTTACCATTTTGACACATGTCCCGCAACCATCCCTTTATTTCGCGAGGACCCCTTCATTGGATACCCCTTACAAGGCTGAAAAAGATATATTAAACTACATAAATGGCGCCAAAATAAGAGAAAAAAGGTGGCAAAATGTTGGGATAGGACTAGAGGGGTAGTTTAGGTATTAAACCAAAATATTGGATGATGTCATTGTTAGGGTTTTTACACCCGCCCAAAAATGAAAACTAAGGTTTGCTAACCCTAATAGCCAGGCCACAAACAATTATGAATCAGAAATCACACACAACACACACCAAACACAAACAACATAAAGATATATAGTGGTTCGGCCAAAACAAGCCTACGTCCACTGAAAGCACTGTTTCACTATAATCAATAAGATAATTATAAGGGAATGATCCGCAGATCATACACACGCATGCACACATTGTATACTCACGTCTGTATCATTCACCCTCACTGGTGTTTCACTCACACCAAGAAATACCACTCTGTATCTCTTATTCTCTCTCTATCTTTCTATCTCACAAAACTCACTTTTTGTTTTATATCACACCATGATCTTCTATTTCTGTCACACACACAATTGCCACCACACATACAATAGGAATAACCCATGTATATATATAGGAGAGGTAAAATTAATTGATAAGTCCATAGGAATCACATCCCAATCAGAATTGGAGTCAAATAAAGCCTTCCATAAAAATCCCGTATTTGGGTCACCGAGTACTCGGTGAAACTCCCACCGAGAACTCATTGGTTGCGCAAGTCCGTGAAAACGCGCGCAATTTTTTGAAAGTTCTCGGCCACTTTTTCACCACTTTGCACAAGTGCGTAAAAGTTTGTACTTTACCGAGTACTCGGTAAAGAACCCACTGAGTACTCGGTGTTCTTCACACCAATTCCCATTTTTTTCTCCAAATATCTTCTCGATCCACGATAAAAGGAGTCACCAACTAACAATCTCCCACTTTATGACTTTCCATCCATCAATCAACTTAATCAATGATCAGTGCTTCTAACGATGCTCTCATTTCTGTGTTCAAGCTTGAAGACTCACTGAAGTTGCGCACAACTCCAGGTCCTCTGTTTTCACCACTTTGGTCAACATAACCATGCTGATAGCTCCCACTACATGAGCAATATCTAGCCTTCTACAGAACCTGCGATCTCTGTTGCGCCTGGTCACTCTGTCTTGCAACCACTGTCGCTTCTGACTTCGCCTTGAAAACTTTGTCGTTTCTGTCTTTTTTCTCCCTTTCACTAAGAGACATTCCGGTTGTTGCATATAAAACTCCTCTTTTTGGTCACCTTGGAGGAAAGCAGACCTGCCATTTAACAGCTCTAGATGCAAACCCTCTATTTCAACAATGCTAGAATGAATGGTATTCTGTTTTCACAACCGAATAATTGAGAACTTTCTTCCCTAACGACAACTCGGTTAGCTTCCATGTCTTGATGGACTTCATCTCATCTTCCATTACAAGCTCCCACTAGCTCGTATTTGCTGCACTGCATGCTTCATCATCACATACTAGTTCATCTTCATCTAAGAACAACAAATAATTTAGTTATCTCCGTTTCGGCACATTCTGTCGTGAAGTTCTCCTAAACACAGAATTAGGAGTAAGAGTATGTGGTGTATCACCCTGTTGAGTAGTGCCATATGCAACCTGTTTTTCACTATCTAGAATATCTTCTATCTCAACATACATAGGATCACTCTGTGCCTTACCGCTCCATACCACTTCTGGTATTTTGTGCTCCAATGATACTGATGGACTATGATTCATAAGATACGTTGTTGTACTGACTGCTTCTGCCCATAACTGTTCTAACAACCCTGTCTGAATACGCATGCTTTTGGCTATCTCAATCACTTTTCGATTCGTACTTTCTGCTACACCATTCTGCTGTAGTGTACTTGGAACAGTCTTCTTTAATCTTATACTGTTCTCATAGCAAAAATTCTTGAACTCGAAGTCTTCATTTTTTCCACCAAAGTCAGATCTCAGTTTCTTTACCTTCAACCTCATCTCCTTCTCTACCATGGCTCTCCATTTCTCAAACACATCGTACACTTCACTTTTATGTTTTAATAAGTAAACCCATATCCTCCTGGAATGGTCATCAATGAAAGTAACGAAGTAAGACTTTCTGCCAAGAGATGAGACAGTTGTCGGCCCCCAGATACCTTTGTGAACTAGCTCAAGCTTCCACACTGTGAGACTTATGTTGTTGATCTTGAAACTAACCATCTTCTGCTTACACTCATAGTAGTCAATGTCATTCAATTTCATTGGTAGTTTTCTCTTCTAGAACATAACTGCGAGCTCCTTTTCACTCATGTGACCAGGCCTCTGGTGCCACAATTTATGATCCTATTTGCCTTCTACAACTGCAATCACTATAATAAAATTGGTGGGTATGTAAAGTGTACCTTCTTTCTTTCCTCGTGCTATAGTCATAGCCCCTTTAGAAATCTTCCACTTATCTTCACTAAAATTGGTCACATAACCTTCACTCGTCAAGTGGCCTACTGAGATCAGGTTCTTCTTCAAGTCTAGAATGTGTCTCATATCCCTTAGCTTCCATATTGATCCATTGAGTCTAATATGTACTTCACATTTGCCTACGACACTGCAGGGCTTATTATCACCTAGATGACCCTCGCTAAGGTTACCAGGTGCATAGCTCTCAAAGAGCTCTCGACTTGAGGTGGCATGGAATGATGCTCCAAAAGTCCAAGACCTAAAACTCTGTCTTGTTCTCCAAAGAGCATATCAACGCATCATCTTCTGAAACAAGATTCACTTTAGTCTTGCCATCCGCTACACTCTGCGGGGATCTGCACTGGTCACTATAATGACCAAGATTGCCACAATTCCACCACTCAATGGAATTTCGAGACCCTTGTCTCGACTTGGAACGACCAAGTATCTAACTTCCGTCCTTCTTTTTGTTCGAACCTCTGCCTCTGGTGTCGACATTCAATGCTAAGCCACAGTTAGAAGAGTCTGACTCACTCTGTCTTTTGATCTCTATAGTGAGTATCATACTCACTATAGAATCATACTGTAACGGTTCCACTCCTGAACAGTTACTGATTGCAACATTCGTAGCGCTCCAACTATCTGGAAATTGGCTTACAAGAAAAGCCGTTTTAATTTTGCTAGTGATTGGCATATCAACTGATTCCAACTGCTCAACAATTTCATTAAGGGCACTAAGGTGTTCACTAACCATTTCATTCTCGGACATCTTCATATTTGTCAATCTAGTGATGAGATGTACCATGTTTGCACCAGACGATTGTTCGTACATGCTCGAAAGAGCATCCATGAGAGACTTTGAAAAAATGTCATTTTCAAACATTATTACTTCACCCAAAAGCATCGGGAGTCAAAGGCGACCAGTTTATCTCAAATATGAAAAATAAAATGGTTTTTCAGCAAAAAATGCATTATACCTATGTCGTTAGAAGGAAAAAGAGGCAAACTGGACTTGAGTTACGCTTTGGTTTGTGAGCCAAAGGGAGACCCTACGCCCAAGCGTAGGTCTCACATTTTGGCCACGTGATCCCTTTACGTGAAGAAGTTGTTTCGGAGTTGTTTGAAAATTTTCCAATTTTGACCCTACTTCGATATTTTAAGTGATCGGTGATTCCAGACCTCTACATATAAGCTTATACACATATTTACATAATATTTTATAGATATTATTGATGTATTATGAAATTACAGGGTTTCCCTCACTTGTCTATAAATATGAAAGAGATAGGTTTAGAGTAAGAGGTTCTAGTTCTGATTTTCTCACACGTTCATTCATAGAGTTCTCACGTTCAAAGTTCAGACTTGCTTCCATTAAAGAGAACAACCATTGAAGACCTAGAGATCTGGAGAAAAAGATTATGGAGAGCGTTTCCACACCGATAATGCAGACTCTATCCGCCACAATCAACTAATTCGGTATTTAGGATTTTCTCACAAAACCCTAGCCAAGTAATGTAGTTCTAATTTTATATTCAATTGTAGAGAGGGGAAACTGTGACTATACTGTGTGATTGTGTTAGATGAGAGACCATTTTTATTCTTGATACAAGTTTGTATATTTGAATTGATTATTATCTTAGAGTTTTCGAATATATTTATCTTACACAATATTATTCACTATGGGCTGGAACTCGGGTGCTTAATCTGTGATTTTCTACACAATGGTGGTCATAAAACTCGAAACCCTAGGTTGACATAGGTCATTCCCTAACAAACTGATATAGACATGCTTTAGTTTATTTTCATGTTTTAATTTACTTTTCTGCATTTACTTTCTGTTAGTATTTGGCATGCACTAATCAGTTTAGTCTTAAGATGGGTTATCGCGATCCGGTTAAGAGTAATCCTTTTTGGGGTCAAACTGCTAGTGCGGTGCGACCTGATTCACATTCAATGGATCGCCCTCATGCAATTGATATATATTCTAAACTATATTATACGGTTAGTGGTGGAGTGAGGAAACCCTAGTTTTCTCTCTCTCTGAATCACAACCATTATTTATTATTGCTTTCTGTTTTATTTTCGTTAGCATTAGATAATTCACTAAAACAAACTCTTTTCGGAAAAATATAATTCAGTGTTTTTAGACTAAAGAATTGAACAATCTTCGTCTCTGTGGTATTAATATTCCCATACTCAAGCAAAACTGTCTACAGTTGATTTGTGCGCTTGCAGAAGGGTAAAACCTAAAGTGTCGTTAAGGTGTCATTTTTAACCACATATTTTGCAGACACCTGACGCCCACTAGGCAGCTGTTATCTCTGTCACGATATCACCACCAAGCGGTTGCAAGTGACGTGCTTCATTTTCACTATCCAATAATTGATCATTATCTTGGATGAGCTCCGGAAAAAAAGAAATGGGTTCTGAATAATTTCCTTGGACATTTTTTACATTTTTTATGGGAGCACTATTATCAACAATGTTATTATCTTCCCACAAAGGGGAGAGGTTCGCGGATCCATCATTTGTAGCAACTGGATCATGAGGAGAATTTTCACATACCTCGGCTTCTTGTATTTCCAGAATTTCGCGAAAAAGAAATTGTTCGTGGATTTCAGTACTGACAATTGTTTCTTGACGATGAGGAAGTATGTCTTTAAGGGCTTCGATATTGGTAGTTGCGTTTTGGGATTCCTCATGTTCACCACTATCATTTTCATAAATATTCTGACCTCCATCATTATCAGAATCGTCTGAGAGATTGCGGAGAGCAAGGTGGGGGGCAATACTTTTTTTGAAAGAAAGAAATTTAGTTCTAAGACAATAAGTGAAGTTGACATGTTTTTGTTTTGAGAAAAGAATTTTTACCATGGTCAGGAAAAGAAGAAAGTATATCGTCCACTTCATGCTCCTCAATACTATCTGCTAAACTTAGGTCATCATGTGTAGAAGTATCTAATTAAAAACATAAGAGGAAATGTAAGTTCATAAGCATGAAAATAATAAATGTATCATTCAGTAATGATACCTGCAATCTCTGCCCCACGAGAGGTATTTTCTGGTTCACGAGATGTATTGAAGAAATCTGCGGGATCTTGGTCGACAAGGGAGTCAGGAAAACAAATATCCTCAACTACGTGAGCGACGATATCAAATAAGGGATTGGGTGTAGACTTGTGAATTTGATCAGACGCTCACATCAATATTCTTTTTCGTGGTACAAGGTCATGATCTGAGGATTCCATTTGGTCTTCACTATCTTCTAGTTGTGAGTGAATCATATTTTTTTATTTTAATCTTTGAGAAAAATGTATGTTATTCAGATTTGTTAAACAACTTTTCCTACGAGCAAGAGGTACCTCGTCAAGTTCTTCATCATCCTTATCCAAAATAATGCGAGAATTTGCATTTCCAACAGAGGGTTGATTGGCAAAACGCTACAAAGGCAGATATAATGAGTTTATTAAAGATACATATAGCAATATACGTAAAAATAATAAAGAAGATGAGAAAGGAAGATAAGGTACCAATCTCTTGGCAATAGGCTCTTCGTGAACAGATTATTTCGCGGAAGGAATCTCTACTCGCTCTGAACGTTTATGAGTTTTTAGTTTTTGCTTGGAAGGAGATTTAGGATGTACAATGTCCTTAGGACTCTTACGTTAAGAATTTTTTTCTTAACTCAGGAAGTTTCAGGCTCTTGAGTCTGAGCTCGCGTCTCTTGAGCAAGATGATTTGGAGATTGAAGTGCCATTTTGCCTTTATTTCCTCTGGAGCCATGAACTTTGCGAAGTTTTAAAGAATGATCTCTGACAAAGATATATATTGGTTCAATGACAACAGGAGAGTCATTTATAAAGACTTGAAAGGTAGAGAGGGCCTCGTCCCAGAATGCGAGGCATCGCGGAGTTCTACCCCCCTCGCGATCTCTAGGAAGGATGTGGATGATGGTAGAAAATATGCGAAAGGTTGTTTCCAGTGTTTTATGATATCTCTTCAAAGACTAATCATAGCAAACTTCTGGATTCGATGAAATGAAAGAAGAAATAGTTTGATTAAAACCAAACTGTCTGGCTACTCGTGTGGGATTATATGGAGTAACTTTCGCGAAAGTCTCATAAAAAACAGGCAGATGACAAGGATAAGTAATGGATGAAAATGAAAAATGGTCATCTAAGGTAGGCTCATAATCTGCCACTTCAGACTCAGGATAGAAGTTTGGAGAATATACACCATCCAAATGTAGGGCATATGGACTCCAAACAAATTCATAGAAGGAGTCTAAAAATGTGACTAACCTTTTAGTGGATAGAAGAGGAAATCATCTTGATGATCAAGACTATAAAGAAGAAGGTGAAGAAGGAGTAGAGGGGGTTGAAGATAAGTCTAAAGGAGTGGGAGCAAAGTTAGGAAATCTTTTGAAAAAGGAATAAATTAGAAAAGTACATTGAATATGAGTGCTAATATTGTACCTCCCCACAAATTTGGTAAAATCATTGGCCAAGGTATCTAACTTAGTATAAAGGGTGCCTAAGAAAAGTGGAGCAAGTGTTATCTGGGTACCTCGCGAAAGCATATATGCATAAAGGAAAACATGCTTGTTGGGACCATCTTCTGGTTTACCTTGAAAGATATAACGGTCTAACCAAAAACCCGCAAACTCAAAATCACCATTGAATTCCGGCCCAGACACAAAGTCGCAATCTTGACCGTGGAGAATAATTTTGTAAGGTTCATACTCAACAAAGAAGTGACAACACCAGGCAATATATGAAAGTTTTGGTTTATTCATGATTGATTGCTTAGGAAGACTAGTACCATATTTATTAAACCAATTGCCATGTTTTGTAACATAAGTAGCACAATCGCGGAGATGAACATGAATTCGTTGATCTTCAGCACAGAAAAGAAGGGCATCAATCTCGTGAAAATCAAGGATAGGGAGACGGAATAGAACAGAGACATCCTCCAAAGTATGAGTGAACTCACCCCAAGAAGCCACAAATCTGTGAGAGTAAGGACCCCATCGCGAGATAAGAATGGTAAGTGTATCTACATCATGACGCATTTAAAAATCAGAGAATAACTCAGTGGCCTCCAAAATGCCAGCTCGTTTCAGAGTCTCGCGATAACGATCTTGGTTAAGAATGTGGGAAGACCACATATTCCAATCAGTAATTGGAGCAACATGACCTTCATACTCTAGAAAAGAATCAGGAACGTCACCCCTTTCTATAAGAAGACGCGAAATAGAAGATGGGGGAATAATCGTGAGATAGTCCTCACCTTCAGCAGTCATGGTAAGAGTGTCATAAAAAATCTCATCATCTCTGGGAAATAATTCCATTTCAGACCAAAAAACATCATGATGCTGATCGAAAAATTGTGGCTTTCGCCATTCTGAGGGTTGCGGAACAAGTGGTATCACCCCAGAAAGTGGGGTGAGGAGTTTTGGGAAGGTAGTGGAAGCTTTAGGCATGATAAGATGGAAAAGGAGCAGTAAGAGTGATGTAGGGATTGAGGGAGGGGTGTGTGTAATAAGTAAAAGAAAGATTGGGATGTGGGAAAGGCAAGATGAAGTGAAAAATGAAGAAGGGGGGATGAGAGAATGAAAATATGAAAAGTGAAGAAAATTGAAGTATAAGCTTTTATAGTGGACGGACACAGGAACCGAAAAGGTGCCATAAATGATCGCGGAAGGCGAATAGTCATTTGGCCAGCCGCATATGGGGCACTCGTAAATTGTGTTAAACAAAGAAATTTAAAGAATAAATGTCATATTTAAATATGGTAATTGCATTTTAGTACTTGGCCAAGTACTAAAATGCAAGGGGACAGAATGTATTGGGCATTTCGCGAGATAAAGACAAAAATACGCGGATAAGGCCGTAGGATAACAAAAGCAAAATGCTGAAAGGGTGGGAACTGGCCCAGGGCATTTTGAGGGATTATGCGAGCAAGGGACACTACAAAGAGATGATTTTGGGAGGTTTGATCAAAGGTATAACTAAGATCAAAGCCCAAAACCTTATGTGTCACTCGCGTAGGGAGTACCATGTTAGACCTTAAAAGAATAACTTGATAAAGCCAAAAGTGTAGGGTCGCAATTTTGCTTATAGCTATCATAGTTAAATAATTAGCATACTAACAGGTACTCAGGGTCATGAAAAAGGAAAAAATGCATGAAAGGTCATGACCCAGGCAAAAGGAAGCTATGACATCAAAAATGGTTCTTACAAGGGGTTCGCGGGACACACCTCGTGAGGGGTAGAGAAGGCTCGCGAATAGCGCCTATTCATGAAGTAGTACTTATTCGCGGAATGTATCTGCTCACAGGCTGATATCTACGTGGATTGGTGCTGATGTGGCACTAACTTATGCTCGCACCAGAGTTTATAAATAGGGGCTCTGGGTCTCATTGAGGGGGACTTTTGGAGACTGAGAAAGAGAAATTTCCAGAGAGAGTTAGAGTGTTCTCAAACTATTTACACTACTTCCATTATGTTTCTCTTCCTTTTCTCTTTCTACACTTTTGTAAGTCATCAAAAGCAATAAAATCATCAGCATCATTATTTTTGTGTTCATCTTGTGTGGAAACTATATCTAAATCCAATTAAACCTGAACCCCTACAAACTTACTTATAAATTATATTATATTTAACAAAATTATAGATTCATATGAACTTATAACACCAAATTAATACAAATTAGTGTATTAAATAAAATTTTAAGTTTACCCTAGTAATTATTTTATCATCCAAACAAATATTACACGCATATACATAAAAATTATATAATTTATAACCCCTCTTATCTCTCACATCCATTCTCACCGCCAACCACCATAACTCATCTCCTCATTACAACCGGCTTCTAAGCTTCTACAAAAGGTAAGTTTCTCTCTCCCCCTCAATAAATCTCTAAATATGTGTTGGTTCACACACAAACATGGACTCATAAGTTTTCTTTTTTAACTCGTGGACATTCAACAATTCTCTTGATTGAAGTCATATGTCTAAAAGTAAAAACCAAAATGCAATAAAAAAATCATGAAAACTCCATAAACAATCTCTCTCTCCCTCTCTCTTTATCATCCTCTTAGTGCGTATGTGTGAGAGTTTTTGGGGGTGCGGGTGGAGGTGGGGGTGCGGGTGTGTGTGTAATTTTTGGTTTAAGAGTCTTGTTTTTAGTTTTGAAATTGACAAGATTGTTTTTCATAATTTATGTTAATGTATGTTATGTATAATTTGAAATAACATACTTATGGAACCGTGGTTCGGAACTGAACCAAACCGTTATTTTATGGTTTGGTTTGGTTTGGTTCCTTAACTAATGGTTCTGCTTCTGGTCCATATTTTCAAGGAACCGTTGATAATGGTTTGATTCCAAAATTTTCAAGAACCGTACCAAAACGAACCGTGTGCAGCCCTAGTAATCAGTGACGGAACTAGAAAATTATGTGAGTGGAGGCATAAGAGTATTGTTTGTGATTTCAAAGGGGCATAAGGGTATTTTTTTGTAATTTCAGTGGAGGCATGAGAGTATTTTAGTGTGAGTTTTTGTTTAAAATTTAAGACTTTTAAGCCTATAATGTAAAAAATAAATAAAAGGGAGAGCATTGCCCTCCACTGGGCTCAACCATGGTTGTTAGGATCGCGATCCTATGGGATAGGATCTTATGATCCTACCACCCAAAACGATCCCGATCCTACAACAATTGCTCATGTGGTAGGATTGCGATCCTATGGGGTAGGATCGTACAATCCTATCACCTAAAATGATATTGATCCCACCCAAAACGATCCTACTATTTGCATGCAATTCAGGGCTTTTAGGTGAAAAAATTTATTTTTAGATTGGGTTATCTATATAAAATGGCCAATTTTTTATTTTTTAGTTTTAAAAAAAATACTTTTAAAACCTAAATTCAACCAAATCTATTTCTATATCTATTTATACTATTATAAAGTAAAAAGCCCTTAGAATATTTTTATACATTATTTAATTATTTTAGAATAAAAATGTTGAATTATTTATTATATATTATTTAATATTTATTTTTATATTAATCATTGCAAAACTCTTTTGATATTTCCATTAAATGTATATATCTATCCATAGTTACTACTTATCTATACTCGTTATCTAATAAAAACTAATGTAAAGGTGGTGACTCGCGAAAAGATCAATTCGCAAGGATTAACTTATTTTGGGAGATTGGCCCAAGGATTTATTTATTTAGGAGATTGGCCCAAGGTTTGTTTTATTTGGGAAAATGGCTCAAATAAGGTTTGTACGCAAGAGCTTGCATTATACAGAGGGAAGTATGAGGGACTGATGTGTTTATAACTCGCATCTGAACTCATAACCCTAAATGTTGCTCGCGTAGGGTGTACTACTCGGAATCTATTTGTTCAGCATCAGTGGCCGGGACAAAGCATTGATCAAACCGAGCTCATGCATAGTTTTTAGGAACTTCTGGTAATTACATTCAGCACCAAGCCACCTGTACCCACATACCCAAACAGTTATCCAAAACTGAGTTATACCAGCTTCTCCCGAACTCTTGGGTCACTTCATATGAAAAAATTCATCAACAACCCAAACCAGTTCACTCAAGTAATCCGACCTGCATCATTCATTTCCTCCGCATGTCTCAATAGTGGGTCGCGACCCTATTTACGCTGTCCTAAGCAAGAGTACCTTAGAGAGGCCGATAGTATTTAGGGTCATGAAAAAGGTATGCATGCAAAAGGTCATGACCCAGCAAAGCTATACAACATGGTTCCTTGGCTAAGGAAAAATCAGATCCGCAATGAAACAGGCGCGGATCACAGGTCATGGAGCACAGTATGATCCGCGCAAAGGATTACGCGAATCCATTTCGCGTAGTCAAGGGCGCGAGATGATACTGTGCAGGATATTTATGGTGCGGATTGGTATGGCTGGATTCATGTCGCGAGACAGGTGCTGATGTGGCAATGCAATCCGCGAGGACTACTGGACTCTCACGTCTATAAATAGAAGTGCGAGAACTCACTTCGGGGGGACTTTAGGAGGAAGAGAGAAAAATCCCTAGAGAGAGAAAGTATTTTGCAAGCACTTGTAACTGCTATTTTCTCTTCCATTTCTCTTTTCGTTTCTCTGAAAAGCAATCTAGAGCAATAAAAACATCAGCATTGTTACTGGTCAGACGAACTTATGTAGAAACTATCTTCACAAGATTTAATCAATTCGAACCCCTACAACTAATAACTGGTCTAAACTTATTTTTGGCTTATACTAATCTATATTTATACTTACTTAGTTATAAAAGTGTAACATATTTTAATTATTTCTATTTTTATCACGTGTTTTAAAATATAAAAAGTGAGTTTTTTATTATAAAAAGTATTGGTAGTAAATATTTTGTATTTATTGTTCTTTACGTTTATATTACCTAATAAAAGTCAAAAGATTCAGCAAATGTTTAAAGAAAATTAACTTTACCTAAACCAATACATGTTATTACATACATCTATATATCCACTCATGGATAAGAAATTTGTAAACTATTTTATTCATGCACTTTTGCAGTATTTTAGATACAATATATATATAATATATATATATATATATAATATATATATATATATATAATATATATATATATATATTATATATATATATATATTATATATATATATATTATATATATAACTTTTTATCTTTATAATTATGATTCTTCCCTCACGTGCATTTTGCACGTGACTTTTTTTCATTTTTTACTAAATTATGTATATAATTAATATCATGATTTTTTATTTTATCTTTTTAATTATGCACATGACTACTATTCTAAATGTGTGAGGGGTTACGAATATTTCTAATATATTTTTAAAAAATAAAAAATAATAATTAATATTCATTAATTGAAGTGTAATTCTAATTGATATTTCAAAAGACATAGACTAAAGAAATATAGAGTATTACTTTATGATAGGCCAAATTTATGTAATTACTAAAAAGGAAAAAATGGGACTTAATTATTCATATACAATTAGTTATTATGTTTAAAATGATTAAAAAGTAATAATAATAATTAAAGTCTATCAATAATTCTTTAATTGAAAAAAATTAAAAATCTAAGCCTTTATATTAATTATGTAAATTATACACAAAATCTATTTAAAAATAATAATGCAATAGAAAATTTAAGCTTATATATTATTTGTGTAACGCTTCAAAAAGTTTACTTTAAAAGTTGAAACTCATATTATCTTAGTTATTCGTAGACATTAATTAATACTTTTATGATTAATAAGAGAATGCAATTAAGCCCATATGCATATAGTCTTTGTAATATTTTTAAAATTGACTTTAGGATTATGTTTTTTATTATACTTAATGCTTTGAGAATATTTTTGTTTTATTATAGAGATACCATTGATTAAGAAGTTAATTTAAATGTTTTTTTATAACAATGTAGTAGCATCTTATGATCCTACTTACGATTCTACGATCCCGATCCTACAGATCTTCTAACGATCCTACCTAGGATCGCGATCCTAACAACCTTGGACTTAACATGGATCCGTACTTGCCCAAGACTATAAGTGCATGTTTGGTAGAGGGGTTTGGACTGGAAAAAAGTGGTTTTGGGCTGTGAATTATAAACCAAACCATGTTTGGTGGGCTGTGGGTTGGGTTAACAGTTTCATACCATGGTGTACTATTTGGCCCATATTACAAACCATGTAACACCCCATTTCATTTTCCCTTTTTTCTGAATTTTTCCTGATTTATTTTCGGTGATGACGTCACTTATTCATGACGTCATGGTTACTCTGTGTATTTTAAGACTAATTATTTCGCGTTTACGCTTGGGTTCGATTGCGCGACTTAGCGATCATCACCTTAACGACTTTGTGGAGTATCGATGATGACTATGTGACTGGACAGTAACGTTTAGTAGTTTCGGACTTGGTGAAACGTTTACGTGTGTTCTTGTTATCGACTACATGATTGAGTTGTGACGATTGACAACTAGTGTTATCGACTAAATGGATTTGTTTCGACGCTTGATGTTTAGGGCTTCGACTCAGTGATTTGAGTTCGGTAGTTAGTGTTTTAGGGGTTCGACGTTTTGTTTCCCCTAGTTATGGGGTTAGTACGTGCCTTGTTTAGCTAACGTGCTTAGGAGTATTGATAGTCCTTTCGCTTGTTTTATTTATATTTATTTATACGTGTTCTGTGTGTTGATGCCCTGTGTATTGATGTGGCATTAGGTACCTTAGTTGCTTGACTTACGTGCTTATGTGTATTTATATTGCTATGCTCGTTCTTCATGTTTATACGTACGTGATAAGTGTAATGCGATTTTGTTTAAACCTGTAGAGTTTAGTACTTCGACTCGACGGCACGTTTGGTTTCTTCGGCATTTATGGTTTTGATTCTATTGGGTTAGTGACGACTCCGGTGATCGGGTAGTTGAGTCTCGTACCCGGAGTGTTATTTTGACTTGTATTATTTCTCGACTATCTGTAGAGTTTACGGGGGGCGCAAGATATACATTGCGAGTCGATTCGTGATTTATTTTAGTTTATATCCGATTATATAGCCGAATTATTTATTCCGGACTTTATTAGTTATTCGGAGTACCGTGGGGTTTTCGGTAATTTAATTGGTGGATAAATTTTGTACCCCAGAGTTTTATTTGGGCCCATATTATTTATTTGGAGTCCGATGAATTTTATGGACTCACGTGGAATTATTTGAGTGTCCCAGGTATATTTTACGTGACTTATTTTATTTCTGTGAATTTAATTATGATTATATATATATGGGTTTCATACCCTAGATTATTTATTTTAGTTATATTATTTATTTGGGTGTTCCGTTTATATTTTCGGGCTCGTGTTATATTATTTATGGATTTCCGGTACATTTTGGTGATTTATTATATATATATTATTAATTGAAAAAAAAACATATATATATATATGGGTATTTGTAATATATAGATATATATATTATTCGTGAGGATTCCCGAAGTTTCTCAAAAGCTCTTCATCTGCTCTAAACTCAATGTACAGACAACTCTCTACCTGTTCCTCCCTCACGCACAGAATTTCATTCACCATCATCTTGTCTTCATCATGGATCGGTTAGAGAGAGAGAGAAATTGGAGTTGGATGAGAGAGGGAGCCGCACACAGAGGCGACAGCTTGGCGGAGGAGTAGTGCGTAGGGGCTACGTGACCTGGTGGTTCACCAGCTGAGTACCGGCGACAATGTGTAGAGACGACGATGTGGAGAGGGTGGTGGTGCAGTTCACGCCGGTGGTGGTGCGACACCAGTCGCAATTGAGAAAAAGAGCTGGGGTTTCGAGTTGAGCGACTTGGAGCAGGGTCGCTGAAGTTCAGAGGCGGCCATGGCTGAGTTGCTTGTGTGGTGGTCGGCGCGACTATAGGTGGCGACAACCAGTAGTTCGCGCAGCAGTGGTGGTGCTGATAACCAGTCCCGAGTTGACTGGATTGAGTCGGGTTGACTCAGTGGCGAGTCGGGCTCAGTTTGAGCTGATTTTAGGAGGGTAGCTCGGCCTCAGTACCGTGTACGTTATATCCGAATTTGGTGCCAAATCGTTGAGCAGTTTGCTGGGAATTTTAGATTTTTGGTATGATTTTCAGTTCCGATTTTTGTAGATTTGTTCAAATTTAATTATCGATTGCTAATGGGTTTCAACTATATTAAATAGGACAGTAAGGCGGTTGTTTCGATATATTCAAAATATTTTTCGGACAACTTTGGTCGGCGAGCACTATTCACGGCGGGACTGTTTGTAAGCGAGTAAATTAGGTGGGAATATATATATATATATATATATATGCATATCTAACACTCACTACTAGTGCGTAGAAAATGCTAATTGATTGCGTTGTATGTTTATGAGTAAATAGAATTATGAAATTAAATTTCTGTCAACATCGGTGAGCTCAACTCCAGAGCACAAGGGTATCTCAGAATAGAAGAGGAGGAAGCAGTCAGACATAGAAGAGTCTCTCTGGTAACGGTGGAGGCAAAATCCAAAGAAAGGATGAAGGATCAGCGGCCTCCACGACCCGATCCACCTCGGCAAACCTCATCATCCAGAAATTTAGACAAGCGTCAACGGACGGAAGAAAGAACCACTCCGCTCAAAACCAGCCTTGGAAAGCTCTTCCAAGAAAATAAAAACAAATGGATTTTCAGACCACCTCCGCCGATCAGACAACCGATGGAGCTGAGGGACATGACCAAGCACTGTGCCTTCCACAGTGAGTATGGTCATCATACAAATGACTGCAGAAATCTCCAAAGACAGGTAGAAGCAATGATCACCAAAGGGGAGCTTGCAGATTATATAATGAAGGATCAGCCGAGACCAGACAAACCACACAGGACACAACCAAACAGAACTACATCAGGACAACTGGTGAGAGTTATCCACATGATCCAAAGAGGTGAAGAGGCGTTGGAGGCCGAAGGAAGCAGAAGGTCCAAGCTTAGAAAAGCACACAAACTCAGGCGAGTCGGCCAAGTTTGCCAAACAACCCTCCTTCGAGGAGAATCAATGATAATGTTCTCAAAGGCCGATATGCAGAATATTCAGACGCCTCACGAAGATCCTCTGGTAATCACTCTTCTGGTAGCTAATTGTCTGATCAAACGCGTAATGATTGACCCAGGAAGCAGCACCAATATCATGACAAAATGGGCCTTCGACAAAATCGGAATTGATGTATCGCAGCTTCACCCGGATCGGATTCCTCTGGCCGGCTTTGACGGACGACGCGTCGAGCCGATAGGCGTAGTCAATTTGTCAGTATCAGCGGCACGCCGAACCCTAAAAGAAGCTTTCGTCGTGGTGGACGTCAAACCATCGTACAATCTGCTGATGGGACGAGGGTGGATCCATCAGATGCAAGGGGTTCCTTCGACACTCCATCAGGTCATGCGGTGCCTCGACCCAAATGGAGTGGACGTGACAGATATTCCTGGAGACCAGGTAGCAGCGAAGGAATGCTACTCGATATCCATGAAGGACCTGAACCAGAAAAATAAACAAGTGTTGGAAGCGCCAGAAGAGTCCCTGTATAACGAGAAATAACAATTACAGTCAGACCCTTCCTCAGAGGGTCAGGAGACTCAGGCAACAACGGAACCCCTAGAAGAAGTGAAAGTTAGTCTGACGGATCACACCAGAGTCACATTCATCGGCTCGTACCTCCAGAAAGAGGAAAAGGACAGGCTGATTCATTTTCTCCAGCTAAACTCAGACGTGTTCGCCTGGTCTCATCTCGACATGCCGGGCATTGATCATTTGGTTGCTCAGCATAACCTAAATGTTGATCCAAATGTCAGACCAGTAAGGCAGAAGCAGAGGAGGTTTGGGATAGAAAGGAACCAGATCATATCCGAGGAGGTGGAAAAGCTGCTAGAAGCCGGATTCATAAGGGAAGTGAAGTACCCATCATGGTTGTCAAACGTGGTGGTAGTCAGAAAGAAGAACGGGAAATGGAGAGTCTGCGTGGACTTCACCAACTTAAACAAAGCTTTCCCAAAGGATTGCTTTCCCCTACCGAAGATTGATCAGATGGTAGATGCCACCTCGGGATATGACAGACTCTCTTATCTTGATGCGTACTCCGGCTACAATCAGATCCCGATGAGTCAGGCGGATGAGGAGAAAACAGCCTTCATTACCGAAGAAGGTACGTACTGCTACCGAGTTATGCCTTTCGGACTTAAAAATGCAGGTGCCACCTATCAAAGGCTTGTCAGAAGGATATTCAAAAATCAGATGGGCAAAACGGTTGAAGCCTACATAGATGATACGGTGGTAAAAGCAGGAGAAAAGGCGACCACCTCAAGCACCTGGAAGAAGTGTTTGATGCACTCCGAAGGTACAGGATGAAGCTCAATCCAGCCAAGTGTTCTTTCGGAGTCTCATCAGGACAGTTCCTCGGACATATCGTCAACCGAACAGGAATCGAAGCCAGCCCATCACAAGTCAAGACTCTGATAAGCAGCGAAGAGCCAAAAACGCAAAAGGAGGTCCAGATTCTGACATGAAGGGTAGCCGCACTGAGCAGGTTCGTGTCCCGACTGACAGACCGATGCAGACCATTTTTCCAGGCAATTAAAGGCGGAAAAGGAAGCATATGGGGGCCGGAACAGGCAGAGGCCCTCCAGAAATTGAAGCAGTATCTCCAAAATCCACCGATCCTCGCCTCACCAAATCCAGGAGAACCATTGCATCTGTACCTTGCCATATCAGCAACCTCAACCAGCGCAGCACTTGTAAAAGATGATAAAAAGTGCCAGAAACCAGTCTTCTTCAGCAGCAAGTCCTTATCCGATGCGGTAACCAGATACACCACGGCGGAGTGAGCTGTTCTTTCTTTAATCAACGCAAAGAGACGACTGAGGCACTATTTTGAGACTCATCCAATCGTGGTGCCAACCACCATTCCGATAAGAGCCATCATGTCCAAACCCGATCTGACGGGAAGAATAACCAGATGGGCGCTGGAACTCGGGACATTCGACATCACATATGTGCCGCGAACAGCTATCAAAGGTCAGGCCTTAGCTGATTTTCTCCTAGAGGCAGAGCCAGAGGCAACCCTCCAAGATCTAGACGAACCCGAATGGACGCTCTACGTAGACGGATCAGTTGGTTCAGCTGGTTCGGGAATTTGGCTCGAAATTATAACACCAGATGGGACCCGAATCCAGCAATCAGTGCGTCTGGAGTTTCCCGCCACCAATAACGAAGCTGAGTACGAGGCACTCCTAGCTGGGCTGCGACTAGCTCAGAGCCTCTGTATTAAAAAGCTCCGTATTTTCAGTGACTCACAGCTGGTGGTGAAACAAGTTCAAAACGAGTACGACGCAGGAGAAAAGCTGCAGCCCTATAAGAAGTTGGCTCAGATAGAGCTAGACAGACTGGAGCAGTATTCCCTCAGTCAGGTCCCCAGGGAGGAAAATGAAAATGCAGATCGATTGGCCAACATGGCTTCAATCAATGATCAAGACCTGACCAGAATCGCCCCGATCGACTATCTTGATGTCCCAAGCATCCATCAGTCAGATGTGGTGTGCGCAATACCTTGGGAGCCGAGCTGGATGAACCCCATAGGGAGAGTACCTCAGGAATGGTACACTCCCTGAGGATAAAGCAGAGGCTCGGAAAATTCGCATGAAATCGGCCAGATATGCCTTGCTACACGGCCAGCTATATAGAAGATCTTTTGGGGGACCCTACCTTCGATGCCTCACACCTTCAGAGGCATCGGCCATAATGAAGGAAATCCATGAAGGGTCATACGGAAATCACTCAGGGGGACGAGCTTTGGCCCATAAAGTACTAAGCCAAGGATATTTTTGCCCTTATCTTTCCCATGACACTAAAGCCTTTGTCAGAAGGTGCAGAAAGTGTCAATTCCATGGAGATTTCATCCATCCGCCACCAGAACTGCTTAACCCCATATTCAGCCCGCACCCATTTGCGCAATGGGGGATTGATGCAGTTGGACCACTTCCCATGGCTCTCAGATCAGTAAATCAAGCACTGATAGCAACTGATTATTTCACAAAGTGGGTCGAGGCAGAAGCTTATTCCAGCATCACTCACAGGCACGTGATCAAATTCATATGGACCAATATCATCTGCAGGTTCGGAGTGCCGAGGGCGATAGTGATTGACAACGGATTAAATCTGGATAATCAGTGGACCAGACAATTCTGTAACGAACATGGGATCCAGTTGAGAACATCATCGGTCGCATACCCTCAAGGAAATGGCCAGGCCAAAAGATCCAACAGAACCATATTGAATACCCTGAAGAAGAAGCTAGAAGAGCATAAGGGAGTGTGGCCAGACAAGCTTCCGGAGGTACTATGGTCTTTCAAAACAACATCAAGAATCCCTACAGGAAAAACACCATTCTCAATGGCGTATGGGACAGAAGCAGTCATTCCAACAGAGCAAATAGTGCCAACAGCCAGAACAGAGCTGTATCTGGAAGAACTGAACGACCAACAGCTGGTTGATGGACTCGATCTGCTCGAAGAAAAACGAGAACAAGCTGCCATCAGGCTAGCAGCCTACCATCAGAGGGTCAGGAACACCTTCAACAAAAAAGTCAAAAGACGAGAATTCCAGGTGGGCGATATGGTATTACGAAAGAAGATCGGGTTAATCGGAAAGCTCCGGGAAAATTGGGAAGGACCATACACAATCACAGAGGTCATAGGACGTGGGGCTTACCGCCTCAGGAATAATGACGGCAATATGGAACCCAATTCACAGAATGCCTCACGACTGAAGAGGTATTATCCTTGATATTTATTTCGTTCTCAGAATAATTAAACAGAGGCATATGAGCCTAGCTTTATAGATATCTTTAAAATTTCCATGTTTGTTATCCTGACTCAGTCAGATGTTGTTATCTTTGTAATTTCACGGTTATAATAAAAGATGGTCATCCTTCTTGCAAACAAATAGCCAGAAATTAAAAATAATTCCTAAGTAATGAGATGACAGAGGCTTATAAGCCTGACTCACTCTTTCAGAGGAATAAGATTAATAATAATTCCTAAGTAATGAGATGACAGAGGCTTATAAGCCTGACACACTCTTTCAGAGGAATAAGATTAATAATAATTCCTAAGTAATGAGATGACAGAGGCTTATAAGCCTGACTCACTCTTTCAGAGGAATAAGATTAATAATAATTCCTAAGTAATGAGATGACAGAGGCTTATAAGCCTGACTCACTCTTTCAGAGGAGTAAGATTAATAATAATTCCTAAGTAATGAGATGACAGAGGCTTATAAGCCTGACTCACTCTTCCAGATGAATAGGATTAATAATAATTCCTAAGTAATGAGATGACAGAGGCTTATAAGCCTGACTCACTCTTTCATAGGAATAGGATTAATAATAATTCCTAAGTAATGAGATGACAGAGGCTTATAAGCCTGACTCACTCTTTCATAGGAATAGGATTAATAATAATTCCTAAGTAATGAGATGACAGAGGCTTATAAGCCTGACTCACTATTTCAGAGGAATATGATTAATAATAATGAGATGACAGAGGCTTATAAGCCCAATTCACACTTACAGAGGAGAAAATATTAAAATAGAGGCTAGTCAGCCTGATTCACATCAACAGAAGCAAATAAAGATATCCATTTAAAAGCAGAAATCGCTGTCTTGTATTACAAAATTGCCCGAAAGGCGGATTACAAATTACAGCGTTACAAAATAGAAGAGCATAACCTAGCTTGGACCGCTAAAGTCCTTCCCTAAGGAATCAACATGTGTGGTCGGAGGGAAGAACTCTATAGAGGGATTGAGAGGGTCGGCTGGAAGATACCCTTTAAGGAACTCAGTAAAAAGATTCTGAGCATAGCTAGGTTCGGGGCTAGCATATGGTGGTTGCACCCCTAGCTTCCTATCCATGGCATCAGGATCTTTGATCTTCCTCCTTGCTGGGTCCTTCTCTCCAGCAATGAAACCCTTCCTCCAAAATTCACCAGCCACTATATTATTCATCCTTGAATAGTGCTGGTGCATATCAAGCCCTCCTTTCTTACACGTCTCCAGGGCAGATTGGGAGATGCCGAACTGGTGTTGAAGAGCCTCATGATCTGATGCTAGCTTCTCCTTTTCATTGGATAGCTTAGCATTAAGCTCTTTTGACTGAGCCAGTTCTTCCTCCAGCTGGGTAACCCTAGAAGGGAGGTCCCCTAGTTGAGCTTTCAGCTCCTTCTCCCGATCATCCCTCTTAGCCAAGTCTGCCTTCAGACGGTCCAGCTCCTTCACACCTTCCTCGTGGGAGAGGCATAAGGCATTGACACTGAAGAGAGCCTAAAAAGGAAGATGCAAGGCAAAGCGGTTCAGCAATATATACAAAAGCAGGAATAAAATATGTGATCAAGCAAAGACATACCCCCAGTAACAACCCCGGAGTTTTACGCACAATGCGATCAGGATCAGCATCTCTCTGCGCCTCAAGCTCCTCCGGCGCCCAGAGTCCCTGCGCCCGAGTTATCATGGCAGACATGGATGTGAGGCTGGAGGTAGATTGGTCAGAAGAAGTAGAACTCTTCTCCCTCTTGTGCTTCCTTTTCTTACTGGGCCTTTCTTCCCCCACCGGTCTGGTTCGGGCAGAAGAGGGTTGAAGCAGCGCAGGGATGGTGGTCTGCACAAGTGCAGACCCAGAAGCATCGCCCACCGGGCTGACAGTCGCAGCCTGAGGATTAGAATCCAGAGGCACTTGCCCTTGATCAGTCGAAGGAGCAACCATCTCCTCCATGTCATCATCATCATCCTCAATCACTGGTCTGATCGAATACATCATGATCTTGTACTTGGCTCCTAACCTGGATATACCCTGCAAATTGGCAGGAGTAAGCAGGTCAGCGCATGACATACGGTCCGACCAGACCTTGGACTTTAATAAAGAAATACGGGCTTCTACATCCTGAGCCACTATATCTATATCCCTATAACCTAAAGACTTATAAACAAAATCCGCCCTGAGCTGGTCACATCCGGAACAGAGGCAAGATTCCTTATGGATAAATGAAAAAGGAAGAAGGGCTAGATGCTTGAAAACACAGGGGATCGGCCATCTCCTAGAATAGGGGTAAAACCAAGCCCCCTTTACCAAAACCATCTTCTCCTTCCAGTACTTCTCTGTTTTCTCAGTCCCTTGGCAGATCGCCCGACCCTTGAATGGGTAGAAGTTGTACCTCCCCTCACAATCTTTCAGACCCACAATCTTGTAGCTAAGCAGAAGATCTGCCAGACCCAAGGATAGCTTTTTCTCTCTGTTAATCAGGATTAACATAGAAATTATCCTGAAGAAGTTTGGATTGACTTGCAGAGGGGTTATTCCTAGGGTGAAGAAGATAAAATGAAAAAGAGGATGAAGAGGAAATCGAAGCATCTTTATCTGAAGGGCCGACAACAACACCTCGTCCGGACCCACTCCGTCGCCCAATCTGAAGTCAAGAGAAGGATCGTACTCCATCAAGATCACCTCTTTTGGGATCCTACAGTCCCTCCTCAGACTTTTAAGGTTCACAGATTTTCTTTTATGAGTTTCAAGTGGTTCTGCCACGAAAGGGGCTGATTCAGTGGAGGATCCAACGGGGGCGCCTCCAGGAGCATCGGTCCCAACCGGGTTGGATATGACAGAAGTCCCAATCAGAACAGTATCAGCGACATCTGCCTGGTTATTTATCTCCAAAACAGTTGCTCCCAAGCCAGATAGGTCCGGACGACTAGGTATGGATAAAGAAGGAGGAGAGGATGAAGAAGATGGATTTGCAGAAGGGGGGCTGGGAACCTCAGATCCCCCATATTCTTGATGAGTCATCTCCTCGGTAGATCTTGTGGCACTACTATCAGACATGATGAAAATGACAACTTACACAGAGAACCAGCGAGAAGAAAGAAGAACCTCCGGCAACCAAAGTACAATCGGCGGTCAAAGTTTGAACACTGCTAAAGATTGCTTACAAGATTTGAAAATGATAAAGAATGAAAATGAGGCCACACAAGGATTTATATACACACGGCATACCAACAGACATCATTAAGGCTGAAGAGGTGCGCCGATTCCCTATGCCTCGAATACAGTGAACCGACGGCCGCCATTATAAAGTTTGAAATCACACGTCTCTCCACAATCATGACGCTGACGTTATCAAAAACGGCTGTCATCAATCAATTCAATTGAATTCGGGCCAGGCCCGCGAACCGTATGCCAGACCCGAATGGGGCTAGTGTAGATAGTGAAAATCATAGGTCCAGGTCCATTTATTAGGCCCAAGATGTGTCGAGCCCATGTAAAATGTAAATAGTGAATAGCCCATATATTGAACCCACCAAATATAAGTGTGACCATCAACATTAGGCCATTCCCTTAAAAAGGGAGCAACAACCCACTACCTAAAGGGAGTGGGTAGTTATTAAGAGAGTGGGTCATGACCCCATGAACTTAGGCCATGATCCAAGAGCACAAAAATGTATAAATATGGTCATTTGAGCCTGAATAAAGGAGAGGTTTTGGATGTGAGTGAAATTTGACACTTACAGTAGTATATATAGAGAGAGATGTATATATTTTCAAATAATTTTTAGAAATTGTGAAGCAAAGACATTGGTTTGCCCTTTTTCAATTTGGATTCCCAAAAGGATAAAATGGGTTTAAAAAAACAAACAAAACAATGTTCTCTTGCGGAACTAGAATTATTATTATTCGCGGAGTTAGCTATTATTCTAGTTCAATGATTATGTCAAATTCACTGGTCACCAAGTGAATCATGATCTTTGTTAGATTATTATCTCATTGAGCCATTGAGGTCATTGAGATTAGTTTTAGAATATATAATCTAAAAGAAGGTTATAACCTTTTCTTTCTGGCTTATTTTATATATATATATATATATATATATATATATATATATTTCGCGACAGTCCCCCTTATACTTATAATATTAGCAAACAGCAAAGTTGAAAGCTATCTGATGTTTAAATTTTGTGCAGCCCATGCAAAGACAATGGATGACGATTCTTCGGAGGGTGATGTACATGCCCATGCCTATTATAGTTGGCAGTTTGCAACCACTTCCTTTTTCTAATTAGAAAAACGTTTAACGTTGTAATCCGTAGCAAAAAGTTATTGAAAAACTATGGATGTTACACCTTTTTTATTTTGTTTACGTCATATTCAGCAATGAAATACTTCATGAAAGTACAAAACAGTGGTTGTTTTCAAGTAGTAGTGGTGACCACAAATAGGATCCGCTTAGGTAGGCACTAAACTTAACTTAATTCAATTATGGGTTTTTACAACCTAATAATTTATTTAATTTTTGTCCCTTTTACAATGCCAAACGAAATTGATTCTGCGCTTATTGATCCATATAATATAAATGATTCTCCACCCAAAGGAGCCCAGATAAAAAACAAATCGAGTTAAAAATTGATACATCGATTTACGTGAGACGCAGTCGACCCACATCAATGGCATTGACAGCTAACAATCCGACCCACTGGTTTTCTTCTAATAATCACTTAAATTACTTAGGAGATAATGGAAATAAGTTTAGGGAGTTGAATAAGCTTTTATAAATTTAATGATCAATTAAAATTATTTGCGGAATATTTAATTTTAATTAGAATAAATAGGTTATTAAAAAACTTTTCCTAGAATAATAATATTAATCAGAGATAAAATAATTTTTTATTAAAAATAATTTTTTAATAAAAATAACGATTTTTTAAATAAAATATTTTTTCAAAATAAAAATAATAATTTTTTATCAAAAATAATATTCTTTTGATAAAAATAATTAATTTTAATCAAAAAGATTTTTCTACACAAAAAGAAACTATTTTGTGGATAATCAATTGGTGATGACCTAAAATCAATATTGTGATACATAGGGTAATGTGAAGTGAGGTTAATATTGCAAGGTACGTATACTAAAACGCAATTTATGCCACCGATCAATCGCTAGTGTGTTACCCAGATTTGTTCGCAACTTTTGCCACCCATCGATCAGGAGACCCTGAACGTGAATTTACAGATTATTGTTTGGGTTTTTCTTGTTTATTACTCCACACAAACTAATCATTTCCACAGTTTATATCAATCAAACAATATTATAACAACAGAATTTAAAGCAATAGAATAACACAAATGTTTTACGTGGAAAACCTTAGAAAACGCTCAAAGTAAAAATCACGAATATACTCTGGTATCGATGCACTATGAATCAAAAGTTATACATACTCTATAAAGACTGGACTTACAATAGCTCCTGATTTGCCGTTCTACACTCGATATTTGAAAGTTGTTGATTTACTCGCGCTATCACGAAGCCTCTTATTCCGATCTCCGTACTCTGACGATTCTACTTCTCACGGATCAATGCATACACAGTGCAACAGATGGTGCGTAGATTTTTCAGTATCTAGGTCATCCAATTGTGCATAAAAATCACAATTATAGTAGAACAATTGAATAACCCCAAAAAACTAGAAAGAACTAGAAGATAAATAATCAATCAATATTTTTCTATCTTTCTCTCTGCAAAAAGATCTTTTTTGTGGAAAAATTGCACAGCTCTCAAAACTTGTCTTCTCTTCTCAATATCTTCTCATATTTATAGAGAGAAAAGTCTTCAATTATGGAATAAGATTTCTTGATCTCCTAGTCTTTTGCTTGTCTTCCAAGTTTTTTCTTTGTCCTCCAAGTCTTGGTTTTTTTACCATTAAGTCCTCAAACTTTAACCAATATATCTAATCTGCCCAACATGGTTATTGACTAGACATGCCAATATAAAATGTTCTTACAATCTCCCCCTTGGCATTTCTGAGTCAAAACCATATTTTACAAAGATATCCCCCAAGAGATACAAAATAAATCTAGACCTATGAACACACACCAACAAACATTGTCCCAGACCAGTATCTTGATCTCATGACGATATACCAATTCCTGCAATCACAACACTAAACAACATACCGTGAAAAGCAAGTGTGGAAAATAATTAACAAGAATAAACAAATACAATGATCAAAAAGAATAATAAACATCAATAGGCATAATGATCATAACAATGTAATATCTTTAAAAATAGACCAAACAAGCATATCCAAAATATAACTTAATCCTCTCCCTCTAAGAAGATATTCACCCTCAATAATTAATCTCTCCCGCTTAACATATAATTGTTCCCCCTCAATACATATTCTCTCCCCCTTTTTGACACCGAAATGCCAAGCAAAGAAATTTCAATATAAACAAAAAATGCAACAACTGGGAAAGAGAGGTATGGAAATACCCAATTTGTAAATACAGGGAAAAAATGAAGAGGAGACAAGAGAATCTTAGTAATAAAAGAGATAGTCATAGGAGTTTGAAAGTTCATATCCTGATTCTCAAGTGATAAATATCTCTACAATGCATGACCCTAATATTAATGCATGAATGCAAAATGTCATAAAAAAATTATAATAATTATTTTTTTTCATTTAAGAAACATGTGAGCAGGGTTGTAGAGACAATAAGTTAATCACCAACACAATCACATTCTCAATATTGACTTATCCTTTATACACACGGTAGTGAATGAAATCAACACAAATATCTTGTAGACACAAGAATTCACAAGTCATGCTTTACATAACAATTTTATATATTAAAATATTTAGGTGTCAGCACATAGGTGAAAAATAAGCTTAAAAGCCCAAGTTAGAAGTCAAATCTCTAACTTTGACCTCATTGCCAAGTAAGAAGGACTTTTTTGTCTCTAATTTTATTCTTTTTCATCAATGTTTACGCGAACACTCACTACTTTGTGGCAAGAGGCCCGGTTACTCGGGTTGAAAATTTAAGATAATCACTTCCGCGTTTTTAAACGAATACTCACTACTTATTGAGGCACTGAGACCCGGTTACTCAGTAAAAGGACCAGTGCTCAAAGGGGTTTTAAAAAGACAATCATATAAAAATATATTTTTTCTTTTCTTTTTCTTTCTTTTTTTTATCGATATCACCCCAACATTCATAAACTGGCAAGAGGTATTAAAAAACATAGATGAATATAGCCTAACTTATGAACTTACTTATCACTTCGGGTTAGGTGAGAAACACTAACAGTCTCAATAGACATTACAATCACCTCAAACCAAAGTGAAACAAGCACCTAAGATTAGATATTTTTAAAAAATATATATTATTTAAACATGTCAAGTAAACATCTCAAATCCTTAGGTCGACTAACACTTCTGATTCCCATAAGCATAAATAGACAAGTAAATATGATAATAGAGTGAAAAATGACAACCCTTTGTATCCTTGTCATGCTCAATAGAACCATAAATGAGAATGATAACTTTATTGATTTTGATGATGATGATTACAGAATTGTGTGAGAGGAGACAACTATATAGAAAGGTTAGAATACACTATCTCTTTCTCTATAACTTTTTATTTCTAAGTTCTGAAGTCCCCCAAATGAGACCCCACTACAAGAAATTAGGATTTTAGGCAAGGTCCTTTAATGACAGTACACGAAACCGTCCCTAAAAGTGACTTTTTCGCGACAGTATATAAGATACCGTTGCTGATGCCCTTGACGCTTGGTAGAAATCACAAGCGGGAAGTTTAGCACTCTTACTTTATATATATGGGGTCCTAAAAATATTAAATTATTATTTTTGGTAAAGAGAAAAGATAATAAATATATATGAACGTCGTCGTTTTCTTCTTACATGTAAGCAAAACCCTAATTTCTCTCCAAACAACTCATCTTCCCTCAAAGGCCGCCTCCCCTTCTCTCTACCCAATTCTCACAACTTCAACAAAAAAAATCAAATGAAGGATGTCTATGGCTAAGTGGAATAGCGGGGTCAATCGATTGCAAGAAAAACAGCTTCAAGATCATCGTAGGTACGTATTTTATTATCCCTCTCTATATATATAAGATGTCTTTGATACAATTAGTACTCTTTGCTAGATGTTATATTTACAGTTTATTTATTGTTTTTAGTTTTTTATTTTGGTGGTAAAGCTCAAATTTTTGTAAGCTACACTAATCGGATTTTCATTATTGGTAAGGAATTTTGTATTTTTCATTAGCATAAAAGCCCAATTGTCCAGATTCACCAAATAACTAACTTCAACTTCATTTTTTTTTAAAATCCATCCGTTCGTCCTTTTACAAGCTCGAAAACCCTTTTTTTGAAAGAGGGATCTAATGACAGTGAATGGGTCTCTGCTAAATCATTCTTGCTTCGGTGTGGGTGTGTTTGCTGGTTGTAGTGGACTCCAACCAACAAAAGAAGAAATAGAAATGCTTGTGAAGTCGTCACTGATGACAGTCAAACACCAACTGAACACCCATAAAATCAATCGCAGGTATTTCCAAAGTTTGTTTTTTATTTCTTTTGTTCTTTTATTATTATTATGTTTTTTTATTATTATTATTCTTTAACAATTTTTAATTTTCTTGTTTTGGGTATATTTGTAAAGAAATTTGGGTGAAAAAATAAATTTATCAACTTTGGTTAAGAATTTGGAAGTTTAGAAGATATATTTTAATATAAGAAAAGGTTGGTGTTGTATTGAATTTAATACATAACGATTCAATATATGCTGAACAGGTAAATTGGGTTTTTTTAAGTTTAGTATGTTAATTAGTCTTAATTTCATAGCTTTTATTAACTTTTAATTCTATTTTTCTTGCTTGTTACATGATTTTCTGAACTAAGGGAATATGAGCGTGAATAACTATATGTATTTAGTTCTTCCTATTAAGTGTGAACCCAAGTATTTCTTTAATTTTAATAAGCAAAAGTGTTTGGACTAAAAACACTCCCATCTTGTTTCCTTTGATTGAATATTAGCTTAGTTAAATTTCCAGTTGATTTCTTTTGATTGTTGTAGACATTGAATTCGGATTGTCAAAGATTTTTGTACAATTGAAGTCCCTCTTAGTTAGTGGTTAACATGATTTTGATTTTTTTTTTTTTTTGTGTTTTATTGATACAAAGGGAGGAAATTCTAAAATAAGGTTTTGTTGATAGAAAGGTTATGTTCGGTTCTTTATTATTTACCAGTTGGAAAACCAATGCTATGTAATCTTCCTAGCTGGTGTGATGAAAAAGTGACAAAATGGTGGACGATTTAGCACAAGTGCGGAAGCAAATGGAAAAAATAACCAAAGTGTAAGAGATGTGCTTTGCGCAAAATGAACCTCCAACATGGTTTCTTCAGCTCTAGCAGCAAGCTCCATCAACATCCAAGCAGCAGCAGGTGCAACCAATGTATATATCAATGTCCACCAACATAGCGGCGGTACCAGCAGTCGCTGACATAGTTTCAGCATTCTCAGCAACACAAATCACCCCCACCACTTGAATGACCATGTATGGGCATATTTTAGTAGACTGGTCATATTTTTTGGGGTTTTTTTAGGTGATTTGTTAGCTATACTATTCTTCACAGGAGACTTGTAAGCATCACATATATTTGTATATTTTGTTGTGATGGTCTTCGTTTTAGTCACTGACATTGAAGCTTTAGTAGGCTTCAATTTTTGTTTCTTTTGTATTTGATTTTTGTTTACAAGTGTGGGATGGACAAGCTTTATACATTTTGCTATGGTCTTGTAAAATGTCTCAAATTGAAGCTTTATATAAATGTATGTAGTTTTTCCGTTTAATGTGTTTCTTCAATTGTTATTTATAGCAGTATAAAATTATAATGATGAAAGTAAATTCCTAAATAGGTCAGTAAAAGAGAGAAAAATTATCAAAGTAGAGACAAGTAAACCGTCCTTAGTAAAATGGGTATTAGCGACGGTCCATTTATTAGTGTCACGCCCCAAATTCCTAAGACTCCGAAACCCGAGCCTAAGAGCTAAGGGAGTGATTGCGGAAGTAAAAAGAAACGAGAACCAAAAGACATTCAGTCATCAAACACCCATAAAGGGTTGCAATGAATGCCCAGATACCATGCTGTCACGCCCCTAAAGGGTGACGCAAACCAAGCGACTACTAGAGTCAACAGTAACAAAGAAGTACATGGAATAACAATAAGAATATACTCCATGCCAACACGAATACTAAAAACACAAGAGTATCCTCAGATACCAACAGACACGCTCCTAAATCCCTAAGACTCCCGAACTGGGACATCCAAGGAATCCAAGATGTGATCCTTAATACGAATGACCAACTAAGACATCATTAACCAAGAAAACACATGGGTTAATGATAGAAATGGTATATTCCATACCCAAATGACTAATAAAACTAAGCAGTGGAATCTAACGAAAATCCGGCAGAATTCCGTTTGTAAATGGAACATCCGGACAACCAACCACAACACAATAACCTGCCCAAAGCAATTCAATAATCACAATGGCTTCCAAGCCCCACATTCATCAATCCTACTAGGGTCGAGGTAGTGGAAAGAAACCAAAACCCCTCCAAACCCTCTAACATCAACAGAGCCACAAATGCTCGAATAAAAATACAGAAAAACACCTAACTGTGCGGAATAGATACAATACATCCTGAAAGAATAAATACAGGAAATAAAGATACATCAACAGGGATAGGTCAACAGACTGGCTCCCAAAAGAAATACACGGCAAACCCATAACAAATGGGTAAGGAAAACTGAAAGCAGATACCTATCGTCCCCAAACCCAGTCGTGCTGCAACCGTAACCGCATCACCCAACGCAACTCCAAAACCTGTAACAAGGAAACAAAAGAAAGTTGTCGTTGCACTGCATCCTGCTCATAGCCGTATATTCCCTGCAACCTGGTGCGGGAATACCAGGGGGCAAATTAAATACCCCTGTGATCAAATAAGCTCAGTGGGAAATGATACTCTAACTACCACATCCTCTAATAGTTTAGGTAATGCTAAACCACCCAGTGAGATACATAGCCCACAATATAACCCAGCCACGAAAACCCAAGGTACGTGCTCATATACTACCGTACGTGAGTATATAGGGGATATATATATACATATATAAATATATACAAATACACAACATGAGCCTATAAGATACAACTAAGACTCATCCTCCCAGTACCAACGTACACTAGGTACACGACACCCAAGTCAAACCTAACCAATCATCAAGCGTTCACGACGCTAACAAGAAACTCCAAATAGAGGGAATCACACTCACCTCTAATATCCACAAGGATCGAAATCCACCACTAGTACCAAGGAATATTCATAACTCACTCCCCGAGAACACAGGAGGAAAAGTACTCACGTCCTTGCGTACTAACACAATCATCGTTTATATATATATATATGTACAATATATATATATATATAACAAACCTCATTCCATTCCTAAGGAAAATCTACCTCTCAAAGGCTAGATCACCTCAATCATATCACCATACCATAAATCATATCGAACTCATGATACTATCCTCAATAGGGTCAATCACATCACTAACACTCTCACTGTAGGCGAGGAAAACCACTCAACCAAATCACTAAGAGTACACAAACTCAACTCACCAGAACGACCACCTCAGGGTCACCGAAGCAAAGCGAAGGAAAAGACTTCCCAATGCTAAACCAACAGATAACCGAGACAACAATGTCAAGGTTAAAACACCACAAGTGTTTAAGGAGAACGCCTGGACAAGGAACCCAATCCACTCAGTATCCATGCCCATAACATGTGAAACAACTTGAATCACCTAAGTGGTGACGTCAAAAGCCAAGAAGAAATGAAGGACAACACTATATGTGTGCACTGAACAACACCAAGCCTCATACCCGAGACATAGAAATGATAGGAAGCAAAGGTGAAACAATGGAACACCTTTCAAAACTCTACAGGATGAGATATTGAGAAAGAAGTCTTGAAATCTCATAATCTCAAGACAAGTAATAGAATAGTTTTTCCTTTTAAGAAACCACATAGTAAAAATGACCGTCTTGCCCCCGGTCTCCGTCAGTTGCCATCACCGGTTTTTAGAAGTTAAAAATCTTTTTAAAGAAGATCCTAAGATCATTTTATAAAGTGTTAAAGCTTTTCATTGCTACGGGGGAGGCGAAAACGGGTTTTTCCTTTTAAATATAAAGAGTTTAGAAAACACCATTTCCGAAAGACAGTCGAATAAGGGCGAACACAACTCTACAGATTCCTATAATGCCCAAAAAGACAGCAAAGGAAGAACGACACGTTGGACTCACGGAAGACAACCATCCGTTTCCAACTCCACAATGACACCACATGGAAGAGGTTCGGCACCACGCCGTAACCAACGAATCCCGGAATGACATACAAGTCAACGACCACGTACTAGTGTACAAAACGCAGTACAAGGAATGCTCAGGGGAATGAACTAAGCATAAGAACCAACACTATAGTACCTCGAGTACTTAATAGAACTCATCTCAGCCATAACCTCTTCTCACCAATCAAAACCTCAACTACAGTTGATAACTCATTTCCTCAAAAGGTGAAAGACACATAAAGTCCATACTACAACTCATAATCTCATCACCTGCCTTTTCTAAGGCCCCAATTCATAACTGATACTAACATCAATCTAAGACCTCAAATCTCTAACAAGGTCACACAGCTAACCACAATCACCAAACTACTAACCACAGTCACAAGACTACTAACCACAATCACAATTAACAGTCCTCTCTAAGGCCACAAATCAAAACCAACTCCACAAACCACTACTAGCCTCAACTGGCCATATAGATCACTACGTCCATACACTTAACCTCCCCCAAGGGTACTAAGGTATACAACAACAAGTATAAATATATTCGTTTCATTTATACTCATTAATAATTACCACATTTAAAGTCTTGTTTCACATTATTCATTTTCAACTGAGCATTTATAAAATATGAATTTAATTTAGAATATATTCATAAATAACATGCTCCAACATCACATGTAATATAGCACATATACATGTAAAACGAGATCACATAAAGGGTATGCAGTGTAATGTGACTCGACACTCCCCGTGATATTCACACACAACACACCATTCCTAAGGGTAACGGATACAAACTCTGTCCACTCATCATAATGTAGAGTTACCACACCGACCCTTCACAAGTGATTTTTCTCTCTATCACTTCAACAGGGAAGACGGTTGTACGAGAGCCCAACTTACAACTCCGTACGCCATGACTACCCTTGAGTCAAGAACATGAGCCTCTACCTGGACTCCTAACTCACATTTGCCGGCTTTTTAGTTTCGTAGGCATGATACCTCCTAGCCAGTTGTTGTGATGATCCGACACAAAGACACCCATACTTGAGTACACAACTCATACATATCAACATCATGATTTGACACTACTCGACATTCTCAACAGGCACCCCGGGCCTCAACATAAATATGTAATACACCATATTTATGAAAACACCAACATGGTAATTATCAACATAAGTCTCAAATCTCTTTTCATGCTTTAAAATGCAATAAAGTAATTAAATCATATGAAAATAATTTCATATACCATTCATGTTCTCCAAAAATATATTTTCTTTAATTCTTTAGAAAATATTTCAATTTCCCTTATCATTCATTTAAAATAAATTATATAATTAATTCACGTATAATAAGAGGAACCTAGCATGGCGTCTAAGTCTCTCATATCCAACGTTTACAAATTTCTCTAGCCCATTTAATTCTCCAGGAAATTTTTAAGTCGTCTATTCTTATTCAATTCAATTAGAAATATGTTTAATCTTGTATGGAATAATTTAATTAATTTTCTTTAAATTAATTTTTAAATCCTACGCCGATTCTACCCAAATATAGATATTTAAATTAGCAATTTAATATATCTATATTAAATTAAATAAGGTTTTACACCCCTAAACTACTTCAATAATGCGGAGTGAGAAATATAATTTTCCACCTGAGATTACGCTTACAGAACAACCATTTCGGGCCCACCGCGAACAGTACCGGCGCCCGAATATGACGCCAGCCGACCAAAGTCGTCTGAAAAATATTTCACCTATATCGAAATGTCCGTCTCGACAACCTATACGATATATACGAAGCCTATTAGCAATAAGTTAATTAATTGGGTTAAATCTAAAATACCCCAAACGAAAACTATAACCTATAAATGCGATTTCCGGACAAATCGTTCAACCTAAAATCACGAAATTAATGTATGATAAATACTTCGTATATACGATGCTACTCACCAAAAATTGGCTCAAACCGATCACCGGAAGTCGACCGAAAAATTGGTCGAAGCCTGGCCGAAACCGGGACTGCCGCGCGGCTACTGCTCCGCCCCTGCCGCGTGAACCAGCCCTGCATCACCACCTCCTACGCCGCCGTCTAGCTCAATGGCAACCACCACAGCACCACCCAGTCGCCGCCTCCACCACCGTGAACCGCCATCGCCTTGGCTTCGGCGACCACAGCAACCGTCGCTGCTTGCCCATGCGCAACCGAGCGCAGCTCCCCTTTCAGCCGACTCTCTCTCTCTCTCTCCGGCAACCATGGTGGTCGCCGCCCATGGAGAAGGAGACCGCAGCTCCGGCAATGTGAAGAGAAGAGATGGAAGCGTGTAGTCGTGCAGATGCGTGAAGGAGAAGGAGCAGATACGGTCTGTATATACATATACATATATATATGACCTAATTGCAAAACTAACCCTTCGTTTCTCCAAAATCACAAAATAACCCCCACTACAATATATATATAATTAAATATATATATATATATATACAGTAAACCCCAATAATTATCGAGAACGCCCAAACATAATCTCGTAAGCCCGAATTAATAACGGGATGCCCAATTAAATACATCGGGGTAGAAACTCAAATGTCCGAACACTTAAACAAGCCCGACCAATTAAAATGTGTCGTCATCCAATCGAAACACTAATCATTAAACGTCGAATAAACTAACGTCGAAACGATACCGTGTAATTGACAACAAGAATTCACGTAGTCGTCAAAGAGAAACCGTAAAGTCATCTAGTCGACTTTAAAACTAAACGCGAAAAATTTACAGGTATCAAATACCAAGAATAAATAATACGTCACGAACAAGTGACGTCATTACCGAAATTAAATTAAATATAATTTCAGGAAAAAGGAAAATAACACGGGGTATTACAATTAGCCACAGTCATACCATCGCCAATAATTCATTTTTTGTGATGGTTATTTCATCGCTAATACCTTAATTTTTTAGTGACAGTTCTCTCCAACTGTCGCTATTAACCTTTTATGACGGTTGTTTTAGTCACGGTTTGAAATGACCATTAACGACAGTTTTGTGGGTTCATGGTAGTACCACCTCAGCTTCAAGTTTCGAGGATGTCTAATCATCTCGCGACCTCTTCCCTTTCGCTGCACCATTCACGGTGTCCCCTCGTTGGTTATATTCGTGGGCTTAATATCCCCTTGCTCGCGGGGTCCTTATTTCCTTGGGTGTGTGTACACCCTTTTTTTTATGTCATAGCATTTCATCCTAGGTCATGACCTTATCGCACGCGTAGCCTTTTTCATGACCTTGAGTACTGTTTGGCCGTCCTAAGTAGTGTTGGCAATTTCTAACACGACTTGACACGTTTGACACGATAATATTTATTCTTATATTTATTTGCTAATTTTTTATGTTCTCTAATTGGTCATGGACTGAAATATATTAATAAACTATTACTGAATCGTGTCAAATTCAATTTCAATTTCATTTTTATTTTTAATTTTTTGTGTTGGATTGTGTCATATTTAAAATGTTTGATTTTCGTGTCGACTAGTATCAGATTGCCCTATTGACACGAATGTCCAGCTCTATTCCGAAGGTACTTTTTCTTGGATAGGAGCAAGTGAGGTCGTGATCCTACACTTGGTCTTCCAAGTTGTTCCCTTAGGTTCTTTATTCAGTTACTCTCTACACAAAGAGCACATATAGCCTTGGGTTTTGATCACAGTTATGCCTTTGACCAAACCTCCCAAAGGTCAGCTCTATGTAGTGCCTTCTACTTGTGTATTTCTTTATTTTACCCTGGGCCTATTCCCATCCTTTGGCGTCTTTATTTTACCATTTTGACACATGTCCCGCAACCATCCCTTTATTTCGCGAGGACCCCTTCATTGGATACCCCTTACAAGGCTGAAAAAGATATATTAAACTACATAAATGGCGCCAAAATAAGAGAAAAAAGGTGGCAAAATGTTGGGATAGGACTAGAGGGGTAGTTTAGGTATTAAACCAAAATATTGGATGATGTCATTGTTAGGGTTTTTACACCCGCCCAAAAATGAAAACTAAGGTTTGCTAACCCTAATAGCCAGGCCACAAACAATTATGAATCAGAAATCACACACAACACACACCAAACACAAACAACATAAAGATATATAGTGGTTCGGCCAAAACAAGCCTACGTCCACTGAAAGCACTGTTTCACTATAATCAATAAGATAATTATAAGGGAATGATCCGCAGATCATACACACGCATGCACACATTGTATACTCACGTCTGTATCATTCACCCTCACTGGTGTTTCACTCACACCAAGAAATACCACTCTGTATCTCTTATTCTCTCTCTATCTTTCTATCTCACAAAACTCACTTTTTGTTTTATATCACACCATGATCTTCTATTTCTGTCACACACACAATTGCCACCACACATACAATAGGAATAACCCATGTATATATATAGGAGAGGTAAAATTAATTGATAAGTCCATAGGAATCACATCCCAATCAGAATTGGAGTCAAATAAAGCCTTCCATAAAAATCCCGTATTTGGGTCACCGAGTACTCGGTGAAACTCCCACCGAGAACTCATTGGTTGCGCAAGTCCGTGAAAACGCGCGCAATTTTTTGAAAGTTCTCGGCCACTTTTTCACCACTTTGCACAAGTGCGTAAAAGTTTGTACTTTACCGAGTACTCGGTAAAGAACCCACTGAGTACTCGGTGTTCTTCACACCAATTCCCATTTTTTTCTCCAAATATCTTCTCGATCCACGATAAAAGGAGTCACCAACTAACAATCTCCCACTTTATGACTTTCCATCCATCAATCAACTTAATCAATGATCAGTGCTTCTAACGATGCTCTCATTTCTGTGTTCAAGCTTGAAGACTCACTGAAGTTGCGCACAACTCCAGGTCCTCTGTTTTCACCACTTTGGTCAACATAACCATGCTGATAGCTCCCACTACATGAGCAATATCTAGCCTTCTACAGAACCTGCGATCTCTGTTGCGCCTGGTCACTCTGTCTTGCAACCACTGTCGCTTCTGACTTCGCCTTGAAAACTTTGTCGTTTCTGTCTTTTTTCTCCCTTTCACTAAGAGACATTCCGGTTGTTGCATATAAAACTCCTCTTTTTGGTCACCTTGGAGGAAAGCAGACCTGCCATTTAACAGCTCTAGATGCAAACCCTCTATTTCAACAATGCTAGAATGAATGGTATTCTGTTTTCACAACCGAATAATTGAGAACTTTCTTCCCTAACGACAACTCGGTTAGCTTCCATGTCTTGATGGACTTCATCTCATCTTCCATTACAAGCTCCCACTAGCTCGTATTTGCTGCACTGCATGCTTCATCATCACATACTAGTTCATCTTCATCTAAGAACAACAAATAATTTAGTTATCTCCGTTTCGGCACATTCTGTCGTGAAGTTCTCCTAAACACAGAATTAGGAGTAAGAGTATGTGGTGTATCACCCTGTTGAGTAGTGCCATATGCAACCTGTTTTTCACTATCTAGAATATCTTCTATCTCAACATACATAGGATCACTCTGTGCCTTACCGCTCCATACCACTTCTGGTATTTTGTGCTCCAATGATACTGATGGACTATGATTCATAAGATACGTTGTTGTACTGACTGCTTCTGCCCATAACTGTTCTAACAACCCTGTCTGAATACGCATGCTTTTGGCTATCTCAATCACTTTTCGATTCGTACTTTCTGCTACACCATTCTGCTGTAGTGTACTTGGAACAGTCTTCTTTAATCTTATACTGTTCTCATAGCAAAAATTCTTGAACTCGAAGTCTTCATTTTTTCCACCAAAGTCAGATCTCAGTTTCTTTACCTTCAACCTCATCTCCTTCTCTACCATGGCTCTCCATTTCTCAAACACATCGTACACTTCACTTTTATGTTTTAATAAGTAAACCCATATCCTCCTGGAATGGTCATCAATGAAAGTAACGAAGTAAGACTTTCTGCCAAGAGATGAGACAGTTGTCGGCCCCCAGATACCTTTGTGAACTAGCTCAAGCTTCCACACTGTGAGACTTATGTTGTTGATCTTGAAACTAACCATCTTCTGCTTACACTCATAGTAGTCAATGTCATTCAATTTCATTGGTAGTTTTCTCTTCTAGAACATAACTGCGAGCTCCTTTTCACTCATGTGACCAGGCCTCTGGTGCCACAATTTATGATCCTATTTGCCTTCTACAACTGCAATCACTATAATAAAATTGGTGGGTATGTAAAGTGTACCTTCTTTCTTTCCTCGTGCTATAGTCATAGCCCCTTTAGAAATCTTCCACTTATCTTCACTAAAATTGGTCACATAACCTTCACTCGTCAAGTGGCCTACTGAGATCAGGTTCTTCTTCAAGTCTAGAATGTGTCTCATATCCCTTAGCTTCCATATTGATCCATTGAGTCTAATATGTACTTCACATTTGCCTACGACACTGCAGGGCTTATTATCACCTAGATGACCCTCGCTAAGGTTACCAGGTGCATAGCTCTCAAAGAGCTCTCGACTTGAGGTGGCATGGAATGATGCTCCAAAAGTCCAAGACCTAAAACTCTGTCTTGTTCTCCAAAGAGCATATCAACGCATCATCTTCTGAAACAAGATTCACTTTAGTCTTGCCATCCGCTACACTCTGCGGGGATCTGCACTGGTCACTATAATGACCAAGATTGCCACAATTCCACCACTCAATGGAATTTCGAGACCCTTGTCTCGACTTGGAACGACCAAGTATCTAACTTCCGTCCTTCTTTTTGTTCGAACCTCTGCCTCTGGTGTCGACATTCAATGCTAAGCCACAGTTAGAAGAGTCTGACTCACTCTGTCTTTTGATCTCTATAGTGAGTATCATACTCACTATAGAATCATACTGTAACGGTTCCACTCCTGAACAGTTACTGATTGCAACATTCGTAGCGCTCCAACTATCTGGAAATTGGCTTACAAGAAAAGCCGTTTTAATTTTGCTAGTGATTGGCATATCAACTGATTCCAACTGCTCAACAATTTCATTAAGGGCACTAAGGTGTTCACTAACCATTTCATTCTCGGACATCTTCATATTTGTCAATCTAGTGATGAGATGTACCATGTTTGCACCAGACGATTGTTCGTACATGCTCGAAAGAGCATCCATGAGAGACTTTGAAAAAATGTCATTTTCAAACATTATTACTTCACCCAAAAGCATCGGGAGTCAAAGGCGACCAGTTTATCTCAAATATGAAAAATAAAATGGTTTTTCAGCAAAAAATGCATTATACCTATGTCGTTAGAAGGAAAAAGAGGCAAACTGGACTTGAGTTACGCTTTGGTTTGTGAGCCAAAGGGAGACCCTACGCCCAAGCGTAGGTCTCACATTTTGGCCACGTGATCCCTTTACGTGAAGAAGTTGTTTCGGAGTTGTTTGAAAATTTTCCAATTTTGACCCTACTTCGATATTTTAAGTGATCGGTGATTCCAGACCTCTACATATAAGCTTATACACATATTTACATAATATTTTATAGATATTATTGATGTATTATGAAATTACAGGGTTTCCCTCACTTGTCTATAAATATGAAAGAGATAGGTTTAGAGTAAGAGGTTCTAGTTCTGATTTTCTCACACGTTCATTCATAGAGTTCTCACGTTCAAAGTTCAGACTTGCTTCCATTAAAGAGAACAACCATTGAAGACCTAGAGATCTGGAGAAAAAGATTATGGAGAGCGTTTCCACACCGATAATGCAGACTCTATCCGCCACAATCAACTAATTCGGTATTTAGGATTTTCTCACAAAACCCTAGCCAAGTAATGTAGTTCTAATTTTATATTCAATTGTAGAGAGGGGAAACTGTGACTATACTGTGTGATTGTGTTAGATGAGAGACCATTTTTATTCTTGATACAAGTTTGTATATTTGAATTGATTATTATCTTAGAGTTTTCGAATATATTTATCTTACACAATATTATTCACTATGGGCTGGAACTCGGGTGCTTAATCTGTGATTTTCTACACAATGGTGGTCATAAAACTCGAAACCCTAGGTTGACATAGGTCATTCCCTAACAAACTGATATAGACATGCTTTAGTTTATTTTCATGTTTTAATTTACTTTTCTGCATTTACTTTCTGTTAGTATTTGGCATGCACTAATCAGTTTAGTCTTAAGATGGGTTATCGCGATCCGGTTAAGAGTAATCCTTTTTGGGGTCAAACTGCTAGTGCGGTGCGACCTGATTCACATTCAATGGATCGCCCTCATGCAATTGATATATATTCTAAACTATATTATACGGTTAGTGGTGGAGTGAGGAAACCCTAGTTTTCTCTCTCTCTGAATCACAACCATTATTTATTATTGCTTTCTGTTTTATTTTCGTTAGCATTAGATAATTCACTAAAACAAACTCTTTTCGGAAAAATATAATTCAGTGTTTTTAGACTAAAGAATTGAACAATCTTCGTCTCTGTGGTATTAATATTCCCATACTCAAGCAAAACTGTCTACAGTTGATTTGTGCGCTTGCAGAAGGGTAAAACCTAAAGTGTCGTTAAGGTGTCATTTTTAACCACATATTTTGCAGACACCTGACGCCCACTAGGCAGCTGTTATCTCTGTCACGATATCACCACCAAGCGGTTGCAAGTGACGTGCTTCATTTTCACTATCCAATAATTGATCATTATCTTGGATGAGCTCCGGAAAAAAAGAAATGGGTTCTGAATAATTTCCTTGGACATTTTTTACATTTTTTATGGGAGCACTATTATCAACAATGTTATTATCTTCCCACAAAGGGGAGAGGTTCGCGGATCCATCATTTGTAGCAACTGGATCATGAGGAGAATTTTCACATACCTCGGCTTCTTGTATTTCCAGAATTTCGCGAAAAAGAAATTGTTCGTGGATTTCAGTACTGACAATTGTTTCTTGACGATGAGGAAGTATGTCTTTAAGGGCTTCGATATTGGTAGCTGCGTTTTGGGATTCCTCATGTTCACCACTATCATTTTCATAAATATTCTGACCTCCATCATTATCAGAATCGTCTGAGAGATTGCGGAGAGCAAGGTGGGGGGCAATACTTTTTTTGAAAGAAAGAAATTTAGTTCTAAGACAATAAGTGAAGTTGACATGTTTTTGTTTTGAGAAAAGAATTTTTACCATGGTCAGGAAAAGAAGAAAGTATATCGTCCACTTCATGCTCCTCAATACTATCTGCTAAACTTAGGTCATCATGTGTAGAAGTATCTAATTAAAAACATAAGAGGAAATGTAAGTTCATAAGCATGAAAATAATAAATGTATCATTCAGTAATGATACCTGCAATCTCTGCCCCACGAGAGGTATTTTCTGGTTCACGAGATGTATTGAAGAAATCTGCGGGATCTTGGTCGACAAGGGAGTCAGGAAAACAAATATCCTCAACTACGTGAGCGACGATATCAAATAAGGGATTGGGTGTAGACTTGTGAATTTGATCAGACGCTCACATCAATATTCTTTTTCGTGGTACAAGGTCATGATCTGAGGATTCCATTTGGTCTTCACTATCTTCTAGTTGTGAGTGAATCATATTTTTTTATTTTAATCTTTGAGAAAAATGTATGTTATTCAGATTTGTTAAACAACTTTTCCTACGAGCAAGAGGTACCTCGTCAAGTTCTTCATCATCCTTATCCAAAATAATGCGAGAATTTGCATTTCCAACAGAGGGTTGATTGGCAAAACGCTACAAAGGCAGATATAATGAGTTTATTAAAGATACATATAGCAATATACGTAAAAATAATAAAGAAGATGAGAAAGGAAGATAAGGTACCAATCTCTTGGCAATAGGCTCTTCGTGAACAGATTATTTCGCGGAAGGAATCTCTACTCGCTCTGAACGTTTATGAGTTTTTAGTTTTTGCTTGGAAGGAGATTTAGGATGTACAATGTCCTTAGGACTCTTACGTTAAGAATTTTTTTCTTAACTCAGGAAGTTTCAGGCTCTTGAGTCTGAGCTCGCGTCTCTTGAGCAAGATGATTTGGAGATTGAAGTGCCATTTTGCCTTTATTTCCTCTGGAGCCATGAACTTTGCGAAGTTTTAAAGAATGATCTCTGACAAAGATATATATTGGTTCAATGACAACAGGAGAGTCATTTATAAAGACTTGAAAGGTAGAGAGGGCCTCGTCCCAGAATGCGAGGCATCGCGGAGTTCTACCCCCCTCGCGATCTCTAGGAAGGATGTGGATGATGGTAGAAAATATGCGAAAGGTTGTTTCCAGTGTTTTATGATATCTCTTCAAAGACTAATCATAGCTAACTTCTGGATTCGATGAAATGAAAGAAGAAATAGTTTGATTAAAACCAAACTGTCTGGCTACTCGTGTGGGATTATATGGAGTAACTTTCGCGAAAGTCTCATAAAAAATAGGCAGATGACAAGGATAAGTAATGGATGAAAATGAAAAATGGTCATCTAAGGTAGGCTCATAATCTGCCACTTCAGACTCAGGATAGAAGTTTGGAGAATATACACCATCCAAATGTAGGGCATATGGACTCCAAACAAATTCATAGAAGGAGTCTAAAAATGTGACTAACCTTTTAGTGGATAGAAGAGGAAATCATCTTGATGATCAAGACTATAAAGAAGAAGGTGAAGAAGGAGTAGAGGGGGTTGAAGATAAGTCTAAAGGAGTGGGAGCAAAGTTAGGAAATCTTTTGAAAAAGGAATAAATTAGAAAAGTACATTGAATATGAGTGCTAATATTGTACCTCCCCACAAATTTGGTAAAATCATTGGCCAAGGTATCTAACTTAGTATAAAGGGTGCCTAAGAAAAGTGGAGCAAGTGTTATCTGGGTACCTCGCGAAAGCATATATGCATAAAGGAAAACATGCTTGTTGGGACCATCTTCTGGTTTACCTTGAAAGATATAACGGTCTAACCAAAAACCCGCAAACTCAAAATCACCATTGAATTCCGGCCCAGACACAAAGTCGCAATCTTGACCGTGGAGAATAATTTTGTAAGGTTCATACTCAACAAAGAAGTGACAACACCAGGCAATATATGAAAGTTTTGGTTTATTCATGATTGATTGCTTAGGAAGACTAGTACCATATTTATTAAACCAATTGCCATGTTTTGTAACATAAGTAGCACAATCGCGGAGATGAACATGAATTCGTTGATCTTCAGCACAGAAAAGAAGGGCATCAATCTCGTGAAAATCAAGGATAGGGAGACGGAATAGAACAGAGACATCCTCCAAAGTATGAGTGAACTCACCCCAAGAAGCCACAAATCTGTGAGAGTAAGGACCCCATCGCGAGATAAGAATGGTAAGTGTATCTACATCATGACGCATTTAAAAATCAGAGAATAACTCAGTGGCCTCCAAAATGCCAGCTCGTTTCAGAGTCTCGCGATAACGATCTTGGTTAAGAATGTGGGAAGACCACATATTCCAATCAGTAATTGGAGCAACATGACCTTCATACTCTAGAAAAGAATCAGGAACGTCACCCCTTTCTATAAGAAGACGCGAAATAGAAGATGGGGGAATAATCGTGAGATAGTCCTCACCTTCAGCAGTCATGGTAAGAGTGTCATAAAAAATCTCATCATCTCTGGGAAATAATTCCATTTCAGACCAAAAAACATCATGATGCTGATCGAAAAATTGTGGCTTTCGCCATTCTGAGGGTTGCGGAACAAGTGGTATCACCCCAGAAAGTGGGGTGAGGAGTTTTGGGAAGGTAGTGGAAGCTTTAGGCATGATAAGATGGAAAAGGAGCAGTAAGAGTGATGTAGGGATTGAGGGAGGGGTGTGTGTAATAAGTAAAAGAAAGATTGGGATGTGGGAAAGGCAAGATGAAGTGAAAAATGAAGAAGGGGGGATGAGAGAATGAAAATATGAAAAGTGAAGAAAATTGAAGTATAAGCTTTTATAGTGGACGGACACAGGAACCGAAAAGGTGCCATAAATGATCGCGGAAGGCGAATAGTCATTTGGCCAGCCGCATATGGGGCACTCGTAAATTGTGTTAAACAAAGAAATTTAAAGAATAAATGTCATATTTAAATATGGTAATTGCATTTTAGTACTTGGCCAAGTACTAAAATGCAAGGGGACAGAATGTATTGGGCATTTCGCGAGATAAAGACAAAAATACGCGGATAAGGCCGTAGGATAACAAAAGCAAAATGCTGAAAGGGTGGGAACTGGCCCAGGGCATTTTGAGGGATTATGCGAGCAAGGGACACTACAAAGAGATGATTTTGGGAGGTTTGATCAAAGGTATAACTAAGATCAAAGCCCAAAACCTTATGTGTCACTCGCGTAGGGAGTACCATGTTAGACCTTAAAAGAATAACTTGATAAAGCCAAAAGTGTAGGGTCGCAATTTTGCTTATAGCTATCATAGTTAAATAATTAGCATACTAACAGGTACTCAGGGTCATGAAAAAGGAAAAAATGCATGAAAGGTCATGACCCAGGCAAAAGGAAGCTATGACATCAAAAATGGTTCTTACAAGGGGTTCGCGGGACACACCTCGTGAGGGGTAGAGAAGGCTCGCGAATAGCGCCTATTCATGAAGTAGTACTTATTCGCGGAATGTATCTGCTCACAGGCTGATATCTACGTGGATTGGTGCTGATGTGGCACTAACTTATGCTCGCACCAGAGTTTATAAATAGGGGCTCTGGGTCTCATTGAGGGGGACTTTTGGAGACTGAGAAAGAGAAATTTCCAGAGAGAGTTAGAGTGTTCTCAAACTATTTACACTACTTCCATTATGTTTCTCTTCCTTTTCTCTTTCTACACTTTTGTAAGTCATCAAAAGCAATAAAATCATCAGCATCATTATTTTTGTGTTCATCTTGTGTGGAAACTATATCTAAATCCAATTAAACCTGAACCCCTACAAACTTACTTATAAATTATATTATATTTAACAAAATTATAGATTCATATGAACTTATAACACCAAATTAATACAAATTAGTGTATTAAATAAAATTTTAAGTTTACCCTAGTAATTATTTTATCATCCAAACAAATATTACACGCATATACATAAAAATTATATAATTTATAACCCCTCTTATCTCTCACATCCATTCTCACCGCCAACCACCATAACTCATCTCCTCATTACAACCGGCTTCTAAGCTTCTACAAAAGGTAAGTTTCTCTCTCCCCCTCAATAAATCTCTAAATATGTGTTGGTTCACACACAAACATGGACTCATAAGTTTTCTTTTTTAACTCGTGGACATTCAACAATTCTCTTGATTGAAGTCATATGTCTAAAAGTAAAAACCAAAATGCAATAAAAAAATCATGAAAACTCCATAAACAATCTCTCTCTCCCTCTCTCTTTATCATCCTCTTAGTGCGTATGTGTGAGAGTTTTTGGGGGTGCGGGTGGAGGTGGGGGTGCGGGTGTGTGTGTAATTTTTGGTTTAAGAGTCTTGTTTTTAGTTTTGAAATTGACAAGATTGTTTTTCATAATTTATGTTAATGTATGTTATGTATAATTTGAAATAACATACTTATGGAACCGTGGTTCGGAACTGAACCAAACCGTTATTTTATGGTTTGGTTTGGTTTGGTTCCTTAACTAATGGTTCTGCTTCTGGTCCATATTTTCAAGGAACCGTTGATAATGGTTTGATTCCAAAATTTTCAAGAACCGTACCAAAACGAACCGTGTGCAGCCCTAGTAATCAGTGACGGAACTAGAAAATTATGTGAGTGGAGGCATAAGAGTATTGTTTGTGATTTCAAAGGGGCATAAGGGTATTTTTTTGTAATTTCAGTGGAGGCATGAGAGTATTTTAGTGTGAGTTTTTGTTTAAAATTTAAGACTTTTAAGCCTATAATGTAAAAAATAAATAAAAGGGAGAGCATTGCCCTCCACTGGGCTCAACCATGGTTGTTAGGATCGCGATCCTATGGGATAGGATCTTATGATCCTACCACCCAAAACGATCCCGATCCTACAACAATTGCTCATGTGGTAGGATTGCGATCCTATGGGGTAGGATCGTACAATCCTATCACCTAAAATGATATTGATCCCACCCAAAACGATCCTACTATTTGCATGCAATTCAGGGCTTTTAGGTGAAAAAATTTATTTTTAGATTGGGTTATCTATATAAAATGGCCAATTTTTTATTTTTTAGTTTTAAAAAAAATACTTTTAAAACCTAAATTCAACCAAATCTATTTCTATATCTATTTATACTATTATAAAGTAAAAAGCCCTTAGAATATTTTTATACATTATTTAATTATTTTAGAATAAAAATGTTGAATTATTTATTATATATTATTTAATATTTATTTTTATATTAATCATTGCAAAACTCTTTTGATATTTCCATTAAATGTATATATCTATCCATAGTTACTACTTATCTATACTCGTTATCTAATAAAAACTAATGTAAAGGTGGTGACTCGCGAAAAGATCAATTCGCAAGGATTAACTTATTTTGGGAGATTGGCCCAAGGATTTATTTATTTAGGAGATTGGCCCAAGGTTTGTTTTATTTGGGAAAATGGCTCAAATAAGGTTTGTACGCAAGAGCTTGCATTATACAGAGGGAAGTATGAGGGACTGATGTGTTTATAACTCGCATCTGAACTCATAACCCTAAATGTTGCTCGCGTAGGGTACTACTCGGAATCTATTTGTTCAGCATCAGTGGCCGGGACAAAGCATTGATCAAACCGAGCTCATGCATAGTTTTTAGCAACTTCTGGTAATTACATTCAGCACCAAGCCACCTGTACCCACATACCCAAACAGTTATCCAAAACTGAGTTATACCAGCTTCTCCCGAACTCTTGGGTCACTCCATGTGAAAAAATTCATCAACAACCCAAACCAGTTCACTCAAGTAATCCGACCTGCATCATTCATTTCCTCCGCATGTCTCAATAGTGGGTCGCGACCCTATTTACGCTGTCCTAAGCAAGAGTACCTTAGAGAGGCCGATAGTATTTAGGGTCATGAAAAAGGTATGCATGCAAAAGGTCATGACCCAGCAAAGCTATACAACATGGTTCCTTGGCTAAGGAAAAATCAGATCCGCAATGAAACAGGCGCGGATCACAGGTCATGGAGCACAGTATGATCCGCGCAAAGGATTACGCGAATCCATTTCGCGTAGTCAAGGGCGCGAGATGATACTGTGCAGGATATTTATGGTGCGGATTGGTATGGCTGGATTCATGTCGCGAGACAGGTGCTGATGTGGCAATGCAATCCGCGAGGACTACTGGACTCTCACGTCTATAAATAGAAGTGCGAGAACTCACTTCGGGGGGACTTTAGGAGGAAGAGAGAAAAATCCCTAGAGAGAGAAAGTATTTTGCAAGCACTTGTAACTGCTATTTTCTCTTCCATTTCTCTTTTCGTTTCTCTGAAAAGCAATCTAGAGCAATAAAAACATCAGCATTGTTACTGGTCAGACGAACTTATGTAGAAACTATCTTCACAAGATTTAATCAATTCGAACCCCTACAACTAATAACTGGTCTAAACTTATTTTTGGCTTATACTAATCTATATTTATACTTACTTAGTTATAAAAGTGTAACATATTTTAATTATTTCTATTTTTATCACGTGTTTTAAAATATAAAAAGTGAGTTTTTTATTATAAAAAGTATTGGTAGTAAATATTTTGTATTTATTGTTCTTTACGTTTATATTACCTAATAAAAGTCAAAAGATTCAGCAAATGTTTAAAGAAAATTAACTTTACCTAAACCAATACATGTTATTACATACATCTATATATCCACTCATGGATAAGAAATTTGTAAACTATTTTATTCATGCACTTTTGCAGTATTTTAGATACAATATATATATAATATATATATATATATATAATATATATATATATAATATATATATATATATAATATATATATATATATAATATATATATATATATTATATATATATATATTATATATATAACTTTTTATCTTTATAATTATGATTCTTCCCTCACGTGCATTTTGCACGTGACTTTTTTTCATTTTTTACTAAATTATGTATATAATTAATATCATGATTTTTTATTTTATCTTTTTAATTATGCACATGACTACTATTCTAAATGTGTGAGGGGTTAGGAATATTTCTAATATATTTTTAAAAAATAAAAAATAATAATTAATATTCATTAATTGAAGTGTAATTCTAATTGATATTTCAAAAGACATAGACTAAAGAAATATAGAGTATTACTTTATGATAGGCCAAATTTATGTAATTACTAAAAAGGAAAAAATGGGACTTAATTATTCATATACAATTAGTTATTATGTTTAAAATGATTAAAAAGTAATAATAATAATTAAAGTCTATCAATAATTCTTTAATTGAAAAAAATTAAAAATCTAAGCCTTTATATTAATTATGTAAATTATACACAAAATCTATTTAAAAATAATAATGCAATAGAAAATTTAAGCTTATATATTATTTGTGTAACGCTTCAAAAAGTTTACTTTAAAAGTTGAAACTCATATTATCTTAGTTATTCGTAGACATTAATTAATACTTTTATGATTAATAAGAGAATGCAATTAAGCCCATATGCATATAGTCTTTGTAATATTTTTAAAATTGACTTTAGGATTATGTTTTTTATTATACTTAATGCTTTGAGAATATTTTTGTTTTATTATAGAGATACCATTGATTAAGAAGTTAATTTAAATGTTTTTTTATAACAATGTAGTAGCATCTTATGATCCTACTTACGATTCTACGATCCCGATCCTACAGATCTTCTAACGATCCTACCTAGGATCGCGATCCTAACAACCTTGGACTTAACATGGATCCGTACTTGCCCAAGACTATAAGTGCATGTTTGGTAGAGGGGTTTGGACTGGAAAAAAGTGGTTTTGGGCTGTGAATTATAAACCAAACCATGTTTGGTGGGCTGTGGGTTGGGTTAACAGTTTCATACCATGGTGTACTATTTGGCCCATATTACAAACCATGTAACACCCCATTTCATTTTCCCTTTTTTCTGAATTTTTCCTGATTTATTTTCGGTGATGACGTCACTTATTCATGACGTCATGGTTACTCTGTGTATTTTACGACTAATTATTTCGCGTTTACGCTTGGGTTCGATTGCGCGACTTAGCGATCATCACCTTAACGACTTTGTGGAGTATCGATGATGACTATGTGACTGGACAGTAACGTTTAGTAGTTTCGGACTTGGTGAAACGTTTACGTGTGTTCTTGTTATCGACTACATGATTGAGTTGTGACGATTGACAACTAGTGTTATCGACTAAATGGATTTGTTTCGACGCTTGATGTTTAGGGCTTCGACTCAGTGATTTGAGTTCGGTAGTTAGTGTTTTAGGGGTTCGACGTTTTGTTTCCCCTAGTTATGGGGTTAGTACGTGCCTTGTTTAGCTAACGTGCTTAGGAGTATTGATAGTCCTTTCGCTTGTTTTATTTATATTTATTTATACGTGTTCTGTGTGTTGATGCCCTGTGTATTGATGTGGCATTAGGTACCTTAGTTGCTTGACTTACGTGCTTATGTGTATTTATATTGCTATGCTCGTTCTTCATGTTTATACGTACGTGATAAGTGTAATGCGATTTTGTTTAAACCTGTAGAGTTTAGTACTTCGACTCGACGGCACGTTTGGTTTCTTCGGCATTTATGGTTTTGATTCTATTGGGTTAGTGACGACTCCGGTGATCGGGTAGTTGAGTCTCGTACCCGGAGTGTTATTTTGACTTGTATTATTTCTCGACTATCTGTAGAGTTTACGGGGGGCGCAAGATATACATTGCGAGTCGATTCGTGATTTATTTTAGTTTATATCCGATTATATAGCCGAATTATTTATTCCGGACTTTATTAGTTATTCGGAGTACCGTGGGGTTTTCGGTAATTTAATTGGTGGATAAATTTTGTACCCCAGAGTTTTATTTGGGCCCATATTATTTATTTGGAGTCCGATGAATTTTATGGACTCACGTGGAATTATTTGAGTGTCCCAGGTATATTTTACGTGACTTATTTTATTTCTGTGAATTTAATTATGATTATATATATATGGGTTTCATACCCTAGATTATTTATTTTAGTTATATTATTTATTTGGGTGTTCCGTTTATATTTTCGGGCTCGTGTTATATTATTTATGGATTTCCGGTACATTTTGGTGATTTATTATATATATATTATTAATTGAAAAAAAAACATATATATATATATGGGTATTTGTAATATATAGATATATATATTATTCGTGAGGATTCCCGAAGTTTCTCAAAAGCTCTTCATCTGCTCTAAACTCAATGTACAGACAACTCTCTACCTGTTCCTCCCTCACGCACAGAATTTCATTCACCATCATCTTGTCTTCATCATGGATCGGTTAGAGAGAGAGAGAAATTGGAGTTGGATGAGAGAGGGAGCCGCACACAGAGGCGACAGCTTGGCGGAGGAGTAGTGCGTAGGGGCTACGTGACCTGGTGGTTCACCAGCTGAGTACCGGCGACAATGTGTAGAGACGACGATGTGGAGAGGGTGGTGGTGCAGTTCACGCCGGTGGTGGTGCGACACCAGTCGCAATTGAGAAAAAGAGCTGGGGTTTCGAGTTGAGCGACTTGGAGCAGGGTCGCTGAAGTTCAGAGGCGGCCATGGCTGAGTTGCTTGTGTGGTGGTCGGCGCGACTATAGGTGGCGACAACCAGTAGTTCGCGCAGCAGTGGTGGTGCTGATAACCAGTCCCGAGTTGACTGGATTGAGTCGGGTTGACTCAGTGGCGAGTCGGGCTCAGTTTGAGCTGATTTTAGGAGGGTAGCTCGGCCTCAGTACCGTGTACGTTATATCCGAATTTGGTGCCAAATCGTTGAGCAGTTTGCTGGGAATTTTAGATTTTTGGTATGATTTTCAGTTCCGATTTTTGTAGATTTGTTCAAATTTAATTATCGATTGCTAATGGGTTTCAACTATATTAAATAGGACAGTAAGGCGGTTGTTTCGATATATTCAAAATATTTTTCGGACAACTTTGGTCGGCGAGCACTATTCACGGCGGGACTGTTTGTAAGCGAGTAAATTAGGTGGGAATATATATATATATATATATATATGCATATCTAACACTCACTACTAGTGCGTAGAAAATGCTAATTGATTGCGTTGTATGTTTATGAGTAAATAGAATTATGAAATTAAATTTCTGTCAACATCGGTGAGCTCAACTCCAGAGCACAAGGGTATCTCAGAATAGAAGAGGAGGAAGCAGTCAGACATAGAAGAGTCTCTCTGGTAACGGTGGAGGCAAAATCCAAAGAAAGGATGAAGGATCAGCGGCCTCCACGACCCGATCCACCTCGGCAAACCTCATCATCCAGAAATTTAGACAAGCGTCAACGGACGGAAGAAAGAACCACTCCGCTCAAAACCAGCCTTGGAAAGCTCTTCCAAGAAAATAAAAACAAATGGATTTTCAGACCACCTCCGCCGATCAGACAACCGATGGAGCTGAGGGACATGACCAAGCACTGTGCCTTCCACAGTGAGTATGGTCATCATACAAATGACTGCAGAAATCTCCAAAGACAGGTAGAAGCAATGATCACCAAAGGGGAGCTTGCAGATTATATAATGAAGGATCAGCCGAGACCAGACAAACCACACAGGACACAACCAAACAGAACTACATCAGGACAACTGGTGAGAGTTATCCACATGATCCAAAGAGGTGAAGAGGCGTTGGAGGCCGAAGGAAGCAGAAGGTCCAAGCTTAGAAAAGCACACAAACTCAGGCGAGTCGGCCAAGTTTGCCAAACAACCCTCCTTCGAGGAGAATCAATGATAATGTTCTCAAAGGCCGATATGCAGAATATTCAGACGCCTCACGAAGATCCTCTGGTAATCACTCTTCTGGTAGCTAATTGTCTGATCAAACGCGTAATGATTGACCCAGGAAGCAGCACCAATATCATGACAAAATGGGCCTTCGACAAAATCGGAATTGATGTATCGCAGCTTCACCCGGATCGGATTCCTCTGGCCGGCTTTGACGGACGACGCGTCGAGCCGATAGGCGTAGTCAATTTGTCAGTATCAGCGGCACGCCGAACCCTAAAAGAAGCTTTCGTCGTGGTGGACGTCAAACCATCGTACAATCTGCTGATGGGACGAGGGTGGATCCATCAGATGCAAGGGGTTCCTTCGACACTCCATCAGGTCATGCGGTGCCTCGACCCAAATGGAGTGGACGTGACAGATATTCCTGGAGACCAGGTAGCAGCGAAGGAATGCTACTCGATATCCATGAAGGACCTGAACCAGAAAAATAAACAAGTGTTGGAAGCGCCAGAAGAGTCCCTGTATAACGAGAAATAACAATTACAGTCAGACCCTTCCTCAGAGGGTCAGGAGACTCAGGCAACAACGGAACCCCTAGAAGAAGTGAAAGTTAGTCTGACGGATCACACCAGAGTCACATTCATCGGCTCGTACCTCCAGAAAGAGGAAAAGGACAGGCTGATTCATTTTCTCCAGCTAAACTCAGACGTGTTCGCCTGGTCTCATCTCGACATGCCGGGCATTGATCATTTGGTTGCTCAGCATAACCTAAATGTTGATCCAAATGTCAGACCAGTAAGGCAGAAGCAGAGGAGGTTTGGGATAGAAAGGAACCAGATCATATCCGAGGAGGTGGAAAAGCTGCTAGAAGCCGGATTCATAAGGGAAGTGAAGTACCCATCATGGTTGTCAAACGTGGTGGTAGTCAGAAAGAAGAACGGGAAATGGAGAGTCTGCGTGGACTTCACCAACTTAAACAAAGCTTTCCCAAAGGATTGCTTTCCCCTACCGAAGATTGATCAGATGGTAGATGCCACCTCGGGATATGACAGACTCTCTTATCTTGATGCGTACTCCGGCTACAATCAGATCCCGATGAGTCAGGCGGATGAGGAGAAAACAGCCTTCATTACCGAAGAAGGTACGTACTGCTACCGAGTTATGCCTTTCGGACTTAAAAATGCAGGTGCCACCTATCAAAGGCTTGTCAGAAGGATATTCAAAAATCAGATGGGCAAAACGGTTGAAGCCTACATAGATGATACGGTGGTAAAAGCAGGAGAAAAGGCGACCACCTCAAGCACCTGGAAGAAGTGTTTGATGCACTCCGAAGGTACAGGATGAAGCTCAATCCAGCCAAGTGTTCTTTCGGAGTCTCATCAGGACAGTTCCTCGGACATATCGTCAACCGAACAGGAATCGAAGCCAGCCCATCACAAGTCAAGACTCTGATAAGCAGCGAAGAGCCAAAAACGCAAAAGGAGGTCCAGATTCTGACATGAAGGGTAGCCGCACTGAGCAGGTTCGTGTCCCGACTGACAGACCGATGCAGACCATTTTTCCAGGCAATTAAAGGCGGAAAAGGAAGCATATGGGGGCCGGAACAGGCAGAGGCCCTCCAGAAATTGAAGCAGTATCTCCAAAATCCACCGATCCTCGCCTCACCAAATCCAGGAGAACCATTGCATCTGTACCTTGCCATATCAGCAACCTCAACCAGCGCAGCACTTGTAAAAGATGATAAAAAGTGCCAGAAACCAGTCTTCTTCAGCAGCAAGTCCTTATCCGATGCGGTAACCAGATACACCACGGCGGAGTGAGCTGTTCTTTCTTTAATCAACGCAAAGAGACGACTGAGGCACTATTTTGAGACTCATCCAATCGTGGTGCCAACCACCATTCCGATAAGAGCCATCATGTCCAAACCCGATCTGACGGGAAGAATAACCAGATGGGCGCTGGAACTCGGGACATTCGACATCACATATGTGCCGCGAACAGCTATCAAAGGTCAGGCCTTAGCTGATTTTCTCCTAGAGGCAGAGCCAGAGGCAACCCTCCAAGATCTAGACGAACCCGAATGGACGCTCTACGTAGACGGATCAGTTGGTTCAGCTGGTTCGGGAATTTGGCTCGAAATTATAACACCAGATGGGACCCGAATCCAGCAATCAGTGCGTCTGGAGTTTCCCGCCACCAATAACGAAGCTGAGTACGAGGCACTCCTAGCTGGGCTGCGACTAGCTCAGAGCCTCTGTATTAAAAAGCTCCGTATTTTCAGTGACTCACAGCTGGTGGTGAAACAAGTTCAAAACGAGTACGACGCAGGAGAAAAGCTGCAGCCCTATAAGAAGTTGGCTCAGATAGAGCTAGACAGACTGGAGCAGTATTCCCTCAGTCAGGTCCCCAGGGAGGAAAATGAAAATGCAGATCGATTGGCCAACATGGCTTCAATCAATGATCAAGACCTGACCAGAATCGCCCCGATCGACTATCTTGATGTCCCAAGCATCCATCAGTCAGATGTGGTGTGCGCAATACCTTGGGAGCCGAGCTGGATGAACCCCATAGGGAGAGTACCTCAGGAATGGTACACTCCCTGAGGATAAAGCAGAGGCTCGGAAAATTCGCATGAAATCGGCCAGATATGCCTTGCTACACGGCCAGCTATATAGAAGATCTTTTGGGGGACCCTACCTTCGATGCCTCACACCTTCAGAGGCATCGGCCATAATGAAGGAAATCCATGAAGGGTCATACGGAAATCACTCAGGGGGACGAGCTTTGGCCCATAAAGTACTAAGCCAAGGATATTTTTGCCCTTATCTTTCCCATGACACTAAAGCCTTTGTCAGAAGGTGCAGAAAGTGTCAATTCCATGGAGATTTCATCCATCCGCCACCAGAACTGCTTAACCCCATATTCAGCCCGCACCCATTTGCGCAATGGGGGATTGATGCAGTTGGACCACTTCCCATGGCTCTCAGATCAGTAAATCAAGCACTGATAGCAACTGATTATTTCACAAAGTGGGTCGAGGCAGAAGCTTATTCCAGCATCACTCACAGGCACGTGATCAAATTCATATGGACCAATATCATCTGCAGGTTCGGAGTGCCGAGGGCGATAGTGATTGACAACGGATTAAATCTGGATAATCAGTGGACCAGACAATTCTGTAACGAACATGGGATCCAGTTGAGAACATCATCGGTCGCATACCCTCAAGGAAATGGCCAGGCCAAAAGATCCAACAGAACCATATTGAATACCCTGAAGAAGAAGCTAGAAGAGCATAAGGGAGTGTGGCCAGACAAGCTTCCGGAGGTACTATGGTCTTTCAAAACAACATCAAGAATCCCTACAGGAAAAACACCATTCTCAATGGCGTATGGGACAGAAGCAGTCATTCCAACAGAGCAAATAGTGCCAACAGCCAGAACAGAGCTGTATCTGGAAGAACTGAACGACCAACAGCTGGTTGATGGACTCGATCTGCTCGAAGAAAAACGAGAACAAGCTGCCATCAGGCTAGCAGCCTACCATCAGAGGGTCAGGAACACCTTCAACAAAAAAGTCAAAAGACGAGAATTCCAGGTGGGCGATATGGTATTACGAAAGAAGATCGGGTTAATCGGAAAGCTCCGGGAAAATTGGGAAGGACCATACACAATCACAGAGGTCATAGGACGTGGGGCTTACCGCCTCAGGAATAATGACGGCAATATGGAACCCAATTCACAGAATGCCTCACGACTGAAGAGGTATTATCCTTGATATTTATTTCGTTCTCAGAATAATTAAACAGAGGCATATGAGCCTAGCTTTATAGATATCTTTAAAATTTCCATGTTTGTTATCCTGACTCAGTCAGATGTTGTTATCTTTGTAATTTCACGGTTATAATAAAAGATGGTCATCCTTCTTGCAAACAAATAGCCAGAAATTAAAAATAATTCCTAAGTAATGAGATGACAGAGGCTTATAAGCCTGACTCACTCTTTCAGAGGAATAAGATTAATAATAATTCCTAAGTAATGAGATGACAGAGGCTTATAAGCCTGACACACTCTTTCAGAGGAATAAGATTAATAATAATTCCTAAGTAATGAGATGACAGAGGCTTATAAGCCTGACTCACTCTTTCAGAGGAATAAGATTAATAATAATTCCTAAGTAATGAGATGACAGAGGCTTATAAGCCTGACTCACTCTTTCAGAGGAGTAAGATTAATAATAATTCCTAAGTAATGAGATGACAGAGGCTTATAAGCCTGACTCACTCTTCCAGATGAATAGGATTAATAATAATTCCTAAGTAATGAGATGACAGAGGCTTATAAGCCTGACTCACTCTTTCATAGGAATAGGATTAATAATAATTCCTAAGTAATGAGATGACAGAGGCTTATAAGCCTGACTCACTCTTTCATAGGAATAGGATTAATAATAATTCCTAAGTAATGAGATGACAGAGGCTTATAAGCCTGACTCACTATTTCAGAGGAATATGATTAATAATAATGAGATGACAGAGGCTTATAAGCCCAATTCACACTTACAGAGGAGAAAATATTAAAATAGAGGCTAGTCAGCCTGATTCACATCAACAGAAGCAAATAAAGATATCCATTTAAAAGCAGAAATCGCTGTCTTGTATTACAAAATTGCCCGAAAGGCGGATTACAAATTACAGCGTTACAAAATAGAAGAGCATAACCTAGCTTGGACCGCTAAAGTCCTTCCCTAAGGAATCAACATGTGTGGTCGGAGGGAAGAACTCTATAGAGGGATTGAGAGGGTCGGCTGGAAGATACCCTTTAAGGAACTCAGTAAAAAGATTCTGAGCATAGCTAGGTTCGGGGCTAGCATATGGTGGTTGCACCCCTAGCTTCCTATCCATGGCATCAGGATCTTTGATCTTCCTCCTTGCTGGGTCCTTCTCTCCAGCAATGAAACCCTTCCTCCAAAATTCACCAGCCACTATATTATTCATCCTTGAATAGTGCTGGTGCATATCAAGCCCTCCTTTCTTACACGTCTCCAGGGCAGATTGGGAGATGCCGAACTGGTGTTGAAGAGCCTCATGATCTGATGCTAGCTTCTCCTTTTCATTGGATAGCTTAGCATTAAGCTCTTTTGACTGAGCCAGTTCTTCCTCCAGCTGGGTAACCCTAGAAGGGAGGTCCCCTAGTTGAGCTTTCAGCTCCTTCTCCCGATCATCCCTCTTAGCCAAGTCTGCCTTCAGACGGTCCAGCTCCTTCACACCTTCCTCGTGGGAGAGGCATAAGGCATTGACACTGAAGAGAGCCTAAAAAGGAAGATGCAAGGCAAAGCGGTTCAGCAATATATACAAAAGCAGGAATAAAATATGTGATCAAGCAAAGACATACCCCCAGTAACAACCCCGGAGTTTTACGCACAATGCGATCAGGATCAGCATCTCTCTGCGCCTCAAGCTCCTCCGGCGCCCAGAGTCCCTGCGCCCGAGTTATCATGGCAGACATGGATGTGAGGCTGGAGGTAGATTGGTCAGAAGAAGTAGAACTCTTCTCCCTCTTGTGCTTCCTTTTCTTACTGGGCCTTTCTTCCCCCACCGGTCTGGTTCGGGCAGAAGAGGGTTGAAGCAGCGCAGGGATGGTGGTCTGCACAAGTGCAGACCCAGAAGCATCGCCCACCGGGCTGACAGTCGCAGCCTGAGGATTAGAATCCAGAGGCACTTGCCCTTGATCAGTCGAAGGAGCAACCATCTCCTCCATGTCATCATCATCATCCTCAATCACTGGTCTGATCGAATACATCATGATCTTGTACTTGGCTCCTAACCTGGATATACCCTGCAAATTGGCAGGAGTAAGCAGGTCAGCGCATGACATACGGTCCGACCAGACCTTGGACTTTAATAAAGAAATACGGGCTTCTACATCCTGAGCCACTATATCTATATCCCTATAACCTAAAGACTTATAAACAAAATCCGCCCTGAGCTGGTCACATCCGGAACAGAGGCAAGATTCCTTATGGATAAATGAAAAAGGAAGAAGGGCTAGATGCTTGAAAACACAGGGGATCGGCCATCTCCTAGAATAGGGGTAAAACCAAGCCCCCTTTACCAAAACCATCTTCTCCTTCCAGTACTTCTCTGTTTTCTCAGTCCCTTGGCAGATCGCCCGACCCTTGAATGGGTAGAAGTTGTACCTCCCCTCACAATCTTTCAGACCCACAATCTTGTAGCTAAGCAGAAGATCTGCCAGACCCAAGGATAGCTTTTTCTCTCTGTTAATCAGGATTAACATAGAAATTATCCTGAAGAAGTTTGGATTGACTTGCAGAGGGGTTATTCCTAGGGTGAAGAAGATAAAATGAAAAAGAGGATGAAGAGGAAATCGAAGCATCTTTATCTGAAGGGCCGACAACAACACCTCGTCCGGACCCACTCCGTCGCCCAATCTGAAGTCAAGAGAAGGATCGTACTCCATCAAAATCACCTCTTTTGGGATCCTACAGTCCCTCCTCAGACTTTTAAGGTTCACAGATTTTCTTTTATGAGTTTCAAGTGGTTCTGCCACGAAAGGGGCTGATTCAGTGGAGGATCCAACGGGGGCGCCTCCAGGAGCATCGGTCCCAACCGGGTTGGATATGACAGAAGTCCCAATCAGAACAGTATCAGCGACATCTGCCTGGTTATTTATCTCCAAAACAGTTGCTCCCAAGCCAGATAGGTCCGGACGACTAGGTATGGATAAAGAAGGAGGAGAGGATGAAGAAGATGGATTTGCAGAAGGGGGGCTGGGAACCTCAGATCCCCCATATTCTTGATGAGTCATCTCCTCGGTAGATCTTGTGGCACTACTATCAGACATGATGAAAATGACAACTTACACAGAGAACCAGCGAGAAGAAAGAAGAACCTCCGGCAACCAAAGTACAATCGGCGGTCAAAGTTTGAACACTGCTAAAGATTGCTTACAAGATTTGAAAATGATAAAGAATGAAAATGAGGCCACACAAGGATTTATATACACACGGCATACCAACAGACATCATTAAGGCTGAAGAGGTGCGCCGATTCCCTATGCCTCGAATACAGTGAACCGACGTCCGCCATTATAAAGTTTGAAATCACACGTCTCTCCACAATCATGACGCTGACGTTATCAAAAACGGCTGTCATCAATCAATTCAATTGAATTCGGGCCAGGCCCGCGAACCGTATGCCAGACCCGAATGGGGCTAGTGTAGATAGTGAAAATCATAGGTCCAGGTCCATTTATTAGGCCCAAGATGTGTCGAGCCCATGTAAAATGTAAATAGTGAATAGCCCATATATTGAACCCACCAAATATAAGTGTGACCATCAACATTAGGCCATTCCCTTAAAAAGGGAGCAACAACCCACTACCTAAAGGGAGTGGGTAGTTATTAAGAGAGTGGGTCATGACCCCATGAACTTAGGCCATGATCCAAGAGCACAAAAATGTATAAATATGGTCATTTGAGCCTGAATAAAGGAGAGGTTTTGGATGTGAGTGAAATTTGACACTTACAGTAGTATATATAGAGAGAGATGTATATATTTTCAAATAATTTTTAGAAATTGTGAAGCAAAGACATTGGTTTGCCCTTTTTCAATTTGGATTCCCAAAAGGATAAAATGGGTTTAAAAAAACAAACAAAACAATGTTCTCTTGCGGAACTAGAATTATTATTATTCGCGGAGTTAGCTATTATTCTAGTTCAATGATTATGTCAAATTCACTGGTCACCAAGTGAATCATGATCTTTGTTAGATTATTATCTCATTGAGCCATTGAGGTCATTGAGATTAGTTTTAGAATATATAATCTAAAAGAAGGTTATAACCTTTTCTTTCTGGCTTATTTTATATATATATATATATATATATATATATATTTCGCGACAGTCCCCCTTATACTTATAATATTAGCAAACAGCAAAGTTGAAAGCTATCTGATGTTTAAATTTTGTGCAGCCCATGCAAAGACAATGGATGACGATTCTTCGGAGGGTGATGTACATGCCCATGCCTATTATAGTTGGCAGTTTGCAACCACTTCCTTTTTCTAATTAGAAAAACGTTTAACGTTGTAATCCGTAGCAAAAAGTTATTGAAAAACTATGGATGTTACACCTTTTTTATTTTGTTTACGTCATATTCAGCAATGAAATACTTCATGAAAGTACAAAACAGTGGTTGTTTTCAAGTAGTAGTGGTGACCACAAATAGGATCCGCTTAGGTAGGCACTAAACTTAACTTAATTCAATTATGGGTTTTTACAACCTAATAATTTATTTAATTTTTGTCCCTTTTACAATGCCAAACGAAATTGATTCTGCGCTTATTGATCCATATAATATAAATGATTCTCCACCCAAAGGAGCCCAGATAAAAAACAAATCGAGTTAAAAATTGATACATCGATTTACGTGAGACGCAGTCGACCCACATCAATGGCATTGACAGCTAACAATCCGACCCACTGGTTTTCTTCTAATAATCACTTAAATTACTTAGGAGATAATGGAAATAAGTTTAGGGAGTTGAATAAGCTTTTATAAATTTAATGATCAATTAAAATTATTTGCGGAATATTTAATTTTAATTAGAATAAATAGGTTATTAAAAAACTTTTCCTAGAATAATAATATTAATCAGAGATAAAATAATTTTTTATTAAAAATAATTTTTTAATAAAAATAACGATTTTTTAAATAAAATATTTTTTCAAAATAAAAATAATAATTTTTTATCAAAAATAATATTCTTTTGATAAAAATAATTAATTTTAATCAAAAAGATTTTTCTACACAAAAAGAAACTATTTTGTGGATAATCAATTGGTGATGACCTAAAATCAATATTGTGATACATAGGGTAATGTGAAGTGAGGTTAATATTGCAAGGTACGTATACTAAAACGCAATTTATGCCACCGATCAATCGCTAGTGTGTTACCCAGATTTGTTCGCAACTTTTGCCACCCATCGATCAGGAGACCCTGAACGTGAATTTACAGATTATTGTTTGGGTTTTTCTTGTTTATTACTCCACACAAACTAATCATTTCCACAGTTTATATCAATCAAACAATATTATAACAACAGAATTTAAAGCAATAGAATAACACAAATGTTTTACGTGGAAAACCTTAGAAAACGCTCAAAGTAAAAATCACGAATATACTCTGGTATCGATGCACTATGAATCAAAAGTTATACATACTCTATAAAGACTGGACTTACAATAGCTCCTGATTTGCCGTTCTACACTCGATATTTGAAAGTTGTTGATTTACTCGCGCTATCACGAAGCCTCTTATTCCGATCTCCGTACTCTGACGATTCTACTTCTCACGGATCAATGCATACACAGTGCAACAGATGGTGCGTAGATTTTTCAGTATCTAGGTCATCCAATTGTGCATAAAAATCACAATTATAGTAGAACAATTGAATAACCCCAAAAAACTAGAAAGAACTAGAAGATAAATAATCAATCAATATTTTTCTATCTTTCTCTCTGCAAAAAGATCTTTTTTGTGGAAAAATTGCACAGCTCTCAAAACTTGTCTTCTCTTCTCAATATCTTCTCATATTTATAGAGAGAAAAGTCTTCAATTATGGAATAAGATTTCTTGATCTCCTAGTCTTTTGCTTGTCTTCCAAGTTTTTTCTTTGTCCTCCAAGTCTTGGTTTTTTTACCATTAAGTCCTCAAACTTTAACCAATATATCTAATCTGCCCAACATGGTTATTGACTAGACATGCCAATATAAAATGTTCTTACAATCTCCCCCTTGGCATTTCTGAGTCAAAACCATATTTTACAAAGATATCCCCCAAGAGATACAAAATAAATCTAGACCTATGAACACACACCAACAAACATTGTCCCAGACCAGTATCTTGATCTCATGACGATATACCAATTCCTGCAATCACAACACTAAACAACATACCGTGAAAAGCAAGTGTGGAAAATAATTAACAAGAATAAACAAATACAATGATCAAAAAGAATAATAAACATCAATAGGCATAATGATCATAACAATGTAATATCTTTAAAAATAGACCAAACAAGCATATCCAAAATATAACTTAATCCTCTCCCTCTAAGAAGATATTCACCCTCAATAATTAATCTCTCCCGCTTAACATATAATTGTTCCCCCTCAATACATATTCTCTCCCCCTTTTTGACACCGAAATGCCAAGCAAAGAAATTTCAATATAAACAAAAAATGCAACAACTGGGAAAGAGAGGTATGGAAATACCCAATTTGTAAATACAGGGAAAAAATGAAGAGGAGACAAGAGAATCTTAGTAATAAAAGAGATAGTCATAGGAGTTTGAAAGTTCATATCCTGATTCTCAAGTGATAAATATCTCTACAATGCATGACCCTAATATTAATGCATGAATGCAAAATGTCATAAAAAAATTATAATAATTATTTTTTTTCATTTAAGAAACATGTGAGCAGGGTTGTAGAGACAATAAGTTAATCACCAACACAATCACATTCTCAATATTGACTTATCCTTTATACACACGGTAGTGAATGAAATCAACACAAATATCTTGTAGACACAAGAATTCACAAGTCATGCTTTACATAACAATTTTATATATTAAAATATTTAGGTGTCAGCACATAGGTGAAAAATAAGCTTAAAAGCCCAAGTTAGAAGTCAAATCTCTAACTTTGACCTCATTGCCAAGTAAGAAGGACTTTTTTGTCTCTAATTTTATTCTTTTTCATCAATGTTTACGCGAACACTCACTACTTTGTGGCAAGAGGCCCGGTTACTCGGGTTGAAAATTTAAGATAATCACTTCCGCGTTTTTAAACGAATACTCACTACTTATTGAGGCACTGAGACCCGGTTACTCAGTAAAAGGACCAGTGCTCAAAGGGGTTTTAAAAAGACAATCATATAAAAATATATTTTTTCTTTTCTTTTTCTTTTTTTTTTTTATCGATATCACCCCAACATTCATAAACTGGCAAGAGGTATTAAAAAACATAGATGAATATAGCCTAACTTATGAACTTACTTATCACTTCGGGTTAGGTGAGAAACACTAACAGTCTCAATAGACATTACAATCACCTCAAACCAAAGTGAAACAAGCACCTAAGATTAGATATTTTTAAAAAATATATATTATTTAAACATGTCAAGTAAACATCTCAAATCCTTAGGTCGACTAACACTTCTGATTCCCATAAGCATAAATAGACAAGTAAATATGATAATAGAGTGAAAAATGACAACCCTTTGTATCCTTGTCATGCTCAATAGAACCATAAATGAGAATGATAACTTTATTGATTTTGATGATGATGATTACAGAATTGTGTGAGAGGAGACAACTATATAGAAAGGTTAGAATACACTATCTCTTTCTCTATAACTTTTTATTTCTAAGTTCTGAAGTCCCCCAAATGAGACCCCACTACAAGAAATTAGGATTTTAGGCAAGGTCCTTTAATGACAGTACACGAAACCGTCCCTAAAAGTGACTTTTTCGCGACAGTATATAAGATACCGTTGCTGATGCCCTTGACGCTTGGTAGAAATCACAAGCGGGAAGTTTAGCACTCTTACTTTATATATATGGGGTCCTAAAAATATTAAATTATTATTTTTGGTAAAGAGAAAAGATAATAAATATATATGAACGTCGTCGTTTTCTTCTTACATGTAAGCAAAACCCTAATTTCTCTCCAAACAACTCATCTTCCCTCAAAGGCCGCCTCCCCTTCTCTCTACCCAATTCTCACAACTTCAACAAAAAAAATCAAATGAAGGATGTCTATGGCTAAGTGGAATAGCGGGGTCAATCGATTGCAAGAAAAACAGCTTCAAGATCATCGTAGGTACGTATTTTATTATCCCTCTCTATATATATAAGATGTCTTTGATACAATTAGTACTCTTTGCTAGATGTTATATTTACAGTTTATTTATTGTTTTTAGTTTTTTATTTTGGTGGTAAAGCTCAAATTTTTGTAAGCTACACTAATCGGATTTTCATTATTGGTAAGGAATTTTGTATTTTTCATTAGCATAAAAGCCCAATTGTCCAGATTCACCAAATAACTAACTTCAACTTCATTTTTTTTTAAAATCCATCCGTTCGTCCTTTTACAAGCTCGAAAACCCTTTTTTTGAAAGAGGGATCTAATGACAGTGAATGGGTCTCTGCTAAATCATTCTTGCTTCGGTGTGGGTGTGTTTGTTGGTTGTAGTGGACTCCAACCAACAAAAGAAGAAATAGAAATGCTTGTGAAGTCGTCACTGATGACAGTCAAACACCAACTGAACACCCATAAAATCAATCGCAGGTATTTCCAAAGTTTGTTTTTTATTTCTTTTGTTCTTTTATTATTATTATGTTTTTTTATTATTATTATTCTTTAACAATTTTTAATTTTCTTGTTTTGGGTATATTTGTAAAGAAATTTGGGTGAAAAAATAAATTTATCAACTTTGGTTAAGAATTTGGAAGTTTAGAAGATATATTTTAATATAAGAAAAGGTTGGTGTTGTATTGAATTTAATACATAACGATTCAATATATGCTGAACAGGTAAATTGGGTTTTTTTAAGTTTAGTATGTTAATTAGTCTTAATTTCATAGCTTTTATTAACTTTTAATTCTATTTTTCTTGCTTGTTACATGATTTTCTGAACTAAGGGAATATGAGCGTGAATAACTATATGTATTTAGTTCTTCCTATTAAGTGTGAACCCAAGTATTTCTTTAATTTTAATAAGCAAAAGTGTTTGGACTAAAAACGCTCCCATCTTGTTTCCTTTGATTGAATATTAGCTTAGTTAAATTTCCAGTTGATTTCTTTTGATTGTTGTAGACATTGAATTCGGATTGTCAAAGATTTTTGTACAATTGAAGTCCCTCTTAGTTAGTGGTTAACATGATTTTGATTTTTTTTTTTTTTTTGTGTTTTATTGATACAAAGGGAGGAAATTCTAAAATAAGGTTTTGTTGATAGAAAGGTTATGTTCGGTTCTTTATTATTTACCAGTTGGAAAACCAATGCTATGTAATCTTCCTAGCTGGTGTGATGAAAAAGTGACAAAATGGTGGACGATTTAGCACAAGTGCGGAAGCAAATGGAAAAAATAACCAAAGTGTAAGAGATGTGCTTTGCGCAAAATGAACCTCCAACATGGTTTCTTCAGCTCTAGCAGCAAGCTCCATCAACATCCAAGCAGCAGCAGGTGCAACCAATGTATATATCAATGTCCACCAACATAGCGGCGGTACCAGCAGTCGCTGACATAGTTTCAGCATTCTCAGCAACACAAATCACCCCCACCACTTGAATGACCATGTATGGGCATATTTTAGTAGACTGGTCATATTTTTTGGGGTTTTTTTAGGTGATTTGTTAGCTATACTATTCTTCACAGGAGACTTGTAAGCATCACATATATTTGTATATTTTGTTGTGATGGTCTTCGTTTTAGTCACTGACATTGAAGCTTTAGTAGGCTTCAATTTTTGTTTCTTTTGTATTTGATTTTTGTTTACAAGTGTGGGATGGACAAGCTTTATACATTTTGCTATGGTCTTGTAAAATGTCTCAAATTGAAGCTTTATATAAATGTATGTAGTTTTTCCGTTTAATGTGTTTCTTCAATTGTTATTTATAGCAGTATAAAATTATAATGATGAAAGTAAATTCCTAAATAGGTCAGTAAAAGAGAGAAAAATTATCAAAGTAGAGACAAGTAAACCGTCCTTAGTAAAATGGGTATTAGCGACGGTCCATTTATTAGTGTCACGCCCCAAATTCCTAAGACTCCGAAACCCGAGCCTAAGAGCTAAGGGAGTGATTGCGGAAGTAAAAAGAAACGAGAACCAAAAGACATTCAGTCATCAAACACCCATAAAGGGTTGCAATGAATGCCCAGATACCATGCTGTCACGCCCCTAAAGGGTGACGCAAACCAAGCGACTACTAGAGTCAACAGTAACAAAGAAGTACATGGAATAACAATAAGAATATACTCCATGCCAACACGAATACTAAAAACACAAGAGTATCCTCAGATACCAACAGACACGCTCCTAAATCCCTAAGACTCCCGAACTGGGACATCCAAGGAATCCAAGATGTGATCCTTAATACGAATGACCAACTAAGACATCATTAACCAAGAAAACACATGGGTTAATGATAGAAATGGTATATTCCATACCCAAATGACTAATAAAACTAAGCAGTGGAATCTAACGAAAATCCGGCAGAATTCCGTTTGTAAATGGAACATCCGGACAACCAACCACAACATAATAACCTGCCCAAAGCAATTCAATAATCACAATGGCTTCCAAGCCCCACATTCATCAATCCTACTAGGGTCGAGGTAGTGGAAAGAAACCAAAACCCCTCCAAACCCTCTAACATCAACAGAGCCACAAATGCTCGAATAAAAATACAGAAAAACACCTAACTGTGCGGAATAGATACAATACATCCTGAAAGAATAAATACAGGAAATAAAGATACATCAACAGGGATAGGTCAACAGACTGGCTCCCAAAAGAAATACACGGCAAACCCATAACAAATGGGTAAGGAAAACTGAAAGCAGATACCTATCGTCCCCAAACCCAGTCGTGCTGCAACCGTAACCGCATCACCCAACGCAACTCCAAAACCTGTAACAAGGAAACAAAAGAAAGTTGTCGTTGCACTGCATCCTGCTCATAGCCGTATATTCCCTGCAACCTGGTGCGGGAATACCAGGGGGCAAATTAAATACCCCTGTGATCAAATAAGCTCAGTGGGAAAGGATACTCTAACTACCACATCCTCTAATAGTTTAGGTAATGCTAAACCACCCAGTGAGATACATAGCCCACAATATAACCCAGCCACGAAAACCCAAGGTACGTGCTCATATACTACCGTACGTGAGTATATAGGGGATATATATATACATATATAAATATATACAAATACACAACATGAGCCTATAAGATACAACTAAGACTCATCCTCCCAGTACCAACGTACACTAGGTACACGACACCCAAGTCAAACCTAACCAATCATCAAGCGTTCACGACGCTAACAAGAAACTCCAAATAGAGGGAATCACACTCACCTCTAATATCCACAAGGATCGAAATCCACCACTAGTACCAAGGAATATTCATAACTCACTCCCCGAGAACACAGGAGGAAAAGTACTCCCGTCCTTGCGTACTAACACAATCATCGTTTATATATATATATATGTACAATATATATATATATAACAAACCTCATTCCATTCCTAAGGAAAATCTACCTCTCAAAGGCTAGATCACCTCAATCATATCACCATACCATAAATCATATCGAACTCATGATACTATCCTCAATAGGGTCAATCACATCACTAACACTCTCACTGTAGGCGAGGAAAACCACTCAACCAAATCACTAAGAGTACACAAACTCAACTCACCAGAACGACCACCTCAGGGTCACCGAAGCAAAGCGAAGGAAAAGACTTCCCAATGCTAAACCAACAGATAACCGAGACAACAATGTCAAGGTTAAAACACCACAAGTGTTTAAGGAGAACGCCTGGACAAGGAACCCAATCCACTCAGTATCCATGCCCATAACATGTGAAACAACTTGAATCACCTAAGTGGTGACGTCAAAAGCCAAGAAGAAATGAAGGACAACACTATATGTGTGCACTGAACAACACCAAGCCTCATACCCGAGACATAGAAATGATAGGAAGCAAAGGTGAAACAATGGAACACCTTTCAAAACTCTACAGGATGAGATATTGAGAAAGAAGTCTTGAAATCTCATAATCTCAAGACAAGTAATAGAATAGTTTTTCCTTTTAAGAAACCACATAGTAAAAATGACCGTCTTGCCCCCGGTCTCCGTCAGTTGCCATCACCGGTTTTTAGAAGTTAAAAATCTTTTTAAAGAAGATCCTAAGATCATTTTATAAAGTGTTAAAGCTTTTCATTGCTACGGGGGAGGCGAAAACGGGTTTTTCCTTTTAAATATAAAGAGTTTAGAAAACACCATTTCCGAAAGACAGTCGAATAAGGGCGAACACAACTCTACAGATTCCTATAATGCCCAAAAAGACAGCAAAGGAAGAACGACACGTTGGACTCACGGAAGACAACCATCCGTTTCCAACTCCACAATGACACCACATGGAAGAGGTTCGGCACCACGCCGTAACCAACGAATCCCGGAATGACATACAAGTCAACGACCACGTACTAGTGTACAAAACGCAGTACAAGGAATGCTCAGGGGAATGAACTAAGCATAAGAACCAACACTATAGTACCTCGAGTACTTAATAGAACTCATCTCAGCCATAACCTCTTCTCACCAATCAAAACCTCAACTACAGTTGATAACTCATTTCCTCAAAAGGTGAAAGACACATAAAGTCCATACTACAACTCATAATCTCATCACCTGCCTTTTCTAAGGCCCCAATTCATAACTGATACTAACATCAATCTAAGACCTCAAATCTCTAACAAGGTCACACAGCTAACCACAATCACCAAACTACTAACCACAGTCACAAGACTACTAACCACAATCACAATTAACAGTCCTCTCTAAGGCCACAAATCAAAACCAACTCCACAAACCACTACTAGCCTCAACTGGCCATATAGATCACTACGTCCATACACTTAACCTCCCCCAAGGGTACTAAGGTATACAACAACAAGTATAAATATATTCGTTTCATTTATACTCATTAATAATTACCACATTTAAAGTCTTGTTTCACATTATTCATTTTCAACTGAGCATTTATAAAATATGAATTTAATTTAGAATATATTCATAAATAACATGCTCCAACATCACATGTAATATAGCACATATACATGTAAAACGAGATCACATAAAGGGTATGCAGTGTAATGTGACTCGACACTCCCCGTGATATTCACACACAACACACCATTCCTAAGGGTAACGGATACAAACTCTGTCCACTCATCATAATGTAGAGTTACCACACCGACCCTTCACAAGTGATTTTTCTCTCTATCACTTCAACAGGGAAGACGGTTGTACGAGAGCCCAACTTGCAACTCCGTACGCCATGACTACCCTTGAGTCAAGAACATGAGCCTCTACCTGGACTCCTAACTCACATTTGCCGGCTTTTTAGTTTCGTAGGCATGATACCTCCTAGCCAGTTGTTGTGATGATCCGACACAAAGACACCCATACTTGAGTACACAACTCATACATATCAACATCATGATTTGACACTACTCGACATTCTCAACAGGCACCCCGGGCCTCAACATAAATATGTAATACACCATATTTATGAAAACACCAACATGGTAATTATCAACATAAGTCTCAAATCTCTTTTCATGCTTTAAAATGCAATAAAGTAATTAAATCATATGAAAATAATTTCATATACCATTCATGTTCTCCAAAAATATATTTTCTTTAACTCTTTAGAAAATATTTCAATTTCCCTTATCATTCATTTAAAATAAATTATACAATTAATTCACGTATAATAAGAGGAACCTAGCATGGCGTCTAAGTCTCTCATATCCAACGTTTACAAATTTCTCTAGCCCATTTAATTCTCCAGGAAATTTTTAAGTCGTCTATTCTTATTCAATTCAATTAGAAATATGTTTAATCTTGTATGGAATAATTTAATTAATTTTCTTTAAATTAATTTTTAAATCCTACGCCGATTCTACCCAAATATAGATATTTAAATTAGCAATTTAATATATCTATATTAAATTAAATAAGGCTTTACACCCCTAAACTACTTCAATAATGCGGAGTGAGAAATATAATTTTCCACCTGAGATTACGCTTACAGAACAACCATTTCGGGCCCACCGCGAACAGTACCGGCGCCCGAATATGACGCCAGCCGACCAAAGTCGTCTGAAAAATATTTCACCTATATCGAAATGTCCGTCTCGACAACCTATACGATATATACGAAGCCTATTAGCAATAGGTTAATTAATTGGGTTAAATCTAAAATACCCCAAACGAAAACTATAACCTATAAATGCGATTTCCGGACAAATCGTTCAACCTAAAATCACGAAATTAATGTATGATAAATACTTCGTATATACGATGCTACTCACCAAAAATTGGCTCAAACCGATCACCGGAAGTCGACCGAAAAATTGGTCGAAGCCTGGCCGAAACCGGGACTGCCGCGCGGCTACTGCTCCGCCCCTGCCGCGTGAACCAGCCCTGCATCACCACCTCCTACGCCGCCGTCTAGCTCAATGGCAACCACCACAGCACCACCCAGTCGCCGCCTCCACCACCGTGAACCGCCATCGCCTTGGCTTCGGCGACCACAGCAACCGTCGCTGCTTGCCCATGCGCAACCGAGCGCAGCTCCCCTTTCAGCCGACTCTCTCTCTCTCTCTCCGGCAACCATGGTGGTCGCCGCCCATGGAGAAGGAGACCGCAGCTCCGGCAATGTGAAGAGAAGAGATGGAAGCGTGTAGTCGTGCAGATGCGTGAAGGAGAAGGAGCAGATACGGTCTGTATATACATATACATATATATATGACCTAATTGCAAAACTAACCCTTCGTTTCTCCAAAATCACAAAATAACCCCCACTACAATATATATATAATTAAATATATATATATATATATACAGTAAACCCCAATAATTATCGAGAACGCCCAAACATAATCTCGTAAGCCCGAATTAATAACGGGATGCCCAATTAAATACATCGGGGTAGAAACTCAAATGTCCGAACACTTAAACAAGCCCGACCAATTAAAATGTGTCGTCATCCAATCGAAACACTAATCATTAAACGTCGAATAAACTAACGTCGAAACGATACCGTGTAATTGACAACAAGAATTCACGTAGTCGTCAAAGAGAAACCGTAAAGTCATCTAGTCGACTTTAAAACTAAACGCGAAAAATTTACAGGTATCAAATACCAAGAATAAATAATACGTCACGAACAAGTGACGTCATTACCGAAATTAAATTAAATATAATTTCAGGAAAAAGGAAAATAACACGGGGTATTACAATTAGCCACAGTCATACCATCGCTAATAATTCATTTTTTGTGATGGTTATTTCATCGCTAATACCTTAATTTTTTAGTGACAGTTCTCTCCAACTGTCGCTATTAACCTTTTATGACGGTTGTTTTAGTCACGGTTTGAAATGACCATTAACGACAGTTTTGTGGGTTCATGGTAGTACCACCTCAGCTTCAAGTTTCGAGGATGTCTAATCATCTCGCGACCTCTTCCCTTTCGCTGCACCATTCACGGTGTCCCCTCGTTGGTTATATTCGTGGGCTTAATATCCCCTTGCTCGCGGGGTCCTTATTTCCTTGGGTGTGTGTACACCCTTTTTTTTATGTCATAGCATTTCATCCTAGGTCATGACCTTATCGCACGCGTAGCCTTTTTCATGACCTTGAGTACTGTTTGGCCGTCCTAAGTAGTGTTGGCAATTTCTAACACGACTTGACACGTTTGACACGATAATATTTATTCTTATATTTATTTGCTAATTTTTTATGTTCTCTAATTGGTCATGGACTGAAATATATTAATAAACTATTACTGAATCGTGTCAAATTCAATTTCAATTTCATTTTTATTTTTAATTTTTTGTGTTGGATTGTGTCATATTTAAAATGTTTGATTTTCGTGTCGACTAGTATCAGATTGCCCTATTGACACGAATGTCCAGCTCTATTCCGAAGGTACTTTTTCTTGGATAGGAGCAAGTGAGGTCGTGATCCTACACTTGGTCTTCCAAGTTGTTCCCTTAGGTTCTTTATTCAGTTACTCTCTACACAAAGAGCACATATAGCCTTGGGTTTTGATCACAGTTATGCCTTTGACCAAACCTCCCAAAGGTCAGCTCTATGTAGTGCCTTCTACTTGTGTATTTCTTTATTTTACCCTGGGCCTATTCCCATCCTTTGGCGTCTTTATTTTACCATTTTGACACATGTCCCGCAACCATCCCTTTATTTCGCGAGGACCCCTTCATTGGATACCCCTTACAAGGCTGAAAAAGATATATTAAACTACATAAATGGCGCCAAAATAAGAGAAAAAAGGTGGCAAAATGTTGGGATAGGACTAGAGGGGTAGTTTAGGTATTAAACCAAAATATTGGATGATGTCATTGTTAGGGTTTTTACACCCGCCCAAAAATGAAAACTAAGGTTTGCTAACCCTAATAGCCAGGCCACAAACAATTATGAATCAGAAATCACACACAACACACACCAAACACAAACAACATAAAGATATATAGTGGTTCGGCCAAAACAAGCCTACGTCCACTGAAAGCACTGTTTCACTATAATCAATAAGATAATTATAAGGGAATGATCCGCAGATCATACACACGCATGCACACATTGTATACTCACGTCTGTATCATTCACCCTCACTGGTGTTTCACTCACACCAAGAAATACCACTCTGTATCTCTTATTCTCTCTCTATCTTTCTATCTCACAAAACTCACTTTTTGTTTTATATCACACCATGATCTTCTATTTCTGTCACACACACAATTGCCACCACACATACAATAGGAATAACCCATGTATATATATAGGAGAGGTAAAATTAATTGATAAGTCCATAGGAATCACATCCCAATCAAAATTGGAGTCAAATAAAGCCTTCCATAAAAATCCCGTATTTGGGTCACCGAGTACTCGGTGAAACTCCCACCGAGAACTCATTGGTTGCGCAAGTCCGTGAAAACGCGCGCAATTTTTTGAAAGTTCTCGGCCACTTTTTCACCACTTTGCACAAGTGCGTAAAAGTTTGTACTTTACCGAGTACTCGGTAAAGAACCCACTGAGTACTCGGTGTTCTTCACACCAATTCCCATTTTTTTCTCCAAATATCTTCTCGATCCACGATAAAAGGAGTCACCAACTAACAATCTCCCACTTTATGACTTTCCATCCATCAATCAACTTAATCAATGATCAGTGCTTCTAACGATGCTCTCATTTCTGTGTTCAAGCTTGAAGACTCACTGAAGTTGCGCACAACTCCAGGTCCTCTGTTTTCACCACTTTGGTCAACATAACCATGCTGATAGCTCCCACTACATGAGCAATATCTAGCCTTCTACAGAACCTGCGATCTCTGTTGCGCCTGGTCACTCTGTCTTGCAACCACTGTCGCTTCTGACTTCGCCTTGAAAACTTTGTCGTTTCTGTCTTTTTTCTCCCTTTCACTAAGAGACATTCCGGTTGTTGCATATAAAACTCCTCTTTTTGGTCACCTTGGAGGAAAGCAGACCTGCCATTTAACAGCTCTAGATGCAAACCCTCTATTTCAACAATGCTAGAATGAATGGTATTCTGTTTTCACAACCGAATAATTGAGAACTTTCTTCCCTAACGACAACTCGGTTAGCTTCCATGTCTTGATGGACTTCATCTCATCTTCCATTACAAGCTCCCACTAGCTCGTATTTGCTGCACTGCATGCTTCATCATCACATACTAGTTCATCTTCATCTAAGAACAACAAATAATTTAGTTATCTCCGTTTCGGCACATTCTGTCGTGAAGTTCTCCTAAACACAGAATTAGGAGTAAGAGTATGTGGTGTATCACCCTGTTGAGTAGTGCCATATGCAACCTGTTTTTCACTATCTAGAATATCTTCTATCTCAACATACATAGGATCACTCTGTGCCTTACCGCTCCATACCACTTCTGGTATTTTGTGCTCCAATGATACTGATGGACTATGATTCATAAGATACGTTGTTGTACTGACTGCTTCTGCCCATAACTGTTCTAACAACCCTGTCTGAATACGCATGCTTTTGGCTATCTCAATCACTTTTCGATTCGTACTTTCTGCTACACCATTCTGCTGTAGTGTACTTGGAACAGTCTTCTTTAATCTTATACTGTTCTCATAGCAAAAATTCTTGAACTCGAAGTCTTCATTTTTTCCACCAAAGTCAGATCTCAGTTTCTTTACCTTCAACCTCATCTCCTTCTCTACCATGGCTCTCCATTTCTCAAACACATCGTACACTTCACTTTTATGTTTTAATAAGTAAACCCATATCCTCCTGGAATGGTCATCAATGAAAGTAACGAAGTAAGACTTTCTGCCAAGAGATGAGACAGTTGTCGGCCCCCAGATACCTTTGTGAACTAGCTCAAGCTTCCACACTGTGAGACTTATGTTGTTGATCTTGAAACTAACCATCTTCTGCTTACACTCATAGTAGTCAATGTCATTCAATTTCATTGGTAGTTTTCTCTTCTAGAACATAACTGCGAGCTCCTTTTCACTCATGTGACCAGGCCTCTGGTGCCACAATTTATGATCCTATTTGCCTTCTACAACTGCAATCACTATAATAAAATTGGTGGGTATGTAAAGTGTACCTTCTTTCTTTCCTCGTGCTATAGTCATAGCCCCTTTAGAAATCTTCCACTTATCTTCACTAAAATTGGTCACATAACCTTCACTCGTCAAGTGGCCTACTGAGATCAGGTTCTTCTTCAAGTCTAGAATGTGTCTCATATCCCTTAGCTTCCATATTGATCCATTGAGTCTAATATGTACTTCACATTTGCCTACGACACTGCAGGGCTTATTATCACCTAGATGACCCTCGCTAAGGTTACCAGGTGCATAGCTCTCAAAGAGCTCTCGACTTGAGGTGGCATGGAATGATGCTCCAAAAGTCCAAGACCTAAAACTCTGTCTTGTTCTCCAAAGAGCATATCAACGCATCATCTTCTGAAACAAGATTCACTTTAGTCTTGCCATCCGCTACACTCTGCGGGGATCTGCACTGGTCACTATAATGACCAAGATTGCCACAATTCCACCACTCAATGGAATTTCGAGACCCTTGTCTCGACTTGGAACGACCAAGTATCTAACTTCCGTCCTTCTTTTTGTTCGAACCTCTGCCTCTGGTGTCGACATTCAATGCTAAGCCACAGTTAGAAGAGTCTGACTCACTCTGTCTTTTGATCTCTATAGTGAGTATCATACTCACTATAGAATCATACTGTAACGGTTCCACTCCTGAACAGTTACTGATTGCAACATTCGTAGCGCTCCAACTATCTGGAAATTGGCTTACAAGAAAAGCCGTTTTAATTTTGCTAGTGATTGGCATATCAACTGATTCCAACTGCTCAACAATTTCATTAAGGGCACTAAGGTGTTCACTAACCATTTCATTCTCGGACATCTTCATATTTGTCAATCTAGTGATGAGATGTACCATGTTTGCACCAGACGATTGTTCGTACATGCTCGAAAGAGCATCCATGAGAGACTTTGAAAAAATGTCATTTTCAAACATTATTACTTCACCCAAAAGCATCGGGAGTCAAAGGCGACCAGTTTATCTCAAATATGAAAAATAAAATGGTTTTTCAGCAAAAAATGCATTATACCTATGTCGTTAGAAGGAAAAAGAGGCAAACTGGACTTGAGTTACGCTTTGGTTTGTGAGCCAAAGGGAGACCCTACGCCCAAGCGTAGGTCTCACATTTTGGCCACGTGATCCCTTTACGTGAAGAAGTTGTTTCGGAGTTGTTTGAAAATTTTCCAATTTTGACCCTACTTCGATATTTTAAGTGATCGGTGATTCCAGACCTCTACATATAAGCTTATACACATATTTACATAATATTTTATAGATATTATTGATGTATTATGAAATTACAGGGTTTCCCTCACTTGTCTATAAATATGAAAGAGATAGGTTTAGAGTAAGAGGTTCTAGTTCTGATTTTCTCACACGTTCATTCATAGAGTTCTCACGTTCAAAGTTCAGACTTGCTTCCATTAAAGAGAACAACCATTGAAGACCTAGAGATCTGGAGAAAAAGATTATGGAGAGCGTTTCCACACCGATAATGCAGACTCTATCCGCCACAATCAACTAATTCGGTATTTAGGATTTTCTCACAAAACCCTAGCCAAGTAATGTAGTTCTAATTTTATATTCAATTGTAGAGAGGGGAAACTGTGACTATACTGTGTGATTGTGTTAGATGAGAGACCATTTTTATTCTTGATACAAGTTTGTATATTTGAATTGATTATTATCTTAGAGTTTTCGAATATATTTATCTTACACAATATTATTCACTATGGGCTGGAACTCGGGTGCTTAATCTGTGATTTTCTACACAATGGTGGTCATAAAACTCGAAACCCTAGGTTGACATAGGTCATTCCCTAACAAACTGATATAGACATGCTTTAGTTTATTTTCATGTTTTAATTTACTTTTCTGCATTTACTTTCTGTTAGTATTTGGCATGCACTAATCAGTTTAGTCTTAAGATGGGTTATCGCGATCCGGTTAAGAGTAATCCTTTTTGGGGTCAAACTGCTAGTGCGGTGCGACCTGATTCACATTCAATGGATCGCCCTCATGCAATTGATATATATTCTAAACTATATTATACGGTTAGTGGTGGAGTGAGGAAACCCTAGTTTTCTCTCTCTCTGAATCACAACCATTATTTATTATTGCTTTCTGTTTTATTTTCGTTAGCATTAGATAATTCACTAAAACAAACTCTTTTCGGAAAAATATAATTCAGTGTTTTTAGACTAAAGAATTGAACAATCTTCGTCTCTGTGGTATTAATATTCCCATACTCAAGCAAAACTGTCTACAGTTGATTTGTGCGCTTGCAGAAGGGTAAAACCTAAAGTGTCGTTAAGGTGTCATTTTTAACCACATATTTTGCAGACACCTGACGCCCACTAGGCAGCTGTTATCTCTGTCACGATATCACCACCAAGCGGTTGCAAGTGACGTGCTTCATTTTCACTATCCAATAATTGATCATTATCTTGGATGAGCTCCGGAAAAAAAGAAATGGGTTCTGAATAATTTCCTTGGACATTTTTTACATTTTTTATGGGAGCACTATTATCAACAATGTTATTATCTTCCCACAAAGGGGAGAGGTTCGCGGATCCATCATTTGTAGCAACTGGATCATGAGGAGAATTTTCACATACCTCGGCTTCTTGTATTTCCAGAATTTCGCGAAAAAGAAATTGTTCGTGGATTTCAGTACTGACAATTGTTTCTTGACGATGAGGAAATATGTCTTTAAGGGCTTCGATATTGGTAGCTGCGTTTTGGGATTCCTCATGTTCACCACTATCATTTTCATAAATATTCTGACCTCCATCATTATCAGAATCGTCTGAGAGATTGCGGAGAGCAAGGTGGGGGGCAATACTTTTTTTGAAAGAAAGAAATTTAGTTCTAAGACAATAAGTGAAGTTGACATGTTTTTGTTTTGAGAAAAGAATTTTTACCATGGTCAGGAAAAGAAGAAAGTATATCGTCCACTTCATGCTCCTCAATACTATCTGCTAAACTTAGGTCATCATGTGTAGAAGTATCTAATTAAAAACATAAGAGGAAATGTAAGTTCATAAGCATGAAAATAATAAATGTATCATTCAGTAATGATACCTGCAATCTCTGCCCCACGAGAGGTATTTTCTGGTTCACGAGATGTATTGAAGAAATCTGCGGGATCTTGGTCGACAAGGGAGTCAGGAAAACAAATATCCTCAACTACGTGAGCGACGATATCAAATAAGGGATTGGGTGTAGACTTGTGAATTTGATCAGACGCTCACATCAATATTCTTTTTCGTGGTACAAGGTCATGATCTGAGGATTCCATTTGGTCTTCACTATCTTCTAGTTGTGAGTGAATCATATTTTTTTATTTTAATCTTTGAGAAAAATGTATGTTATTCAGATTTGTTAAACAACTTTTCCTACGAGCAAGAGGTACCTCGTCAAGTTCTTCATCATCCTTATCCAAAATAATGCGAGAATTTGCATTTCCAACAGAGGGTTGATTGGCAAAACGCTACAAAGGCAGATATAATGAGTTTATTAAAGATACATATAGCAATATACGTAAAAATAATAAAGAAGATGAGAAAGGAAGATAAGGTACCAATCTCTTGGCAATAGGCTCTTCGTGAACAGATTATTTCGCGGAAGGAATCTCTACTCGCTCTGAACGTTTATGAGTTTTTAGTTTTTGCTTGGAAGGAGATTTAGGATGTACAATGTCCTTAGGACTCTTACGTTAAGAATTTTTTTCTTAACTCAGGAAGTTTCAGGCTCTTGAGTCTGAGCTCGCGTCTCTTGAGCAAGATGATTTGGAGATTGAAGTGCCATTTTGCCTTTATTTCCTCTGGAGCCATGAACTTTGCGAAGTTTTAAAGAATGATCTCTGACAAAGATATATATTGGTTCAATGACAACAGGAGAGTCATTTATAAAGACTTGAAAGGTAGAGAGGGCCTCGTCCCAGAATGCGAGGCATCGCGGAGTTCTACCCCCCTCGCGATCTCTAGGAAGGATGTGGATGATGGTAGAAAATATGCGAAAGGTTGTTTCCAGTGTTTTATGATATCTCTTCAAAGACTAATCATAGCAAACTTCTGGATTCGATGAAATGAAAGAAGAAATAGTTTGATTAAAACCAAACTGTCTGGCTACTCGTGTGGGATTATATGGAGTAACTTTCGCGAAAGTCTCATAAAAAACAGGCAGATGACAAGGATAAGTAATGGATGAAAATGAAAAATGGTCATCTAAGGTAGGCTCATAATCTGCCACTTCAGACTCAGGATAGAAGTTTGGAGAATATACACCATCCAAATGTAGGGCATATGGACTCCAAACAAATTCATAGAAGGAGTCTAAAAATGTGACTAACCTTTTAGTGGATAGAAGAGGAAATCATCTTGATGATCAAGACTATAAAGAAGAAGGTGAAGAAGGAGTAGAGGGGGTTGAAGATAAGTCTAAAGGAGTGGGAGCAAAGTTAGGAAATCTTTTGAAAAAGGAATAAATTAGAAAAGTACATTGAATATGAGTGCTAATATTGTACCTCCCCACAAATTTGGTAAAATCATTGGCCAAGGTATCTAACTTAGTATAAAGGGTGCCTAAGAAAAGTGGAGCAAGTGTTATCTGGGTACCTCGCGAAAGCATATATGCATAAAGGAAAACATGCTTGTTGGGACCATCTTCTGGTTTACCTTGAAAGATATAACGGTCTAACCAAAAACCCGCAAACTCAAAATCACCATTGAATTCCGGCCCAGACACAAAGTCGCAATCTTGACCGTGGAGAATAATTTTGTAAGGTTCATACTCAACAAAGAAGTGACAACACCAGGCAATATATGAAAGTTTTGGTTTATTCATGATTGATTGCTTAGGAAGACTAGTACCATATTTATTAAACCAATTGCCATGTTTTGTAACATAAGTAGCACAATCGCGGAGATGAACATGAATTCGTTGATCTTCAGCACAGAAAAGAAGGGCATCAATCTCGTGAAAATCAAGGATAGGGAGACGGAATAGAACAGAGACATCCTCCAAAGTATGAGTGAACTCACCCCAAGAAGCCACAAATCTGTGAGAGTAAGGACCCCATCGCGAGATAAGAATGGTAAGTGTATCTACATCATGACGCATTTAAAAATCAGAGAATAACTCAGTGGCCTCCAAAATGCCAGCTCGTTTCAGAGTCTCGCGATAACGATCTTGGTTAAGAATGTGGGAAGACCACATATTCCAATCAGTAATTGGAGCAACATGACCTTCATACTCTAGAAAAGAATCAGGAACGTCACCCCTTTCTATAAGAAGACGCGAAATAGAAGATGGGGGAATAATCGTGAGATAGTCCTCACCTTCAGCAGTCATGGTAAGAGTGTCATAAAAAATCTCATCATCTCTGGGAAATAATTCCATTTCAGACCAAAAAACATCATGATGCTGATCGAAAAATTGTGGCTTTCGCCATTCTGAGGGTTGCGGAACAAGTGGTATCACCCCAGAAAGTGGGGTGAGGAGTTTTGGGAAGGTAGTGGAAGCTTTAGGCATGATAAGATGGAAAAGGAGCAGTAAGAGTGATGTAGGGATTGAGGGAGGGGTGTGTGTAATAAGTAAAAGAAAGATTGGGATGTGGGAAAGGCAAGATGAAGTGAAAAATGAAGAAGGGGGGATGAGAGAATGAAAATATGAAAAGTGAAGAAAATTGAAGTATAAGCTTTTATAGTGGACGGACACAGGAACCGAAAAGGTGCCATAAATGATCGCGGAAGGCGAATAGTCATTTGGCCAGCCGCATATGGGGCACTCGTAAATTGTGTTAAACAAAGAAATTTAAAGAATAAATGTCATATTTAAATATGGTAATTGCATTTTAGTACTTGGCCAAGTACTAAAATGCAAGGGGACAGAATGTATTGGGCATTTCGCGAGATAAAGACAAAAATACGCGGATAAGGCCGTAGGATAACAAAAGCAAAATGCTGAAAGGGTGGGAACTGGCCCAGGGCATTTTGAGGGATTATGCGAGCAAGGGACACTACAAAGAGATGATTTTGGGAGGTTTGATCAAAGGTATAACTAAGATCAAAGCCCAAAACCTTATGTGTCACTCGCGTAGGGAGTACCATGTTAGACCTTAAAAGAATAACTTGATAAAGCCAAAAGTGTAGGGTCGCAATTTTGCTTATAGCTATCATAGTTAAATAATTAGCATACTAACAGGTACTCAGGGTCATGAAAAAGGAAAAAATGCATGAAAGGTCATGACCCAGGCAAAAGGAAGCTATGACATCAAAAATGGTTCTTACAAGGGGTTCGCGGGACACACCTCGTGAGGGGTAGAGAAGGCTCGCGAATAGCGCCTATTCATGAAGTAGTACTTATTCGCGGAATGTATCTGCTCACAGGCTGATATCTACGTGGATTGGTGCTGATGTGGCACTAACTTATGCTCGCACCAGAGTTTATAAATAGGGGCTCTGGGTCTCATTGAGGGGGACTTTTGGAGACTGAGAAAGAGAAATTTCCAGAGAGAGTTAGAGTGTTCTCAAACTATTTACACTACTTCCATTATGTTTCTCTTCCTTTTCTCTTTCTACACTTTTGTAAGTCATCAAAAGCAATAAAATCATCAGCATCATTATTTTTGTGTTCATCTTGTGTGGAAACTATATCTAAATCCAATTAAACCTGAACCCCTACAAACTTACTTATAAATTATATTATATTTAACAAAATTATAGATTCATATGAACTTATAACACCAAATTAATACAAATTAGTGTATTAAATAAAATTTTAAGTTTACCCTAGTAATTATTTTATCATCCAAACAAATATTACACGCATATACATAAAAATTATATAATTTATAACCCCTCTTATCTCTCACATCCATTCTCACCGCCAACCACCATAACTCATCTCCTCATTACAACCGGCTTCTAAGCTTCTACAAAAGGTAAGTTTCTCTCTCCCCCTCAATAAATCTCTAAATATGTGTTGGTTCACACACAAACATGGACTCATAAGTTTTCTTTTTTAACTCGTGGACATTCAACAATTCTCTTGATTGAAGTCATATGTCTAAAAGTAAAAACCAAAATGCAATAAAAAAATCATGAAAACTCCATAAACAATCTCTCTCTCCCTCTCTCTTTATCATCCTCTTAGTGCGTATGTGTGAGAGTTTTTGGGGGTGCGGGTGGAGGTGGGGGTGCGGGTGTGTGTGTAATTTTTGGTTTAAGAGTCTTGTTTTTAGTTTTGAAATTGACAAGATTGTTTTTCATAATTTATGTTAATGTATGTTATGTATAATTTGAAATAACATACTTATGGAACCGTGGTTCGGAACTGAACCAAACCGTTATTTTATGGTTTGGTTTGGTTTGGTTCCTTAACTAATGGTTCTGCTTCTGGTCCATATTTTCAAGGAACCGTTGATAATGGTTTGATTCCAAAATTTTCAAGAACCGTACCAAAACGAACCGTGTGCAGCCCTAGTAATCAGTGACGGAACTAGAAAATTATGTGAGTGGAGGCATAAGAGTATTGTTTGTGATTTCAAAGGGGCATAAGGGTATTTTTTTGTAATTTCAGTGGAGGCATGAGAGTATTTTAGTGTGAGTTTTTGTTTAAAATTTAAGACTTTTAAGCCTATAATGTAAAAAATAAATAAAAGGGAGAGCATTGCCCTCCACTGGGCTCAACCATGGTTGTTAGGATCGCGATCCTATGGGATAGGATCTTATGATCCTACCACCCAAAACGATCCCGATCCTACAACAATTGCTCATGTGGTAGGATTGCGATCCTATGGGGTAGGATCGTACAATCCTATCACCTAAAATGATATTGATCCCACCCAAAACGATCCTACTATTTGCATGCAATTCAGGGCTTTTAGGTGAAAAAATTTATTTTTAGATTGGGTTATCTATATAAAATGGCCAATTTTTTATTTTTTAGTTTTAAAAAAAATACTTTTAAAACCTAAATTCAACCAAATCTATTTCTATATCTATTTATACTATTATAAAGTAAAAAGCCCTTAGAATATTTTTATACATTATTTAATTATTTTAGAATAAAAATGTTGAATTATTTATTATATATTATTTAATATTTATTTTTATATTAATCATTGCAAAACTCTTTTGATATTTCCATTAAATGTATATATCTATCCATAGTTACTACTTATCTATACTCGTTATCTAATAAAAACTAATGTAAAGGTAGTGACTCGCGAAAAGATCAATTCGCAAGGATTAACTTATTTTGGGAGATTGGCCCAAGGATTTATTTATTTAGGAGATTGGCCCAAGGTTTGTTTTATTTGGGAAAATGGCTCAAATAAGGTTTGTACGCAAGAGCTTGCATTATACAGAGGGAAGTATGAGGGACTGATGTGTTTATAACTCGCATCTGAACTCATAACCCTAAATGTTGCTCGCGTAGGGTGTACTACTCGGAATCTATTTGTTCAGCATCAGTGGCCGGGACAAAGCATTGATCAAACCGAGCTCATGCATAGTTTTTAGGAACTTCTGGTAATTACATTCAGCACCAAGCCACCTGTACCCACATACCCAAACAGTTATCCAAAACTGAGTTATACCAGCTTCTCCCGAACTCTTGGGTCACTCCATGTGAAAAAATTCATCAACAACCCAAACCAGTTCACTCAAGTAATCCGACCTGCATCATTCATTTCCTCCGCATGTCTCAATAGTGGGTCGCGACCCTATTTACGCTGTCCTAAGCAAGAGTACCTTAGAGAGGCCGATAGTATTTAGGGTCATGAAAAAGGTATGCATGCAAAAGGTCATGACCCAGCAAAGCTATACAACATGGTTCCTTGGCTAAGGAAAAATCAGATCCGCAATGAAACAGGCGCGGATCACAGGTCATGGAGCACAGTATGATCCGCGCAAAGGATTACGCGAATCCATTTCGCGTAGTCAAGGGTGCGAGATGATACTGTGCAGGATATTTATGGTGCGGATTGGTATGGCTGGATTCATGTCGCGAGACAGGTGCTGATGTGGCAATGCAATCCGCGAGGACTACTGGACTCTCACGTCTATAAATAGAAGTGCGAGAACTCACTTCGGGGGGACTTTAGGAGGAAGAGAGAAAAATCCCTAGAGAGAGAAAGTATTTTGCAAGCACTTGTAACTGCTATTTTCTCTTCCATTTCTCTTTTCGTTTCTCTGAAAAGCAATCTAGAGCAATAAAAACATCAGCATTGTTACTGGTCAGACGAACTTATGTAGAAACTATCTTCACAAGATTTAATCAATTCGAACCCCTACAACTAATAACTGGTCTAAACTTATTTTTGGCTTATACTAATCTATATTTATACTTACTTAGTTATAAAAGTGTAACATATTTTAATTATTTCTATTTTTATCACGTGTTTTAAAATATAAAAAGTGAGTTTTTTATTATAAAAAGTATTGGTAGTAAATATTTTGTATTTATTGTTCTTTACGTTTATATTACCTAATAAAAGTCAAAAGATTCAGCAAATGTTTAAAGAAAATTAACTTTACCTAAACCAATACATGTTATTACATACATCTATATATCCACTCATGGATAAGAAATTTGTAAACTATTTTATTCATGCACTTTTGCAGTATTTTAGATACAATATATATATAATATATATATATATATAATATATATATATATATAATATATATATATATATAATATATATATATATATATTATATATATATATATATTATATATATAACTTTTTATCTTTATAATTATGATTCTTCCCTCACGTGCATTTTGCACGTGACTTTTTTTCATTTTTTACTAAATTATGTATATAATTAATATCATGATTTTTTATTTTATCTTTTTAATTATGCACATGACTACTATTCTAAATGTGTGAGGGGTTAGGAATATTTCTAATATATTTTTAAAAAATAAAAAATAATAATTAATATTCATTAATTGAAGTGTAATTCTAATTGATATTTCAAAAGACATAGACTAAAGAAATATAGAGTATTACTTTATGATAGGCCAAATTTATGTAATTACTAAAAAGGAAAAAATGGGACTTAATTATTCATATACAATTAGTTATTATGTTTAAAATGATTAAAAACTAATAATAATAATTAAAGTCTATCAATAATTCTTTAATTGAAAAAAATTAAAAATCTAAGCCTTTATATTAATTATGTAAATTATACACAAAATCTATTTAAAAATAATAATGCAATAGAAAATTTAAGCTTATATATTATTTGTGTAACGCTTCAAAAAGTTTACTTTAAAAGTTGAAACTCATATTATCTTAGTTATTCGTAGACATTAATTAATACTTTTATGATTAATAAGAGAATGCAATTAAGCCCATATGCATATAGTCTTTGTAATATTTTTAAAATTGACTTTAGGATTATGTTTTTTATTATACTTAATGCTTTGAGAATATTTTTGTTTTATTATAGAGATACCATTGATTAAGAAGTTAATTTAAATGTTTTTTTATAACAATGTAGTAGCATCTTATGATCCTACTTACGATTCTACGATCCCGATCCTATAGATCTTCTAACGATCCTACCTAGGATCGCGATCCTAACAACCTTGGACTTAACATGGATCCGTACTTGCCCAAGACTATAAGTGCATGTTTGGTAGAGGGGTTTGGACTGGAAAAAAGTGGTTTTGGGCTGTGAATAATAAACCAAACCATGTTTGGTGGGCTGTGGGTTGGGTTAACAGTTTCATACCATGGTGTACTATTTGGCCCATATTACAAACCATGTAACACCCCATTTCATTTTCCCTTTTTTCTGAATTTTTCCTGATTTATTTTCGGTGATGACGTCACTTATTCATGACGTCATGGTTACTCTGTGTATTTTACGACTAATTATTTCGCGTTTACGCTTGGGTTCGATTGCGCGACTTAGCGATCATCACCTTAACGACTTTGTGGAGTATCGATGATGACTATGTGACTGGACAGTAACGTTTAGTAGTTTCGGACTTGGTGAAACGTTTACGTGTGTTCTTGGGTTAGTGACGACTCCGGTGATCGGGTAGTTGAGTCTCGTACCCGGAGTGTTATTTTGACTTGTATTATTTCTCGACTATCTGTAGAGTTTACGGGGGGCGCAAGATATACATTGCGAGTCGATTCGTGATTTATTTTAGTTTATATCCGATTATATAGCCGAATTATTTATTCCGGACTTTATTAGTTATTCGGAGTACCGTGGGGTTTTCGGTAATTTAATTGGTGGATAAATTTTGTACCCCAGAGTTTTATTTGGGCCCATATTATTTATTTGGAGTCCGATGAATTTTATGGACTCACGTGGAATTATTTGAGTGTCCCAAGTATATTTTACGTGACTTATTTTATTTCTGTGAATTTAATTATGATTATATATATATGGGTTTCATACCCTAGATTATTTATTTCAGTTATATTATTTATTTGGGTGTTCCGTTTATATTTTCGGGCTCGTGTTATATTATTTATGGATTTCCGGTACATTTTGGTGATTTATTATATATATATTATTAATTGAAAAAAAAACATATATATATATATGGGTATTTGTAATATATAGATATATATATTATTCGTGAGGATTCCCGAAGTTTCTCAAAAGCTCTTCATCTGCTCTAAACTCAATGTACAGACAACTCTCTACCTGTTCCTCCCTCACGCACAGAATTTCATTCACCATCATCTTGTCTTCATCATGGATCGGTTAGAGAGAGAGAGAAATTGGAGTTGGATGAGAGAGGGAGCCGCACACAGAGGCGACAGCTTGGCGGAGGAGTAGTGCGTAGGGGCTACGTGACCTGGTGGTTCACCAGCTGAGTACCGGCGACAATGTGTAGAGACGACGATGTGGAGAGGGTGGTGGTGCAGTTCACGCCGGTGGTGGTGCGACACCAGTCGCAATTGAGAAAAAGAGCTGGGGTTTCGAGTTGAGCGACTTGGAGCAGGGTCGCCGAAGTTCAGAGGCGGCCATGGCTGAGTTGCTTGTGTGGTGGTCGGCGCGACTATAGGTGGCGACAACCAGTAGTTCGCGCAGCAGTGGTGGTGCTGATAACCAGTCCCGAGTTGACTGGATTGAGTCGGGTTGACTCAGTGGCGAGTCGGGCTCAGTTTGAGCTGATTTTAGGAGGGTAGCTCGGCCTCAGTACCGTGTACGTTATATCCGAATTTGGTGCCAAATCGTTGAGCAGTTTGCTGGGAATTTTAGATTTTTGGTATGATTTTCAGTTCCGATTTTTGTAGATTTGTTCAAATTTAATTATCGATTGCTAATGGGTTTCAACTATATTAAATAGGACAGTAAGGCGGTTGTTTCGATATATTCAAAATATTTTTCGGACAACTTTGGTCGGCGAGCACTATTCACGGCGGGACTGTTTGTAAGCGAGTAAATTAGGTGGGAATATATATATATATATATATATATATATATGCATATCTAACACTCACTACTAGTGCGTAGAAAATGCTAATTGATTGCGTTGTATGTTTATGAGTAAATAGAATTATGAAATTAAATTTCTGTCAACATCGGTGAGCTCAACTCCAGAGCACAAGGGTATCTCAGAATAGAAGAGGAGGAAGCAGTCAGACATAGAAGAGTCTCTCTGGTAACGGTGGAGGCAAAATCCAAAGAAAGGATGAAGGATCAGCGGCCTCCACGACCCGATCCACCTCGGCAAACCTCATCATCCAGAAATTTAGACAAGCGTCAACGGACGGAAGAAAGAACCACTCCGCTCAAAACCAGCCTTGGAAAGCTCTTCCAAGAAAATAAAAACAAAGGGATTTTCAGACCACCTCCGCCGATCAGACAACCGATGGAGCTGAGGGACATGACCAAGCACTGTGCCTTCCACAGTGAGTATGGTCATCATACAAATGACTGCAGAAATCTCCAAAGACAGGTAGAAGCAATGATCACCAAAGGGGAGCTTGCAGATTATATAATGAAGGATCAGCCGAGACCAGACAAACCACACAGGACACAACCAAACAGAACTACATCAGGACAACTGGTGAGAGTTATCCACATGATCCAAAGAGGTGAAGAGGCGTTGGAGGCCGAAGGAAACAGAAGGTTCAAGCTTAGAAAAGCACACAAACTCAGGCGAGTCGGCCAAGTTTGCCAAACAACCCTCCTTCGAGGAGAATCAATGATAATGTTCTCAAAGGCCGATATGCAGAATATTCAGACGCCTCACGAAGATCCTCTGGTAATCACTCTTCTGGTAGCTAATTGTCTGATCAAACGCGTAATGATTGACCCAGGAAGCAGCACCAATATCATGACAAAATGGGCCTTCGACAAAATCGGAATTGATGTATCGCAGCTTCACCCGGCTCGGATTCCTCTGGCCGGCTTTGACGGACGACGCGTCGAGCCGATAGGCGTAGTCAATTTGTCAGTATCAGCGGCACGCCGAACCCTAAAAGAAGCTTTCGTCGTGGTGGACGTCAAACCATCGTACAATCTGCTGATGGGACGAGGGTGGATCCATCAGATGCAAGGGGTTCCTTCGACACTCCATCAGGTCATGCGGTGCCTCGACCCAAATGGAGTGGACGTGACAGATATTCCTGGAGACCAGGTAGCAGCGAAGGAATGCTACTCGATATCCATGAAGGACCTGAACCAGAAAAATAAACAAGTGTTGGAAGCGCCAGAAGAGTCCCTGTATAACGAGAAATAACAATTACAGTCAGACCCTTCCTCAGAGGGTCAGGAGACTCAGGCAACAACGGAACCCCTAGAAGAAGTGAAAGTTAGTCTGACGGATCACACCAGAGTCACATTCATCGGCTCGTACCTCCAGAAAGAGGAAAAGGACAGGCTGATTCATTTTCTCCAGCTAAACTCAGACGTGTTCGCCTGGTCTCATCTCGACATGCCGGGCATTGATCATTTGGTTGCTCAGCATAACCTAAATGTTGATCCAAATGTCAGACCAGTAAGGCAGAAGCAGAGGAGGTTCGGGATAGAAAGGAACCAGATCATATCCGAGGAGGTGGAAAAGCTGCTAGAAGCCGGATTCATAAGGGAAGTGAAGTACCCATCATGGTTGTCAAACGTGGTGGTAGTCAGAAAGAAGAACGGGAAATGGAGAGTCTGCGTGGACTTCACCAACTTAAACAAAGCTTTCCCAAAGGATTGCTTTCCCCTACCGAAGATTGATCAGATGGTAGATGCCACCTCGGGATATGACAGACTCTCTTATCTTGATGCGTACTCCGGCTACAATCAGATCCCGATGAGTCAGGCGGATGAGGAGAAAACAGCCTTCATTACCGAAGAAGGTACGTACTGCTACCGAGTTATGCCTTTCGGACTTAAAAATGCAGGTGCCACCTATCAAAGGCTTGTCAGAAGGATATTCAAAAATCAGATGGGCAAAACGGTTGAAGCCTACATAGATGATACGGTGGTAAAAGCAGGAGAAAAGGCGACCACCTCAAGCACCTGGAAGAAGTGTTTGATGCACTCCGAAGGTACAGGATGAAGCTCAATCCAGCCAAGTGTTCTTTCGGAGTCTCATCAGGACAGTTCCTCGGACATATCGTCAACCGAACAGGAATCGAAGCCAGCCCATCACAAGTCAAGACTCTGATAAGCAGCGAAGAGCCAAAAACGCAAAAGGAGGTCCAGATTCTGACATGAAGGGTAGCCGCACTGAGCAGGTTCGTGTCCCGACTGACAGACCGATGCAGACCATTTTTCCAGGCAATTAAAGGCGGAAAAGGAAGCATATGGGGGCCGGAACAGGCAGAGGCCCTCCAGAAATTGAAGCAGTATCTCCAAAATCCACCGATCCTCGCCTCACCAAATCCAGGAGAACCATTGCATCTGTACCTTGCCATATCAGCAACCTCAACCAGCGCAGCACTTGTAAAAGATGATAAAAAGTGCCAGAAACCAGTCTTCTTCAGCAGCAAGTCCTTATCCGATGCGGTAACCAGATACACCACGACGGAGTGAGCTGTTCTTTCTTTAATCAACGCAAAGAGACGACTGAGGCACTATTTTGAGACTCATCCAATCGTGGTGCCAACCACCATTCCGATAAGAGCCATCATGTCCAAACCCGATCTGACGGGAAGAATAACCAGATGGGCGCTGGAACTCGGGACATTCGACATCACATATGTGCCGCGAACAGCTATCAAAGGTCAGGCCTTAGCTGATTTTCTCCTAGAGGCAGAGCCAGAGGCAACCCTCCAAGATCTAGACGAACCCGAATGGACGCTCTACGTAGACGGATCAGTTGGTTCAGCTGGTTCGGGAATTTGGCTCGAAATTATAACACCAGATGGGACCCGAATCCAGCAATCAGTGCGTCTGGAGTTTCCCGCCACCAATAACGAAGCTGAGTACGAGGCACTCCTAGCTGGGCTGCGACTAGCTCAGAGCCTCTGTATTAAAAAGCTCCGTATTTTCAGTGACTCACAGCTGGTGGTGAAACAAGTTCAAAACGAGTACGACGCAGGAGAAAAGCTGCAGCCCTATAAGAAGTTGGCTCAGATAGAGCTAGACAGACTGGAGCAGTATTCCCTCAGTCAGGTCCCCAGGGAGGAAAATGAAAATGCAGATCGATTGGCCAACATGGCTTCAATCAATGATCAAGACCTGACCAGAATCGCCCCGATCGACTATCTTGATGTCCTAAGCATCCATCAGTCAGATGTGGTGTGCGCAATACCTTGGGAGCCGAGCTGGATGAACCCCATAGGGAGAGTACCTCAGGAATGGTACACTCCCTGAGGATAAAGCAGAGGCTCGGAAAATTCGCATGAAATCGGCCAGATATGCCTTGCTACACGGCCAGCTATATAGAAGATCTTTTGGGGGACCCTACCTTCGATGCCTCACACCTTCAGAGGCATCGGCCATAATGAAGGAAATCCATGAAGGGTCATGCGGAAATCACTCAGGGGGACGAGCTTTGGCCCATAAAGTACTAAGCCAAGGATATTTTTGCCCTTATCTTTCCCATGACACTAAAGCCTTTGTCAGAAGGTGCAGAAAGTGTCAATTCCATGGAGATTTCATCCATCCGCCACCAGAACTGCTTAACCCCATATTCAGCCCGCACCCATTTGCGCAATGGGGGATTGATGCAGTTGGACCACTTCCCATGGCTCTCAGATCAGTAAATCAAGCACTGATAGCAACTGATTATTTCACAAAGTGGGTCGAGGCAGAAGCTTATTCCAGCATCACTCACAGGCACGTGATCAAATTCATATGGACCAATATCATCTGCAGGTTCGGAGTGCCGAGGGCGATAGTGATTGACAACGGATTAAATCTGGATAATCAGTGGACCAGACAATTCTGTAACGAACATGGGATCCAGTTGAGAACATCATCGGTCGCATACCCTCAAGGAAATGGCCAGGCCAAAAGATCCAACAGAACCATATTGAATACCCTGAAGAAGAAGCTAGAAGAGCATAAGGGAGTGTGGCCAGACAAGCTTCCGGAGGTACTATGGTCTTTCAAAACAACATCAAGAATCCCTACAGGAAAAACACCATTCTCAATGGCGTATGGGACAGAAGCAGTCATTCCAACAGAGCAAATAGTGCCAACAGCCAGAACAAAGCTGTATCTGGAAGAACTGAACGACCAACAGCTGGTTGATGGACTCGATCTGCTCAAAGAAAAACGAGAACAAGCTGCCATCAGGCTAGCAGCCTACCATCAGAGGGTCAGGAACACCTTCAACAAAAAAGTCAAAAGACGAGAATTCCAGGTGGGCGATATGGTATTACGAAAGAAGATCGGGTTAATCGGAAAGCTCCGGGAAAATTGGGAAGGACCATACACAATCACAGAGGTCATAGGACGTGGGGCTTACCGCCTCAGGAATAATGACGGCAATATGGAACCCAATTCACAGAATGCCTCACGACTGAAGAGGTATTATCCTTGATATTTATTTCGTTCTCAGAATAATTAAACAGAGGCATATGAGCCTAGCTTTATAGATATCTTTAAAATTTCCATGTTTGTTATCCTGACTCAGTCAGATGTTGTTATCTTTGTAATTTCACGGTTATAATAAAAGATGGTCATCCTTCTTGCAAACAAATAGCCAGAAATTAAAAATAATTCCTAAGTAATGAGATGACAGAGGCTTATAAGCCTGACTCACTCTTTCAGAGGAATAAGATTAATAATAATTCCTAAGTAATGAGATGACAGAGGCTTATAAGCCTGACACACTCTTTCAGAGGAATAAGATTAATAATAATTCCTAAGTAATGAGATGACAGAGGCTTATAAGCCTGACTCACTCTTTCAGAGGAATAAGATTAATAATAATTCCTAAGTAATGAGATGACAGAGGCTTATAAGCCTGACTCACTCTTTCAGAGGAGTAAGATTAATAATAATTCCTAAGTAATGAGATGACAGAGGCTTATAAGCCTGACTCACTCTTCCAGATGAATAGGATTAATAATAATTCCTAAGTAATGAGATGACAGAGGCTTATAAGCCTGACTCACTCTTTCATAGGAATAGGATTAATAATAATTCCTAAGTAATGAGATGACAGAGGCTTATAAGCCTGACTCACTCTTTCATAGGAATAGGATTAATAATAATTCCTAAGTAATGAGATGACAGAGGCTTATAAGCCTGACTCACTATTTCAGAGGAATATGATTAATAATAATGAGATGACAGAGGCTTATAAGCCCAATTCACACTTACAGAGGAGAAAATATTAAAATAGAGGCTAGTCAGCCTGATTCACATCAACAGAAGCAAATAAAGATATCCATTTAAAAGCAGAAATCGCTGTCTTGTATTACAAAATTGCCCGAAAGGCGGATTACAAATTACAGCGTTACAAAATAGAAGAGCATAACCTAGCTTGGACCGCTAAAGTCCTTCCCTAAGGAATCAACATGTGTGGTCGGAGGGAAGAACTCTATAGAGGGATTGAGAGGGTCGGCTGGAAGATACCCTTTAAGGAACTCAGTAAAAAGATTCTGAGCATAGCTAGGTTCGGGGCTAGCATATGGTGGTTGCACCCCTAGCTTCCTATCCATGGCATCAGGATCTTTGATCTTCCTCCTTGCTGGGTCCTTCTCTCCAGCAATGAAACCCTTCCTCCAAAATTCACCAGCCACTATATTATTCATCCTTGAATAGTGCTGGTGCATATCAAGCCCTCCTTTCTTACACGTCTCCAGGGCAGATTGGGAGATGCCGAACTGGTGTTGAAGAGCCTCATGATCTGATGCTAGCTTCTCCTTTTCATTGGATAGCTTAGCATTAAGCTCTTTTGACTGAGCCAGTTCTTCCTCCAGCTGGGTAACCCTAGAAGGGAGGTCCCCTAGTTGAGCTTTCAGCTCCTTCTCCCGATCATCCCTCTTAGCCAAGTCTGCCTTCAGACGGTCCAGCTCCTTCACACCTTCCTCGTGGGAGAGGCATAAGGCATTGACACTGAAGAGAGCCTAAAAAGGAAGATGCAAGGCAAAGCGGTTCAGCAATATATACAAAAGCAGGAATAAAATATGTGATCAAGCAAAGACATACCCCCAGTAACAACCCCGGAGTTTTACGCACAATGCGATCAGGATCAGCATCTCTCTGCGCCTCAAGCTCCTCCGGCGCCCAGAGTCCCTGCGCCCGAGTTATCATGGCAGACATGGATGTGAGGCTGGAGGTAGATTGGTCAGAAGAAGTAGAACTCTTCTCCCTCTTGTGCTTCCTTTTCTTACTGGGCCTTTCTTCCCCCACCGGTCTGGTTCGGGCAGAAGAGGGTTGAAGCAGCGCAGGGATGGTGGTCTGCACAAGTGCAGACCCAGAAGCATCGCCCACCGGGCTGACAGTCGCAGCCTGAGGATTAGAATCCAGAGGCACTTGCCCTTGATCAGTCGAAGGAGCAACCATCTCCTCCATGTCATCATCATCATCCTCAATCACTGGTCTGATCGAATACATCATGATCTTGTACTTGGCTCCTAACCTGGATATACCCTGCAAATTGGCAGGAGTAAGCAGGTCAGCGCATGACATACGGTCCGACCAGACCTTGGACTTTAATAAAGAAATACGGGCTTCTACATCCTGAGCCACTATATCTATATCCCTATAACCTAAAGACTTATAAACAAAATCCGCCCTGAGCTGGTCACATCCGGAACAGAGGCAAGATTCCTTATGGATAAATGAAAAAGGAAGAAGGGCTAGATGCTTGAAAACACAGGGGATCGGCCATCTCCTAGAATAGGGGTAAAACCAAGCCCCCTTTACCAAAACCATCTTCTCCTTCCAGTACTTCTCTGTTTTCTCAGTCCCTTGGCAGATCGCCCGACCCTTGAATGGGTAGAAGTTGTACCTCCCCTCACAATCTTTCAGACCCACAATCTTGTAGCTAAGCAGAAGATCTGCCAGACCCAAGGATAGCTTTTTCTCTCTGTTAATCAGGATTAACATAGAAATTATCCTGAAGAAGTTTGGATTGACTTGCAGAGGGGTTATTCCTAGGGTGAAGAAGATAAAATGAAAAAGAGGATGAAGAGGAAATCGAAGCATCTTTATCTGAAGGGCCGACAACAACACCTCGTCCGGACCCACTCCGTCGCCCAATCTGAAGTCAAGAGAAGGATCGTACTCCATCAAGATCACCTCTTTTGGGATCCTACAGTCCCTCCTCAGACTTTTAAGGTTCACAGATTTTCTTTTATGAGTTTCAAGTGGTTCTGCCACGAAAGGGGCTGATTCAGTGGAGGATCCAACGGGGGCGCCTCCAGGAGCATCGGTCCCAACCGGGTTGGATATGACAGAAGTCCCAATTAGAACAGTATCAGCGACATCTGCCTGGTTATTTATCTCCAAAACAGTTGCTCCCAAGCCAGATAGGTCCGGACGACTAGGTATGGATAAAGAAGGAGGAGAGGATGAAGAAGATGGATTTGCAGAAGGGGGGCTGGGAACCTCAGATCCCCCATATTCTTGATGAGTCATCTCCTCGGTAGATCTTGTGGCACTACTATCAGACATGATGAAAATGACAACTTACACAGAGAACCAGCGAGAAGAAAGAAGAACCTCCGGCAACCAAAGTACAATCGGCGGTCAAAGTTTGAACACTGCTAAAGATTGCTTACAAGATTTGAAAATGATAAAGAATGAAAATGAGGCCACACAAGGATTTATATACACACGGCATACCAACAGACATCATTAAGGCTGAAGAGGTGCGCCGATTCCCTATGCCTCGAATACAGTGAACCGACGGCCGCCATTATAAAGTTTGAAATCACACGTCTCTCCACAATCATGACGCTGACGTTATCAAAAACGGCTGTCATCAATCAATTCAATTGAATTCGGGCCAGGCCCGCGAACCGTATGCCAGACCCGAATGGGGCTAGTGTAGATAGTGAAAATCATAGGTCCAGGTCCATTTATTAGGCCCAAGATGTGTCGAGCCCATGTAAAATGTAAATAGTGAATAGCCCATATATTGAACCCACCAAATATAAGTGTGACCATCAACATTAGGCCATTCCCTTAAAAAGGGAGCAACAACCCACTACCTAAAGGGAGTGGGTAGTTATTAAGAGAGTGGGTCATGACCCCATGAACTTAGGCCATGATCCAAGAGCACAAAAATGTATAAATATGGTCATTTGAGCCTGAATAAAGGAGAGGTTTTGGATGTGAGTGAAATTTGACACTTACAGTAGTATATATAGAGAGAGATGTATATATTTTCAAATAATTTTTAGAAATTGTGAAGCAAAGACATTGGTTTGCCCTTTTTCAATTTGGATTCCCAAAAGGATAAAATGGGTTTAAAAAAACAAACAAAACAATGTTCTCTTGCGGAACTAGAATTATTATTATTCGCGGAGTTAGCTATTATTCTAGTTCAATGATTATGTCAAATTCACTGGTCACCAAGTGAATCATGATCTTTGTTAGATTATTATCTCATTGAGCCATTGAGGTCATTGAGATTAGTTTTAGAATATATAATCTAAAAGAAGGTTATAACCTTTTCTTTCTGGCTTATTTTATATATATATATATATATATATATATATATTTCGCGACAGTCCCCCTTATACTTATAATATTAGCAAACAGCAAAGTTGAAAGCTATCTGATGTTTAAATTTTGTGCAGCCCATGCAAAGACAATGGATGACGATTCTTCGGAGGGTGATGTACATGCCCATGCCTATTATAGTTGGCAGTTTGCAACCACTTCCTTTTTCTAATTAGAAAAACGTTTAACGTTGTAATCCGTAGCAAAAAGTTATTGAAAAACTATGGATGTTACACCTTTTTTATTTTGTTTACGTCATATTCAGCAATGAAATACTTCATGAAAGTACAAAACAGTGGTTGTTTTCAAGTAGTAGTGGTGACCACAAATAGGATCCGCTTAGGTAGGCACTAAACTTAACTTAATTCAATTATGGGTTTTTACAACCTAATAATTTATTTAATTTTTGTCCCTTTTACAATGCCAAACGAAATTGATTCTGCGCTTATTGATCCATATAATATAAATGATTCTCCACCCAAAGGAGCCCAGATAAAAAACAAATCGAGTTAAAAATTGATACATCGATTTACGTGAGACGCAGTCGACCCACATCAATGGCATTGACAGCTAACAATCCGACCCACTGGTTTTCTTCTAATAATCACTTAAATTACTTAGGAGATAATGGAAATAAGTTTAGGGAGTTGAATAAGCTTTTATAAATTTAATGATCAATTAAAATTATTTGCGGAATATTTAATTTTAATTAGAATAAATAGGTTATTAAAAAACTTTTCCTAGAATAATAATATTAATCAGAGATAAAATAATTTTTTATTAAAAATAATTTTTTAATAAAAATAACGATTTTTTAAATAAAATATTTTTTCAAAATAAAAATAATAATTTTTTATCAAAAATAATATTCTTTTGATAAAAATAATTAATTTTAATCAAAAAGATTTTTCTACACAAAAAGAAACTATTTTGTGGATAATCAATTGGTGATGACCTAAAATCAATATTGTGATACATAGGGTAATGTGAAGTGAGGTTAATATTGCAAGGTACGTATACTAAAACGCAATTTATGCCACCGATCAATCGCTAGTGTGTTACCCAGATTTGTTCGCAACTTTTGCCACCCATCGATCAGGAGACCCTGAACGTGAATTTACAGATTATTGTTTGGGTTTTTCTTGTTTATTACTCCACACAAACTAATCATTTCCACAGTTTATATCAATCAAACAATATTATAACAACAGAATTTAAAGCAATAGAATAACACAAATGTTTTACGTGGAAAACCTTAGAAAACGCTCAAAGTAAAAATCACGAATATACTCTGGTATCGATGCACTATGAATCAAAAGTTATACATACTCTATAAAGACTGGACTTACAATAGCTCCTGATTTGCCGTTCTACACTCGATATTTGAAAGTTGTTGATTTACTCGCGCTATCACGAAGCCTCTTATTCCGATCTCCGTACTCTGACGATTCTACTTCTCACGGATCAATGCATACACAGTGCAACAGATGGTGCGTAGATTTTTCAGTATCTAGGTCATCCAATTGTGCATAAAAATCACAATTATAGTAGAACAATTGAATAACCCCAAAAAACTAGAAAGAACTAGAAGATAAATAATCAATCAATATTTTTCTATCTTTCTCTCTGCAAAAAGATCTTTTTTGTGGAAAAATTGCACAGCTCTCAAAACTTGTCTTCTCTTCTCAATATCTTCTCATATTTATAGAGAGAAAAGTCTTCAATTATGGAATAAGATTTCTTGATCTCCTAGTCTTTTGCTTGTCTTCCAAGTTTTTTCTTTGTCCTCCAAGTCTTGGTTTTTTTACCATTAAGTCCTCAAACTTTAACCAATATATCTAATCTGCCCAACATGGTTATTGACTAGACATGCCAATATAAAATGTTCTTACAATCTCCCCCTTGGCATTTCTGAGTCAAAACCATATTTTACAAAGATATCCCCCAAGAGATACAAAATAAATCTAGACCTATGAACACACACCAACAAACATTGTCCCAGACCAGTATCTTGATCTCATGACGATATACCAATTCCTGCAATCACAACACTAAACAACATACCGTGAAAAGCAAGTGTGGAAAATAATTAACAAGAATAAACAAATACAATGATCAAAAAGAATAATAAACATCAATAGGCATAATGATCATAACAATGTAATATCTTTAAAAATAGACCAAACAAGCATATCCAAAATATAACTTAATCCTCTCCCTCTAAGAAGATATTCACCCTCAATAATTAATCTCTCCCGCTTAACATATAATTGTTCCCCCTCAATACATATTCTCTCCCCCTTTTTGACACCGAAATGCCAAGCAAAGAAATTTCAATATAAACAAAAAATGCAACAACTGGGAAAGAGAGGTATGGAAATACCCAATTTGTAAATACAGGGAAAAAATGAAGAGGAGACAAGAGAATCTTAGTAATAAAAGAGATAGTCATAGGAGTTTGAAAGTTCATATCCTGATTCTCAAGTGATAAATATCTCTACAATGCATGACCCTAATATTAATGCATGAATGCAAAATGTCATAAAAAAATTATAATAATTATTTTTTTTCATTTAAGAAACATGTGAGCAGGGTTGTAGAGACAATAAGTTAATCACCAACACAATCACATTCTCAATATTGACTTATCCTTTATACACACGGTAGTGAATGAAATCAACACAAATATCTTGTAGACACAAGAATTCACAAGTCATGCTTTACATAACAATTTTATATATTAAAATATTTAGGTGTCAGCACATAGGTGAAAAATAAGCTTAAAAGCCCAAGTTAGAAGTCAAATCTCTAACTTTGACCTCATTGCCAAGTAAGAAGGACTTTTTTGTCTCTAATTTTATTCTTTTTCATCAATGTTTACGCGAACACTCACTACTTTGTGGCAAGAGGCCCGGTTACTCGGGTTGAAAATTTAAGATAATCACTTCCGCGTTTTTAAACGAATACTCACTACTTATTGAGGCACTGAGACCCGGTTACTCAGTAAAAGGACTAGTGCTCAAAGGGGTTTTAAAAAGACAATCATATAAAAATATATTTTTTCTTTTCTTTTTCTTTCTTTTTTTTATCGATATCACCCCAACATTCATAAACTGGCAAGAGGTATTAAAAAACATAGATGAATATAGCCTAACTTATGAACTTACTTATCACTTCGGGTTAGGTGAGAAACACTAACAGTCTCAATAGACATTACAATCACCTCAAACCAAAGTGAAACAAGCACCTAAGATTAGATATTTTTAAAAAATATATATTATTTAAACATGTCAAGTAAACATCTCAAATCCTTAGGTCGACTAACACTTCTGATTCCCATAAGCATAAATAGACAAGTAAATATGATAATAGAGTGAAAAATGACAACCCTTTGTATCCTTGTCATGCTCAATAGAACCATAAATGAGAATGATAACTTTATTGATTTTGATGATGATGATTACAGAATTGTGTGAGAGGAGACAACTATATAGAAAGGTTAGAATACACTATCTCTTTCTCTATAACTTTTTATTTCTAAGTTCTGAAGTCCCCCAAATGAGACCCCACTACAAGAAATTAGGATTTTAGGCAAGGTCCTTTAATGACAGTACACGAAACCGTCCCTAAAAGTGACTTTTTCGCGACAGTATATAAGATACCGTTGCTGATGCCCTTGACGCTTGGTAGAAATCACAAGCGGGAAGTTTAGCACTCTTACTTTATATATATGGGGTCCTAAAAATATTAAATTATTATTTTTGGTAAAGAGAAAAGATAATAAATATATATGAACGTCGTCGTTTTCTTCTTACATGTAAGCAAAACCCTAATTTCTCTCCAAACAACTCATCTTCCCTCAAAGGCCGCCTCCCCTTCTCTCTACCCAATTCTCACAACTTCAACAAAAAAAATCAAATGAAGGATGTCTATGGCTAAGTGGAATAGCGGGGTCAATCGATTGCAAGAAAAACAGCTTCAAGATCATCGTAGGTACGTATTTTATTATCCCTCTCTATATATATAAGATGTCTTTGATACAATTAGTACTCTTTGCTAGATGTTATATTTACAGTTTATTTATTGTTTTTAGTTTTTTATTTTGGTGGTAAAGCTCAAATTTTTGTAAGCTACACTAATCGGATTTTCATTATTGGTAAGGAATTTTGTATTTTTCATTAGCATAAAAGCCCAATTGTCCAGATTCACCAAATAACTAACTTCAACTTCATTTTTTTTTAAAATCCATCCGTTCGTCCTTTTACAAGCTCGAAAACCCTTTTTTTGAAAGAGGGATCTAATGACAGTGAATGGGTCTCTGCTAAATCATTCTTGCTTCGGTGTGGGTGTGTTTGCTGGTTGTAGTGGACTCCAACCAACAAAAGAAGAAATAGAAATGCTTGTGAAGTCGTCACTGATGACAGTCAAACACCAACTGAACACCCATAAAATCAATCGCAGGTATTTCCAAAGTTTGTTTTTTATTTCTTTTGTTCTTTTATTATTATTATGTTTTTTTATTATTATTATTCTTTAACAATTTTTAATTTTCTTGTTTTGGGTATATTTGTAAAGAAATTTGGGTGAAAAAATAAATTTATCAACTTTGGTTAAGAATTTGGAAGTTTAGAAGATATATTTTAATATAAGAAAAGGTTGGTGTTGTATTGAATTTAATACATAACGATTCAATATATGCTGAACAGGTAAATTGGGTTTTTTTAAGTTTAGTATGTTAATTAGTCTTAATTTCATAGCTTTTATTAACTTTTAATTCTATTTTTCTTGCTTGTTACATGATTTTCTGAACTAAGGGAATATGAGCGTGAATAACTATATGTATTTAGTTCTTCCTATTAAGTGTGAACCCAAGTATTTCTTTAATTTTAATAAGCAAAAGTGTTTGGACTAAAAACACTCCCATCTTGTTTCCTTTGATTGAATATTAGCTTAGTTAAATTTCCAGTTGATTTCTTTTGATTGTTGTAGACATTGAATTCGGATTGTCAAAGATTTTTGTACAATTGAAGTCCCTCTTAGTTAGTGGTTAACATGATTTTGATTTTTTTTTTTTTTTTGTGTTTTATTGATACAAAGGGAGGAAATTCTAAAATAAGGTTTTGTTGATAGAAAGGTTATGTTCGGTTCTTTATTATTTACCAGTTGGAAAACCAATGCTATGTAATCTTCCTAGCTGGTGTGATGAAAAAGTGACAAAATGGTGGACGATTTAGCACAAGTGCGGAAGCAAATGGAAAAAATAACCAAAGTGTAAGAGATGTGCTTTGCGCAAAATGAACCTCCAACATGGTTTCTTCAGCTCTAGCAGCAAGCTCCATCAACATCCAAGCAGCAGCAGGTGCAACCAATGTATATATCAATGTCCACCAACATAGCGGCGGTACCAGCAGTCGCTGACATAGTTTCAGCATTCTCAGCAACACAAATCACCCCCACCACTTGAATGACCATGTATGGGCATATTTTAGTAGACTGGTCATATTTTTTGGGGTTTTTTTAGGTGATTTGTTAGCTATACTATTCTTCACAGGAGACTTGTAAGCATCACATATATTTGTATATTTTGTTGTGATGGTCTTCGTTTTAGTCACTGACATTGAAGCTTTAGTAGGCTTCAATTTTTGTTTCTTTTGTATTTGATTTTTGTTTACAAGTGTGGGATGGACAAGCTTTATACATTTTGCTATGGTCTTGTAAAATGTCTCAAATTGAAGCTTTATATAAATGTATGTAGTTTTTCCGTTTAATGTGTTTCTTCAATTGTTATTTATAGCAGTATAAAATTATAATGATGAAAGTAAATTCCTAAATAGGTCAGTAAAAGAGAGAAAAATTATCAAAGTAGAGACAAGTAAACCGTCCTTAGTAAAATGGGTATTAGCGACGGTCCATTTATTAGTGTCACGCCCCAAATTCCTAAGACTCCGAAACCCGAGCCTAAGAGCTAAGGGAGTGATTGCGGAAGTAAAAAGAAACGAGAACCAAAAGACATTCAGTCATCAAACACCCATAAAGGGTTGCAATGAATGCCCAGATACCATGCTGTCACGCCCCTAAAGGGTGACGCAAACCAAGCGACTACTAGAGTCAACAGTAACAAAGAAGTACATGGAATAACAATAAGAATATACTCCATGCCAACACGAATACTAAAAACACAAGAGTATCCTCAGATACCAACAGACACGCTCCTAAATCCCTAAGACTCCCGAACTGGGACATCCAAGGAATCCAAGATGTGATCCTTAATACGAATGACCAACTAAGACATCATTAACCAAGAAAACACATGGGTTAATGATAGAAATGGTATATTCCATACCCAAATGACTAATAAAACTAAGCAGTGGAATCTAACGAAAATCCGGCAGAATTCCGTTTGTAAATGGAACATCCGGACAACCAACCACAACACAATAACCTGCCCAAAGCAATTCAATAATCACAATGGCTTCCAAGCCCCACATTCATCAATCCTACTAGGGTCGAGGTAGTGGAAAGAAACCAAAACCCCTCCAAACCCTCTAACATCAACAGAGCCACAAATGCTCGAATAAAAATACAGAAAAACACCTAACTGTGCGGAATAGATACAATACATCCTGAAAGAATAAATACAGGAAATAAAGATACATCAACAGGGATAGGTCAACAGACTGGCTCCCAAAAGAAATACACGGCAAACCCATAACAAATGGGTAAGGAAAACTGAAAGCAGATACCTATCGTCCCCAAACCCAGTCGTGCTGCAACCGTAACCGCATCACCCAACGCAACTCCAAAACCTGTAACAAGGAAACAAAAGAAAGTTGTCGTTGCACTGCATCCTGCTCATAGCCGTATATTCCCTGCAACCTGGTGCGGGAATACCAGGGGGCAAATTAAATACCCCTGTGATCAAATAAGCTCAGTGGGAAATGATACTCTAACTACCACATCCTCTAATAGTTTAGGTAATGCTAAACCACCCAGTGAGATACATAGCCCACAATATAACCCAGCCACGAAAACCCAAGGTACGTGCTCATATACTACCGTACGTGAGTATATAGGGGATATATATATACATATATAAATATATACAAATACACAACATGAGCCTATAAGATACAACTAAGACTCATCCTCCCAGTACCAACGTACACTAGGTACACGACACCCAAGTCAAACCTAACCAATCATCAAGCGTTCACGACGCTAACAAGAAACTCCAAATAGAGGGAATCACACTCACCTCTAATATCCACAAGGATCGAAATCCACCACTAGTACCAAGGAATATTCATAACTCACTCCCCGAGAACACAGGAGGAAAAGTACTCACGTCCTTGCGTACTAACACAATCATCGTTTATATATATATATATGTACAATATATATATATATATAACAAACCTCATTCCATTCCTAAGGAAAATCTATCTCTCAAAGGCTAGATCACCTCAATCATATCACCATACCATAAATCATATCGAACTCATGATACTATCCTCAATAGGGTCAATCACATCACTAACACTCTCACTGTAGGCGAGGAAAACCACTCAACCAAATCACTAAGAGTACACAAACTCAACTCACCAGAACGACCACCTCAGGGTCACCGAAGCAAAGCGAAGGAAAAGACTTCCCAATGCTAAACCAACAGATAACCGAGACAACAATGTCAAGGTTAAAACACCACAAGTGTTTAAGGAGAACGCCTGGACAAGGAACCCAATCCACTCAGTATCCATGCCCATAACATGTGAAACAACTTGAATCACCTAAGTGGTGACGTCAAAAGCCAAGAAGAAATGAAGGACAACACTATATGTGTGCACTGAACAACACCAAGCCTCATACCCGAGACATAGAAATGATAGGAAGCAAAGGTGAAACAATGGAACACCTTTCAAAACTCTACAGGATGAGATATTGAGAAAGAAGTCTTGAAATCTCATAATCTCAAGACAAGTAATAGAATAGTTTTTCCTTTTAAGAAACCACATAGTAAAAATGACCGTCTTGCCCCCGGTCTCCGTCAGTTGCCATCACCGGTTTTTAGAAGTTAAAAATCTTTTTAAAGAAGATCCTAAGATCATTTTATAAAGTGTTAAAGCTTTTCATTGCTACGGGGGAGGCGAAAACGGGTTTTTCCTTTTAAATATAAAGAGTTTAGAAAACACCATTTCCGAAAGACAGTCGAATAAGGGCGAACACAACTCTACAGATTCCTATAATGCCCAAAAAGACAGCAAAGGAAGAACGACACGTTGGACTCACGGAAGACAACCATCCGTTTCCAACTCCACAATGACACCACATGGAAGAGGTTCGGCACCACGCCGTAACCAACGAATCCCGGAATGACATACAAGTCAACGACCACGTACTAGTGTACAAAACGCAGTACAAGGAATGCTCAGGGGAATGAACTAAGCATAAGAACCAACACTATAGTACCTCGAGTACTTAATAGAACTCATCTCAGCCATAACCTCTTCTCACCAATCAAAACCTCAACTACAGTTGATAACTCATTTCCTCAAAAGGTGAAAGACACATAAAGTCCATACTACAACTCATAATCTCATCACCTGCCTTTTCTAAGGCCCCAATTCATAACTGATACTAACATCAATCTAAGACCTCAAATCTCTAACAAGGTCACACAGCTAACCACAATCACCAAACTACTAACCACAGTCACAAGACTACTAACCACAATCACAATTAACAGTCCTCTCTAAGGCCACAAATCAAAACCAACTCCACAAACCACTACTAGCCTCAACTGGCCATATAGATCACTACGTCCATACACTTAACCTCCCCCAAGGGTACTAAGGTATACAACAACAAGTATAAATATATTCGTTTCATTTATACTCATTAATAATTACCACATTTAAAGTCTTGTTTCACATTATTCATTTTCAACTGAGCATTTATAAAATATGAATTTAATTTAGAATATATTCATAAATAACATGCTCCAACATCACATGTAATATATCACATATACATGTAAAACGAGATCACATAAAGGGTATGCAGTGTAATGTGACTCGACACTCCCCGTGATATTCACACACAACACACCATTCCTAAGGGTAACGGATACAAACTCTGTCCACTCATCATAATGTAGAGTTACCACACCGACCCTTCACAAGTGATTTTTCTCTCTATCACTTCAACAGGGAAGACGGTTGTACGAGAGCCCAACTTGCAACTCCGTACGCCATGACTACCCTTGAGTCAAGAACATGAGCCTCTACCTGGACTCCTAACTCACATTTGCCGGCTTTTTAGTTTCGTAGGCATGATACCTCCTAGCCAGTTGTTGTGATGATCCGACACAAAGACACCCATACTTGAGTACACAACTCATACATATCAACATCATGATTTGACACTACTCGACATTCTCAACAGGCACCCCGGGCCTCAACATAAATATGTAATACACCATATTTATGAAAACACCAACATGGTAATTATCAACATAAGTCTCAAATCTCTTTTCATGCTTTAAAATGCAATAAAGTAATTAAATCATATGAAAATAATTTCATATACCATTCATGTTCTCCAAAAATATATTTTCTTTAACTCTTTAGAAAATATTTCAATTTCCCTTATCATTCATTTAAAATAAATTATACAATTAATTCACGTATAATAAGAGGAACCTAGCATGGCGTCTAAGTCTCTCATATCCAACGTTTACAAATTTCTCTAGCCCATTTAATTCTCCAGGAAATTTTTAAGTCGTCTATTCTTATTCAATTCAATTAGAAATATGTTTAATCTTGTATGGAATAATTTAATTAATTTTCTTTAAATTAATTTTTAAATCCTACGCCGATTCTACCCAAATATAGATATTTAAATTAGCAATTTAATATATCTATATTAAATTAAATAAGGCTTTACACCCCTAAACTACTTCAATAATGCGGAGTGAGAAATATAATTTTCCACCTGAGATTACGCTTACAGAACAACCATTTCGGGCCCACCGCGAACAGTACCGGCGCCCGAATATGACGCCAGCCGACCAAAGTCGTCTGAAAAATATTTCACCTATATCGAAATGTCCGTCTCGACAACCTATACGATATATACGAAGCCTATTAGCAATAGGTTAATTAATTGGGTTAAATCTAAAATACCCCAAACGAAAACTATAACCTATAAATGCGATTTCCGGACAAATCGTTCAACCTAAAATCACGAAATTAATGTATGATAAATACTTCGTATATACGATGCTACTCACCAAAAATTGGCTCAAACCGATCACCGGAAGTCGACCGAAAAATTGGTCGAAGCCTGGCCGAAACCGGGACTGCCGCGCGGCTACTGCTCCGCCCCTGCCGCGTGAACCAGCCCTGCATCACCACCTCCTACGCCGCCGTCTAGCTCAATGGCAACCACCACAGCACCACCCAGTCGCCGCCTCCACCACCGTGAACCGCCATCGCCTTGGCTTCGGCGACCACAGCAACCGTCGCTGCTTGCCCATGCGCAACCGAGCGCAGCTCCCCTTTCAGCCGACTCTCTCTCTCTCTCTCCGGCAACCATGGTGGTCGCCGCCCATGGAGAAGGAGACCGCAGCTCCGGCAATGTGAAGAGAAGAGATGGAAGCGTGTAGTCGTGCAGATGCGTGAAGGAGAAGGAGCAGATACGGTCTGTATATACATATACATATATATATGACCTAATTGCAAAACTAACCCTTCGTTTCTCCAAAATCACAAAATAACCCCCACTACAATATATATATAATTAAATATATATATATATATATACAGTAAACCCCAATAATTATCGAGAACGCCCAAACATAATCTCGTAAGCCCGAATTAATAACGGGATGCCCAATTAAATACATCGGGGTAGAAACTCAAATGTCCGAACACTTAAACAAGCCCGACCAATTAAAATGTGTCGTCATCCAATCGAAACACTAATCATTAAACGTCGAATAAACTAACGTCGAAACGATACCGTGTAATTGACAACAAGAATTCACGTAGTCGTCAAAGAGAAACCGTAAAGTCATCTAGTCGACTTTAAAACTAAACGCGAAAAATTTACAGGTATCAAATACCAAGAATAAATAATACGTCACGAACAAGTGACGTCATTACCGAAATTAAATTAAATATAATTTCAGGAAAAAGGAAAATAACACGGGGTATTACAATTAGCCACAGTCATACCATCGCTAATAATTCATTTTTTGTGATGGTTATTTCATCGCTAATACCTTAATTTTTTAGTGACAGTTCTCTCCAACTGTCGCTATTAACCTTTTATGACGGTTGTTTTAGTCACGGTTTGAAATGACCATTAACGACAGTTTTGTGGGTTCATGGTAGTACCACCTCAGCTTCAAGTTTCGAGGATGTCTAATCATCTCGCGACCTCTTCCCTTTCGCTGCACCATTCACGGTGTCCCCTCGTTGGTTATATTCGTGGGCTTAATATCCCCTTGCTCGCGGGGTCCTTATTTCCTTGGGTGTGTGTACACCCTTTTTTTTATGTCATAGCATTTCATCCTAGGTCATGACCTTATCGCACGCGTAGCCTTTTTCATGACCTTGAGTACTGTTTGGCCGTCCTAAGTAGTGTTGGCAATTTCTAACACGACTTGACACGTTTGACACGATAATATTTATTCTTATATTTATTTGCTAATTTTTTATGTTCTCTAATTGGTCATGGACTGAAATATATTAATAAACTATTACTGAATCGTGTCAAATTCAATTTCAATTTCATTTTTATTTTTAATTTTTTGTGTTGGATTGTGTCATATTTAAAATGTTTGATTTTCGTGTCGACTAGTATCAGATTGCCCTATTGACACGAATGTCCAGCTCTATTCCGAAGGTACTTTTTCTTGGATAGGAGCAAGTGAGGTCGTGATCCTACACTTGGTCTTCCAAGTTGTTCCCTTAGGTTCTTTATTCAGTTACTCTCTACACAAAGAGCACATATAGCCTTGGGTTTTGATCACAGTTATGCCTTTGACCAAACCTCCCAAAGGTCAGCTCTATGTAGTGCCTTCTACTTGTGTATTTCTTTATTTTACCCTGGGCCTATTCCCATCCTTTGGCGTCTTTATTTTACCATTTTGACACATGTCCCGCAACCATCCCTTTATTTCGCGAGGACCCCTTCATTGGATACCCCTTACAAGGCTGAAAAAGATATATTAAACTACATAAATGGCGCCAAAATAAGAGAAAAAAGGTGGCAAAATGTTGGGATAGGACTAGAGGGGTAGTTTAGGTATTAAACCAAAATATTGGATGATGTCATTGTTAGGGTTTTTACACCCGCCCAAAAATGAAAACTAAGGTTTGCTAACCCTAATAGCCAGGCCACAAACAATTATGAATCAGAAATCACACACAACACACACCAAACACAAACAACATAAAGATATATAGTGGTTCGGCCAAAACAAGCCTACGTCCACTGAAAGCACTGTTTCACTATAATCAATAAGATAATTATAAGGGAATGATCCGCAGATCATACACACGCATGCACACATTGTATACTCACGTCTGTATCATTCACCCTCACTGGTGTTTCACTCACACCAAGAAATACCACTCTGTATCTCTTATTCTCTCTCTATCTTTCTATCTCACAAAACTCACTTTTTGTTTTATATCACACCATGATCTTCTATTTCTGTCACACACACAATTGCCACCACACATACAATAGGAATAACCCATGTATATATATAGGAGAGGTAAAATTAATTGATAAGTCCATAGGAATCACATCCCAATCAGAATTAGAGTCAAATAAAGCCTTCCATAAAAATCCCGTATTTGGGTCACCGAGTACTCGGTGAAACTCCCACCGAGAACTCATTGGTTGCGCAAGTCCGTGAAAACGCGCGCAATTTTTTGAAAGTTCTCGGCCACTTTTTCACCACTTTGCACAAGTGCGTAAAAGTTTGTACTTTACCGAGTACTCGGTAAAGAACCCACTGAGTACTCGGTGTTCTTCACACCAATTCCCATTTTTTTCTCCAAATATCTTCTCGATCCACGATAAAAGGAGTCACCAACTAACAATCTCCCACTTTATGACTTTCCATCCATCAATCAACTTAATCAATGATCAGTGCTTCTAACGATGCTCTCATTTCTGTGTTCAAGCTTGAAGACTCGCTGAAGTTGCGCACAACTCCAGGTCCTCTGTTTTCACCACTTTGGTCAACATAACCATGCTGATAGCTCCCACTACATGAGCAATATCTAGCCTTCTACAGAACCTGCGATCTCTGTTGCGCCTGGTCACTCTGTCTTGCAACCACTGTCGCTTCTGACTTCGCCTTGAAAACTTTGTCGTTTCTGTCTTTTTTCTCCCTTTCACTAAGAGACATTCCGGTTGTTGCATATAAAACTCCTCTTTTTGGTCACCTTGGAGGAAAGCAGACCTGCCATTTAACAGCTCTAGATGCAAACCCTCTATTTCAACAATGCTAGAATGAATGGTATTCTGTTTTCACAACCGAATAATTGAGAACTTTCTTCCCTAACGACAACTCGGTTAGCTTCCATGTCTTGATGGACTTCATCTCATCTTCCATTACAAGCTCCCACTAGCTCGTATTTGCTGCACTGCATGCTTCATCATCACATACTAGTTCATCTTCATCTAAGAACAACAAATAATTTAGTTATCTCCGTTTCGGCACATTCTGTCGTGAAGTTCTCCTAAACACAGAATTAGGAGTAAGAGTATGTGGTGTATCACCCTGTTGAGTAGTGCCATATGCAACCTGTTTTTCACTATCTAGAATATCTTCTATCTCAACATACATAGGATCACTCTGTGCCTTACCGCTCCATACCACTTCTGGTATTTTGTGCTCCAATGATACTGATGGACTATGATTCATAAGATACGTTGTTGTACTGACTGCTTCTGCCCATAACTGTTCTAACAACCCTGTCTGAATACGCATGCTTTTGGCTATCTCAATCACTTTTCGATTCGTACTTTCTGCTACACCATTCTGCTGTAGTGTACTTGGAACAGTCTTCTTTAATCTTATACTGTTCTCATAGCAAAAATTCTTGAACTCGAAGTCTTCATTTTTTCCACCAAAGTCAGATCTCAGTTTCTTTACCTTCAACCTCATCTCCTTCTCTACCATGGCTCTCCATTTCTCAAACACATCGTACACTTCACTTTTATGTTTTAATAAGTAAACCCATATCCTCCTGGAATGGTCATCAATGAAAGTAACGAAGTAAGACTTTCTGCCAAGAGATGAGACAGTTGTCGGCCCCCAGATACCTTTGTGAACTAGCTCAAGCTTCCACACTGTGAGACTTATGTTGTTGATCTTGAAACTAACCATCTTCTGCTTACACTCATAGTAGTCAATGTCATTCAATTTCATTGGTAGTTTTCTCTTCTAGAACATAACTGCGAGCTCCTTTTCACTCATGTGACCAGGCCTCTGGTGCCACAATTTATGATCCTATTTGCCTTCTACAACTGCAATCACTATAATAAAATTGGTGGGTATGTAAAGTGTACCTTCTTTCTTTCCTCGTGCTATAGTCATAGCCCCTTTAGAAATCTTCCACTTATCTTCACTAAAATTGGTCACATAACCTTCACTCGTCAAGTGGCCTACTGAGATCAGGTTCTTCTTCAAGTCTAGAATGTGTCTCATATCCCTTAGCTTCCATATTGATCCATTGAGTCTAATATGTACTTCACATTTGCCTACGACACTGCAGGGCTTATTATCACCTAGATGACCCTCGCTAAGGTTACCAGGTGCATAGCTCTCAAAGAGCTCTCGACTTGAGGTGGCATGGAATGATGCTCCAAAAGTCCAAGACCTAAAACTCTGTCTTGTTCTCCAAAGAGCATATCAACGCATCATCTTCTGAAACAAGATTCACTTTAGTCTTGCCATCCGCTACACTCTGCGGGGATCTGCACTGGTCACTATAATGACCAAGATTGCCACAATTCCACCACTCAATGGAATTTCGAGACCCTTGTCTCGACTTGGAACGACCAAGTATCTAACTTCCGTCCTTCTTTTTGTTCGAACCTCTGCCTCTGGTGTCGACATTCAATGCTAAGCCACAGTTAGAAGAGTCTGACTCACTCTGTCTTTTGATCTCTATAGTGAGTATCATACTCACTATAGAATCATACTGTAACGGTTCCACTCCTGAACAGTTACTGATTGCAACATTCGTAGCGCTCCAACTATCTGGAAATTGGCTTACAAGAAAAGCCGTTTTAATTTTGCTAGTGATTGGCATATCAACTGATTCCAACTGCTCAACAATTTCATTAAGGGCACTAAGGTGTTCACTAACCATTTCATTCTCGGACATCTTCATATTTGTCAATCTAGTGATGAGATGTACCATGTTTGCACCAAACGATTGTTCGTACATGCTCGAAAGAGCATCCATGAGAGACTTTGTAGTCTTCTCATTCTTGATGTTGAAGGCGACAGGCTTTGACAATGTCAATCTGATCATACCGAGAGTCTTTCGATCTAGGATTAACCAATCCTCTTCTTTCATCGATTCTGACTTATTCCCTTAAAATGGTAAGAACAAATTCTTTTGGTATAACACATCCTCAATTTGCATATTCCAATAGGCAAAGTTTGCATCATCAAACTTCTCGATCATCACTGTCTTTTCTTCAGCCATAGCTCCCACTAAGCCTCTTGTTGATCAGAACGCCTTTTGGTGATGGCGTGGCACTACTAAAGTGGTTGAGTACTCGGTAAACACAACGTCGAGTACTCAATAGTTCTTCGTCGAGTACTCAGTGAAGACTTCACTCGTCTTCCTCAGGGAGCGCGTGGACGGACTGGTTTTGCCGGCAATCACTTACGGTGGCGCGTGGAACCTTCGATGGTGACGCACTTCACAGTCCTGGCTTCGTCTTGACAAGATAAAGCTCCTGGTATGGTTGGTTTCTAATTTCGAACAACTCTAATCTTCGAATTTGAACCAGAACGTACGGGCTTCTTCTTTGCTTTAACCTGAAGCTTTTATACCACTTGTTAGGGTTTTACACCCGCCCAAGAACGAAAACTAGGGTTTGCTAACCCTAATAGCCAAGCCACAAACAATTGAGAATCAGAAATCACAACACACACCAAACATAAATGACACAAAGATATATAGTGATTCAGCCAAAACAAGCCTACGTCCACTAAGAGCGTCGTTTCACTATAATCAATGAGAGAATTACAAAGGGATGATCCGCAGATCATACACATGCACACACACACTGTATACTCACGCCTATATCGCTCACCCTCACCGGTGTTTCACTCACACCAAAAAATATCACTTTGTATCTCTTATTCTCTCTCTATCTTTGTATCTCACAAAACTCACTTTTGTGCTAGATCACACCACGATTTTCTGTTTGTGTCACACACACAATTGCCACCACACATACAATAGGAATAACCCATGTATATATATAGGAGAGGTAAACTTGATGAACAAGTCAATAGGAATCACATCCCAATCAGAATTGGAGTCAAATAAAGCCTTCCATAAAAATCTCGTATCTGGGTAACCGAGTACTCGGTGAAACTCCCACCGAGTACTCAGTGGTTGCGCAAGTCCGCTCAAATGTGCACAAGTGTGCGAAAGCTCTCAGCCACTTTTTCACCACTTTACGCAACTGCACCAAAGTTCGCACTTTACCGAGTACTCAGTAAAGAACCCACCGAGTATTCGGTGGTTCTTCACACCAATTCCCATTTTTTGTTCAAATCTCTTCTCGATTCACGAGGAAAGGAGTCACCAACTAACAGTCATATCTAAAATGGTATGAAAGACATAAGGGGGTGCAAATGATGTGCCTTTTCAAAAGTAAGGGATATGATTGAATTTATGCAAACCTGGGGGGTCAAATTAAAGTATAGACAAACTTCAGGGGGAGTAAATGAAATTAACCCTTATAAAAATTGCAAAGATAGATGTTGAATATTATAGAACTGAGGTGGTCACTTTGTAAGAATCACTTCAGAAAACTATTTAAAGAGAAACAAATATAAATAAACATAAACATAATCCGAAGAATACGATATTCAAAAAATAAATATTTACAAAAAAAAAAAAAATACAATTCAATCTAGGTGACCATTGACGAGAGTTATATATGTTGCAAATGAATCGATTGAGAGTCGTTGTTTACTCGTTAAGCCCATAACTATGCTTTGACTCATTCATATAGCTAATGAGTGGAGATCGATCATATTTTTTAGACTTTAATAAAAGAGCTTAACTTAAACATTTCAGAACTTGGCACCACTCCTCTGATTTGCAGGGCTATCTCCACTGCGCCACCGCCAACAAGATGACATTCGTGCAACTTATATAGTATCCTTTTTGCAACATGGTATAACTAATTGGCTTGTATTTATTGTTTAATTTTTTTTCCTGTTGATGCAGGAGGATCCGAGTCAGACGATGCCGAGCTGTAAGATTCCTCATTGATGACGCTGGATTACCTGGAGCGGGAGAATCAGCGCAAGGATGGCAAAAAATCATGATCTAGCCTAATTTGGGGCAGTTTCCGTGCATGTGTCGGTTTTTTGGCCATAACTGGAGCTACAAGTGTCGGATTTGCGCCCGTGACCCCAATTCGGAAAGCTAATCTCGGCACGGACGTCATGGCCACCAAGCCACGCTCGGTGCACATCGTTTCGAGCCCCAAATCCGCTGTTTTCCTTTTCAAACCTTTATTTTTAGTTAATTTTTGCTATTTATGGTAATCTTTTATTTGTCAATGAGGAGATGATTCTGAACCCGATTTGGGCCAGATTTTTGGCCATCTTTTTATTTTTTTTCGTATTTTGTTTTGGTAGGACTTTTAGGGTTTTGCTATTTTTGGCAAAAATCCCATTAGAGTTCGATTTTCAGCTATTTAAACCCGGCTTGTGGGTTGTTTTTTATTCATTTTTGATTATAAACAATTATATAAAATTCCAGAGTGTTCTCTGAATTTTTGGGTTGAAATTCTCCTGTTTTTCCCTTGCAAAGTACATATTGCATTAGCCTACAGAATAATCTCTATTATGTTCGGCGTCACCTGTGCAGTTGAAATCTCAAGAAACCATGGTTGTGTTGTGATTCATGCCATGAATGCCATTTCATTGCTTTGGTTGAAATTAAGATTTTTTGCCATTCGCAAATACTCTATAATTTACTTTAGTCCTGCAATGACTCATGAATTGAGCAAAGACACAGGAAATTGTCATGTTTGTGTCCGACATTTAATGGTCGCAGACACATCTCATACATTCAGTTAAAACATTTTAACAACACATGCTACACTAATATGTTACGTGTGTGTATATATAAATGGTGACAACTTATAGATATTTTTTTTTTTGAAAAGACAACGTATAGATATTATGAGGTACATAGAGTGTCTAAATCTCGTTTTTCTTAAAAAATTGACTTAACTTGTGCCATGCAATATAACTCATAGAAATATTATTATAATAACAAGATAGGAGAATAATGTGATCTACAACGTAAGCTATTTGGTTTGATAACTCCAGTATAAAATGTATGAATTAAGTGAAATTCTACTATATATGGTCTTGTTCAAAAGATATCGAAATGCGAATATATATATTTAGCAACTGTACGTGTTCACACTAAGTCTAAGCTTTACTTCAAAAATTTGGTATGATAAAATATTTACACCGTACAGTCTTCGTTGTGCATGCTTCTTAAAATTTCACTTTGATTCGAGAAAGAAAATGTCATTTTTTATTGTCCTTTCCGTTTAGATGCCCGGATAATAAGGGGCAAAAAATAATTTATGCATCTTGGAATTACAGTTCCCTTTTGTTGAAGATATAGATCAATCGCAAACAAATGGCATAAGACAACACCTTTTTAATTACTTTAACATGAAGGATGATGGCACTTTCCCATAAAATATGGTCAGCATGCTTGAGCTTAAAAATTATATTGTGAAGCAAAAATTTATTTAATCAAGATATCTACCTATGCTTCTATCAGAAGTATTTTGTTCCTTTCTTATTGCAACCATGCCAATGGCAATTATTTGTCTCTACAAAACAAAACAACGGTGATAAAATATAACCCTTTGATAATAACACTGGGATAAAGACTGAAAGAGAAGTAATCATTTTGGACAAAGAGTGGAAAACAAAATATTGTCCTTTTGATCCTAAATGGATTTAAATCCAAATGCTCCATATTTAAATAATGACGTTTGTTTTCCATTTTTTTATTATTATTATTTTCATGATTAAATTATAAAAAAAAATTGATGTTGCATCAGGACCAATTCACAACTGGTCCCGGACTCATTGACCAAGTAGTGATCCGTTTCATTGTAGGATGCCAAATTGATAAATTAAATTACTATTTTGCCTCTTAACAAAGACAGTATGTGTAGTAGTAACCATTAACAAGGACGTAGCCTTTGTTTAGATTAAATAGAGAAAAAAGAAATGAAATGACAACACTAGCTAGTTATTACTAATGAAAAAGAGAGAGAGAAAAAAGATAAGAGATGATAGTAATTACGGTCATTCATCTTTGGATAAGATAGTAATTCTTTGGATAAATTATGAAAAAGGGGAAATGAAAGGATAGCCTTCTTGTTTGGTTAAGGTAGATGATAGAATAAAATAAATTGTTTTAACTAATTTATTATTATATTTTAATAATTATTTTAGACTTAACTGATCTGTTTGATAAAACTGAAAATTAAGTACTGAAAATTTTAAGATCTGAATTTGAAGTATTGAAGGTTTTAAGCGATGTTTAAAAAAAAATTATATTTATAATATTTTGGTTAAGTTTCAGTCTTCAGTATTAAGTGATGATCCTGTCACTTAAACTTTTATCTCATTTGAAGATGCACTTAATGTTTTAAGTGGTGTTCATATTTTTAACAAACACAATTAATTGAATAAGTGCTGAATTTTTTCAGACTTAAATTGTAAATAAGTATTATCAAACACACCCCGATTTTTAAGTTGTAATCATTTCTCTTCAAATATTCTCATTTTTCTGAAAGACAACAAATAAGTGATTTGGAGGGATAAAGAAAGATAAAATATACTTCTTTCTTTTCTCTTCTTATTGACAAACCAAACATGAAATTCATCATCCTTCCCTTTCTTTTTCTTCATTATCCTTCCAATTCTCTCCATCCAAACGAAGTCTTAGGTTCTGTTTTCCAATGGAAATGAGTGATTACTGGGACAGACTGCTAAAACAGTGTAAGTTCGGGATGAGTGAATCACCAAGAATTTGAGCATGTTAGGAATCGAAGAAATGACCCAATTAGATGAGAAAAACATTATTTTGGCTTAGAAAATAGAGTCCAAATAAAAAAACAAGCGAATACACTAATCAATATAAAATTCCTATATTTTCTCTTTATTTATCTCTCTCATAATTTAAACCTAACACCGGAATGCAGACACTGAAAAAGAAAGCCTCTAGACTCTAGAGCCACTTGATGATGTGTCAAAATTCGGAGGCCTTATAGCCCTTAAAGCTTGAAGATCCAAAAGCACATGCAAAATCGAAGATAATATATGTATAATTATATCGTTACGATCAACAAACTTGACAAATCAAATCACGAAATGCACTAATTTTTTTTTAAAATATGTCATATATAAAGAATGCAAAGATATGTGTGTAAGAACATATATTTACGTAATAACATAATTCTAATAAAAAATAATATTGAGAGTTCTTTATTTTAGATTGAGTTGTTAAATGTGGTATTATAAAAAATTTAAGTATCAAATCAATTATAAAGTGATGAAGATACAAATGATATCGAGTGGAACAACGGCTGGAAGCGATAGTGCAAAGAAGCAAAGATTTCAGATAAATTTATTTTTTGTTCCACCAAGTACTCGGTGGGAACTTTACCGAGTACTCGGTAAGTTGCGTATTGGCACAAAAGTGGTGTGGATTCTAGAGAGTTATGCGCCTTAGCGCACATTGGCGCGCACATGGCTTGTTCACCGAGAACTCGGTGGAACAGTCACCGAGTACTCGGTAAGTGGCTACGTAGATTAATTTTTAAAAAGTTTTGTCTTGTTATGCAATCAACTTCTATCCACTTTGGGACATAATTTGACGTTATTATTGGTATATTGGACTATCATTGACATATTAGTCTATATTTGGAAGACTTAATGGTGGAAATACGAATCCTGATTGGAAAAAGATTATTACCATTAATTGAAGACTCTTGTCTATATATATGAGTTAAACCTAAGAGAAAGGAGTGACTTTTGAGAGATCTCTACAATTCTTCTACAATTCATATACTTATGCACAAAGATATATAGAGAGAAAATTATTGAAGGATCATATATATTCTAGTTCTCTCTTGTTATTGGGCTTCTACATCGAAAATCTTTATGCACAATTGGATGATCCATTGCTGAAAATTCATCAAACCACCTTATGCAACATGGTTGCATCGATTCGTTGAGAAGCGGAGCATTCTGAGTACGGAGATCAAAGCAGGAGGCTTTGTGGTTCTTTGATCCGTTGAGAAACAGAGTCGTCAGAGTACGGAGATCGGAGCAAGAGCTTCGTGGAGCGCGAGTGATTCAAGACTGTTAGACATCAGTGGAGAAAGCCAGATCAAAAGTGATTTGTAAGTCTAAAACTTCATAGAGTCTTGTACTTCTTGATTCATAGTGCATCGATACCTGAGCGTATCCGTGATTTTTTACTTGGAGTATTTCCAAGGTTTTTCCACGTAAAAATATTGATATTGTCTCTTGCGTTATTTTATGCACCTATATTATTTATTACGTGGATTATTGCTTTAAACGAATTGAATTAAAATTGACTTTTCCGCAATTAATATTTTAATTTATCAATTAATCCCCCCCCCCCCCCCCCCCCCCCCCCTCATCTAGGCTTAATTCACCGTCTTCTAGGTAATTTTAATGTGAGATTTGATCAAAGTTGTGTAAACCTTTTTTTATGGAGATCAAAAGTGTCACTATACAAAATATAGAAAAATACAAGTTTTAACCCTCAAACTTTCTCTTTTTCTTTGTGATTTTATGTGTCTTAATTTCTTTTCCACTCCAAATCTTAGATGCCCTTTTATATATATATATATATATATATATATATATATATACCCACGATCCACAAACAAAAAATAGTTTCAACTCTATGTAATCGTAATGTGAGCCAACCTAAAATCGGGTCAGAACCGCATACACAAACACATTTATAAGGCTTACATGTATGTTTGTATTTATACATATATATACATTCATCTTGAGGTTTAATCTTATCACACATCGAATCCATATTGGAAGGTGTTTGAGTATAAATAAATTAGATGTTAGCCTTATTTAATAGGTGCAGACTCTGAGTTAATCGCGAATCATCCGATCTGTTAAAATTAGTGAAAAAGGCGAGACCCCATGTTTGATCTTTGGTATCAGAGCCAGACTCAGGTCTAGGTCGAGCAAGCTGAAAGGTCAAATCACTACGAAGGTGTTGGGAGTTTAGGTACGAGAGAATGTTAAAGGGTTCTTGTCCAACCTTTAATCTAGATGTGTAAGAACATTTTATTAGTTTCGGCATGTCTAGTCAAAAACCATATTGAGTGAGCATGGGTAGAGTTAGTAAGATTGAATGATCAAGCAAAGGACATCTACAAGTCATCAAAAAGCTTCCTCCAAGTCAAGTGCCAAAAAAGTGATCGCAAGCAAAAACAAGAAGATGGATCAAACAACTGAAAATTGGCAAAATTACATTAAGACGGTTGTTTTGTGATGGTTAAATCACCCCTCTCCAATTAATGACGTGTCTAAAGGTCAGTATTGTTATATGAGTTAATATTTGAGGACTTAATGATAAAAAGACCAAGACTTGGAGGACAAGAAAAAATCTCGGAGAACAAGAAACCTAAGCCCTAGTTGAAGTCTATAAATATGAGATGATATTGAAAGAGAATGGGAAGGACTTTGAAGCTCTACAATTCTACTACAATTCAGACCTTGGTAGAGAGTGATTAATTGATCACCCAACTTCTAGTTCTCTCTAGTTCTGGGGTTCTTCAATTGTGTTTCAACACGTGTGATCTTTATACATACAATTGAAAGACCTAGATGTTGAAACATCATCACATCACCAGTTGTACTGTGTGTGCATTGATCCGTTGAGAAACAAATTCATCATAGTACGAAGATCGGGGCGAGAAACTTCATGGAGCACGAGTGAATCAAGACTTTCAGACGTCGAGTGAAGAACAACAGTCATAGTTATTATAAGTTATTTCTTCATAGAGTCTGTACAAATTCTTTGATTTATAAAGCATTGATACCGATGGTATCCGTAATTTTTTACTTGAAATATTTTCAAGATATTCCCACGTAAAAATTTGTGCGTCGTCTCTTGATCTTTATTCTGCACTTATATTAATCCTTGCTTTATATATATTGTGTTAAGAATTAAGTTTTGGAACTATTTCAGATAAACGTAAATCCAGAATTCGATCTTGCAATAGATCCTAAGAATTTGCGATCAATCCTAGAAATTTGCGATCGATCCTAAAATTTTGTGATCAATCTTAGAAACCTACGATAGACCTTAGAAATTTGTAATCGATTTAAAATTGAAAAACAAATTCCAGAAAATATTTTTAATAAAAAATTATTATGTTTCTGATTATTATTGTTTTTCTAAATGTTTTTTAAGGACATATTATTCTAATTAAAATTAAATTTTTCGTAAATAATTTTAATTAGTCATTAAAGTTTTTAAAAATCCCCCCCCCCCCAGGCTTATTTCCATTATCTCCTAGGTATTATCAATTTGTATCATAACAAGATTGTCTAGATTTAGGTTAGCGACCTCTGACTAGATCCTGAACTTAGGAGATGGAGGTACCTTGCAAATGTGATTTCGTACTTAGGTTTCCTTTATTTGATGGCTCAAATTATACCTATTGGAAAGCTAGAATGAAAGCCTTCTTGAAAGCTCTTGATGAGAGAGTTTGGCTCGCCGTAGAGGTAGGATACTCACCTCCCACTGTGTTAGTTGAGATTGCTAATAAATCTAAATTAAAATCACCAACACTTATAAAAATATAGACTTTTGGTATGGACAACCTGTCTTGTATGCTTGGACGGTGGTTGTCATTTGAATATTGAACCACGTGTATCACATTTTAACACATATAAATTTGGGTGAATGGCTCAAAACACCCTTATGGTTTTCAAAATGTGCAGAAAACACCCATCCACTTTATTATGTGTAGATAAGTCCCACTACTTTGCCAAAAGTGTGCACTTTGACCCACTATGACGCTGTTGAGACCACTTTTTTGGCTTGAAATGGGTCACATGGGTTCCGCATGTTTTATATTTCTCTAAATCCCCAAAATGCCCTTACCCACTTACCAAATTACCCTTCTTCTATATTATGATATATAGGACTATATGTATATATGTATAACTATATTTTCCATGTAAACCCTATGTTCATCTTTCATCATAAGAGACAAACACAAAAACACCCAAACATGGAGTGAGAAGAGAAGAAATTTGATTTGATTAGTTCAATTTAAAGAAGAGACACACACAAACCCAGGGGACTCTATTTCTCTTTCCTCTCCTTCCCCTTCTCTTTTTTTCTCTACAAAGAAACTAATGAGATTGATTGTAATACCCCGTATTTAATGGATATTTATTTCCTTAATTATTTTGGATGGCATAATGGGTGTTTAAATTATTGAATGAGGCTATCTTAGTCTTTTTAAGTCTAGTAGGTTATAATGAAATTTTGTGATCTGAAGGGGGGCAAGGTTGTCATTAGTGTTTGGGCAGTTTGGTGATTTATGCATAATACAAGGATAGTTTGGACATTTCCCTAACCCTAACATCTTCTATATAAGCATCCTTAACTTCAGATCTAACCCCCATCTCATTTCTTCTACTACTTCTTCTTCTTCATCAATTATACCTGAAATTGTGTGGGTTGAGAGGTTGAGAGCTTAGAATTGGTTTGGATCTGTACTTGTGGTGGATTCAGCTCTACATTACAGGCAAGACATATGTTCTACTCTTCCTCTTTGTACTAAAATTTCGTAGCCTTTACTTTGTGCATCTATAATCTGCTAGATAGTATTTTTCATATATGTATATGTATGTGTAAATCATGTTCATATATGACTTTTATATATTCTGTTTATACATATATGTATAGATCCGTAGGTATATATATAGATCTTGTATATAGGCATATATGTATAGATCTGTTAGAGTATATTCATATTCATGTTTATTTATGTGACTTATATATTCTATTTATACATATATGTATAGATCCGTAAGTATATATATAGATCTTGTATACATGTAGAGATTCGTGGATCTATATAGGCATATATGTATAGATCTGTTAGAGTATGTTCATATTCATGTTTATTTATGTGATGATATATATTCTGTTTATATGTATATGTATAGATCCATGATCATATGTACAGATCTTGTATATAGGTAGAGATTAGTAGTCTTATATAGACATATATGTACAAATTTGTTAGAGTATATTTATATTCATATATATATATGATGATTTATATTCTGGTTATACATATATGTACAGATCTATGATTATATGTATAGATCTTGTATATAAATAGAGATTTGTGGTGATATATTGATATATGCATGAGACTATGTTTATATCTAGCTATACGTACAAATCTGTTTTTACCATGTGTAGCTATACATGTATGGATTCGTGGTTATATGTCTTGTTGGTATGATTCTGATGATGTGTATATGGTTGGAACTTAGTATAAATATCTGAGTACATAAATATTTTAGGTTTCAATGTTGACAAAGATTTCAAAACTGTTATTAGAAAAATATTGCATATTTATGTAATTGTTTTTCTCTATTTTCTTTGTTATCAGACTCTGGACATTGATTTATATTGTTATTATGTGTATCACGAATTATACTGGATTACGTATTTTCGACCGTATAAATGAATAGTTTCGACCGTATAAAATACCGTATACAATGCCGCCCCCCTGGACCCCCCAGGCTCGACCTTATAAATTGTTATACGTTCCCGAATAAATATTACAAGCGAATTATTAAATTCGTAAAATCCTAAGATTTAAATTAAATGACTATGTTTTGGAAATTTATAAGAAACCACAAGGAGGCTGACTATTACTGCAGTCTAACTAGTACCACGGGACATGGGTGAGTTGTCACTGCATGAGTGAGTTGTCGGGTACGTGGTTATGGTACGGCATGGATTGGATGTTGTATGGAAAAATCATATTAATGTAAGAAATTTATAAACATAATTATATTAAAATGGTGGTATATTAGTGACTATAGTTATAGTTAAATATATTATTTTTTTTAATATAATTTTGGGATTAGGTGTCACTAGGAAAGGGGATGGATTTTGGTACTCTGCTTGGGATCATGTAGAGTTGTTCTTGCTCGTGGGTTTAACCCACATTTTTGTTGTTTCAGGTCCTCGGCAGTTTCACCAGCAGGGTTGAGGATTTCATATCTATCTGTCCGGTTCTATCATAGTTTCCTTCCACTCCAGGGTAGGATCCGATAAATGTCATATGTTGTATTTCTTATAAGTGTGTTTTTAGGGGTCCATGTTTATGGGATTTCTAAATTGTACTGTGTGGGACTTATTTTATTTAAGGATGTATTGGGAGTGGTCTTTTTCATGTATAAGTTGTATCCTTATTTTGTTATTGTTGTTATTATTATATTTCTATTTTATGTCTTCTCTTCTGTGCTTATGTTATCAATTACTAACGCTCCTAGTTTTCTATGTATGGGTCTGGCCAACCTATGCATGAAAATTTGGGGGTGTCACATTGATGGATTGAATAAGAGAGATATTACAAGAATATAATAACTATATATATATTTGTATGTATATGTATTTATGTATGTATATGTATATGTTCAATGCGAATGGAGTTGAAGAAGAAGAGAAAGACTTGATTGTGTGCAAATTTTGTGAGTTGCAATCTGCGGAGTTCCAGAGACTATGAAGTGTTAAATTCATTTGGCTACAGTGTTTCTCTTCTCTACTTCAGTTTCGACTTTAGAATCATTGAAATTTTCATTTGTTTGAGCTCTGGATTTGAAATTTTTTGCCTTTTTGTTACATTGTTAGAGCTTGATCGACTGGTTTTTTGGTGTTATTGTTTAATGTGGATTGAGTATTTCATCTCATAAAATTCGTATGTTTTTATATATGTAAATTGTTTGGGTTTGGGGGTTTAAACATTGAATTTGGGATGAGAAATATGAAAAGGGTATCTATTTTGTCCCTTTGTTTGTTCAATTTTTGTAAGTGTTGTGCTGGGTTTTTAATTATATATATACATATATATATATGTATTAACAGTAAGATATTAAACCAGAACTACATATATACAGAATACATATCTATGTATATTGGCTTGGGTTTGGGGTTTAAACATTGAATTTGAGAACCCTAGAGTAGACATGTGAAGAGAAGTGTTTGATTTTGGGATAGTTCATTACAAAGATAAAGTATAGTCGAGGGACTTAAGCGTCTTTCCACATTTAACCATTATTTATATAAAATTACAAAATCAAAATTTAAGGGTATTTAGGTAAATTCCCATCTCAGGTACCGGAAAATGGCCTGAAGGGGTCTATTCACACTTTTTGTAAAGGTTAGGGGTGTTTTAAAACAAGGAGGGGTGTTTTTGCACATTTTGGAAACAACAGTGGTGTTTTGCTCCATTCCCTCATATAAATATACATACATACTTGTATATATATATAGGTAAATGACGTTAAACACCCTTGTGATTTCAAAAGTGTGCGAAAAACTCCCCATGGTTTCTAAACACCCCTATACTTTGCAAATGGTGCAAATAACCCCCTCCGAGCCTTTTTTCAGTAATTGAGAGGGTTTTTTTTTGCACATTTCTGAAACCATAGAGATGTTTTACGCTCGTCATGTGATTGGATTCTGGCCAAAAAGTGAACGGAACAATGTTAAGGGGGTAAAAGTGCACACTTTTCAAATAGTAGTGGGATTATCTGCACAAAATAAACAAAAAAGGGGTTTTCCGCACACTTTTAAAATAACAGGGGTGTTTAGCGTCATTTGCCCATATATATGGGCAAATGGCCCTAAACACCCCGTGATTTCAAAAGTGTGCGGAAAACTCCCTTATTGGTTTTAAAACACCCCAATACTTTGCAAAAAGTGCAAATAGACTCCTCCAAACCCTTTTTCGGTGACTGAGATGAGAATTTACTTACATACCCTTAACTTTTGACTTTATAATTTTATAATAATAATGGTGAAATGTGAAAAGACGTAAATGTCCCTATACCTAAACCTCGCATCCCAAAATCAAACATTTATCTCTTCACTGCTGTAGTTCTTGGCAATATTTGTCCACTTAATAACACAAATCAAACACTTATCTATATATTATTTCCATATTTCGAATAAAATTACAATACAATTGATCTATAATTGTATAATGAACCCCAAACCGTTATAATGTAATAAGCATTGGTAATACAATCGTACCAACAGCGAAAATAATCACAGCGGAGAAAGAGATAGGGGGTAGGATATCTGCTAGAAAAAGTAATACATCACTCAGCTCTTCTCTCCCATCAGATTCCACCTTCTCCGTTTCCGAATTAGGGTTTCATCTCTCCGACCGCCGGAATTTCAAACATTGCGGCCATTATTTGACATTTGATCGATATTTTCTTATTCATATATATATATATATATAACTCGATGTATCATTACATTTTGTATATCTCTTGATCTGAATTGTACATAGGTTTGTGTATCGGTCCAATTTTGATGGTTAGGGTTAGTTTTTGGGGAATTTGTGAGAATTATGAAGGAATTGGTGGAGGTCTGAGATTGGGATCTTCGGGGTTTGAATGGCGTTGGCTCAGGTTTTTCCATCGCGGAAGAAAGAACATTTGGAAGCTGGAAAACGACGGGTACGTTGTGTGTGTGTGGGTTTGTGTGTTTTTTTTGTAATCTGGTTGATTTCGCCTGTGTTTTAGATGATACTTATTTCGTTATGATGTGAATTCTCGGACCAGTATGTTATAAATTGGGTAATAGATGTTATAGGGATTCAAGGGGCAACGGACTGGGAGAAGAATTTGTTGATCTTTGCTGCTCAATTTGTGAGCAAAGTTAGTCTGATAAGTGAGCAAGAGCATATTTCTAGCCAAAAAGTGATCGTGAACAGTGTTATTGAGGTTAAAGTACATATTTTTTGAATAGTAGTAGGACTATCCATACAAAACGTACTTATAGGGAGCTTGTGCGAATTTTTTAAATCACAAGAGTATTTGGTGCCATTCACCCACTTGTGTGTGTACATATATATATATATACATATGGCCCCAGACTATCCTTTTATTTATTTGTTTCATTTTGAGTGAGGAAGACGTTCAGATTTGTCATGACAATTTGATATGAAAAAAATATTTTTCCGGTACTGCAAGCAGACTATGTTAATACAAACATCCTTGTCACTGCAATATAAAATTATCATCTGTGCCCACTGCCCATGCAACATAAATACGGGTTCTATATAAATTTGCTATAGAACATCCTAAAGCTCATCAACAATTGCGTACTTCTTGTTAGCTGCTTCAGTCCCAAATTGCCAAATAAAGTGAAAAATATTAATGGACTCTGAAGCTTTTCTTCCTGTAGTAGTATTCTCTCATGAGCTAAAGCCCGGCACTCCCGAGTGGGACTCGGTAAGAGCCCGGGTTCATCAAGCACTCCAAGAATATGGTACCTTCGAGGCCTTGTTTGACGTCCCTTCTGAGCTTCGGAAATCGTTTTATGGTGCAGTAAAAGAGATGTTTGAACTTCCTTTGCAAACAAAATCAGGAATAATCTCTGATGAGGAGCCCTTGGGTACTCTCTACACTGCGTATTCACCAAATAAACCCTGGGAGAGCATGGACGTCCAAGATGTACTCGTCCCTGAAAATTTCATAAGCTTCACTGATCGATTGTGGCCAGAAGGAAATCCGAGTTTTGGGTTAGTAAAATTTAACTAGTTTTTGCTGTTGTTGTTTACTTCTGGTTGTTAGTTGCATTGAAAAATAATACTCTCGAGTTTTATTTTGGGGAATTTAACTTTTTGAGATGATAATTTTTATTGGTGTGATAGTGAATGAAAAACCAATTTTATCCTTGGTTCCATCAAATGATATGATGGTTGTAATTTAGATATTTTATAATTTGAATGATTGAATGGTAAATTAATAAATTGACCAAATAAAATGATATTAATTTTTTTTATTTTAGAATAGGTTGAATAGTGAATGTGGATATTTAAATTGAGGCATAGGGAGTATTAGTTATTGTCCATGTCAATGATTGGAACGCTCAATAGCTAGGCCATTTAGGCTGTGGCCTAAGCCCCCACCAAATAAGAAGGTCTTAAAATATATATAACATATGTAAATATATATTATTTTTATCTAAATAAATTATATTTATATTTTTTTAGCAAAAGAGTATAAAACCCCCTATATTTTCTAAGGGTTGCAAAATACTCCTATGTTTTTTTTTTTTGTTATTTCATTTCACTACCCTTATTTTTCTAAAACAAGCAAACTACTACCTTTACACCACTATATGTCCAAATTACCCATAAGGTTTCATTTTATCATTATCATTTGTATTAAAATTTAAACAAAATATATAAAATTCAAAAATATATATTAAAATTTGAATTTTTTTATAAAATTTGAAAATAATATATAAAATTCGAAAATAAATATATAAAATTTGAAAATAATATATAAATTTGTAAAATATATATAAAATAATTAAAAAATATAAATTTTGAAAAAATATATATTAAATTTTGAAAAAAATATAAAATTTGAAAATAAATATTAAATTCGAAAAAAACATATAAAATTCGTAAAAATATAAATATAAAGAGAAGAAGAATAAATAGAATTACTTGAATCTCAGAAAAGAGCTATTGAGAAATTTGTTACAAGAAATAATCAAAACATACAAAAACAAATTTAAGCAACTAGTTGGGACGAAGCCACCATGAACAGACAGACACTCGATTATCCAACAAGAAGTAAAAGTTCATGATTATTATTCTGTACAAACCGCGGTGGACATTGAAAAAATTTGTGCTTTCAAAATATCCTAACTACTTCAATGGTGTACAAAAATTAAACTAAAATTTGATTATAGTTGTCAAAATATTGAAAATTTACAATATTTAGTTCTTTGCACAAAACAAAGCAAAAAAATCCTCGTGTATACATGTGTTATCTATAAGTAATATTCATTTGTCCCAAATTAATTGTCCAAATTAAATTTATTGACTTTCTAATAAAATTAATTTATTTTATTGCAGTGATATTAATGAACTTCCATTTTTATGCCCCTGGCTTTTTAGCCCCCTTTGGTTATAACATCCTTAGTTTCGAGAAAAAAAAATAAAATATATATATATATATATATATATATATAATAGTTAGTGGGGTCTAATACTTATTTAAAATTAGTGGAAGAATGGTAGTTGAAGAAAAACAAAAATAGTCTACAATTACTTGAATCAAGTGAGGGTGGTCCCATATCCATCCAATGATGTGGATTTATCCATCCAAAAATTACGTATCCCTATACAAGTGATAGGTGAATCCAGACCATTGGATAGTAATTGTAGACAATAATTGGAGGAATAAATTGGAGACAATTTGAGCCCGTTGGAGAAAGTAAAAAGTTATATTATATTGAGATTGGAAACTAAATACAAACATTTTAGAACAAATAAAATTGTCAAAGTAAAAAACTAATATGGAGCGGAGGGAGTACTATCTTTTAGTTACATACCCTATCACATGAGTTTGAAGACAAAACTAGAATTGATTTTTAGTTACGGATCAGCGAAATAGCACATGTAATTATGTGTAGGTTATGTGAATTAGTCGTAATGAAGTCACATTTTAATTATTAAAAAAGAGGAAATTAGTACGAGTAGTGTGAGCAATTGAACAAAATAAACAGTCTTTTCATACTTAGGTTAACTTTTCCATCAAATGAAATGTTGCATTACTTCATGGATTTGCCATTAACAAATAATAATAGTGATTCAAAAATTCAAGTTTATATATTTATCCATCATATTAACAACTGTTTTTGACTACGTAGTCTTGTTTTTGCAGCAAAACAATACAGACCTTCTCAGAGCAAGTGCGTGGATTGGATCAAATTATTAGGAGGATGATTTTGGAGAGTTTTGGTCTTGAGAAATACTGTGATGAACACATTGATTCGAGCCGACAAACACTTCGTTTAATAAAGTATATTGGTGACAATAAGGAGAACAAGACATCGCTGATACCCCACACAGATAAGAACTTCTTGACCATATTGTATGAGGTTAATGAGGTAGGTGGGTTAGAGGTACAAACAAATGACGGCAAGTGGATCAATGTCAAATTCTCCCCCAACTCTTTCATCGTCATTCCCGGAGATTCTTTGCACGTTAGTTTCTTCACTTTCTCCCTTTGCAATTTTTTTTTTAAAAAATAATAATTTATAATTAAAAGTTTTTGTTGATATTTGTGATAAGAAATTGACATTAATTGATTTTTTAATGTTATCATGATATCATTTTTAAGTCCTACATTTTCAAGACGCAAATAAAGTGTTAATTTACTATCCAACTTCTATCATGCTGAAAATAAGAAAGACAAAATGTTGTCTTTATTAAATCCAGTTTTGAAGTGTTAGTTATGTAGTAGTAGTACTATTTTTTCAAGTGTTGTAATTATCATTTTTCTTGTAAAAATATAAGTAGTATTAGCCAAATGAAATTTTAAGTTGTTTCAAGCTGCTACTATTATTTTTATGAGGACCCCGGAAATCCATGAATTCACAAAAAAACTTTGAATCCAAAAGATAAAAACGAATCGCCAAACAATTTTGATATTGGTAACTAAGAAGATTATATTTTCGTTTCCGTGATTTTTTTTTGTTTTTTGAAAGGTAAATTTTTCCACACACATTTGGAGAAAATATCATGGGCCCGCTGGTACGCCAACCACTTTTTTGATGTACACAAATACTTCTTAATTTGAATTATTATTTTATTATTCTTAAAAATTGTTAATGATTCGCCTCCTACTTTTAAATCCCGGCTATGCCCCTGGCATCAGCTTGTTCAAAACCATTCTATTTCTATCTTTCTTTTGCGTAAAATCAGAATCAAAAGCTTTATGGAAAGGCCTTGTCACTAAGAATCCTTACAAGTTTAAGGGAAATTAATTGCTAAAAGAAACTAATTACATAAAGAACAAACAGTCTAAGAAAACCAAAACTACAAAGAAACTAACTCAAATTAGTTTATCTTAAAATTACGGAAACCACAATTTAGAACCCCGTCAAACATGCCATAAAGCCTTATGAACGAGTCTTGGTCAAGTCTCGGCCTCGTTTTGTATATAATCAAATCACCGAACCCATTTTGGTCATGGGCTCAGTTATTCCTTGACCAAGTTTCGATCCAAATATGTTTCAAAACCAAAAAGATAATGGAATAAATTAATAGCTGATAAATTACTTATTTTTAGATATTCCACAAATTTTAATAGATGTATCATGCCTAGTGTGCCAGTATTTCAAGCTATTTTAGGTTCCACAGTCATTCATGCACTTGTTAATTTTGACACAAAAATCAAATGACATGTTTTGAAAAAAAAATCAATATTCGTACATACCTATATATATATATATATATATATATATATGACACCAACATGATGACATCTCTTAAATTTTTTTTTTTTTTTATCAATCTGTAGGCATGGACGAATGGAAGTATTCAGGCTCCGGTGCATCAAGTGGTGTTGGCTGGAAATGAACCGAGGTACTCGGCGGGACTGTTCATGTCACCTAAAGAGGGTCACATTATAAAAGCCCCAGATGAGCTACTGGATGAAGAACACCCATTACGTTTCAAGCCCTATGATTTTTCAGAATTCATTAGATGCGTCAAAAAAGAGAAAGTGCGAATAACTCATGTATATGGGGTTAAGGTTTTCTATAGTGTCTGAAATGAGGAAAAAACTGCTTGTAATCTATATATTTTCCTTCTAATATATGAATAGGCCATTGGTGCTATATATTGGAAAAAAAAGCTAAGCCTATTCAAAAAACTGGAAACAACAAGGCAATTTTATCCAGGAATGGGCCTAGTCTCTTGGTATGAAAATCATTTTCTCTCTCTATATATATATGTATATATATATTTGAATTAGGTGTGTATTTTTTTTTTTGGGTAAATCATTTATTTTATTTTGTTTGATTGTCAAAAGTGTTGGTTGACTAGCTATCATGGCCTACTTGTGTAAGGGAAAAACATACAAGTTTTTTTTTTCAGGAATTAAGGGGAAAAAAAATAGTGTAATTATATTTTGGTATGAAAGTATGGTTTTAAAGCGACTGAACGCACTTTTAAATATCGTTAGAGCCCGTTTGATAACTTGGTTTTGGTCTTGGGTAATTTTAGGTAAATCTAAAACCAATATATAATGTTTGGTAAGGAGTTGATCTTGGTCTTGGACTTGGTATAATTATATATATATATATACTAATATGTATTAAAAATATATAAATATGAAAAATATATATATATATAAAATTGGAAAAAAATTAATTTTCGAGAAAAAATTATTTTTCCGAAAAATATAAAAATAAATTTTCGAAAAATAATTAATTTTTTCCGAAAAATAAATTTTTTCCAAAAAATAATTTTTGTCGAAAAAATAATTGTAAGTGTCAAATTTCACTCACATCAAAAAGATATTTTATTTAGGCTCCAATGGCCGTATTTATACCCTTAATCTCATACAAGTTTTTTCCTATTTTATTGGATCATACTCCTTATTACATGGAGTCATGATTCACTTGATAAATAACTCCCCACTACTTCTTGATAGTGGGTTGTTATTACCCATTTTCTAAGGAATGATGGGCCCATTACACTACTTGGACATTTGATTGTGGGCTAATTACTTACTCACTTGTACATGGGCTTAACATATTTTGGGCCTAATAAAATGGACCTGAGCTTATAATTTTCACTATTTACACTAGCCCCATTCGGGTCAGGCATACGGTTCGTGGGCTCGGCCCGAATTTAATTGAAGTGATTGATGCCAGCCGTTTTTGATGACGTCAGTGTCTTGATTATGGAGAGACGTGCGGTTTCAAAGTTCATAATGGCAGCCGCCGGTTCGTTGTATTCGAGGCATAGGGAATCGACGCACCTCTTCAGCCTTAATGGTGTCTGTTGGCATGTCGTGTGTATATAAACCCTTGTGTGGTATCATTTTCATTCTTTATCACTTTTAAATCTTGTAAGCAATCTTTAGCAGTGTTCAAGCTTTGACCGCCGATTGTACTTTGGTTACCGGAGGCTCTTCTTTCTTCTCGCCGGTTATCTGTGTAAGTTGTCATTCTCATCATGTCTGATAGTAGCGCCACAAAATCTACCGAGGAGATGACCCATCAAGAATATGAGGGATCTGAGGTTCCCAGCCCCCCTTCTGCAAATCCATCTTCTTCATCCCCTCTTCCTTCTTTGCCCATACCAAGTCGTCCGGACCTATCTGGCTTGGGAGCAACTGTTCCGGAGATAAACAACCAGGCAGATATTGCTGATACTGTTCTGATTGGGACTCCTGTAATATCCGACCCGGTTGGGACCGATGCTCCTGGAGGTGCTCCCGTTGGATACTCCACTGAACCAGCCCCTTTCTTGGCAGACCCACTTGAAGCTCACAAAAGAAAATCTGTGAACCTTAAAAGTCTGAGGAGGGATTGTAGGATCCCAAAAGAGGTGATCTTGATGGAGTACGATCCTTCTTTTGACTTCAGATTGGGCGACGGAGTGGGTCCGGACGAGGTGCTGTTGTCGGCCCTTCAGATAAAGATGCTCTGATTTCCTCTTCATCCTCTTTTTCATTTTATTTTCTTCACCCTAGGAATAGCCCCTCTGCAAGTCAATCCAAACTTCTTCAGGATAATTTCCATGTTAATCCTGATCAACAGAAAGAAAAAACTTTCCTTGGGTCTGGCAGATCTTCTGCTTAGCTACAAGATTGTAGGTCTGAAAGATTGTGAGGGGAGGTACAACTTCTACCCATTCAAGGGTCGGGCGATCTGTTAGGGGACTAAGAAAACAGAGAAATACTGGAAGGAGAATATGGTTTTGGTAAAGGGGGCTTGGTTTTACCCCTATTCTAGGAGATGGCCGATCCCCTGTGTTTTCAAGCATCTAGCCCTTCTTCCTTTTTCATTTATCCATAAGGAATCCTGCCTCTGTTCCGGATGCGACCAGCTCAGGGCGGATTTTGTTTATAAGTCTTTAGGTTATAGGGATACAGATATAGTGGCTCAGGATGTAGAAGCCCGTATTTCTTTATTAAAGTCTAAGGTCTGGTCGGACCGTATGTCATGCGCTGACCTGCTTACTCCTGCCAATTTGCAGGGTATATCCAGGTTAGGAGCCAAGTACAAGATCATTATGGATCCGATCAGACCAGTGATTGAGGATGATGATGATGACATCGAGGAGATGGCTGCTCCTTCGGCTGATCAAGGGCAAATGCCTCTGGAATCTAATGCTCAGGCTGCGAATGTCAACTCGACGGGCGATGTTTCTGGGTCTGCACTTGTGCAGACCACCATCCCTGCACTGCTTCAACCTTCTTCCGCCCGAACCAGACCGGTGGGGGAAGAAAGGCCTAGTAAGAAGAGGAAGCATAAGGGTAAGGAGAAGAGTTCTGCTTCTTCTGACCAATCAACCTCCAGCCTTACTTCTATGTCTGCCATGATAACACGGGCGCAGGCACTCTGGAAGTCGGAGGAGCTCGAGGCACAGAGGCATGCTGATCCTGACCGCCTTGTGCGCAAAACTCCGGGGTTGTTATTGGGGGTATGTATTTGCTTGATTCCATGTCTTATTCCTACAAAAAGTATACATGCCTGACCCATTTTGCCTTCCATTTTTCTTCTTAGGCTCTCTTCAGTGTTAATGCGTTATGCCTCGCCCATGAGGAGGGTCTGAAGGAGATTGAACGCCTGAGAGCTGATCTAACTGAGAAGGACGATCAGGAGAAGGAACTAAAAGCTCAGCTAGGAGACCTCCCATCCAGGGTTGCTCAATTGGAAGAAGAGCTAGCTCAAGCAAAAGAGCAAAATGCCAAGCTGTCCAGTGAGAAGGAGAAGCTGGCATCTGACCATGAGGCTCTTCAACACCGATTCGGCATCTCTCAGTCAGCCCTGGAGATGTGTAAGAAAGGAGGGCTTGACATGCACCGGCACTATTCCCAAATGAACAGGATTGTAGCTGGTGAATTCTGGAGGAAGGGCTTTGTTGTTGGAGAGAAGGATCCAGCAAGGAGGAAGATCAAAGATCCTGATGCCATGGATAAGGTGTTAGGGGTGCAGAGGCCATATTCCAGCCCCGAGCCTAGTCATGCTCAGAATCTTTTTACAGAATTCCTTCAGGGATATCTCCCTGCTGACCCTCTCAACCCCTCCATAGAATTCTTCCCTCCGACCACACATGTGGATACCTTAGGAAAAGATTTTAGTGGTTCAGGCCAAGCTTAGGTCACTCCGTATTCCTTTTGTAATGCTATATTTTATAACATGCCTTTCAGGCAATTTTGTAATACAAAACGGCAATTTTTTGCTTTATTTAATGGAAACTACACTTTCCTATGATACGAGTCAGGCAATTTTTTATCGTGAATCAGGCTTATGAGCCTCTGTCATCTCATTACTTGAAATTATTTTAATTTTATTCCTCTGGGAGTGAATCAGGCTTATAAGCCTCTGTCATTTCACAACTTAGGAAATATTTTAATGTTATTTCTCTGGGAGTGAGGCTTGTAAGCCTCTGTCATTTCACCACTTAGGAAATATTTTAATTTTATTCCTCTGGGAGTGAGTCAGGCTTATAAGCCTCTGTCATTTCACCACTTAGGAAATATTTTAATGTTATTCCTCTGGGAGTGAATCAGGCTTGTAAGCCTCTGTCATTTCACCACTTAGGAAATATTTTAATTTTATTCCTCTGGGAGTGAGTCAGGCTTATAAGCCTCTGTCATTTCACCACTTAGGAAATATTTTAATGTTATTCCTCTGAGAGTGAATCAGGCTTGTAAGCCTCTGTCATTTCACCACTTAGGAAATATTTTAATGTTATTCCTCTGGGAGTGAATCAGGCTTGTAAGCCTCTGTCATTTCACCACTTAGGAAATATTTTAATTTTATTCATCTGGGAGTGAGTCAGGCTTATAAGCCTCTGTCATTTCACCACTTAGGAAATATTTTAATGTTATTCCTCTGGGAGTGAATCAGGCTTGTAAGCCTCTGTCATTTCACCACTTAGGAAATATTTTAATGTTATTCCTCTGGGAGTGAATCAGGCTTGTAAGCCTCTGTCATTTCACCACTTAGGAAATATTTTAATGTTATTCCTCTGGGAGTGAATCAGGCTTGTAAGCCTCTGTCATTTCACCACTTAGGAAATATTTTAATTTTAGGCTATTTGTTTGCAAGAAGGATGACCATCTTTTATTATAACCGTGAAATTACAAAGATTAGAACATCTGACTGAATCAGGATAACAAACATGGAATTTTTAAAGCTATCTATAAAGCTAGGCTCAGACGCCTCTGTTTAATTATTCTAAAAATGAAATAAATATCAAGGATAGTACCTCTTCAGTCGTGAGGCATTCTGTGAATTGGGTACCATATTGCCGTCATTATTCATGAGGCGGTAAGCCCCACGTCCAATGACCTCTGTGACTGTGTATGGTCCTTCCCAATTTTCCCTGAGCTTTCCGATAAGCCCGATTTTCTTTCGCAATACCATATCGCCCACCTGGAATTCTCGTCTTTTGACTTTTTTGTTGAAGGTGTTCCTGACCCTCTGGTGGTAGGCTGCTAGTCTGATGGCAGCTTGTTCTCTTTTTTCTTCGAGCAGATCGAGTCCATCAACCAGCTGTTGGTCGTTCAGTTCTTCCTGATACAGCTCTGTTCTGGCTGTTGGCACTATCTGTTCTGTTGGAATGACTGCTTCTGTGCCATACGCCATTGAGAATGGTGTTTCTCCTGTAGGGACTCTTGATGTTGTTCTGTAAGACCATAATACCTCTGGAAGCTTGTCTGGCCACACTCCCTTGTGCTCTTCTAGCTTCTTCTTCAGGGTATTCAGTATGGTTCTGTTGGATCTTTCAGCCTGGCCGTTTCCTTGAGGGTATGCGACCGATGAGGTTCTCAACTGGATCCCATGTTCATTACAGAATTGTCTGGTCCACTGATTATCCAGATTTAATCCATTGTCGATCACTATCACCCTCGGCACTCCGAACCTACAGATGATATTGTTCCATATGAATTTGATTACGTGTCTGTGAGTGATGGTGGAGTAAGATTCTGCCTCGACCCATTTTGTGAAATAGTCAGTTGCTATCAGTGCTTGATTTACCGATCTGAGAGCCATGGGAAGTGGTCCAACTGCATCAATCCCCCATTGTGCAAATGGGTGCGGGCTGAATATGGGGTTAAGCAGTTCTGGTGGCGGATGGATGAAGTCTCCATGGAACTGACACTTTTTGCATCTTCTGACAAAGGCTTCAGTATCATGGGAAAGATACGGCCAAAAATATCCTTGGCTTAGTACCTTATGGGCCAAAGCTCGTCCCCCGGAGTGATTGCCGCATGAGCCTTCATGGATTTCCCTCATTACAGCCGATGCCTCCGAAGGTGTGAGGCATCGAAGGTAGGGTCCACCAAAAGATCTCCTATATAACTGGCCATGTAGCAAGGCATATCGGGCCGACTTCATGCGAATTTTCCGAGCCTCTGCTTTGTCAGCAGGAAGTGCACCATTTCTGAGGTATTCTGCTATGGGGTCCATCCAGCTCGGCTCCCAAGGTATTGCGCACACCACATCTGTCTGATGGATGCTTGGGACATCAAGATAGTCGATCGGGGCGATTCTGGTCAGGTCTTGATTATTGACTGAAGCCATGTTGGCCAATCGATCCGCATTTTCATTTTCCTCCCTTGGGATCTGACTGAGGGAATACTGCTCCAGTCTGTCTAGCTCCATCTGAGCCAACTTCTTATAGGGCTGCAGTTTTTCTCCAGCGTCGTACTCGTCTTGAACTTGTTTTACCACCAGTTGTGAGTCACTGAAAATACGGAGCCTCTTAATACAGAGGCTCTGAGCTAGTCACAGCCCAGCTAGGAGTGCCTCGTACTCAGCTTCGTTATTGGTGGCGGGAAACTCCAGGCGCACTGACTGCTGGATTCGGGTCCCATCTGGTGTTATAATTTCGAGCCCAATTCCCGAGCCAGCTGAACCAACTGATCCGTCTACAAAGAGCGTCCATTCGGGTTCGTCTGGATCTTGGAGGATTGACTCTGGCTCTGCTTCTAGGAGAAAATCAGCTAAGGCTTGACCTTTGATAGCTGTTCGTGGCACATACGTGATGTCAAATGTCCCAAGTTCCAACGCCCATCTGGTTATTCTTCCTGTCAGATCGGGTTTGGACATGATGGACCTCATCGGCAGGGTGGTTGGCACAACGATTGGATGAGTTTCAAAATAATGCCTCAGTCGTCTCTTTGCGTTGATTAGAGAAAGAACAGCTCGCTCCGCCATGGTGTATCTGGTTTCCGCATCAGATAGGGATTTGCTGCTGAAGAAGACTGGTTTCTGGCACTTTTTGTCTTCTTTTACCAGTGCTGCGCTAGTTGAGGTTGTTGACATGGCAAGATACAGATGCAATGGTTCTCCTAGATTTGGTGAGGCAAGGATCGGTGGACTTTGGAGATACTGCTTCAACTTCTGGAGGGCCTCTGCCTGTTCTGGCCCCCATACGCTGCCCTTTCTGCCTTTAATTGCCTGGAAAAATGGTCTGCATCGGTCTGTCAGTCGGGATACGAACCTGCTCAGTGCGGCTACCCTTCCTGTCAGAATTTGGACCTCCTTTTGTGTTTTTGGCTCTTCGCAGCTTATCAGAGTCTTGACTTGCGATGGGCTGGCTTCGATTCCTCTTCGATTGACTATATGTCCGAGGAACTGTCCGGAGGAGACTCCGAAAGAACACTTGGCTGGATTGAGCTTCATTTTGTAGCTTCGGAGTGCATCGAACACTTCTTCCAGATGCTTGAGATGGTCGCCTTTCCTCCTGCTCTTTACCACCGTATCATCTATGTAAGCTTCAACCGTTTTGCCCATCTGACCTTTGAATATCCTTCTGATAAGTCTTTGATAGGTGGCACCTGCATTTTTAAGTCCGAAAGGCATTACTTTGTAGCAGTACGTACCTTCTTCGGTAATAAAGGCTGTTTTCTCCTCATCAGCCTGGCTCATCGGGATCTGGTTATAGCCGGAGTATGCATCAAGAAAAAAGAGTCTTTCATATCCCGAGGTGGCATCTACCATCTGATCAATTTTCGGCAGAGGGAAGCAATCCTTCGGGCAAGCCTTGTTTAAGTTGGTGAAGTCCACGCAGACTCTCCATTTTCCGTTCTTCTTTCTGACTACTACCACGTTTGATAACCATGATGGGTACTTAACTTCCCTTATGAATCCAGCTTCTAGCAGTTTTCCCACTTCCTCGGATATGATCTGGTTTCTTTCTATCCCGAACCTCCTCTGCTTCTGCCTTACAGGTCTGACATTTGGATCAACATTCAGGTTATGCTGAGCGATCAAAGGATCAATGCCCGGCATGTCGAGATGAGACCAGGCGAACACGTCTGAATTTGATTGGAGGAAATGAATCAGCCTGTCCTTTTCTTCTTTCTGGAGACACGATCCGATGAACGTGACTCTGGTGTGATCCGTCTGACAAACTTTCACCTCTTCTAGGGATTCCGTTGTTGACTGAGTCCCCTGACCTTCTGAGGTAGGGTCTGACTGTAATTGTTATTTCTCGTTGTACAGGGACTCTCCTGGTGCTTCCAACACTTGTTTACTTCTCTGGTTCAGGTCCTTCATGCATACTGAGTAGCATTCCTTCGCTGCTACCTGGTCTCCAGGAATATCTGTCACGTCCACTCCATTCGGGTCAAGACAACGCATGACCTGATGGAGTGTCGAAGGAACACCTTGCATCCGATGGATCCACCCGCGTCCCATCAGTAGATTGTACGATGGTTTGACGTCCACCACTACGAAAGTTTCTCTCAGGGTTCGGCGTGCTGCTGATACTGACAAATGGACTACGCCTATTGGCTCTACGCGTCGTCCGTCAAAGCCGGCCAGAGGAATCCGAGCCGGTTGAAGCTGTGATACATCAATTCCGATTTTGTCGAAGGCCCATTTTGTCATGATATTGGTGCTGCTTCCTGGGTCAATCATTACGCGTTTGATCAGACAATTAGCTACCAGAAGAGTGATTACCAGAGGATCTTCGTGAGGCATCTGAATATTCTGTATGTCAGCCTTGGAGAACATGATCATTGATTCTCCCTGTAAGAGGGTTGTCTGGCAGACTTCACCGACTCGCCTGAGTTTGTGTGCTTTTCTTAGCTTTGACCTTCTGCTTCCTTCGGCCTCCAACGCCTCTTCACCCCCTTGGATCATGTGGATAACCCTCACTGGTTGCCCTGATGTAGTGCTGTTCGGCTGTGTCCTGTGTGGTTTGTCTGGTCTCGGCTGATCCTTCATTACGTAATCTGCAAGTTCTCCTTTGGCGATCATTGCCTCTACCTGCCTTCGGAGATTTCTGCAGTCATTTGTATGATGACCGTACTCGCTGTGAAAGGCACAGTGCTTGGTCATGTCCCTCAACTCCATCGGTTGTCTGATCGGTGGAGGTGGTCTGAAAATCCCTTTATTTTTATTTTCTTGGAAGAGCTTCCCAAGGCTAGTTTTGAGCGGAGTGGATCTTTCTTCCGTTCGTTGACGCTTGTCTGAATTTCTGGATGATGAGGTTTGCCGAGATGGATCTTGTCGTTGAGGCCTCTGATCCTTCATCCTTTCTTTGGATTTTGCCTCTATCGTTACCAGAGAGGCTCTTCTGTGTCTGACTGCTTCCTCCTCTTCTATTCTGAGATACCCTTGTGCTCTGGAGTTGAGCTCACCGATGTTGATAGGGGGTCGTTTTACTAGTGAAGAGTGGAATTTTGTGTCAGGGATGACCGCCATACGGAATGCCTCTACCGCTGACAGTTGATCGCAGTCATCGATAGAAGACATTTCGACGTTGAATCTGGATAAAAAGCTCTTGAGGCTCTCCCCTTTTTCCTGGGTCATGGTGAAGAGGCTTGATATCGTCTTCCTCTGCCTCCGATTGCTGAAGTATTGACCAATAAAGCGTCTGTAGAGATCATTCCAACTGCTGATGGATCCAGGAGTCTGCTTCCTGAACCACAGAAGTGGTGCCTCCGTCAAACTGGTTGAAAAGACTTTGCACAAGAGTGCTTGGTTCCTTCCATAAACAGTCATCTTGGTCTACACTTGGTAGATGTGATCGAGTGGATCTTTTGTACCATCATATAGTGTAAAAGTTGGCAGCACAAACTTCTTCGGGAATTCTGCTGCTTCAATTTCTTCGGTGAATGGAGACTGAGTCATATCCGTTGTCGCATGGATGGCCAGATCATCAGGGGTCTGCAATTTCAAATCTTTCATCACTTCTCTCTGGATTTTGGCAGCCATTTCGTGCAGGTCATTCTGAGTCAGGACCTGCATCCTTGGCATTCCCCCTGTTATGGGGTGAGAGGACTCTTCCTCTTCCCTCGGGATTTTATCTCCTCGGGCGGCGGATGCGTCTTGCCCGTGATGAGAGTTGAAAGGCTCTGGCTCTTCTGCGCACTCTTCTGGATTAGGACTCTGGAGAGGAAAAGGGCCCTGAGTAACTTGATGGAGCAATTCAGCATTCTGCCGCTCGAGGGCCGCATTTCTTTGCTCGACAGCCTCCAACCTCCTCATGACTTCTTCAAACCTAATCTCATTGTTTGTTGACCGTGTGGACACCATTTAAAATAAAACTTGTTGCAAGTGGAAAAATATTATCGTTTCCCACAGACGGCGCCAAATGTAAGTGTCAAATTTCACTCACATCAAAAAGATATTTTATTTAGACTCCAATGGCCGTATTTATACCCTTAATCTCATACAAGTTTTTTCCTATTTTATTGGATCATGCTCCTTATTACATGGAATCATCATCCACTTGATAAATAACTCCCCACTACTTCTTGATAGTGGGTTGTTATTACCCATTTTCTAAGGAATGATGGGCCCATTACACTACTTGGACATTTGATTGTGGGCTAATTACTTACTCACTTGTACATGGGCTTAACATATTTTGGGCCTAATAAAATGGACCTGAGCCTATAGTTTTCACTATTTACAATAATTTTTTCCCAAAAATTATTTTTTTTCCGAAAAAAATAATTATTTTCCAAAAAATAAATATTTTCTGAAAAATAATTTTTTTGGGAAAATATGTTTTTTTCCAAAAATTAATTTTTTTCCGAAAAAATAATTATTTTTCGAAAATTAATTTTTTTCCGAAAATATGATTTTTTTCCCAAAAATTAATTTTTTGACGAAAAAATAAATATTTTCTGAAAAATAAATTTTGCCGAAAAAATAATTTTTTTCCGAAAATTTATTTTTTGAAAAATTACATAAAATTATGATTTTATTACAAAAATTTTTTTTCCCAAATATATTTTTTCCGAAATTTTTTTTTCCCGAAAAATATAAAAAAAATTCAAAATAATTCATATTTTCGGCCATATATATATATATATATATATATAGAGAGAGAGAGAAAAGTCAAAATTGGTGGTCCAAAACTAGGTTTTAATGGTTGGTTTTAAAAAGCTCAAAACCAACTCCAAAAATAGTCAACCAAACATGGTTTGGTCTTAAAATCCAAAACCAAAACCAAGACCATGTTCCCAAACAGGCCCTTAGTCTTTGTTTGTAATTATATTTGATCCAAAATAATACTCCCTCCCCAAATCCCGATATAATAGCGTATGTTAATTTTTTTAATTTCTTAAGAGAATAGATTTTATTATATTGACATTAAATAATTTTTCGTTTTTATTTGTGTAACTAAGAAATTAAAAACAAAAATTACTAGCTTATTTTAAAAGTAGTAATGTCATGTTTGACATAATTTATATTTTGACTTTTCGCAGAAGAAAAAGAGAAATGAATTGTTTTAAAAAGTCGGTACCCCCAACTTCTTTAAAATGATCTTCAAAGGTTTAGAAGTTCTTTTAAAAAATTTGTCAAATACCGTTCAAAATAACTTTTTTTCTTCAGGAAACCAAAATCAATATTTGAAAAGTCAATCCAAACAAAACTTAAAAGAAAGATAATCGGAGAAAGTAAAAATTATATTATATTGAAATTCAAAATTATATAAATAATTTAGAACAAATAAACTAGTAAAAGTAGATTATTAATATGAGACAGTGGGACAGTGATGGAGTAATGTTTAGTATTATTGATGTGACAAGCAGAAGCTTGGTTCTTATCCAAATATATATGAATATTTTCACATGTCAATTAACTTGGTGGTAATCTCCGTCCATGTTACAAAATTTTATGCGAGCAGTTTAGAAAATTCCGAAAAACATAACTATCAAGTAATAATCAAAGGTTCAACTATATATCAATCATATATCAACTTCCTTGAACTTAAATATTGTATATATTCAGATACAACCAAAAACGACCGGAAAAAAAAAAAAAAAAACTTGTGTGATGTGATTTTATTGTTTATGCCAATCAAAATACAATAGACAACTTTGAATTTGTGAATTATAAAATTTGATCTTCATGATGCAGTATAGGAAACGAATTTGTTTTTTGTCTTTTTGTTAAGTAAGTAAATTATTACTTAAACATTCATGATGAGAGATGAGATTACACTTTTCTTTTTTTGAAATGTTAAATAAATTGAAATTACCTAGACAATGATGAACTAAGTCTAGAAGTGAATAGGTTTTTCATGAATTAATTAATAAATTAAAATTTTAATAGCGAAATAGTCCATTTTAATTCAATTCGATCACAATATAAACCACACAATAATAAATATAAGTGCAGAAAATAAATTAGAGACGACACCAATATTTTTAGGCGAAAAAATCTTGGAAAGACTAAGTAAAAAATCACGGAAATGCTCGGGTATCGAAACATTATGAATCAAAAAATACATGACTCTATGAAGTTTTAGACTTACAAATCACTCATGATCTGCCTTTCTCCACTTGACATCTGAAAGTCTCGCTCCGATCTCCGTACTCTGACGGCTCCGCTTCTCAACGGATCAAATAACCAAGAAGCCTCCTGCTTCGATCGAGGTGGCGTGATGATTTTTCAACAACTAGATCATCCAATTGTGCATAATGATCTTTGGTGTACAAGCACAATTGGAAAACCCCAAACAAAGAGAGAAATATAAAATATATAATCACTCAATAATTTTATCTCTTTATATATCTCTATAGAAATATATAAACTATAGAATAATTTAAGAGATCTCTCACACAAGCTCCACATTTCTCTTAGGTTTAATTCATATATATAAAGAAGAGTCTTCAATTAATGGTAAGAATCATTTTCCAATTAGGATTCGTATTTCCACCATTTAAATCTTCCAAATATAGACTAATATATCAATCATAGTCCAATATACTGATAATAGCTTAAAATCATGTCCCAAAGTGGTTAGGAGTTGATTGCATCTCAATTTAATATTTCCCACAAATAAATCTGCGTGGCCACTTACCGAGTATCCGGTGGCAGTTCTACCGAGTACTCGGTGAACACCCAACTGCGCAAGTTCGTAAATTCAAGTAAAAAACCATAGATACATTCGGGTATCGATACACTATGAATCAAGAAGTAAATGACTCTATGAAGTTTTAGACTTACAAATCACTCATGATCTGTCTTTCTCTACTCGATGTCTGAAAGTCTCGCTCTGATCTCCATACTCTGATGACTTCGTTTCTCAACGGATCAAAGAACCACGAAGCCTCCTGCTTCGATCAAGGTGGTGTGATGATTTTTCAGTAACTAGATAATCCAAATGTGCATAACGATCTTTGGTGTAGAAGCACAATCGGAAAACCCCAAACCAAGAGAGAAATATAAAATATATAATCACTCAATAATTTTTTCTCTTTATATATCTCTGTAGAAATATATTAATTATAGAATAATTTCAGAGATAACTCACACAAGCCCCACCCTTCTTTTAGGTTTAACTCGTATATATAGAAAAAAATCTTCAATTAATGGTAAAAATATTTTTCTAATCAGGATTTGTATTTCCACCATTTAAATCTTCCAAATATAGACTAATATATCAATCATAGTCTAATATACTGATAATAGCTTAAAATCATGTCCCAAAGTGGTTAAGAGTTGATTGCATCTCAATTTAATATTTCCCACAAGCAAATCTGCGTAGCCACTTACCGAGTACTCGGTAAACACCCAACTGCGCAAGTGTGCGCAAGTTTGCAAAACGATCTGGAGGATTTTACCACTTTTTCGCAAACGTACAAAAGTTCACAACTTACCGAGTACTCGGTAATGTTCCTACCGAGTACTCGGTGGAACAAAATTGCAAAAATATAAAAATATAATTTTGTCACATTTCCGCTTCCTTCCAACCGTTGTTCCACTCTGGTATCTTTATTACTGTATCTTCACCACTTTATACTTGATTTAACACATAAACTCCTTACCATACAACGCTTTAACAACTCGATTTAAAATACACAACTCTCAACATGATTTTTATCATAATAATGTCATTACATAAATAAATGTTCTTACAATCTCCCCCTTGACATTTTTGAGATAAAAACATGTTTTACTAATATATTCTCACGATAAACATAAAATCTATCCTATGAACATACACCAACAAATATAGACATACACTTTTCTTTTGATCTCATGATGATCTACGAATCCTGCAATCACAAAACTTAAACAAACATACATGTAAAATGCAAGTGTGGAAAACAAGTAGCAGGAATAATCCATATTAAATGATCATTAAGAAAACAAATAATATCAACATGAAACATAATGATCATTAATCAATAACAAATAATTCTCCTCATTAACTATATAAAGTTCCCCCTTACTATTTCCCCCCCTTTTTGTCACTGAAATGACAAGGAATTAATAAAAATAATCAAGATATTTGAAAGAGAAAACACAAAATGTAAACATTGAGAAAAATATACGAGAAAACTAGAGAATTTAAACAACACTTATATTAAGACATAGAACTCTAAAAATTATATCTCAATTCTCGAATAACAAAAATCTCTACAATGTATGAATTTAATACTAATGCATGAATGCAAAATGATAAAAAAAATATTTTTATTTTTAGAAACATGTGAGCCGGGCAGTAAAGAAAATTAGCTAATTATTAGCACATCATATTCGCATATTTGACTTAGCTATTATATACACAGTAGTGAAGAAAATCAACACACATACTTTGCAGTTATAAGCAATCACAAGACAGGCTTTACATAGTTTTTTCATATATGAAAAATATTCAAGTGCAAGCAAACAACTAAGATAACAACAATACGTACTAATTTTAATAATCTCATCACTCACTTTGATGATACTTTAGTCCAAAATCTAAACTAGAAGTCAAATCTTAAACTCGGACCTTATTGCATTTAAATGTCTCACAATTTAATCTTTTGCACCTTTTCACTTTATCCCCTTTTGTCTTTCTAAGCTCCAGACTTTTCAGCGAGGATTTTTAGTCCCAACCAACTAGGCCTGAGCTTCTTCCTTGGGATTTATGCTCATTAGTTTTCTTCCCTTTTTACGCGAACACTCAATGTTTACCGAGGCAAGAGTTCTGGTTACTCAGATCGAATAACTACTTTTTGCATTTCTATATTTTAAACATCTCATTCTTTCCTTTTTAACATCACCCCAACATTCAAAATCATGCAAAAAGGTATTCAAAAGCATCGATCAATCTAGCATAGCTCATAAACCTACATATCACTTCGGGTTAGATGAGAAAGATTAAAAGTTTCAGCAAATGTTTAAATCTTCTTCGAAGTCAAACAAGCACCCAAGTTTAATGAGTTCCAAAAATATTATTTAAACATGTCAAGTGAATAACTCATATCCTCAAGTCAGACTAACAACTCCAATTCCCATAAGCATAATAATAAAAGTAAATATGAGAATATAGTGAAATATGACAACCATTTGTAGCATTAGCCAAACGAAAAAAGGTCTCCCATTCGGTCTCCCCTAGAGCCTCTATGAATTTTAGGAATCTCAGAGCCGGCCTGATGATGTATAGTCTAAGACCATTGGAAAAAAAAAAAAAACTTCCTCTAAGAAAAGAAAAAAAAAAGATTTTTTTTTTTTCTGGCAAACAATGCAAATATTTAAGCCTCAATATATATACAAATATCAAGCTTCAACATTACCCAGATCAGCCTTGGCTAGCTTAAGGATTTTCTCAGTAATACCTTCAATCAGTTTATCCGCATCCATTTCCGGGCTCGAGAGTTTAGCAACTGCTTGAACAACTGAAATATCTCCTTGATATGTCCTTGAATATAGGAACTATAAACTTCTGAGAAGCCCTTTTTGTGCTTTAATGCCTGTTTATCGTCATTGATGCCCCCCCTAGGGACTGGACGTTTTGTAGTAACATTCTATGATGGTTACCTGGGGCTGTTTGCATATATTTCCTTACAATAGACACAAACCTACCTTACTCAAAAACATAAAACTAAAAATATTATATTGAAATTACCTAGAAGACGGTGAACTAAGCCTAAAGGGGGTGAATAGGTTTTTTATAGATTTAATGACCAATTAAAATTATTTTCGGAATGTTTAATTTAATCAGAGTAAATAGGTCATTAAAAAAAATCTTTTTCTAGAATAATAATATTTATCAGAGATACAATAAATTCTTATTGAAATATATATTTTAATAAAATAATAAAGTTTTTTTGATTAAAAATATATCTTTAATAAAAACAATCAATATTATCATATGTATGATATGATAGCTACCCAAAAGTATGGAGTCAATTTATTATAGCAAGATATAATAAAATGCACAGTTAACTCACCGATCGATCGCATATTACCACCGATTGATCGATAGTGTGCCAATTAGGGTTTGTGTTTATTTCTCATTTATAGTACCACTGATCGATCACTAGTGGTTTGATCGATTGCTACCTAGGTTCGTGAGTGTTCGCAATTGCCATTGATCGATCGTGTACCCATCGATCGATTGCGAAACCCTGAAACGCGAATTTTGTGAATAGTAATACATCTGCAGATTGATGATAGGGTTATTATTAATGTTTATTACTTCACACAAATTAATCCTCTTCACAATTAATATTAATCAACCAATAATAATATAATAACAAAATTTAAAGCAGTAAAATAACACGCAGATTTTTTACGTGAAAAACTTTGGAAAAAGCTCCAAGTAAAAACCATGGATGCCCTATGGTATCGATGTACTATTAATCAAAAGTTATATAAACTCTATGAAGACGAGACTTACAATAGTTCCTGATTTGCTGTTTTACACTCGACGTCTGAAAGTTGTTGATTAACTCGTGCTACCACGAAGCCTCTTGCTCTGATCTCCGTACTCTGACGGCTCCGCTTCTCACGGATCAAAACACACATAGTGCTATAGATGGTGTATAGATTTTTCAATATCTAGGTCATCCAATTGTGTATAAAAATCACAATTGTTGTAGCACAATTGGATAACCCCAAAAAAACTATTGAGAACTAGAAGATGAATGTTCAATCAATATTTTTTTGTCTATCTTGATAGGTGTCAAATATTAGATATTTTGATCCCTTAACTCACTATAGTTATGTCCTTTCATTCCATTATTTGGTGTTTTTATGTCGTTTGTGTGTTTAACCATGTTTCAGGAGCTTAATGAAGAAATAGAGCTAACTTCGGTGAATTAAACAAGTACATATTCGTTTCTATCCAAGAAGAGAGTCAAAGAGGCATTTCGAGACAAAAATGGCTCTTGGAGGGAAAAAATGGCATTTTTAGAAGCCGTCACCCAAAGTAAAAAGTCTTGTGTAATCAAGACGGTCATTTTGGCGCAATTATGGAGAAAAGTGGTTTCCATGAAAAATCCTACGCCTGACCTACGCCTATAGGAGTAAAAAGTGCCTAGAAAGTGAAGATCTACGCCTGACCCTACGCCTAAGATGTAGGCATGAATTCTGTGATTTTTGGCTGAAATGTCCGACTTGTCCCCGTTTTGATTCTATGATACGTCGATGACTCCTATACCTCAAAGTGCATGTAATACACATAATATACATCAGAGAGTAGGGTTTATATGGATTGATAGTGAAATGACCCAAAAGGGGGAACTCCACATTTGCTTATAAATACAAGTCTTTATATCAGAATTAGGGGGGTGTTCAGAGCTTCTACACACGTTCAATTTCAGAGCAGCCTCTGAAGTTATATATCTTTGAAGAAGAGAATCCATATTCAGACCTAGAGATCCGATGGAGAAGGACATGGAGATCGATTCTACACCAAAGATGTAGTCTCCATCTTCTATGGCCAACTAACTCGGTATCTAGGATTTCTTTAGCAAAACCCTAGCCAAGTAATATAAATTTTATCTTGTTTTCAATTGTAACGAAGGAAACTGTGACTGTACTGTGATGATTGTAGTAGATAAAAGATCATTTTTATTCTTGAAAAAAAATTCTATATTTGTTCTAAATTCTTGTCTTAGATGTAATAAATATATTATTTTACACAATTATAATTATTCACCATGCGCTTAAACTCGGATGTTTAATTCATAATTTTTTACATAATGGTATTAACAAAAATTGAAACCCTAGGTTGACACATGCCATGCCTTGGTGAATTGGGATAGACATGCTTTAGTTTATTTTCATGCATTAGGAGTAGATTATAGTAATTTATTTGGTATGTACTAATCAGTTTAGTCATGAGATGGGTTGTCGCGATCCGGTTGATGGTAATCCTTTTTGGGGTCGTATTTAGCTATTTGCGGTACAACCTGATTCACAGTTTACGGATCGACCTCTTGCAATTGTTACATTGATAGAACTAGATTATGCGGTTAGTGGTGGAGCGATGAAAACCCTAGCTTTCTCTATCTCTTTTCTAGAATAATTTAGTTAATTTAGATAATTTGGTCTTCGACCACCAAAACAAATAACTTTGCAGAAATATAACTCATTATTTTTTAACTATTAGTGTGAACAATCTTAGTCTCTGTGAGATCGATATCCCTTAATCAATATGTTACTATTATACAATTGATACGTGCGCTTGCGTAGGGTAAAACCTAGCGTTGTCATAAGAAGCTGTTTTTAACAACTATTTTTACCCCTCTAGACAGTTTCAAGTTTTTGGCGCCATTGTCGGGGACTAAGCATTGTTCAATAGCTTTAGTAGTTTATTTACATTGAGTTATTGTATTATATTTAAATTTGGAATTTTTGTGTTTTTGGGAGGTACTCTAAGAAGCACAAAGAGATTTGGCGCAAGAGTGAAAGTTGCGTTGTTGGATCTCTTGTGAGCTTTATTTCTGTTAATAGTTAGAAGAGTTTAGAAGTAGTTAGTTTTATTTTCTGGAAAAAAAAATCTGCAGTTTTCGTGTAAACTGTTAGAAACTTCGATTTTCGCAAACGAGGTGAGGTTTTTTAATAGAAAATGGCCATTGAATAAAACTCATATAATGAGCCTAGTTAATTTTAGGCCGAAATAAGTCATTTAAGACCTCAAAACTGTGATTTTGTGATTATTAGAAAGAAAAAAAAAGATTATTTATTTATTTATTTCGAGAAGATGGCTGACCGTAATGTTGATACAAGGAAGGCCCCAGCCACATCTTTAAAGGGATATTATGCGTCGTCTGCGTATGAATCGTATGCTGAATTTCCAGAAGAAGATGGAGTTAAACATCATGAGATCAAATCTAGTGTCATTAATATGCTTCCAACGTACTTTGGACTTAGGATTGATGACCCATACCAACACATAAATGATTTCTCAGAGGTAGCCTATACTATTAGGTATGATAATTTATCCAAGAATGACTTGCAGGTACGATTATTTTCTTGGTCGTTAAGGGAAAAAGTCGAAAGATGATATATCAAATTGGCTAAAACAATTAAAATTGATTGGGAAGCCATTAAAAAAGAATTCATAGAAAAACATTATCCCATAGGAAAAACCTTAAAAGCACAAGATGCGATCAAAAGTTTTAGAGAATCGTCTGGTGAGCAGTTTCATGATTCTTGGGAGAGATATAATGAAATCTTTCTACATAGGACTTAGATATTCACATAAAACTTTGATAGATGCGGCAACACAAGGTCAATTTACTCTGAAACCGGCAAAAGAATTTTTAAAGATGTTTGACAATATTAGTGAGAATACGATTCAATATGAATCTGAGTTGAGGTCTAGAGGTGGACAAGATAGAAGATCTGAAAAGCTTATGTCGTAAATCATGATGATGTGAGAGATTCAATGGCATTGATAGGAGAGAAACTAGAAAGAATTGACAAGTTTCTTCGGCGAAGTCATTCCCCTCCTAAAGAAAGGTTAGAAGTAGAAGCTGAGTATTCTCAAAATGAGTGCTAGGACATAATGGTTGCCGATGCCAACGCATCGTGGAACTATTCAAATAACGCTCCTTTCAATAATTCATACACCTCAAATGCTAGAAATCACCCATCCTTGTCCTATAGATCTACAAATGTGCAGAACCCACCACCAAGGATCCAACAAGGACAATCGTTCAATCCACAACCAAGGCGCACTGAGAGACAATAGTCATATAATCCCCAACCAAGATTCCAATAGAGTCAACAATCATTCGACTCCCAACCAACAATCATGGATCAAAATCCTCAGTCAAATTACCAGCCCAGACAACCATCCAGTATTCTCAAGCTCTCCAGCCATTCAATAATAATTAGGCCATCCAACCATTCAATAACAATTAGGCTGACTAACCATTTTATTATCAAACTCAGCCTCAAGGAAACCGAACCCAAGAATTTAATCAAAATCTATCTTACCCTCTATATCCTCAAAACCATCTCAAATATCAAAATCCAACTCAAAATCAACCACCAAGACCACCTGGCTTTGAAGAAGAGGTGATGAGTGCCCTGAGGAAGTTTAAAAATCAATCTAATAATTCTCAGGTGACCATCCAAACACTGAATTCTCATTCCCAATTCATTAGTCAAATGGGAGCCCAAATGGCACAATTAGTGAATGTTGTGGATAAGATAGAGAGAATATTGTTTAGTCAGTCGATAGCTAACCCAAAGTAGCAACAGGCACTGGAGCTTGAATCCTTTATTGAGACTCGTCATGAGACAGACTAAGCAGTCACAATTTTGAGAAGTAGAAGATAAGTGGATAGTAAGGTTGATGAGTAGCATGAGGAGAGGTTGAAGAAGAAAAATGCCAAAGAAGTTCAAAGAAGGGCATAAGAAGAAGTTTAGAAGAAAGAGGTTGAGAAAGTTCAGACAGATCAACCTTAAGTGGAAGAAGATGAAGAGCCAGAAAGGGCACCATATGAGGAGGAAACACCATTCCCTCAACGTCTTAGAAAGCCAATCAAAACTGGTAAGATTAAAGAGTTAGACATGTTGGAGATATTTCGACAAGTCGAGATTAATCTGCCTCTCTTAGACATTATAGACCAAATACAACCCTATGCTAAGTTTTTGAAGGACCTTTGTACCCAAAAGCGTAAAAGTAGAATTAAGGTGCCGAAGAAGATTTTGTTGACTGAATAAGTAAGTTCGATATTACTGAGTGATACTCCACCTAAGAGGAAAGATCTCGGTGATCCCATTATCTCTTGTGTCATTGGTGACCAAAAGATTGGTAGAGCTCTTCTGGACCTCTGTGCGAGTGTTAATTTATTACCTTACTCAGTCTATCAACAACTAGGGTTGAGAGAACTCAATCATGCCTCAGTGGTGCTTCAATTGGCAAATAGATCAACTAGAAAATTGAGAGGAATTCTGGAGGATGTAATTATTTAAGTGGGTAAGTTCTACCATCTTGTAGACTTTGTGGTGTTAGACATGGAACCTGTTTAAGACTTGAAGAAACATATCCCAGTGATATTAGGAAGACCGTTCTTAGCCACAAACAATGTGTATATCGATTGCAGGATAGGGGCGATGGATCTATCTTTTGGGAATATGAAAGTGAGGATGAATGCTTTTGATACAGATCATCAAATCAATACATCGATCAAGTGCTTCAATGTAAAAGAAGTCAATATGACTTGTAAAAAACCAGTACCTCAGAGTCGAGTAAGAAATGACTTGGATGCTGTAATTGAAAGATCAAATGCAAAGTTTGACACGTGGGAGGATCAATACCGCTCTAATTTAAAAATGATTGTTGTATTTGAAAGAGCTCTAAGTTTGCAACCAGGGGAGGAACCAAAAGATTTGCCTGAATCGCCATTTGTGTCACCAGCGGCATTAGTGCCCGATAACTCACTTTATAAGATTGGGTTATATGACGGCACTGAAGGTCGAGAGAAGAGCTTAGTGACAAATAAGCAAGATATGGAGGCTATTAAAGATGATCAATTGTCACGAACTTTAAAAGAACCTACTAAGGATAACCCCCTCTTAAGGACATCTTTCTAGATGAACCAGTTTTAGGTATACACATGGTAGAAAAACTATATGTCTGGGAAGATCTGCGATTGAAAGATATGTGTGAGGGGATACGGAGTTGTGTGTATAAGGATGCTCAAAGATACATAGCTCAAACAAGAGTACATCATGTTAAGCATGTTCATCTTAAGTTCTTTGAGCTTGGCCGAAAATGGCAATGTAATCCAAAGCTGAAAGTGTTTCTAGGAAAACTCCGACAAAGATAGGACGGACCACACAGAGTTAAATCGGTTTACCCCCTTAGAGAAGTAGGATTCGATAAAAGGTTCGGGATACATAGGTAGAGACTGAGATATTATGAGGAGATTGATCCATGACTGGAATTTATGGCATTTGTTAGTTTAATGGAGAGTGATGAATTGGTGGAGGGAATATTACATAAGGTGTTCAAGGAGGATCAGTTTGACATATTGCCAGTAGATGGGGTGAAGTTAAAACGTGACAGATGAGGTACTTTATATGGTGATAATTATTCTAAATTTGATGTCATGGATAGTACTACTTGTCCATAGGTGAGAGCATTGAGGGAGTCACCTCCTATATTTTGTCCTATGATTAGGGGAAGTGTTGCACAAAGGAAGGGTGTTGGATAGCCCTTTGAGTGGCCCTGTCGTGCCAATGACGTTAAACATTGGTCATAGCTTGTGAAAATTAGTTTCTAGCCTAGGTTTGTAGAATATGATATCATTTAATTTATGTAATTTAAATTCTTTGAGACGGTAGAACCTTAAGGCCACGTCTTTGCAATTTAAATTCATAGGGATTGTAGGCCCTTAAGGCAAAATCTTTGTTATCTTATTTTAATAAAATTCTTCATTCCTTGAGCAATATGTTGATGATTTCCGGATATTTTTTATGCAATTTATTTTCCCTTGCTGTGATATTGGGTATGCGTATTTTATTGAGCATATTTACAGGTAATCCAAATCAAGTTCGGGGGAGGAGCTCGAGTGCTTTATTGTGAAAGTCTGGAATCACGCTTCAAGGGTAACTGTACTATTTCCTTTGTTTTATGAACCATGGGGACATGATTTGTTTTAAGTTTGGAGGTGAGGGTATAGTTTAGGAGTAAAAAGTTTGAAAATTAAAAAAAAATTGAAAATTTTGAATATTTTTGGAGAAGTTCTTTGTTTTCATGCATGATTGATTTTCATTACAATTTGATTGAGTTCGTGTTTATGATGAATGAGTAGTATGTGTTGTGATATTCTCTTTCATGAGAGTAATGATTAGATCGAGCTAAGTGAAGTGATGTGGTTTTACATGAGTGAGTGAATTAGTGAAATTGAAACTGAAAAGGATGACCTAGACCTATAAGCACAAACACACATTCACTAAGGGAAATAAGTTGATCTTTGACTATGTAATTGAAAATTTTGTTTTACCACAATAAAAGGGGAGATGGGGAGTTGATATAGATGAAATGGAGAAAATTGAAAATTTTATTTTAAGAAAATAAAATGCAAAAAGTAGTTCTTCGATCTGAGTAATCGAGTCTTGGTATCACCAATATCATTGTTCGCGTTTAAAGGGGAGAAAACTAATGAGCATAAATCCCATGGAAGAAGCTCGGGCCCAGTTGGTCGGGACTAAAAATCCTCGCTGGAAAGTCCGGAGCTAGAAAGACAAAAAGGGATATTAGTGGAATGTGGATAGATAAATTTTTATGAAAAATGACAAAATTTGATCAACAAAGTATGAAGAAGAGAGATTAAAAAACCATGGTGGAATGTGCACAAAAACACGGAAGGTTATCTAGATTGGGAGTAGAGAATAACGATGTCATTCACCATAGTGGGGACCATTCATGACACGGAGCTCGATATAATTATTATTCGGTAGTGAGTGGGAGTATTTGCATCCGTGATATCTTTTACATTGTATCATGACTTAATTAACTTGTGTGTGAAATCATAAATGCGTGATTATAGAGAACTGAGATATTTGTGGGTACCATCACTGAAAACCTCCACGAGACTTCACTCGTCCACTAGGGGTAACCTAGGGGTTTAAATAGGCTTGTTACACGTGTTAAGTGTAATTGTCGACCCTCACGAAAACAAGGGATTATGATAGATTAATTATATTAAAAAATCATCACAGGAAAGTTTATCTGAGTTCATTGCTAAGGGACTAGTAATATGTAAGTTTGGGGTGTGATAAGTGTCAAATATTAGACATTTTGACCCCTTAACTCACTATAGTTACGTCATTTTATTTCATTATTTGGTGTTTTTATGCCGTTTGTGTGTTTAACCATGTTCCAGGAGCTTAACGAAGAAATAGAGCTAACTTCAGTGAATTAACCAAGTACATGTTCATTTCTATCAAAGAGGAGAATCAAAAAGGCATTTCGAGACAAAAATGGCTCTTAAAGGGCAAAAACGACATTTTCAGAAGCCGTCACCTAAAACAAAAAGTTTCGTGGGATCAAGAAGGTCATTTTGGTGTAGTTGCGGAGAAAAGTGATTTTCATGAAAAAATCTACACCTGACCTACGCCTACAAGACTAAAAAGTGCTTAGAAAGTGAAGATCTACGCCTGAGCTACGCCTAAGGTGTAGGTGTTGCAAGAATTATGGGATTTTTGGCTGAAATGTCCGACTTGTCCCCGTTTTGATTTTTTGATACGTCGATGACTCCTATATCTCAAAGTGCGTGTAATACACATAATATACATCAGAGAGTAGGGTTTATGTAGATTGATGGTGAAATAACAAAAAAGGGCGAACTCCACATTTGCTTATAAATACAAGGTTTTATATCAGAATTAGGGGGGTGTTCAAAGCTTCTACACACGTTAAATTTCAGAGCAGCCACTGAAGTTATATATCTTTGAAGAAGAGAAGCCATATTCAGAACTAGAGATCTGGAGGAGAAGGACATGGAGATCGATTCTACACCAAAGTGTAGTCTCCATATTCCATGGCCAACTAACTCGGTATCTAGGATTTTCTAGCAAAACTCTAGCGAAGTAATGTAGATTTTATGTTGTTTTCAATTGTAACGAGGGAAACTGTGATTGTACTGTGATGATTGTAGTAGATAAGATATCGTTTTTATTCTTGAAACAAAATTCTATATTTGTTCTAAATTCTTATCTTAGATGGAATGAATATATTATTTTATATAATTATGATTATTCACCATGGGCTTGAACTCGAATGTTTAATTCTTAATTTTCTACACAATGGTGGTAACAAAACTTAAAACCCTTGGTTGACACATGCCATGCCTTGGCGAATTGGGATATACATGTTTTATAGTTTATTTTCATACATTAGAAGTAGATTAGAGTAATTTATTTGGCATGTACTAATCAGTTCAGTTATGAGATGAGTTGTCGCGATTCGGTTGATGGTAATCCTTTTTGGGGTCGTATTTAGCTATTTACGGTATGACCTGATTCACAGTTTACGGATCGCCCTCTTGCAATTGTTATATTGATAGAACTAGATTATGCGGTTAGTGGTGGAGCGATGAAAACCATAGTTTTTTCTTTCTCTTGAATCACAAACCAATTTAATTTGCTTTCTAGAATAATTTAGTTAATTTAGATAATTTGGTCTTCGACTACCAAAACAAACAACTTTGCAGAAATATAACTCATTGTTTTTAAACTATTAGTATGAACAATTTTAGTCTCTGTGGGATCGATATCCCTTAATCAAGCTGTTACTATTCTACAATTGATACGTACGCTTGCGTAGGGTAAAACCTAGCACTGTCATAAGAGTCTATTTTTAACAACTATTTTTACCCCCTCTAGACAGACATCATCTCTCTTTGTCCGCAGATAGATAATTTATGTAGAAGAATTGCAGATCTCTCAAAACTTGTCTTCTCTTCTCAATATCTTCTTATATTTATAGAGAGAGAAGTCTTCAATTATAGAATAAAAATCTTCAATTATGGAATAATACTTCTTGATCACCTAGTCTTTCTTCAATTATGGAATAGAAATCTTCAATTATGGAATAAGATATATTGATCACCAAGTCTTTTTCTTGTCTTCCAAGTCTTTTCCTTGACCTCCAAGTTTTGGTTTTTTTACCATTAATTCCTCAAATTTTAACCAAAATTCCTAATCTACCCAACATGGTTATTGACTAGACATGCCAATAAAAATGTTCTTATAAATATAAACAGCTCAAATCTCAACTATTTCGAATAATTACCGAAAAATAACATATGTGACCTAATCACTGAAAATTATTAGTTACCAGATATCAGATTTATCCAAGGTCATTTATTCCAAGTGATAAATTAAGTAGACCAAAAAGGTAAGGTTTGTAAGTTTTTGTTGTTCAATAGTTTTGGGACTGATTTATGAAGTTTATCAAGTCGAAACGATCTTATTCAATTATATCTCTGATTCCAAAGCAATGTTTGTTTATTGATTTTCTTTTGTTTTTACCTCTTTAGTAATCTCCCTCGGTTGGATCATAACATGGTCGATGTAAATGTATCTATTTTTATGTGTAAGAGAAAGATGATGTTTTGTTATGACAATGCTTAAAAAAATTAACATCGATTTTTCCTATACAGTAATCAGGATATGCTTTAACATATTTTGTTTTTTGGGTAACTAAATATAATTATATAACATTATTTGTCCCCACGCAACATGATGCATCATTAGAAGTCCTATATAAGTTTACTATGGAACATCTAAAAGCTCATCAACAATTGCATACTAAGAAAATTAGCTGACAACGAAAGAAAAACAATGGGCTCTAATGAAGCAGCTATTCCTGTCATTAATTTCTCAGTTGAGCTAAAGCCGGGCACTACTGAATGGGACTCGGTGAGAGCTCAGGTCCGGCAAGCACTCCAAGAATATGGTACCTTTGAGGCATTGTTCAACAAAATACCTTCTGAGCTTCGAAAATCTGTGGTTGGTGCAGTAGAAGAAATGTTTGATTTTCCTCAGGAAAAAAAATTACGAATGGTCTCTCCTAATCCACCCTTTGGTACTGGCTACGTCGGGAAGTCAGAAAGGGCATCCTGGGAGACCATTGGGATCGAAGATGTTCTCATCCCGGAAAATGTCACAAGCTTATCTAATCGCTTGTGGCCAGAAGGAAACCCTAGCTTTGAGTACGTACATTAATTTATTTAGTTTTAATTACTTATGAGCATGCAACTAACACACACTTGTGTTCATAGATATTACTTTTGTACACACAAGTACTTTTATTTGTGCATACCATTTGTGACATGGCACAAAAAGTAGTGCATGCATGAACAAGAGAGGTACGTCTACAAAGCATAATAATATGTTGTTACTGAAACATTGAAATTATAAACTCTTTCTTTTGTTTATTTAATTTTAACTGTTTTCAGAATTATAACCCAAATTGGAACTTTTTTTTTTTTCTTAACTACTTGCGTACTCTTCATTTGGCAGCAAAACTGTAGGATCGTTCTCAGAGAGACTAGCTGAATTGGATCAAATGATTAGGAGGATGATTTTGGAGAGCTTTGGTATTGAGAAATATTATGATGAACACATGGATTCGTCCCGGTACGGACTTCGGGCCATGAAGTATGATGCTCCCATAAACAAGGATAGCAACGTTGCTCTGATACCCCACAGTGACAAGAACCTTATGACCATATTGTGTCAGATTAGTAAGGAGGATGGGCTAGAGGTGCAATGCAAAGACGGAAGTTGGGTCACTGCCAAACCCTCCCCGGAATCTTTTGTTGTCATGATCGGAGATTCTTTCCACGTTGGTTTCTTCACTTGCATATTTTTTTATACAGTGTATGTGCATGTGTGCGTGTGTGTATATATATATATATATATATATATATGTGTGTGTATAGACGACATAGAAATTAACCGAGTAATTGGCACAATCATTCATGTACATGTTTAATTTGAAAAAAGAATTGTATTATAACCAAGTTTTCGGAAAGGTCTTATTTTTTTTTTAAATGATAATAAATCCATGCATGTATAGGAATATGGTGCATTATGCAAATATGTTGAGGCTCTTTTAGTTCCACAATCATTCATTTAAATGTTTATTGTGACATACAAATAATCAAATGACATGCAACGAATAAATTACATGCAATATTCACATGTTGCACCAACATCATGACTTTCTTCTAACTGTTAGGATCAGAAAACGCTCTGATACCACTTGTTAGGGTTTACACACCCTATGTACGAAGCCGTGCACACCTGCAAATCAGAAAACGCACACAAACACACCAAACAATCGACACAAGAATATATACGTGGTTCAGCCAAATAAGCCTACGTCCACGGAGAGCACCGTTTCACTAAAAATCACTGAGAGGATTACAAGGGGGTGATTCGCAGATCACACACGCACACACACTGTGTATACTCACGCCTGTATCACCGGAATAATATAAACGTATATTATTCCTAACTCTCTCTCTCTATTTCTGTGTACTCTCTGCGCACCGCATGTGCTTTACTCGCACTAGGTGTTTCACTCACACCGGTACCAGCCCTCTGGCGTCGGCCTAATCTGGCCCTCTAGCGCTGGCCTAATCTGGCTCTCTGCCTGGTACACTGAATACAATAGGCTACACCTATATTTATAGGAGAGTCTAGAATGGAGGACAAGTTAATCAATCCAATTAGGAATTGATCTCCTACCATAACTGTGATTGCTTGATGGTTAAGTTATATTCCCCTTAACAAAGGAGTCACCAAATATAACAAGATCCTAGTCAAATAAAGATAGCTTGGTGGCTAAGTTTAACTTTCCCTGCAAGAAAAGGAGTCACCATATCTAACACTAACTTGCAATTTCATCTATATGTAGGCATGGATGAACGGCCACTTGCAGGCACCCATTCACCGGGTTGTGATGACTGAAAATGAACCGAGGTACTCAGTGGGGCTGTTTGCGACTCCTAAAGGCGGCCGCCTTATAAAAGCACCGGATGAGCTAGTAGATGACAAACATCCATTGCGCTTCAAGCCCTATGAATACTTTGAGTATCTCAACTTCTTCAATACTAAAAAAGGATATAATGCTCATCAATCTGGCATAAAGCTTTTCTGTGGTGTTTGAGATGAATCCGAGTCCTCTCTAACAACGGTTTTTAGATAATGAGTTTCACCATATTTCTAATGGTAAAATTCACCAATCACAAGGAAGAGCAAAAGTCCTTGTTGGAGAGGTTTTTATTGCTTTAAGATGACCAATGCTTATAAATATGAATAAGGTGAGTTGTGTGAATAGTTTCACTTATGCTGTTTCATTTGTGGAGTGGAGTGTTGGTTGGCCATTAGGGCTTGTCATGGTCGGTTGTAGCTCGTCTGCAAGATGCATGTCTAGCAACTTGGGACTAATATTCCGCATAGCATTTCCCGGGGAAAAAGAGAAAAATAAATTAAAAAAATAAATTATACTCCTATCATATATAGCAATAATAAAAAGCCAACACCTGTTCTTTTCCTCTTGTTGTTCTTACTTGTTTCAATGTGTAATAAATAATGACTGTGTGCTTGGGACAGTAGCTACAGTATTCACATGAATGCGATGAATATCTTCGCGTGGTATACACTTTATTTGTCTATATGATTTATTTGGTTAAACTTTTTTTTTTCCACTTTTAAAATCAGAGTGAATCGACTCAATTGAAAAAGTTTTGGGTTTTGATCTCTAATGAAGAATAAAATTTTCATATCGTTTTTCATTGAATGCAAATAACTGATTGGAGTTATGATTACACACAGGCACGGACCTAGAGCATAAGGTGAGTGCGACATATTTTAAAAATATCAAAACTAATTTTTTTAAACAATTCGAATAAGCCAAAAGAAGCAAAAAATTCGACCCCAATTTCCTAAAAAATTGCAACTTTTTTTTTAAAAAAAAAAAAAAACTAAATAATTGCAACTTTGTATTAAAAATCCAACCTTAATTTCATATATAAACTAGCAAAGCAAAAACATTCTAACCCCAAATTCAAGAATAGTTTAATAATATTAAAATTCTCAATCCCAATTTCATACAAATTACAATTAACATCCAATTCAATTTCATAAATAAATTAGTAATACCCCTAAACCCCCAAATTCCAATATAATGTTTTTTTAAAAAAAACTGAAAAACCTTTAATTTCTACAATGATCCAACTCTCTCTCAAATTTGACGAGCGACAGTGGTGTCACGCCCCTAAATTCTCGAAATTCCAACTTGAAGAATCAGTGAATCCTGAGGGGATATGTCACGCCCCGAATTTCCAAAGACTCCCGAACCGGGACATCCGAGGAATCCGGGTAGTGATCCATAAAATGAGCGACCTATTAAGATCATAAACAACCATAAACCGACTAGAATCTTATTAACAATAATTATTCCATACACAACAAAGCGGAAACTAAACCAAATGATACACAAGGCACGTCTATGTGCCGAAAGAATACATCTCTACAACGATGCAACAATACCGAATACAAGGAAGGGATAGGCCAACAGACTGGCTCCCAAGAGATACCACATTTACGATCCCAATACAGGGAACAAGCAAATGAAACAAAATGACCAACTCTACATATTAACGTCCCAAATCCCGTAACAACATCAGTGCCACGAGCCATCCTGCACTCCAAGTTGTCCATAACCGAAACATTTCCTACAAACTAGTGGTGTAAACCATCAGTCATACCACTACCGGGGTGAGCTCATTGAGTCCCGTAGGAGAAAGAAATCGTAATTGTCACATCCTACGACCGTTCAAGTTGAGTGCAAACCAACCCGTGTACATGCATCTACCCTAGGTTAGTCAAATGCCCCACATGGTAATCAAGTCAATACGAGACCCCGGAAACATATTCTACTAGTCCCTTACCATGCATTAACAATTAGGGCAACTACTACGTAGTGAAACTATATCACAACAACATATAATAACTCACACC